>JASDDO010000014.1:104429776-106929776 GCA_030015575.1 Agapanthus africanus | reverse complement strand
GTCTTCGGATTCAAGCCCGTGAAATTTGGGCAACAGTTTGATGAAGTGGGGTTTAATTTCAAAATTATCCCCATTGGCTGGTGGAATAGATCGACAAGTAGGAAGGGGTCCGCGCATGGGGTAACATCTTTCTTGGAGAGAGATGCGCGGCGGATTCTGCGCACCGACGGATGGTGGCAGGATGGTGGTGGTAAAATCTGATGGAGAACCGTCCATCTCGGTCGATGTGGTGGGTAGAGGGAAAAAAGGAGATGAAGAAGTACCGACTTCGGAGTCGATAGCTGAAACGCGGATAAGACGGGCACAAGAATCCCGTGTCCCGCCGAGCATGCACTAAGCGGGTTTAACGCACGTGGCAGCGTGTGAGAACTTAAAAATTGGTTTGTTTTGAAATGTGTCAGTCGTGAGACAAACCACAAAAAAATGCACACACAACCTTAGAACTAAGGTTACCTAGGTCAAGTCTCTAGACCGCTCCTAGACTTCAAAAGGACAACCTGCAGGATCAATCATCTACTACCTCTTTATCACTCTTGTGGACAGGTAAGTGCCAGGTAAGTGGGAGGTATCCGCTATACGAATCACTGAAAATAGCGGGCCTAATTAAGTGACCAATTGTCTTAGACACACTTGCCTAGACACCACAAAAGTAATGCGGATAACCGATAGATTACCCACGACCTTCCTCTGTCCTTATTGAGCACGACGGTCCTTAGAGTCTTGGTCTATATATATTTTAATTAATGTAGGGTGACACGGATGCTCGTTTTGTGATTTTTGGGGCTTAAAAAGGGTGATGAAATCCTCACCTAATCTGAATTTGGTCTTTGCCCCTTAATGTCCGTATTAAAATATGCAAAAACAAACCGCAAAACAAAACTCGCAAAAAGATTTTTGAGCGGCGATATTTTGCAAAGAATCCTGCAGAAAATATATTATTGGATTTTTCATAGGAGAGAGAAAGAGATAGAAAAGATACCAGAGAAAATTGAAGCCCTAACTCACCAACACTACCGCGGTTCCGCCGCCAAAATGCACTTCTTGCCGTGGTTCCGCCGCGGAGTTGAGAGTTCTTTGAAAACTTTTTGCTATGGTGGCCTCCCTTGCTTCTCTGGGTCTTGATGAATGTCTCTGAATCCTTATCTCCTCGCTACAGTGACTCCAGATTCCCTCGCAAAAATTGCACATTAATCGTTAAATATGCAAGATACGGTTTGTTTTGTTTTATGATATAAATCGAATAAGAATTCAACATGAATAGTAAGAATAAAAAATTGCGCACGTATCCCCGGCAACGGCGCCATTTGATTGATTTCTATTTAGAGAAGTGTGTGTAGTAACTGCAATCAATAACGGTGTCGTGTGTAGCTAGACCGAGATGAGTACGGGTCGTCCTCAGGGATATGTAGAATCTTTTAATCTTACTTTAGACGTGTTGAAAAAGAGGAAGAATAGAGGAATAAAAAATAGTGGAGAATAGTTTCTAGATCTACGTTAAAATATGGATGTAAAATACAGATCTAGTTTGAATACAGATATAGATTTTATAAGAAGAATACTTATAGGGTTCGTTCGGATTTAGTAGTCATGGATGACTAATAAAGATTACTCTTTTTATCTATTGATAGATTTAATAATAGATAGACAGTGATGAATGAGGATAAGAGTTCTTGTAAGAAACTAGGGTTCCCTACTATTGACCATTGTCCTTTCATTGATCTCTATTCATATCCAGCCCTTAACAAAACAATTGTTAATCTGATCTCAAATCGCGGTCGAGACTAACAATAAATTGGTAGCGCGCCCGATAAGGATGTTAACATTTATTTTGCTAAAGTTTATAAACTTTATAAGACTTAAAAGAAATTAAAACATTTTCTCATCCATTGTTCTGCCCTAATCCTATGAACCCTATCAAGCGGAAAATTACTCGCGCATGATGGAGATAGAAGAACGGATAGAGATGAAATTCATAATGTAACTAAATAATTAAACTAATTAAATTAAAGATCTACCTTTATTAATCAACTTCACAAGTACAAACTTTAAGTTTAGATTACAAGAGGAAGAAGAAGTTGCTCTCGATCTCTGCCTTGTCGGATGTAGATGCTCCATCGAATCTCACATCGCTTTATCACGTCGTATCGCGGACCTGTCGTGGATCACTTATTCTTTGACGGTGATTTGTTTCGTGTAAAAGATTGATGAGTTCTAAGTTTAGCTCTCAATCCTTTATATAGCCCCAAAACCAGAAACCAAAGATCCCCAGAATTAGGGTTAGTTGTAGCAAATCCTAACTCCTGATTCGGTGAATCGGCCGTGGATCCGCCGCATATTGCATGGTTTGGCCGCAGATCCGCGGTTTGTTGGTGAGATCTTGGGTGCAAATTTCTGGGGATTTATTCTTGTGACATATGGAGATTTAGTTGATGTCTGGAACTTGAAAATATTTCCTGATTCTCTGCCTGTATTGATTATTCGATTTTCTTTAATATTTCGGCAGATTTTTGATTTCCGACATCTCAACATCTCGATCTTCTGACCTGAGCCAAAGCTTGCACCATATCTCAAAGCATAATGTTAGTAATATTTGGTATTTTTGAGATATTAGCCTAACCAATTTGATATGATATTATATTTTAAGAATATTGATTAAGAATATTTGATATGATATGCATATTTAAATTATCAAAATATTATATAAATATTATATGCATACATTTTCCTTCATAATATTAATTATAATATATAAACATATGAAAAGTAGTATTTTTACAGATAAACCCAAATATGTGTCATATTTATAATAAACACCTTTAGATATTTAAGAAAAGTAAGGAAAATATCATATCAAAAGTGTGATATTTTCGACTGAACAAGTCCTCGCGACTCCTAAGGAGAAAATACACCTACGAGATCCTCACGACTCGTAGGGAGAAACACCTTTATGAGACTCTTACGGCTCGTAAAGTCGAAAAGCTTTAGTCAACAGGATCCTAACCCTGTTTACTAAGCCACATTTGTTTAAATCGATAAAGGCAAATGATGATTCGCTCCTGGCAATATCCCAGTTGCAGCGATGCTAATGCCTAAATCAGTATCAAATTCCAAGTCCTTTCATGGCAAATAATGATTCGCTCCTGGTAATATTCCAGTCGCAGCGATGCTGATGCTAAGATTGGTATCAGACCTCGAATTCCATACTCGCAATAAAAATCAACAAGCAAAAATGCATATAAAATAGCCGAAATGATGGGGCAACTCACAATAAAAATCAGCGAGTAAAGTATATGCATATAAAAATAGCCGAAATGTTTGGGCAACTCGCAATAAAAAGCAGCGAGTAAAAAGAAAAATAGCTGAAATGATTGGGCGCCGCGAAAAATAGCCAAAATGATTGGGTAGTTGCGACTTTCGGGATATAAAAAGCTAAAATGATAGAGCATCGCTAAAAAATTTGAAAAATGAAACTTCTACCCTGCAGGAGAGTCCACAACGACCCCTGTATACAATCTATAGGCACAAACGAAAAGAGAAACACATTTTCCCACCAGGCTCCACCAGAAAGAGAGCCGGGTCTCGACGACAACATCTACAGCCTAGAGATCACAACAACGTTCCTTCTCACTCCAGCAGGATGCAGACACAACGTCAACAACCAACCTTAGGGTCAAAGAAATGGAGCCATGGCAAAGTCACTAGTTCCAAGACTCGACGGTTCACAAATAACCTAGAAACAACTTCGACATTCATCGCAATATAGCAGACACAATGTCAACAAAATGAAGCGAAGGAAGATCCCTGGCTACAGGGTCTCGACGGCGACATCTACAGCCTAAAGATCAACAATGGCGTTCGTTCTCACTCCAGCAGGATGCAGACACAACGTCAACAACCGACCCTAGGGTCAAAGCAATGGAGCCATGGCAAAGTCCCTAGTTCCAAGACTCGACGGTTCACAGATAACCTAGATATAATCTCGACATTCATCGCAATAGAGTAGACACAATGTCAACAAACGAAGCAAATGAAGATCCCTAGCTTCAGGGTCTCGACGGCGACATCTACAGCCTAAAGATCAACAACGGCGTTCCTTCTCACTCCAACAGGATGCAGATGCAACATCATCAACCGACCCCATGGTCAAAACAGTGGAGCTATGGCAAAGTCCCTAGTTCCAAGACTCGACGGGTCACGGACAACCCAAGACAACCTCGACATTCGTCATAATATTGCAGACGCAATGTCAACAAACAAAGCAAAGGAAGATCCCTAGCTTCAGGGTCTTGACGGCAACTCAAATGGAACCTGAAAGACTATCGGAGATCATCCCACACCAGCGCGGAGTAGTCATGACTTATCGGGGCTCCCAAACTGAGCCCAACCTCAAGTAAAAAGCGGCATGGAATATCTCTAACGCTTGCTCTTCCGACAGTAATATCACCTGGGAGATTACTTGAAGACGTCTTGTCCAGCCCTCAAAGGGATCAGAGACATGATAGTCGTGGGGCTACTCGAATAGCAAGATTGCATATCGGGGAATACATCGGCCAACGCGACGGTACGACGGACAAAAACCCTAGTACCACAGACCCTAACGGACTTCTATCAGTAGAGTTTAACTATGACGTTAGGACATTCTTGTGAGAAATTCTCGATTTATCTCGACTCGCAGGGAAAATAATGTCCTTGCGAGAACTTCTCGATTCTTCTCGACTCGCAGGGAAAATAATTTCCTTGCGAGAACTTCTTGATTCGTCTCGACTCATGGAGAAAATAATGTCCTTGCGAGAACTTCTCGATTCATTTCGACTCATAGGGAAAATAATATTCTTACGAGAACTCCTCGGCCCCTTTCGACTCGTAAGGAAAATAATGTGCTCACGAGAACTTCTCGATTCGTCTCGACTCACAGGGAAAATAATCCTTGCGGGAACTTCTCGATTCGTCTCAACTCACAGGGAAAATAATGTCCTTGCGGGAACTTCTCGACTCGTCTCGACTCGCAGGGAAAATAATGTCCTTGCAGGAACTTCTCAACTAGTCTCGACTCGCAGGGAAAATAATGTCCTTGCGGGAACTTCTCGACTCGTCTCGACTAGTAAGGAAAATAATGTCCTTGCGAGAACTTCTCGACTCATCTCGACTCGTAGGGAAAACAATATTTCTGCGAGAACCTCTCGACTCTTAGAAAAAAAAACCTTCTTGAAGAAAAAGTTTTAGGCTACAAGGACCCTAAACTTGTCTCCTAAATCATCAATTCTATGGTTACGCATTACTTTGCACTACTTCATCCACGTACATACTTACGTGGGCAAGTAGTGGGGGGCATTTGTTCCCGCCAAAATTTTCGGCCAAGAGCTATTTGTTCCCTTATAACCTTTAAAAAAAAGGGAGAGATGAAAGAAGAAAAGAATTCACGGTTGAACGCCACGTGTTAAACATGTGAGCGCTTATATGCAAAGCATATAGGCGAGCATTTATATGCAAAGCATATAGGCTTTGAAAATAAATAAGTTTAAATGGCCAAACAGGCCTTACGTGTAAAACACGTGAGCGCTCATATGCAAAGCATATGAGCGCTGAACATAAATAACTAATGGCCAAACAAGCCCCACGTGTTAGACATGTGAGTACTTATATGTAAAGCATATGGGCACTGAAATAAACTAAATAAAATAATTAATGGCCAAACAGGCCTCACGTGTAAAACACGTGAGCGCTCATATGCAAAGCATATGAGCGCTGAATATAAACAGGCTAAAACCCACAGCAGGGATCACGTGTTAAACACGCGAGTTCTCTTGCCTCTTACATACAAAGCATGTGAGCGCCCCAATTTAAAATATTCCCATTAAATTCTATGTGATAAAATTAAATCCTATTTGGGAATATTTTCCCTGATCTTTCTAATATGGAAAGATCTTTCTTTAACAGAGAATTCTGGATTTAAAATCCGATGGTGATAAAATATCACCAATTAAATCATCTGGTAGAATAAAATTCTATCATACGAAAATATTTTCCTAATCTTGTTAGACTAACAAGATATTCACATGACAAGAATAAAATTCTATGTTAACAAGATATCCATATTAAGAAAATATATTTCTGATCTTGGTAAACTAAAAAGATATGATAGAATAAAATTCTAATCTTATTAAAACTAACAAGATATTCATAATCTTGTTAAACAAATAAGAAATCTTCTCTGTTACACAGAGAGCCTTTGGATTAAAAATCCAACAGTGAATAAAATTCACCGTTTGATCTAAAAGATCATGGAATCAATCATGATCTCTCAATAAGGGATTTTCTTAACAAATTGATTCTTGTTCTTCTCATATAAATAGGAGAAAGGAGAAGAGAGAGAGACACGGAGAGAGAGAGGGGAAGAAAAATACAAAGAGAATTTAATTCTCTAAAGAGAGGAGACCCCCCATAAGATTTGAGAAACAAAAAAAGAGCTCTTTTTTAGAAAAAGAAACCCTTAGTAAGAAGAAATATATAGAGATTATCTTATCTCTTCTTCGCCATTTCAAGAGTTTAACACTTTTAAAAAGAACTTAGTTCTTCCTCTGGTTAAGGTCTGCAGAAGCAGATCTCCCCACAAGTTGAAATTTAATTCTCATCGGAGAGATTCTGTCACGCAAATTCAAAACTTAGGGGAAAGAACTAAGTTCAAAGAATTTAATTCTTACCAAAAGATATAGGAATTTAATTCCTCTGATAAAACTAGGGTTTAACCCTATAAAAGAATTTAATTCTTATAAAAATAAGAGATATGAAATTCTCAAAACTCAGATCAGGAGCTCCATGCATATTAGCGTTCAACGCTATAACGACAGATCACGTGTTCCCACGTGAGCACCTCTGAGGAACAAAAAGGAACGACTGAGATTGAGTCATGTGTTCCTACGTGACCCCCTAATAGTGCTTAACACTTATAAAAGAAAAGGGAATAAACCCAAAGACAGTTCTCATTTGAAAACGCCTTACGTGTTCCCACGCGACCCCCTAATAGTGCTTAGCACTTATAAAAGAAAAGGAAATAAACCTAAAGACAATTATGATTTGGAAACGCCTCACGTGTTCCCACGTGACCCCCTAATAGTGCTTAGCATTATAAAAAGAAACAGGAATAGATCAGAGATAGTTCCCATTTTTAGGGCGCCTCACGTAATCCCACGTGACCCTCCAAATAGTGCTTAGCACTTATAAAAGAAAGAGGGAATAAATCCAAAGAAGCAGTGCCCAGTTCTCAGGCACCTCACGTGCCACACGTGAGCGCTCCAAAAAGCAATGCTTAACACTGCTTTAGAGCCTCATGTGGGAGCACGTGAGCACCGAACAGATGTTAGTGTTTAACACTATAAGAGGACAACCTTAGCCTAAACTAGACAAGTCTCCCGAGCCCAAAAACCTTTTGATCACCAATCAACCGAGCCTTCCTATGCCCAGGTCTTCCCAAATCGATCTCAGTTCCAAAAATGACTAATGATCTCCTAACATATGGTATCTAAAATGATGTTCATCCCACCATGATCTCTCCCTTCAATCTGGAGTTTGGTTAAAGGATACATCTCTCTATACCTCTGATACATGTCGTTGTAATTCTCCTTACAATTACATAAGGACTAATTTACAAATAAGTGAGGATATTTTGCACTCATATCGTCTTCTCATTCCCACGTTGATTCTCTTGGCGAATCTTTTCTCCACATCACTCGGACCAAGTTTACTTCTTTGTTCCTCAGTGACTTTACCTTTCGATCCAGGATCTCAACGGATTATTGTTCACAAGATAGATATGTCTGTACAGTGAGCTCATAGTGATCAAGGATGTGGCTGGGATTGCTAACATATCTTCAGAGCTGGGATATATGGAACACGTTGTGGAATCCTTCCAATGAGGGTGGTAGTGCCAAACGATATGCCACTTCTCCGACTCATTCGAGTATGTCGAACGGTCTTATATATCTCGGACTGAGCTTACCCCTCTTGCCAAAGTGGATTACTCCTTGGTTTAGAGAGATCTTTAAGAAAATATGATCTCCAGGTTGGAACTCCAAGTGTCGGCACTTTGCATCAGCCTAATGCTTCTGTCGGTCCTAGGCTATGCGCATTCTTTCCCTGATCATGCGAACTACATCCACAGTTGCCACGATCATATCTGGTCCAAGGAGTTCACGATCTCCGATGTCGTCCCAACTTAGTGGTGATCGACTGCAAATGGCGACATTCCAATACTTGCCTGATATCTGTTGTTGTATGAAAACTCTACAAAGTGTAGGTGATCTTCCCATGAACCTCCGAAGTCTAACATACAAGCTCTTAGAATGTCTTCTAGAATCTGAATTATTCATTCAGACTGTCCATCTGTTTATGGATGGTAAGCCGTGCTGAAGTTCAGACTCATTCCCAGGCTAGCTTGCAGACTCTGCCGAAATTATGATCGAAATCTGGTATCTCGATCAAGACGATGCAAACCGGTACTCCATGAAATCTCATGATCTCCTCCATGTACTTCCTTGCTAACGTCTCGGTAGATTGGCTAACTCGAAAGGGAATAAAATGAGCCGACTTGGTGAGTCGATCCACAATAACCCATACCGCGTCATTGCCCTTCGTGCTGTGAGGAAGGGTAGTCACGAAGTCCATGATAATGTGCTGCCATTTCCATTCTGGGATTGGTAACGGTTGAAGTAATCCAGCAGTTCTGTGATATTCAGCCTTTCCTTGCTGACACACCAAACACTTGGCTATACTTCTGGCTACTTGGCGTTTCATTCCATGCCACCAGTAATGTTGCCGTAGATCTTTGTACATTTTGGTACCACCGGGAGAGAAAACACTTCTGCATCCTTCGGTTTAGTCTCCCTGGCTCCAACGTTTTATCTCCACTCTTGAATTAGAAGACTGGGTGACCTGGTGTCTCGAATACTATCCTCCTTTGACGGAAGTCAATCGTAACATAGAAAACTCCTAGCCAGTCTATTCCCAACACAACATCGAAATTTGGAATGTCCAGTACTTTGAAATTCACGTAAAATTCTCGTCCGCAAACTACAACTGGACACTGATCAAATCCCATAGTTGCCTTTAAGACTCCATTCCCGCAACTGACATCGCTTGAAATGAGTGGTTTCACGGGAATCGCGTGCGTTCTCATGAATCGTTGCGACATGAAGCAGTGTGACGCTCCAGTGTCGAACAGTGCAAGTGTAGGAATAGTGGCCACTAGTATAGTGCTTAAGTTGTGTGGGGTTGGTTTTAGATATAGGAAAAATATAGTGGTATGCAAGGATTGACAAGGTATGAAAAAAATTGGGAATTACCAGTTATAACTTGGCCAGTGGCTTCGGCTTCTCCAACCGGCACAGTGAAAGTCTGGCCTCTTGGCACTTTTCTCTGTGCCTGCTGGTACATTTCGGACTGACGAGCTAAAGGTTGTCAGCGAACAAGCGCTCGGTAAGTCCTAAAAGTAAGAATGGAATAGAACAAGTAAAGAAAAAGAACTGGTAATTTATACAGGTTTATATTTGTTATACTAACGTAGTTGTTTGTAGCTTGGTACAGAAGGTATCAGTGTATACGAGAGTAGTCCAACTATCCTGTGGACTATGGTAAGAGGTAAGTACAGGGCCCCGTCAAAACCCACGGGACAGCGGCACGAGAGTTCATGTAAGTGTCTTTTAGTGTCCATCTTCGTGCCACTTTTAATACATTCCGTACCAATCTATCCCGTTAACCCCGTAATGTATTGTATTGAATTATAGTTATCAGACTTGCCGAGACCATAGATACAAGTTGTTTATGTAATCAGGTTCAGGATGTAAACAAGTAGGCATGTAATCAAGTCAAGTTATAGCCATGGTTCGGTCAAGTCAAGTCATGTTTGCATATTGATCTTGTTCTGATATTCAGGTTCGGGTTCAAGTATACAGGTTAGGGGTTGGATTCATGTTTGAACTGTATTGATTTTGGATTCATGTTTGAATTAGATTCTGATTTGGATTAGACTCAGATTGATTTGAACTCAGATTTGAGCCAGACATTTAGAACTGATTTGGATCCTGAATTAGGTTTGGGAGTTATCGGTAACTGCTGCACATGGAAGACAAGATTTGTGTCTTTTTCCAGGACAATTACCATTGATAACACCGTTAAGTTTTTTCTATCTTAAATAGGCAAGCACTCACTTTCTCTGGCTCCTTGAGGCTCAAGAGAATTGATCCCGCTTAATCCTATATTTACTAAAATCCTTAAATGTAATTTTATATAACTCGAGAAGGTTTTATGAAAAATATTTTATATACTTTCAAAATAAATCTCGAGTATTTATTTATATTATTTAGAGTTTCCATAATTATGAATTTTAAGAATGTGAAGTATTTTAGTGATAATAGTTTAGCTTGGATAGTTTAAGGTATTTTACTGTAAAACTTGACTTTTGGATAACTTGAAGGTATTTTGATGAAACTTGTCATTCTTATATTTTTTAGAAAACATAGAATTTTATTATATCTTGAAAATATATGGTTTAATAATATTTATATAATTAATAAAAATTAAATTTATTATTAAATAGAAAATTTTATTTTTCTAAAAAATCGTATTAAAAATCTTTCGAGACCGAATACTCCGTGAAGAGGCCTGCATCTCGCTCCACTGGCCCTAGGATGTGCGATAATCCACACCATACAATAACGGGTCCCCTAAATAGGGTTGTAGAGGCATATTTGTAAAGAGTTTTGATAATACAATTTAAAAGAAAACCGGGATTTTATAGTTGGTGGTATTTTAATGTAATATGGTAACAAAAGTAAGCTCAAGAGATATCGTGCTATATAAATATCTGTGTACGTGAAGGGTAGATCATTACCTGTGAAGTTTTCTAAAGGTATAATTATTAAAAGAACTAAAAGATGAATATATGAAGTTCATGATATTTTAGCGTAAAAGTTAATTTAAGATTATGTTTCATGATATTTTAAGGTGAAAATTGTTCTAAACATTAGTTATGTAATTATAAACATTGTGTAAGAATTTGCATGAAGAAAATATAAGAAAGAGTGTAATTTTAGGGGTTTAAAAAGAAAATGTCGGTGTTAACTCCACTTTCGACATATTTTATGAAAAAGAAGTTTTAGAGGAGAAAGGGAAGGATTAGAAGGGACTTACGAGTTAGAAGGGTGAAGAGGAGGAAGAAGAAGATGGGGTAGTTGTCGTGGCGTCTTGGAGTCGCCGGAACTTGCTCGATTCTTCGCCGGAAGTTGGTCTTTAGCTAACTTCACTTGTACTCTTCTTGTACTTAGAAAATTTGAGGGTTTTGTCTAGAATTTTCCGAATGAGGAAGGGCTAGGGTATGGGGTTGTGTTTATAATGTGGAATTAGGGTTTTGGAATTGAAAAAATGAATTAAAATTCATTTAAATTTGATTTAATGATGAAATTGAAGTTTCTTTTTAATTTTAGAGAAATCAAACAGTGCAGGGGTAATGGGGGTAGTCCAATGGTCATGTGGGCAAAGCAAGGGGAGTTTTACCCACGGGGGCCCATCACCGCCGGCTATTCAGAGCATCTCACCGTGTGAATGGAGCATTTGGATACTCGCCATGTGTCCTACTCTTTGTACACAACATTTTACTCATGTTTAATTTTCCAGACTTTTCATTTCTATGTGCAGTGCACGTGTAAACTTTAGGGCTTCCAAAAAGCTTAAAAGAAAAATCAGGAAAAATATAATGTGGCTGATGGGGTTCGAACACAAGGGTTACGTCACAGCAGTGCAAGGCTTTACCAGTGAGCTACAACTTATTTCTTGCTGTTCTTAATAAAAATTTAACTTATAAATTGTACTCAGACTTGTAAACTCTTTTTTGTACATTGAACTGAAATTTTCCGTACAATAAATTCAGAGTCGTTTACATGTGCAAAATAGTTTAAATAGAGGGTTGATCATGATCAAGTGGCACGAATCTTGAGGCTAATGTCTCGAGATTGACCGGCCAAAAGCATGCCGACGGTCATGATGGGGTCAACAAGGCCCGAGCTTTGCACACTCGTCTCTCCACCTACCTCTAACATCTCTGCACTATTTGATTTCTCTGCAATCAAATAGAAATCTTTCAATTCACAATTTATCACAATTTTAATGTTTTTAATCCACACTTATAATTCCCAAATCCTAATTTTTCACTATAAATAACACTCCTACCTTAGCTTAGCACCATTCTGAAAATTCTAGCCAAAACTCTCTAAAAAATAACTAGTGCAAGTGAAGTAAAGAGGGGTTAGCAAGCAAGTTGGTTCTAGCGAAGACCGAAGCCTATTCCGGAGCTCCCGCGACGCCACGAAGCTCATTCCCTCTTCTTCAACCTCTCTTTGAGCTTTCTAAACTGTAATTCCCTTCCAATCTCTCTTTCTCTTTATTGAAATTCCATTTTAAAACTTATATCGGTAAGTGGAGTTAATACCGATATCATTTTTCTAAACTCTAGAAACTCCTTCTCCTTTATATTTTGTTCAGCCTAATTTTTATACAATACTTGTAACCTTAAACCCTAATGTTTAGAATCAAATTTCATCAAAAATTCTCATGTGAAACAACAATAGTAGAACTTTTTCATTAAAATGCCTTGAACTTTATAAACACCTCTTTTAGTAATTGCTTAACAATACCTTAGGAAAACTTCACAGGGTAACGACCTACCCCACATGCACATTTGGTTTCATAGCACGATACTCATTGTATATATTTTCTTTTCGAAGAAAAATTTACAATAAAATACTACATAACTTTAAAAACCGGATTTCTTTTAAAGTGTTATTTCATATCCTTTGCGATTAAGCATCTACAACTCTCTTTAGGGGCCTCGCTAATGGATGGTGCGGATTATCGCACATCCTTGGGCTAGTAGAACGAGATACAGACTTTCTCACAGGGCATTCGATCTCGAAAAAATTTAAATACGGTTTTTAAGAAATACGAATTTTCTAAATAAAATATTTTTTAAAAAAAATTAAAATTATATAAAATTATAAATCCATATTTTCAAAATATAATAAATATTTTTTTTTCAAAAATGAAAAGATTAACAAATGTCAATAAAATACTATCAAGATATCAAAAAGGCAAGTTTTACAATAAAATACCATGAACTTTCCAAGCTAAGTAATTATCACTAAAATACCCAATACTTAAAATCCATACTCATGAAAACCCTAAGTAAATACTAATCACCCTCGAGATTTACTTTTTAACTATATTAAAAATATTTTTCATAAAACCCCCTCAAAATATATAAAATAATATTTACTAACTTTAGTAAATATAGGTTTAAGCGGGATCAATTCTCTTGAGCCCCAGGGAGCCGGAGAAAATGAGTGCTTTCCTATTTAAGGTAAACAACTTAACGGAGTTATCAATGGTAATTGTCTTGGAAAAAAACACAAATCCTGCCGTCCATGTGCAACAGTTATCGATGACTCCCGAACCTAATTTAAGATTTAAATCAGTACAAGTGTTTGACTCAGTCTGAATCCAATCTCAAACCTGAATCCAACATTAAACAAGAACTTGAATACTTGAACATGAATATGAATATTCGAATCCAAACATCCATATCAAACATGTGTACTTGACTTGACTTGACTGAACCATGCTTATAACTTGACTTGACTACTTTAATACTTGTTTACATCCTAAACATGACTACTTGAACATTTTGTATCCATGGTTTCAGCAAGACTTGAAAACAAAATCTATACAATACAATACGCGGGGATAAATGGGTAGATTGGTACGGAACGTATATCGTGGCATGAGAGGTCACTTAAAAGGCACCTACATGAATTCTCGTGCTGTTGTCCCGTGGGTTATGATGGGGTCTTGTACTACATGTTACCGTCCATGGGGTAAGATGGACTCCTCTCATATACATGAATACCTTCTTTACCAACCTACAAATAATCACGTTAGAATAACCATCATATACCAGCAATCAGTCATATACCTTACCTGTTCATTTCACATTACTTGTTATATTCTCTTTCTTCTTTTGGGACTTACCGAGCACTAGTTCGCTGATGACATTCCTTTCTATTTCTTTCTTTGGAATGTTTGTCAGGAGGACAGGACTCTCAGGAGATTGAGCCTGGCCAGGAGGACTTGAACCAATTTGCGGCACAGCCTGACTTCTAGTTCGTTGTACTTACTTTCCTGTATGCCATTGTTTAGGCACTGCTTATTATCATTGTATCTTTTCATTTTCAAACAGTTGTATGTAAATATGAATGTAAATAAAGTTGCGGTTATTTTATATCACTTGTCATTAACGTATTTATTTCTTGGTAAATACGTTGTGGCCAGCCAGGTCACTGTATCCGTCTACTAGGAAGCGGGGCGTGACAGGTTTTGTTGGTGGCCCATGCAGGTTAGTTCTGCATGAAGTCTTAAGCAATATATCACAAGACTTATAAGAATCAACAACTATACATTCCTTATATTTCAAATTTCTTGAATCTATCCTACCCATTCCTTTTTCTATCAAGGTCATGGATTCTCCCAACAACATCGGTACCAATGTCAATAGCAACACCCCACCGCCTACTCTACCACCACCACCTACCGTTGCAGCTCTTATCAACGAGCAAACGGTACTACTTGAGACTATCAAGAGCCTTCTGGAGGGTTAGCAGCAGACTACTATCCTCATACACCGCCCTGAAGCCTAGACATCCGGAGTCAAGCAATTCCGGGCACTGCACCCAAAACATTTCTCTGGGAAAGGGAGCCCACTAGAGGCAGAAGAATGGGCTTAATCGATCGAAGATGATCTGGCAGCAGCACAAGTGCCAGATATTACCTGGGTGAGAGTTGCGAAGCTGCAACTAATAAACAACGCCAGAGTCTGGTAGAATGATGAAGAAAGCCGTCTCACCCAACCGATAGAGTGGAAGACGTTTCGCGATCTGTTAGATGCGAAGTACTTCCATGAGACTGCCCGTTTTGATATGGAGCAGCAGTTCATTCATCTGAAACAAAGATCGATGTGGGTCAAGTCTGTGGATGAATACGATGCTGAGTTTACTATGCTCAGCAGGTAAGATATTGTCTCAATATTCAAATTCCTGATCTCACTCACTACACTGCTAACACAAAGTCGTAACAGGTTCGCTGCACACTTGATTCCTATTGCTGAGAGGGTTGGACCCGGAAATCCAAGATGCACTCGCTACAGGGGATTTCCCAACCCATGAACTTGCTTTGAAGGCTGCCCGATGCTATGAGGCAGTTGTGAAGAAGAAGGGCAGACCGCAGACTACCGGTGTGAAACGCCTTGCCATCCAAATGTCGGGAGGAGCCTCTTCTAGAACAACTTTTGCACCCAAGAGACCGGGAGGATCATTTAATCGGTCCGGTCTAGACTTTTGTTTCTACTACAAGAGAACGGGACACCTGGCGAAAGACTACAGGCGTGCAAATGGCCTGTGTTTGGTTTGTGGCACTTCCACTTATGCCATAGGAGCATGTCCATAATGTTTCAACACAGCTCCAACATCCAGACCCACAATCACAGTTCCACAGGGGCTAGCCATTCAGGCTCCTGCACCTCATTTAGCTCTCCCTGCACCAGCTCCACGTGGACCTCCTGCACAGCCTCAACGGCAGTTCCATCAGGCACAGAGAAACATGCTTCAAGGGCAGATAAACGTGCCCCAAGAACAGAGGAATGTGCCTCCATCAAGGAGGAATGTACCCCGATGTTAGGCTTTCACAATGACGGTCGAGGAGGCCGAAGCCACAGGCCAAGTCATCACTGGTAAATCCCAATCCTTTCAAACCTTTTCAATTCTTGTATATTTCTATAACTTTTCCTATATCTAAACCTAACCTTACAAAACTTAGGTACTATACTAGTAGTCTCCCTTCCTGCTCCAGCACTCTTTGACACTGGAGCATCACATTGCTTTCTGTCGCAACGGTTCGTCCGAACTCATGCGATTCCAGTTAAACCGCACGTATCCAGCTGGAATGTCAGTTCAGGGAATGGCATTCTAAAAGCAACTTTGGGATACGATCTGTGTCCAGTGGTCGTCTGCAGTAGAGAATTTTATGCGGACTTCAAGGTGTTGGACATACCAAACTTCGACGTAGTCTTAGGAATGGACTGGCTGGGAACTTTCTTCGCTACCATCGACTGTCGCCAAAGGAGAGTAGTGTTCAAAATACCAGATCATCCAGTGTTCTATTTCAAAAGTGGAGACCGTACCTTAGAACCTAGCGTCTACAAAGCAAAACCAAAGAAGGCAGTGGTTGCAGCATTGCAAGCGGAAGAATCGAAGCCAGAGGTAGTTCGAGAGTTCGAGAATGTATTTCTGGAAGATATATCAGGTTTGCCTCCCGATCGAGCTCTTGAATTCAGCATCCATTTACAACCTGGTGGACAGCCGGTAATCAAAGCTCCATACCGGCTAAGTCCAGAAGGATTGAAGGAGATCCGTATTCAGTTGGACGAACTCCTAAAGAAAGATTGGATTCGTCCCGGTACTACAAGCTGGGGATCTCCGATATTACTTGTGAAGAAGAAAGAAGGTTCATACAGAATGTGTGTAGATTATCGAGTTCTGAACAAAGTGACGATCAAGAACAAGTATCCACTGCCGCGCATCGATGACCTTTTTGATCAGCTAAGTGGGTCTTGTGTATTTTCGAAGCTAGATCTTCGTTCGGGTTATCATCAGATGAAGGTCAAAGAGTCTAACATTCCGAAGACGGCGTTTAAGACTCGCTATGGCCATTATGAATATCTCGTAATGCCATTTGGAGTGGCCAATGCACCTGCTATTTTTATGAACCTGATGAACCATGTTTTCCGAGAGTACTTAGACAGGTTTGTTGTTATCTTCATCGATGACATCCTGGTGTATTCAAAAAATCGAAAAGAACACGCCGAGCACCTACAGATTGTCCTAGAGACATTGCGACAACATAAATTTTACGCCAAGTACAGCAAGTGTGAATTTTGGCTAGATCAAGTCGGATTTCTCAGACATATTGTTTCAGGCGAAGGAATCTCAGTAGATCCAGCTAAGGTGTCAGCCGTCAGTGAGTGGCCGACACCAAAGACAGTGAAAGATATATAAAGTTTCTTGAGATTAGCAAGATACTACCGACGATTCATTGAAGGCTTTTCAAAAATTGCATCACTCATGACCAAGCTCATACGTAAAGATAAAGCATTTGTGTGGTCAAATGCATGTAAAAACGATTTTGTAGAACTCAAGTCAAGATTAACTTCTGCTCCTATTCTTGTAATACCGGATCAATTTGGAGGATTCGTTGTGCATTGTGATGCGTCCGGTAAAGCATTAGGATGTGTTCTACACTAGCATGGAAAAGTTGTGGCCTTTGCATCAAGACAACTGAAAGTTCATGAGCGCAACTATCCAACGCATGATCCGGAGTTGGCAGCCGTTATCTTCGCACTTATGATTTGGCGCCACTATCTTCTGGGTGAACGAGTGGATATATACACTGACCATAAGATTCTGAAGTATGTATTTACTCAGAAGGAACTAAATATGCGGCAGAGAAGATGGTTAGAACTCAAGGCGGACTACGACATCAACCTACAGTATCATCCTGGGAAGGTGAATGTAGTTCCTGATGCACTTGGCTGCCAGCCATTAACAATGAACCTCACCGCACAGTGGAAACTACAGCAGAAATTGCACGGATTGGTGATTGAAGTAGTTATACCAGGTAACGCTTCATATTTGATAAACTTACAAGTTCAGTCCACTCTTTTCAATCAGATCAAGGCAGCTCAAGCAAATAATGCCAAGCTATAAAAGATTCGAGAACAAGTAGAAAGTGGACTTCGAACTGACTTCATCATTTATGAAGACGGATCCTTGCGATATAGAAATCGATTATGTGTACCAAACGACCCAGTTCGAGAAGAGTTGATGAAAGAAGCTCATGCCTCTCCTTATTCTGTACACCCCGGTGGTACAAAAATATACAAGCATCTACGGCAACACTACTGGTGGTATGGAATGAAGCGCGAAGTAGCAAGGAGCGTATCCAAGTGTTTGGTGTGTCAGCAAGTGAAGGCTGAACATTACAGAACTGCAGGTCTACTTCAGCCGTTATCAATCTCAGAATGGAAATGGCAGCACATTATCATGGACTTCGTGACCGCCTTTCCTCGCAACACGAAGGGTAACGACGCAGTATGGGTTATTGTGGATCGACTCACCAAGTCGGCTCACTTTATTCAATTTTCAGTTGGCCAATCAACCGAGACGTTAGCAAAGAAGTACATGGAGGTAAGCATAAATCTAAAGTAAGATTTAAACCTTCAAGATGCACTATATTTGATACTCATGAACTCATGCAGGAGATCGCGAGATTACATAGAGTACCTATTAGCATCGTCTCCGATCGTGATATAAGATTCCGATCACAATTTTGGCAGAGTCTGCAAGCTAGCCTGGGAATGAGTTTGAACTTCAGCACAGCTTATCATCCACAAACGGACGGACAGTTCGAGCGAACAATTCAGATTCTGAAGGACATGCTAAGAGCTTGTATGTTAGACTTCGGAGGTTCGTGAGAAGACCACCTACACCTTATGGAGTTTTCATACAACAACAGCTATCAGGCAAGCATTGGAATGGCACCATTCGCAGCACTCTACGGACGAAAGTGTTGTTCATCGCTAAGTTGGGACAATATCGGAGATCGTGAACTTCTTGGACCAGAGATGATCGTGGCAACTGTGGACGTAGTTCGCACGATCAGGGAAAGAATGCATATAGCCCAAGACCGACAGAAATATTTGGCAGATGCTAAGCGTCGACATCTGGAGTTCCAACCCAGAGACCATGTTTTCTTAAAGATATCTTCAAACAGAGGAGTGATCCGCTTTGGTAAGAGGGGTAAGCTAAGTCCAAGATACATAGGACCGTTTGACATACTCGAACGAGTTGGAGAAGTGACATACCGTTTAGCACTTCCACCCCCATTGGAAAGAGTGCACAACGTGTTCCACATATCCCAGCTACGACGATATGCGAGCGACCCCGGCCACATACTTGATCACTCAGAGCTCACAGTACAAACAGACCTAACTTGTGAGCAACAACCCGTTGAGATCCTGGACCGAAAGGTGAAGACACCGCAGAACAAGGAAGTAAACTTGGTCCAAGTGATGTGGAGAAAGGATTCGCTAGGAGAATTAATATAGGAATGAGAAGAAGACATGCGTGCAAGATACCCTTACCTCTTTGAAAGTTAGTCTATATGTAAATGTAAATTTCGAGGATGAAATTTTTATAAGGAGGGTAGAATGTAACGACTCTAAAATCTTTGTACGGAAATTTTCTGTTAATATACAAGAAATGAGTTTTACAGCCCGAGTTTGAGTTATAAGTCAATTTGTTAAATAACAACAAGAAACATCTTGTAGCTCACTGGTAAAGCCTTTGCACTGCTGTGAGGTAACCCCTGTGTTCGATTCCTATCAAACACAATTATTTTTTTCTGAATTTTTTTTAACTTTTTGGAAGCCCAAAAGATTTCACGTGCAATACATGGGGAAATTAAAAGTTCATAAAAATCAAATATGTGCAAAATAGTTTAAACAGAGGGTTGATCAAGTAGCACGAATCTTGAGGAAAATGCCTCGAGATCGACCGGCTAAAAGCACAAACAAGATGACGCCGACGGTCATGATGGGGTCAATGAGGCCCGGGCTTTGCACACTCGTTTCTCCAGCTACCCCTAACTCCTCTGCACTGTTTGATTTTCCTGCAATCAAACAGAGGCGTTTCGATTCACAATTTATCACAATTTTAATGCTTTTAATCCACACTTTTAATTCCCAAACCTTAATTCTTCATTATAAATAACACTCCTATCTTGGCTCAGCACTATTATGAAAATTCTAGCCAAAACTCTCAAAAAAATTCCTAGTGCAAGTGAAGTAAAGAGAAGTTAGTAAGCAAGTTGGTTCTGGCGAAGACCGAAGCCTATTCCAGAGCTCCCGTGATGCCACGAAGCTCATTCCCTCTTCTTCAACCTCTCTTTGAGCTTTCTAAACCGTAAGTCCCTTCCAATCTCTCTTTCTTTTTATTGAAATTCCATTTTAAAACTTATATCGGTAAGTGGAGTTAATACCGATATCATTTTTCTAAACCATAGAAACTCCTTCTCTTTTATACTTTGTTCAACCTAATTTTTACACAATACTTATAACCTTAAACCCCAATGTTTAGAATCAAATTTCATCAAAAATTCTCATGTGAAACAACAATAATAGAATTTTTTCATTAAAATACCTTGAACTTTATAAACACCACTTTTAGTAATTGCTTAACTATTACCTTAAGAAAACTTCACGGGGTAACGACCTACCCCACACGCACACTTGGTTTTATAGCACGATACTCATTGTATGTATTTTCGTTTCGAAGAAAAATTTACAATAAAATACCATGTAACTTTAAAAACCGGATTTCTTTTAAAGCGTTATTTCATATCCTTTGCGATTAAGCATCTACAACCCTTTTTAGGGTCCCGCTAATGGATGGCGTGGATTATCGCACATCCTTGGGCTAGTAGAGTGAGATGCAAATCTCCTCACGGAGTATTCAATCTCGAAGAATTTAAATACGGTTTTTAAGAAATACGAATTTTCTAAATAAAATAATTTTTTTAAAATTAAAATTATATCAAATTATAAAAAATTATAAATCCATATTTTCAAAATATAATAAATATATTTTTTTCAAAAATAAAAAGATTAACAAATGTCAATAAAATACCATCAAGATACTAAAAAGGTAAGTTTTACAATAAAATATCATGAACTTTCCAAGCTAAATAATTATCACTAAAATACCCAATACTTAAAATCTATACTTATGAGAACCCTAAGTAAATACTAATCACCCTTGAGATTTGCTTTTTAACTATATTAAAAATATTTTTCATAAAACCTTCTCGAGATATATAAAACAATATTTAAGAACTTTAGTAAATATAGGTTTAAGCGGGATCAATTCTCTTGAGCCCCAGAAAGCCGGAGAAAGTGAGTGCTTGCCTATTTAAGTTAGACAACTTATCGGATTTATCAATGGTAATTGTCTTGGAAAAAGACACAAATCTTACCGTCCATGTGCAACAGTTACCGATAACTCCCGAACCTAATTCAAGATTTAAATCAGAACAAGTGTCTGACTCAGTCTGAGTCCAATCTCAAACCTGAATCCAACATCAAACAAGAACTTGAATACTTGAACATGAATATGAATATTCGAATCCAAACATCCATATCAAACATGTATACTTAACTTGACTTGACTGAATCATGGTTATAACTTAACTTGACTACTTGAATAATTGTTTACATCCTGAACATGACTGTAGGGTTACTAGGAACTGTCATAAGGGTCTATAAGGCATCAACCATGCCCGATTTAAAATTTAGACATGCCGAACAACCTAAAGCGAGGATCTTTGCTAGATAATTAGGGTTAAACATGCAAGTAAACAACTTTACTTCTAAGAGTTAGGGATTACAACCTTTGTAGTCCATTCCTTCACTTCTAAAGCTCCGTGTTGAGGTCCCTTCGCTGCGATCATCGAGTACCCGGACTCTAGAGAGGCTCCATGAAGAGAAAAATGCAATCTTGCTTCCGATCTTCAATAACAAAGATGATCTACCTTGAAAAAACTCAAACCCAAGCTTTTTCTTTGCTAATCAAGTATTAGTAAAGTAAACACCCTAATCTAAGCGGCTAGAATAGATGAGGATGATAAAGTAGGAATTTAGCACTCTTTTATTTCAATTTCTCACTCATTATCATCACTTTGCAAAAAGCTAGAAAGCTTTTTCAAGAGGAAGAAGAAGAAGAATCTATTTGTGATGAATAATGAATTATTTGTGAGGTTAGAAATGCAACCATGGGTTAAGAATAATAACTTAACCCATGTAGAGAATTAACCATGGTAAAAGATTTGGATTTGGTTAAGAAATATCAACCAAAATATCTTTGCTTAAAACAAAATCAAAGGTTCTAGAAGCTTCAAGAAAGCTTAACCCTAATCCAAACCCTAACCATGTTTAAACTCCACAAAACATGTTGCATTTGTAACCTTAACTTGTTACAATATTATATATCACATATACAATATTTATTGTAACAAAATAAAATAATACAATTAACATATATCGCATATATATCAATGTATTACCCGAGTGAGAAAATGAATCTTTAAGTGAGCTTATATTAGCTAATGTAATTTAACATATAAAATATATAATTATACATTAAATTATCGAGTCAACACTTGATCCGATAATCCGGCTATTTCACAAATAACCGACTAATATAATCTGTATCAGTTCATCGAATCAACACTTGATCCGATGACCCGGCTATATCACATATACCCAGCCGATATCTCATATCGCGAGAATCTAATACGGTATCGCATACACGTATCATTCTTGGTCCCGCACATATCACATATGTGCTCCTATTCCGTTTTGCCTGAGCCAGGAAACCTCTGTGTAGGACTCTAAAGAATCGTCAATACGCCGGCAGTAGGTGATGATCATATCAAACACCCACAAGCTGCAAGCGGTCAGCTAAACGTAACAGCCACCCAGGTATTGAGCAATCAGAAGATCAACAAGTAAGCATGTACATTCTCCTGTGAATCTAACCAGTAACACTCCCGTACAGTCCGGTCTCTTCGTCTGATATGTCGCATACCTTGCCTAGGGGTGGTAAACGTCAGACCCCAGTAGCTTGATAAGTCGTGTTGATATGAGGTCCATAACAGTTCGAGAAACTACTGATAACACTTACCGGTAAATCTCAGCAACCCTGGCCAGGGATTTCCAGTTATAGCCAATCGAACACAGCGCAACATCAACTCCCTATACCGGGAGAGACGAAACCCCTCCTATCGCTCATTGCCTCCATGTGATTCGGGACTGTACCCAAAAGCCACCTTTTTGCATGCCCTTTTGGACGTGGTATGATGGAAATCAAAGCACAGTGGGAATCACACAAGACTCTATGACGATCTAGGGTCTACAGACTAACCTGTACCAGTGTCATGAGAGAACTGCCATCTGACGTGAGGTATAATACCATCTGGGAGTTCTCGGCGAGTCCATCTAGTGTACCCAGTCTTCACTGAGCACCCGTATACCTTCTCTGATGTCAAACACCAATGGATATGGGACCATCCATCGCCCATTATATGGGTCAAGAAGCGCATACGCTAGTCTACTCTGGAGTATCGATGCCCTGTCTCGGTACTCCCACGACTAGGAACATTTGAAAGATGCACTTGGCGACTACACTATCCCCACTAGTATGATCTGCATCATAGTCCTGGTAGTCAAGTACTCATCCTAAGGGTTTTATCAACATGTGACATAGAGACAATTAGAGTACATGTTAAGATAAAGGGCAACCAGATAGCATACTATCATGTCGAGTAAGAAAGTCCTCCCTATATATGTCTAAGCATCCACTACAATATGCATCATATGTACAGTAATGGCCTATAGGGCATACATATAACTAACAATCTCCCACTTGCACTAGGGCCATTTGTTGTGGTATCGCATACCCAACAATCAGCTGTGGTTGAAGTATCTCATACTCAACCATCCCATAAAAGCCTCTACTGGGAAATAGGCCTTTGTGAGTGGATCTGCGCTGTTTGTCCTTTGTGTCTCCTCTCCTAACCTCGATCTCCCTGGAGATCAACCATCTCCATGATCAGACGATACTGCCTAAGAATATGTCTGGATCTCTGATGGGATGGGGGTCCCTAGGCATAAGCCACAACTCTATTGTCACACAATGGCAGGAACGAAGTTCATCTCATGAACTAAAATATATCCAGACTGCCTCTTTGGTAGCATCCTTGGTAACGATGTGTCTTACCTTTAATCGTCTAGTATGTCACGGTATCTAGCTTGGAACTCTTCCAACATACCATCCCTCCATGGGGGTAAACACAATGCCTGCGACTGACATTCAGTCGTCCTTATCACCCTGGAACCTTTCCAGTGATTCTCCCCAGGATCGATTGATACCATCACACTACAACTAGTGAGAATCCTAACATCCAATTAGATCTATCTCATAGATCCAAAACTCAGGATTTAGGAGATATCACCTTGATCCTATAAAGAATCTTTGTGATAAGAGGAGACTGACCGAGCGTAGCATAGGAAACTTCTTCCCTATCAAGAGTATGCCATCCAGTACTATACGAGGATCACTATCATACTCTATACTACCTTTTTGTATATACTTGGTTCATCTACCATTTTGATGAAGTCAAACTCTTTGACTACTACATCAAAACAGACGTTCCAACTCCGCGATGCCTGATTAATCACATAAAACATCTTGCACACGTTTCCGCTGCTCCCACTGTCTACAAAGCCCTCTGGCTGTGTACTTATAGACGCTCTCTTCTAAATCATCATTTAGAAAAGCAGTCATGACACTCAACCGCCAGATATCGTAGTCATGATATGTAGCAGTGGCAAGTAAGATCTGGATGGACTTAAGCATAGCTTTGAAAGTCTCAACTTTTCCATGTACACCAAGTAATCTTCTCAAGATATACTTGCTCCTGATGGGGATTTAACCCTTCAGATAAAGCAACCAAAGTCCATACTTTGTTGGTGTATAAGGATTCCATCTCAGATCGCTAAGCATCCAGCCATTCTCACAGAGTCCCCACTCCTGATGGCCTTCTCGAAAACAGTTGGGTCATCATCTCATGATGCAATCCTCGCTCCCACTATCATAGAGAAACCGAAGTATCTCTCAGGTGGATGAGGAATCCTACCAGATCAGTGGAGAGGCTGCGATTCGTTGGAAACTATTGAATCCTCCGGGTTTACCAAATTATCAGCTGCAGTTTGTTTTAGCTGGAACTACTTCCAGTTCTATCTCATGACCACTAATTTCTTCACAAGAAATTCCCTTTCCCAAAGGTGGCATGCTGAGAAAAAAAAACATCTTTTGTTCCTCAGTTTGGTAGAAGATATTCCCTTGCGAATGCTTGGGATATCCAACAAACTTCCACAGAACTGACCTTGCCTTGAGCTTGTCCGGATTTTGCTTTTGACATAGGCCGGACAACCCCAAATCTTAACTTCCTTAAGAGATGGGCTGTTCCCATACCATATCACATATGGAGTGGTAGGCATCTGATTTGGTTGGAACCCTATTCAATATGTATGCAACTTCTCAAGTGCATAATGTAGGGTGTTTTTCGTCACCCCATTGAGATGGGAATACGCGCACGCTGGTCAGGCGTACTACAGATTCCCCCTGCCCAGGGTAGGCCGGGGTTTAATGATTGTGGGGATCCGAATCTCCGGCTGCCGCGGACTAAGCTGCCGTTAATTACCCCTCGCCTTTGGGGCGAGGGAACCTCCGATTAATGGGTTAAACTGGTCATGCGAACTCAATGTGCGGTGTGCGTGTGTTTTGATTTGAAAGGGGGGTTTTGGATATATCGGGAGCCACGCAGAGTTTTTACGGGGGTCCCGCTACCCGGATAGCGGGCTGGGGGTCAAGGGGGCTAGCAGCCCCCTTGCGGGGTTCGGGGCAGCGCCCCGGCCCGAAATTTTTTTTGAGGGGGAGAATGTTGCGGAATATGTGTATGTGTACATTTGTATACATATGTATATATATACATGTATATATAAATAAAGGGGAAAAGGGCATCCAAAGGATGCGTGGGGCAGCACCTTGGGCGCTGTGCGCTTAGGTGCTGTGCGCTCAGGCGCAAGCGCGCCACGTGTCGGCACGTGGGCGCTTTGCGCATGAGCGCTGCGCGCAGGTGCGCAAGCGCGCCACGTGTAGGCACATGGGCGCTTTGCGCACTTGTGCAAGCGCGGAGGTGCGCAAGCGCGCGCGCGCCACGTGTCGGCACGCGGGCGCTTTGCGCACCTGCGCAAGAGCGCAGGTGCGCAAGCGCGCGCGCGCACCACGTGTCGGCACGCGGGCGCTTTGCGCACTTGCGCACAGGTGTGCAAGCGCGCGCGCGCCACGTGTCGGCACGCGGGCGCTTTGCGCGCTTGCGCAAGCGCGCTGGTGCGCAAGCGCGCGCGCCACGTGTCGGCACGCGGGCGCTTTGCGCACTTGCGCTGCGCGCTGCTAAAACAAATTTCTCAGAAGAGAAATCAGAGAGGAGTTGGACTCCTGAGTGTGTGTGTTTTTTTTTTTTTTTGGGTTTAGTGAACGATGTTCTTCTTCCTCCTGTTGCTTGCTGGATCTTGAAGATCAAGAGATGTGAAATCTCAAAATCTCTTCTTTTTCAGATCTAATGATAGATCCAAGTTCCCCTTTGTGGGTTCTGTGGTGAAAAACTAATTTGTTTTGAAAAAGGAAGAGTAAAACTCTTGATTTAATTCAAGAGAAAGAAGAAGGTTTTGGAACCTTGAAGATGGAAGAAAGAGCTCAGCTCTGAGATTTTTTTTGGAGAGAGAAAAAGTTATGAGATATTTTCATTATCTTTGCCTTTATAGGCCATACACTTTACAAATAGCCCCTTGGGCTTCACAAAATGGCATTTTGCCTATTTCATGGCTCATGTGCCATTTCTTTTTGCACATAAGCCATGGGCTTTACAAAAATTTGGCTTTATGCCTATTTTTCTTACATTTATCCATAAATAAAATAAAAGAAATGCAACAAAATTATTTATTACAAAATTTTTATCTTGGCATGGAGGAGGTCGGCCGCTTCATGTTCGGGCTCGACCCGGGCATGGGCCCACTGGGTCGGGGCCTGGGCCCACTTGGCTTGGGGTTGACTTGGATTTTGACTTGGTCAACCGGGGTGTAAATTTTTACCCCAACAAATTGCCCCCTATCAATACATGCACACCATATATGTGGGTCGTGTGCATGAAATTGATGGATCTTCTTTTACTTGGAGGCGACCTGATTTGGTTCCCGCATTTTGGGAAGCCGGCGCTGCCCTTTTTATGACATGGACGGTCATTGCTTGACATGTCTCCGAGACGGAATGTCCGTGATAGACGTTTCCCTGGCCCGGAGCGATTTGATTCCCGCTTTGTAGAAATCCCGCGCTGCCCTTTTTTGCGACTTGGACGGTCGATCTGCCCTTTTAGCGACGTGGACGGTCGATGCTGCCCTTTTTGCGACTTGGACGGTCGGTGCTGCCATTTTAGCGACGTGGACGGTCGATGCTGCCATTTTAGCGACGTAGACGGTCGATGCTGCCCTTTTTGCGACTTGGACGGTCGATGCTGCCCTTTTAGCGACTTGGACGGTCGATGCTGCCCTTTTTGCGACTTGGACGGTCGATGCTGCCCTTTTAGTGACTTGGACGGTCGGTGCTGCCCTTTTTGCGACTTGGACGGTCGGTACTGCCCTTTTTGCCACTTGGACGGTCGGTGCTGCCCTTTTAGCGACGTGGACGGTCGGTGCTGCCCTTTTTGCGACTTGGACGGTCGATGCTGCCCTTTTAGCGACTTGGACGGTCGGTGCTGCCCTTTTAGCGACTTGGACGGTCGGTGCTGCCCTTTTTGTGACTTGGACGGTCGATGCTGCCCTTTTAGCGACTTGGACGGTCGGTGCTGCCCTTTTTGCGACTTCGATGCTGCCCTTTTTGCGACTTGGACGGTCGATACTGCCCTTTTTGCGACTTGGACGGTCGGTGCTGCCCTTTTAGCGACGTGGACGGTCGATGCTGCCCTTTTTGCGACTTGGACGGTCGATGCTGCCCTTTTAGCGACTTGGACGGTCGGTGCTGCCCTTTTTGCGACTTGGACGGTCGATACTGCCCTTTTTGCGACTTGGACGGTCGGTGCTGCCCTTTTAGCGACGTGGACGGTCGATGCTGCCCTTTTTGCGACTTGGACGGTCGATGCTGCCCTTTTAGCGACTTGGACGGTCGGTGCTTGATTTGACTTGCTCTGCTTCTTGCAGTGTCAGGGGTAGACTTGACTTGCCCCGCCTCTTGCGGTGTCGAGATTGGATTCTGACTTGCTCCGCTTTCTGCGGTGTCGGAGTGGAAGTTGACTTGTTGATTTCGATTTGGGTTGACGTCAGTATCGCTACGCCGGAACATGGTACCAGGAGCGAATCATCATTTGTCATGACAGGGTTGGTGGAACGATGGCTTAGAAGATAGGTTTGGGTCCCTACCACCCAAGGCTTTTCAATTTTATGGGCCGTGAGGGTCCCATAAAAGCATTTTCTCCCTACGAGTCGTAAGGATCCCGCAGGTGTATTTTCTCCTTAGGAATCGTGAGGATTCCTAAGTGTGTTGCTCCTTTGTGAGTCGTAAGGATCTCACGCAGGGGTTTTCTCCTCGCAAGGTCGAGAGGGCTTTGCGAGTGTATTTCATCTCTTTTCACGAGTTTGCGCCCTTTCGGGTTTTCACAGACTCGCCGGTAGTACTGCTGTTTTTACTCACGGAGCCCTTTCGGGTTTTCATCCGTGCCCGTTTTGCTTGTGGACATACCATTTTTTTTTGTTTTTTTTTTTGTTCTTTTTTTTTGTTTTGTTTTTTTTTTGCCGCTGGTGGGACTTTAAAAGTAGTCTCACCGGCAGGATTTGGGAGAAATAGGGGTCATTTACGCCCGTGGATTGTATACGGTTTTGCAGGATGTCTGATCCAGACCGTAGGGCCGATGTGCTCAATTCGCCTGCGACTTGGAGCATTCATGTGTAGTATTTCTTGAGATATCGGCCATTGATGGGTGGCATGGGCCTTTCTCCCTCGGCACTTATTAGTTGGTAGGATCCTCCGTCGAACACTTTCTCGATGACGTATGGTCCTTCCCAGTTCGGCTCGAATTTTCCCTTGGCATGTCGATTGGGGATGATCGGTCTTTTGAGGACCAACACCAATTCACCTTTCTTGAAAGCGCGGAGACGGGTTATCTTGTCATAGGCCCGTGACATTTGGGCTCGGTATAGCTCCAGATTTTGCTGCACCGCGAGCCTCTTTTCTTCGAGGGCATCGAGTTCTTCAAGTCGAAGGAGCACGTTTTCTTCCTCCGTCAACTCATGTTGGACGGCCATTCTTAAGCTTGGAACTTCAACTTCGAGGGGGAGGACCGCCTCCACTCCGAAGAGCAATGAGTTTGGAGTGGACTGAGTTGGAGTACGGTGTGTGGTACGATATGCCCACAACGCCTCGTGAAGTTTGAGATTCCAGTCTCTCTTGTTGGCTGAAGCATTTTTCCTCAGGAGCTTGCATAGAGTCTTATTGAAGGCTTCGGCTAGCCCGTTGGCTCTTGGATTATAGATGGAGGAATATCTCCAGTCTATCTTGTGCTGAGTAGCGAACCTTGAGACATTGAAGCTCTTGAAAGAAGGCCCGTTGTCAGAAATGATTCTTCTTGGTGTACCGAAGCGGTATAGAATATTATGCTGGAAGAATGTCAGAATATCCTTTGTCTTAACTTCTTTTAGCGGGACAGCTTCAGCCCATCTGGAGAAGTAGTCTGTCGCGGCCAGTATAAACCGATGGCCTTTGGATGACGGAGGATCAATTGGGCCAACAATGTCGGTGCCCCAGACTTCGAAGGGCCACGACGCCACTGTAGGATGCAATGGATTGGGATGCTTGTGAATAAAATCACCGTGAATTTGGCAGATATAACATTTCTTTGCATGCTCTCCGCAATCCCGTATCATGGTGGGCCAGTAATACCCAAGCCGTTTGATTTGAAGTCGCATCTTGGGGCCAGATTGGTGAGCACCGCAAACGCCCGAGTGGACATCTTTCATGACCTTTTGGGCTTTGGCCAATGACAGACACCTGAGCCATAGTTGGTCGTATGACCTGCGGTATAACGTGTCATTTACAAACACGTATCGGAGAGCTCTTTTCTTCAGCTGAATCCTCGCAGATTTTTCTTCGGGCAGCTTGTCGTATCGGAGGTACTCTATGAAGGGTTCTCTCCAATCGGGCTCGTCTTGGATGATCGAAGCTTCTTCCGCAGGACTGCTCTTCTGTTCCGTGCTTTCCTCTTCTCGTAGAGAGACTGGAGGTAGAATTTGTCGGCTCCTGACTGTGATCAGAATTTCGTCCATGTCAGGATCAGCCAGCTCCTTGGCTAGGCGAGCGAGTATATCGGCTTTTCCGTTCAATGCTCTAGGGACTCTTGTTAGTTCGATATGAGTGAACCGTTTCATGAGTTCCACCACCCGGCTTCTGTACCGAGCCAACTCGGGTTTGTATATCTTATAGTCGCCGCTTACTTGGTTGACGACAAGCTGGGAATCACCGTAAACCCGTAGCCGAAGGATTTCCATTTCTATGGCGAGCTCCAAACCAGCTATCAGAGCTTCATACTCGGCCTCATTGTTTGTGCGAGGCTCGGTGAGAGCAAAAGAACGCCGTAGGGTTCCCATTGATGGTGTGATAAACACCAATCCTATCCCTGCTTTTATCTCCGGGACGCTTAATTTACTGGAGGTTCTTATCGATGAGGCCCCATCGAAGTAGAGCTCCCAACATGGCTCGTCATTCTCGAGATGCAGCACTTGTTCGTCGGGTAACTCACAATTTAGTGGCGACCCTTCTGGTATGGGATGAGCAGCGAGAAAGTCTGCAAGAGCTTGCCCTTTTACTGCTTTCTGAGGAGTGTAAACTATGTCAAACTCAAGTAGCATGACAGCCCATCTTGCCATTCTGCCGGCTAGGCTTGCTTTGGTCATCAAGTGTTTCAGCGGGTCGACCTTGGAGATCAGCATAACCCGATGAGCGAGCAGATAGTGCCTCAGCTTCTTCACAGCGAATATCAGAGCCAGGCATTGCTTTTCGATTGGGGAGTAGTTGTGTTCCGCCCCGACTAGAGTTCGACTGAGGTAGTAGAGGGCATTTTCTTTTCCTTCCTCATTATTCTGGGCGAGGAGCGCACCGAGTGACTCATCTAGTGCGGCAGTGTAGAGAATCAACAGTTTGTTTGGAATGGGAGCAGCCAGCACTGGAGGGTGCAACAAGTATTGTTTGATGCTTTCGAACGCTGCTTGACATTCGGCATCCCAGATAAAAGGAGCTCCTTTCTTCATGAGCTTTGAGAGGGGCCTACATCTCCCCGATAAATTTGAGATAAACCTCCGTATATAAGCAAGCTTGCCTTGAAAAGATCTTAGCTGCGTCAGACTCTTCGGAGGGGGCATCTCTATGATGGCCTTTATCTTCGACGGGTCAACTTCGATCCCTCGATGTCGGACTATGAAGCCCAAGAATTTTCCCGATGACACGCCAAAAGCGCACTTCAGAGGATTCATCTTCAGATCGTATTCCCTCAGTCTGGTGAGAACGGTCCTAAGATCTTGGATATGATCGGCCCTGGTTTTAGTCTTGACGACCAGATCATCGACATAACATTCGACGACTTTATGGATCAGGTCATCAAAGATATTGGTCATTGCCCTTTGATATGTAGCACCTGCGTTCTTCAGTCCGAATGGCATTACCTTGTAGCAATATATTCCGATCGGGGTTCGAAATGCTGTGTGCTTCTCATCCTCAGGCGACATCTTGATCTGATTATATCCAGACGAGCCGTCCATAAAGGTGAACAGTTCGTAATTTGAGGTGTCATCGACCATCATTTCCATGACCGGTAGCGGGAAGTCATCTTTAGGACATGCCTTATTGAGGTCCCTGAAATCGACACAGACTCGGATCTGCCCATTTTTCTTCTTCACTGGGACTATGCATGCGATCCAGTCTGCATATTTCTCTTCCCTGATGAAGCCGGCATCGATGAGCTTCTTAGTTTCCTCGATGACCTTTTCTTCTAGTTCCCTTCTCATTCTTCGAGGAGCTTGTTTGACTGGCTTAGCATCAGGAGATATAGCCAACTTATGCACGGCTACCTCAGGGGAAAGGCCAGGCATTTCTTTGTATGTCCACGCGAAGCAGTCAACGAACTCACGCAACAGGGCAATTATCTGCTCTTTCATTTCCTCTGACAAGAGCGAGCTGATGTAGGTCGGCCTTGGATTATCGGGCGTTCCTAAGTCAATCTCGGTTAGCTCGTCAAAGGTTGCTTGTCCTCCATCTTCGAGCTCTTGAGGAGCTTCTTCTGGCTCGGCTATCTCGTCGTCATCATTTGATCTTTCGCCAGCTTCACCAACATGGATCATGTAGCACGCTCTGGAATCAGGTTGAATGTAACCTATTCCCCGTCTGTCTGGAATTCGTCCATCGATGAGTGCTCGGACCTGGGGAGGATGCCATAGCCCTTCGTAAAACTTTGCTTCGGACTCCGTTTGATATAACCGGCATCCGCACTTCTTAAAGTATTCCCGCATCTCGGGCGCATAGTATCTGGGATTGAGGACGGCTCTTATGCCTCTCTCATATGGAAGGCACGCGACAGACAAATCGTCCGGGTGCGCAACGGGGTTTGACCCATAAAACAAGATGCCCTTCTGTCCACTTTTCCTCCCGGGAACGTAGAAAGTTTTCAGCTGGTCCACGGTGGAGATTGATAATGCATCGAGCTCTTTGCACATTTGCTCTGGTACCCTTGTAACGGCTAGGGATCCTTCTGCAACTTCGAAGGTCTCTCGCAGTTTCGCTTGTTGCGTGGGGGTCCAATCTGCACCGCTATTGCACGACAGGTCCTCCTCCTCTGACTCTTCAGTGTCGCTGCCAAGATGAGGGCGGACTTTACTGCTAGATGGGGCTTCAGTGACGGATTCATCCGTATCGCTGCCGAAACGAGGGCGAGTTTTATGGAAGGACGGGCTTCCAGCGTCGGACTCATCAGTGTCGCTACCGAAATGCGGGCGCACTTGGGCATTTTTGCTTTTGAAAGTGACAGCCGGCGCAGATTTGCTTTTGAGCCTTGGGGCTGGTCTATTCTCAGTCAGTTGTGGCTTAGCATTTTGGTGGTTCATAAAGTACCGAGAATCTTCATATCGGACTTCATGCACACCGAACGGTTGGATGTCTCCGTCAATGCGTCTTTCTTCGCCATTTTTAGTATACTTCATGCATTGATGGAGAGTTGACGGAATGATGCCGTAATCGTGGAGCCACGGCCGCCCCAGGAGAATCTTATAAGACGTGTCGGCGTCGATCACGTATATCTTAGCTTCAGTTTGCAGATCCCCGAATTTGATTGGCAAAGCTATAGACCCCAGAACTTGCTGGCAATTTTGGTTGAAGCCTTGAATGACAATCCTTTCCCTTGACAGGTGTCGGACGTCCATTGACAAACTCTTCAGAGTTCGCAAGTTCATGATGTTCACTGAGGACCCCGGATCAATCAATATGCGATTAATTCGATCTCCGTCGCTGTACCCGGTCACGTAAAGCGGCCGATTATGCTCAGCCGTTCCCAGTAGCAAGTCTTCATCCTTAAATGTGACCGCGGCGGCATACAAAGCGTGTTGGGCTTCTTTCATATTAATTTCCGCAATGTGAGCCTGGTACCGCTCGGGGTTTTGTAGAGCGTGAATGAGAACATCTCTAAGCTCCTTAGATAGGACCAAGGCGTCGTAGATGCTCAGGAGAGACGGAAGCTTCCGGAGATGCGCCAAGACATTATAATCCACCGAGGAAGGACTTATGTTTTCATCAGCCGGTTCTCTGCCATCTTCTTCATTAGCGACTTGTTTTTCCTTCCCTTTTGGGGCGTTGCCCTGATTTGGCGGTAGAGCCCTGCCGCTTCTAAGCTGGATTTGATTGGCCGTTGTGGCGAGCTCCTCATCCTCTTCGGGAAAACAGAGCTCCTCCTCGGAGTCGCTGCCAAGATGGATGGCGTAGCAGGTCACTACTGGGATCTCTTTATTGGAGTCTTCTTCTAACTCCTCCAGAATTTCAGCCGCTTGTACAGGGAAGAACTCCTTCAATTGAATCAATGTTCTTTCCTTTTGTTCATATTCTTCGAGAGAATCGATATATTTTTGAATGGTTGATCTCCCTGCAGACTCTTTTTCGCGCCGAGCTGCACTTTTCTTCTTCTTGAGCTTCTTGGATTTTGAGCCTGAAGGAGCCGCATTGGCAGCTGGACTGGTAGGCTTCTTCTGTCCTTCCCATTCCATCCTGGGCTCTTTCTGAATCAGCTTTAGCATCTTCTTTGTCTTATTAGATATGTGCGTACTCCACGGAGGCTGCGATGAGTCAGTTTCGTTTGTCGGGGCAGCGGGTTCAGCTGTCTGCTCCCAGAAGGCTTCAACTTCTGTCTGTATAAAGTTGGCGGTCGCAACTTGATTGTTCACCAACACGCTTTTGGACAGCTCGATCTCTCCAGCCTTGTACTGCTTCTTGACCCAGTCTTTGAAGATATAGCAATCCTCGATCGCATGGCTCACTACTCGGTGGTACGGGCAATACAGAGGATTGTCGGTCATTTTTGCTTCTTGGGGTCTTTTCGACTCCGGCAATTGGAGGCCGTTGTTCAAGGCATCTTTAAATATCTTGCGGACTTTGTCCCTCCTGAAAGAGTAAACCTTGTTCTTTTTCTCCTCTAGGGAAGGCCCATCTCCTCCCAGCAATGGCTTTCGAGACCGGTTAGTTTTGGATTCGGCCGCCTTTCGCTTTTCTTCATTGTCGGACGCATTGAAGACATTGGTACTGCTGGAACTCCCGCTTCTACGGTTGTCGTCCCGCTTGCTTTTCCAAGTTTTCTCTCTCTGAGAGTCCGGCGGGGACTCTTGCTTTGAGCGTTCCAGCATTTGGACTTTCTTGGTTAGCTCCTGAAATGTCTTGAGGCCCGCTGTACACAAGAATGGGACCATCCAATTGCTGAGGTTCCCAATGAGAAGGCTGACGGACTGGTCCTGCTCCAGCGGCGGTTCGCACTTGACCGTGAGATTACGCCATCGGGCGATAAAGTCAGTGTTGCTTTCATTCCTCCCCGGCTTGGTCCTCACAAGGTCGGCAATGGAGATTTTATCACTGACGCTCATGAACCTTTGCCGGAACAGAGACTCCATTTGGGCAAAGGTAATGATGGACCCGTCTGGTATGCTCGCGTACCAGTCGAAAGCGACACCGGTCAGGCTGTTGACAAACTGACGAAGAAGGAGCGCGTCATTGCCCCCTGTATTTCCGCACGATGCTTTGAAGTGGGCGACGTGCTGATTTGCATTCCCCGTTCCATCAAATCTTCCGAACTTAGGAATGACGTAGCCGCTTGGGAACTCAATCAGATCGTACTGCGCGGGGTATGGCCGCCCACTACTGCCGATTTCTTTTTGAGCTTCGGCTTCGGCCACCAATGTTTTAACCTTACTGGTGACCAAATCCATTATCCGATCCTGTGTTAGCGGGATAGTGCTATCTGGGGCCAAGGCGTCCCCAGAAGCGGAGTGTGGCCGGCTTTCATGCGGCTCGACCAGTCTTGGACCCAAAGGAACAGGCATTGGCTGCCTCAGATTGTCATCACCCGGCTGATTAGTAGCGGCTTGTGCTCGATTGGGAGGCGCTCGAGCAATTTGAGCCGTAAGCTGCATCACCACGTTCGTTAAGTTGTCTATCTTCGAATAGAGCTTGGCCATCTCTTTATCTTTGCTCCTGAGCTGTTTTCGAAGCTCTTGAAGCAGCTCTTGCTCCGCAGTCCTGGGGCGGAAAGTCGGCTCCTCCTCGCTGTCCGAGCTTGACTCTGCATGGATCGAGGGGTCTTTCTGCCTATCATCCTCATCGAGAGGGTTTTCTTCATCCAGCGGGGGCGGCTGTTCTTGGGCAGCGGCAACCACATTCGGGCTAGATTGAGCTTGGGATGTGGTGGCCCCATCCTTGCTTTTGCTGCGACGGTTGTCGCTGGGGCGTCCTCCCGCCATATAGACCGTATGGATGATGTATCCAGCCGTCTTTCTATCATTGGAAGCTGATTTCACGGATCGCTGTCTTGACCCCCTTGCTTCGGTAGCTGGTAATCGATTGAAGGCGGCTGGCCTAACCAGGTTCTTAAATGGTGCTGGCGCTTCTTTTCTGGATTTGCCCCGCTGCTTTCGTGCGGCACAGAGCGCCTGATAGACTCTTGAAGAGACAGTGTCATACTTTTTATGTTGGGGCTGGGACACTTCTTTTTGTAGCACTGTTCGGACCGCTGTCTTCTTGATTCTGGCGGTCATGGCATTTTTCTGAACCCACTTCAGAGGCTCGAAGGAATTGCTGATTCTTACGTCCGACTTAGCCGTCGTCGCGGGGCAATCCTGCACTTGGAACTTCACATGATTCCATTTGGCTGAAGCCTTGGCCCTCTTGTTGGCTCGATACCTGAGCCGCTTCTGCCTTAACTTTTCTGTTCTAAGCACCTGGCAGACTTCAGCTTTTTGGGAAGACACCGCGGACTGGGCGATGGAGGGCTTTGGAGATACGCTCGATTGTGCGTTTGTTGGAGTTATCGCTTGAGCTCGTCCGCGACATTTGTTGTTGCCCTTCGCACCAGAAGTCTTGCCCCCAGCTAGAGCGTCAGGGAATCGTTCAGACACCATCTTAAGTTTCGGTTGTGGTGCCTTAGCAATCACAACATTCGGCCTCTTGCCCCTTGGGACCGGCTTGACCACCTGTTCCGCCGGGATTTCCGCCAGATGAGCGCTTCCAGCAGGGTAGATGATGACGGAGCCAAACTGGCGGGGCGGTTCCTCCCACTGTCGACTGAGGTTTGCAGGGAGAACCACACGAGCGTTGATCTTGACCACGTATGGAATCGGGGTCACGTTGGAAGCTGAATTCATCTGGAGAGACATTGTCGTCGAAGGTTGATTGCTGCATAGAAAAGAAAATATCATTTCAGTATAGACAATAGATATGTATATTAATTGAGTTCGCATGAACGTTTAACCCGAAATATGGGAGGAGAGAAAGGTCCCACCGGGCGTGCCAGAATCTGTAGGGTGTTTTTCGTCACCCCATTGAGATGGGAATACGCGCACGCTGGTCAGGCATACTACAGATTCCCCCTGCCCAGGGTAGGCCGGGGTTTAATGATTGTGGGGATCCGAATCTCCGGCTGCCGCGGACTAAGCTGCCGTTAATTACCCCTCGCCTTTGGGGCGAGGGAACCTCCGATTAATGGGTTAAACTGGTCATGCGAACTCAATGTGCGGTGTGCGTGTGTTTTGATTTGAAAGGGGGGTTTTGGATATATCGGGAGCCACGCAGAGTTTTTACGGGGGTTCCGCTACCCGGATAGCGGGCTGGGGGTCAAGGGGGCTAGCAGCCCCCTTGCGGGGTTCGGGGCAGCGCCCCGGCCCGAAATTTTTTTTGAGGGGGAGAATGTTGCGGAGTATGTGTATGTGTACATTTGTATACATATGTATATATATACATGTATATATAAATAAAGGGGAAAAGGGCATCCAAAGGATGCGTGGGGCAGCACCTTGGGCGCTGTGCGCTTAGGTGCTGTGCGCTCAGGCGCAAGCGCGCCACGTGTCGACACGTGGGCGCTTTGCGCATGAGCGCTGCGCGCAGGTGCGCAAGCGCGCCACGTGTAGGCACATGGGCGCTTTGCGCACTTGCGCAAGCGCGTAGGTGCGCAAGCGCGCGCGCGCCACGTGTCGGCACGCGGGCGCTTTGCGCACGTGCGCACAGGTGCGCAAGCGCGCGCGCGCCACGTGTCGGCACGCGGGCGCTTTGCGCGCTTGCGCAAGCGCGCTGGTGCGCAAGCGCGCGCGCCACGTGTCGGCACGCGGGCGCTTTGCGCACTTGCGCTGCGCGCTGCTAAAACAAATTTCTCAGAAGAGAAATCAGAGAGGAGTTGGACTCCTGAGTGTGTGTGTTTTTTTTTTTTTGGGGTTTAGTGAACGATGTTCTTCTTCCTCCTGTTGCTTGCTGGATCTTGAAGATCAAGAGATGTGAAATCTCAAAATCTCTTCTTTTTCAGATCTAATGATAGATCCAAGTTCCCCTTTGTGGGTTCTGTGGTGAAAAACTAATTTGTTTTGAAAAAGGAAGAGTAAAACTCTTGATTTAATTCAAGAGAAAGAAGAAGGTTTTGGAACCTTGAAGATGGAAGAAAGAGCTCAGCTCTGAGATTTTTTTTGGAGAGAGAAAAAGTTATGAGATATTTTCATTATCTTTGCCTTTATAGGCCATACACTTTACAAATAGCCCCTTGGGCTTCACAAAATGGCATTTTGCCTATTTCATGGCTCATGTGCCATTTCTTTTTGCACATAAGCCATGGGCTTTACAAAAATTTGGCTTTATGCCTATTTTTCTTACATTTATCCATAAATAAAATAAAAGAAATGCAACAAAATTATTTATTATAAAATTTTTATCTTGGCATGGGGGAGGTCGGCCGCTTCATGTTCGGGCTCGACCCGGGCATGGACCCACTGGGTCGGGGCCTGGGCCCACTTGGCTTGGGGTTGACTTGGATTTTGACTTGGTCAACCGGGGTGTAAATTTTTACCCCAACACATAATCCCAAAAGAAAATAGGCAACTTAGTAGTACTCATCATAGAGCACACCATATCACATAGGGTGTGATTGCTCCACCCCGATACACCGACGTGCTGTGGTTTATTCAGAGGAGTAATGCTGAGAGAGAATTTCATTCTCCTTTAGAATAGTCCAGAAATTCCGTGCTCAAGTATTCTCCTCCTTGATCACATCATAGGACATAATACTTATACCCAGTTTTTGGTTCTCTACTTCTAACTTACATTCTGTGATTATCTCAAAAGTTTACAAATCATTACATCATAGGACATAATACTAAATACCTACAATATTTTTATTGTTAAGAGCACTTAAGAATTAGGAGCTCATAATGAAATTGGAGGGAAGTAAGTGATAAAATTAGGATAAATTTTGTAGGTATTTAGTGGAGGAATATTTGATTTTGGGTAGAGATTAATATGTTCTTGTAAAAAGAAAGAATAACAGAGAGAATGAGATAGATAGCTCCTCTTTACATTTATACATAATATTTAACAAGGGTTTTGTCCCATTACATCATGACCCTTAGTTCGGGTTTTATCACAACCATACATTCAATTTACTAGATGATAAACTTAACCAACATACACTTTAACCTAATAAAAGATAAAAGTCATGAAAGCTAAACAGTTAAATAATCATAACACTAATAATGCTTTAATTTTAACACTCCCTCTTAATGCATTATTCCTTGATACCCATCAATTCTCTAAGGAGTTGAAACTTTGCATTGGGTAGAGCCTTCGTGAAAATATCCGCAACTTGATTTTCGGTCTTGATGTAATAAACTTCGACATCACCTTCATTAACCGCCTCTTGGATGAAATGATGTTTGATCGCAATATGTCTGGTACGGCTGTGATTGGTGTGATTTTTCGACATAGCAATAGCGGATTTGTTATCACAAAATATTGGAGTTGGTACTTCTTATTTCTCACCAAAATCTTCTAAAATACTCTCAAGCCACATACTTTGGTACGTAGCCAATGATGCCGATACATACTCGGTCTCGGCCGATGACAATACCACCCTATCTTGCTTTTTGGACATCCATGAGATGACGCCGGATCCAAGTGAAAAAGTATATCCCGAAGTGCTTCTCATACCATCAACTCATCCGGCCGAATCACTATCACAAAATCCAATCAACTTTGGTTGCGTGTTTCATTCATACATGAGCCCATGCTCAAGTGTGCCTTTTATATAGCGCAACACTCTTTTAGCCACGCCAAAATGAGTTTGACTTAACTTGTACATAAATCGCGACAACAAACAAGTGGTAGCCGTGAGACACATCAAGCTCCCAACCAAGCTTTTATAAAGAGTAGGATCAACTTCTTTACACCCATCCTCTTTTTTAATTTTTCATTCACAGCCAAAGTAATATCAACCGGATTGCAATCATCCATCCGGAATCTTTTGAGAATGTTTTACACATATTTTCTTTGGAAAATGAAAACTCCATCATCGTTTTGATGAATTTCAATTCCCAAAAAATAATGCAAAAGTCTCATATCATCCATTTCATATTTTTCATCATATCCTTTTTGAAATCAAGAATCATACTTTCATCGTTACCGGTAAAAACCAAATCATGAACATATAAAGAAACAATGAGAATATGAGAGTTGCCTTTTCTTTTGATGTATAAAGTGGGCTCATTTTTGCTTCTTTCAAATCCATTCTCATTGAAGCATGCATCAATTGGCTATACCAGGTTTAGGATGCTTGCTTCAAATCATACAAAGTTTTCTTCAATTTGTAGACTTTTTCCTCCTCTCTTTTGGCAATAAACCGTTGAGGTTGCTCTACATATAATTTTTCTTCTTGCACACCATTCAAAAAAGCGGATTTGACATCCAATTGGTATAAATACCATCATTTTTGTGTGGCCAATGCTATGAGAGCTCTAATTGTGTCAAGTCGAGATACCGGCAGAAATGTTTCATGGAAATCAACACCGGGTTGTTGAGAGTGTCCTTTTGCGACGAGCCTCCTTTATGTTTTTGAATGGACCCATCCAGTTTGAGCTTTGTTTTGAAGATCCATTTTACCCCAATAACCTCTTTTTCTTTCGGTTTCTCTACAAGTTCCCATGTTTTATTCTTTTCAATCACGGCAATTTCATCTTCCATTGCTTTCCTCTATGCTTCTTCTTTGACGACTTCTTCAAAACTTTCCGGTTCAACAATCATAAAATTGCAACTTGCATAGATATTGCTAAGTGGCCTTAAGAGATGAACTTGGAGATGATGAGCTTGAGCTACTTGAAGAATTTGAAATTGTTGGCGAGTCTTGAACGTCATAACTTTCATTTTGCATACTTTCCGGTGTGGCTTCAACAATAATGGCATTATCTTTGACCTTTTTTTCCTTCCAATCCCATTGGGACATTTCATCAAAAACATCTCCTCTAATTATCATTTTTTTTTGGGTTCAAGCTAAAGAGCCTATAGCCTTTAGATCTATGCTATGGCCAAGGAAAATACATTTTTCACTTGCTTGATCTAGGTTGTGCCTCTTCTCTTTCGGAACATGTGTATAACATATGCGACCAAACACCTTCAAGTGATTGACCGATGCTTTTCTTCCACTCCATGTTTCAAATAGAGTTTGATTTTCTAACGCTGTTATAGGATACCAATTCATCAAATAAACGGCGATGTACACGGCTTCAGCCCAAAAGCTATTTGGAAGTTCCTTTTCATGCAACATCGACCTTGCCATTTCCATTATAGTTCGATTTGTTCGCTCCTCCATGCCATTTTGTTGTGGGGTGTATGCCATCGTTAATTGCCGATCGATACCAACGTCTTCACAAAATTTTCAAATTCATTGGAGTTATACTCCCCACCTCTATAGCTTCTCAACATTTTAATAAAGTGATCGCTTTTCTTTTCAACCAAACTTTTGAATTTCTTGAAAATAGTGAATGCCTCCGAATTCTCTCGCATGAAGTACATCCATGTCATTCTCGAATAATCATCTACAAAGAAGATGAAATATTTGTTTCCGGATTGAGTGAGTGTGTTCATCGGACCACATACATCAGTGTGAACAAGCTCTAATGGAGATTTCGATCTCAAAACATTATCTTTAGGGAAAAAATCTCGATGTTGTTTACCAAGAGCACAACCTTCATATACATCTTGCATTTCTTCAATAATAGGCAAACCATACATCATATCCTTTTCATGTCAGCTTTTCAAATTATGAAAATTTAAATGGCCATACCTCCGATGCCATAGCCATGAATCATCTTGTACATTGGCCTTCAAAGATGAGTGGAAGGTTGCGATTTTTCTCCATCTTTGCAGTAACCATAAGTTGGACCATTGCATTTTTCTCAAATATTTTACAAGCATTATTCTCAAAATGAAGAGAATAACCAAGCTCCACAAGTGGCCTAACACTAAGCAAATTTGTATCTGACTTCAGCACAAGTAAGAAATCCTTGATGTATTTGGTTCCCTTCTTTGTTTTTATAGCGATGGTACCTTTGTCTTTTGTTTGCATCAAGGCACCATTTCCCATCTTAACTTGAGAAATCGATGAAGCATTCATATCCACAAATAAGCTTTTGTTGCCGGTCATGTGGTTGCTGCAACCGCTATCAACATACCATACATTATTCTTTTCTTCGGAAACGAAATGACTAGCATAGAACATGTACCCATTACTATTGTGCTCTTCGGAAAAATTTGCTTGTTGATTGCCTTTGATGCAGCAATCCTTTGGAAGATGCCCAAATTTCTTGTAATTTTGATATTGAGGTTTTTCTTTGAACCAACGATCTTTCTCTATATGACTTTTCCTTTTGCAAATATTATGATTTGATTCCGGATTCGGTTTCTATCATAATTGTTTCTTCCTCTTCCTCTTCCTCTTCCTCTTGCATTTCTACCACTTTCTCTTCCGAAACGGCCACCTCTTGATGATTTGCCTTTATAGTTTGATTGTTGTCTTTCGTTTTTATTAGAAACGTTAAATTTGGATTGGAAGGCATTTTCCAAAGAAATTTTATTATGCATAGTCAACCTCTTTTCATGGGATTCAAGAGAGACAATCAACTCATGAACATTCAACTTACTCATCTCTTTTTACTCCTCAATAATTCCAATAAAATTATATTTTTGAGTCAAGTTGATTAACAACTTTTCAACAATTTTTTGCTCCACAATAATTTCTCCATATGTTTTCATTTGATTAACAATTTCCATAATTTTAGAGAAATAAGCTTGCATTTTTTCGGACTCGTTCATCTTCAAATTTTCAAAATCTCTTCGAAGAGTATGAAGTTTGATAGATCTTACTTTCGTAAAGGCTCGAAATGCCGCTTGTAGAATATCCCAATCTTCCTTTGATTTTGTACAATTGATGACCCTTGGAAAAATAGTCTCCGATACGCCTTGTTGAATGAAGAAGAAGGTTTTGGCATTCTTCTTTTGATTTTTTTTGAGTCGTATTTGGGCATGTGTAAGATTTGTTATGGATTCAAATTCTTCATACCCAACATCCACCAAATCTCAAATCTCTTGCCAAAGAAAGAGAGTCTTCATCTTCACACACCAAAAATCATAATTTTCTTCACCAAAGATAGGAAGTTGGGGTTGATGTGACCTCACGCCGAGGTTGATTTCGGTTGTCATTGATCTTGACTTTGTTGGGTCTTATTTTCCTTTGAAAGCATCTCACTTTCTCCGAACCTTGCTTTCATACCAATTAATTTGATAGAATTAGGGTCAATTTTGTAGGTATTTAGTGGAGGAATATTTGATTTTGGGAGAATAATGTGTTCTTGTAAGACGAAATAACAATAGAGAAAATGAGGTAAATAGGTCTATGGTGGCTATCATCCTCTTTACATTCATACATAATGTTTAACAAGTAGAGTTTTTGTCCCATTACATCATGACCCTTAGTTTGGATTCATCACAACCATACATTCAATTTACTAAATGACAAACTCAACAACCATACACTTTAAACTAATAAAAGATAAGATAAGAGTCATGAAAGCCAAATAGTCAAAATAGTAATAATACTTTAATTTTAACAATATGATAGTTAAGAGAGAAGAAATAATTAACAAGAATAAATAGTACCGATGTGACAAATACACTGACGTAACAATCTGCAATTAAACTACACCCAAAAAACTCAGACTTTGAATTTCTTATTTAAGTCACGGATTTTCTAACAGACCAAACATAAAACTTTGGACTCTGGCCTAAAATCAGAACTTCCAACTCCCGATTATAGAAACTCCATGGAAACAAACGGGCGCTTAGAGTTTTCCCATTTGTAAGAACAATACATACACGGCTAGGATATGTCATCCTCAACTGCATTTGCGCTGTTATGACCGGCTTCTATCATGTAGTGTTACCGCATGCCAAAATGGGTGACCAGAAACCAGGTGAATGTGAGTAGCTCTCCCCCGTCACTGAGTTGCTGTGCATGGTAATATCCCCTGCAATGAATGGCCACATAGCACAGCATCTCCAACAACACGCTACAAATAATCCTCGGCACATGTATCCATGTACGTCTTAGCCCCTACCACCGCTGTCGAAGACAACATTAACGGGCGTACGTACAACTAGGAGATATGGTAAATAGTTCGATAGTAGTTGTGCCATTTTCCTATACTTCAATGCTCTTTCCTCATCTGGTGTTGCCTGGGCTGTTGTAGGTATCCGAAGACGCCGGTAGCAAAAGATTGGTTGCTATGTGCCAAATGAGGAGACTCTCGTCGAACTCTGGTTCAAGAACACTCCGTTCCAGCATTCCTTTGAGGTCCTCTTGCCCAAGTGCCCACTTGCCTCCACAGGCAGTGTAGAGCTCGAAATCGCGGCACTCCTGCGCTTCCACTGATCTTTTCTTTAAATCTTGGAAGATGAATTCTTGAAGGTCAGAGGTCAAGGGGGCTTGTGATGTGTTGTGTTGGATTTCGGGTTTATTTGTTTTCCCTGGGTACTAAAATAACCGTTTAAGACCAGCATAACTTGCTGTAGAATTTGTTAAATTGTTTATAATTGCTTTCATTGCTTATTTAATTTTTTTTGGTCAAACCATATGAAATCTATCTAAGATGTCCATTTCGAGATGGTTGATTCGGTTGGTTGAGATAGCCGATTCCGATCTTGAAAAAGGCCCATACCGATATCTAGATTTTAAACCTTGTTTTTTTTCAATCTGATGTGGTTGGCTGCGGAGGCTTTGGTTTGAGTTTTCCACAAGATTGGTGTTTCCTTGATCTGAGATGTCATTTTCATGAACCATTTTCAATAACAGGCCTAACCTTCACTTCAGTTGGGGCAAAGAACTTATTGGGCTGCACTGCATGCTTAATTCACTCCAATTTTCCAATACAAAAATAATGTAGAGTATTATCATTAAGCAATCGTCAATCTCAAAAGTTTAGCTTTTCATAAATAAAAATAAAATCTGCAGAAAGAATGAGAAAACTTCCCTAAAACTTTTGGGGTTTAGTGAAATTTAGCCAAGTAAACAGTAAATAAATCATCCCCAACTGCAAGGTATTCAGAAAAGGCTAAATTTGCTTGGTTTCTCTATTCTATTCCGAAAAATTCAATTTATCTAAAATTAAAGACTCTTGCTCAACTTCACAAGCAGCCAGGTCTAGCTTGGTAGGTATAAGTTTCCTTTCAAAAGTGAGAGATCATTTCCTTTCAAAAGTGAGAGGTCATCAGAGACGGATCTACATAGAGACGAGAATAGACGGTCATCCTTCCTGGATTTGCAGTGTCAATATAATATGATCAATCAATAAGTTAATTATATGTATATATAATTTGTGCTATAGAATATTTTAAGTAGGAACAATGGGGCAATATGTTGAGGCTTGAAGCTTTGTTGCTTCAAATCCAGGTTTGAGGCTTTGGGCGCATTAGTTATCTTGAAAAAGGTAAGTAATTGAAAAATGAATTCATCCATTAAAAAAACCAATAGCTATTCACATGTAAATGAACTTAAAAAGGTAAATAATAACGAATTTAATTACATCCGTTCAAGTTAAAAGTTTTATGCCTCCTTCGCTATGACATTTTATACTCTTTAAATTTTTCGTCCTTTCTGATTTGGTTTTCTGGATCCGCCATTGAAGGTCACCCGTTCATTTTTCAATGAGGGTCGCATCCCAAAAAAACACCTTGATGTTTAAGGAAGACAAGTATTCTATGCAAACCTCAATCTAAAAGTCATATATAAGCATCTATCGTTTAAGTGGGAATCTAATTGGGAAAAAAATTCATATGGTAACCTATCTATAAAACATTTTATAGAAAGTTTTATAGATAGGTTCCCTTATGATTTTTTTCCATTTAGTTGGGTGTTTAGGCAAGCTTAGCTTGTTTCAAGCTTTATAATTCATCATCTAATTTACATTATTAAGCAACAAACTAATCCAAACACCTTCGTATTTTTGTTGTAAATATCATTTGGCATATCTGAAAAGAATGAAATTATGGAATTTTAGATCTTTCCGATCTTTCTTTAGATCTGGACAACTAAATTCTTTGATGCTACTGATCTTGATATTGCACCAACCTTTTTTTTAAGTAGCCGGCGATTTTATTTATTTTTATTATTATCAAACTATCTTTTATCTTGAATATATAAAAAAAATTAGGGCATTTTTCACAACCTTTCCATTTTGATCTTGCGGATGGCAGCGGTATGCATCCAACAAGTTTCGGTGGCTGCCCGCAGCCTCGCCGTGAGCACCGCATCAAGAACACACCGGAAACTATTTCGTGCAGCTTCATCTTCTTCCTCTTCCTCTTCCTCTTCCTCCACCATCACCAACAATGGACATCAGAAGAAGAAGCAGCAGCTGGTTCTCTACTCGAAGCCGGGCTGCTGCCTCTGCGATGGCCTCAAGGAGAAGCTCCACGCAGCTCTCTCCCTCGGTGGCCCCCACTCCCTCGCCTCCGTCGAGCTCCAGGTGCAATCAACAAACTTTTTCTATTTTTTGTTTTCTGTTTCTTGGAATAAAATGGGTTTAGTTTTTGGTTGTAAATTTGTTTCAGGTGAGGGATATAACGAGCAATCCTGAGTGGGAGAGGATGTACCAGTATGAGATCCCCGTTCTCGCCAAGCTTCTTCCTGATGAAACTGAGGTCATCTCTGCTTCTATCCTCTCTCTTTTTCCCTTCCTGTTTTGCACTGCACACTAGTTGTTTGTTGATATGCCTGTACGAGTAAGCGAGTTTAAATAACCGAATCTTACCCATTTTTGTGCCAAGGATGTAGGCTAAATGACACTTTAATATAAAAAAAACATTCACCTAGATAACACTTGAAATTTAAAATGTGTCACTTTAATACCTGAAGTTGTACTTATCGACACTTAACTGAAATTTGAAACGTGTATCTGCTGATGTAGATTTTCATGCATTGTTGTAAAAAGCGGTCTAGGCAACTACTTAAATGGAAGCGGCACAAAACCACTTCGCTTTTCGCTTAAGCAGCCAAATTAAGCGGGTTTTGCGCTTCTAGGCACTGGGAGGCCTAGGCAGTCAACCTGTCAAGGCGGGCGCTTGGGCAGGGATGAACCCGCTTAATCATGTGACTTCTTTTACTGGAAATGGTCGAAATTGATGTCCACTCTTAACAAAATAAGAAAAAAAAATTGCTTACCAAACCCAATTATCCCCTAATCTATCACTTTCCTCGCTAGAAAATCTTATCTTTCCATACAAGACCTATTTAGTATTTAACTAAAAATATTTAAACCGCATAGGCGCTAGGCGGTGCCTTGACGGTCTAGTATTGCTTAGCGCTTTTTGCAATCTTGTTTCATGTGCTTCTCATGAGACTTTTTAAGATTTCTTTTTCAAGTTATTGGAAGTCTAGTTCGGAACATACACGTTTCTGAAATGACAAGAGATTGTAAATTGCCGATATCTACAACTTTGGGTATCAAACTGCCACATTTTAAATTCTAGGTATGCAAGTGCTATATTGGTGAAACATCAGATATTAAAGTGTCATTTAATCAAGGATATATGAAGGCACTTTATTCATATTCTAGTTTACTCTCTTTTGTATACTCCTACAATGCACAATTACTTTTAGCCCTCACTAAAATAAACACCTTTTTTTATTCTTTGGTTGGTTGCGTGAATAGGTTCTTGCCCCTTTATTTGTAGGCTCCCATAGGATTTATAGTCCTGTTCATCTAGCTATTAGGGGACGAGAAACCTATGAAAAGAATTCAAGAAAGAGAAGATTCGCTTTTGAGAATGTATGATTTTTAGTTCAAACTCCATGAAGATGATACTACTTGTACACGAGGTCAAGCAATTGTGAAATACCTCTGCATTTATCACCTGTTACGCTTTGTGTATTGTTTAGCTAGAAATGTATTGTTAAAGTTACTTTTTTTGATATTTAAGTTGTATCTTGCTTTATCCCTGCTTTTATTTAAGCTGTCGTCATAGAAAGAAACATCAATATTTATTTGGTAGGTGCAAAGCTGCGAACTAGCCTTTTAGTCAATCATTTTTTGTTAGCACAAAACATTGATGCTTAAATGTTCACCTTTCATTGTTTTCAGAAAGAACTTTCACCAAATATCAACTTAGCCATCGAATCATTCTTGATTTTTTCTAGCGCCTTTCTTAACATTTCCCGAATGACTTTCACGACCATATTCATGGTTTGTGTAATGCATACGGTACATATTCGCATGTTTACACCTTTGATTACTCGAATTTACAAGCACACATTCATCAGCTATTGACTGATAAAATTAATTCAAACTCCTTGAGTGCTACTTTGCAAAAATCCTGTACTGTAGAGAGTTGGGACTATGGTTGCATGGTGTCCATTTTAGAGAGCGGTTTGAGGAGAGGAAAGTTATAGCATTAGATCCCTAATAATGAAGCAGCAACAAGAACACATACCACTGCTGCAGGGATGCTATATGCACATGATCCTTTAATATTCAAACCCGACCAAGATAGTAATTGAGAAGATGAGATTTTGTGTTTAAGGCTAGAAGCCATAGATTTTTACAGACTTTAGGAGAGATCAATTCTGTTGTTCTAGATTACATGAAATGAGACTCAAAATGCTGTGCAGTGAGAGATTCATTCGGGATTGAAAGGTCTTCAGGATGAGCATAAAGCTTTTTGTTAGAAGGATAGGATATGATATACTTGGATCGGATGGGTCAGAGGCTTAGATTAATACTTGGCTTGTTTTAATTGACGGTGCATCCCTGTCAACCCAATAATTCCTAACCCAAATCCGCCGCTAACTTCAAGACAGATTCAGGCTATGTGGCATGAATTCGTCGATGAGATGTATCGGTCGGATTTGTATCCATATTGGATTCTTTCGAATTCATTGAGAACATATGTGGAACACTTTTTTGCTCGTTCTAAAATTTTATATTGTATTATAGAAGCATCGAAATGCACAATGGCTAAAACACCAACAATCTACACTATGGTGACTACGGATGTATATTTAAAAGATTTGTTAACTGTGAAAAGATTTTTCTAGCCGACCCCAAAAAGTTGCAATATAGACTTGTTCTTGATGTTCTAGATGGTATTATAACCTAGGTTGACGCAAGAAAAATAAATCACGGAACCTATCCCAAGAGTTTGAGATAAAGGTTTTGTTTTGTTTTGGGTTGCATTTTATAAGCAATCTAAATATATTTTTTGTAATATATCATTGCCTTGCTTTCGTCGAGGGTCGCATATTTCTTATGCTTAACCTCAGGCAAGATACATGACTTGAGTCACCTTTCACATTTAAAACCTGATGATATTAAATCAGTTAGTGTAGTCAAGGAATAAAGCAAGGAAGCATTCGGTCTCCTATTCTGTTTACAAGTCCCAGAGAACCTGTGGAGACTGTATACTGCAGACCGGTGAAGGAGAAAAACTTAATTTAGTATGCTTCAATATCCGGGAAATTTTTCCGATGCCTATTTTATACCCATACTGTACAAAATAATGTTGTGCTGATTCTTATGGGTGAATGTAATGGAACTTGGCTACTTTCTTTGCTAAAAACTGCTTTGGCGGGGGGGGGGGGGGGGGGGAGCTTTTGTAACTTGCATATATGCAATTGTCAGGTTTCGGAAGACATTTTTTGAATTAAGATTTAAGATATAGTCGGGCCTGACACGTCGATGTAGGTGAAAACTGATTTTACTTTTATTTCATCAGTCCGACTAGGCAAGCAATACGATTTTACAAATGCGATCAAGAAGGTTAGCAAAGTAAAGGCGTTGACTCGAATAATAACAGGAAAACACTTTCAGGTTGGAAATATCATGGAATCAGTGTCCAAGTGCCCATGGAGGGAGCGGTGAATGCAATTTCCAATTTCATTCACATTTTAAATATTTGTCAGTAATATGTGTGTGTACATTTATTTTTTCGTGCATTTAACAAACTATCTGAAAAGTCCATTGCAAATATGCAACCGTACAACATCAGTTGTATGTTCATGCAATAATGTACGCGTAGAAAGATATTATACTCCTTGGTTTCCCTAGTGAACTTGTTATAGCTGTTGCAGGAAACACTTCCAAGATTATCTCCTCGTCTTGGGGCGGAGCTCATCCAAAAGAAAATTGCAGCTGCTTTGGAGTTGTGATGCTTCTATTTTGTTTATTTTGCTATAATTTTGTTTATTTTTTAATAACCAGAACTGATACCATATACTTTTACAGCTTCGGATGGTATTCATTTTAGCCTGGTTCATTGTTTTCACTGTATCTGTAACTCATGAATTATTATACTCGTATTTAAGTTGCTCAGCTCTCTGGTTTTTTTGTCCCTTTGGTTATTTGGAGAGGAATAAACATATTCATCTTTTTCAGTGTTTCGATGTTTTTAGTGCCTCGTCAAGAATGAAAGTATCTGATTCCTGTGGGTTTTTTGTTCTTTTACACACGGTTTTTTTTTCCCTTTTACTGGAACATTCTAATACTCGGCTCGGACATGGAACTACATTCTTTTGTACATCATGTCACAAGTCTCATCAAAGATAAGATATGTCATATCAATGAGCAAAGAACTTGGTTGATTTAAGGTGTTGGCACTTGAGCCAAATTGTGTGTGTTTGTTGTTCTGCAAATTAATGGGTTTCTGCAGCACCAATGTGCCAGGTGATTATCACGGGCATGAATTTCACGAAAAAGGCCATATATTTAAACCATTGTGAATGTCAAGAAGCCATCGATCAATTTAAATCGCCATGAATTTCAAGCACTCAGCTGTGACCCCATGACACCCTTCAAGATGATTCTAACATGGCTGATAATCGAGCATCATTTTCATAGCAATGAACCGCTGAAAATTCTAACTAGTTAGCGAAAACACATTAAATTTCCCGTAACAGAGCTACAGAATGGCCAAACTTGTATCTTTAATATGAGAGTATCTTTAACATGAGCATAAACAGTGTAATCTTAGGACAAACAAAAACAGTTCTCCAACCCTTTGGGGAGAACTGTGTATAAGAGAAAGTGAGTATACCCATCACCCTTAGACACACACACACACACACACACTCTTATAGAGAGATGCCTCTGGTCGCCACCCAAATGATCTTTTCTTTTGGAGCCGAACTTAGTCCTAAAATCTCAGTAGCAGGAATTTCACTAATAGCTGTAGGGTAAGTTACATAAAACGCCATAGAACCTTTATCCTCCACAAAACACCATCAATCTCTTAAAATAGCATCAAGCCGCAAATGGTATAAACTGAGAAAATTCGATGGTGTTTTATGTAATCTACCCTTGGTTGTAATAAGAAACCATCAGTAGTAGATAAACATGGAACCATATTATAGTAGCAGCAGGAGAATTACAGATCCCAGCAGAAACCCAATCAACCATACGTCAGCATGGTAGAAGGCACCATGAGCTGCAAAAAATCCAAACAACAACCAATAAATAGATTATAAGTTTCATCAAAATGAAAATAAAAATGTTTTAAAGTTCCCAAGTAGCAGCTCAAGAAATTAGTGAAGCAACTGTTTATTGATCTTTGCACACCCTAGCCATTTATTGGAGACAATTCTAAAAATCCCATTTTTATCCCTCAGACAAGCAGTTACAAGGATCCGGTCTAGATAAGGCCTTAACCCATTCTTAGAATTCTGCATCTCTTTCATCACCAAACCAAACTATTATCATAACCATATTCATTTATAACAAATAGAAGAGAGGCAAACCTATCATCATTGAGCGATGCGCATGTTACATAATATTAAGAAACCCATCAAATTGATAAAGAGACAAGTTTATCCAAAACATAAGTTGATAAGAAAGAGTATTTCATTCAACAGAATCACGTACTACACAAATTAACTAGATGAGTATCAGCATTCAATTTGTAAGAGCTCACAAATCAAATGTGACAGCATAAATTAGGTACAAGGATTCAGCATATACATTGATGCATAAATTTCATACTCAAAATTTATAAACCTGTATCTTCGAATTTCCAAAAATAAATATGCAAATTATTTATACCAAAAACCAGTAAATAGAATATTAAAAATCCTAGCTTATTAATAACCAAACGCCCTAACAAATATTTACTAAGCTGAGGGATTTTTCCACGTCAAGGCAGACAAATAGATTGATGTCTAAGAAATTATTATATGAAAAAAGAAGAATATTCAGCTTATTGAGCCCTAAATTACTAAAACAGAACCCTCAACAGGATATCCAAGTTTTAACTTTCCTTTTTTTGTGGTGGTGGCGGTGGCATGTGTTTGGGGGGGAGGGGGGGGGCAAAGAAGAGAATTAGACTTCTTGCAATTATCGTAAAATCTCAACACAACGGGGATTTTCCGCAAGAAAAGACATTGTCTCTTTGGCACTTCAGTCCCCAGTAAGTAAAGACTTGCTTTCCAGATATTTTGAAGCTCATCTACAGTAAATTCCGCTTAAGGGCTTGAATGTGTTGGAAGGAACAAGGGTCTTAGACATAGGAAAGACAATGGTTGATCGAAAACAAAGCTCATAAAGTTTCATTTCTCACTTATCTATAACTATACAGGGTATCAACTTTAACTCTTTCAACTAAAAAAAGCCCATGTGAACAATCTCATGTCAAATGTGTCTCCATGTTCCATCCATTTCTAGGAATATTTCGGTCGCATTTTCAGCTGGGACACAGATGGGCCATGTCTGGAACATGACAGGTATGCACCTATGGCTGACAATAATATAGAGAGGCCAGGAAAATATCCATGCATTGTGGCTTTCATTAAAACACATGTATAATTTTAGATGCTAATCTTGTGATTTTATTAACACAGTCAGAACATATTCTAAAAAAATGGTATATAGCGTACTTGGTACCACAAAAAAAAAACTAATCAAAATAATAGAAAGACTAAAATGTGTAGAAAAAGGGCTGAACAGTAGGGGGGGGGGGCACAATGAATAAAAGGCTGTTTGTTTTGCTATGGTGTTACACTACCAAACTATCAGCATGAGAATTTACAAATATGTCACTATCAGTCACATTATTCTAATGCGCCATGTTATGAAAAGAATAAAAGAAACTTATGAAGCATACTACAATTACTAGTTATATATAACTATGCTATTATAAACATATGCAACTCACCTATTGATGATGGAGAAATATCTGGGGATCCCTTGCTTTGCAGAGGACTGGAGCCATAACTTTCTGGAGCCATTTGACTAGCTGGAGCCAGCGGACTATGTTTTAGAGGAATGGAGGGGCTTGGAGCATAGTTTACATGTGAAGGAGGGTGAGGTTGAAATATTGGTGCAAAATGTGTAGGTGAGGGCGGTAATGAGGTCAAAATACTCGGACCAGGACCAGGAGCTGGGGCAAGATTTTGCATTGAAGGCCCAGGAGACAAAATTGATGGAGAAGGTGGTTTTGGATCATTTTCAGGCACACAAGAAGGAGCACGTGCACGACAGTGTAAACATGGAGGTTGAGGGACAGGTGTAGGAACAGGGGCATAAGAAGGAAGGGTTGAGCATGAAGGCAAAGGTGCAGAATAAGGAGTTTCTGCTGATGGAGATGGAGAAGGAGATGCTATTGAGTGTTGGAGATATGATGATAATACAACCCCCTTCACTTTACCAAAAACAGAGTGGCTTAGACCGAAATTTTCTGCATGAGAAGCCGTGATCGCCTGTGCTAATTGCTTCAATCTATCTGGCTCAAGACTACGGCTCCCGAAATCAGATAAAACTGAAGCTTGTACGATAACTGAAGGTGCCACCGATGAGCCATTCACATTTGTTATCTGCACATACACATTCTGCACAACCAGGGAAAAAAGTTAACATTAGTATTTTACTTCTCAGAAATGGATTCTGAAACAAAGTACATGATAAAGGATGAGCACCTCATACGGTTTCAGATCCAATCCATATTTCAGCTGGTTCTTCAACTCATCAAGGTCTTTCTGAATCTGAACAATGGAATTGTTCAGCGTGAAGTTAAATAGTATCTGTGTTTTATCCCAAATAGATTCTGACTGTAGAGGGATCACGGTGATTCCTCCAGGAAACTTTAGAACCTCAACTGTAGATGGCCGACCAAAGATGGATGGTGTTAAAGTTAGATTTAGTTGCCGAAGAATCAGCTCCACCAATGAGGATCTCAACACACTTAGGGCTGCTATGCTTATAGTGGCATTTTTTGGATCGGGAAGAATAGCAAAGATCACGTATGTAGAGTTTGTTGAAGGCAGGGAATGCATGGAAACGATGGAAACCTGTTGCAATATTACTTTTTAGAGAAGTTAAAACATATGAAACAGAATGGAAAAGTAATTATTGTAGCTTGAATGATACCTTGGTATTAGGTATTCCTATTTCCACCAAAATATCATACTCTAATCTTCCAATGTTAGAAACAAGTAGTGAAAGTGGCTTTTCCAGAATGAAGCTAGCCTTGATATCAGCTGAAAAGTAACCAGAAGCAGAATTTAAACAAATCCTTGTTAAATAACAAAAGGAAAACTTTGACAAGCAATTGAAGGCAGCCTATTTACAGAATATCAAAGAACAAGCATACAAGAACTAAAGCTAATCATAAACAAACATGTTTCGATTATGTAGATAGTGTCTATGTACATCCGTGTGTAAAAGCTGGAAACAAATAAATTTCTCAATAAGTTCTTTCCGTTGGGGGAGCGTATCAGCGGCACAAGGTGTACTGATAATCAACCACCATTCTGAACAATTCCCGGTATCATTATACTGCTTTCTTGAGTAACCCCCTTTATTTGGGACCATTCTGGTGTAAACCATAAGTAATTACAAGCAGTCGTTAGAAGCGTAAACCATTATTTGCATAAGGCTGTTAAAAAGATTGTCACACTGAATAAATATCTTCCATTTCTGAATGAAGAACTCAATTGAAGTAAAATTTGCTTTGAGAAGACATACAAGAAAACTCGATAATATCATCATGATTTTAATGCAGGGGCTAGGGTAGAAAAGAACAGCCACCAATAACATCGACTACCTCAGGTAGCATTCTTGCTATGCTGAAAAAGGATCTTCAACAACCAACATATGCTCTAGATGCATTGCTTGAGGTTAGCAATCTACCCTTCTGATGACCGCCTTTTCATCCTCCCAATGTTGCCCATGGTGGTAGAAGAAAATAAAATAAAGGAAACAAGAATGGGTCGAAAGCTCAAACAGCAAGTGATGAGGGTAGGAAGACAAGGTTACTCTGGTGTTTGAGTTAAGGGGTTAACTACTGGGTGGCTATGTTTTCCAACTATAAAACTTAAGCAAGAATGCAGCTTATAATTATTAGTGCAAGGTTGTTTGCTTATCTTTTAAAAATATAAACTTTTATTGCTAAATAGTAGGTCGTTACAAAATCAAAAAACAACAAATGTTGCAGTTTTACGCCAAATCACATGACCAATATGTACCCCCTTGTATGTTCACATTGTTAAGGAAAAATATCTCAAACAAGAAAACCATTTAAAGAACAAGAAAACCATATTTACTACCACAAACACTCAATTTTAACATAAACAGAAAATATAATCATGCAGCTAACATTCATCTCCTCAATTAAATAACCAAATTTGTCTTGTTAAGTGCTTCCATCCCCGTTTGCTCAAGCCTACTTCTAGTTCTTGTTCCTCCATTAACTACAATTTTTGTTACTCCTATTTAGTGTTTATCTGCCTTTATTGCATATGTTCAAACCATCTTGATCGGTTCTTCCTCATTTTGTCATCTACAGAAGCTACGTTTAACATTCAAGATTGCAAATTATTACTTATCCTCTTACCATATTACCACCCATCCATCTAACCATTATCATTTAGCTGCATCCATCCTGTTGTTTCGCAGCTGCACAACAATTTACATTTTGAAAAAGAAGCCAATGTTCGTCATATAGTCATCAATAGAATTTTCCTTCAATTTCATGTGGTCTATGATCATAAATACGTCATAAACACTTCTCCATTTTAAATATTCTCTTTGCTTCATGATGAATGAATGATCCTATCTATCAAAGGTGGTTGCTCCTAAATATTTCTTAGTTTCTTACCTATCAGACTGCATTCTACCCACATTTCTTATGGTTTTGCTAATGTTATATTCCATATATTTTGTTTTATATGCTAATTCTAAACTCTCTTAAGGATTCAAAACCTTTTCTATCGTTATATTTCAAAAAAAGAAAATTAGTCAAATTTGTCAACTAAACTATTGTTTTCTTTTCTTTGCTTCTCTAACTTCTCCGTCTAGGTTCTGCTAATAGCATTAAAGTCAACCTTCTTGGCACATACCCAGGATGATTCAAAGACAATAATACTTCTTTTCCTGATCATGGTCGCTAATTCTTTTGTATCTTCATTCTTTGTGAACTTATAGTTCTCACAACAAAGTTTCAAACTTTCTATACTCTTTTTTGTTTGAAAATCTTATAAGATGGCTTCTTCACTTACTTGCCTTTCGAGCTTCCTCGTACCACTGCCAACTCGCTTTAGTAGACATATACCTTTCTCCACTTCCTTAGCATAACTAGACATGCTATCATACATATATGTTAATAAACCCATCATCTATGTTCATTTTCTCAATTTTAAGAGAAAACAAAACTACTTGACTATTGCTTGATCTATTTAATCAAAATTGCAATGTTTTTCCGAATGCAATAATCAACCAAATCCAACATATACTCACAAAACTCTAAAAAATAACACAAACCCTAATTCGAGTCCAACTACTGTAACTCCAAAATCCAAACATAAACTAAGCAAAATCAAAGACATCAAGCACTGAAAATTCTCACCGGCGATCACGTCGGCGTCATCGGAGAAGTAGCCAGATCGCCGATCACGAAACAAGGGCAGCGAGAAGAGCGCGGAGAGCACCACCGCGGCGCTCAGCAGGAGCACGACGACGCATCTGAAGCTGAACGCCCTGCCGACGATGGCGAGGCGGGCCCCACCCGCCTCGACGTCGGCGTCGGCGGCAAGCTGCTGGCGGCGACGGGAGGCGGCAGATGACTTGCCCATCTAGCGAGCATCTGGTTGCTACTCTGAAGATGAGATCTTGGAGCTCGAATCGATCGCTGATGATGATGAAGAGAGGAGGAATTTGAAAGATAAAGAGGCAGCAGCAGTACCAGTTGTTCTCGTTTCAATGGATTCTATAGCTGGCGCCGCTTTCTCTCTCTCTCTCTTCCCCTCCCCTGTTGTGCTAGGCTCTCACCACGTGTTACGCACGTGACTCTGTTAGCTTACCAAATACTCCTTTTATCTCCATCGCTGCAAAGTTTTGGCTTTATCTGTCAAAGAGTTCCCTCAACCAAAATAATTTTGGTACCAATCAAGTAGATTCCATATAAACTGCCCGATTGTACCGGCTAAAATACAAGTCCTAAAATTATGCTTTTTCTTTCCCCACCTTATAACCGACTATTGTTGGATTTCTAATGCCTGTTTGGAATCAGTAAATCACATGGTAGTGGTTAAAAGTAATAGAGACATTTAAAAAAAACTAATGAGTTTATGAGGACACATTCAGCCCAAATATGAGCATAAATTAAGATCCAACTTCAATCTCCTAGATTTATGCTCATCAAGTATGATTATAGGACTTGAAAATCTAAAACTTCATGCCAAAATCATACGTCTATGTTTTAGGTTTGGGTGATAAAAGGAGGAGTTTCAACTCCTACTTTGCACTTTCAGTGCAAAAACCGGTGAAATAAATAGGTTCTCAGTAGTAACTTGACTGAAGAAGCGGTCATAAAATTTTGCTGGTTTTATAAATTTTTGTTTTTATTTGTAGTAGTAGAGTATGTTCTTTATCTTTTAAATAATGAAGAATATTGTTGGAGATGGAAAGCTATAATCATATGACTTAAATTCAACAAAAAAGGCTTAAGCAATGATTAAAATGATGTGAAGAAACTTCTAAATAGACATAATTCCAAGATGCACATAAGACCATCTACATTGAGAGGTTATCTATGTATATATCTAAATAGATGGTTTGAGAATCTTTCTGGGAAAAAAGGAATTAATTTTCTTTTAAATAAAAAAAAGAATATATCCCATGTAGTAAACACCAAGTTTTGAGGCTACGGTCCATGTAACAAATTCGTGATTCGGCAATAATTCGGCGAGGTTGAAAATTCGGATTCGGAGAACTATTCGGAAAAAATCGGCAGGTATTCGGGAAAAATTCGGTAAGTGTTCGGGAAATGTTCGGGAAGGATTTCGAGCAAAAAATTAATATAAAATTAATATATGAGACGCTAGATTTTGATTTCGTGAATTATTTGCTGTTTTTTGAATAATTCGTTTTTTTTTAATAATTCGCGAATAATTTGGGAATTATTCGTAAATAACTCGGCAATAATTCGGCACGTTCGATGATGACGAATAATTCGCAGATTTAATCGGCAGTCACATAATTCGCGAATTATTCACGAATTCACCGAATAATTCGCGAATTATGTAACCATGTTTAAAACCTTACCTATACATTATTTTTATTTGGAATTATCTTTTGAAAAAGAATATAATGTTGGTTCATGCATTTCATCTTGTTGGTACCTATTTGAAAATTACATTATATAATTATTTTAACCTGTATTTATCTTTTGAAAATAATGACGCATTACCTCCTCAAGCCTCTGGCTGGGCCTTAAGGTAACACAAATTCGTGTTTCATATACTAGTTTCATTATATGCACTTTCTAAATTAACTTATATAACATAAATTTGATTTGATTTTTGGCATTTGAATCTCAATAAGAACATGATCATATTGGAAATTATATTAAAAAATTATTCCAAAGGAATGTAAGCAAGAGAGAGAGAGAATTTCTAATTTATAAATATACTCATTGATATCAAAAGTAAAGTTTGAGCTAAATTATAACTAGTGTTTTGCACGTGGTGTAAGCAGATAATTTTATAATTGAAGACGATTATTCTTTAGAGAGAAAGAGAGAAAAAGAGACTAGTTAGCAGGTAAGAGGAGATGGTGAAGTTGTTAGTTATCGAGCAGATATATAGAGAGAAATAGCTAGGATTCTAATTTTATGTCACGTCTCGTACTCCAAAATACGGAATACGGGAGACGATTAGGCCAGCCATGCTCCTACGGTCAAGAAATAATTCTGCCGTAGTCACACTTCAGCTTCTAGTATTACATGGTAATCAGTAAACACAACTCAAAAGTAAAGCAAACACATCAGTTAGTTTATTACATCAACTCTCATTGTTCACAATTTACAATAGTTCAATAAAAAAGAAACTACTAGCCAAGTGTGAATACAAGATTGCTTTAGAGAAAGCAGTAAAAGTGTTGAAAGTAAAATCGTCTAAGATCTCTAGGAGCTCAAACAGTAGATCTGATTTCTGAGTGGCGTCCTCTCTAAGATCTGAGCATGCAGATCGTCGGGACGACGCAATAGCAAATATATAATAGCAATATAATAAAACATGAAATGTGGGTAAAACGGTGAATACAGTGAATGCAGGTAATCGGTGTATCAATAGTCAATGTAGTATATGATCTATGTTTCTAATGGTTTTTAGATCAAATTGAAATCGATTTGTGGAAAAGAGTGATCATGTTTAACGAGGGGCTCGTGCGTATCCGAGACTACGGCCCACTGTTGTCCGGGACATAACCCTGTCAGCCGGATTGCTAAGTCCATAACCTAAAGTATATATAAGAGTTGCTGTTCAAATGATCATCCTCTAAATCGCTAATCTCGCTAAATATAAGTTTCATTCCATTTCGATTTTCCTTTTTCCTCCAGGTTTCAATAACTATAGGTATGGGTCTAGTAGTGTACAAGTACGCACCAATAATACGGTTTTATTCACTTTTCATTACACTGTTCACTTTCACGATCAATCACTTATCACTGACGTACTGGACATAACTAATCTAATACCACTCACGTTCGACAATGCAATAATCGTTAAGAATCAGTAAGAGTGCTCGCTCTCACTGAGATATTACGGTCGGGTAAATATGTGAATTATGCTACTAATTAAGTCATGAGTAATATGAATCACAACGTGTATTATAAGTTTAGAAAAACATATTAAATCATACGATCGTAATTAGGCAAAATAATACAAAAGTGGTAGAAATTAAACTTAAAAAGAAATCCAAAAAAATTGGTTTCAGGTCAATCATGTTTCTGGTTTGCGAGTTACGGTCATTCCATTTTAAGTGTTCACGGCTGGAAATCCAGTTCCTGAATTGAAAGTCCGTTTCGTAACACATTTTACACCCTATTGGGATGATAATTAGACAACGTTACAGTTAGATAATATTTATATTTATCTGTTATGTTTCCATCTCACCGTACGGATCAATAATATCCTCTGTATACAGAGAGATATGCACTATTTAAGGTTAAGCTATATGATCTGTCCTTGCAGAAAACTGCAGTATATACCGAAGGTTTAAAATACATTTAAAATACCAAACGACAGTAAAATTGAACGAAACCATCACCTATAGTTAGCTAACAGGATTATCTTCGTAACGATATAAAATTCCGCATATTTTCATTTTCATACAGGATTATACAAACAATTAGAATCAGGTGTCAATATGAAATACTGCTCTGGACTGCAGTCCAGAGCCGTATTTCCATTCAGTTTTAGTCATTGTTTTATTGCAGCATAGAAATATAAAATGCATAGAGTTCTAGGTTATCGATTCGGCTTCGATACGAGCTCTAGAAGACAACTTTCCGGTATATATATAATTTACTATGATTTTTATAAGCTATGTATGCGAGGAATTTCAGTTTTGACGAAACTAAATGGGGGTGTCATTTTATGTGTGAAGATGATATTGATTTGCCATCAATTTCTACAGGGGGTTTGTCAACAGTAACAGGGTCTAAATATCATGAGTTCCTCCATATTTGATTTTGTTTTCGTATAAGGTTCGTATCGAACAGCTAAGATAAACACTCGGTTATAGATCGAATTTAACGTTTCCTCTAGCTAATTGAATTAAATGTTAATCAATTAACTTATATGTATTACATCACAGTAATAAGCCCTAGTCAGGCTCCACTCAAAATAAAATGGCACGATGGTTCGCTACACCAAATTCAAGTGTGTGTGTGTGTGTGTGTGTATCGATCTAGTCATATCTTTTATTTTTGTATCTAGTTATAAAGTAATTCTTTAGTTAACATATATTATTGAATGAAATAAAAGTGAAGATTTTCACTTTCCTGGAGATGTCGGCAGCATGGCAACGGTTTACGGCCAAGGCACGGCACGACGTACGCAATGGCAGCAAGCTTGGGCTGAAGGAGGCTGAGGCGAGGTCAAGGAGCTCATGGTGGAGGTTGGAGGTGCGCTGGGGTCGCTGGTGGTTGACAGAGGTAGCTCCGGCGATGGAAGCTGACGGTGGTTATGAGTTTGGTGAAGCTTGATTGGAGATGTGGGCGGCCGGTGGTGAAGGCCCTGCCTCGTCGGCGGTGATGGCGGTGACCTCAGAGAGCTTGTCGGCGGCGAGAGGAGGAAAGGAGGTCGGCAGTGGCAGTGGCTTCAGCGATGTATAGAGTTAGAGTTGGGTTGGTGAAGAGAAGAAGACGAAGATGGTGTGGTGAGCTCAGTAGAAAAGAGGCGGCGCCGTAGGGGTGTTGTGGGTCTCGTCAGGGGTGAGGGACACTGGCGATGGGTGAGACAGAGAGAGGGAGTTTGAGAACGAGAGAGAGATTTGTGAAAAGAGAGAGAGTGATAGAGATAGAGAGATAAAGAGAGGAAAAGAGACGTTGAGGAGATGAGGGGGGAGGTTGAGGGGATCTCGGAGAGTCGTTGAGGGCGTGGACGAGGTCGCGGCGGTTCTCATAGGGGCCGTTAGGTAGGATGAAGGAGAACGCGGGAGTTTTTTTTGAAAAGAGAAAAAGAAGAAGGAAAGAGAGAGGGAGGGAGGGAGATGGGTTCAAGTCGGGTCGGGTATGGGTGAGGGTTAGGGAGTAGGTTCATGGGCTGGGGTGGGTTTAGAGATTGGGTTTTTGTTTAATTAAGGTTTTGGGTTTTAAAATAAAAGGTTTTAGGTTTTAATTTATCAGGAAAAATAACATAAAATAAAAATAAGGAAAAATTAGAAAATATTTATTTAAAAAATACAAAAAAAATTTTTTACAAAGAAATGGGGATTTACATCATATCCTCCTTACAAAAAATTTCGTTCTCAAAATTTGAGAACGAAAACAACGGAAACAACGAACAAACAACTACTCAAAAAAATGCGGAAAGCGTGAACGGATATTCTCCTCATATTCTCAGGTAGACTCCCCAGGCGAATGACCACCCCAAGATACTCGGACAAGCGGAATAACCTTATTCTTTAGCACCTTCTCTTTACGATCAAGAATAGTGGGAGACTGCACTATATAAGATAAGTCGGTACCTAATGCCAACTCTAAATGATCGAGAACATGACTGTCATCTAGAACGTATGCCCGCAACTGTGACACATGAAATGTGTAGTGCATACTAACTAACGATGGAGGCAAGGCAAGTTGATAAGCCACCTCTCCTATTCGCTCTAGCACCTCGAAAGATCCGATGAATCGGGGACTAAGCTTCCCATGACTACTAAATCTGATCACACCGTGAGTAGGTGAAATCTTCAAAAACACGTGATCACCGACTTCAAACTCTAACGATCTTCTGCTGGCATATGTTGGGTTCTCCAGTGTTCGCAGCGCAGCGGAAGCGGATGACGGACAAAAATTTCTAGTTAACACGAAGGAACCCCGAACCATAGAATTGATCCAAACACCTAAACTAGAAAACCAAGCATGTAAAGGTTACAAATACTACCTTCGACGCGTGTCCACCCAATCGTAGAAGACCCCTCCAAGCTCCGTGTATGCTGTCCGGATTAAGCTTGAGTGGCGACTGCCCTTACCGAAGATGATCCACCTGAGGGAACCGATCCAAGTTCCGGCTTCACCAAGTGAAGCAATCGACACTCCAAACTCGCTACGAATGGAGAGTGGGGGTATAGAAATATTTTCATTATCTTTTCTCTCTTTTTCTAAGCTCAAGTGAGCTGCCAAGAAGTTGGAGGAGAACGTGAAGAAGTATATCCATCACAAAAATGGCCAAGTCTTTTTTGAAGAGCAAGTAGCAAAGTTGGAAAAGAGAATAGCTTAATCATTTTGCAACCATCTAAAAATAGTAAATCCAAATGAAAATACTATATAATAACCAACCCATACCTTTCTACCATACTACAAAACAACTTATCCTCCATCTCATTTTTTATTTTCTTTTAAAGGAAAATCAATAAATGAAGTATCCATCTTCTAGAACAAATTCCGAATAAATACAGAATACAACCCAGTATACATATTGAAATACATATATACCTATTCGTATAAAAATACGAATAGCCAAGAGAGAGAGAGAAAATGAATAGTGAAGAATAATACTAGAATATATATATATATATATATATATTAATATATATATATATATATATATATATATAAATTATTAAATCAAAACCTGATTTAATAATCCGGCTTAATCCTAAACTGCTAGTATTAGTAACCGTTCGATTAAAATCCGTGTAGCGTGTATACGTATTTAATTGGACATCCTGTATGTACCAACATACGTCATCTATATCATATCGCCTGAACCGAGAAAACCCTCTGTGTGGGACTCTAATAACTTGACAATACGCTGATAGTGATTTACTGGATAAATCCAAAAACCATAAGCACGTTAGTGACACTGGCTATACGTAACGGCTACCCAGGTATCTGTCAAAAGGGAGGTCGATAATCAGGTCCGTCCGTACCCTACTGAGCCTGAATATGATAATCTCCGTACAGTCCGGTATATTCGTCTAAGAGTATCGCATACCGGGTCTAGGGGGTGGAAACATCAGACCTCTAATAACCCGATAAGTCGTGTCAGAGTCAAGCTCATCACACTAGGCATTTGATTAGGACATTGCACAATGATCCGAACACTTTGTCGAAACTAATGAACTCATATCAGTAAATCTTATCTACCGTGGCCACGAATTTATGGTGATGGCCAACCGAACAAAGCACAACATCGACTTCTAATACCAGGAGAGACGAATCCCCGACAATCGCTCACTGCCTCTATGTGGCTCGGAACTGTACCCAACTAAAACATATTTGCACGACTCTTTTGAGCCATGGGAGGGTAGTAATAAAAGTACGGTAGGAACTTACACGAGACAAATGACGATCTCAGGTCAAAAGACTAACCTGTATCAATTCCACTCGAGAACTTCCATCTGACGATAGATATAATACTATCTAGAAGTTCTCGGCGAGTCCGTCTAGTGTACTCACATTCAGTGAGCACTTGTATACTATCTTAAGTGACATAACACTAATAGCTTGTGAGACCGGCCACCGCCCCTCGTCGAGGTCTCAAAATGTATACACTAGTCTACTCCGGAATATCGATGCCCAGTCTCGATACTCTCACGACAAGGGACATTTAAGGATGTGCTTATGGACTACCTAACTCTCACGTATATAATTGTCATCATAATACCGGTAGTCAAGCAAAAATTCTACGGGCTTCATCATTATGTATTAGAGATATGTAATAACAAGTAAAATATGTACACATCAATGATAAAGACAGACCGGATAACATACTATCATTTCGAGTAAGATTGTTCTACCCATATAGGTCCTCCCTCAATTATCATAATCGCGTGCCTGCAATTACAATAATTGTCTTGAGGGCACTATATCTAACAATCTCCTACTTGCACTTAAGGCTAATTATTGCGGTATCGCATACCCACATCCCGTGTGCTATCGAATACCCAATTTCTCTACTAATCAGTTTCTCAAATCTTGTTTGAGAAGCATCCGTGTTCGAGAAATAACCTCAGCGAGTGGATCCGATGAACGGTTCCACATTCCTCTCTCTATATATCTGTAACACCCTAGCACGTTCATACGACATTAATCGGTATTTTAAATCTTGCTTTATATTTATTTATTTATTTGGGTTGCGATCGATTCGAATAGTAGATGTAGTTACCCGAACAGACCCGCATGTGTGAAACCCAGTATGGTGCTAGATTATATCTGATATTTATCAGTAAACTGAATCTGTGTGAATCTAGTATTGTGTGTGTGTATGTGTATAATCACATATCTTTTAGTAGCCACATGATAAGGACAAGTTATATTTTGCTCACTGCCATCACATGGTTAATCATTCCATATCTCAGTTTGCTTTTATCTATCTCGTTTAAATCTCAAGATATCTTATAACCAAATATTTATTAAATCTATATATTTATTTAAAATCCTTTTTAAAATCTTAAATAAGGGGTTTGAGATATTTAAATAATATTCTTGTATTATGGTTAAAAAGGTTACATATATGTATTATTTTTCCAAAATATATTTTTGTGAGATTTTGGTAGAGACGGAATGTAATTTGATATTATCTTTAGTAGTATTAAACTATAATATATATTTATAATTTAATATAAACTACATACACACACACTATTATATATTTTACATTTTATAAAACAGAAAACTTTCTTTCTCTCCTCTAACTAAATCTTTCCCTCATCAATTTATATATTGTCCTTCTTCATTCTTCAAATCCATACCCATCCTCGCCGACGCAACTCCAGCCGCATCCTAGAAACTTAACCGAGCCATCAAAACTTGGTGTTGATTTGTATAGCGCCGTGTTGCTTCCGTTCATCGCGTTTGTTTCGAGGTAAGCTTACAACTTGCTACATGCTATGGTTTACGCAATTTACTTATATGTTGTCGTACTATCATTATTATTATCATATAACTATATTTATATAATTTATACACCATAGTTATTTAACGTTAATCGGTTTTATAATATACAGTGTATGCAAGTTTACAACTTGCGACATGCTATAACTATATCTTTAAATATATATATCGTCGTAATATTTCTTAGTATTATCATTATACCGTTTATATCTATATAATCCGTATATCATTAATTAGTTTATAATCTGCATTTTATAATGTTATGCAAAATATAATTTGAAAATATTATAATTTACACATGAAACGTCATCGCCAAGCGGAAACGACAATCTGGAATTTACTGTACACCTTACCTTATAAAATTCATTATAAATCACAAAAAAATCATTAGCACATGTTCTTTAGTTCGTTACAAAGTTAACTCAGAATAGTATAACCATGAGAAATATTTAATTGTAAAATAAATTTTTTAAATAATATAAACTGTAAATGAAAGTACCTCTGAACTGCTGTTTATGGAAATTCCAGCAGCAAACTTTCAATTTCGAACGTTCATAACTTTTTGTAGGAACAACATGAGATGTATTAACTTATAAAAATGACAATCTTATTGAATTATCTTTTTTTTGGTACATGACATGTCCCTTTTGGAGGACATTTGTTATTTTTAAAGTATTTTACAACTAGGGAGACGCTGAATTTTGAACGGAACTTTCTTATGCATGGTTAATCAACACCACTTTTATATTTATTAATCGGATTGAATATGCTATCCCTATTAATACTATTATTTTGGTATTGTACATGATATGATTATATTATCCTTGACATGCTTGTAACTTGTCGGACTGTATTATTTTTGTTATCATGTTAATATCTGTTGCTTATAATACTTACCGATGCCATCAATATTGACCTGTTATCCAGAATGACCTGATTTGTTGTCTTGCTAAATAAGACCTGCTCATGATTATTCCTATGTTGGCATTAGGTAGACATTTTAGTGATACCTGACTTGTACACGAAATCTGGGGGAAAAAAGGGAAATCAATAATGAAACCCGACTTGTAACTCAACAGTTCACTATTTTTCAGAGACTGATCAGTCGATACGGGCTTCGGACCCCGGAATGATGATGCTGACATCATTCGTCTGTACATGATATTGTTTTTACTGCCTAGCGGCACGTCTCGGATCAGCCCCGAGATTCATGACCGTGGTCCCGGGCACGTACGAGATACTATTAAGTTACATCGAGAATTCCATTAATTGGTTTCAAATACCATTAGGATAGATAATCTAGAAATACAGACTTTAGGATATACGTGAGATACCTATAGGCTGTCGTTATATCACCTGTGATTGTTTGTTTATAATTATACCTTATTTTGCACATAACACCCTATATAGTACATTGCTCAGTTATTATTATGATATTTATAATGCACTGACGTCTGTGTTTTGCATGGTCCAGATACTTGACTTACCACGTCAGTACTTCGACATGACTACCGATCAGTGAGGACCATCTCACTGGTATTGCTCTTATTGATGGTTAGTTATTCTTTGGATCTTTATTGCTTCTGCTACTATTTCCTATTGTCGTTTGTGGCTATTTGGACATGCTTAGAGATAGATAGTTATATTGTTGTTCTTGATTACTGATTGATAGCCGTAATGTGATTATGGAAGGATATTTCCTTACCGTAGGTAGTATGGTTGGCTTTGTTACGTTCCCGATTTTATTGTCACGACCCGAAAGTACAGAACGTGACTGGCACTTAGATTACGAGACGTCTAAATGCGTAACGTAAACTAAGTCAGCCAAAGCCCAGAAAATCTAAACCAAAACCAAAGAGAGTGAAGGAAACCTTTCATAAAACGACTTGAAATCAATTTAGTTGCATTGAACCCTTTTTTTAAAAACATCAAAAATTTCCGAAAATTTCGGCAGAGTCTCCTCTGTAAATACTATCCCCCAAAATGGGTACAACAAGATATATAAACCTGTAATCACAAAATGGCATCCCCAAGCGGGAGCTAGCTCTTCGTCCAAGGCGGATCACAACCACACGCAATATATATGTAATACCAAGAAAAGAACATAAAGAAATGCAAAATATAAGAAAACACAACGTCGGCTCAAGTGAGCTCGACCCAAAGAAAACCACATATACACAAATCTCTCAGTCTCATCACTAGGTCGTTTATACAAATAAGAAGTGGTAGATGGAGAATACTAGATACAAAAATAGTACAAAAAGAGATAAAAGTGCCCTCGCAACCCACCTACGAGCAATGTCGTGAGTCTGAGAAAAAGAAGTCAATAATAAGATAAGCCATCGCTACAAGGCTGATGAGTCTGACCTGCAAGACACTGTGGCACAACGGGGGTGAGTTGCCAGCTCGTGAGTAGAATATAACATCTAGTAAGGCTATCGTAAGAATGCACGCAAATACGTCACAACATGTATGTCCAGATGTGGTGTAATACCTCTAGTATGCATGCACATGTATGCAATATCAATACTAAAGCTTTAAGTGTTTTAAATGCTATGAGTTCTGCGTTCTTACTTTAGAAAAAGAATATCTATGCAAATGCTAAGTACCAGCGTGAAACCATCTGAAAACCGTGTCAAGCATCGACACCAAATATGATAATACATCTGTCTCAATGTCTCACTGTATCAATGTCTCAATATATATATATCGGGCTCCGTCAGTCCGGATCGGCCCATATCATCAAATCTCACGACAACGGTCGGTATCCTCCGGATATCCGCCGGTCCAGACATCACCAGTAGGTAGTCTTCCCCTGCCAGGCTCATCGTCTACAACTCGATCTTCTTGTCCCCGGGTACCATACCGGGCCCACCATGTACCCGAGACGGTTCATCCACTCCTCGAATCGGGTCTCGAAATCCAACAGAAAACATGAAAACTCATGGTGGACGACACATACATCACGAGAAAACCGCAACTTTGTTTTAAAAATGATAATAATAGGCTTTTGTTAAATTCTTGCGGTTTTCCCCAAAATCCAGAAATCGCAGCAATACTGAAATCCTCAAGAAAATCATAATACCCAAGATGTTGTATATGATAAATGTCTATGATATCAAGGTATGCGATATGATTTGTGGCTAGAAATCTATGTAAGTATGATGATGATGCGAGGTATATACATGCTATGCGATTTCATATATCGTGTATAATGCAAGTGGTGATACTGAACTAAACAGGTTCTACAGTGCTCGTGGCATGGCAATTACCAAAGGTGTGTGTGTCACATGAATAGTGAGCGTGCAACAGGAGCCAATGGTAATGGTGTACGTGTCCTACGAGGTGATATCACACATGTGTATATGGATATCCATGCAAATCTAGCAGACGGACAGCTATAAAGGTATGCAATGTGAATGAGGGGGTTTAGCTACCTAACAATGCATATTGTTGCAAGTAATAAAGTAATCCTAACTATGGGACGCCTCGCGCCATCCAGACGATTCCCCCATAGATGAATACATCTACTCACCTGAATGCCTCGCTAATCCGATCTAACTACCGCTTTGCCTTTGCGCGCCGCGTCCGATGTTTCCGCGACCGATCCTAGAATTGCATGACACACAATATAAGATTACATATTCCTAAAATGATGCAAGTCACAATATAAAAAGATCGACACTCTTGAATTAATCACAACGTGCACTTGGTGCGCGGAAAACACACGAAAATCGCTAAAACCTTAACTAAAGTCGTCATTTTGGGGCAACCGCCAAAACTAAAACCCGACTAGACAAAACTCCGCATTCACACACACTAAGTGTCGTATGAGATGCTAATTGTATCGCCAAAATATTGCAATTAGATCACTTCCTAATTTTTAGGAAAATCTAGTAAGCATTGACATAGCATTTTCGATGCAAATATCGCGATTTAACGATATAGCGATCGCTACATCGCACAAACAACCAATCTAACCAACTATATAGACACCACACTAACTTAAACCCACTTATCCTACATCAAAACCTAATTAGAAGATCAACACCTCTCTTGAAAATCATGAGCAAACAAATTAAACCAAATTTCACACTTAAACTACTAAATCTAGCAAATTTTAAACTACAATTAAACACTAGATTAGAATTATACCTTACAAGTGTTGATTCCTAGCTTGCACTAGCCTCCAAGACACCTCCTTTCTCCATGTTTTAGACCAACTAGGGTTAGAGAAGGGATGGCTTATGGTTTGGTTTGAATTTGTGAAGGAAAAATGTGAATTTTTATGGATTTCGGAGGATTTTTGCAAGAATTTTGATGCAAGAAGGTGGGGAAATGGGGCTGTTGCTGGAAGGGGAGGCTCGGCCTGAAGCTTAAGGGAGAGGAGAATGAGGAAATGTGTAAAAATTTCCACAAAAAAACATCATCTAAGGTCAATTAATGCATGTTACATCAAAACTTTTCAAAAAAACCCTTTTTCTTTTCATTTTTCCAACCCCTTTTACCATAAACAACCAAACATGAAATGGTTTGCTAAAATTTTTGTTATACTAAATTTTAGTTTATAATGATTCCTAATTATGTAATTTACCCAATTAAATTTTTATTTATCACTAATTAAATGTATTTTTAAAAGCTTAAAATAATATTAAAAATAATTAATTAAGGAAATTTTTTTAATTAACTAGAAATTTTTAAGTGACATATTAGTGACCAATTTATAGTAATATCTTATCTAAATTTTGTATAATTAGGCCTATATTGAAAAAATACCTATTTTGTATTTTTACGGAAAAGACTGCTAATTTTGCCGATTACCGAAAAAACTGCCTAAACGATTTTCGAAGCGTTACAATCTTCCCCCCTTAAAGAAATTCGGTCTCCGAATTTAAAATCTAACTATGCGTACCTTCAAAAAGATGGGGCTATCTCTTCCTCATTTCGACCTCGGTCTCCCAGGTGACCTCCTCACTGTTCGGGCCACGCCAAAGGACCTTGACGGACGGTATAACCTTCGACCTCAATTTCTTCACCTGCCGATCCAAAATGACCACCGGCTGCTCGGTGAATGAAAGATCGCGCTCTAGCTGGATCGTCTGATGCTGAATCGCATAGGAAGGATCATGAAGGTACTTGCGGAGCATCGAAACATGGAACACGGGGTGAATATTGGGAAAGCTGGGAGGAAGAGCTAATCGATAAGCGACTGGACCAACACGCTCTAGGATCTCGAAGGGACCAACATATCTAGGACTAAACTTTCCTTTCCACCCAAATCTCATCACACCCTTCATCGGAGAGACCCTCAGGAAAACATGATCGCCAACGGCGAACTCGAGTCGGCGACGGCGCCTGTCAGCATATGATTTTTGCCTACTCTGTGCTGCTCTCATCCTGTCCCGAATCAGCTGTATCTTCTCAGTCGTCTCCTGTACGATCTGCGGCCCCAAAATACTGCTCTCCCTGAGCTCTGTCCAACATACAGGCGATCGACATCTCCTCCCATATAAAGCCTCGAAAGGTGCCATCTGAATCGTCTCCTGGAAGCTATTATTGTAGGAGAACTCGATCAAAGGCAAATGACGATCCCAGCTACCACTGAAATCTAAAACACAAGCTCTGAGCATGTCCTCAAGAGTCTGAATAGTATGCTCTGACTGACCGTCAGTCTGCGGATGAAAGGCTGTGCTAAAACTCAATCGGGTGCCTAAAGCTTCCTGAAGTTTCTGCCACAATCGGCTGGTAAACTGCGTGCCCCGGTTGGACACGATGCATGTCAGAATGCCATGCAGTCGCACGATCTCATCGATATAAACCTGGGCGTACTGAGAAAATCCAAAAGTGGTCTTCACTGGTAGGAAGTGAGCCGCTTTCGTCAGTTGATCCACAATCACCCAAATAGAGTCATACCCTCGACTGGCCCTGGGTAGACCCACAATGAAGTCCATGGAGACATGTTCCCACTTCCACTCAGGGATGGGCAAAAGCTGTAACTCGCCGGCTGGCCTCTGGTGCTCGGCCTTGACTTGTTGGCAAGTCAGGCATCTCGACACAAAGTCTGTAACATCCTTCTTCATCCCGTCCCACCAGTAAACCTCTCTCAAATCACGGTACATCTTGGTGGAACCTGAATGCACACTGTATACTGATCTATGTGCCTCCTCAAGGATATCACGCCTCAGTCCCTCAGAATCTGGTACACACAGTCGAGTCCCAAATCGAAGTATCCCCTGATCATCAATCACGAACTCAGAAACTCTGCCCTGCCGAATCTGTTCGATAATCTATAAAATACGGACATCGCCGGACTGTGCCTCACGGATACGGTCAAGTAACTGTGGGCGTGCTCTGAAATGGGCCAGCTGTCCCCTGTAGGAGTAAACTCGAACTGCAGTCTACTGTCACATAAAACCTGCCAATCCGCCGTCGACTGCATCTGTACCACGCTCAAACAAGATAGGCTACCTCCAGGCCTCCTACTCAAAGCATCTGCCACCACATTCGCCTTGCCCGGATTGTATAAAATCTCGCAGTCATAATCTTTCACCAACTCCATCTAACGGCGCTGTCTCAGAATCAGATCTCGCTGCTGAAAGATATATTTCAAACTCTTGTGGTCAGTGAATATCTGGCACGACTCGCCGTATAGGTAATGTCTCCAGATCTTAAGTGCAAATACCACTGCAGCCATCTCTAAATCATGAGTGAGCTAGTTCTGTTCGTGTTTCCTCAGCTGCCAAGAAGCATACGCGATAACTCTGTCGTGCTGCATCAATACACAGCCCCAGCCCCACTCGAGAAGCATCACAATATACCACGAACCCGCCTGATCCTGAAGGCAAAGCTAACACCGGTGCAGTAGTCAGACGAGTCATCAACCGCTGGAAACTATCCTCACATGCCTGGGTCCAATCAAAAGGGACCCCCTTCCGGGTCAACCCGGTCAACGGTGCAGCAATACGAGAGAAATCCTGGACAAAACGTTGATAATAGCCGGCCAGACCTAGAAAGCTGCGAACCTCTGTAACTGATACCGGTCTGGGCCAACGCTGCACTGCCTCGACCTTCTTCGGGTCCACACAAATACCATCTCTCATCACCACATGACCTAAGAAGTCGATACTGTCTAGCCAGAATGCGTATTTGGAAAATTTGGCGAACAGCTGATGCTCTCTCAATGTCTGCAATGTGATACGCAAGTGCTGCTCATGCTCCTCCCGGCTCCGAGAATAAACCAAGATGTCGTCAATGAACACAATGATGAACTGATCGAGATACGGCCTGAATACATGGTTCATCAAGTCCATAAATGCTGCCGAGGCATTGGTGAGCCCGAACGACATCACCAAGAACTCATAATGACCATATCGAGTACGAAAAGTGGACTTCGGAATATCCTCCTTCCGAACCCGCAACTGGTGATAACCTGACCGTAAATCAACCTTCGAGAAAAACCTTGCACCCTGGAGCTGATCTAATAAGTCGTCAATGCGGGGTAGGGGATATCAGTTCCGCATAGTAACCCGGTTCATCTGACGATAATCAATGCATAAGCGCATACTGCCGTCCTTCTTCTTAACAAATAGGACGGGAGCACCCTAAGGTGACACACTCGGTCGGATAAGCCCTTTGTCCAGCAAGTCCTGTAACTAATTCTTCAACTCTCTCAGCTCCGCCGGGGACATCCGATAAGGCGGTATAGAGATAGGCCCCGTGCCAGGGATCAAGTCGATGCAGAACTCAATCTCGCGCTCTGGTGGCAGACCAGGCAGCTCGTCAGGGAATACATCAGGGAACTCTCTCACAACAGAGACCTGGTCCAACGGAACCTCTGTGGAGCTAGTATCACAAACATAGGCTAAGAATCCCTGACACCCTTTCCTTAAGAGCTGACCAACGCGAAGAGAAGAAATCAAGCTGGGAAGGGTAGCGCTACGATCTCCCTGAATAACAAGAACCGGCTCACCAGGAAAACTGAATCTGACTGCTTTCTCACGACAGTCCACGGATGCATAACAGGTGGCTAGCCAGTCCATACCAAGAAGAACGTCGAAGTCTAGCATATCGAGGAGAATCAAATCGACTAAAGAATTCCTCTCCCCGATACGAACAGGACACGATCGGTACACAAAACGGGCAACAAACAACTCGCCTACCGGAGTAATAACGACAAGCAGCTGATCTAACGAAGAAGACACTCGGCCCAACCTCGGTGCAAAGTACGTGGATACATAGGAATGTGTGGAGCCTGGATCAAATAATACCCGTGCATCAAAAGAACATACTGGCAGAGTACCTGTCACGACGGCATTGGATGCCTGTGCATCCTGAGGAGTCAACGCGAACACTCGGGCCTGTCCACCACTAATAGCTGGCTGTCCTCTGCCTCTACCCCAGCCTCTGTCGCCTCGTCCTCGCTGAACCGGACCGCCACGCCCACGACCTCTAGGAGCATCTGGCTGGTGTGGAGCATCATCAAGGGTAGGAAGTATAGCTCTCTGAGGAGGTGGTGAAGGTGGTAAGGTCACATGCGGGACTGTCGCCGCGCCCTGGCGCCCCATGGTACAGTCTCTGATACAGTGGTACTGACTCCCACACCGAAAACATCCTGGCGACGACTGCTGGGTCTGTGGATATGAACCAAATAACTGACCTCGTCTCAATCCTCTGCCGCCGCCATCTCCCGGAAATAATCTATCGCGGTGTCTACCCATCTGCCGCTGAGTTGGCGTATCAGTATGGATCCTCTTCGTCCCAGAAACGACCGGAGTCTCAGAAATACGCTCTTCCAAAAGTAAGGATGCATCCATCGCGGCTGCGTATGTATCAAAGTGCTGGGTGCCGATAGCAAGGAATAGCTGTGTGTCAAGCCCTCGCACAAACCTCCTTATTCTTTTCTCTTCCGTGTCTACTAGGTACGGAGCATATCGAGACAACTGGGTAACTGTATATCATACTCCGACACTGTCATCCCAGGAGTCTTGCGCAAAGACTCAAAACTACGGGCTCGAGCATCTCGGACACTCTCCGGAAGAAAACGGGCAAGAAATGCAGCTGTAAACTCATCCCAGGTCATAGAAGGTAGACCTGCAGCTCGACCTCTCTCTACTGAATCGTACCACGTCTGGGCAAGGCCCTCCAGACGAAAACTCGCGAAATCCACCCATCTATCATCCGAACACTTCAACGAACGGCAAATCCTAGCCATCCTATCAAGAAATGCCTGTGGGTCCTCTGTTGCATCCGTACCGGTAAAAGCTGGAGGTCTCAATCTCATAAACTCCTGTAGTGAAACAAGGATAGTCACAGTAGCAGCAGGAATGACCATCTGTGCAACAGGTATTATCGTGGTCTGTGCGGTGGAAGGAACGTCCTCGGATCTCTGTGCCCTACTGGACTCAACTAAAGATCCCATCATCTGTCGCAACTCCTGCATACCGGCCTCTAATCTGGTAATACGGTCTGGAGAAGGCGGATCAATATGACCCTGAGGGGTAGGCGTATCATCCCGCTCGATCCTCGCCTCAGACGAGTCCGCTCGAAACCCATCCCTAGCGGCAGCCCGCTGAGCTCTCGTAGTATTTGGCGGCATCGAAGCTGGAATAAGAAACAGAAGCGATAAGAACATTGCAATTGAATCAAGGAATGTAAGGAATCAAGAAAAGAAATACAAGCAATTATGTCCTAACATCACTTAGGCGGAGTACCGTATCGTAAGTATGCCGTGGAATATATCCACGCTACGCCACTCTGCTTAAGTCACCTACTCCATCTACCAAGGGTCGTCCTACACTCAGAAAGGTAAAACCTACGCTCTGATACCAACTTTGTCACGACCCGAAAGTACGGAATGTGACTGGCACTTAGATTACGAGACGTCTAAAGGCGTAACGTAAACTAAGTCAGCCAAAGCCCAGAAAATCTAAACCAAAACCAAAGAGAGTGAAGGAAACCTTTCATAAAACGACTTGAAATCAATTTAGTTGCATTAAACCCCTTTTTTTAAAAACATCAAAAAATTTCGAAAATTTCGGCAGAGTCTCCTCTATAAATACTATCCCCCAAAATGGGTACAACAAGATATATAAACATGTAATCACAAAATGGCATCCCCAAGCGGGAGCTAGCTCTTCGCCCAAGGTGGATCACAACCACACGCAATATATATGTAATACCAAGAAAAGAGCATAAAGAAATGCAAAATAGAAGAAAACACAACGTCGGCTCAAGTGAGCTCGACCCAAAGAAAACCACATATACACAAATCTCTCAGTCTCATCACTAGGTCGCATATACAAATAAGAAGTGGTAGATGGAGAATACTAGATACAAAAATAGTACAAAAAGAGATAAAAGTGCCATCGCAACCCACCTACGAGCAATGTCGCGAGTCTGAGCAAAAGAAGTCAATAATAAGATAAGCCGCTGCTTCAAGGCTGATGAGTCCGACCTGCAAGACACTGTGGTACAACGGGGGTGAGTTGCCAGCTCGTGAGTAGAATATAACATCTAGTAAGGCTATCGTAAGAATGCACGCAAATGCGTCACAACATGTATGTCCAGATGTGGTGTAATACCTCTAGTATGCATGCACATGTATGCAATATCAATACTAAATCTTTAATTGTTTTAAATGCTATGAGTTCTGCGTTCTTACTTTAGAAAAAGAATATCTATGCAAATGCTAAGTACCAGCGTGAAACCATCTGAAAACCGTGTCAAGAATCGACACCAAATATGATAATACATCTGCCTCACTGTATCAATGTCTCAATATATATATATATCGGGCTCCGTCAGTCCGGATCGGCCCATATCATCAAATCTCACGACAACGGTCGGTATCCTCCGGATATCCGCCGCGCCAGACATCACCGGTAGGTAGTCTTTCCCTGCCAGGCTCATCGTCTACAACTCGATCTTCTTGCCTCGAGGTACCATACCGGGCCCACCATGTACCCGAGACGGTTCATCCACTCCTCGAATCGGGTCTCAAAATCCAACAGAAAACATGAAAACTCATGGTGGACGACACATACATCACGAGAAAACCGCAACTTTGTTTTAAAAATGATAAGAATAAGCTTTTGTTAAATTCTTGCAGTTTTCCCCAAAATCCAGAAATCGCAGCAATACTGAAATCCTCAAGAAAATCATAATACTCAACATGTTGTATATGATAAATGTCTATGATATCAAGGTATGCGATGTGATTTGTGGCTAGAAATCTATGTAAGTATGATGATGATGCGAGGTATATACATGCTATGCGATTTCATATATCGTGTATAATGCAAGTGGTGATACTGAACTAAACAGGTTCTACAGTGCTCGTGGCATGGCAATTACCAAAGGTGTGTGTGTCACATGAATAGTGAGCGTGCAACAGGAGCCAATGGTAATGGTGTACGTGTCCTATAAGGTGATATCACACATGTGTATATGGATATCCATGCAAATCTAGCAGACGAATAGCTATAAAGGTATGCAATGTGAATGATGGGGTTTAGCTAACTAACAATATATATTGTTGCAAGTAATAAAGTAATCCTAACTATGGGGCGCCTCGCGCCATCCAGACGATTCCCCCATAGATGAATACATCTACTCACCTGAATGCCTCGCTAATCCGATCCAACCACCGCTTTGCCTTTGCGCGCCGCGTCCGATGTTTCCGCGACCGATCACTGAATTGCATGACACACAATATAAGATTATATATTCCTAAAACGACGCAAGTCATAATATAAAAAGATCGACGCTCTTGAATTAATCACAACGTGCACTCGGTGCGCGGAAAACACACGAAAATCGCTAAAACCTTAACTAAAGTCGTCATTTCGGGGCAACCGCCAAAACTAAAACCCGACTAGACAAAACTCCGCATTCGCACACACTAAGTATCGTATGAGATGCTAATTGTATCGCCAAAATATCGCAATTAGATCACTTCCTAATTTTTAGGAAAATCTAGTAAGCATTGACATAGCATTTTCAATGCAAATATCGCGATTTAACGATATAGCGATCGCTATATCGCACAAACAACCAATCTAACCAACTAGATAGCCACCACACTAACTTAAACCCACTTATCCTACATCAAACCCTAATTAGAACATCAACACCTCTCTTGAAAATCATGAGCAAACAAATTAAACCAAATTTCACACTTAAACTACTAAATCTAGCAAATTTTAAACCACAATTAAACACTAGATTAGAATTATACTATTCCCCTCTGAAAGACAGCGCGACAGGGACGTTTTTCCTGAGATTCGGGGCAGATGCTAATTGGTGCTATCCGTCCATCTCTCCGAAGATGCCAAGTTTATTTATGGCACCATGTATCGAAGGTTTAAACGGATGCGGCCGATGTAGCAGACTTCGTCAGATTCCCCCTCGCTTGAGGGGTTTTTGATTGTGGGGACGCTCTTCCCTGCAGGCGCAAGCCCCTGCAGTTAATTACGCTACCGCATTGCGGTAACAACTTTCTCCTTCTCCATGTGGTCACTTCGTGTCGTGTGTGTTTGTTTTGTATTTGGTTGCCCATGGATTGTATACGGAGACTGAGTTATGTCGTTGCCCGTAGGGCGTGGACTAGTCCAAATCCGTATCTATCTTAGATTTGGGTTTGGGGGTTTGGGGGTTTGGGTTTAAGGATACGTTAGCCCCATTTGAGACTAAGATCAACTTAAACGTTTGTTAAGGATACGTTAGTCTAGTTTTTAGACTAAGATCAACTTAACGGGATCATTTAGATCCAACAAGAGAGCAATTAAGGGAGCCCTGTTGTTTAGTTTAGTGACATTGCGGTCAATAGGTAGTTTAAGGACATTGCGGTCCAATGTTAGTTTTAAGACATTGCGGTCAAGGTTAAGAACATCATAGTCCGTGGATTTAAGGACTCCACAGTCCGGCGTTAGTTTTAAGACATCACGGTCAAGGTTAAGGACCTCATAGTCCGTTGTTAGTTTTAAGACATCCCAGTCAAGGTTCAGGACATCATAGTCCGTGGATTTAAGGACTCCACAGTCCGACATTAGTTTTAAGACATCACGGTCAAGGTTAAGGAGCTCATAGTCCGTTGTTAGTTTTAAGACATCTCGGTCAAGGTTAAGGACATCATAGTCCGAGGATTTAAGGACTCCACAGTCCGGCGTTAGTTTTAAGACATTACGGTCAAGGTTAAGGACCTCATAGTCCGTTGTTAGTTTTAAGACATCCCGGTCAAGGTTAAGGACATCATAGTCCATGAGTTTAAGGACCCCACAGTCCGTATCAATGTGTGGTTATCGGGACCCGTCACCTCTTTGAAGACGTTGAGCAATTACAACGACAAGTATCAAAGGAGTGAAGAGATGTACCCTTGAACCAAATTAGATTAAGTGAAATGTAGTCCAACTTGGAACCAAGACCAATTTATTAGGTTATGAGCACGTTGACTCAGTTGAGTATGGATTGAGGACTTATGGCCTTCTTGGGCTAAGTCCAATCATGTTTGGAATATTGGCCCTCTGTTGGTCCATTGAAGGAGAGGCTTTGCCTTTAGAAACTTAGCCAATTGGGCTAAAGCTAGTGTTGAACACTAAAGACCAACAGTGTTGAACTCTGGGAATAAGATTGGCAAATTATTGTTAAACACTAAGAAAATCAGTGTTAAACACTGGAAATAGAGTTCTCAAATTAGTGTTAAACACTAAGAAAATCAGTGTTAAACACTGGAAATAGAGTTTTCAATTTAGTGTTAAACACTAAGAAAATCAGTGTTAAACACTGGGAACAAAGATCTCAGATTAGTGTTAAACACTAGAAATTGTGATTCTCAAATTAGTGTTAAACACTAATAAATAACAGTGTTAAACACTGGCAACCAAATTATCAGTTTGGTGTTAAACATTAACAGAAAGGAGATCACGTAGGAGCACGTGATGGAATCCAAAAGGTGGGGCCAGATCCCCTTCATTTTGTTCTGCAGATAAGTGTTTAACACTTTTAATTCTGACAGCCATCACGTGTGGGCACGTGATGGGGGCTCATGCTCTGGTCCATTAGAATGCTCATTAGGGGTCACGTGGTGACACGTGAGGGCGCCCCAGAGCCTCTGTTTATTTTGCTTTTTCTTTATATGCTTCAGGGGTCACGTGGGGCACGTGAGGCGTTGCCTCAAAGTTCTTTTCTGTGGATCTTTACAGGGGTCACGTGGTAGCACGTGACTCTGGTTCTTTTCATGTTTGAAGATCTCTTTATTTTTTTAAGAATTAAATTCTTCATAGGGTTAAACCCTAACAATAACTTTAAAGGAATTAAATTCCCACTTTCTTTTGAAGAGTTATATTCTTAATTTCTTTTCTGTAGGAATAAAATTCCCCATATATGTAAAGAATTAAATTCTGGCATAGGGTGAAACCCTAATTTCTTTTTTAAGGGAATTAAATTCCTGTGAGTTTGAGATAATTAAGTTCTCAATTATGGTTAAACTCTAGTTCTGTCCATTTTGAAGGAATTAAATTCTTATAATATAGGGTTAAACCCTAATTTTATCTCAAAGGAATTAAATTCCTATAACTCTTGTGAGAATTAAATTCTCAAAACTCAATTCCTCCTCTATGTTTTAGATCTGCATGGCAGGATCTCAACCTAATGAGAATTAAATTCTCAATTTATGGGGAGATGTGCACTTTGCAGATCTTCAACCAGAGAAAGAACTAAGTTCTTTTCTTTATAGAAGAGTTAAACTCTTTTGAGAATTAAATTCTCTTTTTTTGAAGCCTCTCTTTTCTTACCTAGGGTTTTTCTTTGCAGAGAATCAAATTCTTCCTTCTGACTTTTCAATATTCCAACGCTCTATCTCTCTCTTCTCTGTATCTCTATCTCTCCCCCAAACTCTTGTAAGTCCACGGTAGCGTCCCGGCCGTCTAACAGACGCCAAATGCGGAACAAAAACTTTTACAACTGGCGCTATCGCGTACTTTAACCCGGATCTTCCATTAAAACTAAACTAACAAACTACAAAGTGGGTAGAAATGTTATACCGAACGATCCAAGTCTTTCGGTCTTCAACCATCATCCCACGCTTTGTTGTGGCTGCTCCGATCTCCTGAATCTCCAATCTTCTCGTCCAGGTGGCACCACGTCGACGGATCTTTAAACGGGCTCCCGCCTCTGAACCGAGGCAACTCTGTCGTCAAGTTTGCTAAAAGTGACGACCAAGATGATGTAGAGAATGAGTAGAACACTTTGTCTCGTTACGTCCAAGGCTATAGACGAACGGTTAATGAAGTTGCCTTTTTGGATCGGGTGGAAATGTGAAATGAGTATCTATCAAATTTCCATACACTTAAACTCTCATCTTTTTTCTCTTAAGCAACCACACCCTCACAAGAGGGGAGGGGCCGGCCATATATAGGAGAGGGGGTGAGTGTAGGAGCTAGGAGGTGACCACAAGAATAAATGAGATGATGATTCACCTTAACACCTTGTATGAACACATTAATGAACAAATGAATCATCAAACCTAGTCACCATCCTAGTCATCAAAGCATTTAATGAACAAATAAGTCATGAAGCCTAGTCACCATCCTAGTCATCATCTAGAAGCTTCCACACTCATCTCAAGAAAAGATAAATCCGTCTTTAACCGAATGTTAAAAGACGGGCGATAGAAAACTGGAAACTGGCAACTTCCAAAAGTGATCCTGAAACGAATTTCAGGATAACCCCGTATCAGTATAAACATACCCGCATTTATATTACGACCGAATACAAATGCAACTGAGACAAAGATATTATATCTACACAGCATAATACTCGGATCCGGCTTAAACCAAAGCCGACCAGTATTATCTGCCCGAAATATGACACGTGCGTAAACGCACGTGCATTTTCCGAACCCTGTCATAAAACCATACGTCCTCTACAACGTTTCGCCCGAACTTGGGAAAGCGTCTGTGGGGGACTCTAATGACTCATCAACACACTGGCACTGGGTATAACCACTAGCACGTCAGAGGTACGAACTGTACGTAACGTTTGCCTATGTATTGATTGGAAGGGAAGCTGACGAGCGAACTCATCTCTAAACCCTACTGAGCCTAACAGTGACAATATACATACAGTTCGGTCCGTTCGTCTATGAGTATTGCATATCTACCTAGGGGGCTGGTAACGTCAGACCCCCATTAGCGGTATAAGTCGTGTCAGAGAGTGGCCTAAAACACCCTGAGATACTACTGGAGTACCTACCAGTAAATCTCCTGCCTCGGCCGAGGGCTTTGTGTAATGGCTCTCCTAGACACAGCGCGATCTCACCCCTAATACCAGGAGAGACGAATCCTTTGCCGATCCGCTCACTTGCCTCCATGTGGCTCGGGACTGTACCCCCAAAAGACCTGTTTGCACGACTCCTTTGAACCGTGGTAGGGTAGAAATCAAAGCACAGTGGGAACTCACACGAGACAAATGACGACCTTAGGTCGATGAACTAACCTGTACACATGTCACCAGGGAACTGCTATCTGACGATATGTATAATACCAACTAGCATGTTCCCGACGAGTCCTGTCCGGTGTACTCATAACCTAATGAGCACCTGTATACATCTTAGGTGATCCAACTGACACCAGTGGCTTGTGAGACCGGCCACCGCCCCTCGTCGGGGTCTCGACTGTATACACTAGTCTACTCTGGAGTATCGATGCCCTGTCTCGAAACTCCCACGACTAGGGACACTTTAAGGATGTGCTTACAGACCCCAGCTCCCACGTATATGATCGCCATCATACTGCTGGCAGTCAAGCAAGAATCTTATGGGCTCTATCATCATGCAATAGTGAACTAAAGCATGCATACGATGATAAAGACAAACCAGATAGCATACTATCATCTCGAGCAAGACTGTCATATCGGTATAGGTCCTGCCCCAATCATTGCAATCACGTACCTGCGATCCAATAATTGACTTTGAGGACACTATCTCCAACAATCTCCCACTTGCACTTAAGCCTAATTATTGCGATGTCGCATACTCACAGCCCGTGTGATACCGAATATCCAACTCCTCTACTAATCATTTTCACAAAGCTAGTTTGTAAAACTCTTGTGTTCGAGAAATAGCCTCAGTGAGTGGATCCGCCCTGATGTTTCTTTCTATATCTCTCTAAATCTCAAGTTCGCGAAGAAATCCATCTCCCGAATCGAGTAATACCTGTCTTAGAATATGTCTGGATATTTGATGGGACCTAGTTCATATATGAACTCCAAATCCAAACTTCTTAGACTTTATTGATAACTGAACCTAATCAGTATTCAGCACCATGCTTCCCACAGTATCCTCTTGGACCACCTGTCCATAATACTGTCCCTCGTCAGAGGGAAAACTATAACTTTGACAATCACTCTGTCAACCATGTCACCTTTGAAGCCTGGAATGATAACCATCTCCTGAAGGAGGTTGCCGTCATCAAGTCCGTAGAACATGCACTTATGTTCTAAAACTGCTTCTTTATGTTTCTTCAGGATTGGATTAATATAAACTTATCGCATCTAGTGTAAAAACAACATCTGGTGTGGTACTTGACATTTCACGATTGACTCAATTGCCTAAGCAACTGATCTGCCAATCATGCACATCCCTCACCCCTTTAGTCTGTAAGACACCTTTAGAGAGGGTGACTCCGTCACCTGCAGGTACACCACCATGCCAGGAGTCATCTATTCTAAATACCTTTAGAATACTGTCAAAATACCCACATTGGGAAACTACCCAAATCTAGATCTAAAACCATAGATCTAGTAACCAGAATGTCAGATATTATATCCATATCCTGTCTGGAGAAACAACTGTGTGACGACCACAGTACAACCGATCGTAGTATAGGAATTTTACTTCCTACTGCGTGTATATCATCCAAATACCAGGACATCACACTCTACTACCTTCTAAACAGATCCATCCCCTATTCTGATGAAGTCAAACCCATGACTGTCACATCAAAAAATAGATGATCTTATCTCCGCTATATTTGCTCAAGCCTATAAATAGACATAAGTTTCTTGCCCACTATGCTTCCGCTGCTCCCACTGACTACGACAACCCTCTGGCAGAATAATATCTACGTACACTTCTAAAACTAGTTTAGAACGACGTTATACTTATCCTCTTGCCGGGTCTCATAGTCTGGAACAACAGTAGTGTCAAGTCTGGGTAAACAAGAACCTCCCTGTCACCGTCCTTGAGGCTACCGGAGTACCTCTCGGGTGTCTGAGGTTACCCACCATTCTGCGGAGTACCTAATTGAATGTCAAACCTGATTGAATATATAGGTCTTATTAAATTTTCCGTAATCGTTTGCGGTTCTGGAATCTCTTCCAGTTCTACCATACTCCCACTGCTGTTTTCTGAAAAAATCCATTTTACTAAAACTGTGGCGAGTCTAGAACAATATCACTATTGATCTTCCAGATGGTAGAAAATCAACTCTCGTCAAAGCCAGGGTCAACCCACAAACTGCCATTACAGAAACGTGCCTTGAGTTATCCAGTGTCTGGTTTTAAGCATAAGCTGGACAACTCCCCGTATCTTAACATCGTTAAGATATGATCCATTCTATATCCTATATAGAAACATTGGCACTTATTTAATTGGAACCAGATTCTAATCATGCAGCTGTCTCCAGTGCATATCAACTTAATGGAGAGAGGCTAATCAGCATTACTCAACTTAGGAATCCATCCAATTATGAGTAACCTGAAAGAGAAACAAGTTTCTCAAAAACCATTACTATCAACTGAATACCAATCACAAGAATCTACATCTTCAATCTCTTTGAAGAATCCCGATACTTGTGATACCTGGTTCTCTACTTTATTCTTATCCCCACAACATCTCAAAACTTAGACATTGTATTTCTACGAAACACTTGTCTAAAAACTAGAGAAGTCATAAATAAACAGAACATAGTACGAGGACCTACCCCTTTGTCCTGATGGACACTGGACAACATACAATACTCTGTATAAGTTCGATGAGTTGAATAACTCAAAATTTGTGTATTGTAGATTGAAGACTGTACCCAGGCGATTTCCTCAAATATCACCAATTACAACGAATTCCGATATAATGAGGATGATCACCAAATTCCCAATAACTTACTCCCACTCATTATCTGTAAAACCATACAGATGTGAGAATCATACCTGGTAAATACATACCCTGGAGTAAGTATCTAATCGGGAAATCAGTTTTGCTTCAACAATGCACTGAAACATGAAGATGTTTCGTAGGGGTATCCTAGTATTCTAAGTAATGCCTCTTCCATAATCAAATTCATGACTATAACCGTATATTTCTTTGTCATCTCTACAAATCCCTTTATTTGTCTTTAGTCGTTACCTTCTGTACACCTTCGTTAGGCTAAATGGTTTTCTTCCTTCCCTACCGTTCGGCTCCAGCCTATGGTTTGGAAGAAGACTGTCCAGTAAGCATGATAGGTGTACCCTCCTAAACCAAGGAGTACTCGTAACTTGAGAGAAGGTGATGATAAAAGACAACTGAATAATACCTTATTCTATTAAAGGTGAAATAGGAGTGGCGATGAAGTACGCGGTTTGATCGTGAATGGTAACAGTCGCAATTTACTTTGCCCTCTTTCTAATCCCTTTCATTTTGTCTTTAGTTTCTGTACACCCTACTTAGGCTAATTGGTTTTCTTCATTCCCTACCTTTCGGCACCTGCCTATGGTTTGGAATAAGACTATCTAATAAGCGTAATAGGTGTACTCTCCTAAACTAAGGAGCCCTCGCAACCTGAGAGAAGGTGATAATAAAAGACAACTGAATAAACCAATTCTATTTCTCCTGAACCTGAATCCATCCTCAAAGAAGTCCCTTCGAGTTCGTATATAATCATATGATGGATCTATCCAATGGAAGTGGATGTCCGTAGTAATATGGGGTATTCTTAGAAATACAAAGGGTAAAAGAAGGAGCGGCGATGACTTATGCAACTCGGACAATCCAAAAGCCAGTATTTTAAGAAGGTTCGGTCAACTTGGTCACTGAGTCATAGTCTAGGGTTGGTCAATGGTCGCTGCCCTAGAGAGAGAGAGAGAGAAAAAAGAAACACTCTGCGTGCACTCTAACCTAGATCAGAATGGTTATCAATTCATCTAATCAGGAAACCTCCCACTGTAATCTCAAATTCTCCTCCAAACCTGAAAGAAGAATTAGTCGGGATCACCCGAAGAGTAAACCAACTCATCAGTGAGAATCGGGATCCAACTATCATCGCATGATAACTTGATGGAAGCCACTCAAGTTATCACACTCCAGAAGGTATGCACATGCCTGGCAAGTTTCTTGTATGTTTGAAACTCCCGATGTGATTTTTGCCCCATGCTCTTATGACCTTGGCGTTGGTCAAAATATCATAAGTCACATGCCAAGTTCTACCCGTCACTATCCAGGTCAATTTGAACCCACCCGCACATGCCCCTGACGTTGGCTAAATGGCAGAACGACTGTCCCAAACCAACTCATCTATCTATGCAACAGTTGAATACCCAGCAGCTACCAAACACTATGCCCTGGCGTTGGTCAAATGCATAGCTTGAATACTACTGAATACCCAAAAGAAATGACGGAGGGCTACGGCTGGTTTTTGGTGAAAAACCTTTAACGTAATGAACTTGATCTCGTTGAAGAAACCTGATAGCTTTTTATAAAAATATAGTGGCAAAAACCTTTTGCTAAAGAAGTCACTCCCGGTGAAGGGATCTCGGCTCTTTCCTCGTGGAATGAGCTGCAGGATATTCCAACTGAATACCGCGATGTAAAGCAACTTGTAATCGACTATATTAAAGTTATTACCCTGACGTAAACTTCTGCCCAAGGGGTCACTCCCGGTGAAGGGATCTCGGCCCTTGCCTCGTGGAATGAGGTGCAGGATATTCTAAACTGAATATCACTATGCAAAACAAAAAGAAACGTCTTTGTAATAACACTTTTTAAAATTTGTTCCAACAACATCAAATATAGGTTTGTTTTATCCTTGCATTGATAAGAATCAACGCAGTCCCATCAATCAATCACACCAGAAAAGAACGAAAATATAATGTACGTATATGCCATCCGCATTCGTCACTGGGTCCCGCCATCACCCGTTAGGTTACTTAATTAACGACAGAGCGGGGGTTGGACTAGCGCGGGTGTAAAACATATACAACATCTAATAGTATATATACCAATATACAATAATCGCTCCAGACGTGATAATATGCAACATTACAGAAAAGTAATAAGCATCACAGAACAATACAGATAATCTGGGATCCCCGGGTTTCACAGAGCCGCTACTGAAACCCGACGTTCTCCTGGTCGTGTGGATAGCCTGTGCAATGAAAGCTAGAACCCTACGGGTGCGGCAAGTTACCCGCCAAAACCTGAAGCGAGGTAGTCCCCACAGCATAGTGAATGGAACACCCGGCACTTCACGGAATCTGGTAAATTGAGCACCCCTCCTTGGGTCAACCTGTACCCCCTACGAGTGCGGCGAATAGTCTGCCAATTCTAGAGTGAGGCCCCTCTGCCTCTCAAAACCATGAGATACGGACCCGTTGCCCTCCAGAACCCGGCTATCCGTGCACTCCGTCGCGGGGTAAACCTAGTACAGAAATAAAAATATGTACAACGGGTACATCGACCTCAACCCGGTCGTGCCCCAAAAGAATAATATACAAATAGGCAGTGACGGCAGTCCACATGTTGGACGCTCGCCCCGCAATATCAAATGTACAAATAAATTGAAACTGCACTACCATTGCACACTGCTATCCACCACGACATATCCGCAACATCACAGCGCAACACAGAACATCAACGTGAATGTCACGTTCGCAAACCCGTCTAAAAGAACTATAGCAATTAGACGCGGTTTACAGCTCAAATGACATTCCCGGTCGGAGATATAATATAAGTACTGTAAACTAACACGTTTAAATTTCGATTGACAAAATATCCCAAAGTGGGCCCCTCATACATCTGCTGTACTGTAACAAAATATGAGCCCAAAAGAAATATTCCAAAAACCATAATTTTACAAGAAGAACCTACTGTAGAAAAATGGTTTACTGTAGCTCCAAAACGGCGGCGGAACCGCGGCCAAACTAGGGTTTGCGCGGCGGTTCCGCGGCTCTTTAGAAGCTTCAGTTGACCAAATTTCATCAGAATTCTTAAAAAAGCCTACTCTCTTTTCTGTGATATGCAAAATAATTTTTAGACCCTTTTAAAAATCGACAGAAACTTTAACCCAGAAAATTGCAGTTTTCGAAATTCTGTTCGATCGATATTTTAAACGCATTAGCACAAATTAGTAAAGCTTAATGGTGAGGCTCTGATACTACTGTAAGTCCACGGTAGTGCCCCGGCCGTCTAACAGACGTCAAATGCGGAACAAAAACTTTTACAACTGGCGCTATCGCGTACTATAACCCGGATCTTCCATTAAAGCTAAACTAACAAACTACAAAGTGGGTAGAAATGTTATATCGAACGATCCGATTCCTTCGGTCTTCAACCATCATCCCACGCTTTGTTGCGGCTGCTCCGATCTCCTGAATCTCCAATCTTCTCGTCCAGGTGGCACCACGTCGACGGATCTTTAAACGGGCTCCCGCCTCTGAACCAAGGCAACTCGGTCGTCAAGTTTGCTAAAAGAGACGACCAAGATAATGTAGAGAATGAGTAGAACACTTTGTCTCGTTACGTCCAGGGCTATGGACGAACGATTAATGAAGTTGCCTTTTTGGATCGGGTGGAAATGTGAAATGGGTATCTATCAAATTTCCATACACTTAAACTCTCATCTTTTTTCTCTCAAGCAACCACACTCTCACAAGAAGGGAGGAGCCGGCCATATATAGAAGAGGGGGTGAGTGTAGGAGCTAGGAGGTGACCACAAGAATAAATGAGATGATGATTCACCTTAACACCTTGTATGAACACATTAATGAACAAATGAATCATCAAGCCTAGTCACCATTCTAGTCATCAAAGCATTTAATGAACAAATGAGTCATGAAGCCTAGTCACCATCCTAGTCATTATCTAGAAGCTTCCACACTCATCTCAAGAAAAGATAAATCCGTTTTTAACCGAATGTTAAAAGACGGGCGATAGAAAACTGGAAACTGGCAACTTCCAAAAGTGATCCTGAAACGAATTTCAGGATAACCCCGTATCAGTATAAACATACCCGCATTTGTATTATGACCGAATACAAATGCAACTGAGACAAAGATATTATATCTACACAGTATAATACTCGGATCCGGCTTAAACCAAAGCCGACTAGTATTATCTGCCCGAAATATGACACGTGCGTAAACGCACGTGCATTTTCCGAACCCTGCCATAAAACCATACGGCCTCTACAACGTTTCGCCCGAACTTAGGAAAGTGTCTGTAGGGGACTCTAATGACTCATCAACACACTAGCACTGGGTATAACCACTAGCACGTCAGAGGTACGAGCTGTACGTAACGTTTACCTATGTATTGATTGGAAGGGAAGCTGACGAGCGAACTCATCTCTAAACCCTACTGAGCCTAACAGTAACAATATACATACAGTCCGGTCCGTTTGTCTTTGAGTATCGCATATCTGCCTAGGGGCTGGTAACGTCAGACCCCCATTAGCGGTATAAGTCGTGTCAGAGAGTGGCCTAGAACACCCTGAGATACTACTGGAGTACCTACCAGTAAATCTCTTGCCTCGGCCGAGGGCTTTGTGTAATGGCTCTCCTAGACACAGCGCGATCTCACCCCCAATACCGGGAGAGACGAATCCCCTGCCGATCCGCTCACTTGCCTCCATGTGGTTCGGGACTGTACCCCAAAAAGACCTGTTTGCACGACTCCTTTGAGCCGTGGTAGGGTAGAAATCAAAGCACAGTAGGAACTCACATGAGACAAATGACGACCTCAGGTCGATGAACTAACCTGTACACATGTCACCAGGGAACTGCTATCTGACGATATGTATAATACCAACTAGCATGTTCCCGGCGAGTCCTGTCCGGTGTACTCATAACCTAATGAGCACCTGTATACATCTTAGGTGATCCAACTGACACCAGTGGCTTGTGAGACCGGCCACCGCCCCTCGTCGGGGTCTCGACTGTATACACTAGTCTACTCTGGAGTATCGATGCCCTGTCTCGAAACTCCCACGACTAGGAACACTTTATGGATGTGCTTACAGACCCCAGCTCCCACATATATGATCGCCATCACACTGCTGGCAGTCAAGCAAGAATCCTATGGGCTCAATCATCATACAATAGTGAACTAAAGCATGTATACGATGATAAAGACAAACCAGATAGCATACTATTATCTCGAGCAAGACTGTCATATCGGTATAGGTCCTGCCTCAATCATTGCAATCACGTAACTGCGATCCAATAATTGACTTTGAGGGCACTATCTCCAACAACTCTCTCCTTTGGCTCCTATTTATAGGAGAAGGAAAAGAATCAATCTGTTTTAGTAAATTTTTCATTGAAAGATTTGATTTGTTTATTGAGAGATTTGATTTATTCTCATCATTGATCTGGGCCTTTAGATTATTAGGTGAGTTTTATTTACCGTTGGATTTTAAATCCAAACATATTTCTTTGTTATTCCGGTGAGATTTAGGGGAAATCTTTCCATGTTCAAGATTTTTCCATAAATTGGTGATATTTAATCACCTTCAGATTCTTGATCCAATGGTTTCACACAATTCTTCTCCATTTTGGAAAGATTTAAATGATCTTTTTCAGAATTCAATTCTGTTTAACAGCAAGGCTTTTAAAGCCAGTCACGTGCGGCCACGTGACCTTTGGTCACGTGTGAGCACGTGACCCTGGTCCCGTGCGAGCACGTGACCCCCTGAACTTTTTCTCCTCTTCTTTGCTCTGTTCTTTGCCGCTGCTTAACCATCGCGTGCCAACACATGACCCCTGGTCACGTGTGAGCACGTGATGCCTCTTTTGAAGCTTTTCATGATTTTAAATCAGGGAACAAATCCCCCCACAGCGTCGCTCTCACGTGTCTGCACGTGAGTGCAACGCTGTTACTTTTGTGACCGTTGGATCTGCTTTGGGAGTAGGGTAGATGAAACGTTTTCCATCCCATCCTATAAATGCCCATGTCTTTTCAGAAGCGCCTCCACTTTGCTCATCTTCCTCCTTTGCTAACTTTCTTCTTTTTGAGAATTTAATTCTCCTTCTCAGAGCTTAGTTCTCTGTTTCAAAATTTTCAGAGTTTAACTCTGTTCGAAAGATCCTTTCTTCAGGTAATGATTTTTGAACGATCGAAGAATCCTCACAGAAACCTTCACTTGATTTTAAATCCGCACCAAGGGTTTTTCCTTTTAACAAGAACCCATTTTTTTCTTTAAGTTCTTCAACAGAAATATAAAACCATTTAATCCTCAACAGTAGATCTCTTTAGGGTTCATCTGATCTTTTAGGGAGATGATGGTGTTGGTTGCTTTTTATGGAATTTAATTCCATCCTCAAGGAGCTTCGACTCTGGAACAGAACTTTTCTGGGAATTTAATTTCCTTTTCAAAAAGGAATTTAATTCCTACGAAGAACTAAGTTCTTCCTAGAGAACTTCATGGGTTTTCCTGCCCTGAGTCATCTTCTTCACAATCTAGAAGAAGTTTGCACTGTTGGTCTTTGGGAATTTAATTCCCTTGATTCTGTTTGATTTATCATGGAGTCCAAGAGGGATCTGTCTTTTAGGAGAATGTGTAGGGTCATTTGAAACTCACTGCCTATTTATGAGAATATTGCCATCGTCTCATTATAATTGTTGTGCCTCATCATTAACCAGCCGCCATCTTGATTTCATGGGACCCACATGTTTTGTAACTAATGGTCCCCCCAAACAAGTCCTCTGTCGCTTTCTTCCACTTTTTTTTTATATATATGCATTCATTACCATACACACACACACACACACACACATTGTCGGCCTCGCTTTAACAGTTTCCCCTTATTCTATTTCAGGTGCAATGGTTTCCATTCCGTACTTTTCTTTCACTCGCTCGGAGGCCGCTTTTCCTCAGTCACCGTCTGATGAGGAAGTGATGGCCATGATCAAGGCTTATGACCCGAACTGCACCAACTTACTTCTATGGGGGACTTGGTATAGCCATATCATCCGGGGTCGCCGGAGTTTCCTCTGCGAGGTGCCGACAGAGCCTACTTTCCCGTTCTTGCTGATGGACCCTCCGAGGACGGTTTTCGCTGTGGAGATGCCAAATTGGACTCCAACGGGGCGGCTCGAGCCTTCGACAACCGGTATCCTAAACCATCCGATCCCAGCTATAGATATCCTGGGACGATGTATTTGCCAGGGTGAGGCCGACCCATGGGGAAAGATTTATAAGATAGGGCTCACTCCTCGACACCCCACAGGCTACCTCCTCTGGGCTCGTTACATCCTTTCTGCTCATCGCGCGCGGCTGCAGAAGGTTGGGCTTTACCAGGCGATATATGCGTCGCACTTCTACTACCAATCTCCGCATGTCTGGTGGGTTAAAACGTTTTTGAACCAGTGGAACCTCCCTACTAACACTTTTCTTCTGGGGGACCAAGAAGTTTCGATCTCTTTGGGGGAATTTTATGAGATCTCGGGGCTGCCAATTCGAGGGACACTTTATGAGGAGTTGCTGCCTTCTGATGAATACGTCTTTGAACCTGAGCCCGCACCGCTTGACGGCTTGTCTGATGAGAACGCCGTCCGCCACAAGCGTCCCAGCTTGATCAAGGCGCTAGGTATCTTTGACCGATTGTTCACCGAATCTGAGGAGCAGGGCGTTACTTTTAAGAGCTTCATTGCCTGCTTCCTTCGCGAGGGCGTCCTGTCGAAGACAACTCCGAAGTTCGCAAATATCAAAGACCCCTTTGGGTTTGGTCCGAAAAAGCTGCCGACCAATGAATCGAATTTACCGCAGTACTGCATCCCCATAATGTCGCCGATGTCTTTCGAATCCATTGCAGCTCCCGGCATGGATGAGGAGATGTTCTTCGTGGGGTTTATCAGTATCTGGCTCAGCTGGTTTGTCATCCCTATGCATCGCCACTTTATAAGAGCCTCCGTTATTTATCCGGCTTATCGTATAGCTGAGGGGACGCGGCTGGCCATTGGCATCCCGGTATTGGCACATCTTTATCATGGGTTGGGCGCTGCAGCTAATACTTCCACCCCTGGCGTAGATGTGGTAAACTTTTCGCTTCACTACTTCACGTCTTGGATCGAAATGCACATCTTGGGTGCTTTCGCTATGCATCAGAGGCCTGCATTTTATGATGCTTACCCCTTTCCGCGACTTATGCGATTGGTGGATGCTTCTGCCGCTGACCCAACTCAATTTGGGGCTATTCGGGTGTTGATTTCTCCTTATGCTATTGCTGGCGGGTTGGTATTTACTGATCGGGTCTTATCTTCTTCCTCGGGTTCAGCTCAGCCGCTTTGGGACCGGTCAGAAGATAATGTGCCCTCTTTGAGGCCCCGGGAGCCCGCGCACTTATACGCAATCAGACCGGGTTACCTGGTATTCCGTCAGGATAGCGCAGCCCTTTTCATGCGGTATAATCCGCATCGCTTTGCCCGGCAGCTTGGCTACGATCAGGGCGTCCCGTTTGAGGCTTTCATAGTCGCGCCGGTTCCTTCACTCGAGGCCGTTCAAGATGCCGCCCATCATTTTGTGAGGCTGAACACCGGTTCCCAGTTCATGATCCCCGATGCTGATTACATGCCCCGATGCGTAGGGTCGTTCACGGGCTGGTATCTCCATCGGGTCAACTCGATTATTATTGAGGAAAGAAGGGTACTTCTTGGCCATGGTGCCCCTACTCAGGTTCCGGCCACGGTGCCCCTACTCAGGTTCCGGCCACAAGAGCTATGCTGCGACGACGCGCCCCGGTCCGCTTTCCTCTGAGGGATACCGACATCGCGCTTATTTCGGGAGAGTCGGGGGTGGATCTTACCCCAACAGCTGGTATGCCCCTGGGTACCCGGTCGAGGGGTAAACGGGCTCCGGTAGCAGCACCACCACCCGCGGCAGCACCGCCCTCCATGGCATCGACAATGGCCGTGTCATCCTCGGTTGTGGCACCGGGTGAGGGTAAAAGGGATGAGGGTGTTGAGGGTGACGTGGGCCGGCGCCGCACTAAGGCTCCACGGGAAGGAAGCGGTCATCCTCGGCGACCGGCTCTGGGTCCAAGCGTCGAAGGAAGGTGGCTACTAACTTGCTTGACTCTTTAATAGAGTCTGAGCCCATTCTTGAGGATGAACCGTTGGCCCTGCAGGAATCAGATGCTGGACTACTTTTCCCGGGTTCGGCCGCCGAGCAAGCCACACAGTTGGCTGAAGCCATACGGCATTCTAAAGATGAGTCTCAGAACGCAAGGGTTCCAAAGAAAGCTTATCATGCCGTAATTTTTTACGAAGACCCCTCGTGGATCTGGCGGCGGTTTATCGGCCCTTTGGAGGAATGGGGAGAACGGGCTCTGAAGCAGGCTGCTTTGTAAGATGCCGCAGACGCACTTTTCTTATGGACCGGCGGCCACGAGTCCACCCTCGAACCCCGGCGAGCACGCCTCCTTGAGAAGGAGCATCAGCTTGAGGAAGCCATATTGAAGGCTTCGTTACGCATTGGTATGTTTTTATACTTCTTTGTAGCATTTCAGATTGTTTATACCTGTATGTATGTATCTTTATTCTTGCGTGAATTGTGCAGAGTTTTCGGCGATGGGGGAGGTTCCTACGGGCTTGTTGAGGATAAAACCTGTTGACACCCCCAATGAAGCTTTGCTCGATGTGGAGGGGGTTGACGACGCTGCGCTTCTCCCGATAGAGCCTCCTGTGGCGGTTGTTGATCCTGGAGCACTTGCTCCTTTGGGGGAGGCACCTTTGGTAGTCGCCGCCCCACCGGCTCTTCCTGAGGGCGGCCCTGAGGCTGGGGTGGAGGTAGTCAGGACCATCCTCCCTTCATTGGAACCCGAGGCCACGGCGGAGGCCGCTGAAACTGCTATCCCCCCGGCTCAGAATGGAAGGAGTGTTGAAGGTAACCTTCTACACTTTAAATTAGCGATCTTTCTGTTATCTGAACTCTTTTGTTTTTTCTGAATTGCGAAGACTAGCGGCCTCTATTGCCGATCTGTCTCCCCGGCAATCCTTTCAGCGTCTGCTGGAGATGGCCGCTCCGCAGGCGATATCTCCTCAACGCATTGTCTTCTCATCTGGGCAAGGTTAGCGTCGTTCTCCATTTTTTATTATAGCATCATTGTTATTTTGTGGAATGACATTGATGTCTTTTACAGTTTTGGAAGCCGATGACGAGGTCGAGGTTATTGAAGGGCTAGGGGAATCTTCAGCTCCTACTTGCATGACCGTAGGTAAGTGACGTTTCAATGTGGTCCTACTTGTTCCTTTGCTTAAGAGTTTCACTGACATTCTTCAAATCTGAACAGCCTTGCCAGCTCCCGCAGCGCTGGAATCGCATATCGCCATGCCGCCCGGCCCTTATGCTCTGCGAGCTTCAGAACGCTTGGCCCAATTAAGCTTTGTCTCCCTGTCATCTTTGATCGAGGAGCTCCGTGCTGGCAGTGCAATCACAGCTGAAGCATTTGCTGCTGAAGCTAATGGTTCTCTTCCTTTTCTTGCCACCTACCATAGCGAGGCGGTGGTGCGAGTCTGGATGGAGTTCTGTCAGCAGGTGGAGGCTTGCTTGCACGTACTTGAGTGTTCCCGCCTTTCTTCGGAGGCCGTGGCTGCAAAAGCGGACTTGCGGGGGCTGATAAAGCGGTGCGCGGCAAACATGGTATCATGCGAGAAGAGGCTCGGCCGCAAAGTCTCAGAGAGGGAGCTGGCCTCTAAGGCGCTGAACGAGCTTCAAACCAATCTTACCGCCAAGGCCAACAAAGCGTATGAACTCTGGCGAGTACTCCAAGAGTCTATCGAAGAGGTGGTGGCCCTAGATAAAGCTGCCGTGTTCACCCGCGAAAGGGTTGAGGCTCACAAGGCCACCGAAAAGGAGCTCGAAGGCCGGCTTGTCTCGTATCAGGCCTAGCAGGCTCAGGCGGAGGCCCGTCTTCTGGCGATCCTGAATCATGAAGCCGTGACTCAGCAAAAGAAGGATGAGCTAGTAAAATTGCTAAATCGGCCGCCGGCTTGAAGACTTGTATCTTTTCCTTTCTTTTTTGTACATACTCCTGGATGAGAGTATATTCTTTTTGCCTTTTCATGAATTGTACTTTGTATCCATTTTGGTTTATGAATAAAAGACATATTTTTCTTCTCAATAGTGTGTCTATTTTTATTGAATGTATTCTGCGGACAATTTATCTTGGTCTCCTTGCAGGGTAGCGATGGCTTAGGATTCAGGGTTAAGATCTGCCTCCTAAGACTTTTGAGCTTTATGAGCCGTGAGAGTCTCATAAAAAGCTTTTCTCCCTACAGGTCGAGAGGATCATGTAGGTGTAAGTTCTCCTTAAGAATCGTAAGAATTCTTAGGCGGGTTTTCCCCTTGGGAGTCGTAAGGATCTCGCAAGAGAGTTTTCTTCCCTACAGGTCGTGAGGACCCGCAAGTGCTGGGTGCGGTCACCCTTATCCGTATCTCACGGGGTCAGGAGTTGCTTTAGGATGTTTTCCAGGGTACCGTAGTTTAAAGACATCGCGGTCAAGGTTAAGGACCTCATAGTCCGTGGGTTTAAGGTTAGTTTTAAGACATCACGGTCAAGGTTAAGGACATCATAGTCCGTGGGTTTAAGGACTCCACAGTCCGATGTTAGTTTTAAGATATCACGGTCAAGGTTAAGGACCTCATAGTCCGTGGATTTAAGGACTCTACAGTCCGATGTTAGTTTTAAGACATCACGGTCAAGGTTAAGGACCTCATAGTCCGTGGATTTAAGGACTCCACAGTCGGATATTAGTTTTAAGACATCACGGTCAAGGTTAAGGACATCATAGTCCGTGGATTTAAGGACTCCACAGTCCGATGTTAGTTTTAAGACATCACGGTCAAGGTTAAGGACATCATAGTCCATGGTTTTAAGGACTCCACAGTCCGATATTAGTTTTAAGACATCACGGTCACGGTTAAGGACCTCATAGTCCGTGGATTTAAGGACTCCGCAGTCCGATGTGTGGTTACCGGGACCCATCACCTCTTTGAAGACGTTGAGGAATTACAACGACAAATATCAAAGGAGTGAAGAGATGTACCCTTGAACCAAGTTAAAATCAGTCTAGAATCATGGTGGTTGATCGTTAGTTTTAAGACATTATGGTCAAGGTTAAGGACATCATAGTCCGTGGATTTTAAGGACTCCACAGTCCGATGTTTACTTTGGATGCTTCACAGGGTTCACTGCCGTGCTCTGCGAGGACCAGGCTCCGCTCTGGGGGTTTTCCGCGGGTTCAAAGAGTGACGTTATCCGCGTTCCACGTGACCAGGAATTTTACACTAGATGCTTCACACGGGTTCACTGTCGTGTTCGGCGAGGACTAGGCTCCGCTCTGGATGCTTCATACGGGTTCACTGCCGTGCTCTGCGAGGACCAGGATCCGCTCTGGACGTTTTCCACGGGGTCAAAGAGTGACGTTATCCGCGTTCCACGTGACCAGGAATTTTGCACTAGATGCTTCACATGGGTTCACTGCCGTGTTCGGCGAGGATAAGGCTCCGCTCTGGATGCTTCACACGGGTTCACTGCCGTACTATGCGAGGACCAGGATCCGCTCTGGACGTTTTCCACGGGGTCAAAGAGTGACGTTATCCGCATTCCACGTGACCAGGAATTTTGCTCTGGATGCTTCCCACGGGTTCACTGCCGTGTTCGGCGAGGACCAGGCTCCACTCTGGACGTTTTCCACGGGGTCAAAGAGTGACGTTATCCGCGTTCCACGTGACCAGGAATTTTGCTCTGGATGCTTCCCACGGGTTCACTGCCGTGTTCAGCGAGGACCAGGCTCCGCTCTGGACGTTTTCCACGGGGTCAAAGAGTGACGTTATCCGCGTTCCACGTGACCAGGAATTTTGTTCTGGATGCTTCACACGGGTTCACTGCCGTGCTCTGCGAGGACCAGGATCCGCTCTGGACGTTTTCCACGGGGTCAAAGAGTGACGTTATCCGTGTTCCACATGATCAGGAATTTTGCTCTGGATGCTTCCCACGGGTTCATTGCCGTGTTCGGCAAGGACCAGGCTCCACTCTGGAAGTTTTCCACGGGGTCAAAGAGTGACGTTATCCGCGTTCCACGTGACCAGGGATTTTGTTGATCATATCCGCATTTCATGGGGTTGGGATTTGACTTTCGGTGATCTGTACAGCGCCGAGTCATAGAACTGGGAGCTCTCGCTGTTCCGCTTTGCTTGATGTTGTGTCCATTGTGACGAGACGAGTGTTAAGACGATCTCTAGGTCACTTGTAGCCCGTCGAGATTTGACTTCTTCTTTTGATGAAATCTGGGGAGGAGGAGTGTGATTCCTTCTTCGTTTGCGCCCTTGAATTGTATACAGGGATTGATGTAACATCACCTGTAGGGCAAAAATTTCATTTTTATTTTATTTCTTTTTCCGTGATGCTCTATCATTTCAGCTTTTATATCGTGAAGGTTGCGATTGCCCCATCATTTCGGCTATGTTTTCGCGGTGCCCAATCATTTCGGCTATTTATTTTATTTTTACTCGCTGCTTTTTATTGCGAGTTGTCCAATCACTTCGACAATTTTTTTATGCATACATTTTTACTTGCTGCTTTTTATTGCAAGTTGCCCCATCATTTTGGCTATTTCATATGCATTTTAGCTCGCTGATTTTTTTATCGCGAATGTAGAACTTGGAATTTGGTGCCAATCTCGGCATCAGCATCTCTACAATTGGAATATTGCCGGGAGCGAATCATCATTTGCCATGAAAGGACTCGGAATATGATACCGTTTTAGGCATCAGCATCGCTACAACTGGGATATTGCCAGGAGCGAATCATCATTTGCTTCTGTCAATGTCGAACAAAGGTGGCTTAGTAAACAGGGTTAGGGTCCTGTCGACTAAGGCTTTTGACTTCATGAGCCGTAAGGTCTCACAAAGATATTTCTCCCTACGAGTCGTGAGGATCTCGTAGGTGTGTTTTCTCCTTGGGAATCGTGAGGATTCCTAAGTGCGTGTTCTCCTGTAAGTCGTAAGGATCTTACAAAAGGATTTTCTCCTTATAAGTCGAGAGGACTCACAAGGGTTGTTCACCGTGCGAACATATCCCCATTCACGGATGGGACTCGGTTAGGGAAATGTTTATTCGCGCCCATGGATTGTATACAAGGGTCAGTATGAGCCGCTTGTAGGGCAATATCGAAGGTTGTGGGGGGAGGGGTTTGCTTAAGAACAGGTTCAGGTTTCTGTAACTTAAGACTTTCAAATCTTATAAGCCGTGAGGGTCCCATAAGAGAGTTCTCCTTACAAGTCGTGAGGATCTCGCAAGTGTAATTTCTCCTTAGGAATCGTGAGGACTCCTAAGTGTGTTGCTCCCTTGTGAGTCGTAAGGATCTCACGCGGGTGGTTTCTTCTTACAAGGTCGTGAGGACCCTGCAAGTGTCCTTTAACGAGGTTGCGCCCTTTCGGGTTTTCACAAACACTCTCCTGTAGCCCTGCTGTTTTTACTCACGGAGCCCTTTCAGGTTTTCATCCGTGCCCACTTCGCTTATGTACATACCGTTTTTATTTTTTTTTCTAACGAGGTTGCGCCCTTTCAGGTTTTCACAGACACTCGCCGGTAGCCCTGCTGTTTTTACTCACGGAGCCCTTTCGGGTTTTCATCCGTGCCCATTTTTCTTATGGACATACCGTTTTTATTTTTATTTTTTTATTTTTTTTTTTTTTTGTATCGGTTTTGGGATGTCGCAATCCACCGTAGTTTATCGACATCTCGGTCAACAGCTAGTTTTAGGACATAGTGGTCCATTATTAGTTTAAGGACGTTTCGGTCCGTTGTTGAAGAAGGCCGGTTACTACTTATAGAGTTCGAGCTTAGGAAGATAGCGAGCGGACATACTCGTCGTCATCTATCATTGACCTAGGCATTGACCCGTTAAGCGTAGTATTTCTTCAGGAAGTGACCGTTTATTGGCCTGAAAGGTCTTTCACCGTGCATATCCATGAGTAGATAGGCTCCACCCTGGTAGACCTTGTCTATGATGTACGGGCCTTCATAGTTTGGCTCGAATTTTCCCCGTTTGGTGCGATTGGGGATCATAGGTCTTTTGACCACTAGCACAAGTTCGCCTTGGCGAAATGTCCTCGGCCTAGTCAATCTTTCGTATGAGCGCGTCATCTTTGTTTTGTAAGCCTCCAGATTTTGTTGCGCTATGAGCCGGGTTTCATCAAGGGCATCAAGCTCCTCAAGCCGAAGGTGAGCGTTTTCTTCGTCCGTCAGCTCGTAGTGGACTGCCACTCGTAGAGAGGGTAACTCTATCTCGAGGGGGAGTACTGCTTCTGTACCGAATACCAATGCGTACGGCATCGTGTTTGTGGCCGTTTTGAACGTAGTTCGATACACCCAAAGAGCTTCTTGCAGTCTCTCGTGCCAGTCTTTCTTGTTTCGGGACACCATCTTCTTTACGATCTTCATCAAGGTCTTGTTGAAAGCCTCAGCTAGACCGTTAGCTCGGGGATTATAAACTGAGGAATATCTCCAGTCTATGTTGTGTTGCTGCGCAAAGCGGCTGATCTTGTGGCTTCTGTAGGCTGGCCCGTTATCGGAGATGATCCGTCTCGGCGTTCCAAACCGATAAATGACGCGTGTCTTGAAGAAATGGAGGATATTCTCCGTCTTCACTTCCCTCAATGGTACTGCTTCTGCCCATTTGGAGAAGTAATCAGTGGTCGCTAGGATGAAACGATGTCCCCTGGATGATGCTGGTTCGATAGGGCCGACTATGTCAGTCCCCCACATTTCGAACGGCCAGCTAGCCACTGTGGGATGCAGAGGATTTGGATGCTGATGGATAAAGTCCCCATGAATCTGGCATGAGTGGTATTGCTTCGTATATTCGAGGCAGTCCTGAATCATCGTGGGCCAATAGTAGCCCATTCGTTTAATCTTCAACTTCATCTTCGGGCCTGCTTGGTAAGAACCGCAGAGTCCGTCGTGAACTTCCTTAACGACTCTTTTCGCTTCGTCAGGTCCCAGGCATCTCAACCACAGAGAATCAAATGACCTCTTGTACATAGTATTATTGACGAAGGCGAAGGACAAAGCTCGTTTCACAAGCTGATGTCTTGAGGACGCATCTTCAGGCGTTCGACGGGATTTGAAGTAGTCTACAAAGACTTCTCTCCAATCTTCAGCCCTTTCTTGGTCCTTTATTTGCATAGCCATTTGCTAGGTTGCTTCCTTTTCCTCCGATGATTCCGGAGATATTTCCGCCGGTGTGAGGACCCGACGGCTTTGTACCACGATTCTGACGTCATCGAGGTTTTCATCAGCCAGTTCTTTAGCGAGCTTGGCTAACACGTCCGCCTTGCTATTTTCCGCACGCGGTATGCTTTCCAGCATGTAGTAGGGAATTTGAGTCAGCAATCGCTGTACTCTGTCGCCATACTTCACCAGCTCTGGCTTGCATGTCTGGTAGTCTCCGTTCACTTGGCTAACGACCAGTTGAGAGTCTCCATATATGAGGAGGTTTTCAATTTCCATGTCGATGGCGATCTCAAGGCCTGCTATCAAAGCTTCGTATTCAGCTTCATTGTTCGTCCTCGGCTCTGTCAAGGAGAAAGCAAAGCGCATTATCCCTCCTTGTGGAGTTACGAAGATGAGTCCTACCCCCGATTTGATTATAGGCATGTTTTGTTTGCGCTTCCTCATGGAAGATGCTACGTTAAAATAGAGTTCCTACCGGGTACCACTTCCATTGATCGTGTCAAACACATGTTCGTCCGGCAGCTCGCAATTCAAGGGAGAGTCGGCAGGTATTGGATGCTGAGCGAGAAAGTCGGCGATGGCTTGGCCTTTCACTGCCTTAAGGGGATGATAGGTTATTGAAAACTCCATCAAGAGTAGGGCCCATTTAGCGAGCCGACCTGTCAATATGGCCTTCGACATTAAATATTTAAGGGGTCTACCTTCGAAATAAGACGGACTTCATGCGCCAACGCATAGTGCCTGAGCTTTGTTATTGCGAAGATCAACGCCAGGCGGTATTTTTCGATGGGGGAATAGTTGCTTTCTGCCCCCAGCAAGACTCGACTCAAATAGTAGAGTGCTCTTTCTTTCTCTTGGTCGTTCTCTTGTGCCCATAATGCGCCTAAGGAACCTTCGAGAGCTGTAGTATAAAGAATTAGAGGCTTTCCCCTGACTGGAGCAGCTAACACCGGCGGGTTCTGCAGGTATTGCTTGATCTCGTCCAGTGCGCCTTGGCATTTGTGATCCCAGACGAACGGGGTTCCCTTCTGCATCAGGTGACTGTAAGGGCGGCATTTGCCTGATAGATTGGCTATAAATCGTCGGATGTACGCGAGCTTTCCTTGGAGAGACCGCAATTGCTTGAGAGTCCTTGGCGGTGGCATTTCCATGATCGCCTTGATCTTTGACGGATCTATCTCGATTCCTCGGTGTCGGACGATGAATCCTAGGAATTTGCCCGAGGAAACTCCGAATGCACACTTGAGAGGGTTCATTTTTAGGTTGTATTGCCGAAGGCATTGAAATACGGTCCTCAGATGCTCTAAATGCTCCTCGTACGATTTGCTTTTAACCACGAGGTCGTCGATATAATATTCGACGATTTCATGTATAAGGTCATCGAAGATCTTTGTCATGGCCCTTTGATATGTGGCACCGACGTTCTTCAAACCGAAGGGCATAACTTTGTAGCAGAATATACCTAGAGGAGTTCGGAAAGCGGTGTGCTTCTGGTCTTCGGGATGCATCTTTATCTGATTATATCCTGATGAGCCGTCCATGAAGGAGAAAACTTCGTGTGTGGACGTGTTGTCTATCATCAGCTCAGTAACCGGTACTGGGAAATCGTCCTTCGGGCAGGCTTTATTGAGATCCCGGAAGTCTACACATATGCGCACTGTCCCATTATTCTTCATCACTGGGACGATGTTGGCGATCCAGTCAGGATACTGGACTTCCTGGATGAACCCAGAGTCGATCAGCTTCTTGACTTCGGCGTTGATGCTCATCTCAAGCTCGAGCCGCATTCTTCTCGGCGCTTTTTTGACTGGCTTGATATCCGGGGATATTGCCAATTTATGGACAGCTATTTCTGGATCCAGTCCTGGCATTTCGGAATAGTTCCATGCGAAGCAGTCTCTATGCTGCATAAGCACGTCTTTTAACGCAGCCACCCTTTCTTCAGATAGCAATTCGCTGACAAATGTCAGTCGCGGGTCGTTTACCGTCCCCAACTCAATCTTCTTGAGGTTATCTGCAGTAGTATGTATGCCATCTTCCAGCTCTTTCGGCGCTGGTGGAAATTTGGAGATTACATCGTCGTCATTGTTTTCGAAGCACCAAGGAAGGTCATCCATATTCTCGAGCTCTCTTTTTGATATTGTTATCATATGACAAGTACGAACTCGCTTCCAAGACCGATGTGGATCTGGTTCTGCTCTTGTGGCTTTGGGTTCGTGCTTTTGTGGTGGTGTTACCCTCCAGCTGCTGGATAGAGCAAACTTGTCTTGCTGATACTGGTCTTCGACCTAGTTCTTGAAGGTGAAGCAGTCTTTGAGAGGGTGTCCTATTGCTCGGTGATAAGAGCAATAGCCAGGATGAGAGACCTCGTTAGCTTTCTTAGGGTGTTTGGACTCCGGAAGTGTAATCATTTGATGTTTTAAAGTGAGATCAAGTATCTTCTTCTCTTATCTTGAGGGAAAGAATACGCTCGACTCATCTTCTTCATGAGGGACAAATACAAACCACGCAATTCCCGATCACATAACTCTTTGATCCTGCGTTGTCGTTGTCGAATCCCTTTTCCACTTTTTGACTTATTTCTGCCTCTGCGTCGGGCCTTTTGCACAGCAGGTTGACAGGGAGGAGCATTTTCGTCTTTTGCAGCCTGTTGAAAAAGACGCTGCGTCCTGGCTTTCTTGTAGATGGCCATTTCGTGATTATGGTCGTCCCGAGCTTTTTGACCCGCTTTCCTGATAAGCTTGTCCATTCGTTCTTCAAATGACGGGCTCGACACTTTGATTGCGGGATCTAGTTTTGATACGGGGTCGGCGCTTTCTGACAGGGCATCCTCTTCTTCATCAAAGTTATATATGGCGTAGCTACCGTGGACTCGTTCCCGTTTCCTGGATCTCACATATCCAAGCCCAAGCGTTTCCATTCTCCCGTTGGGCAATTTGCGCTGCGTCCCAGGGACATCCCAAATCCTGTTGTAGAACCGAGCTTGTCGAATAGTCTGTTTTAAGGATACCCGTTGGCGCTTCAATAGCCTTTTTAGTCCATTCGTATAATATCTGGGCAAACGGATCGGTTGGAGCCTGTCAAGTGTAGAATCCGCGCCGTGCCAGATTTCTTTCTCCACTCTTGTTTCCGTGGACCGATAGAATAGGATCGCCCTTTCACCTTTTCGCCTGGGAGGGACGTAAAATGTCTGCAGGTCTTGCACATTGTAAGCTCCAAGTGCGTCAAGATCTTTGTAGTGCTCCTGTGGAACCATGGTAATTTGCAAACTCTGATCACCACCAGGGAATTCTTGTACTGACGGCCGACTGGAGAACACAGCATTAACCTCATCTTCCGAGTCACTTCCGAAGATCAATATGGGGGCGGACGGTCCCACGTTGTTGCGTCGAGACGGCCCAGCGTAAACTATCTCTTCTTCTTCTTCGGTATCACTCCCGAAAACAGGAATGGTGGCGGCGGCTTTGTTTTCCGGTTTGCGACACCTCTCCGTGTCCTCGAAATCTGGCAAAAAGTATTTTGCATCTTCGTACTTGCGGACTTCGTTCACGGAGAACGGGTTCAGCTCACCTGTTACGGTATACTCGAGACCATCTTTGAAATACTTTATACACTGATGCTGTGTAGAAGGGATGATGTTGTACTCGTGTAACCAGGGACTACCGAGCAGAGCGTTGTAGCAGATCTTGGCGTCAATGACGTGAAACTTGATGTCCGTGACGAGTAGTCCAAAGCGTAATGTTAGTATCACAGATCCGAGAGTTCGTGACCATTGGGAGTTAAAACCGGAGATGGTAATTTTATCACGAGCGAGGTGCTGAACGCTCATGCAGATCTCCTTCAACACCCGAATATTAAGGAGATTGACGGAGGATCCATTATCAACCAGAATTTTGCCTATCTTGATATCATGGCAGTATCCAGAGACGTACAGGGGATGGTTGTGGTCGCACGTACCAAGGAGAAGGTCTTCATCACCAAACGTGACATCGGCTGTGTGCACTTCTTCCAGTTCATCCTTCATCCTTTCTTCGGGGAGGAAGGCTTGGAATTGCTCGGGCTCTTGCAGCGTCTTGATTAATGAATCTCTCGCCTCTTTTGATAATAGGAGGACGTCAAGAATACTGAGCTGCGAGGGTAGCTTCCTCAGGTGCGCTAGGATGTTATAGTCCACCGTACTCCTCTTGAGCGGGTCCTTGGCAGTTAGCTCTTTCATGACTTGGTCATCTAAGGCGATATCCTCAGCGACCTTTTTCTTTCCCTTATCTTTTCTAGTTGCGGGTCCGAGATTCTTTTCCGGGAGCGTGCGATTGCGCAGCTGAATGTTTTCCCAGGCCTCTGGTTCTTCCTCTTTCCCTAAGATGGATTCTTTAAAGAGAGGACCCAGAGAAATTTCCTCATCAGAGTCGCTCCCAAAGGTGAGAACTTGTGATCCTCCGGCGTTAACCATGTAACAGTTACCGGTAGTTCTTTTGTGCCCTTCGGTCGTACTTCTCTGCTCCCGACGAGTTCTGCGTTTCATTCGCTTAAAATGTTGCCGGTGGGCAACATATCCCTGCCACCATATCTTAAAAGCGTCGTACTCCTCGGTGGGGTGTGAAATCTTCCGATGATATAAGCAGTAATTAGGATGCATCTCCGTTCCATTGCGAGTGTTCTCTTCTGAGGGCGGTAGCTTCATTCCCATTGATATGGCTTTGGCAAACCTTTTCCTCATCTTGAATATGTTTTTATCCGCATCGGATGTCTTTTGATCTGGCGGGAGTGTTTTGACTCTTTCGTCTAGTCGCCGGCGTTTGGCTCCTTCTGATGTGGCCATCTCACGCTTCCGATCGGCTTTACTTTTCAGACGAATCTCATTCAGAAAGGCATCGATCATCTCGTCTGACGGCCACACAAGTTCCGGCTCAGGCTCTGCCCCCAGTTTCTCAGTGCGAGGAGTTTTTTCATCGTCCGTAAACGAGTGGGAGATCACATGACAACTCGCCACGTATCCCTCGGATTCATCCGACGAGCTCTCTCCATCATCTTCCTCCTGAAAGACGTGGTTGAGGAACTCTTGGAGTGTGATGGGAGTCCGCGCCTTTTGATTGTAGTCCTCCAGTGCGTCGATCTATTTCTGTAAGTCCGTGCGCTTGTCGCCAGGCTTTACGGGCTTTTCGGACCTCTTCTTCTTCTTCTTTGAAGATTTCGACGGCTGGGTGTGAGTACTTGGGCCATCACCACCGATCTCTGGAGTTGGGCGCGGCTTCAGTATCCCTTCAATGATTTGAGGTTCCAGCGGGTTCTTCCACCTGATCGCCGGGCATGTCTGGAGCTCATTCAGCATTCTTTTGGTTTTTGCTGAAAGCACGATTTCCCATGGAGCTTCTTCAATGAAAGAACAAGTTGCCCCCGGTGTGTCCGTCTTCTTAGGAGTGTGCGGTTGGGGCGGGTTCACCTTCCACTTCTCGGACAGCGCAAACTTGCCCTGTAGTTATTGATCTTCAATCCATCCTTTGAAAATGAAGCAATCCTCAATCGGATGGCTTACCGTTTGATGGTAAGAGCAATAATTGGGGTTATTCACCTCACTGGGTTGCGACGGTCGTCTTGGATTCGGCAGGTTGATAAGCCTGTTGCGTACCGCCAGCTCGAATAACCTTTTCGTCTTATCCCGCGGGAATGAGTAGGGGCGCTTCATTTTCTCATTATAATACCGCCGTCTTTCTTCCAGTTGATCCGCTAGCTTTGGGGTGCTGGGTTGCTGCTGAGCGTTCGCAACGAAGGTTGCCTTCCCTTTACCCTTGTCATTCCGAGGTTCCGACTTCGGGGGAGACGGTCTGTGACCCATCTGGTTCATCTGGGCTAGCTTGTCGATCAAAGCATGGAACGTGATCGGCTTAAAGAACATCATGAACTGTGAGATAGTTGCATAAGGATCTAGGGTACCCACGAACATGCCCACCGCGGGCGCTTCCTCAATGCATTGTTCGCATTTCGACCACAAGTTTCGCCAGCGTATAGCGTACTAGACCCACGTCTCGCCTGGTTTCACTCTGGCATTATCAACGCCGTTATCGGGGTGCGTTCGCTGGCGCTCGCGAATCGTTGAGTAAATAGCAACTCCATTTCAGCGATCGTCTTGACGGAATCGTTCGGGAGTTCAGAATACCATTCGAACACTGTTTCTGACAAGCTGCCGATGAATTGGCGAAGCAAGAGCTTATCGTCGCCGCCAGTGTTGCCACAAAGCGCCCTGAACTGGGCAACATGCTGGTGGGGATTGCCCGTCCCCTTATAGATATGGAATTTCGGTATTGTATAGCCCGGCGGGTACTTGATCTGATCATACCAGCTCGGATATGGTCGCCCTGTTCTGACAACTTGATCGGCTGCCTCAGTCGCCTGGTGAACCCGTATCTGCTGAGCTATATGTTCGTCCAAGTCAACTTTGGAGATTGTCTCCTCCTTGGCTGTTGACAGAGCCGGTGGAGGATTTGACGTTTCTCCCCTGTCATCTTCAAGGACGATCGGAGGATCTTCAGCAGGAGGATCTTGTTGGATCATCATACCCACCATGTCCTGGAACAGAAGGGCCATTCGCTTTATATTGGCTGCTTGTTCCGCAGCCTCTTTATCCTTCTTTTCCAGTATCCTGCGAAGGAATTCAGCGTCAGTTTCCTGCTCCTGGCGTTTATCCGAGGATGCTTCGGGGCTTTCTTTTGGCCCAGTGAGTGCGGCCATCACATTCATCATTTCTTGGAGTTTTTGCTGCTGTTCCTGAGCTTTAGTCACCAATCGCGTGAGCGGTCGATGACCTGTAGATGTACGGCTGTCCTCCTTCCCGGACGCCATGTAAACGGTATGCACCACCATGCCCCCAGACTTAGGGCGTTTAGGCTTACTGTCTTTGACATTAGCTGTAGGTGTGGGGACCTTCTCCGACCTTCCTCTCTTTTGAGTAGTCGACGTGGAGGGAGCCGTTGCAGCAGGCACCCAAGTGGTTGTCGTCCTTTGTGATTTGACAGGACGGTTCTTTTCTTCCTGAACTTTCACCTTCTTCTGCCGGTGAGAGTGATCTTGAATGATTACCGAGTCCTGAACCCGTCGCCAGACCTTGTAAATTTTGGAGGACAGCCGTTGAGGAAGCTGCTCCGGCTTCGCTTCTGTAACACTCTCCGCAGGTGGAGGAGATCTTTTCAACGTGGCAGTCGGAGAGTTCTTGCGTACCCTCCTTAGCGGTTCAAAGCTGTTCCCAGTTGGAACAGCAGCATTAACTTCCACCATTGGAGCTGGTGGAGTTAGCCCTGAGGGGGAGTTGCCCTCGGCCTTCCTTACTCGGCGCCAGTGGCGATGTCGAGCGTGTCGAGCTGTTGGGGCTGGTCTGGTGATGGGGATGGTTTCGTCTTGCCCCCTGTCTGGATGAGACGCCGGTGGTGCCAGCCTCTTGAAGACTGACGTCTTTTGAGTGGCGGTGTCCAATCTGTCAAAGATAGACCTTCGAGCCGGAACGGGAGCTGGGACAGCCAGTCTTGTAAAGACCGACTCTTTGGCAGTAGAAGCCGCCTTGACGACCTCAGGGATGGAGATGGCTGTCTTCTTCGCGATGGCCACGTCAGGGGTCATGAGCTTCTTGGCAGGCCCATCAGAGTTCAGGTTCATCCTGGTAAAGACCGAGGCTGCCGGCTTGGCATTAGACGACCCGTTGAGAGGGGCCGTGGTAGTAGTGAGCAGATCGAAGACCGGCTTCTTTTGCGCTTCCGGTGCGGGCACTGGAATGGTGAAGCTTGCAGGCGGGAGCATGGTCCCGAAAAACAGACCGGTGGTGGCTTGAGTCACTTGTTCCACCGGCATGGCAAGGATGGAGGCCGCTTGAGGCCCATAGGCTACATCTCCAGGTGAGGCGGAGCGTCGGTTGCACTTGCATTTCGAGCAGCTCGAGCAGCTGGATGCCATTGATGCTTGATTTCTGCGCCAGGCAAAAGTCCAAATCTTAGTAACTTGAAACCCAAAGGCAACCATTAACAAACCGCGATTCGTTCGCGAAGACAACACACGAAGTGTGGAGTGGAATGAGGAAAATGTCCCACCGGGCGTGCCAGAATCTGTTCCCCTCCGAAAGACGGCACGACAGGGACATCTTGCCTGAGATTCGGGGCAGATGCTAATTGGTTCTATCCGTCCATCTCTCCGAAGATGCCAAGTTGATTTATGGCACCATGAATCGAAAGTTTAAACGGATGCGTCCGATGTAGCCAACTTCGTCAGATTCCCCCTCGCTTGAGGAGTTTGATTGTGGGGATGCTCTTCCCTGCAGGCGCAAGCCCCTGCAGTTAATTACACTATCGCATTGCGGTAACAACTTTCTCCTTCTCCATGTGGTCACTTCGTGTTGTGTGTGTTTGTTTTGTAATTGGTTGCCCGTGGATTGTATACGGAGACTGAGTTATGTCGTCGCTCGTAGGGCGTGGACTAGTCCAAATCCGTATCTATCTTAGATTTGGATTTGGGGGTTTGAGTTTAAGGATACGTTAGCCCCATTTGAGACTAAGATCAACTTAAACGTTTGTTAAGGATACGTTAGTCTAGTTTTTAGACTAAGATCAACTTAACGGGATCATTTAGATCCAACAAGAGAGCAATTAAGGGAGCCCTGTTGTTTAGTTTAGTGACATTACGGTCAATAGGTAGTTTAAGGACATTGCGGTCCAATGTTAGTTTTAAGACATTGCGGTCAAGGTTAAGGACATCATAGTCCGTGGATTTAAGGACTCCACAGTCCGGCATTAGTTTTAAGACATCACGGTCAAGGTTAAGGACCTCATAGTCCGTTGTTAGTTTTAAGACATCCCGGTCAAAGTTAAGGACATCATAGTCCGTGGATATAAGGACTCTACAGTCCGACGTTAGTTTTAAGACATCACGGTCAAGTTTAAGGACCTCATAGTCCGTTATTAGTTTTAAGACATCCCGGTCAATATTAAGGACATCATAGTCCGAGGATTTAAGGACTCCACAGTCCGGCGTTAGTTTTAAGACATTACGGTCAAGGTTAAGGACCTCATAGTCCGTTGTTAGTTTTAAGACATCCTGGTCAAGGTTAAGGACATCATAGTCCATGAGTTTAAGGACCCCACAGTCCGTATCAATGTGTGGTTATCGGGACCCGTCACCTCTTTGAAGACGTTGAGGAATTACAACGACAAGTATCAAAGGAGTGAAGAGATGTACCCTTGAACCAAAGTAGATTACGTGATCTGTAGTCCAACTTGGAACCAAGACTAATTTATTAGGTTATGAGCACGTTGGCTCAGTTGAGTCTGGATTGAGGACTTATGGCCTTCTTGGGCTAAGTCCAATCATGTTTGGAATATTGACCCTCTTTTGGTCCATTGAAGGAGAGGCTTTGCCTCTAGAAACTTAGCCAATTGGGCTAAATCTAGTGTTGAACACTAAAAACCAACAATGTTGAACTCTGGGAATAAGATTAGCAAATTATTGTTAAACACTAAAAAAATCAGTGTTAAACACGAGAGACAGGTTTTTCAAATTAGTGTTAAACACTAAGAAAATCAGTGTTAAACATTGGAAATAGAGTTCTCAAATTAGTGTTAAACACTAAGAAAATCAGTGTTAAACACTGGAAATAGAGTTTTCAAATTAGTGTTAAACACTAAGAAAATCAGCGTTAAACACTGGGAACAAAGATCTCAGATTAGTGTTAAACACTAGAAATTGTGATTCTTAAATTAGTGTTAAACACTATAAATAACAGTGTTAAACACTGGCAACCAAATTATCAGTTTGGTGGAGATCACGTGGGAGCACGTGATGGAATCCAAAAGGTGGGGCCAGATCCCCTTCATTTTGTTCTGCAGATAAGTGTTTAACACTTTTAATTCTAACAGCCATCACGTGTGGGCACGTGATGGGGGCTCATGCTCTGGTCCATTAGAATGCTCATTAGGGGTCACGTGGTGACACATGAGGGCGCCCTAGAGCCTCTGTTTATTTTGCTTTTTCTTTATGTGCTTCAGGGGTCATGTGGGGCACGTGAGGCGTTGCCTCAAAGTTCTTTTCTGTGGATCTTTACAGGGATCACGTGGTAGCACGTGACTCTGGTTCTTTGCATGTTTGAAGATCTCTTTATCTTTTTAAGAATTAAATTCTTCATAGGGTTAAACCCTAGCAATAACTTTAAAGGAATTAAATTCCCACTTTCTTTTGAAGAGTTATATTCTTAATTTCTTTTCTGTAGGAATTAAATTCCCCATATATGTAAAGAATTAAATTCTGGCATAGGGTGAAACCCTAATTTCTTTTTTAAGGGAATTAAATTCCTGTGAGTTTGAGATAATTAAGTTCTCAATTAGGGTTAAACCCTAGTTCTGTCCATTTTGAAGGAATTAAATTCCTATAATATAGGGTTAAACCTTAATTTTATCTCAAAGGAATTAAATTCCTATAACTCTTGTGAGAATTAAATTCTCAAAACTCAATTCCTCCTTTATGTTTTAGATCTGCATGGCAGGATCTCAACCCAATGAGAATTAAATTCTCAATTTATGGGGAGATGTGCACTTTGCAGATCTTTAACCAGAGAAAGAACTAAGTTCTTTTCTTCATAGAAGAGTTAAACTTTTTTGAGAATTAAATTCTCTTTTATTGAAGCCTCTCTTTCTTACCTAGGGTTTTTCTTTGCAGAGAATCAAATTCTTCCTTCTGAATTTTCAAGATTCCAAGGCTCTATCTCTCTCTTCTCTGTATCTCTATCTCTTCCCCAAACTCTCTCCTTTGGCTCCTATTTATAGGAGAAGGAAAAGAATCAATCTGTTTTAGTAAATCTTTCATTGAAAGATTTGATTTGTTTATTGAGAGATTTGATTTATTCTCATCATTGATCTGGGCCTTTAGATTATTAGGTGAATTTTATTCACCGTTGGATTTTAAATCCAAAAATATTTCTTTGTTATTCCGGTGAGATTTAGGGGAAATCTTTCCATGTTCAATATTTTTCCATAAATTGGTGATATTTAATCACCTTCAGATTCTTGATCCAACGGTTTCACACAATTCTTCTCCATTTTGAAAAGATTTAAATGATCTTTTTCAGAATTCAATTCTGTTTAACAGCAAGGCTTTTAAAGCCAGTCACGTGCGGCCACGTGACCCCTGGACATTTTCTCCTCTTCTTTGCTCCATTCTTTGCCGCTGCTTAACCATCACGTGCCAACACGTGACCCCTGGTCACGTGTGAGCACGTGATGCCTCTTCTGAAGCTTTTCCTGATTTTAAATCAGGGAACATATACTTTACAAGTGTTGATTCCTAACTTGCACTAGCCTCCAAGACACCTCCTTTCTCCATGTTTTAGACCAACTAGGGTTAGAGAATGGATGGCTTATGGTTTGGTTTGAATTTGTGAAAGAAAAATGTGAATTTTTTATAGATTTCGGAGGATTTTTGCAAGAATTTTGATGCAAGAAGGTGGGGAAATGGGGCTGTTACTGGAAGGGGAGGCTCGGCCTGAAGCTCAGGGGAGAGGAGAATGAGGAAATGTGTAGAAATTTCCACAAAAAAATATCATCTAAGGTCAATTAATGCATGTTACATCAAAACTTTTCAAAAAAACCATTTTTCTTTTCATTTTTCCAACCCCTTTTACCATAAACAACCAAACATGAAATGGTTTGCTAAAATTTTTGTTACACTAAATTTTAGTTTATAATGGTTCCTAATTATGTAATTTACCCAATTAAATTTGTATTTATCACTAATTAAATGTATTTTTAAAAGCTTAAAATAATATTAAAAATAATTAATTAAGGAATTTTTTTTAATTAACTAGAAATTTTTAAGTGACATATTAGTGACCAATTTATAGTAATATCTTATCTAAATTTTGTATAATTAGTCCTATACTAAAAAAAAATACCTATTTTGACTTTTTACGGAAAAGACTGCTAATTTTGCCGATTACCGAAAAAACTGCCTAAACGATTTTCGAAGCGTTACATTTATGTATTTTGGGAAGCGGGACGTGACAAGGTTTTGTTGGTATCAGAATCAGGTTTTATGTTAGTTGGGGTTTGGTTCAATTTGTAGTTAGTATGGTACCCAATACATTGTCCTTAAGACCCAGAATTTTAGGAACATGTCCTGCCACATTATTATCTTGTCATTCAAATTCTTAATTCTTATCTTTCCCTTAAACTCTTTTATCTCGACGATATGGAAATGGCATTGTATCTCAGCTTGGAATCCTCCTGGTTCCTTATTGTTTCTCTTCCTTATTCCTTCGATTCTGATACCAGGATTTGGACGACTTGGATAGAATTATGTGATTGTAACTATGTACCGCGTCATGATTACAATGCGGTACTCTATTTAGGTAATCTGGAGTACTGTTTTGATTCATTTTCTTGACTTATGTTCATGGTACTATCTCGTATTCTCTCAGTTTGATTGCTAACGAATTTACGTCTTATCGCAAACTTGAATCCAACAACCGCATTATATCTTTCCCCTTGTCCCATAGTGACCAGTTTGTTTGCATTTCGAAGAACAAAGAGAAACACTTGAAAGCATATGATGATTGCAATAGTTCGAGATTAACCCTAGCGGGAGTTGGTACAGACCGCTTCAAGGCCGATCATGTGTAAGATGTTTGATTGAAGAAGTTCCGACTGACCTGCCTCAATTTATTCAAGTAGCGCAGCGGTGATGTGGTAGGCCAACAACCCATAAGTTTTAGAATAAACTTGTAAATTCATGATGAGAGGAACTGTTTGTGTGTACTCAAAGATGAAGTCCATGGATAAGTTGCTGATGAAGCACTGATGGTAGTTCAGGATTTTATGGACGTGTTCAAGGAAATCTCGGATGTATCGTCTAAATGAGATGTGGAGTTCGCGATTGATCTTATTCCTATAGCAACGCCAATTCGAAGGCTTTTATCCGATGTCACCGGTGGAACTGGAATAGGTAAAGAGATAAGTTTCTGAGTTATTAAAGAAGGGTTAGATTCGCGGCAGTAGTTCACCATGGGGAGCTCCAGTTCTTCTAGTCAAGAAGAAAGATGGCACGCGGAGGATGTGTATCGACTATCGAGTGTTAAATCGGGTGACTATTAAAAATAAATACCCAATCCCTCAGATAGGTGAATTATTCGATTAACTCAGTGGGGCGAGAGTATTCTCGAAGTTGGATTTACGATCGGGGTATCATCAAGTTCGGGTGAAAGAAGAAGGGATTTGCAAGACAGCGTTCCGAACTCGATTTGGGCATTATGAGTATTTAGTGATGCCACTTGGAGTTACTAACGCACGGCGATATTTATGGACTTGATGAACCGGATCTTTTCACCATTTTTAGATCAGTTCGTGGTAGTATTCATTGATAACATTCCGGTCTATTTGAAGAGCAAAGAAGAGCATGAAGAGCATTTGAGAATAACACTATAGACGTTGAGACAAGAAAATTTATATGCTAAGATGAGCAAGTGTGAGTTTTGGCTTGAAGAAGTGAAGTTCTTGGGTCATATTGTATCTAGAGATGGAATTGCAGTTGACCCCGAAATGATTGCAGCTGTTCACGATTGGCCAATTCTAAAGAATATATGGGAGGTCAGAAGTTTCCTTCGACTTGCTGGATACTATATAAGGATTGTGGAGAACTTCGCTCGGACAGCAGAACCTTTGACCAAGCTAATACGAAAGGAGGTATCGTTTGTTTGGACTGAGAAGTATGCGTCAGCTTTTGAAGTGCTAAAGCAAAAATTGTCAACCGCCCCTATTTTAACAGTGCCAGATGGTTCTGGGAGACTAGCACTACTACAAACAAGGGTTGCCCCTACGGATTTAACCGTAGGGGCAAACCACTGCCCCTACGGATATATCCGTAGGGGCGAAAAAATAATCTGTAGGTGCAAACGCCGTAGGTGCAAGTTGAAGCCCTGAACTTGCCCCTACGGAGTTCTGTGTAGGTCCATTTTCACCTACGGATTAGGGCGTAGGGGAAAAAATTATTTTATTTACGGTTATTTTAATTATATTAACTGTACCTACGGATTTATCCGTAGGGCAAAGTACTATCCCCTATGGATATATGCGTAGGTACATATCTGTAGGGGCAAAATATCAGAAATCCTGATATTTTGCCCTTACGGATATATCCATAGGGGTCTTTGTTTTTCCCTACGGACATATCCATAGGGGCAAGCCCAACCCCCTGATACAGAGATCAGGGGGGACATATCAGTTAATGCTGATATTTTGCCCCTACGGTTTAAACCGTAGGGGTAACATGTGTACCTACGGATTAATCCGTAGGTACACATTATCTGTTTTTTTTTAAAAAAATGGGCTGCCTGATTTTTTCTCTCCCTGTGCACAATAATATATATATCAATAAAATATAAAATTAATCATCACACAACATATATCCCAGTATTCATAATCACATCTCACGCATATAATATACAAAAGAAACCCAAATACTGAATATGATATAAAAAAAAAAACCAATATCAATATCAATATCGTTTCAAAATGTAGTACAATATGTATGATATAAATAAATATATGTTTCAAAAAATAAGAATCAAAAAGCTACCCTAGCTCGGTCCAACTCTACCTCTGATAAATGATAGAATAAGGCGCGCCTGCTCCTCGGTCAATAAACTATGCAATTCGGCGCGAGCGGGAGTCTGAGCATCTTATGGAGCTGGCGATGTGGTCTGCGCAGCCGCCGTCGAGGGAGTCGCTTGCGGAGCCGCGGCTGCGGGAGTCTGAGCGGGCGGTAGAGCTATAGGAGCTGTTTGCGGAACCGCAACCGATGTAGTGGCTTGCGGAGCCGCAGCCGAAGGAGATGCATGCCATGTACCCTGTCGCGTCTGGACCTAACGTGTGTAAGAAGCATGTAAGAACTGTGTATTATTCGAATTCGTGTCATTATCAAGTTATTTGGATATTTAGTTTGGAAAACCGTTGTTTATTTTAATTACATATGTATGTATGATTAATCAAACCTAAGTCTAAAACCAAATAAGCTCAAGCTACGTACTAATTATGGATATGTTGATATCTATAATATGACATGATATTTTACTATAAAGTAGTATACATACCAGCATCTCCTTCAACTCCTGAACGGTGGCCCTCAAGCTCTCCAATTCCTGCTGGACACGTCGCTCACTGGAGACGGAGGAAGTAACCGCCGGGGTGGAGTCCAACCTCATATGGGCCCTGCTAGGGCCCAGTCCCCGGCCTCTCTCCCAACCTCCGTGGTGCCCTCCGTGTGCGGCATCCAGAACTGGGGTCAGCAGCCTCGGATCGCTCTGTCCGGTAAAATCGATCCCCGAGGCCTCGGCCTGCTCAACCACCCGCTCCTACACCCACATTAAGCAGTAAAGTATAAGTATAAAATTTAAACTTGAACCTTCCAAAACTAAAATTTCAAATATGGGTAGAATAAATATTAACACTTACGCAATACTCCTGGGTAGCGACGTCGGGATATCAAAGCTCGCCCGTGGCGGGATCTGTCGAGGTGCCGTGGACGGCAAGATATGCGGACCGCACGCTGGGTGTACCACCTTGCGCCACGGTCTGAGCTGTCTGCAATATTAGAAAATAACTCTTAATATTAGAAATATTAGAAAATAGCTCTTAATATTGCAGAATATCACAAAGGTCGGTTTATTGTAATTTACCGATAACTCCATGGCTCGAGTAATATTCCTCGAGCCACCTGTGTAAGTGGGGCGACCCCTCTTCGCCGACTTCCTGTTCTCTGTATTTTGAGCGGCCTGTTTCTGCACAACGCATTAACATTTAGTTTTCTAATTAAGGAACACGAAAAGATAAATTATATCCTAAACAATGAATTACATTTAAAATACATACCTGTTTGCGTTGGGAGTCGAAATATTCGCACAATAGAGGCCATGTCTCTACGTCGACTCTCGCAAACGCTGGAGTAGATAGGAGGGCCGCTCTCTCTGCTTCGGGGGTCGCCATCCACAGGGAGTAGCAGTCGGCCTTCAGCTTATTCCTGTTGTATCGAACCTTGGTCTGCATGTTCTTCATCAGGCCATTGTACAGAGCATGAAGGTCGAGCACCCTCCCAGGGTGATCAGGGTCGGGTACAGGCTGAAAATCGTAATCCGACTGAAAATACAAAAAAAAAATTGTTATTAGATTGCAAGTGTTAATAATAAATATATTGGATAAATCAAATGAAAATATATATTAATACGTACCCGAGCCTGATCAAAGAAGAGGGCGAATGAGCGCCGGTGCTGCTCGCCCCACTCAACATGAAGTGGATAGTTCTTCACGAGCCGGCTCTCATCCCCCATATACCGGCCGAACCTCTCGGCATGAGGACCGGTATAGCGATAGTCAAGGGTAAAAAAGAGGGGGAATGCTGCCTCCCCCCTAGCTCTGTTAGGCCTCAGCCTATGGGACTGATTCGGGCCTCGAGTCCCCCTCTGGGGATGGAGAGGCCCTGCGTCTGCAAGAAATATCAAGACAATCAATATTAAGACAAAGTTGTATTAAGAAATTAAGCTTAAACGAAAATTGAAGTGTGATATATACCTCCGGTGGCTATCGCACGAGCCTGGGCCCGGGCAGCAACACGAGCGGGACGATAGTTCCTCCGGTAAGGAACAACCGGGGTCCCGGATGCGGACACATCCCCTCCAACTAGAAAATAAACATTGACGCTAAATTTCCATGAAGTTCATATTTATTCTATAAAGCATATGTAAAATGAATAAATATTTTATATTTATTCATACTAACCTGCAGACGATGCGGATGGTATGGAAGCGGCAGGAGTGGCCCCTGCGGAAGATGTGGACGCACCACCTATAATTAGACAATTAAAAATAGATTATATAAGTAATTGCAAAAAGAATGTGTAGATCAATAATATAACGTTCTAAATCAATATGCATGCACTATAGGATATATAAACATACCCGCAGGTGCGGTGGTGTCACCACCTACAGCTTGACAATAATAAAAATTGCTAAGTAAGAGCAAAAGGAATGTGTGTATATTTATGATATAGAATTCTAAATCAATATACATGCACTATATGATATATAAACATACCTGGAGGAGCGGGAGTGGCTTCTGTCCCAGATGTGGACGCATCACCAACAACTAGACAATCAAACATCGACAATATAAGTAATTTTGACATAAACAGGCATGAATATCTGTAATATTATATTCAAAATGGATATGCGTGCAGTATACCTGGAGGTGTGGCAAAATCCACACGGAAGGAGGCATCCGAAGGGGTCTCCAATCTGGGTGCAAGACCGGCCCTCTGAAGCTCCCTACGAAGCTCTCCGGGCGGCAGAACCGCTCTGCCTCTGCCTCTGCCGCGGCTGGAGCTCCTGCCGCCCCTCGCTGCTCCCGACATCGTCATCAAATCTAGATAAACTGTTCGTGGACGCATTAGACAATCAATAAAAGTATTGACTATATATGTATAGAGCGTAAAATGTGAAGTAATAATATAACATTACCGATAACCTTTTTCGTTTCGTGGGCGCATTATACATATCTACTTGGATTTCATCGTCGATGTCATTTCTAACCCACGTAACTTCATGATCGGTCGAAGACAACCCGTCCTTCGAAACAGACGGTCGGAGCACTTTAAGCCTTCTTTCTTCTTCGTCCTCATCGCTGTCCTCGAATTCTGGGACATTGTAGACATCTCTGGGTTTCCATCGGCATACAACACTCCATCCCGGATACTTCAGACACTGTGAGTAGTATACTTGGAACGCTTGGTTCGGAAAGATAAACGGATCTTCCTGACCGTAAAATCGAAGTGTGTTCATACTGGTCAATCCATATTCATCTTTCCAAGTCCCAAGATTGCTTCTCCACTTGTCCGTATCGGTTCGCGTATCGTACCAAGTACACTGGAATATATAAAAGGGTTCTGATCGTCCGGGATAGTGGATACCGAGTATACAATTTAAGTACCCATAATAAATCACACCGTCCGATCCTACCGTCGCAATCCTACTATTCTGAGTGGTTCTAGATGTTTCTATGTCCTTAACTTCGAATTTGTATCCAAGGACACCAAATCCTTTGTAATATGCAACCTCCGTACTAGGAAATTGAGCTAAACATCTTGAATCACTCTCAAATGATGCAGACAAGTTCGGATCGTGGATCTAACAAAACAAATTTTACAACAAATACATAACGATACAAGTTTAGATTAAAACTGCTAGCAATAAAATGTTATTCGAATAACTTATATGATCTGTGACCCAATCACAAAAATTATCCTGATGAAATTTTTCCAATTGTTCTTCGTTCTAATCAGGATGCCCCTCACGTACCTCGTTAAAATGAATTCTGTTTTCGACAAATAATGGTGACATTAATATTATATCATTTCATACACACACAAACACAGATATAACAATTAATCCAAATAAACTTACTCTCTAATTTGTTCAAGACATGCGCAATTAAGCAAGATAAACCAGTATATCTTGTTGATAAACATAGTGTCCACCCTCTTATACTCGGCTTTACCATATGGCCCGTCTTGAATTCTTCGTGGCCGATTAAGCTTTGTCTCAATGTTCTCGTCCAGATAGCGGGAACAAAATGTGGTTGCTTCATCAAGAAGATAACCTTGCATGATAGAACCCTCTGGTCGATTTTTATTGCATATATACTTCTTAAGAGTGTAGAGGTACCTAATGAAAATATGTTGAATAAATAAATACGGGCATACAGGACAACAATAAATTTATAAATTGCGCGAAACGAAAAATTACACGTACCTCTTGACGGGATACATCCATCGATATTGTACCGGTCCGGCTAATTTCGCCTCAGTTGCAAGATGAACCGTCAAGTGTATTATGATATCTAAGAATGATGGTGGGAAAATACGATCAAACATGCAAAGTATCAACGCAATAGAATTTTCTAGTTTATCCAGCGTCACAACCTCCAGTGTTTTAGCACACAACTCCCTGAAAAAACAACATAAGTCGTTGATTACTAGACCAATCGATTCGGGGAGAGAAGTCCTGAGGGCTAATGGAAGAAGGTGCTCCACGATAACATGGTGATCATAACTTTTCAGCCCATCGATCTTGCCCTTCACAATTTTTATTTTCTTGCTGAATGATCCTGAAAAACCTGTGGGAACTTTCAAATCATGCAACACCTGCAGGAATCTTTTCTTCTCCGGCTGTGACATATGATAAGCGGCATTAGGAAGTACAAACTTGCTCGGTTTACCCGCTACCGGTCTAGGGTGCAATTCACTTCTTATTCCCCACTCTTGTAGATCCATCCGAGCATTCAGGTTATCTTTCGATTTCCCGTTTTTACAAAGAAGCAAGTTAAGAATGTGCTCTGATACTCTCTTCTCTATATGCATGACGTCCAGACAATGACGCACTGAATTTGTAGACCAGGACGGAAGCTCGAAGAAAATGCTTAACTTGTTCCAAAATGGTGGTTTGACCTGTTTCGTCGGATCCATCCTGAAGGTCACATTATTGTAACCATCCCATTTAGGAGTCACGTCCTCTCCGGACAATGGGGATGGAGGTCTAAGAAGCTCTTGATGACCATCAAAGTGAACCGTGTCTAACCTATAAGGGTGGTCTGGAGGTAGGAAGCGTCGATGGCCGCAATAACAAACCTTCCTGCTAAAATTCAAGAATTTCGATGTTGTGTGTTCATGGCAATGAGGACATGCTTTATGACCATGTACGGACCAACCTGATAGCATTGCATACGCAGGAAAGTCATCAATTGTCCACATTAGAGCCGCACATAAGATGGAGGTTGTATTTGTGTTTGCATCATATGTCTCTACACCATCAATGAACAAAGATTTCAACTCCTCGATCAGAGGTCGGAGATAAACGTCAATATTGTTCCCCGGTGAGTTTGGTCCGTCGATAAGAAGAGGCATCATAAAGTATGATTGGTCCATAGCAAACCAAGGCGACAGATTATAAATTATCATTACAACGGGCCATGTGCTGTGACTTCCAGCCATATAGTTGAATGGGCAGAAGCCATCAGTAGCCAGTCCGAGCCGGACATTGCGAGGATCGCTACTGAATATTGCGTGCCTCCTATCGAAATCCTTCCATGCCGGTGAATCTCTTGGATGGCTCATTTTTCCATCTTCACTTGGAGGAGCACGGTGATGCCAAACATTGCCTCGGCTGTTTTCTTGCACCTGAATAGCCTCTGTAGGCTCTGTGTTATGGGAAAGTATCGTGCTATCTTGACAGATATATCGAGCTTCTTATCAGAATCTTTCGGCTTATACCTGGCCTCTCCGCATGTCGGACACTCTTTCAAATCTGAATTCTCTTTCCGGTACAGCACGCAATTTTTAGGACATGCTTGAATCTTCTCGCACTTTAGACCCAAATCAGACATCATCTTCTGGGCTCCGTACCAGCTGTCGGGCACGTTATTTCCCGGAGGCATAGAATCTTTCAAGAACGAAAGAAGTATTGTGAATGACTTGTTGCTCCATCCATTTAGGCACTTAATCTGGAAAAGTTGGACGAACCATGAGAGGGTGGAATACTTCGCATTCTCATAAATTTGTTTCCTAGCATCATTCATGAAATTTTCATATTTATCCGCACGCGGTCCTTGACCGGAAGGAATGTCATCTTCGGTACGAATAGATTCACCTAGGGCAGCCTCTACCATATCCTCCATTTCTTTTGATGGAAATAAATTACCGTCTTCTCCTTCTGCCGCATTACCGAATTCTTCTTCTTCTCCTGCCGCATTATCGTGTTCTCCTTCTTCTTCTGCCGCAGTACTGCATTCTTCTCCTTCCCCGTGATATTTCCAAGTTGTATAAAGTCTAGTAAACCCATGTTTTACAATATGAAGCTCTGCCAATTCTACCTTCTGCCAGTACTTATTGCCACATCTATTGCACGGACAGAGAATCTTCTCTATTATGATCTTATTATGTGCGCGTGCAAATTCAAGGAAAGCAGCAACTCCTGCGACAAACTTAGGTTGCATGCGTTGTTTCCAATCCACATACATCCAGTCCTTAACTCTGACGTACTCATGGGCCATGTTAGACTGTATAACATATAAATTGTAGGTTATGCTGACTATATTGAGAAATATAAGAACGGGATAGTTACTGACAAAGGAGAAAATCCGTGTATATGTTTTGTGTGTGCGTTTGTCATTGAAAAGAATAAATTATCGCACGTATGTTAACCGATAGACGGGGACTAAGTGGCGCTTTTAGTTTCATATATGAGTATCGATGAGAATATGAAGGTTTCATATTATCATATATTGATTTTAACTTGAACATCTCGAATCACTCTCTAATTATGCGTTTTTTGTGTATTCTTGATGTATGTGTGTGTTCCGGCTGTCAGGGGTAGGCTTCTATCCCATTAAGAATGTATAGAGCGAACACCCATCACTTATGTTTTCAACCGTTTCGAGTAAATTTCGGCAGCACCTTCCCGCTGTTCTCCGAGTACACTGTAATAGAATAGATAATCATTTCAAAGCTGTGAAACAACGTTGAAATGAACATCTAATCTATCTTTATACACGGAGAACCAGCGGAAAGGTACCGACGAAATATCTCGAAACGGATGAAAACACAAGTGAATGAAGGCCTTTGCTTTATACATTCTTAACTTGTCCACACGGGACAAATCTATGGGTTACCATATGATTGAATTTTCTCATCGCGTAGGCTATACGACGGGATATATTGTTAATATCGAGCTATACCGTCCGATATTTAACAACCTTCGTATAGTTCTATGTCACGACGAGCATCGCACGTATGTTTACCGATAGACGGGGACTAAGTGGCGCTTTTAGTTTCATATATGAGTATCGATGAGAATATGAAGGTTTCATATTATCATATATTGATTTTAACTTGAACATCTCGAATCACTCTCTAATTATGCGTTTGTTGTGTATTCTTGTTGTATGTGTGTGTTCCGGCTGTCGGGGGTAGGCTTCTACCCCATTAAGAATGTATAGAGCGAACACCCATCACTTGTGCTTTCAACCGTTTCGAGTAAATTTCGGCAGCACCTCCCCGCTGTTCTCCGAGTACACTGTAATAGAATAGATAATCATTTCAAAGCTGTGAAACAACGTTGAAATGAACATATAATCTATCTTTGTACACGGAGAACCAGCGGAAAGGTACCGACGAAATATCTCGAAACGGATGAAAACACAAGTGAATGAAGGCGTTTGCTTTATACATTCTTAACTTGTCCACACGGGACAAATCTATGGGTTACCATACGATTGAATTTTCTCGTCGCGTAGACTATACGACGGTTGTTAGTATCGAGCTATACTGTCCGATATTTAACAACTTTCGTATAGTTCTATGTCACGACGAGCATCGTACGTATGTTAACCGATAGACGGGGACTAAGTGGCGCTTTTAGTTTCATATATGAGTATCGATGAGAATATGAAGGTTTCATATTATCATATATTGGTTTTAACTTGAACATCTCGAATCACTCTCTAATTATGCGTTTGTTGTGTATTCTTGTTGTATGTGTGTGTTCCGGCTGTCGGGGGTAGGCTTCTATCCCATTAAGAATGTATAGAGCGAACACCCATCACTTGTGCTTTCAACCGTTTCGAGTAAATTTCGGCAGCACCTTCCCGCTGTTCTCCGAGTACACTGTAATAGAATAGATAATCATTTCAAAGCTGTGAAACAACGTTGAAATGAACATCTAATCTATCTTTGTACACGGAGAACCAGCGGAAAGGTACCGACGAAATATCTCGAAACGGATGAAAACACAAGTGAATGAAGGCGTTTGCTTTATACATTCTTAACTTGTCTACACGGGACAAATCTATGGGTTACCATACGATTGAATTTTCTCGTCACGTAGACTATACGACGGTTGTTAGTATCGAGCAATACTGTCCGATATTTAACAACCTTCATATAGTTCTATGTCACGACGAGCATCGCACGTATGTTAACCGATAGACGGGGACTAAGTAGCGCTTTTAGTTTCATATATGAGTATCGATGAGAATATGAAGGTTTCATATTATCATATATTGGTTTTAACTTGAACACCTCGAATCACTCTCTAATTATGCGTTTGTTGTGTATTCTTGTTTTATGTGTGTGTTCCGGCTGTCGAGGATAGGCTTCTATCCCATTAAGAATGTATAGAGCGAACACCCATCACTTGTGCTTTCAACCGTTTCGAGTAAATTTCGGCAGCACCACCCCGCTGTTCTCCGAGTACACTGTAATAGAATAGATAATCATTTCAAAGCTGTGAAACAACGTTGAAATGAACATCTAATCTATCTTTGTACACGGAGAACCAGCGGAAAGGTACCGAAGAAATATCTCAAATCGGATGAAAACACAAGTGAATGAAGGCGTTTGCTTTATACATTCTTAACTTGTCCACACGGGACAAATCTATCGGTTACCATAGGATTGAATTTTCTCGTCGTGTAGACTATACGACGGCTGTTAGTATCGAGCTATACCATCCGATATTTAACAATCTTCGTATAGTTCTATGTCATGACGAGTATCGCACGTATGTTAACCAATAGACGGGGACTAAGTGGCGCTTTTAGTTTCATATATGAGTATCGATGAGAATATGAAGGTTTCATATTATCATCGAGTATCATATATTGGTTTTAACTTGAACATCTTGAATCACTCTCTAATGATGCGTTTGTGTATATTCTTGTTGTATGTGTAACATGATTTTAAACCATTGAGATCAAGATTGATAGAACTGATCAACCTACATTGCAATGGCATTCATCAACCAAAAACTATTATTGCAATGGCATTCATCTATAACAATCAACAATTAAAACTACAAATGTAGGATACTGATATCATAAAGCGTTATACGCAACATATGAATTCACATGACTGAAACATGCATCAAAAAAACATGTTCATCCAAAAGAAAGGCCACTGTCAACAGATATAGACAAATACGTCATAAAAACAGTAACTAATTAACAAGTTGATTAGCATCTGGATCAGGAAAATGATAGGAAAAACAATTGACTATGATCTATAATGACAAGTCTATTACCATGACTCTCGACTAACAAAGGTGGCTTTTCGTCCTCGGTAGCTTGATAATTGGGATTTCATGGCGAATAAAAATATGCATATGCCGTTTGACCGGGAACTTCAATAGGAAACTCAATGAGGTCGGGTGTACTGAAGTACGCTTTGTATTTATATCAGGTGATGAAGCCCAAGCGCTAGCTAGCCCCAGCCCCACCCCAACCGAACCCTATCGAAGGTAAATAACGTCCTTATACTTTCATATTTCTATTAATGATGCAAGTCTCCACCAAGTCAAATTCTTGCAATATCATTCTTTTTGAGTACGTCTAATTTAATAGATAGAATTTTCAAAGTTGGGCAACCAACAAAAAGTAACAAGGGATTTTACATACATGCCAAAGCTTTGATTATTTATTTATTTATTTATTTTCCATTTCATATTAGTACTTTATATGTTTGATGATGGCAAGAAATACAAATTATATTAGAACATTGTACATACCTAATTTCCACTTGAAATCGGTTTTTTCTTTTATCAGTACTCGTTGACATATAGTAACAAACAATGTTTGATTAGAAGGACCCAAGATTTTCTCGATCAACAATAATTTTAGTAATCAAACTAGGCTAAAATTGCTGGAAAATCCTCTCAGATTTGCCAAATACAGCAAACCCCAACCCTAACCTAACCCTAACCCCAGACCCAGCCCCAGCCCAGCCCCACCCCAACCCAACCCCAACCTAACCCCAGCCTAACCCTAACCCCAGCCCCAGCCCCAGCCCCAGCCAAACCCCAACCCTAACCCTAACCCCAACCCCAACCCCAGCCCCAGCCCCAGCCAAACCCCAACCCTAACCCTAACCCCAACCCCAACCCCAACCGCAACCCCTGCCGAACCCCAACTCCAACCGCAGCCCCAGCCCTAGCCATGAACCCTAGCCCTAAATAATCAAAATTTTGTTTAGTTGAAGATTTACTAACCTGTGCGATGGAGGAGACGATCGATCGGTGGCGACGACATAACGGAGGCGACAACGAAAACGGCGACGAGGAAGAACGGTGACGAGAACGGCGGTAGCGACGACGAGAACGGCAGGAATGATTTGGGGATTTTGATTCGTGCGCGATCGAGAGAGAGAGAAAGAGATAAGGGGCGTAGGCGATCTGTGCCTTTTTAATTAAATCGCTATTTAGTTGCCCCTACGGATTTGTCCGTAGATCCTTGGTTTGCGGCTCCGTAGGGGCAAACACCAAATTAAGAATTAATATTTTTATTCTTGAACGTCTTGGACCGTAGGGGCAACCTTCTAGACCTACGGATTAATCCGTAGTGCCAACATAAATCTGCTCCTACGGATTTCAATATCCGTAGGGGCAACCCCCTATTTTAGTAGTGTAGTTCTTCACAGCGACTCATCTGGGAAAGGCTTGGGATGCGTTTTGATGCAGCATGGAAAGGTTATAGCTTATGCGCTAAGGCAATTGAAGACTCATGAGAAGAACTATCCAAATCATGACTTGGAGCTAGCAACAACGATCTTTGCGCTGAATATTTGGAGACATTACTTATTGGACGAAGGAGTAGTGTAGGGTGTTTTTCGTCACCCCATTAAGATGGGAATACACGCGCGCTTGTCAGGCGCATTACAGATTCCCCCTGCCTAAGGTAGGCGGGGGTTTATTGATTGTGGAAATCCGAATCTCCGGCAGCCGCGGACTAAGCTACCGTTAATTACCCCTCGCCTTTGGAGCGAGAGAACCTCCGATTGACGGGTCAAACAGGTCACGCGAACTCAACGTGCAGTGTACGTGTGTTGTGTTTTGAAAGGGGTTTTAGATATATCGGGGGCTCCGCAGAGTTTTTACGGGGGGCCTGCTACCCGGATAGCGGGCTGGGGGTCAAGAGGGCTAGCAGCCCCTTGCGGGGTGCGGGGCAGCGCCTCATTAGAAATTTTTTTCTAACAGGGACAGTATCGTGGAGTGAGTGGGGGGGGGGGGAGGGGGGAAGGGCATCTAAAGGATGCGTGGGAGAAAGCACTCGGGCGCTAGCGCTTTGGGCGCCAGGGAGCTAGCGCTTTGGGCGCCAGCGCCTCACGTGTCAGGCACGTGGGCGCTCGGGCGAGGGACGCCGGCGATGGGTGAGATAGAGAAAAGGAGTTTGAGAGTGAGAGAGAGATTTGTGAAAAAGAGAGAGCGATAAAGATTGTAAGATGTAGGGAGAAAAAGAGACGTTGAGGAGATGAAAGGAGAGGTTGAGGGGATCTCGGGAGTGACATATTATTTTTAATTTTTGACTAGGAAAAAGAAGAAAATTGTATAGCCATTTGTGAGGTTGTGCTTGGAATTGGATTTTCAATTTTGAAACCCACTCTTCTTAGCACTATAATAGTAGTGATATTTTTTTAATTTGATATGTGAATAATCATTTCAAAAAAAAATAATAGAATATAAAAATATATGTTAAAAAATATGTAATTTAAACTTAACAAAATATTGAGTGCACGACCAAACTAATTAGTTTGGTTTCGAATACTATGGTCATGGGGAAACTTTGAAAATATAAATATAGGATGTATGGTACGAAACAAATTTGATGGAAAGGGTGTTCTCTGTTACAAAGAAAAATAAGGTGAAAGTCAGAAGATTTTATTAAAGTCGTGCAGTGGTGCCTTGCCCTGTAAAAGGTTAATTTTTGACATGTATTTTGCCCGGGTAATTAAGTATCAACGAATGGATTGAAAATCTGCACTTGATAAACATGTAAGAGTTTTCAAATGTCATCTTTCACCATTATTAATCAATGTGACGAGGGTTGCAAATAAATGAGATTTTATTAAATAATAATGCAATTATTTTGATTTGTAATCATTATTAAATTTAATTATACAATATGAGTGTATACAGACTTTTAATATAGACGGACATCATCAATAAGACTCAAGTCTTGTTGAGATTTAGCCCATCTTATATTTTATATACATTCACTTCTCATACTTTTTTTAATGTGAGACTATTTTAATTATTAAACAAACTTTTATATCTAAGTAGATATAAACTAGCCCATTTTCATACATACAGATATTTAAGAATATATGAGCGGACAACAACGGGAGCTTTAATATCTCTATAACCCATCACATAGGTCTCTACTATAACCCATCACAAGAAAAAGAAAATCAAAAACAATAATAAAAATTCAATTGCGCATCCAACCGAGGAACATGAGCCCTGTTCAAATTCATCTGAGTTATTGACTAAATATACTGATTTCAGATGGATGTGTTGCCTAACCTTAACCCATTTTGGATTCATCCATGTGTCACTGTATGAGAAAACTTCCAGTGCTATAATACAAAACTAATGTGATTACAATTATTTGAGCTCCATTTTTTAAACTATCACGAACAACCAGTTACATATAATAATATATGAGATTAATGGAGGAAAGAGGCCATAGGAGGGGGTTTCCTCCTATGGCGTGGGAAAAATACAACCTCCACCATTTTATCCGACGATCGGCCTCTTTTCTATGGTTGTATTTTTTTCACGCCATAGGAGTAAATCCCCTCCTATTGTCTCTTTTCTCCATTATTCTCATAATATATACTAATATAGTAAACTTTGATCCAGTCTTCCGTACCTAACTACATTGGATCCTCCCCTGATCTGTTCACATTGTAGGCTTTGGATGCGCCCCTCTGACCGTTCCTTCCATGTCAACTCTCTTCCATTTAATCAATGCCCCCCCCCCCAACCCCCACCACCATCACATCATACCATTTTATAATAATAAATTATTCAGCATGCAGATATGATATACGGGTACCATGGTTCTAGAGAAAGTTGTCTCTGAAGCTTTTTTTTGTCAAAGATGGTTTTCCATCGTTCATCACCATAGCAAATCAAAAGAATTGATGACTTGATATTATTTATTTCCATTTGCAATTCTTTCTTAATTTTGAATCTCCCTTAAAAATAGATAATGAATGATATCAGCCATTGATTCTCTTAATTTGCTATGGTGATGAACGATGGATATCAATCTTTGACAAAAAAATTTCAAAAACATCTTTTATCAGAACCGCATCCGTAATACACCGGACAAGAGAGAGAAATAGATAAAAACTTCGGGCACCCTTCATGCATACATCTTGGTGGGGTTTGTATACCTAATTCCTTTTTTATCGTGACTGACGCATATGGCCGGCACCGGCACATCCAGTGATTTCTCCTATATAATCTAGTAGCTAAACACAGACACACATACAGAGAGAGAGAGAGAGAGAGAGAGAGATGAGCTCAAGCACAACAGAAGCCAAGCCTCATGCAGTGTGCATGCCTCTTCCCTTCCAAGGCCACATCCATGCAATGCTAAAGCTTGCCAAGCTCCTCCACTTCAAAGGCTTCCACATTACTTTCGTGCACACCGAGTTCAACTACAACCGTATCTTGAGAAGCTCTGGCGTTTCTTCTCTCCAGAATTTGGACCACTTCCGGTTCGTGACCATCCCCGACGGCCTCCCGCCCACCGACCCGGATGCAACCCAAGACCATGATTCCTTACTCATCGCTCTCCGGACAAAATTCGCTGATCCGTTTCGAAACCTCTTGAAGAGTCTGAATGAACCATCATCGGCGGTGTCTCCGGTTACTTGCGTAATTTCCGATTCCTTCACCAGCTTCACCCTCGATGGCGCAAAAGAACTCGGGATCCCCAACGTGTTCTTTTGCTCCGTGAGCGCGTGCGGCTACATGGGGTTCGTTCATTACAAGGAGCTTGAAGAAAGAGGATTGATGCCACTGAAAAGTACGAAAAAGAGATAAGCTGTACATGTTCTAAATTCAATTAATCATGCCTTTTTTTGGTGGATCTTCAAATCTTTGGCCTTTCTAGAAAAGACATATAAATCTTCATACTCCTAAATAATAAAGCAAATTAAACTAAATTAGTCTCGCTTGACTTTCATGCATCCAATTAACACTAAAATAATTTAGTTACGTACCTATTACGTACTAATGGTCTTGATAGTCCTCAAAGGACTGATTTACCCATCCAATAATTAGGAGCATTAGGTTTTTGTTCGTTTCTCGTTACCACCGGATCAGGAGGCGCAGGGTGTTGGAGAGAAGGAGAAAGCCCAAAGAAGATGGTGGTGAGAAGGAGTCGAGGAGTATAAGCAGCATGATTCGAAAATAAGTAATTCCCAAAATGATACTGAGCCCAAACTCATTCTTAGAATATACCTATATACAACCACGTAAGAATGGCCATGAAACGGCGGTTAGATGCCAAAAGAAAACGCTATTGTTAATAGCGTTTTCCTTTTGATTAAAAGGCTATCGGCAATAACATTTTCCTCATGATGAAAACGCTATCGTCATTAGCGTTTTTTTTTTGTTGATATTGATTTTGCCATATATCTAATAAAATATTGATTTTGATTTTATTAAGAATGTCTTAGATTTATATTTTAATTTTGTTGAAATTGTAAGAGTAGGTGAAAAATCTCATGGCTTTTTGAAAGTAGAATAAATTTAGTTATTATATAGAAATTTATTATGATTTTTTTTTAGAAATCTATATTTTATTAGAAAAATATATAGAAAAAAGCATAATAGAAATCTATATATTAACTAAATGTATTCTTTTCTCAAAAACTATGAGATTTTTCATCAACTCTTTGTCAATTTTGTTAGAATTTCAACAAAATCAAAATCAAAATCTAAAACAATTTTAACAAAATCAAAATCAATATCTCACTAGACATATGAATATCAACAAAGAAAACGCTATTGGCAATAGCGTTTTCATTAAAAGTAAAACGCTATTAACAATAGCGTTTTACTTTGGCATCTAATTGCCGCGTTAAGGCCATTCCTACATGGCTGTACGGAGGTGTATTCTGAGAATTAGTTTGGCTTCAGTATCATTTTAGGAATTATTTACCTTAATAGTATTATTTTAAGAAAAAATTCATACCCGCGGGTCACAAGCCTAAAAATTATAGTCCCAAAGTCAACTTTGGTTCGGAGAAGTTCATATTTTCTAAAAGGCTTTTCTTCAAATCTTCTCCTGCTGTAGAGAAGTTTGTTCTTCCATTTTTGTGACCTTACAGGACATGTGTTAGTTTAAAATGGTTGAAACTAAGGATGTTGTTAAGATACGTGGATTAAAATAATTTCATATTGGAAAAATTATGAGTCAAAACTCAACAAGTCTTGAGTTTTAGTTTTATTGGATTGTGCTGTCTATATTAAAAACCCGTGTATACTCATATAAATATAAATATAAAATTGTCTCGCCCAAACAAAGCAAGTTCTTTTCTAACCTTCCAAAACTTGGTATTTAACTTTTGTCCCCCCAAAAACTAATATGATATATCATTTTACCTCCTTTTACGATTTCCGTCAGAAAAAACATCTTTAGCTTTATCTTTTTTCCATAGATTTTAGATTTATCGTCTATCCGAAGACAACAAGTAAGACCGTAGAAGCATTCAACTTCAGAAGAATATTGAAAATTCTCCTCATTTCATGGCCGATTTTGAGAAATGTGCAGCAGAGACCTAAACCCTAATTTCAATTTAGGGAAAAAATTGAATATTTCCAAAATAGAAAAGAGGTTGGGATATTTTAAAGAAAAATCTGATGTTATGCCATTAAAAGTTGACGGAAATCGTAAAGAATAGTAAAATAGTATATCAAAATAGTTTTTTTTAGGATAAAAAGTAAATATCAAATTTTTGGAGGGTAAAAAGGAGTTTGCTATGTATTGAGAGGTACGGGCTACACTTAAAAAAAACCCATAAATTTAATAGATGTTAATCACATAGAAAGTATTTAAGCTAAAAATATGATATATGGACTTTATAAATTTGCAAGGAAATCAACTTGTAATTAAATTCCTTTGGATTTGATCTCTATCGGGTAAAAAAATAAAATATATAAGATTACTTAAGATGGATGGGCTCCTAACTCTGATGGTACTATTTGTTTTGATTATACCATATATGCATTTTCAAATTATTTTTATTTTTTTTTGGGTTAATTGCTAAATAATATCTCAATGTTTCACCTATTTTGCACATATATATCTTATTGTTTTTTTCGCTGCATTTATATACCCTAAAGTATAAACTGTTGATACTTTGCTTTCTCTGTTAACAAAACATTAGAATATTCGAGTCTGTTCTGTTCATGCAACTTTGTACTTTAAGGTATATAAGTGCAGCGGAAAAAACAATAAGATATATAAATGCAAAGTAGATGAAATATGGAGGTATTATTTATCAATTAACCTTTTTTTTTTGGAATCAAAACAAAGTAAACACTCCAACGTTTTATTAAAAGAAAATTTTAACTAAACTAAAATAAGAAGTCATCCACCAAAACACAAACAAAATAAAAATAAAAATAAACAAAAAAATCTAAAAGAAAACCATCAACAAATTGCATAAACATAATCTAATGTGATGTTCTTATCTTATGGTTTAGATGAAGATTTCAGCAATGGATATCTCAACACTTTCATTGAGTGGATACCGGGGATGAAAAACATCCGATTGAAAGATCTTCCAAATTTGGGACAAACACCCGATCCTAATTATACCAAATTTAACTTCCTAAAAGACGAAGCACAACAAGCTTCTCGAGCATCGGCAATCATCATAAACACCTTTGATGGTTTGGAAGCTGAAGTTCTCAAAGCAATGGCAATGTTTCTCCCTCCTTTATACACCGTTGGTCCTCTAACCTTAATATGTCGCCAAAATTTAAACAGCTCAACAAATGCAGTTGGATCGAATAACTTGTGGAAAGAGGACGCGAGTTGCTTAGGATGGTTGAATACAAGAGCGCCAGGGTCAGTAATGTACTTGAATTTCGGGAGTTCAGCATTGATGACCAACGAGCAAATGACCGAGTTTGCATGGGGATTGTGTAACAGTGGTCATGACTTTTTATGGGTACTTAGGCCTGATGTAATGAAAGGATATTCTGCTATTCTGCCGAAAGAGTTTCTTGATAAGACTAGCAGAAGAGGTTTGCTGATTAACTGGTGCCCACAGGAGAAAGTACTCATGCATCCGTCAGTTGGAGGATTCTTAACACATTGTGGGTGGAATTCCATAATGGAAAGCATAAGTGCAGGCCTGCCGATGCTATGCTGGCCGTATATTGCAGACCAACCAACAAATTGTTGGTATATGTGCGATGTGTTAGGGATAGGAATGAAGATAGATTACAATGTGAACAGAGAGGAAGTAGAGAGGATGATAAAAGAGCTAATGGTGGGAGAGAAAGGAAAGGCAATGAGGAGAAAGGCGTTGGCATGGAAAGAAACCGCCGTTAGTGCAACGGTTGAAGGTGGAGAGTCTTTCATGAATTTAGAAAGAGTAATCAAAGAGGTGATTCTCAACAAAATTTGAATTCATGGAATTTGCAAGTACGGACACATATGCATCTTGGAATAAAGTTTTATAAAAGAATGAGTGTTAAGCTTTTTGATGTTTTTGTTGTTTTAAAAAGTTTTCAAAATGGATGCCTCCCAATTTGAAACTGAAATAAATGTGTTGTTTGCATGGAGAAAACGGTTGTTTGTTTGACCAGTGAAAGGATATGGAAAAGCTTTATATTTACTGTGGCGAGTACTTGTTCAATGTCTGAGATTCGTTTACTCCCTCCGTTTCAAAAATAAATTCATTTTTGGATTATGCGCACTTATTAAGACAGATATTAAACCAGGTGTCCAGAAGTACTAGCCATTCTTTGAGGAAAGATAGATATTTTATCGGGTTTTTGATTTAATATTTAATGCTTAATTACAATTGTTGTATGTATTTTCTTGAATTTTATAACTAATTAATTATATCTCTTTATGGATTAGAAATTAATTGCAAAAGAAATATTTATGAATGCAATTTTGCATTTACATAAACATTTGAAATTGCATTTAATTTCTTTCTTTTTCTCCTTAGTTTCTCTTTTAGGTTTATGATAAACCTTAGGCATGGCATATGCTTATCTTTTTGTAGGAGCTTGACACATGTAATCTAAATGAGAAGGTGGACAAGTGTATGGTTGGTGGGCTCCAATGGATAAGATTAATCCATTGGATGGCACTCTTTTATATATTGGTTTTTCTCTTTTTCCATTCATTATTCTCTTGAAAAAAATTTACCCACACTCCTAGTTTTCTCTCAAGCTCTCTCCTAAAAGGAATAAAGAGAAAGAAAGAAAGAAATGGTTTATAAAAGAATATAATTCATTTACTTAATTATAACTACAACCTTGGAGAAAATCATTAGCAACAATTTTCTTCTAGTTAGCTTTAGGGTAAAGCTTGAAGCCAAGTCTTGGAGGTGCTCAAGATGGATCATCATTGATCTAGAGAAGGCCTACATGATCTCTACTTCCTTCAACCACTTCTTAGCTAGCTCTTGAGGATGTAAGTAAACCATACTCTTGAATGGAACTCTTCTTTTTTGCTTAGTTGAAGTTTCAAGTCTAATTTTTTTAGTATGAAGTTATTAGCTCTCTAAATTTTTTTGTAAAACTCTATGTTTGCATACTTGCTAATTGTTATAGAGAGCCTAATCACTTTTAATATGGTATCAGAGCCAAACTAAAGTGTTAGATTTGTTATTGTAATTTCTAGAATTAAGTTAATTCAACTTTTGTAAAACTAGTTTCAAAAATAACCTAAAAATTCACCGTTAAGTGCCATTTTCCGGTCACCGCGAGGGTCTTGGTTCGGACCTTGACCCGTGCCGGTCACCTTTTCCACCCCGGGGAGTCCCCGGGGGTTTAGGGAGGGGCCCACCCTGAGGCCACCATTTGGTGTCCTCGGGAGGACCCCCCAACCCGGGGCCACCAAGTGATGGCCCTGGGTTGGGGGCACCCTTACCTTCCGGAGGATCCCTGGACGTACCACTGGTTATTTGTTGAAATATTTGGTTTTTTTTTTCCGGGTTGTTTTTGGAGGCAAAAAGTGTGAATATTTTTTGTTTTGGCATGAAGTTAAGATATTATGAGATAATATGAACTTGATACCTCGTGGATTAAGAATTTTAAATATTATAATTCTTGTGTTTCTTTTCTCCGACCGTAAGTGTAATATATGGTGGTATTCCCAAATCTCGTTATACGTCAACGACATAGGGGTACATGTATTTACTTACGATGATGATCGTTGTTGATTGTTTGATGGTATGAAATATTGTGATCGTCGTGATTGAATAGCCGGAGGGTTATGTGAGATGAGTGTTTTTTAATATTCATTTATTTAATTTAATTTGTATGTAATTGTTCCCTCATAAAAATGGAGAGAAATAGGGAGAAAATTCCCCATGGCTCAAGCCTTAAATACGTGAGCACTTATATGTAAAGGATATAAGCGTCGTAACCCAACAATTAAAGACTATATATGCCCCACGTGTTAAACACGTGAGCGCCCATGTGTAAAGCATATAAGTACAAAGAAAAATCCTCACTAGGGTCACGTGTTAAACACATGAGAATACTCTTTTGAAACATTAGGTTCAGATAGAGTTAAACTCTACGCATAGAATTAAATTCTATTTTTGCATGCAAAGTATATGAGCATTAAGAGTAAATGGCCAAAGACCAAATTGACCTCATGTGTTAAACACGCGGCGCCCATATGCAAGGCATATGGGCGCCAAATGAAAATAGTTAAATAAGCCTCACGTGTTAAACACGAGAGGGCGCCTCCTTATATAGAATTAGATTTTACTCTTGGGAAATACCTCCCTGGAATTTTCTAAAAGAGAAAGATCCTCTCTGTTAAACAGAAAACCGTTGGATCAAATATCAAACGGTAATAACACAACTGAAATAAAAAGATGCCTAAACAGTGGCATAACAGGAAATGAAAAGTACAGAAAGGAAAAGTGTACAATGAAACTAAAGTGCAGGGTCTTCGGCAAACTGCTCCAAGTTTTCTTGTGATGGCTCAATCTCTGCCGGGTCCAGATCACCTGCCGACATTCAAAGAAGAAAGAAACATAATGTCGTCAGCGAACAGGTCGCTCGGTAAGTCCCAAAGGTGAGAGGAAGGTAGAATAGTCAGAATAAGAAGATATCTTTTAAAATGTATACTATTGTTGTAATGTTATGTTAACGCTGTTGTTTGTAGTTTGGTACAGAAGAATGTCAGTGTATACGAGGAGAGTCTCTATATGCCAGAGACTAGAGACACGTGTAGTACAAGGAACCATTTATGCTACGGTACAACAGCAACTGGATTCATGTTAGGTGTATTAATCTGACCACCTCGTGCCACCTTTAACACCTTCCGTACCAATCTTCCCCTTAAACCCCGCGATGTCATGTTTGTATTTTTATCTTGTAAATTGTATTGGTGGTATGAGTGATTGACTGACCGAAACCATGATATCAGTAAACAGTTGTAACCGTAGAATCATGTAAATGGAATAACTGAGAATCATGTAAAAGGGATATATATATATATCCATGGTTCGGTTCAGTCAAGTTGTATAAATTGATAATTGAATTTATGGATTCATGTGTTCATATTGAATTGGAATATTGTAGATTGTAGATTGACTTGAATCATATTCAAGTCAGAATGATCAAACTCAAACCCGAGTCAGACACTTAGAAATGTAAATCGAAGTCCTATAATTGCTAGGGTCCTTAGGGTAATTTATAAAACTTGAGGGGGTTTTATGTAAAAATACTTTTATATACTTTTCAAAATACACCTCAAGTATTCATTATTCGTCTTTAGAGTTGTAATGAATGTGGATTTCTAGTGAAAATATCCTAGTTTTATAAATAAGGTATTTATCTGTAATATTGATTTATTTGAAGTTCATGGTATTTTAGTGTAAAATTTATTCTTGTGATTTTTAGAAAAAGGTGGAATATTTATATCATAACAAAATAAATGTTTTAATGATAAATATATATATATTTATACAAAAATAATTTTAATAAATATTTTATATTCTAAAAATCTCATTTTCTTAAGATATCGTATTTTAAATCTTTCGAGACCGAATGCTCCTTGCGGAGGTCTGAATCTCGCACTACTAAGCTCGAGGATGTGCAATAATCCGCACCATCCCGAACGGGTTCCCCAAAAATGGGTTGTAGCGGCGCTTTGCAAAGATTGTAAAATACTAAATCCTTTAGAAAACGGTTTTATAAAGTAAAAAGTATTTATTTGTAAAAATGTCAATTTTCCATATTTTAGATTCTAGGGTTTTCTAAATCAACTAGCCTATTTCTAAATTGTCTAAACGACAAGTTGTTAGATGCCTCAAATCGCCTCTTCACCGCCAATTGTGGCCAGGTAAGTACAAGTGAGGAAAGGAGGGATCCGCTCGCGAATTACCGTGAGACGGGCCTTTTAAAGTTACCTTTCTCACTTGCCTGACCTAGACACCACAAAATCAGGTTTAGATAAATGACCGATGTCCACAACTTATCGTATTTTCCTAATAAGAGGTATTTATTTAGAAGTGTATCAAAACTAAATCTTTTAGAGATAGTTTTATTAAGTATGTGGTATTTAAATGTAAATTCTTGTTTTCTCGTATTCTAAGGTTTTAATGGTATCGTGTTAGGTTATATGTAAGTGTGTGAGGAGGTAGGTCGTTACCTCGTGATCTACTATAAATGTATAGCAAGTTTGATGGTGTTAAATGAAAGAGTGAAACATTGTGGTATTTAAGCGAAAAATACGGTAAATTGGGAAAGTTATCATTTCATGTGGTGAAACTTGTTCAAATTCTTTGATTAGTGTTTAGTAGTCAACATAAGGATGTTTAATTATGATTGTATTAGTGAGAAATGAAATTTATAGAAAACCGAATGGGAAATTGGATTTGTTCCGATTCCGTCGGGTTTGTAATTTCGTATTTTCTTGAATAGGGAAAAGAGTGATAGAAAGGGGGATAGAATAGGACTTACGGGTTTCGATCTATATTAAGGAGTGAGGGGGGACTAAAAGGGTTGTCGATGCGTTGCTTCGTCGCCGGTTGTTCCTAAAAACGTCGCCGGAATTTCGTCGGAGCTTCGCCACGAATTTGTTTTCAAAGTACACACTTCTTGAAAAATTTTGAGAGAGTAAGCTTAGGGTTTTGGGATGAGAGGGTAGAAGGTAGGGGGTGTATTTATAGGGTAGGTTAGGGTAGGGTGGGTGAAATGTTTTTAATTTAAAAATATAAAAATTATAGAAAAATCATTAAAAATTATAGTAAATGGGGGATAATTAAGTTTCGGGAACCGATCCAAATAAATGGTGGATGCAGGGGGTTAGAGAAGGTGAAGAGGCAACTTTTCCGTTCAGGGGACTCGGCGGTCCGGCCGAGTCCGGCCGGCGGCGCCGGCCCGAGTCGGCCGGTCCGCCGGCCGACTCGGCCGAGTCAAGGCGCCGGAAGGTGGAGGGTCTTCAGGTGGGTCCTCTGGTATTTTTAGTTTTTTAAGTGAAGTTCAAAGTTTGGGAGTTATGGTCTGTGGACTGTTGGGCTTCCAAGGAATTTAAAACAAAAATAATCTAAAATTAATGTGGGGCAGGGGATTTGAACTCTGGTGGCTTGGTTCAGCAGTGCAAGGTGTTACCAATGAGCTACAAGCTCCTTCTTTTAATTATTGTGGGAGAATAAATACTTAAGGTGGTAACAGCAACATTAAATACCCCAAGTATACTTCAAATTTAAATCAATTTTATGTATACAAAAATTGGAGTTGTTACAATCTACCCTCATTACAAAAATTTTGTCCTCGAAATTTACAACTTTTATTTGAGGACTAGTTTACAAAGAGGTGAGAATATTTTGCACGCATTTCATCTTCCCTTTCCCAAGTGGATTCTCCTGGAGTATCTTTCCTCCACATTATCCGGACCAATTTAACTTCTTTGTTCCGAAGTATCTTCACTTTCCTGTCTAGGATCTTCACAGGTTGTTGCTCACAAGACAAGTCGGGCTGTATAGTGAGCTCGGAATGATCAATAACATGGCTGGGGTCACTCACATACTTCATGAGTTGGGATATGTGGAACACGTTATGCACTCCTTCCAATGAGCATGGAAGCGTTAAGCGGTATGCCACTTCACCGACTCGTTCGAGTATGTCGAACGGTCCAATGTATCTCGGACTTAATTTACCCGTCTTCCAAATCAGATCACTCCGCGGTTCGGAGATATCTTCAGGAATACGTGATCTCCTGGTTGGAACTCCAAGTGTCGTCTCTTTGCGTCAGCCCAGTGTTTCTGTCTATCTTGGGCTATGCGCATCCGTTCACTGATAGTACGAACCACATCAACGGTCGCTACTATCATCTCTGGTCCAAGAAGTTCCCTATATCCGATATCATCCCAACTTAATGGTGATCGACACTTCCTTCCATACAATGCTGCAAAAGGTGCCATTCCTATGCTTGCTTGGTATCTGTTATTGTACGCGAACTCCACAAGATGCAGGTGATCTTCCCACGATCCTTTGAAGTCTAGCATACACGCTCTGAGCATATCCTCCAAGATCTGAATAGTTCGTTCCGACTGGCCATCTGTTTGTGGATGATAAGCCGTGCTGAAGTTCAGACTTGTTCCCAAGCTAGCTTGCAGACTCTGCCAAAATTGCGATCGGAACCTGGTGTCACGATCGGAGACAATGCAGACCGGTACTCCATGAAGTCTCACAATTTCCTGTATGAGTTCATGGGTATCAGAGATAGTACATTATGAAGAGATTAAATCATAAATAGATTATTACCTCCATGTACTTCTTTGCTAGTGTCTCGGTTGATTAGCCAACTCGGAATGGGATGAAGTGAGCCGACTTTGTGAGTCGATCCACAATGACCCATATAGCATCGTTACCCTTTGTGCTGCGAGGAAGAGCAGTCACAAAGTCCATCGTGATGTGCTGCCACTTCCATTCTGGGATTGGTAACGGTTGAAGTAGTCCAGCTGTCCTGTGATGTTCAGCCTTTACTTGCTGACACACCAAGCATTTTGCGATACTTCTGGCTACTTCACGCTTCATTCCATGCCACCAATAATTCTGACGTAGATCTTAGTACATTTTGGTACCTCCAGGATGTACTGAGTAGGGAGAGCTGTGAGCTTCTTTCATTAACTCTTCCCGAACAGGACCTTTTGGTACACACAATCTGCTGCCGTATCTCAAAGATCCATCTTCATGGATGATGAAGTCTGTTCTGAGTCCATTCTCTACTTGTTCTCTGATCTTTTGCAACGTAGCATCACTTGCTTGGGCTGCTTTGATCTGATTGACAATGGTTGATTGAATTTGTAGATTCATCAAACTTAAAGCATTACCTGGTATGACTACTTCAATCTCCATCTGATGCGAGTCTTGCTGAAGGTTCCACTGAGCGGTGAGATTCATCGATAATGGTTGGCGACTAAGAGCATCAGGTACCACGTTCACCTTCCCTGGGTGATATTGCAAGTTGATGTCAAAGTCCGCCATGAGTTCTAACCATCTTCTCTGCCGCATATTCAACTCCTTCTGAGTAAACACGTACTTCAGACTTTTATGATCTGTGTAGATGTTCACTCGTTCACCAAGTAGATAATGGCGCCAAATCTTGAGAGCAAAGATGACGGCTGCCAATTCCAAATCATGCGTCGGATAATTGCGCTCATGAATCTTCAGCTATCTTGAAGCATAAGCCACAACTTTACCGTGCTGATATAGAACACATCCTAATCCTTTACCGGATGCATCACAATGCACTTCGAATCCTCCAGATTGATCTGGTATTACGATAATAGGTGCAGATGTCAACTTTGACTTGAGTTCTACGAAAACTTGTTCGCATGCTTCTGACCACACAAATTCTTCATCTTTTCGTGTGAGCTTGGCCAGGGGTGTTGCTATCTTTGAGAATCCTTCAATGAACCTTCTGTAATATCCAGCTAAACTCAAGAAACTCCGAATGTCCTTCACTGACTTTGGTGTAGGCCATTCGCTAACTGCTGAAACTTTTGCTGGATCCACAGAAATTCCTTCTCCTGATACGATGTGTCCAAGAAAACCAACTTGCTTTATCCAAAACTCGCACTTGCTGTACTTGGCATAGAGCTTATGTTGTCGAAGAGTTTCCAGGACAATTCGTAGATGCTCTGCATGCTCTTTTCGACTCTTAGAATACACCAGGATGTCGTTGTAAATCCCCGTTTCCATTCTAATAAAAGTTTCCTATTCTCTGATTTCTAGTGGTTTCTTTTTTTTTTCCTTCATATTTTGAATTGGTTGCTTAAGCCTAATATTTATATTTTTCCAAACCCTAAAAGTTAAAACCCAAGATTTAAAACTAATTTGGAAAAAAAACCAAACTCAAACCAAAAGTTAAAAGCAAACAAACTATTTTACAAAACCCCAGCCCACACAGTTTTTAAATAAATCCCTAGATAAATTTAAACCTCAGCCCGTTAGCATTCCCTCAGCCCACTTACAAAATTCTAAATGAATTCTTCAATTAATTTTTTTGCCCGGCCCTTCCTATTCCAATTTCACCAGCCCACATCTCATTTTTTAAATAAATCTTCAATTATTTTATAGCCCGGCCCAGCTCAGCAGCCCGCCTCCTCGTACCCGACCCGACCCGCTTCGCACCCTTTCTCCTTCCCTCAACGGCTCCCTCTTTTCCCGCCTCCTCTTCAATTCGCGACACCCTTTCCCCCGCCGCAGCCCACGCCCTCGCAGAGACGTTGCCCGACGTTTCCTATCACACCCTCATCCCTCTCCTCCCTCGTTTCTAAAAAATCTCTAACCTTATCCATCCTTCAAAATACCCACCGAACACCAAATTTCTCTCGAATCCATTGCCACCTCCACCGCCGGCGATCATCCCACCACTTCGCTCGACCCACGACGACGACAACCACTCATCCACCCTCCTTCTCCCTCTACGACTTCACACCTCCATCAACTTGAGCTCCCCTTCACACCCACTCCCCTGCACACCAACCCAGTGCAACCGAGCCGACCACCACCTTGCACCCCTCGACGCCGGCGAACTCCCCATCTCATCGCCGATCTCCCTACGACCCCCTCAGCATCATCACCATCACAGTAATCCCCTAGCCCACTGCTTAAACCTCTCTTTCTCTTCAAATCTCAAAAACCCATTTTCCAAGCACTTCACTGTGTACGTTGCCGGAGCGACGCTATCGACCGTCGTCGACCTCAGTACACTCGCAGAGGATTATCGAGCACCCCTCAACGTCTAGTGACCGTGCAACGACTCCAGACAACTCCGACGCAAAAACCCGTGTCTCGAACCAAGCTCGCGAGAATCCGTTACATGGCGTATATCGCGCGTTTGTGACGCCGTTGCTGCCTTGCAACCCCGAGATGTTTCCAGGCAAGTGTTTACTTGCTTCATGCTAATATATTAGTGGTATAAACCTAAAATATCTAGTTTACGGATTTGCCGATTACCGATACATAATGTGACCTATGTGTTCGATGCTAATCTCCCATGAAAATAATTATTTATTTTGACGGAAATTGACATTTTCTGTTGGCCCATAAGATGATAAATATAGTGTAGGAATCTCGCTGGAAAATACGATTGTTAGTGATAAAAATTGATACCCCCGAATATGCTGTTAAAACTAATATTTTCTCGTATTTGAAAATGAATAAAATCACCGTAAATTACATACATACTGGAATGATGCGTTCGAGGGCTTAAATCGAAGCCGACTTGACGAACTTTAACCCTATATAAAATTTCAATGATTTCTGTTCTGTAATCATGAGGATAATTAGATCGGAATGCGACTCTGGACTGTAGTCCAGAGCGTTTCTGATTATTGTGTACTGTCCTAATACCTGTGTCACTGTGGTTCTTGAAGTTGTATGTTACGGAACTCTACAGTAGATTAAATATAACTCTGCTAGACAAATAAAACAAGTGGTTCCATTCCGTTTCATCGCCGTTTGCAATTTTAAACTGTATTTAAAAGGGGAGAACGTATAACTGTCCAGAACAGATTCAGAAATGACATACTGAGGTTAAACTGTGTATAACTGTCAACGTATAGATGCGATTGAGGATCCTTTTGTTGTGTTGAATACTCCATTGAAAACCCTAGATTTCATTTAACTGTAACATCGCTAAATTCTGAGCCCAACTGGGTGCAATTCGTATCGCGAAACGGACGTTCAGTTCTGAAACTGAATTTCCAGCCGCGAGCACTTAAAATGAAACAGCTATATCTTGAAAACCGGAATCCCGATTGAACTGAAACAAATTTTGATAAATTGAGGACTGAGTGTTCTATTTATCTTACTTGTATCATTTTGCTGAATTCTTAATATATTAATTTATGCAATTTATTTTAGTCAATGACATGCATGTTGGTTCATAACATACATAGCTTATTGGTATCATACATACATATATCATACCCTTGTCATATACTCAGTGTTAGTGCGTGTGGACATTGCATTATCGTACGTGATAGATGTTGGTTTAGGAGTGATGAGTACACCAGTGGAAAGTGAATATTCGTGACAGTGATTAATACAGTGAACAGTGATAAAACCGTGCCATTAGTTTACTCGTACACGACTAAATCAAGATTATAACTAGTGAGAACCTGGGGTAAAAGGGGAAAATCAAAATGGAAAGAGTATCGTATTTAGCGGGACCGTGTTTAGAGGATGATCATTCGAACCGTGATACTGATACGTGTAGGGTAGGATCTAGCGATCCGGCTGACAGGGTTATGTCCCAGGCATGTGGGTCGTTGTCTCGGGTATGTACGAGACTCCTGTTAAACATGATCCTCTTTCCACTATGTGATTTCAAACATGACCTAGAGACCGATAGGGACACATAACATATTCTGCATCATATAGTGACATAGTGATTACTTGCATTGTTCTTACACCAGTATTACCTCATATACCTGTTTCATCTTATTATAATAAAATTGTTATTGTGTCGCTCTGACGACCTGAGTATGCATGCTCAGATCCCGCGGGAGGACCAGCACAGGAGAAGGATCTACCCTTCGAGTTCACAGAGATATAATCTGGTGTACTTCCTATCTTTACTGCTTTCCATAAAAGTGATCGTGAATTTAACTTTGGTTAGTATTTGTTCTTGTTATCTGTAATGTGTGAACAATGGAATATTAATGTAATAAATTAGTGATGTGATTCCTTTAATACTGTGCTTTACTTACTGATTACCATGTAATACTAGAAGCCGAAGTGTGACTACGGCGGGATGATTCCTAGACCGTAGGAGCATGGCTGGCCTAGTCATCCCTCGTTTTCCGTATTTTGGGAAGTGGGGCATGACATGGTTTAGTTGGTATCAGAGCCAGGTTTAGTATCAAGGGATAACATTAACTATGCTGTATTACGTTATTCTTGTTTCACTACTCTTGATTTACATCCTTGAATCCGATCCTATCCTTTTGAATCTTCCAGTGATATGACGTCCCCGAACGACCCCTCCTCGGACTCCAGCTCTCAGGACCGCACGGAAAGAATACTTAGTGCACTGACCACTCTCGCGGAAGCTCAGGAGAGAAAGACAGATTTACTCACTGAGGGACTCAGGGCGATTATCGCCGCAGGAGGACCCTCCGCACTTATTACCGCCCCCGAGGGCGCTACTCCACCAGCTTATCAGGCTAGGGTTGGTACCGTATCAGACTTCCGACGGTTACACCCAGCTGCATTCACAGGGCTAGCTGAACCCCTTGAGGCTGAGCAATGGCTGGTGAACATGGAGAATTTATTGACAGCCGCCAGGGTTCCAGAGGAAGACAGAGAGGACGTGATAAAGATTCAATTAGAAGACGAAGCCCGTACATGGTGGTCGGTGGAAGAAAGCAGACTTGATGAGCCGATTGAATGGAGCAAGTTTAAGGAGTGCTTCCTAGATCATTATTTTCCTCCCACAGCCAAGGCAGAAATGGAGGAAAGGTTTATTCTTTTGAAGCAGAATGGACGCCCAGTGGACGTATATGCGGCAGAGTTCAACCGTCTGAGCCGCTTTGCTCCATACATGGTCAAATCAGAGGCCACCAGGGCCAGACGCTTCCTTCAGGGGTTAGATTTCGAGTTGCAGCAGTTGATTGCATCGTTAGATTTGCAGACTTTCGCACAGGTACTCAACGCAGCGAGGGTTCAGGAGCAATTGATTAACAAGTTCAGAAGACCCCCAGTCGTTCCAGCACGTACCCACACGCCTTCTTGAGGAGCCATACCGGTTCACAGAGCAGGAACGACACAAATGAAGCGCCCGTTCGTACCACAGCATCGCCTCCAGAGACAGGGCGTAGTTTGCGGCTATTGCGGTAGAGGAGGGCATACCCAGAAGGACTGTCGCCGTGCCAAGGAACAGTGCTTGATTTGCGGTTCCAGTCAGCACAGGATTAACAGTTGCCCTGAGCGAGCAGAGATACAGGGAGGTTCTGGACCGCCACAGCAGAGGCCTCAGGAGCAGAGGCAACCTTTTACAGGTCGCGGTCAGGGACGGTCTTTCACCTTGACCGCCGAGCAGGCAGAAGCGTCAGGAGACGTGGTTACAGGTACTCTACCCGTACATTACTTGCCAGCTAGAGTACTATTTGATTCGGGAGCATCGCATTGTTTCTTGTCTGAGCATTTCACTAATACACACTCAATACCACATGAACCACTAACCAAGGGATGGGAAATTCATACGGGTAATGGCATTATTATATCTAGTCGGGAATGTAGATTATGCTCGGTTGTAGTGTATGGCAGGGAATTCTATGCGAATTTCCTCCTGATTGGGACAGGCAGTTACGATGCAATTCTCGGAATGGATTGGATGAGCACTTTCCATGCAGTTATCGATTGTCGTGCAAAGAAGGTGATCTTCCGCATCCCCAATCACCCGGAGTTTACTTTTGAGGGCGGAAGCAAATCTTTGGAGCCAGCTAAGTACAGAGCAAAGCCTAAGGAGCTGACAGCTATGGAGATTGATAAGAGCCCAGTCCCAGAAATTGTTCGGGACTTTCTGGACGTATTTCCTGAAGATCTACCAGGTCTACCACCTCCTCGAATTTTGGAGTTCTCAATCGATTTGATTCCAGGTACAGCCCCAGTATCCAGAGCCCCATACAGAATGGCACCAGTTGAGTTGGCGGAATTGAAGAAGCAGGTTGAAGAACTTTTGGAGAAGGGATTTATTCGGCCAAGCGCTTCACCGTGGGGTGCACCAGTCCTGCTAGTAAAGAAGAAGGATGGATCGCTGCGAATGTGTATAGATTATCGGGAGCTGAACAAGGTCACAATAAAGAACAAGTACCCAATACCGCGCATTGACGACCTATTCGATCAACTAAGTGGAGCTAAGGTATTCTCGAAGTTGGACCTCCGTTCTGGATATCATCAAATCAGAGTGGCAGCCGAGAATGTATGCAAGACGGCTTTCAGGACCCGATACGGACACTACGAGTTTCTTGTGATGCCGTTCGGTGTTACCAACGCCCCAGCAATATTCATGGACTTGATGAACAGAGTGTTCGCAAAGTACTTGGACACGTTTGTCGTTGTGTTTATCGACGACATACTTGTCTACTCGAAGACCCGGGAAGAGCACGCTGAACATTTGCGCACGGTACTACGAATTCTTCGGGAAGAGAAGCTGTATGCGAAGCTGAGCAAGTGTGAATTCTGGCTCGACAAGGTTCAGTTTTTGGGACATATCGTCTCGGACGAAGGCATCTCGGTGGACCCGGCCAAGATAGAATCTGTCAGAGATTGGCCAACGCCGAAATCAGTGGCAGAGATCAGGAGCTTTCTGGGATTGGCAGGTTATTATCGGAGATTCGTCCAAGATTTCTCAAGAATCGCGGAACCATTGACGAGGCTGACACGGAAGGACGTGCCGTTTACATGGACAGAGGAGTGCACTCAGGCATTCGACACACTGAAGCAGAAGTTAACCACGGCGCCTATTCTTACTGTACCAGATGATTCAGGTGGTTTGGTGATACACAGTGATGCCTCAGGGAAGGGTTTAGGCTGTGTTCTAATGCAGCACGGCCGCGTGGTTGCTTACGCCTCTCGACAACTGAGAAACCATGAGAAGAACTACCCCACACACGACTTGGAGTTAGCTGCGGTAGTTTTTGCATTGAAGATTTGGAGGCACTACCTATTGGGTGAGAAAGTGGAGGTGTACACAGATCACAAAAGTTTGAAGTATGTTTTCACTCAGAAGGAACTAAACATGAGGCAGCGCCGATGGCTGGAGCTGATGGCAGATTATGACTTGGAACTTCAGTATCGCCCGGGGAAGGTAAACGTTGTACCAGATGCGCTTAGTCGCAAGCCAGCGGTCATGATGTTGACCGATCAGAGGAGCATTATTGAGGATTTCCAGAGACTTGAACTGGAGGTCATTACGCCGAAAGCACTCAGTCAATTTTGGCAACTACAGGTGAAATCTTCCCTGGTGGATCGCATCAAGATTGCACAAGCGGATGATCCCCGATTGCAAAAGTTCAGAGAGCAAGTGGAAGCTGGACTGGGAACGGATTTGATTATACATGAAGATGGCTCTCTGAGATTCGGTAGCAGACTCTGCGTACCTAAAAGAGACGTTCGAGAAGAAGTTTTGGCCGAAGCACACAGTTCAGCTTATTCTGTGCATCCAGGAGGTACAAAAATGTATCAGGACCTAAAGCAGCACTTTTGGTGGAACGGAATGAAGCGGGAAATTGCGAGGTTTGTATCCAGATGTTTGGTATGTCAGCAGGTGAAGGTGGAACATCATAGGATAGCAGGATTGTTACAACCCCTGCCGATACCGGAATGGAAGTGGGAGCACATTACTATGGATTTCGTGACGGCCTTACCACGGAGCCCTAGGGGCAATAACGCCATTTGGGTTATCGTCGATCGCCTCACAAAAGCTGCACACTTCCTACCTTTCCGAGTGGGACAGTCGACAGAATCACTGGCAGAAAGATATATGCAGGAGATTGTGCGACTTCACGGTGTTCCAGTCAGCATTGTGTCAGACCGGGACACGAGATTCTTGTCGCACTTTTGGAAGAGCTTACAGGAGAGTTTGGGAACCCGCCTTAAATTCAGCACAGCTTATCACCCACAGACGGATGGACAATCCGAGCATACGATTCAGACGCTCGAGGATATGTTGAGAGCTTGTATGTTGGACTTTCAGGGTTCCTAGGAGGACCATCTGCATCTAGTCGAGTTCTCTTATAACAATAGTTATCAGGCTAGTATTCAGATGGCGCCTTTTGAAGCACTATACGGGCGGAAATGTCGATCCCCAGTATGTTGGGATGATGTGGGAGAACGAAGACTACCGGGCCCCGAACTCATTGTTCAGACAGTCGACAAAGTCCAAATGATCAGACAGCGTATTAAGACGGCTCAGGATCGACAGAAGAGTTGGGCAGATACCAGCAGAAGGGCACTTGAGTTCGAAGTCGGAGATCATGTGTTCTTGAAGATTTCCCCTACTCGTGGAGTTATCAGGTTCGGAGGTCGGGGAAAGCTTAGTCCCCGTTTTATCGGACCTTTTGAGGCGCTAGAGCGAGTGGGAGAGGTGGCCTATCGACTCGCCTTGCCTCCATCGCTAACTGGTGTGCACAATACCTTCCACGTGTCACAGTTGCGGCGTTATGTTCGGGATGAGAGCCATGTCCTGGACCATTCGGAGCTAGTTTTGGGAACCGATCTGTCATACGAGGAGCAACCCACTACCATTCTCGACCGCAGAGAGAAAGTGCTGAAGAATAAGGTCATTCCGTTAGTCCGAGTGTCTTGGGGCGGTCGTTCCCCAGGAGAATCCACCTGAGAGCGGGAGGAAGATATCCGTGATCGTTATCCACATCTCTTTGTTTAGTACATTTTTCCTTGTATCTTTGTTAAATTTCGAGGACGAAATTTTTGTTAAGGGGGGTATGATGTAAATCCCCGTTTCCATTCTAATAAAAGTTTCCTATTATCTGATTTCCAGTGGTTTCTTTTCTTTTTCCTTCATATTTTGAATTGGTTGTTTAAGCCTAATATTTATATTTTTCCAAACCCTAAAAGTTAAAACCCAAGATTTGAAACTAATTTGGAAAAAAAACCAAACTCAAACCAAAAGTTAAAAGCAAACAAACTATTTTACAAAACCCCAGCCCACACAGTTTTTAAATAAATCCTTAAATAAATTTAAACCTCAGCCCGTTAGCATTCCTTCAGCCCACTTACAAAATTCTAAATGAATTCTTCAATTAATTTTTTTGCCCGGCCCTTCCCATTCCAATTTCACCAGCCCACATCTCATTTTTTAAATAAATCTTCAATTATTTTATAGCCCGGCCCAGCTCAGCAGCCCGCCTCCCCGTACCCGACCCGACCTGCTTCGCACCCTTTCTCCTTCCCTCAACGGCTCCCTCTTTTCCCGCCTCCTCTTCAATTCGCGACACCCTTTCCCCCGCCGCAGCCCACGCCCTCGCAGAGACGTTGGCCGACGTTTCCTATCACACCCTCATCCCTCTCCTCCCTCGTTTCTAAAAAATCTCTAACCTTATCCATCCTCCAAAATACCCACCAAACACCAAATTTCTCTCGAACCCATTGCCACCTCCACCGCCGGCGATCATCCCACCACTTCGCTCGACCCACGACGACGACAACCACTCATCCACCCTCCTTCTCCTTCTACGACTTCACACCTCCATCAACTTGAGCTCCCCTTCACACCCACTCCCCTGCACACCAACCCAGTGCAACCGAGCCGACCACCACCTTGCACCTCTCGACGCCGGCGAACTCCCCATCTCATCGTCGATCTCCTTACGACCCCCTCAGCATCATCACCATTACAGTAATCCCCTAGCCCACTGCTTAAACCTCTCTTTCTCTTCAAATCTCAAAAACCCATTTTCCAAGCACTTCACTGTGCACGTTGCTGGAGCGACGCCGTCGACTGTCATCGACCCCAGTACACTCGCAGAGGATTATCGAGCACTCCTCAACGTCTAGTGACCGTGCAACAACTCCGGACAACTCCGACGCAAAAACCCGTGTCTCGAACCAAGCTCGCGAGAATCCGTTACACGGCGTACATCGCGTGTTTGTGACGCCGTTGCTGCCTTGCAACCCCAAGACGTTTCCAGGCAAGTGTTTACTTGCTTCATGCTAATATATTAGTGGTATAAACCTAAAATATCTAGTTTACGGATTTGCCGATTACCGATACATAATGTGACCTATGTGTTCGATGCTAATCTCCCATGAAAATAATTATTTATTTTGACGGAAACTGACATTTTCTGTTGGCCCATAAGATGATAAATATAGTGTAGGAATCTCGCTGGAAAATACGATTGTTAGTGATAAAAATTGATACCCCCGAATATGCTGTTAAAACTAATATTTTCTCGTATTTGAAAATGAATAAAATCACCGTAAATTACATACATACTGGAATGATGCGTTCGAGGGCTTAAATTGAAGCCGACTCGACGAACTTTAACCCTATGTAAAATTTCAATGATTTCTGTTCTGTAATCGTGAGGATAATCAGATCGGAATGCGACTCTGGACTGTAGTCCAGAGCGTTTCTGATTATTGTGTACTGTCCCAATACCTGTGTCACTGTGGTTCTTGAAGTTGTATGTTATGGAACTCTACAGTAGATTAAAGATAACTCTGTTAGCTAAATAAAACAAGTGGTTCCATTCCGTTTCATCGCCGTTTGCTATTTTAAACTGTATTTAAAAGGGGAGAACGTATAACTGTCCAGAACAGATTCAGAAATGACATACTGAGGTTAAACTGTGTATAACTGTCAACGTACAGATGCGATTGAGGATCCGTCTATTGCGTTGAATACTCCATTGAAAACCCTAGATTTCATTTAACTGTAACATCGCTAAATTCTGAGCCCAACTGGGTGCAATTCGTATCGCGAAACGGACGTTCAGTTCTGAAACTGAATTTCCAGCCGCGAGCACTTAAAATGAAACAGCTATATCTTGAAAACCGGAATCCCGATTGAACTGAAACAAATTTTGATAAATTGCGGACTGAGTGTTCTATTTATCTTACTTGTATCATTTTGCTAAATTCTTAATATATTAATTTATGCAATTTATTTTAGTCAATGACATGCATGTTGGTTCATAACATACATAGCTTATTGGTAGCATACATACATATATCATACCCTTGTCATATACTCAGTGTTAGTGCGTGTGGACATTGCATTATCGTGCGTGATAGATGTTGGTTTAGGAGTGACGAGTACACCAATGGAAAGTGAATATTCGTGACAGTGATTAATACAGTGAACAGTGATAAAACCGTGCCATTGGTTTACTCGTACACGACTAAATCAAGATTATAACTAGTGAGAACCTGGGGGAAAAAGGGGAAATCAAAGTGGAAAGAGTATCGTATTTAGCGGGACCGTGTTTAGAGGATGATCATTCGAACCGTGATACTGATACGTGTAGGGTAGGATCTAGCGATCCGGCTGACAGGGTTATGTCCCGGGCATGTGGGCCGTTGTCTCGGGTATGTACGAGACTCCTGTTAAACACGATCCTCTTTCCACTATGTGAATTCAAACATGACCTAGAGACCGATAGGGACACATAACATATTCTGCATCATATAGTGACATGGTGATTACTTGCATTGTTCTTACACCAGTATTACCTCATATACATGTTTCATCTTATTATAATAATATTGTTATTGTGTCGCTCTGACGACCTGAGTATGCATGCTCAGATCCCGCGGGAGGACCAGCACAGGAGAAGGATCTACCCTTCGAGTTCACAGAGATATAATCTGGTGTACTTCCTATCTTTACTGCTTTCCATAAAAGTGATCGTGAATTTAACTTTGGTTAGTATTTGTTCTTGTTATCTGTAATGTGTGAACAATGGAATATTAATGTAATAAATTAGTGATGTGATTCCTTTAATACTGTGCTTTACTTACTGATTACCATGTAATGCTAGAAACCGAAGTGTGACTACGGCGGGATGATTCCTAGACCGTAGGAGCATGGCTGGCCTAGTCATCCATCGTTTTCCGTATTTTGGGAAGCGGGGCGTGACAGTCGTCGATGAAGATGACAACAAACCTGTCTAAGTACTCCCGGAAAACTTGATTTATTAGGTTCATGAATATTGCTGGTGCATTGGTCACTCCAAATGGCATCACTAAAAATTTGTAATGTCTATAGCGATTTCTGAAAGCTGTTTTGTGAATATCAGCTTCCTTGACCTTCACTTGATAAGAACCAGAATGAAGATCCAATTTAGAGAAAACACAAGATCCACTTAGCTGATCGAATAAATCATCAATGCGCGGGAGTGGATATTTGTTCTTTATAGTGACTTCGTTCAATGCCCTATAATCGATGCACATTCTGTATGAACCTTCCTTCTTCTTCACCAGTAGTACAGGTGCTCCCCAACTTGAAGTGCTGGGACGAATCCATCCTTTTGCCAATAATTCGTCCAACTGTGTTCGGACTTCCTTCAAACCTTCCGGACTCAGTCTATAAGGTGCTTTGATTACTGGTTGGGCTCCTGGTACTAAATCAATACTGAATTCAAGAGCTCGATCGGGAAGAAAACCTGATATATCGTCAGGAAATACATCGTCGAACTCTCGAACTACCTCTGGTCTTAATTCTTCTTCTGCTTGAGCTGCTGCAACTACTGCTTCCCTTGGCTTCGCTTTATAGGTACTTGGCTCCAGGGTACGGTCTCTGCTCTTGAAATAGAAGACCGGATGGTCTGGAATCTCGAATACTACCCTCCTTTGACGACAGTCGACGGTAGCATAAAAAGTTCCAAGCCAATCCATTCCTAGAACCATATCGAAGTTTGGTATGTCCAGTACTTTGAAGTCAGCATAAAACTCTCGGCTGCAGACAACGACTGGACACAAGCTGTATCCCATAGTTGCCTTTAGAACGCCATTTCCTGAACTGACATTCCAGCTGGATACAAGCGGTGAAACTGGAATCGCATGGGTTCGGACAAACCGTTGCGACATAAAGCAGTGGGATGCTCCAGTATCAAACAGTGCAAGTGTAGGTAGTGAGGCTACTAGGATTGTACCTAAGGTATATGGGATATGTTTTAGGTATAAGGAAAGTATGTAGATAACCAAGACTAAAAGATAAGTTTGAGAAGGAAAGTTTACTAGTAATGACTTGGCCAGTGGCCTCAGCTTCTTCCACAGACATCGTGAAAGCCTGGCGCTTTGGTACATTCCTCCTGGCCTGAGGAGTATTCCTCGGAACTTTCCTTTGAGCTTGATGGAACTGACGAGGAGGTGGTGCAGCTTGTGGTTCTCTGGGTGGTGCAGGTAGTGCAAGTCTTGGAGCAGGGGCTTGGATGGCTGGACGCTGTGGATAGTTGTTTGCTGGCCTGGGTGCAGCAACTAGGTTTTTCCTTTGGGGACAAGCCCCAATACCATGAGCAGCCGAGCCGCAGATCAAGCAAAGGTTGTTCGCACGCCGTCAATCTCTCGCCAGATGCCCATTTCTCTTGCAGTAGTTACAAAAGGCTGGGCTGGGCCTGTTGATTGGTGCTCCAGGACGTCTTGGCACAAAAGGTGGTCTGGACGAAATTCCACCTGCCATCTGGTTGGCAGGGCGCTTGACTCTTGCAGACTGAGGTCTGCCCCTTGATTTTATCACTGCCTCATAACTGCGAGCAGCTTCCAGAGCATCCTCATGAGTCAAAAAATTTCCTGTGGCTAGAGCAGCCTGAATCTCCGTGTCCAGTCCTTGTTGAAAACGACGGGCTCTGATCTCGTCCGTCGGTATCAAGTGTGCCGCGAATCTGTTTAAGGATAGTGTTAGCTGTGTAGTATATGATATTTAAAAAATTGAACTATTGTGACATATCTTACCGGCTTAGCATGGTGAATTCAGCGTCGTACTCATCTACTGATTTGTCCCACATCGAACCCTGTTGTAAATGAATGAACTGCTGCTCCATGGAAAACCTGGCAGTCACAGGGAAGTACTTCACGTCGAACTTTTCACGAAAAGTCTTTCATTCAATAGGTTGTGCAAGACGACTTTCTTCCGCCTTCCACCAGTTGCGAGCATTGTCCGTGAGCTGTAGTTTCGCCACACGGAACCAAGCTATGTCTGGCACTTGTGCTGCTGCCAGATCATCTTCTATGCTTTGTGCCCATTCTTCAGCTTCAAGAGGGCTTCCTTTTCCGGAGAACTGCTTCGGATATAAAGCCCTGAATTGCTTTACCCCAGGAGCATCAGTCTCAGGACGGTTTAGGAGTTGTTGCTTTTGTAACAACCGAGTTCAATTATACCAATTTTTGTTCCGTGTTTATTATCTGTAGTATTTTATTGATTTATCTTGTTGGAGTGCGAATGGTAGTTTACTTTTACATTGCATTCGACCCGACCCGCTTGCTTGAACTGGTTGATTTATATTTATAGACTACCCTGGCTGGTTAAATAGACACGTGCATCTCATGGATACTGCATATTAACATTTCACCTAGAATAATACATTTTATCATATAACATTTTAGGTCATATAAAATAAATTAAAATTGCATTTCATAGCCTGCATGATACCCCTAACCCTATGGTAGCATCCGTGCATCTTGTTCTCGTTCCGTTCAGTGAAACGGACGTGTTTGGATGGCTACGCGTACGTACGTGCATCCGTTCTTGGGGGTACGCATTTTCGTTACCTGAGTACTCGTTTTGAAATTTGGAAGTCGCATATCTTTTTCGTATTTTAAATCTGAATTTTTGGACCCGACCCGGGCGTGTTTTGGAATATTTTGTATCCCGCCTAAATTCAAATTTATTTAATATTTATTTTAAATTTTTTACATTTAAATTCGTTAACAGCTTTTAAATTTCTCTAACCAACTAAAATATTTTTTTACTAAACTATTCTCCTAACCACTCACAAATCTTTCTCTTTTTTCTCTCTATTCTTTTTCTCTCTCCCCCGCATGAAGCCAAAATTCTTTCTCCTCCTATCCTCTCTCTCTCCTCTCTATCTCTCTCATTTTCTCTATCTCTCTCTTCCCTCTCTCTCCTCTCGCATTCTCTCTCTCCTCTCGCATTCTCTCTCTGTCTCTCTCTCACACACCCTCTCTCTCTCTCTCTTTATTTCTTTATACCTTTCTTCTAACCCCGGCCCACGTTCTCGCTCTCTCTCTCATCATCATCTTCTTTTTCATCTTCTTTTTTTTCTTTTCGCGTGCTCCGAAACCCTAACCCAAGCCCACGCCCGCGACAGCCTCGCCGTCGCCATCACCGCCGACCCCTCACCTCCATCATCTCGTCACCATCTCCCTTTCTCGACCTCCTTATCTCCTCCCTTTTTCCCGACGCCTCTCCCCTGCAAACCGACCCCAAGAAACCCAAGTACCCACTACGACCCATCTCTTCCACCGCCGGCGACTCGACGTCGTCACCAACCTATCATCACCCTTACCATCTCCTCAACTCCCTCTCTTCCTCCCCTCTCCAAACCCTGACCAGACCCATCCCCGAGCTCCTCTACAACCCTGCAACTTGCACCTCACTACAGCCCACTACCCATCGCCGGCACCCCACCGCCGGAGACCTCATCGTCAGCACCACTCCCTCGACCTTTTATCATCATCTCCATCTTCATCCTCACCAACCCACAGCCTTCAACCCTAAACACCCATTCTCGGCAAAGAACCCCCACTGCCTCGCCGGAAAAACCCCGCCTGCATCTTCGTCGTCGACGGCCCATCGTCGACGTCACCCCCTCTTCTTCCTCTCTGAATCCTGAACACCACCACTCAATACCCCAGACCACATCCTTTCTTCTTCTTTTCTTCTTTTTACTTCTTGGATTCTTGTTTTCCCGACGATCGCCGGAGCCGTGCCACTGCCGACGATCCGAGCAACCCTGTGGACGTCCCCTACTTGCGTGGTTACCTTCTTGCTGTGCCTGGATCTGTCCCGTGTGCGCGTGTGGATGTTGCAACATTTGCCGACATTGGACGCTGCGTGCGCATCCCGTATCGTGATCCGATCGAGGCAAGTTTATCTTGCTACATGCTACATTATATTTTATACATCTACTTTAGTAAATATAATAATTGAATTTCAAACCGTGCATCCAAAGTACTTGTTTTACAATGACTGTATGCATCCGTTCTTATCATTTCATATCTAACATATGCAACTTATCTTGTCACATATCATAGTTTAGTATACCGCATCAAATTGAATATAACCATTCCATTGTTTAATTGAACGTTGTGCATTAACTAGTTTATCATTTAAAGGTTATATGATATCCATCCGCATCCATATCGAATAGAATACATATAGCAGCATTCACAGATCTCATTAATAACCCAATATTGCTGTTTTAATACTCCATGTTTAATAAAGTGTAATCTAATTAGTTTTAGAACTATTAAATGTAACCCTAATCGATAACGTGCATCCATGTCGTTGTCTTTCTATCTATGTGCATACCATTCATGCTAGTTCATTTCATTAGTACTCGATACTTGTTTTTATGTACCCATGCTTATTTTTAGTTTGATTATGAGCACTCACATGATACTTTGTGCACCCTTGACATGACGTGATACACCTATTACTCGACACAACGTGATACTGTGCACTCCTTGACATGACAGGATACCTATATACTACCTAACTTTATCTGATGTACCATGGCTTTACCTGTTACCTTATCTTGTTACTAATGCCAACAAACCTGACCTGTTGTCCCTACGGACATTTCCTGTTGTCTATCCAGACAAACCTGTACCTGCCTAATCCTGTATTGGCATTAGCTCCAGATTATTTAATACCTGACTTGAACATATATAACTTGGGGGTATGGGAAAATCAATGATGAAACCTGACTTGTAACTCGACAGTTCGACACCTTTTCTGATCAGTCTTACGGGCTAGGCCAGCCCCGGAGTGATGCTGCTGACATCACTCGTCATTACCTACTACCCTTTACTGCCTTGCGGCACGTCTCGGATTCAGCCCGAGATTCATAGACCGTGATCCCGGGCACGCACGGGATACTATTGAGTTACATCGATTATTCATCAAATTGATTTCAAAGACTTGAGAGCAGTTAAACCAATAGACCGGTTTAGATTATTCACTACACATTACCCTCACTATCTTCACTTATATCACTGTTATACCTATTTTACAATTTATACTCATACCTGCATATCTTGTTACCCATGTTTATAGTATTGCTTGATATTATGACGCACTGACGTCTGGGTTTTGCATGGACCAGATCTTCTACCTTTATTGCAGACTGATCGGTAGTACTTGCCGCTGTTAGACCGAGCGGTGAGAATCCTATTGGTATCCAGTTTTACTTTCCAGGTGTTTTATTTATTAGATTTTTTGCTTCTGCATATTATATAATTTCTTGACTCATTTATTCTGGCTCATGGACATGTACTAGATAGTTTAGTTTACTTTCCTGTTCTTGATATCTCTACAGTGGAGGGATTTTTCCTATCCACGGGTAGCATGGTTGGTTATGTCACGTGCCTATCTTAGCGTACTCTGGTAAGCGGGGCGTGACAGCTGTCCCCCGAGAAGGCTGCGGATCGCCTCAAGTGGCACTGTTTGCTCGGTGGGTGGCGCAGGAACAACAGGTGTGAGGGGTAGTGCTGAAGGCGTGTTGTTGACGTTGGTGCTGGTGTTGTTCGGGGAATCCACAACCTTGAAGAAAAATTTGGGTTAGGACAGATTCAAGTACATGAAATGATAAAATTCAAGGAATATGAAATTGTAAGATTCAAGAAACATGAATTGTAAAGAATGTTTTAGTTGCCGGTTCTTGTATTATATTGCTTAGGTTGTTCACGCAGAACAGAACTGCATGATAGGGTTTCATACAGCTCGGACCTGCATGGGCCACCAACAAAACCTGTCATGCCCCGCTTTCCAGTGTACGGCGAAGGAGACGCGACGAGGTCCGCTACGTATATACTCAGAAGTACATACGCTAAGCGTATCTAAGCAATATAAAATAAATACACAAGAGACAAGAAATAAAAAGAACATCAACTTTTATTTATTAACATTCTCTTGTACAATGCATGAAAAGGAAATATAACTGATATAAAAAGATGCCTAAACAGTGGCATAACAGGAAATGAAAAGTACAGAAAGGAAAAGTGTACAATGAAACTAAAGTGCAGGGTCTTCGGCAAACTGCTCCAAGTCTTCTTGCGATGGCTCGATCTCTGCCGGGTCCAGATCACCTGACGACATTCAAAGAAGAAAGAAACAGAATGTCGTCAGCGAACAGGTCGCTCCGTAAGTCCCAAAGGTGAGAGGAAGGTAGAATAGACAGAATAAGAAAATATCTTTTAAAATGTATACTATTGTTATAATGTTATGTTAACGCTGTTGTTTGTAGCTTGGTATAGAAGAATACCAGTGTATACGAGGGGAGTCTCTATATGCCAGAGACTAGAGGCACGTGTAGTACAAGAAACCGTTTATGCCACGGTACAACAGCAACTGGATTCATGTTAGGTGTATTAATCTGACCATCTCGTGCCACCTTTAACACCTTCCGTACCAATCTACCTCTTAAACCCCGCGATGTCTTGTTTGTATTTTTATTTTGTAAATTGTATTGGTGGTATGAGTGATTGACTGACCAAAACCATGATATCAGTAAACGGTTGTAACTGTAGAATCATGTAAATGGAATAACTGAGAATCATGTAAAAGGAATATATATATATATCCATGGTTCGGTTCAGTCAAGTTGTATAAATTGATAATTGAATTCATGAATTCATGTGTTCATATTGAATTGGAATATTGTAGATTGTAGATTGACTTGAATCATATTCAAGTCAGAATGATCAAACTCAAACCCGAGTCAGACAGTTAGAAATGTAAATCGAAGTCCTATAATTGCTAGGGTCCTTAGGGTAATTTATAAAACTTGAGGGGGTTTTATGTAAAAATACTTTTATATACTTTTCAAAATACACCTCAAGTATTCATTATTCGTCTTTAGAGTTGTAATGAATGTGGATTTCTAGTGAAAATATCCTAGTTTTATAAATAAGGTATTTATCTGTAATATTGATTTATTTGAAGTTCATGGTATTTTAGTGTAAAATTTATTCTTGTGATTTTTAGAAAAAGGTGGAATATTTATATCATAACAAAATAAATATTTTAATGATAAATATATATATATATTTATACAAAAATAATTTTAATAAATATTTTATATTCTAAAAATCTCATTTTCTTAAGATATCGTATTTTAAATCTTTCGAGACTGAATGCTCCTTGCGGAGGTCTGAATCTCGCACTACTAAGCTCGAGGATGTGCGATAATCCGCACCATCCTGAACGGGTTCCCCAAAAATGGGTTGTAGCGGCGCTTTGCAAAGATTGTAAAATACTAAATCCTTTAGAAAACGGTTTTATAAAGTAAAAGGTATTTATTTGTAAAAATGTCAATTTTCCATATTTTAGATTCTAGGGTTTTCTAAATCAACTAGCCTATTTCTAAATTGTCTAAACGACAAGTTGTTAGATACCTCAAATCGCCTCTCCACCGCCAATTGTGGCCAGGTAAGTACAAGTGAGGAAAGGAGGGATCCGCTCGCGAATTACCGTGAGATGGGCCTTTTAAAGTTACCTTTCTCACTTGCCTAACCTAGACACCACAAAGTCAGGTTTAGATAAATGACCGATGTCCACAACTTATCGTATTTTCCTAATAAGAGGTATTTATTTAGAAGTGTATCAAAACTAAATCTTTCAGAGATAGTTTTATTAAGTATGTGGTATTTAAATGTAAATTCTTGTTTTCTCTCATTCTAAGGTTTTAATGGTATCGTGTTAGGTTGTATGTAAGTGTGTGAGGAGGTAGGTCGCTACCTCGTGAACTACTATAAATGTATAGCAAGTTTGATGGTGTTAAATGAAAGAGTGAAATATTGTGGTATTTAAGCGAAAAATACGGTAAATTGGGAAAGTTATCATTTCATGTGGTGAAACTTGTTCAAATTCTTTGATTAGTGTTTAGTAGTCAACATAAGGATGTTTAATTATGATTGTATTAGTGAGAAATGAAATTTATAGAAAACCGAATGGGAAATCGGATTTGTTCCGATTCCGTCGGGTTTGTAATTTCGTATTTTCTTGAATAGGGAAGAGAGAGATAGCAAGGGGGATAGAATAGGACTTACGGGTTTCGATCTATACTAAGGAGTGAAGGGGGACTAAAGGGGTTGCCGAGGCGTTGCTTCGTCGCCGGTTGTTCCTAAAAACGTCGCCGGAATTCCCGCCGGAATTTCGTCGGAGTTTCGCCGCGAACTTGTTTTCAAAGTATACACTTCTTGGAAAATTTTGAGAGAGTGGGCTTAGGGTTTTGGGATGAGAGAGTAGAGGGTAGGGGGTGTATTTATAGGGTAGGCTAGGGTAGGTCAAAGGTTTTTAATTAAAAAAATGTAAAAATTATAGAAAAATCATTAAAAATTATAGTAAATGGGGGATAATTAAGTTTCGAGAACCGATCCAAATAAATGGTGTATGCAGGGGGTTAGAGAAGGTGAAGAGGCAACTTTTCCGTTCAGGGGACTCGGCGGTCCGGCCGAGTCCGGCCGGCGGCGCCGGCCCTAATCGGCCGGTCCGTCGGCCGAGTCATGGCGCCGGAAGGTGGGGGGTCTTCAGGTGGGTCCTCTGGTATTTTTAGTTTTTTAAGTGAAGTTCAAAGTTTGGGAGTTATGGTCTGTGGACTGTTGGGCTTCCAAGGAATTTAAAACAAAAATAATCTAAAAATAATGTGGGGCAGGGGATTTGAACTCTGGTGGCTTGGTTCAGCAGTGCAAGGTGTTACCAATGAGCTACAAGTTCCTTCTTGTAATTATTGTGGGAGAATAAATACTTAAAGTGGTAACAACAACATTAAATACCCCAAGTATACTTCAAATTTAAATCAATTTTATGTATACAAAAATTGGAGTTGTTACAATATACAATATACAGTTCAAACAATACAAACAATACAATCAAAACATTGCGGGGTTTATAAGGGGTAGATTGGTACGGAAGGTGTTAAAAGTGGCACGAGACTGTAATCATAATACACCTAACCAGAATATCCATTGCCGTTGTACCGTGACTGAACGGTTCCTTGTGCTCTGTATACCTTAGTCTCCAGAATAGTGGGACTCCTCTCGTATACAATGGCATTCTTCTGTGCCAAGTTACAAACAACAACGTTAACACTAAATACAACATTATAACAATATACACTCTATTCTGTCTATTCCATTCTTGTCTATTTACGGGACTTACCGAGCGATTTGTTCGCTGACAACATTCTCTTTCTTCTTCTTTGGAATGTCGTCAGGTGATTCGGACTCACTGGAGATCGAGCCCAGCAGCGAGGACTTGGACCAGTTTACTGAAGATCCAGAGCTCTAGTTCACTTGTACATTACATTTTCTTTACATTTATGTTATGCCACTGTTTAGGCATTGCTTTCATTCCATGTATTTACCTTTCCAGATGTATTGTAAAAAGAATGTTAATAAATAAAGTTGCTGTTCAATTATATCTATTGTCACTGTCTCTTGTGCATTTTACTTCTATTGCTTAAATACGCTTAGCATGTTTACTTCAGAGTAAATACGTAGCGGCCTCGTCGCGTTCTCTACCCGTACACCGGGAAGAGGGGCGTGACAACCGTTGGATCAAATATCCAACGGTGATTAAACATAGAATTAAATTCTATTGGTGGAAAATATCTCCCTGATTTTTCTAAATGAGAAGGATATTTTCTGTTAAACAGAAAATTGGTGGATCAAAGATCCATTGAGATAGAAAATATTTCCTATATCTTTCTAAACAGAGAAAGATTGTGCTCTGTTAAACCGAGCACCCTTGGATTAAAAATTCAATGGTGATAAAAATATCACCGTTTAATAGAATAAAATTCTATATATAGAAAAATATTCCCTCAATCTTGTTAAAAACAAGAAAACATATTCTGTAAAAACAGAAACACTTGGATTAAATATCCAACGGTGGGTAAAATTCCCTAAACAAATTTTGAGACCGATTAAATCAATTGGAATCTTTCAATGAGAGATTTTCTCAAAACTAATTAACAATTTGCCTCCACTATATAAAGGACCCGAGACTTCAAGTTTCAGATAGAGAGAAACCCCCATAAGCTTCTGAAAAATCCAGAAAACTTCCAAAACGATAGAGAATTCAATTCTCAAGAAAAGAAGAAGACTTTCCTCTTCAAAACCCGAAGTAAAGAAAATACAGAGATCAAAATATCTCTTTTTACCTATCTAAGGGTTTAACCCTTCTCAAAGAACTTAGATCTTCCTCTGAATCAGAGATCCACAAGACAAGTCTCCCACAAGTTGAGAATTTAATTCTCATCGGGAAGATCTTGTTCTTAAGAATCAAAAATTCAGAAAAGAACTAGGTTAAAAAGAAAGAAAGAAAAAACATGTGTTCTAAGAATTTAATTCTTCCAAAATTAGGGTTTAACCCTACGTAAAAAACTTAGTTCTTATAAAAAGAAAAGAAGAACTTAGTTCTCCAATTAAAAAAATGATCCAAGATCTTCAAAATAGAAATATTGATGATCATAAATGACTAAAATGTCATTAATAGAGATTAACATCTCTAAAAAGAAGAAGAATTTGACATCTCACATGAAACACACATGAGCAAAATTAGTGCTAAGCACTATTATAGTGTCTCACGTGTTTCCCATGTGAGTGTCTAAAACAAACAAAAGAAGAGCTAAAACGCCTCACGTGCTTCCCCCGTGAGTGTCCATAAAAACAACACAGAAAAACTCATTTGTATTGATTGGGCAGCCACCAAAAAAAAGTAGCCCAGCACCCCAAAAATAAAGCAGTCACGTGAAATACACATGAAACAGTCTTGGAAACCCGAAATCTGGCACCTCGCGTGCTTCACACGTGAGCATCAGAACTCTAACCAAGTGCTTAACACTTCTGTCAAAAAAAGGGGGTGAAAAAACAAAATTCGAAATCAATGCTCGGCACTCACGTGCTTCCCACGTGAGTACCATGTAAAGTGCTTAGCACTCTATGTTCAGTCAAAATGACTAAGCGCTTAGCACTGATTGGGCAGCGCTTATATCTGAGCGCCTCACATGTTTTACACGTGAGCACCAGAGAAAATTAGTGCTTAGCACTATAGTAGCGCCTCACGTGAAAAACACGTGAGCGCCAGAAAAGATTAGTGCTTAGCACTATTCCAGCGCCCCACGTGAAACACACGTGAGCACTGTATATCTTAGTGTTTAGCACTGCAGGGTAGTATAGAAACCCAATCTCAGCCTAAATTGGCTAAGTTTCCTGAGGTTAAATCTCTTTGATTTTAAATTAGCCAAGCCTATATATTCGTGATTTCCAAACCGATCTTAGTCTCAAACATGACTAATGATCTCTCATTGATGATATCCAAGATGATATTCATTACATATCTCCTGAGGTAATCTTAGGCTCAAATATGAATAACGATTCTTAGGTCCACCACAATCCCTTTTTCCTTCAAATACGGGATTTGGTTCAAGGGTACATTTTTCCACACCTCTGGTATATGTCGTTATAATTCCTCAACGTCTTCAGAGAAGTGGCGGGTCTTGACAACCAACAACTTTTTTCTCGTCCCAACTTGATGTAAAATTTCATCAAGATAGGGAACGATACACCCACATCGATGCACTTCCAAATTGACGTGCACACCTCAAATCAGATCGTGCCTCAGATTGAGCGCATTCCATATCACCATCGTTTACTCCGCCACGTAACAAATACACGTGCGCGCAAGATGAATAATGGACCGAAATGTTCTTAAACTAGCATTCATCCCCAAAATGGGAATGTTGGACCGAAATGTCCTTAAACTAACATTCGTCCCCAAAATGGGAATAGTGGACCGAAATGTCCTTAAACTAACATTCATCCCCAAAAAAGGAATGTTGGACCTTGATGTCCTTAAACTAAAATAATTGAGCACATATGCTCATTTGTTTCTAAGTTGATCTTAGTTTCAAATATGACAAACGATTTTTAGATCAAACTCAAATATCCTATGAACAGATGGACCTCACAAATATGAGAAATGCGCCCTGGGTTCATTCCCGTTGGCAATCCAAACTACCAACATGGACCCCATCAAGCAAATCCTTGATCCAAACACAAATATCAAATATACGGATTTGGACTAATTCGCGCCCTACGGGCGACGATATAAACTAGTCTCTGTATACAATCCACGGGCAACCTTAAAAAACAAAATAACAAACGACACGAAGTGAACTGTTGGAGCAGGAGAAACGTGGAGAAACGTGTGGGAAAAAGAGTTTCGAGTGCACCCGCGTTTCAGTAGTGACACTGATCAGCCTCAACTTTTCTATTTTGAGTACTAGGCAAGCTTCAGCTCTTTGAGAAGCCGCCGTAGGTAGGGTGATGGAGAGCTTTAGAGATATGTCTGATCGTGCATTTGTCGGAGACGTCGCCTAAGCTTGTCTGCGATATTTGATGATGCCCTTTGTTCCGTCAGCCTTGCCCCCAGCTGGAGCACCAGAGAGTCGTTCGGACACCGTCTTACATTTGGGCTGTGGTGCCTTAGCGATCACAACGTTCGGCCTCTTACCCCTTAAGACCGGCTTGGACATCTGGTTTGTCGGGATTTCCGCCAGATTAGCGCTTCCGGCAGGGTAGATGATGATGGAACCAAATTTGCGGAGCGGTTCCTCCCACTGCTGACTGAGGCTTGCGGGGAGAATCATGCGAGCATTGATCTTGACCATGTACGGGATCAGAGTTGCGTCGGAAGATGGATTCATTTTGGAAGACATCGTCTTTAGTTGTTGAAAGTTGATTGCTGCATGAAAAAGCATTATTTCAGTACAAACATCGGTATATATGTTAAATGAGTTTGCATGAAAGCTTGACCCGAGATATGGGAGGAGAGAAAGGTCCAACCGGACGTGCCAGAATTTGTAGAGTGTTTTTCGTCACTGGTCATATCAGATTTTTGCATTTTTATACCGCCCAATTTTTATCACATTGCTTATCGGTAGGTACTCTTGAGCCGTGTTTGCTAGTCAATTGCAGGATACATGTTCTCGGCTCTAAACGGTGAAATTCATGGAAAAGCACGACAAAATCTGGATTACTGTCAACCACAGATAAAACACGGGTCTCCGCTCTCTATCCGTATGTTGCCGCACACCAGTTTAAGAGACAAAATGACAAATCAATGTCATTTTCATACACAAGGCTCAATGGCAACACAAGATCCAAGAAATCTACGCGGAGCTCAAGGAAATCATGACAAAAAGATCCACATCCAATCACCTTTTGTTCAACAGAAATTCTGGAAAAATTGTGAAGAAATTATGAGAAAAAACATATACCAGACTGAAGGGCACTACAAACCAGGAGAAGCCACAAAACATGAAGACCCAAGTCCCCCATAGGGCCGCGGAACCGCGGCGGTACGGCATTGTTAGCTGACGAAATTTTAGGGGTATTTTTGTCTTTCCATATTTATTCTGAATGCTGCCCTAGAATTTCTGTTGCCTGCCTATAAATAGTCCAGAACTTGCCAAAGCAAAGGGTCCATAATCTTGTATTTAGAATTTAGGTTATATGTTGTTGTTCTTCTTCCTCCTCCCATCTCTTCTCTATTAAAAAACTTGTAGTGAGATTTTGTGAGTGAAGAATGAATAAAGGAGTTCTTGTTCTTACCATGCTTGTCTTTTTATTTTGTTAACTATTATTGCTTGTAATTTTCATTTGTTAACTTAGTTGTTTTTATTTGTGTTTGTTTCTTTCTTGTTCTCTTTTCCTTGATCCTTAAACAACCATGATGCTTACGCTTGATCCTTGCCGAGGTGAGGTCGCAAATAGCTAGTTGTAATCTTCTAACCTCTTTCTTTCTATCTTCCTCCTTTGTTTTATTTTCATTTTTCTTGTAATGGGTGAGTAGTTTCCATACTTGTTAGGGTAGGATAAGGAAAGTTTGAGAGAAGGAAATCTCTCTCACTCTTTCCTTGCCCAACATCTTAAATCGAACTCCCGTTAATTGAACCACAATCCGCTCCCTACGGCACCCTATCCTACATGATAGCGGTGATTCCGTAGTGAGACCGGTTGTGGTTGAATTAATCGGAGCTTAAGGATAAGAGCCAAGAACGGACGGACAAGCACCAAAAGGAAGAACTTATGCGTTGGAAAGCCTAGCTTATACTCGCAAGTTCCTTCCTAGTCGTGCTAATCCCCGTTGTTGCCGATTACCGTAATACCGATATTAAGAGTGGAAACGAAAGAAGTGAGCGACTCCTAACTCAAACTAACCTAATCCTAACCCTAACAAGCTCTCTATATATATCATTTTAGCACTTAAGTAATCTAAAAACAAACCTGGAAAATTGGACTTAACTCGTTAAATCACATAGAAAAAGATTCCCATCTCCCTGCAGACGACCCGTACTCAACCGGCTAGCTACAAGCGAAACCGTCTTGATTGCGGTAACAAACTTAGCACGCAAAAACTCTACCAATGAAATGGCACCGTTGCCGGGGAGACGGTAGTTTATTTCTTTGTGTAATTTCGGGTTAATTTGTGAATATAAATATAACCGAAAAACTAAACAAAAAAATATACTTTGTAAAAAAATCATCTTGTTATTTTTGATTAGTTTTTGTGCAAGTGTGCAGGATAAAACGAAGTTCAAGTTCAGTGCCAAAGACGTGGGAAGTTAGACCCATATTTCGCGGCTACACCGTGGGTGAACAAGACGGAAAAGACGGTCTATTGAAGATTCTGGAGCAGATCCAGTAAGCAAATAAATATTCGGGAGCTCCAGACAAGAAGAGGACACCAAACCCAGCATACCACAGAAAGTACAAAACCCACCTCCACCTTACTGCCGTGGAACCGCGGCATAAGCAGGCTTAGGCCGCGGAACCGCGGCCACTTGGTTCCTTCAGGGTGCCAATTTTTCTGTGAGTCTCTCTCTCCTCTTCCCCACTCCTCTAAACTCTACTGAATTGTGTTTTATGCAGCATTCTTTGCGCAAATTCTCTTCCCCCTTCCAATAAACTGTTTTTGTGCAGGATTCTTTGCGCCGCGCTAAAATAAAAATTGTTTGCAGTTGATTTGTTACTGCTTTGCATTTATTAATACGGACTTTAAGGGGCTTGAAACCAATTCAGATTGGATGGGGATTTCATCACCCTTCCCAGGACCCCAGAAATCACAAAAGCATATGCATTGACCATTGTTAATTAAAAAATACTAGACTCAGCCCTAAGGACTTCGCGCTCAATAGGACAGAGGACTAGTTACAGGCATCGGCCGTTTATCCTATCCTGACTTTTGCGGTGTCTAGGCAAGTGTGTCCAAGGCAAGTTGTTACTTAATTAGGACCACTAGTTACGTAGTGGGGAGCCTCCCACTTACCTGGCACTTACCTGGCCACAATTGTTGGAGAAGAGGCGGTTTGAAGTCCTATTTCTAGCCCTTTGGAACAGTTCGGAGCTGTCTAGCTGACCTAGGTGACCCTAGATCTAGGTGTGATTGTGCATATCTTGTTTTTGATTGCTTGAAGCCGTAAGTCCGTACATATTTCTGTAAATCTCTTTCTAAAAAAAAAACAGAAAACCAAAAACTTTTATAAAAACTTGCCCTTTGTCGCCAGAATCCATTTTTTCACCCACCACCTATCGTATTTCTCCATTGACGTTTTCTTACCCTCACCTTCTCCGCTTTGACTATACTAAACTCATTTAGTGTATGTCCGCTTGGACTCGGGACACTAGCGCCCGCCTAGTCCGCGTTACGTTAGTCGTTACCGACTACGCGATCGACTCAGACGTCAAAACTCCATCCATGCCTCTTTCACCCTTACCTTTGCCGGCCAACTCCGACGTTGACCGGAATTCTGTTCATACATCTTCACCTTCACCTTCACCAACCTCTTCTTCCTCGATGTCAGGATTTAACGCAAACATCTCATTGACTCCACCTCCTACGGAGGAAACTACCCCACCACCACCGCCTGTTGTAGCGCCGCAGCGAATCGCGCTCCAGGATCGTTTCTATCCCACCCGTTCTGCACTTCCCACCTGTCTTTCTCTTCCACCGGCCAATGGGGATAACTTTGAAATTAATCCCCACTTCATTAACATGCTTCCGCGATTTCATGGGCTTGAATCTGAAGATGCCTATATCTTCATCAACAAATTCCAAAATGTTTGTGCCATGATGAAAACCATCCAGCTGTCGGACGATGCTATACGGCTACGGGTCATTCTGTTCACTTTATGTGATCTCGCTGAAAAATGGCTGTATAGCACCGCTTCCCACTCCATAACCAGTTGGGACGAGTTTGTGAAAGCGTTTCTCAAGAAATTTTATCCGAATCATAAAACCGCAAGGATCCGTAACGAAATCAACCAATTCTCTCATCTTCCTTCTGAACCCTTCTGGAAGTGCTTTGACCGGTATAAAGACCTTCTTGTTCAGTGTCCTCATCATGGTATCGAGAGATGGCAACTTTGCCAAACCCTATACGAGGGCCTGAACCCAGCAACCAAGCAGTTGTTGGAAACCATTTGTCAGGGCCACTTCCTATCGAAATCTGACGAGGAAGCGCGGCAATTCTTCGACGACCTTGCGGAGCAAATGCTACAATGGGAGAGGACCAGACCGACTTCTTCTTCTTCTACCTCCACTTCTACCGGTCAGTCTAGGGTAGGAATTCACCAACTTGATGTCTCTCTTGCGATGAAAGCTGAAATGGCTGCAATAACGAGAAAACTTGAAGCGATAGAGAGCAAATTTTCTTCTCCTGCTCCTGCCCCTGTTCTTCCCCTTCATACCATTTATGCTTGTTGTTTCGATCCTTCTCACTTAACCGAAGAGTGTCCTTTTAATCCACCATCTCAAGGACAGGATCAGGTTAATGCTGCATTTCAGCAAAGACCGAGGAATGATCCATACTCTTCCACCTACAATCCCGGTTGGAGGAACCACCCCAATTTCGCCTGAAATCAGAATCAGAATCAATTCCAAGGCAACAATTTCCAGAGGCCACCTCCTTCGCAACAACAAGCGCAACAACAAACTCAACATCAGTTTCAGCAGCCCTTCCAACCCCAATCTTTTCAAAATCAGACGAACAACTTTGCACCCAACAATTCTTTTCCACAAAACAACTTTGTTCCGTCAAACAACGATAAGGTTTCCTCGCTAGAACGAAGTCTGGAGGCGTTCGTTAAACAATCGACACAATCCATCGCCAACATCCAGTCGTCTATTTAGTCTTTGGTGCAACACACTGCTGCACACGGGCAAAGCATCAAGACCATCGAAGCCCAGATTGCACAGCTGAATGCGGTGTTAAGAGAGCGAGAAAAGGGGAAGCTCCCGTCCCAGCCACTCCCTAATCCCGGTCACCCACATAATGTACATGTTGCTCTTGAACAACAGAACCATAATGTGAGTGCCGTGACCATATTGAGATCGGGAAGGATGCTGCAAAACAACATTGGCACACGGATCGACGATGACACCCCGGCCGCTTCTTCTCCTCCTCCTTCTTCTTCTTCTTCTTCTGCTTCTTCGTCTTCTGAGCCTATTCTCCATTCTTCAAAAGGCTCTCCTTCTTCTTCTTCTGCTCTGAACGGACCCACTTCTCACTCCACGAAAACACCAGTTCTGGGATCCGCTCCAACTCCACAATCTCCTCCAAAAGCATTGGACTCAACTAATTTTTAAAACATTCCATTTCCAAACCGGTTGAGGTCCAATAAACAAAATCCACAAATGGAGAAGATTCTGGAGTTGTTTAAGCAGGTTAACATAAACATTCCCCTTTTAGATGCTGTCCAACAAGTCCCGTCCTACGCAAAAATCTTAAAGGACTTGTGCACAAAAAAGAGGAAGTCTCAGGTACCCAAGAAAGTTTTCTTGGCTAGTGCTGTGAGTGATGCTCTTACCCAATCTTTACCGCAAAAACGGAAGGACCCTGGCTGTCCTACGATTTCTATTACCATTGGGGATAAGAACATCAACCGCGCACTATTAGATCTTGGTGCCAGTGTTAACCTGCTTCCGTACTCAGTATACGAGCAATTAGGCGTAGGAGAGCTGAAACCCATATACTGTACTCTCCAAATGGCCGACCGATCGATCACCCATCCTAGGGGTGAGCTAGAGGATGTGTTAATCAAAGTAGGGGACTTCATATTCCCCGTTAACTTCATTGTATTAGACACACAGCCTGTAGCTAACCCCCGGAATCAAATTCCGGTGATACTCGGTCGCCCATTCCTTGCAACCTCAAATGCTGTGATCAATTGTCGCAATGGTTCGATGAACCTCTCTTTTGGAAACATGACGATTGAACTCAACATTTTTAGGTTGGGGAATCAGCCCTCCGAACCTAATGCTCATATACTGGACGTTTGCTCAATCCAGGAGATCACCCCTGAAGAGTGTGAATTCGAGGAGTTTCTGTTTGATCACGATAACCTTAACGCCACTAGTGCGTTCCTCTTCGAACCTGCTGCTGTTTCTGCGCCCGACAATGACTACGAGTGTTTCACTTTCTCGAACGATCTTAGCCACTCACCACCCGAGTTTGAATCCTTCGAATTTCCGGATGAGTTACCTGAACCATCCAACTCGGTCGCTTACACTCGTTTTGAACCTTTGCTGGAATCTTTTGAGTTCGAGACCTTTTCACCAGTCTTGCCTTCAATCGTTTCACCTCCAACGCTCGAACTCAAGCCTTTGCCGTCTCACCTTAAGTACGCTTCCTTGGGTGAGAACGAGACCCTCCCTGTCATCATCTCGGCTTCTCTAGCTCCAGAGCAAGAGAAAGCCCTTCTTGCGGTCTTGCACAGCAATAGGAAATCTTTTGGCTGGTCCATGGCGGACATCAAGGGGATTAGTCTCCTGATCGTTGAACATCACATTCATCTGATGGATGATGCCAAACCAGCCAGAGATCCACAAAGGCGACTCAACCCAGTCATGAAGGAGGCTGTGAAGAAGGAGATCGTAAAATGTCTGGATAATGATATCATTTACCCTATTTCTGATAGCCAGTGGGTTAGCCCCATTCACGTTGTCCCCAAGAAATCAGGTATAACGGTCATCACTAACTAGGCGAACGAGTTAATCCCTACTCGCACCCAAACTGGGTGGCGAGTATGCATCGATTACAGAAAACTCAACGCCGCAACGCGGAAGGACCACTTTCCGCTACCTTTCATTGACCAAATGCTTGAACGATTGGCCGGACACGAGTACTACTGCTTTCTTGATGGCTACTCCGGCTATAATCAAATTCCCATCGCCGAAAAAGACCAGGACAAGACCACATTCACTTGTCCTTTCGGCACGTTCGCATATCGTCGCATGCCCTTTGGGTTATGCAATGCGCCCGCTACCTTCCAGCGGTGTATGATGGGCATCTTCTCAGACATGGTGGAAAAATTCCTGGAGATCTTCATGGACGATTTCTCCATCTTCGGCGATTCCTTCAACGAGTGTTTGCTGCATCTTGACGCTGTCCTTACCCGATGTAAAGACAAGAACCTCACTTTGAATTGGAAGAAATGCCACTTCATGGTGCGCGAAGGTATTGTCTTAGGACATATCATTTCGCAAAATGGCATAGAGGTTGACAAAGCGAAGATTGAGGTCATTTCCAATCTCCCTCCTCCCAGATGCGTCAGAGACATCCGAGCCTTCCTTGGCCATGCCGGTTTCTATAGACGGTTCATCAAGGACTTTAGCAAGATTGCTAGGCCCTTGACTCTTTTGCCGGCCAAGGATACGCCATTCGACTTCAACTCGAGCTGTGTGACTGCGTTCGAGTCATTTAAAATCTCACTCACTTCTGCTCCCGTTCTTTCTTCACCTGACTGGACGCACCCATTTGAGATTATGTGCGATGCATCCGACTTTGCCATTGGTGCTGTCCTTGGACAACACATCAACAAGATGCCGCACGTAATCTATTATGCGAGCCGAACCCTGAACGACGCCCAACTCAATTATAAAACAACCGAGAAGGAATTCCTGGCTGTTGTATTTGCTTTAGAAAAGTTCAGGCCCTACCTCATCGGCTCTCCAGTCATTGTCTACACAAACCATTCTGCTCTGCGCCATCTTTTTGCGAAGAAAGATGCAAAATCTTGGCTAATACGTTGGATCCTCTTGCTTCAAGAGTTTGACCTTATCATTAAGGACAAACGAGGATGTGAAAACGTAGTTGCCGACCATCTCTCACGACTTCCTTCTTCGCCTTCGCTTCAAATTCCGATCAACGATGTTTTCCCGGATGAACAGCTCTTGACAGTATCTTGCGAACCCTGGTTCGCAGATATTGTGAACTATTTGGCCACAGGGCTACTACTGACTGAATGGTCAAGTCGGGACAGACTTCGATTCTTATCCCAAGTAAAACACTTTTACTGGGACGAACCCTATCTGTTCAAGTACTGTCCCGACCAGATTATTCGTCGGTGTGTCCCTGATGAGGAATTCAAGAGTGTGCTGTCATTTTGCCACGATCAAGCATGTGGCGGGCATTTTGGCCCCAGAAAGACAACTGAGAAGATCTTGCAATGTGGTTTCTACTGGCCACAACTCTTCAAAGACGCTCATGACTATTGCAAGACTTGCTCCCGGTGCCAACACTTGGGCCGGATATCCCGGAGGAACGAGATGCCGCTCCAACCAATCTTGGTTGTGGAGATTTTCGACGTTTAGGGGATAGATTTCATGGGGCCGTTTCCCAGCTCTTTTGGGAACTTGTACATCCTTCTTGCTGTTGATTACGTCTCTAAGTGGGTCGAGGTTGTGCCCAGCCGGACTAACGACAACAAGGTTGTCGTTAGGTTTCTTAAAGAAAACATTTTCTCCCTTTTTGGGCACCCCCGAACGATCATTAGCGACAATGGAACTCATTTCTACAATAAGACTTTCGAGGCCTTGATGCGGAAATATTCCATTAATCATAAGCTATCCACGCCCTACCACCCCCAAACCTATGGGCAGGCCGAAGTTTCAAATCGGCAAATCAAGCAGATACTGAAGAAGACGGTTTCCAAGAACCGTAAGGATTGGTCGTTGAAACTCACTGATGCCCTTTGGGCATTTCGAACCGCTTATAAGACCGACCTTGGCATGTCTCCCTATCGGCTTGTGTACGGAAAAGCTTGCCACCTCCCTGTCGAAATAGAGTATCGCGCATTTTGGGCGATAAAGGAGTTGAATCTGTCTCTCGAAGATGCGGGCAGCCATCGGAAGCTGCAACTGAACGAATTAAGCGAGCTTAGGGATGAGGCTTACGATAACGCGGTTGTCGTTAAAAAACGAACGAAGGTGTTTCACGATAAACACCTTTTGCGCAAAACCTTCGTACCTGGTCAACATGTACTGCTTTACGACACCCGGCTACACTTTCATCCAGGAAAGCTCAGATCTCGCTGGAAAGGGCCATATTTTGTGCGGAATGTGTATCCGCATGGCGCTGTGGATTTGGAGAATCCAAAGGACGGTTCATTTTTCAAAGTAAATGGACACCGACTAAAACTGTACCTTAGCGCCGAACCAACAGAGGAGCTCCTGGTCTTACAGGAGCCGGTTTACCCTGCATAATCTTCCTCTGCCTACCACCAAACTTCGGTTATCCAGCCAAGAACAGTGGACACTGTTCCAAATAAGTTTGGGGGTATGTATATACCATTTTGTATTTATTTGTGGATATTCTTTTCCATTTTTTCTCTTTAAAAAAAATAAAAAAAATTGTGTATATCTAACCGACATTTTTGACCCTTCAAATGATCTCTTCATGCAATGACAGTGAGGACACTGTCCAGTTTAAGTTTGGGGGTACGCTCGGTACGCATTTCTAACCTTCGCATTCATATGTATATTTTGCATCTGCATATTAAAATCCATAAAATCCATAAAAATCAGAAAATTTTCTAAAAACATAAAAACTTTTCTGTCAAGTTAGCTAGTGGGAGGACTATGATTCAACATTTCGACGGTTTTGTTTAATAAGATAAGAATAACTAAATCTTATGTTTAGATTTTGAAAACCTGAAAGATAACTCTCCTTTGAAGTTAACTATAGCTGATATACGTCTTTACATCACACTACACGTGTCGTGAGTTTTGGAAATTAGATAACGAGTCTTTTATGTCTAAAAACTTTTAAATGGATCAATGATTTTCTGAGGATCAAATAAGTTTGTTCTGAAATAAGTAATACCAAGAATAGTTTATGAAGTGAAGTGAATATGAAGGAATGTTATTGATGCCTTAATTGGAACTAAGTCTGAAAAATAACCCATCTGGAACTTGATTGGAATGATTACACACCGAACCCACTAAACACGTCTTTTATCCAAAAAATAATTGAACTGCCGGTTATATCTCCGTTCGCATTAAATCATCATGATTTTCACGCCAAACCGTCTTTTGTTTTGGGACCTAGGTAACTTGAGTAATTAAGTCCGCTGGGGTGTTTCTACACCTAATGCCCTAAAACCAACTGGTTTGGATGCATTGGCCCAAAACTCGCTAAGAAGCCTAGAAAGTCCAGATTAAAACAAAGTCAAGCAAGTGTTCTCTTCGAGTTAAAATTCCTAACGGTTCTTTGTGTGAGAATAATCTTGACAAAAGACAGGTTTTTATAAAAAAATATTTCTAGCGGAGATATGAAGGTTTTATTCTATGATAAAGACTATTGCACGTTCACAGAGGTGTGTATGAAATGAAAACAAGAAAAAGGTGGAGTGAAAAATAAGACCTAGTTTCCTGTTAAGGAAGATAGAAATTCTGAAGTTGAAACCTTACTGGAAAACGAAACTTGAAAAATACTTAACTCTTTATAAAACTTATGTGATCTTTTTAAAATTGTTATCTGGGCTTTATTGTGTGACATGATGACTTTAATCGATCCTTCTGAAACTTAACGACACTATTTACACTGCACGTAAAGACATATAAAATCTTAAGTTAAATAAGAAGCGAGGTGTGAAAAATAAAGGTTCGATAGTCTAGACTTAGGATCATAGAATTGTTATTTTCTGAAACAAAACTTTAGGGGATTGAATTATAGTAATTTTGCAAAAACTAGCTTGACCGGATTTTGTGGGTAGTATCCGCTGAAAACCCTCAGGAGACAACACTCCTCCTACTAGGGATACCTAGAGGTTTAATGGCTTGTTGCACGTGCTCAGTGCAATCGCGTTCCCTGCGAAAGTGAGGTTAGAAAATTTTTTGTGAATAAATTGGCTTTGCTCGGGACGAGTAAATGATAAGTTTGGGGGTATTTGTTCATATCAGATTTTTGCATTTTTATACCGCCCAATTTTTATCACATTGCTTATCGGTAGGTACTCTTGAGCCGTGTTTGCTAGTCAATTGCAGGATACATGTTCTCGGCTCTAAACGGTGAAATTCATGGAAAAGCACGACAAAATCCGGATTACTGTCAACCACAGATAAAACACGGGTCTCCGCTCTCTATCCGTATGTTGCCGCACACCAGTTTAAGAGACAAAATGACAAATCAATGTCATTTTCATGCACAAGACTCAATGGCAACACAAGATCCAAGAAATCTACGCGGAGCTCGAGAAAATCATGACAAAAAGATCCACATCCAATCACCTTTTGTTCAACAGAAATTCTAGAAAAATTGTGAAGAAATTATGAGAAAAAACATATACCAGACTGAAGGGCACTACAAACCAGGAGAAGCCACAAAACATGAAGACCCAAGTCCCCCATAGGGCCGCGGAACCGCGGCCTAAGCATGCTTAGGCCGCGGAACCGCGGCGGTACGACATTGTTAGCTGACGAAATTTTAGGGGTATTTTTGTCTTTCCATATTTATTCTGAATGCTGCCTTAGAATTTCTGTTGCCTGCCTATAAATAGTCCAGAACTTGCCAAAGCAAAGGGTCCATAATCTTGTATTTAGAATTTAGGTTATATGTTGTTGTTCTTCTTCCTCCTCTCATCTCTTCTCCATTAAAAAACTTGTAGTGAGCTTTTGTGAGTGAAGAATGAATAAAGGAGTTCTTATTCTTACCATGCTTGTCTTTTTATTTTGTTAACTATTATTACTTGTAATTTTCATTTGTTAACTTAGTTGTTGTTATTTGTGTTTGTTTCTTTCTTGTTCTCTTTTCCTTTATCCTTAAACAACCATGATGCTTACGCTTGATCCTTGCCGAGGTGAGGTCGCAAATAACTAGTTGTAATCTTCTAACCTCTTTCTTTCTATCTTCCTCCTTTGTTTTATTTTCATTTTTCTTGTAATGGGTGAGTAGTTTCCATACTTGTTAGGGTAGGATAAGGAAAGTTTGAGAGAAGGAAATCTCTCTCACTCTTTCCTTACCCAACATCTTAAATCGAACTCCTGTTAATTGAACCACAATCTGCTCCCTACGGCACCCTATCCTACATGATAGCGGTGATTCCGTAGTGAGACCGGTTGTGGTTGAATTAACCGGAGCTTAAGGCTAAGAGCCAAAAACGGACGGACAAGCACCAAAAGGAAGAACTTATGCGTTGGAAAGCCTAGCTTATACTCGCAAGTTCCTTCCTAGTCGTGCTAATCCCCGTTGTTTCCGATTACCGTAACACCGATATTAAGAGTGGCAACGAAAGAAGTGAGCGACTCCTAACTCAAACTAACCTAATCCTAACCCTAACAAGCTCTCTATATATATCATTTTAGCACTTAAGTAATCTAAAAACAAACCTGGAAAATTGGACTTAACTCGTTAAAGCACATAGAAAAAGATTCCCATCTCCCTGCGGACGACCCGTACTCAACCGGCTAGCTACAAGTGAAACCGTCTTGATTGCGGTAACAAACTTAGCACGCAAAAACTCTACCAATCAGTCACCCTATTGAGATAAGAATATGCGTTACTGGTCAGGCATATTACAGATTCTCCCTGCCTGGGGTAGGTTAGGGTTTAATGATTGTGGAGATTCGAAACTCCGGCAGCCGCGGATTAAACTGCCGTTAATTATCCCTCGCTTTTGGAGCTTGAGAATCTCCAATTGACAAGTCAAACAGATCATGCAAACTCACTATGCAATATGTGCGTGTTGTGTTTAGGAACAAGCAGAGAGCGCTTCGGAAATATCGAGAGCCTCACAGAGTTTTTACGGGGGTCCCGCTACCCGGATAATGGGCTGGGGGTTAAGGGGGCTAGCAGCTCCCTTGCGGGTGTGTGGCAGCGGCTCGTTATAAATTTTTTTCTAACAGGAGAGTTGATAAGTGTATACATGTCAAGTGCGCGCGTATCAAGGTGCGTACATGACAAGTGCGCACTTGCCGACATGCGCACCTAGTAAGGTGCACACCTGGTAAGAGGCGCACAAGATAAGTGTGCACATGCCGAGACACATACTGAGCAAGCTGCGCACTTGGAAACGTCCGAAGGAGTGAAAGGGGCCAAAATGTCCCGAATGGGCCAAAAGGTTCGGTAAGGTGCGCACTTAAGGAAGTGCGCACTTAGCGAGGTACGCACCTGGGCCGGTGCGCACTTGGCTCGATGTGCATCCAACAGGGTACGTACCTAACCAAATGGGTACCTAGCACGGTGTATGTAGGGTCGAAACCCAATGAAGCAACAGTCCGAAAACACAAATGTTTTGACTTTTGAATATCAAAAGGGGCTCTTTTTCCTTTTTTCGAAGCCTCCTGGTGTGCACACTTTAAAAAAAAGAAAGGAAGAGTGAAAAAGAGATTTGTGCACTAATGAGCAGCTCAAAACTCCGGATTTTGTTTTTGGGGAATCAAGATTAAGATCATTTCTAATTACTATAGGGGGCCTTTTATAGGCTTACATCTTTTGCATTTAGCACCATGGTTTGTACAAAATTGGTTTTTGCCAATTTAATTTAAAAAACAAAAATTACATTTAATCTTTTCCTTTTCTTCTTCTCTTTTGGCCGGTCCCTCTTCATGCTTGGGCCTGGGCTCGGGCTCGGGCCCACTTAGCTTAGGCTTAGGCTTGGGCCCACTTTCACTTTTTGAATTTGATTTTGAACTTGAATTTGATTTCTGATTTTGGCAATGTGTGTATTTTTGATCCTAACAGTTGGCTATATATCTGAGCCGCTTCTGCCTCAGCTTCTCTGTTTTGAGCGCCTGGTAGGCTTCTGCTTTTCGGGAAGTCGCCGTAGGCAGAGTAATGGGGAGCCTTGTGAAGACATCCGCTCGTGTGTCCGTTGAAAGCATTTCTTGAGCTTGCCCACGACTTCTGTCGACTTCTTTTGTTCTGACGGCTTTATCCCAGTTGGAGCCATAGAAGGCCATTCAAACACCGACCTTTGCTTGAATTGTGGTGCCCTTACGATCATCACATTCGGCTTTCTGCCTTTTGAGGTCGGTTTGGCCACTTGGTTTGCCGGGGTCTCCACCAGATTAGTGCTTCTGGTGGGGTAGATGATGATGGAACCAAACTGGCGTGGCGGCTCCTCCCACTTCCTCATAAGACTCGTCCGGAAGATCACGTGTGCGTTTGTCTTGACCACGTAGGTCACCGGAGTTGCGTCAGAAACGATGCTCATCTTGGAAGACATAGTTGCTGAGTTCGAGACTGTGACTGAAAGCTGTTAAGTTGCACAAACAAAAAAGTACGATTTCAGTACATGCAATCGATATATATGTTGATTGAGTTCGCAATAACGTTTAACCCTAAATATGAAAGGAAAGAAAAGGTCCCACCGGGAGTGCCGGAATCTATAGGGCATTTTTTGTCACCCCATTGATATGGGAATGCGCGCGCTTGTCAAGCGTGTACAGATTCCCCCTGCTCGAGGTAAGCTGGGGTTTAATGATCGTGGGGATCCAAATCTCCAGCAGATGCGAACTAAGCTGCCGTTAATTACCCCTCGCCTTTGGAACGAGAGAACCTCCGATTGACGAGTAAAAATTCTCATGTGAACTCAATATGCAGTGTGAGTGTTTTGTGTTTTGAAAATGTTTTGGACGTATCGGGGTCTCGCAAAGTTTACGGGGGTCCCGCTACTCGGATAGTGGGTTAAAGGTCAAGAGAGATAGCAGCCTCCTTACGGGATGCGGGGCAACGCCCCGTTAAATTTTTTTCTAACAGGGAAATGTTTCGAGTGTGAAACGTGTAGGAAAAATAAGGGTGAGAAGCGTCCTAAGGACGTGTGAGATGGAACGTGGCCGCTGGCGCCAGCGGTTCATGTGCCTGGCGTGTGGGCGCTGGGCGCCGGCGGGTCACGTGCCCAGCATGTGGCCACTGGGTGCCGACGGGTTACGTGCCCGGCTTGCGGCCGCTGGGTGCCAGCGGAAAAAGGGGTTAAGCCCCTGGACTAGGAATTAAACACCCGAGTGACTTTGGAGTTAAATTTCTAGAAGAATAAGGATTTTTATTTGGAGTTAAACTCCTTGAAAAAGAAAGATATATTTTTTTATGGAGTTATACTTCCAAAAGAATTTTAAGTGGAGTTAAACTCCCGGAAGGATTTTGAAATATAGAGTTGAACTTCTAAAGATCTTTGGAGATGTTCATAGGGGGCCTCTTTCTTCTCCTATGAGCTTTTGATCTTCCCAAAGTCGGATTTTTGGAGATGGGTCTTCCTCCTACTCCTTTCTTTTTGTTGGATCTTGGAGAAAAAAAGAGTTGTGATTAAAAATCTCTCTTTTAGCGATTTGATTGGAGATCTGAGCTTCCCTTCGAGAATTTTATAGTGAAAATCTATTTATTTTTGGGAAAAAAGAGTCAAACTTTTGATTTAATTTAAAAAAAGAAAGAAAATTTAAAACCTTGAGGTGGAAGGAGAAGAAGGCACAAACCCTAATATTTTTTTGAGAGGAATGAATTATTATTTCATTTCATCATAATGTTGTCTTATATAAGCTTACAAGTTTACACATAAACCCTTGGGCTTTACAAAATGGCATTTTGCCCATCTCATGTCTCATGTGTTTATTTGATTTTGCACATGAGCTATGGACTTTACAAAAATTTAGCTTTTTGCTCATTTATTTTACATTTATGCATGAAAATTCTATCAAATTTATTTACTACATAATTTTCTTCTTAGAATGGGGAGGCCGGCCTCTTCATGTTCGGGCTCGACTTGGGGATGAGTCCACTTGACCTAGGTTCGGGCTTGGCCTCGGGCCTACTTTTCGGGCTTTGATTTTGACTTGTTAACTTGTTGATCTCGACTGTGGGGTGTAATTTTTGACCCCAACAGTTTGTTAACAGTAATAGAGTCTACATATCATGAGTTCCGCCATATTCGATTTTGTTTTCGAATCGAACACCTAAGATAAACACTCGGTTATCGACCAAATTTAACGTTTCCTCTAACTAATTGAATTAAATGTTAATCACTTAATTTATTCGTGTTACCATCACAATAATAAGCCCTAGTCAGGCTCCACTCAAAATAAAACGACTTTCTTTTCTAGATACGAAGTCTCAGATGGTTGCTTCGACGAAAGAAGGTGCCCGTTGCAGCAGACTTGGACTAAGAAAGATGGGGCTTTTATGAAAATGTCTTTCATCAACCAGCGGACACGATGGTTTGCTACACCAAATTCAAGTCGTGCGGTGGTGCCATGCCTTGTAAAAGGTTAATTATTGACATGTATTTTGCCCGGGTAATTAAGTATCAATGAATGGATTGAAAATCTACACTTGATAAACATTTAAGAGTTTTCAAATCTCATCTTTTACTCTTATTAATCAATGTGACGCCAGTCAGTCGCAAATAATTGAGATTTTATTAAATAATAATGCAATCATTTTGATTTGTAATCATTATTAAATTTAATTATACAATATGAGTGTATACGGGCTTTTAATATAGACGGGCTCCATCAATAAGACTCTAAATTTATCGAGCTTTAGCCCATCTTATGTTTTATACACGTTCACTTTTCATACCATTCTCAACGTGAGACAATTTTAATTATTAAACAAACTTTTATATCTAAGTAGATATAAACTAGCCCGTCTTCATGCATGCATAGAGATGTTTAAGAATATATGAGGGTACAACGGGAGCTTTAATATCTCTATAACCCATCACATAGGTCTCTACTCCGTAACCCATCACAAGGAAAAAAAAAATCAAAAACAATAATAAAAAATTCAATTGCGTATCGAACTGAGGAACATGAGCCCTGTTCAAATTCACCCGAGTTATAGACTAAATATACGGATTCAGATGGGTGTGTTGCCTAACCTTAACTCATTTTGGATTTATTCACGTATCACTGTACGAGAGAACTTCCGGTGCTATAATACAAAACTATTGTAATTACAATTATTTGAGCTCCCTTTTTTAAACTATAACGAACAACTAGTTACTAGTCACGTATAACGAACAACTAGTTACTAGTTACTAGTTACTAGTCCAGGAGAAGCCGATGCCTAATCCTGTCTCTATAAAGATCTTCGCCCCTCCCCCCGGGAGACCATAATTGGCCCATACCTAACCACATTGGATCCTCCCTTGACATTGTAGGCTTTGGATGCGCTCCTGTGACCCTTCCAGCCCAACTTTCTCCGATTTAATCAATGCAGCCCACTTGCCATCACAACAAACCGTGAAATTACTCAGTATGCCGGATATAATATACGGGTACGGTTCTAGAAAAAGATGTCTTTAAAATCAAAAGAATCAATGACTTGATATTATTTATTTCCATTTGCAAATCTTACTTAATTTTGGATATCCCTTAAAAATAGACATTGAATGATATCAGCCATACACCTTTCAGACATGCATCTTGGTGTGGTTTGTATACTTATTTTCTTTTCTACCATGACTCGACACATATATGGCCGGTATATTGAGTAATTTCTCCATTATAATCTAGTACCTAAGCAGAGAGAGAGACAGAGAGAGAGAGAGAGAGAGAGAGAGACTTCGGCACCCTTCATGCATGCATCTTGCTGGGGTTTTTATTCCTATTTCCTTTTCTATCATGACTGAAGCACAACACACAGACACACAGAGAGAGAGAGACCTAGTGATTTCTCCTATATAATCTAGTACCTAAGAAGAGAGAAGACACACACACACAGAGAGAGAGAGAGAGAGAGAGAGAGGGAGAGAGATGAGCTCAAGCACAACAGAAGCCAAGCCTCATGCAGTGTGCATGCCTCTTCCCTCCCAAGGCCACATCCATGCAATGCTAAAGCTTCACCCTCGATGGCGCAAAAGAACTCGGGATCCCCAACTTGTTCTTTTGCTCCGTGAGCGCGTGCGGCTACATGGGGTTCGTTCATTACAAGGAGCTTGAAGAAAGAGGATTGATGCCACTGAAAAGTACGAAAAAGAGATAAGCTGTACATGTTCTAAATTCAATTAATCATGCCTTCTTTTTTTTTGATCTTCAAATCTTTGGCCTTTCTAGAAAAGACATCTAAATCTTTCATACTCCTAAATAATAAAGCAAATTAAACTAAATTAGTCTCCACGGCCAGCTTGACTTTCATGCATCCAATTAACACTTAAAAAATTTAGTTACGTACCTATTACGTACTAATGGTCTTGATAGTCCTCAAAGGACTGATTTACCCATCCAATAATTAGGAGCATTAGGTTTTTGTTCGTTTCTCGTTACCACCGGATCAGGAGGCGCAGGGTGTTGGAGAGAAGGAGAAAGCCCAAAGAAGATGGTGGTGAGAAGGAGTCGAGGAGTATAAGCAGCATGAATCGAAAATAAGTAATTCCCAAAATGATACTGAGCCCAAACTCATTCTTAGAATATACCTATGTACAACCACGTAAGAATGGCCATGAAACGGCGGTTAGATGCCAAAAGAAAACGCTATTGTTAATAGCGTTTTCCTTTTGATTAAAAGGCTATCGGCAATAACATTTTCCTCATGATGAAAACGCTATCGTCATTAGCGTTTTTTTTTTGTTGATATTGATTTTGCCATATATCTAGTAAAATATTGATTTTGATTTTATTAAGAATGTCTTAGATTTATATTTTAATTTTGTTGAAATTGTAAGAGTAGATGAAAAATCTCATGGCTTTTTGAAAGTAGAATAAATTTAGTTATTATATAGAAATTTATTATGATTTTTTTTTAGAAATCTATATTTTATTAGAAAAATATATAGAAAAAAGCATAATAGAAATCTATATATTAACTAAATGTATTCTTTTCTCAAAAACTATGAGATTTTTCATCAACTCTTTGTCAATTTTGTTAGAATTTCAACAAAATCAGAATCAAAATCTAAAACAATTTTAACAGAATCAAAATCAATATCTCACTAGACATATGAATATCAACAAAGAAAACGCTATTGGCAATAGCGTTTTCATTAAAAGTAAAACGCTATTAACAATAGCGTTTTACTTTGGCATCTAATTGCCGCGTCAAGGTCATTCCTACGTGGCTGTACGGAGGTCTATTCTGAGAATTAGTTTGGTTTCAGTATTATTTTAGGAATTATTTATCTTAATAGTATTATTTTAAGAAAAAATTCATACCCGCGGGTCACAAGCCTAAAAATTATAGTCCCAAAGTCAACTTTGGTTCGGAGAAGTTCATATTTTCTAAAAGGCTTTTCTTCAAATCTTCTCCTGCTGTAGAGAAATTTGTTCTTCCATTTTTGTGACCTTACAGGACATGTGTTAGTTTAAAATGGTTGAAACTAAGGATGTTGTTATGATACGTGGATTAAAATAATTTCATATTGGAAAAATTATGAGTCAAAACTCAACAAGTCTTGAGTTTTATTGGATTGTGCCCGTCTATGTTAAAATTCTATGTTAAAAACCCGTGTATACTCATATAAATATAACTATAAAATTGTCTCGCCCAAACAAAGCAAGTTCTTTTCTAACCTCCCAAAACTTGGTATTTACCTTTTATCCCTCCCAAAACGAATAAGATATATCATTTTACCCTCCTTACGATTTCCGTCAGAAAAACCCTTTAGCTTTATCTTTTTTTCCATAGATTTTAGGTTTATCGTTTACCCGAAGACAACAAGTAAGACCATAAAAGTATTCAACTTCAGAAGAATATTGAAAATTCTTCTCATTTCATGGCCGATTTTGAGAAATGTGCAGCAGAGACCTAAACCCTAATTTCAATTTGGGGAAAACATTGAATATTTCCAAAGTAGAAAAGAGATTGGGATATTTTAAAGAAAAATCTGATATTATGCCATTAAAAGTTGACGGAAATCGTAAAGAATAGTAAAATAGTATATCTAAATAGTTTTTTAGGATAAAAAGTAAATATCAAGTTTTTGGGGGGTAAAAAGGAGTTTGCTATGTATTGGGAGGGACGGGCTAAAACTAAAAAAAACCCATAAATTTAATAGATGTTAATCACATAGAAAATATTTAGAGCTAAAAATATGATATATGGACTTTATAAATTTGTAAGGAAATCAACTGGTAATTAAATTCCTTTGGATTTGATCTCAATCGGGTAAAAAAATAAAATATATAAGATTACTTAAGATGGATGTGCTCCTAACTCTGATGGTACTATTTGTTTTGATTATACCATATATGCATTTTCAAATTATTTTTATTTTTTTGGATTAATTGCTAAATAATACCTCAATGTTTTACCTATTTTGCACATATATACCTTATTGTTTTTTCGCTGCATTTATATATCTTAAAGTACAAACCGTCGATACTTTGCTTCCTCTGTTAACAAAACATTAGAATATTCGAGTCTGTTCTACTCATGCAACTTTGTACTTTAAGATATAGAAGTGCAGCGGAAAAAACAATAAGGTATATAAACGCAAATTAGATGAAACATGGAGGTATTATTTATCAATTAACCTTTTTTTTTGGAATCAAAACAAAGTAAACACCCCAACGTTTTATTAAAATTTTTTTTTAACTAAACTAAAATAAGAAGTCATCCACCAAATCACAAACAAAATAAAAATAATAAAAACAACAAAATCTAAAAGAAAACCATCAACAAATTGCACAAACATAATCTAATGTGATGTTCTTATCTTATGGTTTAGATGAAGATTTCAGCAATGGATATCTCAACACTTTCATTGAGTGGATACCGGGGATGAAAAACATCCGATTGAAAGATCTTCCAAATTTCGGACAAACACCCGATCCTAATTATACCAAATTTAACTTCCTAAAAGACGAAGCACAACAAGCTTCTCGAGCATCGGCAATCATCATAAACACCTTTGATGGTTTGGAAGCTGAAGTTCTCAAAGCAATGGCAATGTTTCTCCCTCCTTTATACACCGTTGGTCCTCTAACCTTAATATGTCGCCAAAATTTGAACAGCTCAACAAATGCAGTTGGATCGAATAACTTGTGGAAAGAGGACGCGAGTTGCTTAGGATGGTTGAATACAAGAGCGCCAGGGTCAGTAATATACTTGAATTTCGGAAGTTTAGCATTGATGACCAACGAGCAAATGACCGAGTTTGCATGGGGATTGTGTAACAGTGGTCATGACTTTTTATGGGTACTTAGGCTTGATGTAATGAAAGGATATTCAGCTATTCTGCCGAAAGAGTTTCTTGATAAGACTAGCAGAAGAGGTTTGCTGATTAACTGGTGCCCACAGGAGAAAGTACTCATGCATCCGTCAGTTGGAGGATTCTTAACACATTGCGGGTGGAATTCCATAATGGAAAGCATAAGTGCAGGCCTGCCGATGCTATGCTGGCCGTATATTGCAGACCAACCAACAAATTGTTGGTATATGTGCGATGTGTTAGGGATAGGAATGAAGATAGATTACAATGTGAACAAAGAGGAAGTAGAAAGGATGATAAAAGAGCTAATGGTGGGAGAGAAAGGAAAGGCAATGAGGAGAAAGGCGTTGGCATGGAAAGAAACCGCCGTTAGTGCAACGGTTGAAGGTGGGGAGTCTTTCATGAATTTGGAAAGAGTAATCAAAGAGGTGATTCTCAACAAAATTTGAATTCATGGAATTTGCAAGTACGGACACATATGCATCTTGGAATAAAGTTTTATAAAAGAATGAGTGTTAAGCTTTTCGATGTTTTTGTTGTTGTTTTAAAAAGTTTTCAAAATGGATGCCTCCCAATTTGAAACTGAAATAAATGTGTTGTTTGCATGGAGAAAACGGTTGTTTGTTTGACCAGTGAAAGGATATGGAAAAGCTGTATATTTACTGTGGCGAGTACTTGTTCAGTGTCCGTTTACTCCCTCTGTTTCAAAAATAAGTTCATTTTTTGATTATGCGCACTTATTAAGAATTGATTAACTACTCTAAATATCTACACATGTTAAATGCTAATTTACTAGTTTAACACTAATAATTACACTTTATTGTTTTACTTGAAACCTTAACAAACAATCAACAAGAAATTTATTAGGATTAAATTTGGAAAACTATATATACGTATATATACGTACGCTGCATATTTTCAAAATGAATGGGGTACTTTATTGTCCTTTAAATTCAAAATGACTTCCTTCTTGAAACAAATGAAAGACAAAAAAAGACTTCCCTTTTGAAACGAAGGAGCACTTTATTTGGTTGTGTAGAGAGCGGTTTTATGAAAGATTTATACTTTTCTGTGAGCTGGAATCCACATAGGCTATCAGGGTTCTCACTCGATACAAGACGTCATGTTATCTGCTAGAAGGATATTGTTTTCCTCCTAAAATGCCGTGAAAAGCTAAGGAATTATGACATGGGCTATCAAAACATTATTTGTTTGATTTCTTTTAGGGAAAAAGTGGTTCAAGGGATCAAACTATCGTCTTTCTCACTTGGGTTTTTTCTGCAATGGACCAATCAACAACCATGACGAAAACTGGAAATTTTTTAACTTCATATTATTAAAACAAACAAAAGAAATCAAAGTTATAGAATCACTAGTTAATAAAATAAGGTTTTTATATGTACATTCCCATAAACTTAACTAAACAACAACAACAACAACAACAACTGAGCCTTTTATCCCAAGCATATGGGGTAGGCTACATGAACCAACATGAGAATCACGCCGGGTCCAGCACATGAATCCTCTATCTCCACTCACTTCTATCGAACAATATACTTTCATTGAGTCCTTTGGCAACCATATCGTTTCGTATCACCTCCATCCATGTTTTCTTCGGTCTCCCTTTTGCCCTTTTGCTATTACCCATATCGAGAGTATCTATTCGTCGAACCGGTGCTTCCATAGGTCTGCGTCGCACATGACCAAACCATCTAAGCCGGTTTTCCCGCATCTTCTCCTCCATGGGTGCTACACCAACTTTTGCACGAATATCCTCATTTCGCACCTTGTCTTTTCTAGTGTTACCGCACATCCAACGAAGCATGCGCATCTCCGCTACGTGCATCTTCTGTGTATGATGCTTCTTAGGAGCCCAGCATTCTGTACCATATAATAAGGCAGGCCGAATAGCGCTCCGATAAAACTTCCCTTTCAATTTTAACGGAAAGTTACGATCACACAAAATCCCTGTTGCACTCCTCCATTTCAACCAACCAGCTTGGATCCTTTGATTAATATCACTATCGATCTCCCCATTCCTTTGGATGATGGAACCTAGATATCTAAACTGGTCGCTCGGTGATATCTCTTGCCCTTCCACTGTTATACCAATATGGTTTTGACTTCTCTGGCTACTAAATTTGCAGTGCATATATGCTGTCTTGGACCTGCTCAATCTGAATCCCCGAGATTCCAATGTTTGTCTCCATAATTCCAATTTGGCATTAACCCCTGCTTTCGTCTCATTTACTAGAACAATATCATCAGCGAATAGCATACACCAAGGGACCTCATCTTGGATAGTTCTAGTAAGCTCATCCATCACGATGGTAAACAGGAAAGGACTTAATGCAGATCCTTGATGTAAACCAATAGTAATCGGAAAATCACTTGTTAAGCCACCGCAAGTTCAGAAATTTGCCACTACTCCGTCGTACATATCCTTGATTATGTCAATATACTTGACGGGGACCCCCTTTTTCATCATTGTCCCCCATAATACCTCTCTAGGTACCTTATCGTACGCTTTTTCTAAATCAATAAATATCATATGCAAATCTCTTCTCCTCTCTCGAAAGCGCTCGACAAGTTGACGAAGCAAATGAATCGCCTCTGTCGTCGATCGTCCAGGCATGAACCCATATTGGTTCTCTGTTATTTTAATATCCTTCCTTAGCCTGTGTTCAATCACTCTCTCCCAGAGTTTCATGGTGTGACACATTAGTTTTATTTCACGGTAGTTTGAGCAACTTTGAATGTCACCCTTATTCTTGTAGATAGGTACAAGGATACTTTTCCTCCATTCATTTGGCATCTTTTTTGTCTGCCAAATCTTATTAAACAGATCTGTCAGCCATTTAACGCCTATTTCTCCTAAGCATCTCCAAATCTCGATAGGAATCCCGTCAGGACCAACCGCTTTTCTTAAATCCATTCTGTTCAAAGCTTCTTTAACCTCAGTAAGCCTTATTTTACGCATGAAATCACGATTTATATCTTGAGATTGAATGACAAGTCCATCCAAATTCTTAGTAAAGCTCTCATTGAACAATTTGTCAAAATAATCTCTCCATCTTTCCTTGATATCCTCATCTCGAACTAAAAACTTAACTAAAAGTCTCTAATATATTATGTTAACTAAATATCTTTAAAAATCTTTATTAACCTTTTCAACCTTTTTACTATTTAAGTAAAAAAAAATCAAGTAAAAAACTCACTAGTTACATGTTTAAGTATGTATAATACAACCGACCACTTTTTACCTTTTAAAATTCTAATATTACAAAAGGTTACAAGTTTAAGTCTGTATAATACAACCGACCAATTTTTACCTTTTAAAATTCCAATATTACCCTTGTCAAGTTCTGGCAGATAATTGCTACATTTAGCAGGTACATTACTACATTTGATAAATGTAATAGTTATCTGCAAAGTGTAGTAGTTAATATAAAATGTTATATCAGATAAATGTAGCAGTTATCTGCTAAGTATAGCATTTAATGTAGCAGTTTACATGCTAAATGTAGCATTTATCTGCCAGAAATTGAAAAGAGTAATATGGAAATATTAAGAAATAAAAGGTGGTTGGTTGTACGATAAGGACTTAAACCTATAACATTTTGGATCTAGTGAGTTTTTCACTATTTTTTTTTTTGCCAGGAAGTTTTTCCGACTGTTTTTCAAGCCCGGAGAACCATTTTTCCCAAAATATAATGAACCACTTCATTTGCGGTGGAACAACACTAAAACTGATAAAACAAGAATATGCAAAACAATTGTTCATATAGTACCTCCCGGAGGGAGCCAGGATTAATTGTCCTGAGGGACGGCATTAAAAATAACATATATGTTATAACGTAAAAAATTGAATTTAAGAAATAAATAAGTACCAACTTCTCGAGCCATATACATATAAGATAATCAAAAACACCAAACCCTTTATCTTTGCAAAACTTATAATATTTGAAATTAGAATATTATAAATATAAAAAATCAGACTCGATAATTTTTTTATGGATCCAGACCAGTCCATTTTCCCAACGAGTCCATTTACCCAACGGGTCTGTATGGAGTGGACCCAGACTCAGACCCATTATTAATTGGGTTAAACTCGTTTACCCTGACCCATTTGTCAAGTTTAATTTTTATCAGTCATTACTATAACTCCAAAGTTCACGAATAGTTTTCAAAAGTGTCACGCCCGCTTCCCAGTATACGTGGAGAGGACGCGACGAGGCCGCTACGTATTTACTGTGAAGTAAATACGCTAAGCGTATCTAAACAATATAAAAGTAAATGCACAAGAGACAAATTATAATAAAACATCAACTTTATTTATTCACATTCTTTTTACAATACATGGAAAAGTAAATATATGGAATAAAGCGATGCCTAAACAGTGGCATAACAAAAATGTAAAGTACTGAAAGGAAATGTGTACAATGAAACTAAAGCTCTGGGTTTTCAGCAAACTGATCCAAGTTTTCAGCGCTGGGCTCGACCTCTGGAAGATCCGAAACACCTGACAACATTCAAAGAAGAAAGAAAGAGAATGTCGTCAGCGAACAAATCGCTCGGTAAGTTCCAAAGATAAGAAAGAAATAGGATAGACAGACTAAGAAGGTAACTTTTAATGTTGTATTATATTGTTATAGTGTTGTGTTAACACTGTTGTTTGTAGTTTGGTACAGAAGATGCCAGTGTATACGAGAGGAGTCCCACTTACACCGGAGACTTTGGTAACCCGTAGTACAAGGCTCCGTCGATAATACCACGGAAAAACGACATGGATGTAATTACGTCTTAAGTGACCACCTCGTGCCACCTTTAACATATTCCGTACCAGTCTACCCTTAAACCCCGTGTTATCTTGATTGTATGGTTGTATTGTATTGTAAACTGTATAGATTGTATGTTTGGATGACTGACCGAAACCATGATATCAGTAAACGGATATAACTGGAGAATCATGTATGTAACTGTAGAATTATAGATGTAACTGTACAATCATGTAAATGGAATGTATATCCATGGCTCGGTTCAGTCAAGTTGATGGATTGAATAATGGATTCATGGATTTATGTTGAATTGTAATATTGTAAATTGTAGATTATAGATTGTAAATTGTAGATTGTAAATTGTATATTGTATATTGTAGATTTTATATTTGTGATATTTCTAGTGAAAATATCCTAATTTCATAAATAAAGGTATTTATTTGTAATATTGATTTTGTATGGAATTCATGGTATTTTAGTGTAAAATGATTCTTGTGACATTTTTAGAAAAAGTGTAATATTTGTAATAATTCAAAATAGATATTTTTATGTTACATATACATATATTTATATGAAAATAATTTTAGTATATATATATAATATTCTAGAAATCTCGTTTTCTTAAGATGTCGTATTTTAAATCATTCGAGACCGAATGCTCCTTGCGGAGGTCTGCATCTCGCACTACTAAGCTCGAGGATGTGCGATAATCCGCACCATCTCGAACGGGTTCCCCAAATGGGTTGATTTATTTGTAAAGATTTTGATTTCCCGTATTCTATGCTTCCGAGGGTATCGTGCTATGTTGCATATGAGCGTGTGAGGAGGTAGATCGTTATCTCGTGATCTACTTAAATGTATAACAAGTTTAATGGTTTAAATATATAATTGAAACAATATGGTATTCAAATAAAAAATACGATAAAGTGAAATAGCCATCATTTCATGAAATGAAACTGGATCAATTTGGTTGATTAGTGTTTAATAGTCAACATGAGAGAGTTTAAGTATAATTGTATTAACGAGAAGTGAAGTTTTATAAGAAAACCGAATCGGAAATCGGATTTGTTCCGATTCCGTCGGTTTTGTAAATCCATATTTTAGAAAAGAAAAGAGAGGTAGAATTTGGGGACTTACGGGTTTTGGACAACTAGAAGAAAGAGATAGAACGGGGTGAGTCGCCGGTGCGTCGTTTCGTCGCCGGGAGCTCCTAGAATGATCGTCGGAAGTTCGCCGGAAAATTCGCCGTAGCTTCGCTTCATGCTCGATTTCAAAGTACACATTTTGAGAGTTGACTCAAAGTTTGGGGTGAGAGGGTAGAGCGTAGGGGTGATATTTATAGGGTTAGGTTAGGATTAGGGTAGATTAAGAGTTTTAATTTAAAAAAATGTAAAAATGTATTGAAAATCATTAAAAAATGGAGTAAATGAAGGTTAATGGGCTCTCTGGAAACGATCTAGGGAAATAAAGTATGCAGGGGAGTTGGGCAGGCCAAGAGGAACATTTCATCTTCAGGCCACGACCGAGTCAGGCCGGCCCGCCGGCATACTCGGCCGAGTCGGGTGCCTAGGAGGTGGGGGGTCGTCAGGTGAACACTCTGGTGCATTTAGTTTTCTATGTGTAGTGGGATTTTGGAAGTTATCACGTGTTAACTGTTGGACTTCTAAAAAATTTAAAACAAAATAATATTAAAAATAATGTGGGGAATGGGATTTGAACTTTGGTGACTTGGTTCAGTGCGTCATAACATCAATAATAATATAATCAAGGGTAGCAAGGCACGCAGGCATGAGTATGACGGTAAAACAGGTATAACAATAATATAAATAATGACAGTGCAGGGTAAGGCACAGGTGATGTGCAGTGAGTAATCTAAACTAGTCTACTGGGTTATCTACTCTCAAGTCTTTGAAATCAATTTGATGAATCATCGATGTAACTCAATAGTATCCCGTGCATGCCCGGGACCACGGTCTAAGACTCTCGGGCTGAATCCGAGACGTGCCGCAAGGCAGTAAAAGGGTAGTATGTAACGACGAATGATGTCATCAGCATCATCCCGGGGCTGGCCTAGCCCGTAAGACTGATCAGTAAAGGTATCGAACTGTCGAGTTACAAGTCAGGTTTCATCATTGATTTCCCCATACCCCCAGGTTATGTGTTCAAGTCAGGTATTAATAAATCTGGAGCTAATGCCAACACAGGATCAAGTAGGCACATGTTTTTCTGGATAGACGACATGAAATGTCCATAGGGACAACATGTCAAGGTTCTTGGTATTAGTAACAAGATCAAGTAACATGTCAAGCTATGGTACATCGGGTCAAGTCAGGTAGTGTACATGTATCAAGCAAGTTAAGAAGTGCACAGGTATCAAGTCGTATCAGGTAATAGTGTATCAAGTCATGTCAGGGGGTGCACAAGTGTCACGTGGGTGCTCATAATCAAACTATAATAAGCATGGGTACACAAAAACAAGTATGGGGTACCAATGTAACAATAAAATGGAATAGTGTGATGTGGTATGCAAATAGGTATAAATTCAAACACATGGATGCACAGTTATAGATTAGGATTAAGATTATAGTTCCAATATTAATTAGAATGCACTTTATTAAACATGGGATGTTACACAACAGTATTAGGTTATAAATGAGATCGGTAAATGTAGCTATATGTGTTCTATTCGATATGGATGCACATTGATATCATATGACTTTTAAATGATAAACTAGTTAATGCACGATATTCAATTAAACAATGTGAATGGTTATATTCAATTTGATGCGGTATGCTATAGTATGATATGTGACAAGATAGGTTTGCATATTCTAGATATGAAATGATAAGAATGAATGCATACGGTCATTGTAAAACTGTGAAACAAGTACTGTGGATGCACGGTTTGAAATTCAATAATTATGTTTATTAAAATAGATGCATAAAAAAATGTAATATAGTATGTAGCAAGATAAACTTGCCTCGGGGATCCATAGATGCACGGCATGCAGCAAGAATGCGAGAAAACGACGGAAAATCTCCATTGGGGCATTTCGTTGAACACTTTGCGCGCACAATCTGTTGGATATAGTGCCCTCAAAGTCAATTATTGGATCGCAGGTACGTGATTGCAATGATTGAGGGAGGACATATACCGGTAGGACAGTCTTACTCGAGATGATAGTATGCTATCTGGTTTGCCTTTATCAGTCGTGTACAGGTTCAAGTGACTGATCGCTGTTACACGTTGATAGAGCCCTTAGGATCTTGCTTAACTACCAACAGTATGATGGCGATCATATACGTGAGAGTTGGGTAGTCCATAAGCACATCTTTAATTGTGGTCCCCAGTCGTGGGAGTTTCGAGACAGGGCATCGATACTCCGGAGTAGACTAGTGTATACAGTAGAGACCCCGACGAGGGACGGTGGCCGGTCTCACAAGCCACTGGTGTCAGTTGGATCACCTAAGATGTATACAGGTGCTCATTGGGTTATGAGTACACCGGACAGGACTCGCCGGGAACCTGCTAGTTGGTATTATATCTATCGTCAGATAGCAGTTCCCTGGTGACATGTGTACAGGTTAGTTCATCGACCCGAGGTCGTCATTTGTCTCGTGTGAGTTCCCACTATGCTTTGATTTTTACCCTACCACGGCTCAAAGGAGTCGTGCAAACAGGTCTTTTTTGGGTACAGTCCCGAGCCACATGGAGGCAAGTGAGCGGATCGGCAGGGGATTCGTCTCTCCCGGTATTGGGGGTGAGATCGCGCTGTGCCTAAGAGAGCCATTACATAAAACCCTCGGCCAAGATAGGAGATTTACTGGTAGGTACTTCAGTAGTATCTCAGGGTGTTCTGGGCTATACTCCGACACGACTTATACCGCTATTGGGGGTCTGACGTTACCAGCCCCCTAGGCCGATATGCGATACTCATAGACGAACGGACCGGACTGTATGTATATTGTCACTGTTAGGCTCAGTAGGGTTCCAGGATGAGTTCGCTCATCGACTTCCCTTGAGGTCAGTACATGGGCAGCCGTTATGCACAGCTAGTGCCGCTGACTGCTTATGGTTAAACCCACTGTCAGGGTACTGATGAGTCATTAGAGTCCCCCACAGATAGTTTCCCAAGTTCGGGCGAAACGTTGTAGAGGCCGTTTGATTTTATGGCAGGGTTCGGAAAATGCACGTGCATTTACGCACGTGTTATATTTCGGACAGATAATACTTGTGGGCTTTGGTTTAAGCCGAATCCGAGTATTATACTGTGTAGATATAATATCTTTGTCTCAGTTGCATTTGTATTCGGTCGTAATACAAATGCGGGTATGTTTATACTGTTACGGGGTTATCCTGAAATTCGTTTCGGGATCGCTTTTGGAAGTTGCCAGTTTTCTATCACCCGCTTTAACATTCGGTTAAATGCGGATTTATCTTTTCTTCACTTAGGTGAGTCATAAGAGTGATGAGGGTGGAAGTTTCTAGAAGTTGTGACTAGATTAGTGATTCATTGTATGCATTTAATGAATGGATGACTAGGTTAAGATGATTTATTGTATTCATTAATTGTTATTGCAAGGTGTTATCTTTGACTCATTCTTTTCTTTTAGTGCTAATGGTTACATCCCCTCCTACACTCACCCCCCACCTCTTCAAGTAGTGGCCGGCCCCTTGTGAGGAGATGATGGTTGCTTGGAAAAAAGATTATTATAATTTTGGGTTCATGGAAATTAGTATACTCATTTTTCTCATTTCATTCAATCCAAAAGGCAACTTCATTAACCCTTCATCCATAGTTTTGGATGTAACGAGACAAAGTGTTCTACTCATTCTCTACATCAATCTTGGTCATCTCTTTTAGCAAACTTGATGGCCGAGTTGCCTCGGTTTAGAGGCGGGAGCCCGTTTAAAGATCCGTAGATGTGGTGCCACCTCGACGAGGAGACCGGAGATCCAGGAGATCGGAGCAGCCGTAATGGAGCGTGGGATGATGGTTAAAGACCGAAGGACTCGGATCGTTCGGTATAACATTTCTACCCACTTTGTAGTTTGTTAGTTTAGAAATAATGGCAGATCCGGGTTATAGTATACGATAGCGCCTGTTTCGCCCAATCAGAGCAAAGCTCTGTTGAAATTCAAAATTCAAAATTTTGAAGCAACGCTTCAAATATCGGGCGTAATGCTCCACATGTCAGGCGCTGATACGTCAGCGCAGCGCCCAAGAAGACGCGCCCAATCAGAGCAAAGCTCTATTTTAAGCAAAATTAAAGCAAGCAACGCTTCAGTTGCGCAGGCACTGCGCTGCGCGACACGTGTCAGCGCAGATGCGCTAGCGCAGCTACGTAAACACTGCACTGCGCGACACGTGTCAGCGCAGATGTGCTAGCGCAGTTGCGCTGCGCTTTGCGCTGCGCGACACGTGTCAGCACAGATGCGCTGCGCGACACTTGTCAGCGCAGATGCGCTAGCCCAGTTGCGCTGCGCTGTGCGCTGCGCGACACGTGTCACGCGCTGGGGCATTTACGCCAAACAGAATTAAGATTTTAAAGAAATCTTTCTGTTCTTATTAAAACAAGAAGATTTTCTTCTGTAAAACAAAAGCCCTTGGATCAAAGATCCAACGGTGGGGAAAATTCCCCAAATCACTCAGAGAAAGATCTCTTTAACAAAATTAACTAATTTATGGGCACTATAAAAGAGACCCCAGACCTCAATTCAAAGGCATGAACATTTTCTTGAAAAAAGTCAAGAGCTTCAAACAGAGAGAGAATTCTGAGAAAAAAAAGGTAAAAACCTTCACGAGAGAAAAGAAATCTCTTTTAATAAATCATTGATCTAAAAACCAGATCAATGTTCTTCACATAATAAACAGTGCTTTGCACTTCTCATGAACCACTGGTTCTTTAAAAACAAGAAAACAACAAAATAAAAATAGTGATTTGCACTTCTCATGAACCACTGGTTCTTTAAAAACAAGAAAACAACAAAATAAAAATAGTGCTTTGCACTTTTATGAACCTCTGGTTCTTGAAACAAAAAGAAAAACTTATTTTTCTTTAATCTAAATTAGATCAAGAAATCAAATAGTGCTCTGCACTTCTGTTCTTGAATCTAAAAGATTCTTAGTGTTTTGTACTTCCAAACTGCGCTGTTGCGCTCTTGAGAGAGGGCCACGTGTCAGCTACAGAATAACTTGCGCTACGCGCTCTTGAAATAGAGGTTTGCTCTCTGGAATCGGCGCAACTCACCCGAGCGCGCCACGTGTCAGCAGCGCAACAGCGCAGCGCACTGTGCCGTTGCGCTTGCGCTCACCAGAGCATGACACGTGTCCTCACCACAAGCGCTTGCGCTCAGTGATTGGCGCAAAGCGCCTGATAAATGCAAGGCATTTCTTTTCCTGAAGGGCCAGGCCCAATTAAAAGACCAAACAAGCCTAATTAAATTGATGCTCTGCATCATTTATAAATGGGCAGAGCCCAAACAAAATAATAAAAATGCTATGCAGATGCCTCGCAGAGTCCAAAATAAATTGATGCTCTGCATCTTTTATGGGCAGAGCCCAAACAAAAAAAAAAAGAAAATAATGCAATGCATTATTTTAAAATGGGCCAAGCCTTAACACAGGTCTAACAGACCAAAAACAAATAAAAAGCGTTGAATACTTTGGACTTAGCCCAATCATGGCCGTAAGTCCTCAAATTAAATTGACTGAGCGATATTGCTCCCTTAAATCAATTTATATCCGGTTCGAGGGTACATCTCCGAGCTCCTCCGACACCTCTCGTTGTAATCCTTCAACGACATCAGAGAGGCGACGGGTCCCAACAACCACACATGAATACGGACTGCGGGGTCCTTAAACTCGTGGACCGAAACGTCCCTAAACTAATATTAGACCGAAACGTCCCTAAACTAATAATGGACCGAAACGTCCCTAAACTAATATCGGACCGAAACGTCCCTAAACTAATGATGGACCACCACGTCCCTAAACTGGCAATGGACCACCACGTCCCTAAACTGGAACATGGACCACCACGTCCCTAAATTGGCGATGGACCACCACGTCCGTAAACTGGAATATGGACCACCATGTATTTAAACTGGAATATGGACCATTATGTCCCTAAACTGGAACAATAGAGCCCCCAAATGCTCTTTTGTCGGATCCAAACGATCCCGTTAAGTTGATCTTAGTCTCAAATCAGACTAACGTATCCTTAATGAACGTTTAAATCGATCTTAGCCTGAATACGGCTAACGTATCCTTAAACCAAAACACCAAACCCAAATCTAAGTAAGTACGGATTTGGACTAATCCACGTCCTACGGGCGACGGCATTACTCAGTCTCCGTATACAATCCATGAGCAACCACAAACAAAACAAACACACACGACACGAAGTGAAATTCTGGAGAAGGAGAAAGTGGCTACCGCGATGCGTTAGTGTAATTAACTGCAGGGGCTCGCGCCTGCAGGGAAGAGCGTCTCCACAATCAAAAACCCTCAAGCGAGGGGGAATCTGACAAAGTGTGCTATATCGGCCGCATCCGTCTAAACCTCCGATACACGGTGTCATAAATCAACTTGGCATCTTTGGAGAGGTGGACGGATAAAACCAAATAGCATCTGCCCCGAATCTCAGCGTCAGTACTTCGCAGTCTTGTACGCTGTCGTTCGGAGGGGAACAGATTCTGGCACGCCCGGTGGGACCTTTTCCTCTTTCCACTCCATACTTCGTATGTCATCCTCGCGAACCAATCGCGGTTTGTTAAATGGTTGCCTTCGGATTTCAAGTTACTAAGATTTGGTCTTTTGCCTGGCGCAGAACTCAAGATTCAATGGCCTTTAACTGCACCAATTGCTCGAAGTACCACTGCAACGGACGCTCCACCTCCCCCGGAGGTATGGCATATGGACCCCAAGCGGCTTCCGTCCTCGCTCTGCCGGTAGAACAGGTGACCCAGGCTACCACCGGCCTGTTCTTCAGGACTATGATCCCACTTACAAGCTTCTCTGCGCCAATACCTGCACCGGAAATGAACAAGAAGTCGGTCTTCGACCGGCTCACTGCTACGACGGCCCCTGTCAACGGGTCTCCTACTACCAAACCGACAGCCTCTGTTTTCACCAGGCTAAATCAGAACTCTAAATTGGCTGTCCCAAGGAAGGCAATAACTGCTGCTCCGGAAGTCGTCAAGGCGGCTTCCCCTATTAAAGAATCAGTCTTTTCAAGACTGACGATTCCTGCTCCTGTCCCTGCTCGAGGATCCGTCTTCGACAGGTTGAATATCATCCCTCAAAGGACAACCTCAGTCTTTGAGAGGTTAACACCAGCGGCGCCCTATTCAGACAGGGGGCAAAAATAAGCTATCTCTATCTCTGAGCCAGTCCCAATGGCTCGTCGTGCTCGACGTCGCCATTGGCGACGAGTGAGGAAGGCAGGGGGCAACTCCCCCTCAGGGCTAACTCCACCGGCTCCAGTGGTGGAAGTCAACGCTGCTGTTCCAACTGGGAATAGCTTTGAACTGCTGAGGAGGGTACGGAAGAACTCTCCAACCACTACACTGAAAAGATCTCCTCCGCCTGCGGAGAGAGTTCCGGAAACGAAGCAAGAACAATCCCATCAACGGCTGTCCTAAAAAATATACAAGGTTTGGCGTAGGGTTCAAGACTCCGTGATTGACCCAGGTCATTCTCGTCAACAGAAGAAGGCGAAGGTGCAAAAAGAAAAGGACCGTCCTATTAAACAACAAAGGACAACAATCACCAAGATGCCTACTGCAACGGCCCCCTCCACTTCAACGGCCAACAAAAGAAGAAGGCCAGAGAAAACCCCCACGCCCACGGAAAATGCCAAAGGTGGTGAGCCTAAACGCCCTAAGTCCGGGGGCATGATAGTTCATACAGTTTATGTGGCATCGGGAAAGGAGGATAGCCGCATATCAACAGGTCATAGACCGCATACACGGTCAGTGACCAAGGCTCAGGAATAGCAACAGAAGCTCCAGGAGATGATGAACGCTATGGCCGCACTTACAGGGCCAAAAGAGAACCCTAAAACGTCCTCAGATGAGCGCCACGAGGAAGAAACCGACGCCAAATTCCTTCGTCGGATATTGGAAAAGAAGGACAAAGAGGCCGCTGAACAAGCAGCCAACATACAGCGTATGGGCCTCCTCTTCCAGGACATGATAGGGATGATGATACAACAAGAGCCCCCGGTTGAAGAGCCCCGATCGTTCTTGGAGACGATAGGGGAGAGACATCAAATCCTCCACCAACTCTATCGACAGCTAAAGAGGATACAATCTCCAAAGCTGATTTGGATGAGTACATCGCCCAGCAAATACGGGTTCATCATGCGACCGAAGCGGCCGGTCAGGTCGTAAAAACGGGACGGCCATATCCAAGTTGGTACGATCAAATCAAGTACCCACCCGGTTACACAATTCCCAAATTCCATGTCTACAAAGGGACGGCCAATCCTCATCAGCATGTTGCCCAGTTCAGGGCACTCTGCGGCAATACCGGCGGTGATGACAAGCTGTTGCTTCGCTAGTTTGTTGGAAGCTTATCAGATACGGCGTTCGAGTGGTACTCTGAGCTCCCGAACGACTCTATTAAAACCTTCGTGGAGATGGAGCTGCTGTTTACTCAGCGTTTTGCAAGCGCCAGTGAACGTACCCCGATGACGGCACTGATTAACGCCAGGATAAAACCCGGCGAGACGTGGGTTCAGTACGCTATACGATGGCGGAACTTATGGTCAAAGTGTGAGCAGCGCATTGAAGAAGCTCCCGCGGTGGGTATGTTTGTGGGAACCCTTGATCCGCAAGCAACCATCTCACAATTTATGATGTTTTTCAAGCCAACTACCTTCCAGGCCTTGATTGACAAACTAGCGCAAATGGATCAAATGGGCCATAAACCCCCTATTCCAAGGCCGGACTCCCGAAATGACAAAGGGAAGGGAAAAGCGATCGTCGTCGCTAATGCTCAACAACAACCAAGCGACTCGAAGCCGGTTTCTCGTCAAAATAATATGCGCCCGTACGTACCCCTTGAGGATAGGATGGGACGTCCTTATTCCTTTCCCCGCGATAAAACGAGGAGGTTATTCGAGCTGGCGTTGCGCAACAGACTCATAAATCTGCCGGATCCAAAACGTCCGTTGCAACCAAGTGACGTCAACGAGCCCAACTACTGTCCTTATCATTGAGTACTGGGCCATCTGATCGAAGATTGCTACGTTTTCAAGAATTGGCTTGAAAACCAGTACCGACAGGGCAAGTTCGCGTTATCTGACAAATGGAAGGTGAATCCCCCGCAGCCCCACACCTCTAAGGGGACGAATACGCCGGGGGCAACATGCTCCGTCATTAAAGAAGCTCCTTGGGAGGTTGTATTATCAGCCAAGACAAAGAGGATGCTAAACGATCTTCAGACATGTCCAGCGATTAGGTGGAAGAGCCCGTTGGAACCGCAGGTCATTGAAGGGATGCTGAAGCCACGTCCAACCCAAAGACCTGTGATGGTGGCTTAAGCACTCGCAACCAGCCGTCAAAATCTTCGAAAAAGAAGAAGAAGAAATTTAAGATGCCCATGAAGCCCGGCGACAAGCGCACGGACTTACAAAAGCAAATTGACGCGCTGGATGAATACAACCAAAAGGCACGGACTCCTATTACGCTCCAAGAGTTCCTCAATCACGTCTTTCAAGAAGAAGATGAGGGAGAAAGTTCATCAGATGAATCCGAGGAATTTGTGGCGAGCTGTCATATGATTTCCCATTCAATCACGAACGATGAGGAGACTCCTTGCACCGAAAAGCTGGGGGCAGATCCTGAACCAAAAGTTCTGGGGCCATCAGATGAAATAATTGACGCATTCCTTAATGAAGCTCGGTTGAAAAGTAAAGCTGATCGGGAGCGTGAGGCGGCTATATTTGAAAGGGCTAAGCGCCAGCGACTTGATGAAGGAGCTGAGACGATCCCGGTAGAGCTAAACACCTCCGCTACCGACAAAAGCCAATTCAAGATGAGAAAGAAGTTTGCTAAGGCCATATCAATAGGCATGAAGCTACCATCCTCCGAAGAAGAAATTACTGGTGAAGCGAAAATGCACCCGTCTTATTGCTTATATCATCAGAAGGTTTCGCACCCCACTCAGGAGTGCAAAGCTTTCGATAGATGGTGGCAAGGATACGTTGCTCATTGACAACGCTTTAAGCGGGAAAGCGTAAAACTCTTCGAGAGCAAAGAAATACGACCGAAAGGCTTAAAAGAACTGCTGGCGGTTGTTGCATGGTTAACACCGGTAGATCACAAGTGCCCACATTCGGGAGTGATTCTGATGAAGAGCTAGAACTTGCCCCTCTCTTTAAAGAGTCCGCTTCGAGAAAAGAAGAAGAACCGAAGGTTTGCGAAAATATCCGGCTACGTAATCGCACGCTGCCCGAAAAGAACCTCGGACCCTCGAACAAAAAAGATAAAGGGAAAGAAAAAGCCACTGAAGATATCGTCTTAGATGACCAAGTGGTGGAAGAGCTAGCTGCCAAAGACCCACCAAAGAAGAATAAGGTGGATTACAACGTCTTAGCACATCTGAGGAAGCTGCCCTCATAGCTCAGCATTCTTGACGCCCTTTTGCTATCAAAAGAGGCGAGAGATTCGTTGATTAAGGCGCTCCAAGATCCAGAACAATTCCAAGCATGCCTGGCCGAGGAAAAGATGAAGGATGAATTGGAGGAAGTGCACACGGCCGATGTTACTTTTGGCGATGAAGACCTTCTACTTGGGACGTGCGAACACAATCGCTCTCTCTATGTCTCGGGATACTGCCATGATATAAAGATAGGCAAAATCCTGATCGATAACGGGTCGTCTGTTAACCTACTCAACGTACGGGTGTTGAAGGAAATCTGCATGAGCGTCCAGCACCTTGCTCGGGACAAGATCACCATCTCCGGGTTCGACTCCCAATCGTCAAAGACTCTTGGATCTGTGATACTAACGCTACGGTTCGGGCTACTCGTCACGGACATTAAGTTCCACGTCATAGACGCCAAGACATGCTACAACGCTTTGCTCGGCCGACCATGGTTACACGAGTACAACATCATCCCTTCTACACAGCATCAGTGTATGAAGTATTTTAAGGATGGTTTCGAGTATACCGTGATGGGAGAACTGAACCCGTTCTCTGTGAACGAGGTCCGCAAATATGAAGACGCCAAATACTTCTTACCGGATTTCGAAGACACAGAGAAGTATCACAAGCTGGAGAATAAAACTAACGCTACTACGTTGATCTTCGGCAGCGATACCGAGGAGGAAGAGGAGATGGTTTATTCGGGTCCGCCCCAACACAACAAGCCGGGACCATCAGCTCCTACGTTGATCTTTGGCAGCGACTCGGAAGATGAAGTCCATGCTGTATTCTCTGCTCGACCTTCAATACGAACGTTCGCTGATGAAGAGCAAAATCTGCAAGTCGCCATGGTGCCGCTTAAACACCATAAAGAACTGGATGCACTTAATATTTACAACGTAGAAGAGCTACAAACATTCTACATCCCTCCCAGGCGAGAGAGCGAGAAAGCAATTCTATTTTACCGCTCTGAAGAAACCAAGGTAGAAAAAGAAATCTGGCATGGCGCGGATTCTACGCTCGACAGGCTTCAGCCTATCCGTCTCCCCAGATATTATACGGAAGGTTTGAAAAAGCTGCTGAAACGCCAGGGGATACCCTTCAAATAGACCGTTAGAAAGGCCAAATTCTATGACAGGGTCTGGAACGTCCCCGGGACTCAACGCAAACTGCCTAACGGGAGAATGGAAACAAAAGGGCTTGGATACATCCGGTCAAAGAAACGAGAGTTACTACCCGGCTGCTACGTCGTGTATGACCTTGTTAAAGAAGCGGATGCTCAATGGGAGGACGCTAATCCTAAGCCAGTGAAAGTTCCAGATGCAAAGGAGCCCAGTCCATCGTTCGAGGAACAAATGGACAAACTTATAAAGAAAGCTGGTCAAAAAGTCCGAGATGATCACAATAGTGAGACGGCCATCTACGAGAAAGCCAAGACGCAACGCCTTCTCCAACAAGCCATAAAGGATGAAAATGCCGCCCCTTGCCAACCTGTTATAAAGAAGGCTCGGCGCAGAAGCAGAAATAAGTCGAAATGCCAAAAAGGCGCTCAACAGCAACAAAGTAGGGCTAAGAAGCCGCGCAAACGGGAGTTGAGCGTTATTGATCTATCCCTCATGAAGAAAATGGGCCGAGCGTACTCGTTTCCTTGGGACAAGATGAAGAAGATACTTGATCTTGCTCTAAAGCATCAAATGCTTACATTGCCGGAATCCAAGCACCCCGAACAAGCAAGCGAAGTCTCTGGCCCAAACTATTGCTCTTACCATCGAGTAATAGGGCACCCGCTCGAAGACTGCTTCACCTTTAAGAATTGGGTCGAAGATCAGTACCAGCTGGGCAAGTTCGCTCTGTCTGACAACTGGAGGGTAGCGCCGCCACAGAAACACGAGCCCAAGGCCACGAAAGAAGAACCGGTTCCGCATTGGGATTGGAAGCAAATCCGTACTTGTCACGTGATAATGATATCAAAAGAAGAGCTTGTAATACCCAGCCCTTTTATACCAAAATCTGTATCTTGTTAATCTAGAACCTTATTTAATTTATTTATAATTTTATTTAATTTTTATATAATTATTTATTTATTTTAAAATCCCATCTCTTTTATTTAATTAAAACCTAAGATTCAAAATAAACTAAAACCCTAAACAATCTTTCTCAGCCCACCTTTGTTTTTTAAAAATGAATTCCTTAAATATTTCCCGGCCCAATCCTTCTCAGCCCACAAAGAAAAATTCCCCTAGGAAAATCTTTGTTGTGAAGCCCGGCCCCCTCTTATATTTTATTTTTGTTATTTCTTTTCTTAAACAGGCCGGCCTGTTCCTTTACTAAGCCCACTCCAAATTCTTTTAATAAATTTCCTTTAATTCAGCGGCCCGGCCCGGCCTTCTCTTTCCCTCCAATTTCTCTATTCTTCTCATTTTTCTCCTCAGCCCACTGCGGCCGGCCCACTCTTTCCCTCACCCCACTGTTCATCTTCCAACGGCTATCTCCCCATTCCTCGCGCGCGTTACCCTCGCGATCCACCTCCTTCGCCTCCGCCTGCGCCCACGACGCGCACGTTTCCCCTGCGACCGCTCCCTCACCTCGTTTTCCATTATTCCTACTCACTTCCCTTCTCCTCCTCTCTCCCCCACCTAGCTCCCCACTCCTCCAGAAAACCCACATCGGCCGACTCCATTGTTTGAGCTCACTGCCGGAGCTAACTCCATCGACCACGACGCAACCAACTCCCAACACCACCGAGCCTCTCTCGCTGCACCCAACAACCCAAGGAGCCATCGCCGGCAACCCATGCTCACCCCTCGCCATTGACACCAACCCCCAACTCGAGCTCCTCCCTCGCCGTCTCCTCATCACCCGAGCTCACCACTTTTTCCCCCTCGCCTGCAACTTCTCTCTCTCTTTTTCTCCTTGCATCCCGATCTCTTCCTCTCTCTGCATCTGTGCCTCTCACATCTCCCTCTGCTCTCTCAGTTCTCTCTCCCCCGCTCTAATCCCTTCTCCCTCTCTCTGCCTAACACTCTCTCTCCCTGTCTCTCTCTCTCACCCTCCCTCTCACTCACTGTCTTTCTCAATCTCTCTCTCTCTCCTTCTCACCATACTCTGTTCTCCAACTCTCTCTCTCTCCTTAACCCACACCCATTAATCTCTAAAAGTTTCGACCCCGGTGCTGTCAATTACCGAAGCACAGGACGACTCCGGACAAAACTACGCGATATCCGCTTCTCGACCCAAGTTCGCACAAATCGGTTCCACGGCGTATATCACGCGTTCGTGACGACGTTGCTGCCTTGCGACCCCGAGACTTCTTCCAGGCAAGTTTTTACTTGCTTTCATGCTATTCTCTATAAGTTACAAGTCAATATCATGTATATATCTCATGTTTGCTTTACGTTAAATATTACAACACAACTGCTCGATGCTTGTTCCCTTAGGAAAACATTATCAAAATTGACGGAACTAAATGGTGTAGGTTGGCCCATAGGGCTGTGAATATAGTGTGTGATTTTTGTTGGATGATGTAATCGATAACGACTAAAACAACTACCCCCAAGTTTGATCGTAAAACTGTAATTCTGTTGCACCTGAAAATAGTTAAATTCATCATAAATCCTATACATATTAGAATGGTGCGTTCGAGGGCTTAAATCGAAGCTAACTCGACGAACTTTAACCCTATGCTAGTTTCCAGACATTTCTGTACCTAAATCATGATGATAATTGTATCGGAGTGCGACTCTGGACTGCAGTCCAGAGCGACTCCAGTTTTTGGTTGCTGTTCCGTATTGTGTACCACAGGGTCTCCTTAACACTTAGGTTGCGGAACCCCGCTGTTCACAATAGGTAAATCTGTTAGCTAGACAACACAATTGATTTCATTCTGTTTCGTTACCGTTTGATATTTAAATTGTAATTTAGAAGATCGGGACACATAACAGTCCCAGCAGAATCAGAATTGACATGTTAATATTAAAAAGATTGTAACTCGTAACGTACAGACGCGATTGAAGATCCGTTTGTTGCGTTGAAAACTTTACTGAAAACTCTAGAATTCATCCAACTGTAGCGTCGCTAAATTATGATCCCAAGTGGGATTAAAATACGTTGCGAAATGGATTCCTGATTCTGAAATTGGATTTCCAGCCGCGAGCGCTTAAAATGAAATGGTTATAACTTTTGATCCTGGAACCCGATTGGCTTGAAACAAAATTAGATGGATAGATAACTGAACATATTGATTACTACCTTTTTATCATTTCGCCAAATTATATACATATGTTTCATGATAAATCGTGCAAGTGAAAGAATGCGGTTTCATAACATCCTCACCATGTTTACATACTTGTTCATGCATCATATCATACCCATGTCATTGTGTTGATAACCTAGTGACATCGTGCATTTACCCAGTGTTAGATTTTAGTGTTGATTGTGGCAAGTACGTCAGTGTTCGTGTATTCGTGATTAAGTGAAAGTGATACGTACTTGTGCACAATCAGTGTCCCTTTTATTCTATTGCATTGTCGACGTCTGTGGGATGCGTGTACGTGTGACTATAAGTGGTATGGGACACTTATGGAAGCGCTTGCACGGATGTCACAGATAAGGCATCCGACACTGCCATTTATCTTAGGTATTAGTCGGGACGTGCTTGATGGAGGTCCTGCCTCCAGTTCTCGCGCAGACTTGTCACGGATCGATTAGTATTTAGGGTTATGGTTAGCGTTTGATGTAGACCTCGGGGTGTGGGGTAGTTCAAGTGTGAATTCAACAGAATCTCGGGAGTCCCATGCCGGCTTATATATTTAGGGAGTTATATGGAGATTTACAGGGTATGTGCTATATCACCGTGATACACTTGTTACATGTTGGGCCCGTGGTCCCTTGCCCTTGGGTTCTACCCTTGGGTGGAGGACACTCGCGAGTGGTTGACTCTCACACTTGGACTGACGATAGGCTTATTGACTTGTACAGTGAGACTTAGAGACTGATAGGGTTACTGTCATTTACATTCATTCTATACTGTCTTGACAATCGTGGCATATTGTTATACTGCTTTATTCTCCGCTGCATTGATCTCTGCTCATTTATATTCATGCATGTCATTGATTTACTGTTATTCATATCCATTACCACTGTTAGAACTGTTACTTGAGTATATACATTATATTGCTATTGTGTCGCTCTGACGACCTGAGTATGCATGCTCAGTGTGAGGAGAAGATTTAGCCTGGACCAGCGCATCTCAGACTTTCTGACTTGCTTTCCCGAGTTACATTCATTGTTCCCCTTCAGGTCAGTCTTTACATTGTTTTCTTCAGTTGCTGTATTTTTCCCTTTACCTGTGCATCACTTACTGTTTACCATGATAAACTAGAAGCCGAAGTGTGACTACGGCAGGACATTTCCTTGACCGTAGGAGCATGGCTGGCCTTGTCTACCCCTCGTATTCCGTATTTTGGGAAGCGGGGCGTGACAGAGCTCGAGGACATAGATGAGCTCCCTTGGTGCTTCGAAAATAGCAGCGACGAGGTAATCTCAGAGTTCCCACCAGCACTGAAAGAGCTGGAAGATGGAATCCATACCACTGCAGATAACCTTAAGAAAATTGAGTTGGGGACGGCAAACAATCCACGACCGACATTCATCAGCGAGTTACTATCTGAAGAAAGGGTAGCTGCGTTAAAGGAGGTGCTTCTGCAGCATAGAGATTGCTTCACGTGGAACTGTTCCGAAATGCTGGGACTAGATCCAGAAATTGCTGTACACAAATTGGCGATATCCCCGAACATCAAGCCAGTCAAACAGGCGCCGAGGAGAATACGGCTCGAGCTCGAGATGAGTATCAACGCCGAGGTCAAGAAGCTGATCGACTCCGGCTTTATCCAGGAGGTTCAATATCCTGAATGGATCGCTAACATCGTTCCGGTGATGAAGAAAAATGGGACGGTGCGCATATGCGTGGACTTTCGGGATCTCAATAAAGCTTGCCCGAAGGATGATTTTCCAGTGCCAGTCACCGAATTGATGATAGACAATACATCCACTCATGAGGTTTTCTCCTTCATGGACGGCTCATCGGGGTATAACCAGATAAAAATGCATCCCGAAGACCAAAAGCACACAGCCTTCAGGACCCCTCTAGGTATATTCTGTTATAAAGTGATGCCTTTCGGTTTAAAGAACGCCGGTGCTACTTATCAGAGGGCCATGACGAAGATCTTCGATGACCTTATACACGAAATCGTTGAATGCTATATCGACGATCTCGTGGTTAAAAGCAAATCATATGAGGAACATCTCGAACATCTGAAGACCGTATTTCAACGCCTTTGACAATACAACTTGAAGATGAACCCTCTTAAGTGTGCATTCGGAGTTTCCTCGGGCAAATTCTTAGGATTCATCGTCCGACACCGGGGTATCGAAATAGATCCGTCCAAGATCAAGGCGATCATGGAAATGCCTCCGCCGAGGACTCTCAAACAGTTGCGGTCTCTCCAAGGGAAGCTCGCATACATACGGCGATTTATAGCCAACCTCTCTGGCAAGTGCCGCCCTTACAGTCACCTGATGAAGAAGGGAACTCCGTTCGTCTGGGATAAAAAATGCCAAGGCGTGCTGGACGAAATTAAACTGTACCTGCAGAACCCGCCGGTGTTGGCTGCTCCGGTCAAGGGAAAACCCCTCATTCTTTATACAACCGCCCTCGAAGGTTCCTTAGGCGCATTATGGGCACAAGAGAACGACCAAGGGAAAGAAAGAGCACTCTACTACTTAAGTCGAGTTCTACTGGGGACAGAAAGCAACTACTCCCCCATTGAAAAACACTGCCCGGCGTTAATCTTTGCGATAATAAAGCTCAGACATTACGCGTTAGCACATGAAGTCCGTCTCATTTCGAAGGTGGACCCTCTCAAATATTTAATGTCAAAGGCCATAGTGACAGGTCGACTCGCTAAATGGGCTCTGCTCTTGATGGAGTTCTCGATAACATATCAACCTCTCAAGGCAGTGAAAGGCCAGGCCATCGCCGATTTCCTCGCTGAGCATCCGATACCGGCCGATTCTCCTCTGAATTGCGATTTGCCAGACGAACATGCGTTTGACGCGATCCATGGTGGTGATACCCAATGGGAACTTTATTTCGATGGAGCATCTTCCATGAAAAAGCGCAAACAGAGTACCCCTATAATCAAATCGGGGGTAGGCCTCATCTTCGTAACTCCACAAGGAGGGATTATGCGCTTTGCTTTCTCCTTAACAGAGCCGAGGACAAACAATGAAACCGAATACGAAGCTTTGATAGCAGGCCTCGAGATCGCCATTGACATGGGAATTGAAGACCTCCTCATATACGGGGATTCTCAACTGGTCGTTAGTCAAGTAAACGGCGACTACCAAACGTGCAAGCCAGAATTGGTGAAGTACGGTGAAAAAGTGCAACAACTGTTGACCCGAATTCCCTCCTATACTTTGGAGAACATACCGCGCGCGGAAAACAGCAAAGCAGACGCGTTGGCCAAACTTACTAAAGAACTGGCTGACGAGAACCTCGATGACGTTAGAATCATGGTACAAAGCCGTCGAGTGCTTGCCCCAGCAGAAATATCTCCGGAATCATCCGAAGAAAAGGAAATGACTGAGCGAATGGCTCTGCAAATAAAAGACTGGGAAAAGGCCGAGGATTGGAGGGAAGTCTTCATAGACTACTTTAAGTCCCACCGATTGCCTGAAGAAGCGTCCACAAGACATCAGCTCATGAAGCGGGCTCTATCTTTCACCTTCGTCAACGATACTCTGTACAAGAGATCGTTTGATTCTTTGTGGTTGAGATGCTTGGGACCTGACGAAGCGAAAAGAGTTATTCAGGAAGTTCACGACGGACTCTGCGGTTCTCATCAAGCGGGCCCAAAGATGAAGTTGAAGATAAAACGGATGGGCTACTACTGGCCCACGATGATTCAGGACTGCCTCGAATATGCGAAGCAATTCCACTCATGCCAAATTCATGAGGACTTCATCCACCAGCATCCAAACCTACTACATCCAACGGTGGCTAGCTGGCCATTCGAAATGTGGGGGACTGATATAGTCGACCCCATTGAATCAGTATCGTCTAGGGGACATCGTTTCATCCTGGCAACGACTGACTACTTCTCCAAATGGGCAGAAGCAGTACCGCTGAGGGAAGTAAAGACGGAAAATATCCTCCACTTCTTCAAGACGCACGTCATATATCGGTTTGGAACTCCGAGACGGATCATCTCCGATAACGGGCCAGCTTACAGAAGCCACAAGATCAGTCGCTTTGCACAACAGCACAATATAGACTGGAGATATTCCTCGGTTTATAATCCGCGAGCTAACGGTCTAGCCGAGGCCTTCAACAAGACCTTGACGAAAATCATGAAAAAGACGGTGTCTCGAAATAAGAAAGATTGGCACGAGAGACTGCAAGAGGCCCTTTGGGCGTATCGAACTACATTTAAAACGGCCACAAACACGACGCCGTATGCGTTGGTATTTGGGACGGAAGCAGTGCTCCCCCTCGAGATAGAGTTACCCTCTCTACGAGTGGCAGTCCACTACGAGCTAACGGACGAAGAAAATGCTCAGCTTCGGCTTGAGGAGCTTGACGCCCTTGATGAAACCCGGCTCATAGCACAGCAAAATCTGGAAGCTTATAAAGCAAAGATGACGCGCTCATATGAGAGATTGATCCGGCCGAGGACATTTCGCCAAAGCGAACTTGTGTTAGTGGTCAAAAGGCCTATGATCCCCAATCGCGCCAAGCGGGGAAAATTCGAGCCAAACTATGAAGGCCCATACATCATAGATAAGGTCTACCAAGGTGGGGCCTATCTACTCATGGACATGCACGGTGAAAGGCCTTTCAGGCCGATAAACGGTCGCTTCCTAAAGAAATACTATGCTTAATGAGCCGCAGCCTAGGTCAATGGTAGATGACGACGACTATGTCCGCTCACTATCTTCCTAAGCTCAAACTCCATCAGCAGTAGCCAGCCTTCTCAAACGTCGGACCGAAATGTCCTTAAACTAATAGCAGACCGAAACGTCTTTAAACTAATACCGCAGCATCCTTAGGCTGACGAGATGAATAAAAAAAAATAAAGAAAAAATATAATAAATAAAAACGGTATGTCCATAAGCAAAAAGGGCACGGATGAAAACCCGAAAGGGCTCCGTGAGTAAAAACAGCAGGGCTACCGGCGAGTGTTCGTGAAAACCCGAAAGGGCGCGACCTCATAAAAAAAATATGTAAAATTAAAAAATAATAAAAAAAAACGGTATGTCCATAAGCAAAATGGGCACGGATGAAAACCCGAAAGGGCTCCGTGAGTAAAAACAGCAAGACTACCGGCGAGTGTTTGTGAAAACCCGAAAGGGCGCAACCTCGTTAAAGAACACTTACAAGATCCTCTCGACCTTGTAAGGAGAAACCACCCGCGTGAGCTCCTTACGACTCACAAGGGAGCAACACACTCAGGGATCCCCACGATCCCTAAGGAGAAAATACACTTGCGAGATCCTCACGACTCGTAAGGAGAACTCTCTTATGGGACCCTCACGGCTCATAAGAGTTGAAAGTCTTAAGTTACAGAGACCTAAACCTGTGCTTAAACAACTCCCACAACTTCCGATATTGCCCTACAAGTGGTTCAATACTGACCCTTGTATACAATCCACGGGTGCAAATAAACATTTCCCTAACCAAGTCTCATCCGTGACTGGGGATATGTTCGTATGGTGCGCGACCCTTGTAAGTCCTCTCAATTTACAAGGAGAAAACCCTCCTGTAGGATCCTTACGACTTACAGAGGAACATGCACTTAGGAATCCTCACAATTCCTAAGGAGAAAATACGCCTACAAGATCCTCACGACTTGCAGGGAGAAATACCTTTGTGAGACCCTTATGGCTCATGAAGTTAAAAGCCTTAGTCGACAGCGCCTTAACCCTGTTCGCTAAGCCATCTTTGTTCGACATCGACGGAGGCAAATGATGATTCGCTCCTGGCAATATCCCAGTTGTAGCGATGTTGATGCCGAAATTGGTGTCTAATTCCAGGTTTACGGCGGAAAGCCAATAGGCCACACATGCATACGGAATAGCCGAAATGATTGGGCAACTTGCAATAAAAAGCAGCAAGTAAAAATGTATGCATGCAAAATAGCCGAAATGATTGGGCAACTCGTAATAGAAAGCAGCGGGTAAAAATAAAATAAATAGCCGAAATGATTGGGCACCGCGAAAAATAGCCGAAATGATTGGGCAATCACGACCTTCGCGATATAAAAGCTGAAATGATAGAGCATCGCGGAGATAAAAAAAAATGATGATAAAACTTTGGCCCTACAGTTAAGATCACATCGATCCCTGTATACAATCTAAGGGCGTAAACAAAGAGGGAACCATACTTTCCCAACAGGATCCGCCAGAAAACGAAGCCAAATTCCGACGGTTCATCCCAACGCTAGGGAAACAAATAATCCCTAGCAAACTCCTCGACTCACGGATACAAACACTCCTTGACGAGAGCCTCCTGATCCGCGTCGACTCGCAGAGCCACCAGTGCCTCCGTGGGAAATCCTCGACTCGTTTCAAACCCCAAGGAAACAAATAATCCTTGGTGCTTGGGAAACAAATAATCACTAGCAAACTCCTCGACTCACGGATACAAACACTCCTTGACGAGAGCCTCCTGATCCGCGTCGACTCGCAGAGCCACCAGTGCCTCCGTGGGAAATGCTCAACTCGTTTCAAACCCCAAGGAAACAAATAATCCTTGGCGCTTGGGAAACAAATAATCCCTACCAAACTCCTCGACTCACGGATACAAACACTCATTGACGAGAGCCTCCTGATCCGCGTCGACTCGCAGAGCCACCAGTGCCTCCGTGGGAAATCCTCGACTCGTTTCAAACCCCAAGGAAACAAATAATCCTTGGTTCTTGGGAAACAAATAATCCCTAGCAAACTCCTCGACTCACGGATACAAACACTCCTTGACGAGAGCCTCCTGATCCGCGTCGACTCGCAGAGCCACCAGTGCCTCCGTGGGAAATCCTCGACTCGTTTCAAACCCCAAGAAAACAAATAATCCTTGGTGTTTGGGAAACAAATAATCCCTAGCAAACTCCTCGACTCACGGATACAAACACTTCTTGACGAGAGCCTCCTGATCCGCGTCGACTCGCAGAGCCACCAGTGCCTCCGTGGGAAATCCTCGACTCGTTTCAAACCCCAAGGAAACAAATAATCCTTGGTGCTTGGGAAACAAATAATCCCTAGCAAACTCCTCGACTCACGGATACAAACACTCCTTGACGAGAGCCTCCTGATCCGCGTCGACTCGCAGAGCCACCAGTGCTTCCGTGGGAAATCCTCGACTCGTTTCAAACCCCAAGGAAACAAATAATCCTTGGCGCTAGGGAAACAAATAATCCCTAGCAAATTCCTCGACTCATGGATACAAACACTCCTTGACGAGAGCCTCCTGATTCGCGTCGGCTCGCAGAGAAACCAGTGTCTCCGCGGGAAATTCCCGATTCGTCTCAAATTGCAAGATGAAGCCCCAGGCAGCAGGAATCAAATAGCTTGCTTCCCGAACAATGGGACCCTGCAAGTCGATCCAAAAAGATGTCTTGCATACTATTCACGGGTCTCACTCTCCAAAGTCGAATCTCGACAAGGAGGGAAACAACCGCTTACGGGCCCTCTCGACTCGTAAGAGGGAAAAATTCTCTTATAGGATCCTTACGACTTGTAAGAGAAAACACACTTAGGAATCCACACGATTCCTAAGGAGAAAATCCACCTATGAGATCCTCTCGATCCGTAGGGAGAAAAGTCTCTATGAGACCCTCACGGCTCATAGAGTTGAAAAGTCTTAGGCTGCAGATCTGAACCTGCGGCCTAAGCCATCGCTATCTCTTGGAAAAAAAAAACTAAGTTATCTGCCAATTATGTTTATCAAAGATAACATGCTGATAATAAGAGAAGGCAGAAAGCAAAAGAGCATACAAGACATTGCAAAAGAAAATGTGTATCTTTATTCATTGACTTCAATCAAATACAAGATGAATCGTACAAAAGAATAAAGAATGGATACATATTATTTAAAAGGAAAATTTTACAAATACATTGATACAAATGCAGCTATTGGGAAGGAAGCGTCTTAAGTAGCTTTATCAGTTGTTCGTACACTTCCTTCCATGCCTTTTCCTGATTGGCCACCACTGCCAACTCCGCCTCCACTTGGGCCCGTTGCTGTGTGACAGATGCAAGCCGATCCCTGACGGCCTGATGAGCAGCTTCACGGCCTGGAGTGTCATGCTCGGCGACATCAAGTGCCCGCTTCAGTCTCAGCCCATTTGATATGCGCTCCAGAAGGCCCTCGAAGATGGCCTTTACCTCAGCGGCGTTTGCCTCAACTTCAGCACGCAGGCGAGCAGTTTTGCTTGAAGATTCTTGGCACTCCTTCAGCCTCAAAGCTGCTTCTTGTTCCAAATGACGGAAATAAGAAGTGCTTTGCTCGAGCCATGCTCCCCGTTGAGTGCTCAAGGCCAAAGTCTCGGGGGATAGGCGCATCGACTCCAGCTGATGAAGGCAAGCCTCAATCTCCCGACAATAGTTAACCCAAGAGGCGACAATGCCCTCGTCATGGAAGGTGGCAAATATCACCAACATCGGGTTAACCATCGTAGCTAAGTCCTCAGCAGATGTAAGATCCTCGACGTCGAGTTCCTCGATGTAGTCGCTTAACATGCGCAGACTATTCGCCGCACCTTTTGAGGACGGACGTCTCTGGGAAGGGCCGCCCGGTATTGTAATACGAGACTCAAAAGGCACTGAGACTGGAACGACAGCTGAAAAGGACAAAATGTGATTAGATGATGATTCAATAGATACGGAGAAAGTCATTGATAAGATAGTTTACTATACCGGTTGAAGCAGATGGCAAGGCCGGAAGGGCCGGTGGCTTAACCGATCTTTCTTCTCCCCCTTCAATTTGTAACACTGCGGTCAGGACAAGAGAGAGTTAGAAATAATTCTACCACTGAAAAACAAAGATATCAATCGGGAACGGTACTCACCAGCGCCACCAGAGGGGGAGGCGAATTCAGATGGAAAGGAGAAGTGTGGGAGCAACACTTGATAGAGATGGTCAAAAAGCACTCCTGAAAGACACAACAGTATAACTTTAGTACACAAATTATGTGTCTGGAAGATAAGACTAATAAATTGCAAACCCATACCTTCCAACATCTTCGAGGGTATGAGAGAGGGTTGAGAGGTGACCACCGCCAAGGCAGTCGTTGAAGGCGCTCCCTCGAGCGGTGGGGCATCGGCACTGGCTGCACCTGCGTTACGAAAAGATGAACTTGTCAGAAAGGATTGTGAGGTAAAGAAAGACAGAAACCTGGGATTTACCTGATGAGCTACCGGCTGAAACGGAGGTGACTCCCTCTTCTATTGACATGAGGCCACCGCCCGTGGCCTCATCACCCGACTCGATGGGGACCGTCGTCGTGCTCGCGCGGCCAGGAGACGGCGGAAGATCGTAGACGGGGAGGGCAATGATTGGAGCATTGCCGGACTCTTGAGAGAGAGTGGCTAACTCTTCCCTAAGAGTCGTACCCATCTCACCCGCTACTTCTTCGGGCTCCGCCGTCTCCATCGGCTCATCCACCGTCACCACGAGGTCGCCGGCCTCAAGCGCCTCGTCCGCCACCACCCTCGGTTCAGTTGTAATGATCATTTCATCTGCCGTCACTTCAGGCTGGGCATCAATGACCCTCTCAGCTGCAAACCCCTCAACCTCCATCTCGGGCCCCGAAGCCTCGGCGACGTTGCCCACCGTCGGCTCAGGCTCGGTAGGAGCTGCCTCCTCTGTCTCCTTGGGATCAACGGTTTTCACCTCCCCCTCAATCGGACTTGGCCCTGCAAGATAAGAGATATAAGGACCAATGGCATTAAAATCCTTATAAAAAAAACTCTGAGAGAAATATTACCTGAAGCGGATTTACCGTTTGCGCTCCGAACTGCGCGCCACCTCTCTGCGGGCAGTGGATAGGGCGACAGGGGCCTCTTCGGATGGAGTATCAGCGCGAGGGACGGTGCTGGGGCCCGCTCCCACAGCCAAGGCAGCCCTGCGCGCCTTCGCCTCACGCCTTAGCCGCTTTCTTTCCTCCCGAGCTGTCACAATGGACCTCTGTGACGCCTCTTTCACCACGGCATCGTCATCCGTAAACAAAGACACCTCTAGAGCCTTTAAAGCGTCTCTCATCGGCTCCTCAAGACGGACTTCTTGCGGTAACCCCGAGGAAGCAGGAACGTCGGCAGCCGGTAGGACATCTGCATCACTTGGCGAGAACGGCATTGAGGTTCCTTTGATTAAAAGGGAAAGGTTAGATTGACCATAACACAAGGGAAATGAAAACTTAATGAATCGAAACTTACTAAGGCCCATGGATGCTCTAAGACGTTCCTCCTCCTGGAAAGTCTTCAGAGAAGCGGCAATGGCTTCTTCATCAGTGATGCCTGTTGAAAGAAAAGAAAGAAAAGTGTTGTCAAAGGCAATGAAGAGGATATGTTGCAATAAAGAAAAGACGACTAGTAGTTACCTGATTGCGCAAGCTTAGCTAGCCATGCGTCACGCCTCGCCAACCACGCTGAAGCTTCGAGAGCAGCCTCCAAGTCTGTATCGTCCGGCGGCGGCATCACTAATCCTTCGTTAGTCCCGTATTCGATCAGGCCCTCGGCATAGGGAGCATGGGGTTCCTGACCGAACACGACGTCCGCAGCGAAGAGCGACTTCTTTTTCTTTTGCCCTCCGACCCTAGGCTCACGTGGGATCGACTTCCGCTTAGCAGCCACTTTGGGACGACGGGTCCCGATGTCCTCAGGCACGCCAGACTCCGGCGAGGATACAACCACTGTCTCCACTGGAGCACAGGGTGCGGGAGGTGCATCTGTGATATCAGGGAGCGGCAACTCACGTGGTGGACTTTGCGCACGCGATGGTCTGCCCCCGGCATCTTTTAGAGGAGGAACCACCGGGGTCCTTGGCACTAAGGGAGCGTTACGGTTGGTGCCGGGAGGTGCTTCTTTACGGTCGATCAACACTCGCCTCTCTTCCTTTATAACGGCCCCCGTCGCATGATTGTACCACTCTTTATATACATTAAGGAGTCGTGGAGCGCAGGCCGGCGCGCTGATGAAAAAACGAGAACCCGTGTTCAGGCGCATGAATGATGTAACGCGTTCTCTATCCCTTCTTCATTGGCAGCAGGTTCCAGTAAGAAAGCTTCCAAGGGTACCCCTTGATCGTAGCCCAGTTGTTGGGCGAAACGATGCGGGTTATATCTCATGAAGATTGCCGCACCGCCCTGCCTGAAGACTAGGAAGCCCAGTCTAATAGAATACAAGTGGAGGGTCTCCCGGGCCATCAACACTAAAGCTCCATCCTTAAAGGAGTCCTGTAATGGTCGCACCGCAGTGGTGGACGCTTTTCCAATGGTTAATACCTTGTCAATGAAGGACATCCCGACTCCAACGGTGTGAGGGCGAAGCAGTAAACCTCTGGCGTTCCGTGGTGAAGGGGTCACGATTGATGTGCCAATCAACTGAATAATGCGAGGGAAACCACACTTGTCAAAGAACGAGGGCCTTTTATGCATGCCGAAGACACCCGCCGTATGTAGCTCGAGCCACGACATAAAGTAGTGCATCGGGAAGACCACGTACAATACCCCGGGCTCGTTAGCATCCGCTGCTCGGCTGAGACCATGATATAGGTGCGCCAAGCTAGCGATCCCAACAGCCACCTTTACCCCGATGGCCATCCGGTGGGCTGGGTAAAAGACAGAGGGCCGCATACGATGAGAGTGCATTGGGATCGCAAACCAGCTCAGTCACAATCCAAGAAATCCTAAGAAAAAGGCCTCCTCATCCATTCCATGGGCCGCAATTTCTGCAAATGACATGGTAGGGAAGTCTGGAAGGAAAAAACCCTTTTGATCTATCTCCTTCTCCGGTAGGTTGTCCACACCTAAACCGAAAGGGTCATCCAGAGTGGCAAACTTGACAGCCTCTGATGAGAGGATGCTTGGGCGAAGGAACCGAGCGATGAAATCTTCAAAGTTAACCCCCCGACTCCCATGTTCGATAAAAAGAGATTCATAGATGTTCAACACCTTAATCAAACTTGGGAATTGATGTTGAACGGCATTCTCCGGTGTGACCCCCCTTACCACTGGCCTAGCACCAAAGACGTACACATCTGTCGGGAGCAGCTCCTTATAATGTTCTCCCATGACTGGTAGACCGGATACCTCCGTGAACTCCTCCAAAGAGATGGACACTTCCCGATCCATGGAAAGGAAAGTGTGGGTGGGAATGTTCCACTGCTCCAGGAAAGCCTTAAACCACCAGGTGGGGAGCGTGGGATACTGGAAGAGAGAGACGTAGACCGCGGTGTACAATCCTAATCTTATTAACTGCGACTTCTTCGTCGACAGGATGTACCGGGCCCACGGCAGGTAGCCAATCGGATGGCGGGGGATCAGACCAATGTTATATGATTGCCCCTAGGGCCTCGCCTCGCCCTGACAGATACGACGTCCTAGGATATCCAAGACCATAGGACGTTGGACCGGAACCGCATCCATAGCGGGATGAAGAAAGCTGTTCGCGGTCCAATCCACCATCTCCATGGCATACTGCACCGAGGGTGGGGTAGCATAATGAATCGCCGTGATGGGCTCGGACGGCACTGCGCATGTGAAGATGCGTCAACCCATAATGATCTGGTTATACCAAGACCCCCAAAGGTGGAGATTCTTGTACTCTGGGTCGTATTCTCTAATCATGGTCAGGACTTCACGGTCCAAGGGCGCCTCGGGAAATCCCTCCTCCGAGCGAACGAACGGGAATGAAGTGTCTAGAGACATGATCGCTGCAAAAGAACAATTTAGCCATTAGTGTTGTAATTCCAACGTTTGGCGTCTAAAAAAAGAAAATGCATTAATTAAATTAAATTAAAATTAATTAATTACACCACACAGCAGTGCAGTGAGTAGGAGACCAAAGAGGGACCCACAAAATCTGGATGACAATACGTCAGTTAACAAGACAACCTCATCATTGGATGAGATTGTCAGTTGGTCTCCAGGAAAACATTCCCATTTATAAAAAAAAAGGGGAAGAATCCCTAGAGACAAGGAGAAAATCTCCTCTTTCAAAGCAAAGCTCTGTCACAGAGTGACACTTGTCAAACTTTGATCTCAGAGAAATAAGATTCCTTAAAAGAGCATAGCTCTACGGTCCATCAGAAAATGTTACACCTAAAAGAATTAGAATTTTTGGAATCTTGGAAAATCCATGAAAAACTTGTGAATTTTTTTCATTTTTCAGATCTAAAAGATCTACAGATGATTCAAAGAGCAAAGCTCTGTTCATGGGTTAGAACCCATGAACAAGATCTCTACAGATCTATAAGTTCTTAAGAGCAAAGCTCTGTTTATGAAACCCCAATGGGGATCTCTTTAGATCAAAAGATCTGTGAGAGCAAAGCTCTGTTTATGAAACCCCAATGGGGATCTCTTTAGATCAAAAGATCTGTGAGAGCAAAGCTCTTTGGTTGAAGATTAAGTTCAATTAAGTTTAATTAATTTTACCTAAAGTTTTGACTTTAGAAATGAGCAAATCTCTGAAAGTTCTTGAATGAGAGAAAAGCTCTGGGAAATAAAAATCTTGAAATGATGAGATTTTTCTAAGGGCCAGAGGTCCTATTTATAAGGCGCTTGCGCCCCTTGAGCTCACCCTTTGATCCAACGATCAGGAGTTTGCCACCGTTGCACTCACGTGTGCGCCACGTGAGCGCAACGGTGGGGGGGCATTTGTTTCGTCCAATCAGAGCAAAGCTCTGTTGAAATTCAAAATTTAAAATTTTGAAGCAACGCTTCAAATCTCGGGCGCAACGCGCCACATGTCAGGCGCTGATACGTCAGCGCAGCGCCCAAGAAGGCGCGCCCAATCAGAGCAAAGCTCTATTTTAAGCAAAATTAAAGCAAGCAACGCTTCAGTTGCGCAGGCACTGCGCTGCGCGACACGTGTCAGCGCAGATGCGCTAGCGCAGCTACGCAAACACTGCGCTGCGCGACACGTGTCAGCGCAGATGCGCTAGCGCAGTTGCGCTGCGCTTTGCGCTGCGCGACACGTGTCAGCGCAGATGTGCTAGCGCAGTTGCGCTGCGCTGTGCGCTGCGCGACACGTGTCACGCGCTGGGGCATTTACGCCAAACAGAATTAAGATTTTAAAGAAATCTTTCTGTTCTTGTTAAAACAAGAAGATTTTCTTCTGTAAAACAGAAGCCCTTGGATCAAAGATCCAACGGTGGGGAAAATTCCCCAAATCACTCAGAGAAAGATCTCTTCAACAAAATTAACTAATTTATGGGCACTATAAAAGAGACCCCAGACCTCAATTCAAAGGCATGAACATTTTCTTGAAAAAAGTCAAGAGCTTCAAACATAGAGAGAATTCTGAGAAAAAAAGGTAAAAACCTTCACGAGAGAAAAGAAATCTCTTTTAATAAATCATTGATCTAAAAACCAGATCAATGTTCTTCACATAATAAACAGTGCTTTGCACTTCTCATGAACCACTGGTTCTTTAAAAACAAGAAAACAACAAAATAAAAATAGTGCTTTGCACTTCTCATGAACCACTGGTTCTTTAAAAACAAGAAAACAACAAAATAAAAATAGTGCTTTGCACTTTTATGAACCTCTGGTTCTTGAAACAAGAAGAAAAACTTATTTTTCTTTGATCTAAATTAGATCAAGAAATCAAATAGTGCTCTGCACTTCTGTTCTTGAATCTAAAAGATTCTTAGTGCTTTGCACTTCCAAACTGCGCTGTTGCGCTCTTGAGAGAGCGCCACGTGTCAGCTACAGAACAACTTGCGCTACGGGCTCTTGAAATAGAGCTTTGCTCTCTGGAATTGGCGCAACTCACCCGAGCGCGCCATGTGTCAGCAGCGCAACAGCGCAGCGCAACAGCGCAGCGCACTGCGCCGTTGCGCTTGCGCTCACCAGAGCATGACACGTGTCCTCACCACAAGCGCTTGCGCTCAGTGATTGGCGCAAAGCGCCTGACAAATGCAAGGCATTTCTTTTCCTGAAGGGCCAGGCCCAATTAAAAGACCAAACATGCCTAATTAAATTGATACTCTGCATCATTTATAAATGGGCAGAGCCCAAACAAAATAATAAAAATGCTATGCAGATGCCTCGCAGAGTCCAAAATAAATTGATGCTCTGCATCTTTTATGGGCAGAGCCCAAACAAAAAAAAAGAAGAAAATAATGCAATGCATTATTTAAAAATGGGCCAAGCCTTAACACAGTTCTAACAGACCAAAAACAAATAAAAAGCGTTGAATACTTTGGACTTAGCCCAATCATGGCCGTAAGTCCTCAAATTAAATTGACTGAGCGATATTGCTCCCTTAAATCAATTTATATCCGGTTCGAGGGTACATCTCCGAGCTCCTCCGACACCTCTCGTTGTAATCCTTCAACGACGTCAGAGAGGCGACGGGTCCCAACAACCACACATGAATACGGACTGCGGGGTCCTTAAACTCGTGGACCGAAACGTCCCTAAACTAATATTGGACCGAAACTTCCTTAAACTAATATTGGACCGAAACGTCCTTAAACTAATATTGGACCGAAACGTCCTTAAACTAATATCGGACCGAGACGTCCCTAAACTAATGATGGACCACCACGTCCCTAAACTGGCGATGGACCACCACATCCCTAAACTGGAACATGGACCACCACGTCCCTAAACTGGCGATGGACCACCACGTCCCTAAACTGGAATATGGACCACCACGTCCTTAAACTGGAATATGGACCACTATGTCCTTAAACTGGAACAATAGAGCCCCCAAATGCTCTTTTGTCGGGCCCAAACGATCCCGTTAAGTTGATCTTAGTCTCAAATCAGACTAACGTATCCTTAACGAACGTTTAAATCGATCTTAGCCTGAATACGGCTAACGTATCCTTAAACCAAAACACCAAACCCAAATCTAAGTAAGTACGGGTTTGGACTAATCCACGTCCTACGGGCGACGGCATTACTCAGTCTCCGTATACAATCCACGGGCAACCACAAACAAAACAAACACACACGACACGAAGTGAAATTCTGGAGAAGGAGAAAGTGGCTACCGCGATGCGGTAGTGTAATTAACTGCAGGGGCTCGCGCCTGCAGGGAAGAGCGTCCCCACAATCAAAAACCCCTCAAGCGAGGGGGAATCTGATGAAGTGTGCTACATCGGCCGCATCCGTCTAAACCTCCGATACACGGTGTCATAAATCAACTTAGCATCTTTGGAGAGGTGGACGGATAAAACCAAATAGTATCTGCCCCGAATCTCAGCGTCAGGACTTCGCAGTCTTGTGCGCCGTCATTCGGAGGGGAACATCGCCGGTTAAAAAGTTTTTGTTCCGCATTTGGCGTCTGATAGACGGCCGGGGCGCTACCGTAAACTTACACAATCGAACAGAACCAGGCAGTGCAAGAATATAACCGCGTGGGTAGGGAACGTCCACTGGGTTGCTCGGATCATCGGCGACGGTCACGGCTCCGGCGAGGTAGTCGGAAAACAATAATCCAAGAAGTAAAGAGAAGAAAAGAAAGCAATAAGAATAAAGGAGAAGAAGAATAAGGATGGGATTTTGATGATTTGGGGTTTAATGTTTCTGGAGTCAGAGGAGGCGATGGGAGGTAATAACGAGTCGAGGGTTTTCCGGCGATGGGTTTGCCGGCGAAAAGGAAATGAGGGTTTCTGAATCTTGGGGTGCAGGGGGTGTATCGGGAAGGAATGGAGAGTTGAGAATGAGGAGGGGAAGAGAAGAGAGGTGGTGAAGAGGTGGAGGTGAGGTTGACGAGGTCGACGGTGATGGTCGGCGACGAGGGTTGAGACGGCACTGGCGAGGACAGCGGCGAGGATGGGTGTGCAGCGGGATATCTTGATGTTGGGAAAGAGAGGAGAGGAAGGAGTTCGGGGAAGATGAGGAAGGAGAGGAATGTGGATGAAGGTGACGGCGAGGCACAGGGTTGCCGGCGGTGGAGGTTGAGTCTAGGTCGGTGTGTATGCAGGCTCGGGAAAGAACGTGGTCAAGGAGTGCAGGGAGGAGGAGAGGGGAGAGGAGAGAGGTGATGGAGAGGTCAACGACGTGGGTTAGGCGGCGACGGCGTGAGGCGGCGAGGGACGAGTGCGACGTGCGGCGTGGGTCGCAGGCGAAGGGTCCATGTCGGGAAAGGAGAGTGGGGAAGGAGGAAGAAGAGAAGGAGGTGTAGGCGGTGATGTGGAGGTCGATGGCGACGAGAACGGACGTAGGCGGGGTTAGGGACGTGGGTTCGAGCGCGGCCACGAGGAAAGAAGACGAAGACGGGAGAAAATAAAGGAGGAAGAAGAAGAGAGAGAGAGAGATGTGAAATTATAGAGTTAAAATAATATATATAAAAATTTATTTATATACATAAAGAAAGAGAGAGAGAGAAAGAGAGAGAGAGAGACAGAGAAAGAACGAGAGGAGAGAGATAGAGAGAGAGCAGGCGAGAGGAGAGAGATAGAGAGAAAAGAGAGATCGAGAGGAGAGAGAGAGGGGGGAGTGAATAGTGAGGAGATATGAAATTGGAAGTATGTGGGGGAGAGAGAAAGGAAGAGGGGAGGAGAGAGAGAGAGAGAGAGAGGTAAAGAAAAGAGAGAGAAAGAAAAAGAAAGGGAGAGAGAAATGTGAGTGGCCCACGAGACAGCGGAAATAGAGAGAAAGAGGGCTGGAAAAAGCTGAGACTAAGATTTAAAATATTTAAAAAGATTTTAATTCGTTTAAAAAATTTCTGTGAACTGTTTTAAAATATTCGACTAAGTTATAAAATTTTAAATAAATGAATTTTGGTGGGATACAGAAATATTTCAAAACGCGCCCGGGTCGGGTCTAAAATTTCAGATTTTAAATACGAAAAATATAAGCGACTTCCAAATTTCAAAATGAATGCTCAGTTAATGAAAATGCGTACCCTCAAGAACGGATGCACGTACGTGCGCGTAGCCATCCAAACACGTCCGTTTCACTAAATGGGACGAGAACAAGATGCGCGGACGCTACCACGGGGTTAGGGGTATCATGCAGGCTATGAAATGCAATTTTAATTTACTTTACATGACCTAAAATGTTATATGTAAAATATACGATGTTAGATGAAATGCCAGTATGCAGTATACATTAGATGCACGTGTCTATATAATAAGCCAGGGTAATTCATAAATATGAATCAAACAAGTTCAAGCAAGCGGGTCGGGTCGAATGCAAAGTAAAAAGTAATAATACCATTCGCACCCAAACACGATAAATAAATAAAATACCACAGATAAATAAATACGGTAACTGGAATTGGTATAAATGAACTAAGTTGTTACATTATACCCAACTACAAAAGAATTTCGTCCTCGAAATTCCAAGAACAAGAAAGGATAAACAATCAACAAACTACAGGAATAGATGTGGAAACTTTTGCCGGATTTCATCTTCTTGTTCCCAAGTTGACTCTCCATGTGAGCGATTTCCCCAAGAAACAAGTACAAGAGGGATAACCTTGTTTTTAAGAACCTTTTCTCTTCGATCCACAATCGACATCGGTCGCTCCTCAAAAGTCAAATCTTCTCGGATAGTCAGCTCCGAATGATCCAGCATGTGTGTTTCATCTCGAACATACTTACGGAGTTGAGATACATGAAACATGTCATGAACATTCGTCAAGGATTGCGGTAGAGCCAAACGATACGCTACTTCTCCAACACGCTCCAAAATTTCAAAAGGTCCAACGAATCGAGGACTAAGCTTTCCTCGACTTCCGAAACGAATCACCCCTCTAGTCGGTGATATCTTCAAGAATACCAAATCACCAACGACGAACTCTAGAGGTCTTCTCGATATATCTGTCCAACTCTTTTATCGGTCTTGTGCTTCTTTCATATGATTCCGGATAGTGTTAACTTTATCAACTGTTTGCATGATCAAATCCGGTCCCAACAATCTTCGTTCTCCAATATCGTCCCAACAAACAGGTGAACGACACTTGCGACCATATAATACTTCGAATTGAGCCATCTGAATAGTCGCCTGGAAACTGTTATTATAAGAAAACTCCACCAAGTGTAGATGATCCTCCCATGAACCCTTGAAGTCTAACATGCAAGCTCTCAACATGTCTTCAAGAGTTTGGATCGTTCTCTCCGACTGGCCATCTGTTTGAGGATGATAAGCTGTGCTAAACTTCAAACGAGTCTCCAAACTTTCCTGTAAGCTCCTCCAGAAGTGCGATAAGAAACGGGTGTCATGGTCGGACACAATGCTTACCGGTATTCCATGTAATCTTACAATCTCCTGCATGTACCGTTCTGCTAAAGCTTCCATTGATTGACCAACTCGAAATGGTATGAAATGAGCTGCCTTGGTCAAACGATCAACAATCACCCAAACTGCATTGTTGCCTTTTGGACTCCGCGGTAAAGCCGTCACGAAATCCATGGTTATATGTTCCCACTTCCATTGAGGAATCGGAAGTGGTTGCAATAAACCAGCAACCTTTTGATGTTCGGCCTTAACTTGCTGACACACCAAGTACTTCGCTACAAAGCGGGCAATCTCTCGTTTCATGCCTTCCCACCAGAAATGCTATGGTAGATCACGATACATCTTCGTGCCTCCTGGATGTACGGAATATGCTGAACTGTGCGTCTCCTTTATAACTTCTTCGTGAATATCTCCCTTTGGCACGCACAAACGACTACTATATCGCAATGAACCATCTTCATGAATCAACAAGTCCGTTCTCAGTCCAGCTTCAACCTGTTCTCGAAACTTCTGCAATCTAGGGTCCTGAAACTGCGCTGCTTTAATTATTCTCGATCAACGACAACTGTACTTGCACCTGCATCAACTGTCCCGAAGAATGCGGTAGCACAACCTCCAAATCGAATACTCCGAAAGTCTTCAATAAGTTCCTTCTGTGCAGTCAACATCTGAATTGCTGGCAACCGACTAAGCGCATCCGGCACAACATTAACTTTTCCCGGATGGTACTTAAGATCAAGATCATAGTCAGCCATCAGCTCCAACCATCCACGCTGCATCATATTAAGCTCCTTCTATGTGAACACGTACTTTAGGCTTTTGTGATCGGTGAAAACCTCGACCCTTTCGCCCAGTAAGTAGTGTCTCCAAATCTTCAAAGCAAAAATCACAGCTGCTAGCTCCAAGTCGTGAGTTGGGTAATTCTTCTCTTGGGTCTTCAACTGTCTCGATGCGTAAGCTATAACCTTCCCATGCTGTATCAAAACACATCCCAATCCTTTCCCAGATGCGTCGCTGTGAATCACCAATCCTCCGGAACTGTCTGTGTAAGTCCACGTTGCTCACCCCGGTTCTTACGGGGAGACGGAAACGGCAAAAAACAATAATTTTGGCTCAAGGCAACATGGACTCAAAAGCAAGGATCTTGGCTAAACAAGAAACTAGTAAATTACTAGAGGTTTTAACTACTATGCTGTAGAAAGTATACCTCACGGAACCGGTCCTTCGGGTCTTCATTCCGCTGTCCCGCTCGTCCATCCAAGCTCCAAGCGTCGATCCGGACCTTGGGCACCTCCGCGGTCTTCTTGAGTCGAAGACGATCCACCCGAGAGTTTTACACTAAGCTCCACCTCAAGCCAAGGCAACTAGGGCAAAAAGATTGCTAGTCAAGAAGCCCTAGGAAGTGTAGAGGAGATGTATGGATGTATTTGTCTTTGTGGGATCTTTTTCTCTCAACACATGAGATCAAAAGATGAGATCAAGAGGAGGAAGAAGAAGGAGAAACTTAGCAACCATGGAGCTTTTCTTTTTCTTCTCACTTCATGAGAGAGAATGAGAAGAAAATGATGAAAAGATTAAACCAAAATGAAATGAACCATGGTTGCAATAATACACAAAATCATCATTACTAATCCTATCATGATAAAAGTTGATGGCACATTGAATTGACCATTATCATAACTCAAGAATTAAAAAGAAAATGAAAGAAGAGTGTAGATCTCTCTTGAAGGTCAATGGTCAACACGGTCAACGGGTCAACAAAGTCAAGAGAGGTCTAAGTGGTCAAATGGTCAATGCAATTAGCCATCACTAATCTATCACTAAAAGGATTAGTAAACAATGTCTCCGGCTCATAACGGTTTTGACCAAACGAATTGTCAAAAGCCTAATGAGTGTGCCACATTACGGTTTTGGCCGAACCAACTGCCAAAACCCTAATAGGGCACCTCTTCCTTCATCGCTCCTCAAAACTGTGCATACACACCCGCATCCGCATTCCGTAGAAAGCGAATGCACAGAAGACAAATCAAATCCATCTGTGCAATACTAGGATCTGGCTTAAACCAAAGCCCACTAGTATTGCCTGCCCGAACAGCATACGCACACAAGTGCACGTAAGTGATCGTAGCCCTGCCGTAAAACCATACGGCCTCTACACGTTTCGCTCAATGCAGGGAAACTCTCTGTGTGGGACTCTAAAGACTCGACACTACGCTGGCAGTGGGTTTAACCATAGACCGCAAGCGGCACTAGCTGTACGTAACGGTCCCCAGGTAGATGTCGATAAGAAGGCCGATGAGGTAAACCCATCCGAACTCCTACTGAGCCTGTATATGACAATCTCGGTACAGTCCGGTCTGTTCGTCTGATACATCGCATGGCGGGCCTAGGGGGCGGTGAACGTCAGTCCCCTAAATGCGGTACAAGTCGTGTCGGAGTGTAGCCCAGAACACCCTGAGATAACACTGGAAACCTACCAGTATATCTCGCTTGCCCTGGCCAGGGACTACTTATGTAATGGCTCTCCTAGACACAGCGCGATGTCAACCCCCAATACCGGGAGAGACGAATCCTGTCTAACCGTTACTGCCTCCAAGTGCTTCGGGACTGCACCCAACTACTACCTGTTTGCACGACTCCTTTGAGCCGTGGTAGGGTAGTAATCTAAGTACAGTGGGAATACACTCGAGGCGAAGTGACAGTGTCAAGTCAGCGGACTAAGCTGTACTCATGTCACCTGGGAACTGATAACTGACGATAGGTATAATACCAACCAACAGTTCCCGACGAGTCCTGTACAGTGTACTCATAACCTAACGAGCACCCGCATACTATCTCAAGTACGACATACTGACGGCTGTGGGACAGACCGTCTCCCCCGCTGGGATGAGAAGCGCATACGCTAGTCTACTCCGGAGTATCGATGCCCTGTCTCGATAGTCCTACGACTAGGGACCTGTATAAGGATATGCTTATGGATTACCCAGCCCTCACGAGTGTGAGCGCCATCACAACGCTGGTAATCAAGAAAAGATCCTAAGGGCTCTACTAATATGTATATAAGCGATATGCTAAAAGAAACACATGCACATATTGAAGTAGATTCAAACCAAGTAGCATACTACCATTTTGAGCAAGATTGTTTATACAACTGTGAATATCCCAAGCTTCCATCAAGTAATATACAAGCTAGTATGATACAGTAATGGCCTCTAGGGCATATACACTAACAATCTCCCACTTGCACTAAGGCCATGTACTGGCATATCGAAGACCCATCATCTCGATCAGCCGCTCGAACTGAGTCTGGGGTAGGGCCTTCGTGAGTGGATCTGCAGAGTTGTTCTCCGTATTTACTCTCTTCACCTCGATCTCCCGGCGATCTACGATCTCCCTGATCAGGTGGTACCGCCTCAAAATGTGCCTGGACTTCTGATGGGACCTGGGTTCCTTCGCTAAAGATATAGCGCCGTTGTTGTCGCAATACAGCGGTATTGGATCAACAATGGTAGTAACCACCTGAAGCTCCGTGAGGAACTTCTTCATCCAGACAGCTTCCTTTGCGGCATCGCAAGCAGCTATGTACTCCGCTTCCATGGTTGAGTCAGCAACGGTCTCCTGCTTGGAACTCTTCCAGCAAACAGCCCCTCCATTGAGGGTAAAGACATAACCCGACATGGACTTGGAGTCATCCTTGTCACTCTGGAAGCTGGAGTCAGCAAAGGCCTCGAGCTGGAGGTCTTTTCCGCCATACACCAAGAACATCTCCTTAGTCCTTCTCAGGTACTTGAGAATGTTCTTTACCGCTATCTAGTGTTTCTCCCCTGGGTTCGACTGATACCGGCTTACAACGCTTAATGCGTATGCTACATCTGGTCTGGTACATAACATCGCATACATTATAGAGCCTACCGCGGAAGCGTAGGGTATAATAGACATGCGATCCCTTTCCAAATCAGTCTTGGGAGACATCTCTTTGGAGAGGGTGATCCCGTGACAAGCCGGTAGATTACCGCGCTTGGAATCTTCCATACTGAATCTTTTCAGTATGGTGTCGATGTACCTTGACTGTGAAAGTCCCAACATCCTCTTATATCTATCACGATAGATCTGGATCCCCAGAATGTAGTTGGCATCGCCCAGGTCCTTCATGGAGAACCTCTGCGACAAGAATCCTTTGACTGACTGTAGTATAGGAATATCATTTCCTATTAGGAGAATGTCATCCACGTACAAGACGAGGAATACAACAGTTCTCCCTACAATCTTACTGTAAATGCATGGTTCATCTGGGTTTTTGAAAAAGTTGAATTCTTTGACAGTATCATCAAAGCAGATGTTCCAACTCCGCGATGCTTGCTTAAGTCCATAGATGGACTTTAGCAACTTGCACACTCTACCGCTGCTCCCACTCTGAATGAATCCCTCCGGCTGATCCATATAGACGCACTCTTCCAAATTTCCATTTAGGAAAGCCGTCTTTACGTCCATCTGCCAGATTTCATAATCGTGGAAAGCAGCAATGGCAAGAAGAATCCGAATGGATTTCAGTATAGCCACTGGAGAAAAGGTCTCGTCATAGTCCAAACCAGGGCTTTGACGAAAACCCTTTGCAACAAGTTTAGCTTTATAGGTCTCAACCTGCCCATCTACACCAATCTTCTTTCTGAAGATCCATTTGCAGCCTACGGGTTTTACCCCTTGTAACACCCGAGCCCATTGCTACTATTTTTCAGTTACTGTTTGAGCATTAGATGGTACTCATTTCATTTAGCCAGTCTGTTTGTCACTTACCGTAAAATTTTATCTGGCAAAGTCATTTCTGCATATAACAATTTTCAGCGTCTAAAATGAAATTAAAAATATCTATCTTGGCCTACTCGACACCCCTAGCCTCGTGGTAGCGTCCGTGCATCGAGTTCTCGTCCCGTTCGGTGAAACGGGCGAGTTTGGACGGCTACGCGCGCGTACGGGTGTCCGTCTTGGGAGTATTCTTTTTAATCATAAAACACTTAATTTTCAAATTTGGAACCCGCTTAAAATCCTATTACTTAAATTTCAAATTTTTGGACCCAACCCGGGCGCGATTTTGAAATGTTTCATTTAACGCCGAAATCCCAAATTTTAATAATCTTTAAACCTTATATATATTTCGTTAACTGTAATCAATCAATTATCCTTAACAGAATAAATCTTCCACAGCAGTTTAAATCTTTGCAAAATATTTTCCTCAGCCAATCACGAGATTCCAAATCCCCCTGGGCCCCACTTTCCCTATCTCTCTCTCTCTATCCCGTCTCTGTCTCTCTCTCTCTAACTCTCTCTCTCTCCCCTATATATATATTTTCCCTTTCCTTCATTTCTTTCAAAAACGCGTGCACTGTACCATCGCGAGGAAACCCACCGCGAGCCTCAACCCTAGCCGTCTTCACCGTCGCCGCCGCAGCCCCGACGCCGGCGCCAACGACACCAGCACCCTCCTCACCTCGCCATCTCCTCCCTTTACCTGAGAACCATCTGCACCCCACCGTAGCCTTCGCCCACGACCTCGAGCACCACCTCCTTCCATCGCCGGCAAGACCTCATCGTCGATCCCTCCCCCGAGCAGCACCCAGAAATCGAACCCCCTCACTACTCCACGCCATCGTTCACTCCATCTCGTAAGTTTCCCAAAGATCTTCTCTTTTCTTCCTGTTGAAAGAAAAATAAAATGAAATTAATAATATGATATGAATGGATAAAGGAAACAACATAGACAAATAATTAAAATTCTATTTTACTATAGTTTGGTTTAACAGTGAACTAAATATGTTTAAAATAGGGAATGGAACAGTGAACAAAAGAAATGAGAATTAAAACCCTAGTTTTCTTATATAATTTTGTTTGGGGTTACCGTTGTGGTAGCTACAAGTTTGACCGATGGTTTAACTTATATAATTAATCTAAGCAGAGCACAAGTCGAACCCTAGTTGTGACACACGCATCAGATCGCGACTAGACCCGGTACCATATCGTGACTTGGGCACCAGGCCGCCTGCATCTCGACCCTTGTTCTGAGGCAAGTACCCCTTGGTACATGCTATACAGTATATTTATATATGTATTAACATCCTAAACTTGTAAAACTTAACTTGGTATAGTCGTTTCCCATTTGGTTACAATATGTCATTATATCATTTTACTGTTAACATGGAATTTACAATTTAAACCTACTAATCAAATCTACATTTTTAATCACATTTTATTGTTAAATAGCTGGTAGCAATTATCCATGTAGTTCTGTTATATTCGGACATTCGTATGCATTTAACCTGATATGACTATATTGGACCGTTACATAATTTATTGCACCGCTAAGGGTGCTTAAACCTGTTAACATGACTAAACGGCTACATTGTATTACTGCACTCTTATGATTGAATGAAACATGCTTATTATTTATTGCATTGCTTATTTCATGTTGTTAATACCCATGTTTGTTTATACCTCTGATTGGGAGCACACTCACGATTTTGCATACATCTTGACCTGACATTGCTACACAGGTATATATCGATACACCTGACATGGTACCGTATACTGTTGACTTGACCTGATGTACCATGACTCGACCTGTTACCTGATCTCGTGCCTAATGCCAACAAACCTGACATGTAGTCCTCATGGACCGTTCATGTTGTCTATCCAGACAAACTTGCTTTTACCTGATCCTGTGTTGGCATTAGTTCTTGATTACTGAATACCTGACTCGACACATATAACTTGGGGGTATGGGGAAATCAAAGGTGAAATCTGACTTGTAACTCGACAGTTCACTACCTGTATCGAGTGTACACATTCCTGTTTTGTGCCTAGCGGCATGTCTCGGTTTCAGCCGGGAATATTGTGGCCGTGGTCCCGGGTATGTACGGGATACTATCGAGTGTACACATTCCTGTTTTGTGCCTAGCGGCATGTCTCGGCTGCAGCCGAGAATATTGTGGCTGTGGTCCCGGGTATGTACGGGATACTATTGAGTTACATCGACGATTCATCAATTGATTTCAAAGAATTTTGAATAGAAAACCTGATAGAACAGTTTAGTTACCCACTGCACACTACCCTGCACTGCTTGTTTCACATTATTGCTTTATTCATGTTTATTTTGCATTGCCTGTTACATTGTTCGTATTATTTTACTTGTTGACATGACGCGCTGACGTCTGGGTTTTGCATGGCCCAGATTCTGTACCACTGTCGCAGTCCGAGCAGGAGTACTTCAGCCAGCAGGCTGAGCTGTGAGTTCAGTAGTAGTTAGTTTTAATTCCTACATTTATTTCCTGATGTGAGCCCGCATTATGGGACATACTTTCAGTTATTTGTATTGGATCATTTGCTTTCACATTTATTTATTATTGACTCTTGTTATTCTGGATTATGGACATGTTTTTAAATAGTTTTATCTTGTTCTTGATATCTCTACAGCCGTAATGTGACTGTGGATGGATACTTCCTACCCACAGGTAGCATGGTTGGCTATGTCACGTGCCCAATCTAGCGTACTCTGGGAAGCGGGGCGTGACATGGTTCTTTTGGTATCAGAGCCATAGGTTAGTTGGGTTGATTCTTTGTAGTTGGGTATTGTACCCAATACACGAATCAGAATGCCGTGTTTAGGAAACATGTCCTGCCACCTTGCCGTTTACTATTCTTGAATCACACTCTACCTGATTATATCTTTTACGACGTGCAAACTTACTTTGCATGTCGACTCGAAAAACATGATTTCTTGTTATCTCTAGGACTTAGGCGACTTGGGTGGAGTTAAGTAATTGTGGCTATGATACCGCGGCATAGTTACAATGCGGTACTCTATTTAAGTATCTTGGAGTTCTAGCCTTGATCTATATATTAAATCTATCATCATGCTAATGTTGGGTGTTGTTGATTTCAGGAATATGGCAGATAAGAATTTCAAGACGTACCAGAGGCTTGTGGACGAAGCCGCCATGCTTGGAGTAATAAGAGGAATGCTGGAAAATCAGAAGAGGCAGACCGAGCCGATCCAGCAACAAGCAGATTCGTTTCAGGAAGGTTTGCAGATCGTTCAGCAGTCTATAAACAACGCTGGAGCTAAACCAGTTGACCGAGTAGGGACCGTGGCAGATTTCAGACGTTTGGGTCCGTCTACATTCACTGGTTTGGAGGAGCCGTTGCCAGCCGAGCAGTGGCTAGTTGACACGGAGAATTTGCTGATTGCGGCACAGATTCCAGAGGACAAAAGGGTTGATGTGGTGCGCATTCAGCTAGTGGACTACGCCCGAGAGTGGTGGCTTGTGGAAGAGACCCGCTTGCCTAAGCCGATCAGTTGGGCGGATTTTTCTAGGAGTTTCCTGGAGAAGTTCTTCCCTCGGACTGCACGGGAGGAAATGGAAGAGAAGTTTATTGGGTTAAGGCAGAATGGAGCACCCGTGGACGTGCATGCAGCAGAGTGGACGAGACTCAGCAGATTCGCTGGACCTTTAGTCGCCAACGAGGCAGACAGGGCACGAAGGTTCATGCGCAGCTTGGATGTGGACATCCAGAGGCAGATTGTCTTCCTGGGTTTGACCACTTTCTCACAGGTTCTTACGGCAGCTCGGGAACAACAGAGTTTATCTGGGATGAAAGGGAGCTTGCAGCAGACAGCAGTTGCGGCCAGGAAGCCCGCATTTGTACCTAACCGAGCTCATGGTCGCAAGGGTATTCCAGTGGACCGTCGTGGTGTAGCACCAATGAAGAAGCCTGTGATTGTTGATCGAAGAAAGAGCATGAATTGTAACTACTGCAAATTACCTGGCCACATGCAAAAGGATTGTCGAAGGAGGCTGGGACTTTGTTTGATTTGTGGAGCGGCTGATCACGCCGTTGGTGCTTGTCCGTCGAAGCTTCGTACGAGAGATGATATTCAGAAGCCTCCGCAGAGACCGTTCCAAGGGCAGAAACAGCTGACTCAAGGACCTAATCAGGCTCGAGCTTTTACCTTGACAGCTGAGGAAGCCAAGGCATCAGGAGAAGTTGTTTCTGGAACTTTACTCGTTCATGGTTTTCCCGCATTGGCATTATTTGATTCTGGTGCATCCCACTGTTTTATGTCATCCAAATTTATAACTACGCACTCGATTACTTGCACGACCCTGTCTAGTTTCTGGGACATACACACTGGGAATGGGAAAATCATATCTAGTAGGGAGTGTAAAGATTGTACAGTTGTTGTGTGCGGACGGGAACTCTTTGCAGATTTCTTGGTGATAGATACGGGCAGCTATGAAGTCGTCTTGGGAATGGATTTTCTTGGCACTTTCCACGCTCACATTGACTGTAGGGCAAAGAAAGTAATTTTCCAGATTCCCGGACATCCCGAGTTTACCTTCACTGGAGGAATCAGTTCTGTCGGGCCAGTCGGGTTTAGGGCTAGGCCGACAAACAATGTTCTTGCAGCTATGGAAGTTGATAGTGGTGAAGAGCCGGCGGTTGTTCACGATTTTATGGACGTATTTGAAGATATATCGGGTTTACCGCCGAAGCGAGACGTGGAGTTCGCAATTGATCTTATTCCTGGTGCAGCGCTAGTATCTAAAGCGTATTATCCAAGGGCACCAGTAGAATTGGAAGAAGTTAAGAAACAGGTTGCTGAACTGCTTGAAAAGGGTTGGATTCGAAGCAGTAACTCACCTTGGGGAGCTCCAGTTATTCTAGTAAAGAAGAAGGATGGCACAAGAAGAATGTGCATTGACTATCGAGAATTAAACCGGGTGACTATTAAGAACAAGTACCCGATCCCTCGCATTGGAGAACTTTTTGAGCAGCTTAGTGGCGCGAGGGTATTCTCGAAGCTGGATTTACGATCCGGATATCATCAGGTTCGAGTGAAAGCAGAAGATATTTGCAAGACGGCGTTTCGAACTCGGTATGGACATTACGAGTACTTAGTGATGCCCTTCGGAGTAACGAATGCACCGGCAGTATTCATGGACTTGATGAACCGAATCTTTTCACCATTCTTGGACCAGTTTATTGTGGTGTTTATTGACGATATTCTGGTTTACTCGAAGAGCCTTGAGGAGTATGCGGAGCATTTGAAGACCGCACTGCAGACGTTGAGACAGGAGAAGCTTTATGCAAAGATGAGTAAGTGCGAATTTTGGCTGGAGGAAGTGAAGTTTCTGGGGCATGTTGTGTCAGGCGATGGAATCGCCGTCGATCCCGAAAAGATTGCAGCAGTTCGAGATTGGCCGATTCCAAAGAATGTTGCTGAGATAAGAAGTTTCCTTGGATTAGCCGGATACTACAGGAGATTTGTGGAGAACTTTGCTCGTCTGGCAGAGCCGTTGACCAAGCTTACGCGCAAGGAGGTACCTTTTGTATGGACGGATAAGTGTGCGTTAGCTTTTGAGACGTTGAAGCTGAAGTTGATAACCGCCCTTATTCTGACCGTGCCAGACAATTCCGGAGGATTGGTGATTCACAGCGACGCATCTGGGAAAGGATTGGTATGTGTTTTGATGCAGTATGGGAAGGTTGTAGCATACGCATCGAGACAATTGAAGACCCATGAGAAGAATTATCCGACTCATGACTTGGAGCTTGCGGCTGTGATTTTCGCTTTGAAGATTTGGAGACATTACCTTTTGGGCGAAAGAGTCGAAGTCTTTACAGATCATAAGAGCTTGAAGTATGTGTTCACTCAGAAGGAGCTGAATATGAAGCAGCGTAGATGGTTGGAGCTGATGGCTGACTACGATCTTGATCTTAAGTACCATCCGGGGAAGGTGAATGTTGTGCCGGATGCGCTTAGTCGGTTACCAGCAATTCAGGTGTTAACTACGCAGAAGGAGATCATTGCAGATTTTCAAAGATTTGACTTGGAGGTTGTGCTACCGCGTTCTACGGGACAGTTGATGCAGCTGCAAGTGCAGTCGTCTTTGGTTGAGAAAATTAAAGCAGCACAATCGCAGGATCCTAGACTGCAAAAGTTTCGAGAGCAAGTTGAAGCCGGACTACGAACAGATTTATTGATCCACGAAGATGGTTCGTTGAGGTATGGTAGCCGTTTGTGTGTGCCAAAGGGTGATGTTCGTGAAGAGCTTATGAAGGAGGCACACAGTTCAGCTTATTCTGTACATCCAGGAGGCACAAAGATGTACCGAGATATTCGACAGCATTTCTGGTGGGAAGGCATGAAACGGGAGATTGCTCGCTTTGTGGCTAAGTGCTTGGTGTGTCAGCAAGTTAAGGCTGAACATCAAAGGGTTGCTGGTTTATTGCAACCACTTCCGATTCCTCAGTGGAAGTGGGAGCATATAACCATGGATTTCGTGACGGCTTTACCGCGGAGTCCAAAGGGCAACAATGCAGTATGGGTGATTGTTGATCGGTTGACCAAGGCTGCTCACTTTATTCCTTTCCGGGTTGGTCAATCAACGGAGAATTTGGCAGAGCGGTACATGCAGGAGATTGTAAGATTACATGGAGTACCGGTGAGTATCGTGTCCGATCGGGACACTCGGTTCTTATCACACTTCTGGAGGAGTTTACAGGAAAATTTGGGGACTCGATTGAAGTTTAGCACAGCTTATCATCCTCAAACTGATGGTCAGTCGGAGAGAACGATCCAAACTCTTGAAGATATGTTGAGAGCATGCATGTTGGACTTCAAGGGTTCTTGGGAGGATCATCTACACTTGGTGGAGTTTTCTTATAACAACAGTTTTCAGGCAACTATCCAGATGGCTCCGTTTGAAGCTTTGTATGGTCGTAAGTGCCGTTCACCTATTTGTTGGGATGATGTCAGTGAACGAAGATTATTGGGACCAGATTTGGTTGTACAGACAGTTGAGAACGTTAACACTATCAGAAAGCATATGAAGGCAGCTCAAGACAGACAGAAGAGTTGGGCTGACACATCAAGAAGCCCTCTAGAGTTCGCCGTGGGTGATTTGGTATTCTTGATGATATCACCGATTAGAGGGGTGATTCGTTTTGGGAGTCGAGGAAAGCTTAGTCCTTGATTTGTTGGACCCTTTGAGATATTGGAGCGTGTTGGAGAGGTAGCGTACCGTTTGGCGTTACCGCAGTCCTTGGCAGGTGTGCACGATGTGTTTCACGTATCTCAACTACGAAGGTATGTTCGAGATGAAACACACGTTTTGGATCATTCGGAGTTAACAGTACGGGAAGATTTGACTTTTGAGGAGCGACCGGTTGAAATCGTGGATCGAAAGGAAAAGGTTCTTAAGAACAAGGTTATCCCCCTTGTGCTTGTCTCTTGGGGTAATCGATCGCATGGAGAGTCCACTTGGGAACGAGAAGATGAGGTCCGGCAGAAGTTTCCTCACCTTTTTCTGTAGTTCTATCTTGTATTCTTGGAATTTCGAGGACGAAATTCTTTTGTAGTTGGGTATGATGTAACACCCGAGCCCATTGCTACTATTTTTCAGTTACTGTTTGAGCATTAGATGGTACTCATTTTATTTAGCCTGTCTGTTTGTCACTTACCGTAAAATTTTATCTGGCAAAGTCATTTCTGCATATAACAATTTTCAGCGTCTAAAATGAAATTAAAAATATCTATCTTGGCCTACTCGACACCCCTAGCCTCGTGGTAGCGTCCGTGTATCGAGTTCTCGTCCCGTTCGGTGAAACAGGCGAGTTTGAACAGCTACACGCGCGTACGGGTGTCCGTCTTGGGAGTATGCTTTTTAATCATAAAACACTTAATTTTAAAATTTGGAACCCGCTTAAAATCCTATTATTTAAATTTCAAATTTTTGGACCCAACCCGGGCGCGATTTTGAAATGTTTCATTTAGCGCCGAAATCCCAAATTTTAATAATCTTTAAACCTTATATATATTTCGTTAACTGTAATCAATCAATTATCCTTAACAGAATAAATCTTTCACAGCAGTTTAAATCTTTGCAAAATATTTTCCTCAGCCAATCACGAGATTCCAAATCCCCCTGGGCCCCACTTTTCCTATCTCACTCTCTCTCTATCCCGTCTCTGTCTCTCTCTCTCTAACTCTCTCTTTCTCCCCTATATATATATATTTTCCCTTTCCTTCATTTCTTTCAAAAACGCGTGCACTGTAGCATCGCGAGGAAACCCACCGCGAGCCTCAACCCTATCCGCCTTCACCGTCGCCGCCGCAGCCCCGACGCCGGCGCCACCGACACCAGCACCCTCCTCACCTCGCCATCTCCTCCCTTTACCTGAGAACCATCTGCACCCCACCGTAGCCTTCGCCCACGACCTCGAGCACCACCTCCTTCCATCGCCGGCAAGACCTCGTCGTCGATCCCTCCCCTAAGCAGCACCCAGAAATCGAACCCCCTCACTACTCCACGCCATCGTTCACTCCATCTAATAAGTTTCCCTAAGATCTTCTCTTTTCTTCCTGTTGAAAGAAAAATAAAATAAAATTAATAATATGATATGAATGTATAAAGGAAACAACATAGAAAAATAATTAAAATTCTATTTTACTATAGTTTGGTTTAACAATGAACTAAATATGTTTAAAATAGGGAATGGAACAGTGAACAAAAGAAATGAGAATTAAAACCCTAATTTTCTTATATAATTTTGTTTGGGGTTACCGTTGTGGTAGCTACAAGTTTGACCGATGGTTTAACCTATATAATTAATCTAAGCAGAGCACAAGTCGAACCCTAGTTGTGACCACGCACCAGATCGCGACTAGACCCGGTACCATATCGTGACTTGGGCACCAGGCCGCCTGCATCTCGACCCTTGTTCTGAGGCAAGTACCCCTTGCTATATGCTATACAGTATATTTATATATGTATTAACATCCTAAACTTGTAAAACTTAACTTGGTATAGTCGTTTCCTATTTGGTTACAATATGTCATTATATCATTTTACTGTTAACATGGAATTTACAATTTAAACCTACTAATCAAATCTACATGTTTAATCACATTTTACTGTTAAATAGCTGGTAGCAATTATCCATGTAGTTCTGTTACATTCGGACATTCGTATGCATTTAACCTGATATGACTATATTGGACCGTTACATAATTTATTGCACCGCTAAGTGTGCTTAAACCTGTTAACATGACTAAACGGCTACATTGTATTACTGCACTCTTATGATTGAATGAAACATGCTTATTATTTATTGCATTGCTTATTTCATGTTGTTAATACCCATGTTTGTTTATACCTCTGATTGGGAGCACACTCACGATTTTGCGTACATCTTGACCTGACATTGCTACACAGGTTTATATCGATACACCTGACATGGTACCGTATACTGTTGACTTGATCTGATGTACCATGACTCGACCTGTTACCTGATCTCGTGCCTAATGCAAACAAACCTGACATGCAGTCCTCATGGACCGTTCCTGTTGTCTATCCAGACAAACCTGCTTTTACCTGATCCTGTGTTGGCATTAGTTCTTGATTACTGAATACCTGACTCGATACATATAACTTGGGGGTATGGGGAAATCAAAGTTGAAATATGACTTGTAACTCGACAGTTCACTACCTGTATCGAGTGTACACATTCCTGTTTTGTGCCTAGCGGCATGTCTCGGTTTCAGCCGGGAATATTGTGGCCGTGGTCCCGAGTATGTACGGGATACTATCGAGTGTACACATTCCTGTTTTGTGCCTAGCGGCATGTCTCGGCTGCAGCCGAGAATATTGTGGCCGTGGTCCCGGGTATGTACGGGATACTATTGAGTTACATCGACGATTCATCAATTGATTTCAAAGACTTTAGAATAGAAAACCTGATAGAACAGTTTAGTTACCCACTGCACACTACTCTGCACTGCTTGTTTCACATTATTGCTTTATTCATGTTTATTTTGCATTGCCTGTTACATTGTTCGTATTATTTTACTTGTTGACATGACGCGCTGACGTTGGGTTTTGCATGGCCCAGATTCTGTACCACTGTCGCAGTCCGAGCAGGAGTACTTCAGCCAGCAGGCTGAGCTGTGAGTTCAGTAGTAGTCAGTTTTAATTCCTGCATTTATTTCCTGATGTGAGCCCGCATTATGGGACATACTTTCAGTTATTTGTATTGGATCATTTGCTTCCGCATTTATTTATTATTGACTCTTGTTATTCTGGATTATGGACATGTTTTTAGATAGTTTTATCTTGTTCTTGATATCTCTACAGCCGTAATGTGACTGTGGATGGATACTTCCTACCTACAGGTAGCATGGTTGGCTATGTCACGTGCCCAATCTAGCGTACTCTGGGAAGCGGGGCGTGACACCCCTTCTGGAGCAAAGTCCAAAGTCCAAACTTTGTTGGTGTACATGGACTCCATCTCGACCCGCATTGCATCCAGCCATTTTACCGAGTCGCCGCTCTGAATGGCTTGCTGGAAGCTAGTAGGCTCACCATAATCCATGGTGCAATCCTCTCTATCCCCGTCTATGAGAAAACCGTAGTATCTCTCGGGCGGATGAGACTGCCTACTACTCATGCGGAGTGGCGCTGGAATGTCCGATTCTCCTGAACCTTCTGGTTCTACCAAGGTTTCAGTAACAGCTTGTGGTTCTGGAATTTCTTCCAGTTCTATTGCGCTCCCACTTATCTGATTTTCTAAAAATTCAGTTTCCAAGAAGTGGGCATGCTGAGAAACAAAAACCTTTTGTTCCTCTGCGGAATAGAAAAGATACCCCCTGGAGTTCTTTGGGTATCCCACAAATTTACACAGTACTGAGCGTGCCTCGAGCTTGTCCGCATTCTGCTTTTTTACAAAAGCTGGACTTCCCCATGTCTTAAGGTACTTAAGACAGGGTTTCTTCCCAGTCCACATCTGATATGGGGTGGTAGGCACAGTCTTGGTTGGAGCCTTGTTCAAGAGATATGCTGCTGTTTCTAGCGCATAACCCCAGAAGGATCGCGGTAACTCAGCCTTACTCATCATGGAACGAACCATATCCAATAGGGTTCGATTCCGCCTTTCCGATACACAGTTGTGTTGTGGTGTGTATGGAGGAGTAAGCTGAGAGAGAATTCCATTCTCTTTTAAGTAGCCCAGAAACTCGGCACTCAAGTATTCACCACCTCGATCAGATCTTAGTGTCTTGATACTTTTGCCTGTTTGTTTTTCAACTTCATTCTTGTATTCCTGAAATTTCTCAAAGGCCTCGGATTTGTGCTTCATCAAGAAGACATGCCCATACCTAGAGAAATCATCTGTGAAAGTAATGAAGTATGAATAACCACTTCGCGCATGTGTAGACATTGGACCACACACATCACTGTGTATGAGTCCCAAGAGCTCGCTTGCTCTTTCTCCGTGTCCAGTGAACGGAGTCTTTGTCATCTTTCCCATGAGACAAGATTCACAAGTGGCATAAGACTGATACTCAAACGGATTCAAGTATCCCTCTTTATGTAACTTTTTTAACCGTGTCTCATTAATGTGACCCAGTCTACAATACCATAAGAAAGCCTGATTTGTTTCCGGAGACTTTCTTTTAAGTGTGTTCTGGACACTGAAGATCTGAGCTTGATTCAATACGTATATTCCGTTTTGTAATGTACCTGACCCAATCAGGACTTGATTTAGGTGGATGTTTACTACATCGCTTACAAAAGTAAAATCATATCCTTCCTTAGAAATTAAGGATACAGATATGATATTACAAGTCACACCTGGTACATAAAAACAGTTACGCAGAATCAATATCTGCCCAGTTGTCAGTCCTAGATGATATTCCCCTACGGATTCAGCATACATGCTCATTCCGTTAGCAATCCTGAGAGTCATATCACCTTTCCTGATAACCCTACGGTTTCTCAGAGCCTGTAACGAATTACAGATATGAGATCCTGATCCGGTATCCAATACCCAGGAAGTAGGGTTAACTGACATACAGTTCTCTATTACAAACACACCCGAAGCCGAAGCCACAACATGCTTCGAATTCTGGCTACTGGCTTTGCTAGCCCTGCAATCCTTCTGCCCATGTTCATTCCCATTACAATAGGAACATCCCTCTTTTACTACATCCAGTCCCGAAACTTCTGCCTTTCCCTTTCTTTCCACTTCCCTGGTTTCCTTCAGGGTAGTAGGTAGAGACTGTTGAACTAAGTCAGCATCTGACCCTTTCTTCAACGTGGTCTTCAGGTCCGAGAGCTCAAAAGAGCTGGTCTCTGTAAGGACGTTGCCTCCTACAGATGACCCGATAGCCAACCTCGCTGGAAGCAATTCGTTCGAGGTCTCATATCTTGCGATACGAGATTGCTCTCCATATAAAACTTTGTTATGGAGGAAGATAGAAGCTGAGTCCATCTTCTCGTGATGCCTCTGGTATATACCATCAACTGAGGCTAACACGAGGCACTTGGATTTCGCACAGTCTTCTTCCGATGTCCTACGGATATCAATATCCGTGACAGGGGAAACTGGACCTGAGACGGCAGGGGTTGGATCACTCAAGAGGTGTCCCAGCTTGTCATGGGCAATGGACATCTGGACAGACCTTTGCCAGTCATAACAGTCAGATTCAGTCATTTTATTATCTAGATGTAACCTAGGTGCGGTCACTGGGTCGCTGCAATTAAGAGAGAGAGAAGAAAACACTTAGCATGATGCTCTTGCAAGTTTAGATTGGTTTTTAATTTATCTAAACAGGATGGCTCCCACTGTCTCTCGAATCCCTCCTCAAACCATAAAGGAAGAATTAGTCAGGATCAATCTCACCGTACAATACTTGCTTAACCGTTTCAGCCAGGCCAGTGTCGGTACTTCGAGGGAGGTTTTCCAACGCTTTCACGAAGCTCCTTAATTAAGTAACCTCTTTTCCATGTGGACGTAGCCCTGCTAACACCTTTCTAGACACCTACTTGGTTTATAGCATTGATCGTTAAATGAAAGAGTTCCCGAGGAGTAGCATATACTCACAGTAGGATCGGGATCCAAATATCATCGCGTGACAAAACTGAAGGAATCCTACCAGAATCATCACACTCCAAATGGTATGCAGCGCTAGCAAATTTCAGTACTTTTGAAACTCCCGATGTGGATTTTTGCCCCATGCTCTTATGACTTTGACGAAGGTCAACAAATCATAAGTCACATGTCAAGTTCTACCCGTCATTATCCAGGTTAATTTGAACCCACCCGCACATACCCTTGACGAAGGTCAACAAGGTAATACGACTGTCCCAAACCAACGCATCTATCTATGCTACATATGAACACCCAACAGCTACCAATCACTATGCCTTGACGAAGGTCAACAAAAATAGCTTGAATACTATTGAATATCCATACGAAATGACGAAGGGCTACGAATGGTTTTGGCGAAACCGTGAACGTAGTGAACTTGATATAATCGATGGAATGAGATAGCTTTTAAAAGGAGTGGTTCAAGCTCCGCATTTAAAAAGCTAGTTTTTGAAAAGAACCGAGTGGTTTTCAAAGTGTTCCAATGACTTTTACTTGGTTTATTTTTCTTGCATTAGTTCTTTTAATGCGTCCCATCATTTAAGCCCACCATTGCAGAAAACAACCAAAATATGGTGTACGCTTATGCCATCCGCATTCGCCACGAGGTCCCGTCATCACCCGTTAGGTTACTTAACTAACGACAGAGCGGGGGCAGGACTAGCGCGGATGCAAAACATAAGCAACACCTAAATAGTTATCATATATAAATATATATAGCAATGATAGTCAATCCAGATCACAGATGAACACTTTGGATATACTAGGAATCCGCGATTCGTTCGAGCCTGCAACGAAAAACGGATTACACGGTCGCGATGAATAGCCAAACCCCACCCTAGACCCCTACGGGTGCGGCAAACTACCCGCCAAGTATCCGAAGCGAAGCAACCTCCCTCAACGACGTGAGTAGGCAACTCGGCACTTCGAGATACCTGGTAGTTTGTGCACCCCACCTTGGGTCTATCCTAGGAGCAAAAAACAGTAAAAAGAAATTATACAATGATGGCTACAACCCCGACCCGGTTGCGCGGCCAAACAAATAATATTACATCAATTTACAAATTTTATAATGAATGAAAGAAAAAGAAACTCTCATCTCACACCCATTCCCGGCTATTCATTCGCGACAATCCACCGAGTTCATATACACAAACCAACAACATTACAGATCACAGATATGTATAACCCCCACTAATCGACGTATAGCGATTAGCGGACGTTCAATACATATATCACATCACAAATAATATTCATTAGCCAAAGAGTACGGAATATCGATCAAAATACGGATTTTTAACCACCCCAAAAGTCAATTTGCTCTCTGGAAAATCTGGGTAGCAAAAACATGTATTAAAAATCCCAAAACAGCCAAACTAAAACACTGCACAAAACCCGATCCAGTGCCGAGTCAGAACCGCGGCGGAACCGCGGCAATGAGCATGTCATTGCCGCGGAACCGCGGTCGTTTGATCGATTCACTGGATCGTTTTTCTGCAGTGTTTTCACAAAACCCTGAGACGATTTTTCATATATTTTAAATCACTTTTTGAGCAGTATAAAAATCGACAGAAACTTGAGGTTTTGCGGACGTATTTTGCGACTTTTTTCCGATCGATATTCTAAACACTTTGCCAACTTACTAGTTTATGTTTAGCTAGGCTCTGATACCACTGTAAGTCCACGTTGCTCACCCCGGTTCTTACGGGGAGGCGGAAACGGCAAAAAACAATAATTTTGGCTCAAGGCAACATGGACTCAAAAGCAAGGATCTTGGCTAAACAAGAAACTAGTAAACTACTAGAGGTTTTAACTACTATGCTGTAGAAAGTATACCTCACGGAATCGGTCCTTCGGGTCTTCATTCCGCTGTCCCGCTCGTCCATCCAAGCTCCAAGCGTCGATCCGGACCTTGGGCACCTCCGCGGCCTTCTTGAGTCGAAGACGATCCACCCGAGAGTTGTACACTAAGCTCCACCTCAAGCCAAGGCAACTAGGGCAAAGAGATTGCTAGTCAAGAAGCCCTAGGAAGTGTAGAGGAGATGTATGGATGTATTTGTTTTTGTGGGATCTTTTTCTCTCAACACATGAGATCAAAAGATGAGATCAAGAGGAGGAAGAAGAAGGAGAAACTTAGCAACCATGAAGCTTTTCTTTTTCTTCTCACTTCATGAGAGAGAATGAGAAGAGAATAATGAAAAGATTAAACCAAAATGAAATGAACTATGGTTGCAATAATACACAAAATCATCATTACTAATCCTATCATAATAAAAGTTGATGGCACATTGAATTGACCATTATCATAACTCAAGAATTAAAAAGAAAATGAAAGAAGAGTGTAGATCTCTCTTGAAGGTCAATGGTCAACACGGTCAACGGGTCAACAAAGTCAAGAGAGGTCTAAGTGGTCAAATGGTCAATGCAATTAGCCATCACTAATCTATCACTAAAAGGATTAGTAAACAATGTCTCCGGCTCATAACGGTTTTGACCAAACGAATTGTCAAAACCCTAATGAGTGTGCCACATTACGGTTTTGGCCGAACCAACTGCCAAAACCCTAATGGGGCACCTCTTCCTTCATCGCTCCTCAAAACTGTGCATACACACCCGCATCCGCATTCCGTAGAAAGCGAATGCACAGAAGACAAATCAAATCCATCTGTGCAATACTAGGATCTGGCTTAAACCAAAGCCCACTAGTATTGTCTGCCCGAACAGCATACGCACATAAGTGCACGTAAGTGATTGTAGCCCTGCCGTAAAACTATACGGCCTCTACACGTTTCGCTCAATGCAGGGAAACTCTTTGTGTGGGACTCTAAAGACTCGACACTACGCTGGCAGTGGGTTTAACCACAGACCGCAAGCGGCACTAGCTGTACGTAACGGTCCCCAGGTAGATGTCGATAAGAAGGCCGATGAGGTAAACCCATCCGAACTCCTACTGAGCCTGTATGTGACAATCTCCGTACAGTCCAGTCTGTTCGTCTGATACATCGCATGGCGGGCCTAGGGAGCGGTGAACGTCAGTCCCCTAAATGCGGTACAAGTCGTGTCGGAGTGTAGCCCAGAACACCCTGAGATAACACTGGAAACCTACCAGTATATCTCGCTTGCCCTGGCCAGGGACTACTTGTGTAATGGCTCTCCTAGACACAGCGCGATGTCAACCCCCAATACCGGGAGAGACGAATCCTGTCTAACCGTCACTGCCTCCAAGTGCTTCGGGACTGCACCCAACTACTAGCTGTTTGCACGACTCCTTTGAGCCGTGGTAGGGTAGTAATCTAAGTACAGTGGGAACACACTCGAGGCGAAGTGACAGTGTCAAGTCAGCAGACTAAGCTGTACTCATGTCACCTGGAAACTGATAACTGACGATAGGTATAATACCAACCAACAGTTCCCGACGAGTCATGTCCAGTGTACTCGTAACCTAACGAGCACCCGCATACTATCTCAAGTACGACGTACTGACGGCTGTGGGACAGACCGTCTCCCCCGCTGGGATGAGAAGCGCATACGCTAGTCTACTCCGGAGTATCGATGCCCTGTCTCGATAGTCCTACGACTAGGGACCTGTATAAGGATGTGCTTATGGATTACCCAGCCCCCACGAGTGTGAGCGCCATCACAACGCTGGTAATCAAGCAAAGATCCTAAGGGCTCTACTAATATGTATATAAGCGATATGCTAAAAGAAACACATGCACATATTGAAGTAGAGACAAACCAAGTAGCATACTACCATTTTGAGCAAGATTGTTTATACAACTGTGAATATCCCAAGCTTCCATCAAGCAATATACAAGCTAGTATGATACAGTAATGGCCTCTAGGGCATATACACTAACAGTCTGGCACGGTCAAAATAGGAGCGGTTATCAATTGCTGCTTCAACGCCTCAAAAGCGGACGCACACTTATCCGTCCACACAAATGGTACCTCTTTGCGTGTAAGCTTGGTCAGAGGCTTAGCCAAATGAGCAAAATTCTCCATGAACCTTCTGTAATACCCGGCAAGTCCAAGAAAGCTTCTGTTCTCTGCAACGTTCTTCGGAATCGGCCAATCTCGAACTGCTGCAATCTTTTCGGGATCAACGGCGATTCCATCTCCGGACACGACATGCCCCAAAAACTTCACTTCTTCAAGCCAAAACTCGCACTTGCTTATCTTCGCATATAATCTTTCTTGCCTTAATGTCTACAGTGCGATCATCAAGTATTCCGCATGCTCTTCAATACTCCTCGAGTAGACCAGAATATCATCAATGAACACCACTATAAACTGGTCCAAAAATGGTGAAAAGATTTGGTTCATCCAGTCCATAAATATCGCCGGTGCATTCGTGACTCCGAATGGCATCACTAAATACTCGTAATGTCCATACCGAGTTCGGAATGCAGTATTGCAAATATCCTCTGATTTAACTCGGACCTGATGATATCCGGATCGCAAATCCAGTTTCGAGAATACTCTCGCGCCACTAAGCTGCTCGAACAATTGCTAATGCGAGGGATCGGGTACTTGTTCTTAATAGTCACCCGGTTTAATTCTCGATAATCGATGCACATCCTCCTTGTGCCATCTTTCTTCTTGACTAGAAGAACTGGAGCTCCCCAAGGTGAATTGCTACTGCGAATCCAACCCTTCTCAAGAAATTCGGTAACCTACTTCTTGACTTCCTCCAACTCCACTGATGCTATCGGATAGTACGCCTTTGAGATTGGCGCTGCACCAGAAACAAGATCAATCGCGAACTTCATATCTCATTTTAGCGGTAAACCCGAGATGTCCTCGAACACGTCCATGAACTCTTGAACTACAGCTGGCGCTTCCTCCTTATCAATTTCCATCGACGAAAGAACACTGTTTGTCGACCTAGCCCTAATCTCGACTGGCCCGACAGAACTGCTTCCTCCAGCAAAAACAAACTCCGGATGTCCGGGAATCTGGAAAATCACTTTCTTTGGCCAACAATCAATGTGAGCGTGGAAAGTGCCGAGAAAATCCATTCCCAAGACAACTTCATAACTGCCGGTATCGGTCACCAAGAAATCTACAAAACATGAACTGGTAAGCAATGAAACTGAGAAAACCAAGGTAATAAAACGACCATGAAATAAGGAAATGAAATAAGACCAGGACTCCAAGTTACTTAAATAGAGTACCGCATTGTAACCATGCTGTAGTTCATAGTTACAATCACATAACTCCACTCAAGTCGCCTAAATCCTAGTATCAGAATTAAGGAACATGGAGAAACAATAGGGAACCAAAAGGTTTCAAGTCGAGATGCAAAGTGGTTTGCATATCGTCAAGGCAAAGGATAAGAGAAAGATATGATTCAAGAATCATGATAGCAATGTGGCAAGACATGTTCCTAATCATGAGTATTCTGATTCGTGTATTGGGTCCAATACCCAACTATAAAAGAATCAAACTCGATTAACCTATATCCTATGTCTCTAATACCAAACAAACCCTGTCACGCCCCGCTTCCCAGAGTACGCTAAGATAGGCACGTGACAGAGCCAACCATGCTACCTGTGGATAAGAAATATCCTTCCACAGTCACATTACGGCTGTAGAGATATCAAGAACAATAATAAACTATCTAACACATGTCCATAAGCCAGAATAAACGAGTCAAGAATAAAATAATGCGGAAGCAATAGATCCCAATAAACAAAACACCTGGAAAGTAAAACTGGATACCAACTGGATCCTCACTGCTCGGCCTAACGGCGGAAGTACTCCTGATCAGCCTGCGACAAAGGTAGAGAATCTGGGCCATGCAAAGCCCAGACGTCAGTGTGTCATAACATCAATAATAATATAATCAAGGGTAGCAAGGCATGCAGGCATGAGTATGAACGGTAAAACAGGTATAACAATAATATAAATAAGGACAGTGCAGGGTAAGGCACAGGTGATGTGCAGTGAGTAATCTAAACTAGTCTACTGGGTTATCTACTCTCAAGTCTTTGAAATCAATTTGATGAATCATCGATGTAACTCAATAGTATCCCGTGCATGCCCGGGACCATGGTCTAAGACTCTCGGGCTGAATCCGAGACGTGCCGCAAGGCAGTAAAAGGGTAGTATGTAACAACGAATGATGTCAGCAGCATCATCCCGGGACTGGCCTAGCCCATAAGACCGATCAGTAAAGGTATCGAACCGTCGAGTTACAAATCAGGTTTCATCATTGATTATCCCATACCCCCAGGTTATGTGTTCAAGTCAGGTATTAATAAATCTGGAGCTAATGCCAACACAGGATCAAGCAGGTACAGGTTTTTCTGGATAGACAACAGGAAATGTCCGTAGGGACAATATGTCAAGGTTGTTGGCATTAGTAACAAGATCAGGTAACAGGTCAAGCTATGGTACATCGGGTCAAGTCAGGTAGTGTACATGTATCAAGCAAGTCAAGAAGTGTACAGGTATCAAGTCGTATCAGGTAATAGTGTATCAAGTCATGTCAGGGAGTGCACAAGTGTCACGTGGGTGCTTATAATCAAACTATAATAAGCATGGGTACACAAAACAAGTATGGGGTACCAATGCAAGAATAAAATGGAATAGTGTGATGTGGTATGCAAATATGTATAAATTCGAACACATAGATGCACAGTTATAGATTAGGATTAAGATTATAGTTCCAATATTAATTAGGATGCACTTTATTAAACATGGGGTGTTACACAACAGTATTAGGTTATAAATGAGATCGGTAAATGCAGCTATATGTGTTCTATTCGATATGGATGCGCATTGATATCATATGACTATTAAATGATAAACTAGTTAATGCACGATGTTCAATTAAACAATGTGAATGGTTATATTCAATTTGATGCGGTATGCTATAGTATGATATGTGACAAGATAGGTTTGCATATTCTAGATATGAAATGATAAGAATGAATGCATACGGTCATTGTAAAACTGTGAAACAAGTACTGTGGATGCACGGTTTGAAATTTAATAATTATGTTTATTAAAATAGATGCATAAAAAAATGTAATGTAGCATGTAGCAAGATAAACTTGCCTCGGGGATCCACAGATGCACGGCACGCAGCAAGAATGCGAGAAAACGACGGAAAATCTCCATTGGGGCATTTCGTCGAACATTTTGCGCGCACAATCGAACAGAACCAGGCAGTGCAAGAATGTAACCGCGTAGGTAGGGAACGTCCACTGGGTTGCTCGGATCGTCGGCGATGGTCACGGCTCCGGCGAGGTAGTCGGAAAACAATAATCCAAGAAGTAAAGAGAAGAAAAGAAAGCAAGAAGAATAAAGGAGAAGAAGAATAAGGATGCGATTTTGATGATTTGGGGTTTAATGTTTCTGGAGTCAGAGGAGGCGATGGGAGGTGATAACGAGTCGAGGGTTTTCCGGCGATGGGTTTGCCGGCGAAAAGACAGTGAGGGTTTCTGATTCTTAGGGTGCAAGGGGTGTATCGAGAAGGAATGGAGAGTTGAGAACGAGGAAGGGAAGAGAAGAGAGGTGGTGAAGAGGTGGAGGTGAGGTCGACGAGGTCGACGGTGATGGTCGGCGACGAGGGTTGAGACGGCACTGGCGAGGACAACGGCGAGGATGGGTGTGCAGTGGGATTTCTTGATGTTGGAAAAGAGAGGAGAGGAAGGAGTTCGGGGAAGATGAGGAAGGAGAGGAAGGTGGATGAACGTGACGGCGAGGCACAGGGTTGCCGGCGGTGGAGGTTGAGTCGAGGTCGGTGTGTGTGCAGGCTCGGGAAAGAACGTGGTCAAGGAGTGCAGGGAGGAGGAGAAGGGAGAGGAGAGAGGTGATGGAGAGGTCGATGACGTGGCTTAGGCGGCTACGGCATGAGGCGGCGGTGGCATGAGGCGGCGAGGGACGAGTGCGACGCGCGGCGTGGGTCGCAGGCGAAGGGTCCATGTCGGGAAAGGAGAGTGGGGAAAGAGGAAGAGGAAAAGGAGGTGTAGGTGGTGACGTGGAGGTCGATGGCGACGAGAACGGACGTCAGCGGGGTCAGGGACATGGGTTCGAGCACGGCCACCAGGAAAGAAGACGAATGCGGGAGAAAATAAAGGAGGAAGAAGACGAGAGAGAGATGTGAAATTATAGAGTTAAAATAATATATATAAAAATTTATTTATATACATAAAGAAAGAGAGAGAGAGAATTGTGAGAGAGAGAGAGAAAGAGAGAGAGACAGAGAAAGAACGAGAGGAGAGAGATAGAGAGAGAGCAGGCGAGAGGAGAGAGATGGAGAGAAAAGAGAGATCGAGAGGAGAGAGAGAGGGGAGTGAATAGTGAGGAGATATGAAATTGGAAGTATGTGGGGAGAGAGAGAGGAAAAGGGGAGGAGAGAGAGAGGTAAAGAAAAGAGAGAGAAAGAAAAAGAAAGGGAGAGAGAAATGTGAGGGGCCCACGAGACAACGGAAATAGAGAGAAAGAGGGCTGGAAAAAGCTGGGACTAAGATTTAAAATATTTAAAAAGATTTTAATTCGTTTAAAAAATTTCTGTGAACTGTTTAAAAATATTCGACTAAGTTATAAAATTTTAAATAAATGAATTTTGGCGGGATACAGAAATATTTCAAAACGCGTCCGGGTCGGCTCTAAAATTTCAGATTTTAAATACGAAAAATATAAGCGACTTCTAAATTTCAAAATGAATGCTCAGTTAATGAAAATGCATACCCCCAAGAACGGATGCACGTACGTGCGCGTAGCCATCCATACACGTCCGTTTCACTAAACGGGACGAGAACAAGATGCGCGGACGCTACCACGGGGTTAGGTGTATCATGCAGGCTATGAAATGCAATTTTAATTTATTTTCCATGACCTAAAATGTTATATGTAAAATATGCGATGCTAGATGAAATGCCAGTATGCAGTATACATTAGATGCACGTGTCTATATAATAAGCCAGGGTAATTCATAAATATGAATCAAACAAGTTCAAGCAAGCGGGTCAGGTCGAATGCAAAGTAAAAAGTAATAATACCATTCGCACCCAAACACGATAAATCAATAAAATACCACAGATAAATAAATACGGGAACTGGAATTGGTATAAATGAACTAGGTTGTTACAGATAGTTTGTAATTTGGTTTGACTTTATCATTCATGTGTATAGTTCTACTTATTATTATTGTTGCTAATACATGTTGATAAAACCCCTAGGATCTTTGCTTAATTACCAGGATTGTGATGCAGATTATACTAGTATGCCATGGGTAGTCTATAAGCATATCCTCAAATGTTTCTAGTCGAGGGGATATCAAGACAGGGCATCGATGTCCCGGAATAGACTGGTGTATACGTTTCTTGACTCTGTATGGGGGCAATGGATGATCCCATATCCATTAGTGTTTGACATTAAAGATTGTATACATGTGCTCATTAGAAACTGAATACACCAAACGGACTCGCAGAGAACTCCTTTATGATACTATACTTATCGTCAGATAGCAGTTCTCTGGCGAAACTTATACAGGTTAGTCTGTAGAACTGAGATCTTCATAGGGACTTATGTGGTCCCCACTATATTTAGATTACTACCTTACCACGGCTTTAAAGAGCTGTGCAAACTTGTGGTACTTGGATACAATCCCGGATCACATGAAGACAGTAAACGATAAGAAAGGTTTCATCATTCCTCGGTATAGGGAGTTGATGTTGCGCCGTGTTCGATCGGCTATAATCACAAGTCCATGCCCTGGGCATGTGAGATTTACTCGTATTTGTTATCAGTAGTTTCTCGGTTGGTTATAGGCCGGACATCGGCATTACTTATCGGGTTATCGAGGTCTGACGATTTCACCCCTCAGGCCCGATATGCAACATATCAGACGAAGAGACCGGAATGTATGGTAAGTGTCGCTTGTTGGCTAAGTAGAGGTTTTGACAAGATTACTTGTTGGCCTTCCTTAAATTCAATAGATGGATAACCGTTACGTACAGCTAGTGCCGCTGACGTGTTTGTGAAACATGGATGTGATCCACGATTCACCGCCATCGTATAAGCGTTGTAGTTGCCGTACTGGGTACGTGCGGGAGTCCGATTGAAACTATTATTGTTACACTGACAGCAATCGGATGTCCAGAAGTACTAGCTGCTCTTTGAGGGAAGACAGATATTAAATCGGGTTTTCGATTTAATATTTAATGCTTACAATCATTGTATGTATTTTCTAGTATTTTATAACTAATTAATTATATCTCTTTATGGATTAGAAATTAATTGCAAAAGTAATATTTATGAATGCAAATTTTCATTTGCATAAACATTTGAAATTGCATTTAATTTCTTTCTTTTTCTCCTTAGTTTCTCTTTTAGGTTTATGATAAACCTTATGCATAGCATATGCTTATCTTTTTGTAGGAGCTTGACACATGTAATCTAGATGAGAGGGTGGACAAGTGTATGGTTGGTGGGCTCCAATGGATGAGATTAATCCATTGGATGACATTCTTCTATATATTTGTTTTTCTCTTTATTTTTCCATTCATTATTCTCTTGGAAAAAAATTACCCACACTCCTAGTTTTCTCTCAAGCACTATCCTAAAAGGGATAAAGAGAAAGAAAGAGAGAAATGGTTTATAAAAGAGTATAATTCATTTAGTTAATTATATCTACAACCTAGGAGAAAATCATTAGCAACAATTTTCTTCTAGTTAGCTTTAGGGTAAAGCTTGAAGCCAAGTCTTGGAGGTGCTCATGATAGATCATCATTAATCTAAAGAAGGCCTATAAGATCTCTACTTCCTTCAATCTCTTCTTAGCTAGCTCTTGAGGATGTAAGTGAACCCTAATCTTGAATGTAACTCTTCTTTCTTGCTTAGTTGTAGTTACAAGTCTAATTTTTATAGTATGAAGTTGTTAGCTCTTTAATTTTTTTTTAAAACTCTATGTTTGCATACTTGCTAATTGTTATAGAGAGCCTAATCACTTTTAATATGGTATCAGAGCCAAACTAAAATGTTAGATTTGTTATTATAATTTCTAGAATCAAGTTAATCCAACTTTTGTAAAACTAGTTTCAAAAATAACCTAAAAATTCACCCTTAATTGCCATTTTGCAGTCACCACGAGGGTCTTGGTTCGGACCTAGACCCGTGCCGGTCACCTTTTCCACCCCGGGAAGTCCCCGGGGGTTTAGGGAGGGGCCCACCCTGAGGCCACCATTTGGTGGCCTCGGGAGGACCCCCCGACCCGAAAGGAGGCCTATGGCTGCTCTCGGGTTGGTGTTCCCAACCCGGGGCTACCAAGTGATGGCCCTGGGTTGGGGGCACCCCTACCCCCCGGAGGATCCCCGGGAGTATCCCTGGGTATTTGTTGAAATATTTAGGTTTTTTCGGATTTTTTTCGGGTTGTTTTTGGAGGCAAAAAGTGTGAAATTTTTGGTTTTGGCATGAAGTTATAATATTATGAGATAATATGAACTTGATGCCTCATGGATTAATGATTCTAAATATTATAATTCTTGTGTTTCTTTTCTCCGACCGTAAGTGTAATATGTGGTGGTATTCCCAAATTTCGTTGTTATACGTCAACGACATAGGGGGTACATGTATTTACTTACGATGATGATCGTTGTTGATTGTTTGATGGTATGAAATATTGTGATCGTCGTGATTGAATAGCCGGAGGGTTATGTGAGATGAGTGTTTTTTAATATTCATTCATGTAATTTAATTTGTATGTAATTGTTCCCTCATAAAAAGGGAGAGAAAATTCCCCACGGCTCAAGCCTTAAACACGTGAGCGCTTATATGTAGAGCATATAAGCGCCGCAACCTAACAATTAAAGACTACATATGCCTCACGTGTTAAACACGTGAGCGCCCATGTGTAAAGCATATAAGCACAAAGAAAAATCCTCACCGGGGTCACGTGTTAAACAAGTAAGAATACCCTTTTGAGGCATTAGCTTCAGATAAAGTTAAACTCTACGTATAGAATTAAATTCTATTTTTGTATGCAAAGTATATGAGCATTAAGAGTAAATGGCTAAAGGCCAAATTGACTTCACGTGTTAAACACATGAGCACACATATGTAAGGCATATGAGCGCCAAATGAAAGAAGTTAAATAAGCCTCACGTGTTAAACACGAGAGGGCGCCTCCTTATGTAGAATTAGATTCTACTCTTAGGAAATACCTCCCTGGGTTTTTCTAAAAGAGAAAGATCCTCTCTGTTAAACAGAGAACCGTTGTAACAGCTCCAAATTTTGTGTACATAATTTTTTTTAAAATTTAATGTACACTTGGAGTATTTAAAATTCCTGTGAGTACTATAAGTATTTGATTAAATTTTGAACAGCAAGAAATAGCTTGTAGCTCACTGGTAAGACCTTGCACTGCTGAACCATAGCGCCAGAGTTCAAATCTCATCAGCCGCATAATCTTTTTATTTAATTTTCTTTTAACCTTTTAGAAGTCCAAGAATCTACACGTGCAACACACGTAGTAGGGTAAGTTACAGAATAATCAAACATGTGACCTGTAGAATACCAAACGACCCCGACCCAATACCCAAACACCAACCACACCCGTCGGATTTGGGCCGGTGACATTTGATACGGGGCCGGCGACGTCGGCCTCCCCCGTCCCAAATGCCCTCAAATTTCACCTCCTGCAACGTTTGGCCTACCCCACTACTCCCTTATTGCTTGTTTACTCTGAATTAATCCAGAGAGCCATAAAATGCCCATTTAACCTCATTTTTAATGCAAATTTAAATGCATTTTTTCATCACCCTAAACCCTAAATTGTACTATAAATACCCACTCCATTTTGCATCCATTCAAACTGAAAATTCTATACCAAAACTCTCAAGAAATTTCCAAGTTCCCATAGTGTGCAAGTGGAGTTAACAAAAGGCGAAACTCCGACGAAGTTCCGGCGACGATACAAGGAGTTTCCGGCAACGAAACGAATCCTAGACCTCCTCCTACCTCTCCCCTCTTATCAAAGCCAGTAAGTCCCCCTTCTCTCTCTCTTTTGCTATTCCCAAACTCTTCATTCTTAAAACGTGTCGGAAGCGGAGTTATCCGGCTTCCGATTCTCTTTTCTTTTAAAAATACTACTTTTTCTTAATAACAAACCTACAACTTTTGATATATTGTTTAGTAATCATTAACAAAGACAATAGAATAAGTTTGACTTCAAAATAATAACCGCAGCAAGTTTTATTCCACTTTTATATTAAAATACCTTTATGTTTCAATTCGACATACTTATACCTTTTAACCGTATTACCTTAGAAAAACTCACGAGGTAATCACCTACCTCATCACAACACACATATCTATCATAGCATGATGAATCTTGGTACAATAGAATAGGGGAAATACGACCTTGCAAATAAATCCCTTTAACTTATAAAAATCGTTTTCTTTAAAAGATGTATTAAAATATTTCAATGCAATTGAGTCTCTACAACCCATTTTGGGGACCCCGTTTGGGATGGTGCGGATTATCGCACATCCTCGGGCTTAGTAGAGCGAGATGCAGACCTCCGCAAGGAGCATTCGATCTCAATGGAATTTTTATACATTTTTCTTTAGAAAATAAGATTTTTACAAGAAAACAAATAAAATTATTTTCATTTAATATGTATATATAATTATTACCAAATTACCTATTTTAAATATATATATTATTCCATGTTTCCAAAACTCAAGAAAAGAATTCCAATATTACATGAAACTAACATGATGATTCAAACAGTATTCATATTACAAAAAAATACCATATATTATGAAATTAGGTTTTATTTACTAGAAATGTCACACTTATAAAAGATACATCAATGAAAACCCTAAAGACGATAATTAAATGCTTGAGGTGTATTTTGAAATTATACCAAAACTATTTTTATATAAAACCCTCTCAAGTTATACTAAATTACAATAAGGACTCTAGTAAACATAGGTTTAAGCGGAACTAGTCTCTTGAGCCTCAGAGAGCCGGAGATATGGGTGCTTGCCTATTTAAGGTAGACAACTTAACAAACGTTGTTTTCAACATGGTAATTGTCTTGGAAAAAAACACAAATCCCGTCGTCCATGTGCAACAGTTACCGATAACATCAAAACAATCAGGATTTCAAGTTCTTTTAAAAATGTCTGACTCAGACTGAGTCTCGATATAATCAAACTGACTTGAATATGATTTAAGTATATATTCAACATGAATCCATGAATCCATGAATCCATATATTCAATCTATTTAATCTATACAACTTGATCGAAACGAACCATGGATATACTCCATTTACAAGTTCATCCATTATATCCGTTCCGTTACTGATATCATGGTTTCGGCAAGTCATCCATCTATATACAATATACAGTTCAAACAATACAAACAGTACAATCAAGACATCGCGGGGTTTATAAGGGGTAGATTGGTACGGAAGGTGTTAAAAGTGGCACGAGACTGTAATCATAATACACCTAACCAGAATATCCATTGCCGTTGTACCGTGGCTGAACGGTTCCTTGTGCTCCGTATACCTTAGTCTCCGGAATAGTGGGACTCCTCTCGTATACACTGGCATTCTTCTGTACCAAACTACAAACAACAGCGTTAACACTAAATACAACATTATAACAATATACTCTCTATTCTGTCTATTCCATTCTTGTCGATTTACGGGACTTACCGAGCGATTTGTTCGCTGACGGCATTCTCTTTCTTCTTCTTTGGAATGTCTCAGGTGTTTCGGACTCACTGGAGATCGAGCCCAGCAGCGAGGACTTGGACCAGTTTACTGAAGATCCAGAGCTCTAGTTCACTTGTACATTACATTTTCTTTACATTTCTGTTATGCCACTGTTTAGGCATTGCTTTCATTCCATGTATTTACCTTTCCAGATGTATTGTAAAAAGAATGTTAATAAATAAAGTTGCTGTTCAATTATATCCATTGTCACTGTCACTTGTGCATTTTACTTCTATTGCTTAAATACGCTTAGCGTGTTTACTTCAGAGTAAATACGTAGCGGCCTCGCCGCGTCCTCTGCCCGTACACCGGGAAGCGAGGCGTGACAACCGTTGGATCAAATATCCAACGGTGATTAAACATAGAATTAAATTCTAGTGGTGGAAAATATCTCCCTGATTTTTCTAAATGGGAAGGATATTTTCTGTTAAACAGAAAATTGGTGGATCAAAGATCCAATGAGATAGAAAATATTTCCTATATCTTTCTAAACAGAGAAAGATTGTGCTCTGTTAAACCGAGCACCCTTGGATTAAAAATTCAATGGTGATAAAAATATCACCTTTTAATAGAATAAAATTCTATATATGGAAAAATATTCCCTCAATCTTGTTAAAAACAAGAAAACATATTCAGTAAAAACAGAAACACTTGGATCAAATATCCAACGGTGGGTAAAATTCCTTAAACAAATTTTGAGACCAATTAAATCAATTGGAATCTTTCAATGAGAGATTTTCTCAAAACTAATTAACAATTTGCCTCCACTATATAAAGGACCCGAGACATCAAGTCTCAGATAGAGAGAAACCCCCATAAGCTTCTGAAAAATACAGAAAACTTCCAAAACAATAGAGAATTCAATCCTCAAGAAAAGAAGAAGACTTTCCTCTTCAAAACCCGAGGTAAAGAAAACACAAAGATCAAAATATCTCTTTTTACCTATCTAAGGGTTTAACCCTTCTCAAAGAACTTAGATCTTCCTCTGAATCAGAGATCCATAAGACAAGTCTCCCACAAGTTGAGAATTTAATTCTCATCGTGAAGATCTTGTTCTTGAGAATCAAAAATTCAGAAAAGAACTAGGTTAAAAAGAAAGAAAGAAAAAACATATGTTCTAAGAATTTAATTCTTCCGAAATTAGGGTTTAACCCTACGTAAAAAACTTAGTTGTTATAAAAAGAAAAGAAGAACTTAGTTCTCCAATTAAAAAAATGATCCAAGATCTTCAAAATAGAAATCTTGATGATCATAAATGACTAAAATGTCATTAATAGAGATTAACATCTCTAAAAAGAAGAAGAATTTGACATCTCACATGAAACACACATGAGCAAAATTAGTGCTAAGCACTATTATAGTGTCTCACGTATTTCCCATGTGAGTGTCTAAAACAAACAAAAGAAGAGCTAAAACGCCTCACGTGCTTCACCCGTGAGTGTCCAAAAAAACAACAAAGAAAAACTCATTTGTATTGATTGGGCAACCACCAAAAAAAAAAGTAGCCCAGCACCCCAAAAATAAAGCAGTCACGTGAAATACACATGAAACAGTCTTGGAAACCCGAAATCTGGCACCTCGCGTACTTCACACGTGAGCATCAAAACTCTAGCCAAGTGCTTAACACTTGTGTCAAAAAAAGGGGGTGAACAAACAAAATTCGAAATCAATGCTCAGCACTCACGTGCTTCCCACGTGAGTGCCATGTAAAGTGCTTAGCACTCTATGTTCAGTCAAAATGACTAAGCGCTTAGCACTAATTGGGCAGCGCTCATATCTGAGCGCCTCACATGTTTCACACGTGAACACCAGAGAAAATTAGTGCTTAGCACTATAGTAGCGCCTCACGTGAAAAACACGTGAGCGCCATAAAAGATTAGTGCTTAGCACTATTCCAGCGCCCCACGTGAAACACACATGAGCACTGTATATCTTAGTGTTTAGCACTGCAGGGTAGTATAGAAGCCCAATCTCAGCCTAAATTGGCTAAGTTTCCTAAGGTTAAATCTCTTTGATTTTAAATCAGCCGAGCCTATATGTTCGTGATTTCTAAACTGATCTTAGTCTCAAACATGACTAATGATCTCTCATTGATGATATCCAAGATGATATTCATTACATATCTCCTGAGGTAATCTTAGGCTCAAATATGAATAACGATTCTTAGGTCCACCACAACCCCTTTTTCCTTCAAATATGGGATTTGGTTCAAGGGTACATTTTTCCACACCTCTGATATATGCCGTTGTAATTCCTCAACGTCTTCAGAGAAATGGCGGGTCTCGACAACCAACAACTTTTTTCTCGTCCCAACTTGATGTAAAATTTCATCAAGATAGGGAACGATACATCCCACATTGATGCACTTCCAAATTGACGTGCACACCTCAAATCGGATCGCGCCTCAGATTGAGCGCATTCCATGTCACCATCGTTTGCTCCGCCACGTAACAATTACACGTGCGCGCAAGATGAATAATGGACCGAAATGTTCTTAAACTAACATTTGTCCCCAAAATGGGAATGTTGGACCGAAATGTACTTAAACTAACATTCGTCCCCAAAATGAGAATAGTGGACCGAAATGTCCTTAAACTAACATTCGTCCCCAAAACAGGAATGTTGGACCTTGATGTCCTTAAACTAAAATAATTGAGCACATATGCTCATTTGTTTCTAACTTGATCTTAGTCTCAAATATGACAAACGATTCTTAGATCAAACTCAAATATCCTATGAATGGATGGATCTCACAAATGTGAGAAATGCGCCCTGGGTTCATTCCCGTTGGCAATCCAAACTACCAACGTGGATCCTATCAAGCAAATCCTTGAGCCAAACACAAATCTCAAATATACGGATTTGGACTAATCCGCGCCCTACGGGCGACGATATAAACTAGGCTCTGTATACAATCCACGGGCAACCTTAAAAAACAAAACAACACACGTCACGAAGTGAACTGCTGGAGCAGGAGAAACGTGTGGGAAAAAGAGTTTCGAGTGCACCCGCGTTTCAGTAGTGACACTGATCAACCTCAACTTTTCTATTTTGAGTACTTAGCAAGCTTCAGCTCTTCGGGAAGCCGCCGTAGGTAGGGTGATGGAGAGCTTTAGAGATATGCCTGATCGTGCATTTGTCGGAGACGTCGCCTGAGCTTGTCTGCGATATTTGATGATGCCCTTTGTTCCGGCAGCCTTGCCCCCAACTGGAGCACCAGAGAGTCGTTCGGACACCGTATTACATTTGGGCTGTGGTGCCTTAGCGATCACAACGTTCGGCCTCTTACCCCTTAAGACCGGCTTGGCCACCTAGTTTGTCAGGATTTCCGGCAGATTAGCGATTCCGGCAGGGTAGATGATGATGGAACCAAATTTGCGGAGTGGTTCCTCCCACTGCTGACTGAGGCTTATGGGGAGAACCATGCGAGCATTGATCTTGACCATGTACGGGATCAGAGTTGCGTCGGAAGCTGAATTCATTTTGGAAGACATCGTCTTTAGTTGTTGAAAGTTGATTGCTGCATGAAAAAACATTATTTCAGTACAAACATCGGTATATATGTTAAATGAGTTTGCATGAACGCTTGAACCGAGATATGGGAGGAGAGAAAGGTCCTACCGGACGTGCCAGAATTTGTAGATTGTTTTTCGTCACCATATTGAGATAAGAATATGCGTTACTGGTCAGGAATATTACAGATTCCCTCTGCTTGGGGTAGGTTAGGGTTTAATGATTGTGGAGATTCGAAACTCCGGCAGCCGCGGACTAAACTGCCGTTAATTATCCCTCACTTTTGGAGCTTGAGAATCTCCAATTGACAAGTCAAACAGATCATGCGAACTCATTATGCAATATGTGCGTGTTGTGTTTAGGAACAAGCAGAGAGCGCTTCGGACACATCGAAAGCCTCGCAGAGTTTTTACGGGGGTCCCGCTACCCGGATAATGGGCTGGGGGTTAAGGTGGCTAGCAGCTCCCTTGCGGGTGTGTGGCAGCGGCTCGTTAGAAATTTTTTTCTAACATGAGAGTTGATAAGTGTATATATGTCAAGTGCGCGCGTAGTAAGGTGCGTACATGACAAGTGCGCACTTGCCGACATGCGCACCTAGTAAGGTGCACACCTGGTAAGGGGCGCACAAGATAAGTGTGCACATGCCGAGACACATACCGAGCAAGTTGCGTACTTGGAAACGTCCGAAGGAGTGAAAGGGGCCAAAATGTCCCGAATGGGCCAAAAGGTTCAGTAAGGTGTGCACTTAAGGAAGTGCGCACTTAGCGAGGTATGCACCTGGGTCGGTGCGCACTTGGCTCGATGTACATCCAACAGGGTGCGTACCTAACCAAATGGGTACCTAGCACGGTGTATGTAGGCTCGAAACCCAATGAAGCAACAGTCCAAAAACACAAATATTTTTACTTTTGGATATCAAAAGGGGCTCTTTTTCCTTTTTTCGAAGCCTCCTGGTGTGCACACTTTAAAAAAAAAGAAAGGAAGAGTGAAAAAGAGACTTGCGCACTAATGAGCAGCTCAAAACTCCAGATTTTGTTTTTGGGGAATCAAGATTAAGATCATTTCTAATCACTATAGGGGGCCTTTTATAGGCTTACATTTTTTACATTTAGCCCCATGGTTTGTACAAAATTGGTTTTTGCTAATTTAATTTAAAAAACAAAAATTACATTTAATCTTTTCCTTTTCTTCTTCTCTTTTGGCCGGTCCTTCTTCATGCTTGGGCTCGGGCTCGGGCTCGATCCCACTTAGCTTAGGCTTAGGCTTGGGCCCACTTTGACTTTTTGAATTTGATTTTGAACCTGAATTTGATATCTGATTTTGGCAATGTGGTGTATTTTTGACCCTAACAGTTGGCTATATATCTGAGCCGCTTCTGCCTCAACTTCTCTATTTTGAGCGCCTGGTAGGCTTCTGCTTTTCGGGACGCCTCCGTAGGCGGAGTAATGGGGAGCCTTGTGAAGACATCCGCTCGCGTGTCCTTCGAAATCATTGCTTGAGCTTGCCCGCGACTTCTGTCAACTTCTTTTGTTCTGACGGCTTTACCCCAGCTGGAGCCATAGAAGGCCATTCAAACACCGACCTTTGCTTGAATTGTGGTGCCTTTACGATCACCACATTCGGCTTTCTGCCCTTTGAGGTCGATTTGGCCACTTGGTTTGCCGGGGTTTCCACCAGATTAGTGCTTCCGGTGGGGTAGATGATGACGGAACCAAATTAGCGTGGAGGCTCCTCCCACTGCCTCATAAGGCTCGTCCGGAAGATCACGTGTGCGTTTGTCTTGACCACGTAGGTCACCAGAGTTGCGTCAGAAACGACGCTCATCTTGGAAGACATAGTTGCTGAGTTCGAGACTGTGACTGAAAGCTGTTAAGTTGCACAAACAAAAAAGTATGATTTCAGTACATGCAATCGATATATATGTTGATTGAGTTCGTAATAACGTTTAACCCGAAATATGAAAGGAGAGAAAAGGTCCCACCGGGAGTGCCGGAATCTATAGGGCATTTTTTGTCACCCCATTGATATGGGAATGCGCGAGCTTGTCAAGCGTGTACAGATTCCCCCTGCTCGAGGTAAGCTGGGGTATAATGATCGTGGGGATCCAAATCTCCAGCAGCTGCGAACTAAGCTGCCGTTAATTACCCCTCGCCTTTGGAACGAGAGAACCTCCGATTGACGAGTAAAACTTCTCATGTGAACTCAATATGCAGCGTGAGTGTTTTGTGTTTTGAAAATGTTTTGGACGTATCGGGGTCTCGCAGAGTTTTAGGGGGTCCCGCTACTCGGATAGTGGGTTAAAGGTCAAGAGAGCTAGCAGCACCCTTACGGGGTGCGGGGCAACGCCCCGTTAAATTTTTTTTCTAACAGGTGTTGGGGTCAAAATTTGCACCCCGGTTGACCGGGTCAAAGTTAAGGTCAACCACAATCCAGGTGGGACCAAGCCCAGATCAAGTGGGCTCATGCCCGAGTCGAGCCCGAACATGAAGCGGCCGACCTCCCCTATGCTGAAATAAAAAATCATGTAATAAATAATTTTTATGTAATTTTTTATGCATGAATGGGCATAAAGCCAAATTTTTGTAAAGCCCATGGCTTATGTGCAAAAAGAAATGGCACATGAGCCATAGGATGAGCAAAATGCCATTTTGTAAAGCCCAAGGGGCTATATGTAAATATGTAAGCCTATATAAGGCAACATGATGATGAATAAAAAAAAGAATAATTTTCATTCTCTCCAAAACTAGGGTTCCTGTACCTCCTTTTCCTTCCTCAAGGTTCTAAAAAACCTTCTTCCTATTTGAATTAATTCAAGAGTTTTACTCTTCTTTTCTCAGAAACAAATAGTTTTTTACCACAAAACCCACAAAGGGGAACTCAGATCTCCCACGAAATCTCAAAAAAGAGAGATCTTTAAAATCTCATACCTCTTGATCTTCAAGATCCGGCCAATAGAAGAAGAAGGAGTCCCATCTCCAAGAATCTAACTTTGGACAGATCCAAGGCTCAGAAGAAGAGCCAAAGATCCCTAGGAGTTTAACTCCTTTCTAGATCTGTTGGAGTTTAACTCCATAAATTAAATTTCTGTCGGGAGTTTAACTCCAAAATTCCCTTGGGAGTTCAACTCTCCAACCTAAGGTCTAGGCCCTCTTGCCGCGAGTGTTTTCCCGTGGTCACATGTGCGCCACGTGACCTCGGGCGCTGAGGCGCCCAATAGTCACGTGCGCCCACGTGACCCCGGGCGCTGAGGCGCCCAAAGGTCATGTGTGCGCCACGTGACCCCCGGGGCGCCACGTGACCCCGGGGCGCTGAGGCGCCCAACGGTCACGTGCGCCCACGTGACCCCGGGCGCTGAGGCGCCCAACGGTCACGTGCGCCCACGTGACCCCGGGCGCTGAGGCGCCCAACGGTCACGTGTGCGCCTCGTGACCCTGGGTGCTGAGGCGCCCAACGGTCACTTGTGCCCACGTGACCCCGGGCGCTGAGGCGCCCAACGGTCACGTGTGCGCCACATGACCCCGGGCGCTGAGGCGCCCAACTGTCACGTACGCGCACGTGACCCCGAGCACCACGCGCCCACGTGCTACGCACGCGTCCTTAAGGCACTTTTCCCATTTTTTATGCACTCCACATTAAATATGTCTCCCCCGTTAGAAAAAATTTCTAACGGGGCGCTGCCCCGTTAGACCGCAAGGGGGCTGCTAGCCCCCTTGACCCCCAGCCCGCTATCCGGGTAGCGGGACCCCCGTAAAAACTCTGCGGGGCCCCCGATATATTCAAAACCCCCTTCAAAACACAACACTGCACATTGAGTTCGCATGACCTGTTTAACCCGTCAAATCGGAGGTTCCCTCGCTCCAAATGGAAGGGGTAATTAACGGCAGATTAGTCTGCGGCTGCCGGAGATTCGGATCCCCACAATCAATAAACCCCAGCCTACCCTAGGCAGGGGGAATCTGTAATGCGCCTGACAAGCGCGCGCGTATTCCCATCTCAATGGGGTGACGAAAAACATTCTATAGATTCTGGCACGCCCGGTGGGACCTATCTCTCCTCCCATATTTCGGGTTAAGCATTCATGCGAACTCAATCAATATACATATCGATATTTATACTAAAATAATGCTCTTTCATGCAGGACTTCAAGCGATCAAGCCTCAACCATCTCCAAGGACCACCACGTCGTTAAACTGGGAACACGAGACGACCACCACGTCGTTAAACTGGGAACAATCGACCTCTAAGTCGTTAAACTGGGAATGTAAAAAAAAAATGTGTAAATAAAAAGAAAAGAAAAATAAAGCCGAAATGATAGGGCAACCGCGAATAAATAGCCGAAATGATAGGGCAATCGCGAACTTCGCGATAAGAAAAGTTGAAATGATAGAGCAATCGCGGTAAAACAAAGAAAATACAAAAACAAAAAAATCACAAAAAAACGGCGAATGATGAGTCGCTCCTGGTACCATATTCCAGTGCAGCGATGCAGACGCCAACCAAAATCCAATTTCCCAAAATTCTTCCAGCCCTACGGCCAGTCCCCAAATTGACTACCATATACAATCCACGGCCTCAAATAATTCTCATCATACCCATATCCCACCGCAATCACCAGTTACGCGGCTGGTCTCCGCCTTTGGAACTATGCTCCATTGAGAAGACCCACTCATGTGTCCTCATGATACATGAGGAGAACAAACCCTTATGGGATCCTTACGACTCACAAAGGAAAAATACACTTAGGAGTCCTCACGACTCCTAAGGAGAAAATACACCTGCGGGATCCTTACGACTCGTGGGGAGAAAATGCTTTTATGGGACCCTCACGGCCCATAAAATTGAAAAGCCTTAGGTGATAGGGATCTAAACCTGTCTCCTAAGCTATCACTTCCCAATAGGCAATGGCGAATGATGAGTCGCTCCTGGTACCATATTCCAGTGCAGCGATGAAGACGCCGGCCAAAATCCAAATCCCCAAGTGGCGAATGATGAGTTGCTCCTGGTACCATATTCCAGTGCAGCGATGCAGACGCCAACCAAATTCCAAATCCCATACCCCAAGTGGCGAATGATGAGTTGCTCCTGGTACCATATTGCAGTGCAGCGATGCAGACGCCAACCAAATTCCAAATCCCAAAACGGCGAATGATGAGTCGCTCCTGGTACCATATTCCAGTGCAGCGATGTAGACGCCAACAAAGTCTCGAAATTTTTTCGGCCCTACGGTCTGGATCATACATCCTGCAAAACCGTATACAATCCACGGACGTAAAACAATCCTAATTTTTCCCAAGTCCTACCGGTGAGACCACATTCAAAGTCCCACAAAAAAATGGTATGTCTACAAGCAAAATGGGCACGGATGAAAACCCGAAAGGGGTCCGTGAGTAAAAACAGAAGGACTGCCGGCGAGTTTGTGAGAACTCGAAAGGGCGCGAACTCATAAAAAAGAGATGAAATGCACTCGCAAAGTCCTCTCGACTTTGTGAGGAGAAAACTCCCGCGTGAGATCCTTACGACTCACAAAGGAACAACACCCTTAGGAGTCCTCACGACTCCTAAGAAAAAAATACACCTACGAGATCCTTTCGACTCGTAGGGAGACAATGCTTTTATGGGACCCTTACGGCCATGAAATTGAAAAGCCTTAGGTGATAGGGATCTAAACCTGTCTCCTAAACCACCAATTCCCAAATCCTCCCGGGGCAAATGATGAGTTGCACCTGGCATTATTCCAGTACAGTAATGCAGATGCCGACAAAAAACCAATCCCAAAATCCTCTCAAAGATAGATGATGATTCGCTCCTGATACCATATTCCAGTATAGCGATGCTGATGTCAACCCAAATCATAATCAACAAGTCAACTTCAACTCCGACACCGCAGAAGGCGGAGCGAGTCAGAATCCAATCTCGACACCGCAAGAAGCGGAGCAAGTCAAGTTCACCCCTGATACTGCAAGAAGCAGAGCAAGTCAAATAGAGCGTCGACCGTCCATATCGCAAAAAGGGCAGTGCAGGCTTCCTACAAAGCAGGAACCGGATCACTCCGGGCCAGGGAAAAGTCTACCACGGACACTCCGTCTCGGAGACGTGTCAAGCGTCGACCGTCCATGTCGCGAAAAGGGCAGTGCAGGCTTCCCACAAATCGGGAACCAAATCGCTCCGGATCAGAGCGTCGACCGTCCATGTCGCAAAAAGGGCAGTGCAGGCTTCCTACAGAGCAGAAACCAGATCACTCCGGGCCAGGGAAAAGTCTACCACGGACACTCCGTCTCGGAGACGCGTCAAGCGTCGACCGTCCATGTCGCAAAAAGGGCAGTACAGGCTTCCCACAAATCGGGAACCAAATCGCTCCGGATCAGAGCGTCGACCGTCCATGTCGCGAAAATGGCAGTGCAGGCCTCCCACAAATCGGGAACCAAATCGCTCCGGATCAGAGCGTCGACCGTCCATGTCGCAAAAAGGGCAGTGCAGGCTTCCCACAAATCGGGAACCAAATCGCTCCGGATCAGAGCGTCGACCGTCCATGTCGCGAAAAGGGCAGTACAGGCTTCCCACAAATCGGGAACCAAATCGATCCGGACCAGAGCGTCGACCGTCCATGCCGTAAAAAAGGCAGTGCAGGCTTCCTACAAAGCGGGAACCATATCACTCCGGGCCAGGGAAACGTCTACCATGGACATTCCGTCTCGGAGACGCGTCAAGCGTCGACCGTCCATGTCGTAAAAAGGGCAGTGCATCCCAAAAAAATGGGAACCAAGGCAAGCCGCCTCCACGTGAAAGAAGATCCATCAATTTCATGCACACGACTCACATATGTGGTGTGCATTTATTGATGGGGGGCACTTTTTTGGGGTCAAAATTTGCATCCCAGTTGACCGGGTCAAAGTCAAGGTCAACCACAATCCAGGTGGGCCCAAGCCCTGATCAAGTGGGACCCCCGTAAATACTCTGCGGGGCCCCCGATATATTCAAAACCCCCTTCAAAACACAACACTGCACATTGAGTTCGCATGACCAGTTTAATCCGTCAAATCGGAGGTTCTCTCGCTCCAAATGCAAGAGGTAATTAACGCCAGCTTAGTCCGCGGCTGCCGGAGATTCGGATCCCCACAATCAATAAACCCCAGCCTACCCTAGACAGGGGGAATCTGTAATACGCCTGACAAGCGCGCGCGTATTCCCATCTCAATGGGGTGACGAAAAACACCCTACGATAGGGAAATGTTTCGAGTGTGAAACGTGTGGGAAAAATAAGGGTGAGGAGCGTTCTAAGGACGTGTGAGATGGAACGTGGCCGCTGGCGCCAGCGGTTCATGTGCGTGGCGCGTGGGTGCCGGCGGGTCATGTGCCCGGCATGTGGCCACTGGGTGCCGGCGGGTTACGTGCCCGGCTTGCGGCCGCTGGGTGCTAGCGGAAAAAAGGGCTAAGCCCCCGGACTAGGAATTAAACTCCCGAGTGACTTTGGAGTTAAATTTCTAGAAGAATAAGAATTTTTATTTGGAGTTAAAACTCCTTGAAAAAGAAAGATATATTTTTTTATGGAGTTATACTTCCAAAAGAATTTTAAGTGGAGTTAAACTCCCGAAAGGATTTTGAAATATAGAGTTGAACTTCTAAAGATCTTTGGAGATGATCATAGAGGGCCCCTTTCTTCTCCTATGAGCTTTTGATCTTCCTAAAGTCGGATTTTTGGATATGGGACTTCCTCCTACTCCTCTCTTTTTGTTGGATCTTGGAGAAAAAAAGAGTTGTGATTAAAAATCTCCCTTTTAGGGATTTGATTGGAGATCTGAGCTCCCCTTCGAGAATTTTATAGTGAAAAACTATTTATTTTTGGGAAAAAAGAGTCAAACTTTTGATTTAATTTTTAAAAAATGAAGAAAATTTAAAACCTTGAGGCGGAAGGAGAAGAAGGCACAAACCCTAATATTCTTTTGAGAGGAATGAATTATTATTTCATTTCATCATAATGTTGCCTTATATAAGCTTACAAGTTTACACATAAACCCTCGGGCTTTACAAAATGGCATTTTGCCCATCTCATGTCTCATGTGTTTATTTCTTTTTGCACATGAGCCATGGACTTTACAAAAATTTGGCTTTTTTCTCATTTATTTTACATTTATACATGAAAATTATATCAAATTTATTTACTACATAATTTTCTTCTTAGCATGGGAAAGCCGGCCTCTTCATGTTCGGGCTCGATTTGGGCATAGGTCTACTTGACCTAGGTTTGGGCTTGGCCTCAAGCCTACTTTTCGGACTTTGATTTTGACTTGTTAAATTGTTGATCTCGACCGTGGTGTGTAATTTTTGACCCCAACAGTTTGTTAACAGTAATAGAGTCTACATATCATGAGTTCCGCCATATTCGATTTTGTTTTCGAATCGAACACCTAAGATAAACACTCGGTTATCGATCAAATTTAACGTTTTCTCTAACTAATTGAATTAAATGTTAATCACTTAATTTATTCGTGTTACCATCACAATAATAAGCCCTAGTCAGGCTCCACTCAAAATAAAACGACACGATGGTTTGCTACACCAAATTCAAGTATGTATGTGTGTATGGGTATATCGATCTAGTTATATCTTTTATTTTTGTATCTAGTTATAAAGTAATATCTCTAGTTAACATCTATTATAGTATGAAATACAAGTGAATAATAAAAAAAAAATATAAATATAGGATGTTTGGTACGAAACAAATTTGATATGTGAATAAAAAAAAATAGAATATAAAAATATATGTTAAAAAATATCTAATTAGTTTGGTTTCGAATACTATGGTCATGGGAAAACTTTGAAAATATAAATATAGGATGTATGGTACGAAACAAATTTGATGGAAAGGGTGTTCTCTGTTACAAAGAAAAATAAGGTGAAAGTCAGAAGATTTTATTAAAGTCGTGCAGTGGTGCCTTGCCCTGTAAAAGGTTAATTTTTGACATGTATTTTGCCCGGGTAATTAAGTATCAATGAATGGATTGAAAATCTGCACTTGATAAACATGTAAGAGTTTTCAAATGTCATCTTTCACCATTATTAATCAATGTGACGAGGGTTGCAAATAAATGAGATTTTATTAAATAATAATGCAATTATTTTGATTTGTAATCATTATTAAATTTAATTATACAATATGAGTGTATACAGATTTTTAATATAGACAGACTTCATCAATAAGACTCAAGTCTTGTAGAGATTTAGTCCATCTAATATTTTATATACATTCACTTCTCATACTTTTTTTTAATGTGAGACTATTTTAATTATTAAACAAACTTTTAAATCTAAGTAGATATAAACTAGCCCATTTTCGTACATACAGATATTTAGGAATATATGAGCGTACAACAACGGGAGCTTTAATATCTCTATAACCCATCGCATAGGTCTCTACTATAACCCATCACAAGAAAAAAAAAAATCAAAAACAATAATAAAAAATTCAATTGCGCATCCAACCGAGGAACATGAGCCCTGTTCAAATTCATCTGAGTTATTGACTAAATATACTGATTTCAGATGGATGTGTTGCCTAACCTTAACCCATTTTGGATTCATCCATGTATCACTGTATGAGAAAACTTCCAGTGCTATAATACAAAACTAATGTGATTACAATTATTTGAGCTCCATTTTTTAAACTATCACGAACAACTAGTTACATATAATAATATATGAGAATAACGGAGGAAAGATGCCATAGGAGGGAATTTCCTTCTATGGCGTCGAAAAAGTACGTCCTCCGTCGTATTTTCCGACGATCGGAATCCATCATCTTCATCGTTATCATCTAAGATATGGGTATGCCAAATTTCATGTGATTCTACAACTTTTTCACCGTTGATTTAGCAATATAAAAAGTTCTATTGTCGGTAAACCGTTAATTTTGAATCCACTAATTCAACGGTGAAAAAGTTGTAGAATCATATGAAATTTGGCGTATCCACATCTTAGATGATAACGATGAAAATGATGGATTCCGATCGTCTACGACGGAGGGCGTACTATTTCGACGCCATAGGAGGAAATTCCCTCCTACGCCCTCTTTCCTCCATTATCCTCATAGGAGAATACTAATATAGTAAACTATGATCCAGTGAAGTTGATGCCTAATCCCCTGGGAGACCATAATTAGCCCATACCTAACTACATTGGATCCTCCCCTGATCTGTTGACATTGGAGGCTTTGGATGCGCCCCTGTGACCCCTTCCATGTCAACTTTCTTCCATTTAATCAATGCAGCCCCCGCCCACCCACCCCACCCCCGGCATCACATCATACCATTTTATAATAAGAAAATATTCAGCATGCAGGATATGATATACGGATACGGTTCCAGAGAAAGTCGTCTCTTAAGCTTTTTTTTTTGTCAAAAATGGTTTTCCACCGTTCATCACCATAGCAAATCAAAAGAATAGATGAATTGATATTATTTATTTCCATTTGCAATTCTTTCTTAATTTTGAATCTCCCTTAAAAATAGATAATGAATGATATCAGCCATTGATTCTCTTAATTTGCTATGGTGATGAACGATGGATATCAATCTTTGACAAAAAAGTTTCAAAAACATCTTTCATCAGAACCGCATCCGTAATACACCGGACAAGAGAGAGAAATAGATAAAAACTTTGGGCACCCTTCATGCATACATCTTGGTGGGGTTTGTATACCTATTTCCTTTTTTATCGCGACTGACGCATATGGCCGTCACCGGCACATCCAGTGATTTCTCCTATATTATATAATCTAGTAGCTAAACACACACACACATACAAACAGAGAGAGAGAGAGAGAGAGGAGAGATGAGCTCAAGCACAACAGAAGCCAAGCCTCATGCAGTGTGCATGCCTCTTCCCTCCCAAGGCCACATCCATGCAATGCTAAAGCTTGCCAAGCTCCTCCACTTCAAAGGCTTCCACATCACTTTCGTGCACACCGAGTTCAACTACAACCGTATCTTGAGAAGCTCTGGCGTTTCTTCTCTCCAGAATTTGGACCACTTCCGGTTCGTGACCATCCCCGACGGCCTCCCGCCCACCGACCCGGATGCAACCCAAGACCATGATTCCTTACTCATCGCTCTCCAAACAAAATTCGCTGATCCGTTTCGAAACCTCTTGAAGAGTCTGAATGAACCATCATCGGGGGTGTCTCCGGTAACGTGCGTAATTTCCGATTCCTTCACCAGCTTCACCCTCGATGGCGCAGAAGAACTCGGGATCCCCAACGTGTTCTTTTGCTCCGTGAGCGCGTGCGGCTACATGGGGTTCGTTCAGTATAAGGAGCTTGAAGAAAGAGGATTGATGCCACTGAAAAGTACGAAAAAGAGATGAGCTGTACATGTTCTAAATTCAATTAATCATGCCCTTTTTTTTTGGATCTTCAAATCTTTGGCCTTTCCAGAAAAGACATCTAAATCTTTCATACTCCTAAATAATAAAGCAAATTAAACTAAATCAGTCTCCACGGCCAGCTTGACTTTCATGCATCCAATTAACACTAAAAAAATTTAGTTACGTACCTATTACTAATGGTCTTGATTAGTCCTCAAAGGACTGATTTACCCGTCCAATAATTAGGAGCATTAGCTTTTTGTTGGTTTCTCGTTACCACCGGATCAGGAGGCACGGGGTGTTGGAGAGAAGGAGAAAGGCGAAAGAGGATGGTGGTGAGAAGGAGTCGAGGAGTATAAGCAGCATGAATCAAAAATAAGTAATTCTCAAAATGATACTGAGCCCAAACTTATTCTTAGAATAGACCTATGCACAACCACGTAAGAATGACCATGAAACGGCGGTTAGATGCCAAAGGAAAACGCAATTGTTAACAGCGTTTTCCTTTTGATGAAAAGGCTATCGGCAATAACATTTTCCTCATGATGAAAACGCTATTGTCATTAGCGTTTTTTTTTGTTGATATTGATTTTGCCATATATCTAGTAAAATATTGATTTTGATTTTGTTAAGGTTGTATTAGGTTTATATTTTAATTTTGTTGAAATTGTAAGAGCAGGTGAAAAAATCTCATGGCTTTTTGAAAGTAGAATAAATTTTGTTATTATATAGAAATTTATTATGATTTTTTTTAGAAATCTTTATTTGAAAAATATATAGAAAAAAGCATAATAGAAATCTATAAATTAACTAAATTTATTCTTTTCTCATAAAACTATTAGATTTTTCATCAACTCTTTGTCAATTTTGTTAGAATTTCAATAAAATCTAAATCTAAATCTAAAACAATTTTAACAAAATCAAAATCAATATCTCACTAGACATATGAATATCAACAAAGAAAATGCTATTGGCAATAGCGTTTTCATCAAAAGTAAAACGCTATTAACAATAGCGTTTTATTTTGGTATCTAATTGCCGCGTCAAGGCCATTTCTACGTGGCTGTACGGAGGTCTATTCTGAGAATTAGTTTGGTTTCAGGATCATTTTAGGAATTATTTATTTTAATAGTATTATTTTAAGAAAAAATTCATAGCCGCATATCACAAACCGAAAAATTATAGTTCCAAAGTCAACTTTGGATCATAGAAGTTCATATTTTCTAAAAGGCTTTTCTTCAAATCTTCTCCTGCTATAGAAAAGTTTGTTCTTCCATTTTTGTGACCTTACCGGACATGTGTTAGTTTAAAATGGTTGAAACGGTAAGTATGTTGTTAAGATAGGTGGATTAAAATAATTTTCTATTGGAAAAATTATGAATCAAAACTCAACAAGTCTTGAGTTTATTGGATTGTGCCCGTCTATGTTAAAAGTCAATGTTAAAATCCCGTGTATACTCATATACATATAAATATAAAATTGTCTCGCCCAAACAAAGTAAGTTCTTTTCTAACCTTCCAAAACTTGGTATTTACCTTTTATCCCCCCAAAAACTAATAAGATATATCATTTTACCTCCCTTTACGATTTCCGTCAGAAAAAACCTCTTTAGCCTTATCTTTTTTTTTATAGATTTTAGATTTATCGTTTACCCGAAAACAACAAGTAAGACCGTAGAAGCATTCAACTTCAGAAGAATATTGAAAATTCTCCTCATTTCATGGCCAATTTTGAGAAATGTGCAGCAGAGACCTAAACCCTAATTTCAATTTGGGGAAAACATTGAATATTTCGAAAGTAGAAAAGAGGTTGGCATATTTTAAAGAAAAATCTGATGTTATGCCATTAAAAGTTGACGGAAATTGTAAAGAATATAGTATATCTAAATAGTCTTTTTAGGATAAAAAGTAAAAATCAAGTTTTTTGGGGGTAAAAAGGAGTTTGCTATGTATTGGGAGGGATGGGCTACAAGTAAAAAAAACCCATAAATTTAATAGATGTTAATCACATAGAAAATATTTAGAGCTAAAAATATGATATATGGACTTTATAAATTTGTAAGGAAATCAACTTGTAATTAAATTCCTTTGGATTTGATCTCAATCGGGTAAAAAAATGAAATATATAAGATTACTTAAGATGGATGGGCTCCTAACTCTGATGGTACTATTTGTTTTGATTATACCATATATGGATTTTCAAATTATTTTTATTTTTTTGGGGTTAATTGCTAAATAACATCTTAATGTTTCACATATTTTGCATATATATACCTTATTGTTTTTTTCGCTGCATTTCTATATCCTAAAGTACAAACCGTTGATACTTTGCTTCCTCTGTTAACAAAACATTAGAATATTCGAGTCTGTTCTGTTCATGCAACTTTGTACTTTAAGCTATAGAAGTGCAGCGAAAAAAATAAGGTATATAAACGCAAAGTAGATGTAGATGAAACATGGAGGTATTATTTATCAATTAACCTTTTTTTTTTGAATCAAAACAAAGTAAACACTACAACGTTTTATTAAAAGAAAATTTTAACTGAACTAAAATAAGAAGTCATCCACCAAAACACAAACAAAATAAAAATAAAAAAGACAACAAAATCTAAAAGAAAACCATCAACAAATTGCATAAACATAATCTAATGTGATGTTCTTATCTTATGGTTTAGATGAAGATTTCAGCAATGGATATCTCAACACTTTCATTGAGTGGATACCGGGGATGAAAAACATCCGATTGAAAGATCTTCCAAATTTGGGACAAACACCCGATCCTAATTATACCAAATTTAATTTCCTAAAAGACGAAGCACAACAAGCTTCTCGAGCATCGGCAATCATCATAAACACCTTTGATGGTTTGGAAGCTGAAGTTCTCAAAGCAATGGCAATGTTTCTCCCTCCTTTATACACCGTTGGTCCTCTAACCTTAATATGTCGCCAAAATTTCAACAGCTCAACAAATGCAGTTGGATCGAATAACTTGTGGAAAGAGGACACGAGTTGCTTAGAATGGTTGAATACAAGAGCGCCAGGGTCAGTAATGTACTTGAATTTCGGAAGTTTAGCATTGATGACCAACGAGCAAATGACCGAGTTTGCGTGGGGATTGTGTAACAGTGGTCATGACTTTTTATGGGTACTTAGACCTGATGTAATGAAAGGATATTCAGCTATTCTGCCGAAAGAGTTTCTTGATAAGACTAGCGGAAGAGGTTTGCTGATTAATTGGTGCCCACAGGAGGAAGTACTCATGCATCCGTCAGTTGGAGGATTCTTAACACATTGCGGGTGGAATTCGATAATGGAAAGCATAAGTGCAGGCCTGCCGATGCTATGCTGGCCGTATTTTGCGGACCAACCAACAAATTGTTGGTATATGTGCGATGTGTTAGGGATAGGAATGAAGATAGATTACAATGTGAATAGAGAGGAAGTAGAGAGGATGATAAAAGAGCTAATGGTGGGAGAGAAAGGAAAGGCGATGAGGAGAAAGGCGCTGGCATGGAAAGAAACCGCCGTAAGTGCAACGGTTGAAGGTGGGGAGTCTTTCATGAATTTAGAAAGAGTAATCAAAGAGGTGATTCTCAAAAAAATTTGAATTCATGGAATTTGCAAGTACTGACACATGTGCATCTTGGAATAAAGTTTTATAAAAGAATGAGTGTTAAGCTTTTCAATGTTTTTGTTGTTTTAAAAAGTTTTCAAAATGGATGCCTCCCAATTTGAAACTGAAATAAATGTGTCGTTTGCATGGAGAAAACGGTTGTTTGTTTGACCAGTGAAAGGATATGGAAAAGCTTTATATTTACTGTGGTGAGTACTTGTTCAATATCTAAGATTCGTTTACTCCCTCCGTTTCAAAAATAAAGTCATTTTTTGATTATGCGCACTTATTAAGACAGATATTAAATCAGGTGTCCAGAAGTACTAGCCATTCTTTGAGGGAAGACAGGTATTAAATCGGGTTTTTGATTTAATATTTAATGCTTAATTACAATTGTTGTATGTATTTTCTAGTATTTTATAACTAATTAATTATATCTCTTTATGGATTAGAAATTAATTGCAAAAGAAATATTTATGAATGCAATTTTGCATTTACATAAACATTTGAAATTGCATTTAATTTCTTTCTTTTTCTCCTTAGTTTCTCTTTTAGGTTTATGATAAACCTTAGGCATAGCATATGCTTATCTTTTTGTAGGAGCTTGACACATGTAATCTAAATGAGAGGGCAAGTGTATGGTTGGTGGGCTCCAATGGATGAGATTAATCCATTGGATGACACTCTTCTATATATTTGTTTTTCTCTTTTTTAATTCATTATTCTCTTGAAAAAAAATTTACCCACACTCCTAGTTTTCTCTCAAGCTCTCTCCTAAAAAGGATAAAGAGAAAGAAAGAAAGAAAGAAATGGTTTATAAAAGAATATAATTCATTTACTTAATTATAACTACAACCTAGGAGAAAATCATTAGCAACAATTTTCTTCTAGTTAGCTTTCGGGTAAAACTTGAAGCCAAGTCTTGAAGGTGCTTAAGATGGATCATCATTGATCTAGAGAAGGCTTACAAGATCTCTACTTCCTTCAACCTCTTCTTAGCTAGATCTTGAGAATATAAGTAAACCATAATCTTGAATGGCCGGAACTCTTCTTTCTTGCTTGGTTGTAGTTACAAGTCTAATTTTTACAGTATGAAGTTATTACCTCTCTAATTTTTTTTTAAAGCTCTATATTTTCATGCTTGCTAATTGTTATAGAGAGCCTAATCACTTTTAATATAGTATCAGAGTCAAACTAAAGTGTTAGATTTGTTATTGTAATTTCTAGAATCAAGTTAATTCAACTTTTATAAAACTAGTTTCAAAAATAACCTAAAAATTCACCCTTAATTGCCATTTTCTGGTCACCGCGAGGGTCTTGGTTCGGACCTTGACTCGTGCCGGTCACCTTTTCCACCCCGGTGAGTCCCCGGGGGTTTAGGGAGGGGCCCATCTTGAGGCTACCATTTGGTGGCCCCGGGAGGACCCCCAAGCCGGGGCCACCGAGTGATGGCCCAGGGTTGGGGGCACCCCTACCTTCCGGAGGATCCCCGGAGGTACCCCCGGGTATTTGTTGAAATATTTGGGTTTTTTTTATATTTTTTTTCGGGTTGTTTTTAGAGGCAAAAAGTTTGAATTTTTTGGTTTTGGCATGAAGTTGTGATATTATGAGATAATATGAACTTGATGCCTTGTGGATTAAGGATTTTAAATAATATAATTCTTGTATTTCTTTTCTTCGACCGTAAGTGTAATATATGGTGGTATTACCAAATCTCGTTGTTATACGTCAACGACATAGGGACTACATGTATTTACTTACGATGATGATCGTTGTTGATTGTTTGATGGTATGAAATATTGTGATCGTCGTGATTGAATAGCCGGAGGGTTATGTGAGATGAGTGTTTTTTAATATTCATTCATGTAATTTAATTTGTATGTAATTGTTCCCTCATAAAAATGGAAAGAAATGGGAAGAAATTCCCCATAGCTCAAGCCTTAAACACGTGAGCATTTATATATAGAGGATATAAGCGCCGTAACCTAACAATTAAAGACTACATATGCATCACGTGTTAAACACATGAGCGCTCATATGTAAAGCATATAAGTACAAAGAAAAATCCTCACTGGGGTCACGTGTTAAACACGTGAGAATACTCTTTTGAAACATTAGCTTCAGATAGAGTTAAACTCTACGCATAAAATTAAATTCTATTTTTGTATGCAAAGTATATGAGCATTAAGAGTAAATGGTCAAAGGTCAAATTGACCTCACGTGTTAAACACGTGAGCGCCCATATGCAAGGCATATGGACGCCAAATGAAAGTAGTTAAATAAGCCTCACGTGTTAAATACGAGAGCACGTCTTCTTATGTAGAATTAGATTCTACTCTTGGGAAATACCTCTCTGGAATTTTCTAAAAGAGAAAGATCCTCTCTGTTAAACAGAAAACCGTTGGATCAAATATCCAACGGTGATTAAATATAGAATTAAATTCTACTGGGGAAAAATATCTTCCTGATCTTTCTAAATGAGAAGGATATTTTCTGTTAAACAGAAAGTTGGTGGATCAAAAATCCAATGAGATGGAAAATATTTACTATATCTTTCTAAGTAGAGAAAGATTGTGCTCTGTTAAACCGAACACTCTTGGATTAAAAATCCAATGGTGATAAAAATATCACCGTTTAATAGAATAAAATTCTATATATGGGAAAATATTCCCCCAATCTTGTTAAAATTAAGAAAATATATTCTATAAAAACAGAAATGCTTGGATCAAAAATCCAACGGTGGGTAAAATTTCCTAAACAAATTTTGAGACTAATTAAATCAATTGTAATCTTTCAATGAGAGATTTTCTTAAAACTAATTAACAATTTGCCTCCACTATATAAAGGAGCTGAGACTTCAAGTCTCAGATAGAAGGAACTTCCCATAAGCTTCTAAAAAATACAGAAAACTTCCAAAACAACAGAGAATTCAATTCTCAAGAAAAGAAGAAGACTTTTCTCCTCAAAACTTTAGGTAAAGAAAACACAGAGATCAAAGTATCTCTTTTTACCTATCTAAGGGTTTAATCCTTCTCAAAGAACTTAGTTCTTCTTCTGAATCAGAGATCCACAAGACAAGTCTCCTACAAATTGAGAATTTAATTCTCATCGAGAAGATCTTGTTCTTAAGAATAAAAAATTCAGAAAAAAAAACTAGGTTAAAAAGAAAGTAAAAAGAAAAGAATATATGTTCTGAGAATTTAATTCCTCCGAAATTAGGGTTTAACCCTATGTAAAGAACTTAGTTCTTATAAAAAGACAAGAAGAACTTAGTTCTCCAATTAAAAAAATGATCAAAGATCTTCAAAACGGAAATCTTGACGATCATCAATGACTAAAATGTCATTAATAGAGATTAACATCTCTAAAAAGAAGAAGAATTTGGCGTCTCACTTGAAACACACATGAGCAAAATTAGTGCTTAGCACTATTATAGTGCCTGACGTGTTTTCCATGTGAGTGTCTAAAACAAACAAAAAAAGAGCTAAAACGCCTCACGTGCTTCCCCCGTGAGTGTCAAAAAAAAACAACAAAGAAAAATTCATTTGTGTTGATTGGGCAGCCACAAAAAAAAGCAGCCCAGCACAAAAAAATAAAGCAATCACGTGAAATACACGTGAAACACTCTTGGAAACCTGAAATCTGGCACCTCGCGTGCTTCACATGTGAGCATCAGAGCTCTAGCTAAGTGCTTAGCACTTCTGTCAAAAAAAGGGGTGAACAAACAAAATCCGAAATCAATGCGCAGCACTCACGTGCTTTCCATGTGAGTACCATATAAAGTGCTTAGCACTCTATATTCAGTCAAAATGACAAGTGCTTAGCACTGATTGGGCAGCGCCCATATCTGAGCGCCTCACATGTTTCATACGTGAGTACCAGAGAAAATTAGTGCTTAGCACTATTATAGTAGCGCCTCACGTGAAAAACGCGTGGGCGCCAGAAATGATTAGTGCTTAGCACTATTCCAGTGCCCCATGTGAAACACACGTGAGTACTGTATATCTTAGTGTTTAGCACTACTGGGTAGTATAGAAACCCAATCTCAGCCCAAATTGCCTAAGTTTCCTGAGGTTAAATCTTCTTGATTTTAAATCAACCGAGCCCAAATGCTCGTGATTTCCAAACTGATTTTTGTCTCAAACATGACTAATGATCTCTCATTGATGATATCCAAAATGATTGTCACGCCCCGCTTTTCAGTAGATGGAAACGATGACGTGGCAAGCCCGCAACGTATTTATTATGATAAGGCTGTTTCTCGAAATAAATAAAAGCGTCTATAAGAAACATAAAGTAATAAGAACAAACAAAAGAATGAAATCCAACTCTGATTTATTATATTCAAGATTCACAATTGACAAAATATCTGAATACAAGATACGATAATATGATAAGTCTTAACAAGAAAGCATACATAAAAAAGCTGAAATGAAATGAAAAGCTGAACGAAACTAGACGTTCGGTTGTGATGCGAACTGGTTGTACTCCTCTTCGACCACTTCTATCTTCTCTGTCTCAATGTCACCTGACGAACATTCCAAGAATAGAAAGAATTGGGTGAAATGCCGTCAGCGAACTAACGCTCGGTAAGTTCCCAAAAGGATGGTGTGATATATATAAATGAAATGCAGGGTGTATTATGATATATGGTATATCATGGATATAAATCATGAATATGTAAACAAGTATAATAGAGTATATGGTTATGTATATGTCAACTATAACAACATGAAAATGTAGCATGAGCATAGTAAACAAGTATAGTATGGCCGTGGAATATAGGTATAGTGAACATGAAGTGAATGTAAGTATGCTAAAAGGTCTCTAAAAGGGTAAAATTAACTAACGTGAGTTCAAGTGTGAATGTTAACCAATCTCAAAAGTATTCTCGAACCAAAGGCTATCGTCCAGGGGTAAGGAATCACGGGCCCAAAAAAGCGGGACTTCAATTGTTATTGAAGTGTTTCAAACTCAATAAGCTATCATCCACGGGCTTGAAAACACGGGCCCTCATTCATGAATTCGTGATGTACCGTTTCAACCCGGTACCATAGCAACGTTATTTGAACCGTTTCAGCCTGGTACCATAGCAACGTTATTTGTTATAATGGGACTCATGAGATTCCATTGGATTCATACTCAAACTATCCCAACACCCCGCGTATATTAGTCTGTGATTAAAGTTACAAGTCTTGCCTAAATCCATGAATACATAAGAGAGTGAAATTCAAGTATCGACTCGAGTTCAAGTATTCAAGTCAATTGTTCATGTATTCATGTCAAGTGTTCATGTCAAGTCATTATATATTCATGGTTCGGGTCAAATCGAGTCAAGTGCACCTATGGGGTTCAGGTATTCATGATTTAGTCGTGTCAAAATCAAGTTAATTCTAGCATATAATAGCTTAATCATGAGTTATATAGATAAAAATAGATAAGCAATCATAGAACATGATATGAGATAAGTATACAAGAAACGTCTAAAAACAATGTTGTAAATATGTGATATGTACGACTAGTTAATCAAATCATTTAAAGTCAGAATATAAACGAAAACATAGACTTAAGTGTTATGCACACATGATTTCCAGTCTTGCCTAAATACGACTGCCGGTTTTGGAGATATACTCGTTTTCGTATCGTCGAGCAAAACAGATCAGAATCTGTCCAGCACCATCGTATATTTTTAAAACACAATTTGAGTTAATTTCTATCGGATTTTAGGTTACAAAAGTTATTAGAAAATTGTAGATATTTCGATATACTTATCCAAAAACACTAAGATTCGCACGATTTGGATTTCTGAAACTCTAGTTATGATCGTTTTAATATCAGCGTTTAAAACAGAAATTCAGAATCCTGGACAGTAACTATATGTTATATTGCAATGCCTATATCGAGTTGTTTCATGTGTTTCTAAGTAATATAATATACAGAAAATTATAGTTCTATCAATTATCTATCTACACATCTAAATTTTGTCACGAATGGATATCGGGAATTCGAGTTATGTCCTATTTAAAAACAGTGTGCGAATCAGGACAGATTCTGTCCAGATTCGTCGCTTAATATTGTAACGCAGTTTTCTATAATTTACGTTGATTTTCAGTAAAAACTTAAAACTAAGAAAATCTTTATCTTTTAATGTAGATGTTCAAAACAACTTAAAAAATTTAATTTGGATCAACTATTAACGAGTTATGGTCTCTCGAAGAAGACCCTTATTGGCAGTTTTCTGGTTTTAAAAACAGCGAATAAAAAAAACTACGCAACTTCTAAACCGTTATTCGGTTTGATATGAAATTTTTACTACATGTACAAAATAATATATTCTATCATATGTAAATTTCCTGAAATTTTCAGAAGTAAAAATTAATTTCTAAAAATTATTTTAAAAGTAAAGGTATTGATATGTCATATGTGAGAAATGAGAAAACCATGATATTTATTCGTAACTTCATTTTTTTACAAACTTTAAATAAAGTAATTTAAAATACAACAACAAACGATGCAATTTTAATTGGTTACTATGAAATCTTAATATATGGATTGAGAGTAATGAAAAAGACTTTGCAAACTATATATTTGTGTATATATGTGTACGTTCATTATTATATATATATCCATTTAATTAATTATTTAGGGACTATGATATGACAAGAGAAGTTTTTCATGGCAATATAAAAAAAAGTGAAAGATAAAGAGAAAGAGATGGAGGGAAGGAAAGAGAGAAGGGACTTACATACACAAGCCGGTATTGTCACCGGGCTTGTCTATCCACCGATAGCCTCGCGTTTCTAGCGAGACTTTCTTGAGAATTTCTTCATATTCTTCTTCGGGGAATCTAGATGAAGAGAGATATGTGAAATGATAGAAAAGTGTGATGATGAAAATAAAGAGGAGTGAGATATAAAAAAGATTTAGGGTCACCATAATTCTAACAAATTATGGTTCATAACCATTCTAATTATTTTGGGAGTTAAAAGAAAGATGAAATGAAAGTTCTCATTTGTAAGTTATGAGGAGAATAAAAATTGAAAAAATAAAATAATAGCAAGAATGGAGATTTGAACATGTGACTTATAGAATAACAATGCAAGGACTTAACCAATATGCTACAAGGTTGCTCATGCACATATTTAATTAGAATTAAATATATGTTATTGCTTGAAAAGAAAGTGGGTTTTTGAGCTCATAGTTTTATAAAAGAAAATGAAAATGATATTTGATTTGGGTTATGTGCTGGGTCAGGTCTTGCGTTTAATTTGAAATAGGTTAAGATTTAGTTTAAAGAAATGAGTTTGGAAAAATAGATTGAATAATAAAATAATATATTTAATAGAAAACAAAATATACGGAAAAATACTAAGAATAAATAAATACAATATTTTACTAAAGAAAGAAAACACGAAGGTTTAGTAATCCTAAGGTCGTTACATTCTACACTCCTTAAAATAATTTCGTCCTCGAAATTACTCAAGAAGGATATTGTAACAGAGTAAAGAAACATGATTAGGATGATGTCGTCTTCGAGCTCCGTCGTTCGATACTCTAACCAATTGAGCTAATAGCTCAACGAGATACAAATAGAAAGGATGAATAAGAGTTAAGAATTCAAAAGTCAAGAGATGGACTTTAAGGATGTCGAAGGTGGAGTTCAAGATGGATTCAAAGAATATGGTAGGATTCAAAAGAAAAGTCGAATATAATAATTGGATTTCATAATTCTTATATTATATTGCTTACGATGTTCATGCAGACCTGACCTGCATGGGCCGCCAACAAAATCTGTCACGTCCCGCTTCCCAGTAGATGAAAACGATGACATGGCAAGCCCGCAACGTATTTATTATGAGAGGGCCATTTCTCGAAATAAATACGCTAAGCGTCTATAAGCAACATAAATTAATAAGAACAAACAAAAGAATGAAATCCAACTCTGATTTATTACATTCAAAATTCATAATTAACAAAATATCTGAATACAAGATACGATAATATGATAAGTCTTAACAAGGAAGCATACATAAATAAACTGAAATGAAATGAAAATCTAAACGATACCAGACGTCCGGTTGTGATGCGGACTGATTGTACTCCTCTTCGACCACTTCTATCTTCTCTGTCTCAATGTCACCTGACGAACATTTCAAGAATAGAAAGAAGTGGGTGGAATGCCCGTCAGCGAACTAACGCTCGGTAAGTCCCCAAAAGGATGGTGTGATATATATAAATGAAATGCAGGGTGTAATATAATATATGGTATAGTATGGATATAAATCATGAACATGTAAACAAATATAATAGCGTATATGGTAATGTGTATGTCAACTATAACAACATGGAAATGTAGCATGAGCATAGCATGGCCGTGGAGTGTAGGTATAGTGAACATGAAGTGAATGTAAGTGTGGTAAAAGGTCTCTAAAAGGGTAAAATTAACTAACGTGAGTTCAAGTGTGATTGTCAACCAATCTTAAGAGTATTCTCGAACCCAAGGCTATCGTCCAAGGGCAAGAAATCACGGGCCAAAAATAGCGGAATTTCAATTATTATTGAAGTATTCTAAACCCAACAGGCTATCATCCAAGTGCTTAGAAACACGGGCCTTCATTCATGAATTCGTGATGTACCGTTTCAGGCCGGTACCACAGCAACGTTATTTGTACCGTTTCAGCCCGGTACCACAGCAACATTATTTGTTATAATGGGACTCATGAGATTCCGTTGGATTCATACTCAAACTACCCTAACACCCCGCGCACATTAACCTATGATTAAAGTTATAAGTTTTGCCTAAATCCATGAATACATAAGAGAGTGCAATTCAAGTATCGAGTCGAGTTCAAGTATTCAAGTCAATTGTTCATGTATTCATATCAAGTATTCATATCAAGTCATTACGTATTCATGGTTCGGGTCAAGTCGAGTCAAGTGGACCTATTGGGTTCAGGTATTCATGATTTAGTCGTGTCAAGATCAAGTCAATTCTAGCATATAATGATTTAATCATGAGTTATATAGATAAAAATAGATAAGCAATAATAGAACATGATATGAGATAAGTATACAAGAAACGTCCACAAATAATGTTGTAAATATATGATATGTACGACTAATTAATCAAGTCATTTAAAGTCAGAATATAAACGAAAATATAGACTTAAGTGTTATGCACAAGTGAGTTCCGGTCTCACCTAAATACGCGTAACAACTCCAATTCTTGTGTACATAAATTTGATTAAAAATTAATGTATACTTGGGGTATTTACATTTCCTGTAAGTACTAAAGTATTTGATTTACTTTTGGACAGCAAGCAAGAGCTTGTAGCTCATTGGTTAGACCTTGCACTGCTGAACCAAAGCACCAGAGTTCAAATCCCATTAGCTACATTATTTTTTATTTGTTTTCTTATAATCTTTTTAAAAGCCCAAGAGTCTACACGTGCATAACCCGTAAACCCAAAAGTCACACTAAAAACAAACGAGTCCACTGCACTAGGCGAAGCGACGGGGACACGTAGCGGCGAGACGGACCTCGACTCGGCCTGCGCCGCCGGCCGAACTTGCCCAAATCGGATTTTTCTCTTCTTGACATCTGTGCCTTTTTGCCTCCCCATAACCCCTGTACTATTTAAAATTCCTGCACATTTATAGAGACTAATAAAATTCAATTAAACATGTTCCCCTCCGAAAGGCGGCCGAGACTTTACGTCTCGCCTGAGATTCGGGGCAGATGCTATTTGGTTTTATCCGTCTACCTTTCCGAAGATACCAAGTTGATTTATGGCACCGTGTATCGGAGGTTTAGACGGATGCGGCCGATGTAGCAGACTTCGTCAGATTCCCCCTCGATTGAGGGGTTTTTGATTGTGGGGACGCTCTTCCCTGCAGGCGCAAGCCCCTGCAGTTAATTACGCTACCGCATCGCGGTAACCACTTTTTCCTTCTCCAGAATTTCACTTCGTGTCGTGTGTGTTTGTTTTGTTTGTGGTTGCCCGTGGATTGTATACGGAGACTGAGTAATGCCGTCGCCCGTAGGACGTGGATTAGTCCAAATCCGTATTTACTTAGATTTGGTTTTGGTGTTTCTAGTTTAAGGATGCATTAGTCGCGTTGCGGCTAAGATCAACTTAAACGTTCGTTAAGGATACGTTAGTCCTATTTTGGACTAAGATCAACTTGACGTGATGATCGATTTAATAGATGTGGTCGTCAGGACTCATCACCTCTCTGACGTCGTTGAAGGATTACAACGATAGGTGCCGGAGGAGTTCAGAGATGTACCTTTGAACCAAAGTCGATTTGAAGTTTTATCGTTCATTTAAATGCTTAAGAATACGTTAGCCGTATTAGGGGCTAAGATCGACTTAAACGGGACCGTTTAGATCCGAAAGAAGAGCATTTGGATGCTCTATTGTTCCATTTTAGGGACGTGGTGGTCCAATATTAGTTTAGGGACGTTTCGGTCCATATTCCAGTTTAGGGACGTGGTGGTCCGTATTCCAGTTTAGGGACGTGGTGGTCCGATATTAGTTTAGGGACGTTTCGGTCCAATATTAGTTTAAGGACATTCCGGTCCACGAGTTTAAGGACCCCGCAGTCCATATTCATGTGTGGTCGTTGGGACCCGTCGCCTCTCTGACGTCGTTGAAGTATTACAACGAGAAGTGTCAGAGGAGCTCGGAGATGTACCCTCGAACCGGATATAAATTGATTTGAGGGGGCATTTGTGCTCAGTTCAATTTAATTTAAGGACTTACGGCCAGAATTGGGCTAAGTCCAGTTGAAAATGTTTAACATTTTTATGCATTGCATTTCTTCCATTTTTTTTGTTTGGGCTTTGCCCTTTGTTTAATAATGCATAGCATTAGGCTTTTAATTAAATGCACAACATTTGTTTTGGTCTAACAGACCCCTGTTTGGGCTCTGCCCCCCCTTTTAATAATGCACTACAGAGCATTAGGCCTGTCAGCCCTTTTTAATTTGGGCTCTGTCCCTTTATTTATAATGCAGAGCATTTATTTTGGTCCATTGGGCCTCTTAATTGGGCTCTGCCCCTTTTGAATAATGCAGAGTATTTGCTCTTCTGACAGTGTGCTGTCAGGCGCTTTGCGCCAATTATTAAGCACAAGCGCATGTGGAGGTGACACGTGTCACATTCTGGTGAGCGCAAGCTTAACAGCGCAGTGCGCTGTGTCAATGCGTTGCGCTGCTGACACGTGGCGCTCTCTGGTGGCTTGCGCCAACCCAGGAGCGCAACAGTGCAGATCCGCAAGTGCAAGGCACTGTTTCAATAACTTGATCCAATTTTGGATTCAAGAAAAGAATTTTTAAGATTCCAGAACCAATGGGTCATAAAAAAGTGCAAGGTACTGTTATTAGTTAGTTTTCTTTCTTATTGAAGATCATTGATCTTGTTCTTAGATCCATGATCTGATTTTAAGAGAATTTTTTCTTTTTCTAAAGGTTTTTACCTTTTTTGTTCTTGAGGAATTCCTCAGAGTTCTCTTTTTTTTTCAGAAAAAATGTCCCTTTCTTGAATTGAGGTCTGGGGTCCCTTTTATAGTGCCCATAAATTAGTTAAATTTGTTAAAAAAAATTCTTTCTCTGAGTGATTTAGGATGTTTTCCCCACCGTTGGATCTTTGATCCAAAGGCCTTTGTTTTACAGAAGAAAATCTTCTTGTTTTAACAAGAACAGAAAAGATTTATTCTGTTTTGCGCAATTCCCTTAGCGCGTGACACATGTCGCGCGGCGCAGCTGCGCAGACACGTGTCGCGCAGTGCAGCGTTTGCGCAACTGTGCTTGCGCACCTGCAGGACACGTGTCGCACAGTGCAGCGTTTGCGCAACTGTGTTTGCGCAGTTGTGCTTGCGCAACTGCGCAGACACGTGTCACGCAGTTGTGCCTGCGCAACTGCGCCGACACGTGTCACGCAGCGCAGCGCTTGCGCAACTGAACGTTGTTTCTTTTACTTTTAGTTTTTAAAAGAGCCCTGCTCTGATTGGACGCACCGCCTTGGGCGTTGCGCTGTCGTATCAACTTCTGACACGTGGCGCGTTGCGCGCAGCGCACGGGATTTGAAGCGTTGCTTCAAAATTTGAATTTTTTTTGAAATTCAAACAGAGCCTTGCTCTGATTGGGGAAACAAATGCCCCCCCACCGTTGCGCTCACGTGGCGCGCATGTGAGCGCAGCGGTGGCAAGATCCCAGCCTTTGGATCAACGGATAAGTTGAAGGGGCGCAGGCGCCTATAAATAGAACCCTTGGTCCTTAGAAAATTCTTACAACTTTCAAGAATTTTGATTCTCAGAGCCCTGCTCTTGCTTAAGAACTTCAAAGTTCAGAACTTAGAATCACTCTAGGTAATTTAAATTAAATTAAATTTAATTAACAGAGCCTTGCTCTTATAGATCTTTGATCTAAAGAAAACCCCTTTAGGGTTTCATCAACAGAGCCTTGCTCTCAAAAACTTAGAGATCTACAGAGATCTCGTCCATGGGTTTTAACCCATGAACGGAGCTTTGCTCTTGGATCAAATGTAGATCTTTTTTAGATCTGAAAAATGAAGAATTTTTCATAAGTTTTCATGGATTTTTCAAGATTCCAAAATTTTAATTCTTTTAAGTGTGTTAAAAAAAATTGATGGATCTTTCCATTATTACCAAAGAGCTATGCTCTTTTGAGGAATCTTGTTCCCTTGAGACCAGAGTTTGACAAATGTCACTCTGTGACAGAGCTTTGCTCTGAAAGAGGAGATTTTCTCCTTGTCTCCAGGGGTTTCCCATCAATGAGGATATTCTCTTGGGGATCTTTTCATGAATTGACAGTCTCATCTAATGATGGGATTGTCTTATTAAATGATGCACCGTTATCCAGATTTTGTGGGTCCCCCTTTGGTCCCCTACCCACTGCATCACAGTGTGGAGTAAGATTTTAAAATGCCAAGCGTTAGAACACTAACGGTTATTTTTGTCTTTCCACAGGAAACATGTCTGACGACTTGTCTTTCCCCTTTGTTCGCTCGGAAGGAGGGTTCCCTCATTCTCCAGTGGACCAGGTGGCGTTCGCTCTTATTAAAGATCATGACCCCGAGTGCAAAAAACTCCACCTGTGGGGAAGGTGGTACAGCCAGATCATCCAGGGTTGCCGCAGTTTCAGTTTTGCCACGCCGTCTGAACCTATAACTCCAATCCCCTATGCGGACGAACCCCCGGCGAAGTATGCCGTGGAGGTTAAAAATTGGAATTCGAATGACCTCCTCCAACCCGCAATTGGTGCTATTCCCGTACAGCCGCCGCCGGCAATAGATATTTTAGGAAGGCGAATCTGTCAGGATGAAGCACGCCCTTGGGGACAGGCCTATAATATTGGATTGGTCCCGCGACCGCCTGCCGGATACTTACAGTGGGCCCGATACATCTTATCCGCGAAAAGGACTCATCTAATGAAGATTGGATTGTATTCGGCCATCTACGTCTCGCTCTTCGAGTATCCCTCTCCTTCAACGTGGTGGATCAAGGCCTTCATCGAACAATGGAATATCCCCACCCACACTTTCTTGATGGCGGATAGGGAGGTCTCAATTTCTTTGGAGGAGTTTGCCGAGCTCTCGGGTTTACCGATGAAGGGGGAGCATTACGAGGAGTTGCTACCTCCTGACGAATATGTTTTTGTCACCAAGTCGCTGGTGTTTGACCTGACTCCGGAAAACGCCGTTCAGCATCAGTATCTGGGCCTAGTGAAGATGTTGGAGATCTATGAAGGACTCTATTTGGAATTGGGTGACCGGGGCGTCAGTTTCGCAGATTTTATTGCCCGCTTCATTCGCCCGGAGTTCCTATCAGAGCGGAGTGAGAAGTTCGCCCAGCTCGATGACCCTTTCGGTTTCGGCTTAGACCGCCGACCCGTATCGGAGAATGATCAAAGGGATTTTTATCTCCCCGGCGCTGCCATCGTCCCTTTCTCAGAAATCTCCGTCCCGGGCATGGATGAGGAGGCCTTTTTATTGGGTTCTTGGGCTTGTGGCTGTGCAGCTTTGCGCTCCCCATGCACCCGCGTCACATGCGGCCCTCCGTCTTTTACCCAGCGCATCGGATGGTGGCTGGTTTGCAGTTATCGGTAAGAATCGCCGGGCTGGCCTACCTTTATAAAGGACTTAGCGTAGCGGCGGACGCTAGTGAGCCTGGGGTGCAACCCGCTAACTTCCCGACGCACTATTTCACCTCCTGGATGGAAATGCACGTGCAGGGGGTGTTCGGTGTCCATAAGATTCCTCCATTCTTTGAGAAATGCAGACTCCCGAGAGTCATGCGGTTGGTCGGCGCTTCAATTATGGTTGCACCCCCACGGGAGTCTAGGGGGCTGCTCCTTTGTCCACATCTGGTCGGAGCGAAGATTTCCTTTGTGGATAAGGTTATAACTATAGGCTCAGAGACTACTAAGTCAGTAGTGCCACTGCGCGATGATTTCAAGGACGGGGCTTCCGTATTAAAGGCTCGGGAAATCCTCCACCTCTACTCCATTCGGCCGGGCTATCTAGTGTTTAGGCAGAATGAGACAACACTTTTTATGAGGTACAACCCGCACCGGTTTGCTCAGCAATCGAGCTACAACCAAGGGATCCCGATGGAAGCTTTCTTGGAAAAGCCCGTGGTCAGCCGAGAGGGGATGAAGAATGCAATGCATCATTTCACACGGCTTAACACAGGTTCCTATTTCTTCATTAGTGAACCTAGCTGTGTCCCTAAGATGCTTAACACGTACGTGGCTTGGTATGTGCATGCGATGGGCCCAATTATCTTAACGGAGAAGCGTATACTGGTTGACCGTAGGGGTGCGCCTCCTGGCGGTGATCGCAAGGCCCCCTTGCAACCAAGGATCCCGGTCATTCCTCCGTTAAAAGATGCCGGAGTCGACCGACCACGCGTGTTGAGCCTCCCGCGTGGATTGCCGCTGTCTGCTACGGTGAATGCGCCACAGGCGCCCCGTGTTCCCATGAAGACGGTTAATGTAATATCGCCAAAGTTCGGCGCAGGAGCGGATATCGGGACCCGCCGCCCCAAGGTGACTGCCAAGCGCAAATCAATTCCAGGTGCATCTAGAGCTGGCGGGCAAAAGAAGAAGAAGTCGATCCTTTCTCTCGACGCGATCCTCAATTTAGAGCCTGAGGCCCCTCTTACCAAAGGAATAAGTGAATATGGCAGCAATAAGGGCTTCTTGGTAGACCCTGCAGACACCAATTTGGCGGCCGCTATTGCAGCTTCTGAGCGATCAGCAAGGCTCGAAGCGATGTTAAGCAAACTCGCGGAGTTAGGTGATCATTAGCCGCTTTCCTCATCATTTCATCGCATTTTTTTTATCATTATTCTTGACTAATACTTTTCCCATTTTCAACAGGTGTCTCTACTGAAGAAGCTATTGCTGCCTCTTTGAAAACTTTCCAAGAGGAGGAGGAGAAATGTGCTCTAGCAGGCGTTGGTGCGTCCCACCCCCTTTTCTTTTATAAGAAGAAAAAAAATTGTTATATCTTCTGATGGTCAACCTAACCTTCTTCTTTTGTTTCTTTGTAGGAGCTATATCAGTTGATGCGGGGATCCTCCCCAAGCCTGTTACTGAAGTCCCGGTCTCGTCGGGGCTGCTGCAAGAGCCTCGACTTGACAAAACGACGAGGGATGCCTTGAAAAACCTAGAGGCATCCCTACTCACGGACGAAGATGCCTCAATGAGAGAGGCTCTGGTGAGGTCCGTCTCAACGGCCCAGGAGGAGAGAAAGCGGCTGAGGCGCGAGGCGAAGGCGTGCCGGACTGCTTTGGCTATGGGAGCGGGCCCAAGCACCGTCCCTCGGGCAGATACTCCTTCCGGAGAGGCCCCTGTCGCCCTATCCACTGCTCGCCGACAAGTGGCGCGCGCCGTTCGAAGCGCAAATGATAAGTCCACTTCAGGTAACATTTCTTTCAGAATTTTTATTGTAAGAGTTATAATGCCGACGGTTCTTATATCTATTATTTTGCAGGGCCAAGTCCGACCGAGGGTGAGGCGGAGACCGTTGAACCCAGGGGAACAGAGGAGGCGGTGCCTGCCGAACTCGAGCCGACAGTGGGCAACATCGTTGAGGCCATGGAGCCTGATGCGGAGGTTGAGGGGCCTATAGCCGAGAAGGTCGTTGATGCCGAGCCTGAAGTGGCGGCAGATGAAACGATCATTACAACTGAGTCCGGGGTGATGGCGGACGAGGCACTTGAGGCTGGCGACCTCGTGGTGACGGTAGATGAGCCGATGGAGACAACGGAGCCCGAGGAAGTAGCGGATGAGATGGGTACGACTCTTGGGGAAGAGTCAGCCGCTTCCTTCCAAGAGTCCGGCAACGCTCCAGTCATTGCCCTCCCCGTCTACGATCTTCTGCCGTCTCCTGGTCGCGCGAGCACGACGACGGTCCCTATCGAATCGGGTGATGAGGTTACGGGTGGTGGCTTCATGTCGATGGAGGAGGGAATTGCCTCAGTTTCGGCTGGCAGCTCGTCGGGTAAACTTCGAGTTACCATCATTCCCTTTTTTTTATATATATCTTGCGATCTTTTCTAACAAGTCTATCTTTGTTTTTAACGCAGGCGCGGCCAGTGCCGATGCTCCATTGCTCGAAGGAGCACCGTCAACTACTGCTTTGGCGGTGGTCATCTCCCAGCCTTCCCTTGTGCCATCGCGGATGTTGGAAGGTATGGATTTATGACTCATGAGTTAATCTTTTAAACGTGTAGCTTATGTACTAACGTTATACCACTGTGTCCTTTCAGGAGTGCTCTTTGATCATCTATACCAAGTGTTGCTCCCACACTTCTCCTTCCCATCCGAATTCGCTTCTCCTTCTAGTGGTGCCGGTGAGTATATTTTCATTTTGATGTCTTTCTTTTCCCCTTTTTTTTATAGGATTATTTCTAACTTTTCCTCTTCTTTATTGTAGTGCCACAAATCGAAGGAGGGGGTGCAAGGCCTGCCACGCCACCGGCCCTTCCGGCCTTACCGTTCGTCGCAGCTGGTATAGTAAATCTCCCCTTTTTTTATGACCCTTCAACATCTCTTGAACCATCGTCTAACCATGTTTTGTTTTGCAGCTATCGTTCCGGCTCCGGTCCCTCTTGAGTCTCGTGTCCTTTCACCGGCAGGCCCTTTCTTGAAACGTCCATCTTCAAAGGGTGCCGTGATGAGTTTGGGTATGCTGAGCGGGTATATCGAAGAGCTTAACGCGGACGCTCTCCCTTCTGCCGCAGATTTCGCTGTGGAAGTTAACCCAATGTTGGCGGCGCTCGTAAACTTTCACAACGAAGGCGTCATCGAATCTTGGGTTAACCACTGCAGGGAGGTCGAGGCCTGCCTACATCGGCTGGAGTCGACGCGTCCTTCTCCTGAAGTTTTGGCCATAAGCACCCAACGGACAGCTTGGATCGAGCAAAGCACTTCTTATTTCCGCCATTTGGAGCAAGAAGCAGCTTTACGGTTGAAGGAACGTCAGGAATCTTCAAGCGCAACTGCTCGCCTACGCGCTGAAGTTAGGGCGAATGCTGCTGAGGTGAAAGTCGTCTTTGAAGGCCTTCTGGAGCATATTTCTAATGGGCTAGCACTGAAGCGGAAGCTTGATGCCGCCGAGCGTGATGCCCGAGGCCGTGAAGCAGCTCAGCAGGTCGTTGAGGAACAGCTTGCATCCTTCATGCAGCAGCGGGCCCAGGTGGAGGCGGAGGTGGCTGCGGCTGTCACTCAGGAGGAAGCGCTGAAGGAAGTGCGAGAGCAGCTTGTGAATTTATTAAAGACACTTCCTCCTCAGTAGCTATCCATCCTTGTATCGTTTGTGCTTGTAGATAAAAGAATGTATATATATATATATATTTTATTCTTTGACATAATGTATCCTGTATCCAATCAAGTTTATGAATAAAAGATACACCTCTTTTGTAATGTGTCTTTTTCTCCGTCTTTTCTTTCTTTCATTATCAGCATGCCACCTTAGTAACCATGGTTGACGGATGATTAGAACGAGTATCCTGACTTCCTTAAGAAATAGCGATGGCTTAGGCCACAGGTTCAGATCTGCTGCCTAAGACTTTTCAACTCTATAAGTCGTGAGGGTCTCATAGAGACTCTTCTCCCAACGGATCGAGAGGATCTCGTAGGTGGGTTTTCTCCTTAGGAATCGTGAGGATTCCTAAGTGTGGCTTTCTCTTATAAATCGTAAGGATCCTATAAGAGAATTTTTCCCTCTTACGAGTCGAGAGGACCCACAAGCGGTTGTTTCCCTCCTCGTCAAAATTCAACTTTGGAGAGTGAGACCCGTGAATAGTATGCAAGAGACCATTTTGGATTGACTTGCAGGGTCCCATGGTTCAGGAAGCAAGTTTTTTAGTCCTGCTGCCTGAGGCTTCATTTGCATGTTGAGACGAATCGGGAATTTCCCGCGGAGACACTGGTTTCTCTGCGAGCCGACGCAAATCAGGAGGCTTTCGTCAAGGAGTGTTTGTATCCGTGAGTCGAGGAGTTTGCTAGGGATTATTTGTTTCCCAAGCGCCAAGGATTATTTGTTTCCTTGGGGTTTGAAACGAGTCGAGGATTTCCCACGGAGGCACTGGTGGCTCTGCGAGTCGACGCGGATCAGGAGGCTCTCGTCAATGAGTGTTTGTATCCGTGAGTCGAGGAGTTTGCTAGGGATTGTTTGTTTCCCAAGCGCCAAGGATTATTTGTTTCCTTGGGGTTTGAAACGAGTCGAGGATTTCCCACGGAGGCACTGGTGGCTCTGCGAGTCGACGCGGATCAGGAGGCTCTCGTCAAGGAGTGTTTGTATCCGTGAGTCGAGGAGTGTGCTAGGGATTATTTGTTTCCCAAGCGCCAAGGATTATTTGTTTCCTTGGGGTTTGAAACGAGTCGAGGATTTCCCACGGAGGCACTGGTGGCTCTGCGAGTCGACGCGGATCAGGAGGCTCTCGTCAAGAAGTGTTTGTATCCGTGAGTCGAGGAGTGTGCTAGGGATTATTTGTTTTCCAAGCGCCAAGGATTATTTGTTTCCTTAGGGTTTGAAACGAGTCGAGGATTTCCCACGGAGGCACTGGTGGCTCTGCGAGTCGACGCGGATCAGGAGGCTCTCGTCAAGGAGTGTTTGTATCCGTGAGTCGAGGAGTGTGCTAGGGATTATTTGTTTCCCAAGCGCCAAGGATTATTTGTTTCCTTGGGGTTTGAAACGAGTCGAGGATTTCCCACGGAGGCACTGGTGGCTCTGCGAGTCGACGCGGATCAGGAGGCTCTCGTCAAGGAGTGTTTGTATCCGTGAGTCGAGGAATTTGCTGAAGACACTGGTTTCTTCGGAGTTGGGTTGAACCGTCAAGATTTGGCTTCGTCTTCTGGCGGAGCCTGTTGGGAAAGTATGGTTCCCTCTTTGTTTACGCCCTTGGATTGTATACAGAGATCGATGTGATCTTAACTGTAGGGCCAAAGTTTTATCATCATTTTTTTTTGTTTCATCTCCGCGATGCTCTATCATTTCAGCTTTTATATCGCGAAGGTTGCGATTGCCCAATCATTTCGGCTATTTTTCGCGGTGCCCAATCATTTCGGCTGTTTATTTTATTTTTACTCGCTGCTTTTTATTGCGAGTTGCCCAATCATTTCGGCTATTTTGCATGCATACATTTTTACTTGCTGCTTTTTATTGCAAGTTGCCCAATCATTTCGGCTATTTTGTATGCATGTGCGGCCTACTGGCTTTCCGCCGTAAACCTGGAATTAGACACCGATTTCGGCATCAGCACCGCTACAACTGGGATATTGCCAGGAGCGAATCATCATCTGCCTCTGTCGATGTTGAACAAAGGTGGCTTAGCGACCAGGGTTAGGGTCCTGTCGTCTAAGGCTTTTAACTTCATGAGCCGTAAGGGTCTCACAAAGGTATCTCTCCCTACAAGTCGTGAGGATCTTATAGGTGTATTTTCTCCTTAGGAATCGTGAGGATTCCTAAGTGTATGTTCCTCTGTAAGTCGTAAGGATCCTACAAGAGGGTTTTCTCCTTGTAAGTCGAGAGGACTTATAAGGGTTGTTCATCATGCGAACATATCCCCAGTCTCGGATGAGAATTGATTAGGGAAATGTTTATTCGCGCCCGTGGATTGTATACAAGGGTCAGTATTGAGCCACTTGTAGGGCAATATCGAAAGTTGTGGGGGTTGCTTAAGCACAGGTTTAGGTCTCTGTAACTTAAGACTTTCAAATCCTATGAGTCGTGAGGGTCCCATAAGAGAGTTCTCCTCACGAGTCGTGAGGATCTCGCGAGTGTATTTTCTCCTTAGGGATCGTGAGTATTCCTAAGTGTATTGCTCCCTTGTGAGTCGTAAGGATCTCACGCGGGTGGTTTCTCCCTACAAGGTCGAGAGGATCTTGTAAGTGTTCTTTAACGAGGTTGCTCCCTTTCAGGTTTTCACAAACACTCGCCGGTAGCCCTGCTGTTTTTACTCACGGAGCCCTTTCGGGTTTTCATCCGTGCCCATTTTGCTTATGGACATACCGTTTTTTTTATTCTTTTTATTTTTATATATATATTTTTTTCTTCTTTTTTTTTACGAGGTCGCGCCCTTTCGGGTTTTCACGAACACTCGCCGGTAGCCCTGTTGTTTTTACTCACGGAGCCCTTTCGGGTTTTCATCCGTGCTCCTTTTGCTTATGGACATACCGTTTTTATTTTATTTTATTTTTATATGTTTTTTTTATCTCGTCAGCCTAAAGATGCTGCGGTAGTAGTTTAAAGACGTTTCGGTCTGCTATTAGTTTAAGGACATTTCGGTCCGGCGTTTGATAAGGCTGGCTACTGCTGATAGAGTTTGAGCTTAGGAAGATAGCGAGCAGACATAGTCGTCGTCATCTACCATTGACCTAGGCTGTGGCTCATTAAGCATAATATTTCTTTAGGAAGCGACCGTTTATTGGCCTGAAAGGCCTTTCACCGTGCATATCCATGAGTAGATAGGCCTCACCCTGGTAGACCTTATCTATGATGTACGGGCCTTCATAGTTTGGCTCAAATTTTCCCCGCTTGGCGCGATTGGGAATCATAGGCCTTTTGACCACCAGCACGAGTTCGCCTTGGCGGAATGTCCTCGGTCGGGTCAATCTTTCGTATGAGCGCGTCATCTTTGCTTTATAAGCTTCCAGATTTTGTTGCGCTATGAGCCGTGTTTCTTCAAGGGCGTCAAGCTCCTCAAGCCGAAGGTGAGCATTTTCTTCGTCCGTCAGCTCGTGGTGGACTGCCACTCGTAAAGAGGGTAATTCTATCTCGAGGGGGAGTACTGCTTCCGTCCCAAATACCAACGCGTACGGCGTTGTGTTCGTGGCCGTCTTGAACGTAGTTCGATACGCCCAAAGAGCCTCTTACAGTCTCTCGTGCCAGTCTTTCTTATTTCGGGACACCGTTTTCTTCATGATTTTTGTCAGGGTCTTGTTGAAGGCTTCAGCTAGACCATTGGCTCGCAGATTATAAACAGAGGAATATCTCCAGTCTATATTGTGCTGTTGCGCAAAGCGACTGATCTTGTGACTTCTATATGCCGGCCCGTTATCGGAGATGATCCGTCGCGGAGTTCCAAACTGATATATGACGTGCGTCTTGAAGAAATGGAGGATATTCTCCGTCTTCACCTCCCTTAACGGTACTGCTTCTGCCCATTTGGAGAAGTAGTCAGTCGTCGCCAGGATGAAACGATGTCCTCTAGACGATGCTGGTTCGATGGGGCCGACTATGTCAGTTCCCCACATTTCAAACGGCCAGCTAGCCACCGTTGGATGTAATGGGTTTGGATGCTGATGGATGAAGTCCCCATGAATTTGGCATGAGTGACATTGCTTCGCATATTCGAGGCAGTCCTGAATCATCGTGGGCCAGTAGTAGCCCATCCGTTTTATCTTCAACTTCATCTTTGGGCCCGCTTGGTGAGAACCGCAGAGTCCGTCATGAACTTCCTGAACGACTCTTTTTGCTTCATCAGGTCCTAAACATCTCAGCCACAGAGAATCAAACGACCTCCTGTATAGAGTATCATTGACGAAGGCGAAAGACAGAGCTCGTTTCATGAGCTGATGTCTTGCGGACGCATCTTCGGGCATTTGGTGGGATTTAAAGTAGTCTATGAAGACTTCTCTCCAATCCTCGGTCTTTTCCCGGTCTTTTACTTGCAGGGTCGTTTGCTCGCTCGCTCCTTTTTCCTCGGGTGATCCCGGAGATATTTCTGCTGGGGCAAGCAGCCGACGGCTTTGTACTACGATTCTAACGTCATCGAGGTTCTCGTCAGCCAATTCTTTAGCAAGTTTGGCCAATGCGTCTGCTTTGCTGTTTTCCGCCCGTGGTATGTTTTCTAAAGTATAGGAGGGAATTCGGGTCAACAGTTGTTGCACTTTTTCGCCGTACTTCACCAATTCTGGCTTGCACGTTTGGTAGTCACCGTTTACTTGACTAACGACCAGTTGAGAATCCCCGTATATGAGGAGGTTTTCAATTCCCATGTCGATGGCGATCTCGAGACCTGCTATCAAGGCTTCATATTCAGCTTCATTGTTTGTCCTCGGCTCTGTTAAGGAGAATGCGAAGCGCATTATCCCTCCTTGTGGAGTTACAAAGATGAGGTCTACCCCCGATTTGATTATAGGGGTGCTTTGTTTGCGCTTCTTCATGGAAGATGCGCTATCAAAATAGATTTCCCATCGGGTATCGTTCCCATTGATAGCGTCAAACGCATGTTCGTCTGGCAACTCGCAATTCAGAGGAGAATCGGCGGGTATGGGATGCTCAGCGAGGAAGTCGGCAATGGCCTGGCCTTTCACTGCCTTGAGAGGTTGATACGTTATCGAAAACTCCATCAAGAGTAGGGCCCATTTAGCGAGTCGTCCCGTCAATATGGCCTTTGACATCAAGTATTTAAGGGGGTCCACCTTTGAAATGAGACGGATCTCATGCGCCAACGCATAGTGCCTAAACTTTGTTATCGCGAAGATCAACGCCAGGCAGTGTTTTTCAATGGGGGAGTAGTTGCTTTCTGCCCCCAGTAGAACTCGACTTAAGTAGTAGAGTGCTCTTTCTTTCCCTTGATCGTTCTCTTGTGCCCATAATGCGCCTAAAGAACCTTCGAGGGCGGTTGTATAAAGAATGAGAGGCTTTCCCTTAACCGGAGCAGCCAACACTGGAGGGTTTTGCAGGTACTGCTTGATCTCGTCTAGTGCACTTTGGCATTTTTGATCCCAGACGAACGGGGTTCCCTTCTTCATCAGGTGACTATAGGGACGACACTTGCCTGAAAGATTGGCTATAAATCGCCGTATGTATGCGAGCTTCCCTTGGAGAGATCGCAACTGTTTGAGAGTCCTTGGTGGAGGCATTTCCATGATCGCTTTGATCTTTGACGGATCTATTTCAATACCTCGGTGTCGAACAATGATCCCAGGAATTTGCCTGAGGAAACTCCGAATGCACACTTGAGCGGGTTCATTTTCAAATTGTATTGTCGAAGGCGTTGAAATACGGTCTTCAGATGTTCGAGATGTTCCTCATATGATTTGCTTTTAACCATGAGATCGTCGACGTAACATTCGACAATTTCGTGTATAAGGTCATCGAAGATCTTTGTCATGGCCCTCTGATAAGTGGCGCCGGCATTCTTTAAACCGAAGGGCATCACCTTGTAGCAGAATATACCCAGAGGAGTCTTGAAGGCTGTGTGCTTCTGGTCTTCGGGATGCATCTTTATTTGATTATACCTTGATGAGCCATCCATGAAGGAGAAAACCTCGTGAGTAGACGTGTTGTCTATCATCAGTTCGGTGACTGGCACTGGGAAATCATCCTTCGGGCAAGCTTTATTGAGATCTCGAAAATCCACGCATATGCGCACAGTCCCATTTTTCTTCATCACCGGGACAATGTTGGTGATCCAATCTGGATATTGAACCTCCTGGATGAAGCCAGAGTCGATCAGCTTTTTGACTTTAGCATTGGTACTCATTTCAAGCTCGAGCCGCATTCTTCTTGGTGCCTGTTTGACTGGCTTGATGTCCGGGGATATCGCCAATCTGTGTACAGCAATTTCTGGATCTAGTCCCGGCATTTCGGAATAGTTCTACGCGAAGCAATCTTTGTGCTGTACAAGGACGTCTTTTAACGCAGCTACCCTTTCTTCAGATAGTAACTCGCTGATGAATGTCGGTCGTGGATCGTTTGCCGTCCCCAACTCAATCTTCTTGAGGTTATCTGCAGTGGTATGGATTCCATCTTCCAGCTCTTTTGGTGCTGGTGGGAATTCTGAGATTATCCCGTCGCTGCTATTTTCGAAGCACCAAGGGAGCTCCTCTATGTCCTCGGGCTCTTCTTTTAATATTGTAATCATGTGACAGGTGCGAATTCGCTTCCAATCCCAATGTGGAACCGGTTCTCCTTTCATGGCCTTGTGCTCGTGCTTCTGTGGCGGTGCTACCCTCCAGTTGTCGGATAGAGTGAACTTGCCAAGCCGATACTGATCTTCGACCCAATTCTTGAAGGTGAAGCAATCTTCAAGAGGATGCCTTATTACTCGATGGTAAGAGCAATAGTCCGGGTGTGAGACTTTGCCCGCTTGTTCAGGTTTTTTAGACTCCGGCAATGTAAGCATTTGATGTTTTAGAGCGAGGTCAAGTATCTTCCTCGTCTTGTCCCGTGGAAACGAGTACGCTCGACCCATTTTCTTCATGAGGGATAAATCAATAACGCTTGTCTCCCGTTGGCGTGGCTTCTTAGCCTTGCTTTGTTGTTGCTGAGCGCCCTTTTGGCCTTTCGATTTATTTCTGCTTTTGCGTCGAGCCTTGTTTATAACAGGTTGACAGGGAGCAGCCTTTTCATCTTTCACGGCCTGTTGGAGAAGGCGTTGCATTCTAGCTTTCTCGTAGATGACCATTTCGCGGTTATGATCGTCTCGGACTTTTTGACCAGCTTTCTTTATAAGTTTGTCCATTTGCTCCTCGAATGACGGACTGGGCTCCTTTGCATCTGGAATTTTCACTGGCTTAGGATTAGCGTCCTCCCATTGAGCATCCATCGCTTCATCAAGGTCATACACGACGTAGCAGCCGGGTAGTAACTCTCGTTTCTTTGACCTGATGTATCCAAGCCCAATTGTTTCCATTTTCCCATTAGGCAGTTTACGTTGAGTCCCGGGAACGTTCCAGACTTTGTCATAGAACTTGGCTTTCCGAACGGTCTGCTTGAAGGATATCCCCTGGCGCTTCAGCAGCTTCTTCAAACCCTCTGTATAATATCTGGGAAGACGGATAGGCTGAAGCCTGTCGAGCGTGGGATCCGCGCCATGCCAGATTTCTTTTTCCACCTTGGTTTCTTCAGAGCGGTAGAACAAAATTTCTTTCTCGCTTTCTCGCCTGGGAGGGATGTAGAATGTTTGTAGCTCTTCTACATTGTAAATATTAAGTGCATCCAGTTCTTTATGGTGTTTAAGCGGCACCATGGCGACTTGTAGACTTTGTTCTTCGTCAGCGGACGTTCGTATGGAAGGTCGAGCAGAGAATACAACACGGATCTCATCTTCTGAGTCGCTGCCAAAGATCAATGTAGGAGCCGATGGTCTCGGCGTGTTGTTTTGGGGCGGACCCGAATAAACTATCTCCTCTTCCTCCTCAGTATCACTGCCGAAGACAGGGATGGTGGCGTTGGCTTTGTTCCCCGGCTTGTGACACCTCTCAGTGTCTTCGAAATCTGGCAAGAAGTATTTGGCATCTTCGTATTTGCGGACCTCGTTCACAGAGAACGGGTTCAGTTCTCCCGTCACGGTATACTCAAAACCACCCTTAAAATACTTCATACACTGATGTTGTGTAGAAGGGATGATATTGTACTCATGTAACCATGGTCGGCCAAGCAAAGCGTTGTAGCATGTCTTGGCGTCTATGACGTGGAACTTAATGTCCGTGACGAGTAGCCCGAAGCATAGCGTCAGTATCACAGACCCAAGAGTTCTTGATGATTGGGAGTCGAACCCGGAGATGGTGATCTTATCACGAGCAAGGTGTTGGACGCTCATGCAGATTTCTTTTAACACCCGCACGTTGAGGAGATTAACAGAGGATCCATTATCGATCAGGATTTTGCCTATCTTAATATCGTGGCAGTATCCTGAGACATAGAGAGGGCGATTGTGTTCGCACGTCCCAAGAAGAAGGTCTTCATCGCCGAAAGTGACATCGGCCGTGTGCACTTCCTCCAACTCATTCTTCATCTTTTCCTCGGCCAGGCATGCTTGGAATTGTTCCGGGTCTTGGAGCGCCTTAATCAACGAATCTCTCGCCTCTTTTGATAGCAAAAGGGCGTCAAGAATGCTGAGCTGTGAGGGCAGCTTCCTCAGAGTGCTAAGACGTTGTAATCCACCTTATTCTTCTTTGGTGGGTCTTTGGCAGCTAGCTCTTCCACCACTTGGTCATCTAAGACGATATCTTCAGTGGCCTTTTCTTTCCCTTTATCTTTTTTGTTCGAGGGTCCGAGGTTCTTTTCGGGCAGCGTGCGATTACGTAGCCGGATATTTTCGCAAACCTTCGGTTCTTCTTCTTTTCTTGAAGCGGACTCTTTAAAGAGAGGGGCAAGTTCTAGCTCTTCATCAGAATCACTCCCGAATGTGGGTACTTGTGTTCTACCGGTGTTAACCATGCAACAATCGCCAGCAGTTCTTTTAAGCCCTTCGGTCGTATTTCTTTGCTCTCAACGAGTTTTACGCTTTTCCCGCTTAAAGTGTTGTCGATGAGCAACATATTCTTGCCACCATCTATCGAAAGCTTTGCACTCTTGAGTGGGGTGTGAAATCTTTTGATGATATAAGCAATAGGAGGGGTGCGTTTCTATTTCACCAGTAATTTTTTCCTCAGAGGATGGTAGCTTCATGCCCATTGATATGGCCTTAGAAAACTTTTTCTTTATCTTGAATTGGCTTTTGTCGGTAGCGAAGGTGTTTTGCTCCAGCGGGATCGTCTCAGCTCTTTCATCAAGTCGCTGGCGCTTGGCCCTTTCAAATATAGCCATCTCGCGTTCTCGATCAGCTTTACTTTTCAGTCGAGCTTCGTTAAGGAATGCGTCAATCATTGCAACTGATAGCTCCGGAATTTTTGATTCGGTATCTGCCCCCAGCGTTTTAGTGCCAGGAGTCTCCTCATCGTTCGCGATCGAATGGGAGATCATATGACAGCTCGCCACATATTCCTCGGGTTCATCCGATGAACTTTCTCCCTCATCTTCTTCTTAAAAGACGTGATTGAGGAACTCTTAGAGCGTAATGGGAGTCCGTGCCTTTTGGTTGTATTCATCCAGTGCGTCAATTTGCTTTTGTAAGTCTGTACGCTTGTTGCCAGGCTTCCCGGGCTTCTTTAACTTCTTCTTCTTATTTTTCAAGGATTTTGATAGCTGGTCGCGAGTGCTTGAGCCACCACCATCGATCTTCGGAGTTGGACGTGGCTTCAACATCCCCTCAATGACCTGCGGTTCCAACGGTTTCTTCCACTTGATCGCTGGACATGTCTGAAGATCATTTAGCATCCTCTTTGTCTTGGTTGATAATACAACCTCCCAAGAGCTTCTTCAATGACGGAGCATGTTGCCCCCGGCGTATTCATCCCCTTAGAGGTGTGGGGCTGCGGGGGATTCACCTTCCATTTGTCAGATAATGCAAATTTGCCCTGTCGGTACCGGTTTTCAAGCCAATTTTTGAAAACGTAGCAATCTTCGATTGGATGGCCCAGTACTCGATGATAAGGACAGTAGTTGGGCTCGTTGACATCACTTGATTGCAACGGACGTTTTGGATCTGGCAGGTTTATGAGTCTGTTGCGTAACGCTAGTTCGAATAACCTCCTCGTTTTATCGCGGGGAAAGGAATAAGGACGTCCCATCCTGTCCTCAAGGGGTACGTACGGGCGCATATTATTTTGACGACCAACCGGTTTCGGGTCGCTCGGTTGTTGTTGAGCATTAGCGACGACGATCGCTTTTTCCTTCCCTTTGTCATTTCGGGAGTCCGGCCTTGGAAGAGGGGGTTTATGGCCCATTTGATCCATCTGCGCTAGTTTGTCAATCAAGGCCTGGAAGGTAGTTGGCTTGAAAAACATCATAAATTGTGAAATGGTCGCTTGCGGATCAAGGGTCCCCACAAACATACCCACCGCAGGAGCTTTTTCAATGCGCTGCTCGCACTTCGACCACAAGTTCCGCCATCGTATAGCGTACTGAACCCATGTCTCGCCGGGTTTTACCCTGGTGTTAATCAGTGCTGTCATCGGGGTACGTTCACTAGCGCTTGCAAAACGCTGAGTAAACAGCAGCTCCATCTCCGCGAAGGTTTTAATAGAGTCGTTCGGGAGTTCAGAGTACCATTCGAACGCCGTATCTGATAAGCTTCCAACAAACTGGCGAAGCAACAGCTTGTCATCACCGCCGGTGTTGCCGCAGAGTGCCTTGAACTGGGCAACATGCTGATGAGGATTGCCCGTCCCTTTGTAGACATGGAACTTGGGAATTGTGTAACCGGGTGGGTACTTGATTTGATCGTACCAACTTGGATATGGCCGCCCCATTTTTACGACCTGACCGGCTGTTTCGGTCGCATGATGAACCCGTATTTGCTGGGCGATGTACTCATCCAAATCAGCTTTGGAGATTGTGTCCTCTTTAGCTGTCGATAGAGTTGGTGGAGGATTTGATGTCTCTCCCCTATCGTCTTCAAGGATGATCGGGGGATCTTCAGCAGGTGGATCTTGTTGAATCATCATACCTACCATATCCTGGAACAGGAGGGCCATTTTCTTTATGTTGGCTGCCTGCTCCGCAGCTTATTTATCTTTCTTCTCTAGTACGTGCCGAAGGAATTCGGCGTCCGTTTCTTGTTCTTGACGCTCGTCCGAGGATGTTTCCGGGGTTTCTTTTGGCCCTGTAAGTGCGGCCATAGCGTTCATCATTTCTTGGAGCTTCTGCTGCTGCTCCTGAGCCTTGGTCACTGACCTCGTGTGCGGTCTATGACCTGTTGATATGCGGCTATCTTCTTTTCCTGATGCCATGTAAACCGTATGAATTGTTATGCCCCCTGTCTTGGGGCGTTTAGGTTCACCATTTTTAACTATTGCCGCTGATGCGGGAGTTTTCTATGGCCTCTTTCTTTTGTGGGCCGTTGAGGTTGAAGGGGCCGTTGCAGTGGGCACCCTAGCGATTATTGTCCCTTGCTGTTCAATAGGACTGTCTTTTCCTTTTTGCACCTCCGTCTTCTTTCGTTGACGGGAGTGATCCGGGTTGATCATGGAGTCTTGAATCCTCCGCCAAACTTTATAAATTTTTGAAGACAGCCGTTGAGGGGGCTGTTCTTGTTTTGTTTCTGGAACTCTCTCCGCAGGTGGAGGAGATCTCTTCAGTGTAGCGGTTGGAGAGTTCTTCCGTACCCTCCTTAGCAGTTCAAAGCTGTTCCCAGTTGGAACAGCAACGTTGCCTTCCACCACTGGAGCCTGTGGAGTTAGCCCTGAGGGAGAGCTGCCCCCTGCCTTCCTCACTCGTTGCCAATGGCGACGTCGAGCATGACGAGCCGTTGGGACTGGCTCGGAGATTGAGACATCTTCTTTTTGCCCCCTGTCTGAATGAGGCGCCGCCGGTGTTAACCTCTTAAAGACTGAGGTTGTCATTTTAGGGGTGATATTCAACCTGTCGAAGACAGATCCTCGAGTAGGGGGAGGAGCAGGAAACGTCAGCCTTGAAAAGACTGACTCTTTGACAGGGGAAGCCGCCTTGACGACTTCTGGAGCAACAGTTACTGCCTTCCTCGGGACAGCCAATTTAGAGCTCTGATTTAGCCTGGTGAAAACAGAGGCTGTCGGTTTGGTAGTAAGCGACCCGTTGACAGGGGCCGTCGTAGCAGTGAGCCGGTCGAAGACCGGCTTTTTGTTCATTTCCGGTGCAGGTATTGGCGTAGGGAAGCTTGTAGGTGGGATCATGGTCGCGAAGAACAGACCAGTGGTGGCTTGGGTCACCTGGTCTACCGGCAGAGCGAGGAAGGAAGCCGCTTGGGGCCCATATGCTACACCTCTCGGTGAGGTGGAGCGTCCATTGCAGTGGCACTTCGAGCAGTTGGTGCAGTTAAAGGCCATTGATTCTTGAGTTCTGTGCCAGGCAAAAGACCAAATCTTAGTAACTTGAAATCCGAAGGCAACCATTAACAAACCGCGATTGGTTCGCGAAGACGACACACGAAGTGTGGAGTGGAAAGAGGAAAAGGTCCCACCGGGCGTGCCAGAATCTGTTCCTCTCCGAAAGGCGGCCGAGACTTTACGTCTCGCCTGAGATTCGGGGCAGATGCTATTTGGTTTTATCCATCTACCTCTCCGAAGATACCAAGTTGATTTATGGCACCGTGTATCGGAGGTTTAGACGGATGCGGCCGATGTAGCAGACTTCGTCAGATTCCCCCTCGATTGAGGGGTTTTTGATTGTGGGGACGCTCTTCCCTGCAGGCGCAAGCCCCTGCAGTTAATTATACTACCGCATCGCGGTAACCACTTTCTCCTTCTCCAGAATTTCACTTCGTGTCGTGTGTGTTTGTTTTGTTTGTGGTTGCCCGTGGATTGTATACGGAGACTGAGTAATGTCGTCGCCCGTAGGACGTGGATTAGTCCAAATCCGTATTTACTTAGATTTGTGTTTGGTGTTTTTAGTTTAAGAATGCATTAGTCGCGTTGCGGCTAAGATCAACTTAAACGTTCGTCAAGGATACGTTAGTCCTGTTTTGGACTAAGATCAACTTGACGTGATGATCGATTTAATAGATATGGTCGTCAGGACTCATCACCTCTCTGACGTCGTTGAAGGATTACAACGATAGGTGCCGGAGGAGTTCAGAGATGTACCCTTGAACCAAAGTCGATTTGAAGTTTTATCGTTCATTTAAATGCTTAAGGATACGTTAGCCGTATTAGGGGCTAAGATCGACTTAAACGGGACCGTTTAGATCCGAAAGAAGAGCATTTGGATGCTCTATTGTTCCAGTTTAGGGACGTGGTGGTCCACCGCCAGTTTAGGGACGTGGTGGTCCAATATTAGTTTAGGGACGTTTCGGTCCATATTCCAGTTTAGGGACGTGGTGGTCCGTATTCCAGTTTAGGGACGTAGTGGTCCGTATTCCAGTTTAGGGACGTGGTGGTCCGATATTAGTTTAGGGACGTTTCGGTCCAATATTAGTTTAAGGACGTTCCGGTCCACGAGTTTAAGCACCCCGCAGTCCATATTCATGTGTGGTCGTTGGGACCCGTCGCCTCTCTGACGTCGTTGAAGGATTACAACGAGAAGTGTCAGAGGAGCTCGGAGATTTACCCTTGAACCGGATATAAATTGATTTGAGGGGGCATTTGTGCTCTGTTCAATTTAATTTAAGGACTTACGGCCAGAATTGGGCTAAGTCCAGTTGAAAATGTTCAACATTTTTATGCATTGCATTTCTTCCATTTTTTTTTGTTTGGGCTTTGCCCTTTATTTAATAATGCATAGCATTAGGCTTTTAATTAAATGCACAACATTTGTTTTGGTCTAACAGACCCCTGTTTGGGCTCTGCACCCCTTTTAATAATGCACTGCAGAGCATTAGGCCTGTCAGTCCTTTTTAATTTGGGCTCTGTCCCTTTATTTATAATGCAGAGCATTTGTTTTGGTCCATTGGGCCTCTTAATTGGGCTCTGCCCCTTTTGAATAATGCAGAGTATTTGCTCTTCTGATAGTGTGCTGTCAGGCGCTTTGCGCCAATTATTAAGCGCAAGCGCATGTGGAGGTGACACGTGTCACATTCTAGTGAGCGCAAGCGCAACAGCGCAGTGCGCTGTGTCAATGCGTTGCACTGTTGCGCTGCTGACACGTGGCGCTCTCTGGTGGCTTACGCCAACCCAGGAGCGTAACAGTGCAGATCCGCAAGTGCAAGGCACTGTTTCAATAACTTGATCCAATTTTGGATTCAAAAAAAGAATCTTTAAGATTCCAGAACCAATGGTTCATAAAAAAGTGCAAGGCACTGTTATTAGTTAGTTTTCTTTCTTATTGAAGATCATTGATCTTGTTCTTAGATCCATGATCTGATTTTAAGAGAATTTTCTCTTTTTCTAAAGGTTTTTACCTATTTTGTTCCTGAGGAATTCCTCAGAGTTCTCTTTTTTTTTCCAGAAAAAATGTCCCTTTCTTGAATTGAGGTCTGGGGTCCCTTTTATAGTGTCCATAAATTAGTTAAATTTGTTAAAAAAAATCTTTCTCTGAGTGATTTGGGGAGTTTTTCCCACCGTTGGATCTTTGATCAAAAGGCCTCTGTTTTACAGAAGAAAATCTTCTTGTTTTAACAAGAACAGAAAAGATTTTTTCTGTTTTGCGCAATTCCCTTAGCGCGTGACATGTGTCGCTTGCGCAGCTGCGCAGACACGTGTCGCTTGCGCAGCTGCGCTTGTGCAGCTGCGCAGACACGTGTCACGCAGTGCAGCGCTTGCGCAGACACGTGTCGCGCAGTGCAGCGTTTGCGCAACTGTGCTTGCGCACCTGCGGGACACGTGTCGCACAGTGCAGCGTTTGCGCAACTGTGTTTGCGCAGTTGTGCTTGCGCAACTGCGCAGACACGTGTCACGCAGCGCAGCGCTTGCGCAACTGAACGTTGTTTCTTTTACTTTTAGTTTTTAAAAGAGCCCTGCTCTGATTGGACGCACCGCCTTGGGCATTGCGCTGTCGTATCAACTTCTGACACGTGGCGCGTTGCGCGCAGCGCACGGGATTTGAAGCGTTATTTCAAAATTTGAATTTTTTTTGAAATTCAAACAGAGCCTTGCTCTGATTGGGGAAACAAAACCCATTTTAATGCATATTTTTATCACACTCTTACCCTAGTTTTTCCTATAAATACCCACTCAATTTTTCACACCGTTTACACTGAAATTCCTGTCCAAACTCTCAAGAAAATTCCCTAGACTTTTTGTGTGCAAGTAGAGTTAGCGAAGGGCGAAGATCCGGCGAACTTCCGACGACGTCCCGAGGAGATTCCAGTGACGAAAACGACGCACCGGCACCTCCTACTTCTTCCTTTTCCTCTTTTCTACACAATCAACTCGTAAGTCCCTTCTCCCCCTTCTTTATACTATTCTAAAAATTTAAAATTCTAAAATTCTATTTTACTTTTTATCACATCATGATCATTAAATATTAACAAAATATATTGACAAGTTTCATATCAAAAGAATTCATATTTTACTTTTTATCGCAATTTTACAGAAAAATACCTCATAATTTAGTTTCGACATAAAAACATCATTAGCCCTTGCTATACCTTTAGAAAACTCACGAGGTAATGACCTACCTCCTCACAACACTCATATGTAACATAGCACGATGATCTTTGGGAATATAGTTTTGGGAAAATACGATTTTACACAAAACTACCTCAAACTTATAAAAACATTTTTCTACAAGATATGTATTTTTAGCAAATCTTTGCAATGTGCCGCTACAACCCATTTCGAGGAACCCGTTTAGGATGGTGCGGATTATTGCACATCCTCGGGCTTAGTAGTGCGAGATGCAGACCTCCGCAAGGAGCATACGGTCTCGAAAGATTTAAAAATACAATTTTCTTTAGAAAATGTGATTTCTATTATAAATAAAAATTAAATTTTTAATAAATAAATATATATGTAATTAATATCAAAATATATATTTTTAATATTTATAATATTCTACATTTCCAAAATTCAATAAAAACATCTCATTTGCAAGAAAATACCATACAAATTCCAATACTACAAATAAATACCATATATTATGAAAAATAGGTTTTATTCACTAGAAATGTCACAATGATAAAATATATATCCATGAAAACTTTAAAGACGATAATAAAATACTTGAGGTGTACTTTGAAAATTATACAAAATTATTTTTACATAAACCCCGCTCAAGTTATACTAAATTACAATAAGGACCCTAGTAAACATAGGTTTAAGCGGGACCAGTCTCTTGAGCCTCAGGAAGCCGGAGATATGGGTGCTTGCCTATTTAAGGTAGACAACTTAATAAACGGTGTTATCAACACAGTAACCGTCTTTGAAAAAGATACAAATCCTGCCGTCCATGTGCAGCGGTTACCGATAACACCAAAACCTAATTCAGGATTCAATTTATTTTCTAATTGTCTGACTCAGACCGAGTCTCAATATAATCAATCTGACTTGAATGAGATTCAAGTATATATAACAATTCCATATGAATCCATATATTCAATCTGTCCAATCTATCAATCTATACAACTTGACTGAACCGAACCATGGATATGCATTTATCTATATGATTCTCCAGTTACATCCATTTACTAATATCATGGTTTCGGCAAGTCATCCATCTATACAATATATAATACAAGACAATACAATTTACAATACAATACATCAATACAATCAAGATATCACGGGCCTTTAAGGGGTAGATTGGTACGGAAGGTGCTAGAAGTGGCACGAGACTGCAACCATTAAGACACCTAACCTGAATTCAATTGCTGTTGTACCGTAGCTGAACGGTTCCTTATATTCCGTCCACCGTACTCTCTGGTCTAACGAGACTCCTCTCATATACACTGGCCTCTTCTGTACCAAACTACAAACAACAGCGTTAACATTAAATACAACATTATAACAATATAATACCACTTTAAAATTTATACTCTTGTTTCCTGATTTAAAATCAGGAAAAACTTATGGAGGAGGCATCACGTGTTAGCACGTGACCAGCGGTCACGTGTTGACACGTGACATTTAAAAGTAGCGGCAAAAGGCAGATTCGCTCCCTGTTTAAATCAAAGAAAAGGCTCCAGAAAAGGTCGCGTGCTCACACGTGACCAGAGGTCACGTGTTGGCACGTGACGGCTGAGCAGCGGCCAGAGAACAGAGCGCAAAAGGAGAAGAAAGGCCCGTTCCAGGGGTCATGTGCTTACACGTGACCAGGGGTCACGTGGCCACACGTGACCGGCTTTCAAAGCCTCTTTATTTAACAGAATTAAATTCCGAAAGCATTCAAATCTTTCCAAAAGAGAAAGATTATTTGGAACCGTTGGATTAAAGATCTTAGGGTGATTAAATATCACTAATTTATGGAAAAATATCAGACTTGGAAAGATTTTCCCTTAAATCTAACCGAAATAACAAAGAGATATCTTTGGATTTAAAATCCAATGGTGAATAAAATTCATCCAATAATCCAAAGGTCCAGATGAATGATAAATATAAATCAAATCTCTCAATAAACAAATCAAATCTTTCAATGAAAGATTCACTAAAACTGATTGATTCTCTTCTTTCTCCTATAAATAGGAGCCAGAAAAGAGAGAAAAGATACACAGAGGGAGACATATACAGAGACATACAGAGATAGAGAAATAGAGCCTTGAGATTTTGGGAAGAATTTGATCCTCTGCAAAAGAAAACCTTAGGTAAGAAGGGAGAGGCTTAAAAAAGAGAATTTAATTCTCAAAGAGTTTAACTCTTATACAAAGAAAAGAACTTAGTTCTTTCTCTGGTGGAGGATCTGCAAAGTGCACACCTCTCCATGAATTGAGAATTTAATTCTCATTGGGTTGAGATCCTGCTATGCAAATCTAAAACACAGAGGAGGAACTGAGTTTTGAGAATTTAATTCTCACAGAATTATAGGAATTTAATTACTTTGAGATAAAATTACGGTATAACCCTATGTTATAGGAATTTAATTCCTTCAAAATGGATAGAACCAGGGTTTAACCCTATTGGAGAACTTAATTCTCTCAAAATCACAGGAATTTAATTCCCTTAAAAAAAGAGAAGAAAAGGAAATTAGGGTTTCATCCCATGCCAGAATTTAATTCTTTACATATATGAGGAATTTAATTCCTACAGAAAAGAAATTAGGGTTTAACCCTATCTAAGAATATAATTCTTCAGAAGAAAACAGGAATTTAATTTCTCTAAAGTTTATTGCTAGGGTTTAACCCTACGAGGAATTTAATTCTTAAAAAGATAAACACATCTTCAAACAGGCAAAGAAACAGGGTCACGTGCTACCACGTGACCCCTGTAAAGATCCATAAAGAAGAATTTTGAGGCAACGCCTCACGTGCTCCACGTGACCCCCAAAGCGCACAAAGAAAAAGCAAAAGAAAAGAAGCGCTGGGGCGCCCTCACGTGTCACCACGTGACCCCTAATGAACATTCTAACAGATCAAAGCGTGAGCTCCCATCACGTGCCCACACGTGATGGCCTTCAGAATTAAAAAGTGTTAAACACTTATCTATAGAACAAAACGAAGGGGATCTGGCCCCACCTTTTGGATGCCATCACGTGCCCCCACGTGATCTCTTCTCTTACAATATTTAACATCAAACTGATGATCTGCTCCCAGTGTTTAACACTGATTTCCATAGTGTTTAACACTAGTTTGAAAACTCCATTTCCTGTGTCTAACACCGATTTTCTTAGTGTTCGAACACTAACTTGGAAAATTCTGCTCTCAGTGTTCAACACTGATTTCCTTAGTGTTTAATATTAATTTGAAAGCTTTGTTCCCAGTGTTTAACACTGATTTGCCTTAGTGTTTAACACTCATTTGAAAACTCTGTTCCCAGCGTTTAATACTGATTATCTTTTAGTGTTAAACACTAACTTGTCAATCTCACTCCCAGTGTTCAACACTGTTGGTCTCTAGTGTTCAACACTAGCTTTAGCCCAATTGGCTAAGTTTCTAGAGGCAAAGCCCCTCCTTCAATGGACCAACAGAGGGCCCATATCCTAAACATGATTGGACTTAGCCTAAGCTGGCCATAAGTCCTCAATTCAGACTTAACTGGGCCAATGGGCTCATAACATAATTAACTGGTCTTGGTTCCAAATTGGGCCAAAGATTATTTAATCTACCTCGGTTCAAGGGTACATCTCTTCACTCCTTTGATACTTGGCGTTGTAATTCCTCAACGTCTTCAAAGAGGTGGCGGGTTCCGATGACCACACATTGATACGGACTGTGGGGTCCCTAAACCCATGGACTATGAGGTCCTTAACCTTGACCGTGATGTCTTAAAACTAACGCCGGACTGTGGGGTCCTTAAACTAATGGACTATGAGGTCCTTAACCTTGACCGTAATGTCTTAAAACTAAACGCCGGACTGTGGAGTCCTTAAATCTACGGACTACGACGTCCTTAACCTCGACCGCAATGTCTTAAAACTAACACTGGACCGCAATGTCCTTAAACTACCTATCGACCGCAATGTCACTAAACTAAACAATATGGCCCCCTTAATTGCTCTCTTGTCGGATCTAAACGATCCCGTTAAGTTGATCTTAGTCTAAAAACTAGGTTGACGTATCCTTAACAAACGTTTAAGTCGATCTTAGTCTCAAACGAGACTAACGTATCCTTAAACCCAAACCCCCAAACCAAAATCTAAGATAATACGGATTTGGACTAGTCCGCGCCCTACGGGCGACGACATAACTCAGTCTCCGTATACAATCCACGGGCAACCAAACACAAAATAAACACACACGACACGAAGTGATCATCTGGAGAAGGAGAAAGTTGTTACCGCAATGCGGTAGCGTAATTAACTGCAGGGGCTTGCGCCTGCAGGGAAGAGCGTCCCCACAATCAAAAACCCCTCAAGCGAGGGGGAATCTGTCGAAGTCTGCTACATCGGACGCATCCGTTTAAACCTTCGATACATGGCGCCATAAATCAACTTGGCATCTTCGGAGAGGTAGACGGATAGCACCAATTAGCATCTGCCCCGAATTTCAGGCAAGACGTCCGTCGCGCCGTCCTTCGGAGGGGAACAGATTCTGGCACGCCCGGTGGGACCTTTTCCTCTTTCCACTCCACACTTCGTGTTTCGTGTTCGCGAACCAAACACGGCTCACTAATGGTTGCCCTTGGGTTTCAGGGTACTAAGATTTGTCGTTTTGCTTATTGCAGAAAGCAAAGAATCAATGGCTTCCACTTGTGCGAAATGCTCCAACTGCAACTGCAACCGGCGCTCCGCCTCGCCAGGAGGTATAGCCTATAGGCCCCAAGCTGCTTCGCTGTTCACAATGCCCGTGGAACAGGTCACTCAAGCCACCACCGGGTTGTTTTTCGGGACCATGCTCCCGCCAACGAGCTTCACCGCTCCTGTGCTGACACCGGAAGCTCCTAAGAAGTCGGTCTTTGATCGGCTTACACCTACCGCGGCCCCTATCAACGGGTCGGCCAACACCAGCGCCTTGGTTTTCTCCAGACTGGGCTAGAACTCCTGCGGACCCGCAATGGGGCCCACAATCCCAGAGAAGGCTGCTCCTAAGAAAATAACCAGTCATGTTCCTGAAGTCGTCAAGGCGGCTTCTCCTGCCAAAAAGTCGGTCTTTACAAGATTGGCTGTTCCAGCTCCCGCTCCTGCTACCCAAAGGACATTGGTCTTTAACAGGCTGACACCAGCAGCGACCCCCCACCTACACAGGGGGCAAGACGAGGCTATCGCCCTCACCGAGCCGACTCCATTAGCACGACACGCTCGACGTCTCTACTGGCGCCGAGTGAGGAGGGCCGGAGGCAACTCCCCTTCTGGGCTGACTCCTCCAGCCCCGACGACAGAAGTTAATGCTGCTGTTCCAACTAAGAACAGCTTTGAGATGCTGAATAAGGTGCGTAGGAATTCTCCTACCGCGGCGCTAAAGAGGTATCCCCCTCCGCTGAAAAAGGCCGCGGAAATAAAGCCAGAACAGCCCCAATCTCCTCAACGGCTGTCTTCCAGAATCTATAAAGTCTGGCGGCAGACCCGAGACTCGGTGATCGATCCAAATTTCTCCCGCCAGCACAAGAAGCTGAAAATCCAACAGGAAGTCAATCGTCACGCTAAGCCGCAAAAAGTTGTCTGGGTGCCCACCTCAATGGCCCCCTCAACTTCCACTGCTCATAAAAAGAGGAGGCCGGAGAAGATCCCCGGGCCTGCGACGAGAGCTAAAGGCGCTGAGCCCAGACGCCCTAAGTCTGGGGGCATGATGGTCCATACTGTATATATGGCGTCGGGGAAGGAAGATAGCCGTGCGTCTACAGGGCATAGACCGCTTACACGGTCCGTGACCAAAGCTCATGAGCAACAGCAGAAGCTCCAGGAAATGATGATCGCAATGGCCGCGCTTACTGGGCCGAAAGAAAGCCCCGAAGCGTCCTCGGATCAGCGACAAGAACAGGAAACCGACGCTGAGTTCCTTCGGAGGATATTGGAAAAGAAAGATAAAGAGGCTGCGGAACAAGCGGCCAATATAAAGCAAATAGCCCACTTATTTCAAGACATAGTTGGGATGATGATTCAATAAGATTCTCCCGCTGAAGATCCCCTGACCGTCCTCGAAGATGATAGAGGAGAAACGTCGAATCCGCCACCGGTTCTTTCAACGGAGAAGGAGGAGACAATCTCTAAGGCTGACTTGGACGACTATATAGCCCGGTAGATCCGGGTTCATCAGGCGACTGAGGCAGCTGGTCAAGTCGAAAAAATGGGGCGGCCGTATCCAAGCTGGTACGACCAAATCAAATATCCGCCGGGTTATACAATACCGAAATTCCATGTGTATAAGGGGACAGACAATCCCCACCAGCATGTTTCTCAGTTCAGGGCCCTTTGCGGTAACACAGGCGGTGATGATAAACTGTTGCTTCGCCAATTCGTGGGCAACTTATCAGAAACGGCGTTCGAATGGTATTCAGAACTCCCGAACGATTCCACCAAGACGTTCGCTGAAATGGAATTGCTATTCACTCAACGATTCGCAAGCGCCAGCGAACGCACTCCGATAACAGCATTAATTAATGCCAGGGTGAAACCAGGCGAAACGTGGGTCCAGTACGCTATATGCTGGCGAAATTTGTGGTCGAAATGCGAACAACGCATTGAAGAAGCGCCCGCGGTGGGCATGTTCGTGGGAACCCTAGACCCTCATGCAACTATCTCCCAGTTCATGATGTTCTTTAAGCTAACCACGTTCCAAGCTTTAATCGACAAGTTGGCCCAGATGGACCAGATGGGTCACAGACCGTCTCCCCCGAAGCCGGAGCCTCGGAGTGACAAGGGCAAAGGGAAGGCAACCTTCGTCGCGAATGCTCAGCAGCAACCCAGTGCCCCAAAGCCGGCGGATCAACTGGAAGAAAGACACCGGTATTATAATGAGAAGATGAAGCGCCCCTACTCGTTCCCACGGGATAAGACAAAACGGTTATTCGAGCTGGCCGTACGCAACAGGCTTATCAACTTGCTAAACCCAAGGCGACCGCCACAACCCACTGAGGTGATTAACCCCAATTATTGCCCTTACCACCAAACGGTAAGCCATCCGATTGAGGATTGCTTCGTCTTCAAAGGATGGATTGAGGATCAATACCTCCAGGGAAAGTTTGCGCTTTCCGAAAAGTGGCAGGTGAACCCGCCACAGCCGCATACTCCTAAGAAGACGGACGCACCAGGGGCAACTTGTTCCTTTATTGAAGAAGCTCCATGGGAGGTCGTGCTATCAGCTAAAACCAAAAGGATGCTGAGTGATCTTGATGCGTGCCCAGCAGTCGAATGGAAGAACCCGCTTGAACCTCAAATCATCGAAGGGATGCTGAAGCCGCGTCCAACTACAAAGAGCGGTGATGATGGCCCAAGTACTCACACCCAACCGTCAAAATCTTTGAAGAAAAAGAAGAAGAAATCCAAGAAGCCTGTCGGGACCCGGTTCTTGCTCACGGAGCAAAGTGCCACACGGAACAAAGTGTCACGCCAAGTGTCGTGTTAAGTGGGCGGGGGCTACCTCTTGAATCCGTGGGGGCCACCTCTTGAGTCCGTGGGACCCACTGTAGAACAATGGGGACTCTTCGGAATACATTCCGAAAGGGGGCAGATCTGTACTATAAATGGAATGATACCACTCTTCAATACAGAGACGCCTTTTAAGTGAACCGGCACTACAGGAGCTTGAGAACTCCGTAGTTAAGCGTGCTCGAGCCAGGGAAGTTCTGGGATGGGTGACCTCCTGGGAAGTGGCCCCTGGTCGGGTCCGGTTCGCCCCGAAGGACAAAACCGTGCGGCTTCGGCCAGAGCGGACAATACTCTCTGTATTAGGTATGGGGCATGATAGAATGGTATCAGAGCTGGTCCCTCAATAGTAGGTCTGTGGTTCGAGGATGAACCATTGTTCAAACGTGGGGAGAATGTCGGGACCCGGTTCTTACTCACGGAGCAAAGTGCCACACGGAACAAAGTGTCATGCCAAGTGTCGTGTTAAGTAGGCGGGGGCCACCTCTTGAATCCGTGGGGGCCACCTCTTGAGTCCGTGGGACCCACTGTAGAACAATGGGGACTCTTCGGAATACATTCCGAAAGGGGGCAGATCTGTACTATAAATGGAATGATACCACTCTTCAATACAGAGGCGCCTTTTAATTGAACCGGCACTACAGGAGCTTGAGAACTCCGTAGTTAAGCGTGCTCGAGCCAGGGATGTTCTGGGATGGGTAACCTCCTGGGAAGTGGCCCCTGGTCGGGTCCGGTTCGCCCCGAAGGACAAAACCGTGCGGCTTCGGCCAGAGCGGACAATACTCTCTGTATTGGGTATGGGGCATGACAGTCCGCAGCAGAGGCCACTCTTCAATACAGAGGCGCATTTTAATTGAACCGGTGCCTTTTAATTGAACCGGCACTACAGGAGCTTGAGAACTCCGTAGTTAAACGTGCTCGAGCCAGGAATGTTCTGGGATGGGTGACCTCCTGGGAAGTGGCTCCTGGTCGGGTCCGGTTCGCCCCGAAGGACAAAACCGTGCGGCTTTGGCCAGAGCGGACAATACTCTCTGTATTGGGTATGGGGCATGACAGTCCGCAGCAGAGGCCACAGGAGCAGAGGCAACCCTTTACAGGTCGCGGTCAGGGACGGGCTTTCACCTTGACCGCCGAGCAGGCAGAGGCGTCAGAAGACGTTGTTACAGGTACTCTACTCATACATTCCTTGCCAGCTAGAGTTGATTCTGGAGCATCGCACTATTTCTTGTCTGAGCATTTAACTGATACACACTCCATACCACATGAACCACTAACCAAGGGATGGGAGATACATACGGGTAATGGCATTATAATATCTAGTCGAGAATGTAGATCATGTCCGGTTGTAGTGTGTGGCAGGGAATTCTATGCGAATTTCCTTCTGATTCGGACAGGCAGTTACGACGCAGTTCTCGGGATGGATTGGATGAGTACCTTCCATGCAGTCATCGATTGTCGTGCAAGGAATGTGATCTTCCGCATTCCCAATCACCCGGAGTTTATTTTCGAGGGCGGAAGCGAATCTCTGGAGCCAGCCAAGTACAGAGCCAAACCCAAGGAGCTGACAGCTATGGAGATTGATGAGAGCCCAGCCCCAGAGATTGTTCGGGACTTTCTGGATGTATTTCCTGAAGACCTACCAGGTCTACCACCTCCTCGCATCTTGGAGTTTTCGATCGACTTGACTCCAGGTACGGCCCCAGTATCCAAGGCCCCATACAGAATGGCACCAGTTGAGTTGGCGGAATTGAAGAAGCAAATTGAAGAGCTATTAGAGAAGGGATTTATTCGGCCGAGCGCTTCACCGTGGGGTGCACCAGTTCTGTTAGTAAAGAAGAAGGATGGATCGCTGGGAATGTGTATAGATTATTGGAAGCTGAACAAGGTCACAATAAAGAACAGGTACCCAATCCCGCGCATTGACGACTTATTCAATCAGCTAAGTGGAGCCAAGGTATTCTCGAAGTTGGATCTCCGTTCTGGATATCACCAAATCAGAGTAGCAGCCGAGGATGTATGTAAGACGGCTTTCAGGACCCGATACGGACATTACGATTCCTTATGATGCCGTTCGGCGTTACCAATGCCCCGACAATATTCATGGACTTGATGAACAGGGTGTTCGCAAAGTACTTGGACACGTTTGTCGTTGTATTTATCGACGACATACTTGTCTACTCGAAGACTCGGGAGAAACATGCTGAACATTTGCGCACGGTTCTACAAATCCTTCGGGAAGAGAAGCTGTATGTGAAGCTAAGCAAGTGTGAATTCGGGCTCGACAAGGTTCAGTTTTTGGGACATGTTGTTTCGGGTGAAGGCATCTCGGTGGACCCGGCAAAGATAGAATCTGTCAGAGATTGGCCAACGCCGAAGTCAGTAGCCGAGATCAGGAGTTTTCTGGATTGGCAGGTTATTATCGGAAATTCATCCAAGACTTCTCAAGAATCGCTGAACCATTGACGAGGCTGATATGGAAGGACGTACCGTTTACGTGGACAGAGGAGTGCACTCAGGCATTTGACACACTGAAGCAGAAGTTAACCACGACGCCTATTCTTACAGTACCAGATGATTCCGGTGGTTTGGTGATACACAGTGATGCCTCAGGGAAGGGATTAGGCTGTGTTCTGATGCAGCACGGCCGAGTGGTTGCGTACGCCTCTCGACAACTGAGAAATCATAAGAAGAACTAGCCTACGCATGACTTGGAGTTAGCTGCGGTAGTCTTTGCGTTGAAGACTTGGAGGCACTATCTATTGGCGAGAAAGTGGAGGTATACACGGATCATAAAAGTTTGAAGTACGTTTTCACTCAGAAGGAACTAAACATGAGGCAGCGCCGATGGCTAGAGCTGATGGCAGATTATGACTTGGACCTTCAGTATCACCCGGGAAAGGTGAATGTTGTACCAGATGCGCTCAGTCGCAAGCCAGCGGTCATGATGTTGACCGGTCAGAGGAGCATTATTGAGGACTTCCAGAGACTCGAGCTTCAAGTCGTTACACCGGGCGCATTCAGTCAACTTTGGCAACTACAGGTGCAGTCTTCTCTGGTGGATCGCATCAAGGCGGCACAAGCGGATGATCCCCGATTGCAAAAGTTCAGAGCGCAAGTGGAAGCCGGGCTGAGAACGAACTTGATTATACATGAAGATGGTTCTCTGAGATTCGGTAGCAGACTCTGCGTACCCAAGGGAGATGTTCGAGAAGAGGTACTGGCTGAAGCGCATAGTTCGGCTTATTCTGTGCATCCGGGAGGTAGAAAGATGTATCGGGATCTAAAACAACACTTTAGGTGGAACGGAATGAAGCGGGAAATTGCGAGGTTCATATCCAGGTGCTTGGTATGCCAGCAAGTGAAGGCGAAGCATCAGAGGACAGCGGGATTGTTACAACCACTGCCGATACCAGAATGGAAGTGGGAGCACTGATTTTTATGTCAAAAACTATTTCTAAACCGCAATCAAGAACGGCGTCGCATGAAGCTAGCCGGTGAGTACGGGTCGGTCCACAGGGATTTTGTGAATCTCCTAGTCGCGCTTACGAGTTAATTCCGAAGGGTGTTCGGATTAATTATTAAATCTAAAAATCTAATTAATCCTAAGGCAATTATCTAGATCTACTCTTGCTAGGGTTAGGTTTAGGGATGGTTTGGAAATGTAATTAAATCTCACCGCTTTCAATACCCGAATGAAGATCTATGAGGAGTTATGGTAATTATCAATAAAGTGGATTAGATCCGTTCGGGAAGGTGTTCCTTCCTCTAGGTTCTTGTCCTTCCTTTAGAGATCCTTACCCTAACCTCCATGGAAAACACGCGCAACCAGTCCTTTACACTACGGTGTCATCGTTACCTCGAGGGGTAGGATGCCGTAGGGCGCGGTATGTGCGTGTATGCATGGAGTCCTATTGTAAATATTTGGTGGGTAAGAAAGGGATGAGATATCTCATCTCTCAAAATCCTTCCTCAAAGCTAAACCCTAAACAAGTTCTTAGGGCATGAAATTAAATCTACCTAGGGCAAGGAATTGAAATCTACACTAGGGCAAGAAATTAAATTACTTACAGATGGATCCCTCCAATCATCCATACAGGTTTGTCAGATCTGAATTTCTGAATGGAAAAGAAGCACCGATGCTCTCCAAAAGATTTCTAAATTTTATTCATTAAAGGGAGGCATAAAGAGTTACAATTTTTAGAGTTCCTATTTATAAAGAATAGGAAACCCTAGGGTTACATTTGTTTCGCATGTCCACAATTACAAAAATACCCCCTAAGAAAAGACCTAATCAACTCCAGAGCACCGCCATCATTTTCCGCGCCAACACGGGCTTTGGACGGCCGCGGAACCGCGGCCAAGTAGGGAGATCAATTCTTCATTTTTTCTTCATAGCTTCAGGATGTTTTTGTCTCCCTATTTCTTTGATTCTTTTCTCAGTTTGGCTTCTAGGTTTGTTCCAGATCCTACAGTGAATAATTGTAGTGAACTTTAACCCTTCGCTTTGAGTCGACGTCTTGAATCTTGCTTTGTGAACTATTCCTTATGTAGGCTTGATCAAGAGTCTTCTGTTTGTTGATCAAAATCCACTTTTGCATTGTCTTTTCATTATTTTCACTGTTTTCTGTCCAAGAACCTGTAACCTGTAACATGTAGCAGACATGCGTCAAAAGCACCCGTTTATTTGTAAAATATATAAGAATGGGGAATATAATAATGCAATATTATGGTGTGAACAAATACCCCCAAACTTATCTTTTGCTCGTCCTCGAGCAAACTTATTTTTATTCACTAAAATCCTAACCACATTTTCGCAGGGAAACGCGATTGCACTGAGCACGTGCAACAAGCCGTTAAACCTCTAGGTGTCCCTAGTAGGAGGAGTGTTGTCTCCTGAGGGTTTTCAGCGGATTACACCCACAAAATCCTATCAACTCGGCCCATTTACTTTTGTTCTCCAATTAGGTTTTCTAACAAGGAATTCTATTATCTTTTGACTCGCAAATTATCCACCCATATTCTTCACACTTCCTCATTATTTAACTTAAGATTATATATGTTATGTAGACTTACTTAGCTTTCGGCATTTCTTTAGTTTTCCTTCTAGGGTTCCATCTCCACTTAGGAATTTCTATCAACCCTACTAAAGATACAAGTTTTATTCTTCATTCCTTTCTCTCATCTAAACTCTAATCACATATCCCCACGTGTGTGTAAATATCACCCCTACACCTGGAAATTCAAATCAAGCAATCGTACTCTTGTCCGTTGTCCAAAGTACTTATCAATTAGTGAATTTTTAAATGAAATTTGCTTACACATCCTTCATGCGACCGTTAATACTTCTTGAGGTACCAACAACCGATTACAAGATGCGTTAGCACTTTAAAGCGTACTTCATAGTTTTGCAACACCCAAGGCTTTAGCAGTGACTCCCAAACCAGTTGGTCTAAGGCACTAGGTGATGAAGCACCCTCGCTAAATATTTTTTTATTTTTATAGCCTTAAGTAATCACAAGAACCAGTGTCCATTTTTTTATTCTTTATTCACACTGATATATATATTTTTTATTTTCATTGCACTAAGGACTTTAGACAAAAGCATTTCAAGGTCTCCTCTACTATTCCAAGTTTCAAGGTGCGTGATTGTACAAGTTGTAGGGTATACATTTTCAGAATCTAGACTTAAGCTAGGAACTATTTTTCAAATTTATACTCTAATAAAAGCTTCAATATCTTTTCTTCGTTTCGACTTAGCCCAAGAAGTGAACCCAAATTTTTTCTATTTCTAAATAAACTACAAGGCATATACTTTCTACCGTTAAACTTTTAAAGAAGGTTATCTTTAGGGTTTTTAATTCACTAAGTCTAAGATCTAGTTGTTCCTACCCAGTTAACCTATTTGTCAAACTTAAATCAAATATGGCCAAAATTGAATACAATTATTTTTATAATTTTTGAAATTTTTCAAATTTTTATGGGTTTTCAAATAAATATGCACATGCAAAAATATGTACAAATGAATGCGAAAGAAGAAGACGTACCGAGCATACCCCCAAACTTGAACTTGACAGTGTCCTCACTGTCATACTAAACCAAGAGGGTCAAAATACTGGCACTCCCCTATTTATTTATTTATAATTTTTTTTGTTTTTATTTTTTTGAATTTTTTTGAATTTTTTTATAGAAAAAAAAGAAAACAAAAAGATATATACATATATACAACAAGCATCCCCCCCAAACTTAAGCTTGGCCTTACACAAGCCAAAGGTTAGCACCAACCATTCAAAAATCTTATCGTGGAAATGGTATAGTTGGTGCAAGAAAATGAGAAGCACGCGAGACCGTGTGGAAAGAAGAATGGTAGAATACGGTCTCGGTGGGGGAGAAGAATGGCGAAAAGAAGAAGGAAGTGGAGTACGATCTTGAAGGTGTAAATTTAGTGAATAAATTAGCGCACTATGTGATGACCGATATGTTATAAGCGATTGCGCTAACCTATTTACCCGTCGAGAAATGGGATCAAATCCCTCAAGATTCGCAAGAAAACATGGGTACGCCGAACTTGGTATCGGAGATGAAAGCGTAACGGTCATTTGTACGGTCGGGACAATAGGAGAGACGAAAGGGAGTGAATTAGGGATAGTATCTTTCTCACCGTAGTAAACTGTTTCGAACTTGAAAGATTCCATTAATGGTTTGAAACTACTATAATCAACCGAGTCTGATGGCTCATCTGAAAATGTAAAGGACTCAAACTCGGGCGGTGAGTCATCAACATCGTCCGAAAAAGTGAAACACTCGTAAGTGTTATCATCTGTGAGAATTGTGTCAGATTCAAAGGAAAAGGTTTCAAGCTTACAGTCTTCAAGTGGGGTCGGAACGATGGGAAGGAGGGAGGGTGGTATAACAGTCAAAGGTTCAGGAGGATGAATTGGAAAATCAGACACATCAAACAAAAATGATTCAACCTTAATATTATCCTCTAGACTCTCCTCAATACTATCCTCAATATTTAACTCATCCATGCCATTATCTTCAACATCAAGACGCATATGAAGTTCGGGAGAAACATTTAATAACTCAGGATGATGATTTGAACATAAAATTTCAAGCAAATCGACATGTTCATCATCCGAAATATTCCCGGCGTCTATATCCTTAATCAAGTGAAAATCAATTTCTTTAGACACCTCATCAAAAGCATGGATATCTATCGATTTAGGTTCTAGATGGGAGGTGTAAAGATCGAAAGGATTAGGTGTGGTTTCACTCGAAAGGGGTTCCTCACAATCTGGCAAATCAAACACTACAAAATCACACAACTTGTTTTTATTTTCAACTGGTGAATCATTTGGAACAATCGATGGAAAACCGGAGTTGTGGGCTTCAATTGGGTAAGGGTAGCTTTGATTTGGAAGTCCTCTCACATTCTCACTCTGTCCAACCGCCTCCTCATACATTGAAAAATTTGGAGCTAGCGGGAAACTAGCTACCGGTTCAGCAGGTTGCATAAGGGCGGCTAAAGACGCTTCCACATTTCTAGTCATTTTATTCGTTGCTGCAATGTACGCTTCCAACGACTCTTCTAAACTAGACTTAGGTGGTGAGGGGGTTTCGGCAAAAGATTCAAAATGGCGTGGATATGCAAAACTCCCAACAGGCTGTGTAGAAACGGTGTCTAGTGAAGGTGGGAAGATTGGGTATGACTGGTAGGAAGTGGGTGGTTGGGCAGGGGTAGGGTCAACATATGGATAAAAATGTGAATAGTCGTGTTGATCCCTAGAACTAGACGAGTGGAGAGGGGTGAAAGATCGACTGCGAGATTGAGCAATATGCTCAGCAATGGACATCGGCCTAGCAGTGACAGAAGGACTTGAAGAAGTGGTATCAACATATGTAGGTGGTAAAGGTTGACTCGGTTGACACAAAGTAGGTTGAAAAGTCAAACTATTTCTCCTAGACGCCTCTATGTGATCTTTCAAAAATTTTTTTAGGCATGGAGGGATCGTTTTTAAATTGACCGAACAAATTAACATATGACGCAAAATTAGGTTCGGGATACCAAAGTTCGGCTAATGATTTATTGTGTGGGGTACCCATGTTAGAAGAAGAAAGGTGACAAGAAGGAAGGTTGGATGGTGCAAGGATTTATTTGGGGCTAAAAAATTTTGCAAGTTCTATAAAATATTTGTCCTTTTTATTTTCATTTTTCATTGATTTTTTCTTTCTTTTTATTTGGAAAAATTTTGTTGCAAAAAGATTTTTAGAGAAAAGATATGCAACAGCAAAATATTTTATAGAAAAGATATGCAACAGTAAAATATTACTTGCAATCTATTTTATTTCAAGCGGGGCCCAAAAATCCTGCACAAGATCGTTATTTGGAAGGGAATATATTTCTAAAGTGCACAAAATTCTGCAGGCATTTCCAGAAAATATATTTCAAAATATACAGAGGATGAACAGAAGATCTTACAGAGAAAAGTTGGTCTGATGATGTCACAATTCCACCGCCCTTCCGCGGCAAAACGTGGCTCCCACCGCGATTTCGCGGTCACATTAACTGCACAGTGCCCCAGAATTTTTTTGGTGCGACGAATCGACAAGATGGCCGCGGTTCCGCGGCCTAAGGTGGGTTTTGGCCGCGGAATCGCGGCGGGATAGGGGATTTGGGGCTCCAAAATTTTTGTACTCTTCTGTTAGTTAAAATCCCTTCTGTTCCGATACCCCTTTTTCTGTTTCGCTTTCTGGAATTTTCCAGATCCGATTCTGTATATCCTGCAAAAAATTCAACCACAAAGTATCCCTTCCAAAAATAACAAATGATATATATTTTTATATTTTTTTGATTTTTCAGATTTTTATGAATTTTTAAATTTTATGATTAACCCGAAATTGCGAAAAGAAAATTCTACGCCATCCCTGGTAACGGCGCCATTTGATTTTTATGTCAAAAACTATTTCTAAACCGCAATCAAGAACGGCGTCGCATGAAGCTAGCCGGTGAGTACGGGTCGGTCCACAGGGATTTTATGAATCTCCTAGTCGCACTTACGAGTTAATTCCGAAGGGTTTTCAGATTAATTATTAAATCTAAAAATCTAATTAATCCTAGGGCAATTATCTAGATCTACTCTTGCTAGGGTTAGGTTTAGGGATGGTTTGGAAATGTAATTAAATCTCACCACTTTTAATACCCGAATGAAGATCTATGAGGAGTTATGGTAATTATCAATAAAGTGGATTAGATCCGTTCGGGAAGGTGTTCCTTCCTCTAGGTTCTTGTCCTTCCTTTAGAGATCCTTACCCTAACCTCCATGGAAAACACGCGCAACCGGTCCTTTATACTACGGTATCATCGTTACCTCGAGGGGTAGGATGCCGTAGGGCGCGGTATGTGCGTGTATGCATGGAGTCCTATTGTAAATATTTGGTGGGTAAGAAAGGGATGAGAGATCTCATCTCTCAAAATCCTTCCTCAAAGCTAAACCCTAAACAAGTTCTTAGGGCATGAAATTAAATCTACCTAGGGCAAGGAATTGAAATCTACACTAGGGCAAGAAATTAAATTACTTATAGATGGATCCCTCCAATCATCCATATAGGTTTGTCAGATCTGAATTTCTGAATGGAAAAGAAGCACCGATGCTCTCCAAAAGATTTCTAAATTTTATTCATTAAAGGGAGGCATAAAGAGTTACAATTTTTAGAGTTCCTATTTATAAAGAATAGGAAACCCTAGGGTTACATTTGTTTCGCATGTCCACAATTACAAAAATACCCCCTAAAAAAAGACCTAATCAACTCCAGAGCACCGCCATCATTTTCCGCGCCAACACGGGCTTTAGACGGCCGCGGTTCCGCGGCCAAAGGCATGACTTGGCCGCGGAACCGCGGCCAAGTAGGGAGATCAATTCATCATTTTTTCTTCATAGCTTCAGGATGTTTTTGTCTCCCTATTTCTTTGATTCTTTTCTCAGTTTGGCTTCTAGGTTTGTTCCAGATCCTACAGTGAATAATTGTAGTGAACTTTAACCCTTCGCTTTGAGTCGACGTCTTGAATCTTGCTTTGTGAACTATTCCTTATGTAGGCTTGATCAAGAGTCTTCTGTTTGTTGATCAAAATCCACTTTTGCATTGTCTTTTCATTATTTTCATTGTTTTCTGTCCAAGAAGCTGTAACCTGTAACATGTAGCAGACATGCGTCAAAAGCACCCATTTATTTGTAAAATATATAAGAATGGGGAATATAATAATGCAATATTATGGTGTGAACAAGCACATTACCATGGATTTCGTGACGACCTTACCACGGAGCCCTAGGGGCAATAACGCCATTTGGGTTATCGTCGATCGCTTCACAAAAGCTGCACACTTCATACCATTCCAAGTGGGACAGTCGACAGAGTCACCGGCAGAGAGATATATGCAGAAGATTGTACGACTTCACGGTGTTCCACTCAGCATTGTGTCAGACCGGGACACCGATTCTTGTCGCACTTTTGGAGGAGCCTACAGGAGAGCTTGGGTACCCGCCTTAAATTCAGCACAGCTTATCACCCACAGACGGATGGACAATCCGAGCGTACGATTCAGACGCTCGAGGATATGTTAAGAGCCTGTATGTTGGACTTTCAGGGTTCCTGGGAGGTCCATCTGCATCTAGTCGAGTTCTCTTATAACAATAGTTATCAGGCTAGTATTCAGATGGCTCCTTTTGAAGCACTTTACGGGAGGAAGTGTCGATCCCCAGTATGTTGGGATGATGTGGGAGAACGAAGATTACTGGGCCCCGAACTCATTTTTCAGACAGCCGACAAGGTCCAAATGATCAGGCAGCGGATTAAGACGGCTCAGGATCGACAGAAGAGTTGGGCAGATACCAGCAGGAGGGCACTAGAATTCGAAGTCGGAGATCACGTGTTCTTGAAGATTTCCCCTACCCGTGGAGTTATCAGGTTCGGAGGTTGGGGAAAGCTTAGTCTCCGTTTTATCGGACCTTTTGAGGTGCTAGAGCGAATAGGAGAGTTGGCCTACCGACTTGCCTTGCATCCATCGCTAGCTGGTGTGCACAATACCTTCCACGTGTCACAGTTGCGTCGTTATGTTCGGGATGAGAGCCATGTCCTGGACCATTCGGAGCTAGTTTTGGGTACCGATCTATCGTACGAGGAGCAGCCCACTACCATCCTCGACCGCAGAGAGAAAGTGCTGAAGAATAAGGTCATTCCGTTAGTCCGAGTGTCTTGGGGCGGTAGTTCCCCAGGAGAATCCACCTGGGTGCGGGAGGAAGATATCCGTGCTCGTTATCCACATCTCTTTGTTTAGTACCTTGTTTCTTTGTACCCTTATTAAATTTCGAGGACGGAATTTTTGTAAGGGGGGTATGATGTAAATCCCCGTTCCCATTTTAATAAAAGTTTTCTATTTTTCTAAATCCTCGAGTTTTCCTTTTCTTTTCCCTCGTAAAATTTTGTAGGGAAATTGATTACTTAAATTCCAATATTTATAATTTCCCAAACCCTAAAAGTAAAAACCCAAGATTTAAAACCAATTAAAACCAAAGCTAAAATAAACTAAAACCCAAAACTATATAACATATCCCCTAACCCCAACTCAAATTAAACTAATTTAACATTTAAAATCCCTCAGCCTAATAATTTTGCCCGGCCCTTCCCTTTCACTCCTCAGCCCACACACAAAATTTAATTAAAATGAATTCTTTAAAACTGCCGGCCCAGCCCACTTCCTTCAACCCGCACCCGCGCCCCGACCCGACCCGCTTCTATTCCCTCTTCCCCAACGGCTATCTCCCTCTTTCCCGCTCACCTCTTCAATTCGCGATCCGCTTCCTTCGCCGCAGCTCACGCCCACGCCCTCGCCTTGCCGTTACCCCCCCTCACGATCCCCTCAATCTCCTCCCCTCGTCTCCCCTATCTCCCTCACACCCTCACTTCTCTCTCACATTCAAAATTCCTCACCTCTCTCTCGAAAACCCATTAACCTACTGCACCCGACTCCCTTCGACGATGGCGAACCTCCTCGTCGACCCCTCATTCATCACCCCTCGCTTCTCCTCCACCCACAGAACCCTCCTCCATCTTCCTCCACCAACCTAACCTATACACCCAACCCCGTACATCCGAGCCTCACCTGCACCATTCGACATCACCGTACACCCTCATGCCGGCGATCCCCCATCACGTCGTCGACCTCTACACTCTCTTCTCCTCATCCTCATCTCGCTCACGACAAACCCGAGCCACCACTTCTCCTCTCTCTCTTCAAAAATACCAAAACCCAAGAACCCACACACACAACCGACATCCTGTTGCTCATCGCCGGAGCGCCGCCACCGACGTCGTCGTCGACCCCAGTGCACTCGCAGAGGACCACTGAGCACCCCCTCAGCTTCCAGTGACCGTGCAACGGCTCCGGGCAACTCCGACGTCAAATCCGTATCGCGAGCCGAGGCCGTGCAAACAAATCCACGCCGTTCGACGCGCATTCGTGATGTTACCGCCGCCGTACATACACAAAACGTTTCCAGACAAGTACTTTACTTACTACATGCTAATTTACCTGTGTTACAAACTCAAACATATATGTTATGAAATTCCATTTCCCGATAAAATTAAACGACGTACGTGTTCGATGCATGATCCCAATGAAAATACTTACCTAATTTGACGGAATTAGATTGTCTGTGCTGGCCCATGTAGTGATGAATATCCTGTAGAAATCTCACTGGAAAATACGACTGTTAGTGACTAAAATGAATACCCCCAAATATACCGGTAAAACTAGAAATTTCACGTATCTGAAAGTTGTTAAAATTCCCATAAATCATGTACATATTGAAATGATGCGTTCGAGGGATTAAATCGAATCCTCCTCGACGAAATTTAACCCTATGCTAGTTTCTAATGGTTTATGTACTGAAACTGTGACGATATTTGGATCGGAGTGCGGCTCTGGACTGCAGTCCAAAGCGACTCTGATTATTATTTAATGTCCCATAATACGTGCCACTTTGTTTCCTGAATTTGTATGTTATGGAACTCTGCAGAGTATTAAGGGTGAACCTGTTAGCTAAACAACACAAGTGGTTTCATTCCATTTCATGATCGTTTGCTATTTAATTTGTAAATAAAAAGGGCGGGACGTATAACAGTCCAGAACAGATTCAGAAGTGACATACTAATGTTAAAATGTGTATAACTTTCGACGTACGGATGCGATTGAGGATCCGTCTATTGCGTTGAATACCCTAATGAAAACCCTAGATTTTATTCGACTGTAGTATCGCTAGATTCTGAACCTAACTGGGTGAAATTCGTGTCGCAAAACGGACGTTCAGTTCAGAAACTGAATTTCCAGCCGCGGACACTTAAAATGAAACAGCTGTATCTTGAATACCGAGAACCCGATCGAACTGAAACTAATTTTGATGAACTTCTGACAGAGTTTACTATTTATTGTATTTGTATCACTTCGTTGAATTCCAAACATATGAATTTATGGAAATTTTGTAAGTTAATGACGTACATATCGGTTCATAACATACTTGGCTTGTTAAGGGCATACATACACATATCTTACCCCATTTGCCATGTACATAGTGTTAGTGCGTGTTAGTGTTCAGTGGACATTGTATTATCGTGCGTGATTGATATTGGTTTAGGAGTGACGAGTACACCAATGGAAAGTGAACATTCGTGACAGTGATTGATACAGTGAACAGTGATAAAACCGTGCCATTGGTATACTTGTACACGACTAAATCAAGATCATAAATAGTGTAAACCTGGGAATAAAGGGGAAATCGAAGTGGAAAGAGAATCGTATTTAGCGGGACCGTGTTTTAGAGGATGATCATTCGAGCAGTGATATATATATATATATATATATATATATATATATATATATATATATATATATATATATATATATATATATATATATATATATTAGGTAGGATCTAGCGATCCGGCTGACAGGGTTATGTCCCGAGCATGTGGGCCGTTGTCTCGGATATGTACGAGACTCCTGTTAAACATGATCCTCCTTTCCACTATACGATTTCAAACATGACCTAGAGACTGATAGGGACACAAATTATACTTTGCATCATATAGTAACATAGCGATTACACGCATTGTACTTTCACTGTTATTACCTCATTTACATGTTTCACCTCATTTACATGTTTCACCTCATTATAATAATATTGCTATTGTGTCACTCTGATGACCTGAGTATGCATGCTCAGATCCCGTGGAAGGACCAGCGCAGGAGACGGATCTATCTTTCGAGTTCACGGAGATCTAGCCTGGTGTACTTTCTTCCTTTACTGCTTTCCATAAAAGAAATCGTGTAATTGAACTTGATTAGTAACTGTTCTTGTTATTTGTAATTTGTGAACAATGGATTTTAATGTAATAAATTAGTGATGTGATTCCTTTACTACCGTGCTTTATTTACTGATTACCATGTAATGCTAGAAGCCGAAGTGTGATTACGGCGGGATTATTCCTTGACCGTAGGAGAATGGCTGGCCTAGTCATCCCTCATTTTCCGTATTTTGGGAAGCGGGGCGTGATAAAGCCCGTGAAGCCTGGAGACAAGCGCACGGATTTGCAGAAACAGATTGACGCGCTGGAGGAGTACAATCAAAAGGCGCGGACTCCCGTCACACTGCAAGAGTTCCTCAACCACGTCTTTCAGGAGGAAGACAATGAAGAAAGCTCATCGGATGAGTCCGAGGGATATGTGGCGAGTTGTCATGTGGTTTCCCACTCGTCTACGGACGATGAGAAAATTCCTGGCACTGAGAAACTGGGGGCACAGCCTGAGCCAGAACTTGTATGGCCGACAGATGAAATGATCGACGCCTTTCTAGACAAGATTCGTTTGAAAAGAAAAGCCGATCGGGAGCGTGAGATGGCCGCATCGGAAGGAGCCAAACGCAAGCGACTAAACGAAAGAGTCGAAGCACTCCCGCCAGATCAAAAGACATCCGATGCGGATAAAAACATATTCAAGACGAGGAAAAGGTTTGCCAAATCCATGTCATTGGGAATGAAGCTACCACCCTCGGAAGAAAACACGCTCAATGGGGCGGAGAGGCACCCTAATTATTATGCATATCATCGAAAGATTTCGCACCCCACTGAGGAGTGCGACGCTTTTAAGATGTGGTGGCAAGGATATGTTGCTCACCGGCAACATTTTAAGCGCATGAAACGCAAGACTCGTCGGGAACAAAAAAGTACGACCGAAGGGCGCAAAAGGACTGCCGGCAACTGTCGCACGGTTAACGCCGGAGGATCACAGGTTCTCACCTTTGGGAGCGACTCTGATGAGGAAATGGCTCTGGGCCCTCTCTTTAAAGAGTCCGTCTTAGGGAGAGAGGAAGAACCAGAGGCCTGCGAAAACATTCAGCTGCGCAATCGCACACTCCCGGAAAAGAATCTCGGACCTGCGAATAGAAAAGATAAGGGAAAGGAGAAGGTCACTGAGGATATCACCTTAGATGACCAAGTCATGAAAGAGTTGACTGACAAAGACCCTCCCAGGAAGGGTAAGGTGGACTATAACATCCTAGCACACCTAAGGAAACTACCTTCACAGCTCAGCATTCTCGACGCCCTCCTATTATCAAAGGAAGCGAGAGATTCATTAATCAAGGCGTTACAAGAGCCCAAACAATTCCAAGCCTTCCTCACCGAAGAAAGGATGAAGGATGAACTGGAAGAAGTGCACATGGCCGACATCACTTTCGGTGATGAGGACCTTCTCCTTAGGACGTGCGACCACAACCATCCCCTATACGTCTCCGGATATTGCCACGATATCGAGATAGGCAAAATCCTGGTTGATAATGGATCCTCCGTCAATCTCCTTAATGTTCGGGTGTTGAAGGAAATTTGCATGAGCGTGCAGCACCTCGCTCGTGACAAAATTACCATCTCCGGTTTCGACTCCCAGTCATCACGGACTCTCGGATCCGTGATATTAACATTATGCTTCGGACTACTCGTCACGGACATCAAGTTTCACGTCATTGACGCCAAGACCTGCTACAACGCCTTGCTCGGTCGTCCTTGGTTACACGAGTACAACATCATCCTTTCGACACAGCATCAATGTATGAAGTACTTTAAGGATGGTTTTGAGTATACCGTAACAGGTGAGCTGAACCCATTCTCCGTGAACGAAGTCCGCAAGTACGAAGATGCAAAGTACTTTTTGCCAGACTTCGAGGATACAGAGAGATGTCGCAAACCGGAGAACAAAGCCGCTGCTACCATTCTTGTTTTCGGGAGTGATACCGAAGAAGAAGAAGAGATAGTCTACTCTGGGCCGTCTCGACGCGATGACCCGGGACCGTCCGCCCCCATATTGATCTTCGGAAGTGACTCAGAGGATGAGGTTAACGTTGTGTTCTCCAGTCGGCCGCCAATACAAGAATTCCCTGGTGATGATCAGAGTTTTCAAATCACCATGATGCCACGGGGACACTACAAAGACCTTGACACACTTGAAGCTTACAATGTGCAGGACCTGCAGGCGTTTTACGTCCCTCCCAGGCGAAAGGGTGAAAAGGCAATCCTATTCTACCGATCCACATAAATAAGAGTGGAGAAAGAGATCTGGCACGGCGCGGATTCTACACTTGACAAGCTTCAACCCATCCGTTTGTCCAGATACTACACAGACGGGTTGAAAAGACTATTAAAGCGCCAAGGGGTACCCTTAAAACAGACTATCCGACAAGCCCGATTCTACAACAAGATTTGGGATATCCCTGGGAACCAGCGCAAATTGCCCAGCGGCAGAATGGAAATGCTCGGGCTTGGATATGTGAGATCCGGGAAACAGGAGCGAGTCCACGGTAGCTACGCCATATATAACTTCGATGAGGAAGAGGACGCCCTGTCGGGAGATGCTAACCCCTCGTCAAAACTGGATCCCGCGAGCGAAGTGCCGAGTCCATCGTTTGAAGAACGAATGGACAAGCTTATCAGGAAAGCGGGTCAAAAAGCTCGAGATGACCATAGTCGCGAAATGGCCATCTACGAGAAAGCCAGGACGCAACGTCTGTTTCAACAGGCTGCAAAAGACGAAGATGCTCCTCCCTGTCGACCCATTGCGCAAAAGGCCCGACGCAGAGGTAGAAATAAGTCAAAAGGCGGAAAAAGGAGCCGACAGCAACGACGCAGGATTAAAGAGTTATGTGATCGGGTATTGCGCGGTCCGGGCTTGTCCGGGCTTGTCCCTCATGAAGAAGATGAGTCGAACGTATTCCTTCCCTCAAGAAAAGACGAAGAAAATACTCGATCTCGCTATGAAGCACCGAATGATCACACTTCCGGAGTCTAAACACCCTGAGCAAGCTAACGAGGTCTCTCATCCGGACTATTGCTCTTATCACCGAGCCATAGGACATCCTGTCGAAGACTGCTTCACCTTCAAGAACTGGGTTGAAGACCAGTACCAGCAAGGCAGGTTTGCTTTATCCAGCAGCTGGAGGGTGATCCCGCCACAAAAGCACGAACCCAAAGCCACAAGAGCAGAACCAGATCCACGACGGTCTTGGAAGCGAGCTCGTACCTGTCATATGATAACGATATCAAGAGGAGAGCCCGAGAATATGGATGACCTCCCTTGGTGCTTCGAAAATAATAACAACGAGGTAATTTCAGAATTTCCACCAGCTCCGAAAGAACTAGAAGATGGCATACATACTACTGCAGATACCCTCAAGAAGATTGAGTTGGGGTCAGCAGATGACCCGCGACCGACATTCGTCAGCGAGCTGCTATCTGAAGAAAAGGTGGCTGCGTTAAGGGACGTGCTTCTACAGCATAGAGATTGCTTCGCATGGACTATTCCGAAATGCCGGGATTAGATCCAGAGATTGCTGTGCATAAATTAGCAATATCCCCAGATATCAAGCCAGTCAAACAAGCGCCGAGAAGAATGCGGCTCGAGCTTGAGATGAGCATTAACGCCGAAGTCAAAAAGCTGATCGATTCTGGGTTTATCCAGGAGGTACAGTATCCTGACTGGGTCGCCAACATTGTCCCGGTAATGAAGAAAAATGGGACAGTACGCATATGTGTGGACTTCCGAGATCTCAATAAAGCCTGCCCGAAGGACGATTTCCCAGTGCGGTCACTGTGCTGATGATAGATAATACGTCCACTCATGAAGTTTTCTCTTTCATGGACGGTTCATCAGGGTACAATCAGATAAAGATGCATCCCGAAGACCAGAAGCACACCGCTTTCCGGACTCCTTTGGGTATATTCTGCTACAAAGTTATGCCTTTTGGTTTAAAGAATGCCGGTGCCTCCTATTAGAGGGCCATGACAAAGATCTTCGATGATCTTATACATGAAATCGTCGAATGCTATATCGACGACCTTGTAGTAAAGAGCATGTCATACGAAGAGCACTTAGAGCATCTGAAGATCGTATTTCAACGCCTTCGGCAATACAATTTGATGCTGAATCCCCTCAAATGCGCATTCGGAGTTTCCTCGGGTAAATTCCTGGGATTCATCATCCGACACCGAGGTATCGAAATAGATCCATCTAAGATCAAGGCGATCATGGAAATGCCTCCGCCGAGAACTCTCAAACAGTTGCGGTCTCTCCAAGGGAAGCTCGCGTACATCTGGCGGTTTATCGCCAACCTGTCAGGCAAGTGCCGTCCTTACAGCCACCTGATGAAGAAGGGAACTCCATTCGTCTGGGATCAAAAATGCCAGAGCGCGCTGGATGAGATCAAGCAGTACTTGCAGAACCCGCCGGTGTTAGCTGCTCCAGTCAAGGGAAAGCCCCTTATTCTTTATACAACAGCCCTTGAGGGTTCCTTAGGCGCATTATGGGCACAAGAAAACGACCAAGGGAAGGAGAGAGCGCTCTACTATTTGAGTCGAGTTCTTCTGGGGGCAGAAAGCAATTACTCCCCTATCGAAAAACATTGCCTGGCGTTAATCTTTGCGATAACAAAACTCAGGCACTATGCATTGGCGCATGAAGTCCGTCTTATATCAAAGGTGGACCCCCTCAAATATCTAATGTCAAAGGCCATATTGACAGGGAGACTCGCCAAATGGGCCCTGCTCTTGATGGAGTTCTCGATAACCTATCAGCCTCTCAAGGCAGTGAAAGGCCAAGCCATCGCCGACTTCCTCGCTGAGCATCCAGTACCTGCCGGTTCTCCTCTGAATTGCGAGCTGCCAGACGAACATGCGTTCGACACGATCAATGGTGGTGATACCCGATAGGAGCTTTATTTCGATGGAGCATCTTCCATGAAGAAGCGCAAACAAAGTACCCCGATAATCAAATCGGGGGTAGGACTCATCTTTGTAACTCCACAAGGAGGGATAATGCGCTTTGCTTTCTCCTTAACAGAACCGAGGACGAACAATGAAGCCGAGTATGAAGCTTTGATAGCAGGCCTCGAGATCGCCATCGACATGGGGATTGAGAACCTCCTCATTTACGGAGACTCTCAGCTGGCCGTTAGTTAAGTAAATAGCGACTACCAAACGTGCAAACCCGAGCTGGTGAGGTATGGCGAGAAAGTACAACAACTGCTCACTCATATTCCTTCCTGTACTTTGGAAAGCATACTGCGCGCGGAAAACAACAAAGCAGACGCGTTGGCCAAGCTCGCCAAGGAACTGGCTGATGAGAACCTCGACGACGTAAGAATCGTGGTACAAAGCCGTCGGGTGCTTGCCCCAGCAGAAATATCTCCGGAATCATCCGAAGAAAAGGATGCGACTGAGCAGATGACCTTGCAAATAAAAGACCGGGAAAAGGCCGAGGATTGGAGAGAAGTCTTTATAGACTACTTCAAATACCGTCGAATGCCCGAAGATGCGTCTTCAAAACATCAGCTTATAAAACGAGCTCTGTCTTTTGCCTTCGTCAACGATACTCTGTACAAGAGGTCATTTGACTCTCTGTGGCTGAGATGCCTAGGACCTGAAGAGGCAAAAAGGGTCGTTCAGGAAGTTCACGACGGACTCTGCGGTTCTCACCAAGCAGGCCCAAAGATGAAGTTGAAAATCAAGCGGTTGGGCTACTACTGGCCCACGATGATTCAGGACTGCCTCGAATATGCGAAGCAATGCCACTCATGCCAAATCCATGGGGACTTTATCCACCAGCATCCAAATCCACTCCATCCAACGGTGGCTAGCTGGCCATTCAAAATGTGGGGAACTGACATAGTCGGCCCCATCGAACCAGCATCGTCCATGGGACATCGTTTCATCTTGGCGACGACTGATTACTTCTCCAAATAGGCAGAGGCAGTGCCGTTGAGGGAAGTGAAGACGGAGAATATCCTCCATTTCTTCAAGACGCACGTTATTTATCGGTATGGAACTCCACGACGGATCATTTCCGATAACGGGCCAGCTTACAGAAGCCACAAGATCAGTCGCTTCGCGCAACAACACAATATAGACTGGAGATATTCCTCAGTTTATAATCCGCGAGCTAATGGTCTAGCCGAGGCCTTCAACAAGATCTTGACAAAGATCATGAAAAAGACGGTGTCCCGAAATAAGAAGGACTGGCACGAGAGACTGCAAGAGGCTCTTTGGGCGTATCGAACTACGTTCAAGACGGCCACGAACACAACGCCATACGCATTGGTATTCGGTACGGAAGCAGTACTCCCCCTCGAGATAGAGCTACCTTCTCTACGAGTGGCAGTCCACTGCGAGTTGACGGACGAAAAAATGCCCACCTTCGGCTTGAGGAGCTTGACGCCCTTGATGAAACCCGGCTTATAGCGCAACAAAATCTGGAGGCTTACAAAGCGAAGATGACGCGCTCATACGAAAGATTGACCCGACCGAGGGCATTCTGCCAAGGTGAACTCGTGCTAGTGGTCAAAAGGCCTATGATCCCCAATCGCGCCAAGCGGGGAAAATTCGAGCCGAACTACGAAGGCCCGTACATCATAGACAAGGTCTACCAGGGTGGAGCCTATCTACTCATGGATATGCATGGTGAAAGGCCTTTCAGGCCAATAAACGGCCGCTTCCTAAAGAAATACTACGCTTAATGAGCTACAGCCTAGGTCAATGATAGATGACGACGACTATGTCCGCTCGCTATCTTCCTAAACTCAAGCTCTATAAGTAGTAGCTGGCCCTCTCAACATTGGACCGAAACGTCCTTAAACTAACGATGGACCGAAACGTCCTTAAACTAACGATGGACCGAAACGTTCTTAAACTAACGACGGACCGAAATGTTCTTAAACTAACGACGGACCGAAACGTTCTTAAACTAATGACGGACCGAAACGTCTTTAAAACTACTACCGCAGCATCCTCAGGCTGACGTGATAAAAAAAAAAAAACAAAAAAAAAACGGTATGTCCATAAGCAAAATGGGCACGGATGAAAACCTGAAAGGGCTCCGTGAGTAAAAACAGCAGGGCTACCGGCGAGTGTTCGTGAAAACCCGAAAGGGCGCGACCTTGTTAAAAAAAAGGAAGGAAAAAGAATAAAAAAAAACTGTATGTCCATAAGCAAAATGGGCACGGATGAAAACCCGAAAGGGCTCTGTGAGTAAAAACAGCAGGACTGCCGGTGAGTGTTTGTGAAAACCTGAAAGGGCACAACCTCGTTAAAAGACACTTACAGGATCCTCTTGACCTTGTAAGGAGAAACCACCCGCGTGAGATCCTTACGACTCACAAGGGAGCCACACACTTAGGGATCCCCACGATTCCTAAGGAGAAATTACACTTGCGAGATCCTCACGACTCGTAAGGAGAACTCTCTTATGGGACCCTCACGGCTCATAAGATTTGAGAGTCTTAAGTTACAGAGACCTAAACCTGTGCTTAAGCAACCCCCACAACCTTCGATATTGCCCTACAAGTGGCTCAATACTGACCCCTGTATACAATCCACGGGCGCGAAAAAACATTTCCCCAGCAAAGTCCCACCCGTGACTAGGGATATGTCCATATGGTGAGCAACCCTTGTAAGTCCTCTCGACTTATGAGGAGAAGACCCTTTTGTAAGATCCTTATGACTTGCAAGAGGACATGCACTTAGGAATCCTCACGATTTCTAAGAAGAAAATACACCTACAAGATCCTTACGACTTGTAGGGAGAAACACCTTTGTGAGACCCTTACGACTCATGAAGTCAAAGCCTTAGTCGACAGGACCTTTAACCCTGTTTACTAAGCCACCTTTGTTCAACATCGACAGAGGCAAATGATGATTCGCTCCTGGCAATATCCCAGTTGTAGCGGTGCTGATGCCGAAATCGGTGTCTAATTTCAGGTTTATGGCGAAAAGCCAGTAGGCCACACGTGCATACGAAATAGCCGAAATGATAGGGCAACTTGCAATAAAAAACAGCAAGTAAAAATGTATGCACGCAAAATAGCCGAAATGATGGGGCAACTCGCAATAAAAAGCAGCGAGTAAAAATGAAATAAATAGCCGAAATGATTGGGCACCGCGAAAAATAGCCGAAATGATAGGGCAATCGCGACCTTCGCGATATAAAAACTGAAATGATAGAGCATCGCGGAAAAAGAAATAAAATAAAAATGAAATTTATGCCCTACAGGTGATGTTACCTCACACCCTGTATACAATCCAAGGGCGTAAACAAAAGAAGGGATCATACTCCTCCCCCCAGGTTTCATCATGAGAAGAAGCCAAATCTCGACGGGCCGCAAGTGACCTAGAGATTGTCTCAACACTCGTCTCGTAACGACGGACACAACTTTAAGCGAAGCGGAACAACGGCGGCTCCCAGTTCCATGGGTCGGCGATATACAGATCACCAAGAGTTAAATCCCCACCCCGTGAAATGCGGATACAATCGACAAATTTCTGGTTATGTGGAACGCGGATAACGTCACTCTTTGACCCCATGGAAAACGTCCAGAGCAGAGCCTGGTCCTCGCAGAACACGGCAGTGAACCCACGGGAAGCATCCAGAGCAAAATTCCTGGTTACGTGGAATGCGGATAACGTCACTCTTTGACCTCGTGGAAAACGTCCAGAGAGAGCCTGGTCCTCGCAGAACACGGCAGTGAACCCGTGGGAAGCATCCAGAGCAAAATTCCTGGTTACGTGGAACGCGGATAACGTCACTCTTTGACCCCGTGGAAAACGTCCAGAGCGGAGCCTGGTCCTCGCAGAACACGGTAGTGAACCCATGGGAAGCATCCAGAGCAAAATTCCTGGTTACGTGGAACGCGGATAATGTCACTCTTTGACCCCGTGGAAAACGTCCAGAGCGGATCCTGGTCCTCGCAGAGCACGGCAGTGAACCCGTGTGAAGTATCCAGAGCGGAGCCTAGTCCTCGCCGAGTACGGCAATGAACCCGTATGAAGCATCTAGTGCAAAATTCCTGGTTACGTGGAACGCGGATAACGTCACTCTTTGACCCCGTGGAAAACGTCCAGAGCGGAGCCTGGTCCTCGCAGAATACGGCAGTGAACCCGTGGGAAGCATCCAGAGCAAAATTCCTGGTTACGTGGAACGCGGATAACGTCACTCTTTGACCCCGTGGAAAACGTCCAGAGCGGATCCTGGTCCTCGCAGAGCACGGCAGTGAACCCGTGTGAAGCATCCAGAGCGGAGCCTAGCCCTCGCCGAACACGGCAGTGAACCCGTGTGAAGCATCTAGTGCAAAATTCCTGGTTACGTGGAACGCGGATAATGTCACTCTTTGACCCCGCGGAAAATGCCCAGAGCGGAGCCTAGTCCTCGCCAAACACGGCAGCGAACCCGTAGGAAGTATCTAGTGCAAATTCCTGGTTACGTGGAACGCGGATAATGTCACTCTTTGACCCCGTGGAAAACGTCCAGAGCGGATCCTGGTCCTCACAGAGTACGGCAGTGAACCCGTGTGAAGCATCCAGAGCGGAGCCTAGTCCTCGCCGAATACGGCAGTGAACCCGTGGGAAGCATCTATTGCAAATTCCTGGTTACGTGGAACGCGGATAACGTCACTCTTTGACCCTGTGGAAAACGTCCAGAGCGGATCCTGGTCCTCACAGAGCACGGCAGTGAACCCGTGCGAAGCATCCAGAGCGGAGCCTAGTCCTCGCCAAACACGGCAGTGAACCCGTGTGAAGCATCTAGTGCAAATTCCTGGTTACGTGGAATACGGATAACGTCACTCTTTGACCCGTGGAAAATTCCCAGAGCAGAGCCTGGTCCTCGCCAAGCACGGCAGTGAACCCGTGTGAAGCATCCAGAGCAAACATCGGACTGTGGAGTCTTTAAAATCCACGGACTATGATGTCCTTAACCTCGACCGTAATGTCTTAAAACTAACGATCAACCACCCTGATTCTGTACTGATTCTACCTTGGTTTAAGGGTACATCTCTTCACTCCTTTGTACCTGGCGTTGTAATTTCTCAACGTCTTCAAAGAGGTGACGGGTCCCTGCAACCACACATTGGACTGTGGAGTCCTTAAATACACGGACTATGAGGTCCTTAACCTTGATCGTGATGTCTTAAAACTAACATCGGACTGTGGAGTCCTTAAACCCACGAACTATGAGGTCCTTAACCTTGACCGTGATGTCTTAAAACTAACATTGGACTGTGGAGTCCTTAAACCCACGGACTATGAGGTCCTTAACCTTGACCGTGATGTCTTACAACTAACATGGGACTGTGGAGTCCTTAAATCCACGGACTATGAGGTCCTTAACCTTGACCGTGATGTCTTAAAACTAATATCGGACTGTGGAGTCCTTAAATCCACGGACTATGAGGTCCTTAACCTTGACCGTGATGTCTTAAAACTAACATCGGACTGTGGAGTCCTTAAATCCACGGACTATGAGGTCCTTAACCTTGACCGCGATGTCTTAAAACTAACATCGGACTGTGGAGTCCCTAAATCCACGGACTATGAGGTCCTTAACCTTGACCGTGATGTCTTTAAACTACGATACCCTGGAGAACATCCCAAAGCGACCCTTGACCCCGTGAAATACGGATAAGGGCGACCTCACTCAGCACTTGTGGGTCCCCACGACCTGCAAGGAAGAAAACTCTCTTGTGAGATCCTTACGACTCCCAAGGGAAAACCCGCTTAAGAATCCTCACGATTCTTAAGAAGAACTTACAACTACGAGATCCTCTCGACCTGTAGGGAGAAAAACTCTTTATGAGACCCTCACGGCTCCTAAAGATCAAAAGTTTTAGGAGGCAGATCTTAACCCTGAATCCTAAGCCATCGCTGCCCTGCAAGTAGAGCAAAATAGACTGTCCGCAAAACACATTCAATAAAAAGGGGACACATCATTGAGAAGAAAAAATATGTCTTTTATTCATAGCCAAAATGCATACAAAGTACAATTCATGAAAGAGCAAAAAAAAGAAAATACTCTCGTTCAGGAGTATGCACAAAAAGGAAAGAAAAGATACAAGTTCTTCAAGCCGGCGGGCGATTTAGCAGTTTTGCTAGCTCATCCTGCTGTTGCTGGGCCATAGCTTCATGATTCAGGATCGCCAGGAGACGAGCCTCCGCCTGAGCCTGCTGGGCCTGATACGAAGCAAGCCGGCTTTCAAGCTCTTTCTCGGTGGCCTTGTGAGCCTCGACCCTCTCGCGAGTGAACGTGGCAGCTTTATCAAGAGTCACCACCTCTTTGATAGACTCTTGAAGCACCCGCTAGAGTTCATATGCTTTGTTGGCCTTGGCGGTAAGATTGGCTTGAAGCTCGCTCAGTGCTTTAGAAGCCAGCTCCCTCTCCGAAAATTTACGGCTGAGCCCTTTTCTCGCACAACAATATGTTCGCCACGCGTCGCTCTATCAAGCCATGTAAGCTCGCTTTCGCGAACGCAACCTTGGTAACAGGACATGCACGCTCAAAACCGTATAAACGAGCCTCCAGTCGACAGCAATAGTCGATCTAAAACACGCGCACATCATTTGGTATGGGAAGCAACAAAAAAATTCTCGATGTATATCCTATCAAGCATGCATTCGCAACTATATGAATATCCGAAAAGAAATAATACCCAAAGCTTTGATGCGCATGCAACACGGTGATAGTGTTCGCAATTAAAGAAAATTCTCATGGGAAGGACACAAAGTTCATTTATGCAAGCAAAAACATACATACAGATACCCAACACACATTAAAGTTCAACATAAGGCATGCGAAAACTAATTTGAAGATACTACACTAGCGGGAAAAGGTCGCCGAACAAAGGATCGGTAGTGCCAGGGTTGATAAAACAAAAGACAAAATTCTCCATCTCTCTCTCTGCCATCTCCAACACGTCAAAGCGCCGGTTCTCGCGAGGAGTCACTCCCCACCGATTAGCGCCATGTTCGTCCGTAAAAACGGACATAATAGCCCGACGGGCTCTTATTTCGCTCAAAAGGTGAACCGAGCGATCTTTCAAAGCTTGAGTGATTAGGCACGCTTCGTGAAATCCCTCAAGCTTTTCCTCGGCCGCGTCAAGCATCGCCAGGGTCATCTCCGCCAGGTGAGGAGGAACGTCAGCAAGCACGGCAACAAGAATCATCCGGAGCCAGAGGGAGCCCATTAGGAGGGGAGACCCCCTGCGGATCGAGAGTTCATACACCGCTGAGTCGCAATCGTCGTCGGAAAGGAGGGGATCCACCAATCAGGCGGCAAAGCGGGGGATCATCTCCTCGATAGGAACTTCCCATGGCCGTCGACGCGCATGAGGGCCATTGCAGGCCATGGCGCTCAGTTGTCTCTCAAGACAAATCACACCAAAATGGGAATGAATTTCTCTGTGAAAAAAAAGGGAAGGCCATGGCCCCAGGATATAAAGAGGAGCATTAAGTGCTGTGCATGGAAAATCTTGCATTGTGAAGCTATTTCCAAGGCCCTAAAAGGGGAAGGCATTGGAAATCAAGGGGATGGAACTATTTCCAAGGCCCCTTTTCTGCATATAAAGCTGTACACTAAAAATATGGTATAAAAATTGAATAGCCCCCATAAAAGGCCCCTCACGTGTGGAGCGCACGAGCACCATGCTTGGTGTGTACCAGAAAGTGAAATAATACCCCACTCGCTAAACACATCAGCAGCAACAAAAAAAAAGTGATGATAAAATCCCATAAAAAGGCATGCAAACACAGGAAGGCATGATAAAGCTTATCATTCATGCTTTAAGAAGTTCATACAAAATGAAAAGAAAATGATTACAATGGCAAGACCTCAGACGCGGGGCACGGATTGAGAAACTCAAACTTGACTTTGTCCAAGATCTTCCAGGCATTTCGAACCATCGTGGTATGCTTCCTCTCGCGGTCGCAAGCGTCGGGGTCCTCACGAATATCCTCCACCCTCCGATAGGAGGCAAGTATAGCTAACTACTGAAAAGCATGGTGTAAGAGATCAATAAGGTGATCTCGCCTCCTCTTTGAGATCAAGCTCATCAGGTACACCGAATGTACCTTATCCTCAGCCGTGTCCAACGCCCCGAGCGGTACGCCGGTGCAAAAGAGAGGGAGCGCCTCCCAGATCGCCAGCACGATGAGTCTCAGAAGAGAAGAGCGACGAGGAAGTATCCGATGGTTGTACTCGTCGAAGCGACTCATGATTTCAGCACACTGAGCATTGGTGAACTCCTGGTTCTGACTGCGGCCCAGTGCACGAATATTCCTGTAGGAAATGATTTCGTCAAGATCGTACATATGGGCATCCATAATACATGAAATAAAGGTCATGAGAATTGTTACAAGCTTCTGTTTCATTAATTGCAGAAGGACAACCTAGGGCAAAGAGACCCTAAGAAGCCTCCATGCGAAGAAACTGAGTTCTTCATAGGAATTAAATTCCTTATTGAGAAAAGGGAATTAAATTCCCAGAAACATTTTTGGGATGGAATTAAATTCCATGGATTTGAACCGCCATTATCATCTCTCTAAAGATCATACGAGCCCTAAAAGATCTACTGTTGAAGATTAAATAGTTTCATATTTTGATTGAAAAGCTTAAAGAAAAAATGGGTTCCTGTTAAAAAGGGTAAAAACCTTTGCTTTGGATTTAAAATCCAGAGGAATGTAAAAGTTCATCGTTCATTCAAGAGCATTACCTGAAGAAAAGGGTCTTTTTGAACAGAGTTAAACTCTGAAAATGTTTCAAGGCAGAGAACTAAGCTCTGGAAGAAGAGAATTAAATTCTCAGAAAAAGTTTGTAAGGAGGAAGATAAGCAAAAATGGAGGCGCTTCTGAAATGACCCCTATATTTATAGGATGTAATGGAGACGCTTCATCTCCCCAAATCCCTAGAGGAATCCAACGGTCACAAAAAGTGACAGCGTTGCACTCACGTGCAGACACGTGAGAACAACGCTGTGGGGGCATTTGTTTCCTGATTTAAAATCAGGAAAAACTTATGGAGGAGGCATCACGTGTTAGCACGTGACCAGCGGTCACGTGTTGACACGTGACATTTAAAAGCAGCGGAAAAGGCAGATTCGCTCCCTGTTTAAATCAAAGAAAAGGCTCCAGAAAAGGTCACGTGCTCACACGTGACCAGGGGTCACGTATTGGCACGTGACGGCTGAGCAGCTGCCAGAGAACAGAGCGCAAAAGGAGAAGAAAGGCCCGTTCCAGAGGTCACGTGCTTACACATGACCAGGGGTCACGTGGCCACCTGTGGCCGGCTTTCAAAGCCTCTTTATTTAACATAATTAAATTCCAAAAGCATTCAAATCTTTCCAAAAGCGAAAGATTATTTGGAACCGTTGGATTAAAGATCTAAGGGTGATTAAATATCACCAATTTATGGAAAAATATCAGACTTGGAAAGATTTCCCCTTAAATCTAATCGAAATAACAAAGAGATATTTTTGGATTTAAAATCCAATGGTGAATAAAATTCATCCAATAATCCAAAGGTCCAGATGAATGATAAATATAAATCAAATCTCTCAATAAACAAATCAAATCTTTCAATGAAAGATTCACTAAAACTGATTGATTCTCTTCCTTCTCCTATAAATAGGAGCCAGAAAAGAGAGAAAAGATACACAGAGGGAGACATATACAGAGACATACAGAGAGAGAGAAATAGAGCCTTGAGATTTTGGGAAGAATTTGATCCTCTGCAAAAGAAAACCTTAGGTAAGAAGGGAGAGGCTTAAAAAAGAGAATTTAATTCTCAAACAGTTTAACTCTTATACAAAGAAAAGAACTTAGTTCTTTCTCTGGTGGAGGATCTGCAAAGTGCACACCTCCCTATGAATTGAGAATTTAATTCTCATTGGGTTGAGATCCTGCCATGCAAATCTAAAACACAGAGGAGGAACTGAGTTTTGAGAATTTAATTCTCACAGAATTATAGGAATTTAATTCCTTTGAGATAAAATTAGGGTTTAACCCTATGTTATAGGAATTTAATTCCTTCAAAATGGACAGAACCAGGGTTTAACCCTATTGGAGAACTTAATTCTCTCAAAATCACAGGAATTTAATTCCCTTAAAAAAAAGAGAAGAAAAGGAAATTAGGGTTTCACCCCATGCCAGAATTTAATTCTTTACATACATGAGGAATTTAATTCCTACAGAAAAGAAATTAGGGTTTAACCCTATCTAAGAATATAATTCTTCAGAAGAAAACAGGAATTTAATTCCTCTAAAGTTTATTTCTAGGGTTTAAACCTACGAGGAATTTAATTCTTAAAAAGATAAACACATCTTCAAACAGGCAAAGAAACAGGGTCACGTGCTACCACGTGACCCCTGTAAACATCCATAAAGAAGAATTTTGAGGCAACGCCTCACGTGCTCCACGTGACCCCCAAAGCGCACAAAGAAAAAGCAAAAGAAAAGAAGTGCTGGGGCGCCCTCACGTGTCACCACGTGACCCCTAATGAACATTCTAACAGATCAAAGCGTGAGCCCCCATCACGTGCCCACACGTGATGGCCTTCAGAATTAAAAAGTGTTAAATACTTATCTGTAGAATAAAATGAAGGGGATCTAGCCCCACCTTTTGGATGCCATCACGTGCCCCCACGTGATCTCTTCTCTTACAATATTTAACATCAAACAGATGATCTGCTCCCAGTGTTTAACACTAATTTCTATAGTGTTTAACACTAGTTTGAAAACTCCATTTCCTGTGTCTAACACCGATTTTCTTAGTGTTCGAACACTAACTTGGAAAATTCTGCTCTCAGTGTTCAGCACTGATTTCCTTAGTGTTTAATATTAATTTGAAAGCTTTGTTCCCAGTGTTTAACACTGATTTGCCTTAGTGTTTAACACTCATTTGAAAACTCTGTTCCCAGCGTTCAACACTGATTATCTTTTAGTGTTAAACACTAACTTGTCAATCTCACTCCCAGTGTTCAACACTGTTGGTCTCTAGTGTTCAACACTAGTTTTAGCTCAATTGGCTAAGTTTCTAGAGGCAAAGCCCCTCCTTTAATGGACCAACAGAGGGCCCATATCCTAAACATGATTGGACTTAGCCCAAGCTGGCCATAAGTCCTCAAGTCAAACTTAACTGGGCCAATGTGCTCATAACATAATTAACTGGTCTTGGTTCCAAATTGGGCCAAAGATTATTTAATCTACCTCGGTTCAAGAGTATATCTCTTCACTCCTTTGATACTTGGCGTTGTAATTCCTCAACGTCTTCAAAGAGGTGTCGGGTTCCGATGACCACACATTGATACGGACTGTGGGGTCCCTAACCCATGGACTATGAGGTCCTTAACCTTGACCGTGATGTCTTAAAACTAACGCCGGACTGTGGGGTCCTTAAACTCATGGACTATGAGGTCCTTAACCTTGACCGTAATGTCTTAAAACTAAACGCCGGACTGTGAAGTCCTTAAATCCACGGACTACGACGTCCTTAACCTCGACCGCAATGGCTTAAAACTAACACTGGACCGCAATGTCCTTAAACTACCTATCGACCGCAATGTCACTAAACTAAACAACAGGGCCCTCTTAATTGCTCTCTTGTTGGATCTAAATGATCCCGTTAAGTTGATCTTAGTCTAAAAACTAGGCTGACGTATCCTTAACAAACGTTTAAGTCGATCTTAGTCTCAAATGAGACTAACGTATCCTTAAACCCAAACCCCCAAACCCAAATCTAAGATAATACGGATTTGAACTAGTCCGCGCCCTACGGGTGACGACATAACTCAGTCTCCGTATACAATCCACGGGCAACCAAACACAAAATAAACACACACGACACGAAGTGATCATTTGGAGAAGGAGAAAGTTGTTACCGCAATGCGGTAGCGTAATTAACTGCAAGGGCTTGCGCCTGCAGGGAAGAGCGTCCCCACAATCAAAAACCCCTCAAGCGAGGGGGAATCTGACGAAGTCTGCTACATCGGACGCATCCGTTTAAACCTTCGATACATGGCGCCATAAATCAACTTGGAATCTTCGGATAGGTAGACGGATAGCACCAATTAGCATCTGCCCCGAATTTCAGGCAAGACGTCCGTCGCGCCGTCCTTCGGAGGGGAACAACTCTCTTTCTCTCTCTCTCTCTCTCTGTCTATTCTACTTCCCTCTTATCCTTGGGACTTACCGAGCGATTGTTTGCTGATGACATTTCTTCTCTTTTTTTTGGAATGTTGTCAGGTGATTCGGACCTTCAGGAGATCGAGCCCACCAGCGAGGACTTGGATCAGCTAGCCTTCGACCCGGAGCTCTAGATACTTGTACATTCCATTTCAGTGCTTTCCATTTTTGTTAGCCACTGTTTAGGCATTGCTTTTCATTCCATGTTATAACAATATAATACCATTTTTGTTATGCCACTGATTCCGTACACTGGGAAGCGGGGCGTGACAAGTTTTGTTGGTGGCCCATGCAGGTCAGAATTGTATGGAACCCTACTGTAATACCCAGTTCCATTATAAATATATTCTATATTTTAAATAAATACTTTCCCCAAAATTTCTATTTCAAACTTTTACAATTATTATTTTTCCTAAATTTCCTAAGTTTAATTTCGAATTTTAATTTCCTAACCTAAATTCTAAAACCCTAACTATCAAACCCTACCCTTTTATTATTTTCTAAAATTTTATCTAAGCCCAGCCCACTACCTACTTCCCTACGGCCGACTCGATTTAACCCAAACCCGACCCTCACCCTCACCCCTCTTTTTCTTCTTCCCCCTTCATTTTTCCCGCCTCCTTCCCAGCCCATGACCCGTTCCTTCACCCATTTCTTCTTCTTCTTATCATTATCTTTTTCCCGCCTCCCTCGCAAATTTCCCCATGACCCGCTCCCGCAACAATCCACGTCTTTCCCCCGCTCCCCGCGCCCACTTCCCCATGACCACGCCCTCGTCTCCAACAAACTCCTCGAGATCCTCGCAGCCGCCACGATCTCCCTCTCCTGCCTCGCCCTTCACTCGCGAATTACTCTCTCGAGCTCCTCCAGAAACCAACACTGACTGCAACAACGAGCTCCCCACTCCTCTTCGTCTCCTCTTTCCTTTACCCCCTGTCTCATCCACTACCTCCACGAGCACCCACCATCACCCTCCTCCAAGGCCCGCCGGCTCACCCCTAAACCGCCGTGACCACCTCATCGTCGTCGCCTCGACTTCGCCTCAATCCCCTCCATCTCCTCTCCCTCCTCTGATCCCCTCATCCCGACGGCGATACTCCATCGTTCCCGAACCTAACGACCCAGAACCCGCAGCCCCGACCTCGTCGTCAACGTCGCCGTCGTCAACCAACCCAACGCCCTCTCCTCTCTCCTCTTCTCCCCTGCACACCGAGAAAGCCCTGATCCCAAGACCCCTGCACCCCACCACCGTAACTCCACCTCCGGTGACCTCTCTCAACCTAACCCAGCAGCACCACCAAGCATCCAACCCGCCCCCGAGCTCCACTTCAACCACCGGTGCCCCCAGCGCACCTCCGACCTCCGCCATGAGCTCCCTGACCTTGCCGCAACCTTCAGATCCTTCTCCCTCACCCCATCACCAGGAAAGCACCCGAGAACCCCATCCCTAGAGCCACCTGAGCATCACCGCCCTCCACCTTCGACGACCACCAGCACCATCGATCTCGCGGAGTCGCCGTTAGCCAAGCCAACCGAGATTGCCTCCTTGCTGCTGCCCGTGCTAGTGATTGTGTCGCTATCTTTGTCGTTGCCCGTGCTGGTGCTCGTGTCGTTGCCATCTCTACCGTGTCGCCGTCATTGCACCGTCGCCAAGCAAGTTTCAAAACTTGCTTATCATGCTATGATTGCCTTTACACTTAATTATAAATGTAATTGAATTGTGATTCGAACCCAATAGCGAACGTTTGTGTTAATTATGCTAATGAAGCCCGACTAGGAGTTATGACCATGTTGATATCACATAGAAATATATGGATAATAACTAGTTTCGATTAAGTGAGGAAGACGCGTGTTTTGTTTGATACCGAATACTTAACCCTGGTGTTCGATACGAATCCTAAGCGAAAACCTACTCTAATGTGGCGGAACTCATGATCGATGAAACTCTACATAGTTAACAAACATCGTATATAATTTGGCTGTAAAATAAAGTTGGTTACCTCCCCTAAAACGACAACCCAATAACCCTTGTGAATGCTGATTTTTCCCAGATAAGCTGAACGGTTAAAATCATAATAAATTATCTATATATCGGATCTCAGAGTGCTATGGCTCGTATCGAAGGCAAAAGATAAACCTACAATACCCCATAGTTGATCTTTGCATTTTGATCAGTTATAACAATGAATATTGAGGCGATTCGTGGCCATGAACTGCAGTCCGGAGCAGCGTTTCGTTTTGGATACTAGATTTTGAACACCTGTGCACCCCCGCTTTAAACTGAAAATGCACGGAACCCCATATGATCACGTAGATAATCTAATTAGATAACACATGAATCTGGTCCCGTGTCGTTTCACCATCGTTTGATATTTAATTTGTATTTTAGAATACCGTTGTATTCTGCAGTTTCTGCAGTGACCTCTCTTACACCATCACCTTGAACATAACCTAACTTCTAATACAGGAATCCTATCGATAATCCGTTTGATGCGTTGGAAATATAACAGAAAAATATATATAATATTTAACTGTAGCATTGCCTAATTATGAACCCAACTAGGATAAAAACGTGTTACGAAACGGACTCCCGGTTCAGAAATTGGATTTCCAGCAGCAAACACTTAAAATGAAATGACCATAATCAGAAAACCTGAAACCCGATTGGCACGAAACCAATTTTTATGGACATATAATTAAACATATTGCTTACCCCTTTTATATTGTTTTGCTTAATTCTGCACATATGATTTATAGTAAATTTTGCAAGTTGTACGACACTGGTTGCTATATTTTATTTGTATCATGAATAATTGCATTCTCATCATATCATGTGGCGGTATACCCTCATTGAATAGTGGTCATGAAGTATTGATTACCTAGTGATCGTATACATTACCCAGTGATAAGTATTAGTGATTAGATTGTGGCAAGTACGTTAGTGTTAAAGCGTGAATGAATAAGTGAAGTGACACGTACTTGTACACAATCAGCGGAACCGGTTAAATTATTGCATTGTCGACGCTATGGGGCATATGTAAGTGTAACTATAACTGGCGTGGGACGGTTATGGAGCACTTGCATTAGTGTCATAAGTAAGACATCGAGTACTGCCCATTTATCTTGGATACCGGTCGAGACATGCTTGATAGAGACCCTGTCTCCAGTTCTCGCGTAGACATGTCATGGAGCGACTAGTATTTGGGTTCATGGTCGGGCTTTGATATAGACTGTGGGTGTGGGGGTAGTTTGAGTGTGAGTTCAATAGAATCTTGGGAGTCCCCTTGCTGGCATATACAGCGATTTTGGGAGTCATATGGGTGATATTGCTAATTATTCGTGAGCGTAATTTGGGCCCGTGTTCTCTTGCCCTTGGGGGCCTACCCTTGGGTTGGGGATACTCCTGCGTGGTTGACGCTCACACTTGGACTGACGATAGATTTAGCGACCTGTACAGTGAGACTTAGAGACTGATAGGTTTAGTGACATGGCCATGCATTGTTTGCTGATTCGATATACCGGCTTTACTGTTTACCTGTACCGGTTACTTCATGCTCATGTCATCACTCCATGCTTACTGTTTAATATTCATCATTATTGCACGTGTTTACACATGTTTTTATATTTATTGCTATTGTGTCGCTCTGACGACCTGAGTATTCCTGAGGAGAAATTACACTTACGAGATCCTCACGACTCGTAAGGAGAACCCTCTTATGAGACCCTCATGGCTCATAAGATTCAAAAGCCTTAAGCTACAGGGATCTGAACCTGTTCTTAAGCCATCACATTTCCCAGACTGCCCTACAAACGGTTCAATGCTGACTCTTGTATACAATCCACGGGCACAAATAAACGTCTCCCCCACCAAGTTCCATCGATGGTGCGAAACGTCCTCACTTGGTGAACAACACTTGTAAGTCCTCTCGATTTATAAGGAGAAAATGCTCTTGTGAGATCCTTACGACTTATAAGAGACATACACTTAAGAATCCTCACGATTCTTAAGAAGAAAACACACTTATGGGATCCTTACGACTCGTAAGGAGAAACATCTTTATGAGACCCTTACGGCTCATGAAGTCAAAAGCCGTAGTCGACAGGATCTTAACCCTGTTTGCTAAGCCACCTTTGTTCGAACAGACAAAAATGCAAATGATGATTCGCTCCTGGCAACGATCCAGTAGTAGCGATGTTGATGTCTAAATCGGTAACAAAATTCCAAGTCCTTTCACGGTAAGTGATGATTCGCTCCTGTCAATATTCCAGTCGCAGCGATGCTGATGCTAAGATTGGTATCAAATCCCAAGTTCCATACTCGCGGCGAAAAGTCAGCGAACCATAAATGCATATGAAATAATCGAAATAATAGGGCAACTTGCAACAAAATCAGCAAGTAAAATATGTGCATACAAAAATAGCCGAAATGATTGGGCAACTCGCAATAAAAAGCAGCGAGTAAAAAGAAAAATAGCCGAAATGATTGCGCACTGCGAAAAATAGCCGAAATGATTGGGCAATCGCGACTTTCGCAATATAAAAAGCTGAAATGATAGAGTATCGCGGAAAGAAATAAAAAAATGAAAGAATGAAACTTTTGCCCTGCAGGTATGTCTATACTGACCCCTGTATACAATCCATGGGTATAAACGAAAAGGGAACCACATGTCCCAACAAACTCTGTCAAAGAGAAAATCAGATCTCGACAGCAACATCTGCATCCCAGAAGACCAACAACGGCGTTCCTCCTCATGCCAGCAGGGCACGGACGTGACACCACCAATCGGAGCCATGACAAAGTCCTCAGTTCCAATACACTACGGTTCATAGACAAGCTAGAGTCAGCCCCGACACCGCAGAAAGCGGAGCAAGTCAACCTGACACCGCAGAAAACGGAGCAAGTCAGAAAATGACCTCCGTCTCGGAAATACGTCAGCCAATGATCTCCGTCTCGGAAACAAGTCAGCCAGTGACCTACATCTCGAAAATACGTGAGCCAATGACCTCCGTCTCGAAAATACGTCAGCAAATAACCTCCGTCTCGGAAACACGTCAGCCAATGACCTCCGTTTCGGAAACACGTCAGCCAATGACCTCCGTCTCAGAAATACATTAGCTAATGACCTCCGTCTCAGAAATAGGTCAGCCAGTGACCTCCGTCTCGGAAACACGTCAGCCAGTGACCTCCGTCTCGGAAACACGTCAGCAAATGACCTCCGTCTCGGAAATGAGTCAGCAAATGACCTCCGTCTCGGAAACACGTCAGCAAATTGTTAGTTATATGTATGCCCTAGAGGCCATTACTGTACATATGATGTATATTGTAATGGATGCTTGAACATATATAGGGAGGACTTTCTTGTTCGACATGATAGTATGCTATCTGGTTGTACTTTATCTTAACATGTACTCTGATTGTCTCTATGTTACATGTTGATAAAACCCTTAGGATATGTACTTGACTACTGGGAATATGATGAGATCATACTAGTAGGGCCACAGTAGTCGACGAGTACACCCTATAACTGTTCCTAGTCGAGGGTGTATCGAGACAGGGCATCGATACACCAGAGTAGACTAGCGTATACGCATATTGACCCATATGATGAGCGATGGATGATCCCATATCCATTGGTGTTTGACATCAAGGATGGTGTATAGGTGCTCAGTGGAAACTGGGTACACTGGACGGACTCGCCGAGAACTCCTAGATGGTATTATACCTCACGTCAGATGGCAGTTCTCCGGTGACACTGGTACAGAGTAGTCTGTTGACCCGAGATCGTTATAGAGTCTTATGTGATTCCCACTGTGCTTTGATTTCCATCATACCACGTCCAAGAGGGCATGCAAAAAGGTGGTTTTTGGGTACAGTCCCGAATCACATGGAAGCAATGAGCGATAGGAGGGGATTCGTCTCTCCCAGTATAGGGAGTTGATGTTGTGCTGTGTTCGATTGGCTATAACTGGAAATCCCTGGCCAGGGTTGCTGAGATTTACTGGTAAGTGTTATCAGTAGTTTCTCGAACTGTTATAGACCTCAAATCGACACGACTTATCGAGCTACTGGGGTCTGACGTTGACCACCCCTAGGCGAGATATGCGACATAGCGGACGACGAGACCGGATTGTACGGGAGTGTTACTGATTGGATTCACAGGAGAATGTACAGGCTTGCTTGTTGATCTTCTGAGCGCTCAATACCTGGGTAGCTGTTACGTTTAGCTGACCGCTTGCAGTTTGTGGGTGTTTGATATGATCAACATCTACTGCCGGCGTATTGACGATTCTTTAAAGTCCTACTTAGAGGTTTCTTGGCTCAGGAAAAAAGGAGTAGGAGCACATATGTGATATGTGCGGGACCGAGAATAATGCGGTATGTGATACCGTATTGGATTCTCACGATATGAGATATCGGCCGGGTATATGTGATATAGCCAGGTCATCATATTAGTCGGTTATATGCGATATAGCCGGATTGTCGGATCAAGTGTTGATTCGATAATTTAATGTATAATAATATATATGATATATTAAATTACATTAACTAATATTAGCTCACTAAAACATTCTTTTTCTCACTCGGGTAATACATTGATATATATGCGATATATGTTAATTGTATTATTTTATTTTGTTACGATAAATATTATATATGTGATATATAATATTGTAACATGATATGGTTATTAATGCAATATGTTTTGTGGAGTTTAAACATGATTAGGGTTTGGATTAGGGTTAAGACTTCTAGTAGATTCTAGAAGCTTTTCTTTTGTCTTGGAAAAGATATTATGCTTGATATTTTCAAGTGACTCACTTTTAACCCAACCCAAACCCTAGCCCTAGTTAATTCTCTACATGTGTTTACTTGACCATGGTTGCATTATTCATCATATTTATTTTTTCATTATCCATCACAAAAGGATTCTAATGATTATTCATCTTCTTCTTCCTTCTTGCTTCATGGAAAAAGCTTTCTGGTTTTTTTTCAAGTGATGAAAATGAGTGAGAATAAGGTTATAAATGAGAGCAAAAATCCTACTTCATCATCCTCATCTACCCTTGCCATTTAGATAAAGGTGTTCACTTCATTTAGTGAGTGTTAGCTTGTGTTAATGAAACTTCAAGGTAGATCATCTTTGTATCGAAGATCGGAAGCAAGCTTGCATCTTTCTCTTCGTGGAGCCTCTAGAGAGTCCGGAACACGATGATCGCAGCGAAGGGACCTCAACACGGAGCTTAAGAAGTGAAGGACCGAATCTACAAAGGTTGTAATCCCTCTCACTTAGTGTTAAAGTGTTTAACATGCTAATTTTCGCATAAACTCTAGTTTAAAGATCTCGTATCGGGTTGTTGGGCATGGCTAATTTTTAAATCGGGCATGGTTGATGCCTCGTAGACCCTTGTGCGTATGCCTGGCAACCCTACAGTAGTATCAGAGCCAAGCTAGAGCTTTAGGCGAAGTCTAGACGAAATTTAAAGTCCGATCGAAACCCGAAACCCTAATTTGAACCCTTCTCTGTATATTTTTCAAAAAGTTGATTTTTTCTGTATTAAAAATTCTCATAAAATAGAGCAGGAAAAACTAAGAATTACTGTGAAGTACTGTCCATTAACTCGATTATTTGACCGCGGAACCGCGGCCAAACCAAGGGTTTGGCAGAGGTTCCGCGGCCAAAATTTTGAGTTAGCCCCTGGAATTTCATATATTTATTCTTAGGTCCTTTCTTGTCATTTTTTTTTCTGGGAATTGTTTAATTCCACTCAAGTGTTGAGTTTTCTAGGGTTGTATTGGGGACTCGTTGATTCGATCGGATAATTTAACTTTGTTTAGTTTGTCCGGATAATTTTTCGAAACTGTTAAAAAGTTCGACCGGATATCAATAACTCACTTTTTCCCCAGTCGGAATTTTTTTCAAAAGTTGGATTTTTTCTCGAGTTTAATAACGTTCTAAGTCGTGCAAGTAACGCGGTGGACCCTCTAGAAGACAACAAACCTTAACTCGATTATGTGACCGTCTTGAACTGCCTCTGAACCTTAGGGTTTGGGGCAGTACGGCATGCCACATGTGAGGCGTTGGCTTGACCCTTCTACTGCTGGACCATCGGTACTGTGGCATGTGATGGATATTTTTGAACTCCGCTCAAGTGTTGAGCTATTTGGGAAATCTTGGGTGTTTGATTATTCGATCGGAAAGTTTAACACTGTCTTTTTATCTGGAATGTGATACAATATTTGGAATCCACAAGTAGTTATGAGATAACTAATTTGAATGTTATAAATCTAGCGGTTTAGTCTCAGATGATCGGTTGCCACGGAATTTTGATGTGATCAAAAGTCCATCGCAATCACGTAGCGTACGCGGATACTCGCCGGGTAAACTTAATAGACAGCCACGCCCCAAAGCCCTGACCAAGTGACTGTAGGAGAACCCGTCGCCAAAAGCATCCGTTCGGGTGCTCGCGGCAGCGGTGTTCCGCCTTAGTGCACTTCGTCGACGGTATCCGGGGGTGCGGCCGTCTACTAAAGTTTGCGACGAGCATTCGAGCAGGATATCGGGAATCTTGTTGAATTGTCCGACTTGATATTGAAAAGAGTTTTCGATAATGAGACTAAAATGCGAGGTTTATAATTATTAGGCATGCGATGTCTAAGGAATTCATTTGGTTAGGCATGCGATGTCTAAAGAGGTTGCGGATTCCAACTGTTGTAGTTTTACACTTTCTTTTCTGTGACCGTAAGCGTAGTATGTGGTGTATCGCCGGTTTCGTTGCTATACATCAACGACAATCGGGATACGCATACTTGCTTACGTTGATGATATGAGATATTATGTGTTGCTGTGATATGTTATATTGGATCGTCGCGTTTTGAATAGCTGGGGGTTTTATGTGAGATGAGAGTTTTTTCTTTTTCATTCATGTAAAATTCATTGTATGTAATATTCTTTTATTGGGGCACTTCCGGGCTGAGGATGATGTCACCATTGTATATTATTTACTTTTCTGCATTAGGTAGACCCAAGGTGGGGAGCATAAGTAACCGGGTTCTAGGGTCCAGTGGGAGACCATCTCGAGGAGTCGAGACCAGGTCTCCTAACCCTAGAATTGGTAGTGTTACTTGCCGCTCTCGTAGGGGTCTAGGGATGTGGGTTTGGCTATTCATCGCGACCGTGGAATCCGTGTTTTATACAGGCTCATATTGAAAACACGGACGTCCTAGTATATCCAATATTTCATATATGTTCTTCTGCTGCAATGTTCTGTGATGAGATCATATTACTGCCTGAGACGAATGTTTATATTATATATATGAGATATATGTTATATTGCAGATTTTGTTTCAAATGTGATGCTTGTGAAGCATAATAAAATGAGACTTCATTAATGAGTTAATGAAACTAAAAGAAACCTAAAGATGTTGTAGAAACTTTTTTAAAAACTGATAGCTCTAGTTCTTGCTTTGCATAGCGGTGTTCCTTGTAGAACATCCAGCACCTTATTCGATAAGGAAAGAGCCGAGATCCCTTCACCGGGAGTGACCTCTTTAGTGAAACTAGCAGATGCCACAAAATCGGTTTGTCTTTTGATTGCTTATATAGTTTTTGCTTTGCACAGCGGTATATATGATATATCCTGCACCTTATTCGATGAGGAAAGAGCCGACGATCCTTTCACCGGGAGTGACCTCTTTAGCAAAACTAGAAAAGGCCTAAAAAACATTCCATTTAAAATCACTCGATTCTACAACGATATCAAGTTCATTACGCAAAGGGTTTTCTTAAAAACCTGTCGTAGCCCTCCGTCATTTCAGATAAGTACTAGTTAGTATTCGTGCTGGGGTAGTTTAGCCTCCGTCAAGGCGTAGTGTACGGTAGCTAACTAGTGCTTATCTGCTAGCATACGATGCGATTGGATTAGGGTATTCGTACGGCGTAGTTTGGCCTCCGTCAAGGGTCGTACGGGTGGGTTTAATTCAATCAGGAAATAACGGGTTGAACTTGACTAGCGGTCTATGGGTAGTTTGGCCTCCGTCAAGGTCATAGGACGTTAGGGGTAAAATATTATTGGGAATTTTAAGTGTTGAAATTTGCAATGAGATTGCATATCATCTATGAGATAGTTAGATCCCAATACCTGCTGCGAGTAAGAGTTACTCTTGAGAGAGTTTTACACATTACAATTAGCCAATCAACTAGGTGTCTAGAAAGGTGTTAACGGGGTTACGCCCCTGGAAAAACGAGGTTTACTTTAATTAGGTCCGTGCGAAAGAACGGAGAACCTCCCTCAAAGTACCGGCACTGGCCTGGCTGAAAGATTGGTGAACTTGTAGAGTGTAATTAATCCCGGCTAGTCTTTCCTTTTAGGGTTTGAAGGAAGATTTGACTAAAACAGTGGGAGACATCCTGATTAGATATATTAGATAACCAATCTAATCTTGCAAGAGCATACGCTGAGTGTTTTCTTCTCTCTCTCTCCAGGTAGCGACCATATCACGCCTTAATCAAGATAATAATATGGATATATTGACCGAACCCGCTTGTTATACTGAGCTGGGGAACGTTGGTCCCGCTCCAACTTATAATTGTTATAAGACAGAGCAGGAATTAGGGGATTACCAGAATTCCCGTGCCGCCCAAACGAATAAAGTGCATGTTGATGCATCATCTTCGGGTGTGTTCATTACACAGAACTGTTTCTCAGTATCCCTTACGTCCTGGGTATGTGATACCGGATCAGGATCCCGTATATGTAATTTGTTACATGGGCTACAGAGAGGTAGAGAACTGAGAACGGGTGATTAGTTTCATGAGATAGAAACGGTGCAAGTGTTGCAGCCAAGTCTGTTGGTTACTATCTCCCTGTATTACCAGAATACATTGATTCTGAACGAATGTTATTAGATACCGAACCTGATATACAACATCATATCAGTCTCTTTATTAGTAAAGAAAGGATATAATTTTGTATTGTTGGACAATGTTTTGAACATTTCCTATATCAAGAGTTGATCGGTTCAGGTACGTTATCTAAAAGCATAGACGTTCTAAATCAAACTACAGTTCTTAGTATACGGAACACACACAAGAGGAATAGTTGAGAAATGAACGAATCCTTCTTGAGGTATTGTAGACTAGGTCATATCAATGCGACCCGACTAGCTGAAGTTACATTGAGATGCATATTTAAATTTGTTTGAATTTACATCTTGTGAAACTTGCCTGTCATGTCACAGAGATAAGATGACTACAGCTCTGTTTATTGGAAACAGAGAAAGAGTTAGTGAACTCTTGGGATTGATACATGCTGATGTATGAAGGTCTTCTGTCTGCACATGCCAAGACCGGTTCTTTGTACTTCATTCCATTCTCTGATGATCTCTCAAGATTCAAATATATGTTCCCGTTGAAACACAAGTCCGAACCTTTTGAGATATTAGCAGAATATGAGTTAGAAGTAGAGAACCAAAAACGGGTATAAGTATTATGTCCTTTGATAAGATCAAGGAGGAGAATACTTGAGCACGGAATTCCTGGACTCTTCTAAAGGAGAATGAGATTCTCTCTCGGTATTACTTCTCTGTATACACCATAGCACGATGGTATATCGGGGCGGAGCAATAGCACCCTATGCGATATGGTGTGATCTATGATGAGTACTACTGAGTTTCCTATTTCCTTTTGGGAGTTATGCACTTGAGAAGCTGCATACCTATTGAATAGGGTTCAAATCAAATCAGTTGCCTACCACTTCATATGTGATATGGAAAGGGAAGAGCCCATATCTTAAGTTTGTTAAGATTTGGGGTTGTCCGGCCTATGTCTAAAAGCAAAATCCGGACAAGCTCGAGGCAAGGTCAGCTTTGTAAAACTGGAAGTAGTTCCAGCTATACAAACTGCAGCTGATGATTTGGTAGAACCAAAGGATTCAGTAGTTTCCAACGAACCTCAGCCTCTCCGCCAATCTAGTAGGGTTCTTCACCCACCAGAGAGATACTTCGGTTTCTCTATGACAGTGGGAGCGAGGATTGCATCATGAGATGATGACCCAACTAGTTTCGAGCTGGCCATCAGGAGTGGGACTCTGTAAGAATGGCTGGATGCTTAGTGATCTGAGATGGAATCCTTATACACCAACAAAGTATGGACTTTGGTTGCTTTATCTGAAGGGTTAAATCCCCATCAGGAGCAAGTATATCTTGAGAAGATTACTTGGTGTACATGGAAAAGTTGAGACTTTCAAAGCTATGCTTAAGTCCATCCAGATCCTACTTGCCACTGCTACATACCATGACTACGATATCTGGTGGTTGGGTATCATGACTGCTTTTCTAAATGATATTTTAGAAGAGAGCGTCTATAAGTACACAGCTAGAGGACTTCGTAGACAGTGGGAGCAGCGGAAACGTGTGCAAGATGTTTTATGTGATAAAGCAGGCATCGCGGAGTTGGAACGTCTGTTTTTATGTGGTAGTCAAAGAGTTTGACTTCATCAAAATGGTAGATGAACCTTGTATATACAAAAAGGTAGTAGAGAGTATGGTGGTGATCCTCATAGAGTACGTGGATGACATACTCTTGATAGGGAAGGAGTTTCCTATGCTACGCTCGGTAATCTCCGCTTATCACAAGGATTCTCCAGATAGGATCAAAGTGATACCTCATAAATCCTGGGTTTTGGATCTATGAGATAGATCTAATTGGATGTTAGGATTCTCACTAGTTGTAGTGAGATGGTATCAATCGATCCTGGGAGAATCACGGGAAAGGTTCCAGGGTGATAAGGACGACTGAATGTCAGTCGCAGACAATGTCTTTACCCGCAGTGGAGGGACAGTATGTTGGAAGAGTTCCAAGCTAGATACCGTGACATACTAGACGATTAAAGGCAAGATACATCGTTACCAAGGATGCTACCAAAGAGGCAGTCTGGATATATAAGTTCATGAGATGAACTTCGTTCCTACCATTGTGTGACAATGGAGTTGTGGCTTTTGCCAAGGAAACCCCGTCCCATCTAATATCCGGATATAATTCTTAGGCAGTATCACCTGATCATGGAGATGTTGATCTCCAGGGAAATCGAGATTAGGAGAGTAGACACAGAGGATAACAGCGCAGATCCACTCACAAAGGCCTTTTCCCAGTAGAGACTTTTATGGGATGGTTGAGTATGAGATACTTCAACCACAGCTAATTGTTGGGTATGTGATACCATAACAGATGGCCCTAGTACAAGTGGGAGATTGTTAGTTATATGTATACCCTAGAGGCCATTACTGTACATATGATGTATATTATAATGGATGCTTGGACATATATAGGGAGGACTTTCTTGCTCGACATGATAGTATGCTATCTGGTTGTACTTTATCTTAACATGTACTCTGATTGTCTCTATGTTACATGTTGATAAAGCCCTTGGGATATGTACTCGACTAATGGGACTATGATGAGATCATACTAGTGGGGCCACAGTAGTCGACGAGTACACCCTATAACTGTTCTTAGTCGAGGGTGTATCGAGACAGGGCATCGATACACCAGAGTAGACTAGCGTATACGCATCTTGACCCATATGATGGGTGATGGATGATCCCATATCCATCGGTGTTTGACATCAAGGATGGTGTACGGGTGCTCAGTAGAAACTGGGTACACTGGACGGACTCGCCGAGAACTCCCAGATGGTATTATACCTCACGTCAGATGGCAGTTCTCCGGTGACACTGGTACAGAGTAGTCTGTTGACCCGAGATCGTCATAGAGTCTTGTGTGATTCCCACTGTGCTTTGATTTCCATCATACTACGTCCAAGAGGGCATGCAAAAATGTGGCTTTTGGGTATAGTCCCGAATCACATAGAGGCAATGAGCGATAGGAGGGGATTCGTCTCTCCCAGTATAGGGAGTTGATGTTGTGCTGTGTTCGATTGGCTATAACTGGAAATCCCTGGCCAGGGTTGCTAAGATTTACTGGTAAGTGTTATCAGTAGTTTCTCGAACTATTATAGACCTCAAATCGACACGACTTATCGAGCTACTGGGGTCTGACGTTTACCACCCCTAGGCGAGATATGCGACATATCGGACGACGAGACCGGACTGTACGGGAGTGTTACTGATTGGATTCACAGGAGAATGTACAGGCTTGCTTGTTGATCTTCTGAGCGCTCAATACCTGGGTAGCTGTTACGTTTAGCTGACCGCTTGCAACTTGTGAGTGTTTGATATGATCATCATCTACTGCCGGCGTATTGACGATTCTTTAGAGTCCTACACAGAGGTTTCTTGGCTCAGGAAAAACGGAGTAGGAGCACATATGTGATATATGCGGGACCGAGAATAATGCGGTATGTGATACCGTATTGGATTCTCGCGATATGAGATATCGGCCGAGTATATGTGATATAGCCGGATCATCGTATTAGTCGGTTATATGCGATATAGCCGGATTGTCGGATCAAGTGTTGATTCGATAATTTAATGTATAAAAATATATATGATATATTAAATTACATTAACTAATATTAGCTCACCAAAACATTCTTTTTCTCACTCGGGTAATACATTGATACATATGTGATATATGTTAATTGTATTATTTTATTTTGTTACGATAAATATTATATATGTGATATATAATATTGTAACATGATATGGTTATTAATGCAACATGTTTTGTGGAGTTTAAACATGATTAGGGTTTGGAGTAGGGTTAATACTTCTAGTAGATTCTAGAAGCTTTTCTTTTGTCTTGGAAAAGATATTATGCTTGATATTTTCAAGTGACTCACTTTTAACCCAACCCAAACCCTAGCCCTAGTTAATTCTCTACATGGGTTTACTTGACCATGGTTGCATTATTCATCATATTTATCTTTTCATTATCCATCACAAAAGGATTCTAATGATTATTCATCTTCTTCTTCCTTCTTGCTTCATGGAAAAAGCTTTCTGGTTTTTTTTCAAGTGATGAAAATGAGTGAGAATAAGATTATAAATGAGAGCAAAAATCCTACTTCATCATCCTCATCTACCCTTGCCATTTAGATGAAGGTGTTCACTTCATTTAGTGAGTGTTAGCTTGTGTTAATGAAACTTCAAGGTAGATCATCTTTGTATCGAAGATCGGAAGCAAGCTTGCATCTTTCTCTTCGTGGAGCCTCTAGAGAGTCCGGAACACGATGATCGCAGCGAAGGGACCTCAACACGGAGCTTAAGAAGTGAAGGACCGGATCTACAAAGGTTGTAATCCCTCTCACTTAGTATTAAAGTGTTTAACATGCTAGTTTTCGCATAAACTCAAGTTTAAATATCTCGTATCGGGTTGTTCGGCACGGGTAATTTTTAAATCGGGCATGGTTGATGCCTCATAGACCCTTGTGCGTGTGCCTGGCAACCTTACACAAATGACCTCCGTATCGGAAAAACGCCAACCAATGACCTCCGTCTCGGAAACACGTCAGCCAATGACCTCTGTCTCGGAAACACGTCAGCCAATGACCTCCGTCTCGGAAACAAGTAAGCCAGTGACCTCCATCTCGGAAAGACGTTAGCCAGTGACCTCCGTCTCGGAAACACGTCGGCCAATGACCTCCGTCTCGGAAACACGTCGGCCAGTAACCTCCGTCTCGGAAACACGTCAGCCAGTGACCTCCGTCTCGAAAACACGTCAGCGAATGACCTCCGTCTCGGAAACACGTCAGCAAATGACCTCTGTCTCGGAAATATGTCAGCCAATGACCTCCGTCTCGGAAACAAGTCAGCCAACGACCTCCGTCTCGGAAACAAGTCAGCCAACGACCCCGTCTCGGAAACACGTCGGCAAATGACCTCCATCTCGGAAACAAGTCAGCCAACGACCTCTCCGTCGGAGCAATGCTTCGACTCGGAAACAAGTCAACTCACCAACCACTTACGAGTCCTCTCGACCTGTAAAGAAGAATATTCTCTTGTGAGAATCTTACGACTCTCAAGAGAAAACGCACTTAGGAATCCTCACGACTCCTAAGAAGAAAATGCACTTACAAGATCCTCTCGACTCGTAGGGAGAAAAGTCTTTATGAGACCCTCTCGGCTCAAAAAGTTGAAAAGTCTTAGGCGGCAAACCTGAACCTGTTTCCTAAGCCATCGCTATCCCACAAAGAGTTCAAGATAAACTGTTATCTATCATCTACAGGCTACACTTGCTAGAGTAACATACCAACAACACAGCAAAGAACAAGAAAGCAAGAAGATGAACAAGCAGTCATCTCAAGGGCCAAAGGCCCTATTTATAAGCAGGGGAAGCCGATTCGACTTCCAAGAAGATCCAACGGTGGAAAATCTGCCACCGCTACAGTCACGTGTAAGCCACGCGAGCACAATGGTGGGGAGGAATTTGTTTCCCCCCAATAAGAGAGCAAAGCTCTTTCAAAATATGAACTGAGGCAGCGCCTCACGTGCAAAACACGAGAGCGCTTACGCCAAGAGCGCCAGCGCCATGAGTCAAAGACTCTGAGGTAGCGCCTCATGTGCAAAGCACGAGAGTGCTCGCGCTAGAAGCACCAGCGCCAAGAGTCAAAAGACTCTGAGGCAGCGCCTCACGTGCAAAGCACGAAAGCGCCAGCGCTAGAACTAAATGTTCTCTACCCTTGGATCAAAGATTCAACGAAGATGATAAATCATCAAATTACAGAATTAAATTCTGTTGAGGAAATACTCCTCAAATCTTTCCAAATAAGAAAGATTGTGCTCTGTAAATCAGAGCACCGTTGGATCAAAAATCCAATGGTGATTAAAAATCACCAAGATACAGAATAAGTTCTGTATGGAAAAATATTTTCCTAATCTTGCTAAAAATAAGAAGGATGTCTTCTGTAAAACAGAAGTCCTTGGATCAAAAATCCAACGGTGGATAAAATCCCCAAATCAATCAGAGATCTCTCAATGTGAGAATTTTTTAACTGATTCAACAAATCAGCCTTCCCCATAAGTTTAAAAAAAAAAAGAAGAGAAACCTACCCATAAGTTTCAAATTAAAAAAAGAAAAAAAGAGAACCCCGCCATAAACTTCAAGTTAAAGAGAGAAAACAGAAAGAAAACCCTAGCTAAGAGAAGGAACAAAACACAGAGAATATCTCATTTCTTTTTCACCTCCATAAGAGTTTAACTCTTCTAAAAAAAACTTAGTTCTTCCACTGGTTGAAATCTGCAGAAGCAGATCTCCCCACAAGTTGAGAATTCAATTCTCATCGGGGAGATTCTGCCATGCAGATCCAAAACCTAGGGGGATATCTAACTTTAGAGAATTTAATTCTCCCAAAAAGTATATAGGAATTTAATTTCTCTGATAAAACAAGGGTTTAACCCTTCATATAAGAACTTAGTTCTTCCTTATAGTGAAAGATCTGCACAAGCAGATCTCCCTACAAGTTGAGAATTTAGTTCTCATCGGGGAGATTCTGCCATGCAGATCCCAAAGCTAAGAGAAAAACTAAGTCCTAAGAATTTAATTCTTAAAAAGCAGTGGGCTTGAAAGTCTTGAAACTCAGGATCTCCATGCACGTAAAAGGATTGGCACCCAACATGATAACGGCCGATCACGTGCTCCCACGTAAGCACCCTTGATGAACAAAAGAGGACAACCGAGATTGGCTCACGTGATCCCACGTGACCCCCAAGTAGTGCTTAGCACTTATAAGGAAAAAAGAGAATAAATCAAAGGCAGTTTCCATTTTTGGGGTGCCTCACGTGATCTCATGTGACCCAATAGCGCTTAGCGTTCAGAAAAGAACAAGGGAATAAACCCAAAGGAACAGCGCCTCAAATTTTTAGTATTTAACAGTACTTCAAGCGCCTCACGTGACCCTACGTGAGCGCCTCAAATTTTTAGTGTTTAACACTAATTCAAACACCTCACGTGGTAGGATGTGAGCGATGAGCATATACTACTGTTTAACACTATGAAAGGCTAATATTAGCCAAACTCAGACCAAATTTCCCGAGGACCATCAATTGAGCTCCTCATGCTCAGGGCCCACAAACCGATCTCAGTCCCAAAGATAGATAATGAGCTCCCAACATATGGCATCTAAAATGATGTTCATCCCATCCCCCCTCAGCCGGGACATTGGTTCGAGGGTATATTTTTCCACACCTCTGATACATGCCGTTGTAATTCTTCAACGTATTTAGAGAGATGGAGGGTCCCAATAACCAATAACTTTTGGCGAATCCCCAAACTGTTAAACCAAAACCCTATAGACTATGATGTCTGTAAACCCTACAGACTATGACGTCTTTAAACATAAACTATGATGTCTTTAAACCCTAAAGACTATGACGTCTTTAAACACGGACTATGATGTCCTTAAACGCCACGGACTATAATGTCCTTAAACAATGGACCGCGATATCCCAAAACTAATGATGGACCGTAATGTCCCTAAATTAAACGATAGAGCCCAAATGCTCTTTCGTTGGTTCAAAAATGATCCTGAATCCCCGTTGAGTAGATCTTAGTCTAAAATTAGACTAACGTATCCTCACCAAATATTTAAGTTGATCTTAAACTCAAACAAGCTTAACGATCCTTAAATCAACCAAACCCAAATCTAAGAAAATTCGGATTTAGACTAATCCCTGCTCTACGGGTGACAACATAAATTAGTCTCCGTATACAATCCACGGGCAACCAAAAATAAAACAAACACACACGACACGAAGTGAACATCTGGAGCAGGAGAAAGTGGTTATCGCTACGCGGTAACGTAATTAACTGCAGGGGTTTGCGCCTACAGGGAAGAGCGTCCTCACAATCAAAAACCCCTCGCCAACGAGGGGGAATCTGATGAAGTCTGCTACAACGGCCGCATCCGTCCAAACCTCCGATACATGGTGCCATAAATCAACTTTGTATCTACGGAGAGGTGGACGGATAAAATCAAATAGTATCTACCCCCAAATTCAGGAAAGACGACCTACGCGGTTTCGTCTCCGCTTTCGGCGGTAAACATGGACGTCCTTATCTTAGCGCGAGAGCTTACCGTAATCTGTTGAACTTCCATAATCGTGACTGACGCGACTTATCTTTGTTTCTTCTGGCCAAAATAAATCTATGTGTAGCTTAAGACCACTTTTATCTTTCGAGTATGCCTTGTTTAAAATTTTTCTGAATAAAAATAATAATAAAGTTTCTGAGCGCACAAATCTTTTGAGTATTGATTCGCATGATGCATTGACTGTTTTCCCTCCCCAATAAATTTCTTTCCCTCCTGTGATTCATTACTCTTCATCCTTGCACCTTGTAGTGATCTGACCCCAGTCTTTTTAACATTCAGATTAAAGTACCGCACTCCGACCTTTTTGAATGGGCCATACTCCAATGTAATCCATACCCTGGCTAGCCCCTTATACATTATTAGTGCTATTTCTTATTACTATAATTACATTCATTGACGTTTTCTATTTGAAATTTAGTTTCCTTTATCTTGTACTTATCAACAAAAATCATGTTATTAACTATTACCGTTTTACTTAATTTAAATGCTTTACAATTCTTCACATTTTCAATAGCACAAAAAAAATATATCGCACATACTATTTTGTTTTATTTTCTCTTATTTCACCATATGGGTTTTCTCAAGTTATTTTAAATTGCCTGATCGGTATTTTTACTAAAATATTTTTGGCTTATCGGCAAATCTTTCACTATTATTTATCAATGTTATTATACCTTTCATTTTAAATGTATATATTGTTTGTTACTACGAATGGTTATGCCTTATGTTTACTTATGCCTATTCTTTTAGTTGCGCTACTTCTTATACATATATATAGACCTTTGATTTTCATCTAGTTGCTTTTGCGTAAATCATAATATAATAGTATTTGATTTTATTGCTTTTCGCATTACATTTTATAGCTTATCATTTATTTTAATTTCAAGGACGAAATTTGATATAAGTGGGGTGTGATGTAATATCCAGTTCCATTATAAATATCTTCCATATTTTAAATAAATACTTTCCACAAAATTTCTATTTCAAACTTTTACAATTATTATTTTTCCTAAATTTCCTAAGTTTAATTTCGAATTTTAATTTCCTAACCTAAATCTTAAAACCTAACTATCAAATCCTACCCTTTTATTATTTTCTAAAATTTTACCTAAGCCCAGCTCACTACCCACTTCCTTACGCCCGATCCGATTTAACCCAAAGCCGACCCAAACCCTCACCCCTCTCCTTCTTCTTCTCCCCCTCATTTTTCCCGCCTCTTTCCCAGCCCACGACCTGTTCCCTCACCCGCTTCTTCTTCTTCTTCTCGTTCTCTTTTTCCTGCCTCCCTCGCAAATTTCCCCATGACCCGCTCCCGTAACAACCCACGTCTTTCCCCCGCTCCCCGCGCCCACTTCCCCACGACTACGCCCTCGTCTCCAACAAACTCCCCGAGATCCCCGTAGCCGCCACGATCTCCTTCGCTTGCCTCGCCCTTCACTCACGAATCCCTCTCTCGAGCTCCTCCAGAAACCAACACCGACTACAACAACGAGCTCCCCACTCCTCTTCATCTCCTCTTTTCTTTACCCCCTGTCTCATCCTCTACCTCCACGAGTACCCACCATCACCCTCCTCCAAGGCCCGCCGGCTCACCCCTAAACCGCTGTGACCAGCTCATCGTTGTCACCTTGACTTCGCCTTAATCCTCTCAATCTCCTCTTCCTCCTCCACTCCCCTCATCCTGACGGCGATACTCCATCGTCCCCGAACCCAACGACCCAGAACCCGCAGCCCCGACCTCGTCGTCATCGTCATCGCCTCGTCGTTGTCGCCGTCGTCAACCAACCCAACGCCCTCTCCTCTTTCCTCTTCTCCCCTGCACACCGAGAAAGCCCCGACCCTAAGAACCCTGCACCCCGCCACCGTAACTCCACCTCCGGCGACCTCCTCTCAACCTAACCCGGCAGCACCACCAAGTATCCAACCCGCCCCCAAGTTCCACTTCAACTACCGGCGACCCCAGCGCACCTCCGACCTCCACCACGAGCTCCCTGACCATGCCACAACCTTAAGCTCCTTCTCTGTAGCGTTTTGAAAATGGTTTCGGTGAAATTTCGGAAAATCGGTAAAATGAGGGGGTTTTCTGTAAAAAGTCAAAATACAAATATCTTATTATAAAAATTAAATATACATATTCTAGCTATGTAATTGCTATTATTTGGTGTTTATTGAGCCGCTGGTGAAATTTCAAATTTTCTGAAAAAAATATTATTTTATTATTATTTTAAGCCGTCACTAATACATTTAATTAGGGAAAATTACAAATTGGAATGAGTTGAAACAAATTTTGTGCATCATAAAACATTAAATAAAAAATTTATCATGTGATTTTTGGAACGAAATCATTTGCCAAAACGGTTTAGAAATTATTGAAGAAAAAGGCTTATTTTGTGAAAATAAAAGGGTTTTGGTGCATATTGAATTGGTGTTTGGTGTTCATTGCCTCACACACACACAACCACACAAACCCAAATCCCCACTTGGCTGAATGTGCACGAATTTCCCCCCATTCTCATCTCTTTTTAGAAGAATAAAAGATTAAAGAAAGCAATAAATTATTAAGGTATGGTATTAGGTAATTGTGATGGACTTTTTGACCCCATTCTCTCTCCAATCACCTCACACTCTCTTCCCCTCCCCATTTGGCCGAGCCCCAATTCTGCATCAGCCCTCTTCATGTCTCCACTTCTTTTCTCTTCAAAAATCCCTCCATTTTGCTTCAAAATCCATCCAAAGTCTCACAATTTCACCCTTTTATCATTTACCCAATATTCTTTGACCCAAAGTGGTTTGGATTGAGGAGCAAGGAGGCATCTTTTGGAGGTCTAGATTTCATGTTGATCCATGGTTCATGAGGTATAAGCTTCATCCAAAATTGTCACTTGTTAATTGTAGGTTTGAATTTAGTTTCAATTAGATATTCTTATAACCTTAATTTCAAAATGAGAATTTCAAGAGAATAGGTTGTGATCAAATTAGGCTTGTTATCATTAGATTGTGGTCTTATGGAGTAGATTAACATGTTAATGTTATGTAAAACTTGATCTTGTTGCCTCTTGCTAATTGCTACATTAAAAATTGTCCAAATTTGCATAATATTGTAAACTAGGTTTTTAAATTAATTATATTTTGTGGGATTAAAATCTAAATTAAGGTTTCATGTCATTATAACTATTATAATGAGTGGTTTAATGACTTTGGTTCATGCAAAACGAAGCTTAATTGATGAATTGTGAATTTTGCTTTAAAGGGTGTTAAATTTGATATTTTGCAAACTAGGATTTTGGAAATTATGCAAATTTATGAGTTTAAATTATGGAAATGGTTTTTATGACTTATTTAAGATAATTAATAAATATATTGGCCGCTACATTCATTTAAACATCATGATTTGTACAAAAACGGCGAATTGTGCTCGCTAGATTTTCGGAAAAATGACTTTTTAAGTAAAATTGGGATTTTTGTGAGTTTTAACCTAGTTTATATTAAAAATTAGTGTTCGTGAATGTGCAAATGAGTGTGATTGGATTTTTCTCGATGGTTGACGTTTGTATATCGACGTCGAGGGTTGGTTTGACTATTCTTGCATGCGTAGGCGATAGGTTTGGACCTATGCGTGATACGCGTGCCAATTTGATTTTCGTATGCCGTTTCGATTTCGAATTTAGTTTTAATGAGATATGGTGCGTTATGATATGTAGGTACCCCCATGTGGACTTCGAGACGACAAGCAAGCGCGTGGCGACGTCGGCACCGGCTAGCGAGGACCAGGTGAGTAGATTTATATCTACGGGGAGAAGTCGGGTGGATGGCGTATAGCACCCCCGCAGTCCGTGGTGGTGTATACGGATGCGTATACACACCAACAATTATTATATGTTATTTGGGATTAATAACGATGCTTAGGATGGATATTGGTGTGTTGGATTACTTTAGTGTTGCGAACCCTAGGGTAGTGTTACACACACATACACACATACATACTTGCATACATTCCTATTGATATGTGCTCATGGGATTTTTTATAGTTATGTGTTCACATGGGTATGGGACTATGTGTTCACGTACGGATTGAGAATGATACTTGGGATTGAGCTGAGTCGATGAGATTTGATTTGAGGCCGTGAGATCGGTGATATAGCAGGGTTCGTATCTTAGATACGACATGACGTTGTAGCGGGTCCTTGACGTAGTGTTTCACGCACGTCCATGCATACGTAGGCGGGATCAGTATGGTACTAGACGTAGATCAGTACCTCGATCATGATATTTGATAAAGAGGATACCAGGTGAATAGTATGATGAATGTGATATTGAACCGTACCCAGATTGGGATGCCGTACGACGGATTTACGTACGAGCTATATTGATGATTGATCCGCACTCTTGACTTGGGATGCCTGATTATAGATATGGTATCGGATATGATATTATTGAGGCGGGATCACCGACTATACATATACAGGTATGTATATGTATCGACTCAGATGATAGGCGGTTTCCTTACCTGTAGTTCAGCTTGTTAGTTCAGCCGTATAGTTTAGTGTAGTTGTTAGTTTAGATTAGACTCCTTACCTATTTCAAAAACTAACGAATCGTGGGCATTTTTAAAGACAGCTCAAGGGAATCTACGGATATTTCAAAAAAACGACGTATCTTTTCATAAAAACACCGTAGCCCCTATTTTCAAAACCCCATGATTCGTGTTATTTCAAAAGGCACAATTCGTAGGACTTATATTAGATTATTGCAGATTAGTTATCGTTGTGTCTAGTATTCAGCTCCCGCACATTATTGCTGTTCGCTCTGCCTCGCATATTTATTTTGCTGCATATTCCATTATTGATATCATGCTGTTAGGACACCAGCACTATTACCGATGATGCGTATGTACCACGTACACCTACTTGCCGGCTCACACACATCTTCATCGGTAATTGCCATGTCACGTACACTTTAGAGAATATAATTGCTTGACTTAGATTGTTAGCTGGTAGTTTTGACACGATATTAGTGTACTTCCCTTATATGCCATATTAGACATTGTAGTTATTACCTACCACTTCATGCATACTGTTATTCAGTTGTTCATGCCTAGTTCATTATCATTGACATATGCACTTGTGATGATTTCTTGAGATTTATGATATTTCTGGATTTCGGGGAAAGCCGCAAAATTTACAACTTATGATCTTTTAAAATATAAAATGTTGCGGTTTTCTAGTGATGTAAAGTGTCGTCCACCATGAGTTTGCTGTGGTTTTGGAGATCCGTGTCGAGGAGTGGAGGAACCGTCACGGGTACATGGTGGGCCCGGTATGGTACCCCGGGACAAGAGGAATGTTGTGTTGACGTTGAGCCTGGCTGGGGAGCACTATCTACCGGTGATATTACCCGACGCGTCGGATATCCGGAGGATACCATCGTGGTCTTGAGATGGATGGTAGGGGCCGGTCCGGACTGACGGCGCCCTAGATATTGAGCTTGAGACATTGATATTTCGAGACAGTGAGATTTATGTTTTGTGTCGATGCTAGACACTGTTGATACTGATTTCATTATGATACCTCAGTTTAAAAATACGAAGGAAATCTTACTAATTTATGAAAACAGTTTCTTCATTTACATGTATTCTGTTTCATGCAAGCATACCTCATTTATATGATATATTGCTACCTGAGGCACTGACACGGGCACATGAGATTACACTCGGGTTAGATATATACCCTATCCTTGTTATAGGCTACGTGTTATTCATATTTTTTGAGGCTATATTATGATCATTGACCTAGGATTGCGTTATTTATGCGATTTCTGTGCGTAGATGTTTTTCTATTCACGAGTTGGCAACTCACCCCCGTTGTGCCCCAGTTTCTTGCAGGTTTGCCGTACAGGTTTCATTACGGCTTTGCGGGCTCAGTTTCATTCGGATGACTTGCTAGTAGGTGGGTTTTTCTTGTATCGTACCCATCATATTACCTTGTATAATATTATTCCATTGTATCTAGTAAATTCCATCAACCAAACATGTATTTTTGAGATAGAGACCAGTGTTGTTTATTCTTTCGACCTTAGAGTCGCTCGTTATATTTCTGGTGGTTTTGAGTTTCCTTTTGAGTTTTGATCCTCGCCGTTGGCGTTGTATATTATATTGTTTGTGTGGTTGTGACCGTCGATTGACGAAGAGCTAGCTCCCGCTTGGGGATGCCCTTTTCTTGTTTTCGTATACTATTCATGTTGTACCCCGTTTGGGGGCCAGTATTTACAAAGGAGACTCTGCCGAAATTTTCAGTAAATTTTTGATGTTTTAAAAACCGCATAATTCGGCTTATGCTATTGAAATTACTTGCTTTAAGTTGGTTTTTCCTGCACTCTACTACTTTTCTTGGTTTGGATTTCTGGGTTTTCGGTTTACTTAGATTACGTACGCCTCGAGACGTTCGTAGTTTAAGTGCCGGTCATGTTCCGTACTTTCGGGTCGTGACATTCTCCCTCACCACATCACCAGCAGAGCACCCTAGAACCCCATCCCCAGAGCCACCTGAGTATCACCGCCCTCTACCTTCGACGACCACCAGCACCGCCGATCTCGCGGAGTCGCCGTTAGCCGAGCCAACCGAGCTTGCCGCCTTGCTACTGCCCGTGCTGGTGATTGTGTTGCAGCCGTTGTCGTTTCCCATGCGGGTGCTCGTGTCGTTGCCATCTCTACCGTGTCGCCGTCGTTGCACCGTCGCCAAGCAAGTTTCAAAACATGCTTATCATGCTATGATTGCCTTTACACTTAATTATAAACGTAATTGAATTGTGATTCGAACCCAATAGCGAACGTTTGTTTTAATTGTGCTAATGAAGCCCGACTAGGACTTATGACCATGTTGATATCACGTAGAAATATAGGGATAATAACTAGTTTCGATTAAGTGAGGAAGATGTGTGTTTTGTTTGATACCGAATGCTTAACCTAGGTGTTCGACACGAATCCTAAGCGAAAACCTACTCTAATATGGTGGAACTCATAATCGATGAAACCCTGCATGGTTAACGAACATTGTATATAATTTGGCTGTAAAATAAAGTTGGTTACCTCCCCTAAAACGACAACCCAATAACCCTTGTGAAAGCTGATTTTTCTCGGACAAGCTGAACGGTTAAAATCATAATAAATTATCTATATATCAGATCTCAGAGTGATATGGCTCATATCGAAGGAAACAGATAAACCTACAGCACACCATAAATCATCTTTGCATTTTGATAAGTTATAATAATGAATACTGAGGCGATTCGCGGTCCTGAACTGCAGTCCGGGGCAACGTTTCGTTTCGGATACTAGACTTTGAACACCTGTGCACCCCCGGTTTAAACTGAAAATATGCGGAAACCTATATGATTATATAGATAATCTAATTATATAACACATGAATCTTGTCCCGTGTCGTTTCACCGTCGTTTGATATTTAATTTGTATTTTAGAATACCGTTGTCTTCTACAGTTTCCGCAGTGACCTCTCTTACACCATCACCTTGAACATAACCTAACTTCTAATACAGGAATTCTATCGATAATCCGTTTGATGCGTTAGAAACATAACAGAAAAATATACATACTATTTAACTGTAGTGTCACCCAATTATGATCCCAACTGGGATTAAAACGTGTTACGAAACGGACTCCCGGTTCAGAAATTGAATTTCCAGCAGTAAACACTTAAAATGAAATGACCATAATCAGCAAACCTGAAACCTGATTAGCGCGAAACCAATTTTGATGGACATATAATTAAACATACTACTTACCCCTTTTATATTGTTTTGCTTAATTCTGCACATATAATTTATAGTAAAATTTTCAAGTTGTACAACACTGGCTGCTATATTTTATTTGTATCATGAATAATTGCATTCTCATCATATCACGTGGCGGTATACTCTCATTGAATAGTGGTCATGAAGTATTGATAACCTAGTGATCGTGTACATTACCCAGTGATAAGTATTAGTGATTAGATTGTGGCAAGTACGTTAGTGTTAAAGCGTGAATAAATAAGTGAAGTGACACATACTTGTACACAATCAACGGAACCAGTTAAATTATTGCATTGTCGACGCCTATAGGGCATATGTAAGTGTAACTATAACTGGCATGGGACGGTTATGGAGCACTTACATTAGTGTCATAGGTAAGACATCGAGTACTGTCCATTTATCTTGGAAACCAGTCGAGACATACTTGATGGAGACCCTGTCTCCAGTTCTCGCGTAGACTTGTCATGGAGCGACTAATATTTGGGTTCATGGTCGGGCTTTGATGTAGATCATGGGTGTGGGGTAGTTTGAGTGTGAGTTCAACGGAATCTCGGGAGTCCCATTGCCGGCATATACAGCGATTTTGTGAGTCATATGGGTGATATTACTGATTATTCGTGAGCATGATTCGGGCCCGTGTTCCCTTGCCCCTGGGGCCCTACCCTTAGGTTGGGGATACTCACACCTGGATTGACGATAGATTTAGCGACCTGGACAGTGAGACTTAGAGACTGATAGGTTTAGTGACATGGCCATGCTTTGTTTGCTGATTCGATATACCTGCTTTACTGTTGACCTATACCGGTTACTTCATGCTCATGTCATCGCTCCATGCTTACTATTTCATATTCATCATTATTGCACGTGTTTACATATGTATTTATATTTATTGCTATTGTGTCACTCTGACGACCTGAGTATGCATGCTCAGTTTGAGAAGTGGACTTAGCTTGGATCAGGACTTGACGTACCTTGAGGATATTGCGGACATCTAGATCAGCGACGTCGGCACTATCTTTCCTTTGACTCTATCTGGTTAAATTTATATCTATTTTGATTTAGTGACTGCATTTCTCATTACCTGTGCATTGATTACTGATTACCACGTAAAGCTAGAAGCCGAATTGTGACTAAGGCAGGATATTTCCTTGACCGTAGGAGCATGTCTGGCCTTGTCACCCCTCATATTCCGTATTTTGGGAAGCGGGACGTGACATGGTTTTGTTGGTATCAGAACCAGGTTTGCTATGATTGGGATTGCAGTTTCCGAGTAGGGCTTGACAATTTAAGTCACTCTTTCGGTCCAGATTGTGAACTTGTTATCCTTGACTAGAATCCCTATTGTTCGTCAAGCTATATTTTGACTCCATCCGCTAGAGTTTTGGGTGACTTAGTGGAGGTATGTGATTTTAACTATGAACTGCAGCATAGTTACAAGGCAACACTCCCTTTGAGTGATTTGGAGTTCTACATTTGACTTCCACTCGTTTGAGTTCCACCGCACCATATATATTCTTGTTTCGTTGTCCGTTCTATATTTTATTCCGATTCTTATATTTTGTACCTTTGTCACCCTAAAATTGTTGTTTCAGGACCATATCTTCCAACGACTCTTCTTCTATCTCCACTCCCCAGAGTCAGACCGTCGAAATTTTGGGTGTACTGCAAGGCTTGAAGGAAGCCCAAGAGCGAACGAACGATCTCTTAGCTGAAGGATTAAGAAGGCAAATGGCTCAAGAACCAGTAGGAGCCCTAAATCGTAGGGAAATCCCTGATAGACGAAGAGGTGGTGTGCGGATGAAGCGCTCCTTTGTTCCTCAGCAACAGAAGCAGCGGAGAACCCAACGTTGTGGTTATTGAAAGAGACTAGGACAACCTCAGAGAGACTGTCGCAAGGATAAAGGGTAATGCCTGATTTGTGGATCCAACGAGCATCTTATCAATGGTTGCCCTCGAAGGAAAGAGCTACAAGGAGGAGATTCGTCCACACTCTCCACTCCTGCTAAGTAACTTGGTTGTTTCATAGTTCGAGCATTGAGAATAGTACGGACCCAGCGCAGGATTCAACTCGCTTGACGAGAACGCGGCGATCTAGATATCAATGCAGAATTATCACCCTTTTTGCTTCCAATAAAAACCCTGTTATTTTATTTAGTATTTGTTTCTTTTCGTGTGAACCTTGTATTTTTGTTGAACCTCTTGGTTAAATGAAAATAAAATAAAATTTGTGAGTTGTGATTTATGTATCATTCCCTTGCCACTCATTTCCTTATATTGCTTATTGCATCATTATTCAAAATTTTGATTTTTCAGTCCTTACCTACCGTATATTTTCCATGTGCTCCACAGCTTTGGTTATTTTCTTTGTGTGTTCCACTACCTGATCATGACTCTTTCCTTTCAGGCCATGGCCAATCCTAGAGCAGCTCCGCCTCTCGATTTGGACACTCGGTCCTGCATTTCCTTGGACTGCATGCTGGTGAGTTCAGATGATGAGGTCGATGGCCCACAGGTTATTTTCGGCAACAGTGATTCCGAGAACGAGGGAGTCGCAGTCACAGCCTCAGAAGTCGACATGATCAGCGACTCTGACGAGGAAGAAGAGGACCCCGAGGAGGACCCGATGGAGGAAGATTTTGAGGAGGACCCAGTAGAAGAAAACCTAGAAGAGGAAGATCCTGAGGACCCAGTAGAAGAAAACCCAGAAGAGGAAGATCCTGAGGAGGACCCAGTGGAAGAAAACCTAGCAGAAGGGAATCCAGTAGAAGAAGATCCAAAAGAGGTGAATCACGTAGAAGAAAACCCCGATGAAGAAGCTCCAGCCGAGGAAGAAGGACCAGAAGAAGAAGACCCGGTAGGGGAAGAACCCGAAAATGAGGCCTCAGCCGAGGAAGAGTCGAATGATGAAACCTCGAGTGAGGAGGAATTAGAGGAGAAAGAACCTCCAGTAGAAATCCCTGCAAGGTGCTATGGAAATGGACTGTTTCCCCTCAATAAGAGAGCAAAGCTCTGTTCAAAATTTGAGCTGAGGCAGCACCTCACGTGCAAAGCACGAGAGCGCCGGCGCCATGAGTCAAAGACTCTGAGACAGCGCCTCACGTGCAAAGCATGAGAGCGCTAGCGCTAAAAGCGCCAGCACCAAGAGTCAAAAGACTCTGAGGCAGCGCCTCACGTGCAAAGCACGAAAGCACCAGCGCTAGAACTAAATGTTCTCCATCCTTGGATCAAAGATCCAACGAAGATGATAAATTATCAAATTACAAAATTAAATTCTGTTGAGGAAATACTCCTCAAATCTTTCCAAACAAGAAAGATTGTGCTCTGTAAATCAGAGCACCGTTAGATCAAAGATCCAATGGTGATTAAAATTCACCAAGATACAGAAAAAGTTCTGTATGGGAAAATATTTTCCCAATCTTGCTAAAAATAAGAAGGATGTTTTCTGTAAAACAGAAGTCCTTCGATCAAAAATCCAACGGTGGATAAAATCCCAAAATCAATCAGAGATCTCTCAATGAGAGATTTCCTTAACTGATTCAATAAATCAGCCTCCCCTATATAAAGGGCCCAAGACTTCAAGTCTTAAAAAAAGAGAAACCTCCCCATAAGTTTCAAAAAAAAAAACGAGAAACCTCCCCATAAGTTTCAAATTGAAAAAAGAAAAAAAGAGAACCCCCTCCATAAACTTCAAGTTAAAGAGAGAAAACAGAAAGAAAAACCCTAGGTAAGAGAAGAAACAAAACACAGAGAATATCTCATCTCTTTTTCACCTCCATAAGAGTTTAACTCTTCTAAAAAGAACTTAGTTCTTCCTCTGGTTGAGATCTGCAGAAGCAGATCTCCCCACAAGCTGAGAATTCAATTCTCATCGGGGAGATTCTGCCATGCAGATCCAAAACCTAGGGGATGATCTAAGTTTAGAGAATTTAATTCTCCCAAAAAGTATATAGTAATTTAATTTCTCTGATAAAATAAAGGTTTAACCCTTCATATAAGAATTTAGTTCTTCCTTATAGTGAAAGATCTGCAGAAGCAGATCTTCCTACAAGTTGAGAATTCAATTCTCATCGGGGAGATTCTGCCATGCAGATCCCAAAGCTAAGAGAAAAACTAAGTCCTAAGAATTTAATTCTTACAAAGCAGTGGGCTTAAAAGTCTCGAAACTCAGGATCTCCATACACGTAAAAAGATTGGCACCCAACATGATAACGGCCGATCACGTGCTCCCACATGAGCACCCTTGATGAACAAAAGAGGACAACCGAGATTGGATCACATGATCCCACGTGACCCCCAAGTAGTGCTTAGCACTTATAAAGCAAAAAAGGAATAAATCAAAAGCAGTTTCCATTTTTGGGACGCCTCACATGATCTTATGTGACCCAATAGCTCTTAGCGCTCAGAAAAGAACAGGGAATAAACCCAAAGGAACATCGTCTCAAATTTTTAGTGTTTAACACTACTTCAAGCGTCTCACGTGACACCACATGAGTGCCTCAAATTTTTATTCTTTAACACTACTTCAAGCACCTCACGTGGGAGCACGTGAGCGCTGAGCATATAATAGTGTTTAACACTATGAAAAGCCAATATTAGCCAAACTCAGACCAAATTTCCCGAGGACCATCAATTGAGCTCCTCATGCTCAGGCCCCCAAAACCGATCTCAGTCCCAAAGATAGATAATGAGCTCCCAACAGATGACATCTAAAATGATGTTCATCCCATCCTCCCTCAGTCGGGACATTGGTTCGAGGATACATCTCTCTACACCTCTGATACACATCATTGTAATTCTTCAACGTCTTTAGAGAGATGGATGGTCCTAATAACCAATAAATTTTGGCGCATCCCCAAACTGTTAAACCAAAACCCTATAGACTATGATGTCTTTAAACACTATAGACTATGACGTCTTTAAACACAGACTATGATATCTTTAAACCCTAAAGACTATGACGTCTTTAAACACGGACTATGATGTCCTTAAACGCCACGGACTATGATGTCCTTAAACAATGGACCGCGATGTCCCAAAACTAATGACGGACCGTAATGTCCCTAAACTTAAACGATAGAGCCCAAATGCTCTTTCGTTGGGTCAAAAATGATGCTGAACCCCCGTTGAGTAGATCTTAGTCTAAAATTAGACTAGTGTATCCTCAACAAACATTTAAGTTGATCTTAACTTCAAACAAGGTTAACGATCCTTAAATCAACCAAACCCAAATCTAAGAAAATACGGATTTGGACTAATCCCCGCCCTACGGGCGACAACATAAATTAGTCTCCGTATACAATCCACGGGCAACCAAAAATAAAACAAACAAACACGACACGAAGTGAACTTCTAGAGAAAGAGAAAGTGGTTATCGTAACCCGATAACGTAATTAACTGCAGGGGCTTGCGCCTGCAGGGAAGAGCGTCCCCATAATCAAAAACCCCTCGCAAGCGCGGGGGAATCTGACGAAGTCTGCTACAACGTCCGCATCTGTCCAAACCTCCGACACACGGTGCCATAAATCAACTTGGCATCTTCGGAGAGGTGGACAGATAAAACCAAATAGTATCTGCCCCAAATTCAGGCGAGACGACCTACGCGGTTTCGTCTCCATTTTCGGTGGTAAACAGATTCTGGCATGCCCGGTGGGACCTTTTCCTCTTTCCACTCCACACTTCGTGTGTCGTGTTCGCGAACGAATCGCAGTTTAACATGGTTGTCCCTGGATTCGAGGTACTAATATTTGGTGTCTTGCTCCGTGCAGAAGAGTAGATGGTGTCAATGGCTTCCAATTGCACCAACTGGAACAACAACTCCCGCTTCTCCTCGTCTGGAGGAGTGACTTATGGGCCCCAAGTGGCCTCCATCTTCGCAATGCTGGTGGAACAGGTGACACAGTCCACTATTGGATTGTTCTTCAGGACCATTCTCCCGCCAACGAGCTTCAACGCTCTAATGCCATCACAGGTAGCTTCAAAGAAGTCGGTCTTTGATCAGCTTACCACTACCACGGCCCCTCTCAACGGGTCGTCCAAGTCTACTGCATCAGTCTTCGACAGGCTGAGCCTAAGCTTAAGTAGGCCCATGAGGAAGCCTGCAATACCCGAAAGAGTTATCTCGAAGCGGATAACCATTCCAGCTCCGGTAGACGAAGTCGTCAAAGGGGCCTCTCCTGCTAAGGGATCGGTCTTTGCGAGACTGGCCATCCTAATTCATGCTGCAGGCAGGGTCGTTAAAAATGCTTCCCCTTCCAAAAAGTCGGTCTTTGCAAGATTAACCGTTCCTTCTCAGCGGATCCCGGTTTTCGACAGGTTGACCCCAGCAGCCCTTCACCAGAACAGGGGGCATAATGAAGCCACCCCCATAACTGAGCCAGTCCCATATGCAAGACATGCTCGACGTCGCCACTGGCACCGAGTGAGGAAAACTGGGGGCAGCTCTCCCTCTGGACTGTTTCCACCAGCTCCAATGGTGAAAATTGATGCTGCTGTTCCAACTGGGAATAGCTTTGAGCCGCTCAGGAGGGTATGCAAGAAATCTCCAATTGCCATACTAAAAAGGTCTCCTCCATCCGCTGAAAATGTTATTAAGGCGAAGCCGGAGTAGCCTTCTCAGCGGCTGTCCTCCATAGTCCACAAAGTCTAGCGAAGAGTCCAAGACTCTGTAATCGACAAAGACTACTCCCGCCGATAGAAGAAAATGAAAGTTCGGCAAGAGGAGGACCATCTCACCGCCGTCGTACCGCAGAAAGCATCAGCTGCAACAGCTCCCTCAACTTCGACCATTCATAAAAGGAGAAGGCCGGAGAAGATCCCCGTGTCCACGGCAAATCTCAGGGACACTGAACCTAAACGCCCCAAGTTTGGTGGCATGGTGGTGCACACCGTCTACATGGCTTCCGAAAAAGAGGAAAGCCGTACTTTTATGGGTCATCGACCACTCACACGGTCTGTGACGAAAACCCAGAAGCAACAACAAAAGCTCCAGGAAATGCTGACAAAGATGGAAACACACACTGGGCAGAAGAAAAGCCCAGAAGCATCGTCGGATCAACGCCAGGAGCAGGAAACCGACGCCGAGTTCCTCCGAAGAATGCTCGATAAAAAAGATAAAAATTCCGCGGAACAAGCGGCTAATATAAAACAAATGGCGCTCTTGTTCCAAGATATGGTGGGGATGATGATCCAGCCGGACCCTCCAGCCGAAGATCCCCCAATAATCATTGAGGACGACAGAGGAGAGACATCAAACCCTCTTCCGGCTTCATCTGCAGCCAGGGAGGAGACAATCTCGAAAGTTGCGCTTGATGACTACATAACTCAACAAATACGAGCTCATCAGGCAAATAAAGCAACTGGCCAAGTCGTCAGAACTGGGCGACCCTATTCAGACTGGTACGATCAAATTAAGTACCCATCAGGATATGCGATCCCTAAATTTCACGTGTATAAGGGGACATGCAATCCGCATCAGCATGTCGCTCAGTTCAGGGCTCTCTGCGGTAATACTAGAGGTGACGATAAATTGCTACTTCGCCAGTTCGTCGGAAGCTTGGTGGAGACGGCCTTTGAATGGTATTCGGAACTGCCGAATGACTCCGTCAAAACGTTTACAGAGATGGAGTTGCTATTCACTCAGCATTTCGCAAGCGCCAGCGAACACACCCCGATCACGGCATTGATTAATTCCAGGGTAAGCTATGAGAGACATGGGTGCAGTATGCAATCTGGTGGCGGAATCTATGGTCGAGATGCGAACAACGCATAGAAGAAGCTTCTGCTGTGGGCATGTTCGTAGGGACCCTTGACCCGCAAGAGACTATATCCCAATTCATGATGTTTTTCAAGCCGACCACCTTCCAAACCTTGATCGACAAGCTGTCCCAAATGGACCAGATGGGCCATAGACCGCCCTCGTCGAAAACGGAGCTTCAAAATGAAAAAGGAAAAGGGAAAGCGACCTTTGTCGCCAACGCTCAGCAACAGCCGAATGATCCGAAACCAGCTGCTCGCCAAGGCAACAAATCGCGATTCTTCGACGAGAAGTTGAGACGTCCTTACTCGTTTCCCCGGGATAAAACTAGGAGACTGTTCGAACTAGTGGTGTGCAATAGGCTCATCACCCTGCCGGATCCGAAACGCCCACTGCATCCCGGTGATGTCAACAGTCCCAACTATTTCCCCTACCATCGAATAACGGGCCACTCAATCGAAAATTGCGACGTCTTCAAAAACTGGATTGAGAACCAATACCAGCAAGGCAAATTCGCACTGTCTGAAAACTGGAGGGTAAACCCGCCACAATTGCACGCTCCAAAAAAGATGGACACGTCGAGGGAATCATGCTCATTTATAGAGGAAACTCCATGGGAAGTTGTTCTCTCGGTAAAACTAAGAGAATGCTGAAGGATCTTCAAGCATGCCCGGCAATCAGGTGGAAAAGTACACTAAAGCCAGAAATCATTGAGGGGATGCTGAAACTACGCCCAATACCGAGAACTGGTAACGATGGGCAAAACACCCAGGCCCAGCCGTCAAAGTATTCAAAGAAAAAGAAGAAGACCAAGAAGTCTACACAGCTTGACGACAAACGCACGGACCTGCAAAAGCATATTGCTGCGGTGGAAGAATACAACCAAAAGACGCGAACCCCAGTCATGCTCCAAGAGTTTCTCAACCATATCCTTGAAAGTGGAGATAACGACGATGATGAGGAAGACGGCTAGTCAGAAGAACTTGAGGATTATGTGGCAAGTTGTCACATGATCTCTTATCCACCAATAAATGACGAAGAAGCTCACTCGGCATCAGAAGACAATGCAGAGGAGTTGGGGGCAGGATCGGTGCCAAAATCCTTGGAACCGTCAGACGAGATGATCGACATGCTGCTGAACGAAGCCCGTCAGAAGAGCAAAGCTGATCAAGAGCGTGAAATGGCCATATTCGAAAGAGCCAGGAGTCGGCATCAAGCTGAAGAAGTCATGGTAGGGATGAGTCGCAAAGCACTCCAACCAGATCGAAGCACGCCTGCGGCAGACAAAAGCAAGCTTAAGGCAAGGAAACGGTTCGCTAAAGCCCTGTCAATAGGAATGAAGCTGCCATCTCCCGAAGGAAATACCCCTGGCAGTATACGCCTTGACGAAGCGGATGTACATCCCAACTACTGCTTGTACCATCGAAGGGTCGCACGCCCTATCGAAGAGTGCAACGCCTTTAAAAACTGGTGGCAGGGATAGGTTGCCCACCGACAACACGTCAAGCGATTGAAGAGCAAGGCTCATCGGGAACAGAAAAGCACGACAGATGAGTGTAAAAGAACCGCCGGCAACTGTCACATGGTTGATTCCGGGGGATCGCAAGTTCTCACCTTCGGAAGCGATTCTGATGAAGAAATAGCCTTCGGCCCTCTCTTCAAAGAATCAACTTCAGGAAGAGATGAAGAACTGTGAAAACATTCAACTGCGTAGTCGTACATTACCCGAAAAGAATTTCGGACCTACAAACAAAGGATCGAACCAAAAAAGATAAGGGGAAAGAAAAAGTCCCTGAGGATATCGCCCTCGATGATCGAGTCGTCGAAGGGCTGACAGCCAAGGACCCATCCAAGAAAAGCAAAGTGGATTACAATGTCCTCGCGCACCTGAGGAAGATACCCTCACAGCTAAGCGTTTTGGACGCCCTTCTGTTGTCTAAAGAGGCACGAGATTCTCTGATCAAGGCATTACAAGAGCCCGACCAATTTCAAGCTTTTCTTGCCGAAGAAATGATGAAGGACGAGCTGGAAGAAGTGCACACAGCTGACATCACTTTTGGCGATGAAGATCTCCTCCTCGAAATGTATGAGCACAACTGTCCCCTGTATGTCACTGGGTACTGCCATGACATCAAGATAGGGAAGATCTTAGTTGACAACAGGTCCTCTGTCATCCTCCTAAATGTGAGGGTACTAAAAGAAATCTGCATGAGTGTCCAGCACCTCGCTCGGGATAAAATCACCATCTCCGGGTTCGACTCCCAGTCATCACGGATGCTCGGGTCTATAATACTGACATTATGCTTTGGGCTGCCCGTCACTGACATCAAGTTTCATGTCATTGACGCTAAGACCTGTTACAATGTTTTGCTCGGCAGGCCTTGGTTACATGAATACAACATCATCCCTTCTACACAACATCAGTGTATGAAGTATTTCAAAGATGGTCTCGAGTATACCGTGACGGGGGAACTGAATCCATTTTCCGTAAATGAAGTCTGTAAGTATGAAGATGCTAAGTATTTCCTACCAGATTTTGAAGACACGGAAAGATGCCATAAACAGGAGAATAAGCGAAAAGCTATCACCACTATTCCGATTTTTGGGAGCGATACCGAGGAGGAAGAAGAGATAGTCTATTCGAGGCCGCCCTAATGCAACAGGCCAAGACCATCTACCCCTATTCTGGTCTTTGGCAGCGACTCTGAAGACGAAGTCAACGCAGTGTTCTCGGTCCATCCATCAATGCAGGCCCTTACTGGAGATGATCAGAGTTTGCAAATCGCCATGGTTCCGCGACTACACTACAGAGAGCTTGATGCGCTCGAGACATATAGTGTGGAAGAGCTACAGATGTTCTACGTCCCTCCCAGACGAAGAGGTGAAAAGGTGATCCTATTATATCGATCCGGGAAAACTAAAGTCGAGAGAGAAGTCTGGCGTGGTGCCGAACCTGCGCTTGACAGGCTCCAACCAATCTGTCTTCCCAGATACTACGCAGAGGGATTGAAAAGGTTATTGAGATACCAAGGTGTACACTTTAAGCAAACCGCATGACAGACCCAATTCTACAACAGGATCTGGAACGCCCCCGGAACTCGGCGAAAATTGCCCAACGGAAAAGTGAAAACAATCGGGCTTGGATATGTCCAGTCCAAGAAATGGGAGCAGTTCCATGGCTGCCATGTCATAAAGGACCTTGATGAAGAAAAGGATGCTCTTTTAAAAGATGCTGACGCTGAGCCAGAACGCGGTCCTGCCATAAAATGCCAAGTCCGTCGTTTGAAGAATAGATGGACAAGCTAATAAGGGAAGCAAGTCAAAAAGTTCGGAACGACCACATCCGCGAAATGGCCATTTACGAGAAAGCCAAGACGTAATGCCTCCTTCGGCAGGTTACGGAGTATGATAATGCCCTTCACCGTCAGCCCACCATGGATTCCCAAGATAAGAAAAAGGCCCAACGCGGAGGAAAAAACAAGTTAAAGAACGGAAAAAACGTTCGACAGCGGCAAAACAGATCTAAAAGGCCACGCGATAGAGAAAAGGCCAGCCGGAATCCATCGCTGATGAAGAAGATGGATCGAGAATATTCTTTCCCTCAAGACAAGACAAGGAAGATATTCGACCTCGTCATGAAACATCAGATGATTACACTCCCAGAGTCCAAGCACCCCGAACTAGCAAACGAGGTTCATCGCCTGGATTATTGCCCCAATCACCGAGCGATAGGACATCCTCTTGAAGACTGCTTCACCTTCAAAAACTGAGTTGAAGACCAATATCAACTCGACAGATTCGCTCTATCCAATAGTTGGAGGGTAGCCCCACCACAAAGGCATGTGCTAAAAGCAACGTATATGGCGAGAATAGAACCAGATCAACATCGGTTTTGGAAACGATCTCGTACCTGTCACGTGATAATGCTGTCAGAAGAAGGAGAGCCCGAGAATATGGATGACCTCTCTTGGTGCTTCGAAAATGAGGATGAAGATGAGTTGATCTCTGAGTTTCCACCGGCGCCAAAAGAGTTGGAAGATGGAATATATACTACTGCGGACAACCTAAGGAAAATCGACTTGGGGACGGCAAACGACCCGCGGCTAACGTTCGTCAGTGAGCTGCTGTCTAAAGAACAGGTGGCTACGCTAAAGGACGTGCTCATGCAGTATAAAGACTGCTTCGCATGGAACTATTCCGAGAGTCCGGGGCTAGATCCGGGACTAGCTGTGCATAAATTGGCGATATCTCTAGACGTCAAGCCAGTCAAACAAGCACCAAGAAGTATGCGGCTTGAACTTGAAATGAGTATCAACGCCGAAGTCAAGAAGCTAATCGACTCCAACTTCATCCAAGAAGTTCAATACCCCGACTAGATCGCTAACATTGTCCCAGTGATGAAGAAAAATAGGACGGTGCGGATCTGCGTGGACTTTCGGGACCTCAATAAAGCCTGTCCAAAGGATGATTTTCCCGTACCGGTTACCGAGCTGATGATAGACAACACGTCCACTCACGAAGTCTTCTCCTACATGGATGGCTCATCAGGGTACAATCAAATAAAGATGCATCCTAAAGACCAGAAGCATACCGCTTTCCGGACTCCTCTGGGCATATTCTGCTACAAAGTGATGCCTTTCGGTCTGAAGAATGCCGGCGCTACCTATCAGAGGGCCATGGTGAAGATTTTTGATGATCTCATACATGAAATCGTCAAATGCTATATTGACGACCTCGTGGTGAAAAGCAAATAGCACGAGGAGCATTGGGAGCATCTAAAGATAGTATTCCAACATCTTCGGAAATACAGCCTGAAAATGAACCCTCTCAAATGCGCATTCGGAGTTTCCTTGGACAAATTCCTAGGATTCATCGTATGACACCGGAGCATCGAAATAGACCCGTCAAAGATTAAGGCGATTATGGAAATGCCTCCTCTAAGAACTTTTAAGCAACTGCGGTCTCTACAAAGAAAGCTCATGTATATCCGTCGGTTCAAAGCCAATCTCTCCGGCAAATGCCGCCCCTACAGTCATTTAATGAAGAAGGGGACCCCTTTCGTCTGGGATCGTAAATGCCACGGTGCACTCGACGAAATCAAGCAATACCTGCAGAATCCGCCGATACTGACCGCTTCAGTCAAAGGAAAGCCCCTCATCCTATACACAACAACCCTTGAAGGTTCTTTAGGCGTGCTATGGGCATTGGAGAATGATCAAGGGAAAGAGAGAGCCCTCTACTATTTGAGTCGAGTTCTCCTGGGGGAAGAAAACAACTACCCCCCATCGAAAAACACTGCCTGGCGTTAATCTTCGCGATAACGAAGCTCAGACACTATGCGTTGGTGCATGAGGTCCATCTCATATCAAAAGTGGATCCTCTCAAATATTTGATGTCAAAAGCCATACTAACGGGACGGCTTGCTAAATGGGCCCTACTCTTAATGGAATTTTTGATAACATACCGACCGCTCAAGGAAGTGAAAGGCCAGGTCATCGCCGACTTCTTTGCTGAGCACCCAATACCTGGCGACTCACCTTTAAATTGCGAACTGCCGGACGAGCATACGTTTGACACGATCGATGGGGAGAAAGGGGGAGTGATACCCGATGTGAACTCTATTTCGACGGAGCATCTTCAGTGAAGAAGCGACAGCACAACACCCCTATAATCAGATCTGGGGTAGGCCTTATCTTCGTGACTCCGCAAGGAGGGATAATGCGCTTTGCCTTTTCCCTAACAGAGCCGATGATAAACAATGAAGCAGAATATGAGGCTTTGATAGCAGTTCTTGAGATCGCTGTCGACATGGAAATCGAAAACCTCCTTATATACGGAGACTCCCAGCTGGTCGTTAGTCAAGTAAGCGGCGACTATCAAACGTGCAAACCAGAGTTGGTAAAGTATGGAGAGAGAGTGCAACAATTGCTGACTCAAATCCCTTCCTACATTCTGGAAAGCATACCGCGTACAGAAAATAGCAAGGCGGATGCATTAGCCAAACTCGCTAAAGAACTGGCTTACGAAAACCCCGATGACGTAAGGATCGTTGTATAAATCCGTCGGGTTGTTGCACCAGCGGAAATATCTCCGGAGTCGTCTGAAGAAAAGGAAGCGACCAAGCAAACAACCCTACAAATAAAAGACCAGGAAAAGGCTAAGAATTAGAGAGATATTTTTATAGACTACTTCAAATCCCGTCGAACACCTGAAGATGCATCCTCAAGACATCAGCTCATAAAACGAGCTATGTCTTTCGCCTTCGTCAACGATACTCTATATAGAAGATCGTTCGACTCTCTGTGGCTAAGATGCCTGGGACTGGAAGAAGCAAGGAGAGTTGTCCAAGAAACTCACGATGGATTCTGCGGTTCTCATCAAGCCGGGCCAAAGATGAAGGTGAGGATCAAAAAGATGGGCTGCTATTGGCCCACGACGATTCAGGATTGTCTCAAATACGCAAAGCAGTGCCACTCGTGCCAAATTCATGGAGAATTCATCCACCAGCATCCAAACCCGCTACACCCAACGGTGGCTAGCTGGCCGTTCGAAATGTGGGGATCCGACATAATTGGGCCCATCGAACCAGCGTCATCCAGAGGACATCGGTTCATATTGGTGACAACCGATTACTTCTCTAAGTGGGCAGAAGCAGTACCGCTAAGAGAAGTGAAGACGGAGAATATTCTCCATTTCTTCAAGACACACGTCATTTATCGAGTTTGCACTCCGCGACGGATTATCTTCGATAACGGGCCAGCCTACAGAAGTCACAAAATCAGCCGCTTCACACAGCGGCATAATATAGACCGGAGATAATCTTCGGTCTATAATCTACGAGCTAACGGTCTAGCTGAGGCTTTCAACAAAATCTTGACGAAAATCATAAAGAAGACGGTGTCCAAAAATAAAAAGGACTGGCATGAGAGACTGCATGAAGCTCTCTGGGCTTACCGAACCACGTTCGAAACGGCCACAAATACAACGCCATTTGCGTTGGTATTCGGCACGAAAGCAGTACTCCCCTTGGAGATAAAGCTACCCTCTCTACGAGTGGCGGTTCATTACGAGCTAACAGACGAAGAGAATGCTCATCTTTGGCTTGAGGAGCTCGACGCCCTTGATGAAACTCGTCTCATGGCGCAGCAAAACCTAGAAGCTTACAAAACAAGGATGACGCGCTCATACGAAAGATTAACTAGGCCGAGAACATTTCGCCAAGGAGAACTCGTGCTAGTGGTCAAGAGACATATGATCCCTAATCGTGCCAAACGGGAGAAATTCGAGCCGAACTATGAGGGCCCGTACATCATAGACAAAGTCTACCAAGGTGGGGCTTACTTGCTCATGGATATGCATAGTGAAAGACCCTTCAGGCCAATAAACGGCCAGTTCCTGAAAAAATACTACGCCTGACGAGTCACGGCCCAGGTCAACGATAGATGACGATGCCTATGTCCGCTCGCTATCTTCCCAATCCCAAACTCTATAAGTAGTATCCGGCGAAATCTCGCCTCAAAATCGCTATGGACCGAAACGTCCCTAAACTAACAAGGGACCGAGATGTCCTAAAACTAGCTACGGACCGAAACGTCTTTAAACTACTACAAACCGCAGCATCCTTGGGCTGACGCAAAAAAAAAACGGTACGTCCATAAGCAAGATGGACACGGATGAAAACCCGAAAGGGTACCGTGAGTAAAAACGGCAAGGCTACCGACGATGTTTGTGAAAACCCGAAAGGGCGCAGACTCGCAAAAAAAAAATTTCATGCACACTTGCAAGATCCTCTCGACCTTGTAAGGAGAAAATACCTGCATAAGATTCTTATGACTCACAAGGGAGCAACACACTTAAGGATCCTCGTGATTCTTGAGGAGAAATTACACTTACGAGATCCTCATGACTTGTAAGGAGAACCCTTTTATGAGACCCTCACGGCTCATAAGATTCAAAAGCCTTAAGCTACAGGGATCTGAACCTGTTCTTAAGCCATCACATTTCCCAGACTGCCCTACAAACGGTTCAATGTTGACCCTTGTATACAATCCACGGGCATAAATAAACGTCTCCCCCATCAAGTTCCACCGATGGCGTGAAACATCCTCACTTGGTGAACAACACTTGTAAGTCCTCTCGATTTACAAGGAGAAAATTCTCTTGTGAGATCCTTATGAATTATAAGAGACCATACACTTAAGAATCCTCACGATTCTTAAGGAGAAAACACACTTATGAGATCCTCACGACTCGTAAGGAGAAACATATTTATGAGACACTTACGGCTCATGAAGTCAAAAGCCTTAGTCGACAGGATCTTAATCCTATTTGCTAAGCCACCTTTGTTCGAACCGACAAAAGGGCAAATGATGATTCGTTCCTGGCAACGTTCTAGTAGTAGCGATGCTGATGCGTAAATCGATAACAGATTTCAAGACCTTTCATGGCAAGTGATTATTCACTCCTGGCAATATTCCAGTCACAGCGATGCTGATGCTAAGATTGGTGTCAGATCCCAAGTTCCATACTCGCAGCGAAAAGTCAGCGAGCCATAAATGCATATGAAATAGCCGAAATGATAGGGCAACTTGCAACAAAATCAGCAAGTAAAATATATGCATACAAAAATAGCCGAAATGATTGAGCAACTTGCAATAAAAAGCAGCGAGTAAAAAGAAAAATAGTCGAAATGATTAGGCACCGCGAAAAATAGCTGAAATGATTGGGCAATCGCGTCTTTCGCGATATAAAAAGCTGAAATGATAGAGCATCGTGGAAAGAAATAAAAAAAATGAAAGAATGAAACTTTTGCCCTGCAGGTAAGTCCATACTGACCCCTGTATACAATCCATGGGTATAAACGAAAAGGGAACCACATGTCCCAACAAACTCTGTCAAAGGGAAAGTTAGATCTCGACAGCAACATCTGCATCCCAGAAGACTAACAACGGTGTTCCTCCTCATGCTAGTAGGGCACGGACACGGTACCAACAATCGGAGTCATGGCAAAGTCCCCAGTTCCAATACTCTACGGTTCACAGACAACTTAGAGTCAGCCCCGACACCGCAGAAAGCGAAGCAAGTCAACCCGACACCGCAGAAAGCGGAGCAAGTCAGCAAATGACCTCCGTCTCGGAAATACATCAGCCAATGACCTTCGTCTCAGAAACAAGTCAGCCAGTGACCTCCGTCTCGGAAATACGTCAGCAAATGACCTCTGTCTCGGAAACACGTCAGCCAATGACCTCCGTCTCGGAAACACGTCAGCCAATGACCTCCGTCTCGGAAATACGTCAGCCAATGACCTCCGTCTCGGAAATACGTCAGCCAATGACCTCCGTCTCGGAAACACGTCAGCCAATGACCTCCGTCTTGGAAACACGTCAGCCAATGACCTCCGTCTCGGAAATACGTCAGCCAATGACCTCCGTCTCGGAAACACGTCAGCCAATGACCTCCGTCTTGGAAACACGTCAGCAATTGACCACCGTCTCGGAAACACTGCAAAGCACGTCAGCAAGTAAAATATATGCATACAAAAACAAGTCATCCAACGACCTCTGTCTCAGAAACACGTCAGCAAATGACCACCGTCTCGGAAACAAGTCAACCAACGACCACCCTGTCGGAGCAATGCTTCGACTCGGAAGCAAGTCAACTCATCAACCACTTACGAGTCTTCTCGACTTGTAAAGGAGAAAATTCTCTTGTGAGATCCTTACGACTCTCAAGAGAAAACGCACTTAGGAATCCTCATGACTCCTAAGGTGAAAATACACCTACGGGATCCTCTCGACTCGTAGAGAGAAAAGTCTTTATGAGACCCGCACGACTCATAAAGTTGAAAAGTCTCAGGCGGCAGACGTGAACCTGTTTCCTAAGCCATCGCTACCCCATAAATAGTTTAAGATGAACTGTTATCTATCATCTACAGGCTACACTTACGAGAGTAACATGCCAACAACACAGCAAAGAACAAGAAAGCAAGAAGATGAACAAGCAGTCATCTCAAGGGCCAAAGACCCTATTTATAGGCAGGGGAAGCTGATTCAACTTCAAAAAAGATCCAACGGTGGAAAAACTGCCACCGCTGCACTCACGTGTACGCCACGTGAGTCCAACGGTGGGGGCATTTGTTTCCCACAATAAGATAGCAAAGCTCTGTTCAAAATTTGAACTAAGTCAGCGCCTCATATGCAAAGCACGAGAGCGCTAGCTCCAAGAGTCAAAGACTCTGAGGCACGAGAGCGCTAGCTCCAAGAGCGCCAGCGCCATGAGTCAAAGACTCTGAGGCAGCGCCTCACGTGCAAAGCACGAGAGCGCTTGCGCTAAAAGCGCCAGCGCCAAGAGTCAAAAGACTCTGAGGCAGCACCTCACATGCAAAGCACGACAGCGCCAGCGCTAGAACTAAATGTTCTCCACTCTTAGATCAAAGATCCAACGAAGATGATAAATCATCAAATTACAGAATTAAATTCTGTTGAGGAAATACTCCTCAAATCTTTCCAAACAAGAAAGATTGTGCTCTGTAAATAAGAGCACCGTTAGATAAAAAATCCAATGGTGATTAAAAATCACCAAGATACAGAATAAGTTCTGTATGGGAAAATATTTTCCCAATCTTGCTAAAAACAAGAAAGATGTCTTCTGTAAAATAGAAGTTCTTGGATCAAATATCCAACGGATGAAATCTCCAAATCAATCAGAGATCTGTCAATGAGAGATTTCCTTGACCGATTCAACAAATAAGCCTCCTCTATATAAAGGGTCCAAGACTTCAAGTCTTAAAAAAAAAGAGAAACCTCCCCATAAGTTTCAAAAAAAAAGAGAAACCTACCCATAAGTTTCAAATTGAAAAAAGAAAAAAAGAGAACCCCCCATAAACTTCAAGTTAAAAAGAGAAAACAGAAAGAAAAACCCTAGGTAAGAGAAAGAACAAAACACAGAGAATATCTCATCTCTTTTTCACCTCCATAAGAGTTTAACTCTTCTAAAAAGAACTTAGTTCTTTGTTCTCCGCCAAAAGACGCGACCGGAACGTTGGGACGTCCGGGCCTGAATTCCGAGGGCAAATGCTAATTGGTACTATCTGTCCACCTCTCCGAAAATGCCAAGTTGATTTATGACACCAAGTATCGTAGGTTTAAACGGATGCGGACGATGTAGCAGACTTCGTCAAATTCCCCCTTATTTGAGGGGTTTTTGATTGTGGGGGCACTCTTCCCTGCAGGCGCAAGCCCCTGCAATTAATTACGCTACCGTATCGCGGTAACCACTTTCTCCTTCTCTAGATGGTCACTTCGTGTCGTGTATGTTTGTTTGGTTTTTGGTTGCCCGTGGATTGTATACGGAGACCAATTTATGTTATTGCCCATAGAGCGTGGATTAGTCTAAATCTGTATTTTCTTAGTTTTGGGTTTGGGGTTGGGTTTAAGGATATGTTAGTCTCATTTGAGACTAAGATCAACTTAAACGTTTGTTAAGGATACATTAGTCTAATTTTAAACTAAGATCAACATAATGAGATCGTTTAGATCCAACAAAAGAGCGTTTGGACTCTATTATTTAGTTCAGGGACATTGCGTTCGATTACCAGTTTAAGCACATGGTGGTCCAATGTTAGTTTAAGGACATTACGGTCCAAGGTTAAGGACATTATAGTCCATGAGCTTAAGGACCCCACAGTCCGAGGTTAAGGACATCATAGTCCATGGGTTTAAAGGGACCCAACAGTTCAAGGTTAAGGACATCATAGTTTATGGGCTTAAGGACCCTACAGTCCAAGGAATGATTGGCTATCGGGACCCGTCAACTCTCTGAAGACGTTGAAGGATTACAACGAAAAATATCAAAGGAGTGAAGAGATGTACTCTTGAACCAAAGTTGATTTGGGAAATCTGTAGTTCAATTTGGAACTAAGATCAATTAATTATATTATGAGCACATGGGCTCAGTTAAATCTGAATTGAGGACTTATGGCCAACTTGGGCTAAGTCCAATTAGATTTGAAATGTCGGCCCTTTGTTGGACTGTTGAACATTTATCTTGGTTCAGCCATCCCATTATTTAGCAATGCTAAACAGGGGTTTGGGACTCTGACAACATTTTGTCTTTGGCTGTCACACTAGCCATTCATTATAGCACTGGATTTTAAGGTTCATTTGAAGTGGAGATTTGCCTCTGGAAAACTTAACCAATTTGGGCTAAGCTTGGCTTTAAAATAGTGTTAAACACTAGAGGGTACTTGGTGATCATGTGCTCCCACGTGATATGCTGAAAATAATGTTAAACACTAAGGACGAGGCGCTTAAAGTAGTGTTTAAACACTAAAATTGGTTTGGTCACGTGGGGTCATGTGAGGCATCTGAAGATGGGGCCAGACTTTCTTTATTTTGTTCTCAGAATATTCAAATAAGTGTTAAACACTTTTATCACGTGTGGACACATGATAGTGTCCATGTATTGAGTCTTAATTCCTCTGTTTTCCTTTTTTTGCCCTTTAAAAAAGGTGTTTGTCAGGGGTCACGTGGGGACACATGAGGCGCCCTTAAATTAGTACCGCCTTTGGCTTTATTCTCTTTTATTTTGAGGGTCACGTGGGAGCACATGAGGCATTGCCTCTGGGCAAATTCCTTCTTATTTTGAGGAGTCCATTAAAGGGTCACGTGGGGGCACGTGAGCATCCCTTATTCATTTCATTTTGTTCGTTGGGATAAAGGGTCACGTGTTACCACGTGATCATATTGGATATTTGATCTTTACGTGCATGGAGAGCTTTAAGTCTCTTGTTTTAAGAATTAAATTCTTATATAGGGTTAAACCCTAGTTTTATTTGGAGTATTTGAATTCCTATGAATTAGGGAGAATTAAATTCTCATATAGGGTTAAAACCTAGTTTCATTTGGAGGAATTAAATTCCTATGAATTTGGGAGAATTAAATTCCTCAAAATCAATTCTCCCTCTAAGTTTTGGATCTGCATGGCAGAATCTCCCCGATGAGAATTAATTTCTCAACTTGTGGGGAGATCTGATTCTGCACATCTTCAACCAAAGGAAGAACTAAGTTCTTATTCAGAAGAGTTAAACACTTAAATTGAGAATTAAATTCTCTTTTTTTAATAGAACTTAGATCTCTTTCCCCTTTCTCGCCTGGTGTTTTTTTCTCTTCTGTGGAAATCTTCTTTTCTCTCTGTTGTTGTATCTCCCTAAAAAAACTTCCAAAAAGCTCCTTCAATTCTCTTCTTGGCTCCTATTTATCGGAGAAAGAAAAGAATCAGTTTGTTTAGTCAATCTTTCATCGAAAGATTTTAATTGATTTTGTAACCAACATGATCTTTTAGATTACTCAGTGAATTTTATTCACCATTGGATTTTTAATCCAAAAGATATTATGTTTGTTATTCTTGGTGAATTTCAGGGAAATCTTTCCTTGTATAGAATATTTCTATAAATTGGTGATTTTTAATCACCATCGGATTTTTAATCCAACGGTGCTCCACTTTACTGAACACAATCTTTTTTGTTCGGAAAGATTTAGAGAAATATTTTTCCAGTTAGGGTTCTCGATTCGCTCTTAATTAGAATTTAATACTATTAGTTCAGAAGGCTTAAGAGCCTATCACGTGTTGGCACGCGACCCCCCTGATTAAACATTTTAACCAGAATTTAATTCTGTTGTTTTAAAGAACTAAGGAATCATCACGTGTCAGCACGTGACCCTTGGTCACGTGTGAGCACGTGATGCCCCATTGGGGTTTTTCCTTACTGTTTTATTATACCTTTTAATTCCTTCAGTGGGTTTTTAAAAGGCCCATCACATGTGGGCACGTGTTTTCTATTGATTAGAATTCAATTCTCTTATAGCAGAGTCCCTAAGAAACCATCACGTGTCAGCACGTGACCCTTGGTCACGTGTGAGCACGTGATGCCCCATTGGGGTTTTTCCTGATATTTTATGAGGGAATAAATGCCCCCACAGCGTTGTTCTTACGTGTTTGCACGTGAGTGCAACGCTGTCATCTTTTATGGCCGTTGGATCTGCTTAGGGAAGGGGGAAGATGAACCGTTTCCCATCACATCCTATAAATGCAGAGGTCCCTTCATAAGCGCCTCCACTCTTTCATCTTCTTCCCTGTTCATTTTCCTTTGAGAATTTAATTCTCTTTCCCAGAGCTCAGTTCTCTTTTTCAAAAATTTTCAGAGTTTAACTCTGTCAACAAAAGATTTTCTTTTTCAGGTAAGGATCTTGAATGGCTGAAGAACTTCTTGTAGAAATTTTCTTTGGATTTTAAATCCACACCAAGGGTTTTTCCCTTTAACAAGAACCCGTTTTTCCAAGTTCTTTAAAATAACGTCCAACCTTTAAATAATAAACCCCTTTTGTTAGGGCTTCTCTGATCTCAGGGATCGATGGTGATACTTGTCTTCCCTGTGGAATTTAATTCCATTTCAAAGAGCTTAGGTCTGAAAATGTTTTCTGGGAATTTAATTTCTCTGTTCAAAAGGAACTTAATTCCTTTAAAGAACTCAGTTCTTCACAGAGAACTTTCTTGGGATTTTCTTGCCCTGAGTTGTTCTTTGCAAAAATGCTTCCTTATAGACCCTTCATGATTTGCATAGAGTTCTTACGGTGGGTTTTCTCCTTGGGGAATGTGTAGAGTTGTTTCAATCCCCCGTTTATTTAAACAAGCATTCTTCTTGATTGGTTTATCCATTAAATTCTCACTGATCTTTATTATGGCTGCTCATTTATATGATCTTGACGAGATCATTTCTTATGGAGACATTCGCGCACAGGGCCGCAGCCAGAACCAGGAGTTCACCAATGCTCAGTGTGCTGAGATCATGAGCCGCTTCAACGAGTACAACGGTCGACTACTCCCTTGTCGCTCTTCTCTTTTGAAACTCATTATGAGGGCGATCTGGGAAGCACTCCCTTTGTTCTATGCAGGCATGCCGCTTAAGGCTTTGGATAATGCCGAAGATAAGGTACACTCAGTGTATCTGAAGGGCCTAATCTCAAAGAAAAGGCGAAACAATCTTGTTGATATTCTGCATCAAGATTTCCAACAAGCGGCGATACTCTCTGCCTATCGGAGGGTAGAGGATATCAGCGGAGATCCCGACGCTTGCGAGCATGAGAGGAAGCACACGAGAATGGCCAGAGAGGCCAGAAACATTTTAGACGGCCTTACTTTTGAATTCCTCAATCCGTGTCCCAGATTTGATGTCTTACCATTGTAACATTTTCTCTTATTTTTGTACGAACTTTCAAAGTATGAATGATAAGTTTTTCCTTTCCCTTTTGTGTTTGCATGCCTTCTTTATGAAATTCTGTCATATTGTTGCTGCTGCTCACGTGTTTGGCATGTGAGGCACTATTGGGGATTTTGATCTCATATCGGCATCCACTCACGTGTTATTCACGCGTGACACTGTTTTAAATTTCAGTACATGCCAAGGTTGGTGCTCACGTGCCCTGCATGTGGGGCTCTATTGATGGGATTGTTTTAATTTCCCATGCCATATTTTCTGTGTACAATATTGAATGCAGAAAGGGAGCCTCGGAAATAGTTCCACCTCTTTGATTTCCAATGCTTTTCCTTTTTCTGGGCCTTGGAAATAGTTCTACCATGCAATATTTTCCGTGTATAGCATTGAATACTCCCCTTTACAACCTGGATCCATGCGTTTTTTTTCTCTCTTCACAGAGAAATCCATTTATTACTTAGGGTAATCATCTTGAGAAAACAACTAAGTGTTATGGCTTGCAACCGCTCCCATGATCGTCGACAACCATGGGAGGTGCCCGTTGAGGAGATGATTCCTCACTTTGCCGCGCGACTAGTGGATCCCCTCCTCACCGACGCTCAATGTGACGCGGTGATGTATGAGCTTCTGATTCGTAGGGGACCTCCTCTTCCAATGGGCTCCATTTGGCTTCGGACGATCTTTCTTGCCGTGCTTGCCGGCATCCCTCCTCACCCGGCAGAGATGACCCTTGCGATCCTTGAAGCGGCCTAAGACAAGCTCGAGTGTTCCTATGAGGCGTGCTTGATTACCCGGGATCTGAAAGATTTCTCGGTTCATCTGTTGGGCCAGATAAGAGCCCAGCAGGATATTATGTCTGCTTTTGCGGATGAACATGGCGCCAATCGGTGGGAAGCAACTCCTCACGAAAATAGCCGTTTCGACGTGCTGGAGAAGGCTGAGAGGGAGATAGAAAACCTTGCATTTTGTTTTGTTAACCCCTGTACCACTGATCCTTTGTTTGGTGACCTTTTTTCGGTAGCGTAGTATGTTTAAATTAATGTACTCTTCTTATCATTGGCTGTTGCATGCTTTCTGTTGAATTTTCATGTATGTCGTATACTCATACGTGCGTCTTGTTTGTGTAAATGAGCTTTTATATTTTCACATGGGAATTTTCTTTAAGTGCGAACACTATCGTTATGTTGCCTATATATCAGTGTTTTGGGTATCATTTCCTTTTAAACAGACATATCGTTGCGAGTGCCCGCTTGATAGGATACATATCCAAGTCTCTCCTTGTTGCCTCTCATATCCTATGCTTGCTTCAGGTCAAGTATTGTCATTGAACGGAGGCTTGTTTATATAGTATTGAGTGTATGCGCCTTCCTTCAGAGGTTGTGGCCGCAAAGGCGAGCTTACGGGGGTTGATTGAGCGGTGCGCTGCGAATATGCTATCATGCGAGAAAAGGCTCAGCCGAAAGCTTTCGGGGAGGGAGCTGGCTTCCAAAGCGCTAAGGGAGCTTCAAGATAATCTTACAGCCAAGACCACTCGGGCGTATGAACTTTGGCGGGTGCTTCAAGAAGCTATCAGGGAGGTGGTAGCCATTGATAAAGCCTTCATTTTCACTCGTGAAATGGTCGAAGCTCATAAGGTTATCGAAAAGGAGCTTGAAAGTTGGCTTGCCTCATACCAGGCCCAACAGGCTCAAGTGGAGGCCCGTCTCTTAACGATAATAAATCATGATGCTGAGGCCCAGCAGAAAAAGGATGAACTGGCAAACCTATTGAATCGTCCGCCGGCTTGAAGAATTGTATATTTTTTTATTCTTCTTTTGTACATACTCCTTTTAGTAAATGCATTTTTTGGATAATCTATTTTGATCTCTTTGCAGGACAGCGATGGCTTAGGAGTCTGGGTTAGGATCTGCCTCCTAAGACTTTTCAACTTTATGAGCCGTGAGGGTCTCATAAAGAATTTTCTCCCTACCGGTCGAGAGGATCCCGTAGGTGTAATTTCTCCTTAAGAATCGTGAGGATTCCTAAGTGCATTTTCTCTTGAAAGTCGTAAAGAACTCACAAGAGAGTTTTTCTTGCTTACAAGTCGAGAGGACCCGTAAGCGATTATTTCTTTTCTTGTCGGAGAGGGTGGCCTGCAGAAAATATATCTTGACCTCCCTGCGAAGCAACGATGGCTTGGGAGACAGGATTAGGATCTGTCTCCTGAGACATTTTAACTTTATGAGCCGTGAGGGTCTTGTTCCCCTCCGAACACAGAGACGCGACCGCGTGGGCTCGTCTTGCCTGAGATTCGGGGCAGATGCTATTTGGTGCTATCCGTCCATCTCTCCGAAGATGCCAAGTTGATTTATGGCACCGTGTATCGGAGGTTTGGACGGATGCGGCCGATGTAGCAGACTTCGTCAGATTCCCCCTCGCTTAAGGGGTTTTTGATTATGGGGACACTCTTCCCTGCAGGCGCAAGCCCCTGCAGTTAATTAAGCTACCGCATCGCGGTAACAACTTTCTCCTTCTCCAGAATTTCACTTCGTGTCGTGGGTGTTTGTTTTGTTTGTGGTTGCCCGTGGATTGTATACGGAGACTAATTTATGTCGTCGCCCGTAGGACGTGGATTAGTCCAAATCCGTATTTTCTTAGATTTGGGTTTGCGGTTTTGGTTTAAGGATACGTTAGCCATATTTGAGGGTAAGATCAACTTAAACGTTTGTTAAGGATACGTTAGTCTGATTTGAGACTAAGATCGACTTAATTGGATCGTTTAGATCCGACAAAAGAGCATTTGGGCTCTATTGTTCCAGTTTAGGGACATAGTGGTCCATCGCCAGTTTAGGGACATAGGGGTCCATATTTCAGTTTAGGGACATGGGGGTCCATGTTCCAATTTAGGGATGTGATGGTTCATTGGTAGTTTAAGGACATTGCGGTCCATTGCCAGTTTAGGGACATGGTGGTCCATTGAATGTATGGCCGTCGGGACCCGTCACCTCTCCGACGTCGTTGAAGGATTACAACGATAGGTGTCAGAGGAGTTCAGAGATGTACCCTTGAACCAAAGTTGATTGGTGGGTCAATAGTCTGATTTGGGACTAAAGTCTGTTTGAAGGTTTAAGGATACGTTAGCCATTTTTGAGGCTAAGATCAACTTAAACGGGATCGTTTAGATCCAACAAAAGAGCATTTAGGGGCTCTATTATTCCAGTTTAGGGACGTAGTGGTCCGCTGACAGTTTAGGGACATGGTGGTCCATGTTTGTGGCCGTCGGGACCCGTCACCTCTCTGACGTCGTTGAAGGATTACAACGATAGGGGTCAGAGGAGTTCCGAGATGTACCCTTGAACCGGATGTAAATTGATTTAAGAGAGCAGCCGTGCTCAGTCAATTTAATTTGAGAACTTACGGCCATGATTGGGCTAAGTCCAGTTGAGAATATTCAACGTTTTTCTTGATTTTTGGCCTATTAGGCCTGTGCTAGGGCTTTGCCCATGTTTGATAATGCATAGCATTAATCTTGGTCTCTGTTGGACCTTTATTTGGGCTCGGCCCTTTTTAAATGATGCACAACATCTGTTCTGGTCTGACAGACCCTTATCTGGGCTCTGCCCCTTTTTAAAAAAGAATGATACATTGCATTTGTTTTTGTTTGGGCTCTGCCCTTTTTGAAAATAATGCATAGCATTTACTAGGCCTGTTAGGCCTTTTTAATTGGGCTCAGCCCTTCTTTTTAATGATGCACTGCATCAATTAATCTGACTGAATGCCACGTGGCCTGTCAGGCGCTCTGCGCTAATTAATGAGCGCAAGCGCATGTGGAGGTGACACGTGTCACTCTCTGGTGAGCGCAAGCGCAGTTAGCGCAGTGTGCTGTGTCAGTGCGCTGCGTTGTTGCGCTGCTGCCACGTGGCGTGCCCTGGCGAGTTGCGCCAATTTCAGAGAAAAATACTCTATTTTAAAAGCGCATGGCGCAAATGATTCTGGAGCTGACACGTGGCGCTCCCTGGTGGCTTGCGCCAACCTAAGAGCGCAACAGTGCCAATTTTGCAAGTGCAGGGCACTGTTTTATATTTTGATCAATTTTAGATCAAAGAAAGCAAGTTTTTCTTGTTTTCAGAGAACCAGTGGTTCATAAAAAAGTGCAAGGCACTGTTATTATTTATTTTTATTTTTATTGAAGATCATTGAAGTTATTCTTAAATCAATGATCTATTTCAGAAGAACTTCTTCTTCTTTTTCATAAAGGTTTTTACCTTTTTTCTTGAGTTCTTCAAAATTCTTCAGAGCTCTTCTTTTTTTGTTGTTTTTCTGAAGTTTTTTGATGTCCATCCCCTTTTGAATTGAGGTCTAGGGGCCTTTATATAGTGCCCATAAATTTGTTAAATTTGTTAAAGAGATCTTTCTCTGAGTGATTTGGGGAATTTCCCCCACCGTTGGATCTTTGATCCAAGAGCTTCTGTTTTACAGAAGACAATCTTCTTGTTTTAACAAGAACAGAAAGATCTTACTGGAATTTAATTCTGTTTGGCGCAAACGCTCCAGCGCTTGACACGTGTCCGCAGCGCAAGGCGCAGCGCAACTGCGCTGCCACGTATCGCGCAGCGCAGAGCACCACGTGTCGCGCAGAGCAGAGCACAACTGCGCTGCCACGTGGCGCGCAGCGCAGATTGCGGCGCAACTGCGCTGCCACGTGTCGCGCAGCGCAGAGCGCAGATCATCTGAAGCGTTGCTTTATTAAAATTTGAATTTTATTTGAAAACAGAGCCTTGCTCTGATTGGGGAAACAGAAGCGTTGTTTCATCTCCCGTCTTGGAATTTGAACAGAGCTTTGCTCTGATTGGGGTAAACAAATGCCCCCCCACCGTTGCGCTTACGTGGCCCTCCAAACGTGAGCGCAGCGGTGGCAGAATTTCAACCGTCGCGGCAACTCTTGGAAGTTGAAAGGGCATTTGATGCCTATAAATAGGATCTTTGGTCCCCAACAGATGATTGTCATCTTTAGAATTTTTACTTTCAAAACTTCAGAGCCTTGCTCTTGCCTTCAAGAATTCCCAGAGTTAGATTTTCTTTAAAAGAAACTTTTTAGGTAAAAACTAATCTTGAATTAAATTAATTTTAATTAATAGAGCCTTGCTCTCCATAGATCCCTAATCTAAAGAAAACCCATTTAGGGTTTCACTTAGCAGAGCTTTGCTCTAAAGGGGTCTAAGGAGAACTAAGGAGAACCCTATTAGGGTTCCATTAATAGAGCTTTGCTCTCTAAAAGATTTTCCTTGTATTTTCTTATTTCATTAATGGGGCTTTACTCCTTCCAAATCATATAAAAAAACTCTTAAGAGTTTTTTCATTGATCTTGGAGTTTAAAGACGACATTTTATTCTTCGGTGCATTATATCGCTTTGCTTAATCAGTCTTTCTGATAATTTTGTTGATTCTCTTTCACAGAAACAATAGACGCCCACATGTACGATCTTGATGAGATCATCTCTTACGGGGACATCCGCCGACTTGGCCGTTCTCAAAATCGAGAGTTCACAAATGCGGAGTGTGCTGAAATCATGAGCCGCTTCGACGCATATAACGGTCAGCTGCTTCCCCGACGTTCCTCTCTCCTGAAGCTTATCGTGGGAGCCATCTGGGAAGCGCTTCCCCTATTCTGTTCTGGCGTGCCGCTTGGGGCGTTGGATGCTGCTGAGGATAAGGTGCATTCAGTGTATCTGATGCACCTAATCTCGAAGAGACGGCGAGACAATCTTGTCGATCTCCTGCACCAGGCTTTCCAACAGTCCGCCATACTTGCTGCTTATTGGAGGGAGGAGGACATCAGGGGGGACCCCGACGCTTGTGATCGCGAAAGAAAGCACACTAGAATGGTTCGCCAGGCTTGGAAAGTCTTAGATAGGGTTACTTTCGAGTTCCTCAATCCATGTCCTGGGTCTGAGGTTATACCATTGTAGACATTTTAATAATGTTGTTATTTATTTCTTTATGATTGTAAGAACCCTTTTGTACTATGAATGGAAATTTTTTTATTTTAGCCTGTCTCATTTCTCGTTCTGAGTCTTTTGCACACACATGAATGGATGTGTCTCGAACGCTTGATCAAATGCAAATCGAATGTCCTTTCTGTCGCTTCTCTCTTTCTTTTATTATCAGTATACTGCTTTAGTAAACATGGTTGATAGGTGATAAAGCGAGCATCCTGTATTGGCTTCTTCAAAAGGCAGCGATGGCTTAGGCCGCAGGTTCAAATCTGCTGCCTAAGACTTTTTAACTCTATGAGCCGTGAGGGTCTCATAGAGACTTTTCTCCCTACGGATCGAGAGGATCTCGTAGGTGGATTTTCTCCTTAGGAATCGTGAGGATTCCTAAGTGCGTTCTCTCTTATAAGTCGTAAGGATCTTATAAAAGAATTTTTCCCTCTTACGAGTCGAGAGGACCCGTAAGCGGTTGTTTCCCTCCTTGTCGAGATTCGACGTTGGAGAGTGAGACCCGTGGATAGTATGCAAGAGACCAATTTGGGCCAACTTGCAGGGTCCCAGTGCTTAGGAAACAGGTTTCTTTTGTGCCCACTGCCTAAGGCTTTATCTCACGAGTCGAGCCGCATCGAGCATTTCTCGCAAGAACATCCTAACGTCACAATTAACCTCTGCTCTTTACGACAGAAGTCCGTTAGGGTCTGTGGTACTTAGGGTTTTGGCCGTCGTACGGTCGCATAAGCTGATATATTCCTCGATAGGCAATCGTGCTGTTCGAGTAGCCCTGCGACTGCCGTGTCTTTGATCCCTTCGGAGGCTGGACAAGACGTCTTCAAGCAATCTTCCTAGGCAGTTTGACCGTCGGAAGAGCAAGCGTTAGGAATTTGCCATGCCGCTTTTTACTTGAGGTTAGGCTCATTTTGGAGAGCCCCGATGAGTCATAACCACTCCGCGCTGGTGTGGGATGATCTCCGATAGTCTTTCAGGTTTTATGTGAGTTGCCGTCAAGACCCTGAAGCTAGGAATTTGGCCTTTGCTTCGTTTGCTGGCATCGCGTCTGCTGTATCGAGACGAATGTCGCGATTGTCTCTGGGTTGCTGGTGAACCGTCGAGGTTTGGAACTAGGGATTTTGCCGTGGCTCCGTTAGTTTGATTGTCGCGTCTGAACCCTACTGGAGGAAGAATGCTGGGGTGACAACTCGTCTGCTGTATCGAGACGAACGTCGCGGTTGTCTCTAGGTTGCTGGTGAACCGTCGAGATTTGGAACTAGGGATTTTGCCATGGCTCCATTTGTTTGATTGTGTTGCGTCTGCTGTGTTGAGACGAACGTCGAAGTGGTGACCATGTCGCGCTGGTTTGAGATGATCTCCAGTCGTCTTTCAGGCTTTATATGATTTGCCGTTAAGACCTCGAAGCCAGGAATTTGGCCTTCGCTTCGTTTGCTTTGTCACGTTCGAATCCTGTTGGAGGTAGAACGCTGTCGTGACATCTCGTCTGCTGTATCGAGACGAATGCCGAGGTGGAGCTGGGATTTTTCCGTTACTCCGCTTGTTTGATCATGGGGTCTTTCGTTGGCGTTGTATCTGCATCTTGATGGACTGCGAAGGAACGCCGTTGTTAACATCTCGTCTGCTGTATCGAGACGATTGTTGAAATGAAGCTGGGATTTTGCCGTCGCTTCGCTTTGTTTCGACCGCAAGGTCTTTTGTTGGTGTTGTATCTGCATCTCGATGGACTGCGAAGGAACGCCGTTGTTAACATCTCGTCTGCTGTATCGAGACGATTGTTGAAATGAAGCTGGGATTTTGCCGTTTCTTCGCTTTGTTTTGACCGCAAGGTCTTTTGTTGGCGTTGTATCTGCATCTCGATGGACTGCGAAGGAACGCCTTTGTTGATTCTTAGGCCGTAGATATTGCCGTTAAGATTTGGACCTAGGGACTATGCCGTGGCTCCATTTCATTGTGATTCTGAGGTCGGTTGTTGACGTCAAGACGTTGAAGCTAGGGATCCTCCTTTTGCTCCGTTTGTTGACATTGTGCCTGCAATATTGCGACAAATGTCGAGATTTTCTCTAGGTTGTCTATGAACCGTCGAGATTTGGCTTCGCTTTCTGGTGGAGCCTGTTGGGAAGATATGGTTCCCTCTTTGTTTGTGCCCCTGGATTGTATACAGGGATCAATGTGATCTCACCTGTAGGGCATAATTTTCATTTTCATTTTATTTCTTTCCGCGATGCTCTATCATTTCAGCTTTTTATATCGCGAAGGTCGCGATTGCCCCATCATTTCGTCTATTTTTCGCGGTGCCCAAACATTTCGGCTATTTGTTTTATTTTTACTCGCTACTTTTTATTGCAAGTTGCCCAATCATTTCGGCTGTTTATTTTATATTTACTCGCTGTTTTTTTACGAGTTGCCCCATCATTTCGGCTATTTTGCATGCATACATTTTTACTTGCTGATTTTGTTGCAAGTTGCCCCATCATTTCAGCTATTTCATATGCATTTTTAGCTTGCTGATTTTTTTTTATCACGAGCGTGGAACTTGGAACTTGGTGCCAATCTCAGCATCAGTATCGCTACAACTGGAATATTACCAGGAGCGAATCATCATTTGCCATAGAAGGACTCGAAATTTGATACCGTTTTAGGCATCAGCATCGCTACAACTGGAATGTTGCCAGGAGCGAATCATCATTTGCCTCTGTCGATGTCGAACAAAGGTGGCTTAGCGGACAGGGTTAGGATCCCGTCGACTAAGGCTTTTGACTTCATGAGCCGTAAGGGTCTCACAAAGGTATTTCTCCCTACAAGTCGTGAGGATCTCGTAGGTGTGTTTCTCCTTAGGGATCGTGAGGATTCCTAAGTGCATGTCCCTCTGTAAGTCGTAAGGATCTTATAAAAGGGTTTTCTCCTTATAAGTCGAGAGGACTTACAAGGGTTGTTCACCATATAGACATATCCCTAGTCACGGGGTGTGACTTGGTAAGGGAGATGTTTGTTCGCGCCCGTGGATTGTATAGAAGGGTCAGTATTGAGCCACTTGTAGGGCAATAGTGGAAGGTTGTGGGAGTTGCTTAAGAACAGGTTCAGGTCTCTTTAACTTAAGACTTTCAAATCTTATGAGCCGTGAGGGTCCCATAAGAGAGTTCTCCTTACGAGTCATAAGGATCTCGCAAGTGTATTTTCTCCTTAGGAATCGTGAGGATCCCTAAGTGTGTTGCTTCCCTGTGAGTCGTAAGGATCTCACGCGGGTGATTTCTCCTTACAAGGTCGAGAGGACCTTGTAAGTGTCTTTCAACGAGGTTGCGCCCTTTCGGGTTTTTACAAACACTCGCCGGTAGCCTTGCTGTTTTTACTCACGGAGCCCTTTCGGGTTTTCATCCGTGCCCATTTCGCTTATGGACATACCTTTTTTTTAACGAGGTCGCGCCCTTTTGGGTTTTCATGAACACTCGCCGGTAGCCCTGCTGTTTTTACTCACGGAACCCTTTCGGGTTTTCATCCGTGTCCATTTCGCTTATGAACATACCGTCTTTTTTTTTAACGAGGTCGTGCCCTTTCGGGTTTTCACGAACACTCGCCGGTAGCCCTACTGTTTTTACTCACGGAGCCCTTTCGGGTTTTCATCCGTGCCCATTTCGCTTATGGACATACCGTCTTTTTTTTAACGAGGTCGCGCCCTTTCGTGTTTTCACGAACACTCGCCGGTAGCCCTGTTGTTTTTACTCACGGAGCCCTTTCGGGTTTTCATCCGTGCCCATTTTGCTTATGGACATACCGTTATTATTATTATTATTATTATTATTATTTGTCAGCCTGAGGATGCTGCGGTAGTAGTTTAAAGACGTTTCGGTCGTTTGCAAGTTTTAGGATATTGCGGTCCACTATTAGTTTAAGGACATTTCGGTCCGCTGTTAGTTTAAGGACGACTCGGTCCGTCATTAGTTTAAGGACGTTTCGGTCCATCGTTAGTTTAAGGACGTTTCGGTCCGCTGTCGCCGTATTCGAGGCGAATCTCTAGTTTACTGACTTTTCGGTCTATGCGGTTTTCTCTATGACTGAACATGATGCCCCCGGCGTATCCATCTTTCTCGGAGCGTGCGGTTGTGGCGGGCTCACCTTCCAGCTTTCAGACAGCGCGAACTTGCCCTGTTGGTATTGGTCTTCAACCCAGTTTTTGAAGACGTAGCAATTCTCGATCAGGTGACCCACTGTTTGGTGATAAGGGCAATAATTAGGATTATTAACATCGCCTGGCCGCAACGGACGTTTTGGACTCGGCAGACTAATGAGTCTGTCGCGTACTGCTAGCTCGAACAGTCCCCTTGTTTTATCTTGCGGAAACGAGTAAGGACGTTTCAACTTTTCCTGGAGGGGTTGCCGCTTGTTGTTTCAGCAAATAACCGGTCTAGGGCTACTCGATTGCTGTTGAGTATTGGCAACGAGGGCTGTTTTTCCCTTCTCTTTATCCTTTTTGCTCGATTCTTTGTTTGCGGAACCGAAATTTTTTTCGAGTAGCGTGCGATTGCACGGCTGAACGTCCTCGCAAATCCTTAATTCTTTCATTTTTGAAATGGATTCCTTGAGGAGAGGGTTGAGGGCAGCTTCTTCGTTAGAGTCGCTTCCAAAGGTAATAATTTTCGATCCCTTGGAGTCGGCTATATGACAGTCGGCGGCGGCTCTTTTGCGCTCATCTATCGCATTTTTCTGATGTCTAGGAGCTTCACGCTTTGTCCTGTTGAAGTGTTGCTTTTGAGCGACATATCCTTGCCACCAACACTTAAAGGAGTCGCAGTCTTCGGTAGGATGTATGATCTTCTGATGATATAAGCAGAAGCTGGGATGCATCTCTATTCTACCGAGAGTATTTTCTTTAGAGGGTGGTAGCTTCATTCCCACTGATAGGGCTTTAGCAAACATTTTCCTCGTCTTGAATTTATTTTTATCCGCAGTGGATGACTTTTGATTTGACGAAAGTGCCTCGACTCTTTGGTCTAGTTGGCGGTGTTTGGCTCCTTCCAGTATGGCCATCTCACGCTCCTGATTGGTTTTAACTTTCAGACGAATCTCATTCAGGAAGGCATCGATCAACTCGTCTGACGGCCGCAGAATTTATGGTTCAGGTTCCGCCCTCGGTTTCTCGGCGCAAGGAGCCTCTTTATCATCCGCTAATGAGTGAGAGATCACATGACAAGTTTCCCCCGGTGCGTCCGTCTTCTTTGGAGTGTGTGGCTGTGGTGGGTTTACTTTCCACTTTTCAGACAGCTCGAACTTTCCTTGTAGGTACTGATCCTCGATCCATCCCTTAAAGACGAAACAATCTTCGATCGGGTGACTTACCGTTTGGTGGTAAGGGCAATAATTGGGATTATTGAGATTGCCTGGCTGCAACAGACGTTTTGGACTCGGCAGATTGATGAGTTTGTTGCGCACTGCCAACTCGAACAGTCTTCTCGTTTTATTCTGAGGAAACGAGTAAGGACGTTCCAGTCCCTCCTCGAGGGATGGGCGTGGACGCACATCGTTTTGGCGAACGACCGGCTTTGAGTTGCTCGGCTGCTGTTGAGTATTGGCGACAACGATCGCTTTTCCTTTCCCCTTTTCATTCCGAGGATCCGTCTTTGAATCAGATGATCTATGATCCATCTGATCCATTTGGGCCAACTTGTCAATCAAGGCCTGGAAGGTGGTTGGCCTGAAGTACATCATGAATTGCGAGATGGTCGCTTGCGGATCAAGAGTGCCTACGAACATGCCTACCGCAGGTGCTTCTTCGATGCGTTGTTCGCACTTCGACCATAAGTTTCGCCATCGTATTGCGTATTGAACCCATGTTTCGCCTGGCCTTACCCTGGCGTTGATCAATACGGTGATCGGGGTGCGCTCACTAGCGCTTGCAAATCTTTGTGTAAACAGTAGCTCCATCTCCGCAAATGTTTTGACAGAGTCGTTAGGTAGCTCCGAATACCATTCAAAGGCTGTTTCCGCTAAGCTGCCGACGAACTGGCGAAGCAGCAGTTTGTCGTCGCCTCCAGTGTTGCCGCATAAGGCCCTGAATTGAGCGACATGCTGATGTGGATTCCCCGTCCCTTTATATACATGGAACTTAGGGATTGTATATCCTGGCGGGTAACTGATTTGGTCATACCAGCTCGGGTATGGTCGCCCAGTTCTGACAACTTGACTAGCTGCCTCAGTCGCCTGGTGAACCCGTATCTACTGAGCTATATATTCGTCTAGGTCTGCTTTGGAGATTGTCTCCTCCTTGGCTGTTGACAGAGCCGGTGGAGGATTTGACGTTTCTCTCCCGTCATCTCCAAGGACGATCGGAGGATCTTCAGCAGGAGGATCTTGTTGGATCATCATACCCACCATATCCTGAAACAGAAAGGCCATTCGTTGTATATTAGCTGCTTGTTCCGCAGCCTCTTTGTCCTTCTTCTCAAGTATCCTGTGAAGGAATTCAGCGTCAGTTTCTTGCTCCTGACGTTGATCCGAGGACGCTTCGGGGCTTTCTTTCGGCCCAGTGAGCACGGCCATCGCGTTCATAATTTCTTGGAGCTTCTGCTGTTGCTCATGAGCTTTGGTCACTGACCGTGTAAGCGGTCTATGACCCGTGGATGCACAGCTGTCCTCTTTTCCCGACACCATGTATACCGTAGGCACCATCATGCCCCCAGACTTAGGGCATTTAGGCTTATTGTCCTTGACATTTGCTGCAGGAGTGGGGACCTTCTCCGGCCTTCTTCTCTTTTGAGTGGTCGACGTGGAGGGAGCCGTCGCAGCGGGCATCCAAGCGGTTGTCGCCCTTTGTTGTTTGACATGACGGTTCTTTTCTTGCTGAACCTTCGCCCTCTTCTGCCGGCAAGAGTGATCTTGAATGATTACCGAGTCCTGAACCCGTCGCCAGACCTTATAAATTTTGGAGGACAGCCGTTGAGGGGGCTGCTCCGGCTTTGTTTCTATAACATTTTCCGCAGGTGGAGGGGATCTTTTGAGAACCGCAGTTGGTGAATTTCTGCGTACCCTGTTTAGCAGCTCGAAGCTGTTCCCGGTTGGAACAGCAGCCTCAATTTCTACCGTTGGAGCTGATGGAGTTAGCCCGGAGGGGGAGTTTCCCCCAGTCTTCCTTATCCGGCGCCAGTGGCGACGTCGGGCATGACGGGTTGTTGGGATTGATTCAGCGACGGCTTTGTCTTGCCCCCTGTTCTGGGGAGGGGCTGCTGCCGGTGTCAGCCTCTTAAAGACCGACGTTCGTTGAGAAGCTGCGTCCATCCGATCAAAAACAGATTTCTGAGCGGGAGCGGGAACGGGGGTAGTCAGTCTTGCGAAGACCGACCCTCTGGGAAGAGAAGCTGCCTTGACGACTTCGAGAGCAGCTGTCTTTCTTAGGATGGCCACTTCAGGCATTATGGGCTTCTTGGTAGGCCCTTTGGAGCTCGAGTCCATCCTGGTGAAGACCGAGGAGTTGGAATTGGACAAACCGTTGAGAGGGGCCGTGGTAGTAGCAAGTCGATCGAAGACCGACTTCTTTGAAGCTTCCGATACGGGTATAGGGATGGTGAAGCTCGCTGGCAGGAGCATGGTCCCGAAAAACAGCCCTGTGGTGGCTTGAGTAATCTGCTCCACGGGCATCATGAACAAAGAGGCCGCTTGGGGCCCGTAGGTTATGCCCCCAGACGAGGCGGGGCGTAAGTTGCAGTTGCATGTGGAACACTTTGAGCAGGTGCCAGCCATTGATCCTTTGCTTTCTTTAGTAAGCAAAACGCCAAATCTTAGTACCTTGAAACCCAAGGGCAACCATTAACGAACCGCGATTGGTTCGCGAACACGACACACGAAGTGTGGAGTGGAAAGAGGAAAAGGTCCCACTGGGCGTGCCAGAATCTGTTCCCCTCCGAACACAGAGACGCGACCGCGTAGGCTCGTCTTGCCTGAGATTCGGGGCAGATGCTATTTGGTGCTATCCGTCCACCTCTCCGAAGATGCCAAGTTGATTTATGGCACCGTGTATCGGAGGTTTGGACGGATGCGGCCGATATAGCAGACTTCGTCAGATTCCCCCTCGCTTAAGGGGTTTTTGATTGTGGGGATGCTCTTCCCTACAGGCACAAGCCCCTGCAGTTAATTACGCTACCGCATCGCGGTAACAACTTTCTCCTTCTCCAGAATTTCACTTCGTGTCGTGGGTGTTTGTTTTGTTTGTGGTTGCCCGTGGATTGTATACGGAGACTAATTTATGTCGTCGCTCGTAGGACGTGGATTAGTCCAAATCCTTATTTTCTTAGATTTGGGTTTGGGGTTTTGGTTTAAGGATACGTTAGCCATATTTGAGGCTAAGATCAACTTAAACGTTTGTTAAGGATACGTTAGTCTGATTTGAGACTAAGATCGACTTAACTGGATCGTTTAGATCCGACAAAAGAGCATTTGGGCACTATTGTTCCAGTTTAGGGACATAGTGGTCCATCGCCGGTTTAGGGACATAGGGGTCCATGTTCCAGTTTAGGGACATGGGGGTCCATGTTCCAATTTAGGGACGTGGTGGTTCATTGGTAGTTTAAGGACATTGCGGTCCATTGCCATTTTAGGGACATGGTGGTCCATTGAATGTATGGCCGTCGGGACCCGTCACCTCTCTGACGTCGTTGAAGGATTACAACGATAGGTGTCAGAGGAGTTCAGAGATGTACCCTTGAACCAAAGTTGATTGGTGGGTCAATAGTCCGATTTGGGACTAAAGTCTGTTTGAAGGTTTAAGGATACGTTAGCCATTTTTGAGGCTAAGATCAACTTAAACGGGATCGTTTAGATCCGACAAAAGAGCATTTAGGGGCTCTATTGTTCCAGTTTAGGGACGTAGTGGTCCGTTGCCAGTTTAGGGACATGGTGGTCCATGTTTGTGGCCGACCCGTCACCTCTCTGACGTCGTTGAAGGATTACAACGATAGGGGTCAGAGGAGTTCCGAGATGTACCCTTGAACCGGATGTAAATTGATTTAAGAGAGCAGCCGTGCTCAGTCAATTTAATTTGAGGACTTACGGCCATGATTGGGCTAAGTCCAGTTGAGAATATTCAACGATTTTCTTGATTTTTGGCCTATTAGGCCTGTGCTAGGGCTTTGCCCATGTTTGATAATGCATAGCATTAATCTTGGTCTCTGTTGGACCTTTATTTGGGCTCTTCCCCTTTTAAATGATGCACATCATCTGTTCTGGTCTGACAGACCCTTATCTGGGCTCTGCCCCTTTTTAAAAAAGAATGATGCATTGCATTTGTTTTTTTTGGGCTCTGCCCTTTTTGAAAATAATGCATAGCATTTACTAGGCCTGTTAGGCCTTTTTAATTGGGCTCAGCCCTTCTTTTTAATGATGCACTGCATCAATTAATCTAACAGAATGCCACGTGGCCTGTCAGGCTCTCTGCGTTAATTAATGAGCGCAAGCGCATGTGGAGGTGACACGTGTTACTCTCTGGTGAGCGCAAGCGCAGTTAGCGCAGTGCGCTGTGTCAGTGCGCTACGCTGTTGCGCTGCTGCCACGTGGCGCGCCCTGGTGAGTTGCGCCAATTTCAGAGAACAATGCTCTATTTTAAAAGCGCATGGCGCAAATGATTCTGGAGCTGACACGTGGCGCTCTCTGATGGCTTGCGCCAACCTAAGAGCGCAACAGTGCCAATTTTGCAAGTGCAGAGCACTGTTTTATATTTTGATCAATTTTAGATCAAAGAAAACAAGTTTTTCTTGTTTTCAAAGAACCAGTGGTTCATAAAAAAGTGCAAGGCACTGTTATTATTTATTTTTATTTTTATTGAAGATCATTGATCTTGTTCTTAGATCAATGATCTATTTCAGAAGAACTTCTTCTACTTTTTCATAAAGGTTTTTACCTTTTTTCTTGAGTTCTTCAAAATTCTTCAGAGCTTTTCTCTTTTTGTTGTTTTTATGAAGTTTTTTGATGTCCATCCCCTTTTGAATTGAGGTCTAGGGGTCTTTATATAGTGCCCGTAAATTTGTTAAATATGTTAAAGAGATCTTTCTCTGAGTGATTTGGAGAATTTTCCCCACCGTTGGATCTTTGATCCAAGAGCTTCTGTTTTATAGAAGATAATCTTCTTGTTTTAACAAGAACAGAAAGATCTTACTGGAATTTAATTCTGTTTGGCGCAAACGCCCCAGCGCTTGACACGTGTCGCGCAACGCAAGGCGCAGCGCAATTGCGCTAGCGCATGTGCGCTGCCGCGTGTCGCGCAGAGCGCGGCGCAACTGCGCTAGCGCAACTGCGCTGCCACGTGGTGCGCAGAGCGCGGCGCATCTGAAGCGTTGCTTTATTAAAATTTGAATTTTATTTGAAAACAGAGCCTTGCTCTGATTGGGGAAACAGAAGCGTTGCTTCATCTCCCGCCTTGGAATTTGAACAGAACTTTGCTCAGATTGGGGTAAACAGGTCTCATAAAGAATTTTCTCCCTACAGGTCGAGAGGATCCCATAGGTGTAATTTCTCCTTAAGAATCGAGGGGATTCCTAAGGGTGTTTTCTCTTGAGAGTCGTAAGGATTCCACAAAAAAGTTTTCTCCCTTACGAGTCGAGAGGACCCGTAAGTGATGGATGAGGTTGACATTATCCGCATTTCACGGAGTCTGGGGTTGACTTTATCCGCATTTCACGGAGTCAGGAGGTTGCTCTGGCCATTTCCCACGGAGTCAAGATTGACTTTAACCGTGTTCTATAGGACCAGGATTTGCTCTGGATTCTTCCCACGGGGTCAGGATTGACATAAGCCATGTTCCGCAAGAACCAAGTTCCGCTCTGGACGCTTCCCACGGGTCAGGATTGACATAAGCCGTGTTCCGCAAGGACCAGGATCTGCTTTGGATGCTTCCCACGGGGTCAGGATTGACATAGGCCGTGTTCCACTAGACCAGAATTTGCTCCGGATGCTTCCCACAGGGTCAGGATTGACATAGGCCATGTTCCACGTGACCAGGATTTGCTCTGGACGCTTCCCACGGGGTCAGGACTGACATAAGCCGTGTTCCACTAGACCAGGATTTGCTCTGAATGCTTCCCACAGGGTCAGGATTGACGTAAGCCGTGCTTCGCAAAGACCAGGATCCGCTCTGGACGTTTTCTACGGGGTCAGGATTGACATAGACCGTGTTCGACAAAACCAGGATTTGCTCTGGATGCTTCCCACGGGGTCAGGATTGACATAAGCTATGTTACGCAAGGACCAGGATCCTCTCTGGACGTTTTCCACGGGGTCAGGATTGATATAAGCCGTGTTCCACGAAACCAGGATTTGCTCTGGATGCTTCCCACGGGGTCAGGATTGACATAAGCCGTGTTCCGCAAGGATCAGGATCCGCTCTGGACGCTTCCCACGGGGTCAGGATTGACATAGGCCGTGTTCCGCAAGGACCAGGATCCGCTGTGGACGCTTCCCACAGGGTCAGGATTGACATAAGCCGTATTCCGCAAGGACCAGGATCCGCTTTGGACGTTTTCCATGGGGTCAGGATTGGCATAGGCCGTGTTCCACGAAACCAGGATTTGCTCTGGATGCTTACCACGGGGTCAGGATTGACATAAGCCGTGTTCCGCAAGGACCAGGATCCGCTCTGGACGTTTTCCACGGGGTCAGGATTAACATAAGCCGTGTTCCACGAAATCAGGATTTGCTCTGAATGCTTCCCATGAGGTCAGGATTGACATAAGCCATGTTTTGCAAGGACCAGGATCCGCTCTGGACGTTTTCCATAGGGTCAGGATTGACATAGGCCGTGTTCCACGAAACCAGGATTTGCTCTGGATGCTTTTCACGGGGTCAGGATTGAAATAATCTATGTTCCGCAAGGACCAGGATCCGCTCTGGACGTTTTCTACGTGGTCAAGATTGACATAGGCCGTGTTCCACAAAACCAGGATTTGCTCTGGATGGTTCCCACGGGGTCAGGATTGACATAAGCCGTGTTCCGCAAGGACCAGGATCCGCTCTGGACGTTTTCCTCGGGGTCAGGATTGACATAAGCCGTGTTCCACGAAACCAGGATTTGCTCTGGATATTTCCTACGGGGTCAGGATTGACATAAGCCGTGTTCCGCAAGGACCAGGATCCGCTCTGGACGTATTCCACAGGGTCAGGATTGACATAGGCCGTGTTCCACGATACCAGGATTTGCTCTGGATGCTTCCCACGGGGTCAGGATTGACATAAGCCGTGTTCCGCAAGGACCAGGATCCGCTATGGACGTTTTCCACGGGGTCAGGATTGACATAAGCCGTGTTCCACTAGACCAGAAAAGGTTGACTTTATCTGCATTTCACGGAGTCGGGGGTTGACTTTCGGTTGTCTGTTCACCACCGAGTCATGGAACCAGGAATTTTGCCGCGGTTACGATTTGCTGATTTTGCGTCTATTGTAATGAGACGAATGTTAAGATGATCTCCAGGCTGTTTGTGAACCGTCGAGATTTGGCTTCTTTTTTTTATGGAGCCTGGTGGGAATGTATGATTCCCTCTTTTGTTTGTGCCCGTGGATTGTATACAGGATCGATGTGATCTCACCTGTAGGGCAAAAGGTTTCATTTTATATATTTTTCTTTCCGTGATACTCTATCATTTCAGCTTTTTTATCGCGAAAGTCGCGATTGTCCAATCATTTCGGCTATTTTTCACGGTGCCCAATCATTTCGGCTATTTGTTTTATTTTTACTCGCTGCTTTTTATTGCGAGTTGCCCAATCATTTCGGATATTTTGTATGCATATATTTTTACTTGCTGATTTGCAAGTTGCCCAATTATTTCGGCTATTTCATATGCATTTGTGGTTCGCTGGTTTTTCACTGCGAGTTTGGGATTTGATACTGATTTAGCCATCAGCATCGCTACTACTGGGATATTGCCAGGAGCGAATCATCATTTGCCTTTGTCGATGTTGAACAAAGGTGGCTTAGTAAACAGGGTTAGGATTCTGTCGACTAAGGCTTTTGACTTCATGAGCCGTAAGGATCTCATGAAAGTATTTCTTCCTACGAGTCGTGAGGGTTTCGTAAGCGCGTTTTCTCCTTAGGGATCGCGAGGATTCCTAAGTGTATGGTCTCTTATAAGTCGTAAGGATCTTACAAGAGTATTTTCTTCTTATAAGTCGAGAGGACTTACAAGTGTCTTTTGCTATATGAGCATATCCCCAGTCTCTGGTGGGACTCTTGCTAGGGAAATGTTTATTCGTGCCCGTGGATTGTATACAAGGGTCGATATTGAACCGCCTGTAGGGCAAAATTGGGGGTTGTGATGGCTTAAGTACAGGTTCAGATCCCTGCAGCTTAAGGCTTTTGAATCCTATGAGCCGTGAGGGTCTCAAAGGGGAATTCTCCTTACGAGTCGTGAGGATTTCGTAAGTGTGTTTTCTCCCTAGGAATCATGGGGATCCCTAAGTGTGTTTCTCCCTTGTGAGTCGTAAGGATCTCACGCAGGTGGTTTCTCCTCACAAGGTCGAGAGGGCCTTGTGAGTGTCTTTTAACGAGATTGCGCCCTTTCGGGTTTTCACAAAACTCGCCGGTAGCCCTGCTGTTTTTACTCACGGAGCCCTTTCGGGTTTTCATCCGTGCAAGTCCATGAGTATATATGCTCCACCCTGGTAGACTTTGTCTATGATATACGGGCCTTCATAGTTCAGCTCGAATTTCCCCCGCTTGGCATGATTGGGGATCATAGGTCTTTTGACCACTAGCACGAGTTCACCATGGTGGAATGTTCTCGGCCTAGTCAATCTCTCATATGAGCGCGTCATCTTTACTTTATAAGTCTCCAGATTTTGTTGTGCCATAAGCCGGGTTTCATCAAGGGCATCGAGCTCCTCAAGCCGAAGGTGAGTATTCTCTTCGTTTGTTAGCTCGCAGTGAACTGCCACTCATAGAGAGGGTAACTCTATCTCTAGGGGGAGTACGGCTTCTGTGCCGAATACCAATGCATACGGCGTTGTGTTCGTGGCTGTTTTGAATGTAGTTCGATATTCCCAGAGAGCTTCATGCAGTCTCTCATGCCAGTCCTTCTTATTCTTGGACACCGTCTTTTTCACGATCTTCGTCAAGGTCTTGTTGAAAGCCTCAGCTAGACAGTTAGCTCGGGGATTATAGACTGAAGAGTATCTCCAGTCTATGTTATGCTGTTGTGCGAAGCGGCTGATCTTGCGGCTTCTGTAGGCTGGCCCGTTATCGTAGATAATCCGTCGTGGAGTGCCGAACCGGTAAATGACGTGTGTCTTGAAGAAATGGAGAATATTCTCCGTCTTCATCTCCCTCAGCGGTACCGCTTCTGCCCATTTGGAAAAATAATCAGTTGTCGCCAAAATGAATCGATGTCCCCTGGACGATGCCGGTTCGATGGGGCCGATTATGTCGGTTCCCACATTTCGAACGGCCAGCTAGCCACCGTTGGGTATAGTGGATTTGGATGCTGGTGGATAAAGTCCCCATGAATTTGGCACGAGTGGCATGGCTTCGCGTATTCGAGACAGTCTTGGATCATCGTGGGCCAATAGTATCCCATCCTTTTGATCTTTAGCTTCATCTTTGGTCCAGCTTGGTGAGAACCGCGGAGTCCGTCGTGAGTTTCTTGGAAGACTCTCCTTACTTCTTCAGGTCCCAAGCATCTTAGCCACAGAGAATTAAATGACCTCTTATACAACGTATCATTGACGAAGGTAAAAGATAGAGCTCGTTTCATGAGCTGTTGTCTTGACGACGCATCTTCAGGTGCTCGACAGAATTTGAAGTAATCTATAAAGACTTCCCTTCAATCCTTAGACTTTTCCTGGTCTTTTATTTGTATGGTCGCTTACTTGGTCACTCCCTTTTCTTCGGAAGATTCCAGAGATATTTCTGTCGGTGCGAGAACCCGACGGATTTGCACAATGATCCTCACGTCATCGAGGTTTTCGTCGTCCAGCTCTTTAGCGAGCTTGGCTAATGCATCCGCCTTGCTATTTTCCGCACACGGTATGCTTTCCAAGGTGTAGGAAGGAATTTGAGTTAGCAGTTGCTACACTCTCTCTCCGTACTTCACTAGCTCTGGCTTGCACGTTTGATAGTCGATGTTTACTTGGCTAACGACCAGCTGGGAGTCTCCGTATATGAGGAAGTTCTCGATTCCCATGTCGACAGCGATCTCAAGACCTGCTATCAAAGCTTCTTATTCGGCTTCATTGTTCGTCCTCGGCTCTGTTAAGGAGAAGGCAAAGCGCATTATCCCTCCTTGTGGAGTCACGAAGATGAGGCCTACCCCTGATTTGATTATGAGGGTTCTTTGTTTGTGCTTCTTCATGGAAGATGCTCCATCGAAATAGAGTTCCCACCGGGTATCATTCTCATTTCTCTCCCCATCAGTCGTCTCAAACGCGTGCTCGTCTGGCAATTCGTAGTTCAAGGGAGAGTCGGCAGGTATCTGATGTTCAGCGAGGATGTCGGCGATGGCCTGGCCTTTCACTGTCTTGAAAGGACGATAAGTTATCGAGAACTCCATCAAGAGCAGGACTCATTTAGCGAGTCGTCCTGTTAATATGGCCTTTGACATCAAATATTTGAGAGGATCCACCTTTGATATGAGATGGACCACATGTGCCAACGCATAGTGTCTGAGCTTCGTTATCGCGAAGATCAATGCCAGGCAGTGTTTTTCAATGAGGGAGTAATTGTTTTCTGCCCCCAGGAGAACTCGACTCAAGTAGTAGAGGGCTCTCTCCTTCCTTTGGTCATTTTCTTGTACCCACAGCGCGCCTAAGGAACCTTCGAGGGCTGTTGTATACAGGACGAGAGGTTTTGCTTTAACGGGAGCGGCTAGTACTGGCGGATTCTGTAGGTATTGCTGGATTTCGTCCAGTGCGATTTGGCATTTGCAATCTGTTCAGTTGATAAAACTGCACATTTAATATGACATTTTTCCTACTATTTCTATATTAGAAAAGGTGTTTATTATAATATATAATACATATGAGGGTTTATTTGTAAAAATACTATTTTCATGTGTTTGTATATTATAATTAACATTCGGTAGGAAAATAAGCATAAATACCATTGACCAAAACTTAATGGTTAAGTTAAATATCTCAATAAAACAAACTCTACTAAATATTATTTGTTGAGTTATTATGCAGAATTTGCAGGGCTGAAATCAAGGAAATCAAAGTTGTTAAAACAAACCTGCCTAATTAAGAAAGTAAATTAAAGAAATCAATTCTGGCAGTGATGTAGAAAAGATTTTCAGTTTCCAGATATTCAAAAGATCACCATATATCACCAGAAGAGCCCACAAGAAGATTGAGCCCAAGATGTCACTATTTGGCCACGGATCCGCGGCCAAACCCACCTTTTGGCCGCGGATCCGCCGCGATTTTAACGAGTTAGGACTTGGGATTTTCAGTTTGGATCTTAACTACTAGTTTCCAATTTTGGCATTTAGGATTCTGGCTTTGGGACTATAAATAAGGACCGAGAGCCTCTTGGAAAAATTATCAAGTCGACGCGATCACGAAGTCCACGACGGCTCACGCATCCAGGCTGATCATCAACGGTTCATCTACCTCCTTAGAAGAGATCGAGAAGCAAACTAGTATTTGTAATCATTTTCTAAGGGAAAAAAGTGTAAATGAGTTTTGTTGATTAATAAAGATAGTTCTTTTTCTTATTCTATTTCTTTGTAGTTTCAATATGATTTCTCTCTCCATCTCTTTTTCTCCCAACATGCGCGAGTAATTCTCCGCTTGTTAGGGTTCGTAGGATTAGGGTAGGTTAATGGATGATGAAGATCTTTATACTCTTTTTACGTCGTATAAAGTTTATAAACTTTATCAAAAGAATCATTAACATCCTAATCGGGCGCACTACCAATTTATTGCTAGTCTTGACCGCAATTAGAGATTAGATTAATGATTGTTTTGGTAAAGGCTAGATATGAACGGAGTTCCATGTCGAGATAGGGGTTAAGAGTGGGAACCCTTTTTCCCTCCAGAAACCCTAATCTACATGCATCACCGTCGTTCTAGTTTTAAATCTATTAAAGGATAAAAAGAGTAATCTTTAATTAATCATCCATAACTACTAAATCCTAATGAACCCTACAAGCCCCCTTTTATATTAAACTTACATCCATAATTAATCTAGATCTATATTTTGCATCCGTGTTTAACATAGATCTAGATCCTACAACCATTCTACAATATTCTTTATCCCTCCTCTCTTTCTCAACACATCTAAAATAAGAATAAAAGGTTCAACGTTTCCCAGAGAACGACCCGTACTCATCTCAGTCTAGCTACGCGTGACACCGTTATTGATTGCGGTTACTACATATACATAATTCTACATCAATCACAATCCCAAACGAACGGGGTTCCTTTCTTCATTAGGTGACTGTAAGGACGGCACTTGCCTGAGAGATTAGCTATAAATCGCCGGATATATACGAGCTTTACTTGGAGAGATCGCAGTTGCTTGAGAGTCCTTGGCGGAGGCATTTCCATGATCGCCTTGATCTTCGACGGGTCTATCTTGATGCCTCGGTGTCGGACGACGAATCCTTGGAACTTGCCTGAGGAAACTCCGAACGCGCACTTGAGAGGGTTCATCTTCAAGTTGTATTTCCGAAGGCGCTGAAACACAATCTTCAGATGCTCTAAATGTTCCTCGTATGATTTGCTTTTAACTATGAGGTCGTCGATATAGAGTTCGACGATTTCATGTATGAGGTCATCGAAGATCTTCGTCATGGCCCTCTGATAAGTGGCACCAGCGTTCTTTAAACCGAAGGGCATCACTTTGTAGCAGAATATGCCCAGAGGAGTGCGGAAAGTGGTATGCTTCTGGTCTTTGGGATTCATCTTTATCTGATTGTATCCTGATGATCCATCCATGAAGGAGAAGACTTCGTGAGTGGACGTATTATCTATCATCAGCTCAGTGACCGGTACAGGAAAATTGTCCTTCGGGCAAGCTTTTTTGAGATTCCGGAAGTCTACGCATAAGCGCACCGTCCCATTTTTCTTCATCACCGGGACGATGTTGACGATCCAGTCAGGATACTGAACTTCTTGGATGAAGTCAGAGTCGATTAGCTTCTTGACTTCGGCGTTGATGCTCATCTCAAGCTCGATCCGCATTCTTCTCTGTGCTTGTTTGATCGGCTTAACATCTGGAGATATTGCCAATTTGTGCATAGTAATCTCTGGATCTAGTCCCGGCATCTAGGAATAGTTCTATGCGAACCAGTCTTTATACTGCATGAGCACGTCTTTAAGCGTAGCCACCCTTTTTTCAGACAACAGCTCACTGACGAATATCGGCCGTGGGTCGTTTGTCGTTCCCAAACCAATTTTCCTGAGGTCATCTGCAATAGTATGTATCCCATCTTCCAGCTCTTTTGGCGCCGGTGGAAATTCTGAGATCAATTCATCCTCATCGTTTTCAAAGCACCAAGAGAGGTCATCCATATTCTTGGGTTTTTCTTCTGATAGCGTTATTGCATAACAGGTACGAGATCGTTTCCAAGACCGATGTTGATCTGGTTCTATTCTCGCTATACGCGTCGCTTTCGGTTCATGTTTCTGTAGCGGGCTTACCCTCCAACTGCTGTATGAAGCGAACATGCCTTATTGATATTGGTCTTCGACCCAGTTCTTGAAGGTGAAGCAGTCTTCGAGAGGATGTCCTATTGCTCGGTGATAGGAGCAATAGTCTGGGTGAGAGACTTCGTTCGCTTGCTCGGGGTGCTTGGACTCCTGGAGTGTCATCATCTGATGCTTTACGATAAGATTGAATATCTTCTTTGTCTTGTCTTGGGGAAAAGAATATGCTTGACCCATCTTCTTTATAAGAGACAGACCCCGGCTGCTCGATTCTTGATCGCGTGGCTTCTCAGACCTGCTTTGCTGCTGTCAAACATTTTTTCCGTTCTTCGGTTTATTTTTGCCTCTACGCCAGGTCTTTTATATGACGGGTTGGTGATGAGGAGCTTTGTCATTCTCCGCGGCCTGCTGAAGGAGGTGCTGCGTTCTGGCTTTCTCGTAAATGGCCATTTCGCGGCTATGGTCGTCCCGGACCTCTTGACTCGCTTCCCTTATCAGCTTGTCCATCTGTTCTTCAAACGACAGACTTGACATTTTGATGGCGGGACCTTGTTTTGGTTCAGGGTTAGCGTCTTTTAACAGAACATCTCCTTCTTCATCAAAGTCATGTACGACGTTACAGCCATGGAATCGTTCCCGTTTCTTGGATTGAACGTATCCATGCCCGATCGTTCCCATTCTCCGGTTGGGCAATTTTCGCTGAGTTCTAGGGACGCTCCAGATCCTGTTGTAGAACTGAGCTTGTCGAGCAGTCTGTTTGAAGGGTACGCCTTGGCGCATCAACAGCCTTTTTAATCCTTCTGTGTAGTATCTGGGTAGACGGATGGGCTGGAGTCTGTCAAGTGCATAATCAACACCATGCCAAACTTCTTTCTCCACTTTGGTTTCCGTGGATTGATAAAAGAGGATCACCTTTTCATCTCTTCGCCTAGGAGGGACGTAGAATGTCTACAGTTCTTGCACACTGTAGGTACCAAGCGCGTCGAGCTCTTTGTAATGTTCTCGCGTAACCATGGCGATTTGCAAATTCCGATCATCGCCAGCGAAGGCTTGTATTGATGGCCAAACAGAAAATACGGCATCGACCTCATCTTCCGAGTCGCTGCCGAAGATCAACATAGAGGTGGACGGTCCCGGCTTGTTGCATTGGGGCGGCCCTGAATAAACCATTTCTTCTTCCTCCTCGGTATCACTCCCAAAGACCGGAATAGTGGTGATAGCTTTGTTCTTCGGTTTTTGACATCTTTCCATATCCTCGAAATCTGGTAAGAAGTATTTTGCATCTTCGTACTTTCGGACTTCATTCACGGAGAATGGGTTCAACTCCCCTGTCACAGTATACTCGAGACCATCCTTGAAATACTCCATACACTGATGTTGTGTAGAAGGGATGATATTGTACTCATGTAACCAAGGCCTGCCGAGTAAAGCGTTGTAGCAAGTCTTGGCGTCAATGACATGAAACTTGATGTTCATGACAAGCAATCCAAAGCGTAGTCTCAATATTACAGACCCGAGCGTCCGTGATGACTGGGAGTCAAACCCGGAGATGGTGATTTTATCGTGAGCGAGGTGCCGAACGCTCATGCAGATTTCCTTCAACACTCTTGCATTAATGAGGTTAACAGATGACCCATTGTCAACCAGGATTTTTCCTATCTTGATATCATGACAGTATCCGGAGACATAAAAGGGACGGTTATGCTCGCACGTCCCGAGGAGGAGATCTTCATCGCCGAATATGATATCGGCTGTGTGCACTTCTTCCAGCTCGTCTTTCATCTCTTCTTCGGCGAGGAAAGCTTGGAATTGTTCGGGCTCTTACAGTGCCTTGATCAAAGAATCTCTTGCTTGTTTTGATAACAAGAGGGCATCGGGAATGCTTAGCTGCGAGGGTAGCTTCCTCAAGTGTGCAAGAACGTTGTAATCCACTTTGTTTTTCTTTGGCGGGTCCTTGGCTGTCAGCTCTTTGACAACTTGGTCATCCAGGGCGATATCCTCAGGGACTTTTTCTTTTCCCTTATATTTTCTATTCGACCCACTATTCGCGGGCCTGAGATTCTTTTCGGGCAGCGTACGATTGCGCAGCTGAATATTTTCACAGGTCTTCATTTCTTCCGTTTCGGATGTGGGTTCTTTGAAGAGAGGGCCAAGGGCTATTTCTTCATCAGAATCGCTCCCAAAGGTGAGAACTTGCGAACCCCCGGCGTTGACCATGTGACAGTTGTCGGTAGTTCTTTTACATTCCTCGGTCGTATTTGTTTGCTCCCGACGAGTTTTGCGTTTCATCCACTTGAAATGTTATCGATGAGCAACATATCCCTGCTACCAGTTTTTAAAAGCGTTGCACTCTTCGGTGGGGTGCGCAATCTTTCGATGATATAAGCAGTAGCTAGGATGTATATCCGCTTCATCAGGAGTGTTTCCTTCGGAGGGTGGCAGCTTCATTCCCATCGATATGGCTTTGGCGAACCTTTTCCTCATCTTGACCCTGCTTTTATTTGCGGCGGATGTACTTTGATCTGGTGGGAATATTTTAACCTTTTCGTCCAGTCAGCGGCATTTGGCCTTCTCAAATATGGCCATCTCGTGCTCTCGATCATCTTTGCTTTTCAAAAGAGCTTCGTTGAGGAACACATCAATCATTTCGTCTGATGGCCCTAGAAGTTCTGGCTTAGGATCTGCCCCCAGTTTCTCCGCGTCATGAGCTCCCCCATCATCTATTAATGAGTAAGAGATCATATGGCAGCTTGCCACATAATCTTCAGACTCATCCGACGAGTTTTCTCCATCGTCATCATCTCCGTCCTTAAGGACGTGGCTGAGAAATTCCTGAAGTGTGGCTGGAGTTCACGCCTTCTGGTTATATTCTTCCAGCGCGTCAATCTGTTTTTGCAGGTCCATGCGCTTGTCACCAGGCTTCACGGGCTTTTTGGTCTTCTTCTTCTTCTTCGAAGACTTTGACGGCTGGGTATGAGCACTTTGACTATCACCACCGATTTTTGGAGTTGGGCACGGTTTCAGCATTCCCTCGATGATTTCGGGTTCTAGTGGATTCTTCCACCTGACTGCCGAGCATATTTGAAGATCCTTCAACATTCTTTTAGTCTTGGCTGAAAGAATGACCTCCCATGGAGCTTCTTCTACGAAAGAGCATAATGCCCCAGGTGTGTCTGTCTTCTTGAGAGCGTGCGGCTGCGGCGGGCTTACTTTCTAATTCTCGGACAGTGCAAACTTGCCCTGTTGGTATTGGTCTTTGATACAGCCTTTAAAGAAGAAGCAATCTTCAATCGGATGGCCTATCATTTGGTGATAGGGGCAATAATTAGAATTATTAGCCTCCCCGGGTTGCAATGGGCGTTTCGGACTCGGCAAATTGATGAGCCTGTTGTGCATTGCCAGCTCGAACAATCTCCTCGTTTTGTCCCGGGGAAACGATATGGACGCTTTATTTTCTCATTATAGAATTGCCGTCTCTCGTCCAGGCGATCAGTTAGTTTTGGGCCACTGGGCTGTTGTTGAGCATTTGCGTCGCTTTCCCTTTGCCCTTTTCATTCCTTAGCTCCGTCTTTGAAGGAGACGGTCTATGACCCATCTGGTCCATTTGGGCAAGTTTGTCAATCAAGACCTAAAACGTGGTCGGCTTGAAGAACATCATGAATTGGGAAATAGTTGCTTGAGGGTCAAGAGTGCCCACGAACATGCCCACTGCCGGCGCTTCTTCAATGCACTGCTCATATTTCGACCATAAATTCCTCCATCGTATTGAGTATTGAACCCATGTTTCTCTAGGTTTCACCCTGGAATTGATCAATGCCGTTATTGGGGTGCGTTCACTAGCACTTGCGAAACGTTGGGTGAATAGTAGCTCCATCTCTGCAAAAGTTTTGACAGAGTCATTGGGAAGCTCTGAATACCACTCAAATAATGTCTCTGACAAGCTACCAACGAATTGGTGAAGCAACAGTTTGTCGTCGCCTCCAGTGTTGCCGCACAAGGCCTTGAACTGAGCGACGTGCTGATGCGGATTGCCCATCCCTTTATATACATGGAATTTAGGGATCGTATATCCCAGCGGGTACCTTATTTGGTCATACCAGCCTGGATAGGGTCGTCCAGTCTTAACGATCTGCCCGGCCGTTTTGCTCGCCTGGTGAGCTCATATTTGCTGAGCGATATAATCATCCAGAGCGGCCTTGGAGATGTCTCCTCCTTAGCTGCTGAAAGAGCCGGAGGAGGGTTCGATGTCTCCCCTCTGTCGTCTTCAATAATAATCGGGGGGGCTTCAGCTGGAGGTTCCGGCTGTAACATCATCCCGGTCACATCTTAGAACAAAAGAGCCATTCCTTTTATGTTGGCCGCCTGTTCCGCGGCCTCTTTTTCTTTCCTCTCGAGCATTCTTCGGAGGAATTCAACATCAGTCACTTGTTCCTGCCGCTGCTCTGAGGTCTCTGGATTCTCTTTCGGCCCAGTGAGTGCGGCCATTGCAGTCAGCATTTTCTGAAGTTTTTGCTGCTGTTGCTCCTGAGCCTTTGTTATCGATCGGGTAAGCGGTCGATGACCCATAGAAGCACGGCTTTCTTCTTTCCCGGAAGCCATATAAACGGTATGTGTTACCATGCCCCCAGACTTGGGGCATTTAGATGCAGCATCCTTGTGGTTCACCACGGTCACATGGGCTTTCTCTGGCCTCCTTCTCTTGTGAGCGGTTGACGTTGAAGGAGCCGTTGCAGCGGGCACCCAGACGGATGGCATCTTCTGTGGTACCAGGGGATGGCTCTTTTCTTACCGAGCTTTAATCTTTTTTGGTCAGCGAGAGTTATCCTGGTCAATCACCGATTCATGGCTGTCGCCAGACTTTGTAAATTTTGGAGGACAACCGCTGAAGGGGCTGCTCCGGCTTCTTTTCTGTAGCATTCTCCACAGGTGGCGGAGACCTTTTCAGCATGGCAGTTGGAGAGTTCTTACGGACCCTCCTAATCGCTTCGAAGCTATTCCCAGTCGGAACAGCAGCATCGATTTCCACCATGGGAGTTGGCGGAGTTAGTCCAGAAGGAGAGTTGCCCCCAGCCTTCCTTACTCGTCGCCAGTGACGACGTCGAGCGTGTCGAGCCGTTGGGATTGTCTCGGCTGTAGGGGTGAGTTCCTCATGCCCCCTGTGTTGGTGAAGGGTTGTCGCTAGCGCCAGCCTCTTGAAAACTAACGTCCGTTGAGAAGCAGTGTCCAATCTGCCAAAGATAGACCTTTGGGCAAGGGAAGCAGCTTTGAGGACTTCGCTTGGAGTGGGAGTCGGAACAGTCAGGTTTGTAAAGACCGACCCTATGGCGGGATAAGCCGCCTTGACGACCTCATGAGCAGGAATGGCTATCCGCTTAGGGATAACTCTTTCTGGTATCGCGGGCTTCTTGGCGTTCTGGCCCAGTATGCTGAAAACTGAGGCGGTGGAGTTGGGAGACCCATTGAGAGGGGCCGCGGCAGTGGTAAGTCGATCAAAGACCAATTTCTTTGAGGCTTCTTACGACAGCAGTGGGGCATTGAATCTCATCGGTGGGATCATGGTCCTGAAGAATAGTCCAGTAGTAGCTTGAGTCACCTGATCCATCGGCATTGTAAAGGCAGAGGCCGCCTGAGGCCCGTAGGTCACTCCTCCTGTAGGGACAGAGTGATAGTTATTGCTATTGTTGTAGCTTGTGCAGTTGAAAGCCATTTGATCTTCTTTTTTCTGCACGAGAGCAAAACCAAATCTTAGTACCTCGAACCCAAGGGCAACCATATTAAACCATAATTCATTCGCGAACACGACACACGAAGTGTGGAGTGGAAAGAGGAAGAGGTCCCACCGGGCGTGCCAGAATCTGTTCTCCGCGAAAAGACGCGACCGAGATGTTGGGACGTCTGGGCCTGAATTCCGAAGGCAGATGCTAATTGGTGCTATCCGTCCACCTCTCCGAAGATGCCAAGTTGATTTATGACACCATGTATCGAAGGTTTAAACGGATGCGGCCGATGTAGCAGACTTCGTTAGATTCCCCCTCATTTGAGGGGTTTTTGATTGTGGGGACGCTCTTCCCTGCAGGCGCAAGCCCCTGAAGTTAATTACGCTACCGCATCGCGGTAACCACTTTCTCCTTCTCCAAATGGTCACTTCGTGTCGTGTATGTTTATTTTGTTTTTGGTTGCCTGTGGATTGTATACGGAGACTAATTTATGTTGTCCCCCGTAGGGCGTGAATTAGTCCAAATCCGTATTTTCTTTGATTTGGGTTTGGGGTTGGGTTTAAGAATATGTTAGTCTCATTTGAGACTAAGATCAACTTAAACGTTTGTTAAGGATACATTAATCTAATTTTAGACTAAGATCAACTTAACGGGATCGTTTAGATCCAACAAAAGAGTGTTTGAACTCTATTGTTTTGTTTAGGGATATTTCAGTCGATTACTAGTTTAAGGACATGGTGGTCCAATATTAGTTTAAGAACATTACGGTCCAAGGTTAAGGACATCATAGTCTATGGGCTTAAGGACCCCACCGTCCGAGGTTAAGGAATCATAGTCCATGGGTTTAAAGGGACCCCACAGTCTGAGGTTAAGGACATCATAGTCCATGGGCTTAAGGACCCCACAGTCCAAGGAATGATTGGCTATCGGGACCCGTCACCTCTCTCAAGACGTTGAAAGATTACAACGACAAATATCAAAGGAGTGAAGAGATGTACCCTTGAACCAAAGTTGATTTGGGAAATCTGTAGTCCAATTTAGAACTAAGATTAATTAATTAGATTATGAGCACATGGGCTCAGTTAAATCTGAATTGAGGACTTATGGCCAACTTGGGCTAAATCCAATTAGATTTGAAATGCCGGCCCTTTGTTGGACTGTTGAACATTTGTCTGGGTTCAGGCATCCCATTATTTAGCAATGCTAGACAGGTGTTTGGGACTCTGACAGCATTTTGTCTTTGGCTATCGCACTAGCCATTCATTATAGCTCTGGATTTTAAGGTTCATTTGAAGGGGATATTTGCCTCTGGAAAACTTAACCAATTTAGGCTAAGCTTGGCTTTAAAATAGTGTTAAACACTAGAGGGTACTTGGTGATCACATGCTCCCACGTGATATGCTGAAAACAATGTTAAACACTAAGGACGAGGTGCTTAAAGTAGTGTTTAAACACTAAAATTCAATTGGTCACGTGGGGTCACGTGAAGCATATGAAGATGGGGCCAGACTTCCTTTATTTTGTTCTCAGAATATTCAAATAAGTGCTAAACACTTTTAGTTCTTGAAATTATCACGTGTGGACGTGTGATAGTGTCTATGTATTAAGTCTTAATTCCTCTGTTTTCCTTTTTTTGCCCTTTAAAAAAGGTGTTTGTCAGGGATCACGTGGGGACACGTGAGGCACCCTTAAATTAGAACTACCTTTAGCTTTGTTCTCTTTGATTTTGAGGGTCACGTGGGAGCACGTTAGGCATTGCCTCTGGGCTAATTCCTTCTTATTTTGAGGAGTTCATTAAAGGGTCACGTGGGGGCACGTGAGCATACCTTATTCATTCCTTTTTGTTCGTTGGGATAAAGGGTCACGTGTTACCACGTGATCATGTTGAATACTTGATCTTTACGTGCATAGAAAGCTTTAAGTCTCTTGTTTTAAGAATTAAATTCTTATGTAGGGTAAAACCCTAGTTTTATTTGGAAGAATTGAATTCCTATGAATTTGGGAGAATTAAATTCTCATATAGGGTTAAATTCTAGTTTCATTTGAAGGAATTAAATTCCTATGAATTTGGGGGAATTAAATTCCTCAAACTCAATTCTCCCTCTAAGTTTTGGATCTGCATGGCAGAATCTCCCCGATGAGAATTAAATTCTCAACTTGTGGAGAGATCTGCTTCTGCAGATCTTCAACCAAAGGAAGAACTAAGTTCTTATTCAGAAGAGTTAAACTCTTAAATTGAGAATTAAATTCTTTTTTTTTATGGAACTTAGATCTCTTTCCCCTTTCTCACCTAGGGTTTTTTCTCTTCTAAAAAAATCTTCTTTTCTCTCTGTTGTTGTATCTCCTTAAAAAAAAATCCAAAAAGCTCCTTCTCTTCTCTTCTTGGCTCCTATTTATAGGAGAAAGAAAAGAATCGGTTTGTTTAGTCAGTCTTTCATCGAAAGATTTTAATTGATTTTGTAACCAACATGATCTTTTAGATCACTCAATGAATTTTATTCACCATTAGATTTTTAATCCAAAAGATATTATGTTTGTTATTCTTGGTGAATTTCAGGGAAATCTTTCCTTGTATAGAATCTTTCTATAAATTGGTGATTTTTAATCACCATCGGATTTTTAATCCAACGGTGCTCCACTTTACAGAACACAATCTTTTTTGTTTGGAAAGATTTAGAGAAATATTTTTTCAGTTAGGGTTCTCGATTCGCTCTTAATTAGAATTTAATTCTATTAGTTCAGAAGGCTTAAGAGCCTATCACGTGTTGACACGTGACCCCCCTGATTAAACATTTTAATCAGAATTTAATTCTACTGTTTTAAAGAACTAAGGAATCATCACGTGTCAGCACGTGACCCTTGGTCACGTGTGAGCACGTGATGCCCCATTGGGGTTTTTTCTTGCTGTTTTATTATACCTTTTAATTCCATCCGTGGGTTTTTAAAGGCCCATCACGTGTGGGCACGTGATTCCTATTGATTAGAATTCAATTCTCTTATAATAGAGTCCCCAGGAAACCATCACGTGTCAGCACGTTACCCTTGGTCACGTGTGAGCACGTGATGCCCCATTGGGGTTTTTCCTGATATTTTATGAGGGAACAAATGCCCCCACTGCGTTGTTCTCACGTGTTTGCACGTGAGTACAACGTTGTCATCTTTTGTGGCCGTTGGATCTGCCTAGGGAAGGAGGAAGATGAACCGTTTCCCATCACATCGTATAAATGCCGGGGTCCCTTCAGAAGCGCCTCCACTCTTTCATCTTCTTCCCTGTTCATTTTCCTTTGAGAATTTAATTCTCTTTCCCAGAGTTTAGTTCTCTGTTTCAAAAATTTTCAGAGTTTAACTCTGTCAACAAAAGATTTCCTTTTTCAGGTAAGGATCTTGAACGGCTGAAGAACTTCTTGTAGAAATTTTCTTTGGATTTTAAATCCACACCAAGGGTTTTTCTCTTTAACAAGAACCCATCTTTCCAAGTTCTTTAAAATAATGGCCAACCTTTAAATAATAAACCCCTTTTGTTAGGGCTTCTCTGATCTCAGGGATCGATGGTGATACTTGTCTTCCCTGTAGAATTTAATTCCATTTCAAAGAGCTTAGCTCTGAAAATGTTTTCTGGGAATTTAATTCCTCTGTTCAAAAGGAACTTAATTCCTCTAAAGAACTCAGTTCTTCACAGAGAACTTTCTTGGGATTTTCTTGCCCTGAGATGTTCTTTGCAAAAATGCTTCCATATAGACCCTTCATGATTTGCATAGAGTTCTTACAGTGGGTTTTCTCCTTGGGGAATATGTAGAGTTGTTTGCAATCCCCCGTTCATTTAAACAAGCATTCTTCTTGATTGGTTTATCCATTAAATTCTCATTGATCTTTATTTCAGATACTATGACTGCCCATTTATATGATCTTGACGAGATAATTTCTTACGGAGACATTCGCGCACTGGGCCGCATCCAGAACCAGGAGTTCACCGACGCTCAGTGTGCTGAGATCATGAGCCGCTTCAACGAGTACAATGGTCGACTACTCCCTCGTCGCTCTTCTCTTTTGAAACTCATTATGAGGGTGATCTGGGAAGCACTTCCTTTGTTCTATGCAGGCATGCCGCTTAAGGCTTTGGATAATGTCGAAGATAAGGTACACTCAGTGTATCTAATGGGCCTAATCTCAAAGAAAAGGTGAAACAATCTTTTTGATATTCTGCATCAAGCTTTCTAACAGGCGGCGATACTCTCTGCTTATCGGAGGGTGGAGGACATCAGCGGAGATCCTGACGCTTGCGAGCGCAAGAGGAAGCACACGAGAATAGCCAAAGAGGCCAAAAACATTTTAGACGGCCTTACTTTTGAATTCCTCAATCCGTTTCCCGGATTTGATGCCTTACCATTGTAACATTTTCTCTTATTTTTGTACGAACTTTCAAAGTATGAATGATAAGTCTTTTCTTTCCCTTTTGTGTTTGCATGCCTTCTTTATGAAATTCTGTCATATTGTTGTTGCTGCTCACGTGTTTGGCATGTGAGGCACTATTGGGGATTTTGATCTCATATCGGCATCCACTCACGTGTTATTCACGCGTGACACTATTTTAATTTTCAGTACATGCCAAGGTTGGTGCTCACGTGCCCTGCGTGTGGGGCTCTATTGATGGGATTGTTTTAATTTCCCATGCGATATTTTCTGTGTACAAAATTGAATGCAGAAAGGGAGTCTCGGAAATAGTTCCACCTCTTTGATTTCCAATGCCTTTCCTTTTTCTAGGACTTGGAAATAGTTCTACAATGCAATATTTTCCGTGTACAGCATTGAATGTTCCCCTTTATAACCTGGATCCATGCATTTTTTCTCTCTTCACAGCGAAATCCATTTATTACTTAGGCCAATCATCTTGAGAAAACAACTAAGTGTTATGGCTTGCAACCGCCCCCATGCCCGTCGACAACCATGGGAGGTGTCCATTGAGGAGATGATTCCTCGCTTTGCCGCATGACTAGTGGATCCCCTCCTCACCGACGCTCAATGTGACGCGGTGATGTATGAGCTTCTGATTCGTAGGGGACCTCCTCTTTTAATGGGCTCCATTTGGCTTCGGACGATCTTTCTTGCCGTGCTTGCCGACATCCCTCCTCACCCGGCAGAGATGACCCTGGCGATCCTTGATGCGGCTGAAGACAAGCTCGAGTGTTTCTATGAGGCATGCTTGATTACACGGGCTCTGAAAGATTTCTCTGTTCATCTGTTGGGCCAGATAAGAGCCCGGCAGGCTATTATGTCTGCTTTTGCGGATGAACATGTCGCCAATCGGTGGGAAGCAACTCCTCATGAAAATCGCCGTTTCGACGTGCTGGAGAAGGCAGAGAGGGAGCTAGAAAACCTTGCATTTTGTTTTGTTAACCCCTGTACCACTGATCCTTTGTTTGGTGACCATTTTCCGGTAGCGTAGTATGTTTAAATTAATGTACTCTTCTTATCATTGGTTGTTGCATGCTTTCTGTTGAATTTTCATGTATGTCGTATACTCATACGTGCGTCTTGTTTGTGTAAATGAGCTTTTATATTTTCACATGGGAACTTTCTTTAAGTGCGAACACTATCGTTATGTTCCCTACACATCAGTGTTTTGGGTATCATTTCCTTTTAAAAAGACATATCGTTGCGAGTGCCCGCTTGATAGGATACATATCCAAGACTCTCTTTGTTGCCTCTCATATCCTGTGCTTACTTCGGGTCAAGTATTGTCGTCGAATGGAGGCTTGTTTATATAGTATTGAGTGTATGTGCCTTCCTTCAGAGGTTGTGGCCGCAAAGGCCAGCTTACGGGGGCTGATTGAGCGGTGCGCTGCGAATATGCTATCATGCGAGAAGAGGTTTAGCCGAAAGCTTTCGGAGAGAGAGCTGGCTTCCAAAGCGCTGAGGGAGATTCAAGCTATTCTTACGGCCAAGACCACTCGGGCGTATGAACTTTGGCTGGTGCTTCAAGAAGCTATCAGGGAGGTGGTAGCCATTGATAAAGCCGTCATTTTCACTCGTGAAATGGTCGAAGCTCATAAGGTTACCGAAAAGGAGCTTGAAAGTATGCTTGCCTTGTACCAGGCCCAACAGGCTCAAGCGGAGGCCCGTCTCTTAATGATAATAACTCATGAAGCTGAGGCCCAGCGGAAAAAGGATGAACTGGTAAACCTATTGAATCGTCCGCCGGCTTGAAGAATTATATATTTTAAATTCTTCTTTTAGTAAATGCATTTTGTGGATAATCTATTTTGTTCTCCTTGCAGGACAGCGATGGCTTAGGAGTCAGGGTTAGGATCTGCCACCTAAGACTTTTCAATTTTATGAGCCGTGAGGGTCTCATAAAGAATTTTCTCCCTACCGGTCGAAAGGATCCCGTAGGTGTAATTTCTCCTTAAGAATCGTAAGGATTCCTTAGTGCATTTTCTCTTGAGAGTCGTAAGGATCTCACAAGAGAGTTTTTCTTGCTTACAAGTCGAGAGGACCTGTAAGTGATTATTTCTTTTCTTGTCGTAGATGGTGGCCTGTAGAAAATCTATCTTGACCTCCCTGCGAAGCAACGATGGCTTGGGAGACAGGGTTAGGATCTGTCTCCTAAGACTTTTCAACTTTATGATCCATGAGGGTCTCATAAAGAATTTTCTCCCTACAGGTCGAAAGGATCCCGTAGGTGTAATTTCTCCTTAAGAATCGTAAGGATTCCTAAGGGTGTTTTCTCTTGAGAGTCGTAAGGATCTCACAAAAGAGTTTTCTCCTTTACGAGTAGAGAGGACTCATAAGTGATGGATGAGGTTGACATTGTCCGCATTTCACGGAGTCTGGGGTTGACTTTATCCGCATTTCACGGAGTCAGGAGGTTGCTCTGGCCATTTCCTACGGGGTCAAGATTGATTTTAACCGTGTTCTATGGACCAGGATTTGCTCTGGATGCTTCCTACGGGGTCAGGATTGACATAAGCCGTGTTCCGCAAGGACCAGGTTCCGTTCTGGACACTTCCAATAGGGTCAGGATTGACATAAGCCGTATTCCGCAAGGACCAGGATCCGCTCTGGACGCTTCCCTCGGGGTCAGGATTGACATAGGTCGTGTTCCACTAGACCAGGATTTGCTCTGGATGCTTCCTACGGGGTCAGGATTGACATAGGCCGTATTCCACGTGACCAGGATTTGCTCTGGACGCTTCCCACGGGGTCAGGACTGACATAAGCCGTGTTCCACTAGACCAGGATTTTCTCTGGATGCTTCCCACGGGTCAGGATTGACGTAAGCCGTGTTCCGCAAGGACCAGGATCTGCTCTGGGCATTTTCTATAGGGTCAGGATTGACATAGGCCGTGTTCCACGAAACCAAGATTTGCTCTGGATGCTTCCTACTGGGTCAAGATTGACATAAGCCGTGTTCCGCAAGGACCAGGATCTGCTCTGGACATTTTCCACGGGGTCAGGATTGACATAGGCCGTGTTCTACGAAACCAGGATTTGCTTTGGATGCTTCCCATGAGGTCAGGATTGACATAAGCCGTGTTCCGTAAGGACTAGGATCCGCTCTAGACGTTTTCCACGGGGTCAGGATTGACATAGACCGTGTTCCACGAAACCAGGATTTGCTCTTGATGCTTCTCACGGGGTCAGGATGGACATAAGCCGAGTTCCATAAAATCAGGATTTACTCTGGATTCTTCCCACGGGGTTAAGATTGACATAAGCCATGTTCTGCAAGGATCAGAATCCGCTCTGGACGTTTTCCATGGGGTCAGGATTGACATAGGCCGTGTTCCACGAAACCAGGATTTGCTCTGGATGTTTCCCACGGGGTCAGGATTGACATAAGCCATGTTCCGTAAGGACCAGGATCCGCTCTGGACGTTATCCACGGGGTCAGGATTGACATAGGCCGTGTTCCACGAAACCAGAATTTGCTCTGGATGCTTCCCACGGGGTCAGGATTGATATAAGCCGTGTTCCGCAAGTACCAGGATCCGCTCTGGACGTTTTCCTCGGGGTCAGGATTGACATAAGCCATGTTCTACAAAACCAGGATTTGCTCTGGATGCTTCCCACGGGGTCAGGATTGACATAAGCCGTGTTTCGCAAGGACTAGGATCCGCTCTGGACGCTTCCCACGGGGTCAGGATTGACATAGGCCGTGTTCCACCAGGACCAGGATCCGCTCTGGACGCTTCCCACGGGGTCAGGATTGACATAGGCCGTGTTCCGCAAGGACCAGGATCCGCTCTGGACGTTTTCCAAGGGATCTGGATTGACATAGGCCGTGTTCCACGAGACCAGGATTTGCTCTGAATGCTTTCCACGGGGTCAGGATTGACATAAGCCGTGTTCCGCAAGGACCAGGATCCGCTCTGGACGTTTTCCACAGCGTCAAGATTGACATAAGCCGTGTTCCACGAAACCAGGATTTGCGCTGAATGCTTCCCACGGGGTCAGGATTGACATAAGCCATGTTCCGCAAGGACCAGGATCCGCTCTGGACGTTTTCCATGGGGTCAGGATTGACATAGGCCGTGTTCCATGAAACCAGGATTTAATCTGGATGCTTCCCACGGGGTAAGGATTGACATAAGCCGTGTTCCGCAAGGACCAGGATCCGCTCTGGACGTTTTCCACGGGGTCAGGATTGACATAGGCCGTGTTCCACGAAACCAGGATTTGCTCTAAATGCTTCCCATGGGTCAGGATTGACATAAGTCGTGTTCCGCAAGGACCAGGATCGCTCTGGACGTTTTCCACGGGGTCAGGATTGACATAAGCCGTGTTCCATGAAACCAGGATTTGCTCTGGATGCTTCCCACGGGGTTAGGATTGAAATAAGCCGTGTTCCGTAAGGACCAGGATCCGCTCTAGATGTTTTCCACGAGGTCAGGATTGACATAGGCCGTGTTCCACGAAACCAGGATTTTCTCTGGATGCTTCCCACGGGGTCAGGATTGACATAAGCTGTGTTCCGCAAGGACCAGGATCCGCTCTGGACGTTTTCTACGGGGTCAGGATTGCTACAAGCCGTGTTCCACGAAACCAGGATTTGCTCTAGATGCTTCCCACGGGGTCAGGATTGACATAAGCCGTGTTCCGCAAGGACCATGATCTGCTCGGGACGTTTTCCACGGGATCAAGATTGACATAGGTCGTGTTCCACGAAACCAGGATTTGCTCTGGATGCTTCCCATGGGGTCAGGATTGACATAAGCCGTATTCCGCAAGGACCAGGATCCGCTCTGGACGTTTTCCACGGGGTCAGGATTAACATAAGCCGTGTTCCACGAAACCAGAATTTGCTCTGGATGCTTCCCATGGGATCAGGATTGACATAAACCGTGTTCCGCAAGGACCAGGATCCGCTGTGGACGTTTTCCACGGGGTCAGGATTGACATAAGCCGTGTTCCACTAGACCAGGAAAGGTTGACTTTATCCGCATTTCACGGATTCGGGGGTTGACTCTCGGTTGTCTATGCACCACTGAGTCATGGAACCACGAATTTTGCCGCGGTTCCGATTTGCTGATGTTGCGTCTGTTGAAATGAGACGAATGTTGAGATGATCTCCAAGCTGTCTGTGAACCGTCGAGATTTGTCTTTTTTTCTGATGGAGCCTGGTGGGAATGTATGGTTCTCTCATTGTTTGTGCTCCTGGATTGTATACAGGGATCGATGTGATCTCACCTGTAGGGCAAAAAGTTTTATTTCATATATTTTTCTTTCCGCGATATTCTATCTTTTCAGCTTTTATATCGCGAAAGTTGCGATTGCCCAATCATTTAGGCTATTTTTCATGGTGCCCAATCATTTCGGCTATTTGTTTCATTTTTACTCGCTGCTTTTTATTGCGAGTTGCCCAATCATTTCGGCTATTTTGTATGCATATATTTTTACTTGATGATTTGCAAGTTGCCCAATCATTTCGGCTATTTCATATGCATTTGTGGCTTGCTGGCTTTTCACTGCGAGTTTAGGATTTGATACCGATTTAGGCCTCAACATCGCTACTACTGGGATATTACCAGGAGAGAATCATCATTTGCCTTTGTCGATGTCTAACAAAGGTAGCTTAGTAAACAGGGTTAGGATTCTGTCGACTAAGGCTTTTGACTTCATGAGCCGTAAGGGTCTCATGAAAGTATTTCTTCCTACGAGTCGTGAGGGTCTCATAAGCGCGTTTTCTTCTTAGGGATCGTGATGATTCTTAAGTGTATGGTCTCTTATAAGTCGTAAGAATCTTACAAGAGTATTTTCTTCTTATAAGTCGAGAGGACTTACAAGTGTCTTTTGCCATATGAGCATATCCCCAGTCTCTGGTGGGACTCTTGTTAGGGAAATGTTTATTCGCGCCCTTGGATTATATACAAGGGTCGATATTGAACTGCCTGTAGGGCAAAATTGGGGGTCGTGAAGGCTTAAGAACAGGTTCAGATCCCTGTAGCTTAAAGCTTTTGAATCCTATGAGCCATGAGGGTCTCAAAGGGGAATTCTCCTTACGAGTCGTGAGAATCTCGTAAGTGTGTTTTCTCCTTAGAAGTCGTGGGGATCCCTAAGTATGTTGCTCCCTTGTGAGTCATAAGGATCTCACGTAGGTGGTTTCTGCTCACAAGGTCGAGAGGGCCTTATAAGTGTCTTTTAACGAGATTGCGCCCTTTCGGGTTTTCACAAAACTCGCCGGTAGCCCTGTTGTTTTTACTCACGGAGCCCTTTCAAGTTTTCATCCGTGCCCATTTTGCTTATGGACATACCATTTTTTTTTGTGTCCTGGGATGCTGCGGTCCGTAGTAGTTTATCGATGTTTCGGTCAACAGCCAGTTTTAGGACATAGTGGTCCATTGTAGTTTAAGGACGTTTCGGTCAATTGTTAGTTTTAGGACATTTCAGTCCGTTGTTAGTTTTAGGACATTTCGGTCCGTTGCCAGTTACTACTTATAGAGTTTGGGCTTAGGAAGATAGCGAGCGGACATAGGCGTCGTCATCTATCGTTGACCTAGGCCGTAACTCATCAGGCTTAGTATTTTTTCAGAAATCGACCGTTTATTGGCCAGAAAGGTCTTTCACTATGCAAGTCCATGAGTATTTATGCTCCACCCTGGTAGACTTTGTCTATGATATACAAGCCTTCATAGTTCGGCTCGAATTTCCCCCGCTCTGCACGATTGGGGATCATAGGTCTTTTGACCACTAGCACGAGTTCACCATGGCGGAATGTTCTTGGCCTAGTCAATCTCTCATAAGAGCGCGTCATCTTTGCTTTATAAGCCTCCAGATTTTGTTGCGCCATGAGCCGGGTTTCATCAAGGGCATCGAGCTCCTCAAACTGAAGGTGAGCATTCTCTTCGTTTGTTAGCTCGCAGTGAACTGCCACTCGTAGAGAGGGTAACTCTATCTCGAGGGGGAGTACCGCTTCTGTGCCGAATACCAATGCATACGGCGTTGTGTTCGTGGCTATTTTGAACGTAGTTCGGTATGCCCAGAGAGCTTCATGCAGTCTCTCATGCCAGTCCTTCTTATTCTTGGACACCATCTTTTTCACGATCTTCGTCAAGGTCTTGTTGAAAGCCTCAGCTAGACCGTTAACTCGGGGATTATAGACTGAAGATTATCTCCAGTCTATGTTATGCTGTTGTGTGAAGCGGCTGATCTTGTGGCTTCTGTAGGCTGGCCCGTTATCGAAGATAATCCGTCGCGGAGTGGCGAACCGGTAAATGACGTGTGTCTTGAAGAAATGGAGAATATTCTCCGTCTTCACCTCCCTCAGCGGTACTGGTTCTGCCCATTTGGAAAAATAATCAGTTGTCGCCAAAATGAATCGATGTCCCCTGGACGATGCCGGTTCGATCGAGCCGATTATGTCGGTTCCCCACATTTCGAACGGCTAGCTAGCCACCATTGGGTGTTGTGGATTTGGATGCTGGTGGATAATGTCCCCATGAATTTGGCACGGGTGGCACTGCTTCACGTATTCGAAACAGTCTTGTATCATCATGGGCCAATAGTATCCCATCTTTTTTATCTTTAGCTTCATCTTTGGTCCGGCTTGGTGAGAACCGCAGAGTTCATCGTGAGTTTCTTGGACGACTCTCCTTACTTCTTCAGGTCCCAAGCATCTTAGCCACAGAGAATTAAATGACCTCTTATACAGCGTATCATTGACGAAGGCAAAAGATAGAGCTCATTTCATGAGCTGTTGTCTTGACGACGCATCTTCAGGTGCTCGACCGGATTTGAAGTAATCTATAAAGACTTCCCTCCAATCCTTAGCCTTTTCCCGGTCTTTTATTTGTAGGGTCGCTTGCTCGATCACTCCCTTTCCTTCGGAAGATTCCGGAGATATTTCTGCCAGTGCGAGAACCCGACGGCTTTGCACAACGATCCTCACGTCATCGTGGTTTTCGTCGGCCAGCACTTTAGCGAGCTTAGCTAATGCATCCGCCTTGCTATTTTCCGCACGCGGTATGCTTTCCAAGGTGTAGGAAGGAATTTGAGTCAGCAGTTGCTGCACTCTCTTGCCGTACTTCACCAGCTCTGGCTTGCACGTTTGATAGTCGCCGTTTACTTGGCTAACGACCAGCTGGGAGTCTCCGAATATGAGGAGGTTCTCAATTCCTATGTCGACAGCGATCTCAAGACCTGCTATCAAAGTTTCATATTCGGCTTCATTGTTCGTCCTCGGCTCTGTTAAGGAGAAGGCAAAGCGCATTATCCCTCCTTGTGGAGTCACGAAGATGAGGCCTACCCCTGATTTGATTATGGGGGTGCTTTGTTTGCACTTCTTCATGGAAGATGCTCCATCAAAATAGAGTTCCCACTGGGTATCATTCTCTTTTCTCTCCCTATTGATCGTGTCAAACGCGCGCTCGTCTAGCAATTCGCAGTTCAAAGGAGAGTCGGCAGGTATCGGATGTTCAGCGAGGAAGTCGGCGATGGCCCGGCCTTTCACTGCCTTGAGAGGATGATAAGTTATCGAGAACTCCATTAAGAGCAGGGCCCATTTAGCAAATCGTCCTGTTAATATGGCCTTTGACATCAAATATTTGAGAGTATCCACCTTTGATATAAGATGGACCTCATTTGCCAACGCATAGTGTCTGAGCTTCTTTATCGTGAAGATCAACGCTAGGCAGTGTTTTTCAATTGCAAAGATCAACTCATATCTAAGCCAACAGATAAACTTACAGCAACCCATAGTTCATCTTTGCATTTTGATAAGTTATAACAATGAATACTGAGGCGATTCGCGGCCCTGAACTGCAGTCCGGGACAGCATTTCGTTTTGGATACTAGACTTTGAACACCTGTGCACCCCCACTTTAAAAGGAAAATGCATGGAACCCCATATTATCACGTTGATAATCTAATTAGCTAACACATGAATCTGGTCCCGTGTCATTTCACCGTCGTTTGATTTAATTTGTATTTTAGAATACCGTTGTGTTCTGCAGTTTCTGCAGTGACCTCTCTTACACCATCACCTTGAACATAACCTAACTTCTAATAAAGGAACCCTATTGATAATCCATTTGATGAGTTAGAAACATAACAGAAAAATCTACATACTATTTAACTATAGCATTGCCTAATTATGATCCCAACTGGGATAAAAACGTGTTACGAAAGGGAATCCCGGTTCATAAATTGGATTTCCAGCAGTAAACACTTAAAATGAAATGACCATAATCAGCAAACCTGAAACCCGATTGGCGTGAAACCAATTTTAATGGACAGATAATTAAATATAATGCTTACCCCTTTTATATTGTTTTGCCTAATTCTGCACATTTATAGTAAATTTTTTAAGTTGTATGACACTGGCTGCTATATTTTATTTGTATCATGAATAATTGCATTCTTATCATATCATGTGGCGGTATACCCTCATTGAATAGTGGTCATGAAGCATTGATAACCTAGTGATCGTGTACATTACCCAGTGATAAATATTAGTGATTAGATTATGGCAAGTACGTTAGTGTTAAAGCGTGAATGAATAAGTAAAGTGATACGTACTTGTACACAATCAGCGGAACCGGTTAAATCATTGCATTGTCGATGCCTATGGGGCATATGTAAGTGTAACTATAACTGGCGTGGGACGGTTATGGAGCACTTGCATTAGTGTCATAGGTAAGACATCGAGTACTATCCATTTATCTTGGATATCAGTCGAGACATGCTTGATGGAGACCCTGTCTTCAATTCTCACAGAGACTTGTCATGGAGCGACTAATATTTGGGTTCATGGTTGGGCTTTGATATAGACCGTAGGTATGGGGTAGTTCAAGTGTGAGTTCAACGGAATCTCGAGAGTCCCATTGTCGGCATATACAGCGATTTTGGGAGTCATATGGGTGATATTACTGATTATTCGTGAGCGTGATTCGGGCCCGTGTTCCCTTCCCCCTAGGGCCCTACCCTTGGGTTGGGGATACTCCTGCGTGGTTGACGCTCACACTTGGACTGACGATAGATTTAGCGACCTGGACAGTGAGACTTAGAGACTGATAGGTTTAGTGACATGGCTATGCATTGTTTGCTGATTCAATATACCTGCTTTACTGTTTACCTGTACCGGTTACTTCATACTCATATCATCACTCCATGCTTACTGTTTCATATTCATCATTATTGCATGTTTTTACATATGTATTTATATTTATTGCTATTGTGTCGCTCTGATGACCTGAGTATGCATGCTCAGTTTGAGAAGTGGACTTAGCTTGGATCAGGATCTGACGTACCTTGAGGATATTGCGGACATCTAGATCAGCGACGTCAGCGCTATCTTTTCTTTGACTCTATCTGGTTAGCTTTATGTCTGTTTTGATTTAGTGACTATATTTCTCATTACCTGTGCATTGATTACTGATTACCACGTAAAGCTAGAAGCCGAAGTGTGACTAAGGCAGGATATTTTCTTGACCGTAGGAGCATGGCTGGCTTTGTCACCCCTCGTATTCCGTATTTTGGGAAGCGGGGCGTAACATGGTTTTGTTGGTATCAGAGCCAGGTTTTCTATGATTGGGATTGCAGTTTCCGAGTAGGTCTTGGCAATTTAAGTCACTCTTTCGGTCCAGATTGTAAACTTGTTATCCTTGACTAGAATCCCTATTGTTCGTCAAGCTATATTTTGACTCCATCCGCTAGAGTTTTGGGAGACTTAGTGGTGTTATATGATTGTAACTATGAACTGCAGCATAGTTACAAGGCAGCACTCTTCTTGAGTGACTTAGAGTTCTACATTTGACTTCCACTCGTTTGAGTTCCACCGCACCATATATATTCTTGTTTCGTTGTCCGTTCTATATCTTATTCTGATTCTTATATTTTGTACCTTATGTCGCCCTAAAATTGTTGTTTTAGGACCATATCTTCTAACGACTCTTCTTTTATCTCCACTCCCCAGAGTCAGACCGTCGAGATTTTGGGTGTACTGCAAGGCTTGAAGGAAGCCCGGGAGCGAACGAACGATCTCTTAGCTGAAGGAATAAGAAGGCAAATGGCTCAAGCACTAGCAGGAGCCCTAAATCGTAGGGAAATCCCTGATAGACGAAGAGGTGGTGTGCAGATGAAGCGCTCCTTTATTCCTCAGCAACAGAAGCAGCAGAGAACCTAACGTTGTGGTTATTGCAAGAGACCAGGACACCTTTAGAGAGACTGTCGCAAGGCTAAAGGGCAATGCCTGATTTGTGGATCCAACGAGCAACTTATCAATGGTTGCCCTCGAAGAAAAGAGGTACAAGGAGGAGATTCGTCCACACTCTCCACTCCTGCTAAGTAACTTGGTTGTTTCATAGTTTGAGCTTCGAGGATAGTACGGACCCAGCGCAGGATTCAACTCGCTTGACGAGAACTCAGCGATCTAGATATCAACGCAGAATTATCACCCTTCTTGCTTTCAATAAAACCCCTGTTATTTTATTTAGTATTTGTTTCTTTTCGTCCGAACCTTCAATTTTTGTTGAACCTCTTGGTTAAATGGAAAAAAATTTGTGAGTTGCGATTTATGTATCGTTCCCTTACCACTCATTTCCTTATACTGCTTACTGCGTCATTATTCAAAATTTTGATTTTTCAGTCCTTACCTACCGTATATTTTCCACGTGCTCTACATATTTGGTTATTTTCTTTATGTGTTCCACTATCTGATCATGACTCCCTCCTTTCAGGCCATGGCCAATCTTGGAGCAGCGCCGCCTCTTGATGAGGATACTCGGTCCTGTGTTTCCTTAGACTGCATACTGGTGAGTTCAGATGACGAGGTCTATGGCCCACAGGTTATTTTCGGCAACAGGGATTCCGAGGACGAGGGAGTCGCAGTCACGGCCCCAGAAGTCGACATGATCAGCGACTCTGACGAGGAAGAAGTGGACCCCGATGGAGGAAGATCCTGAGGAGGTTCCAGTAGAAGAAAACCCAAAAGAGGAAAATCCTGAGGTGGATCCAGTAGAAGAAAACCCAGAAGAGGAAGATCCTGAGGAGGACCCAATAGAAGAAAACCCAGCAGAAGGGAATCCAGTGGAAGAAGATCTAGAAGAGGTGAATCACGTGGAAGAAAACCCTGATGAAGAAGCTCCAGCCGAGGAAGAAGGACCAGGAGAAGAAGACCCGGTGGGGGAAGAACCCGAAAATGAGGCCCCAACCAAGGAAGAGTCAGAGAATGAAATCTCGAGTGAAGAGGAATTCGAGGCGAAAGATCCTCCAGTAGAAATCCCTGCAAGGCGCTATGAAAATGGACTGTTTCCCCCCAATAAGAGAGCAAAGCTCTGCTCAAAATTTGAAACGAGACAGCGCCTCACGTGCAAAGTATGAGAGCGCTAGCGCCAAGAGCACCGGTGCCAAGAGCACCAGCGCCATAAGTCAAAAACTCTGAGGCAGCGCCTCACGTGCAAAGCACGAAAGCGCTAGCGCTAAAAGCGCCAGTGCCAAGAATCAAAAGACTCTGAGGCAGCGCCTCACGTGCAAAGCATGAGAGCGCCAGCACTAGAACTAAATGTTCTCCACCCTTGGATCAAAGATCCAACGAATATGATAAATTATCAAATTACAGAATTAAATTCTGTTGAGAAAATACTCCTCAAATCTTTCCAAACAAGAAAGATTATGCTCTGTAAATCAGAGCACCATTGGATCAAAGATCCAATGGTGATTAAAAACCACCAAGATACAGAATAAGTTTTGTATAGGAAAATATTTTCCTAATCTTGCTAAAAACAAGAAGGATGTCTTCTGTAAAATAGAAGTCTTTGGATCAAAGATCCAACGGTGGATAAAATCCCCAAATCAATCAAAGATCTCTCAATGAGAGATTTTCTTAACTGATTCAACAAATCAACCTCCCCTACATAAAGGGCCCAAGACTTCAATTCTTAAAAAAAAAGAGAAACATCCGCATAAGTTTCAAAAAAAAAGAGGAACCTCCCCATAAGTTTCAAATTGAAAAAAGAAAAAAAGAGAACCCCCCCGCATAAACTTCAAGTTAAAGAGAGATAACAGAAAGGAAAAACCCTAGGTAAGAGAAGGAACAAAACACAGAGAATATCTCATCTCTTTTTCACCTCCATAAGAGTTTAACTCTTCTAAAAATAATTTAGTTCTTCCTCTGGTTGAGATCTGCAGAAGCAGATCTACCTACAAGTTGAGAATTCAATTCTCATCGGGGAGATTCTGCCATGCAGATCCAAAACCTAGGGGAAGATCTAAGTTCAGAGAATTTAATTCTCCCAAAAAGTATATAAGAATTTAATTCCTCGGATAAAACAAGGGTTTAATCCTTCATATAAGAACTTAGTTCTTCCTTATAGTGAAAGATCTGCAGAAGCAGATCTCCCTACAATTTGAGAATTCAATTCTCATCGGGACGATTCTGCCATGCAGATTCCAAACCTAAAAGAAAAACTAAGTCCTAAGAATTTAATTCTTACAAAGTAGTGGGCTTGAAAGTCTCGAAACTCAGGATCTCCATGCACGTAAAAGGATTGGCACCCAACATGATAACGGCCGATCACGTGCTCCCACGTGATCACCCTATATGAACAAAAGAGGACAACCGAGATTGGCTCACGTGATCCCACGTGACCCCTAAGTAGTGCTTAGCACTTATAAAGCAAAAAGGGAATAAATCAAAGGCAGTTTCCATTTTTGGGGCGCCTCATGTGATCTCATGTGACCCAATAATGCTTAGCGCTCAGAAAAGAACAAGGGAATAAACCCAAAGGAACAGCGCCTCAAATTTTTAGTGTTTAACACTAATTCAAGAGCCTCACGTGACCCCACGTGAGCGCCTCAAATTTTTAGTGTTTAACACTACTTCAAGTACCTCACGTGGGAGCACGTGAGCGCTGAGCATATACTAGTGTTTAACACTATGAAAGGCCAATATTAGCCAAACTCAGACCAAATTTCTCGAGGACCATCAATTGAGCTCCTCATGCTCAGGGCCCCCGATCTCAGTCCTAAAGATAGATAATGAGTTCCCAACAGATGGGCTTAGAAGCACCTGGGGTGAAGCAATTCAGGGCTTTGCACCCCAAACAATTTGCAGGAAAAGAGAGCCCTCTAGAAGCCGAGGAATGGGCTCAGAGTATTGAAGATGATCTGGCAGCGGCACAAGTTCCAGAGATAGCTTGGGTCCGTGTTGCGAAACTGCAGCTCACGGACAATGCACGGGTATGATGGAGGGCGGAAGAAAGCCGTCTCACCCAGCCGATCGAATGGAAGACTTTCCGCGACATGTTCGACGCAAAGTACTTCCCTGAGACTGCCGTGTTCGATATGGAACAACAGTTCATTCACTTACAACAGGGTTCAATGTGGACTAATTCAGTAGATGAATATGACGCTGAGTTCACCATGCTCAGTCGGTAAGATATGTCTCAATAATTCGATTCTTCAATATATCACATACTACACAGTTAACACAATACTTTAACAGATTTGCGGCACACCTGATGCCGACGGATGAGATCAGAGCTCGTCGATTCCAACAAAGGTTAGATCCGGAAATCCAGGCTGCACTAGCCACAGGAGATTTTAAGACCCACGAATCGGCTCTGAAAGCTGCCCGCCGTTATGAGGCAGTGGTAAAGATGAGGGACAAATCTTAATCTGCTGGAGTTAAGTACCCTGCTAACCAGATGGTAGGAGGAGCCTCATCAAGGCCATCTTTTGTGCCAAGGAGACCGGGAGTACCGAACAACAGGCCCAGCACAGCCTTTTATACCCACTGCAAGAGAGAGGGGCGTCTGATGAAAGACTGCCGGCGAGCCAACCATCTTTACTTAGTCTGCGGCTCAGCTACTCATGATATTGGGTCTTGTCCTAGAAGACGCAACCCAATTATTGCACCCAGGCCAGCAATCAATTATCAGCAGAGACCAGCCCTTCAGGCAGCTGCTCCAAGACTAGTTCTCCCTGCTCCACCACCTAGAGGACCACCAACTGCACCTTCTCCTCACCAGTTCTATCAAGCTCAACGGAACGTTCCGAGGAATGCTCCTCCAGCCAGGAGGAATGTACCACGGCGATAGGCTTTCACGATGACCGTGGAAAAAGCTGAGGCCACTGGCCAAGTCATCACTGGTAACCCTTTCTTCTCAAGCTTTTATTTCAGTCTTAACACCTACCTATATATTTTTCCTATACCTAAAACATATCCCATATACCTTAGGTACAATCTTAGTAGCCTCACTTCCTGCACTAGCACTCTTCGATACTAGAGTATCTCACTGCTTTATGTCGCAACAGTTCATCCGAACTCATGCGATTCCAGTCACACCGCTTGTATCCAGTTGGAATGTCAGTTCAGGGAACGACGTTATGAAGGAAACAATGGGATACAGCTTGTGTCCAGTAGTCATCTGCAGCAGAGAATTCTATGCTGACTTCAAGGTGCTGGATATACCGAACTTCGATGTGGTTCTAGAAATGCATTGGCTAGGAACCTTTTACGCTACCATCGACTGTCGTCAAAGGAGGGTAGTGTTCGAGATTCCAGACCATCCGGTCTTTTATTTCAAAAGTGGAGACCGTACCCTGGAGCCAAGTACTTACAAGGCGAAACCAAAGAAAGCAGTAATTGCAGCAACTCAAGTGGAGGAAGAATCAAAGCCAGAAGTGGTTCGAAAGTTCGACGATGTGTTTCCTGAAGATATATCAGGTTTGCCTCCCGATCGAGCTCTTGAATTCAGTATTGATTTAGTACTAGGAGCACAACCGGTGATCAAAGAACCTTATTGATTAAGTCCGAAAGGTTTGAAGGAAGTCCGAACTCAGTTGGACGAATTATTGGCGAAAGGATGGATTCGTCCCAGCACTTCAAGTTGGGGATCACTAGTGCTGCTTGTGAAGAAGACGGAAGGTTCATACATAATGTGCATCGATTATAGAGACTTGAACGAAGTCATGATAAAGAACAAGTATCCGCTACCGCGTATCGACGATTTATTCGATCAGCTAAGTGGATCTTGTGTTTTCTCCAAATTAGACCTTCGTTCAGGTTATCATCAGGTGAAGGTCAAGGAAGCTGATATTCATAAAACAACATTCAGAACTCGCTATGGTCATTACGAATTTCTTATGATGCTATTTGGAGTGACCAACGCACCAGCAATATTCATGAACTTGATGAATCAAGTTTTCCGGGAGTACTTAGACAGGTTCGTTGTCATCTTTATCGACGACATCCTGGTGTATTCTAAGAGTCGGAAAGAACATGCCGAGAACCTATGAATTGTCCGGGAAACTCTACGACAACATCAACTCTACGCCAAGTACAGCAAGTGCGAGTTTTGGTTAGATCAAGTTGGTTTTCTCGGACATATTGTATCGGGCGAACGAATCTTTGTGGATCTAGCGAAAGTTTCAGCAGTAAGCGAATGGCCGACAGCAAAGTCAGTGAAGGACATTCGAAATTTCTTGGGTTTAGCTGGATATTACAGAAGGTTCATTGAAGGATTTTCGAAGATAGCAACACCCCTGACCAAGTTCACACGTAAAGATGAAGAATTTGTGTGGTCAGAAGCATGCAAACAAGCTTTCGTAGAACTCAAGTCAAGGTTGACATCAGCACCTATTCTCGTGATACCGGATCAAACTGGAGGTTTCGAAGTTTACTGCGATGTATCCGGTAAGGGATTAGGATGTGTTCTACATCAGCACGGAAGAGTTGCGGCTTATACTTCAAGATAACTGAAGACTCATGAGCGCAATTATCCGACGCATGATTTGGAATTGGAAGCCGTTATCTTTTCTCTTAAGATTTGGCGCCATTATCTTCTTGGTGAACGAGTGAACATATACACAGATCACAAGAGTCTGAAATATGTGTTTACTCAGAAGGAGCTTAATATGCGGCAGAGACGATGGTTAGAATTCATGGCAGACTTTGACATCAACCTGGAATACCACCCAGGGAAGGTGAATGTAGTTCCAGATGCTTTTAGTCGCCAACCATTAGCAACGAATATCACCGCTCAGTGGAAGTTTCAACAAGACTTGCATCAGATGGAGATTGAAGTAGTCATGCCACGTAACGCTTCAAGCTTGATGAATTTACAAGTTCAATCAACAATTGTCAATCAGATCAAAGCAGCTCAAGCAAGTGATGCTAAGTTGCAAAAGATCAGAGAACAAGTAGAGAATGGACTTAGAACAGACTTCATCATCCATAAAGACGGATCTTTGAGATACGGCAGCAGATTATGTGTACCAAAAGATTCTGTTCGGGAAGAGTTAATGAAAGAAGCTCACAGCTCTCCCTACTCAGTACATCCTGGAGGTACAAAGATGTACAAAGATCTACGTCAAAATTACTGGTGGCATCGAATGAAGCGTGAAATAGCCAGAAGCGTCGCTAAATGCTTGGTGTGTCAGCAAGTAAAGGCTGAACATCACATGACAGCTAGATTACTTCAACCGTTACCTATCCCAGAATGAAGTGGCAACACATCACAATGGATTTTGTGACTGCACTTCCTCGCAGCACGAAGGGTAACGATGCGGTATGGGTTATTATAGATCGACTCACAAATTCGGCACACTTTATCCCATTTCAAGTTGGCCAATCAACTGAGACATTAGCAAAGAAGTACATGGAGGTAAGAATCTAAGTAAGATTTAAACCCTTCAAATATGTACTATCTCTGATACCCATGAACTCATTCAGGAAATCGTGATACTTCATGGAGTACCGGTCTGTATTGTCTCCGATCATGACACCAAGTTCTGATCACAATTTTGGCAAAGTCTGCAAGCGAGCTTGGGAAAAGTCTGAACTTCAGCACAGTTTATCATCCCCAAACAGATAGTCAGTCTGACCGAACTATTCAGATCTTGGAAGATATGCTCAGAGCATGTATGTTAGACTTCTGAGGATCGTGGGAAGACCACCTACATCTTGTGGAGTTTTCATACAACAACAACTACCAAGAAAGCATAGGATTGGCATCTTTTGCAGCACTTTATGGAAGGAAGTGTCGATCGCCATTAAGTTGGGACGACATCGGAGATAGAAAACTTCTTGGACCTGAAATGATAGTAGCAACTGTTGATGTGGTTCATACTATCAGGGAAAGAATGCGCATAGCCCAAGATCGACAAAAGAACTGGGCTGATGCAAAGCGCCGTCATTTGGAGTTCCAGCCGGAAGATCATGTATTTCTGAAGATATCTCCAAACCGCGGAGTGATTCGATTTGGAAGACGGGGTAAGTTAAGTCCAAGGTACATTGGACCGTTCGACATACTCGAACGAGTCGGTGAAGTGGCATACCACTTGGCACTTCCACCTTCATTAGAAGGAGTGCATAATGTGTTCCGCATATCCCAACTCAGAAGGTATGTGAATCACCCCATCCATATTCTCAATCATTCCGAGCTCACTGTACAGCCCGACTTATCTTGTGAGCAACAACCTGTGGAAATCCTGAACAGGAAAATGAAGTCACTTCGGAACAAGAAAGTCAACTTGGTTCGAGTGATGTGGAGAAAATACACTCCAGGAGAATCGATATGGGAAAGGGAAGATGAGATCCGTGCAAGATATCCTCACTTATTTGTAAACTAGTCCTCAAAATAAATTATAAATTTCGAGAACGAAATTTTTGTAAGGAGGGTAGACTGTAACAACTCCAATTCTTGTGTACATAAATTTGATTAAAAGTTAATATATACTTGGGGTATTTACATTTCCTGTGAGTACTATAAGTATTTGATTTACTTCGGGACAGCAAGCAAGAGATTGTAGCATATTGGTAAGACCTTGCACTGCTGAACCAAAACACCAGAGTTCAAATCCCATCAGCCACATTATTTTTTATTTGTTTTATTTTTAATCTTTTTAGAAGCCCAAGAGTCTACAAGTGCATAAACCGTAAATCCAAAAGTCACACTAAAAACAAACAAGTCCACTGCAGTAGGCGAAGCGACGAGGACACATGGCGGCGAGACGGACCCCGACTCGGCCCGAATCGGCCGGCGCTGCCGGCCGAACTCGCCCAAATCAGATTTTTCCCTTCTTGACATCTGTGTCTCTTTGCCTCCCCATAACCCCTGTACTGTTTAAAATCCCTGCACATTTACAGAGACTAATAAAATCCAATTAAACCCATTTTAATGCATTTTTTTAATGCATTTTTTTATCACAAACCCTAGTTTTTCCTATAAATACCTACTCAATTTTTCACACCCTTCATACTGAAATTTTTGTCCAAACTCTCAAGAAAATTCCCTAGACTTTTTGTGTGCAAGTGAAGTTAGCGAAGGGCGAAGCTCCGGCGAACTTCCGACGACGTCCCGAGGAGATTTCGGCGATGAAAACGACGCACCGACACCTCCTACTTCTTCCTTTTCCTCTCCTCTACACAATCAACCCGTAAGTCCATTCTTCCCCTTCTTTTTACTATTCTAAAATCCGACAGAAGTGGAGTTAATCCGACTTTCGATTCGGTTTTTCCTTAAAAATCATATTTTTTCTTAAAAACAATAATACCAAACCATCACATCAAGATCATTAAACATTAACAAAATATATTGACAAGTTTCATATCAAAAGAATTCATATTTTACTTTTTTATCGCAATTTTACAGAAAAATACCTCATAGTTTAGTTTCGACATAAAAACATCATTAGCCCTTGCTATACCTTTAGAAAACTCACGAGGTAATGACTTACCTCCTCACAACACTAATATGTAACATATCACGATGATCTTTGGGTAGTTTTGGGAAAATACTATTTTACACAAAACTACCTCAAACTTATAAAAACATTTTTCTACATGATATGTATTTTTAACAAATCTTTGCAATGTGCCACTACAACCCATTTCGGGGAACCCATTCAGGATGGTGCGGATTATCACACATCCTCAGGCTTAGTAGTGCGAGATGCGGACCTCCGTAAGGAGCATACGGTCTCGAAAGATTTAAAAATACAATTTTCTTTAGAAAATGTGATTTCTATTATAAATAAAAATTAAATTTTTAATAAATAAATATATATGTAATTAATATCAAAATATATTTTTTTAATATTTATAATATTCCACACTTCCAAAATTCAAGAAAAACATCCCATTTGCAAGAAAATACCATACAAATTCTAATATTACAAATAAATACCATATATTATGAAAAATAGGTTTTATTCACTAGAAATGTCACAATGATAAAATATACATTCATGAAAACTTTAAAGACGATAATAAAATACTTGAGCTGTATTTTAAAAATTATACAAAATTATTTTTACATAAAAACCCCTCAAGTTATACCAAATTACAATAAGGACCCTAGTAAACATAGGTTTAAGCTGGACCAGTCTCTTGAGCCTCAGGGAGCCGGAGATATGGGTGCTTGCCTATTTAAGGTAGACAACTTAATAAACGGTGTTATCAACACGGTAATCGTCTTTGAAAAAGACACAAATCCTGCTATTCATGTGCAGCGGTTACCGATAACACCAAAACCTAATTCAGGATTCAATTTCTTTTCTAATTGTCTGACTCAGACTGAGTCTCAATATAATCAATCTGACTTGAATGAGATTCAAGTATATATAACAATTCCATATGAATCTATATATTCAATCTGTTCAATCTATCAATCTATACAACTTGACTGAACCGAACCATGGATATGCATCCATCTACATGATTCTCCAGTTACATCCATTTACTGATATCATAGTTTCGGCAAATCATCAATCTATACAATTTATAATATAAGACAATACAATTTACAATACAATACGTCAATACAATCAAGACATCGCTGAGTTTTAAGGGGTAGATTGATACGGAAGGTGTTAGAAGTGGCACGAGACTGCAACCATTAAGACACCTGTCACACCCCGCTTCCCAGTATACGGGCAGAGGACGCGACTGGCTGCTACGTATTTACTCTGAAGTAAATACGCTAAGTGTATCTAAGCAATACAAATAAAAATGCACAAGAGACAAAGACAATAGGTATAATTGAACATCAACTTTATTTATTAACATTCTTTTACAGTACATGGAAAAGTAAATACATCTGAATAAAAGCAATGCCTAAACAGTGGCATAACAGAAAAGTAAAGTACTGAAATGAAATGTGTATAATGAATCTAAAGCTCTGGGTCGTAGGCTAACTGATCCAGGTCCTCTCTGGTGGGCTCGATCTCCTGAAGATCCGAATCACCTGTCAACATTCCAAGAAGAAAGAGAAGGAATATCGTCAGCGAATAATCGCTCAGTAAATCCCAAAGATAAGGGAAAGTAGAATAGACAGAGAGTAAGAGAGAGTGTGTAGCTTTTAAAGTTGTATTTAGTGTTGACGCTGTTGTTTGTAGTTTGGTACAGAAGGATGCCAGTGTATACGAGAAGAGTCTCTATATGCCAGAGACTAAAAGCAAATGAAGTATAAGGAACCATTTATGCCATGGTACAATAACAATGGAATATAGGTTAGGTGTCTTAATAGTTGCAGTCTTGTGCCACTTCTAACACCTTCCGTACCAATCTACCGCTTAAACCCCGTGATGTCTTAATTGTATTGTTTGTATTGTATTGTCTTGTAATATAGATTGTATAAATGGATGATTTGCCGAAACCATGATATCAGTAAATGGATGTAACTTGAGAATTATGTAAATGGAAGTATAACTATGGTTCGGTTCAGTCAATACAGGTTGAATAGATTGAATATATGGATTTATAAATTCATATTGAATTATAGTTTGTACTTGAATCATGTTCAACTTAGATTATTTATAATGAGACTCAGTCTGAGTCAGACAATTTTAAAAGAAATTGGATCCTGAATTAGGTTTTTAGTGTTATCGGTAACTACTGCACATAGGCGGCAGGATTTGTGTCTTTTTCAAAAATGATTACCATGTTAATAACACCGTTTGTTAAGTTGTCTATCTTAAATAGGCAAGCACCCACTTCTCCGGCTTCTTGAGGCTCAAGAGATTGGTTCCGCTTAAACCTATGTTTACTAGGGTCCTTAGGGTAATTTATAGAACTTAAGGGGTTTTATGTAAAAATACTTTTGTATAATTTTCAAAATATATCTCAAGTAATTAATTATCGTCTTTAGAGTTTTCATTGATGTAGATTTTATATATGTGACATTTCTGGTGAGATAAACCTAATTCCATAATATAGGGTATTTAATTGTAAAGTATTAAACTTGTATGGAATTGCATGGTATTTTCATGTAAAGTGATTCTTTTGATTTAGAAAAATTGGAATATTTATATTATATCAAAATTAGATATTTTGATGATACATACATACATATATATACATATATATATATAAATAATTTTAATTTTTTATTTTTCTAGAAATCTCATTTTCTAAAATCTTTCGAGACCGAATGCCCCTTGCGGAGGTCTGCATCTCGCACTACTAAGCCCAAGGATGTGCGATACCACACCATCCCGATCGGGTTCCCCAATGGGTTGTAGCGGCGCTTTGCAAAGACTTGTTAAAAATACATAATCTTGTGAAAATGGATTTTATAAGTTAAAGGTAGTTTTGTGTAAAACCGTATTTTCCCGAATCTATATTTCCCAAAAGGTATCGTGCTATGTTGCATATGAGTTTTGTGAAGAGGTAGATCATTACTTCGTGATCTATCCAAAGGTATAGCAAGAGTAATAATGTTTTAATATCGAAACTAAACTACATGGTATTTAACTGAAAAAGTACGATAAAAATTACAATATGAAATATTTTGCTATGAAACTTGTTCATGATATCTTGTTAATGTTTAATAGTTAAGATGTGAAGGTTTGGTATATTTGTATTTATGAAAAGATGGAATTTTTTAAGAAAAACCGAATCGGAATTTCGGATTAACTCCGCTTCCGTCAGGTTTTAGAAAGAGAACTTTTTAGAGATCGAGATAGAAAGGAAGAATGGGACTTACTAGAATTTAGCGTAGAAAAGAGGAAGGGGAAGTGGAAGTATGTTTCGGTGCGTCGTTTCGTCGCCGGGAGCTCGTAGGGTCGTCGTCGGAAATTCACCGGAGCTTCGCCTTTCGCTAACTCTACTTGTACACAAAAGTTCTAGAGGATTTTCTTGAGAGTTTAGACGGAGTTGTGAGTGAGGGGGTGTGGAATGAAGTGGTATTTATAGGGTAATCTAGGGTTTAGGGTAGATGAAAGCTTGTATGAAAATTGTATTAAAAATTGTATTTAAAATAGAGTAAATAAGTGTTTTTATTGACTCTGTAAATGTGCAGGGTAATTAAAGTGTACAGAGGTTATAAGAAGGCCAAGGGACACAATTTTTAAGAAGGCCAACTCTGATTTTTTGATGAATCGGCCGGCGGCGCCAGCTGAGTCGGGCTGGGTTTCTTCATCACATGCCCCTTGTCTCTTGGTCTACCCCCTGGTCCAGTTTGTTCTATATGTGGCTTTTGGTTTTACGTGTTTAGCACGTGTAGACTCTTGGGATTCTAAAAATTTAAAAGAAAATAATATTAAAAATAATGTGGGTGATGGGAGTTGAACTCTGGTGCTTTGGTTCAGCAGTGCAAGGTCTTACTAATGAGCTGCAAGCTCTTTCTTGCTATTAAAAAGCAAATCAATTACTTATAGTACTCACAGGAAATGCAAATACCCCAAGTATACATTAACTTTTAAACAAATTTTTGTACACAAGAATTGGAGTTTTTACAACACCTAACCTGAATTCAATTACCGTTGTACCGTGGCTGAATGGTTCCTTGTACTCCGTCCACCGATCTAACGAGACTCCTCTCGTATACACTGGCCTCTTCTGTACTAAGCTACAAACAACAGTGTTAACATTAAATACAACATTATAACAATATAATACCACTTTAAAAGTTTCACTCTCTTTCTCTCTCTCTCTCTCTGTCTATTCTACTTCTTCTTTATCTTTGGGACTTACCGAGTGACTGTTCGCTGACGATATTCCTTCTCTTTTTTTTTTTTGAATGTTGTCAGGTGATTCAGACCTTCAGGAGATCGAGCCCACCAACGAGGACTTGGATCAGCTAGCCTTCGACCCGGAGCTCTTGATACTTGTACATTTCATTTCAGTACTTTCCATCTGTTATGCCATTGTTTAGGCATTGCTTTTCATTCCATGTATTTACTTTTCAGATGTACTGTAAAAAGAATGTGAATAAATAAAGTTGCCGTTCAATTATATCTATTGTCTTTGTCTCTTGTGCATTTTATTTATATTGCTAAGATACGCTTAGCGTGTTTACTTCAGAGCAAATACGTAGCGGCCTCGTCGCGTTCTCTGCCCGTACACTAGGAAGCGGGGCTTGACAATACGACTACCGGTATTGGAGATATACTCGTTTTTGTACCGTCGAGCAAAACAGATCAGAATCTGTCCAGCATCGTCATATATTTTAAAACGCAATTTGAGTTAATTTCTATCGGATATCAGGTTACAAAAAATTATTATAAAATTGTAAATCTTTTGATGTACTTATCCAAAACACTATGATTCGCGCGATTTGGATTTCTGAAGCTCTAGTTATGATCGTTTTAATATCAGCGTTTAAAACAGAAATTCAGATTTCTGGACAGTAACTATATATTATATTGCAATACCTATATCGAGTTGTTTCATGCGTTTCTAAGTAATATAATATACAGAAAATTATACGTCTATCAATTATCCATCTACACATCTAAATTTTGTCACGAACGGACACCGGGAGTTCGAGTTATGTCCTATTTAAAAACATTGTGCGAATCATGACAGATTCTGTCCAAATTCGTCGCTTAATATTGTAACGCAGTTTTCTATAATTTACGTTGATTTTAAGTAAAAACTTAAAACTAAGAAAATCTATATATGTTGATGTAGATGTTCAAAACATCTGAAAAAATTTAATTTGGATCAACAATTAAAGAGTTATGGTCTCTCGAAGAAGACCCTTATTGGCAGTTTTCTGGTTTTAAAATAGCGAATAAATAAACTACGCAACTTCTAAACCGTTATTTAGTTTGATATGAAATTTTTACTACATGTACAAAATAATATATTCTATCATATGTAAATTTCCTTAAATTTCCAGAAGTAAAAATTAATTTCTAAAAATTATTTTAAAAGTAAAGGTATTGATATGTCATATGTGAGAAATGAGAAAACCATGGTATTTATTCGTAACTTTATTTTTTTTACAAACTTTAAATAAAGTAATTTAAAATACAACAACAAACGATACAATTCTAATTGGTTACTATAAAATCTTAACATATGGATTCAGAGTAATGAAAAAGGCTTTACAAACTATATATTTGTGTATTTTTATGTGTGTTCATTATTTATATATGTATCTATTTAATTAATTATTTAGGGACTATGATATGACAAGAGAAGTTTTTCATGGCAATATAAAAAAGAGAAAGAGAAAGAGAAAGAGATGGAGGGAGGAAAAGAGCGAAGGGACTTACATACACAAGCCGGTATTGTCACCGGGCTTGTCTATCCGCCGATAGCCTCGCGTTTCTAGCGAGACTTTGTTAAGAATTTCTTCATGTTTTTCTTCGGAGAATCTAGATGAAGAGGGATATGTGAAATGATAGAAAGGTGTGATGATAAAAAGAAAGAGGAGTGAGATATAAAAAAGGTTTATGGCCACCATAATTCTAATAAATTATGGTTCATAATCATTCTAATTATTTTGGGAGTTAAAAAGAAGATGAAATGAAATGATTCATTTGTAAGTTATGAGAAGAATAAAAATTGAGAAAAAAATAATTGCACGAATGGAGATTTGAACATGTGACTTATGGAATAACAATGCAAGGACTTAACCAATGTGCTACAGGGTTATTCATGCGCATATTTAATTAGAATTAAATGTATACTGTTGCTTGAAAAGAAAGTGGGCTTTTGGGCTCATAGTTTTATAAAAGAAAATGAAAATGATATTGGATTTGGGTTATGGGCTGGGTCAGAACTTGCGTTTAATTTGAAATAGGTTAAGATTTAGTTTAAAGAAATGAGTTTGGAAAAAATAGATTGAATAATAAAATAATGTTAGTGATATATGCCCTAGAGGTCATTATTGTATCATACTGGATTGTATATTACTTAATGGGAGCTTGGGATATACACGGATATAGTATCTGTCTTGCTTGAAATGGTAGTATGCTACCTGGTTTGTTTCTACCTCAATATGTGCATGTGCTTTTTAGCATATCGCTTATATATATTGGTAGAGCCCTTAGGATCTTTGCTTGATTATCAGCGTTGTGATGGCAGTCACACTAGTGGGGGCGGGGTAATCTATAAGCATATCCTATACAGGTCCCTAGTCGTAGGATTATCAAGAAGGGGCATCGATACTCTAGAGTAGACTGGTGTATACACTTCTTATCCAAGCAGGGTAGATGGTTTGTCCCACAGCCATCAATACATCATACTGGAGATAGTATGTAGGTGCTCATTAGGTTATGAGTACACTGGACAGGACTCGTAGGGAACTGTTGGTGGGTATTATACCTATCGTCGGGTAGCAGTTCCCAGGTGACATGAGTACAGCTTAGTCCGTCAACTTGACACTGCTATTTCGCCTCGAGTGTGTCCCCACTGTACTTTGATTATTACCCTTCAAAGGAGTCGTGCAAACAGGTAGTGGTTGGGTGCAGTCCCGAAGCACTTGGAGGCAGTAGCGGTTAGATAGGATTCGTCTCTCTCGGTATTGGGGGTTGATATCGCGCTGTGTTCGGAAAGCCATTACACAAATTCCTTGGCCAAGGCAAGCGAGATATACTGGTAGGTATTCCAGTAGTTTCTTAGGGTGTTTTGGGCTATACTCCGACATGACTTATTGTGCTATTAGGGGTCTGACGATTATCGCCCCCTAGGCCTGATATGCGATACTCTTAGACGAATAGACCGGACTGTACGAAGATTTTCATATACAGGCTCAGTAGGAGTTCGGATGAGTTAACTCATCGGCCTTCTTATCGACACATACCTGGGTAGCCGTTATGTTCAGCTAGTACCGCTTGCGGCTTGTGGTTAAACCCACTGCCAGCGTAGTGTCGAGTCTTCAGAGTCCCACATAGAGAGTTTCCCTGCACCGGGCAAAAGGTGTAGAGGCCGTATGGTTTTTACGGCAGGGCTTCAATCACGTATGTGCACTTATGCACGTATGATGATCGGGCGGATAATACTAGTGGGCTTTGGTTTAAGCCGGATCCTAGTATTATATTAATGGATCGTTTCGTCTCCTAGTATTCGTTTTCTTCGGAATACGGATGCGGGTACGTATATACGGATGAGGGGCATTCTCATAATTCCTCGGGATTGGCTTCAGAAAGGGGACACCTATTAGGGTTTTATTCTTTTTGGATTAAACAAAATGGGTGGAGGAAATGAGGTGGATTTGAGCATTGAACCTAGTATAGATACTTGGTGACTCATGGTCATGAGTCACCACAAGATATTTGTGAAGGTTTGAAGATATTTTATTGTGATATTTATCTCATAAAATATCTAATATTCTTCATTCTATCTCAAGAGGGCAGCCAAGCTCAAGTCTTATGTTCACAACTCCTCTCTCATTTCCTCAAGCCTCTTCTTCTTCCTCATAACCCTAGAAATCTCATGAGTTGAGAAATTTAGGGTTCCAAGAGACAAATCACTCCATCTTCTCACTCTACACAACCTAGGACATCTAGTTTAGCATGTTAGATGCCGTAGTTATCTCGGATTTGAGGTAGGAGCTCGGATTATAGACTTTCGGGTGGATCATCTTTGAATCGAGGAGGCCGTCGAGGTTGCCTCGATCCGTTTCGATCCTCGGAGCCTATGATGATGAGGAGGACAGTGAGAAGAATAGAAGGACACGATACTACGAGGTATAACATTCATCCGAGTAGTTAAACCTCAAGTTGTTTGCTAGCTAGATTTTGTGATCGATCCTTGGTTCAAGTCGGTGTTGCGAAGCCCGTAAAAATCTTTTTTTGCTGTTTCCGCCTCCCCGCGAACATGTGGGGGTGCGCGAAAATGACTTACAGTGGTATCAAAGTCTCTCATAAACCTTATATAGCTTGTAGCGACATTAGAAATCCGCCGTTTTTTCGCGCAAAACTACCGATAAAAACAGTTATTTTGAGATGTTTGCACAACCCGCGGGCTCACATTTTGAACTAAGAAGCCGTGGGGTAGTGCATGGGTACCTCGGGAAACCCCCGAGGGGACCGAATGGCTGGTCCCACTCCCCAAGACCACCACAAGGTGGTCTTGGCGGTGGGGACCCGAACTGCCCCACCTTAGGCAGTTTCGGGTCTGCCTCACCGCCTGGCCACCTCGTGGTAGCCTCGGGGGTAGGGTACCCCCTCTAGGCCCCCCAACTCAAAATTAATTTCGTGCTCTAACTCTTCGTGAAGGTTTGGGCGCGTTTCGTTTTGATTTGGACTTTCGAATTGGCTTAAACCGATCGTTTTTGGAACTTTAGCTCACTGGATTTTCAAGATTTGGAAAATTGGTTTAGTTCGCTAATTGCGTGCGGAATTCTAATGTCGCAGTTACTTTATAAGATTTGTGATGTATATATGTGTTTGGAAACGTCAACTAATTGCTATACGTCGATTAGTCGGAGTTGCACATATCTGTGATGTTATGTTGGTTTGTGTATATGAACTTGTTGGATCGTCATGGATGAATTGCCGGAGATGTGAGATGAGGGTTTTCATTCTTTTATTCGATGTAAATTTGTAAGGTGATATAATATTATTTTGCGGGGCACATCCGGATTGAAGTTGTAACCACCGTTGTATTATTTCTTTTACTGTTTTTTTCTCCTAGGATAGACCTAACGTGGGGTGCACAAACTACTGGGTACTTTTAAGTGCCGAGTGGCCTACTCACTTTGCTGAGAGAGGTTGCTTCACTTCGGGTATTTGTCGGGTAATTCGCCGCACCCGTAGGGGTCTAGGGTGGGGTTTAGCTATTCATCACGACCGTGGAATCCGTCTTTCGTTACAGACTTGAACGAAACACGGAATTCCTAATATATCCAATATGTTCATCTGTGATCTGGAATGCCTATTATTACGTCAGACGAATGTTTATTATATATATGCTATATAGTAGACGTTGCTTATGTTTTTCACCCGCGCTATTCCAGCCCTCGCTCTGGCGTTAGTTAAGTAACCTAACGGTGTTAGACGGGACCCAGTGGCGAATGCGTATGGCATAAGTGGACATGGTATTTTCGTCTTTTTCTGTGATGATAGGTGTAAATGATGGGACTGCATTACATTAATGCAAAGCAAATAAACCAAAGTTGAATCGTTGGAACAGTTTTAAAACCACTCGGTTTTTCAAAAAAGCAGACTTTTAAATGCGGAGCTTAAACCACTCCTTTTAAAAATCTATCAGGTTCCTTCAATTATATCAAGTTTACTACGTTCATGGTTTCGCCAAAACCAGGCGTAGCCCTCTGTCATTTCATAATATTCAATAGTATCCAAGCTATATTTGTTGACCTTCGTCAAGGCATAGTGATTGGCAGCTGCTGGGTGTTCGTATGTAGAATAGATAGATGCGTTGGTTTGGAACATTCGTATTACCTTGTTGACCTTCGTCAAGAGTATATACGGGTGGGTTCAAATTAACCTGGACAATGATGGGTAGAACTTGATATGTGACTTATGATTTGTTGACCTTCGTCAAGGTCATAAGAGCATGGGGAAAAAATCCATATCTGGAGTTTCTAAAGAAACTGAAACTTACCAGTGTTGCATACCATTTGGAGTTTGATAATGTTTGTAAGATTCCTTCAGTATTATCACACAATGATATTTTGGTCCCGATCCTACTGTAAGTATCCACTACTCCTCGGAAGAATTTTCACTTAACGATCAATGCTATAAACCAAGTAGGTGTCTAGAACAGTGTTAGCGGGGCTACGCCTCCAGGGAAAAGAGGTTTTAATTAAGGAACTTCGCGAAAGCGTCGTAAAACCTCACTCAAAATACCGACACTAGCCTGGCCGAACGGTTAAGCAAGTATTGTACGGTGAGATTAATCCTGACTAATTCTTCTTTTATGGTTTGAGGAAGGATTCGAGAAACAGTGGGAGCCATCATGTTTAGATAAATTAAAAACCAATCTAAACTTGCAAGAGCATCATGCTGAGTGTTTTCTTCTCTCTCTCCTAATTGCAGCGACCAGGTGACCAGATTAGGTTACATAATAAAATGACTGAGTTATACTATAGTGACTAGCAAAGCTTTGTCCAGATGTCTATTACCTATGAAAAGCTGGACCACATCATTACTACTCAAAGCCCCCGCCGTCCCAGGTCCAGTTTCCACCGTCGCGGATGTTGATATCCATAAGACAAGGGAAAAAGACTGTGCGAATTCCAAGTGCCTCGTGTTAGCCTGAGTAGATGGTGTATACCAGAGGCAGCACGAGAAGATGGACTTAGTTTCTAACTTCCTCCATAACAATGTTTTATATGGAGAGCAATCTCGTATCGCAAGATATGAGACCTCGAAAGAATTGCTTCAAGCGAGATTGGCTGTCGGGTCATCTGTAGGGGACCACGTCCCTACAATGATTAGCTATATTAAAAAGCTCACGGACCTGGAGACTATGTTGGAGAACGAGTCATGTACTGACTTGATTCAACAGTCCCTACCTTCTACTTACGCCCAGGGGAAGCAAGTTATACTTCCAATTGAGGACACCGTGAAGGAAACCAAGGAGACACCCGCTCTGCTTATTAGAGAATCTTTCTCTTCTGGATCCAAGGCGAAAGCCAAGGGTGAGTAGAAGAAGACCTCTACAAAGTCGATAGGCGGTGACAGTAAGGTAGAAGGAAAGGGTAGGATAAAGGTTTCGGGGTTAACAGTAGGGAAGGAGGGATGTTCCTATTGTCACGGGAAAGGGCTGTTAGTGTATATGCCCTAGAGGCCATTACTGTATCATACTAGTTTGTATATTACTTAATGGAAGCTTGGGATATTCACCTTGTATAAACAGTCTTGCTCAATATAGTAGTATGCTACTTGGTTTATTTCTACTTCAATGTGTACTTGTGTTTATTTCAGTATATCACTTATACGCATTAGTGGAGCCCTTAGGATCTTTGCTTGATTACCAGCGTTGTGATGGCAGTCACACTAGTGGGGGCTGGGTAATCTATAGGCACATCCTTATACAGGTCCCTAGTCGTAGGACTATCGAGACTGGGCATCGATACTCCGGAGTAGACTAGCGTATGCGCTTCTCATCCCAGTGTGGGAGATGGTCTGTCCCACAGCCATCAGTACGTCGTACTGGAGATAGTATACGGGTGCTCGTTGGGTTACGAGTACACTGGACAGGACTCGTCGGGAACTGACAGGTTGGTATTATACCTATCGTCAGTTATCAGTTCCCAGGTGACATGAGTACAGCTTAGTCCGCTGACTTGACACTGACACTTCGCCTCGAGTGTGTTCCCACTGCACTTTGATCACTACCCTACCACGGCTCAAAGGAGTCGTGCAAACAGGTGGTGGTTGGGTGCAGTCCCGAAGCACTTGGAGGCAGTGACGGTTAGACAGGATTCGTCTCTCCCGGTATTGGGGGTTGACATCGCGCTGTGTCTAGGAGAGCCATTACACGAGTAGTCCCTGGCCAGGGCAAGCGAGATATACTGGTAGGTTTCCAGTGTTATCTCAGGGTGTTTTGGGCTTCACTCCGACACGACTTGTACCGCTATTGGGGGACTGACGTTTTACCGCCCCCTAGGCCCGCCATGCGATGTATCAGACGAACAGACCGGACTGTACGGAGAATGTCATATTCAGACTCAGTAGGAGTTCAGATGGGGTTTCACCTCGTCAGCCTTCTTGTCGGCATCTACCTGGGGACCGTTACGCACAGCTAGTGCCGCTTGCGGTCTGTGGTTAAACCCACTGCCAGCGTAGTGTCGAGTCTTTAGAGTCCCACACAGAGGGTATTCGCCTCTGGGCAAAACAGAGTAGAGGTCGCATGGTTTTGCGACAGGGTTCGTTCTCATCCGCGCACTTATGCACGTTTGGAGTCCGGACGGATTATACTGGCAGGCTCTGGTTTGAGCCAGATACTGGTATATGTTTTTGGGGTTGCTTTTATATCTTGGTATTCTTGTTCCTCGGAACGAGAATGCAGGTGTGTATGCACAGTTGCTTGAGGCGGAGAATGAGGTTTTTCATTAGGGTTTCGGATCGGGTGCGTATGCACAGTTGACAGTTATCATTTTCCAAACCCTAATGGATTTGTATATTATCTATTAATAATATTAATTAAATAAGAATTATGTTATGGTTGTTTTTTGTTGACTTGTTGACCTTGGTTGACTTGTTGACCATTGACCACTTTCATGCCTTGAAAGTCTTCCTTGATTCATGCTTACACTTCATTAAAAGAGATATGATAGTGGTCATTCCATATTTACCATCAACTATTCTTATTTCCATTATTATCATTTAGATAATTCATTTCTTTTGCAATATGGTTGCAAGAAAGAAATAATTGAGCTCATTCTATCATAACCTCTCTCTCTCCTCATTTCATCTTCTTCCTCCTCTTGAAAAGAGAAACCTTCTCATGTGTTGAGAATCATTCTCTTTAGATAGAAAAGCAAACCCTAATCACTCTCTACTCATTCTAGGATGAAGGTTTAGCAAGCCGGAAACCCTAGTTCACTCAAAGATCGAGGAAGAGCCCAAAGTCGAACCTTCGAGGTGGATCCATCTTCGACGGGAGAAGGCGACGAAAAGAGAACCATCAACCTCTACAAGGTTTGAAGAAGAAGGAGTTCAAGTTTAGGTATAACCATCTTCCATAGTAGCTAACTCTCTTTAGCTTGTTAACTAGTTTTAGTTTAGACAACGATCCCGACATAGTTTAGTCCATGTTGCCTCTTGCGATAAAAATTCGTTTTTTATACCGTTTCCGCCTCCCCGTAAGTACCGGGGGTCGCAATATGGACTTACAGTGGTATCAGAGCCTAACTAAACTTAAACTAGCTTGGTAGTAAGGTGTAACGAAGTTCGGAAACGAAAAATCGCAAAACCGGAAAACTAAAAACCTGAGTTTCTGTTGAATTTTTTTTTTGGCTCAAAATGAAAAACTTTATACTTGTAAAATCGTCTCAGGGTTTTTTATGAACACCCAAGAAAAACGATGCAGTAATTCCTCCAATCCGCCGCCCATCCGCCGCGTGACCCCTGTATCCGCCACGGAAGCGCCGCGTTCTGTAGTCCTCTGTGCATCGTTTTTCGTGCAGTGTGTGTCTGTGTTGGTTTTGGGATTTTTAAAATATATTATATGTGCCCAGATTTTCCAGAACAGAAATTTCCTTTTGGGGTCCTATAATTCCGTATTTTTTTTTCCGAACTTCACTGCATTTTGACTATGATGGTTATATCTGTGATGTTTGCATGTATTGAACGTCGGCTAATCGCTATAAGTCGATTAGTCGGGGTTATACATGATCTGTAATGTGCTGGAATGTGTATATGAATGTGTTGGACTGTCGCGGGTGAATAGCCGAGGTGGATGTGAGATGAGCTTTTGTTTTTCTTTCATTCATTGTAAATGTAAATTGATGTAATAATATTATTTGTTTGGCCGCACAACCGGGTCGGGGTTGTAGCCGTCATTGTATAATTCTTTTTACTGTTTTTGCTCCTAGGATAGACCCATGGTGGGGTGCACAAACTACCGGGAACATGGAGGGTAGTTTGCCGCACCCGTAGGGGTCTTGGGTGGGGTATTTGCTATTCACCGCGACCGTGTTATCCGCTTTTCGTTTCAGGCTCGAAAGGAATGCGGATTGCTAATATATCCAATGTATTCATCTGTGATCTGTAATGTCTATCATTGCTTTCTATTTAGACGTTGCTTATGTTTTACAGCCGCGCTAGCCCAGCCCCCGCTCTGTCGTTAGTTAAGTAACCTAACGAGTGATGACGGGACCCCGTGGCGAATGCGAATGGCATAAGCGTACGTCATATTTTGGTTGTTTTCTGCAATGGTAGGATTAAATGATGGGACGCATTAAAAGAACTAATGCAAGAATATCACGCATTAAAAGAACTAATGCAAGATAATAAACCAAGTTTAAGTCGATGGAACACTTTCAAAAAACCACTCGGTTCTTTTCAAAACTAACTTTTAAATGCGGAGCTTGAGCCACTCCTTCTAAAAGCTATCTCGTTCCATCGATTATATCAAGTTCACTACGTTCACGGTTTTACCAAAACCATTCGTAGCCCTCCGTCGTTTCGCATGAATAGGCAATAGTATTCAAGCTGTGTATTTTGGCCAAAGTCAAGGCACAGTGATTGGTAGCTATTGGGTGTTCATGTGTAGCATAGATAGATGCGTTGGTTTGGGACAGTCGTGCTGCCATTTTGGCCAAAGTCAAGGGTATGTACGGATGGATCCAAATTAACCTGGAAAGTGACGGGAAGAACTTGACATGTGACTTATGATATTTTGGCCAAAGTCAAGGTCATAAGAGCATGGGGCGAAAATCCACATCGGGAGTTTCATAAGTACTGAAACTTGCTAGATTTGCATACCATTTGGAGTGTGATGATTATGGTAGGATTCCTTCATTTTCGTCACGCGATGATATTTGGATCCCGATCCTACTGTGAGTATATGCTACTCCTCGGGAAATTTCTCACTAAACGATCAATGCTATAAACCTAGTAGGTGCCTAGAAAGGTGTTAGCGGGGCTACGCCCCCAGGGAAAAGAGGTTCTTAAATTAAGGAACTTCGCGAAAGCGTTGGAAAACCTCCCTCGAAGTACCGACACTGGCCTGGCTGAACGGTTAAGCAAGTATTGTACGGTGGGATTGATCCCGGCTAATTCTTCCTTTGTGGTTTGAGGAGGGATTCGAGAGACAGTGGGAGCCATCCTGTTTAGACAAAATTAAAAACCATTCTAAACTTGCAAGAGCATCGTGCTAAGTGTTTCTTCTCTCCCCCTGCAGCGACCAAATCGAAATGACTGGACTTAAGTTACTTCTAGATAAAAACATATTGACAGGGCCAAACTACAAAGATTGGCTCAGGAATGTCAAATTGGCAATCTCTTACGACAAGCTGGGGTATCTTCTTACCAGCAAAGCTCCCCCCGTCCCAGGTCCCACCTCCAGTGTCGCGGATAAGGAAATCCGTAAGACTTGGGAGATTGACAGCGCGAAGGCCAGATGCCTCGTACTTGCCTCGATGGACAATGACCATCAGAGGAGGCACGAGAATATGGATTTGGAATCCATATTTCTTCATACAAAAGAACTGTATGGAGAGCAGTCTCGTATCGCAAGATACGAAGTGTCGAAGAAGTTATTTTCGACTAAGTTGGCCGTCGGATCATCGGTAGCGGACCACGTGCTTAAGATGATTGGCTACACTGAGGAGCTCGCGGAACTTGGGACCACGTTGGACAGTGAACTTTATACAGATATAATTCTCCAGTCCCTTCCATCCACTTACGCCCAGTTCATACTGAATTTCAACTTGCAAGAAAAGGAAGTTGAACTTTCAGAACTCCTCAACCTGCTGAGGAGCGCAGAGGGCACCCTACAGAAGGGTAGGGATACATCGACTTTGTTTGTAGGAGGATCTTCTTCTTCTAGGTCCAAGGCGAAAGCCAAGGGAAAGAAGAAGAAAGCCCCCGCCAAACCAAGAGGCGGTGTTAGTAAAGTGGGTGCGAAGGGAAAGGAAAAGGCAACAAAAATAGCGGGGAAGCTTGTTGGTAAAGAGGAATGCTTCTATTGTCACAAGAGTGGACACTGGAAGAAAGATTGCAGGGCTTGGAAAGCCAGGACACAGGAACTGAAGCAGGTTGCGGCTTCAGCTTCAGGTGTGTATGTTATTGAAAACTGTCTTTCTATAAACTCTACTTCCTGGGTATTGGATACCGGATCAGGATCTCATATCTGTAATTCTTTGCAGGCGTTGAGAAACCGTAGGGTTTTGAAGGCAGGTGACATGACCCTCAGAGTTGCGAACGGAGCTAGCATGGATGCTAAAGCCGTGGGGGACTATCACCTGGGAATGTCAGATGGGCATGTTTTGGTTTTGCGTAATTGCTTTTTTGTACCCAACGCAACTTGTAATATCATTTCTGTATCTTTGGTTTCTAAAGAAGGTTATGAATTTGCGTTTGTAAGTAATGTTGTTAACATTCACCTTAATCAAGTTCTGATTGGGTCAGGTACATTGAGCAATGGTATATACGTATTAAACCAACCACAGATTTTCAATGTCCAGAATACACACAAAAGAAAGTCACCAGATATTAATCAGACTTTCTTATGGCATTGTAGACTGGGTCACATCAATGAGAGAAGGTTGACTAAGTTACATACAGAAGGATATTTGGATCCGTTCGAATATCAATCATATGCCACTTGTCAATCCTGTCTCAAAGGAAAGATGACAAAGACTCCGTTCACTGGACACGGAGTAAGAGCGAGCGAGCTCTTGGGACTCGTACACAGCGACGTGTGCGGTCCAATGTCTACACATGCGCGAAGCGGTTATTCTTACTTCATTACTTTTACGGATGATTTTTCAAGATACGGTTATGTCTTCTTAATGAAACATAAGTCCGAAGCTTTTGAAAAATTCCAGGAATTTAAGAATGAAGTAGAAAAACAGACCGGCAAAAGTATCAAGATTCTAAGATCGGATCGAGGTGGAGAATACTTAAGTGCCGAGTTCCTGAATTATTTAAAAGAGAATGGGATTCTCTCTCAGCTTACTCCTCCATACACCCCGCAACATAACGGTGTATCGGAGAGACGGAACCGGACCCTATTGGATATGGTACGGTCCATGATGAGTAACGCTGAGTTACCGCGATCATTCTGGGGGTATGCACTAGAATCAGCTGCGTACCTTTTGAACCGAGTTCCTACTAAGACTGTGCCTACTACACCATATGAAATGTGGTGTGGGAAGAGACCCCATCTCAGTCACATTAAGACTTGGGGAAGTCCAGCTTTTGTTAAAAAGCAGCATGCGGACAAGCTCGAGGCGCGCTCAGTACTGTGTAAGTTTGTGGGATATCCAAAGAATTCCAAGGGATATCTTTTCTACTACGAAGAGGAACAAAAAGTTCTTGTTTCTCGTCATGCCCACTTTCTAGAACATCAGTTCTTAGAAAAAGAATTAAGTGGGAGCGCAGTAGAACTGGAAGAAATTCCAGAACCACAGACTATTACTGAAAGCTTAATGGAACCAGAGGGTTCAAATGAACAGGACATTCCTACGCCGCTCCGCAGGAGTAGTAGGCAGTCTCATCCGCCCGAGAGATACTACGGTTTTCTCATAGACGGGGATCGAGAGGATTGCATCATAGATTATGATGAGCCTACTAGCTTCCAGCAGGCCGTTCAGAGCGTTGACTCGGTAAAATGGCTGGATGCAATGCGGACCGAAATGGAGTCCATGTACACCAACAAAGTATGGACGTTGGACATTGCTCCAGACGGGGTAAAACCCGTAGGATGCAAGTGGATCTTCAAAAGGAAGATTGGTGTAGATGGACAGGTTGAGACCTATAAAGCTAGACTTGTAGCAAAGGGTTTCCGTCAAAGACCTGGCTTGGACTATGACGAAACCTTTTCTCCAGTGGCTATGCTGAAATCCATTCGGATCCTTCTTGCCATTGCTGCCTTCCACGATTATGAGATTTGGCAGATGGACGTAAAAACCGCTTTTCTAAATGGAAATTTAGAGGAGTGTGTCTATATGGATCAGCCAGAAGGTTTCATTCAGAGTGGGAGCAGCGGAAAGGTGTGCAAGTTGCTTAAGTCCATCTATGGACTAAAGCAGGCATCGCGGAGTTGGAACATCTGTTTTGATGAGACGGTCAAGGAATTTGACTTTATCAAAAATCCAGATGAACCGTGCATCTATAGTAGATTTGTAGCGAGAACTGTAGTATTCCTTGTTTTATACGTGGATGACATTCTCTTAATAGGAAATGACATTCCTATGCTACAATCTGTCAAGGGTTTCTTGTCACACAGGTTCTCCATGAAAGACCTGGGTGATGCCTCTTACATCCTGGGGATCCGGATCCATCGTGATAGATCCAAGAGGATATTAGGACTTTCACAGTCCAGGTACATCGACACCGTACTGAAAAGATTCAGTATGGAAGATTCCAAGCGCGGTAACTTACCGGCTTGTCACGGGATCACCCTCTCTAAAGAGATGTCTCCCAAGACTGATTTGGAGAGGGATCGCATGTCTATTATACCCTACGCTTCTGCGGTAGGCTCTATAATGTATGCGATGTTGTGTACCAGACCGGATGTAGCTTATGCACTGAGTGTAGTAAGCCGGTATCAGTCAAACCCTGGGGAGAAACATTGGATAGCGGTAAAGAACATTCTCAAGTACCTGAGGAGGACTAAGGAGATGTTCTTGGTGTATGGCGGAAAAGACCTCCAGATTGAGGCCTTTGCTGACTCCAGCTTCCAAAGTGACAAGGATGATTCCAAGTCCATGTCGGGTTTTGTCTTTACCCTCAATGGAGGGGCGGTGTGTTGGAAGAGTTCCAAACAGGAAACCGTTGCAGACTCGACTATGGAAGCGGAATACATCGCTGCATCTGATGCCGCAAAAGAAGCTGTCTGGATAAGGAAGTTCTTAAAAGAACTTCAGGTGGTTCCGTCCATTGTTGACCCAGTACCTCTGTATTGCGACAACAACGGGGCTATAGCTTTAGCAAAGGAACCCAGGTCCCATCAGAGATCCAGGCACATCTTGAGGCGGTATCACCTGATCAGGGAGATCGTGGATCGCAAGGAGATCGAGGTTCGGAGGGTTGCTTCAGAAGAGAACACTGCAGATCCATTCACCAAGGCCCTACCCCAGACTCAGTTCGAGCGGCTGATCGAGATGATAGGTCTTCGATACGCCAGTACATGGCCTTAGTGCAAGTGGGAGATTGTTAGTGTATATGCCCTAGAGGCCATTACTGTATCATACTAGTTTGTATATTACTTAATGGAAGCTTGGGATATTCACCTTGTATAAACAGTCTTGCTCAATATAGTAGTATGCTACTTGGTTTGTTTCTACTTCAATGTGTACTTGTGTTTATTTCAGTATATCACTTATACGCATTAGTGGAGCCCTTAGGATCTTTGCTTGATTACCAGCGTTGTGATGGCAGTCACACTAGTGGGGGCTGGATAATCTATAGGCACATCCTTATACAGGTCCCTAGTCGTAGGACTATCGAGACTGGGCATCGATACTCCGGAGTAGACTAGCGTATGCGCTTCTCATCCCAGTGTGGGAGATGGTCTGTCCCACAGCCATCAGTACGTCGTACTGGAGATAGTATACGGGTGCTCGTTGGGTTACGAGTACACTGGACAGGACTCGTCGGGAACTGACAGGTTGGTATTATACCTATCGTCAGTTATCAGTTCCCAGGTGACATGAGTACAGCTTAGTCCGCTGACTTGACACTGACACTTCGCCTCGAGTGTGTTCCCACTGCACTTTGATCACTACCCTACCACGGCTCAAAGGAGTCGTGCAAACAGGTGGTGGTTGGGTGCAGTCCCGAAGCACTTGGAGGCAGTGACGGTTAGACAGGATTCGTCTCTCCCGGTATTGGGGGTTGACATCGCGCTGTGTCTAGGAGAGCCATTACACGAGTAGTCCCTGGCCAGGGCAAGCGAGATATACTGGTAGGTTTCCAGTGTTATCTCAGGGTGTTTTGGGCTTCACTCCGACACGACTTGTACCGCTATTGGGGGACTGACGTTTTACCGCCCCCTAGGCCCGCCATGCGATGTATCAGACGAACAGACCGGACTGTACGGAGAATGTCATATTCAGACTCAGTAGGAGTTCAGATGGGGTTTCACCTCGTCAGCCTTCTTGTCGGCATCTACCTGGGGACCGTTACGCACAGCTAGTGCCGCTTGCGGTCTGTGGTTAAACCCACTGCCAGCGTAGTGTCGAGTCTTTAGAGTCCCACACAGAGGGTATTCGCCTCTGGGCAAAACAGAGTAGAGGTCGCATGGTTTTGCGACAGGGTTCGTTCTCATCCGCGCACTTATGCACGTTTGGAGTCCGGACGGATTATACTGGCAGGCTCTGGTTTGAGCCAGATACTGGTATATGTTTTTGGGGTTGCTTTTATATCTTGGTATTCTTGTTCCTCGGAACGAGAATGCAGGTGTGTATGCACAGTTGCTTGAGGCGGAGAATGAGGTTTTTCATTAGGGTTTCGGATCGGGTGCGTATGCACAGTTGACAGTTATCATTTTCCAAACCCTAATGGATTTGTATATTATCTATTAATAATAGTAATTAAATAAGAATTATGTTATGGTTGTTTTTTGTTGACTTGTTGACCTTGGTTGACTTGTTGACCATTGACCACTTTCATGCCTTGAAAGTCTTCCTTGATTCATGCTTACACTTCATTAAAAGAGATATGATAGTGGTCATTCCATATTTACCATCAACTATTCTTATTTCCATTATTATCATTTAGATAATTCATTTCTTTTGCAATATGGTTGCAAGAAAGAAATAATTGAGCTCATTCTATCATAACCTCTCTCTCTCCTCATTTCATCTTCTTCCTCCTCTTGAAAAGAGAAACCTTCTCATGTGTTGAGAATCATTCTCTTTAGATAGAAAAGCAAACCCTAATCACTCTCTACTCATTCTAGGATGAAGGTTTAGCAAGCCGGAAACCCTAGTTCACTCAAAGATCGAGGAAGAGCCCAAAGTCGAACCTTCGAGGTGGATCCATCTTCGACGGGAGAAGGCGACGAAAAGAGAACCATCAACCTCTACAAGGTTTGAAGAAGAAGGAGTTCAAGTTTAGGTATAACCATCTTCCATAGTAGCTAACTCTCTTTAGCTTGTTAACTAGTTTTAGTTTAGACAACGATCCCGACATAGTTTAGTCCATGTTGCCTTTTGCGATAAAAATTTGTTTTTTATACCGTTTCCGCCTCCCCGTAAGTACCGGGGGTCGCAATATGGACTTACAAGGGCATTGGCAGAAGGGATGCAGGGCTTGGAAAGCCAGAATCCAGGATCTGAAGCACGTTATGGCTTCGACTTCGGGTGTGTTTGTGATTGAAAACAGTCTGTTAATTAACTTTACTTCCTAGGTAAAAGATACCGGATCAGGATCTCATATCTGTAATTCATTACAGGCTTTGAGAAACCGTAGAGTTATCAGGGCAGGTGATATAACTCTCAGGGTTGCTAACGAGAATGAGCGTGGACATTGTATCCATAGGGTATATCACCTAGAATTGACAAGTGGACAAATATTGATTCTACATAACTGTTTGTGTGTACCTAGTCTAGTTTGTAAGCGATGTGGTCTACATCCACCTAAAACAAAGTTTGATTGGGTCAGGTACACTAGAGGACAGTATATACGTGTTTAATTAAGCTCAGGTTTTCAAAGTCCAGAACACACTTAAAAGAAAGTCTCCATAATTAAATAAAACTTTCTTATGGTATTGTAGACAGGGTCACATCAACGAAACACGGTTATCGAAGTTACATAGAGAAGGATATTTGGATCTGTTTGAATATCAGTCTTATGCAACTTATCAATCTTGTCTCATAGGAAAGATGACAAAGACTCCATTCACTGGATATGGAGTAAGAGCGAGCGAGCTCTTGGAACTCATACACAGCGACGTGTGTAGTCCAATATCTACAGATGCACGAAGTGGTTATTCCTATTTCATTACTTTTACGGATAATTTCTCTAGGTTAGGACATGTCTTCTTGTGAAAGCATAAATCCAAACCCTTTGAAAAATTTCGGGAACATAAGAATGAAGTGGAAAAATAAACAGGCAAAAGTATCAAGACACTGAGATCTGATCGATGTGGTGAATACTTAATTGTCAAGTTCCTGGATTACTTAAAAGAGAATGAAATTCTCTCTCAGCTTACTTCTCCATACACATCACAACACAACGGTGTATAGGAAATACGGAACAGAACCCTATTGGATATTGTTCGTTCCATGATGAGTAACTCTGAGTTGCCGCGATCCTTCTGAAGTTATGCACTAGAATCAGCTGCATATCTTTTGAATGAGGTTCCTACCAAGACTATGCCTACCACACCATATCAGATGTGGAGTGGGAAGAAACCCTATCTTCAGCATCTGAAGATATAGGGATGTCCAGCTTTTGTTGAAAAGCAGTATGCGGATAAGCTCGAGGCACGCTCGGTACCATATAGGTTTGTGAGATACCCAAAGAACTCCAAGGGTTATCTTTCCTATTACGCAGAGGAACAAAAGGTTTTTGTTCCTCGTCATGCCCACTTTTTAGAAAGTCAATTTTTTGTAAAAGGAAACAGTGGGAGCGCAATAGAACTGGAAGAAATTCCAGAACCACAAACTATTACTGAAAGTATAGTAGAACTAGAGGTTTCAAAAGAACCGGACATCCCTATGCCAATCCGCAGGACTAGAAGGCAGTCTCATCCGCCTGAGAGATACTACGGTTTTCTCATAGACGGGGATCGAGAGGATTGTATCATTGACAATGATGATCCAACTAGTTTCCAGTATGTCATTCTAAGCGGCGACTCGGTAAAATGGCCGATTACAATGCGGACCGAAATGGAGTCCATGTACACTAACAAAAGTATGCACTTTGAACATTGCTCCAGAAGGGGTAAAACCCGTAGGCTGCAAATGGATCTTCAGGAAGAAGATTGGTGTAGATGGATAGGATGAAACCTATAAGGCTAGACTTGTTGCAAAAGGTTTTCGTCAAAGACTTGGTTTGTACCATGATGAAATCTTTTCTCCAATGTCTATGCTCAAATCTATTCGGATCCTTCTTGCCATTACTGCCTTCCAAGATTTTGAGATCCGGCAGATGAACGTAGAGATGGTTTTTCTAAATGGTAATTTGGAAGAGCGCGCCTATATGGATCAGCCAGAGGGTTTCAATCAGAGTGGGAGCAGTGGAACGGTATGCAAGTTGCTTAAGTCCATTTATGGACTAAAGCAGGCATCGCGGAGTTGGAACATCTGTTTTTATTGAGACAGTCAAAGAATTCGAATTTATCAAAAATCCAGATGAACCATGCATTTATAGTAAGATTGTATAAAGAATTATGGAATTCCTCATTGAGTATGTGGATGACATTCTCTTGATAGGAAATGACATTCCTATGCTACAATCAGTCAAAGGATTATTGTCACAGAGGTTCTCTATGAAAGACCTGGGTGATGCCAACTACATTCTGGGGATCCAGATCTATCGTGATATAACAAAGAGGATGCTGGGACTTTCACAGTCAAGGTACAACAACATCATACTGAAAATATTTAGTATGGATAATTCTAAGCATGGTAGTTTACCGGCTTGTCATGGAATCACTCTCTCCAAAGAGATGTCTCCAAAGATTGATTTGGAAAGAGCTCGCATCATATCTATACCCTACGCTTCTGCGGTAGGCTCTATAATGTATGCGATGTTGTGTACTAGACCAGATGTTACTTACGCACTGAGCGTGGTAATCCGGTATTAGTCAAACCCATGGGAGAAGAACTGGGAAGCAGTAAAGAACATTCTCAAGTACCTGAGAAGGACTAAGGAGATGTTCTTGGTGTATGTCGGAAAAAGACCTCCAGATCAAGGCCTTTGCTAACTCCAGCTTCCAGAGTGATATGAATGACTCCAAGTCCATGTCAGGTTATGGCTTTACCCTCAGTGCAGGGGCGGTATGTTGGAAAAGCTCTAAGCAGGACACCGTTGCAGACTCGACGATGGAAACATAGTTCACTGCATAAGACGCCGCAAAAGAGGCAGTCTGGATGAGGAAGTTCTTAATTAAACTTCAGGTGGTTCCTTCCATTTGTTGGTCCAATACTTTAGTATAGTGACAACAAACGGCGCTATAACTTTAGGGAAGGGACCCAGGTCCCATCAGAGATCCAGACATATCTTGAGGCGATACCACCTGATAAGGGTAATCGTTGATCTCCAGGAGATCGAGGTGAGGAGAGTAGATACGGAGAACAACCCTGCAGATCCACTCACAGAGGCCATCCCTCAGACAATGTTCGAGAGGCTATTCGAGATCTTCGGTCTGCGATATGCCAGTATATGGCCTTAGTGCAGTGGGAGATTGTTAGTGATATATGCCCTAGAGGCCATTATTGTATCATACTGGATTGTATATTACTTAATGGGAGCTTAGGATATACACGGATATAGTAACAGTCTTGCTCGAAATGGTAGTATGCTACCTGGTTTGTTTCTACCTCAATATGTGCATGTGCTTTTCAGCATATCGCTTATACATATTGGTAGAGCCCTTAGGATCTTTGCTTGATTACCAGCGTTGTGATGGCAGTCACACTAGTGAGGGCTGTGTAATCTATAAGCACATCCTATACAGGTCCCTAGTTGTAGGATTATCGAAAGGGGCATCGATACTCCAGAGTAGACTAGTATATACACTTCTCATTCCAGCAGGGGAGATGGTATGTCCCACAGCCATCAGTTTGTCGTACTGGAGATAGTATGCAGGTGCTCATTAGGTTATCAGTACACTAGATAGGACATGTAGGGAATTGTTGGTGGGTATTATACCTATTGTCGGGTCGCAGTTCCCAGGTGACATGAGTACAGCTTAGTCTGTCGATTTGACACTGCTACTTCGCCTCGAGTGTCTTCCCACTGTACTTTGATTACTACCCTACCATGGATCAAAGGAGTCGTGCAAACAGGTAGTGGTTAGGTGCAGTCCCGAAGCACTTGGAGGCAGTAGCGGTTAGATAGGATTCTTCTCTCCCGGTATTGGGGGTTGATATCGCGCTGTGTTCGGAAGGCCATTACACAAAGTCCTTGGCCAAGGCAAGCGAGATTTACTGGTAGGTATTCCAGTAGTTTCTCAGGGTGTTTTAGGCTATACTCTGACACGACTTATTGCATTATTAGGGGTCTGACGATTACCGCCCCATAGGCCCGACATGCGATACTCTTAGACGAACAGACCAGACTATACGAAGATTGTCACATACATGCTCAGTAGGAGTTCGGATGAGTTAGCTCATCGGCCTTCTTATCGACACATACCTGGGTAGCCGTTACGTGCAGCTAGTACCACTTGCGGCTTGTGGTTAAACCCACTGCCAGCGTAGTGTCGAGTCTTTAGAGTCCCACATAGAGAGTTTTCCTGCACCGGGCAAAAGGTGTAGAGGCCGTATGGTTTCTACGGCAAGGCTTCGATCATGTATGTGCACTTGTGCGCTTATGATGATCGGGCGGATAATACTAGTGGGCTTTGGTTTAAGCCGGATCCTTGTATTATATTGATGGATTGTTTCGTCTCTTAGTATTCGTTTTCTTCGGAATACGGATGCGGGTATGTATATACGAATGAGGGGCATTCTCGTAATTCCTCGGGATTAGCTTCTAGAAGGGGGACACCTATTAGGGTTTTATTCTTTTTGGATTAAACAAAATGGGTGGAGGAAATGAGGTGATTTAAGCATTGAACCTAGTATGGCTACTTGGTGACTCATGGTCATGTGTCACCACAAGATATTTGTGAAAGTTTGAAGATATTTTATTGTGATATTTATCTCATAAAATATCTAATATTCTTCATTCAATATCAACAGGGCAACCAAGCTCAAGTCCTGTGTTCACAACTCCTCTCTCATTTCCTCAAGCTTCTTCTTCTTCCTCATAATCCTAGAACTCTCATGAGTTGCGAAAGCTAGGGTTCCAAGAGAAAAATCACTCCATCTTCTCACTTTACACAACCTAGGACATCTAGTTTAGCGAGCTAGATGCCGTAGTTATCTCGGATTTGAGGTAGGAGCTCGGACTATAGATTCTCGGGTGGATCGTCTTTGACTCGAGGAGGCCGACGAGGTTGCTTCGATCCGTTTCAATCCTCGGAGCCTACGATGAAGAGGAGGACAGTGAGAAGAACTGAAGGAAACGATACTACGAAGTATAACATTCATCCGAGTAGTTTAACCTCAAGTTGTTTGCTAGCTAGGGTTTGTGATCGATCCTTGGTTCAAGTCGATATTGCGAAGCCCGTAAAAATCTTTTTTTGCTATTTTCGCCTCCCCGCGAATACGTGGGGTGCACGACATCGACTTACAAATAATATATTTAATAGAAAACAAAATATACGGAAAAGTACTAAGAATAAATAAATACAATATTTTACTAAAAAAAAAACACGAAGGTATAGTAATCCTAGGGTCGTTACAATGATATTCATCGCATATCTCCTAAGGTAATTTTAGTATCCAATATGACTAATGATTCTTAGGTCCACCACAACTCCTTTTCCCCTCAAATACGGGATTTGGTTTAAGGGTACATCTTTCCACACCTCTGATATATGTCGTTGTAATTCCTCAACGTTTTCAGAGAGTTAGCGGGTCCCGACAACCAACAACTCTTTTCTCGTCCCAACTTGATATAAAATTTCATCAAGACAGGGAATGATACATCCCATATTGATGCACTTCTAAATTAACGTGCACACCTCAAATCAGATCGCGTCCCAAATTGGGCGCATTCCATGTCACCATCATTCACTCCGCCACGTAACAAATACACGTGCGCGTAATAATAAACCGAAATATTCTTAAACTAACATTCGTCCCCAAAATAGGAATGTTGGACCGAAATGTTCTTAAACTAACATTCATCTGCAAAATGGGAATAGTGGACCGAAATGTATTTAAACTAACATTCGTCCCCAAAACAGGAATGTTGGACCTTGATGTCCTTAAACTAAAATAATTGACCCCATATGCTCATTTGTTTCTAACTTGATCTTAGTATCAAATATGACTAACGATTCTTAGATCAAACTCAAATATCCTATGAACAGATAGACCTCACAAATGTGAGAAATGCGTCCTGAGTTCATCCCCGTTGGCAATCCAAGCTACCAATGTAGACCCCGTCAAGCAAATCCTTGACCCAAACACAAATCTCAAATATACAGATTTAGACTAATCCGAACCCTACAGGCGACGACATAAACTAGTCTCCGTATACAATCCACGGGGAACCTTAAAAAAGAAAATAACACACGAAATGAACTGCTGGAGCAGGAGAAACGTGTGGGAAAAAGAGTTTCAAGTGCACCCGAGTTTCAGTAGTGACACTGATGAGTCCCATTAGAAATTATTTTGCTGCGAAGGCTGTCGCTAGGACGCGTGCCCACCATGTAGACCATATGGATAACACATCCGGCCATCTTTTCACCACCGGCAGCTGATTTCGCGGGCTGTTATCGTGCCCCTTCTTCTTCAGGAATGGACAATCGATTGAGGATGACTGGCTTGACCAGGTTCCTGAGTAGTGCTGGTGTTTCTTTTCTGGCTTTGTCCCATTCCTTTCACACGGCATAGAGCACCTGATAGACTTTTGAAGAGATGGTATCATGCTTTCTATGTTGGGGCTGGGACACGTCTTTTTGTAGCATCGTTCGGATTGTTTTCTTCTTGATCTCGGTGATCATGACATTTTTCTGAACCCACTTTAGGAGTTCGAAAGAATTGTTAACTTTCATGGCCGACTCAGCTGTCGTCGCAGGGTAATCCTGTTCTTGGAACCTCACAAAATTCAACTTGGATGGAGCCCGGGCCTTCTTGTTGGCTCTATATCCGAGCCTCTTTAGTCTCAACTTTTCTGTTTTGAGTACTTGGCAGGCTTTAGCTCTTCGGGAAGCCGCCGTAGGTAGGGTAATGGAGAGCTTTAGAGATATGCCTGATCATGCATTTGTCGAAGACGTCGGCTGAGCTTGTCTGCAATATTTGATGATGCTCTTTGTTCCTGCAGTCTTGCCCCCAGCTGGAGCACCAGAATGTCGTTCGGACACCGTCTTATATTTGGGTTGTGGTGCTTTATTAATCACAACATTCGGCCTCTTACCCCTTAAGACCATCTTGGCCACCTGGTTTATCGGGATTTCCGCCAGATTAGCGCTTCAGGCAGGGTAGATGATGACGGAACCAAATTGGTGGGGCGGTTCCACCCATTGCTGACTGAGGCTTACGGGGAGAACCACGTGAGCATTGATCTTGTCCATGTACGGGATCGGAGTTACGTCGGAAGCTGAATTCATCTTGGAAGACATCGTCTTTGGTTGTTGAAAGTTGATTGCTGCATGAAAAAGCATTATTTCAGTACAAATATCGATATATATGTTAAATGAGTTTGCATGAACGCTTGACCCGAGATATAGGAGGAGAGAAAGGTCCCACCGGACCTGCCAGAATCTGTAGAGTGTTTTTCATCACCCTATTGAGATAAGAATGCGCGTCACTGGTCAGGCATATTATAGATTCGCTCTGCCTGGGGTAGGTTGGGGTGCCCTTACGATCACCACATTCGTCCTTCTGCCCCTTGAGGTCAGTTTGGCCACTTGGTTTGCCGGGGTCTCCACCAGATTAGTGCTTCTGGCAGGGTAGATGATGAAGGAACCAAATTGGCATGGAGGCTCCTCCCATTGTCTCATAAGACTCGCCGGGAGGATCACGTGTGCGTTTGTCTTGACCACGTAGGTCACCGGAGTTGCGTCAGAAACGATGCTCATCTTAGGAGACATAGTTGCTGAGTTCGAGACTATGACTGAAAGCTGTTAAGCTGCACAAACAAAAAAGTATGATTTCAGTACATGCAATCAATATATATGTTGATTGAGTTCGCAATAACGTTTAACCCGAAATATGGAAGGAGAGAAAAGGTCCCACTGGGAGTGCCGAAATCTATAGGACGTTTTTTGTCACCCCATTGATATGGGAATGTGCGAGCTTGTCAAGCGTATACAGATTCCCCCTGCCTGAGGTAAGATGAAGTTTAATGATCGTGGAGATCCAAATCTCCGGCAGCTGCGAACCAAGCTACTGTTAATTACCCCTCGCCTTTGGAACGAGAGAACCTTCGATTGACGGGTAAAACTGGTCATGCGAACTCAATATGCAATGTGAGTGTTTTATGTTTTGAAAGTGTTTTGGACGTATCGGGGTCTCGCAGAGTTTACGGGGGTCCAGCTACTCGAATAGTGGGTTGGAGGTCAAGAGGACTAGCAGCCCCCTTACGGGGTGCGAGGCAACGTCCCGATAAATTTTGTTCTAACAGGGAAGTGTTTCGAGTGTGAAACGTGTGGGAAAAAGAAGAGTGAGGAGTGTCCTAAGGACATGTGAGATGGCACGTGGCTGGTGGCGTAGTGGTTCATGTGTGTGGCACGTGGGCACTGAGCGCCAGCGGTTCATGTGGATGGCGCATAAGCGCTAGGCGCCGGCGGGTCACATGCCCGGCATGCGGCCACTGGGTGCCCGGCATGCGGCTGCTGGGTGCCAGCGGAAAAAGGGGTTAAGCCCCTGGACTGGGAATTAAACTTTTGAGGGACATTGGTGTTAAATTTCGAGAAGAATAAGGGTTTTTATTTGGAGTTAAACTCCTTGAAAAAGAAAGATATATTTTTTTTATGGTGTTAAACTTCCAAAAGAATTTTAAGTGGAGTTAAACTCCCTAAAGGATTTTAAAATATAGAGTTGAACTTCTAAAGATCTTCGGAAATGATCAAAGGGGACCCTTTTCTTCTCCTATGAGCCTTTGATCTTCCCAAAGTCAGATTTTTGGAGATGGGTCTTCCTCCTCCTCCTCACTTTTTGTTGGATCTTAGAGAAAAAAGAGTTGTGATTAAAAATCTCCCTTTTAGGGATTTGATGGAAGATCTACGCTCTCCTTCGAGAATTTTATAGTGAAAAACTATTTATTTTTAGGAAAAAAAGAGTCAAACTCTTAATTTAATTTAAAAAAAGGAATAAAATTTAAAACCTTGAGGAGGAAGGAGAAGAAGGCACAAACCCTAATATTTTTTTGAGAGGAATGAATTATTATTTCATTTTATCATAATGACGCCTTATATAGGCTTACAAGTTTACACATAAACCCTTGGGCTTTACAAAATGGCATTTTGCCCATCCCATGCCTCATGCGTTTATTTCTTTTTGCACATGAGCCATGGACATTACAAAAATTTGGCTTTTTGCTCATTTATTTTACATTTATGCATGAAAATTATATCAAATTTATTTACTACATAATTTTATTCTTAGCATGGGGAGGTCGGCCTCTTCATGTTCGGGCTCGATTTGGGCATGGGTCCACTTGACCTAGGTTTGGGCTTGGCATCGGGCCTACTTTTCAGGCTTTGATTTTGACTTGTTAACTTGTTGATCTCGACCGTGATGTGTAATTTTTGACCCCAACAGTTTGTTAACAGTAATAGGGTCTAAATATCATGAGTTCCGCCATATTCGATTTTGTTTTCAAATCGAACACCTAAGATAAACACTCGGTTATTGATCAAATTTAACATTTCCTCTAAGTAATTGAATTAAATGTTAATCACTTAATTTATTCGTGTTACCATCACAATAATAAGCCCTAGTCAGGCTCCACTCAAAAATAAAATGACACGATGGTTTGCTACACCAAATTCAAGTGTGTGTGTGTGTGTGTGTGTATCGATCTAGTTATATCTTTTATTTTTGTATCTAGTTATAAAGTAATATCTCTAGTTAACATCTATTATAGCAAGAAATACAAGTGAAGATTTTCACCTGCCTGGAGATGACGGTAGCAGGGCAGCGGTCTACGGCCACGGCACGGCGACGGCACGGCATGACGCACGCGCAGTTAGGCACGACGCGTGCAATAGCAGCAAGCTTGGGCTGAAGGAGGCTGAGGCAAGGTCAGAGCGCTCGTGGCGGAGGTTGGAGGTATGCTCGGGTCGCCGGTGGTTGACGGAGGTAGCTCCAGCAACGGATGCTGATGGTGGTTGTGAGTGATGGGTGTGGGTTTGGTGAAGCTTGGTTGGAGATATGGGCAGCCGGTGGTGAAGGCACTTCCTCGTCGGCGTTGATGGCGGTGGCCTCAGCGAATTTTTCGTCGGCGAGAGGAGGAAAGGAGGCCGACAGTGGCAATGGCCTCAGCGATGGGTGGAGTTGGAGTTGGGTTGGTGAAGAGAGGAAGAAGAAGATGGTGTGGTGAGCTCAGTAGCGAGGAGGTGGCATCATGGGGGTTCTCAAAACATATCACTCCCTAGTTAGGAGAAATCTTCAAAAAAACGTGATCACCTGGTTGGAATTCTAGATGCCCCCCTCTTCGTATCCACATAATGCTTCTGTCAATCCTATGCTATATGTAGTTGTTCCCTGATTGTTCTTATCACTTCTACTGTCTCGACAATCATCTCGGGGCCCAAAATTTCTCGATCCCCAATATCGTCCCAAACTCAACGGTGATCTACACTTCCGCCCATTCAAAGTTATGATTGGCGCCATGCCAATACTGGACTGGTAGCTATTGTTGTAAACAAACTCTACTAAGTGTAAGTGATCTTTCCAAGATCCCTTAAAATCCAACATACAAGCTTAGAGCATATCTTTGAGAATCTGAATAACTCTCTCGGATTGGCCATTGGTTTAAGGGTGATAGGTTGTACTGAAACTTAAATTCGTGCCAAGACTCTTTTGCAGACTCTGCCAAAACTGAAATCTGAAACGCGTATCCTTATCGGCATTCCATGCAGTCTAACAATCTCCTCCATGTACTTCTTTGCGAGGTTTTTGGCAAATTGGCCGACATGAAAAGGAATGAAATATGCCGACTTGGTGAGTCGGTCATTATCATCCATAATACATCGTTCCCCTTTGTGCTGCGAGTGAGAGTAGTCACAAATCCATTATGATATTTTGCCACTTCCATTCGGGTGTCGGTAAAAGTTGTAGTAAACCTGCCATCTTGTAGTATTCGGCCTACGCCTGTTGGTAAATAATGCATTTGGATACACGCTTTGCTACCTCCCGCTTCAATCCATGCCACCAATAGTTTTGACGGAGATCCTTGTACATCTTCGTTCCTCCCGGATGAACGGAGTATGGAGAACTGTGTGCCTCCATCATCAATTCCTCTCTAATCTCGCCCTTCGGCACAAAAATTTGTCTTCCATACCTTAGTGACCCGTATTTATGAATGATGAGTTCGCAAGTTTGTCTCTACCTGCTCTTGAATCTTTTGTAATCTTGCATCTCCAGCTTGAGCTTCTTTGATCCGTTCGACAAGTGTGGACTGAATTTGTAAATTTATAAGTGACGAGGATACCCCTGGCATGATTGCTTCCATCTCTAACTTGTTGAGGTCTCGTAGATTTCTCCAGTGAGCAGTAAGACTCAAAACCATCGGCTGGCGACTCAGAGCGTCACAGACTACATTCACCTTCCATGAATGATACTGCAAATTTATATAAAAGTCTGCCATCAATTCTCTATCCTATGCCTCAAGTCGAGCTCTTTCTGAGTGAAGATGTTGTTTATCCCAATCAGAGCAAAGCTCTGTTTAAATTCCAAAGTGGAAAAAGAAACAATGCTTCTGTACTTTCTCCAATCAGAGCAAAGCTCTTTCAAAAAAAAAAAAAACGCAGTGCGCAACTGCGCAGTGCGCAACTGCGCAGTGCGCGACACGTGTCAGCGCAGCTGCGCAGTGCGCGACACGTGTCAGCGCAGCTGCGCAGTGCGCTGCGCGACACGTGTCAGCGCGCAGTTGCGCAAGCAGCAAAAAAAAAAAAATCAGTTGCGCGACACGTGTCTGCGCAGTTGCGCAAGCACAGCTGCGCGACACGTGTCACGCGCTGGGGGAGTTGCGCAAAACAGAATAAATCTTTTCTGTTCTTGTTAAAACAAGAAGATTTTCTTCTGTAAAGTAGGGGCCTTTGGATCAAAAATCCAACGGTGGGGAAAATTACCCAAATCACTCAGAAAACGATTTATGTAACAAATTATAACTAATTCATGGGTACTATAAAAAGGACCCTAGACCTCATTTCAAAAAAAAAAAGATCTTGCTAAAAAAAAAAGAGAGAAGAGAACTCTTGAAGAATAAAAAAAAAAGTAAAAACCTTTAAAAGAAGAGAAATTTCTCTTATGAACAAGATCATGGATCTTCAATAAATAAATAAAAAAATAAAAATAGTGCCTTGCACTTGTTTTATGAACCATCGGTTCTTGAACCTAAAAGGTTCTTAAATTAATAGTGCTTTGCACTTCTTATGAACCACTGGTTCTCTAAAACAAGAAATAAAAAAACAGAAATAAAAAAAATAGTGCTTTGCACTTTTATGAACCTTTGGTTCTTGAAATAAAAAGAAAAACTTGTTCTTCTTTGATCTAAATTAGATCAAGAAATCAAATAGTGCTTTGCACTTCTTTTATGAACCATTGGTTCTTGAATCTAAAAGATTCTCAAATTAATAGTGCTTTGCACTTATAAATTTGCACTGTTGTGCTTTTTGATTGGCGCAAAGCGCTTGATAAATGCAATGCATTTTCTAAAGGGCTAGGCCCAAACCAAAATGACCTGACAGGCCAAAATAAATTGCAAGGCAATAAATGGGCAGAGCCCAAATAAATTGATGCTTTGCATCCTTTATACAAGGGCAGAGCCCAAATAAAATTGATGCCTTGCATCATTCCTAAAAGGGCAGAGCCCAAAACAAATTGATGCTCTGCATCCTTTCTGGGCAAGGCCCAAATAAAAATAAAAAAAGAAATGCAATGCAAAAGCAAATAAAATGTTGAACATTTCAACTGGACTTAGCCCAATTTTGGCCATAAGTCCTTAAATTAAATTGACTGAGCAAAATTGCTCTTCTAAATCAATTTACATCCGGTTCGAGGGTACATCTCCGAACTCCTTTGACATCCGTCGTTGTAATTCCTCAACGACGTCAAAGAGGTGACGGGTCCCAACGACCACACATCGATATGGACTGCGGGGTCCTTAAACTCGTGGACCGAAATGTCCATAAACTAATATCGGACCGAGACGTCCTTAAACTAATATCGGACCGAAACGTCCTTAAACTAATATCAGACCGAAACGTCCCTAAACTAATATCAGACCGAAACGTCCCTAAACTAATATCAGACCGAAACGTCCCTAAACTAATATTGGACCGAAACGTCCTTAAACTAATGATGGACCGAAATGTCCATAAACTAATATCGGACCGAGACGTCCTTAAACTAATATCGGACCGAGACGTCCCCTAAACTAATATCGGACCGAGACGTCCCTAAACTAATATTGGACCGCCATGTCCCTAAACTGGAACAATAGAGCCCAAATGCTCTTTTGTCGGATCTAAACGATCCCGTTAAGTTGATCTTAGTCTCAAACTGGACTAACGTATCCTTAACAAACGTTTGAGTCGATCTTAGCCTCAAAAATGGCTAACATATCCTCCAAACAGACTTTAGTCCCAAATTGGACTATGAATCTCCCAAACTGGAACAATAGGGCCCAAACGCTCTTTTGTCGGATCTAAACGATCACGTTAAGTTGATCTTAGTCTCAAACAGGACTAACGTATCCTTAACGAACGTTTAAGTTGATCTTAGCCGCAACGCGACTAACGTATCCTTAAACTAAAAACACCAAACCCAAATCTAAGTAAATACGGATTTGGACTAATCCACGTCCTACGGGCGACGGCATTACTCAGTCTCCGTATACAATCCACGGGCAACCACAAACAAAACAAACACACACGACACGAAGTGAAATTCTGGAGAAGGAGAAAGTTGTTACCGCGATGCGGTAGCGTAATTAACTGCAGGGGCTTGCGCCTGCAGGGAAGAGCGTCCCCACAATCAAAAACCCCTCAAGCGAGGGGGAATCTGACAAAGTCTGCTACATCGGCCGCATCCGTCTAAACCTCCGATACACGGTGCCATAAATCAACTTGGCATCTTCGGAGAGGTAGACGGATAAAACCAAATAGCATCTGCCCCGAATCTCAGCGTCAGGACATCGCAGTCTTGTGCGCCGCCTTTCGGAGGGGAACAGATTCTGGCACGCCCGGTGGGACCTCTTCCTCTTTCCACTCCACACTTCGTGTGTCGTGTTCGCGAACAAATCGCGGTTTGCTGTGATTGCCTGTGGATTCAAGGTACTAAGATTTGGTGTCTTGCTTTATGCAGAAAACAGAAAATCAATGGCTTCGAACTGCACCGCCCGCAGCGATAACTCTCGCTCCGTCATTGCTGGAGGAGTGACTTATGGGCCCCAAGCGGCCTCCCTTTTCAAAATGCCGGTGGAGCAGGTGGCTCAAGCCACCACTAGACTATTTTTTGGGACCATGCTCCCACCAATGAGCTTCAACGCCCTAATGAAATTGCAAGAAGCTTCAAAGAAGTCGGTTTTCGATCGACTTACCACTGCCGCGACCCCTCTCAATAGGTCGCCCAACTCCACTGCTTCAGGTTTTAATGGATTAGGCCAGAGCTCCATCGGGCCCATGAAGAAGCCTGCCATACCAGAAGGCGTTATCCCGAAGCGGATAGCTATCCCAGCTCCCGTTCTTGGCGAAGTCACCAAGGTTGCTTCCCATGTTCGGAAGCCCGCTTCTGACAAGTTGGTCGTCCCCGTTCAACGGACGTCGATCTTTAAAAGGCTGGTACCAGCATATTCTGACTAACACAGGGGGCATGAGGAGGTCACCCCTATATCTGAAACAATTCCATCAGCACGACATGCTCGACGTCGCTACTGGCGCCGAGTTAAGAAGGCTGGGGGCAACTCCCCCTCTGGACTTACTCGTCCAACTCTAATGGTTGGGATCGATACTGCTGTTCCAACCAAGAACAGCTTTGAACTGCTCAACAAGGTGCGCAGAAACTCTTCTACTGCGATGTTGAAACGAACTCCTTCACCTGTGAAGAATACTCCAGAGAAGAAGCTAGAGCAGCCACCTCAACGGCTGTCCTCTAAAATTTACAAAGTCTGGCGACAGGTCCAAGAGTCGGTGATCGATCAAGACTGTCTCCGACGACAGAAAAAGATGAAGGTTCGGCAGGGGAAGGATTACTCTGTCAAAGCACAAAAAGTAAAAGCTACTTGGGTGCCCACTATAAGGGCTCCCTTAACTCCAATCACTCAAAAAAGGAGGCCACAAAAAGCCCCTGTGAACATGGCGAAGCATAAAAGCGCCGAACACAAACGCCCCAAGTCTAGGGGCATGGTGGTGCACACTGTTTATATGGCTTCTGGAAAGGAGGAAAGCCGCACTTCTACGGGCCACCGACCGCTCACCCGATCCGTGACGAAAGCCCAGGAGCAACAACAAAAGCTTCAGGAAATGATGACTACAATGGCTGCACTCACTGAGACAAAAGAAAGCTCTGAAACGTCTTCGGATGAGCGTCAAGAACAAGAAACCGACGCTGACTTTTTACGCAGAGTCCTCGAAAAGAGGGACAAAGAAGCTGCAGAGCAAGCGGCTAACATAAAACAGATGGCACTCCTCTTCCAAGATATGGTAGGGATGATGTTACAGCCGGACCCTCCTGCTGAAGATCCTCCGATCGTCCTTGAAGACGACAGGGGAGAAACGTCAAATCCTCCGCCGGCTCTATCAACAGCCAAGGAGGAGGCAATCTCCAAAGTTGACCTGGATGAATACATCGCCCAGCAAATACGGGTGCATCAGGCGACTGAAGCAGCCGGTCAGGTCGTAAAGACGGGGCGGCCATATCCGGGTTGGTACGATCAGATTAAGTACCCGACAGGCTATACAATTCCTAAGTTCCATGTCTACAAGGGGACGGGCAATCCTCATCAGCATGTCGCTCAATTCAGGGCCTTATGCGGCAATACTGGAGGAGATGACAAATTGTTGCTACTTCAATTCGTCGGCAGCTTAGCAGAAACAGCCTTTGAATGGTATTCGGAGCTACCTAACGACTCTGTCAAAACATTTGCAGAGATGGAACTTCTGTTTACACAAAGATTCGCGAGTGCTAGTGAACGCACCCCGATAACAGCACTGATAAATGCCAGGATAAGGCCAAGCGAAACGTGGATTCAATACGCAACACGATGGCGGAACCTATGGTCGAAATGCGAACAACGCATAGAAGAGGCACCTGTGGTAGGCATGTTTGTGGGCACTCTCGATCCGCAGGCGACCATCTCGCAATTCATGATGTTCTTCAGGCCGACCACCTTCCAGGCCTTGATCGACAAATTAGCCCAAATGGACCAGATGGGCCATAGACCGTCTCCTCCAAGACCCGATCCCCGAAATGAGAAAGGAAAAGCGATCGTCGTCGCCAATGCTCAACAACAGTCGAGCAACTCAAAGCCGGTCGGTCGCCAAAACAACGTGTGTCCCCGCCCATCCCTCGAAGAGAGGCTAGGACGTCCTTACTCGTTTCCTCAGAATAAAACGAGAAGACTGTTTGAGCTAGCAGTGCGTAACAGACTCATCAATCTGCCGAGTCCAAAGCGTCTGTCGCAGCCAGGCGACCTTAATAATCCCAATTATTGCCCTTACCACCAAACGGTAAGTCACCCGATTGAGGATTGTTTCGTCTTTAAGGGATGGATCGAGGATCAATACCTGCAAGGCAAGTTCACGCTGTCTGAAAGCTGGAAGGTAAACCCCCCACAGCCGCACTCTCCAAAGAAGACGGACACGCCGGGGGCAACTTGTTCTTTCGTCGAGGATGAAAACGATGGAGAAAACTTATCGGATGAATCCGAAGACTACGTAGCGACTTGTCATGTGATTTCTCATTCACTGACGGATGATGAGGAGGATCCTTGCGCTGAGAAATCAACGGCGGACCCTGAAACAGAAATTCCATGGCCGTCAGACAAGTTGATCGATGCCTTCCTAAATGAAATTCGTCTGAAAGCAAAAGCCAATCAAGAGCATGAAATGGCCATACTGGAAAGAACCAAGTTATTCCCATCAAATCAAAAGCCATACACTGCGGGTAAAAACAAATTCAAGACGAGGAAACGGTTCGCCAAAGCTCTATCAGTAAGAATGAAGCTACCGCCCTCCGAAGAAAATCCTTTCTTTGAGATGGAGATGCACCCTAACTTCTGTTTATATCATCAGAAGATCATACATCCTACCGAAGACTGCGAGTCCTTTAACTGTTGGTGGCAAGGGTATGTCTCTCAAAAGCAACACTTCGACAGGACAAAGTGTGAAGCTTGTGGACATCGGAAAAATGCGATATATGAGCGCAAAGGAGCCGCCGCAAACTGTCATATAGCCGACTTCAAGGGATCACAAATTATCACCTTTGGAAGCGACTCTGACGAAGAAGCTATCCCCAACTTTTCCCTCGGGGAATCTATTTCGAAAATAAAGGAATTGAGAAGCTGCGAGAACGTTCAGCCATGCAATCGCATGCTACTCGGAAAAAATCTCGACCCCGCAAACAACGGAGCGAACAAAAAGGATAAAAGAAAAGGAAAAAAGGCCCTCGTCGCCAGCGCTCAACAACAATCGGGTGACCCTAGACCGGTTGCTCGCCAAAGCAACAAGCGGCAATCCCTCCAAGAAAAGTTGAAACGTCCTTACTCGTTTCCGCAAGATAAAACAAGGGGACTGTTCGAGGTAGCAGTGTGCAACAGACTCATCAATCTGCCGGCTCCAAAACGTCCGTTGCGGCCAGGAGATGTTAATAATCCTAACTATTGCCCTTACCACCAAACAGTAGGTCACCTGATCGAGGACTGCTACGTCTTCAAAAACTGGGTTGAAGACCAATACCAACATGGCAAGTTTGCGCTGTCTGAGAACTGGAAGGTGAGTCCGCCACAACCGCACGCTCTGAAGAAGATGGATACGCCGGGGGCATCATGTTCATTCATGGAGAAAGACTCATAGACCGAAAAGTCAATAAACTAGATATTCGCCTCAAATACGGCGACAACGGACCGAAACGTCCTTAAACTAACAACGGACCGAGATGTCCTTAAACTAATGATGGACCGCAATGTCCTAAAACTTGCAAATGACCGAAATGTTTTTAAACTACTACCGCAGCATTCTCAGGCTGACGTGGTAAAAAAAAAAAACAAAAACAAAAACAAAAAAAAACGGTATGTCCATAAGCAAAACGGGCACGGATGAAAACCCGAGAGGGCTCCGTGAGTAAAAACAGCAGGGCTACCGGCGAGTGTTCGTGAAAACCCGAAAGGGCACAAACTCGTTAAAAGACACTTATAAGGTCCCCTCGACCTTGTAAGGAGAAACCACCCACGTGAGATCCTTACGACTCACAAAGGGAGCAGCACACTTAGGGATCCCCACGGTTCCTAAGGAGAAAATACACTTGCGAGATCCTCACGACTCGTAAGGAGAACTCTCTTGTGGGACCCTTACGGCTCATAAGATTTGAAAGTCTTAAGTTGCAGAAACCTTAACCTGTTCTTAAGCAGCCCCCACGACCTTCGATATTGCCCTACAAGCGGCTCATAATGACCCTTGTATACAATCCACGGGCACGAATAAATATTTCCCTAACAAAGTCCCATCCGTGACTAGGGATATGCTTGTACAGCAAACAACACTTGTAAGTCCTCTCGACTTATAAGGAGAAAACCCTTTTGTAAGATCCTTACGACTTACAAGAGAACATGCACTTAGGAATCCTCACGATTCCCAAGGAGAAAACACACCTACAAGATCCTCACGACTTGTAGGGAGAAATACCTTTGTGAGACCCTTACGGCTCATGAAGTCAAAAGCCTTAGCCGACAGGACCCTTAATCCTGTTTACTAAGCCACCTTTGTTCGGGATCGACAGAGGCAAATGATGATTCGCTCCTGGCAATATTCCAGTTGTAGTGATGCTGATGCCTAAATCGGTATCAAATTCCAAGTCCTTTCATGGCAGATGATGATTCGCTCCTGGCAATATTCCAGTTGTAGCGATGCTGATGCCTAAATCGGTATCAAATTCCAAGTCCTTTCATGGCAGATGATGATTCGCTCCTGGCAATATCCCAGTTGCAGCGATGCTGATGCCTAGACCGGTATCAAATTCCAAGTCCTTTTAAGGTAAATGATGATTCGCTCCTGGCAATATTCCAGTCGCAGCGATACTGATGCCAAGATTGATATCAGATCCCAAATCCCCTACTCGCAAAAAAAAATAATAATAATTAAAAAAAAATCAGCGAGCAAAAAATATATATATATGCATACGAAATAGCCGAAATGGTGGGGCAGCTTGCAAACAAAATCAGCAAGTAAAAATGTATGCATGCAAAATAGCCGAAATGGTTGGGCAACTCGCAATAAAAAGCAGCGAGTAAAAAGAAAAATAGCCGAAATGATTGGGCACCGTGAAAAATAGCCGAAATGATTGGGCAATCGCGATTTTCGCGATATAAAAAGCTGAAATGATAGAGCATCGCGGAAAGAATAAAAAAAAAATGAAACTTTTTGCCCTACAGGTGAAATCACATCTATCCCTGTATACAATCCAGGGGCACAGATAAAAAGGGAACAATACCTTCCCAACAGGCTCCACCAGAAAGCGAAGCCAAATCTCGACGGTTCATAGATAACCTAGAGACCATCTCGACATTTGTCGCAATATTACAGACACGATGTCAACAAATGAAGCAAAGGAAGGTCCCTAACTTCAGGGTCTCGACGTCAATATCGACAACTTAAAGATCACCAACGGCGTTTCTCCTCACTCCAACTAGATGCAGACATGACGTCAACAACTGACCTCAGAATCGCAACGAAACGGAACCATGACAAAGTCCCTAGTTCCAAATCTCAATGGCCACGTCTACAGCCTAGAGACCAACAACGGTGTGCCTCCTCATTCCAACAGGACACAGATGTTACACCATCAAGCGGAGCGATGGCAAAATCCCAGCTTCACCTCAGCATTCGTCTCGATACAGTAGACGCGATGTCAACAACAGCGTTCCTCCGCAGTCCAGCTGGAGGCAGATGCAACGTCAACAAAAGACCTCACGGTCGAAACAAAGCGGAGTAACGGCAAAATCCCAACTCCACCTTAGCATTCGTCTCGTTACAACAGACGCAATGTCAACAACGGCGTTCCTTCGCAGCCCAACGGGGTGTACATGCAAAGTTAACAAAAGACCCCATGGTCGAAACAAAGCGGAGTGATGGCAAAATCCCAGCTCCACCTCAGCATTCGTCTCAATACACCAGACGCAGTGTAAGCAAATGAAGCGAAGGCCACATTCCTAGCTTCAACGTCTTTACGGTAACTCACATAAAACCGGAAAGACAATCGGAGATCATCTCGCATCAGCACAGAGTGGTCACCACCTTGACGTTCGTCTCGATACAGCAGACGAAATGTCAACCCCAGCGTTCTTCCCCCAACAGGATTCGGACGCGCCAAAGCAAACGAAGCGAAGGCCAAATTCCTAGCTTCAACGTCTTTACGGTAACTCACATAAAACCGGAAAGACAATCGGAGATCATCTCGCACCAGCACAGAGTGGTCACCACCTTGACGTTCGTTTCGATACAGCAGACGAAATGTCAACCTCAGCGTTCTTCCTCCAGCAGGGATTCAGACATGACAAAGCAAATGAAGCGAAGGCCACATTCCTAGCTTCAACGTTTTTTATGGTAACTCACATAAAACCGGAAAGACAATCGGAGATCATCTCGCATCGGCACAGAGTGGTCACCACCTTGACGTTCGTCTCGATACAGCAGACGAAATGTCAACCCCAGCGTTCTTCCTCCAACAGGATTTGGACACACCAGAGAAAACGAAGCGAAGGCCACATTCCTAACTTCGACGTCTTGACGGTAACTTATATAAAACCGGAAAGACAATCGTAGATCATCTCGCACCAGCACAGAATGGTCACCACCTCGACGTCCGTCTCGATACAGCAGACGAGATGTCACCCCAACGTTCGTCTCGACACAGCAGACGCAACGTCATCAAACAAACGGAGCCACGGCAAAATCCCTAGTTCCCACCGCAACATTCGTCTCGATACAGCAGACGCAATGCCAGCAAACGAAGCAAAGGCCAAATTCCTAGCTTCGGGGTCTTGACGGCAACTCATATAAAACCCGAAAGACTATCGGGGATCATCCCACACCAGCGCGGAGTGGTTATGACTCATTGGGGCTCTCCAAAATGAGCCTAACCTCAAGTAAAAAGCGGCATGGCAAATTCCTAGCGCTTGCTCTTCCGACGGTCAAACTGCCAAGGAGGATTGCTTGAAGACGTCTTATCCAGCCCCCGAAGGGATCAGAGACACGGCAGTCGCAGGGCTACTCGAACAGCACGATTGCCTATCGAGGACTATATCAGCTTATGCGACGGTACAATGGCCAAAACCCTAAGTACCACCAACCTTAACGGGCTTCTGTCGTAAAGAGCAGAGGTTAAATGCGACGTTAAGATGTTCTTGCGAGAAACGTTCGATTCGTCTCGACTTGTGAAAAATTGTCGAGGCGGCTCGACTCGTGAGATAAAGCCTTAGGCAGTGGGCATAAAAGAAGCCTGTTTCCTAAGCATTGGGACCCTGCGAGTTGGCCCAAAATGGTCTCTTGCATACCATCCACGGGTCTCACTCTCCAACGTCGAACTTCGACAAGGAGGGAAGCAACCGCTTACAAGTCCTCTCGACTCGTAAGAGGGAAAAATTCTCTTGTAGGATCCTTACGACTTACAAGAGAAAACCACACTTAGGAATCCTCACGATTCCTAAGGAGAAAACCCACCTACGAGATCCTCTCGATCCGTAGGGAGAAAAGTCTCTATGAGACCCTCACGGCTCATAGAGTTGAAAAGTCTTAGGCAGCAGATCTGAACCTGCGGCCTAAGCCCTCGCTATCTCGTGAAGAAATCAAGAAGCTTACTCTATTACCTGCTAATTGTTACGACATGCTGAGAAAGAGGAAAAGCAACAGAAAGAGCATCCGATTTACATTTGATCAAGCGTTCAAGACACAATCATTCATGCATGGGCAAAAAGACTCAGGACAAAAGATATATAATAAAGACAAGCTGGGATATAAAAAAATTTCCATTAATATTGCCCGAAGTTCTTACAGTCATAAAAACAATAAATGAATGTTACAATGGAATAACCTCAGATCCAGGGCATGGATTGAGGAATTCAAAAGTGACCCTATCTATGACTTTCCAAGCCTCGCGGACCATCCTAGTGTGCTTCCTTTCGCGAACACAAGCGTCAGGGTCCCTTCCGATGTCTTCCACCCTCCGATAAGCAGTGAGTATGGCAGACTGTTGAAAGACCTTGTGCAAGAGGTCGATAAGACTGTCTCGCCGTCTCTTCGAGATAAAGTTCAATAGGTACACAGAGTGCACCTTGTCCTCAGCGGCATCCAACGCCCTAAGCGGCACGCCGGAACAGAATAGGGGAAGCGCTTCCCAGATAGCTCCCACGATAAGTTTAAGAAGAAAGGAACGTCGGGGATGCAGTGGACCGTTGTATGCGTCGAAGCGACTCATTATTTCAACACACTCCTCGTTTGTGAACTCCCGATTTTAAGAGCGGCCAAATCGGCGGATACCCTCATGAGAGATGATCTCGTTAAGAGCATACATGTGGGCGTTCATTGTTCCTGTGAAAGAGGATCAACAGAATTATCAGAAAGACTGATTAAGCAAAACGATATAATGCACTGAGGAATAAAATGCCATATTTAAGTTCCAAGATCCATGAAGAATCCTTAAGAGTTCTTCTATATGATTTGGGAGGAGCAAAGCTCCATTAATGAATTAAGAAAATCCAAGGAAAATCTTTCAGAGAGCAGAGCTCTATGGAACCCTAGTAGGGTCCCCTTTAGTTCTCTTTAGATCCTTTTAAGACCTGTAGAGCAAAGCTCTGCTAAGTGAAACCCTAAATAGGTTTCCTTTAGATCAGGGATCTATTGAGAACGATGCTCTATCAACAAAAATTAATTTAACTTAATTTAATCCAAATTAAAATTTTCACCTAAAAGTTTTAAGAGTTTAACTCTTAAAATTTTTGAAAATAAAAAGCGGGGCTCTGAGTTCTGAAAGTAAAAATTTAGAGATAAGAATCATCTAAGGGACCAAAAGTCCTATTTTTAGGCATCAAGTGCCCTTTCAGCTTCCAAGAGATGGCGCGGCGGTTCGGAGTCTGCCACCGCTGCGCTCATGTTAGGAGGCCACGTAAGCGCAACGGTGGGGGGGCATTTGTTTATCCCAATCAGAGCAAAGCTCTATTTAAATTCCAAAGTGGAAAAAGAAGCAATGCTTCTGTACTTTCTCCAATCAGAGCAAAGCTCTTTCAGCAAAAAAAAAAAAAAAATATTGCGCAGTGCGCGACACGTGTCAGCGCAGCTGCGCAGTGCGCAACTGCGCAGTGCGCTGCGCGACACGTGTCAGCGCACAGTTGCGCAAGCAGAAAAAAAAAAAAACAGTTGCGCGACACGTGTCTGCGCAGTTGCGTAAACACAGCTGCGCGACACGTGTCACGCGCTGGGGGAGTTGCGCAAAACAGAATAAATCTTTTCTGTTCTTGTTAAAACAAGAAGATTTTCTTCTGTAAAGCAGGGGCATTTGGATCAAAAATCCAACGGTGGAGAAAATTACCCAAATCACTCAGAAAACGATTTATGTAAGAAATTATAACTAATTCATGAGTACTATAAAAAGGACCCTAGACCTCATTTCAAAAAAAAAAAAGATCTTGCTAAAAAAAAAAGAGAGAAGAGAACTCTTGAGAACTCTTGAAGAATAAAAAAAAAAGGTAAAAACCTTTAAAAGAAGAGAAATTTCTCTTATGAACAAGATCATGGATCTTCAATAAATAAATAAAAAAATAAAAATAGTGCCTTGCACTTGTTTTATGAACCATCGGTTCTTGAACCTAAAAGGTTCTTAAATTAATAGTGCTTTGCACTTCTTATGAACCACTGGTTCTCTAAAACAAGAAATAAAAAACAGAAATAAAAAAAATAGTGCTTTGCACTTTTATGAACCTTTGGTTCTTGAATTAAAAAGAAAAACTTGTTCTTCTTTGATCTAAATTAGATCAAGAAATCAAATAGTGCTTTGCACTTCTTTTATGAACCATTGGTTCTTAAATCTAAAAGATTCTCAAATTAATAGTGCTTTGCACTTATAAATTTGCACTGTTGTGCTTTTTGATTGGCGCAAAGCGCTTGATAAATGCAATGCATTTTCTAAAGGGCCAGGCCCAAACCAAAATGACCTGACAGGCCAAAATAAATTGCAAGGCAATAAATGGGCAGAGCCCAAATAAATTGATGCTTTGCATCCTTTATACAAGAGCAGAGCCCAAATAAAATTGATGCCTTGCATCATTCCTAAAAGGACAGAGCCCAAAACAAATTGATGCTCTGCATCCTTTCTGGGCAAGGCCCAAATAAAAATAAAAAAAGAAATGCAATGCAAAAGCAAATAAAATGTTGAACATTTCAACTGGACTTAGCCCAATTTTGGCCATAAGTCCTTAAATTAAATTGACTGAGCAAAATTGCTCTTCTAAATCAATTTACATCCGGTTCGAGGGTACATCTCCGAACTCCTTTTACATCCGTCGTTGTAATTCCTCAACGACGTCAAAGAGGTGACGGGTCCCAACGACCACACATCGATATGGACTGCGGGGTCCTTAAACTCGTGGACCGAAATGTCCATAAACTAATATCGGACCGAGACGTCCTTAAACTAATATCGGACCGAAACGTCCTTAAACTAATATCAGACCGAAACGTCCCTAAACTAATATTGGACCGAAACGTCCTTAAACTAATGATGGACCGAAATGTCCATAAACTAATATCGGACCGAGACGACCTTAAACTAATATCGGACCGAGACGTCCCCTAAACTAATATTGGACCGAGACGTCCCTAAACTAATATTGGACCACCATGTCCCTAAACTGGAACAATAGAGCCCAAATGCTCTTTTGTCGGATCTAAACGATCCCGTTAAGTTGATCTTAGTCTCAAACTGGACTAACGTATCCTTAACAAACGTTTGAGTCGATCTTAGCCTCAAAAATGGCTAACGTATCCTCCAAACAGACTTTAGTCCCAAATTGGACTATGAATCTCCCAAACTGGAACAATAGGGCCCAAACGCTCTTTTGTCGGATCTAAACGATCACGTTAAGTTGATCTTAGTCTCAAACAGGACTAACGTATCCTTAACGAACGTTTAAGTTGATCTTAGCCGCAACGCGACTAACGTATCCTTAAACTAAAAACACCAAACCCAAATCTAAGTAAATACGGATTTGGACTAATCCACGTCCTACGGGCGACGGCATTACTCAGTCTCCGTATACAATCCACGGGCAACCACAAACAAAACAAACACACACGACACGAAGTGAAATTCTGGAGAAGGAGAAAGTTGTTACCGCGATGCGGTAGCGTAATTAACTGCAGGGGCTTGCGCCTGCAGGGAAGAGCGTCCCCACAATCAAAAACCCCTCAAGCGAGGGGGAATCTGACAAAGTCTGCTACATCGGCCGCATCCGTCTAAACCTCCGATACACGGTGCCATAAATCAACTTGGCATCTTCGGAGAGGTAGACGGATAAAACCAAATAGCATCTGCCCCGAATCTCAGCGTCAGGACATCGCAGTCTTGTGCGCCGTCTTTCGGAGGGGAACAGATGTACTTCAACTCTTATGGTTGGTATAAATTTCCACTTTCTCCTCTAATAAATAATGCCTCCAGATTTTGAGGGCGAAGATAACCGCAGCGAGTTCTAAATCATGCGTTGGATAGTTGCATTCATGAATCTTTAATTATCTTGATGCATACGCAACTCTGTTGCTGTGTTGATACATCACACCACTAAGTCCCTTCCCCGAAGCATCTTAGTGGATATTAAAACTTTCGGGTCTGCTAGCGATGACAAGGATGGGTGCAATCGTTACGATCTACCCTCCTTAAAATAATTTCATATTTAAATTTTTCAAAGGAGTAAGCCACTACTGCACACGGAAATCAGTAATGCTGTCAGGATACCTCTTTGCTCCATGTGTCGCTCCCGAGAGTTAATGTATCGCTCAAAGGACAAAATCTAGGATAGGTTTAGATACCAAGAATCAGAAATGCATAAAAACTTGGAAGTTGAAAGAAGGTTATAGGTGTTTCTGAACTAACAAGAAAGATATAATAGGGGAATGCAAGAAAATTTGAGAGGTATAGCAAAAGTCAACTAACGAAGCTAAGGAATCAAGAAGGATTAAAATGATTCTTAACTAAATGTCGTATTTAAAGGACAATAAGTAAGGTACCGAAAGGGAAGATTTGAAAGGGGAAAGGGTACCTCTGATAACTCGCCCTGTGGTCTCAACCTCTTCGGCTGTCATGCTGAAGACCTAGAATTTGTGGAGATTGCGCTGGACTTGCTGAAAAACACGCTTTAACGAAGGCAAAGATGGTCCCCAAGCTAGTGCACCCTGTCCAGTTGGCTTAGCAGCGGGAAGTGGTCGGGCTCCTTGTTGTAGTGCCCCAGTACTGGCTGGCTTCTTGAATGGGCCAAGTTGTCTCCTTTTCTGAGGACGGTCCCAATAGCATGTTCCAGAGACCTACAAGCTATACAAAGTTTGTTTAAGACACAACAGTCCTATATATAGTGTTCAGCTCTACCAAAATAATTGCAGATAATTGTATATTGTCTTAAAACGTTTGGCTCTGCCGGCCTCCTGAATTGTTGCCTTCCGTTGAACATGGAAGATGCTCCCCCAGATATCTGACATGGAATTTGATTCTTGCATGATGATATCTTCTTCGCTGTTTCGTGGTTGCTTCATGAATTTGAGTCTCTCTCAACCTCTCACTTAACAACCCTTGCTGTCACGCCCTACTTCCCAGTGTACGGGTAAGGAGACGTGATAAGGCCTGCTACGTATTTACTCAGAAGTAAACACGCTAAGCGTAACTAAGAAATATAATGTAAATATACACAAGAAGACATGAAAAGAAAATGAACAACAACTTGTTTTTATCAAACATTTCTTTACAATACAACTGAAAAGTAAATACAATACTGGAAAGCGATGCCTAAACAATGGCATGAAATGAAAGTAAAGTATATACAAGAGTCTAAAGCTCGGGGTCCTCGCTGAACTGATCCAAGTCCTCTGAACTGGGCTCTATCTCCAGTGAGTCAGATTCACCTGACAACATTCCAAAGAAAGTAGAGAGAAGTAATGTCGTTAGCAAACAATCGCTCGGTAAGTCCCAAAGAAAGGTAGAAATAGAATAGACAGAAAGAATATAACTGTATACTATTTGATTGTTATGTTAACGCAGTTGTTTGTAGCATGGTACAGAATATGCCAGTGTATACGAGAAGAGTCCAACTAGTCCGTGGACTAAGGTATACGGAGCACAAGGAACCGTTAAGCCACGAAACAACAGCAATAGATATTCAGGTTAGGTGTATTAAAGTGACCGTCTCGTGCCACCTCTAACACATTCCGTACAAGTTTACCCCTTTAAAACCCCATAATGTATTTTGTATTGTTTTGTTTAATAGATGTACGACTTGCCAAAACCATGATATCATGTAAATGGAATGGATATAAATGGATAGTCATGTAATCAGAGTATATCCATGGTTCGGTTCGGTCGAGTCATGTTGATATAGATTGAATTCTGATATAAATGGATCCATGTTGAATTGGAGTTATACTTGAATCATATTCAAGGATAGATTGATTTCAGATTAGACTGATAATCTGCTTGAGTCAGATACTTAAACAGAATTGAAGTCCTGAATTGGTTTTGATATTATCGGTAACTGCTGCACATGGACGGCAGGATTTGTGTCTTTTTCCAAGAAAATTACCGTATTAATAACACCGTTTTTAGGTTGTCTACCTTAAATAGGCAAGCACCCATATTCTCCAGCTTCCTGAGGCTCAAGAGAACTGGTCCCGCTTAAACCTATATTTACTAGGGTCCTTATTGTAAATTAATATAACTTGAGAGGGTTTTATGAAAAATAGTTTTGATATATTTTCAAAATAAACCTCAAGTATTTATTTATCGTCTTTAGGGTTTTCATAGTAGTAATATTTTTAAAATGAAATATTCTAGTAGATATAAACCTAATTTTGAATAGTATATGGTATTTTCTTGTAATTTGACTTGTATTGAATGTGATGGTATTTTCATGATCTTTTGTGATTCTTTTCTTTTGATTAGAAAACATGGAATATATATAATATTTAAAATAGATATTTTGATAATATTTATATATACATATATAATTATAAAAATAAAATTTATTTATTAAATAGAAATCACGTTTTCTTAAAAATTGTAATAAAAATTCCATCGAGATCAAATGCTCCGTGAGGTGGTCTGCATCTCGCTCTACTAGTCCCGAGAACGTGCGATAACCCGCACCATCCCGATCGGGTTCCCCAAAATGGGTTGTAAAGGATTATTTGTAAGGAATTAATTAAAACAATTTAAAGAATACGGTTTTTGATAGTTTAGGGTATTTTAATGTACATTGTGTTTTGTCCTTCAAAAGTTGTTACAAAAGCCATCGTGTTATGTTAAGATGAATGTTGTGATGAGATAGATCATTACCTCGTGCAATTTCTAAAGGTAATATGAAGAAATGTCGTATGTAAATTAGATGGTATTTTACCGTAAAAGTTAAATAAAAGTTGTTTAACATTATATTTTAAATTGAAACTTGTTCCAAATGTTATTTAATGGTTAATAAACAATATAATAAAAGATGGTAAATTTGTTATTAAGAAAAATTGCGTTTTTGATGAAATTAGAATCGGAAGTCGGAATAACTCCGCTTCCGACGAGTTTTAAAAATAGGATTCTATTTACTAAAGAGAGAAGAGGGAAGAGGGGAATTACTGATTGAAGGAGAGGGGAGAGGTAGAGAAAGGGTTGGCAGTCATCGTGGAGATGCGTCGTCGCCAAATTTGTCCCGAAAAATCGCCGAAACTCGACCTTGAGCTAACTCTACTTGTACAACTTTTGGACTTGAAAAATTTAGAGAGTTTTAGCAATGGATTTCTGAATAAGGAGGCTAGGGTGTGATGTTTGTATTTATAAAAGAAATTAGGGTTTTGAGGATTGAAGAATGAATTAAAAATATGCATTAAAATGGATTAAATAGGGGATTTATCATTCTTTGGATAAATGCAGAGAAATCAAACAACATGGGGGTAGTGGGGTAGGCCAAGAGGTGCTAGGGTTAAATTTTAGGGGCATTCCCTACGGAAAAAACCGGCAGTGCCGGTCCCCTATGATGGTCTCGCCGGTCGGATCCGAGGGGATGGGGCTTGGATCTTGGCCATGTGTCCTCGGCTGCTTAAATAATATTTTCCACATGTTTGTTTTATGGGACATTTCATTTTTACGTGTATTGCACATGTAAACTTTTGAGCTTCCAAAAGTTTAAATGAAAAATCAATAAAAAAAATAATATGTGGCTAGGGGATTCGAACACAGGGGCTATGTCACAGCAGTGCAAGGCTTTACCAATGAGCTACAAGTGCTTTCTTGCTGTTCAAAAGTAAATTAAATACTTATAGCATACACATGATTTCAAATACTCCATTTGTATATTAACTTTTAAACAAATTTTCTGTACATTAAAACGGATTCGTTACATACTACCCTCCTTACAAAAATTTCGTCCTTGAAATTTACAATTATTTCAAGGACTAATTTACAAACAAGTTAGGGTATCTTGCACGCATGTCGTCTTCTATTTCCCACGTTGATTCTCCTGGCGTGTCTTTTCTCCACATCACCCGGACCAAGTTTACTTCCTTGTTCTGAAGTGACTTCACCTTTCTGTCCAGAATTTCAATGGGTTTTTGCTCACAAGATAGATCCATCTGTACAGTGAGCTCGGAGTGATCAAGAATGTGACTGGGGTCACTTACATACCTTCTGAGTTGGGATATGTGGAACATATTGTGCACTCCTTCCAATAAGGGTGGAAGTGCCAAGCGATAAGCCACTTCTCTGACTCGTTCTAGTATGTCGAATGGTCCAATGTACCTCGGACTTAGCTTACCCCGCCTTCCAAAGCGAATCACTCCACGGTTTGGTGAGATCTTTAAAAATACATGATCTCCCGGTTGGAACTCCAAGTGACAGCGCTTTGCATCAGCCCGGTGCTTCTGTCGATCTTGGGCTATGCGCATTCTTTCCCTGATAGTGCGAACTACATCGACTGTTGCTACTATCATCTCAGCTCCAAGAAGTTCTCTATCTTTGATGTCGTCCAAACTTAATAGTGAACGACACTTCCTTCCATATAGAGCTGCAAAGGGTGTCATTCCAATACTTTCTTGGTAGCTATTGTTGTATGAAAACTCCACAAGATGTAAGCGATCTTCCCATGATCCTTCGAAATCTAACATACAAGCTCTTAGCATATCTTCAAGTATCTGAATTGTTCACTCAGACTGTCCATCTATTTGTGGATGGTAAGCTGTGCTAAAGTTAATACTTGTTCCCAAGCTAGCTTGCAGACTCTGCCAAAATTGCAATCGAAATCTGGTGTCACTGTAAGTCTACGGTAGCGCCCCGGCCGTCTAACAGACGCCAAATGCGGAACAAAAACTTTTTGACTGGTACTATTGTATACTATAACCCGGATCTACCATTAAAGCTAAACTAACAAACTACAAAGTGGGTAGAAATGTTATACCGAACGATCCGAGTCCTTCGGTCTTCAACCATCATCCCACGCTTTGTTGCGGCTGTTCCGATCTCCTGAATCTCCAGTCTTCTCGTCCAGGTGGCACCACGTTGTCGGATCTTTAAACGGGCTCCCGCCTCTAAACTGAGGCAACTCGATCATCAAGTTTGCTGAAAGAGATGACCAAGATTGATGTAGAGAATGAGTAGAACACTTTGTCTCATTACGTCCAAAGGTATGGACGAACGGTTAATGAAGTTGCCTTTTGGAATCGAGTGAAATGAGAAATGAGGCTATCTAATTTTCATGAATCCAAAACTATAATCTTTTCCAAATCAACAACCTTCTTCCTCTAGCAAGAGGGGCCGGCCACTTATAAGTGAGGAGGGGGTGAGTGTAGGAGTGGAAGAGGTGACCATAAGAATATGAAGCTTATCATAACATTAAATGAAAAAGATGACACATTAAAAACCATTAATGCAAAAGAAGATGCATTAACCTAGTCATCCTCTCATTAAATGCAACCATTAATGAACTAATGACTCACTAGCCACTTCATTATCCTAGTCATCATCTAGAAGCTTCCACACTCATCAAGTAAAGATAAATCCGTATTTAACCGATTGTTAAATATGGGTGATAGAAAACTGGAAACTGGCAATTTCCAAAAGTGATCCCGAAATGAATTTCAGGATAACCCCGTAACAGTATAAACATACCCGCATTTGTATTATGACCGAATACAAATGCAACTGAGACAAAGATATTATATCTACACAGTATAATACTCGGATCCGGCTTAAACCAAAGCCCACCAGTATTATCTGCCCGAAATATGACACGTGCGTAATTGCACGTGCATTTTCCGAACCCTGCCATAAAACCATACGGCCTCTACAACGTTTCACCCGAACTTGGGAAACGGTCTGCGGGGGACTCTAATGACTCATCAACACACTGGCACTGGGTATAACCACTAGCACGTCAGAGGTACAAGCTGTACGTATCGGTTGTCTATGTATTGATTGGAAGGGAAGCTGACGAGCGAACTCATCCAAAAAACCTACTGAGCCTGACAGTGACAATATCCGTACAGTCTGGTCCGTTCGTCTAAGAGTATCGCATATCGAGTCTAGGGGGTGGATAAAGTCAGACCCCTAATAACGCGATAATTCGTGTCGGTATGAAGCCCATCACCTCCTGAGAAACTACTGATCCAAATCAGTAATTCTCCACTACCTCGACCGAGGATTTCTAGTGATGGCCACCCGTGCACTGTGCGACATCAACCCCCAATACCGGGAGAGATGAATCCCCGACGATCCGCTCACTGCCTCCATGTGGCTCGGGACTGTACCCAACTAAAACCTGTTTGCATGTCTCTTTTGAGCATGGTAGGGTAGTAATCAAAGCACAGTGAGAACTCACACGAGAAAAATGACGATCTCAGGTCGACAAACTAACCTGTACACATGTCACCAGGGAACTGCTATCTGACGATATATATAATACCAACTAGCATGTTCCCGGCGAGTCCTGTCCGGTGTACTCATAATGCAATGAGCACCTGTATACATCTTAGGTGAACCAACTGACACCAATGGCTTGTGAGACCGTCCATCGCCCCTCGTCGGGGTCTCGACTGTATACAATAGTCTACTCTGCAGTATCGATGCCCTGTCTCAAAACTCCTTCGACTAGGGACACTTTAAGAATGTGCTTACAGACCCCAGCTCCCATGTATATGATCGCCATCATACTGCTGGCAGTCAAGCAAGAATCCTATGGGCTCTATCAACATGCAATAGAGAACTAAAGCATGTAAACGATGATAAAGTCAAATCAGATAGCATACTATCATCTCGAGCAAGACTTTCATATCGGTATAGGTCCTCCCTCAATCATTGCAATCACGTATCTGCGATCCAATAATTGACTTAGAAGGCATTATATCCAACAGTCACGATCGAAGACAATGCAAACCGTTACTCCATGTAATCTCACGATCTCCTGCATAAGTTCATGGGTATCAGAGATAGTATATATATTGAAAAGTTAAATCTTACTTAGATTCAAATTTACCTCCATGTACTTCTTTGCTAATGTCTCGATAGATTGGCCAACTCGAAAGGGAATAAAGTAAGCCGACTTTGTAAGTCGATCCACAATAACCCATACCGCATCGTTACCTTTCGTGCTGCGAGGAAGAGCAGTCACGAAATTCATAGTGATGCGTTGCCACTTCCATTCTGAAATAGGTAACGGTTGAAGTAAACCAATAGTCCTGTGATGTTCAGCTTTCACTTGCTGACACACCAAACATTTAGCGACGCTTCTGGCTACTTCACGCTTCATTCCATACCACCAGTAATGTTGCCGCAGATCTTTGTACATTTTTATACCACCAGGGTGTACTGAATAGGGAGAGCTATGAGCTTCTTTCATCAATTCTTCCCGAACAGAACCTTGTGGTACACACAATCTACTGCCATATCTCAAAGATCCATCTTCATGGATGATGAAGTCTGTTCTAAGTCCACATTCTACTTATTCTCTGATCTTTTGCAACTTGGGATCACTTGCTTGAACTACTTTGATCTGATTGACAATAGTAGACTGAACTTATAAGTTCATCAAACTTGAAGCGTTACCTGGTATGATCACTTCTATCTCCATCTAATGCAAATCTTGCTGCAGCTTCCACTGTGTGGTGAGATTCATTGATAGTGGTTGGCGACTAAGTGCATCAGGAAGTACATTCACCTTCCCTGGATGATATTATAAGTTGATGTCGAAGTCTGCCATAGGTTCTAACCATCTTCTCTGCCGTATATTCAACTCTTTCTGAGTAAACACATATTTCAGACTCTTATGGTCTGTGTATATGTCCACTCTTTCTCCAAGATGATAATGATGCCAAATCTTAAGAGCAAAGTAACGGCAGCCAACTCCAGATCATGCGTCGGATAGTTGCGCTCATGAATCTTCAGCGATTTTGATGAATAAGCTACAACTTTACCGTACTGATGTAGAACACATCCTAATCCCTTACCGGATGCATCGCAATGCACTTCAAAACCTCCAGATTGATCTGGTATGACGAGAATAGACTCTGATGTCAATCTTGACTTAAGTCCTACGAAATCTTGTTCGCATGCTTCAGACTACACGAATTCTTCATCCTTACGCGTAAGCTTGGTCAAGGGTGTTGCAATCTTCGAAAATCCTTCAATGAATCTTCTGTAATATCATACTAAACCCAAGAAACTTCGAATGTCCTTCACTGACTTCGGTGTCTTCCATTCACTTACTGCTGATACCTTAGTTGGATCTACAGAGATTCCATCGCCTAATACAATATATCCGAGAAAACCAACTTGATCTAGCCAAAACTCACACTTGCTGTACTTGGCATAGAGTTGATGCTGTCGTAAAGTCTCCAGGACAATTCATAGGTGCTCGACACGTTCTTTCCGACTCTTAGAATACACCAGGATGTCGTCGATGAAGATGAAAACAAGCCTGTCTAGGTACTCTCGGAAAACTTGATTCATTAGGTTCATGAATATAGCTGGTGCGTTGGTCACTCCAAATGACATCACAAGAAACTCATAATGACCATAGCGAGTCCTGAATGCCGTCTTCGGAATATCATACTTTTTGACCTTCACCTGATGATAACCCGAACGAAGATCTAACTTGAAGAAAACGCAAGACCCACTTAGCTGATCGAACAGATCGTCGATGCGTGGAAGTGGATACTTGTTCTTTATAGTTACTTCATTCAGAGCACTATAATCAATGCACATTCGATATGAACATTCCTTCTTCTTCACAAGAAGAACTGGCGATCCCCAACTTGAAGTGCTAGGACGAATTCATCCTTTCTCCAATAATTCGTCCAACTGAGTTCAGATCTCTTTCAAACCTTCGGGACTCAAGCGATACGGAGCTTTGATCATCGGTTGTGCACCAGGTACTAAATTAATGCTAAACTTAAGAGCTCGATCGGTAGGCAAACCTGATATGTCTTCAGGAAATACATCGTCGAACTCTCGAACTACCTCTAGCTTCGATCCTTCCTCTGCTTGAAGTGTTGCAATCACTGCCTTCTTCAGTTTTGCTTTGTATATGCTTGGCTCCAGGGTACGGTCTCCATTTTTGAAATAAAAGACCGGATGCTCTGTAATCTCGAACACTACCCTCCTTTGACGATAGTCAATGGTAGCATAGAATGTTCCTAACCAATCCATACCCAAAACGACATCGAAATTCAGTATGTCCAGCACCTTGAAGTCAGCATAGAATTCTCTGCTGCAGACGACCACTGGACACAGATCGTATCACTTTATTTCCTTTAGAACACCGTTCCCTGAACTGACATTCCAGCTAGATACAAGTGGTTTGACTGGAATCGCATGATTTCGGACAAACCGTTGCGACATAAAGCAATGAGATACTCCAGTATCGAAGAGTGCTAGTGCAGGAAGTGAGGCTACTAAGATCATACCTAAGTTATGCGGGATAGGTTTTAGGTATAAGAAAAATATATATGGGTATATAAAGACTGAAAGAAAGCTTGAAAGGAAAGAGTTACCAGTGATGACTTGGCCAGTGGCTTCAGCTTCTTCCACAGTCATTGTGAAAGCCTGTCACATCGGTACATTCCTCCTTGCTGGAGGATCATTCCTCTGTCCGTTCCTCTGTACTTGAGGTAAGTTCCTTTGTGCTTGGTGGAACTGACGAGGAGGAGGTGTAGTCGGTCCACGAGACGGTGGAGTTGGGAGAGCAAGTCATGGAGTAGGTGCCTGGATAGCTGGCCGCTGCGGATAGGTGATTGCTGGTCTGGGTGCAACATTTGGATTGAGTCTACAAGGACAAAACCCAATATCATGTGTAGCTGAGCCGCAGACTAAGCAAAGGTGATTCGCACGCCTACAATCCTTCGCCAGGTATCCATCCCTCCTGCAGTAGGTGCAAAAGGCTGGACTGGGCCGGTTGAAAGGAACTCCGGTCTTCTGGGTACAAAAGATGGCCTTGAAGAGGCTCCTCTTTCCATCTGAGTGGCAGGGCGCTTCACTCCAGCAGATTGGGGTCCACCCTTCATCTTCACTACTGCCTCATATCGACGGGAAGCTTTCAGAGCCAGTTCGTAGGTTGGGAAATCCCCTGTAGCTAAGGCAGCTTGGATCTCCGAATCTAACCCTTGCTGAAATCGTCTGGACCAGATTTCAGCAGTCAGAATGAGATGTGCCACGAACCTGTTACGGTATTATGTTAGATGTGTAGTATGCGATAAGAAAATCGAATATTTAAGAAATATATTTACCTGCTCAACATAGTGAACTCGGCATCATACTCATCCACCGATTTGCTCCACATAGAGCCTTGTTGTAAGTGAATGAATTGCTGCTCCATGTCGAATCAGGCAGTCTCTGGAAAGTACTTTGCGTCGAACATGTCGCGAAAAGTTTTCCATTCGATAGGCTGGACAAGACAGCTTTCTTCCGCCTTCCACAATACTCGGGCGTTGTCGGTGAGTTGCAGCTTTCAACCCGTACCCAAGCGATCTCTGGCACTTGTGCTGCTGCCAGATCGTCCTCAATACTCTGAGCCCATTCTTCAGCTTCTAAAGGACTCTCTTTCCCAGAAAATTGCTTCGGGTGCAATGCCCGGAATTACTTCACTCTGGGTGCTTTCGCTTCTGGGCGGTTCAATAAGATAGCAGTCTGCTGCTGCTTTCCTTCCAGGAGACTTCGGATTGCCTCAAGCAATACTGTTTGCTCGTTGATCGGAGCTGCAACGGTAGGCGTAAGTGGAAGAGGATGTGGTGTGTTTTTGAAGTTTGTGCTGGTATTGTTTGGAGAATCCATAACCTTAAAAGAAAAAATAGGGTTAGGATAGATTCAAAGAATATGAAATTGTAAAATTCAAGGAATATGAAAAGTAAAGAATGTTTTTAGTTGCTGATTCTTGTGTTATATTGCTTAGGACTTCATGCAGAATTGACATGCATGTCCATGCAGAACTGACCTGCATGGGCCGCCAACAAAACCTGTTATACCCTGCTTCTCAATGTACGGGTAAGAAGACGCAACGATGCCTGCTACGTATTTACTCAGAAGTAAACATGCTAAGCGTAACTAAGAAATATAATGTAAATATACACAAGAAGAATGAAAATGAACAACAACTTTTATTTATTAAACATTTCTTTACAATACAATTGAAAAGTAAATATAATACTGGAAAGCGATGCCTAAACAATGGCATGAACTGAAAGTAAAGTATATACAAAAGTCTAAAGCTCGGGGTCCTCGTTGAACTGATCCGAGTCCTTTGAATTGGGCTTTATCTCCAGTGAGTCAGATCCACTTGACAACATTCCAAAGAAAGAAGAGAGAAGGAATGTCTTCAGCGAACAATCGCTCGATAAGTTCCAAAGAAAGGTAGAAATAGAATAGACAGAAAGAATATAACTGTATACTATTTGATTGTTATGTTAACGCGGTTGTTTGTAGCTTGGTACAGAATATACCAGTATATATGAGAGGAGTCCAACTATTCCGTGGACTAAGGTATACTGAGCACAAGGAACCATTGAGCCATGGAACAACAGCAATGGATATTCAAGTTAGGTGTATTAAAGTGACCTTCTCGTGCCACTTCTAACACATTCCGTACTAGTCTACCCCTTTAAAACCCCGTAATGTATTTTGTATTGATCTGTATTGTTTTGTGTAATAGATGTATGACTTTCCGAAACCATGATATCATGTAAACGGAATGGATATAAATGGATAGTCATGTAACCCGAGTATATCCATGGTTCGGTTCGGTCGAGTCATGTTGATATAGATTGAATTCTGGTATAAATGGATTCATATTGAATTGGAGTTATACTTGAAGCATATTCAAGGATAGATTGATTTTATATTAGACTGAAACTCTGCCTGAGTCAGACACTTAAACAGAATTGATGTCCTGAATTAGTTTTGATGTTATCGGTAACTGCTGCACATTGACAGCAGGATTTGTGTCTTTTTCCAAGACAATTACCGTATTGATAACACCGTTTTTAGGTTTTCTACCTTAAATAGGCAAGCACCCATATTCTCCAGCTTCCTAAGGCTCAAGAGAACTGGTCCCGCTTAAACCTATATTTACTAGGGTCCTTATTGTAAATTAATATAACTTGAGGGGTTTTATGAAAAATAGTTTTGATATATTTTCAAAATAAACCTTAAGTATTTATTTATCGTCTTTAGGGTTTTCATAGTTTTAATTTTTATAAAATGAAATATTCTAGTAAATATAAACCTAACTTTGAATAGTATATGATATTTTCTTGTAATTTGACTTGTATTGAATATGATGGTATTTTCATGAACTTTTATGATTCTTTTCTTTTGATTAGAAAACATGGAATATATATTATATTTAAAATATATATTTTGATAATATTTATATATATATAATTATAAAAATAGAATTTATTTATTAAATAGAAATCACGTTTTCTTAAAAATTGTAATAAAAATTCCATCGAGATCGAATGCTCCGTGAGGAGGTCTGCATCTCGCTTTACTAGTCTCGAGGACATTCAATAACCCGCACCATCCCGATCGGGTTTTCCAAAATGGGTTGTAGAGGCTTATTTGCAAAGAATTAATTAAAACAATTTAAAGAATACGGGTTTTGATAGTTTAGGGTATTTTAATGTAAATTGTGTTTTGTCCCTCAAAAGTTGTTACAAAAGCCATTGTACTATGTCAAGATGTGTGTTGTGATGAGGTATGTCATTACCTCGTACAATTTCTAAAGGTAATATGAGCCAAACTATAAAGAAATGTCGTATTTAAACTAGATGGTATTTTACCGTAAAAGTTAAATAAAAGTTGTTTAACATTATATTTTGAATTGAAACTTGTTCCAAATGTTATTTAATAGTTAATAAACAATATAATAAAATATGGTAAATTTGTTATTAAGAAAAATTGTGTTTTTGATGAAATTAGAATCGAAAGTCGGAATAACTCCGCTTCCGACGAGTTTTGAAAATAGGATTCTATTTACTAGAGAGAGAAGAGGGAAGAAGGGACTTACTGATTGAAGGAGAGGGGAGAGGTAGAGGAAGGGTTGGCAATCGTCGTGGAGTCGCGTTGTCGCCAGATTTGTCCTGAAACGTCGCCGTAACTCGACCTTGAGCTAACTCCACTTGTACAACTTTTGGACTTGAAAAATTTAGAGAGTTTTGGCAATGGATTTCTGAATGGGGAAGATAAGGTGTGATATTTGTATTTATAGGAGAAATTAGGGTTTTGAGGATTGAATAATGAATTAAAAATATGCATTAAAATGGATTAAAGAGGGGATTTATCATTCTATGGATAAATGCAAAGAAATCATACAGCATGGGGGTAGTGGGTAGGCCAAGATGTGTATTCCCTTATAAAAAAAAGGATGAGGGAAAGTTCCCCACTAAAATAGCCCCACATGTTTAACACGTGAGTGCCTATATGCAACGCATATAGGCACAGCAATTAAAACAATTGCTAGGCTAAAATAGCCCCACGTGTTTAACACGTGAGTGCCTATATGCAATGCATATGGGCACCACAATTAAAACAATTGCTAGGCTAAAATAGCCCCATATGTTTAACACGTGAGTGCCTATATAGGCACTACAATTAAAACAATTTCCAGGCTAATAAACCTCACATGTTAAACACGTGAGGGCACTTCCCTACGTAGAATTAAATTCTACTCAACAAGGAACCGTTGGATCAAAGATCCAACGGTGATCATCCGGTAGAATAAAATTCTATCATAGAAAAATATTTTTCTAATCTTATTAAACTAACAAGATATTCATATGATAAGAATAAAATTCTATGTTAAACTAACGAAATAGAATTAAATTTTATATTAAGAAAATATATTTCTGATCTTATTAAACTAAAAATATATGATAGAATAAAATCTAATCTTGTTAAAACTAACAAGATATTCATAATCTTGTTAAACAAACAAGAAATCTTATATGTTACACAAAGTGACTTTGGATTAAAAATCCAACGGTGAATAAAATTCACCGATTGATCTAAAACATCATGGAATCAATCATGATCTCTCAATGAGGGATTATCTTAACAAATTGATTCCTGCTCTTCTCGTATAAATAGGAGCGAGGAGAGGAGGAGAAAAAAAGGGAAATAACACATAGAAAACACAGAGAAGAGAGAGTAAAAAAAAGAGAATTCAATTCTCTAAAAAGAAGAAGATCTCCCTTTTAGAAAAAAAAAAAGAAACCCTAGGTAAGAAGAAAGACACAGAGATTATCTTATCTCTTCTTCGCCTCTCCAAGGGTTTAACCCTTCAAAAAAAAGAAGTTAGTTCTTTCTCTGGTTGAGCTCTGCCGGAGCAGATCTCCCTACAAATTGAGAATTTAATTCTCATCGGGGAGATTCTGTTATGCAGATTCGAAACTTAAGGGAAAGAACTAAGTTCAAAGAATTTAATGCTTCCAAAAGTATATAGGAATTTAATTTCTCTGATAAAACTAGGGTTTAACCCTGTAAAAGAATTTAATTCTTATAAAACAAGAGACCTGAAATTCTCAAAACTCAGATCAAAATCTCTGTGCATAAAAAAAAAGACCAGTGATTCATTAGCGTTCAACGCTATAACGAAAGCTCATGTGTTCCCACGTGTACACCTTTAATGAACAAAAAGGAATGACTAAGATCAAATAACATGTTCTGACGTAACCCCCAAACAGTTGCTTAACACTTATATGGAAAAAGGGGAAAATCCAAAGATTGCGCTCACATTTTGAGCACCTCACGTATCTGCACGTGAGCATTATATGAGCTAAGTGCTAAACACTTATAAAAGGAAGAGAGAATAAATCCAAAGACACAGTGCCCAACTTTGGGGCGTCTCGCGTGCCCACACGTGAGAGCCACAAGAATTAAGTGTTTAACACTTATATACAGACGAGGATTTGGACCTAAGTGTACAACACCAACTTTTAGGCGCCTCACGTGCCACACGTGAGCGCCCTAAATTTCAGTGTTTAACACTGATTTAGAGTCTCACGTGGGATCACGTGAGCACCTAGAATATATTAGTGTTTAACACTATAAGAAACCAACTTCAGCCCCAAATTGGCTAAGTCTTCCTAAGATTAAAATATCTTGGATCTTCAAATAGACCGAGCCTCTATGCTCATGACTTCCCAAACTAATGATTCCTCAATTGATAATGACCAGAACGATGTCCATCCCACATCTCCTAAGTTAATCTTAGTCTCCCAAAAATGACTAATGATTCTTAGATGGTCCACCATGATCTCTTACCTCAATCTGGAATTTGGTTTAAGGGTACATCTTTCCACACCTCTGATACATGTCGTTGTAATTCTTCAACGTCTTAAGAGAGGTGGCAGGTCCCGACAACCAATAACTCTTTGGTGCACTCCTAAATCGATGAGTGCATCCCAATACAGACCACAACGTCCTTAAACTAGCTACGAACCGCAACGTCCTTAAACTAAAATGGACCGAAATGTCCTTAAACTAAAACAATAGAGCCCAAATGCTCTTTTGTTGAATCTGAATGATCCTAAAACCTTGCTAAATAGATCTTAGTCTAAAATTGGACTAACATATTCTTAAAAAACATTTAAGTTGATCTTAATCTCAAACGAGATTAATGATCCTTAAATCAAACCAAACACAAATCTAAGAATATACGGATTTAGACTAATCCACGCCCTACGGGCGACAACATAAATTAGTCTTCGTATACAATCCATTGGCAACCAAAAATAAAACAAACACACACGATACGAAGTGAACTTCTGGAGCAGGAGAAAGTGGTTACCGTGACGCGGTAACATAATTAATTGCAGGGGCTTGCACCTGCAGGGAAGAGCGTCCCCACAATCAAAAACCCCTCGCAAATGACGGGGAATCTAACGAAGTCTGCTACAACTGCCGCATCCATCTAGACCTTCGATACACGGTGCCATAAATCAAATTGGCATCTTTGGAGAGGTGGACGGATAAATCCAAATAGCATATACCCCCAAATTCAGGCAAGACGACCCATCCCGGTTTCGTCTCCGTTTTCGGCGGTAGATAGATTCTGGCATGCCTGGTGCGACCTTTTCCTCTTTCCACTCCACACTTCGTGTGTCGTGTTCATGAACAAATCGCGGTTTGCTATGGTTGCCCCTGGATTCGAGGTGCTAAGATTTGGTGTCTTGCTCCTGTGCAGAGAAAAGAAGATCAATGGCATCCAAGTGTACCTGCAAAAGCAACTTTCGCTCCACCCCAAATGGAGGAGTGACTTATGGACCCCAAGTAGCCTCCATCTTCGCAATGCCAGTGGAGCAGGTGACTAAAGCCACCACTAGACTGTCCTTTGGGACCATGATCCCGCCAGCACGCTTCAGTGTCCCGATGTTATCACAGGAAGCTCCAAAGAAGTCGGTCTTCGATCGACTTGCAGCCGCCACAGCCCCTCTCAATGGGTCATCCAAGTCTTCCACCTCAGTCTTCAATAGACTGAGCCAAAGCTCCAGTTGGCCTGCAAAGAGGCTCACAATACCTAAAGGAGTTATCCCGAAGCGGATAACCATTCCAGTTCCGGCAGATGAAGTCGTCAAAGGGGCTACTCCTACTAAAGGATCGGTCTTCGCAAAATTGGTCATTCCAACTCTGCTTCCGGTGGAGTCATCAAGATTTCTTCCCCTACCAATAGGTCGGCCTTCGAAAGATTGACCGTCCCCTCTTAACAGACGTCAGTCTTCAACAGGCCGGCAACAACAGTAGCCCTTCATCAGAACAGGGGCATGACGAAGTCATTCCCATAACTGAGGCAATCCTATCGGTAAGGCATGATCGACGTCGCCACTAGTGCCGAGTGAGGAAAGCCGGGGGCAACTCTCCCTCTGGATTTACTCCACTAGCTCCAGTGGTGGAAGTTGACGCTGCTGTTCCAACTGGGAACAGCTTTGAACCACTAAGGAGAGTGCGCAAGAACTCCCCAACCGCGGTGTTAAAAAGATCTCCGCCTGTTGAAAATATGGTACAGGAGAAGCCGGAACAGCCTCCTCAACGGTTGTCCTCCAAGATCCACAGAGTCTGGCGAAGAGTCCAAAACTCTGTAATTAACAAAGACTACTCTTGCCGACTGAAGAAAATGAAGGCCCGGCAAGAGGAGGACCATCCCTTCGCCATACAAAGGAAAGCCTCATCTACATGGGTGCCTGTTACAATGGCCCCTACGACTTCAACCTCCCACAAAAGGAGAAGGTCGGAGAAAACCCCACTGCCTGCGGTGAATTCCAAAGGCACTGGACCCAAACGCCCCAAGTCCGAAGGCATGATCGTGCACAAGGTGTACATGGCTTCCGGGAAAGAGAAAAGCCGTACTTCCATGGGTCATCGACCATAAACTCGATCGTTGACAAAAGCTCAGGAGGAGCAACAAAAGCTCTATGAAATGATGATGAAAATGTCAGCACTCACCGGGCAGAAAGAAAGCCTGGAATCAACGTCTGAGCAGCGTCAAGAATAAGAGACCGATACGGAGTTTCTGCGAAGGGTGCTAGAAAGAAAGGATAAGGAGGTCGTGGAACAAACGACTAATATAAAACAGATGGCGCTCCTGTTCCAAGACATGGTTAGAATGATGATCCAACCAGAACCTCCAGCTGAAGATCTACCGATAATCATAGAGGACGACTGAGGGGAAACATCAAACCCTCTTCCGACTTTATCAGCAGCCAGGGAGGAAATGATCTCCAAAGCTGCCCTCGATGACTACATAGCTCAACAAATACGAGCTCATCAGGAGAATGAAGCGGCTGGCTAAATCGTCAGAACTGGGCAACCGTATCCAGTCTGGTACGATCAAAACAAATACCCACCGGGATATACGATCCCCAAGTTCCACGTATACAAGGGGACAGGCAACCCGCATCAGCACGTCGCCGAGTTCAAAGCATTATGCGGTAATACTGGAGGCGACGACAAATTGCTCCTTCGCCAGTTCGTTAACAGCTTGTTATAGACGGCGTTTGAATGGTACTCGGAGCTCCCAAATGACTCCATCAAAACATTCACAGAAATGGAGCTGCTATTCACACAGTGGTTCGCCAGCGCAAGCGAGCGCACCCCGATCACTGCATTAATCAATGCCAGGGTGAAGCCAGGAGATACTTGGGTTCAATACGCAATCTGATGGCGGAACCTCTGGTCAAAATGCAAACATCGCATAGAAGAAGCTCCTGCAGTGGGCATGTTCGTAGGGACCCTTGATCCTCAGGCGACTATATCCCAGTTTATGATATTCTTCAAGCCGACCACCTTCCAGGCTTTGATCGACAAGCTAGACCAAATGGACCAAATGGGTCATATGCCGTCCTCTTCAAAAACGGATCCCCGGAATGAAAAGGGCAAAAGGAAAGCGACATTCGTTGCCAATGCTCAATAACAACCGAGTGACCCAAAACCGGTTGCTCGCCAAAGCAACATATGCCGATCCCTCGAAGAGAGGTTGGGACGTCCTTACGCATTTCCCCGGGGTAAAACAAGGAGACTGTTTGAACTAGCAGTCCGCATAGGACTTATCACTTTGCCGGATCCGAGGCGTCCACTGTAGCCTGGTAACGTCAATAGTCCCAACTACTGCTCCTACCACAGAGTATTGAGCCACCCAATTGAGTATTACTACGTCTTCAAAAATTGGTCGAGGACCAGTACCAACAAGGCAAGTTTGCGCTGTCCGGAAACTGAAGGGTGAACCCGCCACAGAAGCACACTCCTAAAAAGGTGGATACGCTGGGGGCATCATGCTCGTTTGTGGAGGAAGCTCCTTGGAAAGTGGTCCTTTCAGCTAAAACTAAAAGAATGCTGAAAGATCTTCAAGCATGTCCGGCGATCAGGTGGAAAAGCCCGCTGGAGCCCGAGAGAATTGAGGGAATGCTTAAATTGCGCCCAACACCGAAAACTACTAATGAGGGGCAAGACACTCAGGTCAAGCCTTCAAAGTCTTTCAAAGGAAAGAAAAAGACCAAGAAGCCTGTACATCCTGACGACAAGCGCACGGACGTGAAAAAATACATCGATGCACTGGAGGAGTACAACTAAAAGGTGCGGACCCCAGTCACTCTCGAAGAGTTTCTCAACCATATCCTTGAGAACAGAGACAGAAGAACCTGAGAATTATGTAGCGAATTGCCACATGGTCTCTCGTTCGTCGTTAAAAAATGAAGAGACCCCATCGGAGTCAGAAAATGGTGCAGAAAAACTGGGGGCAAGACCGGTGCAAAAATCCCTGGAGCCGTCAGACGACTTGATTGACAGGTTGATAAACGAAGCCTTTCAAAAGAGCAAATCTAACTAAGAGCATGAAACAGCCATATACGAAAAGGAAGCGTCGGCGTCAGGATGAAGAAGCTGCGGCGATGAAGAGTCACAAAGTACTCCAACCAGATCGAAGCACACCCAAGGCAAACAAAAGCAGGTTTAAGACGGGAAAACGGTTCGCCAAAGCCCTGTCAATGGGAATGAAACTGCCACCTTTCAAAGGAGATACTCCAGGGAGTACGGGCATCGACGAAGCGGATGTACATCCGAACTACTGCTTATACCATCGGAGGGTCACACACCCAACCGAAGAGTGCAGTGCCTTCAAAAAGTGGTGGCAGGGATACGTTACCCGCCGATAACATTTCAAGAGGATGAAGCGTGAAACTCGTCGACAGCGAAAAAGTGCGGCAGATGAGCGCGGAAAAACGACTGGCAACTATTATATGGTTGATACCAGTTCAACAAATGGGAAAACTCAAGTTCTCACATTCGGGAGCGATTCTGAGGAAGAAATAACCCTCGGCCCTCTCTTCAAAGAATCCACCTCTGGAAAAGAAGAAGAGGCGAAGAAATGCGAGAACATTCAACTACGTAACCTCATGCTATCCGAGAAGAACCTCGGGCCAACAAAGAAAGGTTCAAGCAAAAGAGACAAGGGGAAGGAAAAAGTCCCTGAGGAAATTGCCCTCGATGATAGAGTCGTCAAAGAGCTCGCAGCCAAGGACCCGCCTAGAAAAACAAGGTGGATTACAATGTCCTGGAACATCTAAGGAAGATACCTTCCCAACTAAGCATACTGGACGCTCTCTTCCTATCCAAAGAAGCACGAGATTCTCTAATCAAGGCACTGCAAGAGCCTGATCAGTTCCAAGCTTTCTTTGCGGAAGAAAAGATGAAGGACGAGCTGGCAGAGGTTCATACAGTTGACATCACATTCAGCAATGAAGATCTCCTCCTCGGAACGTGCGAGCACAACCGTCCTTTATATGTCACCAGGTACTGCCATGATATTAAGATAGGGAAGATCCTGGTCGACAACGGGTCCTCTGTCAACCTTCTCAACATGAAGGTGCTGAAGGAGATTTGCATGAATGTTCAACACCTGGCCCGGGACAAAATTACCATCTCCGGGTTTGACTCGCAGTCATCATGGATGCTTGGGTCCATGATATTGACATTACGCTTTGGGATGCTCATCACTGATATCAAATTTCATGTCGTTGACGCCAAGACTTGTTACAACGCTCTGCTCAGCCGGCCTTGGTTACACGAGTACAACATCATCCCTTCTAAACAACACCAGTGTATGAAGTACTTCAAAGACGACCTCGAGTACACAGTTACAGGGGAGATAAACCAATTCTCTGTAAATGAAGTCCGCAAATATGAAGACGCCAAGTACTTCTTACCAGATTTTGAAGACACTGAAAGGTGTCGTAAACCCGAGAACTGACAAAAAGCCGTCGCCACCATCCCGATCTGTGGGAGGGATACCGAGGAAGATGAAGAAATAGTCTACTCGGGGCAACCCCAAGGCAACAGGCCAGGACCATCTACTCCTATTTTGGTCCTTGGCAGTGACTATGAAGACGAGGCCAACGCCGTATTCTCCGTTCGCCCGTCAGTACAAACCATTACTGGAGCTGATCAGAGTTTATAAATCACCATGGTTCCGCAGCAGCATTACAGGAAACTTGATGCGCTCGATACATACGGCATGCAAGAGCTGCAGACCTTCTACGTTCGTCCTAGGCGATGAGGTGAAAATGCAATCCTCTTCTACCAATCTACAAAGACTAAAGTGGAAAAAGAAGTCTGGCATAGTGCTGATTTTGCACTCGATAGGCTCCAACCAATCCGTATGCCCAGATATTACGCAAAGATATTGAAAAGGCTGTTAAGATGCTAAGGCGTACCCTTCAAACAAACCGCTCGACAAGCCCAGTTCTACAACAAGATTTAGGACATTCCCGGGACTCAGCGAAAAATGCCCAACAGGGGGATGGAGACAACTGGATTTGGATACGTTCGGCCTAAGAAACGGGAGTGATTCCATGGTTGCCATGTCATAAATAACTCCGGTGGAGAAGCGAATGCATTTCCAGACAGCGCTAATATTGAACCAGAGCGACATCTCGCCGTAAGAATGCCAAGTCCGTCATTCGAAGAACAAATTGACAAGCTAATGAGAGAAGCCAGTCAGAAGGTTCGGGATGACCACAGCCGCGAAATGGCCATTTACGAGAAAGTTAGGATGCAACGTCTCATTCAGAATTCCACGGAAAGAGAAGACTGTGATGCCCTTCACCTGATTGGAAGAATTAAAGTTAACCGCCATCAAGACGGTGTCGCTATGCAGCTAGCCGGTTGAGCACGGGTCGATCCACAGGGAGATGGTTGTATTTCCGTTCTTGTCTTAGACGAGTCAATAAAGAATTTGTGTATGAGTTGTTCGATTCTATCCTAAGTGTATTATTTGCAAGTATAAAGTTGTTAAGAAAAAGATACGAGATTATAAGCTAAAGAAATCCGTACTCAAAACCTTTGAGCCGAATCTTGACCAATTGAAGCTAGAGCAATCGGCAACAACGTGGATTAGGGGATTTAAGCGCGGTATTCGTGGAATACGGCTTATTTACCCTTGTCCTTCCGTTCTTGTCTCTTGCTTTCGCCTCCGGCCAAACCGAACGCAACCGGTCGCGGTTAGGAATCACCGTTACCTTGTCAGGGTACGGTGCCTAACGGAGCGCTTGCGTATGGTTTGGGCGGAGTTCAATGGAAAATACGGGAAAAGGAAATGAGCAAAGAAACATTAACTTAGAATACCGTATTTTTCTCTTAACAAAGATAATTACATTCATTCACAAGAAAGAACCAAAAAGAGAGAACAAAAAGAAAAGAACAAAGAAAAGAAAAGATTACAAACAAGTAATTAAAGTGCATGAATATAAATTGCAAGAAAGTAAAGCAAGGTAATAAAAAGCAAGTAATAAATAAGCAAATAAAAAGAACAAGAAACTAGAACTCAAGACAAGCATGTGATCAATAGCCAACCCTTAAACTTGCAAGCTCAATCAAGAGGTTGCAAGATCAAGGGAAGGGTAGAGAACGCATGTGAAATGAAGTGTTAATTCCATGAAAGAATACGACCCTTGAGATCAATAACTAACCCTTAACCATTCAAGCTCAATGAAGAGGTTGAATGATCAAGAGAAAGCAAGAATCTCAAGGGGAAGAAGAAACAAAAGAAAATGATACAAAACCCTCATCTTCATTGATCTCCCACTCAAAAAGCTCTCACTACAATTTTCATGGAAAAAGAATGAAGAAGAAGAAGAAAAACTATACAAAAGACTACAAAAGAGGAACAAAAGAATGTCCAAGGTTGGGCTCAGAACTGCTGTATTTATAGGCAGGGAAATGAAAACCTAGGGCAACCATCTGTACATAAACAAAAGTACCAAACTACCCCTGAAAATTGACACAGAGAGGAGACCACATGGCCGCGGATCCGCGGCCAAGACCCCCCTTTGGCCGCGGATCCGCGGCCGTCTTGATGATTTGGATTGTCGTATTTTGGGTGTTTTCCTGGTTTCTTGTCCCCTGTTGTCTGGTACATATATTTTCTGAAAATAATTTTACATTTCTTCCAGAATTTCTGTTGAGGAAAGGTGGACTTTTGTGGATGCTTTTGTCATGATTGCCTCGAGCTCCGCGTAGATTTCTTGGAACTTGTTGTTGCCATTGAGCCTTGTGCATGAAGGTGACATTGATTTGATATTTTGTCTTCCTAAACTGGTATCTGGCAACATACGGATGACGAGCGGAGACCGTGTTTTCTCAGTGGTTGGCAGGAACCCGGATTTTGTCGTGTTTTCCATGAATTTCACCGTTTTAGAACCGAGAACCTGTATCCTGCAAATATGTAACAAACACGGATTAAAAGTACCTACCTATAAACAACCGAGCGTAAGAATGGGCGGTATAAAATGCAGTATTCTGTGATTAACAAATACCCCCAAACTTAACTTTTGCTCGTCCCGAGCAAAACCAATTATTCACAAAAAATAAAATCCTAACCGCACTTTCGCAGGGAACGCGATTGCACTGAGCGCGTGCAACAAGCCGTTAAACCTCTAGGTGTCCCTAGTAGGAGGAGTGTTGTCTCCTGAGGGTTTTCAGCGGATACTACCCACAAAATCCCGTCAAGCTAGTGTCATAAGTTAACATCGATTCTACTCCTATAGTTTAGTATTTACGTTAGAAATTCTATAATCCTAAGTTAGAAATATCCAACCCTTATTTTTCACACCTCCTATCTATTTAACCTTAGATCATAGACGTTCCAAAAAAGTTTAGAAAGATGTTGGTTCTCCTGAGTTTTCCTTCTAAAGCGTGGCCTCAAGTCAGGGATTTTTATCAACTTTACAGAAAACATAAGTCTTATTCTTCATTTCTATCTCTTATTCAAACATCGATTGTATACCCCTACGTGTGTATATTTGCACCCCTACACTCAAGAATTCAATTCAAGCTATAATACCCTTGCCCTAATACCTAATACTACTTCTTTTCATTAAGGATGGACGGATTTGCTCACACACCTTTCATGCGACTATTAATGCTTCTTGAGGCACTAACGACCGATTACTGAATGTGTGAACTTAAAGCGTAAATAGCAGTCTCCAGGTCTTGATTTTATTCTATTTTTTTCTTTTTCTTTTCCTTTTTTTTTCTTTTTTTTCAAGACCGGATATATTTTTTTTCAATATGCTCTTTTGGTGTTTAGCTTTAAATACCGTTTTTTCTTTCATACTAGGCTTTCAGGCAAGAGTATTTCTAGGTATCCTCTACTATCCCAAGTTTCAAGGTGCGTGTAAGTGCAGTTTGTAGGGTATATACTTTCTAAATTTGAACTCAAGAAAAGAAACTATTTTTCAGACTTATCCTCCGGTAAAGCTTCAATACTTTCCCTTTATCTTGACTTTACTCAAGAACTGAACTCAAGATTACCTAGTTCTCAAAAAAAACTGTAAGGACGTACACTTACCAAGTTTAAACAGAATGAGGGTTATTTTTAGGGTTTTCAATTCCTAAACCTAGAATTTAGTTATTTCTATCATATCAACTAAACTTTCGGAATAAAGATCTAAGTTACCCTATTAGCTAACTTGACGACAAAGTTTTTATATTTTTTTGGAAAATTTTCAATTTTTTTGTGGGTTTTTTAATAAAGTATGCAAATGCAAAATATACAAATGAATACGAAGGAAGAAAGCTTACCGAGCACACCCCCAAACTTAAACTTGACAGTGCCCTCACTGTCAGGCTACACCAAGAGGGTCAAAATTGTCGGCGCTCCCTAGAAACAAATTATATACAAAACAAAAATGAAAACAAAAATGAAAACAAAAAATATATACAAAAAAGGGTTCCCCCCCAAACTTAAGTAGAACAGTGTTTCCACTGTTTAAGCGGTGAAGTTCAGGATTAGGGGGGAAAGAACAGTATTAATCTATACAAGGCCTTACACAGGCCAAAAGTGAGCACCAACCATTCAAAGATTTTATCGCTATAATGTACAGGTTGGTGGAAGAAGGCGTAGAGAAAAGAGAAGGAGAATACGCGAGACCGTATGGAGATAGAAGCGGGATATGGTCTCGGTATATCAGAAGAAGAAGAATGGCGGAAGGGAAAAAGAAGTGGAGTACGAACTTGAGGGTGCAAATGGAGTGAATAGATTAGCACAATTTGTGATGAGCGATGTGTAAACAGCGATTGTGCTAATCTATTAACCCGGCGAGAAATGGGGTCAAATCCCTCAAGATTCGTGAGAAACCATGGATACGCCGAACTTGGTAAACCAGACAGAGTAAATGAAAGTGAGACGGGTTCTTCCAAGGTCGGAACGATGGAAAGGATGGAGGGAAGTGGTTGAGGAAGGGTATTAGTTAAAGGTTCAGGAGGGTGTACACAGTCAGTGGAAGGAACAGGATGAATTGGAAAATCCGACTCATCAAGCAAAACTGGTTCATCCTCAAAACTATCCTCAATATTCTCCTCAAAATTTAGCACATCCATGCACTTCTCTTCAAAGTCCAGACGCATATGGGGTTCGGGAAAAACATTTAATGACTCGGGATGATGATTTGAAGAGACAAACTCAGCCAAATCTACGGGTTCATCATCCAAACTATCTCCAGCGTCAATATCCTTAATCAAGTGAAAATCAAAATTCTCTGACACCTCCTCAAAAGCATGGATATCAATTGATTCTGGTTCTAAGATGGAGGTGTAGAGGTCAAAAGGATTAGGTATGGTTTCACTTGGAAGGGACCCTTCACAATCGGGCAAATCAAATACTACGAAGTCGCACAACTCATTCATCATTCTATCTTCAATTGATAAATCATGTGGGATACTCGATAGACTTTCAAAACTGGAGTTGTGGGATTCAATTTGGGACGGGTAGGTTTGATTTGGAAGGGTATACAGCTCACTTTCTCCACTCAAATTCTCCGCCTGTCCTACCGCCTCATCATACATTGGAAAATTTGGAGCTAGCTGGAAACTAGCTACCGGGTCAGTAGGTTGTATGAGAGCGGCCATGGACGCATTCAAATCCATCATCTGTTGGCTTGACGCTACCCTAAAGTCTTCCAACGACTGTTCCAGACTAGACATGGGTTGTGAAGGGGTTTCAGTAAAAGATTCAAAGTTGTTTGGATACTGAAAACTCCCAAATGGCGGTTCTGATGCAATGTCTAGGGAAGGTGCAAAAGTAGGGTAGGACTGGTAGGAATTGAATGGTTGGACAGGGGTAGGATCAACAGTTAGATAAGAAGGTGAATGAAATTGTTGATCCCAAGAATTTGAAGTGGTGAAAGGAGTGAAAGATCGGCTACGAGATTGTTCAATACGTTCAGCGATGGACAAAGGACGACTTGCAGAAGGGGTATCAACATAAGTGGGTGCGGGAGGTTGAAAAGGTTGATACAAAGTGGAATGAGGAGTGCAAGTGTTTGTCCTAGACGCTGCTATGCGATCTTTCAGTGAAATTTTGGGCATGGAGGGGTCGTTCGATGTTCGGCCAAAGCAAGAACCGTAAGAAGTAATGTCTGGTTGTGGGTACCAAAGTTCGGCAAGAGTTTTTCGAGGTGGGGTACCCATGATATGAAAAGGTAGAGAAAAGGAGGGGAAAAAGAATGTGATTTTTTTTTTTTTTTAAAAAAAAAATTATGAACAAAAGAATAAAAAAGAATATGGACAAAAACAATCACGACACAAAAATACCACACACCTAATCGTTCCAGGGTTCACCTAGGTCAACTAGACCTGCTCCAGAACTTGATTGTCGAAGTAAAACTGTGTCGAGAAACGGGCTCAAGATACACTGATCACGAGGCCAGGTAAGTGCAGAGATAAGGGGAGGTTTTCCAACGCTTTCGCGAAGTTCCTTAATTAAATAACCCTTTCTCTTTTGGCGGTTGCGCCGTTAACACTTTCCTAGACACCCCGTAAACAATATACCGTTAAGCGAGGTTCTAAACACAGTTAACTTCTCCTAGTGAGCGCGAAGTCCTTAAGGCTTAAAGTCTAATTTCTTTTAAAATTTGTGCGGGTAAACGTTATGCTCAAGTTCGTGATTTGTGGGCCACGGAAATGGTGATGAAATCCTTTACCGTATGTTGTGGGGTTCGCTTGCCCTTAAGTCCGCATTAATGTATGCAATGCGCAATTCAATAAAAATTCTATAAAGAATCAAAAAATCGTTTTTTAGTTTAAGCGCGGCACTGCAACAAATACGGGTTAGTCAATTTTTAGCGTTTGCTAGCGAACTTGCAAAGAATCCTGCAAAGAATAGTATATTGGATGCGTCGGATTTAAGAAGAAGGTGTTAGAAAAATACGTACCGTTAAGATTTTTGGGTTAGGAAACCCCCGTTGAATCAAATCCGGTAAGCTTGAAAAGTTCGCTTGCGCGGGTCAAACTACCCGGATCTTTGGCACTGTACTTGCAATCACCTTAGCCTTGAATGTACACTTTGCTCCCCACAATCGCAGTTTGCAAATCTGCAAAAATCTGCACTCTTGCCCACAAAAATGATCAAAAAAACAAAAAGAATATTTTTTTTTATATATATACAAAAAGAATATTAACCCGAATAACAAGAAAGAAAATACGCTACCGTCTCCCCGGCAACGGCGCCATTTGATTGGAAGAATTAAAGTTAACCGCAATCAAGACGGTGTCGCTATGCAGCTAGCCGGTTGAGCACGGGTCGATCCACAGGGAGATGGTTGTATTTCCGTTCTTGTCTTAGACGAGTCAATAAAGAATTTGTGTATGAGTTGTTCGATTCTATTCTAAGTGTATTATTTGCAAGTATAAAGTTGTTAAGAAAAAGATACGAGATTATAAGCTAAAGAAATCCGTACTCAAAACCTTTGAGCCGAATCTTGACCAATTGAAGCTAGAGCAATCGGCAACAACGTGGATTAGGGGATTTAAGCGCGGTATTCGTGGAATACGGCTTATTTACCCTTGTCCTTCCGTTCTTGTCTCTTGCTTTCGCCTCCGGCCAAACCGAACGCAACCGGTCGCGGTTAGGAATCACCGTTACCTTGTCAGGGTACGATGCCTAACGGAGCGCTTGCGTATGGTTTGGGCGGAGTTCAATGGAAAATACGGGAAAAGGAAATGGGCAAAGAAACATTAACTTAGAATACCGTATTTTTCTCTTAACAAAGATAATTACATTCATTCACAAGAAAGAACCAAAAAGAGAGAACAAAAAGAAAAGAACAAAGAAAAGAAAAGATTACAAACAAGTAATTAATGTGCATGAATATAAATTGCAAGAAAGTAAAGCAAGGTAATAAAAAGCAAGTAATAAATAAGCAAATAAAAAGAACAAGAAACTAGAACTCAAGACAAGCATGTGATCAATAGCCAACCCTTAAACTTGCAAGCTCAATCAAGAGGTTGCAAGATCAAGGGAAGGGTAGAGAACGCATGTGAAATGAAGTGCTAATTCCATGAAAGAATACGACCCTTGAGATCAATAACTAACCCTTAACCATTCAAGCTCAATGAAGAGGTTGAATGATCAAGAGAAAGCAAGAATCTCAAGGGGAAGAAGAAACAAAAGAGAATGATACAAAACCCTCATCTTCATTGATCTCCCACTCAAAAAGCTCTTACTACAATTTTCATGGAAAAAGAATGAAGAAGAAGAAGAAAAACTATACAAAAGACTACAAAAGAGGAACAAAAGAAAGACCAAGGTTGGGCTCAGAACTGCTGTATATATAGGCAGGGAAATGAAAACCTAGGGCAACCATCTGTACATAAACAAAAGTACCAAACTACCCCTGAAAATTGACGCAGAGAGGAGACCACATGGCCGCGGATCCGCGGCCAAGACCCCCTTTGGCCGTGGATCCGCGGCCGTCTTGATGATTTGGATTGTCGTATTTTAGGTGTTTTCCTGGTTTCTTGTCCCCTGTTGTCTGGTACATATATTTTCTGAAAATACTTTCACATTTCTTCCAGAATTTCTGTTGAGGAAAGGTGGACTTTTGTGGATGCTTTTGTCATGATTGCCTCGAGCTCCGCGTAGATTTCTTGGAACTTGTTGTTGCCATTGAGCTTTGTGCATGAAGGTGACATTGATTTGATATTTTGTCTTCCTAAACTGGTATCTGGCAACATACGGATGACGAGCGGAGACCGTGTTTTCTCAGTGGTTGGCAGGAACCCGGATTTTGTCGTGTTTTCCATGAATTTCACCGTTTTAGAACCGAGAACCTGTATCCTGCAAATATGTAACAAACACGGATTAAAAGTACCTACCTATAAACAACCGAGCGTAAGAATGGGCGGTATAAAATGCAGTATTCTGTGATGAACATCACCCTCAGCCCGCTGTGCTCTCCCATGGCAATGGAAAAGTCCGACGCAGAGGCAACAACAAGATCAAGAACGGGAATGGCATTCAAAAACAGCGAAGCGGATCCAAAAAGCTACGCAATCGAGAAAGAGTCAGCTAGAATCTGTCCTTTATGAAGAAGATGGGTCGGGAATACTCTTTCTCCTGAGACAAGACATGGAAAATATTTGACCTTGTCATCAAGCATCAAATGATGACGCTCCCTGAGTTTCGGCACCCCGAGCAAATAAACGAGGTCCATCATCCGGCTTATTGCTCCTACCACCGAGCCGTAGGACATACTCTTGAAGACTGCTTCACCTTCAAAGACTGGGTCGAAGACCAATATCAGCAAAGCAGGTTTGCTCTATCCGACAGTTAGAGGGTAGCCCCACCACGAAAGCATGAGCCAAAAGCAACCTACACTGCGAGGGTAAGTCTATATCAATATTGAGCTTGGAAATGAGCTCGTACCTGCCATGTGATAACACTATCAAAAGAAGGAGAGCACGAGAATATGGACGACCTTTCCCGGTGTTTCGCAAATGAGGATGAGGACTAGGTGGTTTTTGTCATGACCCGAAATGGCACATGACTGGCACTTGAATCATATGAAGTCTATAGGACCCCACCTAATTCAAGTAAGCCAAAAGCCCAGAAATCTAAATCTTTTAAGAAATAGAGTGAAGTAAAACTTGTTTTAAAGAAAGTGATTTTCATAAACTAAATTCGTAGTAAACATTTTAAAAGCATCAATTTTTTTCAAAAATTTCGGCAGAGTTTCCCTTGTAAAAACTAGCCCCAAACGGGTACAAAACAAGAATAATCATAAGCAATGATAAAAAGGCATCCCTAAGCGGGAGCTAGCTCTTTGCTAATTGGCGGAAACACCCACGCAAGCAATACAATATACAACGCCGAAGGCGAGGATCAAAACTCAGAAAGAAAACCAACATCCTCAAGAAAACCAGAGAAGAATCATAATAATACAAGCGTGCGACTCTAAGGTCGAAAGAATAGCAATTGGTTTTCTAAGTCTATCAAATATACAAGGTTTGGTTGATGGAGCTTACTAAATACAACTGAAATAAATAAAAGTACAACGGTGGTCACGATACAAGTGAACCCACCCACCAAAGCAATCACCCGGAAGAAAGTGAAGTGCCAGCAAGCCGCTACGGAACCTGTATGGCAAAACCTGCAAAAAACTGTGGCACAACGGGAGTGAGTTGCCAACTCGTGAGTAGAAGATATCACCGAGCAGAAATCAAAAGTATGACTATCTCCTAGGTCATACAGTAATGTCCTCATAATATACCCTGAAACATCTAATAGTGGCAAGGGTAATCGTCTAAATATATGTGTAATATCAAGTGCTCGTGTCAGTGCCTCGGGTAGCAACATGTCACATATATGATGTACAAATGCATTAAGAATGAAAGCAGAATACATCTTATACGACAAAACTGTTTTCTTATCTCAGTAAGATTTTAGTGTAAAAACCGAAGTATCATCAATGAAATCGACAGAAAAGTCCGTGTCAAACATCAACACAATATCCTCAATATCTCGGGCTCCGTCAGTCCGGATCGGCCCATATCATCAAATCTCATGACTATGGTCGGTCTCCTCCGGACGACCGCCGAACCAAACATCACCGGTCGGTAGTGCTCCCCTGCCGGGCTCAACGCCTTTTTATACGATCCTCTTGCCCTGGGGTACCGCACCGGGTCCACCATGTACCCGTAGACGGTGCATCCCACTCCTCGAATCAGGTATGTGATACAGCTCAAGAACCGAGAAAACTCATGGTGGACACCACACACATCATATCACGAGAAAACCGCAAATTTCTATTTTTAGAAATGATAATGAGTTTATAAAATCCTTGCGGTTTCTCCAAATCCAGAAATCTCATGGAAAATCCGAAATCCAAAAATCGAGAGTCAATAAACAGTGAATTACCGGTATAAAGCCCCATAATATTGCATGACAAATGAAAATACACATGCATGGGTATCTAAGTAAAGAATGTAATATCTAAACTAGCATAGTGATGATATATTGGAACTATCAGCTAGCAAGTTATATCAATGAAGTAATATTCTCTAAAGTGTATATGACATGGCAATTACCGATGATGATGTGTGTGAGCCGGCAAGCAAGTGTTCGTGGACATACGTATCATCGGTAATGGTGCTGGTGTCCTAACAAACGAGATCATAATAGTTAAGGAAACACATGTATAAACATGCAATGCAATGAGAACATGAATATAACGGAGAATGAATAGTAAACGCAACATTGAAGAATATACATATCTATATACGAGTCATACAGTTTTGGCATTTGAAATAGTACGAATCGTGGTTTTTAGAAAATAGGGGCTACGGTGTTTTTAAGAAAAGGTACATCCTTTGAAAAATCCGTAATATCCCTCGGGTTGTCTTTTGAAAATACTCACGATTTGTTAGTTTTTGAAAATATGTATGACTCGAGCCTGGTCTAATATCTTCCTAATCAACTAAAAGACTAAACTAAGAAACTAGTCGAAAGGGTAAGAAATCCACCTAAATTCCGAGTCGATATACCTAGTAGTCAGCGATCCAGCCTCATAGCGTCACGTACTGTATAATACATAGTACGACATCTTCGAGTCAAGAGTGCGGATCAATCATCATATCTATACCTCGTACGGTAAAATCCATCGTACGACATCCTAAAATTGAGGGTACAGTTCAACTATCATATATGCATCATCATTCATATATCATCATCATGGAACGATATCATGATCAAGGGTACTATTCTAAAATCTCGTACATTCCAATATCATCAACACATATTATCATATGTATGAATACACATCGCCCAACGAACCACTGTAATATCACGTCAAAAATCATATCATGACTCGAACACATATCCAACCTCACGGCATCATGCCCGTTCATATCGACCCATCCCATATACCATCCTCATCTCACGTATATATGTATATATGTATGTATGTATGTATGTATATATATATATATGCACACACCTACACTCATACATGAATATATATACACACACACACACACACACATACACACAAAAACAAGTGTGCGTGCGTGCATGTGTGTGTGACTACATGTAACCTGTGATTCGCCTCCAAGTAATCATCCTCTGGATAGGTCTTCCTAAATCAACCTAATCTAACCTAAGGTCTTATAAATACCCTACTCACTAAGTATCCAATGTCACATCCAAAACCCATAATAATAATACGGTAATAACCCTATTCTACGTTTGCGGGGGTGCTATACGCCATACACCCGACTTCCCCCATAGATATATATCTACTCACCTTGATCCTCGCTTGCCGAAGTCGAAGACGCCACGCTCTTCCTTATTGTTCGATGTCCACGTGAAGGTGCCTACATATCACAAAATACATCGTATCATATTAAAATCCGATTCAAAAACCGACACGACACGCGAAGTGCTCATAGGTTAGAACATATAGACTATGAATGCAAAAACAATCATAGAACCCTCGTCATTGACGTACAAACGTCCAATGACCAAATCCACAATTAAATGCCAAAATCCATGTTTTAGAAATCGGAAAACCATTGCTATTATTAACTCAAACGCTCCCAGATTTTTCCTCAGGTAATCTGGAACAAAACAAAAAATACAGTGGCTAAGTTATGAGGAGTGTGAGCTACAGGAGAAAACCCAACCTCAACAGCCAAAATCTGGACGGCCAATATACTACAGTAACCGCCCCCGCCGGCCCAATTTTTGAAGTTTGGTCCCGTCTTCTCGTGGTGGTCTCCTATTGGTCTAACTAGGTTAATGTATATGTTTGATTTTTATATAAAGGTCCCGGGTTGCTCCAGATTCCCTGTAGATCTCAAAAATATCACAAAACCGACACGGAATGTTTCTAAAGTCTAAGTCTTGGTGTTTCAAAATTCACTTGGTCCAGGATTTTTAACACTAGATGGGTTGTAGTCACCGATTACACTCAATAGCACCATCACAACTCATTGTAATCCTCAAATCCTCATCTTGGAATTTTCCGACATCGCTAATCAACTCAAGATTAACTCTAAACTATACTAGGATGAAAGGAAAACTATAAACTTAACTAAGGGTGTAGGATTTACCTCATTTGGCAACTCAAGAAAATTCTTGAGTTGCTCAAAGTCTTCAAAATTGCAACTTGCTCAGTCCAAGGTGTTTGTAAGGGGCTTGGGATCATTTTTTGTGAAGGAAATGTAGTGTTTTGAAGTAGTTCTAAGGGTGGCATGGGGAGGTAGAGGAGGTGGGGAAGTGGAGAAGGAGAAGGAGAAGAATGATGATGAATGAAGTGAAGAGAACAATGAGCCATGGTCAATGAAGACCCCTCACCCTCTCTCTATCTCTCTCATGAGCCATACCTCCATGTCCCCTCCACACAAAATATCTCACATTTAATTATCCTTTTCCTTTTCCTTTTTTTTTTTGAATATAACAAAATACAAAACCATGCACAATGAAGGATTTAAGCCATGTTTCCAAAAATGTAACAAGTGTTAGCAATATGACATGGTGCATGTCACATGCATAATCCAAAAATGTAACAAGTGTTAGCAATATGACATGGTGCATGTCACATGCATAATCAAATTTAATACATAATTAGTAATTATTAATTAAGTTTAGTCGTAAACTTGTATGAAATTTAATTATAAAATATCGAAATCGACTTAATACACTCAAAATCAATAATTAATATAAATTTCCAAATATTTCCCTATTTATCGGTATATAATTATACCATATCATTTAAAACTAGTCTCCATACTTTAAAATATTCATAATATTCATTATTTAATTTTTTTAAATTCCAAAATATAATATTTTATTTTCCTGAAATGTTACAGTTTTAGAATTTCCACCGGCGCCAAAAGAGCTGGAAGATGGGATACACACCACAGCGGATAACCTGAGAAAAATCGACTTGGGGACGGAAAATGAGCCGAGGCCAACATTCATCAGTGAGCTGCTGTCTGAAAAGAAGGTGGCCACGCTAAAGGACGTGCTTATGCAGTATAAAGACTACTTCGCATGGAACTATTTTGAGATGCCGGGACTAGATCGCGAAATAGCTGTGCATAAACTGGCGATATCACCAAACGTCAAGCCAGTCAAACAGGCGCCAAGAAGAATGCACCTCGAACTCGAGATGAGCATCAATGCCGAAGTCAAGAAACTAATCGACTCCGGCTTCATCCAAGAAGTTCGATATCCTGGCTGGATCGCCAATATTGTCCCAGTGATGAAAGAAAAAATGGGATAGTATGCATCTGCGTGGACTTTCGGGATCTCAACAATGCTTGCCCGAAGGATGACTTCCCAGTGCCTGTTACCGAGCTGATGATCGATAACACATCCACTCATGAGTTATTCTCCTTCATGGATGGATCTTCGGGGTATAATCAAATAAAGATGCATCCCGAAGACCAAAAGCATACCGCCTTCCGGACTCTCTAGGCATATTCTGCTATAAAGTGATACCCTTCGGTCGAAAGAACGCTGGCGCTACCTACCAGAGAGCCATGACTAAGATCTTCGATGATATTATACATGAGATTGTCGAATGTTATATCGACAACCTCGTGGTGAAAAGCAAATCGTACTAGGAGCATTGGGAGCATTTGAGAATAGTGTTCCAGCGTCTTCAGAAATATAATCTGAAGATGAACCCTCTGAAATGCGCATTTGGAGTCTCCTCAGGCAAATTCCTAAGATTCATCATACGACACCGAGGCATCGAAATAGACCCATCAAAGATCAGGATGATTATGGAAATGCCCTTGCCAAGAACTCTCAAGCAATTGCGGTCTCTCCAAGGAAAGCTCGCGTACATCTGACGGTTTATAGCCAATCTCTCCGGAAAATGCCGCCCCTATAGCCATTTAATGAAGAAGGGTACCCCGTTCATTTAGGATCGTAAATGCCAAACTACACTGGACGAAATCAAGCAATACCTGCAGAACCCGCCGGTACTGACCGCTCCGGTCAAAGGAAAGTCTATCATCCTGTACACAACAGCCCTTGAAAGTTTTTTAGGCGCGCTATGGGCACAAGAGAATGACCAGGGGAAGGAGAGAACTCTCTATTATTTGGGTCGAGTTCTTCTGGGGGAAGAAAACAACTACTCCCCCATCGAAAAGCATTACCTGGCACTGATCTTCACGATAACAAAGTTTCGACATTATGCCTTGGCGCATGAGGTCCATCTCATATCAAAAGTGGATCCTCTCAAATATTTGATATCAAGAGCCATACTAACGGGAAGGCTTGCCAAATGGGCCCTCCTTTTGATGGAGTTCTCGATAATCTATCGACCCCTCAGGGCAGTGAAGGGCCAGGCATTGCTGACTTTCTTGCTGAACATCCAATACCAGCCGACTCTCTCTTAAATTGCGAATTGCCAGATGAACACGCGTTCGATGCAATCGACAGGGAGGAGGAAGGAAATAATGCCCGATGGGAACTCTACTTCGATGGAGCATCTTCCATGAAAAAGTGAAAGCAAAACACTCCCATGATTAAAGCCAGGGAGGGCCTTATCTTCGTGACTCCGTAAGGAGGGATAATGCGTTTCGCCCTTTCATTAACAGAGCCAAGAACGAACAATGAGCCTGAGTACGAAGTTTTGATAGCAGGTCTTGAGATTGCTATTGACATGGGCATCGAAAACCTCCTCATATATGGAGACTCCCAGCTACTCGTTAGCCAAGTAAATGGCGACTATCAGACGTGTAAACCAGAGTTGGTAAAATATGGCGAAAGAGTGCGGCAAATGCTGACTCAAATTCCCTCCTACATACAAGAAAACATAACGCGGGTGGAAAATAGCAAGGCGGATGCGTTGGCCAAGCTCGCTAAAGAATTGGCCGACGAAAACCTCGATGACGTAAGGATCATTGTGCAAAACCGCCGGATTCTCGTGCTAGCAGAAATATCTCCGGAGCCGTATGAAGGAAAGGAAGAGACCAAGCAAGCAGCCTACCGAAAAGAAGACGAAGAAAAGGATACGGATTGGATAGAAGTCTTCATAAACTACTTCAAATCCCATCGAACACCCGAAGAGGCGTCATCAAGACATCAGCTCATGAAGCGACACCTGTCTTTCGCCTTCATCAATGATACTCTTTATAAGAGATCATTCGACTGTCTGTGGCTGAGATGCCTGGGACCAGAAAAAGCAAAAAGGGTCGTCCAAGAAACTCACGACGGACTCTGCGGTTCTCATCAGGCCGGACGGAAGATGAAGTTGAAGATCAAGATAATGGGTTACTATTGGCCTATGATGATTCAGGACTGCCTCGAATATGCGAAGCAGTGTCACTCGTGCCAAATTCACGGGGACTTCATTCACCAGCATCCAAATCCGCTGCACCCGACGTTGGCTAGCTAGACGTTCAAAATGTGGGGAACCGATATAATCGGGCCCATCGAACCAGCATCGTCCAAGGGACATCGGTTCATATTGGTAACAACCGATTACTTCTCTAAGTAGGCAGAGGCAGTACCGCTAAGGGCGGTGAAGACGGAGAACATCCTCCGTTTCTTCAGGGCACATGTCATTTACCGGTTCGACACTCCGCGACGAATCATCTCGGATAATGGGCAGGCCTACAGAAGCCATAAGATCAGCCGCTTCGCACAGCAGCATAATATAGATTGGAGAAACTCTTCGGTCTATAATCCCAGAGCTAACGGTCTAGCTGAGGCTTTCAACAAGATCTTGACGAAGATCATAAAGAAAACAGTGTCCAGAAATAAAAGGGACTGGCATGAGAGACTGCATAAAGCTCTCTGGGTGTATCGAACTACGTTCAAAACGGCCATGAATACAACGCCATTCGCGTTGGTATTCGGCATGGAAGCGATACTTTCTTTGGAAATAGAGCTACCCTCTCTACGAGTAGCAGTTCGATATGAGCCGACAGATGAAGAAAATGCCCATCTTCGGATTAAAGAGCTCGATGCCCTCGATGAAACTCGTCTCATAGTGCAGCAAAAACTGGAAGCTTACAAAGCAAGGATGATGCGCTCATATGAAAGACTAACTAGGTCAAGAACGTTCCGCCAAGGCGAACTCGTGCTGGTTGTCAAAAGACCTATGATCCCTAACCATGCAAAGCGGGAGAAATTCGAGCCAAACTACGAGGGTCCGTACACCATAGACAAGATCTACCAAGGTGGGGCCTACTTGCTCATGGATATGCATAGCGAAAGACCCTTCCGGCCAATAAACTGCCGATTCCTTAAGAAATACTACGTTTGAAAAGTCACGGCTCAGGTTAATGATAGATGACGATGCTCGTGTCCGTTCGCTGCCTTACTAAGTCCAAACTCTATAAGTAGAATCCGGAAAAACTTCGCCTTGAAGCTGGCCCTGGACCGAGATGTCCCTAAACTAATAATGGACCGCAATGTCCTTAAACTAAATACATCGCATCAAATACGGCGATAGTGGAATTCAAGTCTACAAGTCCCAGCAGTGAGAACTGCAACTTAAGTTCCGCTAGCCGCGCAGCTGCCCCGGTGGCGAAGTTCCCCATAAGTTCCATTAGAAAAAAAACGATAAGTCCACAAGCGAAATGGGGACGGATGAAAACCTGAAAGGGCGACGTGAGTAAAAACAGCAGAGCTACCGGCAAGCTTGTGAAAACTTGAAAGGGCGCAATCTCGTTGTAAAAAAAACGGTACGTCCAGAAGCAAAATGGGCACAGATGAAAACCTGAAAGGGCTCCGTGAGTAAAAACGGCAGGGCTACCGGCGAGTTTGTGAAAACCCGAAAGGGCGCAATCTCATTAAAATAAAAACACCTGCAAGGTCCTCTTGACCTTATAAGGAGAAAACACCTGCATGAGATCCTTACGACTCATAAGGGAGCAACACACTTAAGGATCCCCACGATTCCTAAGGAGAAATTACACTTATGAGATCCTCACGTCTCATAAGGAGAATTTCCCCCTATGAGACCCTTATGGCTCATAGGATTCAAAAGCCTTAAGATACAGGGACCTGAACCTGTTCTTAAGCCATCACACTTCCCAAGTTGCCCTACAAGCGGTCCAATATTGACCCTTGTATACAATCCACGGGCATAAATAAACTTTCCCTCACCAAGTCCCACCAATGAAGAGGAATGTCCTCATATGGTAAACGACACTTGTAAGTCCTCTCGACTTATAAGGAGAAAATACTCTTATGATATCCTTACGACTTATAAAAGAACACACACTTGGGGATGCCCACGATTCTTAAGGAGAAAATACACTTACGAGATCCTCACGACTCGTAGGGAGAAATACCTTTATGAGACTCTTACGGCTCGTAAAGTCAAAAAGCCTTAGTCAACAGGATCCTAACCATGTTTGCTAAGCCACCTTTGTTCAAATTGACAAAGGCAAATGATGATTCGCTCCTGACAATATTCCAGTCGTAGCGATGCTAATTCCTAAGTTGGTATCAAATGCTAAGTCCTTTCAAGGCAAATGATGATTCGATCCTGGCAATATTCCAGTGGTAGTGATGCTGAAGCCTGAACATGTGTCAATTTTTAAGTCCTTTCACGGAAAATGATGATTCGCTCCTGGAAATATTCCAGTCGCAGCGGTGCTGATGCCAAGATTGGTATCAGATCTCAAGTTCCATACTCGCAACAAAAATCGGCGAGCAAGAAAATGCATATGAAATAGCCGAAATGATGAGGCAACTCGCAATAAAAATCAGCGAGCAAAATATATGCATATAAAAACAGCCGAAATGTTTGCGCAACTCGCAATAAAAAGAAGCGAGTAAAAAGGAAAAAAATCAGCCGAAATGATTGGGAATCACAATTTTCGCGATATAAAAATTTGAAATGATAGAGCATCGCGGAAACAAAAAAATGAAACTTCCGCCCTACAGGTGAGTCCACATCAATCCCTATATACAATCCATGGTCATAAACGAAAAGGGAACCATATGTTCCCACCAGGCTCCGTCAGAAGGAGAACCGGATCTCAACGGCAACATCTACAGCCTAAAGATCAACTCGGCCTTCCTTCTCATTCCAACAGAGTGCGGACATGACGTTAATAAATCTCCAAGGAGTGATGGCAAAACCCTAGCTCCAACCTGGTGTTTCTTCTCATTCCAGCAGGATGCAGACGTAACGTCAACAACTGACCCCAGGGTCGAAACAAAGCGGAGCCATGGCAAAGTCCCTAGTTCCCAATCTCGACGGCAACATCTACAGCCTAGAGATCACCACGGTGTTTCTTCTCACTCCAGCAGGATGCAGACGTAACGTAAACAACCGACCCCAGGGTCAAAACAACGGAGCTATGGCAAAGTCCCTAGTTCCCAGTCTCGACGGCAACATTTACAGCCTAGAGATCACCACAGCGTTTCTTCTCACTCCAGCAGGATGCAGACATAACATCAACAACCAACCCCAGGGTCAAAACAAAGCAGAGCCATAGAAAAGTCCCTAGTTCCAAGTCTCGACGGTTCATAAACAGCCTAGAGATCAACAACGGCGTTCTTTCTCAACTACAGTAGGATGTAGATGCAATGTCAACAACTGACCCTAAGGTCAAAACAATGGAGCCATGGAAAAGTCCCTAGTTCCAAGCCTCGACGGTTCACCAACAACCTAGAGACTACCTCGGAGCTATGGCAAAGTCCCTAGTTCCCAGTCTCAACGGCAACATCTACAGCTTAAAGATCAACAACGGCGTTCCTTCTCACTCCAATAGGATGTAGACGCGACGTCAACAACCGACCCCAGGGTCAACAAAACGAAGCCATGACAAAGTCCCTAGTTCTGAGTCACGACGGTTCACAAGCGACCTAGAGACAACCTCGACATTCGTCTCAATATAGCAGACACGATGTCAAGAAACGAAGCAAAGGAAGATCCCTGGCTTCAGGGTCTTGACAGCAACTCAACTAAAACCTGAAAGACTATCGGAGATCATCCCACACCAGCGCGGAGTGGTCATGACTCATCGGGGCTCCCAAATTGAGCCTAACCTCAAGTAAAAAGCGGCATGGAAAATCTCTAACGCTTGCTCTTCCCACGGTAATATAACCTGGGAGATTACTTGAAGACGTCTTGTCCAGCCCCGAAAGGATCAGAGACACGACAGTCGCGGGGATACTCGAACAACAAGATTGCGTATCGAGGAATGCATCAGCCAACGCGACGGTACGACGGACAAAAACTCTAGTACCACAGACCCTAACGGACCTCTGTCGTAAAGAGCAGAGGTTAGCTGTGATGTTAGGACATTCTTGCGATAACTTCTCGATTCGTCTCGACTCGTAGGGAAAACAATGTTCCTGCGAGAACTTCTCGACTCGTCTCGACTCGTAGGGAAAAACATCTTTGTGAAACCCTCACGGATCATGAAGGTGGAAAGCTTTAGGCAACGGGGATATCAACCTGTTTCTTAAGCACTGTGGCCCTGCAAGTAGGTCCAAGATGGACTATTGTATACTATCCACGGGCCATATTCTCCAAAGTCGAATATCGACAAGTAGGAAAAAAAACCACTTACGAGTCCTCTCGACTTGTAAGGGGGAAAATTTTCTTGTGAGATCCTTACGACTCTCAAGAGAAAACGCACTTGAGATCCTCACGACTTCTAAGGAGAAAATACACCTGCGGGATACTCTCGACTCGTAGGGAGAAAACCTTTTATAAGACCCTCATGGCTCATAAAATTGAAAAGACTTAGGCAGCGGATCTAAACATGTTCCCTAAGCCATCACTGCCCTGCAGGGAGGTCAAGATGGACTATCTACGGGCCACATTTGCCAAAGTTACATGCCACTGAAATAAAGAAGCTACTTACGGGTCCTCACGATTTATAAGGAAAAAAATACCCGAGTGAGATCCTTGTGACTCACGGAGGCGATGAACACTTAGAAATACTCACGATTTCTAAGAAGAATGTGCTCTCCCGACAGTAATATGACCTGGGAGATTACTTGAAGATGTCTTGTTCATCCCTCGAAGGGATCAGAGACACGACAGTCGTGGGGCTACTCGAACAGCAAGATTTCATATCGATGAATGCATCAGCCAACGCGACGGTACAAACGGATAAAACCCTTGTACCACAGACCCTAACGGACCTCTGTCGTAAAGAGCAGGGGTTAACTGTGACGTTAGGACCAGTTTGCCTACAAGCCCAAGGGAGGTAAACTAAACAAGCTCCGGAATAAGTTCATAAACTAGAGACTCCGGAATGAATGAATAAACTACAAGCTCTGAAATGATTTCGTAAACTAGAGACACTGAAATGAGTGCATAAACTACTTTATGTCAAGTCAAAACAGAAAGGCGCAACCCATGGGTACTAACCGTATGCTATGCGAGGCAGTAAGGAGAGCATTTGATTCACACCTGATGAAACGTTTATTCACAACTGCATTCAAAGCGTGCTGATTTATGTATGTGTGAGAAGGTTTAGTGCACGACACAATAATAGCGCTCGCACTTAGCAAAAATTCCTAAGGGTAAAGTATAAAGCTCATGCACAGAGACGAGATACGCGTACGAATATATGATGAAGAGGAAACATTCAACAGTCAATAATAAGAGAAATACATTGATATAAACATACTACTCTACAGGAAAGAGATCACCAAATATGGGATCATAAATACAGGGATTAACAAAACAATACACAAAGTTCTCCAATTCCCTCTCTGCCCTCTCCAGCATGTCGAAGCGGCGGTCTTCAGGAGGAGTTGCTCCCTATCGATTAGCACCATGCTCATCAACGAAGACAGAGATGATAGCCCGCTGAGCCCGTATCCGGCTTAGAAACTGAACTGAAATGTCCCTCAAAGACTAGGTAATCAAACGTGCCTCGTGAAAGCACTCGATCCTGTCCTCCGCCGCATCGAGAATCGCCAGAGTCATCTCTGTCGGATGAGGGGGGATGTCGACAAGCACGGATAGAATGATCATCTGGAGCCAAATGGAGCCCATAGGAAGAGGAGAGTCCCTACGAGTCAGGAGCTGATACAATACCGTGTCACATTGAGCGTCGGTGAGAAGGGGATCTACTAGCTGCACAGCAAAGCGAGGAATAGTCTCTTCGATGGGCACTTCTTATGGTAGCCGACAAGCGTGAGGACGATCGCAAGCCATAGCTCTTGGTTTGTTTCTTTGGAAAATGACTTGCCTTGAGTTCTGTTAATAGAAATGGGTTTCTCTTTAAGAAGAAGAAGGAAGACATAGTTTCGGGTTATAAAGATAAACATTCAAATCTAGGCACGGAAAATTCTGTGCATGGTGGAACTATTTCCAAGGCCGGGAAAAAAGAGCATAGCGAAACAAGATAGTTGACCCATAGGGATCAGAGTAAGAAGGTGAACCGAGACCAGCAGTTCATTAACGGTGGAAAAGGTAACAGCGTTGCACTTACGTGCAAGCCACGTGAGAACAATGCTGGGGGGTATTTTTTCCCTTATAAAAAATGATGAGGGAAAGTTCCCTACTAAAACAGCCACATGTGTTTAACACGTGAGTGCCTATATGCAACGCATATAGGCACAGCAATTAAAACAATTGCTAGGCTAAAATAGCCCAACGTGTTTAACACGTAAGTGCCTATATGCAACGCATATAGGCACAATAATTAAAACAATTGTTAGGCTAAAACATCCCCACGTGTTTAACACGTGAGTGCCTATATAAAACGCATATAGGCACTGCAATTAAAACAATTGCCAGGCTAATAAGCCTCACATGTTAAACACGTGAGGGCACTTCCCTACGTAGAATTAAATTCTACTCAACAAGGAACCGTTGGATCAAAGATCCAACGGTGATCATCTGGTAGAATAAAATTCTATCATAGGAAAATATTTTCCTAATCTTGTTAAACTAACAAGATATTCATATGATAAGAATAAAATTCTATATTAAAGTACCGAGATAGAATTAAATTCTATATTAAGAAAATATATTTATAATCTTGTTAAACTAAAGATATGATAGAATAAAATTGTAATCTTGTTAAAACTAATAAGATATTCATAATCTTGTTAAACAAACAAGAAATCTTCTCTGTTACACAGAGAGACTTTGGATTAAAAATCCAACGGTAAATAAAATTCACCGATTGATCTAAAAGATCATGGAATCAATCATGATCTCTCAATGAGGGATTCTCTTAACAAATTGATTCTTGTTCTTCTCGTATAAATATGAGCGAGGAGAGGAGGAGAAAAAAAAAGGGAGAGAACACATAGAAGAGAGAGTACAAAAAAAAAAGAGAATTCAATTCTCTGAAAAGAAGAAGATCTCCCTTTTAGAAAAATAAAAGAAACCCTAGGTAAGAAGAAAGACACAGAGATTATCTTATCTCTTCTTCGCCTCTCTAAGAGTTTAACCCTTCAAAAAAAATGAATACAGTTCTTCTTTTGGTTGAGGTCTGCAGAAGAAGATCTCCCCACAAGTTGAGAATTTAATTCTCATCGGGAAGATTCTGTTATGCAGATTCAAAACATAAGGGAAAGAACTAAGTTCAAAGAATTTAATTATTCCAAAATTATATAGGAATTTAATTCCTCTGATAAAACTAGGGTTTAACCTGTAAAAGAATTTAATTCTTATAAAACAAGGGACCTGAAATTCTCAAAACTCAGATCAAAATCTCTGTGCATATAAAAGAAAAGAATGTCTTAACATTACCGTTCAACACTATAACGAAAGCTCACGTTTTTTCACGTGTGCACCTTTGATGAACAAAAAGGAAGGACTGAGATCGAATCACGTGCTCTCACGTCACCCTCAAACAGTTGGTTAACACTTATATGGAAAATAGGAAAAATCCAAAGATAGCGCTCACATTTTGAGCACCTCACGTGCCCGCACGTGAGCATTATATGAGCTAAGTGTTTAACACTTATAAAAGGAAGAGGGAATAAATCCAAAGAGGCGGTGCCCAACTTTAGGACACCTCACGTGCCCACACGTGAGGGCCACAAGAATTAAGTGTTTAACACTTATATACAGACGGGGATTTGAACCCAAGTTTACAACGCCAACTTTCAGGCGCCTCACGTGCCACACGTGACCGCCTTAAATTCCAGTGTTTAACACCGCTTTAGAGTCTCACGTAGGAGCACGTGAGCACCGAGCATATATTAGTGTTTAACACTATAAGAAACCAACTTCAGCCCCAAATTAGCTAAGTCTTCCTAAGATTAAAACATCTTGGATCTCCAAATAGACCGAGCCTCTATGCTCATGACTTCCCAAACTAATGATTCCTCAACTGATAATGACCAGAATGATGTCCATCCCACATCTCCTAAGTTAATCTTAGTCTCCCAAAAATGACTAATGATTCTTAGATGGTCCACCATGATCTCTTCCCTCAATCTGGAATTTGGTTTAAGGGTACAACTTTCTACACCTCTGATACATGTCGTTGTAATTCTTCAACGTATTCAGAGAGGTGGTGGGTCCCGACAACCAATAACTCTTTGGTGCACTCCCAAATCGATGAGTACATCCCAATACGGACCGCAACGTCCTTAAACTAGCTACGGACCGCAACGTCCTTAAACTAACAATGGACCGAAACATCCTTAAACTAAAGCATTAGAGCCCAAATGCTTTTTTGTTGGATCTGAATGATCCTAAAATCTTGTTAAGTAGATCTTAATCTAAAATTGGACTAACGTATTCTTAAAAAACATTTAAGTTGATCTTAATCTCAAAAGAGATTAACGATCCTTAAATCAAACCAAACCCAAATTTAAGAATATACGGATTTGGACTAATCCACGCTCTACGGGCGACAACATAAATTATTCTCCGTATATAATCCACGGGCAACCAAAAATAAAACAAACATGCACGACACGAAGTGAACTTCTGGAGCAGGAGAAAGTGATTACCGTGATGCGGTAACGTAATTAACTGCAGGGGCTTGCGCCTGCAGGGAAGAGCGTCCCCACAATCAAAAACCCTCGCAAACGAGGGGAATATGACGAAATCTGCTACAACGGCCGCATCCGTCCAGACCTCCGATACACGGTGCCATAAATCAACTTGGTATCTTTGGAGAGGTGGACGGATAAATCTAAATAGCATATGCCCCCAAATTCAGGGAAGACGACCTATCCCAGTTTTGTCTCCGTTTTTGGCGGTAAACAGTGTGCTAGGGTTAAATTTTGGGGGCATTCCCTACGGAGAAAACCGACGGTGCCGGTCCCATATGATGGTCTCGCCGGTCGGATCCGAGGGGATGGGGGTTGGACTTGGCCACATGTCCTCGGCTGCTTAAATAATATTTTCCACATGTTTGTTTTATGAGACTTTTCATTTTTACGTGTATTGCACGTGTAAACTTTTGAGCTTCCAAAAGTTTAAAAGAAAAATCAATAAAAAAATAATATATGGCTGGGGGATTCGAACACAGTGGCTATGTCACAGCAGTGCAAGGCTTTACCAATGGGCTACAAGTGCTTTCTTGCTGTTCAAAAGTAAATTAAATACTTATAGCATACACAGGATTGCAAATACTCTATTTGTACATTAACTTTTAAAAAAAATTATACATTTAAACAGAGTCCTTACACTTACAGTATAGCGGTCTGTTACTGTTGATTCTCCAGCAAGTCCTGTAACAATTACATCATCGCTGCCTGCTGATCAGCGGTGTCATCGTCCCGGTTTTCCCGCCCGTTTCGGTTGAAGTAGCGTCCTACCATAGCTTATCTGGAAAGAGAGTGGGAGTTAGGTTACCAAAGAGTTCAAGAATGGGATGAGATAGTAGCTTGCAAAAAGGTACGATAATTGTCACGCCCTGCTTCCCAGTGTACGGGGAAGTAGGCGAGGCGGGCACGCGACGTATTTACTCAGAAGTAAACACGTTAAGCGTAAATAAGCAATATAAATAAATGCACAAGAATGACAAGAGTTGTAATATAAACAGCAACTTTTATTAATATCCATTCTTTACATTACAACTGATTTGAAAAGGAAATGTACAATGATAAAAGCAATGCCTAAACAAATGCATATAAATGAAAAGGTAAGTACAAATAAAAGCTAGAAGTCGGGCTCCTCTATGAACTGATCCAAGTCCTCCTGGCTGGGCTCGGTCTCCTGAGAGTCGGGTCCTCCTGAAGAACATTCCATAGAAAGAAAGAGACAGGAATGTCGTCAGCGAACCAATGCTCGATAAGTCCCAAAGATAAGGGTGGAATAGAACAAGTAAAGAATATATGACTGGTGATCTGAACAAGTATATGTTTGTTATACTAATGTAGTTGTTTATAATTTGGTACAGAATATATCAGTGTATACGAGAGAAGTCCAACTATCTCGTGGACTATGGTAACATATAAGTATAAGGCCCCGTCAAAACCCACGGGACAACGGCACGAGAGTTCATATAGGTGTCTTTTAGTGTCCATCATCATGCCACTTTTAACACATTCCGTACAAATCTACCCCTTTAAACCCCGTAATGTATATTGTGTTGATTATAATTACAAGACTTGCCGAGACCATGGGTACAAGGTATTCATGTAATCAGGTTCGGGATGTAAACAAGTAGGCATGTAATCATGTTAAGTTATAGCCATAGTTCGGCTAAGTCAAGTCATGTTTGCATATTGATCTTGTTCTGGTATTCAGGTTCAGGTTCAAGTATACATGTTGGTATATTGGATTCATGTTGAATTGGATTTTGATTTGGATTAGACTCAGATTGATTTGGACTCAGACTTGAGTCAGACACTTAGAACTGATTTGGATCCTGAATTAGGTTTGAGAGTTATCGGTAGCTGCTACACATGGACGGTAGGATTTGTGTATTTTTCCAAGACAATTACCATTGATAACACCGTTAAGTTTTTCTACCATAAATAGGAAAGCACTCACTTTCTCCGGCTCCCTGAAGCTCAAGAGAATCAATCCCGCTTAAACCTATACTTACTAAAGTCCTTAATTGTAATTTTATATAACTCGAGGGGGTTTATGAAAAATATTTTATATACTTTCAAAATAAATCTCGAGTATTTATTTATATTATTTAGGGTTTCCATAATTATGAATTTTAATAATGTGAAGTATTTTAGTGATAATAGTTTAGCTTGGATAGTTCAAGGTATTTTAGTGTAAAGCTTGACCTTTTGGATAACTTGAGGGTATTTTGGTGAAACTTATCATTCTTTTATTTTTTAGAAAACATGGAATTTTATTATATCTTGAAAATATGTAGTTTGATAATATTTAAATAATTATTAAAAATTAATTTTATTATTAAATAGAAAATCTCGTTTTTCTTAAAAATCGTATTAAAAATCTTTCGAGACCGAATGCTCCGTGAGGAGGTCTACATCTCGCTCTACTAGTCCAAGGATGTGCGATAATCCACACCATCCAATAGCGGGTCCCCTAAAAAGAGTTGTAAAGGCAAAATTGCAAGAGTTTTGTTAATACAATTTAAAGAAAACCGGGATTTTATAGTTCATAGTATTTTAATGAAATGTTGTATTTGCCACAAACATATGTTCGAAAGTGATGGATGTCAGATCACGTCAAGATATTACCTTCCATTGATCTGCTGATGGCGGCGATAGACGGCTGAGGTTGGATCTGGTGACTGGCTCCTGAAGCGTGTGGATCTCAATGGGTTTGAGGTTGTTTGGGCCGAGCTACCTGCAAGGAAGTCCCGGGATGGTTGTACCACCGAGGACCCTCCGACGGTCAAGTTAGAGCGGAAATCCGAGCAGAGTAACGGCTTAGTGGAGTAAAAATGGCTTACTTGAACCGTCTGAAGGAGGGGTTTATGTAGCGGTGGCGGTAGGCAGGCAGGCGCGAGAATCGCGCTGATTGATCTCAAAGAATATTTATAACCGCAATCAAGAACGGCGTCGCTTGGTAGCTAGCCGGTGAGTATGGGTCGGTCCACAGGGATGTTGTGAATTTCCTAATTGTTCTTACGAGTTAATTCCAAACGGTGTGAATGGATTGATTAAATCTAAAAACTAAACTGATCTAGATCTATATCTTGCTAGGGTTAGGTTTAGGTTAAGTTTGGAAATGCAAAGATTTCCTCACCGCTTTCTATACCCAAATTAAGATCTCTTTAGGAGTTATGGTAATTATTAATAAAGGGGATTAGTACCATCGGGACAAAACGGTGTTTCTTCCTCTAGGTTCTTGTCCTTCCTTTCTTAATCCTTACCCTAACCTACATGGAAAACACGCTCAACCGGGCCTTTATACTACGGTTTCACTGCTACCTCGTGGGATAGGGTGCCGTAGGGAGCGGTGTGTGCATATATGCATGGAGTCCTATAAAAACGTGTGATGGGCAAGAAAGGGGTGAGAGATCTTCATCTCTCAAGCCTTCCCCAAAGCTAACCCTAACAAGCGAGGTGACTACTCGCTCATTAGGGAATTTAAAAACATTTCTAAACTATCTATATAGGGCAGAGAATTAAAGATCTAACTAGGGCAGATAAGAAATCTATACTAGGGCAGGAAAATAAATTTAACTAGGGCAAGAATTGAAAATAAAACTTACTCCTATTTTGATGCACTCTTCATTCTTTACAGAAATTTACAGATCTGAATTTTGATAAAATGCAATGAGGCACAAGAAGAGGCATAACCTAAATAAGGTTTTTAGGGTTCTATTTATAGATTCATAGAAACCCTAGGTTACAATCGCGTCATATCTTCTATTACAAAATTACCCCCTAAGAAAACTAGTCAACGAGCCGCCAGCGCACCGACACTTATTTCCACCGACACGGGCATCACCCGGCCGCGGATCCGCGGCCAAAAGCATGGTTTGGCCGCGGTTCCGCGGCCAAAAAAGTGGCTTGCTGCATCATCTTTTCTGGGCTTGGTCTGTTGCAATTTTACTTTTATTTTCTTCAGTTGTTTTCTCAGATTGGCTTCTAGATTCCTTCCAGATCTCTCCAGTGAATAATGTAGTAGACTTTTACCGTTGCTTCGTGACGAAGTCTTGAACCTCCCGCTGCCTTTGTTCTTTGTGAACTTGTTAATTATGCTTCAATGTTCCTCAAGATGTGGGCACGATCAAGATTCCACCATTTATCGGTCGTAGCCTCACTTTTGTATCGTCTTTTGTCTTTTTCACTGTTTTTGTCCCGAGAATCTGTAACCTGCAACTAAGTAGCAGACATGGGTCAAAAGCACCTGTTTATTTGTAAAATGACTAAGAATGGGGAATATAATAATGCAATATTATGATATGAATAAATACCCCCAAACTTATCTTTTGCTCGTCCTCGAGCAAAACTAGTTTTATTCTCGACAAAAACCTAACCTCACTTTCGCAGGGAAACGCGATTGCACTGAGCCCATGCAACAAGCCGTTAAACCTCTAGGTATTCCTAATAGGAGGAGTGTTGTCTCCTGAGGGTTTTCAGCGGATACTACCCACAAAATCCTATCAATTTGGCCTATTAACTTTTATTCTCTAATTAGGTTTTCCAACAAGGAATTCTATTATCTTCGACTCATAAATCATCCACCTATATTTTTCACGCTTCCTTATTATTTAACTTAAGATTATATATGTTCTTATAAATTTACTTAGCTTTTGGCATCTCTTAAGTTTTCCTTCTAGGGTTCTATCTCAACTTAGAAATTTTTATCATCTCTATTAAAAATATAAGTCCTATTCTTCATTCCTATCTCTTATCTAAACCCCAATCACATACCCCTACGTATATGTATAAATCACCTCTACACTTGGAAATTCAAATCAAGCTATCATACTCTTGTCCGTCGTCCAAAGCACTTATTAATTAGTGAATTTTTAGATGAATTTTGCCCACACATCCTTCATGCGACCGTTAATACTTCTTGAGGTACCAACAACCGATTACAAAATGTGTTTGCACATTAAAGCGTAATTCCTAGTCTTGTAACACCTAAGGCTTTAGCAGTGACTCCCAAACCAATTGGTCTAAGACACTAGGTGATGGAGCACCCTCGCTAAGTATTTTTTCTATTAATGCAGCCTTAAGTAATCACAAAAACCAGTATTCATTTTTTTATTATCTCTTTATTCACACTTGAATTTTTATTTTATTTTCTTCGTACTAAGGACTTTAGACAAGAGCATTTCAAGGTCTACTCTACTATTCAAAGTTTCAAGGTTCGTGTTTGTGCAAATTGTAGGGTATACATTTTCAGAATTTAGACTTAAGCTTAGGAATTATTTTTCAAACTTATACTTTAATAAAAATATCAATACTCTTCCCTTGTTTTAACTTAGCCCAAGAAGTCAACTCGAAATTTGCCTATTTCTAACTAAACTACAAAGACATACACTTTCTACCGTTAAATTTTAAGAAAGGTTATTTTTAGGGTTTTTAATTTACGAAGTCTAAGATCTAGTTGTTCCTAGCTAGTTAACTTTTTTGTCAAACTCAAGTCAATTATGACCAAAATTGAATACTTTAATTTTTTATAATTTTTAAAATTTTCAATTTTTATGGGTTTTTCTTTTTCTATTTTTTTATTTTTTATTTTTCAATTTTTATGATTTTTATATAAGGATGCAAATGCAAAAATATACATATGAATGCGAAGGAAGAAAACTTACCGAGCATACCCCCAAACTTAAACTTGGCAGTGTCCTCACTGTCATGCTATACCAAGAGGGTCAAAATGTCGGCACTCCCCTGTTTATTTATTTACAAAATATTTTTTTTATTGTTAAAAGAAAAAACAAAAATATATATACATATATACAACAAGGTCCTCCCCAAACTAAACAAGGCCTTACACAGACCAAAGGTTAGCACCAACCATTCAAAAATTCTATCGTGATAATGGTGGGGTTGGTGGAAGAATGGAGTGTAGAGGAAGGAGTGGAGAAACACACGAGACCGTATGGAAAGAAGTGTGGAATATGGTCTCGTTGGAGGAGAAGAATGGCGGAAAAGAGAAAGAAGTGTAGTACGAACTTGAGGGTGTAAATCGAGTAAATAAATTAGCGCAATTTGTAATGACCGGTATGTTAAAAGAGATTGTGCTAATCTATTAACTCGTCGAGAAATGGGGTCAAATCCCTCAAGATTCGCGAGAAAACATGGGTACGTCGAACTTGGAAAATCATCTATTGAAAATGGAAACGCGACGGATTCTTGCGTGGTCGAAACGATAGGAAGGACGAAAGGGAGTGATTTAGGGATAGTCTTATTCTCACCTAAGTAATATGTCTCGAACTTGAAGGATTCCATCAATGGTTCGAAATGACTGTAAGCAACCGAGTCTGATGGTTCAACTAACTCATCTGAAAGTTCAAAGGACTCAAACTCGGGCGGTGAGTCTTCAAAATCGTCCGGAAAAGTGAAACACTCATAATCATTATCGTCTGTGAGAACTGTGTCAGATTCAAAGTGGAACGCACTAGTGGCGTCAAAACCGTTGTGATCAAACAGAAATTTTTCAATCTCACAGTCCTCAAGCGTGATCTTTTGCGTGGTCGGAACGATTGAAAGGAGGGAGGTGGGTGATTTAGTTAAAGGTTCAGGAGGATGAATTGGAAAATCCGAAACATCAAACAAAAATGGTCCATCCTCAATACTATCCTCATAATTTTCCTCAAAATTTTTCTCATCCATGCAATTATCATCAAAATCAAGACGCATATGAGGTTCGGGAGAAATATTTAATGACTCGGGATGATGAATTGGAGATAAAATTTCAGTTAAATTTACGGGTTCATCATCCAAAATATTCCCGGCGTCAATATCCTCAATCAAATGAAAATCAATTTTTTTAGACACCTCATCAAAAACATGGATATTTATCAATTCTGGTTCTAAATTGGAGGTGTAGAGATCAAAAGGATTGGTGACAGTTTCACTCGAAAGGGGCCCTTCACAATCTGGCAAATCAACCACTACAAAGTCGCACAACTCATTTTTATTTTCAACTGGTGAATCATTTAGAACACTTGTTAGACATTCAAAACCGGAGTTGTGGGATTCAATTGGTGATGGATAGGTTTGATTTGGAAGGGTGTATAGCTCACTTTCTCCACTCAAATTCTCACTCTGTCCAACCGCAGCATCATACATTGGAATTTTTGGAGCTAGTTGGAAACTAGCTACCGGTTCACTAGGTTGCATAAGGGCGGCCATGGACGCATCCACATTCCTAATCATTTGGTTAGTCGCTACCATATAAGCCTCCAATGACTGTTCTAGACTAGACATAGGTTGTGAAGGGGTTTCGGTAAAAGATTCAAAATTGTTTGGATACGTGAAACTCCCAAATGGTTATGTAAAAGCAATGTATAGGGAAGGTGTGAAAGTTGGATAGGACTGGTAGGAATTGAATGGTTGGACAGGAATAGGATCAACAGTTGGATAAAAAGTGAATGGACTTGTTGATCCCTAGAACAGGATGTGTGGAGAGGAGTGAAAGATCGGTTACGAGATTGTTCTGTGTGTTCAGCAATAGACATGGGTTTAGGAGTTACAACAGGACTAGAAGAGGGAGTATCAACGTAGGAAAGTGGTGAAGGTTGACACGGTTGATACAAAGTGGATTGCAGAGTCCAACTGTTTCTCCTAGACGCTTCTATTCGATCTTTCAAAGAAATTTTGGGCATGGAGAGGTCGTCCGTAATTCGACCAAAACAATTCGTGTATGAAGCAAGGTTTGGTTCAGGGTACCAAAGTTCGGCAAGAGTTTTGGGAGGTGGGGTACCCATGATGTAAGAAGGAGAAGAAAAAGAAGGTGGGTGTTAGTGGGGTGCAATGGATTTCTTGGCGACAAAATTTTGCAAGTCTTTGTAAAAATTTTCCTTTTTTTGTGGAGCTTTTTTTTGCAAAAAATTTCAATAAAGGGCTTAGACACACTTTCAATCAACCACAAATGCACAATCAGGCCTAGATCTAGGATCACCTAGGTCAACTAGACAGCTCCAAACTGTTCCAAAGGGCTAGAAATAGGACCTCAAACCACCTCTTCACCGCCAATTGTGGCCAGGTAAGTGCCAGGTGAGTGGGAGGCTCTCCACTACAAGTAGTGGCCCTAATTAAGTAACCACTCGCCTTAGACACACTTGCCTAGACACCACAAAGTCAGGTTAAGATCAACGGCCGATGCCTACAACTAGTCCTATTGAGCGCGACGTTCTTAGGGCTGAGTCTAGTATTTTTTTTAATTAAATAATGGTCAATGCATATGCCTTATGTGATTTCTGGGGTCCTGGGAAGGGTGATGAAATCCCCATCCAATCTGGATTGGTCTCAAGCCCCTTAAAGTCCGATTAAAAATATGCAAAGCAGTAACAATTACTTGCAATCAATTTTTTTATTTTTCAGCACGGCGCAAAGAATCCTGCACAAGATCAATTATTGGAAGGGGGAGCAATTTTTTTAGCGCAAAGAATCCTGCAGGAAAATCTACAGAGGAGATATTTGAGGTTGCAGAGGAGAGAGAAAGAAAACAAACCGAGGGATTTTTGTCAACTGATGATGTCAGCAGACCGCGTTTCCGCGGCGGGAAGTAGGATCTGGCGGCGGTTCCGCGGTAGGTTGGGCAGCTCGAGTCCTGAGAAAAATTCTTCTCCTCTGTTATTGTAAATCTCTGTTGTTCAGATCTGCCGTTTTCTGTTTTGATCTCTGGATTTTTCCATATCTGAATTTGTTCTTCGGTCCTGCAAAATTCACACGAAAATACCCTTCACAAAAGATGATAAAGTTTTTATATTTTTTTTAATTTTTCAGTTTTTATGATTTTTTTGATTTATATTAACTTGAAATTATAAAAAGAAAATAGCACGCCATCCCCGGCAACGGCGCCATTTGATTTGTCTCAAAGAATATTTATAACCGCAATCAAGAACGGCGTCGCTTGGTAGCTAGCCGGTGAGTACAGGTCGGTCCACAGGGATATTGTGAATTTCCTAATTGTTCTTACGAGTTAATTCTAAACGGTGTGAATGGATTGATTAAATCTAAAAACTAAACTGATCTAGATCTATATCTTGCTAGGGTTAGGTTTAGGTTAAGTTTGGAAATGCAAAGATTTCCTCAACGCTTTTTATACCCAAATTAAGATCTCTTTAGGAGTTATGGTAATTATTAATAAAGGGGATTAGTACCATCGGGACGAAACAGCGTTTCTTCCTCTAGGTTCTTGTCCTTCCTTTCTTAATCCTTACCCTAACATCCATGGAAAACACGCTCAACCGGGCCTTTATACTACGGTATCACCGCTACGTCGTGGGATAGGGTGCCGTAGGGAGCGGTGTGTGCATGTATGCATGGAGTCCTATAAAAACGTGTGATGGGCAAGAAAGAGGTGAGAGATCTTCATCTCTCAAACCTTCCCCAAAGCTAACCCTAACAAGCGAGGAGACTACTCGCTCATTAGGGAATTTAAAAACATTTCTAAACTATCTATCTAGGGCGGAGAATTAAAGATCTAACTAGAGCAGATAAGAAATCTATACTAGGGCAGGAAAATAAATTTAACTAGGGCAAGAATTGAAAATAAAACTTACTCCTATTTTGATGCACTCTTCATTCTTTACAAAAATTTAAAAATCTGAATTTTGATAAAATGAAATGAGGCACAAGAAGAGGCATAACCAAAATCAGGCTTTTAGGGTTCTATTTATAGATTCATAGAAACCCTAGGTTACAATCGCGTCATATCTGCTATTACAAAATTACCCCCTAAGAAGATTAGTCAACGAGCCGCCAGCGCACCGACACTTCTTTCCACCGATACGGGTATCACCCGGCCGCGGATCCGCGGCCAAAAGCATGGTTTGGCCGTGGTTCCACGACCAAAAAAGTGGCTTGCTGCATCATCTTTTCTGGGCTTGGTCTGTTGCAATTTTACTTCTATTTTCTTCAGTTGTTTTCTCAGATTGGCTTCTAGATTCCTTCCAGATCTCTCCAATGAATAATGTAGTGGACTTTTACCGTTGCTTCGTGACGAAGTCTTGAATCTCGCGCTGCCATTGTTCTTTGTGAACTTGTTAATCGATCTTCAATGTTCCTTAAGATGTGGGCACGATCAAGATTCCACCATTTATCGGTCGTAGCCTCACTTTTGTATCGTCTTTTGTCTTTTTCACTGTTTTTGTCCCAAGAATCTGTAACCTGCAATTAAGTAGCAGACATGGGTCAAAAGCACCTGTTTATTTGTAAAATGATTAAGAATGGGGAATATAATAATGCAATATTATGATATGAACACACGCCGGCCGTTACTCCCCCGACGTCACACCCGCATGATAGGCGGAATCTCCCATTAATGGAGAGACAGGCTCGTTAATGGGGGATCGTGATGGCGTGGAAGGCGGGATGTGGCCGGAGGATATCTCGCGCATGGCGAGATTCGCGGAGTGAGGCGGTTGCGCCTGCGAGTGATGCCGTTGGTCGGTCAATGAGACCGAGGAAGATGACCTTGGCGGGAGATCTCGCGGACGAGTGGGAGAAACGAGGTATTTTAGTTCTGCAGTAGCCCGGAGACAAGCTGATAGGGCTGAGGACGCCAATTGTGCAGGGGGCTCGGGGACGAGCCAACGGTTGTTTGTCTGTAGGAAAGGCACAGGAATGGCCTGGTCGGCCACTGTAGGTCCTTTTGTGCAAGCTGCAGGACACATCACCTACCACGTGTCGTCATCTCGGAGATCACCGATATTGAGCATCATCATTAGCCCCCCACTCTCGTCCCGACCAGCTCATTGGTCGGGTCGAGAGTGGTCTGTCGGGTCATCCGAGGTGAGCTCCTTTCCGAAGATATTGTCGCGGCGTGTCCCCAGGCAATCTGTCGTATTCTCTTAATGTCATCAGCAAATCAGGGACCAGATCTTCCATTAAAGAGGGTGCGTCGGATCGTGCGTATGTTCACTAAAGTGACAGCCCACGTGTCGGGCGCTGGTTCGCTGACGCGACGAGCCGCAGACTTCTGGCGTCTAATGGGATACGGCCAATGCGCGTACGACAAGTGGAGCGATCGTGGCCATCGAATGCACTGAGCCGTTCCGACGGGAGATGACTGTCGTCGTAGGATTGTACGCCGGTAGCTATAAATAGAGGTGGGGTCCCTATCAAGGCCTATACCTCTACAAATTTTCCTCGTCCTGAGTCTCGTTAGCTCGGCGCTCTCCTTTTTAGGTCGGGTCTCTGTGTTTTCTCTCCCGAGGACTTCTCTCTATCAGGTTAGATGTCTTCTTCTGAGTCGAGCCTGCCTCTCCCTTTGGCAGGACAAATGGATCGATCCAAGACTCTTGGTGCCCTCGGTGCTCTGTCCCGGAGGGGGGACGGTGGTGCGGCCGTGCCTCCGGCTGACCTGAGCCCCGCACCAAATGTGCCGCTGTCGGCGGGGCCATCTGTCTCGTCACGAACTCCCGATGATTGCCCCGGCGGCGGCCAAAGGCGTCCATAGGTTCCTGAGCCCCGGACGAGGGATGCAGGAGAGGACGAAGATGGGGTTCCTCTTAAGAGGAAGAGGACGGTCTCTCGCATGCCACCGACGGAGATTCTTGAGGGGATTCATGTGCAAGAGGGGGATGTCCATTTTGTAGTCCCGTCTGGGCTTTCCGTTGCTTCCAGCCTGCTTGCTGGTATGGAAGAGTCGGCCGAGGACAAGATTCCGAGGGGGACTCTGAGGGCCCAAATGGCGGCTATAGCTCAGGAGGCAGTGCAGGTATGTACTCCCTCATGTGTTATTTCGAGCGCCCTTTCTTTAGTTCGAGTGTCTCTAAGTCTCTCTGCTGTTTTTCGTCAGGTCCTTCAGCACTGCGCCCTCATTACTCGGATGGAGGCCGAGGGGATCATCCATGCTACGAGGCCAGTAGGAGAGTCTTCTTCGGAGGCCGAGGATCTGCGACTTGAGCTGCGTCTAGAGAGGGAGAGGATGGTCGTCCTTGAAGCCCGATCGGCCGTCGCTGAGCTCGCCGTCTCAAAGTACCGGGAGTCATATCACCGCCTAAGTGAGTCCCACCGAGTCATCGAGGCGAAATTGATGGAACTGGCCGATCGCATTGCAGCCATGAAGAGGGTGAGGGATGCCAGCAAGCGGGATGCCGAGGCGGCGCTTCAGGCAACAGAGGTTGCCGATATTCGGGCTAAAAAGGCGGTGAATGATTACAAGGGGTCGGACTAGTTTTACGTCGACCTCGTCGAAGCCTCCGCCATTTCATGGAACAAAGCTCTTGATGCCGTCAAGGAGCAGTTTCTGGAGTTTGCCGATGGTGAGCTTCGTGCTCGGGTCCCACTTTCGGTGATCATACCTCCGGCCGATGGTGATGAGGGAGGTGAGGTTTAAGCGAGGCTTGCGACCTGAACTTTTTGGGTTTTCCTCCTCTCTCTTTTGTAAGCCTCTAGGTAATTTGATAAGGCTGAGGAGCCCACAATACCCTTGTAAAGACAATGACTTTATGAATAAATCATTTTGGTGGTAGTATTTGCACGCGTATTTTCCTTTGTCGGTAAACACTGGAATTTGCACAGTACTGCCTTCGTGTTATGTCGGTTTTTCGTCTAGCGATTATGCGTCGAGTTGAATCTGTTCATTTGCCAAGTATGCAAAGACCAGCAGGAAGACAGTGTCTCCATAGCCCCGAAGTCGAGGTGGAGATCGCTCAGATGTAGATAGACCGGACACCTCTTGGTGAGGGCTTTTGTTCCTTAGTTGTGGGAGGCACGGAGAGGCATGCTAAGGATTTGCCGAGCAGGGTAGCTGCTCGGTCTCCTCATGGCGAGGGCTTAGCTCCCTAACGTTGTGGGGTAGAGAGCTACCAGCCAGGGATGACCGAGCAAGGGTAGGCCCGGTTGCCTCTTGGCGAGGGCTTTTGATCCTTAGCGTGGGAGGGGCCGTGAGAGGCCTACTAAGGACGGGCCAAGCAGAGTACCTGCTCAGTGCCTCTTGGCGAGGGCTTTGATCCCTGGCGTTTTGGGGTAGGGAGCTACCAGCCAGGAATAACCGAGCAAGGGAGGGCTCGGTTGCCTCTTGAGAGGACTTTTGATCCTTAGCGTGAGAGGAGCCGTAAGAGGCCTACTAAGGACGAGCCGAGCAGCGTTGCTGCCCGGTGCCTCTTGGCGAGGGCTTTGATCCCTGTCGTTTTGGGGTAGGGAGCTACCAGCCAAGGATAACCGAGCAAGGACGGGCCCGGTTGCCTCTTGTGAGGGCTTTTAATCCTTAAGGACTGGCCGGGCAGGGTTGCTGTCCGGTGTTTCTTGGCGAGGGCTTTGATCCCTGGCGTTTTGGGGTAGGGAGCTACCAGCCAGGGATAACCGAGTAAGGGCGGGCCCGGTTGCCTCTTGCGAGGGCTTTTGATCCTTAGAGCGGGAGAGGTCATAAGAGGCCTACTAAGGACGGGCCGAGCTGTGTTGCTGCCCGGTGCCTCTTGGCGAGGGCTTTGATCCCTGGCGTTTTGGGGTAGGGAGCTACTAGCCAGGGATAACCCAGCAAGGGCGGGCCCGGTTGCCTCTTGCAAGGGCTTTTGATCCTTAAGGACGGGTCGGGCAGGGTTGTTGTCCGGTGCCTCTTGGCGAGGGCTTTGATCCCTGGCGTTGTGGGGTAGGGAATTACCAGCCAGGGATAACTGAGTAAGGGCAGGCCCGGTTGCCTCTTGGTGAGGGCTTAGATCCCTGGCGCTGTATGGTAGGGAACTACCAGCCAGGGATAGCCGAGCAGGGTAGCCGCTAAGCTGCCTCTTGGTGAGGGCTTTGGTCCCTAGCGTTGTAGGGTAGGGAGCTACCAGCCAGGGATAGCCGAGCAGGGTAGCCGCTCGGCTGCCTCTTGGTGAGGGCTTTGATCCCTGGCGTTGTGGGATAGGGAGCTACCAGCCAGGGATAACCGAGCAAGGGCGGGCCCGGTTGCCTCTTGGTGAGGGCTTAGATCCCTGGCACTGTATGGTAGGGAACTACCAGCCAAGGATAGCCGAGCAGGGTAGCCGCTCGGCTGCCTCTTGGAGAGGGCTTTGATCCCTGGCGTTGTGGGGTAGGGAGCTACCAGCCACGGATAGCCGAGCAGGGTAGCCGCTCGACTGCCTTTTGGAGAGGGCTTTGATCCCTGGCGTTGCGGGGTAGGGACCTACCAGCCAGGGATAGCCGTACAGGGTATCCGCTCGGCTGCCTCTTGGTGAGGGCTTTGATTCCTGGCGTTGTGGGGTAGGGAGCTACCAGCCAGGGATAGCCGAGCAGGGTAGCCGCACGGCTGCCTCTTGGTGAGGGCTTTGATCCTTAAGGATGGGCCGAGCAGGGTTACTGCCCGGTTGTGCAAGCATTCGTCCGACCCTCCAGACATGCGAACATCGGGAAGAGTAATAGTCATGGATGATGATCAGTCAAAAATATTGCATTCTTAACACATCAATTTCCCTACTCTTTGTAATCATCTAAAGGTGTTTGGTATAAATATAGCACATATTAGCAATTCATCTGAAAAATATCAAATAACATGTGTTATACATTACAACCGGCATTATGAGGGAAATTGTGTGTTTATTACTACACGCATGATCTTTTGTATATCAACACTTGTCTAGAGATTGTGTGCAGGAAATTCTCCAGGTTAAAGAGCCGGAACTGCTAAAAGCGCTGATAAAATATATCAAGTCCAAGACTTGAGATCTGGCAGTAAACTAGAAAGAATTATAAGATTTCAGACATCAGGAAATAACCATGAAGAAAACATGAAACAATACAGAAATTTCCATGCACTGAGTCCACCAAACGGCCGCGGATCCACGGCCGAGTCAGGCTGATCCGCCGCGGATCCGCGGCCGAGTTGACTTGTCGGCGGTGGAAACTTTTTGCAGAGGCTTTATTTTAATGGCAAAACTTCTTTAAGACGCTTCAAAGTCCCTAGAAATCTCTAGAAGCTTTCCTTCTAACAGCCAAGCTTCTTGTGCAAGTTTGATACCTACCAAGTTTCTCATGCAAGCTTCATAACAACCAAGCTTCTAGGGGAAGCTAAGATAAACCAAGTTTCTAGGGGAAGCTAAAGGAAAAACTATAAAAGGGCACCTATGGCTTCATTACAAAGGTTGTTGTTGAGTTGTTCATCAATTAGGAAAAAAATTCTAGCAAAGATCCAAATCAATTCAAACCAAATTGGGTGACACAATTTGAGCCAAATCAAGATTCATCGGGTACCGACACAAGCAAGCCTTCAACGAGCCTTTGAAGCAACGCCGATCTTCATCCGAGCAAGAGATCCACAACGATCCACGACTCAAGAAGACCGAAGCGAAGCTAGTTTCGACGATTTAGTTCTTCCTCAAATCTTGTAATCTTTGAATGAATTGTACCTAAGCATTGATTAATTAAAGGTGAAAATTCTTAATCTTTCTTTTCTTTACATTATTACATTATGAAGAGTTATAGATTCTTGATTCTTTTCTTTTTCATGATCTTTGAGTGAAAACTCCGCTTGTAGCGGAATTGAGAGAATAGGTAGATGATGATGATGAAATTCTTGAACAATTCTTAAGTCTTATGAGTTTTGTAAACTTTAAGAAATTGAATCATCGAAAACCTAATTTGAGCGAGATCGCTTTCTTTGCTCCAAATTAGAGATCAACGATCGGTGATTTAATTTGCTAGAGGCTAGAATTTGAATGATAATCAATGAAAGGACAAGGGATGATGATGGAGAAACCCTAGTTTCTTCAATAGATCCCTAAATTTCATTGATCGTCATCGATCTAGCAACAAATCTTCAATAGATAAGAATTAGTAATCATTAGTATTCATCATCACTATCAATTGGATCGATTCCTACAAACTACTTTACAAATCTTGATAACTAAATTGATTGGGACATTTCTTAATTCTTGATTCTAGATCTTTAATTTCTTTATGTTTCTTGAAATGAAAACTCACAAAACTTAAATCAATTTTCTAGCATTTTCTTTTATCTTTTCTTTTCAACTTAAATAAAACGATTTTGAACAAATCACACTTTCTCAGAGGACGATCCGCTCTCGCTAACAAAACTACAATAGACGCCGTTATTGATTGCGGTTTATAAATTTCTTTGGTTATGAAACATTTCCAAACACACACGAAGATAAGATCAATCAAATGGCGCCGTTGCCGGGGATCGTGTGCTAATTTGTTCGTTTTTGTTAATTAAGTTACAAAAATTATTATTACATCAGAATTTTTAGACCAAAATTCGCATCAAATGCTTAACGATATGTTGTGAATTGTTGCAAGGGAATCTGGAATCTCTGGAGCGAGAGGAAAAAATTTTTAGAGCATCTCAGATAGTTCAGTGAGTCAACAGGAGTCTCTGGAGAATTTTTTGTGCAGGGATCTAATCACGAGACCGCGCATCCGCGGCCAAAGGAGGCATCTCGCGGCGGATCCACGGTGTATTGAGGGGTTCAGTGCACCAAATTCTTTAGGTCCATCTCTGACTTTCTTATCTCCTCCCTGCTCTGTCCATTAACCAATTTCTGGAGGATTCTTTGCAAAAATTCGCAGCACCGCTAAAAAGAAAATTGTTGCGTGTTTGATCTTGGTTGTTTGCATTTTTAATACGGAAATTAAGGGGCAAAGACCAAATTCAGATTAGGTAGGGATTTCATTACCCTTCCTGAGCCCCAAAAATCACAAACTTGCATCTGCATCATCCTCATTATCTAAAAATATCTAGACATGACTTTAAGGACCGTCGCGCTCACATAGGACAGAAGGAGGTCATGGGTAATCTGTTGCTTATCCGCGTTTCTTTTGTGGTGTCTAAGGCAAGTGTGTCTAAAGAAAGTGGTTACTTAATTAGGCCCACTACTTACGTAGTGGAGAACCTCTCACTTACCTGGCACTTACCTGGCCACAGAAGGGGCAAAGAGGCAGTAGAGGATTTATCTTGCGACTTGTCTTCTAGAAGTCTAGGAGCGGTCTAGAGACATGACCTAGGTGGCCACTAGATTTAGGGTTGCTTGTGCATTGTTTGTGTGAATTTTTCAAAATCCTTTTTTTTCAAAACAAACACCAAATCCACATTTTCTCTAATTATCACTTACGCTGCCACTTGTGCTAAACCATTTAGTGCATACTCGGCTAGACACGGGATTCTAGTGCCCGTCTTATCCGCGTTCGTCCTATCAACTCCGAAGTCGGTAATTCTACATTTACTTTTTCTTCACCCACTACCATACCCATTTCGATGGACGGTTCTTGATTTAATGATTTTTCCCGTTGTGTTTGTAGAAAAATTGTAAAGAAATCACAACCAAAAAATATTTTGACCGCAATCAAACTACGGTGTCAATTGTAGTTCATGAATGAGTGCGGATCGTCCACAGGGATTGCACGATTCGTTGTACTGATATGCTTGAATTGAAAAGTTAAGCTAAAATAAACGAAAACATGATTCAAGAGTATTGATTTTCAAGTGTCACTATTCTATTCAAGAATCAAGAAAAAAAGATAAACAATCAAGAATCGGTCTATCGATGATATTTCCAATCAACAATCAAGAATCTAAAAGAGGCTCGTAGGAATCGATAGGATCAATAGACGTGATGTAATCTAAAGATATCGTGTTCTTGTCCTTCGAAGGATTGATACTAGATCGATGATCATCGACGAGAGTTAGGGCTTTCTTGATGAAACTAGGGTTCATCTTTTAACCCTTGTTCTTTCGTCGATATCATTCCTTTTCTAGCCTCTACCAAATTCAAGAAACGATCGTAACTCCCCAATTTCGAACGATGTCAATCAAGAAAGCATCGAAACGAAATGGGTCGTCGTTTCTTGAACTTGCTAGGGTTTACAAAACTTGTAGGACTCAAGAATCGATTAAAGCTATATTACATCATCATTCTATTAACCGTCTCGACTCCTCGACGAGCGGAGTATTACTCAAACATCACAACAAGAATTATAACTAGAATTTTAGATTGATTCATGATGCAAGAATTTAAAGAAAACAAGATAAAAGAATATCACCTTTATTTATCTCAACAATTTTGATTACATTCGCTTCAAGAACAACAAGAGGAAGAATCTAAATTGTTGATCGGGCGTCGCTCGGCTTCGTGAGTCGTGGATCGGCTCGGATCGCTTGCTCCGTTGAAGATCGGCTCCGCTCCTAAAGGTTGTAAGGCTTCTTGCTTAATGGGTACTCGGGATCTTGATTTTTAATTGGAATTAGGATTAGGGTTTGCCACAAGCTCTCTCACTAAACTTGTGGAAGAGGAAGAGGAAGAAGGAGAATGGCTAAAAATGAACTAAAATTGAATCACACCCTCTCTTGGATGTATGATATGTGATGATTTATGATCATCTTCCTTGAGTCTAGGGTCTTATTTATAGAACTCCCAAACCCTAGGTTTAGGTTTGAAATGGTAGTTCCCTCCAAAAGTTTGTTGAGTCTTCTAGAAGATAGTTTGTTAGGAGCTAGCTTAGAGTTTAAGCTAGGTTTAATTAGGCTTGGAAACCCTTGTTTGCTGATCTGGCAGAAACCCCTGGAGTCTTCTGGAAACTGAGATACATTTCTGAGCAGTGGGCCCTGAGAGAAGCATTATGGTACAAAGCTGAGTTGGTGATGTCATCAAGTAGCCGCGGAACCGCGGCACAAGAAGGCTATAGCCGCGGTTCCGCGGCCATGTGGGGTCCTTGATGCTTGGTTTTTCTTCTGTGGGCTTGTACTGTAGTTTAGAGCTTTCTTTGATATGTTGATTTGCAATTGCTCCTTTGTAATGATACCAGATTTGAAGTTAGTGAGTTGACGTATCTTTGAGCGGAGTAAATTTGAGCGAGCTTCTCCTTTTCCTGCACAGACTTCAAAACACGGGTTGCGACATATAGAAATATTGCGATGCCATGCAATGCAGTCAATTTCCCTAGAAATGCCGGTTTTAAGGTTTAATACATGTAATCTGATAATCTGCGATAGATTTGCTAATATGTGAAATACGGATACCGAACACTTCTATATGAATGCAAATGATGAGGACATTGCCGGCTAAAATATGCAATATTTTCGACTGATCAAATACCCCCAAACTTAATTTCGATCGTCTTGAGCGAATGTTTTATTAAAAAGAGAAGGAGAAAATAAAGAAAGAGAAAAACTAGCTAGCACACTTTCGTAGGCAACACGATTGCACTGAGCATGTGCAACAAGCCTTTAAACCTCTAGGTGTCCCTAGTAGGAGGAGTGTTGTCTCCTGAGGGTTTTCAGCGGATTGCACCCACAAAATCCAATAATAAAAGAAAGATCATGAATATTACATTTAAAGAAAAGAATTGTAAAAGAAAAGCCTTGAAAATTAGGGTTTCCAACTAAGCTAGCTTTTCGGTTGTCATGAGCCCTATCTTAATGGTCATGAAAAGATGTTAGAAATCGCGTCCTCCCTCAATAAAACATCGCCTTATTCTTCATTCCTATCTTTCTTCCAAACATCGATCATATCACCCTGCGTGTGTGTAAAGACATCCCTACACCCGGAGAATTCAATTCAAGCTATCATACTCTTGCCCATCAGCCTCAGTACTTTTTAATTAATGAATATTTATATGAATTTGCTCACACACTTTCATGCGACCGTTAATACTTCTTGAGGTACTAACCGACCGATTACTCATGTGCTTGCTTACTTGGTGTATTTTCCTCGTCTTGCACCACCTCAGGCATAGCAGTGACTCCCAGACCAGTTGGCCTTAGGGCACTAGGTGAAGAAGCACCCTCGCTATACATTTTTTATTGCCCTTGGTGATAACAAAACCAGTGTTCATTTTTCTCACCACTTATATTTTCTTTATTCATCATTTTTTTTTCTTTTTATTTCCTTCATACATCAGCTTAAAGGCAAGAGCATTTCAAGGTATCCTCTACTATCCCAGGCTTTATGATGTGTGTAAGTGCGAATAGCAGGGTAGCAACGTTCAAAATGTTTGGCTTCCAGAATAGAAACTATTTTTCAGACTTATTTTTATCCTCAGATTAGTGACGTCCTTCATTTTACTAACTCTTGGGACAACGGCTCATAACTACTTATTACTAGTTCGTATAAGAAAACTTCTAATTTTCTTAGTTTTCTTAAATTTTTCTAATCTCATGGATGTAATTTTTCACTATCTAAACTTTTATTATCTTATTTATATACAAAAAAGTGTAAATATTAAAATTATTTTTATACTTGAAAATTTTTAAATTTTTATGGGTTTTGAAAATTTTTCAATTTTTATAGATTTTTAAAGAAATGTTTTGTGCTTATGCAGATGATATGCAAATGATGCGAAAATAAGCACAAACCACCCCAAACTTGTTTTCAACAGTGTCCTCACTGTTGCCAAATGCTATACCTACAAAACTGTAAGCCTGGGGGGAATTATTAGTGGGGGCAAAATATATAAGTGAAGAACTTCCCCCAAACTTACTCTTTTCACTCACCTTCATTCAAAAAATGATGCAATGATATACTGGACATGAAGGTGAGACGGAGGAATTTTAATCCAAATAAACTGGCTCTTGTAAGAACAAGAGCTCCTCCGTGGGGTCAATGGAAAAATACGGCTTTAGTCTATGTCCATTTACTTTGAAAAAGGTGCCGTTTTTAACATTTTCTACTTCTACTGTCCCGTGCGGGTATACAGACCGCACAACAAAAGGTCCCTTCCATCGAGATCGGAGCTTACCCGCGTGAAGGTGTAATCGTGAATCATAAAGAAGGACTTGTTGACCAGGTGAAAATGTTTTCCTCAAAATGTTTTTATCGTGAAAAATCTTAGTCCTATTCTTTGTGATTACAGCGTTATCATAAGCTTCATCGCGGAGTTCGCTTAGCTCATTTATTTGCAGCTTCCGAAAGGTGCAAGCAAGGTTTAGATCAAAATTTATTTCTTTTATAGCCCACAATGCTTTATGCTCTATCTCGACAGGTAAATGACATGCTTTCCCGAACACTATCCTATATGGAGACATTCCTAGGTCGGTTTTATATGCAGTTCTGAATGCCCAAAGAGCATCCGTCAATTTGGTCGACCAGTCTTTTCTATTTTTAGCAACAGTCTTCTCCAGGATAAGTTTGATTTGTCTGTTTGAGATTTCAGCCTGCGCTTGTTTGGGGATGATAGGGTGTAGAAAGTCGGTGGTTGATTGAGTATTTTCGCATCAGAGTCTCAAAAGATCTGTTGCAGAAATGTGTCCCATTATCGCTAATGATAGCGCGTGGGTGTCCAAATCGCGAGAAGATATTCTCTTTCAAGAACTTAATGACAACTTTCTTGTCATTAGTGCGACATGGAATGGCTTCTACCCATTTTGAGACATAATCAACCGCCAGCAGTATGTACAAATTCCCAAAGGAGTTGGGAAAAGGACCCATAAAATCAATGCCCCAAACATCGAATATTTCAACAACCAAGATGGGGTTGCTGAGGCATTTCATTCCTCTGGGATATTCTACCCGTATACTGACATTGTGTACAGGTTTTGCAATACTCAAATGCGTCCTTGAATAAGGTCGGCCAATAAAATCCACATTGCAAAACCTTTTCCGCTGTCTTTCTAGGACCAAAGTGACCCCCACAGGCCTGATCATGACAAAATGAAAGAACACTCTTGAACTCTTCATTCGGGACACACCGGCGAATGATCTGATCAGGATAATATTTAAACAAATAGGGCTCGTCCCAGTAAAATTGTTTTACTTGGGAAAGAAAATGATATTTGTCCTGTTTTGACCAATCGCTCGGTATTAGTCCCGTGGCATGATAGTTCACAATATCCCTGAACCATGGTTCAGCTGATATGCTCAAGAGTTGTTCGTCAGGGAACGAGTCATTAATCGGCAGGGTCACAGGAGAAGAAATGATGCGTGAAAGATGGTCAGCTACTACGTTTTCATATCCTTTCTTATCTTTGATAACAAGATCAAATTCTTGTAACAGTAGGATCCAACGTATTAGTCGACCTTTTGCATCTTTCTTCGCCAGAAGATGTTTTAAAGCGGAATGGTCAGTATACACAACTATAGGAGAGCCAATTAAGTAAGGCCTGAATTTTTCTAATGCAAATACAACCGTTAAAAGTTCTTTTTCGGTGGTTGTATAATTGATTTGCGCATCATTCAAGGTCTTACTTGCATAGTATATCACGTGTGGCATCTTTTCGATGTGCTGTCCTAAGACTGCACCTACTGCAAAGTCGGATGCGTCACACATCAGCTCAAAGGGGTAGTCCCAATTTGGTGATGATAGTACGGGGGCTGAAGTGAGTGAGTGTTTAAGTGAGTCGAAAGCTGTCTCGCAATCCGAGTCAAAATGGAAGGTCGTATCCTTGGCCAGGAGAAGAGTTAAAGGTCTAGCAATTTTGCTAAAGTCCTTAATGAATCTCCTATAAAAGCCCGCATGGCCAAGGAAAGATCGAATATCTTTGACGCTTTTGGGATGAGGGAGGTTTTGAATGACATCTATCTTAGCTCTGTCAACCTCAATGCCTTTCTGTGAAATGACATGTCCAAGTACTATTCCTTCTTGGACCATAAAATGGCATTTTTCCCAGTTCAAAGTCAAGTTCTTCTCTTTGCAACGAGTAAGAACAGCGTCAAGATTCGCTAGGCAATCAGAAAAAGAGTTTCCAAAAATCGAGAAGTCGTCCATAAAGATCTCCAAAAAATTCTCTACCATATCAGAGAATATCCCCATCATACACCGCTGAAAGGTAGCAGGAGCATTGCATAACCCAAAGGGCATGCGACTGTAAGCAAAGGTACCAAAAGGACAAGTAAAAGTGGTTTTATCTTGATCCTTTTTGGCGATGGGGACCTGATTGTAGCCTGAGTATCCATCCATAAAACAATAATATTCTCGTCCTGCTAAGCGTTCCAGCATCTGATCAATGAATGGTAGAGGAAAGTGGTCTTTCCTCGTGGCAGCATTGAGTTTTCTATAATCAATACATACACGCCACCCAGTTTGGGCGCGTGTCTGAATCAACTCATTTGCCTCATTGGTTATAACTGTGATGCCGGATTTCTTAGGAACGACATGTATAGGACTCACCCACTGGCTATCGGAGATGGGGTATATAATACCATTATCTAAGCATTTGACGATTTCTTTCATGACCGCTTCCTTCATGACGGGATTCAACCGTCTCTTTGGTTCTCGGGTCGGTCTGGCATCATCCATCACATGTATATGATGTTCAACTATCAAGGGACTAATCCCTTTGATGTCCGCCATACTCCAACCAAACGCCTCTTTGTTAGATCTCAATACCGATAAAAGTGCATTCTCTTGCTCTGATGCAAGAGAAGCGGATATGATAACCGGTAAAGACTCATTCTCACCTAGATATGCATATTTCAGGTGAGAAGGTAAAATTTTGAGATCTAACTCGGGTGGAGAAATGATAGAAGGAGGGATCATTGAGTGATTTTTGGATCTACAAAGAAGCTCAGAGCCTGTGAAAGATACAGACTCGGGTGGAGAAAAGTCAGAAGTGCAGGACTCAAGTGTAGAGAAAGTGTCCTCACTAAGATCATGTGTGAAATCAAACAGAGATGTGGTAATGTCATCGAGATCAGTAAAGCAAAGATCCTCAGCTCCACAACTATCGGGAGCGATCTCATGGACAGAGCACACATCTAAAATATGAGCAGAGGGTTCTGATGGCTGACTTCCAACTTTGTAGATATTTAGTTCAATGGTCATATTTCCAAATGATAAGTTCATTGAACCATTTCTACAGTTTATAACAGCGTTGGAAGTGGCAAGGAAAGGACGACCCAGAATCACCGGAATTTGGCCCCGGGGGTTTGCTACAGGATGTGTGTCGAGCACAATGAAGTCTACAGGGAAAACAAATTCCCCGACCTTTATCAACACATCCTCTAATTCACCCCTTGGTTTGGTGATAGATCGGTCTGCCATCTGGAGAGTGCAGTGAGCAGGTTTCAGCTCTCCAATCCCTAATTGCTCATAGACAGAATAAGGGAGCAGGTTAACACTTGCGCCAAGGTCTAAAAGAGCACGATTTATGTTTTTACCCCCAATCGAAATCGATATTGTAGGACAACCTGGGTCCTTTCTTTTCTTTGGAAGCTGGGGTATAAAAGCAGTGCTGATATTATTAGACATAAAGACCTTCTTTGGCACTTGGGTCTTCCTCTTCCTAGTGCACAAGTCCTTAAGAATTTTCGCATAAGCGGGGACTTGCTGAATCGCATCTAGGAGAGGGATATTGATGTTAACCTGTTTGAACATTTCTAAAATTTTCTCCATATGAGGACTCGTTCTATTTGCCCTTAACCGGTTCGGGTAAGGAGCTTTCGCAATAAGCGCAGGGTCCATCACAGGAGAAGGAAGAGGGGGTAGACGTGGTCCCAAAAGAGGTGTGGGGACCGTCTGTGGAGAACTATAAGGGTTGGGAGAAGGTGTCGAGCCTAGTGGGAAATGGAGAATAGGCTCACGAGAAAGTGGTGTGGTAGAAGAAGAAGGATCAGAAGGAGAAGTGTGCGTGTGTGGAAAGGACTCAGCCGGGGTGTTGATATGATTTTCAGTATCATCAATACCTTCCCCGACATGATTGTTCAGCACTCTTCCCGATCTCAACATTGTGACGGCATTTACATTGTAATGCCCAGGATTCTGTAGGGGTTGAGAGGGAAGTTTCCCTTTTTCTCTCGCACTCATTTCGGCTTTAAGTCGTGCGATTTCAGCTTCCATCGTTTTGATACTCTCAGCTTGGGACGCTGAGTTTTTCTTTATCTCACTGACGGAAGATCTAACCTCAGTCGAAACCTCTATGAAATTTGACAAAAGTGATTTTATGGTTTGAGTGAATTGAGAGAACTCGTCAGAACAGGACTGCATAGGATTAGACTGTGCAGGAGTGTTGCCCTGGTTTTGGAAATTTTGTGACTGATAGGGATGCTGAGTGAGTTGAAGGGGTTGCTGTTGTGGTGGAGGAAGAACCCTTTGAAATTGATTCGTGTTTGGAACCGTGTTTTGAGATTGGTTTTGGTTCCAAGCAAAATTCGGGTGATTCCTCCAACCCTGATTGTACGTGGAAGAATATGGATCGTTTCGAGATCTTTGAAATGCGGCATTAGAATGCTCGTGACCTTGAAACGCAGAGTTTAATGGACATTCTTCCGTTAAATGAGACGGATCAGAACAGCACCCACAAACAGTTTTGGGGAGTGACACTGGGTTTAGGGAGGCTGCTGCAAATTTGGGTTCCATAGCGTCGAGCTTCTTTTGCATTGCTGCCATTTCAGCTCGAACACCTATGGACACATCTATTTGGTGTATGCCACCCCTATTCAATGGTTGGGTTCCACTCTCCCACTGTAGTGATTTTTCAGCGAACTCTTCTAAGTACTTCCAAGCTTCCCCATCATCTTTGGTCATAAAAGTACCTTGACACATATTTTCAAGGCTCTGTTTAGTGCTTAGGTTAATGCCCTCATAAATGATTCGGCATAATTCCCATCTCGGGATGCCGTGATGAGGACACTGAACCAATAGATCCTTGAAACGTTTAAAGCATTTTGAAAATGGTTCAGCAGGGAGCTGGGCAAATTGATTCAGTTCGCTACGGATTCGAGCTGTCTTTTGGATTGGGTAAAATTTCTTAAGGAATGCAGCGACGAATTCTTCCCAATTCGTAATAGAGTGTGCGGTAGTGTTATATAGCCACTTCTCGGCTATATCGCACAAAGTAAATGGAAGAAGTCGTAGACGCATAGCATCCACTGAAAGTTGTGACGTACCCATCATTGCGCATACGTTTTCAAATTTGGTAATGAAAACGTATGCGTCCTCAGTCTCGAGTCCGTGGAATTTGGGTAAAAGATTGATATACTGGGGCTTAATCTCAAAGTTATCCCCGTTGGCTGGTGGTGTGGATAAGCAGGTCGAAAGAGGACCTCGAATAGGGTAGCACCTCTCCTGGAGAGAGATGCGGGGTGGATTCTGCGCACCAACGGACGGCGGCAGATTAGGGTTAAAGAAATTTGATGGATTCGGATCCATCGGTGTGGTTGTGGTAGTGGGTAAAGAAAAGGTAAATGGAGAAATATCGACTTCGGAGTCGATAAAGGGTACGCGGACTAAACGGGCACTAGAATCCCGTGTCCAGCCTATCTTGCGCTAAAAAGGGTTAGTACAAGTGGCAGCGTTGACTTATAATTAGGGGTAATGAATGCGGTGTTTGCTTTTGAAAAAGGGACGGATTTTTGAAAAAATGATGCGACAAAACAAATGCAGCACACAACCCTAGAATCTAGTGGTCACCTAGGTCCGGCTCTAGACCGCTCCTAACTGCCAAAAGACAAGTCGCAGGATAGAATCCTCCACTGCCTCTTTGTCCCCCTGTGGCCGGATAAGTGCCAGGTAAGTGGGAAGGTACTCCACTACGTAAGTAGTGGGCCTAATTAAAAACCACTAGCCTTAGACACACTCGCCTTAGGCACCACAAGAAAACGCGGATAAGCAATGAATTACCCACGGCCTTCTCTTGTCCTAATTGAGCGCGACAATCCTTAGAGTCTTCTCTAGATTTCTTTTAGTTAATGAGGGTAATGCGGATGCAAGTTTTGCGATTTTCGGGGCCTAGGAAGGGTAATGAAATCCCCACCTAATTTGGATTTGGCCGTGCCCCTTAAATTTCCGTATTATAATGCAAAAAACCAAGAAATCAAAATCACGCACAATTTTAATTTGCAATTTGCGGCGCTGCGATTATTTGCAAAGAATCCTGCAGCAAAGTGTTAGTTGGAGCTAAAAGAGGAGAGAGGAGAAGTACAGAAGTCACCTGAGGCAAAAATTTTGCAGAGAACCCCCTAAGAGGCCGTGTTTCCGCCGCAATAGCCCTCTAATGCCGCCCTTCCGCGGTCGAATTATGGGAACACTGCACCAAACTTCTTCAGGGAGCTTCTGTGGACTCCCACTGCTCTCTGGTATTTTGCAAAAAATTTCTTCAATTTCCAAACAGCTCCAGATTTCCTTGCAATGAACAACAGCAAATCGTTTAGGGTTTGCACGAATTTTGATCTAAAAAACAACAATGGAATAATTCTTTCAATTCAAACTATAATATGAAACGAATTAGCGCGCGATCCCCGGCAACGGCGCCATTTTGATTTAATGATTTTTCCCGTTGTGTTTGTAGAAAAATTGTAAAGAAATCACAACCAAAAAATATTTTGACCGCAATCAAACTACGGTGTCAATTGTAGTTCATGAATGAGTGCGGATCGTCCACAGGGATTGCACGATTCGTTGTATTGATATGCTTGAATTGAAAAGTTAAGCTAAAATAAACGAAAACATGATTCAAGAGTATTGATTTTCAAGTGTCACTATTCTATTCAAGAATCAAGAAAAAAAGATAAACAATCAAGAATCGGTGTATCGATGATATTTCCAATCAACAATCAAGAATCTAAAAGAGGCTCGTAGGAATCGATAGGATCAATAGACGTGATGTAATCTAAAGATATCGTGTTCTTATCCTTCGAAGGATTGATACTAGATCGATGATCATCGACGAGAGTTAAGGCTTTCTTGATGAAACTAGGGTTCATCTTTTAACCCTTGTTCTTTCGTCGATATCATTCCTTTTCTAGCCTCTACCAAATTCAAGAAACGATCGTAACTTCCCAATTTCGAACGATGTCAATCAAGAAAGCATCGAAACAAAATGGGTCGTCGTTTCTTGAACTTGCTAGGGTTTACAAAACTCGTAGGACTCAAGAATCGATTAAAACTATGTTACATCATCATTCTATTGACCGTCTCGACTCCTCGACGAGCGGAGTATTACTCAAACATCACAACAAGAATTATAACTAGAATTTTAGATTGATTCATGATGCAAGAATTTAAAGAAAACAAGATAAAAGAATATCACCTTTATTTATCTCAACAATTTTGATTACATTCGCTTCAAGAACTACAAGAGGAAGAATCTAAATTGTTGATCGGGCGTCGCTCGGCTTCGTGAGTCGTGGATCGGCTCGGATCGCTTGCTCCGTTGAAGATCGGCTCCGCTCCTAAAGGTTGTAAGGCTTCTTGCTTAATGGGTACTCGGGATCTTGATTTTTAATTGGAATTAGGGTTAGGGTTTCCCACAAGCTCTCTCACTAAACTTGTGGAAGAGGAAGAGGAAGAAGGAGAATGGCTAAAAATGAACTAAAATTGAATCACACCCTCTCTTGGATGTATGATATGTGATGATATATGATCATCTTCCTTGAGTCTAGGGTCTTATTTATAGAACTCCCAAACCCTAGGTTTAGGTTTGAAATGGTAGTTCCTTCCAAAAGTTTGTTGAGTCTTCTAGAAGATAGTTTGTTATGAGCTAGCTTAGAATTTAAGCTAGGTTTAATTAGGCTTGGAAACCCTTGTTTGCTGATCTGGCAGAAACCCCTGGAGTCTTCTGGAAACTGAGATACATTTCTGAGCAGTGGGCCCTGAGAGAAGCATTATGGTACAAAGCTGAGTTGGTGATGTCATCAAGTAGCCGCGGAACCGCGGCACAAGGAGGCTATAGCCGCGGTTCCGCGGCCATATGGGGTCCTTGATGCTTGGTTTTTCTTCTGTGGGCTTGTACTGTAGTTTAGAGCTTTCTTTGATATGTTGATTTGCAATTGCTCCTTTGTAATGATACCAGATTTGAAGTTAGTGAGTTGACGTATCTTTGAGCGGTGTAAATTTGAGCGAGCTTCTCCTTTTCCTGCACAGACTTCAAAACACGGGTTGCGACATATAGAAATATTGCGATGCCATGCAATGCAGTCAATTTCCCTAGAAATGCCGGTTTTAAGGTTTAATACATGTAATCTGATAATCTGTGATAGATTTGCTAATATGTGAAATACGGATACCGAACACTTCTATATGAATGCAAATGATGAGGACATTACCGGCTAAAATATGCAATATTTTCGACTGATCAGTTCTCCATCAAATTTCTTTAACACTACTCTGCCACCATCCGCAGGTGCGCAGAATCCACCCCGCATCTCTCTCCAAGAGAGATGTTACTCTATGCGAGGTCATTTTTCGACCTGTCTCACCATTCCACCAGCTAATGGGGACAATTTTGAAATCAAACCATAATACATCAATCTTCTACCAAAATATCACGGTCTCGAGACTGAAGACACATATGTCTTTATTACCAAATTTGAAAATATATGCGCTGTGATGGGTACTTCACAGCTTTCTATGGATGCTATGAGATTACATCTTCTCCCATTCACTTTGTGCGATATAGCCGATGTTGGATATAGTGCCCTCAGAGTCAATTATTGGATCGCAGGCACGTGATTGCAATGCTTGAGGGAGGACCTATACCGGTAGGACAGTCTTACTCGAGAGGTTTGTATACTATCTGGTTTGTCTTTATCATCGTGTCATGCTTTAGGTGACATTGTAGTTCACTATTACACGTTGATAGAGAATAGTATGCTACCATGGATTGTCTTTATCATCGTGTACTACTTTAAGTGACCTTACAGGTCGCTATTACATGCTGATAGAGCCCTTAGGATTCTTGCTTGACGACCAACAGTATGATGGCGATCATATACGTGAGAGCTGGGGTCTATAAGCACATCCTTAAAAGGTCCCTAGTCGTGGGAGTTTCGAGACTGGGCATCGATACTCCATTAGTAGACTAGTGTATACAGTCGAGACCCCGACGAGGGGCGGTGGCCGGTCTCACAAGCCATTGGTGTCAGTTGGTTCACCTAAGATGTATACAGGTGCTCATTGGGTTATGAGTACACCGGACAGGACTCGCCGGGAACATGCTAGTTGGTATTATACCTGACGTCAGATAGCAGTTCCCTGGTGACATGTGTATAGGTTAGTTCATCGACCTGAGATCGTCATTTGTCTCGTGTGAGTTCCCACTGTGCTTTGATTACTACCCTACCACGGCTCAAAGGAGTCGTGCAAACAGGTTTTAGTTGGGTACAGTCCCGAGCCACATGGAGGCAGTGAGCGGATCGGCAGGGGTTCGTCTCTCCCGGTATTGGGGGTGAGGTCGCGCTGTGTCTAGGAGAGCCATTACACGAAGTCCTTGGCTAAGGCAGGAGATTTACTGGTAGGTATTCCAGTAGTATCTCAAGGTGTTCTGGGATACACTCCGACACGACTTGTACCGTTTTTGGGGGTCTGACTTTTACCAACCCCCTAGGCCCGCCATGCGATGCTCATAGACGAACGGACCGGACTGTATGGATATTGTCACTAACAGGCTCAGTAAGGTGTCAGGATGAGTTCGCTCATCGACCTCCCTTTTGGTCAATACCTGGTAGCCCATTACGTACAGCTAGTACCTTTGACGTGCTAGTGGTTAAATCCACAGCCAAAGTATTGACGAGTCTTTAGAGTCCCCCACAGACAGTTTCTCAAGTTTCGGGCGAAACGATGTAGAGGCCGTATGATATATGGAAGGGTTCGATCATATACGTGCGGTATTGCACGGATCATGATCGGACGGATCATACTAGTGGGCTTTGGTTTAAGTCGGATCCTAGTATTAGATTTGTTGGATTACTTTAGTCTCATCACATTCACATTCGGTCGGAATGCAGATGCAGGTATGTATATACAGGTGAGGGGTATCCTTGTCATCCGTCATGAGTTTACTTTAGATGTTGCCGTATCTTTTGTTGGACCAAACATTTGGATTAATGTTTGGATAATGGAAATTGTGAGCTAGAAATCATCATTTTATGCATTAAATATGACATGGACATATATGGTGACTCATGGTCTCTTTTAGTGTGTATATGTCACATTTGATGTTTGATTTGTGATGAAATGATAAGAGGAGAGAGAGAGGGACTGCCATGAAGAGGCTAGCTCTCATATGACTCTTCTCACTCTCTCATTTTATTAGACATCACATAAGAAAAAAGAGAGCTCTTCTTCTTCTTCTCTTTTCTTCTCTTGAGCTCATAACTTCCATTAATGGCAACACCTTCAACCTCCATCCAAGCAATGGATGCAAGAGACAAAGTGATCACAAACATTCTCTACAACACCTTGGACACGTCGGCTAGCACACTTCGTGCCCGAGTTACTTCGGATGAAGCGGGAGCCCGTAAAAAGACTCGTAGATGTGGTGCCTTTCTGGCGAGGAGATCGAGACCGGAGATGCCGCGAGGAACTTGGGATGGTGGCCAAAGACCGAAGGATATGGATCGATCGGTATAGCCTTTCTATCCCTTTTCTAGATAGCTAGTTGTAGGTTAATGGTTCAATCCGGGTTTTAAGCATATGATAGCGCCGGTTTCTAGTTTGAAAAAGTTTTTGTTTTCCGCATTTTGGCCTCGGACAGACGGCCGGGGCGCTACCGTAGACTTACAGACGAGAAGTGGCTTTATAATACAGCCGCACATTCTATTTCGAACTGGGGAGAATTCGTAACAGCTTTCCTAAAGAAATTCTACCCTAATCATAAAACAGCTCGAGTCCGTAGCGAAATAAATCAATTTACCCAGCTTCCAAATGAACCATTCTCGAAGTATTTTGAACGCTTCAAGGATCTGTTAGTTCAATGTCCTTATCACGGAATTCCTAGATGGGATCTGTACAGAATCATATATGAGGGCATTAATCCTATAACAAAACAGACCCTTGAATCCATGTGTCAAGGCACCTTCATGAATAAAGATGATGGTGAAGCCTGGAGATTTTTGGAAGATTTCGCTGAAAGAACTTTACAGTGGGAGAGTGTAAACCAGTCATCGTCTAGGGGTAGTATTCATCAACTTTACGTTTCCATAGGAGTTAGAGCTGAAATGGCAGCAATGCCAAAAAAACTCGAAGCTATGGAACATAAATTTTTAGCAGGCTCCCTAAATCAGATGTCACTCTCCAAAACTGTCTGTGGATGTTGTTCTGATCCACCACATCTTACGGAAGAATGTCCTTTAAATTCACCGTTTCAAGGTCAAGAGCATACCAATGCTGCTTTCCAATAAAGACCTAGAAACGTTCCGTATTCTTCCACTTATAATCAGGATTAGAGGAATCACTCTAACTTTGCTTGGAACCAATCACAAACTCAAAACACGGTTCCAAACCAAAATAATTTTCAAAGGGGTCCTCCACCACAACAGCAACCACTTCAAATAAGTCAGCACCCCTACCAATCACAAAATTTTCAAAATCCGGTCAACACACCTGCACCATATAATTCTCTGCAGTTGACCGGTACTGATAACTCCTATTCACTCGAACAAACCATAAATTTGCTCCTGACAAATTTCATGCAAGTTTCGGCTGAGATGAAGTCTTCCTTCGATAAAATCCAGAAAAACTCTGACTCCTAAAGTGAGAGAATTAAATCGATGGAAGCACAAATTGCACAATTAAAAGCCGAAACGAGTGCAAGAGAGAAAGGGAAACTTCCAGCTCAACCTGTACCAAATCCTAGCCATTTATATCAAGTGAACACTATCACCACGTTGAGATCTGGAAGAGTGCTTGACAACCATGTCAGTGAAGAGATTGATAATAATGATGAATCAATCGATGATACCCCGGCTGAGACTTTTCCTTCCACTTCCACTTCTACTTCTAACCCCAGTTCGTCTACCCCACCGCTTTCTTTCGAGCCTATTCTCCATTTTCCCCAAGGCTCGAACCCTCAGCACACTTCTTCTAGTCCACCAAAGACGATCCCCACTCCTATTCTTGGATCTTTCCTACCCACACGATCTTCTCCAATGTTGGACTCCGCTCTTATTGCTAAAACTTCTTATCCGAATCGGTTAAGGGGAAACAGACCAAGTCCGCAAATGGAGAAGATCACTGAAATCTTTAAGCAAGTTAACATCAATATCCCTCTCCTAGATGCTATACAACAAGTCCTGGCTTATGCGAAAATTCTCAAGGACTTGTGCACTAGGAAGAGGAAGACTCAAGTGCCAAAAAAGGTGTTCATGTCGAGTACTGTAGACACACTTTTCCCCAACAATTACCTAGAAAACGTAAGGACCCTGGCTGTCCTATAATTTCTATTTCTATTGGGGGTAAACACTTTAACCGTGCTCTACCTGACCTTGGCGCAAGTGTTAACCTGCTTCCTTACTCGGTTTATGAGCAGTTAGGGTGGAGAGTTGAAACCAGCTCACTGCACTCTCCAGATGGCCGACCGATCAATCACCAAACCTAGAGGTGAGCTGGAGGATGTGTTAATAAAAATTGGGGAATTTGTATTCCCTGTGGACTTTATTGTTCTCGATACACAGCCTGTAGTGAACCCACGGAATCAAATTCCGGTGATTCTTGGTCGCCCTATTTTGGCCACTTCAAATGCTGTAATCAACTGTCGTAATGGCTCTATGACCCTATCCTTCGGGAAGATGTCAATTGAGCTGAACATTTACAAGTTGGGAAGTGTACCCTCCGAACCTACTGCTCAAGCATGTTCTGTCGAATTAATGGACGTTGACAGCAGCGAATTTGATCAGCCTCATGATACTGATCTAGACTCTTTTCATATGTTGTTGTTTGACCCAACTATGTATTATACACATATGGACTCTTCCACCGAGTTGTCCGGGTCAACATCTAACACTGATTATGAACCGTTTTTGGAGTCTGAAGATCACCCCGCACATTTTGATGATATTATTCTTCGGAGAATCGATGAAAGCTTTGAGGAAATTTTCGCTGATGAGCTCGCATTTTTAGCAAATACGGGTGTTGAGATGAATCATCTCCCAAACAAAAAAATTAAACATCCACCCCTTCTTCTGGACTATAAAGAGAATGCGAGTAATCCATCACAATCACTGTGTCGTCTCTCCAAATTGAGACGCAATCCCTCTTCTTCACACCACTTAACTCTTCCCCACTCCTTCCTGGCTCCATATAACATGTTCTTCCACCAACCGATGCACTACACTGATAAATTCTTCGAATAGTTGGTGTTGACTTCCGGTCTTTGCAAAGCTTGGCATTGACCAATAATTTTGACCCCCTCTTATGATTTTAAAAAATTAATATTGTTTGATTCAAGTTTGGGGGGGGTATAATCTGGCTCTTGAAAATAAAAGTTGTCCTAAAAAATGGTGAGCCAAAGAATAAGTTTGGGGGAGGATTTTCACGATCATATTTCATGTCCCCGCTAATAAATTTTCCTCCCAAGCTTACAGGTTTTTGAGATTTAGCAGAAGACAACAGTGAGGACACTGTTGAAAGCAAGTTTGGGGGAGGTTTGTGCTTATTTACACATCACTTTGCATCATACTTTGCATAAGCACAAAACATATAATAAAAAAAAAATTGGACATAAATAAAATAATAAAAGATTAGATAGTGAAAAATTACATCCAAAAGATTAGAATAATTTAAGAAAACCAAGAAAGTTAGAAGTTTTCTTAAACGAGCTAGTAATAAGTAGTTATGAGCCGTTGTCTCAAGGGTTGGTAAGATGAAAGAAGTCACTAATCTGAGCATAAAAAGAAGTCTGAAAAATAGTTTCTATTCTGGAAGCCAAACATTTGAATGTTGATACCCTACTATACGCACTTACACATGTCTTGAAACTCGGGATAGTAGAGGATACCTTGAAATGCTCTTGTCTAAAAGCCAAAGTACAAAGAAAATAATAAATGAAGCATAAAAAGATAAAATGGTGAAGAAAAATGAACACTGGTTTTATAATCATCAAGACAGCATCAAAAAAATATAGCGAGGGTGCTTCATCACCTAGTGTCTTAGACCAACTGGTTTGGGAGTCACTGCTAAGCCTTAGGTGTTGCAAGACGAGGAAAATACTAATACACCTAATAAGCAAGCACATGAGTAATCGGTCGGTTAGTACCTCAAGAAGTATTAACGGTCGCATGAAAAATGTGTGAGCAAATCCATCTAAATATTCTTCGATTAAAAAGTACTGAGGTAGATGGACAAGAGTATGATAGCTTGAATTGAATTCTCCGAGTGTAGGGATGTTCTTTACACACACGTAGGGTTATATGATCGATATTTGGAAGAAAGGTAGGAATGAAGAATAAAGACAATTTTTTATTGAGGGATGATGTGATTTCTAACATCTTTTCATGACTATTAAGATAGGGCTCATGACAACCGAAAAGCTAGCGTAGTGGAAAACTATAATTTTCAAAGTCTTTCTTTTACAATTCTTATCTTTACATGTAATTTTCACGGTCTTCCTTTTATTATGGGATTTTGTGGGTGCAATCCGCTGAAAACCCTCAGTAGACAACACTCCTCCTACTAGGGACACCTAGAGGTTTAAAGGCTTGTTGCACGTACTAAGTGCAATCGTGTTGCCTACGAAAATGTGCTAGCTAGTCTTTCTTTTTTTCTTATATTTTCTCCTTCTCTTAAATAAAAGATGTTTGCTCGAGATGACCAAAATTAAGTTTGGGAGAATTTGATCAGTCAAAAATATTGCATTCTTAACACATCAATTTCCCTACTTTTTGTAATCATCTAAAAGTGTTTGGTATAAATATAGCATATATTAGCAATTCGTCTGCAAAATATCAAATAACATGTGTTATACATTATAACCGGCATTATAAGGGAAATTGTGTGTTTATTACTATACGCGTGATCTTTTTTATATCAACACTTGTCTCGAGATTGTGTGCAGGAAATTCTCCAGGTTAAAAAGCCGGAACTGCTAAAAGTGCTGATAAAATACATCAAGTCCAAAACTTAAGATCTGGCAGTAAACTAGAAAGAATTATAAGATTTCAGACATCAGAAAATAACCATGAAGAAAACATGAAACAATACAGAAATTTCCATGCACTGAGTCCACCAAACGGCCGCGGATCCACGGCCGAGTCAGGCCGATCCGCCGTGGATCCGCGGCCGAGTTAACTCGTTGGCGGTGGAAACTTTTTGCAGAGGCTTTATTTTAACGGCAAAACTTCTTTAAGACGCTACAAAGTCCCTGGAAATCTCCAAAAGCTTCCCTTCTAACAGCCAAGCTTCTTGTGCAAGTTTGATACCTACCAAACTTCTCATGCAAGCTTCATAACAACCAAGCTTCTAGGGGAAGCTAAAGGAAAAACTATAAAAGGGCACCTATGGCTTCATTACAAAGGTTGTTGTTGATTTGCTCATCAATTAGGAAAAAAATTCTAGCAAAGATCCAAATCAATTCAAACCAAATTGGGTGACACAATTTGAGCCAAATCAAGATTCATCGGGTACCGACTCAAGCAAGCCTTCAACGAGCCTTTGAAGCAACGCCGATCTTCATCCGAGCAAGAGATCCACTACGATCCACGACTCAAGAAGACTGAAGCGAAGCTAGTTTCGACGATTTAGTTCTTCCTCAAATCTTGTAATCTTTGAGTGAATTGTACCTAAGCGTTGATTAATTAAAGGTGAAAATTCTTAATCTTGCTTTTCTTTACATTCTTACATTATGAAGAGTTATAGATTCTTGATTCTTTTCTTTTTCATGATCTTTGAGTGAAAACTCCACTTGTAGCGGAATCGAGATAATAGGTAGATGATGATGATGAAATTCTTGAACAATTCTTAAGTCTTATGAGTTTTGTAAACTTTAGGTAATTGAATCATCGAAAACCTAATTTGAGCGAGATCGCTTTCTTCGCTCCAAATTAGAGATCAACGATCGGTGATTTAATTTGCTAGAGCCTAGAATTTGAATGATAATCAATGAAAGGACAAGGGATGATGATGGAGAAACCCTAGTTTCTTCAATAGATCCCTAAACCTCATTGATCGTCATCGATCTAGCAACAAATCTTCAATAGATAAGAATTAGTACTCATTAGTATTCATCATCACTATCAATTGGATCGATTCCTACAAGCTACTTTACAAATCTTGATAACTAAATTGATTGGGACATTTCTTGATTCTTGATTCTAGATCTTTATTTTCTTTATGTTTCTTGAAATGAAAACTCACAAATCTTGAATCAATTTTCTTGCATTTTCTTTTATCTTTTCTTTTCAACTCAAATAAAACGATTTCGAACAAATCACACTTTCTCAGTGGACGACCCGCTCTCGCTAACGAAACTACAATAGACACCGTTATTGATTGCGGTTTATAAATTTCTTTGGTTGTGAAACATTTCCAAACACACACGAAGATAAGATCAATCATATGACACGCGTCCGGGGTCGTACTGGGGGAAGGCGGAAAGTTTCGGGAAGCCGTGTCAGTTTCGCCACGTGGCGGCGTGGCATTGGTGTAGCTGTCGCGATTCCCGAGATTCGCGCTGGTACGCTTGAGAATCCGGGTCCTTGAAGATTTTGCTTAGGGTTATAGAGAAGGAGATGGTGGCTCCTTCGGCACCGCTTTCTTTTGAGATGATTAGGCGCGTGTATTTGATCGAGGAGATCATCTACTTTGGTGATGTCTCCTTGTACGACCAATCTCTGGCCGAGGATGGGTACCGGGGAGTGGTTCAGTGCCTCGAGGATCACTTTGGTCGGCTTCTCCCTAGGCGGTCATCCCTACTTCAGATGTTGATGTACGGGATCTGGAAGAGGTCCCGTGTCTGGATAACCCCTTCACCGAGGAGCTTCTGGACGAAGCGCTCGATAAGGTGCGTTCGATCTTCCTGTTCGGCCTCATCTCAAAGGCAAGGCACGACCGATCCTTGGCACTCATTCTGGAGTGTTTCAAGATGAGGTACATCATGGGCCAAGGCTCAGCGGGCGGAGCGTCGGGTGCCTCTGTGGCGTCCCGGGTCCGCGCGCTGCGTCGGCGGGAGCGGGCTATTGTGGCTAGGGCCCGGCTGACGGAAATCTACTCCGAGTATCACCAGGAGTACTTCCTTAATCCCGTTCCACCTTTGTTGTAACTTTATATCTTTCTGTAAGGTCATAGGCATCCATTTCACTGGTACAGCTTGAGCTTCTCGGCGCTGTAAGGCCGTGGAAACTTGTGCCCGTCCGCGTCTTGCAAGCGGTAGGCTCCACCGGGAAGTACCTCGGAGACGAGGAACGGACCGTCCTATTTCGAGAAAAACTTGTGCAGCCTGCCTTGATCGAAGAATTTGTTTCGCCTCAGGACGAGGTCTCCGGTCTTAAAGAAACGATGCTTGACCCGTGCATTGTAGTATCGGGTGATTTGTTGTTGATAGGCGGCAGCCCTGATCTGAGCCCGATCTCGTTTCTCCAACAAAATGTCTAGGTTGGTCCGTAGTGCCATGGTGTTTGATTCGTCGTTGAAGTGTTCGACCCGGTGACTGGGTAGCCCAATCTCCGCTGGGACCATTGCCTCGGTCCTGTAGCAGAGGCTGAAAGGGGTTTCCCCGGTGGGGGTCTTTTTTGACGTGCGCAGGGCCCATAAGACCCGGGGTAATTCCTCGACCCAACTGCCTTGGCGTCCTTCTAGACGGGTCCTGAGACCTCGAAGGACGTCCCGGTTAGCAACTTCGGCTTACCCGTTGCATTGAGGATGTGCGACCGCGGAAAACTTCATGAGGATATGATATTCATTGCAGAAATCCTTCACTTTCTCATTTTTGAAGTCCGTCCCATGGTCGGTGATGATACACCTCGAGATACCAAACCGGAGTACCATGTTATTCTGCAGGAACTTGATAGTCGTGGCGGCATCGGGTTTCCTGATGGGGACGGCCTCGATCCACTTCGTGAAGTAATCTACCGCGACAAGGACATACTTGTGGCCGCCCGTACCAGTCGGGAACTGGCCTATCATGTCTAATCCCCACTGGGTGAACGGCCATGGGGAGGTTAAAGCAGTCATCACGGTAGCCGGAAGGCGAGGTATACTTCCGTGGTGTTGGCAACTTTTTCATCACCTGACGAGCTTTTGGGCGTCTTCGTGAATAGTTGGCCAGTAGTACCCCTGGAGCAATACCTTCTGGATTAAGGTTCGGGGCCCTCGGTGTGCGCTGCCGACCCCTTCATGGATCTCACGGAGGACGTAGTCGGCTTCGTGGGGGTCGACGCACCGGAGCAGGGGCTGAGTGAAGGATTTCTTGTAAAGGTTCCCATTGCTCCAGACGAAGTGACGGGCTTTGGCCCGGAGACGGCGGGCTGCTCGCCGATCTTCTGAGAGCGTACCATCCTTTATGAACTCCACAAGGGGCTTCCTCCAGTCTTGGTCATCTTCCTGCGCTGTGTATACATGGAGTATTGTCGCCCCGTCTTCCACGTTGGGCCGTGGCAAGGTCTCAAAAAGGATAGATCGCTTGTTGTTGGCCGAGTAGGATGAAGCCAGCTTGCTCAGGGTGTCGGTATGGGCATTGAGCTGCCTGGGTATTTGCTCTACCTGGACTTCGTCGAAGTTCTTCCGAAGTTTTCTTACCTCGGCCAGATACTACACCATTAGAGGTTCCCGAGCCTCGAAGTGGCCGGTCACTTGGCCAACGACTAGGGATGAGTCACTGCGGATTCGAATTATTTTCAGCCCCGGCTCGGAGGCCATGCGCAGTCCAGCCAGCAGGGCCTCATACTCTGCCGCGTTGTTTGAGGCCTTGAATCCGAGCTTTAGAGAGTACTCCATTTTCGCCTCATTCGGGTCCCAAATGATGAGACCGGCAACGCAGCCTTCCTCGGTTGAGGGCCCGTCAACGTAAATGACCCACTCAGGGACTGAGTCGGGTCTCACCACGGTCGGGCGTTGAGCCGCGAGGGTCGGCGCGGGCTCCGGTTCCTTACTGGGAATGGTGCACTCGATGATAAAGTCGGCCAAAGCTTGTGCTTTGATGGCCTGCCTTGGGCGGTATTTTATGTCAAACTGGGACAACTCCCACCTCCACTTTTCTAAGCGACCCGAGGATTCGGGTGAGGTAAGGATAGCCCCCAGCGGGCGTTCGGTAAGAACGAGGATGGTGTGCGCCTGGAAGTAGTGTCGCAGCTTCCTGGAGGCCACAATGAGTGCCAAGACGATCTTCTCTATGGCCGGATACATTGTTTCTGCGTCTTTGAAGATGTGGCTCACATAGTATATCGTCTTTTGCACTCCGTCGACCTCTTGGACGAGCACTGAGCCCGCCGCTTAGTCGGATACCACCAGATATAGTGCTAGCTCATCTCCTTCAACTGGTCGGGTGAGCAGCGGTAGCGTCGCAAGGTGCCTCTTTAATTGGTCAAAGGCGGTTTGGCACTCCTCTAACCATTCAAACCTCGGGGTCTTCCTTAGATCTTTGAAGAATGGGAGGCACTTCTCCCCAGACCTCGACATGAAACGACTCAGAGCGGCTATCCGCCCTGTTAGTCGCATGATCTCGATGTTGGTCTTGGGCGCGGCCATGTTGAGGATAGCGTCAATTTTCTCTGGGTTAGCTTCGATTCCGCGGTGGGTGACTATGAAATCGAGGAACTTTCCCCCGATGACACCAAATGCGCACTTGGCAGGGTTCAGCTTCATTTTGAACCGGTGGAGTACTTCGAAGGCCTCACCTAGATCCTTGGTGTGATCGACCGACGAGACTGATTTGACGAGCATATCGTCGACATAAACTTACATGTTCCTACCGATCTGCGGTTTGAACATGTGGTTGACCAATCATTAGTACGTAGCTCCAGCGTTCTTGAGGCCGAAAGGCATCACCTTGTAGCAGTATACCCCCCGGTCCGTTGTGAATGCGGTAAGATCTTCGTCTGCCGGATTCATACAGATCTTATTGTAGCCGGAGAAGGCATCCATGAAGCTCAATAGCTCGTGGCCTGCCGAGCTGTCGACGAGCTGATATATCCGAGGCAGGGGATAGTTGTCTTTGGGGAAGGCCTTGTTGAGGTCGATGAAGTCGACTCGCATGCGCCACTTCCCGCTTGACTTCTTGACCAGAACTACGTTCACCAGCCACTCCAACTAGGGTACATTCCGAATGAAGTCGGCGGCGAGGAGCCGATCCACTTTGTTTTCGATAGCCTTCTGTTTGACCGGGACGAAGCTTCGCTTTTTCTGCCTGACGGGTCGAGCCGTAGGATCAACCCCGAGCTTGTGAGATATGATTTTAGGGTCGATCCCAGGCATGTCAGCAGGCGCCCAGGTGAACACGTCGGAGTTGTTCCTGAGGAAATGAACCAGGTCATCTCGCTGAGTTCCTGTCAGAAGCGATCTGATCTGGACAACCTTTTTGTCGCCCCCTTTCTACCAGGGGGACCTCTATCAGTGGTTCGACCGGGGTTCCTCGGACCTCTTTTTGCTCATCTCGAGTGTCCAGAGAACCCTTGATGTCGCATTCACCCTTGACATCATCGATCGGCTACTCAGGCTAAGATGTTGCGGTGAAGCATACATTTGCAATCCGCTGGTCTCTATAGACCCGACCCATCCCGCCCTGATCGAGAGGGAACTTCATCGCCAGGTGGTAGGTCGATATCTGGGCCCGGAGGGAGTTCAGCGTTGGGCGGCCGAGAAGGATGTTGTAGGCCGATGGGATTCTTGCTATGATGAATTCCACAGGCACTGTTCGCGTGCGGCCGGCCTTCCCGACGTTAAACTGCAGAGTGACTACCCCTGCCACCGGGATGGAGTGGTTGGTGAATCCTTAAAAGACGTGGGAGGTCGGCCTTAGGTCTGCTAGGGTGAGCCCCATGCACAGAAAGCAGTCGTAGAAGAGAATGCCCGCTGATCTACCCGAGTCGACCAGTAGCCTGTGCACCTCGTATTGGTAGACCCGAACCGTAATCACCGGAGGGTCGTTGTAGGGCAGGGATATGTCGTGGAAGTCTCCGTCATCAAAAATGATCGGCTCGGTCTCCATGGCCTTCTTCTTCGGGTGGTTGCTGGCCTCCATGGCTGGCGCGGGGTGCTGAGTCTCGTAGGAGCTCAACGGACCCCCCGCTGACATGACCATGATTTTTGATGAGCCTCGGTTCCCTTCGGTGAGCTTCCTTATGCCTCCCGGCGAGGTCTTTTTTGAGTTGCCATGGCGAGTATCGCATGCGCGACCCCGTCGAGGGAGGGGGTGCCGGTCATACCTGCGAACAGGCGAGCTGACCGCCACCGCCTCGGGAGGTACAGGGGTGCGACGAGACTCGGGGCGAATCTCTCTGGCGTAAGACCTCGGAGTCAAGCGAAGCGGTGCCTGCCGGGTTATTGAATATGTCAGCCCGGGGGACCTGCGGTTGTTGGGAACAGCGAGGCGATGATCGGTCGTGCCTGCACAGGCGGAGCCTTCTCTCCCTCTGTAAGGGTCTCGGTCCCGAGGTGGGGGAGTGGCAACCTGGGGAGCTTGCCCCGTCGTTTGGACACGGATGAGCGCGTCTACGACGGGCGCGAGTCGATCTATCCGAGCGGCGAAGTCGATGATGGTGTTCGGAGGAGGAGATTCGTCCGCGCCTTCGTTGTGGGGGAGGTGGCGGCTAGTGCTTGGATTGTCGCGATGATCGCTCACCATTGGGTTGGGATCGGAAGATGAACTTTTTGTTTTTGTGGAATCAAGATTTCCCACAGACGGCGCCAGCTGACAGATGTCGGATCATGTCAAGATGTTACCTTCCGTTGATCTGCTGATGGCGGCGATAGACGGCTGAGGTTGGATCTGGAGACTGGCTCCTAAAGCATGTGGATCTCAATGGGTTTGAGGTTGTTTGGGCCAAGCTACCTGCAAGGAAGTCCCGGGGTGGTTGTACCACCGAGGACCCTTCGACGGTCAAGTTAGAGAGAAAATCCGAGCAGAGTAACGGCTTAGTGGAGTAAAAATAGCTTACTTGAACCGTCTGAAGGAGGGGTTTATGTAGCAGTGGCAGCAGGCAGGCAGGCACGAGAATTACGCCGGCCATTACACCCCCGACATCATGCCCGCTTGATAGGCAGGATCTCCTATTAATGGCGAGATAAGCTCGTTAATGGGGGATCATGATGGCGTGGAACGCGGGATGTGGCCGGCGGATATCTCGTGCATGGCGAGATTCGCAGAGTGAGGCGGTTGCGCCTGCGAGTGGTGCCGTTGGTCGGTCAATGAGACCGAGGAAGATGACCTCGACGGGAGAGCTCGCGGACGAGCGGGAGAGCCGAGGTATCTTGGTTCTGCGGTAGCCTGGAGACAAGATGATAGGGCCGAGGAGGCCAATTGTGCAGGGGGCTCGGGGATGAGCCAACAGTTGTTTGTTTGTAGGACGGGCATAAGAGTGGCCTGGTCGGCCACTGTAGGTCCTTTTGTGTAAGCTTCGGGACACGTTACCTGCCATGTGTCGTCATCTGGGAGATCACCGATATCGAGCATCATCAGAAAGAGTATCCTGCTATGTAAACATGTGTATATATGAGGGGTAGGTCATTACCCCGTGAAATTTTCTAGCAGTATGTACAAAAAAAGGAATAAAAATGACGTATATAAAATTCATGGTATTTTCATGTAAAAGTGATATTTAAGTTATTTAACATTATATTTTAGAGCAAAAATTGGTTCTAAACATTTATAATGGTGTTACAAATATTATGTAAAAGTTGGATGAACCATATGTAATTAAAAAGGTGAGATTTTATAGTTTAGAAGATTTACATCGATACTAACTTCACTTACCGATATTTGTTTTGAAAAGAGATTTTAGAGAAGAAGGAAGATGATGAGAGGGAACTTACTTTTGGATTTTGTTAAAAAGAGAGAGAGAAAGGGGTTGAGGTCGTCGTGGCGTCGCGGAGTCACTGGAACTTGCTCGATTCCTCGCCGAAAGTTGGTCTTTTGCTAACTCCTCTTGTACTCTTCTTGTGCCTAGAAAAATTTAAGGATTTTGGCTAGAATTTTTAGAATGAGGAGGGGCTAGGGTATGTAGTTATATTTATAGTGTGGAATTAGGGTTTTGGAATTGAAAGAATAAAGTAAAATGCATTAAAATTAGATTTAAAGATGAAATTGAAGTCTCTATTTAAATTCAGAGAAATCAAATAGTGCAGGAGTAATGGGGATAGGCCAAGGGTTTTGTGTGCAGAGCACGGGGGCTTTTCACCTATGGATGACCGTCAGCGCCGGCCCATAGAGTGATCTCGCCGGTCCAATTGTAGAGGGGTGTCGGTGGATTCTCGCCGCGTGTCCATCTCTCTGTTTATAACATTATGCACATGTTTATTTTCCCTGACTTTTCATTTTTTATGTGCAGTGCATGTGTAAACTTTTGGGCTTCCAAAAATTTAAAAGAAAATTGAGAAAAAAAATAATGTGCCTGATGGGATTTGAACACAGGGGCTGCATCACAGGAGTGCAAGGCTTTACCAATGAGCTATAAGCTATTTCTTGCTGTTCTTAAACAAAAATAACTTATAAAGTGTACTCAGGCTTGCAAACTCCATTCTATACATTAATTTTTAAAAAAATCATACAGTAAAATCAGAGTCGTTACAATAATTATTATAAGGGGAAAATACAACTAATGTATATAAAGGTAAGGAATGCTATGGACATGTGACACAAGAGAAGATTTGCTTGCGACTGAAATTTTATTATTCATACTTTCAAAAAGTACAACTGAAAAAGAAGGACATAGACATACTGCTATACATTGCTTTAAAAGGCCAAACTAAAACTAAACTAACTAAATCCAATCTCTACCTATTTGGCATACGGATATGACTGTGCCAATCTAGCGCGGTGAGCGTTTACCTTCCTCGCAAAACTGTAGTAATGGGATGAGCCTGGGATGTTCCGGCGATAGAGACATGGAGGAGTGCGTCGTACGCAACGGTAAGCTTCCCCTCGAATATAGAGGGTTTCTCCAATAACCCACATGTATGGACCATATTCCTTCGGCTCCTTTTTTTCTGTCGTGGCCTCATCCTCGGGCTCCTCTTCCCTAGCGGGAACCTCCTCTCCTTGGTTCTCTCCCACAGGTTCTTCTTCCGCTGGATTCTCTTCTTCAACTGGGGCTTCTTCTTCAGCTGGGGCCTCTTCTTCCGGCCCATCTTCTATAGAATCCTCCACTATGGAATCAACTTCTTCGGGATCTTCCTCGATTGGTTCCCTTTCTGCTGGGGCTTCTTCTTCCTCGTCCTCCGTGTCATTGTTGGAGATAAAAGTAGGTGTTCCTACGACCCCGTCGTCTAAATAACCAAGTGTAGTATCGAAAGTAATATCTGACACGTTAACCTCGACAGTAAAGGATACGGCTCCTAGATTGGGCATGACCAGAAAAGAAAAGGCCATTGTCAGAACACGGAATGTTAAGGAAGATAAAAAGAATAATGAAAGATGTATAAAAACGATATAAGTTGATAAGATTTACAAACATAATAACTTCAGTTAATGGCTTCATTTTAGTACATTGAGGACCTGCATGGGCCACCACTAAACCCTGCCATGCCCTGCTTCCCAAAAGTATGGAAACAGTGACGTGCCAAAGTCCGCAACCTAACCGTGTCAAGTGTAACGACTTTGAACTCCTGGTACAAATGTAATATATTCAAATATATAGAAAGGGTATTTCAGCCTGATTATGAGTTATAAGTTATATTTGTGCAATAAAAGCAAGAAACAACTTGTAGCTCACTGGTTAATATCTCTACTACTGTGTCATAGACTGCGTGTTCGAATCCTATCAGTCCCAATTATTGTTAATATTTTCTTTTTAACTTTTTGGAAGCCGAAGAGTTGCACGTGCAACACACGGAGAAACGAAAAGTTTCAGAAAAAACAAATGGGATAAATGAGGAGTTAACACAAAATAATACCCCTGCCCAAAGTCTCGAGCCACGTAGCCCCCATCCGACCGCCCAAACTCACCTTTTGACCACTGCAGGCGGTTGGATCGGCCCCAATCGCCTCGTCTCTTTGACTCCCCTTTACTCCTCTGTATTATTTGATTACTCTGCATTCATCAAGAGACCTTTCACTTCACCATTAATCTTATTTTAATTCATTTTAATTCCAATTCTTTAACTTACACACCCTCATCCCTACACTATAAATACATCTCATCCCCTTGATCTCCCCATTCTGAAAAATCTCTATCAAAATTCTTTCAAAATTTTCTAAGTGCAAGTGGAGTCAAGTGGAGTTAGCAACCAAGTTCTTTTCGTTGAAGATCGGAGTTGTTCCCGGAGCTACCGTGATGCCACAAAGACTTCTCCCTCTCCCTTACTCTTTTCTCGACACTCTAAAACCATAAGTCTCTTTCTCTCTCTTTCTTTTCATCTCAAACCAAACTCTAAAACTATTCGACTAAAATGGAGTTAGGTTGGGTAAAACTTATTTTAATAAGTTTTTGTCACTTTTACTATGTCACAGTTTCCACCCTAACTCTTCTAAGCATCATATCACAATATTTCATCCAAATTATTTTTGAGTTGTTCATAATTTTAGGCTAAATACACCATACAACGAAATTTCATCAAAATACCATGAACTTTAATTATAACCCTTTGTTCGATAATTAGTCATACATGCATCTAGAACATTCACGGGGTAACGACCTACTCCACACACACACTTTTGATTCATAGAACGATATTTGGTTAGAATTTTTCATCTAAATGAAACAATTTTCAATAAAATACCACCACTTTATAAAAAAAATATGTTTTTAATCGTTATTTTTAAATCCTTTGCAATTGAATCTCTACAACCTTTTTAGCGGAACCAATCTATGGATGGTGCGGGTTATCGCACATTCTTAGGATAGTAGAGTGAGATACATAACTCCTCACGGAGAATTCGATCTCGAAAGGAAATGAAAATATGTTTTTAAAGAAATACGACTTTTTTAACAAATTAAATCATTTGAAAATTTTCATAAATCATAAATCCGTATTTTTCTATGAAAAATAATTTTTTGAAGAATATATTACTAAAATGAAAATTAAAGTTACAAAAAAATACCACCAAGTTTCCAAAAGTATAGTTTTCATACAAATACCATAAACTTTTAAAATCTAGGGTTTATCACTAAAATACCACTAAAATTAAAATACATGTTCATAAAAACTTTAAATAACGTAAATCACCTTCGAGATTTATTTTTTAAACAATATTAAAGTATTTTTCATAAAATCCCCTCGAGAAATGCAAACAATATAAATACAATATAAACAACAATAATAAGCGTCATGCCCCGCTTCCCAGTGTACGAGTAAGAAGACGCGACGAGGCCCGCTACGTATTTACTCAGAAGTAAACACGCTAAGCGTAACTAAGCAATACAATGTAAATATACACAAGAAGATATGAAGTGTAAATGAACAGCAACTTTTATTTATTAAACATTTCTTTACAAGTACAACTGAAAATGTAAATACAGGAATGGAAAGCTATACCTAAACAATGGCATGAACTGAAAATAAAATATATACAAGTATCTAGAGCTCTGGGTCGATGGCGAACTGCTCCAAGTCTTCAGTACCGGGCTCGACCTCCAGAGAGTCCGACCCACCTGACAACATTCCAAAGAAAGAAGAGAAGGAATGTCGTCAGCAAACAATCGCTTGGTAAGTCCCAAAGAAAAGTAGGAATAGAATAGACAAACAGATAGGAGAATAAAACTTTTGTATTGTAGTTTGTTATGTTAACGCAGTTGTTTGTAGCTTGGTACAGAATATGCCAGTGTATACGAGAGGAGTCCAACTTACATCGTGGACTTTGGTAACCTGTAATATAAGGCTCCGTCGATAAAACCACAGAACAACGGTAATAGATGTATAGTTATGTCTTTTAATGGCCATCTCATGCCACTTTTAACACATTCCGTACCAGTCTACCCCTTTAAAACCCCGTAATATTTATTGTATTGTTTGTATTGATGTAATAACTGGTTGTATTCGACTTTCCGAAACTATGATATCATGTAAACGGAATGGATATAAATGGATAGTCATGTAAAAAAAGTATATCCATGGTTCGGTTCAGTCAAGTCAAGTTGATATAGATTGAATTCTGGTATAAATGGATTCATGTTGAAATGGAGTTATACTTGAATCATATTCAAGGAAAGATTGGATTCAGATTGTTTTCATATTAGACTGAGACTCTGTCTGAGTCAGACACTTTAAAACGAATTGAAGTCCTGAATTAGTTTTGATGTTATCGGTAACTGCTGCACATGGACGGCGGGATTTGTGTCTTTTTCCAAGACAATTACCGTATTGATAATATCGTTTTTAGGTTGTCTACCTTAGATAGGAAAGCACCCATATTTTCCGGCTCCCCGAGGCTCAAGAGAACTGGTCCCGCTTTAACATATATTTACTAGGGTCCTTGTTGTAAATTAATATAACTTGAGGGGTTTTATGAAAAATAGTTTTGATATATTTTCAAAATACACCTCAAGTATTTAATTATCGTCTTTAGGGTTTTCATATTTTTAGCTTTTATAAATTAACGTTTTCTAGTTAATAGAACCTAGATTTCATTGTATATGGTATTTTAGTGTAATATTGGAATTGTATTGATTTGTAATGGTAGTTTAATGAAATTTGTGATTCCTTTGATTAGAAAAACATTGAATATATATATATAATATATATAAAGTAGGTATTTTGATAATATATATATATATATATATATAATAAAAATAAATTTTATTTATTAAGTAGAAATCTCATATTTCTTAAAAATTGCATTAAAAATTCCAGCGAGATCGGATGCTCCATGAGGAGGTCTGCATCTCGCTCTACTAGGCCCGAGGATGTGCGAAAACCCTCACCATCCCGATCGGGGTTCCCTAAAATGGGTTGTAGAGGTGCGTTTGCAAGAAATTAAATAATACACTTTTAAAGAAAACGGTTTTTGAATGTTTAGCGTATTTAAATGTAAACTCGTATTTTCCAACAATCTAATATTCCAAAAGTCATCGTGCTATGTCAAGAATGAGTGTTGTGATGAGGTAGGTCATTACCTCATGAATTTTCTAAAGGTAATATGATCGAAATGAATAAGCAATGTCGTATGTAAACATGATGGTATTTTACCGTAAAATTTAAATAAAAGTTGTTTAACATTATATTTTGAATTGAAACTTGTTCCAAATTTTATTTAATGGTTAATAAACAGTATATAAAAAGATGGTAAATTTGTTATTAAGAAAAATTGCATTTTTGATAAATTAGAATCGGAAGTCGGAATAACTCCGCTTCTGATGAGTTTTGAATTGAGGATATTTTAGAGTAGAATGAGAGGAGGGGAGAGGGGACTTACTGATTTGTAGAAGAAGGAAGAGATAGAGGAAGCTTGTGGAATCATCAGGGAGTCGTTTCGTCGCCGGATTTGTCCCGAAACGTCGCCGGAACTTCGACCTTGGCTAACTCCACTTATACAACTTCTTGGACTTGAAATTTTTAGAGGGTTTTGATACTAAATTTCAGAATGAAGTGGGCCAAAGTGTAGGGTTGTATTTATAGGGAAAATTAGGGTTTAGGGTAATGAATTAAGAATTAAAAATGTGCATTAAAAATGGATTAAATAGGGGATTTATCATTCTCTGGATAAATGAAGAAAAATCAAACAGTATGAGGGAAGTGAGGTAGGCCAAGAGGTGCTAAGGTTGAAGTTTTATAGCATTTGCTACGGTTGGACCTGCGGCGCCGGCCCCCAAGAGCATCTCGCCGGTCCAAATCCAGTGGGTTGGGCTTGGATCTTTCCCACGTGTCCCTGTCTGTTCATATATCATTTCTCATATGTTTGTTTACTTTGTGACTTTTCATTTTATATACATTGCACGTGCAAACCTTTGAGCTTCTAAAGTTTAAAAGAAAAGTCAATAAAAAAATATATGTGGCTGGGGGGATTCGATCACAGGGGCTACGTCACAGCAGTGCAAGACTTTACCAATGAGCTACAGGTGCTTTCTTACTGTTCAAAAGTCAAAAGCAAATTAAATTTATAACTTGTGCTCAGGCTTAGGTGCTCCTTCCTGTATTTTGAAAAAATTCTGTACAAAAAATTTAAGGTTGTTACATTCTACCCTCCTTATAGAAATTTCGTCCTCGAAATTTATAGAAAGAAAGTGTAACAAATTCAAGAAAAATTTGGTGATAGAACTATTTGTAGTGCATGAAAAATATTTGAAAGAACGAAAGAATGCAAAAGTTTTAGAAAGATTGAAAAAGATGTAAGGAAATTACCAGGGTTACCTTGGTCTTCAGTCTCGGCTTCTACGGCCGCTAATGTGAAAGCCTGACACCGTGGTACATTCCTCCTAGTTGAAGGCACATTCCTCTGTCTTTGGGGCATATTCCTCTGCCCTCGAGGCATGTTCCTCAGTGCCTGATGGAATTAACGATTAGGCTATACAGGAGGTCCACGTGAAGGTGTAGCTGGGAGAGAAAGACGAGGTGCAGGAGCCTGGATAGCTGGCCGCTTGATTTTAATGTCAGAATAATTTATAACCGCAATCAAGAACAGCGTCGCTTGGTAGCTAGCCGGTGAATACGGGTCGGTCCACACGGATTTTGTGAATTTCCTAATTGTTCTTACGAGTTAATTCCGATTGTTGTCGGATTGATTAAATCTAAAAACTAAGTTAATCTAGATCTAAATCTTGCTAGGGTTAGGTTTAGGTTAAGTTTGGAAATGCAAATATTTCCCACCGTTTTCAATACCCAAATTAAGATCTCTTTAGGAGTTATGGTAATTATTAATAAAGGGGATTGGTACCATCGGGAAGAAACGGTGTTTCTTCCTCTAAGTTCTTGTCCCCTTTCTTAATCCTTATCCTAACCTCCATAGAAAACGCGCTCAACTGGGCCTTTATACTACGGTATCACCGCTACCTCGTGGGATAGGGTGCCGTAAGGAGCAGTGTGTGCATGTATGCATGGAGTCCTAATAATTATATGTGATGGGCAAGAAAAGGGTGAGAGATTTTCATCTCTCAAGCCTTCCCCAAAGCTAACCCTGACAAGCGAGGAGACTACTCGCTCATTAGGGAATTGAAGAACATATCTGAACTATCTATCTAGAGCAAGGAATTAAAGATCTAATTAGGGCAGATAAGAAATTACCTAGGGCAGATAATAAAATTAACTAGGGCAAATAAAAAGAACTACTTACAACTTGATGAACTCCAAAACTTGAAAAGAAATCTGAATTTTATTAATGAAAGGAGGCATGACATAATACAAGTATTTGGGTCTCTATTTATAGGACATACAAAACCCTAGGTTTACAATCGCCGCATGTATACTTTTACAAAAATACCCCTAGGAGGACTAGTCAGCGCCGCCAAGCGTTTTGGTAAATTTTTCGCCACTACGGGCTATACCCGGCCGCGGAACCGTGGCCATAGGCCAGGTTTGGCCGCGGTTCCGTGGCCAAATAGTAGGCTTGGATGCTGCAATTTCTTGTGCTGGTTCTGGGTGTCTTTGTCTTCCTATTTCTTTGGTTGGTTCTTCACAATGTCGTCTATTTCTCTTCCAGATCTTCACAGTGAGTAATGTGGTGGACTTTTACTATTTGCTTCGTGTCGAACTCTTGAACCTTGCGCTGCCTTGTACTTTGTGAACTGATCTTCGTGTAGGCTTGATCAAGATCCTTCTATTTGTTAGTCGTAGTCTCACTTTTGCATCGTCTTTTATCTTTTTCAATGTTTTTGTTCCGAGAACCTGTAGCCTGTAACTATGTAGCAGACATGGGTCAAAAGCACCTGTTTATTTGTAAAATGCATAAGAATAGGGAATATAATAATGCAAAATTATGGTATGAACAAATACCCCCAAACTTATCTTTTGCTCGTTCTCGAGCAAACCTAGTTTAATTCTCAACAAAAACCTAACCTCACTTTCGCAGGGAATCGCGATTGCACTGAGCTCGTGCAATAAGCTGTTAAACCTCTAGGTGTCCCAGTAGGAGGAGTGTTGTCTCCTGAGGGTTTTCAGCGGATACTACCCACAAAATCCTATCAATTAGGCCCATTAACTTTTATTTTCCAATTAGGTTTTCTAACAAAGAAGTCTATTATCTTCGACTTAGAAATCATCCACCCGTATTCTTCATACTTCCTTATCATTTAACTTAAGATTATATATGTTCTGTAGACTTACTTAGCTTTTAGTATCTCTTAAGTTTTCCTTCTAGGGTTCCATCTCAACTTAGGAATTTTTATCATCTCTATTAAACATATAAGTCTTATTCTTCATTCCTATCTCTTATCTAAACCCCAATCACATACCCCTACGTGTGTGTATAAATCACCCCTACACTTGGAAATTCAAATCAAGCAATCATACTCTTGTCCGTTGTCCAAAGCACTTCTTAATTGGTGAATTTTTAGGTGAATTTTGCTCACACATCCTTCATGCGACCGTTAATACTTCTTGAGGTACCAACGACCGATTACAAAATGTGTTTGCACATTAAGGCGTAATTTCTAGTCTTGTAACACCTAAGATTTTAGCAGTGACTCCCAAACCAATTGGTCTAAGGCACTAGGTGATAAGGCACCCTTGCTAAATATTTTTCTATTTTTGCAGCCTTAAGTAATCACAAAAACTAGTGTTCATTTTTTTATTATCTCTTTATTCACACTTGTATTTTTATTTTAACTTTTTTTTCGTATTAAGGATTTTAGACAAGAGCATTTCAAGGTCTCTTCTACTATTCCAAGTTTCAAGGTTCATGTTTGTGCAATCTGTAGGGTATATATTTTCAGAATTTAGACTTAAGCTTACGAATTATTTTTCAGACTCACACTTTAATAAAAACATCAATACTCTTCCTTTATCTTGACTTAGCCCAAGAAGTGAACTCGAAATTTGCCTATTTCTAAATAAACTACAAAGACATATACTTTTTACCGTTAAATTTTAAGAAAGGTTATTTTTAGAGTTTTTAATTTACTAAGTATAAGATCTAGTTGCTCCTAACTAGTCAACCTTTTTGTCAAACTCAAGTCAATTATAGCCAAAATTGAATACTTTAATTTTTATAATTTTTAAAATTTTCAATTTTTATGGGTTTTAAAATAAGTATGCAAATGCAAAAATATACACATGAATGCGAAGAAAGAAGGCTTACCAAGCATACCCCCAAACTAAAACTTGACAGTGTCCTCACTGTCATGCTACACCAAGAGGGTCAAAATGTCGGCACTCCCCTGTTTATTTATTTATAATTTTTTTTTAAATTTTTTTTTATTGTTAAAAGAAAAAACAAATATATATACAAAAAGCCCCCCCCCCCAAAACTTCATTGAAACAATGTTAAACGTCATTGCCAAACTTTGCAAAGACCAAACGTCAACACCAACCAGTTGAAAAATTTATCTGAATAAAGTATCGGTCGGTGGAAGAATATGATGTACCGATCCAAAAATAATTGGAGAAGATAGAAGTGGTGGTATGGAAAGTGTGGAAGTGAATAGATAGGAGGTGATGATGAATCAAAACGAGAATGTGAATGATCAGAAATCAGTGGAATATTGGCATTCTCGTAGCTTATTAAAAGAAAAGGGGGTGGTTCAACTTCTAAAGGAGGAAGTTGATTATCCACACAATCCCCAAGATGTTTCTGTGGATCCTTTATTGACTTGGCATCATCCATCATATGCATATGATATTCAATTATGAGGGAAGTAATCTCCTCGATGTCCGCCATAGTCCAGCCGAAAGCTTGCCGCTTATCTTGTAAGACCATTAAAAGGGATTTCTCTTGCTCGAGGGCTAGAGAGGCCGATATGATAATGGGAAAGGTCTCATTCTCACCTAGGTAAGTATATTTAAGGTGAGACGGCAAGGGTTTGAGTTCGAGTTTCGGAGGCGAAACAATCAAAGATAAAATTGGGGAATCTACCACGAACTCAAAAGACTCCAACACTGGTTCGAAATCACTGCAAACAACCAAATCGGATGGTTCAACTAACTCATCCAAAAATTAAAAGAACTAATATTCGGGCGGTGAGTCGTCAAAATCATCCGAAAAAGTGAAACATTCATAATCAATATCGGTTGTGTCAACTGTGTTAGATTCAAGGAGGGACGCACTAGTGGCGTCAAAACTGTTGTCATCAAACAGAAATCTTTCAAGCTCGCAGTCCTCCTGCGTGATTTCGTGAATAGAGCAAACTTTTCGTGTACTAGTTTTAGGCACGGGGGGCAGACTTCCTATCTTGTAAATATTGAACTCACTAGACATCTTCCCGAAGGATTGAGTCATGGAGCCATTGCGACAATTTATTACGGTATTGGAAGTAGCCAAAAATGGTCGACCGAGGATCACCGGCAACGGTGCCATTTGATTTTAATGTCAAAGAATAATTTATAACCGCAATCAAGAACGGCGTCGCTTGGTAGCTAGCCGGTGAGTACGGGTCGGTCCACAGGGATTTTGTGAATTTCCTAATTGTTCTTACGAGTTAATTCCGATTATTGTCGGATTGATTAAATCTAAAAACTAAGTTAATCTAGATCTAAATCTTGCTAGGGTTAGGTTTAGATTAAGTTTGGAAATGCAAAGATTTCCCACCGCTTTCAATACCCAAATTAAGATCTCTTTAAGAGTTATGGTAATTATTAATAAAGGGGATTAGTACCATCGGGAAGAAACCGTGTTTCTTCCTCTAGGTTCTTGTCCTTCCTTTCTTAATCCTTACCCTAACCTCCATGGAAAACACGCTCAACCGGGCCTTTATACTACGGTATCACCGCTACCTCATGGGATAGGGTGCCATAGGGAGCGGTGTGTGCATGTATGCATGGAGTCCTAATAATTATATGTGATAGGCAAAAAAGGGGTGAGAGATCTTCATCTCGCAAGCCTTCCCCAAAGCTAACCCTAATAAGCGAGGAGACTACTCGCTCTTTAGGGAATTGAAGAACATATCTAAACTATCTATCAGAGCAAGGAATTAAAGATCTAAATAGGGCAAATAAGAAATTACCTAGGGCAGATAATAAAATTAACTAGGGCAAATAAAAAGAACTATTTACAAATTGATGCACTCCAAAACTTGAAAAGAAATCTGAATTTTATTAATGAAAGGAGGCATGACATAATACAAGTATTTGGGTCTCTATTTATAGGACATACAAAACCCTAGGTTTACAATCGCCGCATGTATGCTTTTACAAAAATACCCCTAAGAAGACTAGTCAGTGCCGCCAAGCGTTTTGGTAAATTTTTCACCACTACAGGCTATACCCGGCCGCGGAACCGCGGCCATAGGCCAGGTTTGGCCGTGGTTCCGCGGCCAAATAGTAGGCTTGTTTCTTGTGCTGGTTCTGGGTGTCTTTGTCTTCCTATTTTTTTGGTTGGTTCTTCACAATGTCTTCTATTTCTCTTCCAGATCTTCACAGTGAGTAATGTAGTGGACTTTTACCATTTGCTTCGTGTCGAACTCTTGAACCTTGCGCTGCCTTGTACTTTGTGAACTGATCTTCGTGCAGGCTTGATCAAGATCCTTCTATTTGTTAGTCGTAGTCTCACTTTGCATCGTCTTTTATCTTTTTCACTGTTTTTGTTCCGAGAACCTGTAACCTGTAACTGTGTAGCAGACATGGGTCAAAAGCACCTGTTTATTTGTAAAATGCATAAGAATGGGGAATATAATAATGCAAAATTATGGTATGAACAAATACATTTGATTTTAATGTCAAAGAATAATTTATAACCGCAATCAAGAACGGCGTCGCTTGGTAGCTAGCCGGTGAGTACGGGTCGGTCCACAGGGATTTTGTGAATTTCCTAATTGTTCTTACGAGTTAATTCCGATTGTTGTCGGATTGATTAAATCTAAAAACTAAGTTAATCTAGATCTAAATCTTGCTAGGGTTAGGTTTAGGTTAAGTTTGGAAATGCAAAGATTTCCCACCGCTTTCAATACCCAAATTAAGATCTCTTTGGGAGTTATGGTAATTATTAATAAAGAGGATTAGTACCATCGGGAAGAAACGGTGTTTCTTCCTCTAGGTTCTTGTCCTTCCTTTCTTAATCCTTACCCTAACCTCCATGGAAAACACGTTCAACCGGGCCTTTATACTACGGTATCACCGCTACCTCGTGGGATAGGGTGCCGTAGGGAGCGGTGTGTGCATGTATGCATGGAGTCCTAATAATTATATGTGATGGGCAAGAAAGGGGTGAGAGATATTCATCTCTCAAGCCTTCCCCAAAGCTAACCCTAACAAGCGAGGAGACTACTCGCTCATTAGGGAATTGAAGAACATATCTAAACTATCTATCTAGGGCAAGGAATTAAAGATCTAATTAGGGCAGATAAGAAATTACATAGGGCAGGTAATAAAATTAACTAGGGCAAATAAAAAGAACAACTTACAAATTGATGCACTCCAAAACTTGAAAAGAAATCTGAATTTTATTAATGAAAGAAGGCATGACATAATACAAGTATTTGGGTCTCTATTTATAGGAAATAGAAAACCCTAGGTTTACAATCGCCGCATGTATACTTTTACAAAAATACCCTTAGGAAGACTAGTCAGCGCCGCCAAGCGTTTTGGTAAATTTTTCGCCACTACGGGCTATACCCGGCCGCGGAACCGTGGCCATAGGCCAGGTTTGGCCGCGGTTCTGCGGCCAAATAGTAGGCTTGGATGCTGCAATTTCTTGTGCTGGTTCTGGGTGTCTTTATCTTCCTTTTTTTTTTGTTGGTTCTTCACAATGTCTTCTATTTCTCTTCCAGATCTTCACAGTGAGTAATGTAGTGGACTTTTACCATTTGCTTCGTGTCGAACTCTTGAACCTTGCGCTGCCTTGTACTTTGTGAACTGATCTTCGTATAGGCTTGATCAAGATCCTTCTATTTGTTGATCGCAGTCTCACTTTTGCATCGTCTTTTATCTTTTTCACTATTTTTGTTCCGAGAACCTGTAACCTGTAACTATGTAGCAGACATGGGTCAAAAGCACCTGTTTATTTGTAAAATGCATAAGAATGGGGAATATAATAATGCAAAATTATGGTATGAACAAATACCCCCAAACTTATCTTTTGCTCGTCCTCGAGCAAACCTTGTTTTATTCTCAACAAAAACCTAACCTCACTTTCGCAGGTAATCGCGATTGCACTGAGCTCGTGCAACAAGCCGTTAAATCTCTAGGTGTCCCTAGTAGGAGGAATGTTGTCTCCAGAGGGTTTTCAGCGGATACTACCCACAAAATCCTATCAATTAGGCCCATTGACTTTTATTCTCCAATTAGGTTTTCTAACAAGGAAGTCTATTATTTTCGACTTAGAAATCATCCACCCGTATTCTTTACGCTTTCTTATCATTTAACTTAAGATTATATATGTTCTGTAGACTTACTTAGCTTTTAGCATCTCTTAAGTTTTCCTTCTAGGGTTCCATCTCAACTTAGGAATTTTTATCATCTCTATTAAACATATAAGTCTTATTCTTCATTCCTATCTCTTATCCAAACCCCAATCACATACCCCTACGTGTGTGTATAAATCACCCCTACACTTGGAAATTCAAATCAAGCAATCATACTCTTGTCCGTTGTCCAAAGCACTTCTTAATTGGTGAATTTTTAGGTGAATTTTGCTCACACATCCTTCATGCGACCGTTAATACTTCTTGTCACGCCCCGCTTCCCAAAATACGGAAAACGAGGGATGACTAAGCCAGCCATGCTCCTACGGTCAAGGAATCATCCCGCCGTAGTCACACTTCGGCTTCTAGCATTACATGGTAATCAGTAAATAAAGCGCAGTGGTAAAGGAATCACATCACTAATTTATTACATTAATATTCCATTGTTCATAAATTACAGATAACAAGAACAAATACTAACCAAAGTCAATCTCACGATCACTTTTATGGAAAGCGGTAAAGATAGGAAGTACACCAGACTATATCTCCGTGAACTCGAAAGGTAGATCTGTCTCCTGCGCTGGTCCTTCCACGGGATCTGAGCATGCATACTCAGGTCGTCAGAGCGACACAATAACAATATTATTATAATAAGATAGAACAGGTAAAGGAGGTAATACCAGTGTAAGAACAATGCAAGTAATCACTGTGTCACTATATGATGCAGAATATGTTCTGTGTCCCTATCGGTCTCTAGGTCATGTTTGAAATCACATAGTGGAAGGAGGATCATGTTTAACAGGAGTCTCGTACATACCCGAGACAACGGCCCACATGCCCGGGACATAACCCTGTCAGCCGGATCGCTAGATCCTACCCTACATGTATCAGTATCACTGTTCGAATGATCATCCTCTAAAACACGGTCCCGCTAAATACGATGCTCTTTCCACTTTGATTTCCCCTTTTCCCCAGGTTCTCACTAGTTATGATCTTGATTTAGTCGTGTACGAGTATACCAATGGCACGGTTTTATCACTGTTCACTGTATTAATCACTGTCACGAATATTCACTTTCCATTGATGTACTCGTCACTCCTAAACCAACATCTATCACGCACGATAATGCAATGTCCACACGCACTAACACTGAGTATATGGCAAGGGTATGATATATGTATGCATGCTACCAACAAGCTCTGTATGTTATGAATCAACATGCCTGTCATTAACTTACATAAATTGCATAAATTAATACGTTAAGAATTCGGCACAATGATACAAGTAAGATAAATATAACACTCAGTCAGCAATTCGTCAAAATTTTTTTCAGTTCAATCGGGATTCCGGTTTTCAAGATATAACTGTTTCATTTTAAGTGCTCGCGGCTGGAAATTCAGTTTCAGAACTGAACGTCCGTTTCGCGACACGAATTACACCCAGTTGGGCTCAGAATTTAGCAAGGTTACAGTTGAATGTAATCTAGGATTTTTGATAGAGTATTCAACGCAACAGACGGATCCTCAATCGCATCTGTACGTTGAACGTTATACACTGTTTAACCTCAGTATGTCATTTCTGAATCTGTTCTGGACAGTTATACGTTCTGCCCTTTTAAATACAGTTTAAAATAGCAAACGACAATGAAACAGAATGGAACCACTTGTTTTGTTTAACAAACAGAATTATCTTTAATCTACTGTAAAGTTCCATAACATACGATTTCAAGAAACACAGTGACGCACATTTTGGTACAGTACACGATAAACAGAATCGCTCTGGACTGCAGTCCAGAGTCGCATTCCGATCTAATTATCATCACAGTTACAGAACAGAAATCATTAGAATTTTATATAAGGTTAAAGTTCGTCGAGTCATCTTCGATTTAAGCCCTCGAACGCATCATTCCAGTATATATGTAATTTACGGTGATTTTATTCATTTTCAGATATGAGAAAAATATTAGTTTTAACGGCATATTTGGGGGTATCAATTTTTATCTCTAACAATCGTATTTTCCAGCGAGATTCATACACGATATTTATCATCAAATGGGCCAACGGAAAATATCAGTTTCCGTCAAAATAAACTATTATATTCATTGGAGACTAACATCGAACACTTAGGTCACATAATATATCGGTAATCGTTAAATTCGTAAACCATGTGATTTAGGTTTGTACCACTATTCTATTAGCATGTAGCAAGTAAACACTTTCCTGGAAAATGTCTCGGGGTCGCACGGCAGCAACGGTGTCATGAACGCGCGATGTACGCCGTAAAACGAATTGCGCGAGCTTGGATCGAGATGCGGATTTTGCGTCGGAGTTGCCCGGAGCCGTTAAGTGCTTGCTGGAAGTATAGAGTGGTGCTCTGTGGGTCTCCCGGGGTGTGCTGGGGTCGGCGGCGGTCGACGGCGGTCGCTCCGGCGACGTGCACAGTGAAGCTCGCAGTGATCACTTGGTGTGGGTTTTGGAGAGAGAGGGAGAGCAGTGGGGGGTCGGGTTTGAAGTGATGAGGATGGTGCTGAGGATGTAGAGGGTCGCAGAGGTGGTTCAGGTGAAGTGGGGGTTCGTCGGTGTCGATTGCAGGCGGTGACCTTGGTTGGGTGTGAGTGGGTTTGGGAGTGCAGGGGATGCTTGGCAGGGGGCTCGGGTTGATGAAGGGTGGAGTCGTGGAGGGAGAAGGTTGGTGGAGGAGGAGTGATCGAGGGTTGCCGAGGGGGTTGTCGTCGTCGAAGGTGGAGGTTGCAGTGGGTTGTGGGATCAGTGAGGCTGGGAGTTGGGAGGGCTCGGTGGATGTAGAGAGGAGTTTGAGAGGTTGTGAGGGATGAGGAGAGTTGGAGACGAGGGGTTAGAGGGAGTCGTGGCCGGGGTCGCGGGTCGTGGGCAACGGCGAGGGCGACGTGGGGAGCTCGGGGACGTGGGGTCACGAGAAAGAAGTGGGCGGGAACGGTTTGTAACGAGAGGGAAGGAGATGAGTTAATGGGTCGGGTAAGGTGATGAGGAAGCGGGCTGCTGAGCTGGGCCGGGCCCGTTTAAAAAAATAATTCCCTTAAAAACTGAAGTGGGCTGAGTGTTGAGAGTGGGAAAGGGCCGGGCTCAATTTAGGGATTTTATTTTAAAGGTCTGTGGGCTGAGGGAAGCTAAGGAAATGAATTGGAGAAATTTAAAGGGATGGGCTGGGGTTTTTTATTTAAGTTTGGGCTTAGGTGTTAATTGGAAAATAATTCTAGGGTTTTGATTAGTTAGATCTTGAATCTCGAGTAACCAATTACAAACGAAAATACGAGGAAAAATCAGGAGACAATCGGGATTAGGAAAATACAGGAAAAATTTATAGCTGGAGAACGGGGATTTACATCATACCCCCCTTAACAAAAATTTCGTCCTCGAAATTTAACATGGATACAAGAATACAATGTACTAAACAAAGAGATGTGGATAACGATCACGGATGTCTTCCTCCCGCTCCCAGGTGGATTCTCCTGGGGAACGACCGCCCCAAGACACTCGGACTAAAGGAACGATCTTATTCTTCAGCACTTTCTCTCTGCGGTCGAGGATGGTAGTAGGCTGCTCTTCGTACGATAAATCGGTACCCAAAACTAGTTCTGAATGGTCCAGGACATGGCTCTCATCCCGAACATAACGCCACAACTGTGATACGTGGAAGGTATTGTGCACACCAGCTAGCGATGGAGACAAGACGAGTCGATAGGCCACCTCTCCTACTCGCTCTAGCACCTCAAAAGGTCCGATAAAGCGAGGACTAAGTTTTCCCCGACCTCCGAACCTGATAACTCCACGAGTAGGGGAAATCTTCAAGAACACATGATCTTCGACTTCGAACTCAAGTGCTCTCCTGCTGGTATCTGCCCAACTCTTCTGTCGATCCTGAGCCGCCTTGATACGCTGTCTGATCATTTGGACTTTGTCGACTGTCTGAACAATGAGTTCGGGGCCCAGTAATCTTCGTTCTCCCACATCATCCCAACATATTGGGGATCGACACTTCCGCCCGTATAGTGCTTCAAAAGGGGCCATCTGAATACTAGCCTGATAACTATTGTTATAAGAGAACTCGACTAGATGCAGATGGTCCTCCCAGGAACCCTGAAAGTCCAACATACAGGCTCTCAACATGTCCTCGAGCGTCTGAATCGTACGCTCGGATTGTCCATCCGTCTGTGGGTGATAAGCTGTGCTGAAATTAAGGCGGGTACCCAAGCTCTCCTGTAAGCTCTTCCAAAAGTGTGACAAGAATCTGGTGTCCCGGTCTGACACAATGCTGACTGGAACACCGTGAAGTCGTACAATCTCCTGCATATATCTTTCTGCCAGTGATTCTGTCGATTGTCCCACTCGGAAAGGTAGGAAGTGTGCAGCTTTTGTGAGGCGATCGACGATAACCCAAATGGCGTTATTGCCCCTAGGGCTCCATGGTAAGGCCGTCACGAAATCCATAGTAATGTGCTCCCACTTCCATTCCGGTATCGGCAGGGGTTGTAACAGTCCTGCTGTCCTCTGATGTTCTGCCTTCACCTGCTGACATACCAAGCACCTGGATACGAACCTCGCAATTTTCCGCTTCATTCCGTTCCACCAAAAGTGCTGCTTTAGGTCCTGATACATTTTCGTACTTCCCGGATGCACAGAATAAACTGAACTGTGGGCTTCAGCCAATACTTCTTCTCGAACATCTTCCTTAGGTACGCAGAGTCTGCTACCGAATCTCAGAGAGCCATCTTCATGTATAATCAAATCCGTTCTCAGTCCAGCTTCCACTTCCTCTCTGAACTTTTGCAATCGGGGATCATCCGCTTGTGCAGTCTTGATGCGATCCACCAGAGAAGATTGCACCTGTAGCTGCCAAAGTTGACTGAGTGCGTTCGGCGTAACGACTTCAAGTTCAAGTCTCTGAAAGTCCTCAATAATGCTCCTCTGATCGGTCAACATCATGACCGCTGGCTTGCGACTGAGCGCATCTGGTACAACATTCACCTTCCCCGGGTGATACTGAAGGTCCAAGTCATAATCTGCCATCAGCTCTAGGCATCGACGCTGCCTCATGTTTAGTTCCTTCTGAGTGAAAACACACTTCAAACTTTTGTGATCTGTGTACACCTCCACTTTCTCACCCAATAGATAGTGCCTCCAAATCTTCAATGCAAAGACTACTGCAGCTAGCTCTAAGTCATGTGTATGGTAGTTCTTCTCGTGGTTTCTCAGTTGTCGAGAGGCGTAAGCAACCACTCGGTCGTGCTGCATTAGAACACAGCCTAAACCCTTCCCTGAGGCATCACTTTGTATCACCAAACCACCGGAATCATCTGGTACAGTAAGAATAGGCGCCGTGGTTAACTTCTGCTTCAGTGCGTCAAATGCCTGAGTGCACTCCTCTGTCCACGTAAACGGTACGTCCTTCTGTGTCAGCCTCGTCAATGGTTCCGCGATTCTTGAGAAATCTTGGACGAATCTCCGATAATAACCTGCCAATCCCAGAAAACTCCTGATCTCAGCCACTGACCTCGGCGTTGGCCAATCTCTGATAGATTCTATCTTTACCGGGTCCATCGAGATGCCTTCGCCCGAAACAATATGTCCCAAAAACTGTACCTCGTCGAGCCAGAATTCACACTTGCTTAGCTTCGCATACAGCTTCTCTTCCCGAAGAATTCGTAGGACCGTGCACAAATGTTCAGCGTGCTCTTCCCGGGTCTTCGAGTAGACAAGTATGTCGTCGATAAACACAACGACAAACGTGTCCAAGTACTTTGCGAACACCCTGTTCATCAAGTCCATGAATATTGCTGGAGCATTGGTAACACCGAACGGCATCACAAGGAACTCGTAATGTCTGTATCGGGTCCTGAAAGCCGTCTTGCATACATCCTCGGCTGCTATTCTGATTTGATGATATCCAGAACGGAGGTCCAACTTCGAGAATACCTTGGCTCCACTTAGCTGATCGAATAGGTGGTTAATGCGCGGGATTGGGCACTTGTTCTTTATTATGACCTTGTTCAGCTCCCGATAATCTATACACATTCGCAGCGATCCATCCTTCTTCTTTACTAACAGAACTGGTGCACCCCACGGTGAAGCGCTCAGCCGAATAAATCCCTTCTCCAAAAGTTCTTCAACCTGCTTCTTCAACTCCGCCAACTCAACTGGTGCCATTCTATATGGGGCTCTGGATACTAGGGCTGTACCTGGAGTCAAGTCGATCGAGAACTCCAAGATTCGAGGAGGTGGTAGACCTGGTAGATCTTCGGGAAATACGACCAGAAAGTCCCGAACAATTTCTGGGACTGGGCTCTTATCAATCTCCATAGCTGTCATCTCCTTAGGCTTTGCTCTGTATTTAGCTGGCTCCAAAGATTCGCTCCCGCCCTCGAAAATAAACTCCGGATGATTGGGAATGCGGAAGATCACATTCCTTGCACGACAATTGATAACCACATGAAAAGTGCTCATCCAATCCATCCCAAGAATTGCGTCGTAACTGCCTGTCCCAATCAGAAGGAAATTCATATAGAATTCCCTGCCACACACTACAACCGGGCATAATCTACATTCTCGACTAGATATTATAATGCCATTACCCGTATGAATTTTCCATCCCTTAGTTAGTGGTTCATGTGGTATAGAGTGTGTAACAGTGAAATGATCAGACAAGAAACAATGCGATGCTCCCGAATCAAAAAGTACCCTAGCTGGCAAGGAATGTACGAGCAGAGTACCTGTAACCACGTCTCCTGACGCCTCTGCCTGCTCGGCGGTCAAGGTGAAAGCTCGTCCCTAACCACGACCTGTAAAGGGTTGTCTCTACTCCTGTGGCCTCTGCTGTGGCGGTCCAGAACCTCCCTGTATCTCTGCTCGCTCAGGGCAACTGCCAATCTTATGCTGACTGGAACCGCAAATCAAGCACTGTCCCTTGGCACGGCGACAGTCCTTCTGGGTGTGCCCACCTCTACCGCAATAGCCGCAAACGACGCCCTGTCTCTGGGGGCGATGCTGTGGTATGAACGGGCCCTTCATTTGTGTCGTTCCTGGCCTATGAACCGGTATGGCTCCTCGAGAAGGCGCGTGGGTACGTGCTGGAACGACTGGGGGTCTCCTGAACTTGTTAATCAATTGCTCCTGGACTCTCGCCGCGTTGAGTACCTGTGCGAAAGTCTGTAAATCCAACGATGCAATCAACTGCTGCAACTCAAAATCTAACCCCTGAAGGAAACGTCTGGCCCTGGTGACCTCTGAGGCGACCATGTATGGAGCAAAACGACTCAAGCGGTTGAACTCTGCCGCATAAACGTCCACTGGGCGTCCGTTCTGCTTCAAAAGAATGAACCTCTCCTCCATTTCTGCCTTGGCTGTGGAAGGAAAATAATGATCTAGGAAGCACTCCTTAAACTTGCTCCATTCGATCGGCCCGTCAAGTCTGCTTTCTTCCACCGACCACCACGTACGGGCTTCGTCTTCTAATTATATCTTTATCACGTCCACCCTATCTTCCTCTGGAACCCTGGCGGCTGTCAATAAATTCTCCATGTTCACCAGCCATTGCTCAGCCTCAAGGGGTTCAGCTAGCCCTGTGAATGCAGCTGGGTGTAACCGTCGGAAGTCTGATACTGTACCAGCCCTTGCATGATAAGCTGGTGGAACAACGCCCTCGGGGGCGGTAATAAGTGCGGAGGGTCCTCCTGCGGCGGTAATCACCCTGAGTCCCTCAGTGAGCAAATCTGTCTTCCTCTCCTAAGCTTCCGCGAGAGTGGTCAGTGCACTAAGTATTCTTTCCGTGCGGTCCTGGGAGCTGGAGTCCGAGGAGGGGTCATTCGGGGACGTCATATCACTGGAAGATTCAAAAGGATAAGATCAGATTCAAGGATGGAAATCAAGAGTAGTGAAACAAGAATAACGTAATACAGTATAGTTAATGTTATCCCTTGATACTAAACACAGGCTCTGATACCAACTAAACCATGTCACGCCCCGCTTCCCAAAATACGGAAAACGAGGGATGACTAGGCCAGCCATGCTCCTACGGTCAAGGAATCATCCCGCCGTAGTCACACTTCGGCTTCTAGCATTACATGGTAATCAGTAAATAAAGCGCAGTGGTAAAGGAATCACATCATTAATTTATTACATTAATATTCCATTGTTCACAAATTACAGATAACAAGAACAAATACTAACGAAAGTCAATCTCACGATCACTTTTATGGAAAGCAGTAAAGATAGGAAGTACACCAGACTATATCTCCGTGAACTCGAAAGGTAGATCTGTCTCCTGCGCTGGTCCTTCCACGGGATCTGAGCATGCATACTCAGGTCGTCAGAGCGACACAATAACAATATTATTATAATAAGATAGAACAGGTAAAGGAGGTAATACCAGTGTAAGAACAATGCAAGTAATCACTGTGTCACTATATGATGCAGAATATGTTCTGTGTCCCTATCGGCCTCTAGGTCATGTTTGAAATCACATAGTGGAAGGAGGATCATGTTTAACAGGAGTCTCGTACATACCCGAGACAACGGTCCACATGCCCGGGACATAACCCTGTCAGCCGGATCGCTAGATCCTACCCTACATGTATCAGTATCACTGTTCGAATGATCATCCTCTAAAATACGGTCCCGCTAAATACGATGCTCTTTCCACTTTGATTTTCCCTTTTTCCCAGGTTCTCACTAGTTATGATCTTGATTTAGTCGTGTACGAGTATACCAATGACACGGTTTTATCACTGTTCACTGTATTAATCACTGTCACGAATATTCACTTTCCATTGATGTACTCGTCACTCCTAAACCAACATCTATCACGCACGATAATGCAATGTCCACACGCACTAACACTGAGTATATGGCAAGGGTATGATATATGTATGCATGCTACCAACAAGCTCTGTATGTTATGAATCAACATGCATGTCATTAACTTACATAAATTGCATAAATTAATACGTTAAGAATTCGGCACAATGATACAAGTAAGATAAATAGAAAACTCAGTCAGAAATTCGTCAAAATTTGTTTCGGTTCAATCGGGATTCCGGTTTTCAAGATATAACTGTTTCATTTTAAGTGCTCGCGGCTGGAAATTCAGTTTCAGAACTGAACGTCCGTTTCGCGACACGAATTACACCCAGTTGGGCTCAGAATTTAGCTAGGTTACAGTTGAATGTAATCTAGGGTTTTCGATAGAGTATTCAACTCAATAGACGGATCCTCAATCGCATCTGTACGTTGAAAGTTATATACTGTTTAACCTCAGTATGTCATTTCTGAATCTGTTCTGGACAGTTATACGTTCTACCCTTTTAAATACAGTTTAAAATAGCAAACGGAAATGAAATGGAATGGAACCACTTGTTTTGTTTAACTAACAGAGTTATCTTTAATCTACTGTAAAGTTCCGTAACATACGATTTCAGGAAACACAGTGACGCACATTTTGGTACAGTACACGATAAACAGAATCGCTCTGGACTGCAGTCCAGAGTCGCATTCCGATCTAATTATCATCACAGTTACAGAACAGAAATCATTAGAATTTTACATAGGGTTAAAGTTCGTCGAGTCGTCTTCGATTTAAGCCCTCGAACGCATCATTCCAGTATATATGTAATTTACGGTGATTTTATTCATTTTCAGATATGAGAAAAATATTAGTTTTAACGGCATATTTGGGGGTATCAATTTTTATCTCTAACAATCGTATTTTCCAGCGAGATTCATACACGATATTTATCATCAAATGGGCCAACGGAAAATATCAGTTTCCGTCAAAATAAACTATTATATTCATTGGAGACTAACATCGAACACTTAGGTCACATAATATATCGGTAATCGGTAAATTCGTAAACCATGTGATTTAGGTTTATACCACTATTCTATTAGCATGTAGCATGTAAACACTTGCCTGGAAAATGTCTCGGGGTCGCACGGCAGCAACGGTGTCACGAACGCGCGATGTACGCCGTAAAACGAATTGCGCGAGCTTGGATCGAGATCCGGATTTTGCGTCGGAGTTGCCCGGAGCCGTCAAGTGCTTGCTGGAAGTATAGAGTGGTGCTCTGTGGGTCTCCCGGGGTGTGCTGGGGTCGGCGGCGGTCGCTCCGGCGACGTGCACAGTGAAGCTCGCAGTGATCACTTGGTGTGGGTTTTGGAGAGAGAGGGGGAGCAGTGGGGGGTCGGGTTTGAAGTGATGAAGATGGTGCTGAGGATGTAGAGGGTCGCAGAGGTGGTTCAGGTGAAGTGGGGGTTCGTCGGCGTCGATTGCAGGCGGTGACCGTGGTTGGGTGTGAGTGGGTTTGGGAGTGCAGGGGATGCTTGGCAGGGGGCTCGGGTTGATGAAGGGTGGAGTCGTAGAGGGAGAAGGTTGGTGGAGGAGGAGTGATCGAGGGTTGCTGAGGGGGTTGTCGTCGTCGGAGGTGGAGGTTGCAGTAGGTTGTGGGATCAGTGAGGCTGGGAGTTGGGAGGGCTCGGTGGATGTAGAGAGGAGTTTGAGAGGTTGTGAGGGATGAGGAGAGTTGGAGACGAGGGGTTAGAGGGAGTCGTGGCCGGGGTCGCGGGTCGTGGGCAACGGCGAGGGCGACGTGGGGTGCTCGCGGACTTGGGGTCACGAGAAAGAAGTGGGCGGGAACGGTTTGTAACGAGAGGGAAGGAGATGAGTTAACGGGTCGGGTAAGGTGATGAGGAAGCGGGCTGCTGAGCTGGGCCGGGCCCGTTTAAAAAAATAATTCCCTTAAAAACTGAAGTGGGCTGAGTGTTGAGAGTGGGAAAGGGCCGGGCTCAATTTAGGGATTTTATTTTAAAGGTCTGTGGGCTGAGGGAAGCTAAGGAAATGAATTGGAGAAATTTAAAGGGATGGGCTGGGGTTTTTTATTTAAGTTTGGGCTTAGGTGTTAATTGGAAAATAATTCTAGGGTTTTGATTAGATAGATCTTGAATCTCGAGTAACCAATTACAAACGAAAATACGAGGAAAAATCAGGAGACAAACGGGATTAGGAAAATACAGGAAAAATTTAGAGCTGGAGAACGGGGATTTACACTTCTTGAGGTACCAGCGACCGTTAATACTTCTTGAGGTACCAGCGACCGATTACAAAATGTGTTTGCACATTAAGGCGTAATTCCTAGTCTTGTAACACCTAAGGCTTTAGCTGTGACTCCCAAACCAGTTGGTCTAAGGCACTAAGTGACAAGGCACCCTTGCTAAATATTTTTCTATTTTTGCAGCCTTACGTAATCACAAAAACCAGTGTTCATTTTTTTATTATCTCTTTATTCACACTTGTATTTTTATTTTAACTTTTTTTCGTACTAAGGATTTTAGACAAGAGCATTTCAAGGTCTCTTCTACTATTCCAAATTTCAAGGTTCGTGTTTGTGCAATCTGTAGGGTATATATTTTCAGAATTTAGACTTAAACTTATGAATTATTTTTCAGACTCACACTTTAATAAAAACATCAATACTCTTCCTTTATCTTGACTTAGCCTAAGAAGTGAACTCGAAATTTGCCTATTTCTAAATAAACTATAAAGACATATACTTTCTACCGTTAAATTTTAAAAAAGGTTATTTTTAGGGTTTTTAATTTACTAAGTATAAGATCTAGTTGTTCCTAGCTAGTCAACCTTTTTGTCAAACTCAAGTCAATTATGGCCAAAATTAAATACTTTAATTTTTATAATTTTTAAAATTTTCAATTTTTATGGGTTTTAAAATAAGTATGCAAATGCAAAAATATACACATGAATGCGAAGGAAGAAGGCTTACCGAGCATACCCCCAAACTTAAACTTGACAGTGTCCTCACTGTCATGCTACACCAAGAGGGTTAAAATTGTCAGCACTCCCCTGTTTATTTATTTATAAATTTTTTTATTTTTTATTGTTAAAAGAAAAAACAAAAAATATATATACAACAATGTTCCCCCCAAACTTAAGTGAAACAGTGTTTCCACTGTTTAAGCGTTAAAGTTCAGAGTTAGGGAGGAGAAAAAAATCAAACTATACAAGGCCTTACACAGACCAAATGTTAGTACCAACCATTCAAAAATTCTATCGTGATAATGGTAGGATTGGTGGAAGAATGGAGTGTAGAGAAAGAAGTTGAGAAACACATGAGACCGTATGGGAAGAGAGATGGAATATGGTCTCGGTGGAGGAGAAGAATGGCGGAAGAGAGAAAGAAGTGTAGTACGATCTTGAGGGTGTAAATCGAGTGAATAAATTAGCGCAATTTGTGATGACCGATGTGTTAAAAGCGATTGTGCTAATCTATCAACCCGTCGAGAAATGGGGTCAAATCCCTCAAGATTCACAAGAAAACATGAGTACGTCGAACTTGGTAAACCCTCCATTGAAAATGGAAACGGGACGGAGTCTTGCGTGGTCGAAACGATAGGAAGGACGAAAGGGAGTGATTTAGGGATAGTGTTATTCTCACCTAAGCAAACTGTCTTGAACTCGAAGGATTCCATCAATGGTTCGAAATGACTGTAAGCAACCGAGTCTGATTGTTCAACTAACTCATCTGAAAATTTAAAGGACTCAAACTCGGGCGGTGAGTCTTCAACATTATCCGAAAAAGTGAAACACTCGTAATCGTTATCAGCTGTGAGAACTGTGTCAGATTCAAAGAGGAATGCACTAGTGGCGTCAAAACCGTTGTGATCAAACAAAAAAATTTCAAGCTCACAGTCCTCAAGCGTGATCTTTTGCGTGGTCGGAACGATGGAAAGGAGGGGGTTTGATTTAGGAAGTATAACAATTAAAGGTTCAGGAGGATGAACTGGAAAATCCGACACATCAAACAAAAATGGTTCATCCTCAATACTATCCTCAATACATTCCTCAATACTATCCTCATAATTCTCTTCAAAATTTAGCTTATCCATGCCATTATCATCAAAATCAAGACGCATATGAAGTTCGGGAGAAACATTTAATGACTCGGGATGATGAATTGGAGATAAAATTTCAGTCAAATCTACGGGTTCATTATCCAAAATACTCCCTGTGTCAATATTCTCAATCAAGTGAAAATCTATTTTTTCAGACACCTCATCAAAAGCATGGATATTTATCAATTCAGGTTCTAGAGTGGAGGTGTAAAGTTCAAAAGGATTAGGTGTGGTTTCACTCGAAAGGGACTCTTCACTATCTAGCAAATCAAGCACTACAAAGTCGCACAACTTATTAAATGTTTTATTTTCAACTGATGAATCATTTGGGACACTTGATTGAAAACCGGAGTTGTGGGATTCTATTGGGTATGGGTAGGTTTGATTTGAAAGTGTGTACAGCTCACTCTCACCTCTCAAATTCTCACTCTGTCCAACCTCCCCATGATACATTGGAAGGTTTGGAGCTAGTTGGAAACTAGCTATCGGGTCAGTAGGTTGTAGAAAGGCAGCCATGGACGCATCCACATTCCTCATCATTTAGTTTGTCGCTAACATATAAGCTTCCAATGACTGTTCTAGACTAGACATGGGTTGTAAAGGGGTTTCAGTAAAAGATTCAAAGTTGCTTGGATTTTGGAAACTCCCAAATGGCTGTGTAGAAGCAATGTCTATGGAAAGTGTGAAAGTTTGGTAGGACTGATAGGAATTGAAGGGTTGGACAGGAGTAGGATCAACATTTGGATAAAAAGGTGAATGGACTTGTTGATCCCTAGAACTGGATGTGTGGAGAGGAGTGAAAGATCGGCTACGAGATTGTTCAATATGCTCAGCAATAGACATGGGTTTTGGAGTTACAATAGGACTTGAAAAAGGAGTATCAACGTAAGAAGGTGGTGAAGGTTGACACGGTTGATACAAAGTGGATTACGGAGTCCAACTGTTTCTCCTAGATGCTTCTATTCGATCTTTCAAAGAAATTTTGGGTATGGAGGGGTCGTCCGTAATTCGACTAAAACAATTCGCGTATGAAGCAAAGTTTGGTTCAGGGTACCAAAGTTCGGCAAGAGATTTGTGAGGTGGGGTACCCATGATGTAAAAAGGAGAAGAAAAATAATGTGGGGTGCACGGATTTCTTAGCGACAAAATTGTTGCAAGTTTTTATAAAGATTTCCTCTTTTTTTATGTGGAGCTTTTTGCAAAAAGATTTTCTATAAAAAGCTTAGACACACGTTCAATCAACCACAAATGCATAATCAGGCCTAGATATAGGGTCACCTAGGTCAGCTAGACATCCCCTAACTGTTCCAAAAGGCTAGAAATAGGACCTCAAACCGCCTCTTCACTGCCAATTGCGGCCAGGTAAGTGCCAGGTGAGTGGGAGGCTCTCCACTACAAGTAGTGGCCCTAATTAAGTAACCACTCGTCTTAGACACACTTGCCTAGACACCGCAAAGTCAGGTTAGGATCAACGGCCGATGCCTACAACTAGTCCTCTGTCCTATTGAGCGCGACGTCCTTAGGGCTGAGTCTAGTATTTTTTTTTAATTAAATAATGGTCAATGCATATGCCTTATATGATTTCTGGGGTCCTGGGAAGGGTGATGAAATCCCCACCCAATCTGAATTGGTCTCAAGCCTCTTAAAGTCCGATTAAAAATATGCAAAGCAGTAACAATCACTTGCAATCAATTTTTTTTTAGCGCGGCGCAAAGAATCCTGCACAAGATCAATTATTTGGAAGGGGGAGAGATTTTTTAGCGCAAAGAATCCTGCAGGAGATTTTTACAGAGAAGATATTGGGGATTTTCAGAGAAGAATAAGGGAAGCTCACAGAAGAAATTTGGACAGATGACGTCACCAGCATGCGGCGCTTCCACGGCAGAAGGTCACCTCGAGCAGTGGGTTACAAGGTTCAAGTCCCGAGATTTTTTTCACGTGCTAACTCGACCAATCCGCGGCGGATGCGCGGTCGGAGGTGGCTTCGGGCGGCGGTTCCGTGGTCAACCCTACGGTTCAGATCCCCAAACTTTTTCTGTTGTTCTGTTGGTAAAATCCTCTGCTGTTCAGATCTGCCTTTTTTTGTTTTGATCTCTGGATTTTTCCAGATCCGAACTCGATTGTAGATCCTGCAAAATTCACACGAAAAATACCCTTCACAAAATAAAAGATGATAAATTTTTATTTTTTTTTATTTTTCAGTTTTTATGATTTTTTTAAATTTTATATTAACCCGAATTGCAAAAAGAAAGTAACACGCCACCCCCGGCAACGGCGCCATTTGATTTTAATGTCAAAGAATAATTTATAACTGCAATCAAGAACGGCGTCGCTTGGTAGCTAGCCGGTGAGTACGGGTCGGTCCATAGGGATTTTGTGAATTTCCTAATTGTTCTTACGAGTTAATTCCGATTGTTGTCGGATTGATTAAATCTAAAAACTAAGTTAATCTAGATCTAAATCTTGCTAGGGTTAGGTTTAGGTTAAGTTTGGAAATGCAAAGATTTCCCACCGCTTTCAATACCCAAATTAAGATCTCTTTAGGAGTTATGGTAATTATTAATAAAGGGGATTAGTACCATCGGGAAGAAACGGTGTTTCTTCCTCTAGGTTCTTGTCCTTCCTTTCTTAATCCTTACCCTAACCTCCATGGAAAACACGCTCAACCGGGCCTTTATACTACGGTATCACCGCTACCTCATGGAATAGGGTGCCGTAGGGAGCGGTGTGTGCATGTATGCATGGAGTCCTAATAATTATATGTGATGGGCAAGAAAGGGGTGAGAGATCTTCATCTCTCAAGCCTTCCCCAAAGCTAACCCTAACAAGCGAGGAGACTACTCGCTCATTAGGTAATTGAAGAACATATCTAAACTATCTATCTAGAGCAAGGAATTAAAGATCTAACTAGGGCAGATAAGAAATTACCTAGGGCAGATAATAAAATTAACTAGAGCAAATAAAAAGAACTACTTACAAATTGATGCACTCCAAAACTTGAAAAGAAATCTGAATTTTATTAATGAAAGGAGGCATGACATAATACAAGTATTTGGGTCTCTATTTATAGGACATAGAAAACCCTAAGTTTACAATCGCCGCATGTATGCTTTTACAAAAATACCCCTAGGAAGACTAGTCAGCGCCGCCAAGCGTTTTGGTAAATTTTTCACCACTACGGGCTATACCCGGCCACGGAACCGCAGCCATAGGCCAGGTTTGGTCGCGGTTCCGTGGCCAAATAGTAGGCTTGGATGCTGCAATTTCTTGTGCTGGTTCTAGGTGTCTTTGTCTTCCTATTTCTTTGGTTAGTTCTTCACAATGTCTTCTATTTCTCTTCCAGATCTTCACAGTGAGTAATGTAGTGGACTTTTACCATTTGCTTCGTGTCGAACTCTTGAACCTTGCGCTGCCTTGTACTTTGTGAACTGATCTTCATGTAGGCTTGATCAAGATCCTTCTATTTGTTGGTCATAGTCTCACTTTTGCATCGTCTTTTATCTTTTTCACTGTTTTTGTTCCGAGAACCTGTAACCTGTAACTATGTAGCAGATATGGATTAAAAGCACCTGTTTATTTGTAAAATGCATAAGAATAGGGAATATAATAATGCAAAATTATGGTATGAACACCGCTGCGGATAAGTGTTGTGAGCTAGAACTGGGTTGCGTCTATAAGGACATGTTCCATTTCCATGAGTGGATGCGCCACAAACTAAGTACAGGACTTTTGCGCGCCTACAGTCCTTCCAAAGGTATCCATCCCTCTTGCAGTAGAACCAAAAATCTGGACTTTGCCGGTTATTTGTTACTTCCGGTCTCCTGGGTTCAAAAGTTGGTATTGAAGAGGCTCCTCCTACCATCTGGTTAGCAGGGCTCTTCATACCGGCAGATTGAAATCTACCCTTCTTCTTCACTACTACCTCGTATCGACGGGCAGCTTTCTGAGCTAGGTCGTGGGTTGGAAAATCCCCTGTAGCTAAGGCAGCTTGGATCTCCGCATCTAACCTTGCTGAAATCGTCTTGACCTGATCTCAGCAGTCGGAATGAGGTGTGCTGCAAACCTGTTACGGTCTTGTGTTAGCTGTGTAGTATGTGATATAAGGAAATTGAATATTTGAGACATATCTTACCTACTGAGTATGGTAAACTCGGCATCATACTCATCTACAGATTTGGTCCACATCGAACCCTGTTGTAGGTGGATGAATTGGTGTTCTATGTCAAATCGGGTAGTCTCTGGAAAGTACTTTGCGTTGAACATGTCGAGAAAAGTTTTCCATTCAATCGGCTGGTGAAGACAGCTTTGTTCTGCCTTCCACCAAACTCGGGCGTTGTCGTTGAGTTGCAGCTTCGCAACCCGTACCCAAGCGATATCTGGCACTTGTGCTGCTGCCAGATATTCTTCAATACTTTGAGCCCATTCTTCAGCTTCTAAAGGGCTCTCTTTTCCTGAAAATTGCTTTGGGTGCAATGCCCGGAATTGGTTTAGTCCAGACGGTTCCGCTTCTGGACGGTACAGTAATATAGCAGTCTGCTACTGCTGTCTTTCTAGGAGGATTCAGATTGCCTCAAGCAGTACCGTCTGCTCATTGATCGGAGCAGCAACGGTAGGCGTAAGCGGTAGAGGCAGTGGTGTGTTGTTGAAATTTGTGCTGGTATTATTTGGAGAATCCATAACCTTGAAAGAAAAAATAGGGTTAGGATAGATTCAAAGTATATGAAATTGTAAGATTCAGGGAATAGGAAATGTAAAGAATGTTTTTTAGTTGCTGATTCTTGTGTTATATTGCTTAGGACTTCATGCAGAATTGACCTGCATGTCCATGCAGAACTGACCTGTATGGTAGAGTTCCATACAGCACTGACCTGCATGGGCCGCCAACAAAACCTGTTACGCCCCGCTTCCCAGTGTACGGGTAAGAAGACGCGACGAGGCCCGCTACATATTTACTCAGAAGTAAACACGCTAAGCGTAACTAAGCAATACAATGTAAATATACACAAGAAGACATGAAGTGTAAATGAACAGCAACTTTTATTTATTAAACATTTCTTTACAAGTACAACTGAAAATGTAAATACAGGAATGGAAAGCTATACCTAAACAATGGCATGAACTGAAAATAAAATATATACAAGTATCTAGAGCTCTGGGTCGATGGCGAACTGCTCCAAGTCTTCAGTACCGGGCTCGACCTCCAGAGAGTTCGACCCACCTGACAACATTCCATAGAAAGAAGAGAAGGAATGTCGTCAGCGAACAATCGCTCGGTAAGTCCCAGAGAAAAGTAGGAATAGAATAGACAGACAGATAGGAGAATAAAACTGGTGTATTGTAGTTTGTTATGTTAACGCGGATGTTTGTAGTTTGGTACAGAATATGCCATTGTATACGAGAGGAGTCCAACTTACACCGTAGACTTTGGTAACCCGTAGTACAAGGCTCCGTTGATAAAACCACGGAACAACGGCAATGGATGTATAGTTACGTCTTTTAATGGTCATCTCATGCCACTTTTAACACATTCCGTACCAGTCTACCCCTTTAAAACCACGTAATATTTATTGTATTGTTTGTATTGATGTAATGAATGGTTGTATTCGACTTGCCGAAACCATGATATCATGTAAACGGAATGGATAAAGGATAGTCATGTAAACAGAGTATATCCATGGTTCGGTTCGGTCGAGTCAAGTTGATATAGATTGAATTCTGTTATAAATGGATTCATGTTGAAATGGAGTTATACTTGAATCATATTAAAGGATAGATTGGATTCGGATTGTTTTCAAATTAGACTGAGACTCTGTCTGAGTCAGACACTTTAAAACGAATTGAAGTCCTGAATTAGTTTTGATGTTATCGGTAACTGCTGCACATGGACGGCAGAATTTGTGTCTTTTTCCAAGACAATTACCATATTGATAACACCATTTTTAGGTTGTCTACCTTAGATAGGCAAGCACCCATATTCTCCGGCTCCCTGAGGCTCAAGAGAATCGGTCCATCTTTAACCTATGTTTACTAGGGTCCTTATTATAAATTAATATAACTTGAAAGGGTTTTATGAAAAATAGTTTTGATATATTTTCAAAATACACCTCAAGTATTTAATTATCGTCTTTAGGGTTTTTATAGTTGTAATTTTTATAAAATGAAGTTTTCTAGTGAATAGAACCTAGATTTCATTGTATATGGTATTTTAGTGTAATATTGGAATTGTATTGATTTGTAATATTCATGAAATTTATGATTCCTTTGATTTAGAAAAACATTGAATATATATATATATATAAGTATTTAATAAAAATAAATTTTATTTATTTAGTAGAAATCTCATTTTTCTTAAAAATCGCATTAAAAATTCCATCGAGATCGGATGCTCCGTGAGGAGGTCTGCATCTCGCTCTACTAGGCCCGAGAATGTGCGATAACCCGCACCATCCCGATTGGGGTTCCCCAAAATGGGTTATAGAGGCGTATTTGCAAGAAATTAAATAATACACTTTTAAAGAAAACGGTTTTTGAATGTTTAGGATATTTAAATGTAAACTCGTATTTTCCTACAAACTAATATTCCAAAAGTCATCGTGCTATATCAAGAATGAGTGTTGTGATGAGGTAGGTCATTACCTCGTGAGTTTCGAAAGTTAATATGATCAAAATGAATAAGCAATGTCGTATGTAAATATGATGGTATTTTACCATAAAAGTTAAATAAAAGTTGTTTAACATTATATTTTGAATTGAAACTTGTTTTAAATGTTATTTAATGGTTAATAAACAGTATATAAAAAGATGGTAAATTTGTTATTAAGAAAAATTGCATTTTTGATGAAATTAGAATCGGAAGTTGGAATAACTCCGCTTCCAACAAGTTTTGAAATGTGGATGTTTTAGACTAGAATTAGAGGAGGGGAAAGGGGAATTACTGATTTGTAGAAGAGGGAAGAGGTATAGGAAGATTATGGAATTGTCGGGGAGTCGTTTCGTCGCCGGATTTGACCCGAAACGTCGCCGGAATTTCGACCTTGGCTAACTCCACTTGTACAATATCTTGGACTTGAAATTTTTAGAGAGTTTTGATACTAAATTTCAGAATGAAGAGGGCCAAAGTGTAGGGTTGTATTTATAGGTAAAATTATTGTAACAACCCTAATTTTCCTATTAAAATTTTTAAAATATTTTTTCAAAAATCCATAAAGGGATATTTTAGCCTGAGCACAAGATATAAGTAATTATTTTGCTTTTTAATTACAAATTAAAAGAATGTAACAACTCCATTTTCAGTGTACAAAATTTGCTTAAAAATTAATGTCTACTTGGGGTATTTACATTTTCTGTAATTACATTAAGTAATTAAATAGCTCCATAATTACAAGAATGAGCTTTTAGCTCATTGGTAATACCTTGCACTGTTGAAACAAGCTATCAGAGTTCAAATCCCATACCCCACATTATTTTTAATATTATTTTGTTTTAAATTTTATAGAAGTCCAACAGTCAGCACGTAATAACTCCATAATTTCCCACTACACCTGAAAAAGTAAATGCACCAGTGAGCACCCCAGGAGACCCCCACCTACCCATACCTCGACTCGATCCGACTTGGCCGAATCGGCCGGCGGACCGGCCGACTCGGGCCGGCGCCGCCGGCCTCACTCGGCCGGACGGCCAAGTCGCCTGTAGGGAAACTGTGCCTTTTCACATTCCCAACTCCCCTGCACACTCTATTTAATTGGATCGTTTTCAGAGAGCCCATTAACCACCATTTACTCTATTTTAATACGATTTTACATTTTTTTTATTTAAAACCCTTCATCTACCCTACCCTTAGCCTAACCCTATAAATACCTACCCTAAACACCACCCCTCACTCACATTTCTGAGCCAACTCTCAAGAAAAATCCTTAGAACTCTAGTGTGCAATCGAAGTGAGCGAAAGGAGAAGCCCCGGCAAATTTTCCGGTCATCTTCCGAAGACGATTCTAGGAGCTCCTAGCGACGAAATGATGCACCGGTGAATCCTCCCGTTCCACCTCCCTCTCTTTGTTGTCCTAAACCTGTAAGTCCTCAAATTCTATCTCTCTATTATTTTCTAAAATACGGAATTACAAAACCCGACGGAATCGGAACAAATCTGATTTCCGATTCAGTTTCTTCTTAAAACTTCACTTTTCTTAATACAATTATACTTAAACCTTTTCATGTTGACTATTAATCACTACTAAACAAGTTGAACAAGTTTCATGAGAATCTAATGCCATTTGTAACTTTTACGGTACTTTTTCATTAAAATACCATATAGTTTCTTTTTCAACAATTAAACCATTAAACTTGCTATACCTTTAAGTAGATCATGAGGTAATGACCTACCTCTTCAAACACTCATATGCAACATAGCACAATACCCTTGGGAACATAGAATACGGGAAAATGACACAATTTCATTTTAATACCATTTACTTAACAAAACCGTTTTCTAAAGGATTTAGTATTTATACAAATCATTGCAAAGCACCGCTACAACCCATCTGGGGAACCCACTCAGGATGGTGCAGATTATCGCACATCCTCGGGCTTAGTAGTACGAGATTCGGACCTCCGCAAGGAGCATTCGGTCTCGAAAGATTTAAAATACGATATCTTAAGAAAATGAGATTTTTAGAATATAAAATATATATTAAAATTATTTTTGTATAAATATATGTATATTTATCATTAAAATATCTATTTTGTTATGATATAAATATTACATCTTTTTTTAAAAATCACAAGAATCAATTTACATTAAAATACCATGAATTCTATACAAAACCAATATTACAAATAAATACCATTTATCATGAAAATAGGATATTCTAATTAGAAATATCACAAATATAAAATCTATATTTATTACAACTCTAAAGACGATAATAAATACTTGGGGTGTATTTTGAAAACTTTACAAAGTATTTTTACATAAATCCCCCTCAAGTTCTATAAATTACTCTAAAGACCCTAGTAAACATAGGTTTAAGCGAGACCAATCTCTTGTGCCTCAGGAAGCCGGAGAAGTGGGTGCTTGCCTATCTAAGGTAGACAACTTAACAACGGTGTTATCAATACGGTAATCGTCTTTGAAAAAGACACAAATCCTGCCGTCCATGTGCAGCAGTTACCGATAACATCAAAACAATCAGGACTTCAATTTACTTTTCTAATTGTCTGACTCAGTTTGAGTCTCATTATAACCATATAACACAACTTTAAAAGATACCTTCTTACTCTGTCTATTCTATTTCTCCCTTCTCTTTGGGACTTACCGAGCGATCTGTTCACTAACGACATTCTCTTTCTTTCTTCTTTGAATGTCGTCAGGTGATCTGGACACGTCAGAGATCGAGCCTACTGCTGAAGACTTAGACCAGTTCAGTGAAGACCCCGAGCTCTAGACATTGTACATTTTTCATTCAGTACTTTTCATTTCCTGTTATGCCATTGTTTAGACATCACTTTTATTTCAGTTGTATTTACTTTTCATACATTGTACAAAAGAATGTTAATAAATAAAGTTGCTGTTCAGTTTATATCTCTTGTCTCTTGTATATTTACCTTTATATTGCTTAGATACGCTTAATGTATTTACTTCACAGTAAATACATAGCGGACCAGTCGCGTCCCCTTCGCCGTATACCGGGAAGCAGGGCGTGACAGGTTTTGTTGGTGGCCCATGCAGGTCTGAGCTGTATAGTACCATACCATGCAGTTCTGTTCTGCGTGAACAAACCTAAGCAATATAACACAAGAACCAGCAACTAAAACATTCTTTACAATTCATGTTCCTTGAATCTTATAATTTCATATTCCTTGAATCTTATCATTTCATGTACTTGAATCTGTCTTAACCTAAATTTTTCTTCAAGGTTATGGACTCCTCAAACAACACCAGCACCAACTTCAACAACACTCTACCTCCACTACCAATTGTACCTACTGTTCCTGCTCCACCCACCGAGCAAACAGTTCTGCTTGAGGCGATCCGCAGCCTCCTTGAGGGACAACAGCAGCTCTTGAACCGTCCCGAGACTGAAGCACCTGGGGTAAAGCAATTCAGGGCTTTACATCCCAAATAGTTCTCCAGAAAGGGAAGCCCATTTGAAGCTGAGGAGTGGGCACAAAGCATAGAAGATGATCTGGCGGCAGCACAAGTGCCAGACATAGCTTGGGTCCGTGTGGCGAAACTGCAGCTCACGGACAATGCTCGCGACTGGTGGAAGGCGGAAGAAAGACGTCTTGAACAGCCTATTGAATGGAAGACTTTTCGCGATAAGTTCTACGCGAAGTACTTCCCTGTGACTGCCAGGTTTGCCATGGAACAGCAGTTCATTCATCTACAACAAGGTTCTATGTGGGTCAAGTCAGTAGATGAGTATGACACTGAGTTCACCATGCTCAGTCGGTAAGATATGTCACAGTATTTTAAATTTTTAATATCACATACTACACAGCTAACACAAGACCGTAACAGATTTGCGGCACACCTGATACCGACGGATGAGATCAGAGCCCATCAATTTTAACAAGGCTTGGACACGGAAATTCAGGCTGCACTAGCCACAGGCAAATTTCCAACTCATGAGGATGCTCTGGAAGCTGCCCACAGTTATGAGGCAGTGATAAAGGCAAGGGGCAGACCTCAGTCTGCAGGAGTGAAACGCCCTACCACTCAAATGGCAGGAGGGGCCTCTTCAAGGCCAGCTGTTGAACTCAGAAGACTGGAAGAAGCCAATGATCAGCCAAGACCCGATTTTTGCTTTTATTATAAGAGAGAAGGACACTTGTGGAAGGACTGTAGGCGCGCAAAACGCCTATGCTTGGTTTGTGGCGCGTCCAATCACGGAATTGGAAATTGTCCTTATAGACGCAATTCAGCTCACACACCCGTCAACTACCCGCAGTAACCAGCTATCCAGGCTCCTGCAACTCGTCCTGCATTTCCAGCACCACCTCCATGTGGATTTCCTGCTCAGCCAAATCGCCAATTCCATCAGACACTGAGAAACGTGCCTCGAGTACAGGGGAATATGCCTCCAGCTAGGAGGAACGTGTCACGGCGACAGGCTTACACCTTAGCAGCCGTAGAAGCCGAGACTGTAGGTCAAGGTAACACTGGTAAGTTTTTTTCACATTTTTAAACCCTTGCACCATTTTTTGTTATACACTATCCATATTCCAGTCACCAAACTTTCATTGAATTTGTTACACTTTTCTTTTACAAATTTCGAGGAAAAAATTTTTATAAGGAGGGTAGAATGTAACAACCCTAATTTTCCTATACAAAATTTTAAAATATTTTTTCAAAAATCCATAAAGGGGTATTTTAGCATGAGCATAAGATATAAGTAATTATTTTGCTTTTTAATTACAGGTTAAAAGAATGTAACAACTCCATTTTTAGTGTACAAAATTTGCTTAAAAATTAATGTATACTTGGGGTATTTATATTTTCTGTAACTACATTAAGTAATTAAATAGCTCCATAATTACAAGAAGGAGCTTGTAGCTCATTGATAATGTCTTGCACTGCTGAACCAAGCCATCAGAGTTCAAATCCCATACCCCACATTATTTTTAATATTATTTTGTTTTAAATTTTATAGAAGTCCAACAGTCAACACGTGATAACTCCATAATTTCCCACTACACCTGAAAAAGTAAATGCACCGGTGAGCACCCCAGGAGACCCCCCACCTACCCATGCCTCGACTCGGTCCGACTCGGGCCGGCGCCGCCGGCCGGACTCGGCCGGACGGCCGAGTCGCCTGAAGGGAAACTGTGCCTTTTCACATTTCCAACTCCCCTGCACACTCTATTTAATTGGATCGTTTCCAGAGAGCCTATTAACCACCATTTACTCTATTTTTAATGATTTTTTAATACATTTTTACATTTTTTTTATTTAAAACCCTTCATCTACCCTACCCCTAGCCTAACCCTATAAATACCTACCCTAAACACCACCCCCTCACTCACATTTATGAGCCAACTCTCAAGAAAAATCCTTAGAACTCTGGTGTGCAATCGAAGTGAGCGAAAGGCGAAGTCCCGGCGAATTTTCCGGTCATCTTCCGAAGACGGTTCTAGGAGCTCCTGGAGACGAAACGACACACCGGTGACTCCTCCCGTTCCACATCCCTCTCTTTGTTGTCCTAAACCTGTAAGTCCCCAAATTCTATCTCTCTATTCTTTTCTAAAATACGGAATTACAAAATCCGACGGAATCGGAACAAATCCGATTTCCGATTCGGTTTCTTCTTAAAACTTCACTTTTTTAATACAATTATAGTTAAACCTTTTCATGTTGACTATTAATCACTACTAAACAAGTTGAACAAGTTTCATGACAATCTAATGCCATTTGTAACTTTTACGGTACTTTTTCATTAAAATACCATATAGTTTCTTTTTCGACATTTAAACTATTAAACTTGCTATACCTTTAAGTAGATTACAAGGTAATGACCTACCTCCTCACACACTCATATGAAACATAGCACAATACACTTAGGAACATAGAATACGGGAAAACGACACAATTTCACTTTAATACCATTTACTTAACAAAACCGTTTTCTAAAGGATTTATTATTTATACAAATCTTTACAAAGCGCCATTACAACCCATTTAGGGAATCCGTTCAGGATGGTGCGGATTATCGCACATCCTCGAACTTAGTAGTGCGAGATTCGGACCTCCGCAAGGAGCACGGTCTCAAAAGATTTAAAATAGGACATCTTAAGATAATGAGATTTTTAGAATATAAAATATATATTAAAATTATTTTTGTATAAATATATGTATATTTATCATTAAAATATCTATTTTGTTATGATATAAATATTCCATCTTTTTCTAAAAATCACAAGAATCAATTTACCTTAGAATACCATGAATTCCATACAAAACCAATATTACAAATAAATACCATTTATCATGAAAATAGGATATTCTCATTAGAAATATCATAAATATAAAATCTACATTTATTACAACTCTAAAGACGATAATAAATACTTGGGGTGTATTTTGAAAACTTTACAAAGTATTTTTACATAAAACCCCCTCCAGTTCTATAAATTACCCTAAGGACCCTAGTAAACATAGGTTTAAGCAATCTCTTGAGCCTCAGGGAGCCGGAGAAGTGGGTCCTTGCCTATCTAAGGTAGACAACTTAACAACGGTATTATCAATACGGTAATCGTCTTTGAAAAAAACACAAATCCTGCCGCCCATGTGCAGCGGTTACCGATAACATCAAAACAATCAGGACTTCAATTTACTTTTCTAATTGTCTGACTCAGTTTGAGTCTCATTATAATCTGACTTGAATATGATTCAAGTACAATCTACAATCTACAATTTACAATATTACAATTCAACATGAATCCATGAATCCATTATTTCAGATATTCAATCTATCAACTTGACTGAACCGAACCATGAATATACATTCCATTTACATGATTATACAGTTACATCCATGATTCTACAGTTACATACATGATTCTCCAGTTACATCTGTTTACTGATATCATGGTTTCGGTCAATCATCCAATTATACAATCTATACAGTTTACAATACAAGACAATACAATACAACAATACAATCAAAATAACACTACGGGGTTTAAGGGGTAGACTGGTACGGAATATGTTAAAGGTGGCACGAGGTGTCACTTAAGACGTAATTACATCCATGCCGTTGTTTCGTGGTATTATCGACGGAGCCTTGTACTACGGGTTACCAAAGTCTCCGGTGTAAGTGGGACTCCTCTCGTATATACTGGCATCTTCTGTACCAAGATACAAACAACAGCGTTAACATAATATTATAACCATATAACACAACTTTAAAAGATACCTTCTTATTCTGTCTATTCTATTTCTCCCTTCTCTTTGGGACTTACCGAGCGATCTGTTCGCTGACGACATTCTCTTTCTTTCTGTCACGACCCGAAAGAGCACGTGACTGGCCCTTGAACCATATGAAGTCTATAGGACCCCATCTGATCCAAGTAAGCCAAAAGCCCAGCAATCTAAAACCATTTAAAGAGTAAATAAGGAAAAACTGTTTTTGAAAAGTAAGGAAATCATGTTTGGAAATCAAAGTTTTTAAATAACTAAGCCGAATATGCATTTTTTTAAAATGTGTAACCTTTCCTGAAAATTTCGGCAGAGTTTCCTTTGTAAAAACTGGCCCCGAACGGGGTACAACAAGAATAATATATATGAAATGATAAAAGGCATCCCCAAGCGGGAGCTAGCTCTTCGTCCATCGACGGTCACAACCATGCAAGCAATAATAATATACAACGCCAAAGGGCGAGGATCAAAACCCAAAAAAAAAGAAACTCAAAACAGCCAGAAAACCGTAATACTACTAGCGCGACTCTAAGGTCGAAATAAAACAACACTGTTTTCTAAGTCTGAAACAATATACAAGTTTTGGTTGATGGAAATTCTAGATACAATAAATGATACATGAGCAATGGCGGTTCTGATACAAAAGAACCCACCTAACCAAGCAAGTCACCCATAAGGAAGCAGTGTGCCAGAAATGCCGCTATGGAATCTGTACGGCAAACCTGCAAGAACTGGGGCACAACGGGGGTGAGTTGCCAACTCGTGAATAGAAAAATATCTACAAGCAGAGATCGAATGCACGACCCATCCTAGGTCAAAACGATCAGATATAAATAAACTTCAATATGAATAAAGCTGAAGCATGCTAAACTGGCAATGTAATCTCTACATGAGTGTAATGCCAAGTGCTCGTGCTAGTGCCTCAGGTAATAGCATGTCATGAATATGAGGTATGATCAATGTAATCAAATCTGCACACACGTGGATCCCGTCCACTCGTCACCCAATGACAATAACCATCATGCAAGTAAATATCATGAAACCTGTGCATGGAAATATGAGGATATAACCCACCCGTGTCCCTCGCGACACGCCAAAATCATGGAACCGGAGTGCCCAGCATCGGCACTCGAAAACATCATGAAAACTGTGCCCAGCATCGGCACATAAATCCTCATATATCGGGCTCCGTCAGTCCGGATCGGCCCGCGGGCTCTGTCTGCGGTATCGGCCCTCGGCCCCGGCAGGACGCCCAAATCTATCCATCGACTCTGGTCAGTATCCTCCAGATAACCGCCAGGTCCAACCAATCACCGGTAGGTACTCGCCCCCTCCAGGCTCAATCGGCAAAGCTCATCGATCATCTTGCCGAGGGGAACCATACCGGGTCCACCATGTACCCGCAATCGGCTCATCCACTCCTCGATTCGGGTTTCACATGTCGCTCTCAGCACCGAGAAAACACATGGTGGACTCAGCACCGAGAAAACACATGGTGGACGCACTGAAATATCATATCAAGGGTAGCCGGGTTTTTAAAGCAATGACATATTCTCTTTTGAAACACTCTCGGTTCCCAAATCCAGAAATATCATAGAAACAACATATCTCAATGCGTATAGTCAAAAGCATAAAGTATGCGACATGTAAAGGAAGGTATGCACATCATCATGTCATGCAAGGATCATATACTGAATGCAATAGTACTACAGTGTAGTGACATGGCAATTATCGATGATGAGTGTGTGAGCCGGCAACAAGTGTACGTGGAACATATGCATCATCGATAATGGTGCTGGTGTCCTAGCAGCATGACTGAAATATAACCACAGTACAAGCGATGCAATGCAAATAGCATGAATATGCGGAATCGAATAATCAACGCAAAAGTAAAGAATCTACACCAATCTGTACAAGTCATGCAGGGGTGCCATTTGAAATAAGACGAATCAGGGCTTTTGGAAAAACAAGGGCTACGGTGTTTTAAGAAAAGATACATCATTTGAAAATATCCGTATGACCCTTCTGCCTATCTTTAAAATATCCCCGATTCGTTAGTTTGAAATAGGTATGACTCGGTCCAGTCTAATGTCTACTAAGTAATCTAGACAGGAGGGGTAAGAAACCACATAATCTGAGTCAATATATATAGATATGATAGTCGGTGATCCCGCCTCAATAACATATCGTAAGATATCCTCGAGTCATGAGTGCGGATCTATCATCAATATCGGCTCGTACGGTAGATCGTCGTACGGCATCCCAATAGCTGGGTAGGGGTCAATATCACAGTACCTCATCACATATCAGGTATCACTATCATCAGATCACATAATCTGGGGTACTACTCTAAGTCTAGTACAAATCGATACCATCTATAAAAATATGAATGCGGGTAAAGCACATGTCCAAAGGCCCGCTAAAACTATCATATCGCACCTCGAAGACAAGCTATGTCACATCGCCGATCTCACGGCCTCACATCAAGTATCATCTCAAACCACGTATCATCCTCAAATCCCGTATATAAACACAGTCCCATACCCATGTGTAGATATACGCACCATCATATGCACTCTAATAAATGAAAGAATGAATGCAAGTATGTGTGTAAATGTATGTGTGAGTGCAACCACTACTCTAGGGTTCGCACTATACTAAACCAATATATTCTTATCATCAAAATATCATTATTACCATCAATAACCCTAAACAACACAATATAAATATTCGTGTGTATACGTATTCGTATACATCACCACGGACTGCGGGGGTGCTATACGCCATCCACCCGACTTCTCCCCGTAGATATAAATCTACTCACCTTGCTTCTCGTGTGCCAAAGCCGATGTCGCTATCTTCACCTCCTTTGCCTCAACATCACGCAGGGTACCTACAAGTATATCACAATGCTAAAGCACATGAAAATCACATCGGAAACCAAAATAGCACACGCTACCCGCATAGGTAAAAACCTATCGACTCGCATGTAAACACAATCAAAATCCACTTGTCGTTGACGTCCAAACGCCACCCGACAGGAATGAATCACCAAATACCAAAATCCATGCTAAAACAAGTCCCAAATTATACACCAATATAGGAAAATCAACCCAGATTTCACCCTAGATGGAATCAGTCAAAACTAGACATACTCAGGGTCAAAACTAGAGGAAATGGGGGCATGCACAGAAAACGAGGCAATTCCTTAAAATACCTTATTTTAGAATTTTCCATAATTTTTCTCCATTTATCTGTATTTAATTATACCAGAATATTAAAATATTCATTAAAATAATATTAAATTATAAAATTTCCCAAAAATCATATTTTATTATTTTGAAGACGTTACACTTTCTTCTTTGAATGTCGTCAGGTGATCTGAACAAGTCAGAGATCGAGCCTACTGCTGAAGACTTGGACCAGTTCAGTGAAGACCCCGAGCTCTAGACATTGTACATTTTTCATTCAGTACTTTTCATTTCCTGTTATGCCATTGTTTAGGCATCGCTTTTATTTCAGTTGTATTTACTTTTCATGCAATGTACAAAAGAATGTTAATAAATAAATTTGTTGTTTAGTTTATATCTCTTGTCTCTTGTGTATTTACCTTTATATTGCTTAGATACGCTTAGCGTATTTACTTCACAGTAAATACGTAGCGGACTAGTCGTGTCCCCTTCGCCGTATACCGGGAAGCGGGGCGTGACAATTATGGTTTAGGTAATGAATTGAGAATTAAAAATGTGCATTAAAAATGGATTAAAGAGAGGATTTATCATTCTCTGGATAAATGCAGAAAAATCAAACAATATGAGGGAAGTGGGGTAGGCCAAGAGGTGCTAGGGTTGGAGTTTTATAGCATTTGCTACGGTTAAGACCGACAGCGCCGGCCCCCAAGAGCATCTTGCCGGTCCAAATCCGGTGGGTTGGGCTTGGATCTTTTCCACGTGTCCCTATCTGTTCGTATATCATTTCTCACATGTTTGTTTACTTTATGACTTTTCATTTTATGTGCAGTGCACGTGCAAACCTTTGAGCTTCTAAAGTTTAAAAGAAAAGTCAATAAAAAAATATATGTGGCTGGAGGGATTCGATCACAGGGGCTACGTCACAGCAGTGCAAGACTTTACCAATGAGCTACAAGTGCTTTCTTGCTGTTTAAAAGCAAATTAAATTTATAACTTGTGCTCAGGCTTAAGTCCTTTTTCTGTACTTTGAAAAAATTCTGTACAGAAAGTTTAGGGTTGTTACAATAAATGTTAAGGACTTTAGATTAATATAGGTTTAAGCGATATTATTTCTCTTGAGCCTCAGGGAGCCGGAGAAGGTGAGTGCTTGCCTAATCAGGTTTAACAAATTAACAGTGTTATCAATGGAAATTGGCTTGGAAAAAGACACAAGTCCTGCCGTACATGTGCAGCAGTTGTCCGATTACTCCCGAACTTAAGAAAATTCAAGAGCTAAATCCTTTCATAAAATACTGACTCCAACCTGAATCCAAACTTAAACTAGAATCCAAAAATCAAACACAAACTTAAACCAAAATCCAAAAATTAAACGCAGACTTAAATACTTGATCATGAACCTGAACACTCAAATTCAAATATGAAACTTGAACTTGAATACTTGACTTGATTTGACCAAACCATGAATATAACTCGACATGAACTTGACATGAATACCTGAATACATGATTACAACGTGAACATGAACTTGCACATTTTTATATTCATGGATTCGGCCAAGACCTGTAAACTTGAACTATACAATATGCGGGGATAAAGGGGTAAATTGGTACGGAACGTATATCGTGGCATGAGAGGTCACTTAAAAGACACCTACATGAATTCGCGTACCGTTATCTCGTAGGTTATGATGGGGCCTTATACTACATGTTACCATAGTTCACGGGTAAGATGGACTCCTCTCGTATACATTAATAATTTCTTTATCAAATTACAAACAACCACGTTAGAATATAAATCTTATACCTATAAATGATCATGCTTAAATGCTCGCTTATATAATCTTACATGTTCACATTACTTGGTTTCTATTCACTTTATATACCATTCAGTCATCTTCCTTTATTTCTTTCGGGGACTTACCGAGCGCTAGTTCGCTGAAGACATTCCCCTATGTTTCTTTTCTTTGGAATGTTTGTCAGGAGGACCGGAATCTGAGGGTATAGAGCCGAGCCAGGAGGAGTTGGACCAGATCGCTACTCAACCTGACTATTAGCTCCTGCTTGTATTTACTTCCAGTATACCATTATTTAGGCATTTGATTTATCATTGTATCTTTTTATTATAAACAGCTGTATGTAAATCTGAATGTAAATAAATTTGTTGTTTCATTTTATTACTCTTGTCTTTCTTGCACATTGTTATATTGCTTAATTACTCTTAACATATTTTCATAATAAATACGTTGCGGGCTTACCACGTCACCGTTTCCATCTACGGGGAAGCGGGGCATGATATCGAGAGTGGTCTTTCTCGATACAGTTACATTAAGCATATAAATAAATCATACAGGTAATGTACCAAAACTGATAATAAAAGCAGAATCATTTATTTCCATGGACTAAAATTATTACATCCCAAAGTACTGAAAGCAAACTAAATAATTTGATTACAATGAATAAAATAAAGCAAGCCCTAAACAGATGGGCAACTGAAAAAAAGATAACTACTCCTAATAATAGGTCATGAGCTTAGCGTAGTCTTCATTAGTGGGCTCCACTCCATCACCTCCTTCTTCATCAAGCTCGTCCCCATCTAACGGACGTTCAAGGGATAGAGAAAGGAAAAGAAAGTCCCTCAGCGAATTATACTCGGATAGGATTTTCTCAACAGAAAATAATGGTAAAGAAAACAAGTGTGTGTAATGTATGATGTCATATATATGTAGAGATATGATGTGTGTGTTGTGGGCATCAGGTAAAGTATAGTGTACCGTGTAAGGTAACTATAAGTAATATATTCGTTTAGTGTAACGACTCTGATTTTCCTGTACGAAAATTTTTTAGGTTAAGGTATAGAATGAAGTTTGCAAGTCTGAGTACAATTTATAAGTTATTTTTGTATAAGAACAGCAAAAGACAACTTGTAGCTCACTGATAAAGCCTTGCACTGCTGTAACGTAGCCCCTGTGTTCGAATCCCCTCAGGCACATATTATTTTTTTCTAAACTTTCTTTTAAAGTTTTTGGAAGCCCAAAAGTTTACACGTGCACTGCACATAAAAATGAAAAATCAAGAAAAATAAACATGTGTAAAATGTTATGTACACAGAGTAGGACACGTGGCGGGAATCCGACGACCCCTCTCACACATTAGACCGGCGAGATCAAGCCTGGGGCCGGTGCCGACGGTCGTCCGTAGGGAAAAAGTCCCCATGTTCTGCACACAAAACCCTTGGCTTACCCCCATTATCCCTGCACTGTTTGTTTACTCTGAAATTAAACATCAATTTAATCTTTAAATCAAATTTTTAATGCATTTTAATTCAATCTTTTAATTCCAAAACCCTAATTCCACACTATAAATACAACCCCATACCCTAGCCCCTCATCATTCTGAAATCCCTAGCCAAAATTATAAAATTTTCTCAAGTACAAGAAGAGTATAAGTGGAGTTAGCCAAAGACCGACATCCGGTGAGGAATCGAGCAAGTTCCGACGACCCCGCGACTCCACGAAGGCTACCACATCTCCTTCTACCTCCTTCCTATACTTCTAGCTAGTAAGTCCCTCCCCATTCTACCCTTTCTTCTTAAAAAGTTCTCTTTATAAAACATGTCGGTAAGTAGAGTTACTACCGACATCTCATTCTAAAACCTAAAAATTTCATTATTTTCTTCCATAACTTTTATGCAAACTCTTACCCTATATTTATAACCATGAATCTAATGTTTAGAAATAGCGTTCACTTTAAAAATCATACTAGATAATTTTAATTTAACTTTTATAGTAAAATACTATGAACTTTGCATCTACCATGTTTTATTACTTTGCTTAATCGTACCTCTAGAAAACTTCACGGGGTAATGACCTACCCCTCACATATACACATATTTACATAGCACGATGCTCTTTGAAACATATTTTTGTGGCGATACAATATTTCATTAAAATACCATGAACTATAAAAATCCGGTTTCTTTGAATTGTATTATAAAAATTCTTTGCGATTATGCCTCTACAACCTTTTTTAGGGGACCCGCTATTAGATGGTGCAGATTATCGCACATTCTTGGGCTAGTAGAGTGAGATGCAGACCTCCTCACGGAGTATTCGGTTTCGAAAGATTTTAATACGATTTTTTAAGAAAAACGGGATTTTCTATTTAATAATAAAATTAATTTTTATAAATATATAAATATTATCAAAACACATATTTTCAAGATATAATAAAATTTCATGTTTTCTAAAAAGAATGACAAGTTTCACCAAAATACCCTTAAGTTATCCAAAAGACAAGTTTTACACTTAAATACCATGAACTATTCAAGCTAAGTTAATATTCACTAAAATACCTCAAATATTAAAATTTGCATCCATGAAAACCCTAAATAATATAAATAAATACTCGAGATTTATTTTGAAAGTATATAAAATATTTTTCATAAAAGCCCCTCGAGTTATATAAAATTACAATTAAGGACTTTAGTAAATAAAGGTTTAAGCGGGATCAATTTTCTTAAGCCTCAGGGAGCCGGAGAAAGTGAGTGCTTGCCTATTTAAGATAGAAAAACTTAACGGTGTTATTAATGATAATTGTCTTGGAAAAAGACACAAATCCTGCCATACATGCGCAGCAGTTACCGATAACTCCCAAACCTAATTCAGGATCCAAATCAGTTCTAAATGTCTGACTCAAGTCTGAGTCCAAATCAATCTGAGTCTAATCCAAATTAGAATACAATTCAATATGAATCCAATATACCAACATGTATACTTGAATCTGAACCTGAATATCAGAACAAGATTAACATGCAAACATGACTTGACTTGACCGAACCATGGCTATATCTTGACTTGATTATATACCTACTTGTTTATATCCTGAACCTGATTACATGAACAATTTGTAAACATGGTCTCGGTAATTCTGATAACTATAATTCAATACAATACATTACGGGGTTTTAAAGGGGTAGACTGGTACGGAATGTATTAAAAGTGGCACGATAATGGACACTAAAAGATACCTATATGAACTCTCATGTCGTTGTCCCGTGGGTTTTGACGAGGCCTTATACTTACATGTTACCATAGTCCATGGGATATTTGGACTCTTCTCGTATACACGGATATATTTTGTACCAAGATACAAACAACTGCGTTAGCATAACAAATATATACTTGTTCAGATTACCAGTCATATATTCTTTACTTATTCTATTCCACCATTATCTTTGGGATTTACCGGGCGCTAGTTCGCTGACGACATTCCTGTATCTTTCTTTCCTTGGAATGTTCGTTAGGAGAACCCGACTCTCAAGAGACAGAGCCCAGGCAGGAAGACTTGGATCAGTTCACAGAGCAGCCAGACTTCTAGCTTTTACTTGTACTTACATTTTCTTTTGTATGCCACTGTTTAGGCATTGCTTTTATCATTGTACATTTCCTTTTCAAATCAGTTGTAATGTAAAGAATGAATGTTAATAAAATTTGTTGTTTATATTACATCTCTTGTTATTCTTGTGCATTTATTTATATTGCTTATTTATGCTTAACGTGTTTACTTCTGAGTAAATACGTCGCGTGCCCGCCACGCCTACTTCCCCATACACTGGGAAGCGGGGCGTGACAGGTTTTGTTGGCGGCCCATGCAGGTCAGTTCTACATGGAATCCTAAGCAATATATTACAAGAAGTATAAGAATCAGCAACTGTACACTCTTTACATTTCAAATTTATTGAATCTATCCTAACCTTTCTTTTTCTATCAAGGTCATGGATTCGCCCAACAAAACGAGTACCAACGTTAATGGTAACCCCCACCTCTTACTCTACCCCCACCTTCTACCATTGCAGCTCCCATCAACGAGCAGACGGTACTGCTTGAGGCGATAAAGAGTCTCTTAGAGGGTCAGCAGCAGCAGATTGCTATCCTCATGCACCGCGCAGAAGTTGAGGCACCCGGAGTCAAGCAATTCCGGGCATTGCACCCGAATCACTTTTCTGGGAAAGAGAGCCCACTAGAGGAAGAAGAATGGGCTCAGCCTATCGAATATGATCTAGCAGCAGCACAAGTGCCAGAGATTGTTTGGGTGAGAGTTGCAAAACTGAAACTCACAGATAATGCCAGAGTCTGGTGGAAAGCTGAAGAAAGCCGACTCGTCCAACCGATTGAATGGAGGACATTTTGCGAAATGTTCGACGTGAAATATTTTCTCGAGACAGCCCGTTACTACATGGAACAGCAGTTCATCCACTTACAGCAAGGTTCAATGTGGAACAAATCTATGGATGAATACGATACTGAGTTTACCATGCTTAGCAAGTAAGATACGTCTAAATATTCAATTTCTAGATATCACATATTACACTGCTAACACAAGACCGTAACAAATTCACGGCACACCTGATTTCGACTGCTGAGATCCGGGAACGAAGATTTCGGTAAGGGTTGGACCCAGAGATCCAAGCTGCACTAGCTATAGGGGATTTCCCAACCCATGATCTTGCTCTGAAGGCTGCCCGACATTATGAGGCAGTAGTGAAGAAGAAGGGCAGACCTCAGACTGTCGGTGTGAAGCTCCCTGCCACTCAGATGGCAAGAGGAGCCTCTTCCAGGCCACCTTTTGTACCCAGGAGACCAGGAGCAACTTTTAACCGGCCCAGTCCAGTTTTTCTTCTACTGCAAGAGGAATGGACACCTGGCGAAGGACTGCAGGCGTGCGAATGGCCTGTGTTTGATTTGTGGCACATCCACTCACGCCATTGGAGCTTGCCCACATCGACTCAACCCAGCTCCTGCACCCTGACCACCAATCACTTTTCCGCAGCAGCCAGCTATCCAGGTTCCTGCACCTCGTCTTGCTCTCCCTGCTCCACCTCCACGTGGATCTCCTACACAGCCTCCTCGTCAATTTCATCAGGCCCAGAGGAACATGCCTCAAGGGCAGAGAAACATGCCCCAGAGATAGAGGAATGTGCCTCCAGCAAGGAGGAATGTACCCCGGCGTCAGGCTTTCATAATAACTGTGGAAGAAGCTGAAGCCACTGACCAAGTCATCCCTGGTAACTCCCAATCTTTCAAACCTTTTCAATCCTTGTATGCATCAATATATTTTTTCTATACCTAAATATATCCCACACAACTTAGGTACAATCTTAGTAGCTCCCTACCTGCTTTAGCACTCTTCGATACTGGAGCATCACATTGCTTTATGTCGCAACGGTTCATCCGAACTCATGCGATTCCAGTTAAACCGCTCGTATCCAGCTGGAATATCAGTTCAGGGAACGGCGTTCTAAAGGCAACTATGGGATACGATCTGTGTCCAGTGGTCGTCTGCAGCAGAGAATTTTATGCGGACTTCAAAGTGCTGGACATACCTGTTTCCCCCAATCAGAGAGTAAAGCTCTATTCAAAATTTGAAATTTGAACTGAGGCAGTGCCTTATGAGAGCGCTCACGCCAAGAGCGCCAGCGCTAAGAGTCAAAGACTCTGAGGCAGCGCCTCACGTGCAAAGCACGAGAACGTTAGCGCCAAGAGCGCCAGCGCTAAGAGTCAAAGACTCTGAGGCAGCGCCTCACGTGCAAAACACGAAAGCGCTGGTACCAAGAGTCAAAAACTCTGAGGCAGCACCTCACATGCAAAGCACAAAAGCGCCGGCACTAGAACTAAATGTTCTCTACCATTGGATCAAAGATCCAACAAAGATGATAAATTATCAAGGTACAGAATTAAATTCTGATTGAGAAAATACTCCTCAAATCTTTCAAAACAAGAAAGATTGTGCTCTGTAAATCAGAGCACCGTTAGATCAAAGATCAAATGGTGATTAAAAATTACCAAGATACAGAATAAGTTCTGTATGGGAAAATATTTTCCCAATCTTGCTAAAAACAAGAAATATGTCTTCTGTAAAACAGAAGCTCTTGGATCAAAGATCCAATGGTGGAAAACATCCCCAAATCAATCAGAGATCTCTCAATGAGAGATTTCCTTAACTGATTTAACAAATCAGCCTCCCCTATATAAAGGACCCAAGACTTCAAGTCTTGTATAGAGAAACCTCCCTATAAGTTTCAAATTCTTAGAAAAGAAAAGGAGAAGAGCAAGCTCTAAGAAGAAGAACTTTCTTCAAGGTAAATAAAAAGAAGAGAGATCATAACATCTCCTCCATATTTGAGAGTTTAACTCTCACATCAGAAGAACTTAGTTCTTTTTCTAGATCACAGATCTATAAGACAAAGTCTTTCACAAAAACAGAAGAGATCATAGCATCTCCTCATAAAAGAAGAACTTAGTTCTTAAATCTACGAGACAAAATCTCTTATAAACGAGAACTTAATTCTCAGAGCACAGAATTGATCAGATCTGCTAAAGAAGCGCTTTAGCGCTCTATGTTTGGCGCTCAGCGCCAAGCACTCCATGTGCTTCTCACGTGGGCGCTATTTTAAAAGAAGCGCTTTAGTGCTCCAATTCTGGCGCTCAGCGCCAAGCGCTCCACGTGCTCCTCACGTGGACGCTATTTTAAAAGAAACGTCTTAGCGCTCCAAGTCTGGCGCTCAACGCTAAGCACTCCACGTGCTCCTCACGTGGGAGCTATTTTATATGAAGCGCCTTAGCGCTCCAAGTCTGGCGTTCAGCGCCAAGCGCTCCACGTGCTCCTCACGTGGGCGGTGAGGAAATACAAAGAGCTCTGTAAATAAAGCCCCAGCGCCATAAAAAGTATTCAACACTCAATAAAAAGCCAAAAAAAGGGGTGTCGGAACCCAAATCAATGCTCAGTATTGTTGAATAAAAAGGAACTGAATCCAAACAAGTGTCCAACACTTTATTCAAAACTGAGTGGATTGAGCCCAAGTTGGCCACAAATCCCTAATTCAGATCAACCAAGCCCATGTGCTCACAATCTCTTTAATTGGTCTTAGTCCCAAACCTGACTACAGATCTCCCTACCAACATTGGTTCAAGGGTACATCTCTTCACACCTCTGATATGTGTCGTTGTAATTCTTCAACGTCTTCAGAGAGGTGGTGGGTCCCGACAACTAGAAACCCTACAGACTATGATATCTTTAAACCAGACTACGATGTCTTTAAACCCCACAGACTATGATGTCTTTAAACAAACAACTGACCGAAACGTCATTAAACTAACAATGGACCGTAACGTCCTTAAACTAAAACGATAGCGTCCAAATACTCTTTCGTTGAATCTAAATGATCCTAAATCCTGTTGAGTAGATCTTATTCTAAAATTAGACTAACGTATCCTCAACAAAAGTTTGAGTTCATCTTAGTCTAAAACAAGACTAACGATCTTTAAACCAACCCAAACCTAAATCTAAGAAAATACGGATTTGAACTAATCCACGCCCTACAGGCGACAATGTAAATTAATCTACGTATACGATCCACGGGCAACCAAAAATAAAACAAACACACACGACACAAAGTGACCATCTGGAGAAGGAGAAATTGGTTACCGCGATGCGGTAGCGTAATTAACTGCAGGGGATTGCACCTGCAGGGAAGAGCGTCCCCACAATCAAAAACCCCTCGTAAACGAGGAGGAATCTGACGAAGTCTGCTACAACGGCCGCATCTGTCTAAACCTCCGATATACGGTACCATAAATCAACTTGGTATCTTCGGAGAGGTGGACGGATAAAACCAAATAGCATATGCCCCTAAAATTCAGGCCAGACGTCCCAACGTCCCGGTCGCGTCTTTCGGCGGTGAACAGATTCTGGCATGCCCGGTGGGACCATTTCCTCTTTCCACTCCACACTTCGTGTGTCGTGTTCGTGAACAAATCGCGGTGTAATATAGTTGCCCCTGGATTCGAGATACTAAGATTTGGTGTCTTGCTCCCTGTTCCCACCGAAATTTTCGGCCAAGGGATATTTGTTCCTGTTTACACCGGTTCAGGTTTCGTTTACAGATATGTGTGTGATCGAGCTTATTCATATACGCACATACACACATCAGAGGAAGAACAGGTATTAGAAAGGGAGCACTTGGTGATCAGTGGTAAAAAGAAAGCATTTAATTGAACATTTTATTCTATTGGAAATAGATCACCAAATATGAGATCGAAAGTACAGGGATTCACAAAACTATGAATAAAATTATCTAACTCCCTCTCTGTCTTCTCCACCATGTCAAAGCGGCGATCTTCTCGAGGAGTCATTTCCCATCGAACAGCACTGTGCCCATCAGCAAAGGCAGACATTATGGCCCGCTGAGCCCGTATCTGGCTTAGCAGCCGAATAGAGCGATCCCTCAGAGATGCGGTAATCAAGAGTGCCTCGTGAAAACACTCGATCTTGCCCTCCGCGGTGTCGAGCATTGCCGAAGTCATCTCCGCTGGATGAGAAGGAATGTCATCAAGCACGGACAAGAAGGCCATCTGGAGCCAAATGGAACCGATGGGGAGGGGAGATCCCCTACGAGTCAAGAGTTCGTACAACACCGTATCGCATTGGTCATCCGTGAGAGCAGGGTTCACCAAGCGTGCGGCAAAACGAGGAACAATTTCCTCGATGGGTACCTCCCATAGCTGTTGGCGAGCATGTGGACGATTACAAGCCATAGCTCTTCTCTGTTAAGATGATTCTCTGAAAATGAGAGAAAAGAGAAGCATTGCTTCAGATTATAAAGAGGGACATTTAAGTCTAGACACAGAAAATGCTGTACATGATGGAACTATTTCCAAGCTCTGGGAAAGAGAAGTTTGACCCTGAAAAAGCGGAAAAGCAAGGTCAAAAGACACCTTCAGTAATGAGGCAGCGCCTCACGTGCAAAGCAAGAGAGCGCTAGCGTCAGGAGCGCCAATGCTAAGAGTCAAAGACTCTGAGGCAGCGCCTCACGTGCAAAGCGCGAGAGCGCTTGCGCCAGGAGAGCTAAGCGCTAAGAGTCAAAGACTCTAAGGCAGCGCCTCACGTGCAAAGCACGGGAGCGCTCGCGCCAGGAGCGCCAGTGCTAAGAGTCAAAGACTCTGAGGCAACTCACGTGCAAAGCACGAGCGCGCTGGCGCCAAAACTAAAAGTTCTTTACCGTTAGATCAAAGATCCAACGGAGATGATTAAAAATCACCAAAGTAAAGAATTAAATTCTGCTGAGGAAATACTCCTCAAATCTTTCCAAACAAGGAAAATCTCTCTGTAAATCAGAGCGTCGTTGGATCAAAAGATCCAATGGTGATTAAAAATCACTAAGATACAGAGTAATCTCTGTATGGGAAAATAATTTCCCAATCTTATTAATAACAAGAAAGATGTCTTCTGTAAAACAGAAGCCCTACGATCAAAAATCCAATGGTGGGGAAATATCCCCAAATCAATCAGAAAAAAATTGCCATAACTGATCAGCCTCCAGTATATAAAGGCCCCAAGACTTCAAGTCTTGGATAAAAGAAACTCCCCATAAGTTCCATACAGAGAAGAACCCCCCTAAAAACTTCGAGTTCTCAAAAAAGAAAAAGAGAAGAGCAAGCTCTGAGAAGAAGAATTTCTTCATGGTAAATAAAACAGAGAGATCAAAGCATCTCATCAAAAAAGAAGAACTTAGTTCTTTTTCTAGATCATAGATCTACAAAGACAGAAGTATTTCATAAAAGTAGAAGAGATTGGAGCATCTCATTATAAAAAGGGAGGGAGAAGAACTTAGTTCTCTTTAGATCACAGATCTATAAGACAAAGACAAAGTCTTTCACAAAAACAGAAGAGATTGTAACACCTCCTATTAAAATAAGAACTTAGTTCTTAGATCCACGAGACAAACTCTCTTATAAATGAGAACTTAATTCTCAGAGCACAGAATTGATTAAGAGCGCTCTGCATTCATTGGCTAGCGCTCAGCGCCAAGCGCGCCACGTGCTCTTCACATGGGCGCTACTTAATAAAGAGCGCTCTGCACTCATTGACTGGCGCTCTGCGCCAAGCGCGCCACGTTCTCCTCATGCGTGCTCCATTTTCATAAGAAGTGCCTTAGCGCTCCAAGTCTGGCGCTCAGCGCCAAGCACACCACGTGCTCCTCACGTGTGCGCTACTTCATAAGAAGCGCTTTAGCGCTTCAAGTCTGGTGCTCAGTGCCAAGCGCACCACGTGCTCCTCACGTGTGCGCTATTTCGTAAGAAGCACCTCAGCGCCCCAAATCTGGCGCTCAGCGCCAAGTGCTCTGTACATAAAGGCTTTGTACCTAAAGCGCTCTACGCTACAAAGAGTGTTCAATACTCAATAAAAGACAAAAGAAAAAAGGGTGCCAGAGCCTAAATTAATGCTCAGCGTTATTGAACAAAATGGGACCAAGCCCAAACAAGTGTACAACACTTTAATCAAAACTAAATGGGCTGAGCCCAAGTTGGCCATAAGTCTCTAACTCAGACCAACTGAGCCCACATGCTCACAATTGATCTTAGTCCCAAACCTGACTACAGATTTCCTAACCAACATTGGTTCAAGGGTACATCTCTTCATTCCTCTGATATGTGCGTTGTAATTCTTCAACGCCTTCAGAGAGGTGGCGGGTCCCGATAACCAGACATTCCATGGACTATGATGTCCTTAAACTTATGGACCGCAACGTCCCTAAACTAAACTCTATAGACTATGACGTCTTTAAACTACGGACTATGATGTCCTTAAACTCCATGGACTATGATGTCCTTAAACTTATGGACCGCAACGTCCCTAAACTAAACTCTATAGACTATGACGTCTTTAAACTATGGACTATGATGTCCTTAAACTCTACGGACTATGATGTCCTTAAACTCCATGGACTATGATGTCCTTAAACTTATGGACCGCAATGCCCCTAAGCTAAACTCTATAGACTATGAAGTCTTTAAACTATGGACTATGATGTCCTTAAACTCTATGGACTATGATGTTCTTAAACTCCATGGACTATGATGTCCTTAAACTTATGGACCCAATGTCCCTAAACTAAAACAATAGAGCCTAAATACTCTTTTGTTGGATCTAAATGATCCTGTTAAGTAGATCTTAGTCTAAAATTAGGCTAACGTATCCTTAACAAACGTTTACGTTGATCTTAATCTCAAATTAGATTAACGATCCTTAAACCAACCCAAACACAAATCTAAGAAAATACAGATTTGGACTAATCTACGCCCTACGGACGATAACATAAATTAGTCTCCGTATACAATCCACGGGCAACCAAAAATAAAACAAACACATACGACACGAAGTGACCTTCTGGAGCAAGAGAAAGTGGTTACCGCGATGCGGTAACGTAATTAACTGCAGGGGCTTGCGCCTACAGGGAAGAGCGTCCCCACAATCAAAAACCCCTCACAATGAGGGGGAATCTTACGAAGTCTGCTACAATGGCCGCAGCCGTCTAAACCTCCAATACACGGTGCCATAAATCAACTTGGTATCTTCGGAGAGGTGGACGGATAAAACCAAATAGCATCTGCCCCTAAAATTCAGGCCGGACGTCCCAACGTCCCGGTCACGTCTTTCGGCGGAGAACACTCCCGTGCAGAGAAAATGGCTTCCAGCTGCACCAACTGCAACAACAACTCCCACTCTGCCCCGTCTGGAGGAGTAACCAACGGGCACCAAGCGGCCTCCATCTTCGCCATGCCAGTGGAACAGGTGACTCAGGCCACCACTGGATTGTTCTTCGGGACCATGCTCCTGCCAATGAGCTTCAACGCTCCAATGCCGACACAGGAAGCTCCGAAGAAGTCGATCTTCGATCGGCTTACAACTACCACGGCCCCTCTCAACGGGTCATCCAATTCCAAGTCTACTGTATCAGTCTTCGACAGGTTGAGCCTGAGCTCAAGTGGGCCAGTGAAGAAGCCTGCAATACCCGAAGGAGTTATCCCAAAGCGAATAGCTATGCCAATTCCGGTAGATGAAATCGTCAAAACGGCTTCCCCCTTTAAAGGATCGGTTTTCACAAGACTGTCCGTTCCAACTCCTGCTTCAGGCGAAGTCACCAAGGCTGCATCCCCGGCCCAAAGGTCAGTCTTTGACAGGTTGGACGTTTCTTCTCAGCGGACGTCAGTCTTCAATAGGCTGGCACCAATAGCAACCCTTCACCAGAACAGGAGGCATGATGAAGCCACCCCCGTAACTGAGCCAGTACCGTCTGCAAGACATGCTCGACGTCGCCACTAAGTGAGGAAAGATTGGGGCGGTTCCCCTTCTGGATTGACTCCACCAGCTTCGATGGTGGAAATTGATGCTGCTGTTCTAATTGGGAACAGCTTTGAACCACTCAAGAGGGTGCGCAACTCTCTGACCGCCGTGCTAAAAAGATCTCCTCCACCTGTGGAGAACGTTACAAAGGCAAAGCCGGAGCAGCCCCCTCAGCGGCTGTCCTCTAAAATCTACAGGGTCTAACGAAGGGTCCAAGACTCTGTGATTAACCAAGACTACTCCCGCCGACCGAAGAAAATGAAGGTTCGGCACGAGAAAGACCACCCCGTCGTACCACAGAAGGTATCGTCTATATGGGTGCCCGCTGCAACGGTCCCCTCAACTTCGACCACCCATAAAAGGAGAAGGCCGAAGAAGATCCCCGTGTCTGCGACGAATCTCAAGGGCACTGAACCTAAACGCCCTAAGTCTGGGGGCATGGTAGTGCACAGCGTTTACATAGCTTCCGGAAAAAAGGGAAGTCGTACTTCTATGGGTCATCGACCACTTACGCGGTCTGTAACAAAGGCTCAGGAGCAACAATAGAAACTCCAAGAGATGATGACAAAGATGGCCGTGCTCACTGGGCCAAAAGAAAGCCCAGAGACATCGTCTGAGCAGCGCCAGGAACAGGAAACCGACGCCGAATTCCTCCGAAGATTGCTCAAGAAGAAAGACAAAGAAGCCGTGGAACAAGCGGCTAACATAAAGCAAATGGCGCTTCTGTTTCAAGATATAATCGGGATGATGATACAGCCAGATCCCCCAGCTGAAGACCCTCCGATTATTCTTGAAGACGACAGAGGGGAGACATCAAACCCTCTTCCTGCTTTTTCAACAGCCAAAGAGGAGATGATCTCGAAAGCTGCCCTTGATGACTATATAGCTCAACAGATATAAGCTCATCAAGCGGGCAAAGCGGCCGGCCAAATCGTCAAGACTGGATGACCCTATCCGGGTTGGTACGATCAAATAAAGTAACTGCCGGGTTATACGATCCCTAAATTCCATGTGTATAAGGGGACGGGTAATCCACACCAGCATGTTGCTCAATTCAGGGCTCTGTGCGGTAATACTGGGGGTGATGACAAACTGCTGCTTCGCCAGTTTGTTGGCAGCTTATCGGAGACAGCATTCGAATGGTACTCCGAGCTCCCGAATGACTCTGTCAAGACATTTGCAGAAATGGAGCTACTGTTTACATAAACATTCACAAGCGCTAGCGAGCGCACCCCGATCACCGCACTAATTAACGCTAGAGTGAAGTCGGGAGAAACCTGGGTTCAATACGCCATTCGGTGGCGGAACCTGTGGTCAAAGTGTGAACAGCGCATAGAGGAAGCTCCTGCCGTGGGCATGTTCGTGGGGACCCTTGACCCTCAGGCAACCATTTCCCAATTCATGATGTTCTTCAAGCCGACCACTTTCTAGGCCTTGATCGACAAGCTGGCCCGAACGAGATGATTGACATGTTGCTGAACGAAGCCCGTCAAAGGAGCAAAGCTGATCGAGAGAGCGAAATAGCCATATTCGAAAAAGCTAAACGTTGGCGACAGGATGAAAAGGTTGAAGAACTCCAACCAGATCGAGGCATGCCCGCGGCAGACAGAAGCAGGCTTAAGATGAGGAAACGGTTCGCTAAAGCCCTGTTGATGGGAATGAAGCTACCACCTTTTAAAGGAAATACTCTTGGCAGCATACACCTTGACGAATCGGATGCATATCCAAACTACTGCTTATACCATGGGAGGATCATGCACCCTACTGAAGAGTGTAACGCCTTCAAGAACTGGTGGCAGGGGTATGTTGCCCACCGACAACACGTCAAGCGATTGAAGTGCAAAGCTCATAGGGAACAGGGAAGAACGACTAATGAGCGTAAAAGAACAGTCGGTAACTGTCACATGGTGGATGCCACCCCGACAAGACCAAAACCTCAAGTCCTCACCTTCGGGAGCGATTCTGACGAAGAAATGGCCCTTGACCCCCTCTTTAAGGAATCCACCTCTGGAAGAGAAGAAGAGATGAAGAACTGCGAGAACATTCAGCTGCGTAATCCTACGTTGCCTAAAAAGAATCTCAGACCATCAAACAAAGGTTCGAACAGAAAAGACAAGGGGAAGGAGAAAATCCATGAGGAGATTGCCCTCGATGATGGGGTCGTCAAAGAGCTCGCAGCTAAGGACCCATCTAAGAAAAGCAAGGTGGATTAAAATATCCTAGCGCATTTAAGGAAGATACCCTCACAACTAATCATACTGGAAGCCCTCTTTTACTCTAAAGAAGCACGGGATTCCTTGGTCAAGGCGTTACAAGAGCCCGATCAGTTCCAGGCCTTCATCGCAGAGAAGAAAATGCAAGATGAGCTGGTAGAAGTCCACACGGCTAACATTACATTTAATGACGAGGATCTTCTCCTTGGTACGTGTAACCACAACCGCCCTTTATATGTCACTGGATACTGCCATGACATCAAAATAGGGAAAATACTTGTTGACAACGGGTCCTCTGTCAACCTTCTCAACGTGCGGGTGCTAAAAAAAATCTGCATGAGCGTTCAGCATTTAGCCTAAGATAGAATCACTATCTCTGGATTTGACTTGCAGATGCTCGGGTCCGTGATACTGACATTGCGCTTTGGGCTTCTCGTCACAGACATCATTCCATGTCATCGATGCTAGGACTTGCTATAACGCTCTACTTGGTCGGCCTTGGTTACACGAATATAACGTCATCCCTTCTACACAACATCAGTGTATGAAGTATTTCAAAGATGGCCTCGAGTACACCGTTACGGGAGAGCTAAACCCATTCTCTGTGAACGAAGTCTGAAAATATGAAGACGCCAAGTACTTCCTGCCAGACTTCGAAGACATGGAGAAGTGTCATAAGCCGGAGCTTAAACAGAAGCCCGTCACTCCCATTCCTACCTTTGGAAGCGATACCGAATAGGATGAAGAAATAGTCTACTCGGGACAGCCTCAGGAGCGGAACGATAAACCCGGACCATCCGCTCCGATTTTGGTCTTCGGCAGCGACTCTGAAGATGAAACCAACGCCATATTCTCCGTCCGCCCGTCGATGCAAACCTTCGTTGGAGCAGACCGGAGTTTGCAAATCGCCATGGTTCCATGGCGGCACTACAGAGAGCTTGATGCGCTGGAGACATATAGTGTGCAAGAGTTGCAGACGTTCTACATCCCTCCCAAACGAAGAGGTGAAAAGGCAATCCTATTCTATCAATCCACGGAGACCAAAGTCGAAAGAGAAGTCTGGCATGGTGCCGATCCTGCCTCGACAGGCTCCAACCCATTCTTCTGCCTAGGTATTACACCGAGGGATTGAAAAGGTTATTAAGATGTCAAGGCATACCACTCAAACAAACTCCTCGACAAGCTCAGTTCTACAACAGGATTTGGGACGTCCCCGGAACGCGGCGAAAATTTCCCAACGGAAAAATGGAAACGATTGGGCTTGGATATGTCCAGTCCAAGAAACAGGAGCAATTCCATGACTGCCATGCCATAAAGGACCTTGATGGAGAAGATGATGCTCTTTTAAAAGACGCTGACGTTGAACCAGAACGAGGTCCTGCCATAAAAGTGTCGAGTCCGTCATTTGAAGAACAGATGGACAAGCTAGTACGGGAAGCGAGTCAAAAGGCTCAGAACAACCACAGCCGCGAAATGGCCATTTACAAGAAAGCCAAGATGCAACGCCTCCTTCAGCAGGCCACGGAGGATGATGATGCCCTTCGCCGTCAGCCAGCCATGCATTCCCGAGACAAGAAAAAGGCCTAAGACCGAGGAAAAAACAAGTCAAAGGACAGAAAAGACGTCCGACAGCGGCAAAACGGATCCAAAAGGCCACGCGATCAAGAAAAGGTCAGCCGGAATCCGTCTCTTATGAAAAAGATGAGTCGAGCATATTCCTTCCCTCAAGACAAGATAAGGAGAATTTTTGACCTTGTCATGAAACATCAAATGAGGACACTCCCGGAGTCCCAGCACCCCGATCAAGCAAACGAGGTTCATCACCCGGATTATTGTTCCTATCACCGAGCGATAGGACATTCTCTTGAAGACCGCTTCACCTTCAAAAACTGGGTCGAAAACCAATACCAACTCGGAAGATTCGCTCTATCCAACAGATGGAGGGTGGCCCCACCACAAAGGCATGTGCCAAAAGCAACATATATGGCGAGAGTAGAACCAGAGCAACGTCTGTCCTGGAAACGATCTCGTACCTATCACGTGATAACGCTGTCAGAAGAAGGATTACCCAGGAACATGGATGACTACTCCTGGTGCTTCAAAAATGAGGATGAAGATGAGTTGATCTCAGAATTTCCACCGGCGCCAAAAGAGCTGGAAGATGGAATACATACTACTGCGGACAACCTAAGGAAAATCGACTTAGGGACGGCAAACGACCCGCGACCAACGTTCGTCAGTAAGCTGTTGTCTAAAGAGCAGGTGGCTATGCTAAAAGACGTGCTCATGCAGTATAAAGACTGCTTCGCATGGAATTATTCCGAGATGTCGGGATTAGATCCGGAAATAGCTGTGCATAAATTGGCGATATCTCCAGACGTCAAGCCAGTCAAACAAGCACTACGAAGAACGCGGCTCGAACTTGAAATGAGTATCAACGCAGAGGTCAAGAAGCTGATCGACTCCGGCTTCATTAAAAAAGTTCAATACCTCGACTGGATCGCCAACATTGTCCCAGTGATGAAGAAAAATGGGACGGTGCGTATCTGCGTAGACTTTCGGGATCTCAACAAAGCTTGTCCGAAGGATGACTTTCCCGTATCGGTCACCGAGCTGATGATAGACAACACGTCCACTCACGAAGTCTTCTCCTTCATGGACGGGTCGTCAGGGTACAATCAAATAAAGTTCCATCCCGAAGACCAGAAGCATACCGCTTTCCGGACTCCCCTAGGCATATTCTGTTACAAAGTGATGCCTTTCGGTCTGAACAACGCCGGCGCTACCTATCAAAGGGCCATGACGAAGATTTTCGATGACCTCATATATGAAGTCGTCGAATGTTATATTGACGACCTCATGGTGAAAAGAAAATCGCACGAGGAGCATTGGGAGCATCTGAAGATAGTGTTCCAACGTCTTCGGAAATACAACCTGAAGATGAACCCTCTCAAATGCGCGTTCAGAGTTTCCTCGAGCAAATTCCTAGGATTCATCGTACGGCACCGGGGCATCGAAATAGACCCGTCAAAGATCAAGGCTGTAACAACCCTAAACTTTCTGTACAACTTTCTGTAAAAAAATTTTAAAAATCCAGAAAGGGGTACTTTTACCTGAGCACAAGTTATAAGTTTGTTTTGCTTTTTAATAGCAAGAAGGAGCTTGTGGCTCATCGGTAAGACCTTGCACTGCTGAACTAAAGCACCAGAGTTCAAATCTCATCACCCACATTATTTTTAATATTGTTTTCTTTTAAATTTTTAGAAGTACAAGGGTCTACACGTGCATAACTCGTAAAAACCCCACTACACATATAAAACAAACTGACCCAGGGGCTACACCATGCAATGAGAGATACGTGGTGGCGAGCCCCGGCCCGACTCGGCCGACTCGGGCCGGTGACTCGGCCGACTCGGCCCGCCGCCGCCGGCCGAACTCGGTCGGATCGCCGATTTGCTTTCATGAAAGTTCTGCCTTTTTGTATTCTAATAACCCCTGTATACTTTAATTTCTCTGCACAGTAACAGAGATATTAAAAAAACCCCATTAACCTATTTTTAATACAATTTTTAATACAATTTTCATACAACCTTTCACCTACCTTAACCCTAATCTTTTCCTATAAATACCATCCCTAAACACCCCCCCCCACTCACAATTCTGTCCAAACTCTCAAGAAAACTCGCTAGACTTTTGTATACAAGTGGAGTAGCGAAGGGCAAAGCTCCGGCAATTTTCCGACAACGACTCTAGGAGCTTCCGGTGACGAAACGACGCACCGGCAAATCCTACTTCCTCCTTTCCCTCTTCTCTTGACTTTAAGCCAGTAAGTCATTTCTCCCTCTTCACCTTGCTATTCTAAAAATACATATTTCCAAAACCCGACGGAAGCTGAGTTAATCCGATTTCCGATTCGGTTCTTCCTAAAAATTCAACTTTTTCTTAAATACAAACATACTAAACCCTTACATGTTGACTATTAATCATTAACAAACATGTTGAACAAGTTTCATGGTAATATATTTCATTTTGTAACTTTTACTACTCTTTTTCAGTAAAATACCATGTAATTAGTTTCGTCTTCAAAACATCCTTAATCTTGCTATACCTTTAAGTAGATCACGAGGTAATGACCTACCTCCTCATAACACTCATATGAAATATAGCACAATACCTTTTGGGAACATAGAATACAGGAAAACGAAACTTACATATAAATACTACTAACTATTAAAAACGTTTTCTATAAAATTTCGTATTTTATAAATCTTTGCAAAGCGTCGCTACAACCCATTTTGGGGGACCCGACTGGGATGGTGCGGATTATTGCACATCCCTGGGCTTAGTAGTGCGAGATGCAGACCTCCGCAAGGAGCATTCGGTCTCAAGAGATTTAAAATACAAATATCTTAAGAAAATGAGATTTCTAGAAAATAATAAATTAAAATTATTTTTTATAAATATATATATATATTATCAAAATATCTATTTTTGTTATAATATCAATATTCCAACTTTTCTAATTCAAAAGAATCACTTTATATGAAAATACCATGAAATTCCATACAAGTCCAACACTTTATAATTAAATACCATGTATTATGAAATTAGGTTATTTTCAATAGAAATATCACAACTATAAAATCTACATCTATGACAACTCTAAAGACGATAATTAAATACTTGGGGTTTATTTTGAAAATTATACAAAAGTATTTTTGCATAAAACCCCCTCAAGTTCTATAAATTACCCTAAGGACCCTAGTAAATATAGGTTTAAGCGGGACCAATCTCTTGAGCCTCAGGGAGCCGGAGAAGTGGGTGCTTGCCTATTTTAAGGTAGACAATTTAACAAACAGTGTTATCAACACTGTTAATCGTCTTTGAAAAAGACACAAATCCTGCCGTCCATGTGCGGCAGTTACCGATAACATCAAAACAATCAGGACTTCAATTTCTTTTCTAATTGTTCTGACTCAGACTGAGTCTTATTATAATAATCTGACTTGAATATGATTCAAGTACAATCTACAAACTACAACATGAATACATGAATCCACATATTCAATCTATTCAATCTGTATTGACTGAACCGAACCATGGATATACTTCTATTTACATGATTCTCCAGTTACATCCATGATTCTCCAGTTACATCCATTTTACTAATATCATGGTTTTGGAAAGTCATCCATCTATACAATACAATTTACAATACAATACAACTATACAATCAAGATATCGTGGGGTTTCTAAGGGGTAGATTGGTACGGAAGGTGTTAGAAGTGGCACGAGACTGTAACCATAAGACAACTAACCTATATTCCTGTTGCTGTTGTACCGTGGCATAAACAGTTCCTTAAGTTCCTGATACCTTAGTCTCCGAGGCAAGTGAGACTCATCTCGTATACACTGGCATCCTTCTGTACCAAGCTACAAACAACAGCGTTAACCATATAATACAACTTTAAAGGCAACTTTCTCTCTGTCTATTCTATTTCTCCCTTATCTTTGGGACTTACCGAGCGATTGTTCGCTAACGACATTCCTTCTCTTTCTTCTTTGGAATGTTGTCAGGCGTTTCGGACCTTCAGGAGATCGAGCCCACCAGCGAGGATTTGGACCAGCTAGCTTATGACCCAGAGCTCTAGATACTTGTATATTTCATTTCAGTACTTTCCATTTCTATTATGCCACTGTTTAGGCATTGATTTTCATTCCATATATTTACTTTTCCATGTATTGTAAAAAGAGTGTGAATAAATAAAGTTGTTGTTCAATCATATCTATTGTCTTTGTCTCTTGTGCATTTTTATTATATTGCTTAGATACGCTTAGCGTATTTACTTCAGAGTAAATACGTAGCGGCCAGTCACGTCCTCTACCCGTATACTGGGAAGCGGGGCATGACAAAGGCGATTATGGAAATGCCTCCGCCAAAAACTCTCAAGCAACTGCGATCTCTCCAAGGAAAGCTCGCGTATATCCGGCGGTTCATAGCTACCTCTCTGGCAAATGCTGCCCTTACAGTCATCTGATGAAGAAGAGAACCCCGTTCGTTTGGGATCGTAAATGCCAAAGCGCACTGGACAAAATCAAGCAATACCTGCAGAATCCGCCGGTATTGACCGCTCCGGTTAAGGGAAAGCCCCTCATCCTGTACATAGCAGCCCTCGAAGGTTCGTTAGGCGCGTTATAGGCACAAGAGAACGATCAAGGGAAAGAGAGAGGCCTCTACTATTTGAGTCGGGTTCTCCTGGGGGCAGAAAACAACTACTCCCCTATCGAAAAATACTGCCTGGCGTTAATGTTCGCGATAACGAAGATTCGGCATTATGCTTTGGTGCATGAGGTCCATCTCATATCAAAAGTGGATCCTCTCAAGTATTTGATGTCAAGAGCCATACTATCGAGGCGGCTCGCTAAATGGGCCCTACTCTTGATGGTATTCTCGATAACATACCGACCTCTCAAGGCAGTGAAAGGCCGACTTCCTCGCTGAGCACCCGATACCTGCCGATTCGCCCCTAAATTGTGAATTGCCGGGCGAGCACACGTTTGACACGATCGACAGGGAGAGAGGAGAGAGTGATACCCGATGGGAACTCTACTTCGATGGGGCATCTTCCATGAAGAAGCGAAAGCACAGCTCCCCCATAATCAAATCTGGGGTAGGCCTCATCTTCGTGACTCCACAAAGAGGGATAATGCGCTTTGTCTTTTCCTTAACAGAGCCAAGGACAAAAAATGAAGCAGAATACGAGGCTTTGATATCAGGTCTTGAGATCGTTGTCGACATGGGAATCGAAAACCTCCTCATATACGGAGACTCCCAGCTGGTCGTTAGTCAAGTAAACGGCGACTATCAAACGTGCAAACCAGAGTTGGTAAAGTACGGCGAGAGAGTGCAACAATTGCTGACTCAAATCCTTTCCTATGCCTTGGAAAGCATACCGTGAGCGGAGAATAGCAAGGCGTATGCGTTTGCCAAGCTCGCTAAAGAACTGGCTGATGAAAACCTCGACGACGTAAGGATCGTTGTACAAAGCCGTCGGGTTCTTGCACCAGCAGAAATATCTCCGGAGTCGTCTGAAGAAAAAGAAGCGACCAAGCAAACAACCATACAAATAGAAGACCAGGAAAAGGCTAAGGATTGGAGAGAAGTCTTTATAGACTACTTCAAATTCCGTCGAACACCTGAAGATGCATCCTCAAGACATCAGCTCATTAAAAGAGCTCTGTCTTTTTCCTTCATCAATGATACTCTGTATAAGAGATCGTTTGACTCCCTGTGGCTAAGATGCCTGGGACCGGAAGAAGCAAGGAGGGTCGTCCAAGAAACTCACGATGGACTCTGCGATTCTCATCAAGCCGGGCCAAAGATGAAGCTGAAGATCAAAAGGATGGGCTATTATTGGCCCACGATGATTTAGGATTGCCTCGAATATACGAAGCAGTATCACTCGTGCCAAATTCATGGAGACTTCATCCACCAGCATCCAAACCCGCTACACCCAGCGGTGGCTAGCTGGCCGTTCGAAATGTGGGAAACCGACATAATTGGGCCCATCGAACCAGCGTCATCCAAAGGACATCGGTTCATATTGGCGATGACTGATTACTTCTCTAAGTGGGCAGAAGCCATACCGCTAAGAGAAGTGAAGACGGAGAATATTCTCCATTTCTTCAAGACGCACGTCATCTATCGATTCGGAACTCCGTGACGGATTATCTCTGATAACGGGCCGGCCTACAGAAGTCACAGAATCACTCGCTTCGCACAACAGCATAATATAGACTGGAGATACTCTTCGGTCTATAATCCCCGAGCTAACGGTCTAGCTGAGGCATTCAACAAGACCTTGACGAAGATCATAAAGAAGACGGTGTCCAAAAATAAGAAGGATTGGTACGAGAGACTGCATGAAGCTCTCTGGGCGTATCGAACCACGTTCAAAACGGCCACAAACACAACGCCGTATGCATTGGTATTCGGCGCTGAAGCAGTATTCCCCTTGGAGATAGAGCTACCCTCTCTACGAGTGGCGGTTTATTATGAGCTAACAGACGAAGAGAATGCTCATCTTCGGCTTGAGGAGCTCGACGCCCTCGATGAAGCTCGTCTCATGGCGCAGCAAAACTTGGAGGCTTACAAACCAAAGATGACGCGCTCATACGAGATATTGACTAGGCCGAGAACATTTTGCCAAGGCAAACTCATGCTAGTGGTCAAGAGACCTATGATCCCCAATCGTGCCAAACGGGGGAAATTCGAACCGAACTATGAAGGCCCGTACATCATAAACAAAGTTTACCAAGGTGGGGCTTACTTGCTCATAGATATGCATGGCGAGAGACCCTTCAAGCCAATAAACGGCCGGTTCATGAAAAAATACTACGCTTGACGAGTCACGGCCTAGGTCAACGATAGATGACGACGCCCATGTCCACTCGCTATCTTCACAAGCCTAAACTCTATAAGTGGTATCCAGCGAAACCGTTGTCTCCAAAATGGCAACAATGGATTGAAACATCCCTAAACTAACAACGTACCGAAACGTCCCTAAACTAACAACGGACCGAAACGTCCCTAAACTAACAATGGACCGCAATGTCCCTAAACTAGCGATGGACCGAAACGTCTTTAAACTACTACAAATCGTAGCATCTTAGGGCTGACGCAAAAAAACGGTACGTCCATAAGCAAGATAGGCATGGATGAAAACCCGAAAGGGCTCCGTGAGTAAAAATAGCAGGGCTATCGGCGAGTTTGTGAAAACCCGAAAGGGCACAGACTCGTAAGAAAATTCATGCACACTTGCAAGGTCCTCTTGACCCTGTAAGGAGAAAATACCTGCGTGAGATCCTTACGACTCACAAAGGAGCAACACACATTGGGTTCCTCATGATTCCTGAGGAGAAATTACACTTACGAGATCCTCACGACTCGTAAGGAGAACCCTATTACGAGACCCTCACAGCTCATAAGATTTAAAAGCCTTAAGCTACAGGGATCTGAACCTGTTCTTAAGCCATCACATTTCTAGGACTGCCCTACAAGCGGTTCAATATTGACCCTTGTATACAATCCACGGGCACAAATAATCATTTCCTCACCAAGTCCCACCAACGACGAGGAATGTCCTCATTTGGTGAACAAACACTTGTAGGTCCTCTCGACTTGTAAGGAGAAAATACTCTTATGAGATCCTTACGATTTATAAGAGACCATACACTTAAGAATCCTCACAATTCTTAAGGAGAAAACGCACTTATGAGATCCTCACGACTCGTAAGGAGAAACATTTTTATGAGACCCTTAGGGCTCATGAAGTCAAAAGCCTTAGTCGACGAATCTTAACCCTGTTTGCTAAGCCACCTTTGTTCGAAACGACAAAAGGGCAAGTGATGATTCGCTCCTGGAAACGTTCCAGTAGTAGCTGTTGGAGATAGTGCCCTCAGAGTCAATTATTGGATCACAGGCACGTGATTGCAATGATTGAGGGAGGACCTATCCCGGTAGGACAGTCTTACTCAAGATGATAGTATGCTATCTGGTTTACCTTTATCATCGTGTACTGCTTTAGGTGACCTGACAGGCCACTATTACACGTTGATAGAGCCCCTAGGATTCTTGCTTGACTACCAGCAGTATGAGGGCGATCATATACGTGAGAGCTGGAGTCTATAAGCACATCCTTAAAAGGTCCCTAGTCGTGGGAGTTTCAAGACAGGGCATCGATTCTCCAGAGTAGACTAGTGTATACAGTCGAGACCCCGACGAGGGGCGGTGGCCGGTCTCACAAGCCACTGGTGTCAGTTGGTTCACCTAAGATGTATACAGGTGCTCATTGGGTTATGAGTACACCGGACAGGACTCGCCGGGAACCTGCTAGTTGGGGTTATACCAGACGTCAGATAGCAGTTCCCTAGTGACATTTGTACAGGTTAGTTCATCGACCTGAGATCGTCATTTGTCTCGTGTGAGTTCCCACTGTGCTTTGATTACTACCCTACCACGGCTCAAAGGAGTCGTGCAAACAGGTTTTAGTTGGGTATAGTCCCGAGCCACATGGAGGCAGTGAGCGGATCTGCAGGGGTTCGTCTCTCCCGGTATTGGGGGTGAGGTCGCGCTGTGTCTAGGAGAGCCAGAACATGAAAAGTCCTTGGCCAAGGCAGGAGATTTGCTGGTAGGTATTCCAGTAGTATCTCAGGGTGTTCTGGACTTCACTCCGACACGACTTGTACCGCTTTTGGGGGTCTGACTTTACCAACCCCCTAGGCCCGCCATGCGATGCTCATAGACGAACGGACCGGACTGTACGGATATTGTCACTGACAGGCTCAGTAGGGTGTCAGGATGAGTTCGCTCATCGACGTCCCTTTTGGTCAATACCTGGTAGCCCGTTACGTATTGGCTTATACCTCTGACGTGCTAGTGGTTAAATCCACAGCCATAGTATTGACGAGTCTTTAGAGTCCACCACACTCAGTTACTCAGGTTTCGGGCGAAACGCTGTAGAGGCCGTATGGAGATATGGCAGGGTTCGATCAGATACGTGCGGTATTGCACAGATCGTGATCGGACGGATTTTACTAGCCGGCTTTGGCTTAAGCCGGATCCTAGTATTAGATAGTGTAGTTTTGTCTCTTTGCTTTTGTGTTCAGTGGGAATACAAATGCGGGCATGTATTTGCAGTAGCGGGGTTTTCCTGTAATTTATTACGGGATCGGTTTTCTGGGGTTGCCAGTTTGCATTCCGTTCCGGCCGGTTTTTCTTCATTCCTTCACGGCCGGACTTTCCGTTGGAGGGTGTTATTTGCAATTGTGCAAATAACGTTTTGTGAGGGGCTTTCTTGCATAAGTGTGGCTTCATAATCATGAGATTCCCTTTTGGTCATTTCCATTGCTTTTCATTTGATGGTTGGTGAAATGGTTTAGATGAGAAATGAGAGTGACCTTTTTTATATATTGTTTTTCCATTCTTTTTTCCATAGACTTGGAGAGGTCTTTTTCTCTCTCCAATCCACTTGGTGAGGAGAGAGGGCCGGCCACTTTGTGAGGAGAGGATGAGAGTGCTCATTTTAGTGAGGGATTGATTCATCTCATTACATACTTCTTTGCTTGCTAAAAATTCCAAGCTTCTCTCATTCATTCATTCTCCTCCTCACATCCCTCCATCAAGGCAACCTCATAAACCCCAAAGAGACATGGCTACTACACTATTCTATAGCATCCCTTGGACGCGTCGGCTAGCCAACTTCATGCCCGAGTTGCCTCGGTCAAGAGGCGGGAGCCCGTAAAAGATTCCGGCTATGTGGTGCCCTTTCCGACGAGGACGTGACGGACGGAGATTCCGCGGGAGATCGGAGTGGAGACGAAGACCGAAAGACACGGATCGCTTGGTATAGCTTCTCCACTCTTTTCTAGTTTGTTAGTCGCTAGGTTAATGGCCCGATCCGGGTGAAAAGTTTGGGTGGTGCCGGTTTGCTAGTTTGCAAAATTTTTGTTTCCGCGTTTCCGGCGTCAGATCGACGGCCGGGGCGCCGCCGCGGACTTACAGTGGTATCAGAGCCACGCCATTAACCATGCCTAGCTTGCTCTAGTATGTTTAGAACTCGATCGAACAAAAACCCCAAAAAACCGCATTTTCAATACTTCATGTTTCTGTCGAAATTTTTTCAAGCTCCAAAAATTTTTCAGGTCATTGCAGAAACATGTACTGGGAATTCTAAGAACACTGGAAAAATTTGGTAACCTGATACGTCCATAAGACCGCGAAACCGCGGCCAAACCCATGCTTGGGCCGCGGTTCCGCCGCGCTTTTGACTCCTCATTTGACCAAATTTTTTCAGAGTGCTCCTGAGTTCAAAATAGAGGTTTTTGGGATATTCTTTTTGGGCCCAGATTTTCTGTAAGTACTACAGTACTCCTTGGGGCCCACTTTGATAAATTTGGTCGATCGGATATTTTAAACATGCTAGTTCACAGTATTTACATTATATCTGCGACCGTGAATGTCACTCGATCGGTAAATCCAGTCTATCTGCTATAGCCCTTTTACACGGATTTGCGAACGTGACATTCACGTTGATGTTCTGTGTTTTGCTGTGATGTTGCGGATCGGTCGCGGGGGATAGCCTGGTTGCAATGTTAGTACAGTTCTGTTTTTATATGTACATTTGTCATTGCGGGGCGAGCGTCCGACATGTGGACTGCCGTCACTGCCTGTTTGTATTATTCTTTTGGGACACGACCAGGTTGCGGTCGATGTACCCGTTGTATGTATATTTTCCTTTCTGTACTAGGATTACCCCAAGGAGGGGTGCACGGATAGCCGGGTTCTAGAAGGCAACGAGCCCGCATCTCATGGCATTGAGACGGAGGGGACTTTACTCTAGAATTGGCGGGCTATTCGCCGCACTCGTAGGGGGTACAGGTTGACCCAGGAGGGGTGCCCAAGTTACCGGATTCCGTGAAGTGCTGGGTGGTCCATTCACATTGCTGAAGGGGGCTGCCTCGCTTCAGGTTTTGGCGGGTAACTTGCCGCGCCCGTAGGGGTCTAGGATTCTAGGATTTTCATTGCACAGGCTATCCATACGACCAGGGGAACGTCGGGTTTCAGTAGCGGCTCTATGAAACCCGGGGATCCCAGATATCTGTATTGATCTGTGTTGCTATACATTTCTCTGTGTTGCATTTTATCACGCCTTGAGCGAAAATTATATATATATATAGATGTTGTATATGTTTTTCATCCGCGCTAGTCCAGTCCCCGCTCTGTCGTTAGTTAGCTAACCTAACGGGTGATGACGGGACCCAGTGGCGAATGCGGATGGCATATACATACGTCAGTATATTTTCGTTCTTTGTGGTGTGATCAATTGATGGGACTGCGTTGATTCGGATCAATGCAAGATAAACAAACCTATTCTGATGTTGTTGGAACACTTTTTCAAAAAGCTGTTATTGCAAGGGCGTTCTCTTTTGTTTTGCATCGTGGTATTCAGTTGGAATATCCTGCTCCTCAGTCGACGAGGCAAGGGCCGAGATCCCTTCACCGGGAGTGACCCCTTGGACAAAAGGTTTGCGTCAGGGCAATAACTTCACTATAGCCGATTACTTTTTCTTTGCACCGTGGTATTCAGTTGGAATATCCTGCACCTCATTCTACGGGGAAAGAGCCGAGATCCCTTCACTGGGAGTGACCTCTTTAGCAAAGGTTTTCGTAACTATATTTTTCAAAGCTATCCGGTTCCTTCAACGATATCAAGTTCATTACGTTAAAGGTTTTCGCCAGAAACCATTCGTAGCCCTCCGTCGTTTCAGACGGGTAGCACGTAGTATTCATGCTATGTTTGTTGGCCTTCGTCAAGGCATAGTGTATGGTAGCTGCTTGTTACTTTTCTGCTGCATAGATAGATGCGTTGGTTTGGGACAGTCGTATAGCCTTGTTGGCCTTCGTCAAGGGCTTGTACGGGTGGGTTCAAATCAACCTGGACAATGACGGGTAGAACTTGACATGTGACTTATGATTTGTTGGCCTTCGTCAAGGTCATAAGAGCATGGGGCAAAAATCCACATCGGGAGTTTCAAAAGAACTGAAACTTGCCAGATATGCGCATACCTTCTGGAGTGTGACAGCGTGAGCGGATTTCGTCACGTTATCATGCGATGATAGTTGGATCCCGATTCCCACTGATGAGTTGGTTTACTCCTCGGGTGATCCCGGCTAATTCTTCTTTCAGGTTTGGGGAAGAATTTGACGTTACAGTGGGAGGTTTCCAGATTAGATAAAGTGATAACCATTCTGATCTAGGTTAGAGTGCACGCTGAGTGTTTCTTTTCTCTCTCTCTTTGGCAGCGACCATTTACCCGACCCTAGGCTATGACTCGGTGACCAAGTTGACCGAACCTTCTTAACACTGGCTTTTGGATTGTCAAAGTTGCAGGCCTCATTGCCACTCCTACTTTTACCCTTTTCTCCAGGACACCCCGTATTACTACGAACGTCCACTTCCATTGGACAAAACCATCGTATGGTTATATACGAACTCGAAGGAATTTGAGGATGGTTTCTGTTCTGGAGAAAACGAATAGAACTATTCAGTTGTCTTTTCCTTTTACCTTCTCTCTCAGATTGCGAGTACTCCTTGGCTTAGGAGATAGTACACCTATTACGCAAATTGGATAGTCTTCTTCCAAACCTTAGGCTGGTGCCGACCGGTAGGGAATGAAGAAAGCCAATTAGCCTAAACGGTGTACAGAAGGTATTAAGTTAAGACAAAGCAAGGGATTAGTAAGAGGGCAAAGTAAATTGCGACTGCTATTCACGACCAAACCAAGTATTTCTTCGCCAATCCTAAATCACCTATTTTTAAGGTTTATTCGGTTGTCTTTTATCTTCACCTTCTCTTGCATTGGGAGTGCTCCTAGGATTAGGACAGTACACCCATTATGCTTATTGGATAGTCTTCTTCCAAACCATAGGCTGGTGTCGAACGGTAGAGAAGGAAGAAAACCATTTGGCCTAAAGGGGTGTACAGAAGGTATTGACTAAAGACATATAAAGGGATTTGGAGAGGTGGCAAAGAATTATACGGTTACATTCGTGAATCTGGATAATGGAAGAAGCATTACTAGGAATACCAGGATACCCCATCGAAACATTTCAATGTTTCAGTTTCACTGTGTACTGTTAAAAGAAAACTGATTTCCCGATTAAATACTTACTCCAGGGTATGTATTTACCAGGTATGAGTCTCACATCTATATGGTTTTACAGATGATGAGTGGGAGTAAGTTATTGGGAATTAGATGACCATCCTCATTATATCGCGATTCGTTGGAATTGGTGATATTTGAGGAAGCCACCTGGGTTGTTTGCCGGTCGGCAAATATTTGGTTTTGAATATCCGTTGTTATGCACCAATTTCAAATTGATATATCTGTACGTCGATTTTTATAGAGTGAGATATACCTTTTTGAAATTATGTCTATGACATTTACCTATACCAGTGGATGGTTAGGTAAGGAGCATTGAACAGCGGTGTAATTCTTCTTAACCATAAGTACAGTTTTCAACCTACGACACACAGTGAATGAGTTGTTAGACTCAGCGGACTTATACAGAGTATTGTATATTGTCCAGTGTCCATTAGGACAGAGGGGTTGGTCCTCGTACTATATTCTGTTTACTTATGACTTCTCTAGTTCTTAGACATGTGTTTCGTAGAAACACAGGGTCTAAGTTTTGAAGAGTTATAGGTATAAGAATAAAGTAGAGAACCATATATTGCAAGTATCGGGATTCTTCAAAGTGATCGAAGATGTAGATACTTGTATATGGTATTCAGTTGATAGTAATGGTTAAGAGAACTTGCTTCTCTTTCAGGTTACTCATAATTGGAAGCGTTCCTAAGTTGAGTAACGCTGATCGGCCTCCTTCCATTTAGTTGACATGCACTGGAGACAGCTGCATGATTTGAATCTGGTTCAATTAAATCAGTGCCTCTGTTTCTTGGATATAGAACAGTTCATATCTTGACATTGTTAAGGTACGGGGAGTTATCCGGCTTATGCTTAAAACCAGACTCCGGATAACTCAAGGCACGTTTCTGTAATGGCTGTTTGTGGGTTGACCCGGGCTATGACGAGGGTTGACTTTCTACCATGTGGAAGATCAATAGTGATATTGTTCTTGACTCGCCACAGTTTTAATAAAAATGGACTTTTTCAGAAAACAGTAGTGGGAGTATGGTAGAACTGGAAGTGATTCCTGAACCGCAAACGATTACTGAAGATTTGATAAGAACCTAAAGATTCAATCTGGTTTGACATTCCATTAGCCACTCCGCAGATAAAGTAGGTAACCTCAGGCACCTGAGAGGTACTTCGGTATGCTCAAGGACGGTGGCAGGGAGGTTCTTGTTTACCCAGACTTGCCATTGCTGTTGTTCCAGACTGTGAGATCCGGCAGGAGGATGAGTATAGCGTCGTTCTAAACTAGTTTTAGAAGTGCACGTCTATATGACTCTGCCAGAGGGTTGTCGTAGTCAGTGGGAGCAGCGGAAGCATTGGTGGACATCAGGCTTATGTCTATTTATAGACTAAAGCAGATATAGCGGAGATAGATCATCTATTTCTGATGTGAAGTCATAGGTTTGACTTAATCAGAATAGAGGATGGATCTGTTAAGAAGGTAGTAGAGTGTGATGTCCTGGTATTTGATGACATACACAGAGTAGGAAGTGATATTCCTATACTACGATCGGTTATACTTTGGTCGTCACACAGTGGTTTCTCTACACAGGACTTGGATATTATATCAGACATTCTGGTAACTAGATCTATGGTTTTAGATCTAGATTTGGGTGGTTTCCCAATCAGGGTACTTTGACCGCATTCTATGAGTATTTAGAATGGACGACTCCTGGCACGGTAGTATACCTGCAGGTAATGGAGTCACCCTCTCTAAAGGTGTCTTACAGACTAAAGAGGAGAGGGATACGCATGATTGACAGATTACTTGCTTAGGCAATTGAGTCAATCATGAGATGTCAAGTACCACACCAGATGTTGTTCTTGCAGTAGGTGCAATAAGTTGATATTGATCCAATCCTGGAGAAACAGTCGGAAGCAGTTTTAGAACATAACTTGATGTTCTAGGGATATGATAACAGCAGCCTCCTTTAGGAGACGGTTATCATTCTAGGCTTCCAAGGTGACCTGCATGGCAGAGTGACTGTCAGAGTTATAGTTTTCCCTCTGACGAGGGGCAGTATTTTGGACAGATGGTCCAAGTGGATACTGAGGGAAGGCATGGCGCAGGACACTGATTAAGTTCAGTTGTCGATACAGTCTAAGAAGTTTGGATTTGGAGTTCATTTATGAGCTAGGTCCCATCAGACATCCAGACACATTCTAAGACAGATATTGCTCATTTCACGAGATGGTTTTCTCCGCGAACTTGAGATATAGAGAGACATAGAAAGAAACACCAGAGCGGATCCACTCACCGAGGCTATTCCTCGAACGCAATAGTTTCGCAAACGAGCTTTGTGAGACTGACTAGTAGAGGAGTTGGGTGTTCGGTATCACACGGGTTGTGAGTATGCGACATCGCAATAATTAGCCTTGAGTGCAAGTGGGAGATTGTTGGAGATAGTGCCCTCAGAGTCAATTATTGGATCACAGGCACGTGATTGCAATGATTGAGGGAGGACCTATCCCGGTAGGACAGTCTTACTCAAGATGATAGTATGCTATCTGGTTTACCTTTATCATCGTGTACTGCTTTAGGTGACCTTACAGGCCACTATTACACGTTGATAGAGCCCCTAGGATTCTTGCTTGACTACCAGCAGTATGAGGGCGATCATATACGTGAGAGCTGGAGTCTATAAGCACATCCTTAAAAGGTCCCTAGTCGTGGGAGTTTCAAGACAGGGCATCGATTCTCCAGAGTAGACTAGTGTATACAGTCGAGACCCCGACGAGGGGCGGTGGCCGGTCTCACAAGCCACTGGTGTAAGTTGGTTCACCTAAGATGTATACAGGTGCTCATTGGGTTATGAGTACACCGGACAGGACTCGCCGGGAACCTGCTAGTTGGGGTTATACCAGACGTCAGATAGCAGTTCCCTAGTGACATTTGTACAGGTTAGTTCATCGACCTGAGATCGTCATTTGTCTCGTGTGAGTTCCCACTGTGCTTTGATTACTACCCTACCACGGCTCAAAGGAGTCGTGCAAACAGGTTTTAGTTGGGTACAGTCCCGAGCCACATGGAGGCAGTGAGCGGATCTGCAGGGGTTCGTCTCTCCCGGTATTGGGGGTGAGGTCGCGCTGTGTCTAGGAGAGCCAGAACATGAAAAGTCCTTGGCCAAGGCAGGAGATTTGCTGGTAGGTATTCCAGTAGTATCTCAGGGTATTCTGGGCTTCACTCCGACACGACTTGTACCGCTTTTGGGGGTCTGACTTTACCAACCCCCTAGGCCCGCCATGCGATGCTCATAGACGAACGGACCGGACTGTACGGATATTGTCACTGACATGCTCAGTAGGGTGTCAGGATGAGTTCGCTCATCGACGTCCCTTTTGGTCAATACCTGGTAGCCCATTACGTATTGGCTTATACCTCTGACGTGCTAGTGGTTAAATCCACAGCCATAGTATTGACGAGTCTTTAGAGTCCACCACACTCAGTTACTCAGGTTTCGGGCGAAACGCTGTAGAGGCCGTATGGAGATATGGCAGAGTTCGATCAGATACGTGCGGTATTGCACAGATCGTGATCGGACGGATTTTACTAGCCGGCTTTGGCTTAAGCCGGATCCTAGTATTAGATAGTGTAGTTTTGTCTCTTTGCTTTTGTGTTCAGTGGGAATACAAATGCGGGCATGTATTTGTAGTAGCGGGGTTTTCCTGTAATTTATTACGGGATCGGTTTTCTGGGGTTGCCAGTTTGCATTCCGTTCCGGCCGGTTTTTCTTCATTCCTTCACGGCCGGACTTTCCGTTGGAGGGTGTTATTTGCAATTGTGCAAATAACGTTTTGTGAGGGGCTTTCTTGCATAAGTGTGGCTTCATAATCATAAGATTCCCTTTTGGTCATTTCCATTGCTTTTCATTTGATGGTTGGTGAAATGGTTTAGATGAGAAATGAGAGTGACCTTTTTTATATATTGTTTTTCCATTCTTTTTTCCATAGACTTGGAGAGGTCTTTTTCTCTCTCCAATCTACTTGGTGAGGAGAGAGGGCCGGCCACTTTGTGAGGAGAGGATGAGAGTGCTCATTTTAGTGAGGGATTGATTCATCTCATTACATACTTCTTTGCTTGCTAAAAATTCCAAGCTTCTCTCATTCATTCATTCTCCTCCTCACATCCCTCCATCAAGGCAACCTCATAAACCCCAAAGAGACATGGCTACTACACTATTCTATAGCATCCCTTGGACGCGTCGGCTAGCCAACTTCACGCCCGAGTTGCCTCGGTCAAGAGGCGGGAGCCCGTAAAAGATTCCGGCTATGTGGTGCCCTTTCCGACGAGGACGTGACGGACGGAGATTCCGCGGGAGATCGGAGTGGAGACGAAGACCGAAGGACACTGATCGCTTGGTATAGCTTCTCCACTCTTTTCTAGTTTGCTAGTCGCTAGGTTAATGGCCCGATCCGGGTGAAAAGTGTGCGGTGGTGCCGGTTTGCTAGTTTGCAAAATTTTTGTTTCCGCGTTTCCGGCGTCAGATCGACGGCCGGGGCGCCGCCGCTGACTTACAGTAGCGATGTCGATGCCTAAATCGGTAACAAATTCCAAGTCCTTTCATGGCAAGTGATGATTCTCTCCTGGCAATATTCCAGTCGCAGCGATGCTGATGCTAAGATCGGTATCAAATCCCAAGTTCCATACTCACGGCGAAAAGTCAGCGAGCCATAAATGCATATGAAATAGCCGAAATGATATGACAACTTGCAACAAAATCAGCAAGTAAAATATCTGCATACGAAAATACCCGAAATGATTGGACAACTCGCAATAAAAAGCAGCGAGCAAAAACAAAAATAGCCGAAATGATTGGGCACCGTGAAAAATAGCCGAAATGATTGGGCAATAGCGACTTTCGCGATGTAAAATGCTGAAATGATAGAGCATCGCAGAAAGAAATAAAAAAATGAAAGAATGAAACTTTTGCCCTGCAGGTAAGTCCATACTGATCCCTGTATACAATCCATGGGCATAAACGAAAAGGGAACCACATGTCCAAACAAACTCTGTCAAAGGGAAAGTTAGATCTCGACAGCAACGGCTGCATCCCAGAAGCCCAACAACGGCGTTCCTCCTCATGCTAGCAGGGCATGGACGCAACACCACCAATCGGAGCCACGGCAAAGTCCCCAGTTCCAAGACTCTACGGTTCATAAATAACCTAGAGTCAGCAAATGACCCCGTCTCAGAAATACTTCATCCAATGACCCCGTCGCGGAAATACGTCAGCAAATGACCCCGTCTCGAAAATACGCCATCCAATGACCCCGTCGCGGAAATACGTCAGCAAACGACCTCCGCCTCGGAAATACGTCAGCAAACGACCTCCGTCTCGGAAATACGTCATCCAACGACCCCGTCGCGGAAATACGTCAGCAAACGACCTCCGTCTTGGAAATACGTCAACAAACGACCTCCGCCTCAGAAATACGTCAGCAAACGACCTCCATCACGGAAATACGTCAGCAAATGACCCCATCTCGGAAATACGTCATCCAATGACCCCGTCACAGAAATACGTCATCCAATGACCCCGTCGTGGAAATACGTCAGCAAATGACCCCATCTCGGAAATACGTCAGGCAATAACCCCGTCTCGGAAATACGTCGGCAAGCTACATCCACCTTGGAAATACGTCAGCAAACGACCTCCGCCTCGGAAATACGTCAGCAAACGACCTCCGCCTCGGAAATACGTCAGCAAACGACCTCCGTCGCGGAAATACGTCATCAAGTGACCCCGTCGCGAAAATACGTCATCCAATGACCCCATTGCAGAAATATGTCGGCAAATGATCCCGTCTCGAAAATACGCCAGCCAATGACCACGTCTCGGAAATACGCCAGCCAATGACCACGTCTCGGAAATACGTCAGCAAACGACCTCCGTCGCGGAAATACATCATCCAATGACCCCGTCGCGGAAATACGTTATCCAATGACCTCGTCGCGGAAATACTTCAACAAATGACTCCGTCTCGAAAACACGTCAGCCAACGACCTCCGTCTCGAAAATACGTCAGCAAACGACTTCCGTCTCGGAAATACGTCAGCAAATGTCCTCCGTCTCGGAAACACATCATCCAATGACCCCGTCTCGGAAATACGTCAGCAAATGACCTCCGTCCCGGAAATACGTCAGCAAACGACCTCCGTCGCGGAAATACGTCAGCAAACGACTTCCGTCTCAGAAACACGTCAGTAAACGACCTCCTTCTTGGAAATACGTCAGCAAATGACCTCTGTCTCGGAAACACGTCAGCCAATGACCTTCTACTCGGAAACAAGTCAACTCACCAACCACTTACGGGTCCTCTCGACTTATAAGGGAGAAAATTCTCTTGTGAGATCCTTATGACTCTCAAGAGAAAACGCACTTAGGAATCCTCACGATTTCTGAGGAGGAAATACACCTACGAGATCCCCTTGAATCGTAGGGGGAAAAGTCTTTATGAGACCCTCACGGCTCATAAGGTTGAAAAGTCTTAGGAGCAGACCTAAACCTGTTTCCTAAGCCATCGCTACCCTACAAAGGGTTCAAGATGAACTGTTATCTATCATCTACAGGCTACACTTGCTAGAGTAACATGCCAACAACACAGCAGAGAAAAGAAAGTGATAATAGGAGATAAAAAAATGTGTCTTTTATTCATGAATTTAATTGAGTACAACAGACATCATATAAAAAAAATGAATGAAAGCATGTTATTCATAGACTACAAATTTTCGGTCGATACAAAGATGGCTACTGAGAAGGAGGCGTTTTTAATAAATCAGCAAGCCGGTCGCGTACTTCTCTCAACTCCTTTTCATGATCAGCCGCCGCGGCCAACTCCGCTTCAATGCAAGCCTGTTGCTGCAAACAGGATGAAAGCTTCTCATTGATTTCCTGCTGAGCGGCTTCCTGACTCTGCGTAACCTGCTCAGTGAAGTCAAGCTTTTTCCTCAGCACTAGCCTGTCAGAAATACATCGTTGGAGGTTTTCAAAAATAGCTTTCTGAAACGTTTCGTTTCGGGTCTTCGGGGAAACCAGCTGTGCAGCGTTCGCTTCAACTTGGGCGCGTAATTGGACAGACTCAGTGGAAGTCGCCTCACGTTCCTTTCGCCTTAGGGTCGCCTCTTGTTCAAAATGGCGAACGAAAGGAACACTCTGCTCAACCCATGCAACTCGCTGAGAGTTCAAAGCCGATACTTCCGGAGCGGGACGCTTGAGCTCAATCTCATGCAGGCAAGCCTCGATCTTTCTACAATAATTAACCCAAGCCTCGACGACGCCTTCATCATGGAAGTTCACGAGCGTCGCCAGTATAGGATTAACCTCAGCAGCAAAGTCTGCAGCAAATGCGAGGGCTTCGGCCTCAAGATCCTCGACGAACTCGCTCAACATTCGCAGGCTAGTCGCAGCACCCCTGGAAGATGGGCGTCTAGCAAAAGGCCCTACCGGCATTGGGATCCAAAACTCGAAGGGAGCTGGAACCGGTGCGGTTACTGCAAAACAAATTATGGTCAAATGTCGACTCAGGAGGTAAAGGAAAATACATGAGTAATAGAGTCTACTATACCGGCTATGGCAGGCGGCAAAATTGGGAGTACTGGAGGCACGGCTATCCTCTCGTCCCCTCCTCCGATCCGTGACACTGCGATCGATACAAGGAAGACTTAGTACTGATACGGCTGCCCATAAAAGAAAGAAAGAGACAACAGCTGAAGGATATACTAACCAACACCGGTGGGCGGAGTAACATCTGACTGGAAGGAGAAATGCGGGTTCGGCACCTGATACAGACGATCAAGAAGGACTTCTGCAAAGTTGTGACAATACACTGTCAATACAAGGAGGATGATAACCACAATGAGATAAATAAATCGCGAATCTATACCTTCCAACATTTCGGAGGACATAGGAGAAGGCGAGGGAACAACAACCGTCATGGCGGCTACCGAAGGTGCTTCAGATGGAACAATTTCTACGTTTACTGCACCTACAAACAAAAATCGTCAGAAGAAGCTGAATGGGATTGTAAAATGAAAGGAGAACAATGACTCAAGACTTACCTGACGGGTCATCAACCAAAACCGCGACAGAAGCATCGCCGGGCATTGCGGTTTCTTCGCTCTCCTTCAGAGGAGTAGTCTCTGCGCCCATGGCTTCGTCCCCTGATTCGATGAGGGCCATCATGACACTCGCGATGCCCGCTGATAGCAGGGAACCACAAGGAGAAAGAGCGGCGGTTTGGGCAGTCCCAGACTCCCGAGAGAGAGTAGCCGCTTCGGGCTCTGTGGTCGCCGTCATCTCACCTGCCATCTCATCATCAGGACTTGGACCTGCAGGATATGGTATATAAGAATTTGAAGATCAAGTTCTAATAAAAAACTCAGCGTTACGTTACCTTCAGGCATTTTTTCAGTTTCTTCCCGAGCCACGCGCGCAACATGTCTATGGGCGGTAGACAGGGCAGCTGGAGCATCCTCTGGAAGAATAACGACAGATGGAGTAGTGCTTAAACCGGCACCCACAGCCAAGCCGGCATCACGTTCCCTCGCCACACGCTTCCTACGCTTCTTTTCGATCTGAGCGGTGAGAAGCGATCTCCTCAAGACCTCCGTCAAAGGGACGTCATCGTCCGAACCAAGCTCTGCCTCTGGAGCCGTTACGGCGTCTGTCATCGGCTGCTTAAGTGAAGCCTCCTGCGGTACTGTCGGGGGAGCTGGGGCTACAATAACCGGCTTTAGAAGCGTTGCTGCATCACCGCTCGGGATCGGTACCGCACTTGGAATAACCCGAGTCAAGGTAGTCCCTGCAACAAAATAAAAGAGAGGGTCAAACCATGAATAAAGAAAAAGGAAATGAAGGCACAATGAGCCGAAGTATACCAAGGCCCAAAGAAGCACGGAGCCTCTCTTCCTCTTCAAATGTTTTGAGGGAAGCCGCGAGAGCCTCTTCGGCAGAGATGCCTGTTGAAGAAGAAAGCGTCAGTAAAAGCATAATAAAAAAAGATAACCGTGGAAAGATACGACTGAAGACTACCTGACTGTGCGATAGTGATCAGTGTTTCTTCATCGCGAGCCAGTCGCTCGGAAGCCACAAGGGCGGCTTGAAGATCAGTATCATCCACAGGCGCTATAAATATACCATCATTGGTCCCGTACTCGCACAAGCCTTCGCTGTAGGGAGCATGGGACTCCTGGCCGAGTTCAACGTCCGCAAAAAAGAGCGACTTCTTCTTTTTCTGCGAGCGAGCGCCAGCGGCCGATGACAGGATCTTGCGCTTAGCGGGCAATTTTGGGCGACGAGTCCCGGGTACCTACCCCAGACTCCGGAGACGGTGCAGCCACCGCTTCTACAGGCACACGAGGTAGAGGCTTATCAGGAAAGGCGCGCGGGACCACAACAGCAGCAGCTTCTCTCAAGGAAGGACGAACAATGGTTCGTTGCTTCAAAAGGACAGCTGGATTACCAGCGGGGACAGCATCCTTGCGATCAAGCAGTAACCGCTTTTCCTCTCTAATAACAGCACCCATCACATGCTGGTACCACGCCACGTAAACGTTCAAGATTTTTGGGACGTGGCTCAGCTCACTGATAAAAAAGTTGGATCCGGCGTTCAGCCGCATGAAATGGTGTAGCGCGTTGCGGATACCCTCTTCCTTGGCAACCGACTCAGCTAGGAAAGCCTCTAGCGGGACACCCTGATCGTAACTCGACTGTTGAGCGAACTGGAGCGGGTTATACCTCATAAATAGCGTCGAGTCATTCTGCCTGAACACCAAAAAGCCCGGCCTGATTGAGTACAAATGCAGAATCTCCCGAGCCTTCAGTGTAGAAGCCCCGTCTTTAAAGGTGTCCCGCAGCGGCTGCACCGTTTTTGTGGATTCCTTACCGATGGTTAAGACCTTATCGATGAAGGTCATGCCATCCCCGACCATACACGGGCAAAGAACCAGACCCCGAGCCTCTCGCTAAGTCGGTTCCAAAGCGGAAGCGTCAACTAGTAGTATAACCCGAGGAAAGTTATAGCTGTCGTAGAAACAGGGCCGCTTGTGGAATCCGAAAGCGCCGAGCAGATGAAGTTGGATCCATGATGTAAAATAATGCAGCGGGAGGTTTACAGGCTGCACCCCTGGCTGAGTGGTGTTTGCCTCAAAGCTAAGGCCATGATATAGGTGAGCCAATCCAGCGACGACGACGGCCACTCGCATCCCCATAACCATTCGGTGAGACGGATAGAAGATGGATGGCCTCATATAGCGAGGGTGCATAGGGAGCACAAACCAGCTTAATCAAAGGCCGAGAAACCCCAGGAATAACATCTCTTCATCGACGTCCGAAGCAGCAAGCTCTGCGAAAGGAACGACCGGGGTATCTGGAATGAAGAAGTTTTTTAAATCTGCTTCTGCCGTCGGCTGGCTATCCAAACCAAAACCAAACGGGTCATCGAGTTTGGCGATTGATTGTTTTGTGAAATTCGAGACTGTGTAAGTAAATCAACTCAAATGATCCCTGGTAACGGTTTCATTTGATTGAATTGAAGTTCTTGTTTGTGTAAATCGAATAAAGCGAATAAGTTTCTATGTGTCGGTAATATTGAATAAGATTCACAATCAAAGAATTATATTTGACCGCAATCAATTACGGTGTCAGTTGTAGATCGTAAGCGAGTGCGGATCGTCCACAGGGATTGTGCGATTCGTTTCTATGTTTAATTTGTTTGAATTGAAAAGTTAATTGCGAAGAAAAGAAAGCATGATTCAAGATTTATCAATTGTTCAAGTGTCACTATTCTATTCAAGAATCAAGAAAAAGATAAACAATCAAGAATCAGGTTTCGATGATATTTCCAACCAAATGTCAAGAATCTAAATGAGGCTCGTAGGAATCGATCGGATCTATAGACGTGATGTAATCTCAAGATTTCGTGTTCATGTCCTTCGAAGGATTGATACTAGATCGATGATGATCGATGAGCGTTAGGGCTTTCTCGTGAAACTAGGGTTTCATCGTTTAACCCTTGTTCTTTCATTGATATCATTCACATTCTAGCCTCTAGCAATTTCAAGAAACGATCGTAACTCCCCAATCTCGAGCGATATCATTCAAGAAAGCATCGCAACGAATTGGGTTGTCGGTTCTTGAACTTGCTAGGGTTTACAAAACTCGTAGGATTCAAGAATCGATTTAAGATATATTGCATCATCATTCTATTGATCGTCTCGACTCCTCGACGAGCGGAGTATTACTCAAACATCACAATAAGAATTACAACTAGAAATTTAGATCGAATCATAATGCAAGAATTTAAAGAAAACAAGATAAAAGAATATCACCTTTTATTTATATCAACAATTTGATTACAGTCGCTCAAGAACTACAAGAGGAAGAACTAAATTGTCGATCTGGCGTCGCTCGGCTCTGTGAGTCGTGGATCGGCTTGGACCACTTGCTCTGTTGAAGATCGGCTCCGCTCATAAAAGGTTGCAAAGCTTCTTGCTTGATGGGGTACTCGGGATCTTGGCTTTTGATTGGAATTAGGGTTAGGGTTTCACACAAGCCTTCTCACTAGACTTGTGGAAAGAGAGTGAATGGGTCTAGATTGATACTAGATTGGCTAAAGATGATCAGTTTCATAACCCTAGGTCTAGGCTTCTATTTATAGACTTCCCAAACCCTAGGTCTAGGTTTGAAATTACAATTCCCTCCAAAAGTTTGTTGAGGCTTCTAGAAGATAGTTTGTTAGGAGTTTAGCTTAGGCTTTAAGCTAGGATTAATTAACCTTAGAAACCCTAGTTTGCTGATCTGGCAGAAGTCTCTGGAGTATTCTGAAATTTGTCATGTCTTTCTGAAGTCTGGACCCTGAGAGAGAAATAATGCCCTGAATTTGAGGAGGTGACGTGGCAAGACGGCCGCGGAACCGCGGCTCAAGCCAGCTCCGGCCGCGGTTCCGCGGCCATGTTGGCTCCTTGGGGGTTGGGGCTTCTTCTGTGGTCTTGGGCTAATATTTATAGCTTTATCTGATGTGTTGATTTGTATTTTCCCCTTTGTATTGATACCAGAATTGAAATCATTGAGTTGGCGTCATGTTTGATCGATACCATGTAAATTTTGGCCTTTCTTCTGGATTTTCCTGCACAGATCTCAAAACAAGTGTTGCGGAATATAGGGATGATGCGATGCCATGAAATGCAGTCAATTTCCTTTATAGTGCCGGTTTTTATGGTCTAACATATGTAATCTGATATTCTGCGACTGTTTTGCTAATATGTGAAATATGAATGCCGAACACTTCTATATGAATGCAAATGATAGGGAAATTGCCGGTTAAAAGATGCAATATTTTCGACTAATCAAATTGCCCCAAACTTAATTTCGATCGTCTCGAACGAACTATTTTATTAAAAAGAGAAGGAGAAAATAAAGAAAGAGAGAAACTAACTAGCACACTTTCGTAGGCAACACGATTGCACTGAGCACGTGCAACAAGCCTTTAAACCTCTAGGTGTCCCTAGTAGGAGGAGTGTTGTCTCCTGAAGGTTTTCAGCGGATTGCACCCACAAAATCCAATAATAAAAGAAAGATCATGAATATTACATTTAAAGAAAAGAATCGTAAAAGAAAAGCCTTGAAAATTAGGGTTTCCAACTAAGCTAGCTTTTCGGTTGTCATGAGCCCTATGTTAATGGTCATGAAAAGATGTTAGAAATCACGTCCTCCCTCAATAAAACATCGTCTTATTCTTCATTCCTATCTTTCTTCCAAAACATCGATCATATAACCCTGCGTGTGTGTAAAGGACATCCCTACACCCGGAGAATTCAATTCAAGCTATCATACTCTTGCCCATCAGCCTCAGTACTTTTTAATTAATGAATATTTAGATGAGATTGCTTACACACTTTCATGGGACCGTTAATACTTCTTGAGGTACTAACCGACCGATTACTCCTGTGCTTGCTTACTTGGTGTATTTCCTCGTCTTGCACCACCTCAGGCATAGCAGTGACTCCCAGACCAGTTGGCCTTAGGGCACTAGGTGAAAAAGCACCCTCGCTATACATTTTTATTGCCCTTGGTGATAACAAAACCAGTGTCCATTTTTCTCACCACTTTATATTTTTATTCACTTTTTTTTCTTTTTATTTCCTTCATACATCGGCTTTAAGACAAGAGCATTTCAAGGTATCATCTACTATCCCAGGCTTCAAGACGTGTGTAAGTGCGAATAGCAGGGTATCAACGTTCAAAATGTTTGGCTTCCAGAATAGAAACTATTTTTCAGACTTATTTTTATCCTCAGATTAGTGACGTCCTTCATCTTACTAACCCTTGGGACAACGGCTCATAACTACTTATTACTAGTTCGTACAAGAAAACTTCTAATTTTCTTAGTTTTCTTAAATTTTTCTAATCTCATGGATGCAATTTTTCACTATCTAAACTTTTATTATCTTATTTATGACAAAAAAAGGTTTGAATATTAAAATATTTTTGTATTTGAAATTTTTTTAAATTTTTATAGATTTTTAAAAGAAATGTTTTGTGCTTATGCAGATGATATGCAAATGATGCAAAAATAAGCACAAACCTCCCCCAAACTTGATTTCAACAGTGTCCTCACTGTTGCCAATCGCTATACCTACAAAAACTGTAAGCCTGGGGGGAATTATTAGTGGGGGCAAAATATATAAGTGAAGAACTTCCCCCAAACTTATTCTTTTCACTCACCTTCATTCAAAAAATGATGCAGTGATATACAGGATACGAAGGTGAGACGGAGGAATTTTAATCCAAATAAACTGGCTCTTGTAAGAACAAGAACTCCTCCGTGGGGTCAGTGGAAAAATACGGCTTTAGTCTATGTCCATTCACTTTGAAAAATGTGCCGTTTTTAACATTTTCTACTTCTACTGCCCCGTGCGGATATACAGACCGCACAACAAAAGGTCCCTTCCATCGAGATCGGAGCTTACCCGCGTGAAGGTGTAATCGTGAATCATAAAGAAGGACTTGTTGACCAGGTGAAAATGTTTTCCTCAAAATGTTTTTATCGTGAAAAACCTTAGTCCTATTCTTTACAATTACAGTGTTATCATAAGCTTCATCGCGGAGTTCGCTTAGCTCATTAAGTTGCAGCTTCCGAAAGTTGCAGGCTTCTTTTAGATCAAAATTTATTTCCTTTATAGCCCACAATGCTTTATGCTCTATCTCGACGGGTAAATGACATGCCTTCCCAAAAACTATCCTATATGGAGACATCCCTAGGTTGGTTTTATATGCAGTCCTGAATGCCCAAAGAGCATCCGTCAATTTGGTCGACCAGTCTTTTCTATTCTTAGCAACAGTCTTCTCCAGGATAAGTTTGATCTGTCTGTTTGAGATCTCAGCCTGCCCGCTCGTTTGGGGATGATAGGGTGTAGAAAGTCGGTGGTTGATTGCATATTTCCGCATCAGAGTCTCGAGAGATCTGTTGCAGAAATGTGTCCCATTATCGCTAATGATAGCGCGTGGGTGTCCAAATCGCGAAAAGATATTCTCTTTCAAGAACTTAATGACAACTTTCCTGTCATTAGTGCGACATGGAATGGCTTCTACCCACTTGGAGACATAATCAACCGCCAGCAGTATGTACAAATTCCCAAAGGAGTTGGGAAAAGGACCCATAAAATCAATGCCCCAAACATCGAAGATTTCAACAACCAGAATGGATTGCTGAGGCATTTCATTTCTTCGGGATATTCTACCCGTGTACTGACACTGTGTACAGGTTTTGCATTAGTCAAATGCGTCCTTGAATAAGGTCGGCCAATAAAATCCACATTGCAAAACCTTTTCCGCCATCTTTTTAGGACCAAAGTGACCCCCACAGGCCTGATCATGACAAAAAGAAAGAACACTCTTGAACTCTTCTTTCGGGACACACCGACGAATGATCTGATCAGGACAATATTTAAACAAATATGGATCATCCCAGTAAAAGTGTTTTACTTGGGATAGAAAACGGTATTTGTCCTGTTTAGACCAATCGCTGGGTATAAGTCCCGTGACAAGATAGTTCACAATATCCCTGAACCATGGTTCAGCGGATACGTTCAAGAGTTGTTCATCAGGGAACGAATCATTGATCGGCAGGGTCACAGGGGAAGAAATGATGCGTGAAAGATAGTCGGCTACTGCGTTTTCACATCCTTTCTTATCTTTGATAACAAGATCAAATACTTGTAACAGTAGGATCCAACGTATTAGTCGACCTTTTGCATCTTTCTTCGCCAAAAGATGTTTTAGGGCGGAATGGTCAGTGTACACAACTATAGATGAGCCAATTAAGTAAGGCCTGAATTTTTCCAATGCAAATACAACCGCTAAAAGTTCTTTCTCGGTGGTTGTATAGTTGATTTGTGCATCGTTCAGGATCTTACTTGCATAGTAGATCACGTGTGGTATCTTTTCAATGTGTTGTCCTAAGACTGCACCTACTCCAAAGTCGGATGCGTCACACATCAGCTCAAAGGGGTAGTCCCAGTTAGGAGACGATAGAACGGGGGCTGAAGTGAGTGAGTGTTTAAGTGAGTCGAAAGCTGTCTCACAGTCCGAGTCAAAGTGGAAGGTCGTATCCTTGGCCAGGAGAAGAGTTAAAGGTCTTGCAATTTTGCTAAAATCCTTAATGAATCTCCTATAAAAGCCCGCATGGCCAAGGAAAGATCGAATATCTTTGACGCTTTTGGGATGAGGGAGGTTTTGAATGACATCTATCTTAGCTCTGTCAACCTCAATGCCTTTCTGTGAAATAACATATCCATGTACAATTCCTTCTTGGACCATGAAATGGCATTTTTCCCAGTTCAAAGTTAAGTTCTTCTCTTTGCAACGAGTAAGAACTGCGTCAAGATTCGATAGGCAATCAGAAAAAGAGTCTCCAAAAATCGAGAAATCGTCCATAAAGATCTCCAGAAAATTCTCTACCATATCAGAGAATATCCCCATCATACACCGCTGAAAGGTAGCGGGAGCATTGCATAACCCAAAGAGCATGCGACTGTAAGCAAAGGTACTAAAAGGACAAGTAAAAGTGGTTTTATCTTGATCCTTTTTGGCGATGGGGACCTGATTATAGCCTGAGTATCCGTCCATAAAGCAATAATACTCTCGTCCCGCTAAGCGTTCCAGCATTTGATCAATGAATGGTAGAGGAAAATGGGCTTTCCTCGTGGCAGCATTGAGTTTTCTATAATCAATACATACATGCCACCCAGTTTGGGCGCGTGTTTGAATCAACTCATTTGCCTCATTGGTTATAACAGTGATGCCGGATTTCTTAGGAACGACATGTATAGGACTCACCCATTGGCTATCGGAGATGGAGTATATAATACCATTATCTAGGCATTTGGAGATCTCTTTCATCACCGCTTCCTTCATGACGGGATTTAACCGTCTCTGTGGTTCTCGGGTCGGTCTGGCATCATCCATCACATGTATATAATGTTCAACTATCAAGGGACTAATCCCTTTGATGTCCGCCATGGTCCAACCGAACGCCTCTTTATTAGATCTCAATACCGATAAAAGTGCATTCTCTTGCTCTGATGCAAGAGATGCGGAAATGATAACCGGTAAAGACTCATTCTCACCAAGATATGCATATTTAAGGTGAGAAGGTAAAATTTTGAGATCTAATATGGGCGGAGAAATAATAGAAGGAGGGATCATCGAATGATTTTTGGAATTACAAAGAAGCTCAGAGCCTGTGAAAGATACAGACTCGGGTGGAGTAAAGTCAGCAGTGCAGGACTCAAGTGTAGGAAAAGTGTCCTCACTAAGATCATGTGTAAGATCAAGCAGAGATGTGGTAATGTCGTCGAGATCTAGAAAGCAAAGATCCTCAGCTCCACAACTATCGGGAGCGATCTCGTGGACAGAGCACACATCTAAAATATGAGCAGAGGGTTCTGATGGCTGACTTCCAACTTTATAGATATTTAGTTCAATGGTCATATTTCCAAATGATAAGTTCATTGAACCATTTCTACAGTTTATAACAGCGTTGGAAGTGGCAAGGAAAGGACGACCCAGAATCACCGGAATTTGGCCCCGGGGGTTTGCTACAGGCTATGTATCGAGTACAATGAAGTCTACAGGGAAAACAAATTCCCCGACCTTTATCAACACATCCTCTAGTTCACCCCTTGGTTTGGTGATTGAACGGTCTGCCATTTGGAGAGTGCAGTGAGCAGGTTTCAACTCTCCAATCCCTAATTGCTCATATACAGAATATGGAAGTAGGTTAGCACTTGCGCCAAGGTCTAAAAGAGCACGATTTATGTTTTTACCCCCAATAGAAATCGATATCGTAGAACATCCTGGGTCCTTACGTTTCTTTGGTAGCTGGGGGATAAAAGCAGTGTTGATATTATTAGACATGAAGACCTTCTTCGGCACTTGAGTCTTTCTCTTCCTAGTGCACAAGTCCTTAAGAATTTTCGCATAAGCGGGGACTTGTTGAATCGCATCTAGGAGAGGGATGTTGATGTTAACCTGTTTGAACATTTCTATTATTTTCTCCATATGTGGACTCGTTTTATTACCCCTTAACCGATTTAGGTAAGGTGCTTTCGCAATGAGCGTCGGGTCCATCATAGGAGAAGGAAGAGGGGGTAGACGAGATCCCAAAAGAGGTGTGGGGACCGTCTGTGGAGAACTAGAAGGGCTATACTGAGGTGTCGAGCCTAGTGGGAAATGGAGAATAGGCTCGCGAGACGGTGGTGTGGTAGAAGAAGAAGGATCAGAAGGAGAAGTGTGTGTGTGTGGAAAGGTCTCAGCCGGGGCGTTGATATGATTTTCAGTATCATCAACTTCTTCCCCAACATGATTGTTCAGCACTCTTCCCGATCTCAACGTTGTGATGGCATTTACATTGTAATGCCCAGGATTCTGTAGGGATTGAGAGGGAAGTTTCCTTTTTTCTCTCGCACTCATTTCGGCTTTAAGTCGTGCGATTTCAGCTTCCATCGTTCTGATACTCTCAGCTTGGGACGCTGAGTTTTTCTTTATCTCACCGACGGAAGATCTAACCTCAGCCGAAACCTCTATGAAATTTGACAAAAGTGATTTCATGGTTTGAGTGAATTGAGAGAACTCGTCAAAACAGGTCATAGGATTAGACTGTGCAGGAGTGTTGACCTGATTTTGGAAGTTTTGTGACTGATAGGGATGCTGAGTGAGTTGAAGGGGTTGCTGTAGTGGAGGAAGAGCCCTTTGAAAATTATTCATGTTTGGAACCGTGTTTTGAGATTGGCTTTGGTTCCAAGCAAAATTCGGGTGATTCCTCCAACCCTGATTGTACGTGGAAGAATATGGATCGTTTCTAGGTCGTTGGAATGCGGCATTTGAATGCTCGTGACCTTGAAACGCAGAGTTTAATGGACATTCTTCCGTTAAATGAGACGGATCAGAACAGCACCCACAAACAGTTTTGGGGAGCGACATTGGGTTTAGGGAGGTTGCTGCAAATTTGTGTTCTATAGCGTCGAGCTTCTTTTGCATTGCTGCCATCTCAGCTCAAACACCTATGGACACATATATTTGGTGTATGCCATCCCTATTCAATGGTTGGGTTCCACTCTCCCACTGTAGTGATTTTTCAGCGAACTCTTCTAAATACTTCCAAGCTTCCCCATCATCTTTGGTCATAAAAGTACCTTGACACATGTTTTCAAGGCTCTGTTTAGTGTTTGGGTTAATGCCCTCATAAATGATTCGGCAAAGCTCCCATCTCGGGATGCCGTGATGAGGACACTGAACCAATAGATCCTTGAAACGTTCAAAGCATTTTGAAAATGGTTCGGTAGGGAGCTGGGCAAATTGATTCAGTTCGCTACGGATTCGAGCTGTCTTTTGTATTGGGTAAAATTTCTTAAGGAATGCAGCGACGAATTCTTCCCAATTCGTAATAGAGTGTGCGGTAGTGTTATATAGCCACTTCTCGGCTATATCGCACAAAGTAAATGGAAGAAGTCGTAGACGCATAGCATCCACTGAAAGTTGTGACGTACCCATCATTGCGCATACGTTTTCAAATTTGGTAATGAAAACGTAAGCGTCCTCAGTCTCGAGTCCGTGGAATTTGGGTAAAATATTGATATACTGGGGCTTAATCTCAAAGTTATCCCCGTTGGCTGGTGGTGTGGATAAGCAGGTCGAAAGAGGACCTCGAATAGGGTAGCACCTCTCCTGGAGAGAGATGCGGGGTGGATTCTGCGCACCAACGGATGGCGGCAGATTAGGGTTAAAGAAGTTCAATGGATTCGGATCCATCGAAGTGGGTGTGGTAGTGGGTAAAGGAAAGGTAAATGGAGAAATACCGACTTCGGAGTCAATAAAGGGTACGTGGACTAAACGGACACTAGAATCCCGTGTCCAGCCTATCTTGTACTAAAAATGGGTTAGTACAAGTGGCAGCGTTGACTTATAATTAGGGGTATGAATGAATGCCGTGTTTGCTTTGAAAAAGGGACGGATTTTTGAAAAAATGATGCGACACAACAAATGCAACAACAAAGACCCTAGAATCTAGTGGTCACCTAGGTCCGGCTCTAGACCGCTCCTAACTGCCAAAAGACAAGTCGCAGGATAGAATCCTCCACTGCCTCTTTGTCCCCCTGTGGCCGGATAAGTGCCAGGTAAGTGGGAAGGTACTCCACTACGTAAGTAGTGGGCCTAATTAAAAACCACTAGCCTTAGACACACTCGCCTTAGACACCACAAGAAAACGCGGATAAGCAATGAATTACCCACGGCCTTCTTCTGTCCTAATTGAGCGCGACGGTCCTTAGAGTCATCTCTAGATATTTTTTAGTTAATGTGGGTCAATGCGGATGCAAGTTTTGCGATTTTCGGGGCCTAGGAAGGGTAATGAAATCCCCACCTAATTTGGATTTGGCCGTGCCCCTTAATTTCCGTATTAGAATGCAAACAACCAAGAATCAAAATCACGCACAATTTTAATTTTTCTTTTGCGGCACTGCGATTTATTTGCAAAGAAACTGCAGCAAATTATTAGTTGGAGCTAAAAAGAGGAGAGAGGAGAAGGTAAGAAGCTTACAGAGAAAAAATGGTACAGTGATCCCTTCAGGTAGCCGCGGAACCGCCGCAATAAGGGGGCTCCCACCGCGGAAACGCGGTTGAATGGTGAGATCACTCCACCAAAATTCACCAGGGAGCTTCTGTAGACTCCCTCTGCTCTCTGGTATATCCCAAAAAAAATTTCAAATTTCCAGCAATCTCCAGATCTCCTTGCAATGAACCACAACAAATCGTTTAGGGTTTGCACGAATTTTGATCTCAAAAATCACAATGGAATAAATCTTTCAATTCAAACTATAATAAGAAACGAATTAGCGCGCGATCCCCGGCAACGGCGCCATTTGATTGTTTTGTGAAATTCGAGACTGTGTAAGTAAATCAACTCAAATGATCCCTGGTAACGGTTTCATTTGATTGAATTGAAGTTCTTGTTTGTGTAAATCGAATAAAGCGAATAAGTTTCTATGTGTCGGTAATATTGAATAAGATTCACAATCAAAGAATTATATTTGACCGCAATCAATTACGGTGTCAGTTGTAGATCGTAAGCGAGTGCGGATCGTCCACAGGGATTGTGCGATTCATTTCTATGTTTAATTTGTTTGAATTGAAAAGTTAATTGCGAAGAAAAGAAAGCATGATTCAAGATTTATCAATTGTTCAAGTGTCACTATTCTATTCAAGAATCAAGAAAAAGATAAACAATCAAGAATCGGGTTTCGATGATATTTCCAACCAAATGTCAAGAATCTAAATAAGGCTCGTAGGAATCGATCGGATCTATAGACGTGATGTAATCTCAAGATTTCGTGTTCTTGTCCTTCGAAGGATTGATACTAGATCGATGATGATCGATGAGAGTTAGGGCTTTCTCGTGAAACTAGGGTTTCATCGTTTAACCCTTGTCTTTCATTGATATCATTCACATTCTAGCTTCTAGCAATTTCAAGAAACGATCGTAACTCCCCAATCTCGAGCGATATCATTCAAGAAAGTATCGCAACGAATTGGGTTGTCGGTTCTTGAACTTGCTAGGGTTTACAAAACTCGTAGGATTCAAGAATCGATTTAAGATATATTACATCATCATTCTATTGATCGTCTCGACTCCTCGACGAGCGGAGTATTACTCAAACATCACAACAAGAATTACAACTAGAAATTTAGATCGAATCATGATGCAAGAATTTAAAGAAAACAAGATAAAAGAATATCACCTTTTATTTATATCAACAATTTGATTACAGTCGCTCAAGAACTACAAGAGGAAGAACTAAATTGTCGATCTGGCGTCGCTCGGCTCCGTGAGTCGTGGATCGGCTTGGACCACTTGCTCTGTTGAAGATCGGCTCCGCTCATAAAAGGTTGCAAGGCTTCTTGCTTGATGGGGTACTCGGGATCTTGGCTTTTTATTGGAATTAGGGTTAGGGTTTCACACAAGCCTTCTCACTAGACTTGTGGAAAGAGAGTGAATGGGTCTAGATTGATACTAGATTGGCTAAAGATGATCAGTTTCATAACCCTAGGTCTAGGCTTCTATTTATAGACTTCCCAAACCCTAGGTCTAGGTTTGAAATTACAATTCCCTCCAAAAGTTTGTTGAGGCTTCTAGAAGATAGTTTATTAGGAGTTTAGCTTAGGTTTTAAGCTAGGATTAATTAACCTTAGAAACCCTAGTTTGCTGATCTGGCAGAAGTCTCTGGAGTATTCTGGAATTTGTCATGTCTTTCTGAAGTCTGGACCCTGAGAGAGAAATAATGCCCTGAATTTGAGGGGGTGACGTGGCAAGACGGCCGCGGAACCGCGGCTCAAGCCAGCTCCGGCCGCGGTTCCGCGGCCATGTTGGCTCCTTGGGGGTTGGGGCTTCTTCTGTGATCTTGGGCTAATATTTGTAGCTTTATCTGATGTGTTGATTTGTATTTTCCCTTTTGTATTGATACCAGAATTGAAATCATTGAGTTGGCGTCATGTTTGATCGATACCATGTAAATTTTGTCCTTTCTTCTGGATTTTCCTGCACAGATCTCAAAACAAGTGTTGCGCAATATAGGGATGATGCGATGCCATGAAATGCAGTCAATCTCCTTTATAGTGCCGGTTTTTAAGGTCTAACATGTGTAATCTGATATTCTGCGACTGTTTTGCTAATATGTGAAATATGAATGCCGAACACTTCTATATGAATGCGAATGATAGGGAAATTGCCGGTTAAAAGATGCAATATTTTCGACTAATCAGCGAACTTCGCAGCTTATTTTGACAAAACTTCTGGGCGAAGAAAGCGGGCGATGAAATCTACAAAGCTGACTACATGCCTTCCTGATTCGAGAAACAGACCCTCATAAATATTCAACGCCTTAATCAGACTTGGGAATTGATATTGAATGGCATTCTCCGAGGTAAGGCCCATCACCACTGATTTGGTGGTAAAGATGTACTCGTCTGGAGGAAGTAGCTCCTCGTAATGTTCTCCCCTGACGGGTAAGCCGGAGATCTCCGCGAACTCCTCCAAAGAGATTGAAACTTCCCGATCTGATAGAAGGAAGGTGTGAGTCGGAATATTCCATTGTTCCAAGAAAGCTTTGACCTACCATATAGGGGGCGTGGAATACTGGAAAAGAGACACGTAAACTGTGGGTTACAACCCAAGCTTTAGCAGCAGTGATTTCTTAGCCGACAAGTTGTATCGAGCCCACTGCAAGTACCCGGCTGGATGGTGAGGAGTCAAGCCTATCATGTATGGCTGTCCCCAAGGACGCGACTCGCCTTGACATATGTGCCGCCCCAGAATATCTAAAGCCATTGGCGGCTGTACGGGTATCGCGGCCATAGAGGGCTGAAGGCGACCCTCCGAAGTCCAATTGACCTCCTTTACGGCATAGTTCACTGGGGGTGAGTCGGTGTACTGGATCGCTGAAATGGGCTCCGAAGGCACCGCACAAGAGAAGCTGCGTCGACTCTGGATGATTTGATTGTACCATAACCCCCATAAATGAAGAGACTTCTACTCCGGGTCATGATCTTTGATCAGCGCGAAAACTTCCCAGTCTACAGGCGCGTCAACAAATGCGCTCTCCGGACGAACGAAGGGGAAAGAAGTGTCGAAACACATAGTACCTGCACGAAAAGGAACAAGGGTTAGCTGTCAATGCTACAGTCCAAATTCTAATACTTGGTACTTAAAATTTGTACCACACTACAATGCAGTGGAAAGGGACCAAAGAGGACCCATAAAATCAAGGTGACGGCTCATCATTGATTAGACAGTCGCTCATTAAAGAGGAGATCCTAAGAAGATCATCATTTAATGAGGGACTCCTCGGGCCAAGGAGTTAAACTCCCTCGAGAGTAACGCTCTGCAACAGAAATGACATCTGTCAAAATTAATGATGAAGGGAATAAAAATTCCTCCAAAAAATTCTAAAGACCTATGCTCTGTGAAAATGATGGAGTAATCCATCAAAAAACCCTAAAAAGCAAAACTTTTACTGAGTTAAAAACTCCAAGATCTTCATGATATGTGAACAAACTCTAAGAGTTCTTCATGGAAGATGAGCAGTGTTCCAATTCATGGGTTAAAATCACCCTAAAAAAATTATATCTTGAAGATATATGATCTAAAGATGAACACGGCTCTATTAATGGGTAAAACCCTAAAACATTTTTTAAGATCTACGATCTGAGGAGAGCAAAGCTCTGTTAATGAATTCAATCCTTACCAAATTTGGGCAGAGTTTTGACTCTAAGAGTTTCTTAAGGCAGAGAGCTAAGCTCTAAAAGGGGGAGAATTATATTCTCGGGAGAAACAAAAAGAACAAAGCAAGAAGATGAACAGCGGTCATCTCAAAGGGCCAAAGGCCCTATTTATAGGTGTTAGAAGTCGATCCAACTTCCAAGTTGATCTAACGGTGGAAAGGCTGCCACCGCTGCACTCACGTGTAAGCCACGTGAGCACAACGGTGGGGGGCATTTGTTTCCCCCAATCAGAGAGCAAAACTCTATTCAAAATTTGAAATTTAAACTGAGATAGCGCCTTATGAGAGCGCTAGCGCCAAGAGCGTCAGCGCTAAGAGTCAAAAACTCTGAGGCAGCGCCTCACGTGCAAAGCATGAAAGCGCTCGCGCCAAGAGTTCCAGCGCCAAGAGTCCAAGACTCTGAGGTAGCACCTCACGTGCAAAGCATGAGAGCGCCAGCGCTAGAACTAAATGTTCTCCACCATTGGATCAAAGATCCAACGAAGATGATAAATTATCAAGGTACAGAATTAAATTCTGATTGAGGAAATACTCCTCAAATCTTTCTAAACAAGAAAGATTGTGCTCTGTAAATCAGAGCACCGTTGGATCAAAGATCCAATGGTGATTAAAAATCACCAAGATATAGAATAAGTTCTGTATAGGAAAATATTTTCCCAATATTTCTAAAAACAAGAAATATGTCTTCTGTAAAACAGAAGCACTTGGATCAAAGATCCAATGGTGGGAAACACCACCAAATCAATCAGAGATCTCTCAATGAGAGATTTCCTTAACCGATTCAATAAATCAGCCTCCCCTATATAAAGGACCCAAGACTTCAAGTCTTGTACAGAGAAACCTCCCTATAAGTTTCAAGTTCTCAGAAAAGAAAAAGAGAAGAGCAAGCTCTAAGAAGAAGAACCTTCTTCAAGGTAAATAAAAAGAAGAGAGATCATAACATCTCCTCCATATTTGAGAGTTTAACTCTCACATCAGAAGAATTTAGTTCTTTTTCTAAATCACGGATCTATAAGACAAAGTCTTTCACAACAACAGAAGAGATCATAGCATCTCCTCATAAAAGAAGAACTTAGTTCTTATATCTACGAGACAAAGTCTCTTATAAACGAGAACTTAATTCTCAAAGCACAGAATTGATCAGATCTGCCAAAGAAGCGCTTTAGCGCTCCAAGTCTGGCGCTCAGCGCCAAGCGCTCCACGTGCTCCTCACGTAGGCGCTATTTTAAAAGAAGCGCTTTAGCGCTCCAAGTCTGGCGCTCAGCGCCAAGCGCTCCACGTGCTCCTCACGTGGGCGCTATTTTAAAAGAAGTGCCTTAGCGCTCCAAGTCTGGCGCTCAGCGCCAAGCGCTCCACGTGCTCCTCACGTGGGCGTTATTTTAAAAGAAGTGCCTTAGCGCTCCAAGTCTGACGCTCAGCGCCAACCGCTCTACGTGCTCCTCACGTGAGCGCTATTTTATAAGAAGCATCTTAGCGCTCCAAGTCTGGCACTCCACGTACTCCTCACGTGGGCGGTGAGGAAATACTAAGCGCTCTCTAAATAAATCCCCAGCGCCATAAAAAGTGTTCAACACTCAATAAAAGACAAAAAAGAAAAGGGGTGTCAGAACCCAAATCAATGTTCAGCATTGTTGAATAAAAGGGGACTGAACCCAAACAAGTGTCCAACACTTTATTCAAAACTGAGTGGACTGAGCCCAAGTTGGCCACAAGTCCCTAATTCAGATCAACCATGCCTAAGTGCTCACAATCTCTTTAATTGGTCTTAATCCCAAACCTGACTATAGATCTCCCAACCAACATTGGTTCAAGGGTACATCTCTTCACACCTCAGATATGTGTCATTGTAATTCTTCAACGTCTTCAGAGAGGTGGTGGGTCCCGACAACCAGAAACCCTACAGATTATGATGTCTTTAAACCAGACTACGATATCTTTAAACCCCACAGACTATGATGTTTTTAAACTAACAACGGACCGAAACGTTCTTAAACTAACAATGGACCGTAACGTCCTTAAACTAAAACGATAGAGTCCAAATACTCTTTCGTTGGATCTAAATGATCCTAAATCCTGTTGAGTAGATCTTAGTCTAAAATTAGACTAACATATCCTCAACAAACGTTTGAGTCGATCTTATTCTAAAACAAGACTAACGATACTTAAACCAACTCAAACCCAAATCTAAGAAAATACGGATTTAGACTAATCCACGCCCTATGGGCGACAACGTAAATTAGTCTCTGTATACGATCCACGGGCAACCAAAAATAAAACAAACACAAACGATACGAAGTAACCATCTGGAGAAGGAGAAAGTGGTTACCGTGATGTGGTAGCGTAATTAACTGCAGGGGCTTGCGCCTGTAGGGAAGAGCATCCCCACAATCAAAAACCCCTCGTAAATGAGGGGAAATCTGACGAAGTCTGCTACAACGGCCGCATCTGTCTAAACCTCCGATATACGGTGTCATAAATCAACTTGGAATTTTCGGAGAGGTGGACGGATAAAACCAAATAGCATCTACCCCCAAAATTCAGGCCAGATGTCCTAACGTCCCGGTCGCGTCTTTCAGCGGTGAACAATACCGATCTTCGATGTAGACTTAGGAATGGATTGGCTGGGAACTTTCTTCGCTACCATCGAATGTCGTCAAAGGAGGGTAGTGTTCAAGATACAAGATCATCTGGTCTTTTATTTCAAGAGTGGAGACCATACCCTGGAACCTAGCACCTACAAGGCTAAACCAAAGAAGGCAGTGATTGCAACCTTACAGGCGAAAGAAGACAAGCCAGAAGTATTTTGAAAGTTCGAGGATGTGTTTCCTGAAGATATAATAGGTTTGCCTCCCGATCGAGCTCTTGAATTCAGTATTGACTTAGTACCTGGTGCACAACTAGTGATCAAAGCTCCATGCTGATTAAGCCCTAAGGATTGAAGGAGATTCGTACTCAGTTGGATGAACTTCTAAAGAAAGGTTGGATTCGTCCCAGTACTTCAAGTTGGGGATCTCTAGTTTTGCTTGTGAAGAATAAAGAAGGTTCATACAGAATTTGTATAGACTACCGAGCTCTAAACGAAGTGACGATAAAGAACAAGTATCCACTACCGCGCATCGATGATCTTTTTGATCGGTTAAGTAGGTCTTGTGTATTCTCAAAGCTAAATCATCGTTCGGGTTATCATCAGGTGAAAGTCAAAGAGTCTGATATTCCTAAAACGGCGTTCAGGAGGTCATTATGAATTTCTTGTAATGCCATTTGGAGTAACCAATGCACCTGCAATATTTATGAATCTGAAGAACCAATTTTTCCGAGAGTACTTAGACAGGTTCGTTGTTATTTTTATCGACGACATCCTGGTGTATTCAAAGAATCGAAAAGAGCACGCTGAGCATTTGCGGATTGTCCTAGAGATATTGCGACAGCATCAACTTTATGCCAAGTAGAGCAAGTGCGAATTTTGGCTAAATCAAGTCGGATTTCTCGAACACATTGTTTCGGGCGAAGGAATCTCAGTAGATCCAGCTAAAGTGTCAGCTATCAACGAATGGCCAACACTAAAGATAGTGAAGGATATTCAAAGTTTCTTAGGTTTAGCAGGATACTACCGAAAATTCATCGAAGGTTTCTCAAAGATTGCAACACCCCTGACCAAGCTCACACGTAAAGATGAAGCATTTGTGTGGTCAGAAGCATGTGAACAAGTTTTTGTAGAACTCAAGTCAAGATTGACATCAGCTCCTATTCTAGTAATACCGGACCAATCTGGAGGATTTGTTGTGCATTGCGATGCATCCGGTAACGGATTAGGATGTGTTCTACACCGGCATAGAAAGGTTATAGCTTTTGCATCAAGACAGCTGAAAGTTCATGAGTGCAACTATCCAACACATGACTTGAAGTTGGCAGCCATTATCTTTGCACTTAAGATTTGGTGCCACTGTCTACTTAGAGAACGAGTGGATATATACACAGACCACAAAAGTCTGAAGTATGTATTTACTTAGAAGGAGTTGAACATAGGGCAGAGAAGATGGCTAGAACTTATGGCGGACTTCGACATCAACCTACAGTATCGTCCAGGGAAGGTGAATATAGTTTCTGATGCACTTAGCCGTCAGCTATTATCAATGAATCTCATCGCACAGTAGAAGCTGCAGCAAGAATTGCACGAGATGGAGATCGAGGTAGTTATGCCAGGTAATGCTTCAGAGTTGATGAACTTACAAGTTCAGTTTACTATTGTCAATCAGATCAAAGCAGCTCAAGCAAATGATGCCAAGCTGTAAAAGATCCGAGAACAGATAGAAAGTGGACTTCGATCAGACTTCATCATCCACGAAAACGGATTTTTGAAATATGAAAGTAGATTGTGTGTACCACAAGGTGCTGTTCAAGAAGAGCTGATGAAAGAAGCCCACAGCTCTCCGTACTCAGTACATCCCGATGGTACCAAAATGTACAAGGATCTACGACAACACTACTGGTGGCATGGAATGAAGCGTGAAGTAGCCAGAAGCATAGCCAAGTGTTTGGTGTGTCAACAAGTGAAGGTTGAACATCACAGGGCTGCTAGTTTACTTCAACCGTTACCCATCCCAGAATGGAAATGGCAGCATATTACCATGGACTTCGTGACTGCTCTTCCTCGTAGCATGAAAGGTAACGATGCAGTATGGGTTATTGTGGATCGACTCACCAAGTCGGCTCACTTTATTTCCTTTCGAGTTGGCACATCTACCGAGACACTAGCAAAGAAGTATATGGAGGTAAGAATGAATCTAAAATAAGATTTAACCTTCATAGTGTGCTATTTTTGATACCCATGAACTCATGCAGGAGATCGTGAGATTACATGTAATACCAGTTTGCATCGTCTCCGATCGAGATACCAGATTTCGATCACAGTTTTGGCAGAGTCTGCAAGCTAGCCTGAGAACGATTCTGAACTTCAACACAGCTTACCATCCACAAACATATGGACAGTCTGAGCGGACAATTCAGATTCTAGAGGACATGCTAAGATCTTGTATATTAGACTTCGGAGGTTCGTGGGAAGATCGCCTACACCTTGTAGAGTTTTCATACAACAACAGCTATCAGGCTAGTATTGGAATGGCACCATTTGCAGCTCTTTATGGAAGGAAATGTCGTTCACCATTAAGTTGGGACAACATTGGAAATCGAGAACTCCTAGGACCAGAGATGATCGTGGCAACTGTGAATATAGTTTGCACGATCAGGGAAAGAATGCGCATAGCCCAAGATAGACAAAAGCATTGGGCTGATGCAAAGCGTCGACACCTGGAGTTCCAACCTGGAGATCATGTTTTCTTAAAGATCTCTCCAAACCGAGGAGTAATCCGCTTTGGCAAGAGGGGTAAGCTCAGTCCGAGAAATATAGGACCGTTCGACATTCTCGAATGAGTCGGAGAAGTGGCATACCGTTTGGCATTACCACCCTCATTGGAAAGAGTGCACAACGAATTCCACATATCCCAGCTTCGAAGATATGTGAACGACCCCAGCCACATCCTTGATCACTCCGAGCTCACTGTACAGACGGATCTAGCTTATGAGCAATAACCCGTTGAAAACCTAGACATAAAAGTAAAGACACTGCGGAACAAGAAAGTAAATTTGGTCCGAGTGATTTGGAAAAAAGATTTGCCAAGAGAATCAACGTGGGAACGAGAAGACGACATGTGTGCAAGATATCCTCACTTATTTGTAAATTAGTCCTTATATAATTGTAAATTTCGAGAACAAAATTTTTATAAGGAGGGTAGAATGTAACGACCCTAATTTTCCTGTACGAAAATTTTTTAAGTTAATGTACAGATGGAGTTTGCAAGCCTGAGTACAATTTATAAGTTATTTTTGTTTAAGAATAGAAAGAAACAACTTGTAGCTCACTGGTAAAGCCTTGCACTGCTGTGACGTAGCCCCTGTGTTCGAATCCCCTCAGGCACATATTATTTTTTCTGAATTTTCTTTTAAACTTTTTGGAAGCACAAAAGTTTACACATTCACTGCACATAAAAATGAAAAGTCGGGGAAAATAAACATGTACAAAATGTTGTGTACACAGAGTAAGACACGTGGCGTGAATCCGACGGCCCCTCTTACACATTGGACCGCCAAGATCAAGCCTGGGACCGGTGCCGACGGTCGTCCGTAGGGAAAAAGTTTCCGTGTTCTACACATAAAACCCTTGGCCTACCCCCATTATCCCTACACTGTTTGTTTATTCTAAAATTAAACGGAGAATTCAATTTCATCTTTAATCAAATTTTTAATGCATTTTAATTCAATCTTTCAATTCCAAAATCCTAATTCCACACTATCAATACAACCCCATACCCTAGCCCCTCCTCATTCTGAAATCCCTAGCTAAAATTATCAATTTTTTTCAAGTACAAGCGGAGTTAGCCAAAGACCGACTTCCGGCGAGGAATCGAGTAAGTTCCGGCGACCCCGCGACTCCACGAAGGCTACCACATCACCTTATACCTCTTTCCTACCCTTCTAGCTAGTAAGTCCCTCCCCATTCTACTATTTCTTCTTAAAATGCTCTCTTTATAAAACATGTCAGTAACTGGAGTCACTACAATCATCTCATTCTAAAACCTAAAAATTTCATTATTTTCTTCCATAACTTTCATGCAAACTCTTACCCTATATTTATAACCATGAATCTAATGTTTAGAAATAACGTTCACTTTAAAACATCATGCTAGATAACTTTAATTTAACTTTTACAGTAAAATACCATGAACTTTGTATCTATCATATTTTATTACTTTGCTTAATCATACCTCTAGAAAACTTCACGGGGTAATGACATACCCCTCACATACACACATGTTTACATAGCACGATACACTTCGAAACATATTTTTGTGGCGATACAACATTTCATTTAAATACCATGAACTATAAAAACCCGGTTTGAATTGTATTATCAAAATTTTTTGCGATTATATCTCTACAACCCTTTTAAGGGGATCCGCTATTGGATGGTGTAGATTATCGCACATTCTTGGGCTAGTAGAGCGAGATACAGACCTCCTCACGGAGCATTCGGTCTCGAAAGATTTTTTATACGATTTTTTAAGAAAAACGAGATTTTCTATTTAATAATAAAATTAATTTTTATAAATATATAAATATTATCAAAACACATATTTTCAAGATATAATAAAATTCCATGTTTTCTAAAAACATAAAATAATGACAGGTTTCTCCAAAATGCCCTCAAGTTATCTAAAAGACAAGTTTTATACTTAAATACCATGAACTATTCAAGCTAAGTTAATATTCACTAAAATACCTCAAATCTTAAAAGTTACATTCATGAAAACCCTAAATAATATAAATAAATACTTGAGGTTTATTTTGAAAGTATATAAAATATTTTTCATAAAACCCCCTCGAGTTATATAAAATTACAATTAAGGACTTTAGTAAATATAGGTTTAAGCGAGATCAATTCTCTTGAGCCTTAGAGAGCCGGAGAAAGTGAGTGCTTGCCTATTTAAGGTAGAAAAAATTAAATGTGTTATCAATGGTAATTGTCTTGAAAAAAGACACAAATCCTGCCGTCCATGTACAGCAGTTACCGATAACTCCCAAACCTAATTCAGGATCCAAATCAGTTCTAAGTGTCTGACTCAAGTCTGAGTCCAAATTAATCTGAGTCTAATCCAAATCAGAATCCAATTCAACATGCATACAATATACCAACATGTATACTTGAATCTGAACCTGAATATCAGAACAAGATTAACATGCAAACATGACTTGACTTGACTGAACCATGCTTATATCTTGACTTGATTACATGCCTACTTATTTACATCCTGAACCTGGTTACAAGAACAACTTGTAATAATGGTCTTGGTAAGTCTGATAACTATAATTCAATACAATACATTATGGGGTTTTAAAGGGGTAGACTGGTACGGAATGTATTAAAAGTGGCATGATGATGGACACTAAAAGACAAATACATGAACTCTCGTGCCGTTGTCCCATGGGTTTTGACGGGGCTTTATAATTACATGTTACCATAGTCCACGGGATACTTGGGCTCCTCTCGTATACACTGATATATTCTGTACCAAGATACAAACAACTATGTTACTATAACAAACATATACTTGTTCAGATTACCTCTCACGCCCCGCTTCTCGGTATACGGCGAAGGGGACGAGACTGGTCCGCTACGTATTTACTCTGAAGTAAATACGCTAAGCGTATCTAAGCAATATAAAAGTAAATACACAAGAGACAAGATATATAAACTGAACAGCAACTTTATGTATTAACATTCTTTTGTACAATGCATGAAATGTAAATACAACTGAAATAAATGCAATGCCTAAACAATGGCATGACAGGAAATTAAAGGTACTGAAAAGAAAATGTACAATGTCTAGAGCTCAGGGTCTTCGCTGTACTGATCCAAGTCTTCTGCAGTTGGCTCGATCTCTGACGGTTCCAAATCACCTGACGACATTTAAAGAAGAAAGAAATAGAATGTCGTCAGCGAACAGATCGCTCGGTAAGTCCCAAAGATAAGAGGAGAAATAGAATGGACAGAGAATAAGAGAGAGAGTAGCTTTTACAGTTGTATTATATTGTTATATTGTTGTATTTAGTATTAACGCTGTTGTTTGTAGTTTGGTACAGAAGGATGCCAGTGTATACGAGAGGAGTCTCACTTACCCCGGAGACTAAGGTATCAGGAACTCAAGGAACCGTTATTCCACGGTACAACAGCAATGGAATATAGGTTAGGTGTCTTAATCTTACCGTCTCGTGCCACTTTTAACACCTTCCGTACCATTCTACCCCTTAAACCCCACGATGTCTTGTTTGTATTGTTGTATTGTATTGTATAGATTGTATAGTTGAATGACTGACTAAAACCATGATATCAGTAAATGGATGTAACTGTATAATCATGTAAATGGAATATCTGGAGAATCATGTAAATGGATGTAACTGTATAATCATGTAAATGGAATATCTGGAGAATCATGTAAATGGATGTATATCCATGGTTCGGTTCAGTCAATATATATTGAATGTATAGATTGAATATAGGGATTCATGTTGAATCGGAATATTGTAGATTGTAAACTGTAGATTGTAGATTGTAGATTATACTTGAATCATATTCAAGTCAGATTATAATGAGACTCATCTGAGTCAGACATTCAGCAAAGTAACTTGAAGTCCTGGTTGTTTTTATTAATTTGTCTATCTCAGATAAGCAAGCACCCACTTCTCCGGCTCCCTGAGGCTCAAGAGACTGGTTCCGCTTAAACCTATGTTTACTAGGGTCCTTAGGGTAATTTATAGAACTTGAGGGGGTTTTATGTAAAAATACTTTTATATACTTTTTCAAAATATACCCCAAGCATTTATTATTCGTCTTTAGGGTTGTAATGAATGTGGATTTTATATTGTGATATTTCTAATGAAAATATCCTAAATTCAGAAATAAAGGTATTTATTTGTAATATTGATTTATATGGAATTCGTGGTATTTTAGTGTAAAATTAATTCTTGTGTTTTTTAGAAAAAGGTGGAATATTTATATCATAACAAAATAGGTATTTTAATGATAAATATACATATATTTATACAAAAATAATTTTAATATATTTTTTATATTCTAAAAATCTCATTTTCTTAAGATATCGTATTTTAAATCTTTCGAGACCGAATGCTCCTTGCGGAGGTCTGAATCTCGCACTACTAAGCCCGAGGATGTACGATAATCCGCACTATCCCGAATGGGTTCCCCAAAATGGGTTGTAGCGGCGCTTTACAAAGATTGTATAATACTAATCCTTTAGAAAACGGTTTTATGAAGTAGTGGTATTTATTTGTAAAGATGACAATTTTCTGTATTCTATGTTCTAAGGTCTCCTAAGTCAACTAGACTATTCCTAACTGGTCCAAAACGACAAGTTGTGGGATACCTCAAAACGCCTCTTCACGGCCAATTGTGGCCAGGTAAGTACAAGTGAAGAAAGGAGGGATCCGCTCACGAATCACCGTGAGACGGGCCTTTTAAAGTTACCTTCTCACTTGCCTAGCCTAGACACCACAAAATCAGGTTTAGATAAACGACTGATGTCCACAATCTTATCCTATTTTCATAATAAGTGGTATTTATTTAAAAAGTGTATCAATACTAATTCTTTTAGAAATGGCTTTATTTAGTAAAGGGTATTTAAATGAAAATGTTTGTTTTTCCGTATTCTGAGTTCTCGAGGGTATCGTGTTAGGTTGTATATGAGTGTGTAAGGAGGTAGGTCGTTACCTCGTGATCTACTTTAAAGGTATAGCAAGTTTAATGGGGTTAAATGTAGAATTGAAACAATGTGGTATTTTAAATTGAAATAGCCATCATTTCATGTAATGAAACTTGATCAATTTGATTGATTAGTGTTTAATAGTCAACATGACGAAGTTTAAGTATGATTGTATCAGTGAGAAGTGGAATTTTATAGGAAACCGAATCGGAAATCGGATTTGTTCCGATTCCGTCGGGTTTGTAAAACCGTATTTTTTAGATAGAAGAGATAGATAGAAAATGGGACTTACGGTTTTAGGACACACAAGAGGGTGAGAGGGAAGTAGTGGAATCGCCGATGTGTTGCGTCGTCGCCGGCAGTTCCTAAAACGATCGCCGGAAGTTCCGCCGGGAATTCGTCGGAGCTTCGCCTCGAGCTCGTTTTCAAAGTGCACAAGATTCTTGGAATTTTGAGAGAGTAGGCTCGAAATTTTGAGAGAGTAGGCTCGAAATTTTGAGAGAGTAGGCTCGGAATTTTGGGGTGAGAGGATAGAGAGTAGGGGGTGTATTTATAAGGTTAGGCTAGGGTTAGGGTAGGTGAAAGGTTAAATGTGATAAAATGTATTAAAATGTATTAAAAGTGGAGTAATTGGGGTTTTAAAAGATCTCTGGAAATGGTCTGAGGCTGAAATTTTGCAGGTGCATAGGGAATATGAAAAGACACAACTTTCATGTTGGGGTCGTCGCCGGAATCGGCCGACTCGGCCGTGACTCGGTCGTGACTCGGTCGGAGGACTGAGTCGGCCGAGTCGGAGCTGATTCAGGCCTCCGGGATCCCCCCCCCCCGACGGTTCGTCTAACCTCTGGCAATGTTATATCTTTGGGTGTAGTGAGGTTTTTGTGAGATATGCACGTGTAAACTCTTGGTATTCTAAAGGTTCAAAATAAAAACAATATTAAAAATAATATAGGGTATGGGATTTGAACTCTGGTGGCTTGGTTCAACAGTGCAAGGTATTACCAATGAGCTACAAGCTCTTTCTTGTAATTATGGAGCTAATTAATTACTTAAAGTAATAACAGTAAATGTAAATACCCCAAGTATACATTAATTTTAAAGCAAATTTTTGTACACTAAAAATGGAGTTGTTACATTCTTTTAACTTGTAATTAAAAAGCAAAATAATTACTTATAACTTGTGCTCAGGCTAAAATACCCCTTTATGGATTTTTTGAAATTTTTTTGTAAAATCTTGTATTGGAAATTTGGGCTTGTTACATTACCAGTCATATATTCTTTACTTATTCTATTATACCCTTATCTTTGGGACTTACCGAGCGCTGGTTCGCTGAAGACATTCCTGTCTCTTTCTTTCTTTGGAAAGTTTTTCAGGAGGACCCGACTCTCAGGAGACCGAGCCCATCCAAGAAGACTTGGATCAGTTCACAGAGGAGCCAGACTTCTAGCTTTTACTTGTACTTACCTTTACTTTTGTATGCCACTGTTTAGGCATTGCTTTTATCTTTGTACATTTCCTTTTCAAATCAGTTGTAATGTAAAGAATGAATGTTACTAAAAGTTGTTGTTTATATTACATCTCTTGTTATTCTTGTGCGTTTATTTATATTGCTTATTTATGCTTAACGTGTTTACTTCTGAGTAAATACGTCGCGTGCCCACCACGCCTACTTTCCCGTACACTGGAAGCGGGGCGTGACATTTAGTTCATTAGACAAGGGTACCGGGTTCTCTAGATTATTCTGTTACACCATGGAACAACAGTTGGGAAAAGTGAAATGTACTATTCCACTTTTCCGGATCTGATCGAGTAATAGGGGAATCCGAGTCCGTATACTACCTTGCCTAATCAAACTACCCAGCCCCGTTTTATTCAGTGTAAAGGTTTTACAAATTAGAGTTAGTGCGTATATCATCTAGATATGGAATATCATTTGTCCATGTTGGGACTGTTCATATCATTCACCTGAATATCGGGATTAGTAGTCATCCATATTGGGACTGTTCAATTCAATCATAGTGGTCGTTCATGTTGGGACTGTTAACCCTGCCTGCAGAAATCATCAATTGTAATAGTATTCCATATCTTGGTTCATGCATTCTAACCCTAACCGTATCGTAGGTCATGTCATGTGATGTATCAAAAGTTGGATTCAAGTAGATGATATCTCAGTCGATATGGACTTCCACGGCCGTTGGTTATATCTCGTTCCATTATATTTTGTAAAGTAAACACGGTATTTTATAGAAATCTTAGTTTATAATGGACTATGGCATTTTATCGTAATTATGATTTATATAAAAACCATGGTATTTTAGGGGGAAATATTGTTTTATAAAGTGCCATAGTATTTTAGGGTAATTATCTTTTAATAAATATTATGACATTTTAATAAAGATGTCTCTTTATAAAAGAGTGTGGTATTTATATGATATATTAATGAAAATTATCTTTTGTAATAAAGCTTATGGTATTATAATAAAAGAAACTCTTTTATAAAAGGGTCACTTTCGAAATTATATAAAATATTTTTGGTAAGGTTAATTTTCTTGATCGTATTTAGTAAAAATCTAGTTTTTAGGATTATTATTGATTTTTTTTTTGAAGAAAACCCTTCCTTTTAAATGTTCAGGGTATTATAATAAAAATAATTAGTCTAGCAAGTTCATGGTATTTTAGTAAAAAATTATAATTCAGTAAGGTTCGTGTTATTTTAATAAAAATATCACTTAGAAAAGTTTAGGGTATTTTAAGGAAGATACTATTTTTTCAAATTTCGTGGTATTTTAATGAAAATATAAATTGTTAGAAGTTGATCGTATTTTTGCGAAATAGAGATTTTAGTGAAATATGATTTTACAAGTTTACCATCAATTTTATTTTAAAATAACCAATATATAAAAATTTGCTATGTTTTTTCCCTGCTTTAAGCAATTAGGGAAAAATTATCGATAACCTTTAGTTAATGTCGTGGAATAATTACTATATTCATGTAAAAGTTATCCCGGTCATGATAGTCGCTTGACAACTTAGTTTCATATATCCAAACATGAAATGGGGGTTTTCCATTACCCCGTGATTTTATCGTGAAGGATAATTACTAAATTTAATTAGGGTTTAATATTGTTTTCAACTATCATAAACCATAAAATAGTAATCTAGTTAAAACCTCATAACTAGGTCCTGGAATTTTTTTCACAAGTAGATATTATCATAATGAAGATAACATAGGGTCAAGTGTTGAGAGATCCTCCCTAAAATGAGTTAGGAAAATGAAAGTCGATGAGCGTCGGGTTGTACGAGAACAGATTTATCTTGAAGCCAAGAAATTTTTTGCCTCTGGGACTTAATCCAGAGTGTATAAGACTCTAAAGGAAAGTTTTGGTAAGTTTTTGGGATTTTTTCGTCGAGAAGATATTTTTCAAGGATTTTTACAAGCACTAGGGCTATTTATAGGAATTTATGGGACAAAAATCCCTATTATTTAATCCCGGCCGCTACAGGAGCCGGCCCTATGAAGCAGACCAGATCCGCCCGTCTTCCCCTACGATCCAATGACCCTCATCAATTCTAGCTAGGCCGGTGGCGTGGCCCCCTCGTTGCGCTGGCCCTGCTGATCTAGGTCGTTGGATCTTTGATCCAACGGTCCAATTCAAAGGCGCCTATTTTATTCTTTTTCTTTTTCTTTTATTAAAAAAACCAACGGCAGGATCCGGGCCGTTGATTCCTAGATCCGGCGGTTCTGATTCATTCCCACTCGAAAAATAAATAAAAATTCGTTTTTAATATTTAAAAATGTTTTAAAAATTGTTTTTGGCTTCTAAAAATTATTTTAAAATAGTTAAAAATCTTAGAAAAATCTAGGATAATTATAGAAAATATATTTTGATGTTTTATTCTATTTGCAACAAAATTTGGTCCAAAATAACTGTCTTTTTCGGTTTTAAAAAACTTTTCCGCTCGATAAAAATTCCATTTAAATTCTTAAAAATTCCCAAAAATTTATAAAAATAGTATTAATTCATTTTAATCATGGAAAAATATTTTTAAAGTGTTTTATACCAATATAAGCAGTAAAATAATTGTTTTGACATCAGAAAAATTATAATACTTTTTTTACGTATCTAGAGTACACGGTCGTTACACTCTTGCTCATCGTCGCCCCAATTTCTTAAGTTAAGTGTTTTTCCATACCTACAAAATGAGGCATGGGAGAAGATTTTGGTATTCAAACTTTATTGGATCCAATAGGGTTAGTTTTAGGAATCCACATCATATTTGCTTTTGACAAATTTATTCTTTCCAAAGGACATGAGTAAAGAAAGTGATCAAATGCACAACAAAAATGACAAGATTGAGTATGTGTGTGCATGGTGCTAGATGTGCCATTATACACATGAGATATGGAAAGTGAATGATGTGCATGCTTCTTGAAAGTTTTTCTTGAACTAAATCTATATAGGTATGCATGAGAAAGTGTATGAGATTTAGTCGAAATGGAAGCATGTTTGACACGTATAGATGAACATGGCTTTTGAAATTTTGAATTTTTAAGAACGTTACCTCTTCCTTTTAAAGTTTTTTTCCCTTGCTAACTAAAAGACCAATGTTTGAAGACTTAGTAAGGGATGCACCCAAAACCTCATTTTGAGCTTTGAGAGAAAAGTTCTCATAAATTAAAGAGTCTTGAGACACAATGGAAAATTTCAACAAATCGATTTCATTTTTCAAACTTGAAATCATATCAACGTTTTCTTGTCTCAAAATATCGCAAGAAGAAACCAAATTCTTATTTTCCCTTTTTAAAAAAGTAAAATCAACAATCAAGGATTCTTAAAATAAAATGGAAGATTTCAAAGTATCAATCTCATTTTTTAAATTTGAAATTAAAACATCGTTTTCCCTGCTTAAAGAATCCATAGATAAAATTAAACTCTCATTTTCCTTTTTTAAAATATCAAAAGAACCACAACGAAAAGCAAGCTTTGAAAGAAGTTCGTTTTTCTCCAAATCCAAATTAAAACATTATATTTGGCAATCATGCTTTTGCACAAAGTCTCAAAAGAATTGCAATAAGAAATCAACTCAGTTTTCTCATTAAGGAGAGAAGAACTTTGCTCATCTAACAAATCGTTTCTAGAAGCCATTAAATTAAAACTACAATGGATGGTATTGAAAGCTGCTAGTAATTGATCATGGATAAGCATATGATAATCATAAGAGGAATTACTTACAACCCTAAGATCAAGATACTCCTTAATCAACTCCATAATGTTGGATCGTCTCTTTTGATTTGCTTTTGATTGAGACACATCCAAGGTCCCTATAGAAATCGAACTCTTGGTTTTCTCCTTCTATTTGCATAGGGCTTATTCTCCATAAATATTTTCCAATGAATATCACAACTCATGAGTCGTCTTGTAAAAGGAGATATTGTTAAGAATATCAATATTTAAAGCACGATGTAGAATTTTAAGAGCTTTAATATTTAAAACAAATAAGTCTTTTTCATGAATACTCTATATAGATTTAGCAATAGAGAAAATAGAGTACTTATTATCAACTATTTTCCGCATATCTCTATCCCGAGATTTAAGAAAACTTTGTGTTCGCCAACGAAAACAGAGACGAAACCGTGTAGATCGTCTTGCCTGAATTTGGGAGCAGATGATATTGGGTTTTATCTGTCTACCTCTCCGAAAATACCAAGTTAATTTATGGCACCGTGTATCGAAGGTTTAAACAGATGCGGCCGTTGTAGCAGACTTCGTCAGATTCCCCCTCGTTTGCGAGGGGTTTTTTGATTATGGGGACGCTCTTCCCTGCAAGTGCAAGCCCCTGCAGTTAATTACGCTACCGCATCGCAGTAACCACTTTCTCCTTCTCCAGATGTTCGCTTCGTGTCGTGTGTGTTTGTTTTGTTTTTGTTTACCCATGGATTGTATACAGAGACTAATTTATGTTGTCGCCCGTAGGGCGGGGATTTGTCCGAATCCGTATTTTCTTAGATTTGGATTTAGGTATGTTTTAAGGATCGTTAACCCATTTGAGATTAAGAACAACTTAAATATTTGTTAAGGATACATTAGTCTAATTTTAGACTAAGATTTACTTAACAAGCTTTTATGATCATTTAGATCCAACGAAAGAGTATTTGGACACTGTCGTTTTAGTTTAAGGACGTTGTGGTCCATTGGGTTTAGAGACATCATAGTCTGTGGGGTTTAAAGACATCATAGTCTGTAGGGTTTAAAGACATCATAGTCTGTAGAGTTTATGGTTATCGGGACCTGCCAACTCTCTGAAAACGTTGAAGAATTACAACGACACATATCAGAGGTGTGAAGAGATGTACCCTTGAACCAATGTTGGTTGGGAGATCTGTAGTCAGGTTTAGGACTAAGACCAATTAAAGAGATTGTAAGCACATGGGCTTGGTTGATCTGAATTAGAGACTTGTGGCCAACTAAGGCTCAGTCCACTCAGTTTTGAATAAAATGCTGAGCATTTGTTTGGGCCCAGTCCCTTTTTGTTCAATAATGTTGAGCATTAATTTGGGTTCTGACACCCTTTTTCCTTTTTGTTGTTTTTTTTATTGAGTGTTGAACACTTTTTATGACGCTGGGGATTTATTTTTATAGCGCTTTATGTTTCCTCAGCTTCCATGTGAGGAGCGCATGGAGCGATTGGTACTGAGCGCCAGACTTGGAGCGCTAAAGCGCTTCTTTTAAAATAGCGCCCACGTGAGGAGCGCGTGCAGCACTTGGCAGTGAGCGCCAGACTTGGAGCGCTAAGGCGCTTCTTTTAAAATAGCGCTCACGTGAGGAGCGCGTGGAGCGATTTGCGCTGAGCGTCAGACTTGGAGCGCTAAGGCGTTTCTTTTAAAGTAGCGCCCACGTGAGGAGCGCGTGGAGCGCTTGGCGCTGAGTGCCAGACTTGTAGCGCTAAGGCGCTTCTTTTAAAATAGCGCTCACGTGTGGAGCACGTGGAGCATTTGGCGCTGAGCGCCAGACTTGTGGCGCTGAGCGCCAGACTTGGAGAGCTGAGGTGCTTCTTTTAAAATAGCGCCCACGTGAGGAGCGCGTGGAGCACTTGGCGCTGAGCGCCAGATTTGGAGCGCTAAAGCGCTTCTTTGGCAGCTCTGGTCAGTTCTGTACTCTGAGAATTAAATTCTCGGTTTATAAGAGACTTTGTCTCATGGATCTAAGAACTAAGTTCTTCTTTTATGAGGAGATGCTATGATCTCTTTTGTTTTTATTTATGAGAGACTTTGTCTCATGGATCTAAGAACTAAGTTCTTTTTTTATGAGGAGATGCTATGATCTCTTTTATTTTTATTTATGAGAGACTTTGTCTCATGGATCTAAGAACTAAGTTCTTCTTTTATGAGGAGATGCTATGATCTCTTTTGTTTTTGTGAAAGACTTTGTCGTACAGATCTGTGATCTAAAAAAGAGAACTAAGTTCTTTTTTAATGTGAGAGTTAAACTCTCAAATATGGAGGAGATGCCATGATCTCTCTTCTTGTTATTTACTTTGAGAAGAAATTGCTCTCGTCTTTGAAGTTTTTGAAGTTTATGGGGGGTTCCTCTGTATAAGACTTGAAGTCTCGGGTCCTTTATATAGGGGAGGCTGATTTGTTGAATCAGTTAAGAAAATCTCTCATTAAGAGATCTCTGATTGATTTAGGGATGTTTCCCACCATTGGATCTTTAATCCAAAGGCCTCTGTCTTACAGAAGACATTTTTCTTGTTTTTAACAAGATTGGGCAAATATTTTCCCATACAGAACTTATTCTGTATCTTGGTGATTTTTAATCACCATTGGATTTTTTATCCAACGGTGCTCTGATTTACAGAGCACAATATTTCTTGTTTAGAAAGATTTGAGGAGTATTTCCCCAGTCAGAATTTGATTATGTGCTCTGATGATTTATCATCTTCGTTAGATCTTTGATCCAAAGGTGGAGAACTTTTAGTTCCGGCGCTGGTTCTCTCGTGCTTTGCACGTGAAGCGCTGCCTCAGAGTCTTTGACTCTTGGCGCAAGCACTCTCATGCTTTGCACGTGAAGCGCTGCCTCAGAGTCTTTAGTGCTGGCACTCTTGGCACTAGCGCTCTCGTGCTTTGCACGTGAAACGATGCCTCAGAGTCTTTGATTCTTAGCGCTGGCACTCTTGGCGCGAGCACTCTCATGAAGTGCTGCCTCAATTCAAATTTTAAATTTTAAATAGAGTTTTTCTCTCTGATTGGGGAAAACAAATGCCCCCCCCACTGTTGCGCTCACGTGGCTTGAGTGCAGCGGTGGCAGCCTTTCCACTGTTAGATCAACTTGGAAGTTGGATTGACTTCCAGCGCCTATAAATAGGGCCTTGGGCCCTTGAGATGACTTCTGTTCATCTTCTCCCTTTCTTGTTTTTCTGAGAATTGAATTCTCTCTTCAGAGTATAGATCTCTGCCCCAAGAACTTTTTTTAAGTTAGAACTTTGTTCAAATATTTGGTAAGAATCATGTTTGACCCTATTAAACAGAGCTTTGCTCTTACTAGATTATAGATCTAAAAAACGGATTTTTAGAGTTTCGTAACAGAGCTTTGCTCTTCTTAGATCATGATGTAAAGAGATCTTTTTTAGGGTTTCTTAACCCATTAATGAAGAACCCTTAGAGTTTCTAAGATTTGTATTTCATATCTTTAAAGATCTTGGGATTTTACCTCTGTAAAAAGCTTTTCTTTTTAGGGTTCTGATGACTTGTTCCATCGTCTTCACAAAGCATAGCTCTTTAGAATTTTTGGGGAATTTTTATTCCCCTCATAATAACAGATTTGATTTCTGTTGCAGAGCGCTGCTCTCGAGAGAGTTTAACTCCTTGGCCCAATGAGCCTCTCATTAAATGAGAATCCTTCTAGAATTTACTCTTTAATGAGTGACTGTCTCATCAATGATGAGCCGTCACCTTGATTTTGTGGGTCCCCTTTGGTCCCTTTCCACTGCATTACAGTGTGGTACAAATTTTAAGTACCAAGTGTTAGAATTTGGACTGTAGCATTGACAGCTAACCCTTGTTCCTTTTCGCGCAGGTACTATGTCTTTCGACACTTCTTTCCCCTTCGTTCGTCTGGAGAGCGCATTTGCTGACGCGCCCGTAGACCGGGAAGTTTTCACACTGATCAAAGATCACGACCCGGAGCAGAAGTCTCTTCATTTATGGGGGCCGTGGTACAATCAAATCATCCGGGGTCGACGCAGCTTCTCTTGTGCGGTGCCTTCGGAGCCCATTTCAGCGATCCACTACGCTGACTCACCCCCAGTGAACTATGCCGTAAAGGAGGTTAACTGGATTTTGGAGGGTCGCCTTCAGCCCTCTATGGCCGCGATACCCGTACAGCTGCCGATGGCTTTAGATATTCTGGGGCGGCGCATATGTCAAGGTGAGTCGCGCCCTTGGGGACAGCCATACATGATAGGCTTGACTCCTCGCCATCCAGCCGGATACTTGCAGTGGGGTCGATATATCTTGTCGGCCAAGAAATCACTACTGCTGAAGCTCAGGTTGTACCCCGCAGTTTACGCTTCTTTTTTCCAGTATTCCACGACCCTTGTTTGGTGAGTCAAATCTTTCTTGGAACAATGGAATATTCCAATTCACACATTCCTTCGATCAGATCGGGAAGTTTCAATCTCTTTAGAGGAGTTCGCAGAGATTTCCGGCTTACCCGTCAGGGGAGAACATTACGAGGAGCTACTTCCTCCTGACGAGTACATCTTTGCCACCAAATCAGTGGTGATAGGGATTACCTCGGAGAATGCCATTCAACATCAATTCCCAAGTCTGATTGAATATTTATGAGGGTCTGTTTCTCGAATCCGGAAGGTAGGGGTCAGCTTCGCAGGTTTCATCGCCCGCTTTCTCCACTCGGAAGTTTTGTCAAAACAAGCTGCGAAATTCGCCAAACTCGACGACCCGTTTAGTTTTGGTCTGGATAAACAGCCGACGGCGAAAGAAGACCAAAAGAATTTCTTCCTCCCGGATACCCCGGTCGTCCCTTTCGCAGAGCTTGCTGCTTCAGACGTCGATGAAGAGACGTTCTTCCTGGAGTTTATTGTCTTGTGGTTGAACTGGTTCGTACTTCTGATGCACCCTCGCTATATGAGGCCGTCAGTTTTTTACCTAGCCCACCGAATGGTTGCCGGGACGCGAGTGGCCGTCGGGATCGCTTGGCTGGCTCACCTGTACCATGGCCTTAGCTTGGCGGCAGACACTACTCAGCCGGGGGTGCAGCCCGTAAATTTCCCGCTGCACTATTTCACTGCGTGGATCGAGCTGCATGTGCTCGGCGCTTTGGAGTCCACAAGCGGCCCTGTTTCTATGACAGTTATAATTTTCCTCGGGTTATGCTGCTAGTTGACGCTTCCACTTTGGAACCGACTCAGCGAGAGGCTCGAGGCTTGGTCCTTCGCCCGCGTATGGTCGGGGACGGCATGACCTTCGTCGATAAGGTCTTAACCATCGGTAAGGAATCCATAAAGATGGTGCAGTCGCTGCGTAACATTTTCAAAGACGGGGATTCTACCTTGAAAGCTCGGGAGATTCTTCATTTATATTCAATCAGGCCAGGCTTTTTAGTGTTAGGCAGAACGTTTCAGCGTTGTTCATGAGATACAACCCGTACCATTTTGCTCAACAATCAAGCTACAATCAGGGTGTCCCGCTTGAGGCTTTTGTAGCTGAACCGGTTACTACGGAAGAGGGTATCCACGACTCGCTGCACCATTTCATGCGGCTTAACACAGGGTCCGGCTTTTTTATCAGTGAGCCGAGCTGCGTTCCGAAAGCCTTGAACATATACGTGGCGTAGTACCAGCATGCGATGGGTGCTGTTATTAGGGAAGAAAAGTGGTTACTGTTCGATCGCAAGGATGTTGTCCCTGCTGGTAATCCAGCTGTCCCTTTGAAGCGACGGACCATTATTCATCCTTCCTTGAGAGAAGCTGTTGTGGTTGTAGTCCCGCGTGCCTTTCCTGATAAGCTTCTACCTCGTATGCGTGTAGAAGCGGTGGCGGTAGCGTCTCCTGAGTCTGGCGTGGGTACGGAGATTGGGACTCGTCGCCCAAAATTGCCCGCCAAGCGCAAACTCCTATCATCGGCTGCCGGCGCTCGCTCACAAAAGAAGAAGAAGTCGCTATTTTCTGCCGACGTTGTGCTCGGCCAGGAGCCCCATGCTCCCTACAGCAAAGGCTTAAATGAGTATGGCACCAATGAGGGTTTATTTATCGTGCCTGCGGATGATACTGATCTCCAGGCTGCCCTTATGGCCTCCGAGCGATTGGCTCGCGAAGAAGTGGCGCTGATCACCATCGCGAAGTCAAGTATGCTTTAGTTGTATTTTTCCCATTCCTTCCTTCCTTATTATTATGCTTTATTGATGCTTTCTTCTTCAACAGGCATATCTGCCGAAGAGGCTCTCGCGGATTCCCTCAAAACATTCGAAGAGGAAGAGAGGCTCCGTGCTTCTGTAGGCCTTGGTATAATTTAACTCATTGTGTCTTCATTCCATTCTTCGTTCATGCTCTGACCCTTACTTTCATCTTATTGCAGGGACTACCTCGACTCAGGTTATCCCGAGTGCGGTGCCGATCCCGAGTGGTGATGCGGTGGTGCTTCCAGAGCCAACTATTGAGGTCCCAGCTCCCCAGTATTACTGCAAGTGGCCTCACTCAAGTAGCCGATGACAGACGCCGTAACGGCTCCAGAGGCAGAGCTTGGTTCGGACGATGACGTCCCTTTGATAGAGGTCTTGAGGAGATCGCTTCTCACTGCTCAGACCGAAAAGAAATGCAGGAAGCGCGCAGCGAAAGAACGTGATGCCGCTTTGGCTGTAGGCACAGGCTCAAGCACCACTCCATCTGTTGCTATTCCTTCAAAGGGTGCTCAGCCGCCCTGTCTACCGCCCATACACAGGTTGCGTGCGTAGGTCGGGAGGCAACCCAGAACCTATCGCAAGGTAACGTAATGCCCGGTCTTTTTTATTAGACCTAGACGACGAGATGGCAAGCGAGACGATGGCGACCATAGAGCCCGAAGTGGCTACTCTCTCTCGGGAGTCTGGGACTGCCCAAACTGCCGCTTTTTCCCCTTGTGGTTCCCTGCTATCGGCGGGCATCACGAGTGTCATGACGGCCCTCGTCAAATCAGGGGATGAAGCCATGGGTGCAGAGACTACCCCTCTGAAGGAGAGCGAAGAAGCTGCAACGCCTGGTGATGCTTCCGTCGTGTTTTGGTTGACGACCCGTCAAGTAAGTCTTGAGTCATTGTTCTCCTTTTATTTTACAATCCCGTTCAGCTTCTTCTGACGATTTTTGTTTGTAGGAGTAGTGAACGTAGAAATTGTTTCATCTGAAGCACCTCTAGTCACCGCCATGACGGTTGTTGTTCCCTCGCCTTATCCTATGTCCTCCGAAATATTGGAAGGTATAGATTCACGATTTATTTAGTTGAACTATGAACACCATCTTCCTTGTACTGACCATGTATTGTCGCAACTCTGCAAGAATCCTTTTTGACCATTTGTACCAGGTGTTGAACCTGTATTTCTCCTTCCAGTCGGAAGTTGCTCCACTCGCTGGTATTGGTTAGTATATCCTTCAGCTATTGTTTCTTTCTTTCTTTCATGAATAGCCGTACTGTTGCTAAGTTTTTTTTATATTGATCGCAGTGTCACGGATCGGAGGAGGAAACGAGGGGATAGCCGCACCTCCGGTACTCCCAATTCTGCCATCAGCCACAGCCGGTATAGTAGATTCCATTGCTCGTGTATTCTCTTTTACCTCCCGAGTTGACATTTGACCATGATTTGTTTTGCAGCAATCGCACCGACTCCAGCTCCCTTCGAGTCTCGAATCCCAATGCCGGCAGGGCCCTTTGCTAACACCCATCTTCGAGGGGTGCTGCGACTAGCCTGCGAATGTTGAGCGAGTTCGTCGAGGATCTTGACGCCAAGGCCCTCGTATTTGCTGTAGACTTTGCTGCTGAGATTAATCCTATGCTGGCGACGCTCGTGAACTTCCATGACGAAGGCGTTGTCTAGTCTTGGGTTAATTATTACAGAAAGATCGAGCCTTTCCTGCATGAGATTGAGCTCAAGCGTTCCGCTCCGGAAGTATCGGCTTTAAATTCCCAGCGGGCTGCATGGGTTGAGCAGAGTGTTCCTTTCCTTCGCCATTTTGAATAAGAGGCAACCCTGAGGTGAAAGGAACATGAAGTAGCTTCAAGAAAATCTGCTCGGTTGCGCGCCCAGGTTGAAGTGAACGATGCGCAGTTGAAAGCTGTTTTTGACAATCTTCAGCGGTGCATTTCGGATGGGTTGATGCTGAGACGGGTGCTTGACTCTACGGAGCGAGTCGTGTAGGACTGCGAAGCTGTCATGCTGGGAACTAACGAAAAGCTTTCGTCCTATTTTCAACAGCGGGCCCGAGTCGAAGCGAAGCTGGCCACGGCGGCTGACCATGAAAAGGAGTTGAGAGGAGTGGGCGAGCAGCTTGCTGATTTGTTGAAAACGCCTCCTCCTCAATAACCATCTTTGTATCGAGTGAAAATTTGTAATTTATGAATAACATGCACTCATTCATTCATTCATTCATTATTTTTTTTATGATGTATCTTGTATTCAATTGAATTTATGAATAAAAGACACATTTTTTATCTCCTACTATCGCCTTCTTTTCTTTACTGTGTTGTTGGCATGTTACTTTAGCAAGTGTGGCATGTAGATGATAAATAACAGCTCATCTTGAACTCTTTGTAGGGTAGCGATGGCTTAGGAAACAAGTTCAGGTCTGCTGCCTAAGACTTTTCAACTTTACGAGCCGTGAGGGTCTCATAAAGATTTTTCTCCCTACGAATCGAGAGGATCTCGTAGGTGCGTTTTCTCCTTAAGAATCGTGAGGATTCCCAAGTGCGTTTTCTCTTGAGAGTCGTAAGGATTTCACAAGAAAATTTTCTCCTTTACAAGTCGAGAGGACTCGTAAGTGGTTGGTGAGTTGACTTGTTTCCGAGTCGAAGCATTGCTCCGACGGGGAGATCGTTGGTGGACTTGTTTCCGAGACGGAGGTCATTTGCTGACGTGTTTCCGAGACGGAGGTCACTGGCTGACGTGTTTCCGAGACGGAGGTCATTTGCTGATATATTCCCAAGACGGAGGTCATTTACTGACGTATTTCCAAGACGGAGGTCATCTGCTGACGTGTTTCCGAGACGGAGGTCATTGGCTGACGTGTTTCCGAGACGGAGGTCGTATTCCGAGACGGAGGTCATTGGCTAACGTGTTTCCGAGACGGAGGTCATTTGCTAACGTATTTCCGAGACGGAGGTCATTGGCTGACATGTTTCCGAGACGGAGGTCATTTGCGGACGTATTTCCGAGACGGGGGTCACTGGCTGACATGTTTCCAATACGGAGGTCATTTGCTAACGTATTTCCGAGACGGAGGTCATTGGCTGACGTGTTTCTGAGACGGAGGTCATTTGTTGACGTATTTCCGAGACGGAGGTCATTTACTGATGTGTTTCCGAGACGGAGGTCATTGGCTGACGTGTTTCCGATACGAAAGTCATTTGCTGATGTATTTTCGAGACGGAGGTCACTGGCTGACGTGTTTCCGAGACGGAGGTCATTGGGTGACGTATTTCCGAGACGAAGGTCATTGGCTGACGTGTTTCCGAGACGGAGGTCATTGGCTGACGTATTTCTGAGACGGAGGTCATTGGCTGACGTATTTCTGAGACGGAGGTCATTTGCTGACGTATTCCCGAGACGGAGGTCATTGGCTGACTTGCTCTGCTTTCTGCGGTGTCGGGTTAACTATAGGTTGTCTGTGAACCCTAGAGTTTTGGAACTGGGGACTTTGTCGTGGCTCCGATTGGTGGTGTCGGGTCCGTGCTCTGCTAGCATGAGGAGGAATGCCGTTGTTGGTCTTCTGGGACGCAGATGTTGTTGTCGAGATCTGACTTTCCCTTTGACAGAGTTTGTTGGGACATGTGGTTCCTTTTTCGTTTATGCCTATGGATTGTATACAGGGGTCAGTATGGACTTACCTGCAGGGCAAAAGTTTCATTCTTTCATTTTTATTTTTTTTTATTTCTTTCCGCGATGCTCTATCATTTCAGCTTTTTATATCGCGAAAGTCGCGATTGTCCAATCATTTCGGCTATTTTTCGTGGTGCCCAATCATTTCGGCTATTTTTCTTTTTACTCGCTGCTTTTATTGCGAGTTGCCCAATCATTTCGGCTATTTTTATATGCATATATTTTACTTGCTGATTTTGTTGCAAGTTGCCCTATCATTTCGGCTATTTCATATGCATTTATGGCTCGCTGACTTTTTGCCGCGAGTATGGAACTTGGGATTTGATACCAATCTTAGCATCAGCATCGTTGCGACTGGAATATTGCCATGAGCGAATCATCATTTTCCGTGAAAGGACTTGGAATTTGATACCGATTTAGGCATCAGCATCGCTACCGCTGGGATATTGCCAGGAGCGAATCATCATTTGCCTTTATCGATTCGAACAAAGGTGGCTTAGCAGACGGGGTTAAGATCCTGTCGACTAAGGTTTTTGACTTCATGAGTCGTAAGGGTCTCATAAAGGTATTTCTTCCTACGAGTCGTGAAGATCTTGTAGGTGCATTTTATCCTTAGGAATCGTGAGAATTCTTAAGTGCGTGTTCTCTTATAAGTCGTAAGGATCTTACAAGAGCGTTTTCTCCTTATAAGTCGAGAGGACTTACAAGTGTCGTTCGCCAAATGGGGAAATTTCGTGTCATTGGTGGAACTTGGTGGGGGAGACGTTTATTTGTGCCCGTGGATTGTATACAAGGGTCAATATTGAACCGTTTGTAGGGCAGTCTGGGAAATGTGATAACTTAAGAACAGGTTCAGATCCCTGTAACTTAAGGCTTTTGGATCCTATGAGCCGTGAGGGTCTCATAAGAGGGTTCTCCTTACAAGTCGTGAGGATCTCGTAAGTGTAATTTCTCCTTAGGGATCGTGAGGATTCCTAAGTGTTTTGCTTTCTTGTAACTCGTAAGGATCTCACGCAGGTATTTTCTCCTTACAAGGTCGAGAGGACCTTGCAAGTGTTCATGAAAAAAAAATTACGAGCCTGCGCCCTTTCAGGTTTTCCCAAACTCGCCGGTAGCCCTGCTGTTTTTACTCACGGAGCCCTTTCGGATTTTCATCCGTGCCCCTTTCACTTATGGACGTACCGTTTTTTGTTTTTTTTATTATTGTTTTCTATATTTTTTTTTGCCGCGTTAACCTAAGGATGCTGCGGTTCGTAGTAGTTTAAAGACGTTTTGGTCCATAGCTAGTTTCAGGACATTGCGGTCCATTGTTAGTTTAAGGACGTTTCAGTCCGCTGTTAGTTTAAGAACATTACGGTCCGTTGTTAGTTTAAGGACGTTTCGGTCCATAGCACGTTTTTGAGGCAAGGTTTCGCCGGATACTACTTATAGAGTTTTGGCTTAGGAAGATAGCGAGCAGACATAGGCGTCATCATCTATCGTTGACCTGGGCCGTGACTCGTCAGGCGTAGTATTTTTTCAGAAACCGGCCGTTTATTGGCCTGAAGGGTCTTTCGCCATGCATATCCATGAGTAGATAGGCCCCTCCTTGATAGACCTTGTCTATGATGTACGGGCCTTCATAGTTCGGCTCGAATTTCTCCCGTTTGGCATGATTGGGGATCATAGGTCTCTTGACCACTAGCACGAGTTCTCCTTGGCGAAATGTTCTCGGCCTAGTTAATCTTTTGTATGAGCACGTCATCCTCGCTTTGTAAGCTTCTAGGTTTTGCTGCGCCATGAGACGAGTTTCCTCGAGGACGTCGAGCTCCTCGAGCCGAAGATGAGCATTCTCTTCATCTGTTAGCTCATAATGAACCGCCACTCGTAGAGAGGTTAGCTCTATCTCTAAGGGGAGTACTGCTTCCGTGCCGAATACCAACGCGAATGGCGTTGTATTTGTGTCCATTTTGAACGTAGTTCGGTACGCCCAGAGAGCTTCATGTAGTCTCTCGTGCCAGTCCTTCTTATTTTTGGACACCGTCTTCTTTATTATCTTCATCAAGGTCTTGTTGAAAGCCTCAGCTAGACCGTTAGCTCAGGGATTATAGACTGAAGAGTATCTCCAATCTATTTTATGTTGTTGTACGAAGCGGCTGATTCTGTGACTTCTGTAGGCCGGCCCGTTATCGGAGATAATCCGTCGCGGAGTGACGAACCGATAGATGACCTATGTCTTGAAGAAATGGAGAATATTCTCTGTCTTCACTTCACTTAGCGGTACTTCTTCTGCCCACTTAGAGAAGTAATCAGTTGTCACCAATATGAACCAATGTCCTCTGGATGACGCTGGTTCGATGGGCCCAATTATGTCGGTTCCCCACATTTCGAACAGCCAGCTAGCCACCGTTGGGTATAGCGGGTTTGGATGCTAAGGGATGAAGTCCCCGTGAATCTGGCACAAGTGGCACTGCTTTGTGTATTCGAAACAATCATGAATCATCGTGGACCAATAGTAGCTCATCCTTTTGATCTTCAGCTTCATCTTTGGCCCGGCTTGATGAAAACCGCAGAGTCTGTCATGAGTTTCTTGGACGACTCTCCTTGTTTCTTCTAGTCCCAGGCATCTTAGCCACAGAGAGTCGAACGATCTCTTATATAGAGTATCATTGACGAAGGAGAAAGACAGAGCTCGTTTCATGAGCTGATGTCTTGAGGATGCATCTTCAGGTGTTCGACGGGATTTGTAGTCTATAAAGACTTCTCTCCAATCCTTAGCCTTTTCTTGACCCTCTATTTGTAGAGTTGTTTTCTTGGTCGCTTCCTTTTCTTTAGACGACTCCGGAGATAGTTTTGCTGGTGCAAGAACCCGACGGCTTTGTACAATGATCTTTACGTCATCGAGGTTTTCGTCAGCCAGTTCTTTAGCGAGTTTGGCTAATGCATCCGTCTTGCTATTTTCTGTACACGGTATGCTTTTTAGGGCATAGGAAGGGATTTGAGTCAACAATTGTTGCACTCTCTCACCGTACTTTACCAACTTTGGTTTATACGTTTGATAGTTGCCGTTTACTTGACTAACGACCAGCTGGGAGTCTCCGTATATAAGGAGATTTTCGATTCCTATGTCAACAGCGATCTCAAGACCTGCTATCAAAGCCTCATATTCTGCCTCATTGTTTATCCTTGGCTCCGTTAAGGAAAAGGCAAAGCGCATTATCCCTCCTTGTGGAGTCACGAAGATGAGGCCTACCCCAGATTTGATTATGTGGGAGTTGTGCTTTCGCTTCTTCATGGAAGATGCCCCATCGAAGTAGAGTTTCCATCGGGTATCACTCCCTCCTCTCTCCATGTCGATCATGTCAAACGCATCCTCGTCTGGCAATTCGCAATTTAGGGGTGAAATGGCAGGTATCGGATGCTCAGCGAGGAAGTCGGCGATGGCCTGGCCTTTCACTACCTTGAGAGGTCGGTATGTTATCAAGAATTCCATTAAGAGTAGGGCCCATTTAGCGAGCCATCCCGTTAGTATGGCTCTTGACATCAAGTATTTGAGAGGATCCACTTTTGATATGAGATGAACCTCATGCGCCAAAACATAATGCCGAAGCTTCGTTATCGCGAAGATTAACGCCAGGCAGTGTTTTTTGATGGGAGAGTAGTTGTTTTCTGTCCCCAGGAGAACTCGGCTCAAATAGTAGAGGGCTCTCTCTTTCCCTTGATCATTCTCCTGTACCCATAGCGCGCCTAAAGAACCTTCAAGGGCTGTTGTGTACAGGATGAGGGGCTTTCCTTTGACTGGAGCGGTCAGTACCGGCGGATTCTGCAGGTATTGCTTGATTTCGTTGAGTGCATCCTGACATTTACGATCCCAGACGAAAGGGGTCCCCTTCTTCATTAGATGGTTGTAGGGGAGGCACTTGCCGGAAAGGTTGACTTAGAGTTTGATACCTGTTTAGGCATCAGTATCGCTTCAAATGGGATAGTGTCAGGAGTGAATCATCATTTGCCCTTGTCGATTTAGACAAAGGTGGCTTAGTAGACAGGGTTAGGATCCTGTCGATTAAGGCTTTTTTGACTTTACGAGCCGTAAGGATCTCATAAAGGTATTTCTCCCTATGAGTCGTGAGGATCTCATAGGTGTATGTTCTCCTTAGCAGTCATGATGACTCCTAAGTAGTGTTTTCTCTTATAAGTCGTAAGGATCTCATAAGAGTGTTTTCTCCTAAGTCGAAAGGACCTACAAGTGTTATTCACCATATGGGGACATTTCTTGCTATTTGCAGAACTTGGCAAAGGAATATTTATTCGTGCCCCTGGATTGTATACAAGGGTCAATATGGACCGCCTGTAGGGCAATTTGAGAGATATGACGGTTTAAGAACAGGTCCAGATCCCTATAACTTAAGGCTTCTGAATCCTATGAGCCGTGAGGGTCTCACAGGGGGATTCTCCTCACGAGTCGTGAGAATCTCATAAGTGTATTTATTTCAACGAGGTTGCGCCCTTCCGGGTTTTCACAAGCTCGCCGGCAGTTCTGCTGTTTTTACTCACGGGGCCCTTTTGGGTTTTCATCCGTGCCCATTTCGCTTGTGGACATACGGGTTTTTTTTAACGAGATTGCGCCCTTCAGGGTTTTCACAAGCTCGCCGTAAGTTCTGCTGTTTTTACTCACGGCACCCTTTCGGGTTTTCATCCGTGCCTATTTTGCTTGTAGACATACCGTTTTTTTACTTCTTTTCTTTCTTTTTTTTTTGACCAGGGCATTCCATTAGATTGTGGGACCTGTTTGTAGGCCCCCTAATATCCTTCCTGTCTTTTGAGAAGAAAGGACCATTCTACATAGAGATTCTTCCGCCAGTGAGGAATATACCCCCTGTGTATATCTCGAGGGGAACGAGTACCCACGCCATCGCTATTTTGGCGACAGGTTGCTTCAGAGCCGTTTATTTTTGTTGAGCATAGGCGACAAATGCCATCCTGCCTCCGCTTTTCACTCGTCATCATCAGATGAGAAAGAGTCTTGACCCATTTGATCCAATCGAGCCATTTTATCCATGAGTTCCTGGAAGGTCGTCGGCTTGAAGAGGGCCATATACGAGGATACCTTTGAATTTGGGTCAATGGTAGCTATGATCATTCCTATGGCTGCAACTTCATCGGTGTGTTGCTTGTATTTGACCAGAGATTTCACCATCGGGCAACATATTGAACCCAAGTCTCATTCGGTCTAACCCTTTCGTTGACCAGCGCCGTCACGGTAGTATGTTCGTTCTCATTAGCGAATCTCTGACAGAAGAGCATATCCATTTCTTTGAAGCTCTTCACGAAATCATTTAGGAGTTCCGCATACCATACGAAGGTGATGCCCGTCAGACCGCTGACGAACTGTCAAAGGAGTAGTATGTCATTTCTTCCAGTATTTCCGCACATGGATTTAAATCGCGCAATGTGCTGGCGAGAATTCCCAGTTCCTTTGTACATATGGAGTCGGAAGTATTTATTCTGGCGGGTACTGTATTTGATCGTAGCACGCCGGATACGGTCGACCAGTCTTGATTGGCCTATTTGAGGCTTTACTGGCTTAGTGGGTTTTGACTTGCTGAGCGATATATGTGACCAGCTTTTCTTTTAGGAATCATTTCCTCCTCAACCGTTGATGAGATTTGCAGAGAATTTGAAACATCATCCTTATCTTTAAGACTAACTACCGGCGGCTCATTTGTCAGTGGTTCCGATTGAACCATCATTCCAGCCATATTCTGAATCAGAAAGGCCATCTGGTTCATTTTAGTGGACATTTCTGCCGCTTCTTCATCTCTCTTTTTAAGAGCGCACTTTAGGAAATCAATATCCGACTTCTTCTCTACTCTTTCTTTGGGTGCATTCTCGGGATTTTCGTTAGGCGATGGATCAGCGTTTGCTGCCGCCTGAGCGAGCATCTCCTGCAACTTTTCACGTTGCAGTTGAACTTTTATCACAGACCGAGTTTGAGGTCGATGACTATTATAAGCTCGAACTTCGTCTTTGGAATTCACCACATAGACTATGTGAACTACCATGCCCCCAGGCTTGGGGTGTTTGGAGTCTTGGCCTTTGGAGTTTGCTTCGGGCACTTGAGCTTTATTAAGTCTCTCTTTTTTGTGAAAAGCCGCTTTGGTTTTAGGAGGAACCGCTGTATCAGGACCCGTCTTGGGGTCAGTCCCCTTCACCTGCTTCCACACCTTATATATAGGTGAGGAAAGTTGTCTCAGGGAGTGAACTTGTTTCTGCTCTCGTGGGATCTCCATGGGTTGCGGAGACTTCTTCAATATTGCGGTAGGAGAATTTTGTCTGACCCTTCGCAACAATTTGAAGCTATTCCCAGTTGGAACAACAACATTCACCACTGGTGTTGAAACAGGACCATACGAAGGACTGCCCCCGGCTCATTTTGTATGATGCTGATATCGATGTTGGCCGTTTCTTACGGCCGGGATTTGATTAGCTTCAGGATTTTGCCGAGCCTGCCCCCTGTTTCCTTTGAGAGCCTAAATATTCTGCCGCCTGCGTCAACCTTGGTCCTTGGCAGGTGCCAGTTGTTTGAGAACTGATTCCGTCGGCAAAACTGCTGCTTGGGGAGCCAGTCTGTGGAAGACAGACTTGCTCTGGACTTCCTCCATCAGCATTGAGGCACCGAGGGTGGGAGGTGGGAGTATCTACCCAAAGAGAAGCCCGTTGATTTCTTGAAGAGCCGGATTGCAGAGATTTGAGGTTTCAAGTGACCCATACTTGACTCCACCGGATATGACAGAGCCTGAGTTGCTAGGGTGGGAGCAAACGCCATTCTTCATAGAGATGAAATGCCGGCTTCAGTATCCCCTCCCCTAAGGGCAACCACAAACATATATACCGCGATTATTTGATCGCGGAAAAACACAACACATGAAGTGTGGAGTGGAAAGTTGAAAAGGTCCCACCAGGCGTGCCAGAATCTGTTTGCCGCCGAAAACAGAGACGAAACCGTGTAGGTCGTCTTGCCTGAATTTGGGGGCAGATGCTATTGCGTTTTATCTGTCTACCTCTCCGAAGATGCCAAGTTAATTTATGGCACCGTGTATCGAAGGTTTAAACAGATGCGGCCGTTGTAGCAGACTTCGTCAGATTACCCCTCGTTTGTGAAGGGTTTTTTGATTATGGGGACGCTCTTCCCTACAGGCGCAAGCCCCTGCAGTTAATTACGCTACCGTATCGCGGTAACCACTTTCTCCTTCTCCAGATGTTCACATCGTGTCGTGTGTGTTTTTTTTTGTTTTTTTTTTACCCGTGGATTGTATACGGAGACTAATTTATGTTGTCGCCCGTAGGGCGGGGATTAGTCCAAATCCATATTTTCTTAGATTTGGGTTTGGGTTTGTTTTAAGGATCGTTAACCTCATTTGAGATTAAGATCAACTTAAATATTTGTTAAGGATATGTTAGTCTAATTTTAGACTAAGATTTACTTAACAAGGTTTTAGGATCATTTAGATCCAACGAAAGAGTATTTGGACTCTATCGTTTTAGTTTAAGGACGTTGCGGTCTATTGAGTTTAGAGACATCATAGTCTGTAGGGTTTAAAGACATCATAGTCTGTAGAGTTTAAAGACATCATCGTCTGTAGAGTTTCTGGTTGTCGGGACCTGCCACCTCTCTGAAGATGTTGAAGAATTACAACGACACATATCAGAGGTGTGAAGAGATGTACCCTTGAACCAATATTGGTTGGGAGATCTGTAGTCAGGTTTGGGACTAAGACCAATGAAAGAGATTGTAAACACATGGGCTTGGTTGATCTGAATTAGAGACTTGTGGCCAACTTGGGCTCAGTCCACTCAGTTTTGAATAAAATGCTGAGCATTTGTTTAGGCTCAGTCCCTTTTTGTTCAATAATGCTGAGCATTAATTTGGGTTCTGACACCCCTTTTCCTTTTTGTTGTTTTTTTATTGAGTGTTGAACACTTTTTATGGCGTTGGGGCTTTATTTACAGAGCGCTTTATGTTTCCTCAGCGCCCGCGTGAGGAGCGCGTGGAGCGTTTGGCGCTGAGCGCCAGACTTGGAGCGCTTCTTTTAAAATAACGCCCACATGAGGAGCATGTGGAGCGCTTGGCTCTGAGTGCCAGACTTGGAGCACTAAGACGCTTCTTTTAAAATAGCGCTCATGTGAGGAGCGCGTGGAGCGCTTGGCGCTGAGCGCCAGACTTGGAGTGCTAAGGCGCTTCTTTTAAAATAGCGCCCACGTGAGTAGCGCGTGGAGCGCTTGGCGCTAAGCGCCAGACTTAGAACGCTAAGGCGCTTCTTTTAAAATAGCGCTCACGTGAGGAGCGCGTAGAGCGCTTGGCGCTGAGTTGGAGCACTAAGGCGCTTCTTTTAAAATAGCGTCCACGTGAGGAGCGCGTGGAGCGCTTGGCGCTGAGCGCCAGATTTGGAGCACTAAAGCGCTTCTTTGGCAGCTCTGATCAGTTCTGTGCTCTGAGAATTAAATTCTCGGTTTATAAGAGACTTTGTCTCATGGATCTAAGAACTAAGTTCTTCTTTTATGAGAAGATGCTATGATCTCTTTTGTTTTTATTTATGAGAGACTTTGTCTCATGGATCTAAGAACTAAGTTCTTCTTTTATGAGGAGATACTATGATCTCTTTTGTTTCTGTGAAAGACTTTGTCTTACAGATCTGTGATCTAAAAAAAGAACTAAGTTCTTTTTTAATGTGAGAGTTAAACTCTCAAATATGGAGGATGTCGTGATCTCTCTTCTTATTATTTACCTTGAGAAGAAATTGCTCTCGTCTTTGAAGTTTTTGAAGTTTATGGGGGGGTTCCTCTGTACAAGACTTGAAGTCTCGAGTCCTTTATATAGGGGAGGCTGATTTGTTGAATCGGTTAAGGAAATCTCTCATTGAGAGATCTCTGATTGATTTGGAGCTGTTTCCCACCATTGGATCTTTGATCCAAGGGCCTCTGTCTTACAGAAGACATTTTTCTTGTTTTTAACAAGATTGAGCAAATATTTTCCCATACAGAACTTATTCTGTATCTTAGTGATTTTTAATCACCATTGGATTTTTGATCCAATGGTGCTCTGATTTACAGAGCACAATCTTTCTTTTTTAGAAAGATTTAAGGAGTATTTCCCTAATCAGAATTTGATTCTGTGCTCTGATGATTTATCATCTTCGTTGGATCTTTGATCCAAGGGTGGAGAACTTTTAGTTCTGGCACTGGCGCTCTCAAACTTTGCACGTGAGGCGCTGCCTCAGAATCTTTGACTCTTGAGTGCTAGCGCTCTCGTGCTTTGCACGTGAGGCGCTGTCTCAAAGTCTTTAGCACTGGCGCTCTTGGCGCTAGCGCTCTCATGAGGCGCTGCCTCGGTTCAAATTTCAAATTTTGAATAGAGCTTTACTCTCTGATTGGGGAAAACACTTTGCATCATAATTTTTCATAACTCAAATTTAGAACCATCAAAATAAGAAGGGTTCTGTATAGATGGTTCATCTTGATAAGAGCAAGAAGGCAGAAAGGACTCCATAGGATTAACTCTAGGTTGTAAAGTCTAACAAGAAGAGCATTTGGCTCGGATACTGTAACGACCCCAATATTAATATACCTCCATATTTTCTTTCTTTAATAAAATATTGTATTTATTTATTCTTAGTATTTTCTTTATATTTTGTTTTTTATAAATATATTATTTTATTATTCCATCCATTTTTCCTAAACACGTTTCTTTAAAACTAAATTTTCACTTTTTTCAAATTAAACATAAGACCTAACCCAGCCCATAACCCAAATCCAATCTCATTTTCATTTTCTTTAATAAAACTATGAGCCCAAAAGCCTACTTTCTTTTTAAGCAACATCATATATGTAATTCTTATTAAATATATGTATGAACAACTTTGTAGCTCATTGGTTAAGTCTTTGCATTGTTATTCAATAGATCACATGTTCAAATCCTCATTCTTACAATTATTTTTTATCAATTTTTATTCTTCTCATAACTTACAAATGAGGCCTTTCATTTCCAAAATGAATGGTGACCTTTCATTTCTCTTTTAATTCCCATTTGAATGCATATATTATTTCTCTTTTAATTCCCATTTGAATGCATATATTATTATAGATAATTCATCATTACACCATCTTTATTTGTCCCCCTCTTTCTTTTTCTTCCTCACATTTTTCTATCTCTCTCTTCTCCCTTTTAACCTAAAGTCCTAGAAGAAGAACACCAAGAAGTTTCAAGAAAATCTCGCTAGTAATGCGAGATTATCGGTGGATAGACAAGCCCGATGACAATACTGGCTTGTGTATGTAAGTCCCTTCTCTCTTTCCCTTCCTCCATCGCTTTCTCTTTATCTTTCTCATTTTTATATTGCCATGAAAAACTTCCCTTGTCATATCATAGTCCCTAAATAATTAATTAAATGGATACATAGTTAAATAATGAACACGCACAAACATACACACATATATAGTTTGTAAAGTCTTTTTCATTACTCTCAATCCATATGTTGAGATTTCATAGTGACCAATTAGGATTGTATCGTTTGTTGTTATATTTTAAATTACTTTATTTAAATTTTGTAAAAAAAATGAAGTTACGAATAAATACCTGGTTTTCTCATTTCTCACATATGACATATCAATACCTTTACTTTTAAAATAATTTTTAGAAATTAATTTTTACTTCTGGAAATTTCAGGAAATTTACATATGATAGAATATATTATTTTGTACATGCTGTAAAAATTTCAGATCGAATCGCTTAACGGTTTAGGAATTATATCGTTTTTACTCACTGTTTTTAAAACTAGAAAACTGCCAATAAGGGTCTTCGAGAGAGACCATAACTCTATAATAATTGATCCAAATTAAGTGTTTTCAAATGTTTTGAACATCTACATTGAATGATCTAGATTTTCTTTGTTTTACATTTTTACTGAAAACCAACGTAAAATATAGAAAACCGCGTTACAATATTAAGTGACGGATCTGGACAGAATCTGTACTGATTCGCACATTGTTTTAAATAGGACATAACTCGAACTCCTAATGTCCGTTTGTGACAAACTTTAGATGTATAGATGCACAATTGATATAACTATAATTTTATGTATATTAGATTACTTATAAACAAATGAAACAACTCGATATAGGCTTTACAATATAACATATAGTTACTGTCCAGAAATCTGAATTTCTGTTTTGAACGCTGATGTTAAAACAATCATAACTAGAGCTTCAAAAATCCAAATCACGCGAATCTTAGTGTTTTATATAAGTGCATCTAAAAACCTACAATTTTCTGATAATTTTTGTAATCTGAAACCTGATGAAAATTAACTCAAACTGCGTTTTAAAAATGTGTGACGATGCTGAACAGATTCTGATCTGTTTTGCACGATGATACGAAAACATGTATATCTCCAAAACCGGTAGTCGTATTTAGGCAAGACTGAAACCCACGTGTGTATAACACTTAAGGCTATGTTTTCATTTATATTCTGATTTCAAATAACTTGATTAACTAGTTATACATATCACATATTTACAACATTGTTTTGGACGTTACTTGTATACTTATCTCATATCATGTTCTGTGATTGCTTATTTATGTTTATTATATGACTTGTGATTAAATCATTATATGCTAGAATTGACTTGATCTTGACATGACTCAATCATGAATACTTGAACCCAAAATGTACACTTGAACCAACTTGACTCGAACCATAAATACAATTAGCATGACTTGCACTTGACATGAATACATGAACAATTGACTTGAATACTTGAACTCGACTCAATACTTGAATTACACTCTCTTATGTATTCATGGATTTGGGCAAGACTTATAATTTTAATCACAGAATTATATACACGGGGTGTTGGGGTAGTTTGAGTATGAATCCAATGGAATCTCATGAGTCCCATTAATACAAATCATGTTGCTGTGGTACCGGGCTGAAACGGTACAAATCATATTGCTATGGTACCGGGCTGAAACGGTACAAATTACGAATTCACGAATGAGGGCCCATGTTTCTAAGCCCCTGGATGATAGCCTGTTTAGGTTTGGAATAATTCAATAACAATTGAAGTCCCGCTATTTTGGGCCTGTGAATCCTTGTCCCCGGACGATAGCCTTGAGTTCGAGAATACTCTTGAGATTGGTCGACATTCACACTTGAACTCACGTTAGTTAATTTTACCATTTTAGAGACCTTTTAGGACACTTACATTCACTTCATATTCACTATATCTACACTCCACGGCCATGTTATACTTGTTGCTATGCTCATGCTACATTTCCATGTTGTTATAGTTGACATACACATTACCATGTACGCTATTATACTTGTTTACATGTTCAAGATTTATATCCATACTATACCATATATCATATTACACCCTGCATTTCATTTATATACATCACACCATCCTTTTGGGGACTTACCGAGCGTTAGTTCGCTGACGGGCATTCCAGCCATCTTTCTTTCTTTCTTGGAATGTTCATCAGGTGGTATTGAGACAAAGGAGATAGAAGCGGTCGAAGAGGAGTACAACTAGTTCGCATCACAACCGGACGTCTAGTTTCTTTCAGCTTTTCATTTCATTTCAGCTTATTTATGTATGCTTCCTTGTTAAGACTTATCATATTATCATATTTTGTATTCAGATATTTTGTCAATTGTGAATCATGAATGTAATAAATCAAAGTTGGATTTCATTTTTTGTTTGTTCTTGTTACTTTATATTGCTTATAGACGCTTAGCGTATTTATTTCGAGAAATGGCCTTCTCATATATAATAAATACGTTGCGGGCTTGCCACGTTATCGTTTCCATCTACTGGGAAGCGGGACGTGACAGATACTAATTGAAAGTTATCCTGGAGGTGGTGAATAGGACAAGGTTACCGATATACTCAAATTAAAAACACTCCAAACTGCACTTGCCAATCAAACACAATTACAACGCTCAAGCGAAGAATATACCAATAAGGATAAGAGACTAAGCAATCTACAATTGTGAACACATGAATATATAGCAAGCAATAGATATAGCAATCAAATAAGTAAAGAGCATATAGAGCAAAAGGTGTTTAAGCATGCAATTGAAATCTTAAACACGAGAAAAAAAATAGCAAACGCAAATACGAATCGTTTTAGAGAGGTTCAGGAGATCCTCTAGTCCTTTATCTTTAGGCGTGCAAGCCCGTTCCATTATAACAAGTCTCCATCGAGACAACACGTTGCGCATCCATAACTTCTTACACCACGTCTCCACCGAGACCAACAGATTATCCTTCCTTACTAAGGCACCCTACACTCAAGGATCCTTATACAAAAAAAGAAAAACTTCTTTCACCCTTCTCTCTTATAAAGAACTCTCTTACACTCAAAATATGCTCACACAAAGACAAGAAGAGAGTTTATAATTCAGCACAATACTCTCAAAAGAGTTTCTCTTAAAGCTCACACTAAATGCTTCAATGAGTATGGAATAATCAAATTAAGCTCTTTGATCTTTTGAGTGTGAGAGAAAGAATAATCAAAATTAAGTTTGTGCTCTCACAAGAGATGAGAAAAAGGCTTTGGAATCCCTCAGAATAATTTTGCAAGTGTTGGCTACTCAAAAACCAAAACAATTCTCAATAAATACTACTCAAGAAAAACTAGCCGTTACAAGTCAAATCAGTCAAAAAGAGCCGTTATCAGACGTCTGAAGTTCAACCAAACAGACGTCTGAAGAAAGATCAACAACGGTTAGAAAATAGCTTCAGACATTGGTCTTTAAAAGCTTCAGACGTTTGTTGATGGTTTTTACAAGAAGACACAAAAGCACATAAGACAAACAGACGTTTAAAGAAGGAAACACTAACATTTGAAGAAGAATTGTTTCAAATAATTTTGAGCTTCAGACGTTTGTCTAAAAAGGCTTTAAACGTTTGCCGTGGTTTTTAAGACATGGCCAATGAAAGTACAGAAAACAAACGGACGTTTGAAAAACAAGTGACACACGTATGAAGAAGAAAAGATTTTCAAAGTTTTATACATTCAGACATTTATGCTAAATAGGTCTAGACGTTTGTTCTCACAAAAAGATTAAATGTTATGAAAACACAAAAAACAACCAGACGTCTGAAGAAGATTTGTTTTGAAGAATATTTTAAGCCAATAAAAATCCAAAGAACTAAAAGACGTATGAAGAAATAACTACAGACATTTATTCTCTAAAAACTTTAAGTCTAATGAAAATCCAGAGAACAAACAGACGTATTAAGAAGTATCGACAGACGTTTGTTCTGTCAAAAGTTTTAAACATTGAAAGCCCAGAAAGCATCTAAACGTTTGTTCTGGTAAGCTTCAGACGTTTATTCTGAAGCAAGAAAACCAATATTTGAAATTTGTGCATATTTGTGAAAACGGGAATAAAGTCTAAAGCACAATAGTACACACGTCTGAAGAAGGATTTTTCAGATAAACTTGAACTTGGTTTTTGAAAAAGATTTTAAACAAAAAACCAAAGCAAGTCTTTCATAAATCATACGAAGAATGTGTGCAAGAGCTTAATGTGATGTTTTCTATAGACATGAGTACTCACATTGATTTCCTATGTCAATATCGTTTGTTTGTCAAATCTTGAATCTTCTGATATTTCGACACGAGCTCTTGAATCTTTGATTTCTTGAATTCTTTTGAATTTGGACTTTGGCTCCTTAGCTTCATGAATCTTGATTGTGATAATTGAGGAACTCTAGTCCATCAACCTCTAACCTCTAATAGATTTTCCGTTTAAGCTCAATTTTCCTTCATCCTCCATCCAAAACTTGTCGTGATCTATTCCTGCAAATCCAATCTCACACGAACATGCTCATATACAGTGTTATATAAAATACGCAAAACAAAGAATAAACACGTGTATAAAGATATCTATTAATAATCATAATATCTTCAAAACTAAACAATTTGGTTATGAAAATCTATAAGTCATCACAAGTAATTGTTTTGTTGCAAAAATATGAATTTATATGCAAATTAAAATTAGAACTATAAAATAATTATATAAATTTCACTGCGCTCAAGAAGAGCGCATATTCATGTTGCTCTGCATGAACAGCTGTCAATTTCGTGCAGCCAATCAAGACAGAATTGTCCGTTTTTACCGGTTTTCTCTACGTGTCTTGATCTCTTGGGGGAAGGACCACGATTAGAAAGATTTCCCGTATCTCTTTGTTTTTCAGATTAATTTATTTGAGAAAGAGTGAAAAAGGAGAAGCTTTTCATTATTTTATTCCTTATTGTTTTGCAATCATCATGGCTTAGTCTATATATCTCTACTATTATAGTGCTAAAAAAAAGAGTAAAATTTTCTCATTTTTTCTGACACAAAAACATAAAATAAAATAAAATATGCTAAATACTCTCTCTCTTTGAACTAACTACACCCCCACTATATCTTTCAATAACTAACCCTATGAATCTCACTCAATTATTAACGTGCATAGCATGGGTAAAATACTAATAGAACTAGAGATATAATCATAATATTCAATCCTCAAAAGCCCATCAATTCTATTGTACTATGTAATTTATATCCAATTTTTTTTAATAAAGTAATTTTTATCTCACTGATTGCTTTCATGCAATAAAATAGTATCATTATGCATGACCCTATATGCATATGCAAAGACAACCCCTCCTATTTTTCCTGCTATTATGAGAACTTGGCTGCACATTCAAATCCAAATCCATAGGTCTTATGTTTTATTCAATTCTTGTCGTTGGATCTGCTAGTTCGGATAAATTACACTAAAATACGATGAGCTATCGTCTTTTTCACTAAAATACCTTAAACAATTTTAATTACACTAAAATACCTTAAACTGCTGTCAACTTTTTCGCTAAAATACCTTCTACTTGTGTTCCATGTTAATTTTTTTTGGTGATGTGGCTTTTTGAAGAACAAAAAGACCACTATTATGTAATGAATTGACTTTTTCTACCATCCGCCGGGGCCGACCCCGATCGTCAGCCGACACATACATGTATTATCACAAATGATTAAAACATACTAAACACAGTAATGTAAACTTTCTTTAAATTAGATGTCCAGTCATCATATTCCCGAAAATGTAAAATTCCTGCTAATCTTCCATGCCATGCAAGTAGGTCAGTCTCCAATTATAGGTTTTTTTTTCGAAATAGGGTGAATATATTTTAAAATTATTAAAATAATATAATTTAAATTATATTTAGTACAATAGGACGGTTTACGCCCATACAATAAAGAGAGCGGGTTCATAGAAACCCCCCACCCACCAAATGAAGAGGGCGGGTTCTAGGAACCCGCCCTCTTCAGTAGATGGGTGGGGGCGGGTTCCTAGAACCCGCCTAAGAATTTTTAAAATTTTAAAAAATTAAAATAAATCAAAAATAAATTTAAAAAATCTTCATTTAAAAAATCCTGAATAAATAATAAGATTGTTGTTTTTGTTATGGACGGGTGACAAGTGTTATTTCAGTTCATATAGAATTACTATAAATATGAATCTTGTATACACTTCATTAACAAAATGAATCTATCAAAATAATAATACAAAAAAATCATATCATACTAAAATGTAGATTGTACAAGTTTCTTTTCAAGCGCTAACTGATTTTCCTCCCGCGCACTTGTCACGATCTCGAAGGTCCCGCCCATGTTGACTGTCCTGGACATCCGGTCCTATAATGAACTGGTTATTTGCATAGGCTACATCTGCCGTGCTTTTGCTGAGGATCGGCATTCATTGTCATTCGATCTCGACGCACCTTAGGTCTTCCGGGTCCTATATTTTTGTCTGGCGGTAATACAGTCGGTGTTTGTTTGTTCCCAGTATAATAGTGCCAATAGCGACTGTCTGGTATAGGAAAAAAATTTGGATTGTATGAGCCTTGGTAATTGGAAACTGTATAGTAACGAGAAGCAAAATTGTAATGTGAGTTATGCATGCTGCTCGCAGCAGCAATTGCGTGGGCACAAGGTAAATTTTGTTGCTGGAAAACACCGCATGTGCACGAAGAGAGCCCTTCATCTCTAAAATTTACGGTATATTAATTCCTATTACTCCTCGTAACTTGAAACTCCACTGTGTCAAACCTTTCAAATCTGTAGTATTGTGATCTACGCTCTCTTTTCCGGAATATATCTTCGTAATACGCGGTGAGTGGAGTCTCCATCTCCAAAGACTTTTCCCTTCTTTGCACAAAATAAGTATTCACTCTGAAAAAGGTTCGAACAATCAACCCATATATCGGTAAGCCTCTAACACTTTTAAGGACCCCGTTGAAACTTTCAGACATATTAGTGGTCATTAGTAGATATCTGCATCCATTATCATGTGCTTGTGACCATATGCATACTGGATACTCATCTAACCACGCTTTCACTGCTTGACTCATTTCTCCAATTTCCGTCATGTATATGTCATGAACATTAGGGTCAGACGCTTCACCGGTTTTGTACATAAGCTTATGTAGATCTGAATTTTTAAATTTTCTATCAAAATTTTGTCTGAAGTGCCACAGGCAAAACCTATGTGGGGTCGTCGAAAATACATCTCTCATTACAGCTAGTATTCCTAAATGTCTATCAGATATGATACATAAATCTGTTTTATCAATAACAGATGGGATACTTTTGAGTTGACGAAAAAACCATGACCAAGATGATATATTTTCACTCGATAATAGAAAATCCCAACGGAAATATACCGTTAATAGTATCAACACCTGTAGCAATTAACATGCAACCTCTGTACTTACCATCATACGTCTCATCCACGCACAATACCGGCTGACAGTGTGTGAAACCATCCGCACAAGGAGCAAAGCACCAGAAAATTCTTTGAAACCTGACACAGCCATCGGCATCTGTTTCTGTAGTTTTTAATCGGTATACGGACCCCGGATTTGATGCTTTCATGGCTTCCATAAAAAGGACTAGTGAGTTGTATGAGCTTCCCCAATCCCTAAATATCTTGCATAATGCCTTTCTATGAGCATCCCATGCCTTTACATACGAAATCTGAATTTTGTGCTCTCCGCTGACGTAGAGCTGTATCTCTCGAGGAGTTATCGCCACATCTGTACGGATTAGTGGCATGATTAGTGAGCAAATGTAAGATGAAGCACAATTCCTGTGATCTTTTAACATAATAGAATTGATACAAGTATGTTCTTGGTTGTATTTCGTGACATTCCAAGTTTTGACTCTTTTGGAACAACATGCATGCAATCTTCACTTACATTCAAGAGCTTTCGTACATACCACGGTATAGTACGTCTTATTTGACTCTTCGATTTTAAATGTAAGATTTTTTTGAATAGCCCACGACTTCAGTTTATAAATAAGATCTCCTTTTTCCTGAAATATATCTTCAACAGTGACGCAATCTTCGCTTTCTACAGTCGCTTCCAAATAGGGTTCAGTATTTATTTCTGCCACAGCTAAATCTACCCAACTATCATTTTCCAGCAGATCGAGGCCGGGATCTTCTAGTTCGACAAAATTATTATTCGCAGCCATGTCATCAATCAATACTACTTCATTCAATCCAGCGGCATAATCCACGCTATCCTCCTCTTGATGACCTTCACCAGTTTCATCATGATCACTGTCACCCATATCAATGTCACCCGTAGCAACATAAGGCTCGGGTGCAATATATGATAGTTGAGGTCGGTATAATGTGGATGGTTCAGGGTGAAAAGACCGGAAAGATATGGACGGACATGCTTGGAATGCGCTACTTGGATCGTGTTGGAATGATGCGGAGGTATGGGAAAATCTGCGTTTAATATATAAATTTTTCTTATATAATATTTTCGTATTACAAAGAATATAAACATAATCAGCACTTGATTCAGATTGATTTACCTTTGGAAGGTTGTATATGGTAATCCTTATTGTTCTTCAGGGGTGCATGCAACTGCAGCAGTCGATTGGGAAAATCTATATTTAATATATAAAATATATTAGTATTTTGGTATTACAAAAGGAGGATTTATAAAATGTTTACTCTTGAGTTTGAAGGTTTGAATAATAATGTGTATAGTCGTATTCACTGAGATTAAAAGTATCATCGTTAACCATGGGACCGTATCCCCAGGAACTACCTCCAGCATTACCATCAAAATTACCCATTGGAGCGACATCCGATACTTCCAATTGTTCCTTCTAAACTAAAAGTTCAAAAGAATGTTGGATGTTTGCGAGACCGAAGTCTATCATTGAAGATATTGATGAATCGTCTATAATTTCAACCAATGCATTTCCACTAAATAGAGGCCATATACAACTTAATTTAAGCTTAATTTCACGGGGATCGTATTTCATGATTTTAAACATTTTATTCTCGAGTTCATTATAAATCGTTGATAATTCTAATCGCATAATTCTTGCGCACCCGCCCATATACTCGGGACCTTATGCACTTGTCACAATCTGGCCATCGTATTTACATACAACAAATAAACTTAAACTTGCCATTATCTACATAAAACAATATCAACCCAACAATAAATAAAAAACGTTAACAACTGATATAATAATTATATTCATTGAAAATTAAATAAACGTTAAATTAAATTTACATACATTTGAAGGGGTGCAGATGAGATTTTGTAGGAGGTGCAGATGCAAATCGGAGCAGAATTGAGAGCAAATAGGAGGGGAGAGAGGGGTTTTTATAGGTGTTTGGTGGTAAAGGCGTCACGGGTTCTTAGAACCCGCTATCCCTTTTTAAATTTGACGGGAGATAAAGGGGTCACGGGCTTGTCTTGGATTAAATAAAATTATTTAAAATATTAAGAAGGACATGTTTCAAGAACCCGCCCTCTCCTTTTTAAATGAGAGGGCGGGTTCCTATAACCCGCTATTTCCTTGTGACAAATTCGATTTGACAATACAAGGAGTCAGAGTTACAGGCTATTGGGTTAAAAGTCGCGGGCTATTGGTTAAGTAAAATTATTTAGATTCCTTATTTTTAATTGAGAGGGCGGATTTTAGGAACCCGCTGACAGAAAATTATTGAAGGGGACGTGTTCTAAGAACTCGCCTTCTCCTTTTGAAATGAAAGAGCAGGATCAGGGAATAGAAGGGCTGGGATTCTTTTTTAAACATAGATTTGACAACACACCTATGATTACTTTTTAAAAATAACAAAAGTTTCGTATTATCAAATCTACTTTTTTAAAGTAAGATTTGACAACACACTTGAGAATATGTTTTAAGAAAAAACAAAAGCATGATTTGACAACACACTTGACATTATATTTTAAGAAAAAACAAAAGCTTTCTATAGGTAAAGGTGGGGGCGGGTTCTTAGAACACGTCCTCCTTTCCCTATAAAACCCCGCCCTCTTCGCTCTCATTTTCACTATCTCTATCCAAATTTCCTTCTAAACCCACCAACTTTCCCAATCTTTCAGTAATTGTAATATCAAAAAAAAATTCAATGGAGAATCAACCATTCGACAAATCACTGCTCATAAATCAAAACGACCATAGATCTTTCAGTATATTACACGGGGAGGAAAAATTCAAAACTTATTAAATTTGTTTTAATTCCCCATTTCTTTTAATTCTAGTAGTTGAAAATAATATGATTAAATTTTGCAGGGTAGAAATAATCTTACGGTCGTTGGTCATAATTCTGCCAAGTGGCAAGTTGCTGATTATCGTATAATCGAGCGGATTCGAAGAGCCGGATTTTATGAATCTTCATTGCTTCGTCATATCCAACTCGACCACAGTTTCATTACCTCTCTTGTTGAGCGTTGAGGAAAAGAGACCCACGCTTTTCATCTTAGATAGGGTGAGCCCAATATCACACTCCAGGATATTGGCTTTTTACTTGGTTTACGAATGAATGCCCTTGGATTGGTTGGAGATACAATTGTGGGTCCAGATACCGAGCACCCATATTGGGATACATATATTGAGTCTGCTCTCGGACAGGTATAACTCGTAATTTTTTTAATCAAAAGTTTAAGTATGTTACAGTGATATTAATTAACAATTTATTGTAAAATTCAGGTACCAGAAGGGTATACTAAAGGGTATAAAATCAGTTTAAACTGGCTCAAAGATACATTTACTAATATCCCTGATGAAGCTACCGATGATGTCTTGGATAGACATGCACGTGCCTACATTCTGTACATGATCGGTTCTTGGTTGATGCCGGACCAATCGGCAACACATGTCCATCCTTTATACCTTGGGTTTCTTATAGACTTTAATATGTGTGGTCAGTATGCTTAGGGAGTAGAGGTATTGGCATATCTTTATAAGGAACTAGATAAGGCATGTGCTCCTACGAAGAATAAAATTTGTGGCTGCATTACATTACTTCAGGTACATAATATTTTTGAATAGCTAGGCATTTGTAAAATTGTAATATTGGTTCTTTCTAATATTATGACACTTTATATATAGATTTGGTCGTGGGAGCACATGTGTATGGGAAGACCGGATCGCATTAATATTTCTGCCGTGGATACCCCTGGAAAACCTCTCGGCTCTTGGTGGAGTGGAAAGAAATCTTATAAGGCTCATCGTCGAGTACTTAAGTATTATAGAGATGGGTTGGATAGTATGGAGGCGACTCAGGTAACCATACATTAGGTAATTAATTTTGTTTAAAAATTTTAAATTAGCTTCATTACAATTTTTGTACTATGTTATTTGCGCAGTTCATGTGGGCGCCTTATACAACAGATCGTCTGCAAGAATTACCCGGCATCTGTATCGAATGAGAGCCGGTTTGGCGGGCTCGATGACCACTACTATGCATTAATATCGTGTTCATGCACCTACCGGACCGGGTGTTGCGACAGTTTAGTAGATTGCAACATATTCCTGTTCCGCCGCCTGCGCCTATGACAATAGAGAGAAACATGCGAGGAGGAAAGGCGAAGCGTGATTGGAAGGAGTATCATCATCAATATTTGCTGAAATGGGAGGATAGACAGCGTAATATTGCCTTACAGTAAATAGGTGACCAAACAACCTCCGACGCTACAAAAACATATCTACAATGGTATAAACGTGTCACTGTAAGATATCTTTCTACTCCCCCTAACGACTTTCCAAACATCCGGCAGTACGAGCCTAGAGGCCACGTGGAACGAGAAATGGTAAGTTAAATTTTTTAAATTAAATTATTTTTTAATATCCGGCGGTATGAGTCAATAATTATATCTTATTTTTAATGTAACGACAGGCTCGTGGGTTGCATCATATACAATCATTGATACAGGATCCATATCTAACTGATGCTAGTCCAAATACTCACTATTTTCTACTGTATACTCATATATTGGTGGTATATTCAATTCATATAATATACTTCCACATTTATCGCCATCGCTAGAGCAGCAGCATGAGCCGGCACCAGAGCACACTATGAGCCGGAACTAGAGCCGCGACATCAGGGAGATCCAGATCAGTGGTTTGGAGCACCATACTATCAGCAGCAACCCTGATATATTGAACAAGCGCAACAACCGGAGCAATAACAGTTTTGGGGGATAGGTTTTGCGCAACAACAGCAGTCTTAGGGGTCAAGTTTTGCGCAACAACAACAGTCTTAGGGAACAGGTTTTGCGCAGCCTTGGGGGCCAGGTTTTGTGTAACAGCAGCAGCATGAAACTGGGACAAGTTCTTCGCAACAACATCCCAGCTGGGAGATGGATTTTTCGTCCTATACACAGTTATTGGAAGGCAGCACATATCCGACACCTATCCCACATTCAGGATTTGCGGAACAACAGCCTGTCCAAGACGATACTGAAGACGAAGTAGAAGAGCAGACGCCGCTGCCACCGCCATATACCCAAGAAACGGAAGGGTCGTCCAGTCACCCCAAGAGGCATAAGTCAAGCCTCCTCGGATTGGGAAAGGAAAAGGTTAAGCGATAATTGTATACTTTTACAAATGGATGTCAAAGTATCCAATTCTTTTAATGGATTCATTTTGTTAATGAAGTGTATACAAGATTCATATTTATAGTATGATCTAAATATTGAATTGATTCTATATAAACAGTAATAACACTTGTCAGCACGTCCGAAACAATAACAACAATCTTATATTTTAATCGTGAGGGAAGAAACGGTTGTTTAACCGAGGATTTAAAAAATCTTTTTTAAATTTAATATTTGATTTATTTATTTTTTAATTTTAAAAATGGCGGGTTCTAGGAACCCGCCCCCACCCATCTACTGAAGAGGGCAGGTAAACCCGCCCTCTTCTCTATGAGGGTGGAGAACCCGCCCTCTCCTTTGATGGGGCGGGGTGGATATAGATGAGGGTTTAGAGTGCGGGTCCCGCCTTCGATAAACCGATCTATTCCACTAAATATAATTTAAATTATATTATTTGAATAATTTTAAAATATATTCACACTGTTTCGGAAAAAAATCCCCAATTATATTTAATCCCATTACAAGAAGACTACCCCACTATTGAGTTGTTTGATTGCTTGATTGCTTACTTCACTACTTCACCTCTCTCTCTCTCTCACTCACTCTCTCTCTCTCTCGTTAGAAATTTCCAAGCCTAGGAATTCAAAACATAATGCCTTTCTCTACTTCACATGTCATGAGCCAGATTAGCCGGTCATAATTTTCTATTCACATTTTTCAAAAACAATTCTTCCCCTTTTGTGCTATATGCCTGCATGGAATGGGAGATAGGGATGGAGATTGATAGTAATGTAAAAGGAGAAGAGGTAAAGATGCTCATAAGAGAGTTGATGGAGGGTGAGAAAGGAAAGTTGATGAGAGGGAAAGCATTAGAATGGAAAGAAGACACTCTTCAAGCAACAGGACCAAGCGGAAAGTCTTCCATGAATTTAAATCGAGTAAACAACGAGGTTTTTCTTGGAAAAAAATTGAATGATTTTGAGTACCCGTACAACTTTCTTTTTCCTCTTGTTAAGAATACAATCTTAATTAATTTGGTTTTCCAAATTCCAGTTGCTTTGTGTCTTGAGACTTATAAAATATATGCTATCTTGTTGTAAGGTTCGTGATTTTTCATGTGTCTTCTTTCAAATTTCAATAAAAAAGTTTCTTCAAATATTTTTTTGTTTATGCACTTCCAACATATAACTAAAACTTGCTTCCTCTATCCGGTCTTTCGGAAAAATCTAATCTGCAAGGTCTTTGAGAGAAAAATCTCTGAAAGCCTCTTGGATGTTGGCCACGTGTAAAGCTTAATCACATGTAAAGCCTCTTGGATGTTGGCCACGAAGCCTAATCAAGAAATATCATCCCTGCTTAACTTCCTGGAAAAAAAACCCAAAGCCTTCTTCCCTTTCCTCTCTCTCTCTCTTCAAATCTCTCCGGTGAAAAAATACTGAAACCCTTCCGTGTCCTTTCGTCTTCGATCTCCTCGCCTTTGGGCTCGCCGTCGCCGCTGAACAGCTGAGGAGCACGGTGATCACCTCGATCGATCTCAGCTCTGCGCAGCGGAGAAGCTCGTCGTGTCCTTTCGTCTTCGATCTCCTCGTCTTTGGGCTCGCCGTTGCCGTTGAACAGCGGAGCGGAGGAGCACGGTGATCACCTCGATCGATCTCAGATCTGCGCAGCGGAGGAGCTCGTCGTCTTCATTGTCTTCATCTTCGATCTTATAGTCTTTGGGCTCGCCGTTTGGGAGGTAATTAGGGCAGGTTTTCTTCACCTCCGCAAGGTGTTGGGTTCTACCGTTCACATCTTTTGGTAATTCTTTGTCTTGATATTCTATTAATTAAAGTTCTCAACATAAAATATATAAATTCACTGTTAGGTAATTATCCCAATTATGAACAAATAGATGATTATATAAATTCTCTGTTAGGTAATTATCCCAATTTTGAAAAGTCATATTTAATTTAAGTAATTTGAATTATATTAGGAATGACTTCAAGCAATGGATCTGAAGATCAGCACATAGATGCTATTTCAGATGAGGTTCAGAACATATCCCAAATCGATATTACAAATGAAATGATGATCCCAGAACCAACATCTAGATCATTACTGGAGCCGGAAGTAGGTATGGTATTTCATTCTGAAATAGAAGCCTATAAGTTTTATAACAAGTATGCTAAAGTAAGGGGATTTAGTGTTCGAAAGGATTATCTTAATAGAAGAAAAGATGGAAGTATACAAAGTCGAACTTTGATGTGTAATAGAGAAGGAACTCGTGGAATTCATTCTAAACATATAACAAAGAAGGCACGTCCAATTGAAAGAACAAATTGTTTAGCATGGATAGAGTTTAAAGTGGATCATGATGGTGTATGGAATGTCAGTAGGGTTATTAATAAGCATAATCATCAATTTGCTAGTCCAAATAAAGTTTTTATGCTAAAATCATACAAAACGATCGCGCCTGCTCAATGTAATTTGATAGAACAACTTGATAAGGCTGGAATCGGTCCTTCTGAAGGTTTTGAATTTATAGAAGTCGGGTGCGAAGGTGACGACAAAGTTAGTTTCCTATCAAAGGATTATTCTAACTACCTTTATGCAATAAGAATGAGAGATCTTGCTGCTAAAGATGCATAATATTTATTAGAGATATTAAAAGAGAAGCAGAAGGAGGATCCTGCATTCTTTTATGCATTACAGCTTGACAAAGAAGGTCAGATAGCTAACTTCTTTTGGGCAGATGGTCGATCGATTGCTGATTATAATTATTTTGGTGATGTATTATCCTTTGATACTACATTTCAGACAAATAGATATGAATTGCCATTCGCACCGTTTCTTGGTATAAATCACCATAAGCAAACTGTGATATTTGGTGTGGCATTGATATTGGATGAAACTACTGAATCTTTTGTGTAGCTGTTTAAGAAATTTTTAATTACAATGTCGGGAAAGCAACTGAAGACTATCTTTACTGACCAATGTGCTGCAATATCAAAAACTATTAGTATGGTACTTCCAGATACATGTCACCGTCTTTGTTTATGGCATATATATCAGAATGATGCGAAACATTTGTCACACGTCTATAGTAGTCATTCTGATTTTCATCATGAGTTTAACAAATGCATATATGAAGGTGGTTCCATTGAAGATTTTGAAAATAGATGGCAACAGATGATTACTCGTTACAGCCTTACCGAGCACTCTTGGTTAAATGCTCTGTATGCACTTAAGGAGAAATGGGCACTGGTATTCCGTCGTGAGTCTTTTTGTGCTATAATGACAACGACTCAACGTAGCGAAAGCATGAATAGACACTTCAAGAAATATTTCAATAGACGGTTATTTCTTTCAAAGTTCATTGAACAATATCAAAGAGCGTTAATTCAATTTCATAAGAAGGAACTTTACGAAGATTATAAATCCAGAAAAACCGAACCAGTTTTATATGTTCGTGACATGCCTATGTTGATTGAAGCAAGTAAGTCATATACAAGACTAATATATGCAGATTTTGAGGAAGAGTTCAAAAGTCAACTTACATGTGCATGTGAGCTTATCAATGTTGATGGCTCGGTATGCACCTATAAAGTGTCTTCTCCAAAAGCTCGGATTTCTGAAATAGTTGAAATTAACAATGTAGATGTTACAGTCAAGTGTAGTTGTATGAAGTTTGAGTCAATGGGAATTCTATGCATGCATGCACTCTAAGTTCTCAACTATAATAATGTTTTACATCTTCCAACTCAATATATATTGAAGAGGTGGACTAAATTTGCAAGGGATGGACCAATGGAGAATAGTTTACTTGTGGAATTAGATTCAGATGGCGAAGAAAGTCTTCAAACAAGATATAGAAGGCTTTGTCATAAATCAGTAAGTATTGTAATTAAAGGTGCAAATTCCAAAGAGGTGACTGAAATGTTGGACCAAGAGCTTGAAATATTATCTTTGAGAGTAGAGAAAATGTTACATTCATCCAGTAAAAAATTTGCCGAAGGAACAAATGAAAGTGTAGCTATCGATAAAGAGCAAACTAATTCGTTTGCTCCTGAAATAAGGGAATGTGCTATAAACAATCAAATTACCATAAAACCTCCTTATGTTCGAAAGAAAGCAGGTATATGAGATTCTGCTGGAAGAAAGAAGAGTACCCTTGAAAAGAAGCGAAGAAAAAATGGTGGTTCAACAAGCCAAAGAAATCATTGTTCTGCGTGTAACACATTTTCTTCATCACAATCAAGCAGTAACACATTTCCTTCATCACAATCAAGCATATTGCCTTCCCAGGTAAAAGTTTATACATTTTTGTTGAAATATCATAGTTGTTTATTATTATATTTTTATTTATTTAAACTTATAATAATATAGGAGGCAACTATGGCATCTTAATCGGTCTTCAACCTGTCAATGGGATCACAATGTTCAAATACTCCAAGTTTATGGAATACTCCTAGTCCAAAGGTTAATAAAAATTACAATGGATTCATTTATTTTATTATGAAGATACTTTAATGCTAACTAATAGGCTTACGTAATTTTTTGGTATTCAATTTCAGGTTATTCCAAGTATCCATGCCCCATAACTTCCAAATATACAAGTATCTCAATCTCTTCTATCTCAGATCATAGTATGATACCTAATTATATTTTAATAAGTGCATTATATACTTTTATTGATCAGTTTTAAAATATATTTCTATATTTTGAACAATGTTAGTTTCAAGACATGTCAAATATAAATATGTCAGTGACTCCTATGTTCCATGTTAGTTCAGTCTTACCAGAACATCATTCTCCTTATCCAGATTTTGATAATCAGGTGCCGTGTGTACATACATAAGCATTATTTTCTTTTAATTGTAATTATATATTTGTCTTTGCTTATTTGGTTTCATAGTTTTTGTGCCATGTTCGCAGCTAAATGGTGTCCTCAGATGACAAATACTTTAGAAAGCAGGTTCTTCTAAAGAAGTAGTTTAGATTGGAAACCTAGCGCTCGCCGACTTCAGGGGCAAAGCTAAATGCATGCCCTTTTGGGATTTGGTTTCATTTCGTTGCTATACTCCTATGTTTCATGTTAGTTCTTCTAAAGAGGCAGTGTGGACTTGGTTTCGTTTTGTTGCTATATTTGAGTCACTGAGATGTCATGACCTTTTGGGATGCTTTATGTTTATGTATGTATTGAACTTGTCTTTGATAGCCATGTATGTTTTGAACTTGTCTTTGCTTGTAAGCTTTTGGCCTTAATGACCATTCTATGTAACCATTAAAAACTGATTAATGAATTATGGTGGCTAATTATCCACCTTTTCTTTCCATCCAAAAGCAAATTATATAGTTGTTATTACCATATGAAACTTATAGGTACACCTTGCTCTAATTTTAGCTGCAGCGTTTATGCTTGAAGTGTTGTCGTGGTTGAGAGGGTCAGAAAAATCCGCTGCGTCTTCGGCTTTTTAAATATGGTTTTTAAAGTTTTTCGTTTTCGTTTTTTGGGTTCAAAGGCAAATCTTGTACTCTTGATAACAGCATATGATATTGAGCTATCTATCATAAAAAAATTCTGTTTACCTCTGATGTAGCAAATACAACAATAGAAGCAAATGGAAAGGCATAGTTTAGAGGTAGCAAATAGAACAATAGAAGCATATAGAAAGGCATAGTTCATCAGTTCATTGCCCATGATTCATATTGTCCGGTAGGTTTTTCACGTGAAAGATAACGGGCAAAAAATAAAATAAAATAAAAGCGAGATACGGTTTATCTGAATACCAAACTAATTTCATAAGCTCGAAACAAATATACCGCATGTTTAAATAAATCTGCAAGTTGTGCAACAAGGCTACCTGCAACACAAATCATGAAAGGGATGTACTAAGTGCACTTTCAAACTGAGGCAGTGATACATATTTATAATGAAAAAAGTACACTTCATATTGGTTCAGTCATTCCAATCTCCATATAATTTACATAACGACGAGAAGTTTTAACATTTACATTATAAAGTTGGAAGGGTTGTTGATGAAAGCAATGTTGGCAACCCAATATCGGTTCTGATGTGCCACTCTGATAGCTAATCAAGATCTGTCAAAGCACCAAACAAGGAAATAAATAGAAGGGTTGTTAGAGCAGTTCGACGAGTAAATTATAAGGAGATAGCAATATAATCACAAGCATGCAATACATATGGTATACAATGTTATTCCCCCGTTGTACTATAGAAGGTAAAGGATAATAAATTACCTGCCATTGCTGGTCGAGAAACATCGAGGCCTAACTTATCAACGTCATGCAAAAGATCCTTATATAGATTTGACTCCTCAAGTGTGATATCTCTTTCTACCAATGCTAACTCGAGCTGAACTTTGAGGGCATGATTCTCCTTAGATAAGTTGGAAAAGTCAGGTTCAAAAGCGACTGCTTTACTGCTGCTATAAGCCTCCTAGAACGCAAAATTGCTCGTTATATAGGCATTAACATACGCTTACCATATACTACTAACAATTATATCCTTACATTTCGAAAATACTCATTATAAGCCTTCTGTGCTTCTTCCAGTGTGAATCATATCTGTGATGCACACAACCACTAAATTTATCAACTTGTTCTTTACATTCTGATCATGTTGTGTATATTCCTACCTTTCGGCCTTTGAATACTACATAATATTTTGGCATTTTATCTATCAAAAGCAGGAAACAAAGACAAATCAAAATTTTAGCATGTTCAAGCATAAAATTGAAGACATGATTCTAATCTTCATGCTTAAAGCAGTGGGACTGAGATAATTATTTGAATATATACTTCAAAACAGGATAAATATATCATGACATACATCCAAAGAAGACATCTCCATCATATCTTAATTTAACTCTTCGATGCAAATTTGCACCAAAAACAACAACATCAACAACTCGTACAAGTTAGAACTAAATGAGACTCAAAAAAAGAATTTATGTTGGTTGTTAATAACTGAGATAATATTCCGACAATAGATAGAAATTAGTGGCCATGTAAATAACTTATAAAATTATTATTGTTTAAATGAGCATCATCGATGGTCTAAAATACTATAGTCTAATTTACATATTACATGGCCATATTTCACTGATGCAAAAAAATCTAATCTACATCTTTTGTAACGAATTACCAAAAGATGTGTACTGTAGAACCCAACACCTTACGGAGGAGAAGAAAGTCTGCCCTAATCACCAACCAAACGGCGAGCCCAAAGGCTATAAGATTGAAGATGAAGACAATGAAGACGACAAGCTTCTCCGTTGCTCAGATCTGAGATCGATCGAGGTGATCACCGTGCTCCTCCGCTGTTCAGCGGCGATGAAAAGCCCAAAGGCGATGAGATCGACGACGAAAGGACATGCAAGGGTTTAGGTATTTTTTCACCAGCGGCTTGAAGAAAGAGAGAGAGGAAAGGGAAGAAGGCTTTGGGGTTTTTTCAAGGAAGTGAAGCAGGGAATGAATGATATTTCTTTAGTGATTAAGCTTTACACGTGGCCAACATCCAAGAGGCTTTCAGAGATTTTTCTCTCAAAGACCTTGCATATTAGATTTTTCCGGTCTTTCAGTCGATTATCAGTAGATTTTTTGTAAAGCATATATTTATTGTTTTCTCTTATACATGAAATCCAAATCTTAGATACTTCCATATAGCAACTTATAAAAATTTAAAATTTCAGAAATCATTCCTACCCTCCTCTTTTGAAAGAGACTTTACTAATTTAGGCTTTGTGTGAGGGTGCTATATGACAATAGATATGTTTTAAGGGTGATATATGAGAAAGAGCTTCTCCTACGATATACGGCACATTTTTAATAGGCGAAGAATTCGAAGGGAGTTCGAAGAGATGACGAAGCGAAAAGCCCTAGATTCAGGTGAGAGAGCGAAAGAGGGAAAAAATCTCAATTTTGATTCAATTTTAGGTGAAAGTACAGAGCATTCCTTTAGTTTCTGTTGATTTCAGCGACTTTATATCTGAGTTTCGTTAATTTCCTACAAAATTTTGATGCGATCTCTTGAATGCATGCGTCTAATTTAAGTGTTTGTAATTTTCCATATTATCGTGTTTGAATTGATCTCACTTCGTTTTCTTATGTAATTAGTTTGATTTGCATAGAAATATTGTTGATAGAAGTATATTTTATCTTAAAATTATGTTTTTATGCTAAAATTATGTTCTTGCATAGAAATATTGTTGATAGATGACATGCTTCGTTGCTAGCAAATTTGTGTTTAGAATTTGTTAATTTGTGCTCTTAATCTTTAGCTTTTCACAATATCTAGAAAAAAAAGTTATGATTTTTTTCTTATTGGGTTAGGGTTCAAGAAAGTTACGGTTACTTATATGTATGTTTGTTACCAAATATAAGTAAGATGATCTTTATTGGATTTTAACTTGACTATACATGCATACTGAGAAATATTATGACTACATAAAAGTGGAAAAATTTCTTGATGAATTTTCGTATATAGAATTTAGTGCTTCTGCAATAAATAGGATGCATAATATGCATGCGATATTCAATCCGAGTGGATGCTTTTCTGACTTGGTATGAGACGGTTTGTGGAGGATGTCAGATTACATGATAATGTCACCTTCACTGTTTTGGGGAGTTATGTATCAGCCTTCATGAGAAACTATATGGGAGTGGATGTAGAAATCTCTGAATGTTGTTCTGATATAGCTTATGGATATTTAGATGCATTTAATGAGCATTAACTTGATTACACGTTCTTTAAATTGCATTGATATCATTGGGGCATCGTTGAAAATCATTGATGATGCTTGAGGTCTTGTCTATGTCGCCTCGTGCATCATATATCTGGAATGAAATGCTATGAACCAGTTTAACTAGAACTGTGATGTGCTGAACGATTTCGTTACAAATTTGTAATTTTTCATGATTTTCTTGCGTAATAGTTTTTCCATAGCATTTCTAAAGAACATTGAAAGATATCTGAAGATTGACCTTCTTAATGACCCTACTGCTTATCTTAAAAACACTGTTAGGAGAATACACTGCTTAACAAAGTAAAAGATGCTGGTTGGTCATCAACAACTAGGTAAAATCATGGAAGATATAGTAAAAAAATTAAGATGTAAAAAGGGGGTGAGGCATTTTCCCCTCTTATGTTGTCTAGTTAGTTACTGTGTAGCACTTCAAGGAAAACAGTGAATAGGATCTGCACAGATATAGTAAACCATAGTTGTGCCATTGAGCTTTCTCCATTTTAGCCTATTAATGATTCAGTCACTATAGTTGTTCCTACTTACTTTACTCGATCATTCGAACACATGCATGCGATTTAATATTGCAATTAATGAGAGATGAAATATAAAAAGAAACAGAATATATACCTTTAGTCTGGTTTTATGGAGAAAATATTTATATAGTAGAATCGTTTTAGTATATGTCTCCAATATCTCAGCATGGTTCAAATCTGTGAAAGGTATTTAGCTGCAATTCATGCATTTCTTGGTATGATTTTTTTTTTTTTTGAGCGGGTTAGTGACAAGTCTAGGTTTTGGTAAGTTGCATTGAAACTATTTATTTTTCTCTTAATATCTAGAAAAAGTTCTAATGGATGTAAGCAAGAATATAAGTTCAAGTTTTCTCCACAGATTTATTTGCATGAGATGCAATAATGTTCTTTTAGTCTGTGATGATTTATCTCGTGAAAATACGAAATAGTACAATGGCATTATTAGACACCTAGGTGCTGCCTCTTTTTCCCTTTCCCCCTTTGGTTTTTAGGAATGTCTGGAATGACACTCAGACATATTTGACAAGAACAGTGCATCCGGGTAGTGCTGAAAATTCTATGACAAATCTGGATCTTGATAAGCTTTCTTGTGTAGTATTTCTCTGTTTTCAAGTTCTTGATTAGTAAAACATGAGAATTTGTTAGCAACTTAGCATGAAATCTATCAAGCATGCCATCCAGATCAACTAACGGAACAACATGCAAGAATCTGTATGAAAGCTTTTTACATAAATCGGTGATTGATCAGTTTTATCTACATGGCTCACCAATTAGTTTTTAATATCTGAAGGAAAATCTGTTGTTTCACAGTTTGATCTGATTTAAGATGCTTGACTGTGTATTTGCAAGAAATATTGGCTACAATAGAGCTTCTATCGCTATCTATTAGCAAAACGCCTAGTACTATAACAAATCCATTGATCATCTGATGGATAAGGCATAAACAATTGCCTCATGTTCCTGTATTTTCAGCATTCGGAAAACCCAAACAACATGGATTATTATTTCAGCTTAGCTTTTAATTCGTCTATTGCAATAATGCATCAGGTATTCAAACATAGTAAAGTCTTGTAAATGCAATGTTATGTCAATATGCAGAGTCTGGTGTGTCCTTAGAAAGCTTATGTTCTCTGGTTATTTTGGATTTGCTATTTAGTTTTTTTTTCATTGTGCTATATTCAATTCTAAAAATATACACTGATTTCCAAAATGTTTATTATATTCCTTAATGGTGCAGGATGCCAACCAGAAGAGAAGAAGCATGCAGAAAATGAGAAGCATATTGGGAACATTGTGGATGTTATAAAGACATATAAGAGGTCAGGCTCAAAAACTGGTAAAAAGATTAAGAAAGTTGTCGTCACATCAAACACTAATGTGGAGAATGCCATTGATAGAGATCACTTCACTTCCTTGGATCATATTGTAATTGCCAAGGCAGAAGATTTATCAAGTGCAGGCCCACATCCAGAGAGAAATCATGATGCGGCTCCTAATATAGATTCATGTTCAACTGATATTCAAAAGCAGAGTACTGTGGCTCCTGATATCAATTCTAGCTGCAGTGAGGCAATCAGTACCAGCTCGAAGCAGTACAAGTACTACAGCAGGAGGGCCAAGAATAAGCATAATGTTACCAGTTCTAGGACACATCCCTCATTTAAAGAAGAAATAACCGAGAAGAAGCATGAGTTTCTCCATACTCAGCACTATCAGGATATAACCAAGAAGAAGGATGAGTTTCTTCATTCTCAAACACCCCCCTTGTTGCTTCAAAAAGAAATAACCGAGAAGTTGGGGAACAAGGAGGTGATACATGCTGTTCATGAACTGAAGAGGTCTCATGATGCTTTAGCACTTGACGATGAGGTGTTGACAGATGATTCTGGCAAGGTGCCAGAAGCTTCAAGGATTTCTGCAGAAGGAAATCTGAAAGTAATTTCTGCTGAGCACAATGAGACTCCGCCAATTGGTGGTTCCATTAATAATTTGGCCTCTTTTGCCGAAGCGAATGAGAAAAAGTTGTCAAGTTCATCTGTAAGGGAAGAAGTTAATCTGTCATCCAAAACAGCAGAGAAATCTTTTTTGGTTGAATCATCTGGTAATCATTCTGATAAGGCATCCAGTGGCATTAAATCTAATAAAATACCTTCTTGCAATGCAACTGGAACAGTTAACTCTCAGGAGGAGGAATTGGATTCCCAATTGATGAATCATACTGCAAATAATGGTTTTACTTCAGATCTAATCATCTCCCATGATAAGAAATCGGAGACTGTGATTCCAAAACTGGAAAGAATCTTAGTTAGTTGCAGTAAGAGAAAACTTCTTGTACTTGATTTGAATGGATTGCTTGTTGATATTGTTTTTGATAACCAGAATTTCCATAAAGCACAAAAGAAAGTCGGAGGGAAATCAGGTGAGTTTGACATTATCTTAACTTGTGTAGCTTCAAGTTATTCCTCTGTTCAAATTCTGATGCTGCTTGAGATCATCTCCTTTTTATTAGTTTTCAAAAGGCCTTTCTGCGATGATTTTCTGAAGTTCTGCTTTGAGACATTTGATATTGGAGTCTGGTCCTCGCGAAGAAAGTACGTTTTCAAGCAGTTATTTGACCCGTGTTCCTTTTTCCACCTTAGGCATTTGGTTTTTACACAGTCTTATTATCTTTCGGTTGTAAATTATGGATGACATTGCTAAAGTATCTGCAGGTATAATGTCGATAATGTTCTTGATTCTATTATGGGAGATGGTAGGAGTAAACTTCTATTTTGTTGGGTAATTTTCCCTAAATGCCATAATCTTGACACAATCTTCTTGTTGAAGTGAGAAATATTGGTTTTCTATGTATGCAAACCTGTGTTCATTATGTATTATAATATGTAGAAGCTTCTGAAACTGTGCAGGACCAATCTCACTGCACTTATACAGGCTTTAAAACTCTTGAGAATGAGAAAAAACCGTTGGTTTTGAAGGAGCTGAAAAAACTATGGAATAAAGAAGAAACCGATCTTCCATGGGAGATGGGAGCTTACTCACCATCTAATACCTTGCTTATTGATGATTCCCCATACAAAGCCCTCTGTAATCCTGTAAATCTCTTCAATATCTTCCTTTTATGATTTTTATCTTCTTTCTATCATGTTTTGGTTATTTTCCGATTTTATAAGTCATGTAGGATATTTATATTTTCCTTCTAATCTTTGTTTAGCCGCATACTGCGATCTTCCCTTACCCTTACCATTTTGGCAGTGAACATGACACTTCTTTAGGTGAGTGTTAATTAATCATTGTAAGATCATATTTGGCTATTTTACATTTGTAACTTATAAAAAGGTCCTGGAGGAGATCTTCATATGTATCTTGAAGGACTATCTGTGGCCAATGATGTTCAACTCTACGTACAAGATCACCCATTTGGACAACCACCTATAACAAACAAGGATTCAGCCTGGAACTTCTATCTTCAGGTCATTGAAAAAGTCGATCAATCTTCAGCTTCAACAAAAAGACATTTCCAACAAGTTTCCATAGATTTGAGGTGTAACAGGTGAGATCAATTTTTTATGAAATGCTGATAGCTTCCAAACAATGCGACAAACTGAAATATACTGTTTTCCAAACAGGACATAAGGATGATGAACAACGATCACAGTTGGTGCAGGACTCTTTTCTCGACTATGACCGAAAGACAACTAAAGTAGTAGTGGTTTGTTATAGTTATAGGTTTCACAATCTGTACATTTTACCCCTCTTTTGAGAACAGGGTTGCTTAGGATCAAAGTGTTTGTATACTTGTATTTTGCACTACTTTGCAACCAATAATCTTTTTTGCACAGTTGAAATGGGAGCGTCCCACCTTTTTAAAGTTTTGGAAAGTGTATATGGGCTATGCCCATCTTTTGTAAAGAAAACAATACAATCTAAAACCTTTTTTTCAATCTTAAGTGTTTGTATTGTACTTGTTTCCTTTCTCTCTCACTGTTATTATCTGTTCCAGTAAAAATCATGGTAAAGTGTGTTTCAACTTGTGCAATTTTCACTTCTCTTTATGTCTTGAATATCCGGTGTTGCTCAGGTATCACTATTGCATTACACGCTTCACTTTTTTAGTTGGTTTTCATTCTCTGCCACTGAATTCGTGGTGTTCACCTTTTCAGTTATTTTTTCAGATCTCAAATAACTACCCCAACCATGTCACTATGCCAATGTCAATGTGATGCTTAAGGTATGCATCTTCTAATATTTTTTACTTTGAACAACTTTAATTTCTTTAAACATTAGTTTTTATTTTGAAGAGTTCTAGTGAATAGTTTGCCAATAACTAATAGCTTTGATAACACACAACTACCAGTTAATAAATAATGCCTTGAATATAGCATGTCTTAGATGCATTTTGTACTCCTATTTGTAAACAACTCGGACAACTAATTTTCTTTGAGCAACTTCAAGGATACTAAGTCCAGTGTTCTAAATTTCGGCCGATGATATATCGCCGATATATTTGTTTTTGAGAGAAAACGCTACGATTTTTCAAAACTATATCGTTTTGTGTTTTTTTGAAAATATCGGCCGATATATTGGAAATATCATTTCCGCTGATATATCGTGATATTTACTCAGAAAACTTGTTTTTGGCTTATTGGGTTTCAAGTAATTCTAAAATACCCGATCCGCCTTCGAGTAGCTCGTCCCCGTTAAAATAAGATAAAACAAGTCATACGAAAGCAAGATCGCGCTTTCTTTGTATTTCTATTTCTCTCATTCAAAGTCCACGAATCTTATATCTCCCAATGCCACGTCTTGAAAGCTTGACGACCAACCTCTCTCTAGATCGACCAACCCTCCTAGATTGACCATTAAGGTACCCCTCTCTCCATACCCCTCCTGTCTTTCTACTTTTATACCGAGCCCGAGTATTATCAGAAATTTATTGTGCCTCTATCCCTTCCTCTTCCTAGCTTTTTTTTTTTTTTGGATATAAGTATTTCTGAAATTGATGCCCAAACTCATAGTCAATTGCGATCCTTAATTTTTTCCTCCTGAATTTTGGAAATTTAAATTATGATGAATTTAATTAGTAATTGTTAATTTTATTTGTTGATCATAAATGTCATCCAAAACTTTTAGTAAGCCGGAAAAAAGTATCAATCCGTGTTGAGGAATATAGGGAAAGGGTAAATACTATTGAAACATCAGAAGGTTTATGCAGTTTTCACAAAAAGGTGGTGAGCAGAGGAATAAGTCGATTTAAGAAAACCAATTCTTTATATTAAGTTATAGCTATGATATTTATAATACAAAACTTTGATATCCATATTTAGAAAATATCACCCGATATATCACGATATCCACTACTGTACAATATGAAAATCTTCGGAATGATACGATACTGATATTTAGAACATTGCTAAGTCTGCATACTTTTCCATGTCGAATATAGGGTCTGTGTAGACATGCTAGACTGATAAAATATGAAAACGTTCCATCCTTCCTTATGGTATAAAGCTAGGTTTAACCTAGAAATATTCAGGTTTATTTGGTGCAGAAGCACTATGTTTCTCTCATTTCCCCAAATTTTACTTTCTCTGAAAGGGTTCTTTGTCTCTGGTGACTTTTTGGATAGTAGTTCGGTGTCTGATAATTTTGGAATTCATTCTTTTTCCCTGTCCAATCTCAGGCTCTCTACCAGTACCACCAATCTCAACCTCAGTATCTCTCATAAGTCCGTAGGTCCATATCACAATTAGTTCCAGGATATTAGCACTAATAAATAATGAGGTCTCGGTTGGATTCTAGTCCCCTTCACACGACAGATCTAGTCACGAAATGATATTAGAATCTATCAATTAAAAGCTCAGAAGCCATAAGAAGGGCCCAATGTATCGGCCTTGAATTATTAAAGGCCATTACACTTTGAATAGCACTGCCTTTAAAGAAAAGCTTTCTTTTGTTCGAGTTTCCAAGCCACATGATAATAATCCTAATGCATGTTGAAATATAGTTGTACATTCAGAAAAAAGAGTAATGCTTAATACATTTAAATATTTATGCATTCGGAATCATACCAAAAGACATGACATGACTCAACAGTAACATGTAGATAGGACCATCATGTGCCATTTTTCGATAACTATCCTACATGGGTATCTGATTTTGAATAAATGTGCAATAACTTTGTTGCAGTACAATCAGCTAAGATTGGCAACCTCAAGAGTACTCATCAAGTTTTCGATGATATCCGCATACTCTCACTTGTCAATCACAAGAACCTTGTTAGACTCTTCTGTTGTTGCATTGAATTTACACAACCCCTAGTGGTATACAAATACATACCCAAAAGCATTCTTCAAGAGCACTTGCACAATAGTACTTAGGCTAACAGTTGCATATCAAACAGCTGAAGGCTTGGCATACTTGCAATCATCTGCTCACATTTCTATATATCATAGGGATGTTATTTCTACTGACATTTTATCGGATATTGAGCTTAATGCAATGGTACCTGCTTTCAGGCTCTTGAGGCTCTTTGATCGGTCCGTGCCACGTGTCCATTTGTGCGCAAGGCGCAATGGCATATCTCAACCCCAAGTATTTACATAAATTACCAGCTCATGGATAAGAGAAACATTTATAGCTTTGGGGTGGTGTTATTGGAGGTTATAACATCAAAAATGGTGATTGGTTGCTCGACGGATCCTAATGATGTCAATCTTGCAATTTATGTGACAGAGGCCAAGGATTGTACTGTTGTGGGTGAGTTTGATAAGCATTGCTTGCTCGTGATGATATGAAGGGTGATAATTTATTGAAGAGTGCGGAACTTTTCTCTGAGCATGCAATTGCTTGTTTGAACTTTGAAGGGGATAAATAGAGGCTTAGCATGAAGGAAGTGGATGAGATGTTGCAGTATATTATGGAGACAGGATGTGAGCTACACCGAAGTAAAGTTATTATGAATATCACCTGAAAGTATTTAGTTTCTTTGTTTTGATTAAGGTAGCTGCATTGCTTCTAATGATAAATGAAGAGAGTTTTCTTGATTTGTAAAGAAAAGCTAGGTATGCTCTCTTGATTTGTAAAATTTAGAACCTGACTAGTTTGCTTCTATAAATTTCTCAGATAGTCAGATCTTCGTTTTCAAGGGAATTTAAAATCTGTTCCACTGACTATTAATATTTTTGGATACTTCTGTTGCAAGAACAAACTTTTTATAATCTGCAAGACATCATGGTTCACTAGGGTGAAAGCAATTCTTTTGGGCACTGTTACTGCCATCTCCAGCAATTTAGCACTTATCGTCACGGTAAATTTCTTGCAAATTAAACTTACCTAGAACCTGCGCTCTCTTGATTAAAGCAACAAATTACTGAAAGACGCTTGCACTATTTCCTGAGCCTCTTTACTACAAATATAGCTCCTGAAAATGATTTATGATTACTACTTTATTCTTTTGTAAAATTTCATGAATTGTTTGTAAAATAATGGTGTGGTTTCAATATTTTTATTGGTCATATTCATGTTTGTAGTAAACTCTTTGCTTATTGCATACACATGGTTGCTTCTTAGCGAGTTTGTATGTTTAGTGAATTCATAAAATACAACAAAAAACTTTTATCCCAAATTTTTGGGGTCTGCTATATGAATCATTTTCTTTCATTCTGCTTTGTTAAGAACCATTCCCCTGGTTAAATTGGCAATTAACAAATCGTTTTTAATTGCCTCTAACCATGTTTCGTTAGGTCTACCGACCACCCTAGCTCTAGTTACGTTGTTAACTATAATTTTTTCACTTCTTCTGACCAAGGCATTAATTGATCTCCGTTGCACATGACCAAATCATCTTAATCGGTCATCTCTCATCTTATTCTCTATGGGTCTCTATGGGAGTAGCCTCCAATTTGATACAAATAAACTCGTTTCCTATTTATCTTCTTGCATATTACCGCTCAACAATCTTAACATCCTCATTTCAACCACACTCCTAATTAAACATGTTGTTTCTTTTTAGTTGTCTGACATTTTGATCCATATATCAGTGTTAGCCTTATCGTCATGTAATAAAATTTTCCTTTTGATTTCTAAGTTATCTTACAATCATATAGCATTCCTCCAGCACTTCTTTAGTACATTTATAAAATACTGGACATATTTAATGGAAGCATATACCTTGTCCTTTGTCAATTTGAATGCCCTCTTTGATGTCTCCATAACCTTAGTTAAATTATATTTCAGGATTATATAAATCGTATGCCAGAATCCAACATAATAGACACAGTCAGAGTCGAAACATACATAACTTACCTGTTATGTAAAGACTTTGTCAATTCACATAGAAATTTAACTCCTCTTCAACCGTGATTCGGATTTAGCATGCAAAAGAAAGGAACTTGTTCAAAATCTAGGCCCTGCTTGCATCACAGAAGACTTCATTGCTTGACTTTCATTCTTAATCAATTTATACTCTCAGACTATTCAACACTTATTGTTGTTATATATACATACCAAAGCTCTTGAGCAAACACAAGCAAGAGCTAGCAATGAGACTACTAACAATTCTGTTGCTTATTGTTTCTCTCATGGGTGTAGCCGCAGTTGAGTTCCAAGCTACAAACAATGCCACTAATACAAATGGCGGCCAATGATTCAACAAAGAGATTGGTCTTTGATTTTAGCAAGCAAGTTTTGGTAGATTCCTCTGCTTTCATCTGGACAACTTTTTCGCAGCAGAACGGAGCAGATCGGAAAAACGTTGACCTTGTAACGTTGACAATTGATAGTTACAATGGCGTTGCGTACACCTCCGGTGATGAGATCCATGTTGGTTCAGACTACATTGCTGGTTACTCCGGTGATGTAAAGACTCAGATTACTGGCGTCCTGTATCATGAGATGACGCATGCATGGCAGTGGAATGGGCAAGGGAACGTTCGAAATTTTACCACAAAATAAGCAAATAAGATTTAGGGTAAATTTTACTAAACCCCATCCACTTTTTGAGATTTTTGAGATAACTCTGTTGAACATTAAAATTGCTATAAAACAAAGGTATTTTTGTAATAAAAAAATTGATAGGTATGTTTGTCAAAAAATATCTTATTTCGTTCATTTTGAGTTTATTCAATCTATCCGTAAGACATTTGGGGTTATTCAGTCCAATTATGACTTGCTCAAGTTAATTAAACTAACGATTTCATACAATATTGGTAGTTCAATGGGGTTTTATAGTATCTTTAAAGTTCAATGGGGTTATCTTTAAAACCCCAAGGATGGGGTTTAGTAAAATTTACCCTAAGATTTATATGATTTCATATTCATTAAATTAGGTGACAAATTTCGGTGTTGTATGGAAAAGATATTTGGCTGACCTTGTGCAGTTAGTCAATATAAATGTCCACAAAGGTAAGAGAAGGACCATTAGAGCAAGATAATGTATAGAATAAATGATGAGATGGTATGTACAAAATACCTCTCACTTTTGCCTTTTAGGTTATGGCTAAAATGCACAAAATACCTCTCACTTTTGCCACATTGCAGCCTTCTTGTTGTAAATACGCCTCGTTTTATCAAAACCTGCACGTTGCGTCCTATCTTAAATGCCTAAATTTTTCATTGAACTCTTAATTTCCAAAATACTTTTAAATAAGAATATTTTTTGAGGAATCTAAATAATAATATCAATCATGAACCATTGACGGCAAAAACTGCAGAAAGATAATAGAAATTTGGAGGGTATTGTTGGAATAGTTTTTTTAGAATTAACGGAAATCGTAAAATTGTTAAACTCAAGAGTGTCGAATTGCAGGTTTTAAAAGAGAGGTCTTCTGCTATACTGCAAAAAACATGTGACTTAACTAACAAAGTGGAGACGCTTTCCGTTAGGATCGTAATTAGTGATCAAGAATAATACAAATACAACTGTTAATCAATATGAATAAATTGATAATTTCATTTATTTTATAAAAAGTGTTTTCCATCTACAGGTAATCCCCCAGGCGGATTGATGGAAGACTATATCCCCCCGCATTGGGTGAAGCCCGGACATGGGCAGCGCTGGGATCACGATACGATGTAACTGCTCGATTTCTCGACTACTGCAATAGTGTGCTCAGAAATGATTTTGTGTCTCTGCTCAATTGCAAAGATGAAGGACGGCTACAGCCCGGACTTTTTCTCTGAGTTGCTTGGCAAGAGTGTGGATCAACTCTGGAGTGATTATAAAGCATTCTATGGATCAACATGAGTGCTATAGCTACCCAGTATAAGATTATTATTATGTTGTAATGTATGATTGATTATTACCTGGATCGAGTCGATGTGTTAAAGCCTTTTGTGTTCTTATCTGCTATCTAGTAACACAAAGCAAGATCTTATATAATAAGAAATTTCTGTGTATATAGCCTTTTCACTTGGTTAGAGCTTTTCTTTGAGAAATTATCAGTGTGCAGGGTGTATTGCCTGAGAGAGATTGGAAAATTTTGGGCACCTACAGCTTGGTGGGTCCGTGTTTTTGTTTCTTTCATCTCTCATGACTGAACCGAAAACATATAATAGGTATATTGTAAAATTTCCCTTTTCTTGAGGTCATCTCTCTCCTATAATGCAAGCTCTTTTGGGTTTGCAAATTATTTTTGCCTTCATGTGTATGCATACACGCCCAATATCCTTATTGGTAAAAGTTATTAAAGGATGAAAAATCATTCCAAAAAGTATGTGCTTCTATCTTATCCATGCCAGGTGGTTTCACATGATTGGATTTTGATTATTAATAATAAATTGCTTCATACTGTGAGAAAATTTAATGAAGGATGGAGGAAAAGCTACAATGTTATATCTAAAGGTGATTGGAGGATAAGTTGGGACTTCATGAGGCTATACATTAATATAATTGAAGCCCGCAAAAATCAAGACGAGTCGGTATACAAGTTGCATAATGACTAATGAAGATGAAAACTCGCGTTTTGGATTTTTGGGTTTGTTTCTTTTATTTGACCTAATTCTTTAGGAATCAAATGTAAAGGGACTAAGATACTGGGGAATTACATATAACATCACATGCATTTCACATCAATATTTTATTCAAAATATCATTTTTTTTCATAATGCATAAAAAGTTGACAAATTATATATCATTATGATCACTAAATTTTTCCAAAGCTTGAAAAATATCTTTCATGGTTTTCGGAGACCTTTGTTATTTTCTAATAATTATTTAACTAAAAATAAATTTAGTATATTAGAAAATAAGTTTAAAATTGCTGTTTCGTCGGATGACAAAATCAGTGTTAACAGATTCATGGCAACGTGTTAGCTCTAATTATTATTTTTACATAACATCCTGATAATATTTGATGTTAAAATTACAATTAACTAACTAAACTACAATGAAATATTATTTTATTAGATCAAGCATACATAGCTTGATTTTTTTAGTGGGACCCCAATAATGCATGTTAACATTTGAAAGTGAATTGTTTCTTTGTTTTAATGTTTGAAAGCGACAGTATAAGTTTTGGAAGTGACCCCTGCTCTTTTTCAAGACTAACCACTTAAAGCTTGTTTTCAAAGGTTTGAATATTGTTTTCTTTTCAACATACTTCATGATTCTTCAAATCATGCTTTCATTATTTTTGTTTTTACGGACCATTTTAATTCATGAAATTCTTTTCATACGTGATAGTTCTAGTAAATTTCAAAAGCCGACACCCACCTCAATTAATGTTGTCTGTTTTCTATGCTATTGCTGGTTAGCTCGTTTCTTTTTATGGGGAAATTCTTGGTCATTTATTAAAGCCATAGTTACCATCACATCCCTGTCTTTTTCATTCCGTCGAAAATCGATTTTACGGTATAGACGCTTATGACCTCCCCCTCAACGGCTCTAATATTTGAAAAGTCCTATAAATTGACTTTGAGTTTCATTTTGTGAGAGCAACATACAACAGAGAGAACAAAGAAGAAAATTTATGCATCCTCTCAGAGAAAATTTGTTTGAATGTTTAAACTTCCATTCACACACTCTGTGCAATTTCGCTAAGCTCTTAGTCTCTATTAATGAGTGAGAAAATTTGTGAGCAACAACTCCTCTCAACAATTAGAGTGATTTTCATCAGTGTATATTTATAGGCTCTTAGGAAGAGGCGGATTGTAAATTATAAAGGTTTTGCTTCTACCCAGTTAAAGGAGTAAGGATAATGAAAGGTTTGAGAAATCTTAAAGACAAGCTCTTTAGGGAAGGACTGGATTTGGAACGTTGAACCTCTTTATATCGTTGTGTTTGAGTTTGCTCTTATCTCTCTTTACATTACCATATTTATATTTGTTATTAATTGTTATAATTTTATGGTATATGCTTAATTAGACTGCAAATTATCAAGTATTTGTTTTAAACCCCATTCACTCCTGGGTTGTAACTTGGTATTTCAATGCCATCATGATGATGCTCGATATCGGTGATCTTCCAGATCAGGACACGTGGCAGATGATGTGTCCCAGGGCTCACAAGAAAAGACCTACAGTGGCCGACCAGACCACTCCTGTGCCCATCCTGTAAGTCTACGGTAGCGTCCCGGCCGTCTAACAGACGCCAAATGCGGAACAAAAACTTTTTAGCTGGCGCTATCGTATACTATAACCCGGATCTACCATTAAAGCTAAACTAACAAACTACAAAGTGGGTAGAAATGTTATACCGAACGATCCGAGTCTTTCGGTCTTCAACCATCATCCCACGCTTTGTTGCGGCTGCTCCGAACTCGCTCGATCTCCGGTCTCGTCGTCCAGGTGGCACCACGTCGACGGATCTTTAAACGGGCTCCCGCCTCTGAACCGAGGCAACTCGATCATCAAGTTTGCTAAAAGAGATGACCAAGATTGATGTAGAGAATGAGTAGAATACTTTGTCTCGTTACGTCCAAGGCTATGAACGAACGGTTAATGAAGTTGCCAATTGGAATCGGGTAAATGGAAATTGAGATATATGAAATTTCCATGAACTAAACTATCATAATCTTTTTGCCAAATGAATCGATCCCCTTCCACAAATGTGGCCGGCCACTATAAGAAGAGGGGGGTGAGTGTAGGAGAGAGGAGGGGGTGATTATAAGCATTAATGAAGAAATGAGTCACTTAACACCTTGCATTTATCATTAATGCTTCCTAATGAGTCACTACCCTAGTCATCATAACACATCACCACTCAATTAATGCATCATTAATGAACCAATGACTCACTAGCCAAGTCATCATCTAGAACCATCTAGAACCATGACTCACCCAAGAAAAGATAAATCTGTATTTAATCGAATGTTAAATACGGATGATAGAAAACAGGAAACTGGCAACTTCCAAAAGTGATCCTGAAACGAATTTCAGGATAACCCCGTAACAGTATAAACATACCCGCATTTGTATTACGACTGAATACAAATGCAACTGAGACAAAGATATTATATCTACATAGTATAATACTTGGATCCGGCTTAAACCAAAGCCTACCAGTATTATCTGCCCGAAATATGACACGTGCGAAAACGCACGTGCATTTTCCGAACCCTGCCATAAAACCATACGGCCTCTGCAGCGTTTCGCCCGAACTTGGGAAAATGTCTGTGGGGGATTCTAATGACTCATCAACACACTGGCACCGGGTATAACCACTAGCACGTCAGAGGTACAAGCTGTACGTAACGGTTGCCTATGTATTGATTAGAAGGGAAGCTGACGAGCGAACTCATCCAGAAACCTTACTGAGCCTGACAGTGACAATATCCGTACAGTCCGGTCCATTCGTCTATGAGTATCGCATATACGGCTTAGGGGGGCGGTAAACGTCAGACCCCCAATAGCTGTATAAGTCGTGTCAGAGAGCAGCCCAGAACACCCTGAGATACTACTGGAATACCTCCAGTAAATCTCGATTACCCTGGCCAGGGATTTCGTGTAATGGCTCTCCTAAACACAGCGCGATCTCACCCCCAATACCGGGAGAGATGAATCCCCGACGATCTGCTCACTGCCTCCATGTGGCTCGGGACTGTACCCAAAAAATACCTGTTTGCACGACTCCTTTGACCCGTGGTAGGGTGTAAATCAAAGCACAATGGGAACTCACACGAGACAAATGACGACCTCAGGTCGATGAACTAACCTGTACACATGTCACCAGGGAACTGCTATCTGACGATATGTATAATACCAACTAGCATGTTCCCGGCGAGTCCTGTCCGGTGTACTCATAACCCAATGAGCACCTGTATACATCTTAGGTGAACCAACTAACACCAATGGCTTGTGAGACCGACCACCGTCCCTCGTCGGGGTCTCGAATGTATACACTAGTCTACTCTGGAGTATCGATGCCCTGTCTCGAAACTCCCACGACTAGGGACACTTTAAGGATGTGCTTATAGACCCCATCTCCCACATATATGATCTCCATCATACTGCTGGCAGTCAAGCAAGAATCCTATGGGCTCTATCAAAGTGTAACAGTGATAAAGACAAATCAGATAGCACACTATCATCTCGAGTAAGACTGTTCTATCGGTATAGGTCCTCCCTCAATCATTGCAATCACGTACCTGCGATCCAATAATTGACTTAGAGGGCACTATATCCAACAATCTCCCACTTGCACTTAAGGCTATTATTGCGATGTCGTGTACTCACAGCTGGTGTGATACCGAACATCCAACTCCTCTACTAATCAGTTTCACAAAGCTCGTTTGCAAAACTATTGTGTTCGAGAAATAGCCTCAGTGAGTGGATCCGCCCTGAGTTTCTTTCTATGTCTCTCTTAATCTCAAGTTCGCGGAGAAAGCCATCTCCCGAATCGAGTAATACCTGTTTTAGAATATGTCTGGATATCTGATGGGACCTAGTTCGTAAATGAACTCCAAATCTAAACTTCTTAGACTTTATTGATAACTGAACCTAATCAGTATCCAGCACCATACCTCCCACAGTATCCTCTTGGACCGCCTGTCCATAATACTGTCCCTCATCAGAGGAAAAACTATAACTTTGACAATCACTCTGTCATCTAGGTCACCTTGGAAGCCTGGAATGATAACCGTCTCCTCAAGGAGGCTGCCGTCATCAAATCCGTAGAACATGTACTTATGTTCTATAACTGCTTCCGTATGTTTCTTCAGGTTTGGATTAATATAAACTTATCGCATCTAGTGCAAAAACGACATCTGGTGTGGTACTTGACATCTCACGATTGACTCAATTGCCTAAGCAAGTGATCTGCCAATCATGCACGTCCCTCTCCCCTTTAGTCTGTAAGACATCTTTACAGAGGGTGACTCCATCACCTGCAGGTACACCACCATGCCAGGAGTCAACTATTCTAAAATACTATTAGAATACTGTCAAACTACCCACATTTGGAAACTACCCAAATCTAGATCTAAAACCATAGATCTAGTGACCAGAATGTCAGATATTATATCCATGTCCTTTGTGGAGAAACAACTGTGTGACAACCACAGTACAACCGATCGTAGTATAGGATTTTTACTTCCAATTATGTGTATGTCATCCAAATACCAGGACATTACACCCTTCTACCTTCATAACAGATCCATCCCCTATTTAGATGAAGTCAAACCCATGACTTGTCACAACAAAAATTAGATGATCTTATCTCCGCTATATTTGCTCAAGCCTATAAATAGACATAAGCTACTTGTCCACTATACTTCTGCTGCTCCCACTGACTATGATAACCCTCTGGCAGACTAACATATACGTGCACTTCTAAAACTAGTTTAGAACGACGCTATACGTATCCTCCTGCAGGGTCTCATAGTCTGGAACAACAGTAGTGTCAAGTCTGGGTAAACAAGAACCTCCCTGTCACCGTCCTTGAGGCTACCGGAGTACCTCTCGGATGTCTGAGGTTACCCACCATGTTGGCGGAGTGGCTATTGGAATGTTAAACCTGATTGAATATATAGGTCCTATTAAATTTTCCGTAATCGTTTGCGGTTCTGGAATCACTTCCAGTTCTACCATACTCCCACTACTGTTTTCTGAAAAACATTTTAATAAAACTGTGGCGAGTCAAGAACAATATCACTATTGATCTTCCAAATAGTAGAAAATCAACCATCGTCAAAGCTAGGGTCAACCCACAAACTGCCATTACAGAAATGTGCCTTGAGTTATCCTGTGTCTGGTTTTAAGCATAAGTTGGACAACTCCTTTTACCTTAACATCGTTAAGATATTAAGCATTCTATATCCAATATAGAAACTGTAGGGTTCCTAGGCACACTAATGAGGTTCCACAACGCATCAACCATGCCAAATTCTAATTTTTTTCATGTGCCTATAAACCCTAATACGGATCGTTAACTAGAGGATAGGAGAAACTACAAGCAAGTAAACAACTTTATTGCTAAGTGAATGGAAATACAACCTTTGTAGATCCGGTCCTCCACTTCCTTAGCTCCGTGATGAGGTCCTTCCACTGCGATCATCGGATCCCGGACTCTCGCAGTGGTTTCATCGAAGAAATGATTGGGCTAGGTCGATGACTTCGATGCCGAAGATGATCTACGTCGAGGCGACTCTAACTCGAGCTCCAACTTCACCAAGTCATGAAACTTGTGAAGAAAACACCCTATACTATATGGCAAGTGGTAGAGGATGAAGAAATAGGAAGTGGGTTCACTTTGGATTTGGATTTCTCACTTGGAATCATCACTTGACATTTTCAAGAAAAAGGTTTTCTTTTCTTCACTTGAAGAAGAAGAAAAATCAATAATCATTTTCAAAAAGAAAATGAAGTGATATCTATCATCTTGCAACCATGGGTTAGCTAAACACATGTAGAGAATAAACTAGGGTTAAGTAAATGGTTAGGGTTAAGGAAAGAAACAAAATGGTCAAAGTCTTTCAAAGCTTCAAGAAGCTTCAAAGAAAATCCAAAGTTAGCCACCATTTTGTTTCTTTCTCAAATGAATAAATAAATAAATGAATAAGTAAATAAAGCAAATGAAATCCTAACCATTAACTAACCATGGTTTAAATCAAACATACACCCAAGTTTGCATGTATCATCAAACATGATACAAACTTGTGCACAAAAATATATCACATATACAATGTGCACAATCAAGTGAGAAAAACATCTTAAGTGAACCAATATTAGTTAGTAAAGTAATATATCAAATATATAATTATATATTAAATCATTAAATCAACACTTGATTTAACGATCCGGTCACATCGCATATGACCGACTAATATCCAATGTATCAATGTATCGAATCAACACTTGATTCGGTAACCGGCTATATCTCATATAATCGTCCAGTGATACAAATCGCGAGAATATAATCCAGTATCTCATACTGGTATTATTCTCGGTCCCGCACATATCTCATATGTGCTCCTATTTCGTTTCGCTTGAGCCAGGAAACCTCTGTGTAGGACTCTAAAGACTCGTCAATACGCTGGCAGTAGATGATGATCATATCAAGCACCCACAAGCCACAAGCGGTCTGCTAAACGTAACGGCCACCCGGGTATTGAGCGATCAGAAGATCAACGAGCAAGCCCGCTCACACTCCTGTGAATCCAACCAGCAACACTTACCGTACAGTCCGGTCTGATCGTCTGATATGTCGCATATCTCGCCTAGGGGTGGTAAACGTCAGACCCCAATAGCTCGATAAGTCGTGTCGATATGAGGTCTATAACAGTTCGAGAAACTACTGGTAACACTTACCAGTAAATCTCAGCAACCCTGCCCAGGGATTTCCAGTTATAGCCAATCGAACACAGCGCAACATCAACTCCCTATACCGGGAGAGACGAATCCCTTCCTATCGCTCACTGCCTCCATATGATTCGGGACTGTACCCAAAAACCACCGTTTTGCATGCCCTCTTGGACGTGGTAAGGTGGAAATCAAAGCACAGTGGGAATCACACAAGACTCTATGACGATCTCGGGTCAACAGACTACTCTGTACCAGTGTCACCAGAGAACTGCCATCTGACGTAAGGTATAATACCATCTGGGAGTTCTCGGCGAGTCCGTCCAGTGTACCCAGTCTCCACTGAGCACCCGTATATAATCTCTGATGTCAAACACCAATGGATATGGGATCATCCATCGCCCATCTGTATGGGTCGAGAAGGTATACGCTAGTCTACTCTGGTATATCGATGCCCCGTCTCGATACACCCACGACTAGGGACCTTGAAGGATGTACTTATGGACTACCATGTCCCTACTAGTATGATCCGCATCATAGTCCAGGTAGTCAAGTACACATCCTAAGGGCTTTACCAACATGTAACAGAGAGACAATCAGTGTACACGTTAAGGTAAAGTGCAACCAGATAGCATACTATCATGTCGAGCAAGAAAGTCATCCCTATATATGTCCAAGCATCCACTACAATATAAATCCTATGTATAGCAATGGCCTCTAGGGCATACATATAACTAACAATCTCCCACTTGCACTAGGGCCATCTGATAGCAGTGGTTGTAGTATCTCATACTCAACCATTCCATAAAAGTCTCTCTCTGGGAAAAGGCCTTTGTGAGTGGATCCGCCGTGTTGTTCTCTGAGTCTGCTCTCCTAACCTTGATCCCCTGGAGATCAACCATCTCCACGATCAGGTGACACTGCCTTAGAATATATCTGGATCACTGATGGGACGGGCGTTCCTTGGCATAAGCCACAACTCCATTGTCACACAATGAGAGGAACTAAGTTCATCTCATGAACCATTATACACCCAGACTGCCTCTTTGGTAGCATCTTAAGTAGCGATGTATCCAGCCTTTATCGTCTAGTAAGCCACGGTATCTAGCTTGGAACTCTTCCAACATACCGTCCCTTTACTAAGGGTAAAGACAATGCCTGTGACTGACATTCAATCGTCCTTATCACCCTGGAACCTTTCCAGTGATTCTCCCCAGGATCAACTGATACCATCTCACTACAACTGGTGAGTATCCTAACATCCAATTAGATCTATCTCATAGATCCAAAACCCAGGATTTAGGAGGTATCACTTTGATCCTATATGGAGAATCATTGTGATAAGCAGAGATTGACCGAGCGTAGCATAGGAAACTCCTTTCTTATCAAGAGTATGTCATTCACGTACTCTACGAGGATCACCACCGTACTCCCTACTACCCCTTTGTATATACAAGGTTCATCTACCATTTTGATGAAGTCAAACTATTTGACTACTACATCAAAACAGATGTTCCAACTCTGCGATGCCTGCTTTATCCTATAAAGCATCTTGTACACGTTTCCGCTGCTCCCACTGTTTACGAAGCCCTCTGAATGTGTACTTATAGATTCTCTCTTCTAAAATATCATTTAGAAGAGCAGTCATGACACCCTACCTCCAGATATCGTAGTCATGATATGTAGCCGTGGCAAGTAGGATCTGGATGGACTTAAGCATAGCTACTTAGAAAAGGTTTCAACAAAATCCAAACCTGGTTAATGATGCAAACCTTTAACAAGTCTAGCTTTGAAAGTCTCAACTTTTCCAAGTACACCAAGTAATCTTCTCAAGATATACTTGCTCCTGATGGGGATTTAACCCTTCAGATAAAGCAACCAAAGTCCATACTTTATTGGTGTATAAGGATTCCATCTCAGATCGTTAAGCATCCAGCCATTCTTACAGAGTCCCACTCTTGATGGCCAGCTCGAAACTAGTTGGGTCATCATCTCATGATGCAATCCTCGCTCCCACTGTCACAGAGAAACCGAAGTATCTCTCAGGTGGGTGAGGAACCCTACTAGATCGACGGAGAGGCTGAGGTTCGTTGGTATCTACTGAATCCTTTGGTTCTACCAAATCATCTGCTGTAGTTTGTATAGCTGGAACATTTCCAGTTCTACATAACAGACCTTACCTCGAGCTTGTCCGGATTTTGCTTTTCAGACATAGGCCGGACAACCCCAAATCTTAACTAACTTAAGATATGGGCTCTTCCCTTTGCATATCACATATGAAGTGGTAGGCAACTGATTTGTTTTGAACCCTATTCAATAGGTATGCAACTTCTCAAGTGCATAACCCCCAAAAGGAAACAGGTAACTCAGTAGTACTTATCATAGAGCGCACCATATCGAATAGGGTGCAATTGCTCCGCCCCAATATACCATCGTGCTATGGTGTATACGGAGGAGTAATACTGAGAGAGAATCTCATTCTTCTTTAGAATAGTCCAGGAATTCTATGTACAAGTATTCTCCTCCTTGATCTCATCAAAGGACATAATACTTATACCCGTATTGGTTCTCTACTTCTAACTTATATTCTGTGAATATCTCAAAAGGTTCGGACTTGTGTTTCAACAGGAACATATGACTGAATCTTGAGAGATCATCAGAGAATGTAATGAAGTACAAAGAACCGGTCTTGGCATGTGTAGACAGGGGACCTTACATACATCAACATGTATCAATCCCAAAAGTGTACTAACTCTTTCTCTGTTTCCAGTAAACGGAGCTATGGTCATCTTATCTTTGTGACATGACTGGCAAGTTTCACAAGATGTAAATTCAAACTGATTTGAATATGCATCTATATGTAACTTCAGCTAGTCGGGTCGTATTGATATGACCCAGTCTACAATACCTCAAGAAGGATTTGTTCATTTCTGAACTCTTCCTCTTGTGTGTGTTCCGTATACTAAGAACTGTAGTTTGATTTAGAACATCAATGCTTTTAGATAACGTGCCTGAACCGATCAACTTTTGATATAGGAAATGTTCAAAACATTATCCAACTATACAAAATTTTATCATTTCTTTACTAATAAAGAGACTGATATGATTTTGTATATCAGGTTCGGTATCTAATAACATTCGTTCAGAATCAATGTATTTGGAATACAGGGTGACAGTGACCAACAGACTTGGCTGCAACACTTGCACCGTTTTCTGTCTCATGAAACTTATCACCCGTTCTCAGTTCTCTACCTTTCTGTAGCCATATGTAACATATTACATATCTGGGATCCTGTTCCGGTATCAGATACCCAGGACGCAGAGGATACTGAGGAACAGTTCTTTATGATGAACACACCCGAAGATGATGCATCAGCATGCACTCTCTTCGTTTGGGCGGCACGGGAATTCTGGCAATCCCCTATTTCCTACTCTGTCTTATAACAATTATAAGTTGGAGCGGGACCAACGTTCCCCAGCTCATTATAACAAGCGGGTTAGGTCAATATTCCGTATTATTATCTTGATTAAGGCGTGATATGGTCGCTACCTGGAAAGAGAGAGAAGAAAACACTCAGCGTGCGCTCTTGCAAGATCAGACTGGTTATATATTTTATCTAATCCGGATGGCTCCTACTGTTTTTATCAAATCTTCCTTCAAACCCTAAAAGGAAAGACTAGCCGGGATTAATTACACGCTACAAGTTCGCCAATCTTTCAGCCAGGCCAGTGTTGGTACTTTGAGGGAGGTCCCCCGTGCTTTCGCACGAACCTAATTAATGTAAACCTCGTTTTCCCAGAGGCGTAATCTCGTTAACACCTTTCTAGACACCTACTTGATCGGCTAATTGTAATGTGTAAAACTCTCCCAAGAGTAACTCTTACTCGCAGCGGGTATCGGGATCCAACTATCTCATAGAAGGTATGCAATCTCATTGCAAATTTCAACACTTGAAATTCCTGATAATATTTTGCCCTTAGCGTTCTATGACCTTGACGAATGCCAAACAACCCATAGTCCACTAGTCAAGTTCAACCCGTACATTTCTTGATTGAATTAAACCCACCCGCACGACCCTTGACAAATGCCAAACAACGCCGTACGAATACCCTAATCCAATCTGCATCATATGTATAAGCAGATAAATACTAGTTAGCTACCGCACACTACGCCTTGACGAATGCCAAACTACCGCAGCACGAATACTAACTAGTACTTATCTGAAATGACGGAGGGCTACGACAGGTTTTTGTGAAAACCTATTGCGTAATGAACTTGATATCGTTGTAGAATCAAATGATTTTAAAATGGAGTGTTTTGAGGCTTTTCTAGTTTTGCTAAAGGGGTCACTCCCGGTGAAGGGATCGTCGGCCCTTTCCTCATCGAATAAGGTGCGGGATATATCATATATATCACTGTGCAAAGCAGAAACTATAGAAGCAATCAAAAGACAAACCGAGTGTGTAGCATCTGCCAGTTATTGCTAAAGGGGTCACTCCCGGTGAAGGGATCATCGGCCCTTTCCTCATCGAATAAGGTGCAGGATATATCACATATATACCGCTGTGCAAAGCAAGAACTGTAGCTACTTGTTTTAATTTTTGAAATTCGATTCCACAACATCTTTAGGTTTCTTTTATTTCATTAATCTCATTAATGAAGTCCCATCATTTAAGTACCTAAACATCACAGATAAATACGACGTACACTTATGCCATCCGCATTCGCCTCGATGTCCCCTCGTGCACCGTTAGGTTAGGTGACTAACGGCAGGGCGGGGCAGGGCTAGCGCGGGTGTAAAACATAAGTAGCGTCTATATAATATATCATATATACAATATACAGTATTTATCACAGAACATATCACATGATCACATCACAGATATCGCAGCAGAAGAAATATATGAAATATTGGATATACTAGGACGTCCGTGTTTTCAATATGAGCCAGTATAAAACACAGATTCCACGGTCGTGATGAATAGCCAAACCCACACCCCTAGACCCCTACGAGAGCGGCAAGCAACCCTACCAATTCTAGAGTTAGGAGACCCGAACTCGACTCCTCGAGTTGGTCTCCCACTGGACTCTAGAACCCGGTTACTTGTGCTCCCCTCCTTGGGTTTATCCTAGTGCGGAAAAGTAAATAATATACAAATGGTGACATCTTCCGCAACCTGGAAGTGCCTCAATAAAAGAATATTACATACAAGTTTTTATTATATGAATGAAAATGAAAAACACTCATCTCACAAAAAAAAAACCCGGCTATTCAAACACGACGATCCAATATAACATATCCAGCAACACATAACATCACATGTCATCAACGTAAGTAAATATACGCATCCCAATTGTCGTTGACATATAGCAACGAAACCGGCGATATCACATATTACACTTACGGTCGCAGAAAAGAAAGTGTAAAACTACAACAGTTGGAATCCGCAACCTCCTTAGACATCGCATGCCTAATCAAATGAATTACTTAGACATCGCATGCCTAACAATTATAAACCCCGCATTTTAGTCTCTTTATCGAAGACTCTTTTCAATATCAAGTCGGGCAATTCAACAAGATTCCCGACATCCTGATCGAATGCTCGTCGCAAACTTCAGTAGACGGCCGCATCCCCGATACCGTCGACGAAGTGCACCAAGGCGGAACACCGCTACCCGCGAGCACCCGAACGGATGCTTTCGGCGACGGGGTTCTCCTACAGTCACTTGGTCGGGGCTAATGGGTGTAGCTGTCTATTAAGTTTATCCGGCGAGTATCCGCGTACGCTACGGATTGCGACGGACTTTTGATCACATCAAAATTCCGTGGCAACCGATCAAGTGAGACTAAACTGCTATGTTTACAACATTCATATTAGTTATCTCATAACTACTTATGAATTCCAAATATTGTATCCCATTCCAGATAAATAGAAAATGTTAAATTTTCCGATCGAACATTCGAACACCCAAGTTTTCCCGAAACAGCTCAACACATGAAACAAGTTTAAAAACATCCAGTTCATGCCTCAGTACCAACGGTCCAGCCGTAGAAGGGTCAAGCCAACGCCTCACATGTGGCACGCCGTACTGCCCCAAACCCTAAGGTTCAAAGGGCAGTTCAAGACGGTCACATAATCGAGTTAAGATTTGTTGTCTTCTAGAGGGACCATCGCATTACTTGCACTACTTAGAACGTCACTAAACTGCGGAAAGATCCAACACTTGGAAATTTCCCAACAGGGGAAAAATTGGGTATTTATATCCAGTCGAACTTTTCAAGATTTTCTAAAATTATCCGGAAAAACACAGACGAAGTTAAACTTCCCGATCGAAACACCGAGTCCCCAATACAACCCAGAAAACTCAACTCTTGAGTAGAAGTTAAAATATCCCAGAAAATACAGCACTAAAATATAGAAATTACTGTGCAAAAATGAAAAGCTAATGTCACTACATGGCCGCGGAACCGCCGCACGAGCCATGCTCGTGCTTCACAGTAATCCCTAAAAAAACCCTGCTGATTTTTCTGCATATTTTTAATTTTGAAAAAACCCAGTTTTGAAAAAATGTATAGAGAAGGGTTTTAAACTAGGGTTTCGGGTTCGATCGGACTTCTAATATCGTCTACGTATCGCCCAAGGCTCTAGCTAGGCTCTGATACCACTGTAGGGTTCCTAGGCACACTAATGAGGTTCCACAACGCATCAACCATGCCAAATTCTATTTTTTTTCATGTGCCTACAAATCCTAATACGGATCGTTAACTAGAGGATAGGCGAAACTACAAGCAAGTAAACAACTTTATTGCTAAGTGAATGGAAATACAACCTTTGTAGATCCGGTCCTCCACTTCCTTAGCTCCGTGATGAGGTCCCTCCGCTGCGATCATTGGATCCCGGACTCTCGCGGTGGTTTCATCGAAGAAATGATCAGGCTAGGTCGATGACTTCGATGCCGAAGATGATCTACGTCGAGGCGACTCTAACTCGAGCTCCAACTTCACCAAGTCATGAAACTTGTGAAGAAAACACCCTATACTTCATGGCAAATGGTAGAGGATGAAGAAATAGGAAGTGGGTTCACTTTGGATTTGGATTTGGATTTCTCATTTGGAATCATCACTTGACATTTTCAAGAAAAAGGTTTTCTTTTCTTCACTTGAAGAAGAAGATGAAGAAGAAGAAAAATCAATAATAATTTTCAAAAAGAAAATGAAGTGATATCTATCATCTTGCAACCATGAGTTAGCTAAACACATGTAGAGAATAAACTAGGGTTAAGTAAATGGTTAGGGTTAAGGAAAGAAACAAAATGGTCAAAATCTTTCAAAGCTTCAAGAATCTTCAAAGAAAATCCAAAGTTAGCCACCATTTTGTTTCTTTCTCAAATGAATAAATAAATAAATGAATAAGTAAATAAAGCAAATGAAACCCTAACCATTAACTAACCATGGTTTAAATCAAACATACACCCAAGTTTGCATGTATTATCAAACATGATACAAACTTGTGCACAAAAATATATCACATATACAATGTGCACAATCAAGTGAGAAAAACATCTTAAGTGAACCAATATTAATTAATGTAAAGTAATATATCAAATATATAATTATACATTAAATTATTAAATCAACACTTGATTTAACGATCCGGTCACATCGCATATGACCGACTAATATCCAATGTATCAATGTATCGAATCAACACTTGATTCGGTAACCCGGTTATATCTCATATAACCGTCCAGTGATACAAATCGCGAGAATATAATCCAGTATCTCATACTGGTATTATTCTCGGTCCCGCACATATCTCATATGTGCTCCTATTTCGTTTCGCTTGAGCCAGGAAACCTCTGTGTAGGACTCTAAAGACTCGTCAATACGCCGGCAGTAGATGATGATCATATCAAGCACCCACAAGCCGCAAGCGGTCTGCTAAACGTAATGGCCACCCGGGTATTGAGCGATCATGTTGGGGTAAAAATTTACACCCCGGTTGACCGAGTCAAAGTCAAAGTCAACCCCAAGCCAGGTGGGCCCAAGCCCAGGTCAAGCGGGCCCATGCCCAAATCAAGCCCGCAGCCAGCCTCTCCATGCCAACAAAATCATGTAATAAATAATTTTTATGTAATTGTTTATGTATGAATGTAAACAAAATGGGCATAAAGCCAATATTTTGTAAGCCCATGGCTTATGTGAAAAAATGAAATGGCACATGAGCCATGGGATGACTAAAATGCCATTTTTGTAAAGCCCAAGGGGCTATATGTAAATATGTAAGCCTATATAAGGCAACATGATGATGAATAAAGCATACACTATTCATTCCCCTCAAAAAAACCTAGGGTTCTTTGTGCCTCCTGCTCCTTCTCCAAGGTTCTAAACCTTCTCATTTCTTTTGAATTAAATCAAGAGTTTTACTCTTTCTCTTCCAAAACTAAGTAGTTTTCCACCACAAAACCCACAAAGGGGAACTCAGATCTCCCATCGGATCTCAAAAAGGAGTGATTTTTAAAATCTCCTACTTCTTGATCTTCAAGATCCGGCCAAACAACAGGAGGAAGAAGAAGAACCCCCTTTATCAGCTTCAAAACATCTTAGGAGTTTTAACTCCATAACATATATATATATAACAACAAATATTTCCTTTCTGAAGCATAGCTTCTGTTTCTTAGGCTAAAAGCCTCTTTTTCTCGCCGGCGCTCAAGCGCAGAGCGCCCGCGTGCCGACACGGGGCGCGCTTGCGCTCAAGCGCAAGCGCCCGAGCGCAAGTCGCCCACGTGCCGACACGTGGCGCGCTTGCGCTCAAGCGCAAGCGCCCGAGCGCAAGTCGCCCTGGTGCCGACACGTGGCGTGCTTGCGCCCAAGCGCAAGCGCTCGAGCGCAGGTCACCCCCATGCCGACACGTGGCGTGCTTGCGCCCAAGCGCAAGCGCTCGAGCGCAAGTCTCCCCCGTGCCGACACGTGGCGAGCTTGCGCCCAAGCGCAAGCGCTCGAGCGCAACTCGCCCCCGTGCCGACACGTGGCGCACTTGCGCTCAAGCGCAAGCGCTCGAGCGCAAGTCTCCCCCGTGCCGACACGTGGCGCGCTCGAGTGTAATTCACCCCCGTGCCAACACGTGGCGCACTTGCGCTCATGCGCAGAGCGCCCACGTGGCACTCTAGCGCCTGAGCGCACAGCGCCCAAGGTGCTGCCCCCACGCATCCTTTGGATGCCTTTTCCCCCTCTTTTTCTGTACATACATATATATGTACATATGTATACATATGTGCATACACACATACTCCACGACACTGTCCCTGTTAGAAAAAAAAATTCTAACGGGACGCTGCCCCGCACCCCGCAAGGGGGCCGCTAGCCCCCTTGACCCCCAGCCCGCTATCCGGGTAGCGGGATCCCCGTAAAAACTCTGCGTGGCTCCCGACATACCCAAAACCCCTTTTCAAAACACAACACACGCACACCGCACATTGAGTTCGCATGACCAGTTTAACCCGTTAATCGGAGGTTCTCTCACCCCAAAGGCGAGGGGTAATTAACGGCAGCTTAGTCCGCGGCTGCCGGAGATTCGGATCCCCACAATCATTAAACCCCCGCCTACCCTAGGCAGGGGGAATCTGTAGTACGCCCGACCAGCGAGCGCGTATTCCCATCTCAATGGGGTGACGAAAAACATCCTACAGATTCTGGCACGCCCGGTGGGACCAATCTCTCCTCCTATATTTCGGGTTAAGCATTCATGCGAGCTCAATCAATGTACATACCTGTATTTATACTAAAATAATGCTCTTTCATGTAGATTTTCAAGCAATCACCTTTCAACGATGTCTTCGATAATGAACTCAGCTCCCATCTCCTACACGATGAAGATAGACTCCAGGACGGTCCTTCCGGCCAGTCTCGGGCGACAATGGGAGGAGCCCCCGCTACCATTTGGCTCTATTGTGTTCATGCCAGTTGGCGCCATCGCAGCTCCTCAAGCCCCGGTGGCAGACAAACCGGTCTCGAAAGGCAGGAGACCAAATGTGGTGGTCACGAGGGCACCTCAGCCCAAGCGCAAGTCCGTTTCCAAACGACTCTCCATGGCCCCAGCTGGGGACAAGGCCATCAACACCAACAAAGCTACAACGCTTCCCGAGCAAGCTCCAGCGGTGCCCTTGACCACTGCTCGATCGGGTGTCTTCTCTAAACTCCCCTCTGATCAACTCACAATGGCTTCCCGGATAGCGGATGCCCGCCAAGCCTTCAAAATCGAGAAGCTGAGGGAGAAAAGGCTCAGATATAGAGCCAACAAAAGGGCTAGGGCTCCTGCCAGGCTAAACCTGATGTGGTTCGAAGAACAGGGTTACCCCGCCGAAGATGAGGAAATGGCTGGGTATGTGGTCCGCACTGTCTACACGGTGGGCACGCGCAGCAAGAGCAAGGATGGGGCCGCCATGTCCCAAATCCAATCTGGCGTGAATATGGCTGCCACATCCCAAGGCCAGCCTCCTCTGGAAGGTAATGAAGACCTTCCCAGTGAGGCTGATAAGCAGAAAGACCCTTCGGTCCATGAGGAGTCAGGCTCGGAAAGCGAAGAAGAGCCGACTTTCCGCCCCAGGACCGCGGAGCAAGAGCTGCTTCAAGAGCTCCGAAAGCAGCTCAGAAACAAAGACAAGGATATGGATAAACTCTACTCCAAAATCGATGACTTGACAAATGTCGTGACGCAGCTCACGGCCCAACTTATCTCTCAGCTGCCCAATCAAGCGGAGGGCTCTGCTCGTAAACCGGGAAATGGTGTCCCAAAGCAGCCGATGCCTATTCCCTCAAATCCAAAAGTGGGCGAACTACATGAAAACCAGTCACATCCTATCTCGGGAAATGTCTTGGCTACTGATGACAGTAGCCCGCTAACTCAAGATTAAATCATGGATTTGGTTGCCAGCAAAGTCAAAACATTGGTGGCCGAAGCTGAAGCGCAAAAAGATATCAGCAGTAGTAGGAGACCATATCCTGCTCAGTATGATCAGGTAGAATTTCCTAGCGGCTATGTCATCCCCAAATTCGGAAGATTCGATGGGACGGGAAATGCGAATCAGCACATCGCCCACTTCAAAGCCTCATGCGGGAATACTGGGGGCAACGATGCGCTTCTCCTCCGCCAGTTCGTTAATAGCTTGACCGATGTTGCTTTTGACTGGTACGCGAGCATACCGGATGGCTCCGTTACTGCTTTCGTCCAAATGGAATCTTTGTTTCGACAAAGATTCATGAGCGTCAGCGATAAGATCACCATTGCCGAGCTCGTAAGGACCAAGCCCAAGAGCGACGAAAGCAGCACGGATTTTATAACCCGATGGCGTAATCTCTCCGTCAAATGCGAACCGCCGATAGAGCAGGACCAATCTGTCAGTCTCCTTGTTGGAAATCTCAACAACTGGATGACCCCGTTTCTATATACCGCGGGTCTCAAAACATTCCAAGAGCTGACCAAAAAGGTCCAAACGTTGGAACGCTCAAAGCCCGAGTCCGCTCAGGATTTTCAGTTCACAAACAGACCGAAACCTTGGAGGGACGACAACCGAAAAGGCGGAAGTTCTAATATCACCGATTCTCCAAATAAGCAGAGAACGAGTGGAGCAAAAACTGACCAGTCTCGAGAGCCAATTTTGGAGGAAAGAAGAAATAAGGTCTACTCATTCCGAAAGGACAAGGTTCACAAAATTTTTAAAGATGCTCTGAAGAATGGCCTGCGGCTACCAGAACCAAGAAGGCTAAGTGAAGCGAACAGGACCGATCATCCTAACTTTTGCCCATACCACCGAGTGCTAGGGCACACTATTGAAGACTGTTGCATCTTCAAGGATTGGGTCGAGAAACAATATAAGGCGGGAGAAATATCATTGTCCCCTGGCGTGTTAACAAACAATCAAGTTGCGACCGCCAACTTCATACATACGGGGACCGATGTCCTTCAGGGACCTGATTCTCTCAAACACCCGCCTTTCTCTGGAAACAGTCGACCACCACGTCATTAAACTGGGAACGGTCGACCACCACGTCATTAAACTGGGAACGGTCGACCACCACGTCATTAAACTGGGAACAGTCGAAGACCATGTCATTAAACTGGGAACAGTTGACCTCTAAGTCATTAAAATGGGAATGTACAAAATATATATATGTGTGTGTGTGTGTGTGTGTGTGTGTGTGTGTAAATAAACAAAAAAAATGTGTAAATAAAAGAAAAATAAAGAAAAGCCGAAATGATGGGGCAACTCGCAATAAAAATCAGCGAGTAAAATAAAGATGAAAATAAAGCCGAAATGATGGGGCAACCGCGAATAAAAGCCGAAATGATAGGGTAATCGCGATCTTCGCGACAAGAAAAGCTGAAAGGATAAAGCAATCGCGGTAAAACAAAAACAAAAAAACACAAACAAAAATCCAATTTTTCAAAATTCCCTCGGCCCTACGGTTAGTCCCCAAATTGACTACCGTATACAATCTACGGGCTCAAATAATTCTCATCATACCTATGCCCCTGGATAGACCTCTAAGTCTTTAAACTGGAAACAGATGACCTCCAAGTTGTTAAACTGGAAATAGATGACCTCTACGTCGTTAAACTGGAAACAGATGACCTCTAAGTCGTTAAACTGGAAACAGTAGACCTCTAAGTCTTTAAACTGGAAACAGATGACCTCTAAGTCTTTAAACTGGAAACAGATGACCTCCAAGTCGTTAAACTGGAAACAGATGACCTCCAAGTCGTTAAACTGGAAACAGATGACCTCTACGTCGTTAAACTGGAAACAGATGACCTCTAAGTCGTTAAACTGGAAACAGATGACCTCTAAGTCTTTAAACTGGAAACAGTAGACCTCTAAGTCTTTACACTGAAAACAGATGACCTCTAAGTCGTTAAACTGGAGACAACAGACCCTTAAGTCTTTAAACTGGGAACAGATGACCCCTAAGTCTTTAAACTGGAAACAGTCGACCTCTAAATCATTAAACTGGGAACGAGAGAAATCCACTCATGTGTCCTCACGACGCATGAGGAGAACAAACCTTTGTGGGATCCTTACGACTCACAAAGAAGAAGGAAAAAAAAACAAAACACACTTAGGAGTCTTCACGATTCCTAAGAAGAAAATACACCTGCGGGATCCTTACGACCCGCAGGGAGAAAATGCTTTGTGGGACCCTCACGGCCCATAAAATTGAAAAGTCTTAGGTGATAAGGATCTAAACCTGTCTCCTAAGCCATCGCTCCCCAACCCCCAAGTGGCGAATGATGAGTCGCTCCTGGTACCATATTCCAGTGCAGCGATGCAGACGCCAACCAAATCCCAAATCTAAATTCCCAAGTGGCGAATGATGAGTCGCTCCTGGTACCATATTCCAGTGCAGCGATGCAGACGCCAACCAAATTCCACAACCCATACCCCAAATGGCGAATGATGAGTTGCTCTTGGCATTATTCCAGTGCAGCGATGCAGATGCCAAACAAACCAAATCCAAGTCCTCCCGGGGCAAATGATGAGTTGCTCCTGGCATCATTCCAGTGCAGCAATGCAGATGCCAAACAAAAAAACCAAATCCAAATCCTCCCGGGGCACATGATGAGTTGCTCCTGGTATTATTCCAGTGCAGCAATGCAGATGCCGACAGAAAACCAATTCCAAAATCTTCTCAAAGACAGATGATGATTCACTCCTGGTACCATATTCCAGTATAGCGATGCTGATGTCAACCCAAATCAAATCAAACCAACAACCTATATGGCGGAATCATACTCCGTCCCAGAATTTGCCCCGTGTCGAAATTATGCTTCGCTTCGGGATATCTACCTTCCCTTCCGGAATTATGCTCCACCTCGGAATCAAGTCAACCACCGACACTCCGCGCCGGGGAAAAGTCGATCAGCGACACTCCATGCCGGGGAAAAGTCAACCCGACACTCCGCGCCGGGGAAAAGTTGATCAGCGACACTCCGTGCCGGGGAAAGGTCAACCCGACACTCCACGCCAGGGAAAAGTCGATCAACGACACTCCGTGCCGGGGAAAAGTCAACCCGACACTCCGCGCCGGGGAAAAGTCGATCAGCGACACTCCGTGCCAGGGAAAAGTCAACCACCGACACTCCGCGCCGGGGAAAAGTCGATCAGCGACACTCCGTGCCGGGGAAAAGTCAACCCGACACTCCGCGCCGGGAAAAAGTCGATCAGCGACACTCCGTACCGGGGGAAAGTCAACCCGACACTCCGCGCCGGAGAAAAGTCAATCAGCGACACTCCGTCTCGGGGATACGTCCAACAACAGGCACTCCGTCTCGGGGAAACGCCCTACCACAGGCACTCCGTCTCGGGGATACGTCCAACAACAGGAACTCCGTCTCGGGGAAACGCCCTACCACAGGCACTCCGTCTCGGGGAAACGTCCAACAACAGGCACTCCGTCTCGGGGAAACGTCCTACAACAGGCACTCCGTCTCGGGGATACGTCCTACCATCAGACACTCCGTCTCGGGGATACGCCCTACAACAGGCACTCCGTCTCGGGGAAACGTCCAACAACAGGCACTCCGTCTCGGGAAAACGTCCTACAACAGGCACTCCGTCTCGGGGATACGTCCTACCATCAGACACTCCGTCTCGGGGATATGCCCTACAACAGGCACTCCGTCTCTAGGAAACGCCCTACCACAGGCACTCCGTCTCGGGGAAACGTCAACCAGCGACACTCTGCATCGGGGAAACGTCCAACACAGTCACTCCGCATCAGGGAAACGTCCAACACAGACACTCCGCGTCGGGGAAACATCAAGCAGACACTCCGTGTCGGGGGCACATCGACAACAGACACTCCGCCTCGAGGAAACGTCTACCAGCGACACCCCGTCTCGGGGAAACGTCCGACAGCAGGCACCCCGTCTCGGGGAAACGTCTGCCTAATTACTCTGGGCCAGAGAAACGTCTACCACAGACACTCCATCTCGGAGACGCGTCAAGTATCGACCGTCCACGTCGTAAAAAGGGCAGTACATCCAAAAAGTGGGAACCAAAGCAAGTCGCCTCCACGTGAAAAAAAAGCTCCATCAATTTCATGCCCACGACCCACAAATGCGGTGTGCATTTATTGATGGGGGGCAATTTGTTGGGGTAAAAATTTACACCCCGGTTAACCGAGTCAAAGTCAAAGTCAACCCCAAGCCAGGTGGGCCCAAGCCCAGGTCAAGCGGGCCCATACCCAAATCAAGCCCGCAGCCAGCCTCCCCATGCCAACAACAAAATTATGTAATAAATAATTTTTATGTAATTGTTTATGCATGAATGTAAACAAAATGGGCATAAAACCAATATTTTGTAAGCCCATGGCTTATGTGCAAAAATGAAATGGCACAAGAGCCATGTGATGACTAAAATGCCATTTTTGTAAAGCCCAAGGGGCTATATGTAAATATGTAAGCCTATATAAGGCAACATGATGATGAATAAAGCATACACTTTTCATTCCCCTCAAAAAAACCTAGGGTTCTTTGTGCCTCCTGCTCCTTCTCCAAGGTTCTAAACTTTCTCATTTCTTTTGAATTAAATCAAGAGTTTTACTCTTTCTCTTCCAAAACTAAGTAGTTTTCCACCACAAAACCCACAAAGGGGAACTCAGATCTCCCATCGGATCTCAAAAAGGAGTGATTTTTAAAATCTCCTACTTCTTGATCTTCAAGATCCGGCCAAACAACAGGAGGAAGAAGAAGAACCCCCTTTATCAGCTTCAAAACATCCTAGGAGTTTTAACTCCATAACATATATATATATATATATATATATATATAACAACAAATGTTTCCTTTCTGAAGCATAGCTTCTGTTTCTTAGGCTAAAAGCCTCTTTTTCTCGCCGGCGCTCAAGCGCAGAGCGCCCGCGTGCCGACACGGGGCGCGCTTACGCTCAAGCGCAAGCGTCCAAGCGCAAGTCGCCCACGTGCCGACACATGGCGCGCTTGCGCTCAAGCGCAAGCGCCCGAGTGCAAGTCGCCCCGATGCCGACACGTGGCGCGTTTGCGTTCAAGCGTAAGCGCTCGAGCGCAAGTCGCCCCGATGCCGACACGTGGCGTGCTTGCGCCCAAGCATAAGAGCTCGAGCGCAAGTCTCCCCCGTGCCGACACGTGGCGCGCTTGCGCTCAAGCGCAAGCGCTTAGGCGCAACTCGCCCCCGTGCCGACACGTGGCGCGCTTGCTCTCAAGCGCAAGCGCTCGAGCGCAAGTCTCCCCCGTGCCGACACGTGGCGCGCTTGCGCTCAAACGCCCAGCGCTCAAGCGTAGAGCGCCCACATGCCGACACGTGGCACTCTAGCGCCTGAGCGCACAGCACCTAGACGCACAGCGTCTAAGGTGCTGCCCCTACGCATCCTTTGGATACCTTTCCCCCCTCTTTTTATGTACATACATATATATGTACATATGTATACATATGTGCATACACACATACTCCACGACACTGTCCCTGTTAGAAAAAAATTTCTAACGAGACGCTGCCCCGCACCCCGCACCCCGCAAGGGGGCTACTAGCCCCCTTGACCCCCAGCCCACTATCCGGGTAGCGGGACCCCCGTAAAAACTCTGCGTGGCTCCCGACATACCCAAAAACCCCTTTTCAAAACACAACACACGCACACCGCACATTGAGTTCGCATGACCAGTTTAACCCGTTAATCGGAGGTTCTCTCACCCCAAAGGCGAGGGGTAATTAACGGCAGCTTAGTCCGCGGCTGCCGGAGATTTGGATCCCCACAATCATTAAACCCCCGTCTACCCTAGGCAGGGGGAATCTGTAGTACGCCCGACCAGCGCGCGCGTATTCCCATCTCAATGGGGTGACGAAAAACACCCTACAGATCAGAAGATCAACGAGCAAGCCATCTTATACTCCTGTGAATCTAACCAGCAACACTTACCGTACAGTCCGGTCTGATCGTCTGATATGTCGCATATCTCGCCTAGGGGTGGTAAACGTCAGACCCCAATAGCTCGATAAGTCGTGTCGATATGAGGTCTATAACAGTTCGAGAAACTACTGGTAACACTTACCAGTAAATCTCAGCAACCCTGCTCAGGGATTTCCGGTTATAGCCAATCGAACACAGCGCAACATCAACTCCCTATACCGGGAGAGACGAATCCCCTCCTATCGCTCACTGCCTCCATGTGATTCGGGACTGTACCCAAAAACCACCGTTTTGCACGCCCTCTTGGACGTGGTAAAGTGGAAATCAAAGCACAGTGGGAATCACACAAGACTCTATGACGATCTCGGGTCAACAGACTACTCTGTACCAGTGTCACCAGAGAACTGCCATCTGACGTAAGGTATAATACCATCTGAGAGTTCTCGGCGAGTCCGTCCAGTGTACCCAGTCTCCACTGAGCACCCGTATATAATCTCTGATGTCAAACACCAATGGATATGGGATCATCCATCGCCCATCTGTATGGGTCGAGAAGGTATACGCTAGTCTACTCTGGTATATCGATGCCCTGTCTCGATACACCCACGACTAGGGACCTTGAAGGATGTACTTATGGACTACCATGTCCCCACTAGTATGATCCGCATCATAGTCCAGGTAGTCAAGTACACATCCTAAGGGCTTTACCAACATGTAACAGAGAGACAATCAGTGTACACGTTAAGGTAAAGTGCAACCAGATAGCATACTATCATGTCGAGCAAGAAAGTCCTCCCTATATATGTCCAAGCATCCACTACAATATACATCCTATGTATAGCAATGGCCTCTAGGGCATACATATAACTAACAGAAACTTTGGCACTTATTTAATTGGAACCAGATTCAAATCATGCAGCTGTCTCCAGTGCATATCAACTTAATGGAGAGAGGCTAATCAGCATTACTCAACTTAGGAATCCATCCAATTATGAGTAACCTGAAAGAGAAACAAGTTTCTCAAAACATTACTATCAACTGAATACCAATCACAAGAATCTACATCTTTAATTTCTTTTAAGAATCCCGATACTTGTGACACCTGGTTCTCTACTTTATTCCTATATCCACAACTTCTCAAAACTTAGACATTGTATTTCTACGAAACACTTGTCTAAAAACTAGAGAAGTCACAAGTAAATAGAACATAGTACGAGGACCAACCCATTTGTCCTGATGGACACTGGACAATATACAATACTCTGTATAAGTCCGCTGAGTTTAATAACTTAAAACCTGTGCGTCGTAAGTTGAAAACTGTCCCCAGGCGATTTCTTAAAAAATCACCAATTACAACGGATTCCGATATAATGAGGATGATCACCTAATTCCCAATAACTTACTCCTACTCATTATCTGTAAAACTATACAGATGTGAGAATGAAACCTGGTAAATACATACCCTGAAGTAAGTATCTAATCGGGAAATCAGTTTTCTATTAACAATGCACTGAAACATAAAAATGTTTCGTAGGGGTATCCAAATATTTCTAGTAATGCCTCTTCCATAATCCAATTCATGACTTTAACCGTATATTTGTTTGTCATCTCCCCAATACCTTTATTTGTCTTTATTCATTACCTTCCGTACACCATCATTAGGCTAAGCGGTTTTCTTCCTTCCCTACCGTTCGGCACCAGCCTATGGTTTGGAAGAAGAATATCCAGTAAGCATAATAGGTGTACTCTCCTAATCCAAGGAGTACTCGCAATCTGAGAGAAGGTGATGATAAAAGACAACTGAATAAACCTTATTCCTATTTCTCCTGAACCAGAATCCATCCTCGAAAAAATATCCTTTCGAGTTCGTATATAACCATACGATGAATTTATCCAATGGAAGTGGATGTCCGTAGTAATACGGGGTGTTCTGAGAAATACAAAGGGTAAAAGAAGGAGCGGCGATGAAATACAAGGTTTGGTCTTGAATGATAGCAGTCGCAATTTACTTTGCCCTCTTTCTAATCCCTTTATCTTGTCTTTAGTTATTACCTTCTGTACACCCTACTTAGGCTAATTGGTTTTCTTCATTCCCTATCTTTCGGCACCTGCCTATGGTTTGGAATAAGACTATCCAATAAGCGTAATAGGTGTACTCTCCTAAACCAAGAAGCCCTCGCAACCTGAGAGAAGGTGATAATAGAAGACAACTGAATAAAACAATTCTATTTCTCCTAAACCTGGATCCATCCTCGAAGAAATCCCTCCGAGTTCGTATATAACCATACGATGGATCTATCCAATGGAAGTGGATGTCTGTAGTAATACGGGTTGTTCTGAGAAATACAAAGGGTAAAAGAAGGAGCAGCAATGACTTATGCAACTATAGACAATCCAAAAGCCAGTATATTAAGAAGGTTCGGTCAACTTGGTCACTGAGTTATAGTCTAGGGTCGGTTAAAGTTCGCTTCCAAAAAGAGAGAGAAAAGAAACACTCTGCGTGCACTCTAACCTAGATCAGAATGGTTATCACTTTATCTAATTTAGGAAACCTCCCACTGTAATCTCAAATTCTCCTCCAAACCTGAAAGAAAAATTAGTCGGGATCACCCGAAGAGTAAACCAACTCATCAGTGAGAATCGGGATCCAACTCTCATCGCATGATAATGTGAAGGAGTCCACTCATGTTATCATACTCCAGAAGGTATGCTCAAGTTTTGCAAGTTTCCTGTATGTTTGGAACTCCCGATATAATTTTTATCCCATGCTCTTATGACCTTGACGTAGGCCAACAAATCATAAGCCACATGTCAAGTTCTACCCGTCGTTGTTCTGATTAATTTAGGTCATCGTACATGCTCTTGACGTAGGCTAACAAGGCTGTACGTCTGTCCTAAACTAATGCATCTATCTATGCAACAAATGAATACCCAGTAGCTACCAAACACTATGCCTTGACGTAGGCCAACAAACATAGCTTGAATACTACTGACCATCCATAAGAAAAGACGGAGGATTACGGTTGGTTTTTGGCGAAAAATCTTTAACATAATGAACTTGATCTCGTTGAAGGAACCTAATAGTTTTTTATAAAAAAATATAGTGGCGAAGACTTTTTGCTAAAGAAGTCACTCCCGGTGAAGGGATCTCGGCTCTTTCCTCGTGGAATGAGGTGCAGGATATTCCAACTGAATACCGCGATGCAAAGCAACTTGTAATCGACTATATTGAAGTTATTACCCTGATGTAAACTTCTGCCCAAGGGGTCACTCCCGGTGAAGGGATCTCGGCCCTTGCCTCGTCGAATGAGGTGCAGGATATTCTAACTGAATACCGCTATGCAAAACAAAAGGAAACGTCTTTGTAATAACTCCTTTTTAAAAATTTGTTCCAACAACATCAAATATAGGTTTGTTTTATCTTTGCATTGATAAGAATCAATGCAGTCCCATCAATCAATCACACCAGAAAAGAACGAAAATAAAATGTACATATATGCCATCCGCATTCGTCACTGGGTCCCGTCATCACTCGTTAGGTTACTTAACTAACGGCAGAGCGGGGACAGGGCTAGCGCGGGTGCAAAACATATACAACATCTAATAGTATATATACTAATATACAATAATCGCTCCAGGCGTGATAATATGCAACATTACAGAAAAGTAATAAGTATCACAGAACAATACAGATAATCTGGGATCCCCGGGTTTCACAGAGCTGCTACTGAAACCCGACGTTCCCCTGGTCGTGTGGATAGCCTGTACAATGAAACCTAGACCCCTACGGGTGCGGCAAGTTACCCTCCAAAACCTGAAGTGAGGCAGCCCTCTACAGCAAAATGAATGGACCACCCGGCACTTCACGGAATCCGGTAACTTGAGCTCCCCTCCTTGGGTCAACTTGTACCCCCTACGAGTGCGGCGAATAGTCTGCCAATTCTAGAGTGAGGCCCTCTGCCTCTCAAAGCCATGAGATACGGACCCGTTGCCCTTCAGAACCCGGCTATCCGTGCACTCCATCGCGGGGTAAACCTAGTACAGAAATAAATATATACAACGGGTACATCGACCTCATCCCGGTCGTGCTCCAAAAGAATAATATACAAACAGGCAGTGACGGCTGTCCACATGTTGGACGCTCGCCCCGCAATATCAAATGTACAAATAAATCCAAACAGCACTACCATTGCACACTGCTATCCACCACGACAAATCCGCAACATTACAGCACATCACAGAACATCAACGCGAATGTCACGTTCGCAAAACCGTCTAAAAGAACTATAGCAATTAGACGCGGTTTACCGCTCAAATGACATTCCAGGTCGGAGATATAATATAAGTACTGTATACTAACAAGTTTAAAATTTCGATCGACAAAACTTTCCGAAGTGGGCCCCACGTACATCTCGTGTATAGTAACAAAATTTGGGCCCAAATGAAATATACCAAAAACCACAATTTCCTGTAAAGAAGCCACTGTACAAATTTGAAGCAGTGTTCCCAGAAAATGGCCGCGGATGCGCGATCAAACCCTAGGTTTGACCGCGGATCCGCAGCGCTTCTATAGGATCACTTGTCCAAATTTTCACAGTGTGCTTCGAAAAGCCTGCTCTATTTTCTAAAGTGCTCAAAATAATTTTTAGACTAGATTTAAAATCGACAGAAACTTCGTACAGAAAAAATGTAGTTTTCGAAAATCCGTTCGATCGATATTTTAAAATCGACAGAAACTTAATGGTGAGGCTCTGATACCACTGTAAGTCTACGGTAGCACCCCGGCCATCTAACAGACGCCAAATGCAGAACAAAAACTTTTTAACTGGCGCTATCGCATACTATAATCCGGATCTGCCATTAAAGCTAAACTAACAAACTACAAAATGGGTAGAAATGTTATACCGAACGATCCGAGTCCTTCGGTCTTCAACCATCATCCCATGCTTTGTTGCGGCTGCTCCGAACTCGCTCGATCTCCGGTCTCGTCGTCCAGGTGGCACCACGTCGACGGATCTTTAAACGGGCTCCCGCCTCTGAACCGAGGCAACTCGATCATCAAGTTTGCTAAAAGAGATGACCAAGATTGATGTAGAGAATGAGTAGAACACTTTGTCTCATTACGTCCAAGGCTATGGACGAACGGTTAATGAAGTTGCCAATTGGAATCGGGTAAATGGAAATTGAGATATATGAAATTTCCATGAACTAAACTATCATAATCTTTTTGCCAAATGAATCTATCCCCTTCCACAAATGTGGCCGGCCACTATAAGAAGAGGGGGGGTGAGTGTAGGAGAAAGGAGGGGGTGATTATAAGTATTAATGAAGAAATGAGTCACTTAACACCTTGCATTTATCATTAATGCTTCCTAATGAGTCACTACCCTAGTCATCATAACACATCACCACTCAATTAATGCATCATTAATGAATTAATGACTCACTAGCCAAGTCATCATCTAGAACCATCTAGAACCATGACTCACCCAAGAAAAGATAAATCCGTATTTAATCGAATGTTAAATACGGGTGATAGAAAACAGGAAACTGGCAACTTCCAAAAGTGATCCTGAAACGAATTTCAGGATAACCCCGTAACAGTATAAACATACCCGCATTTGTATTACGACTGAATACAAATGCAACTGAGACAAAGATATTATATCTACACAGTATAATACTTGGATCCGGCTTAAACCAAAGCCTACCAGTATTATCTGCCCGAAATATGACACGTGCGAAAACGCACGTGCATTTTCCGAACCCTGCAACGTTTCGCCCGAACTTGGGAAAGTGTCTGTGGGGGACTTTAATGACTCATAAACACACTGGCACTGGGTATAACCACTAGCACGTCAGAGGTACAAGCTGTACGTAACGGTTGCCTATGTATTGATTGGAAGGGAAGCTGACGAGCGAACTCATCAAGAAACCTTACTGAGCCTGACAGTGACAATATCCGTACAGTCTGGTCCATTCGTCTATAAGTATCTCATATACGGCCTAGGGGGACGATAAACGTCAGACCCCCAATAGCTGTATAAGTCGTGTCAGAGAGCAGCCCAAAACACCCTGAGATACTACTGGAATACCTTCCAGTAAATCTCGATTACCCTGGCCAGGGATTTCGTGTAATGGCTCTCCTAAACATAGCGCGATCTCACCCCCAATACCGGGAGAGACGAATCCCCGATGATCTGCTCACTGCCTCCATGTGGCTCGAGACTGTACCCAAAAAATACCTGTTTGCACGACTCCTTTGACCCGTGGTAGGGTATAAATCAAACCACAGTGGGAACTCACACGAGACAAATGACGACCTCAGGTCGATGAACTAACCTGTACACATGTCACTAGGGAACAGCTATCTGATGATATGTATAATACCAACTAGCATGTTCCCGGCGAGTCCTGTCCGGTGTACTCATAACCCAATGAGCACCTGTATACATCTTAGGTGAACCAACTAACACCAATGGTTTGTGAGACCGGCCATCGCCCCTCATCAGGGTCTCGAATGTATACACTAGTCTACTCTGGAGTATCGATGCCCTGTCTCGAAACTCCCACGACTAGGGACACTTTAAGGATGTGCTTATAGACCCCAGCTCCCACATATATGATCGCCATCATACTACTGGCAGTCAAGCAAGAATCCTATGGGCTCTATCAAAGTGTAATAGTGATAAAGACAAACCAGATAGCACACTATCATCTCGAGTAAGACTGTTCTATCGGTATAGGTCCTTCCTCAATCATTGCAATCACGTACCTGCGATCCAATAATTGACTTAGAGGGCACTATATCCAACACATCCTACAAGCATACGTTGGCTCACCTCCGAGCCCCCAGCACAATTGGCCTTCTCGGCCTCACAGCTCATCTCCAAGCTATCACAGGCCCGAGCCTCCTCGGCCCTCTCAGCTCGCCTCCGGGCTCGAGCAGAACCAAGATACCTCGGCTCTCCCGCTCCTCCGCGAGCTCTCCCGCCGAGGTCATCTTTCTCGGTCTCATCGACCGACCAATAGCACCGCTTGCAGGCGTAACCGCAATCCCGCGAATCTCGCCATGCGCGAGATCTCCGCCGGCCACATCCCACGTTCCACGCCACCACGATCCCCCATTAACGATCCTGTCTTGCCATTAATGGGAGGTCCCGCTCATCACGCGGACGTGACGTCAGGAGCGTAACGGCCGGCATGATTCTCGCGCCTGCCTCTCCTGCTACCACCGCTATATAAACCTCTTCTTCAGACGGTTCAAGTAAGCCATTTTTACTCCACTAAGCCTTTACTCTGCTCGGATCTCTAGTCTAACTTGACCGTCGGAGGGTCCTCGGTGGTACAACCATCCTGGGACTTCCTTTCACGTAGCTCGGCAACCACAACCTCAAACCCATTGAGATCCACATGCTTCAGGAGCGGCAGCCTCCAGATCCAATCTCAGCCACCCATCGCTGCCATCAGCAGATCAACGGAAGGTAACATCTTGGCGCGATCCAGGCGGCATCAGCTGGCACCGTCTATGGGAAATCCTTGATTCTACAAAAATAAAAGTTCACTTTCCGATCTCAATCCAATGGCGAGCGATCATCACGATGATCCAAGCACCAGCCGCCGCCTCCCCCTCAACGGAGGCGCGGACGAACCTCCTCCGCCGAATGCCATCAACGCCCTTGCCGGCCGGATAGACCGACTCGCGTCTATTGTGGAGGCACTGATCCGCGTCCAAACGGCGGGGCAAGATCACTAAGTCGCCGCTCCCCTGCCTCGGGACTAAGGCCCCTACAGGGGAGAGAGGACTCCATTCACGTCGGCACCGCCGACCACCGCCTCGCTACCTCCCACGGTCGCAGATCTCCCAGGCCGATACGTTCTGAGACCCGCTGGGCACCCCATAGTTCGACACCGAGGTCCGTCGCCAGAGCACCTCGCTCCGAGATCCTCCATGCGCCTGTCCCTCCCGAGGAGATGTTTATCGGCTCGCCTGTTACCAGGCACGACCGACACCCCCTCCCTCGACGGGGTCGCGCGGACGGAACTCACCGCGGCGGCTCGAGGGCCACCTCGCCGGGGGATCTAAGGAACCTCATTGAGAGGAACCGGAGCTACGGCCAGACGCAGGCCTCCAACAGCAGAGGCCGGAGATCTGAATGTGCCGAACCACAACCGACTCGACGCCCTCGAGAAGAAGATCGAGGGTATGCACCGGGAAGGACACCGTTCGAGCGATGGGGCTAAGTACGCCGCCGACTCGCTCACAAAACCGTTCACCGAGGAGCTGCTCGCCGTCCACGTCTCCTCCCGCAACAAGCCCCCAAAGGTCTCCCTCTTCGACAGCAAATCTGACCCGAAGAACCACTTGGATGCATTCACCGCGGGAATGAGCTTCCCAGACAACTCTGACGCCGCCCAGTGCCAAGCTTTCCCGACCACTCTCATTAGCTCTGGACGAGACTGGTTCCGAGGACTCGAACCGCGCTAGATCTCAACCTTCGACGAGCTAGCCATACAATTCCTCGGCCACTTCATCGGGAACAGGCGACAGAAACAAACAGTCGACCATCTCTTCACGATCAAGAGCGGGGACAAGGAGACATTCAAAGCATACGCCGCCCGCTTCTACAACGCCCTTCTCGAGGTCCCAGAGCACCGGGACGAGACAGTCATCACGGCTCTGAGGTCTAGTCTCAGGCACAAGGAGTGGTTACACTCCTTTGCATTAGCGCAAGCTAAGACCATGGCCGAAGTAAAGGCCTGGACCGAGTGCGAGGTCCAGCTCGAATCCGAGGTGAATGCAAACCTCCCCCGGGCCGAGCAATCCGACCAAAAGAAGAGGGCAAGAGAAGAGAGAAGGGGACCTGAGCGGCAAAAACCCTACCTCCCAAAATTCCAGGAGTACACCCCGTTCAACGTCTCCCAGGCGGTGCTACTAGAGGAGGCCAAGGGCGAGGGGTTCTTCAAGCTTCCCTCGGTCTCGCGAATGGCCTCAAAGCCAACCCGGGGCTCCTACTGCGGGTTCAATAGGTCGCTAGGCCACTCCACGGAGAGCTGCAAACAACTCCGAAACTATATTGAAGAGCTCATTCGTTCGGGGCAACTCGTAGCGTACCTAAGGGACAAGCGGCAAGCTGACCGCGAGCAGGAGCAGCGTCCCCCTCCCACCGAGCTGACCATCACTCAGATCATGGTAGTGTCAGCGGAGGATACGCCTGGTACCCACGAAGCTCGGTACCCTGTGCCGGGCATAGATTCCAACAGACATCTGGGGGGCTCAAGCTGCATGAATAAGAACATCTACTAGCATGTATTTTCTTTTCAGAGCAATGTACATCTTTCTTGAGATCTTTTGTTTATATAATAAAGGGATCAATAAAGTATTACAGAAAAGAAAAAGAATTTTATTCATTCAAAAGGTACTATAGGCTCCTCAGCTGTACATAAAAATATATATTACAACAGCGGGGGAATGGGGTACAGAGAGCACTGTTCGTGGTACTCTGAAGATATTTCCGCCAGCCGAGCCCTCGCGGCGTCTAACCTCTCCTTTCGATGACCCCCGCTAGCGTCGACATCGAGCCTCACGTGGAAGCACTCAAGGACGAGCGCCTCCGAGCGATTTAGCCGGCTCGCAGAGATCAGGCCGAAACACCTCAGAGACCTCAGCTTGCCAACGGCCTCGTCTTTCAGCTGCTCGGATAAAGGGTTGTAGAGCCCCCGCGACGCCCTCCAGATGGAGTACATCAACAGCTGAAGTAGGGAGGAGCACCGGGGGAGCAATCGGCCGAAATGATTCTCGATCCGGCCTATCACCAACTACACCGTGTCATCAGTGCGGTACTGATCATAGAGATACACATCCTCAAAGCTTATGATTTCGGGGATGGTGAATGGGAAGTCCTCCATTCTTGCGTTTTGGGTGTGAGGAAAAGAGTCATCAACAATCTCTCCATTTTATAGCCCACAACGCCCCTGGAGTTCAACGGTCACCCGCAACTGTGCCGCCACGCGGCAGACACTGCGCCGCTCGATGCGAAATCAAAACGACGCGGCTCTAGCGTTTCGCCTCCTCCACGCATTCGTGGCACGTGTCAATCGCGACTGTCCATCTCCCCGAAGCCCCCACTAAGAGGCAGCCCAGCAGCTACCCTGCTCAGCTATCCCTGGCTGGTAGCTTCCCTACCCCATAACACCAGAGATCGAAGCCCTCATGAAGAGGCAGCCCAGCAGCTACCCTGTTCGGCTATCCCTGGCTGGTAGCTTCCCTACCCCGCAATGCCAGGGATCTAAGCCCTCAAAAAGAGGCAACCGAGCAGCCTCACTGCTTAGTTCATCCTTGGCAGGTCTCCCACGGCCCCTCCAGCGCTAAGAATCGAAGCCCTCACGAAGAGGCAGCCCAACAGCTACCCTGCTCGGCTATCCCTGGCTGGTAGCTTCCCTACCCCACAACTACAGGGATCAGAGCCCTCGCAAGAGGCACCGGGCAGCAACCCTGCTCGGCCATCCTTAAGGACAAAAAGCCCTCGCCAAGAGGCACTGGGCAGCAACCCTGCTCGGCCATCCTTAGTAGACCACTTACGGCCCCTCCCGCGCTAAGGATGAAAAGTCATCGAAAGAGGCAACCGGGCCGGCCCTTGCTTGGTCATCTCTGGCTGGTAGCTCCCTACCCCAACAAACCAGGGATCAAAACCCTCGCCAAGAGATAACCGGGCCCGCCCTTGCTCGGTTATCCCTGGCTGGTAGCTCCCTATCAAACCAGGGATCAAAGCCCTCGCCAAGAGGCACAGAGAAGTAACCCTGCTCGGCCCGTCCTTAAGGATCAAAGCCCTCGCCAAGAGGCACCGAGCAGCTGCCCTGCTCGGCCATCCTTAGTAGGCCACTAACGGCCCCTCCCGCGCTAAGGATCAAAGCCCTCGCCAAGAGGCACCGAGCAGCTACCCTGCTCGGCCTCATCCATAGTAGGCCACTCGCGGCCCCTCACGCGCTAAGGATCAAAGCCCTCGCAAGAGGCAACCGGGCCCGCCCTTGCTCGGTTATCCCTGGCTGGTAGCTCCCTACCCCAACAAACCAGTGATCAAAGTCCTCAAAGAGGCAACCAGACCCGCCTTTGTTCGGTTATCCCTGGCTGGTAGCTCCCTACCCCAACAAACCAGGGATCAAAGCCCTCGCCAAGAGGCCCCGGGCAGCTACCCTGCTCGGCCATCCTTAGTAGGCCACTTACAGCCCCTCCCGCGCTAAGGATCAAAGCCCTTGCAAGAGGCAACCGGGTCCGCCCTTGCTCGATTATCCCTGGCTGGTAGCTCCCTACCCCAACAAACCAGGGATCAAAGCCCTCGCCAAGAGGCCCCGGGCAGCTACCCTGCTCGACCATCCTTAGTAGGCCACTTACGACCCCTTCCACGCTAAGGATCAAAGCCCTCGCAAGAGGCAACCGGGCCCGCCCTTGTTCGATTATCCCTGGCTGGTAGCTCCCTACCCCAACAAATCAGGGATAAAAGCCCTCGCCAAGAGGCCCCGGGCAGCTACCTTGCTCGGCCATTCTTAGTAGGCCACTTACGGCCCCTCCCGCGCTAAGAATCAAAGCCCTCGCAAGAAACAACCGGGCCCGTCCTTGCTCGGTTATCCCTGGATGGTAGCTCCCTACCCCAACAAACCAGGGATCAAATCCCTCGCCAAGAAGCACCGAGCAGCTACCCTGCTCGGCACCATCCTTAGTTAGCCAGTTACGGCCCCTCCAACAACTAAGGATCAATCCCTCGCCATGAGGCACCGAGCAGCTACCCTGCTCGGCGCCATCCTTAGTAGGCCACTCACAGCTCCTCCAACAACTAAGGAACATGAACTCAACAAGAGGCATCCGGTCTATCAACGACTTAGCGATCTCCACTTCGACTTCGGGGCCATAGAGATACCATCTTCCTGCCGGTCCTCGCACACTCGGCAAGTGATCAGATTCAAGTCGACGAGTAATCGCTAGACGAGGAACATGCCAAACATAAAAGCAGTACTGTGCGAATACAATTGTCTACCAACAAAAGGAAGTACAAGCACAAACACTACTGCGAAAACAAAAATCTTTATTCACAAAGTCAAAGCTTTTACAAGGGTACTGTGGGCTCCCCAGCCTTACAAAATTGCCCGAAGGCCTATAAATTACCCGAGGCAACAAAAAGAAGAAAAAACATGAAGATAAGGGGCTTCAGGCTTCAGAGCCGGGCGCAACCTCAGGAAGCCCAACGCCCACCATAGGGGCCTCGGCGTCGCCCTCGTCGTGTATCTCCCCGGGGCCATCCTCCTGCTCGTCATCCTCTCGGGGATATTCGGCTCGGAGCTCTTCGCCAGCGAACTCCGGCATCCGAGCCTTGACGGTGTCGAGGGCCTCGTGCCAGATGGTGGTGGTGGCCGAAGCTAGGACGGTGTAGAACTGTTCCAGCTTCTGAAAGTTCTCCACCGCCTTCGCCGCTTTGAGGTTGGCTCGCTTCGCCGCCTCTCCCGCAGCCTCCAACTCCTTCCGGAGGGTGCTCACGGACTTCCTCATGGTGCCGAAGAGTACCCTGGAGTCCCGAAGCTCGGCCTCGGCGGCCTCACGGAACCTGGCAACCTCCAGCTTCGAGGCCGCCACCTCCTGCTTCGCGACCGCCGCCTCCTGCCTCGCGGCTGCCACCTTGCCCTCAAGGGCAGCGCCCCTCGCCATCGCCGCCTCCAGCTCCCGCTTCGAGCTCTCCCCCAGCGAGGAGAGCTCGCCCGCGGCTTGCATCGCCGGGGCTATCCCCTCCTCCTCCATACGGGTGACGATACGACGTGCTGGATGACCTGAAGAAATCAGAGGAGGGTTAGAAAGAAAAAGGGGCACCAAATCTCACAAGCGATGAGACGATGTATGAGCACTTACCTGCACGACCTCTTGGGCGATGGACGCCATTTGTGCCTTCAGCGTCCCCCCATGGATTTAGCCCCCGGCCGACCTCTCCATGTCATGCAGCAAGCTATCAGCGACGGAGAGCCCCGAGGACACCTCAAAGCGGAGCTCCCCCTCGTCCATCAAGATCGGAGAGACCGGGGTCTGTGGAACTGTTCGGAGGAACCTCTTGAGAGACAACGGCGGGGAGCTCGTCTCCACCTCCGAAGCTTGGGCATCCTTTCCAGGAGCCCTTTTTCTGCTCGGCGCCTAGCTGGACTCCGGGGCGCGACCCACACTCGAGCGCTGGGGCGGGACGGTTGCGGGGGGAGCCGGGACCGACGTCTGACGAGAAGAGCTGGCCCCTCGAGCCTTTGACCCTTTCTTCGGCTTGCGCATGGCTGCTCGGAGGAGGTCCACGTCCATGGTTTCTGCACAAGACAAGATATAATGGAATCGGCGACGCAAACAGAAACAGAAACAAACACAAGCCTAACTTACCGACGAACTGGGCGGGGCTGAGCCTGGCCCAACTAAGGGCCCGCTCAGAAAGCAGCACGTCGGCCCGGAGGATAGGCTCCTATTCCGCCACCCTCACCACGTCGGGGTCATTGGACGGATCTCTCTTCCAGCACCTATCCCTAGACCACTGGATGGGTACGGGCCAGTCCTCACCCTCTGGCGGCCCGACGAAGAAAAACTTCTTCTTCCAATCATGGATAGAAGAAGGCAAGACGACAACTCCTGACCTGGCTACGCTCTCCCGTTGCTTCCTAAAGGAGAGGTAAACCCACATTGGGTCGCCCGCGCGAGTTCCGGGGTGACTTTTGTAAACGAGAGAGGAGGCAAGGATAGACAGACTAAAAGGGATCATCTGCAGCTTCATCCGGACCAGGACCCAAGGAGAATCCTCCAGGAGTTCGGCACTAGCTGGTCCGAGGCTAACCCAAAGTAATTTAACGCAGCTACAACCTCGGGAGAAAAAGGCAGGCGCATTCCGGCCCAAAGGGCTTCCAGGTACTAGGCGATCTCTCTACCCTCACCTGATCTGCCCTCTCTCCTTCTTCGGCCAATCGTAGCGTGTAGTCAGAAGGAATATGGAAACGAGCCTGAGTGGTGACAAGCTCGTCCTCATATCTCACTGAGGACGACGCACTAGGAGCGTCCGCCACCACCACTCCGGGAACCGCCCTACACGCGCGCCCGCGGGAAGAGGATTTGACCCCAACTTCTCGGAGAGGCTCTAACCCAGGAGAAGAATCTTTAGAATCTACCCCTACGACATCTACAGACTCCTCAAAGAAAGACATCTAACCTGATGGGAAGAAGTCCTCGAGAAAAGAAAACGTAAGATCCGACCTAAAAGGAGAGTGCCGAGCAAATAAGACTCAGAACGAGAAAAATGTGAAGAGAGAGAGAGAGATCCTGAATCAGGCCTCCTCCCTATTTATGCTACTGGCGTCCTTATCCAGAGGCGACGGTCGACTCCCGCCAAAATGATTCAGTGCACTCGACGGCCACGATCGCCCCACCTGTCGCAAGCGCATTGGCGGCGTCCCATTGGACGCTAGAAGCCTGCGGCACATCACATCAGCCAACCGGCACCCGACATGTGGTCTATCGCTTCAGCAAAAGTGCACACGATCCGGCGCACCCTCTTTAATGCAAAGGATCTCGCCCTGATTCGCTGGCCTCATCCAGAAAAGACAACCAATTGCCCAGAGACACGCCCGACGATAACTTCGGAAATGAGCTCACCTCGGGTGATCCGGCAAACCACTCTCGACCCGACCCGTCAGCTGGTTGGGACGAGAGTGGGGGGCTAATGATGATGCTCGATATCGGCGATCTCCTAGATCAGGACACGTGGCAGATGACGTGTCCCAGGGCTCACAAGAAAAGACCTACAGTGGCCGACCAGACCACTCCTGTGGCCGTCCTACAAGCAAACACTGGCCCACCTCTGAGCCCTCAGCACAATTGGCCTCCTCGACCTTACAGCTCGTCTCCGAGCTATCACAGGCCCGAGCCTCCTCGGCCCTCTCAGCTCGCCTCCGGGCTCGAGCAGAACTAAGATACCTCGGCTCTCCCGCTCCTCCGTGGGCTCTCCCGCCGAGGTCATCTTCCTCGGTCTCATCGACCGACCAACAACACCGCTTGTAGGCGAAACCGCCATCCCGCGAATCTCGCCATGCACGAGATCTCCGCCGGCCATATCCCACATTCCACGCCACCACGATCCCCCATTAACGAGCCTGTCTCGCCATTAATGGGAGGTTCCGCTCATCACGCGTGCGTGACGTCGGGAGCGTAACGGCCGGCGTGATTCTCATGCCTGCTTCGCCTGCTGCCACCGCTGTATAAACCCCTTCTTCAGACGGTTCAAGTAAGCCATTTTTACTCCACCAAGCCATTACTCTGCTCGGATCTCTAATCTAACTTGACCGTCGGAGGGTCCTCGATAGTACAACCACCCCGGGACTTCCTTGCAGGTAGCTCAGCAACCACAACCTCAAACCCATTGAGATCCATATGCTTCAGGAGCGGCAGCCTCCAGATCCAATCTCAGCCACCCATTGCCGCCATCAGCAGATCAACGGAAGGTAACATCTTGGCGCGATCCAGGCCGCGTCACATCATTTCCCATAAAAAATTTAAATGTTCATTTGTAATTCCAATAAGCTAAAAATAAAACCTCTTCTCTCCCCCACCTTCTCATGACATATTTTTTTTAAGAAACAAAGCCTACACGTCCATAACTGTAGTGTCCAGACTGTAAGTCCCATAGGGTCCAGAGGCTTTTTTATACATAGCTCCTAAACCCCACGGGACCTGCATTCTATACACTGCAGTTATAGGCCCACAATGTCCCTGCAGTCGCCTTATAGCCATTTTTTATATTTATCTCAAAAATATATTTTTTTATACCTAATCAAAGGGAAAAACTTTATTATACCTAAATAATAGAATATCATAATTCTCATCGCACATAAAATTGACATTGATAATGTTATTATAATTTTCAATGAATAACAGGTATGCCTTTAGTATACAACAAGGTCTGTTCTACGTGCATTGCACGTGCATACTAGTCTTCTTTTCACGGATTTCTTTTCTTGCTTGAACAGTTTGTCCCTCAGCCGTGAGCAGACAGCAAAAGCCAAAAGGTGCATCAATGTTCGAGCGGTGACAAGAACCCACCGCAAAAAAATCCAGATCAAAATTGAAGTTTTTTTCCCTTCAACTTTTCCCCTGTCAATATGTCTGCAACGATGCTGCGCAATTCAATTCTCCGCTCCCTTAGGGCTTCTTCGCTCCCTAAATTCCCGTCACCGCCGGTGATCTCTCGAGCCCCATTCTCTTCCTCCTCTTCGTCGTCGACTTCATCTTCAAGCGCTGCAGCTGCCGCATAGAGGAGGAGGACGACAACGAGGAGCGCATATATGTGAGGCCAGCTCTCGATTCGTCTCAAGCGAAGATCACAACGCTGTCGACTCTCCTTCATCCGAGGGTCGTTTTCTACGACGGCGTTTACCATCTCTTCCATGGAGGTGGTTTTTGATTCCTATTGCCTTTTCTTTGTTGTTTGTGATGACCCGATTGAGTTTTTTTTAATGACTGCATTATGTTTGATTTAATGCCCGTTACAATTTTTTCCCCCTTGTGGTTGTCTCTGAACTTGTGTTTTGTTGTTGATGATGCTCATTACTGAGAACTTCCCGGATCACGACACGTGGTAGATGACGTGTCCAAAGTATTACGAGAAAGGAGTAAGAAGGGTACATTGGAGCTATACCCGGGCCTTCGACCTGAGGATGTTCTCGACCTTCGATGACCTCCCAGAGCACTGGTATGCTCGTCTTACAAACAACCATTGGCTCAACTCCGACCCCTCCTGCACGCTGAGCTTCCTCAGCCCTCCCAGTTTGCCCCTGAGCTAACACAGAACCAAGCTTGCTCGGCCTCCCGCTCGCCTCCGAGCCTCCCGCCCAGCTTAGCTTCCTCGGTCTCGTCGACCGACCCAGAGCGCGGATCATCAGCGTCCCGGACATGGCCCTGTGAATCTCGCCATACGTGAAATATCCGCCGCCCCACGATCCCTCGTCCCACGCTATCGTGTTCCCCCGTTAACGGACGTATCTCGCTATTAATGGAGGATCCCTCCATTCGCGCAGGTGCGGCTCCAAAGGCGTAACGACCGGCGTAAATCTCGTGCCCGCCAACCCATGGCTGCCACTATATAAACCCCCTCTCAGACGACTCAAGTAAGGGAATTGTTATCCAATAGGCCGCTACTCTGTCCAAATATCTCGACTAACTTGATCATGGTCCACGGTGGTACAACCACCTCGGGACTCCTTGCAAGTAGCTCGGCTTCATTCCAAATCAAGCTCATTGAGATCCACACGCATCAAGAGGCAATCCTCAAATCCAATCTCAGCAATTCGTCAACGCTCGCAGCAGATCAATGAAAGACAACATCCGAAGGAGATCCAGACCTCCATCAGTTGACGCCGTTTGTGGGAATGTCGAAAATTCCGCTCAACGAAAGTTGATCTTCCGATCTTGAACTCATGGCGAGTGATCACCGCGACAATCCAAGCACTAGCCGCCATCCTCCCCACAATGGAGGCGCGGATGGACCCCCTCCTCTCCCGAACGCCATTCACGCACTGTCTGCATGAATAGATCTGCTCGCGTCCGTCGTGGATGTCCTTGTTCGTGTCCAAACGACGGGACAAGCTCCCCAAGTGGCCGCTCCCCACCTCGAAAGCGACACATAGGAAAAGAAGACATTGCCCGCGCCGGCACATCCGAGCACCGCCTCGCTATCTCCGGCGGCCACAGATCCCCGTGGCGACCAATTCGATGACCGGTGGGCACCTCACAGCTCGACGCCGAGGACTTATGAAAGAGCACCCCACCCTGAGGCCTATCGCGCTCCTGTCCCTCCCGAGGAGGCATCGGTCAGCTTGCCTGCTCCCAGGCATGACCGTCGCCCTCTCCTTCGACAGGTTCGCGCGGACGGGACTTACCACGGTAGCTCGAGGACGACCTCGCCAGGGGACCTGAGGAACCTCATTGAACGGAACAAGAACCGCGGTCAGGCGCAGGCCGCCAGTAGCAGGGGCCATAAATCTGAGTATGCCGGATCCTCGGGATACCACGACCGACTTGATACCCTCGAAAAGAAGATTGGGGGCATAAATCGGGAGAGTCGTCCTTCAAGCAACGGGGCTAGATATGCCGCCGACTCGCTTACAAGGCCCTTCACTGAAGAGCTGCTCGTTGTCTACGTCTCTTCCAGGAACAAGCCTCCAAAGACATCACTCTTCGACGGAAAGTCCGACCCGAAAGATCACTTGGACGTGTTCACGGTAGGGATGAGCTTCCAGGACAACTCCGACGCTGCACAATGCCGTGCATTTCCTGCCACTCCCATCCGCTCTGGACGAGACTGGTTTCGAGGACTCACGCCACGCTCCATCTCTGCTTTTGATGAGTTGGCCGCTCAATTCCTCGGTCATTTTGTCAGGAACAGGCGGCAGAAGCGGACCGTCGACCACCTCTTCACCATAAAGAGCGGGGACATGGAGTCTTTCAAGGGATACGTCACCCGCTTCTACAACTCTCTTCTTGAGGTCCAAGAGCACCGGGACGAAACAGTCATCACAGCCCTTAGGTTGGGTCTTAGGCACAAGGAGTGGCTTTGTTCCTTTGCATTAGCGCAACTTAAGACCATGACCGAGGTAAAAGCTTGTACTGAACGAGAAATCCAGCTCGAGTCCGAGGTGAACGCGAACCTACCTCGGACCGACCAGGCCGATCAAAAGAAGAGAGCCAGAGAAGAGAAAAAGAAGATTGACCGGCCAAAGCCGTACTCCCCTTAAGTTCCAGAAGTATACCCCACTCAACATCTCCTAGACAGAGCTGTTGGAGGAGGCGAAAGACGAGAGATTCTTCAAACTCCCCCGGTCAACAATAATGTGGCCAAACGGACACGAGGCCCCTATTGCGCTTTCCACGGGTCGCAGGGACACCCCACCGAAAACTGCAAACAACTCCGATATTACATTGAGGAGTTAATTCGCTCAGGGCACCTGGCAAAATACTTGCGGGAAAAGCGACAAGCAGACCGAGAGCAAGAGCAGCGTCCCCCTCCCGGCAAGTTGATGATCGGCCAAATCATGGTTGTATCAGCGGAGGGTGCGCCTGGAGCCGGCGAGATCCGACGCCTCCCGCCGGTCGAAGGGACAAGCAGCCAGCCCATGAAGAGGACCAAAGCAGCCGAGCCCATCACCTTTACCGATGAGGATCTCCACGGGATATCCTTGTCTCACAACGACCCCTGGTGATTACAGCGCGGGTCCATCGCTACGAGGTTCAAAGTATACTGGTCGACTCGGGGAGCTCGGCAGACATCCTCTTTTATGACTGCTTCTTACGTATGGGGCTTAGCCCGTCGGACCTGAGGCCGACCACCCACATCCTGTCGGGGTTTACTAACCACTCCATCCCGGCGGAAGAAATGGCCACCCTCCTATTTAACATCGGGGAGGCAGGCTGTACACGTACCGTGCCTGTGGAGTTCATCGTCGCCAGAATTCCATCGGCCTACAATATCCTCCTGAGACGCCCGACGCTAAACTCCCTCCGGACCCAGATATCGACCTACCACCTCACGATCAAGTTTCCACTTGACCAAGGCGGAATAGGCCGGGCCTACGGGAACCAGCAAATCGCAAAAATTTGCTTCACAGTGACATCTATGCCCGAGGAGCGAGGCGATCACCTTAAAGGCATGGAGGATTTCAGGGGGTCCTTAGATACTCGGGACGAGCAAAAAGAGATCCAAGGAGCCCCGGTGGAGCCGCTAACTGAGGCTCTCCTCATCGAAGGGGACAATGAACGAACCATCCAAATCGGGTCGCTCTTAACAGGGGGCCCGACGCGACGACCTTGTCCACTTCCTCAGGGGGAATCCGGACGTGTTCGCTTGGGCGCCGGCCGACATGCCTGGGATCGACCCGAAAGTGATCTCACATAAGCTCGGGGTCGACCCGACGGTCCGACCTGTCAGGCAGAAGAAACGAAGTTTCGTCCCGATCAAACAAAAGGTGATCGAGGACGAAGTGGACAGGTTACTCGCAACCAACTTCATTCGAAACGTGGCCTACTCAGAATGGCTGGCGAATGTGGTAATGGTTAAAAAGGCGAGCGGGAAGTGGTACATGTGCGTTGACTTCACCGGTCTCAACAAGGCCTGCCCGAAAGACAACAATCCTCTCTCTCGGATAGATCAGCTCGTCGACAGTTCGGTAGGCCACGAGCTGCTCAGCTTTATGGATGCTTTCTCCGGCTACAACCAGATTCGTATGAATCCTGCAGACGAAGAGCTCACCGCATTCACAACGGACCGGGGGTATACTGCTATAAAGTGATGCCCTTCGGCCTAAAAAAACGCCGGGGCTACGTCCCAACGCTTTGTCAACAGGATGTTTAAGCTTCAGATCGACTGGAACATAGAAGTTTACATCGACGACATGCTCGTCAAATCGACCTCGTCAGATCAACACACCAAAGATCTTGGCGAGACTTTCGATGTCCTCCACAAATACAAAATGAAGCTGAATCCCGCCAAATACGCGTTCAGAGTCACTAGTGAAAAGTTCCTCGGATTCATGGTTACCTACCGAGGGATCGAGGCTAACCCGGAGAAAATCAGCGCCATACTCAACATGGCCGCGCCAAAGACTAATGTTGAAATCATGCGGCTCACGGGGAGGGTAGCCGTCCTGAGTCGTTTCATGTCAAGATCCGGGGAAAAGTGCCTCCCATTCTTCAAAGCCCCGAGGAAGATCCCAAGGTTCAAATGGTCGGAGGAGTGTCAGATCGCTTTCGAACAATTGAAAACGCACCTGGCGACTCCCTCACTGCTCACCCGACCAGTTGAAGGAGACAAGCTATCGCTGTATCTGGCGGTGTCCGATCAAGCTGCAGGCTCGGTGCTCGTCCGAGAGGTCGAAGGAGTCAAGAGGCCGGTCTACTATGTAAGCCACATCTTTAAGGACACAGAAACAAGGTACCCGGCCATAGAGAAGATTGTCCTGGCGCTTATAGTGGTATCAAGGAAACTACGACACTACTTTCAGGCACACACCATCCTCGTTCTCATTGAACGCCCTTTAGGGGCTATTCTCGCCTCCCCCGATTCTTCTGGTCGTTTGGAGAAGTGGAGGTGGGAGTTGTCCCAATTCGACATCAAGTACCGCCCGAGACAGGCTATCAAGGCACATGTCTTGGCCGATTTTATCGTCGAATGCACTATCCCCAACAAAGAGGCAGTGTCCGTGCCGGCCCCCGGATCTCAACCTTCGATCGAAGAGGGGCCCGACTCCATTCCCGACTGGGTCTTTTACGTCAACGGGTCATCAACCGAGGAAGGCTGTGGTGCCGGCCTCATCATTCGGGGCCCGAACGAGGCAGAGATGGAATATTCCTTAAAGCTCGGGTTCAGAGCCTCAAACGATGCCGCGGAGTACGAGGCTTTGCTCGCTGGACTGTGAATCGCCTCTGGAGTGGAGCTGAAGAAGATCCGAATCTGCAGCGACTCCGCCCTGGTCGTAGGCCAGGTGACCGGCCGTTTCGAAGCACGGGAACCTCTGATGGTAAAATATTTGGCCGAGATAAGAAGATTACGGAAGGACTTCGACGAAGTTTAAGTGGAGCAGATTCCCCAACACCTAAACGCCCAGGCCGATGCCTCAAGCAAGCTAGCTTTCTCATATACGGCCAACAACAAGAGAAACATCCTCTTCGAGGTTTTGCCACGGCCAAGCGTGGAGGATAGAGCAACATCACTCCAAGTTTACACGGCCCGGGAAGAAGGCCGGGATTGGAGGCAGACCCTCGTGGAATTCCTGAAATAGGGTACGCTCTCCAAGGATCGAGGGGAGGCCCGCCGCCTCCGAGCCAAAGCCCGCCATTTCGTCTGGAGCAGAGGGAACCTCTATAAGAAATCCTTCACTCAACCCCTGCTTCGGTGCGTCGATCCCCACAAGGCCGATTACGTCCTCCGTGAGGTTCACGAAAGGGTCGGCGGAGCACATCAGAGGGCCCGCACCTTAGCCTAGAAGACACTCCTTCAGGGGTATTATTAGCCGACCATCTATTAGGATGCCCATAAACTCGTCAGAAAATGCAAGAGCTGCCAACTCCATGGCAGTATACCCCGCCTTCCGGCTACTGAGCTAACGGCCCTCAACTCGTCCTGGCCGTTTGCCCAGTGGGGGAATTGACATGATAGGCCAATTCTCTACAGGAACGGGTGGGTACAAATACATTCTCTTCGCGGTGGACTACTTTATGAAGTGGATCGAGGCCATCCCCATCAGGAAACCGGACGCCACAACGACCATCAAGTTCCTGCAGAACAACGTAATATACCGGTTCGGGATTCCGAGGAGTCTCATCACCGCCCATGGGACGAATTTCGATAACGAAAAAGTCAAAGGATTCAGCAGCGAATTCCATATACTGATGAAGTTCACCGCGATCGCGCACCCCCAGTGCAACGGGCAGGCCGAGGTCACTAACCGGGACGTCATTCGAGGTCTTCGAGCTCGCCTGGAGGGACGACAGGGTAGTTGGGTCTACGAGTTACCCTGGGTCTTATGGGCCTTGCGTACGTCAAAAAAGACCCCCACTAGAGAGACCCCCTTCAGCTTCTGCTACGGCACCGAGGCGATGGTCCCAGCAGAGATCGGGCTGCCCAATTACAGGGTCGAGCACTTCGAAGACGAAGCAAACACCTCGGCCCTCCGGACTAATTTGGACATCTTGTTGGAGAAGCGGGACCAGGCACAGATCATGGCTGCCGCCTACCAACAATAGACTGCCCGCTACTACAATACACGAGTCAAGCATCGCGCCTTTAAAACCGGAGATTTGGTCCTAAGGCGGAACAAGTTCGTTGATCAGGGCAAGTTGCACAAGTTTTCTCCGAAGTGGGACGGCCCCTTCCTCGTCTCCGAAGTCTTGCCCGGCGGGGCCTGTCGCCTACAAGACGCTGCGGATCGCAGATTTCCACGGCCTTATAACGCCGAAAAGCTCAAGTTGTACCTTTGAAAGTATATGTATGGATACATGTTTCTTCTTTTGACAAAGCGATATCAATTTTTTTTAAGTTTCTTAATAATAAGAAGGAACTTCCCCTATGTGTTTCTCTCTTCCTCGGCTCAAAGCTCACGGATTTCGTTTCGCAAAAATACTTAAATGCACCCAGAAGACAAAAAGGAAACAATACATCACAAAAAGGAGAACTTTATTTATCAAAAGGTATTGTGGCCTCCTCAGCCATACATAAAAATTGAAATTACAAAAGAGAGGGAACAGGGTCAAGGAAGCACTGCTGCTGATACTCTCTGGAGATCTCCGCCAGACGAGCCCTTGCCTCTTCAGCCCGCTCCCGCTGATACTGACCACGATCTCGGGATGCCACGGAAACGCCGGGCCCTCCATCTGCCGATCCCTGACTCGCGATCTGTCTTTTTTTGAAGCACTCCAAAATAAGGTCCAAAGATCGGTTGTGCCTGCTTTTCGAGATGAGGCCAAGCACATAGATCGTATGCGTCTTGTCAAGCGTCTCGTCCAGCAACTCTTCGGAGAGAGGGTTGTACAACACCGGGGACCTCCTCCTGATTGTGTACATCAGCAATTGGAGGAGGGCCGACCGACGAAGAAGGAGACGGCCGATGTGGTCCTTTATGCGCTGGACCACTCCTCGGTACCTCTTCTCGGAAACGGACTGGTCATATAGATAGATGTCATCGGGAGTAATGATCTCTTCGATCGCATAGATACGCCCGACCATCTCGAAAAAGCAATATTGAAAAGTTGGCATCTTCTTATCTATTTATAGCCTCCACAGAATCCCCAAGAGCCCGAATTTGCGTGCGCATGGGCGCGAATCCTAAGATTCGCTCAATTCTTCTAATACTGTACTATCACGTGGCGGGTATCCTGTATTTCTCGGCGAATCGAAGTCGGAACGACGCGGATCTTGGAACGCCTCGCCTCACATATGCGTTTCTGCCGCGTGCCGCCCGCGACGGCCACTCTTCTAGGTGTTCACACATCTAGGAAGGCCAGGCAAAACCGAGCAGTTTCCCTGCTCGGTCCATCCTTGGCTGGTAGTTTACTACCCACCAGCGCCAAGAATCGAAGCCTTCATCAAAAGGCCACCGAGCAGCTTCCCTACTCGATCCATCCTTAGCGGGTAGTTTACCACCCACCGACGCCCAGGATCGAAGCCCTCATCAAGAGGCCACCGAGCAGCTTCCCTGCTCGGTCCATCCTTAGTGGGTAACTCCTTACCCGTCTACGCCAAGGATCGAAGCCCTCGTCAAGAGGCCGCCGAGCAGCTTCCCGGCTCGGTCCATCCTTGATGGGTAGTTTACTACCTTCCGACGCCAAGGATCAAAGCCCTCATCAAGAGGCCACCGAGCAGCTTTCTTGCTCGGTCCATCCTTGGCTGGTAGTTTACTACCCACCGACACCAAGGATCGAAGCCCTCGTTAAGAGGCCACCGAGAAGCTTCCCTGCTCGGTCCATCCTTGGCTGGTAGTTTACTATCCACCGATGCCAAGGATCGAAGCCCTCATCAAGAGGCCACCGAGCAGCTTCCCTGCTCGGTCCATTCTTGGCTGGTAGTTTACTACCCACCAACGCCAAGGATCGAAGCCCTCATCAGGAGGCCACCGAGCATATTCCCTGCTCGGTTCATCCTTGGCTGGTAGTTTATTACCCACCGACGCCAAGGATCGAAGCCCTCGTCAAGAGGCCGCCGAGCAGCTTCCCTGGTCGGTCCATCCTTAGTGGGCAACTCCTTACCCGTCTACGCTAAGAATCGAAGCCTTCGTCAAGAAGCCGCCGAACAGCTTCCCTGCTCGGTCCATCCTTAGTGGGTAATTTCTTACCCATCTACGCGAAGGATCGAAGCCCTCATCAAGAGGCCACCGAGCAGCTTCCCTGCTCGGTCCTTCCTTAGTGGGTAATTTCTTACCCATCTACAGTAAGGATTGAAGCCTTCGTCAAGAGGCCGCCGAGCAGCTTCCCTGCTCGGTCCATCCTTGGCTTGTAGTTTACTACCCACCAACGCCAAGGATTGAAGCCCTCATCAAGAGGTCACCGAGCAGCTTCCCTGCTCGGTCCATCCTTATTGGGTAACTCCTTATCCGTCTACGCTAAGGATCGAAGCCCTCGTCAAGAAGCCGCCGAGCAACTTCCCTGCTCGGTCCATCCTTGGCCGGTAGTTTATAACTCACCGACGCCAAGGATCGAAGCCCTTATCAAGAGGCCACCGAACAGCTTCCCTGCTCGGTCCATCCTTAGTGGGTAATTTCTTACCTATCTACGCTAAGGATCGAAGACCTCGTCAAGAGGCCATCGAGCGGCTTCCCTGCTCGGTCCATCCTTAGTGGGTAATTTCTTACCCATCTACGCTAAGGATCGAAGCCCTCGTCAAAAGGCCACCGAGCAACTTCCCTGCTCGGTCCATCCTTGACTGGGAGTTTACTACCCACCGACGCTAAAGATCGAAGCCCTCGTCAAGAGGCAACCGGGCAGCTTCTCTGCTCGGTCCATCCTTGGCTAGTAGTTTACTACCTACCGACGCCAAGGATCGAAGCCCTCATCAAGAGGCCACCGAGCAGATTCCCTGCTCGGTTCATCCTTGGCTTGTAGTTTACTACCCATCGACGTCAAGGATTGAAGCCCTCGTCAAGAGGCCACCGAGCAGCTTCCCTGCTCGGTCCATCCTTGGCTGGTAGTTTACTACCCACCGACGCCAAGGATCGAGGCCCTCATCAAGAGGCCACCGAGCAGTTTCCCTGCTCGGTCCATCCTTAGTGGGTAATTTCTTACCCATCTACGTTAAGGATCGAAGCTCTCGTCAAGAGGCCACCGAGCAGCTTCCCTGCTCGGTCCATCCTTGGCTGGTAGTTTACTACCCACCAATGCCAAGGATCGAAGCCCTCATCAAGAGGCCACCGAGTAGCTTCCCTGCTTGGTCCATCCTTAGTAGTTAACTTCTTACCTATCTGTGCTAAGGATCTAAACCCTCCCAAGAGGTCACCGAGCAGTTTCCCTGCTCGGTCTATCCCTAGTGGGTAACCCCCTACCCACCTACACTGAGGGTCGAAAGCCCTCAACCTCGTCTACGCCGACCTATCTTCAGAGAGATGGTCGCCAATCCAACTCGAGGAAATGGGCGAGTCTATACCTTTCTATTCGAAGGTACCAACCAACATACCTTCAACGTACGATCGCCACCTCGACTTCGGGGCCATAACGACGCGGTCATTGTACACTGACAAATAATTGGGTTTAACTCGACGCGCGATCGCCAACTAAAGGATCGGTCACCGACCTAACGCTCATCAGGCGAGCAAAATGAAGACATTGTTGCAAAATGGAAACATTGCCACAAAATTTTTTGCATAGGGCTTTATTTACAACTCGGAAACCTTTATAAAGCTATATTGGACTCCCCAGCCTTACAAAATCGCCCGAAAGCTTACAAAATTCCAAAACAAGAAAAAAAAGGAAGGCAGGGAGACTTGGGGCAGGGGAGGACCTCGACATGCTCCGCGGCAGCGTCGGGAGCCGGGGCGGCGGCTTGAAGGTCGACGCCCACATCAGGAGCTTCGGCACTGGGAGCCGGGGCGACCGACTTCTCTCCAACGCTCCCACCAGGAGCCTTCCCCCGGCGACGCTTCAGGCGGCATCCCCCTGCACCTCACCTTCGAGGGGGTACTGGAGCTGGAGCTCATCGTCGGGAAACTCCGGCATCAGCGTCTTAACGGCGTCGAAGGCATCATGTCAGACGAGGGCCAAGGCTTCGGCGAGGTCGGCATAGAATTGATCCGACGTCTTGTAGCTCACCACCGCCTTCGCAGCCCGGAGGATGGTGCGCCCCATCCCATCCTTCAGCGCCTCGTTTTCTCTTTTTAGGGTGTCCCGCGTTTTCTTCAGAGTGGTGGCGAGCACCCTGGCATCCTCCAACTTGTCCTCAACGACCTTGTTGGACTCCATCATGGCTCGGATGGTCTCTCGGCAGTTGGCGTTCACCCCTTCCTCGGCAGCCACCCGGTCTTTGAGGCCAGCGATCCTCTCCCTCGCCTGACGCAGCTCCTGGCTCAGGCTTTTCTCCCGTGAGGAAGACTCGTCCGCTAGCTGCAGCGTCGGGGCTATTTTCTCTTGCTCCATGTTGGCGACGAGGGCGCAGTGCTGGAGGATATGAGGAAAACGAAAGGAAGGGTTAAAAAGGTATACGATCCTGCAAACCAAAGGGCTTAATGAAAACCCGAACGGAAGGCGGACACTAATCTGCACGGCCTCCTGAGTTATGGCCGTGATTTGGGCCTTGAGGCTCCCCACGGGATTCTTCCCCCAGCCAACCGCTCCATCTCGGAGAGCAAGCTATCGGCGACAGAAAGCCCCGAGGGCTCCTCGTAGCGAAGATCCCCCTCCTGCACGAATATCGGAGAAGACGGGGCTCGGGACACCATCCTTTTGCGCCGCTTGAGGGGCCTACGGTAGGGTCGACTTCATCCGCCACCTCCACAACCCGGGGCTCCTGCTCCCGAGCATATTTGCGGCTCTCCCCGTGGCTGGTCTCCAGAGCCCGGGGAGTAGCCGAAGCGGCCGCCGACGGGGCCGGGCTCGCAACAGAGCATGACAGGCCGGCGCCTCCGGCCTTCCTCCCTTCTCGGCCATGGCTGCCAGAATTTAGATCGGTCCATCGGTTCTGCAAAACAAGCAGAAACACAAAGAGGGGGTTAGCAATGCCAGAAAGAATGGAAGAATACATAAGTCTAAATAGGTTGCCTAAGCTCCTAACTTACCCACAAACTGAGCGGGGCTGAGCTCGGCCCAACTGAGGGCCTGCTCGGACAACAACACGTCGGCCTGATGGACGGGCTCCCATGTCGACACCGCCATCGCATCGAGATCGGACGACCGCCTCACCCGCGGGCAGTTGGCATGTGCCACTGGACAGGCACAGGCCAATCCTCACCCTCGGGTGGCCCGACAAACAAGAATTCCTTCCATTCATGAATGGAAGAAGGTACTGCTACGACCCCCGACCCGGTCGTCCTTCCTCTGTGTTTTCTATAAAAACGTATACCCAGCTAGGCTCGTCCCAACGAGTGCCAGGGTGATTTTTGTAGCAGAGAGAGGAAAGGAGAAGGTTCAGGCTGAAAGGGATCTCCTGCAGTCTCAACCGGACCAGGAACCCGGGAAGAATCCTCCATGAGTTCGGTACTAGCTGGCCCGAGGCTGATTGGAAGAAACGTAGCGCCACTCACCTCGGGGGAGAAGGGTAGACGCATTCCGGCCCAAAAGGCTTCCAAGTACAAGGCGATCTTCTTGTTCCGTACCTGATCTGCCCTCTCTCCCTTCCCGGCCAAGCGAAGCGAGTAGCCGGGGGGAATGTGGAAGCAAGCCCGGATTGTGATGAGCTCGTCCACATGCCTCAGGAGGGAAGGCGCGTCACAGACACTTCTACGCGCTTTAGGGACCGTCCCCGCTGCGCGATCCCGGGTGGCAGGACTAACCTTAGCTTCCTGGGGGATTCCGACTAGGACGAGGAAGAGGAAGAAGCAGAGGAAGAAGCGGCAGAAGATTCCTTAGACTTTACCTCTACTACCTCAATAGACTCCCCTGAGGAAGACATCTAAGCTGAGCAAAGGAAGGAGACGTCCGAGGGAAGAACACAAGAAATCCGACCTAAAGGGAAGAGCGCCGAGCTAACACACACAGCGATGAGGAAATTATAGCGAAGTGTGGACCTTGGAGGGTTCCACCTCTATTTAAAACATTCGGCAAGCGCATCCAACGGTGCCGATCGATTCCCGCCAAAACAGACGCTTCGCGTTCGACGGCCATCAACTTTCCACGTGTCACAAGAGCATTGGATGCATCCTTTCAAGCGCCAAGGGCACCGGCGGCCCGTCACGTCAGCCAACCAGCGCCGGACGTGTGGCCTGGCGCCTCAACGAACGTACGATCGAATCAGCGCTTTCTCTTTAATGCACGATCTCTTCTTTGATCCGCTGACGTCTTCAAAAAATACGACTAATTGCCCGGGAATCCGCACCGATGATGTCTTCAAATAAGAACTTAGCCCGGGTGACCGATCAGACCACTCTCGACCCGACCCATAAATAGGTCGGGACGAGAGTGGAGAGCTAATGATGATGCTCGATACTGAGAACTTCTCAGATCACAACACGTGGTAGATGACGTGTCCCAAGGCTTACAAGAAGGGTACATTGGAGCTATACCCCGAGCCTTCGACCCGAGGATGTTCTCGACCTTCGATGACCTCCCAGAGCACTCCTATGCTTGTTCTACAAACAACCATTGGCTCACCTCCAAGCCCTCCTGCACGCTGAGTTTCCTCAGCCCTCCCAGCTCACCCTCGAGCTTTCGTAGAACCAAACTTGCTCGGCCTCCCGCTTGCCACCGAGCCTCCCGCCGAGCTCAGCTTCCTCGGTCTCGTCGATCGACCCAAGAGCGCGGATCATCAGCGTTCCGGACATGGCCCCGTGAATCTCGCCATACGCGAGATATCCGCCGCCCCACGATCCCGCGTCCCACGCCATCGTGTTCCCCGTTAACGGGCATATCTCGCCATTAATAGAAGATCCCGCCATTCGCACAGGTGCGGCTCGAAGGGCGTAACGGCCAGCGTAAATCTCGCGCCCGTCAGCCCATGGCTGCCACTATATAAACCCCCTCTCAGACGACTCAGGTAAGGGAATTATTATCCAATAGACCGCTTACTCTACCCAAATACCCCGACTGACTTGATCGTCAGAGGGTCCACGGTGATACAACCATCCCGGAACTTCCTTGCAGGTAGCTCGGTTTCATTCCAAATCAAGCTCACTAAGATCCATACGCATCAAGAGGCAACCCTCAAATCCAATATCAGCCATTCGTCAACGCTCGCAGCAGATCAACAGAAAACAACATCTGAAGGAGATCCAGACCTCCATCAGTTGTATAATAGTTTTTGCTAAGAATGTTCAAATCAAGGGTTCTCATTAGGACGACGACTCGGTGATGGAACTTTGCAAGCCCCTGTTTAGGAATGGAGTTAAATTTCTTAACGCCCAAATTCTAACCATGTCATGCCTAGCTTTCATTTTTGGAGTTTAGAAAATTCTAAACTCCAACTGAACCAAACCTTTCTAAACTCTAAATAGTATGAATGAAACACTCATTTTTGTGTTTATGTAGCTCCAACAACATTTTGGAGTTTAGATTACTCTAAAGCCAAACGCCCCATTCAAAGTTAAACTTTTATGGGAGTTAGGTCTTTGCAAACTAGAGTTTGCATAGGCCTCCACTTGAATATAAAATCCAACTATCCTAACTCCATATCCAGACGAGGCATCAATTTTTTTTTATAAATTTTTTGTGGTCTTTCTTCATGGCCAAACCCCATTTTGATGGGAAAAGCCTTAGCTAATGAGGAGAAATATTTTCACCACCACCAACAGTACAACTTTATTACAAACTGTTTGAGTCAAGTGCATATTACTTTTGTCCCGCTCAACTCTTGTTGTCAATCTCGTTGAAGTGATCGAATCCGTTCATGTTCAAATTAAGCCTACCTTTAGCCCTCGGTTCTCCATTAATATTACAACAACAACCAAGCCTTTTATCCCAAGCATATGGGGTAGGCTACATGAACCAACATGAGAATCATGCCGGGTCCAGCACATGAATCCTCCGCCTCCACTCACTCCTATCGAACAATATACTTTCATTGAGGCCTTTGGCAACCATATATTTTCGTATCACCTACATCCATATTTTCTTTGGTGTCCCTTTCGCCCATTTGACATTACCTATATCGAGAGTATCCATTCGACGAACCGGTGATTCCATAGGTCTGCGTCGCACATGGCCAAACCATTTTAGCCGGTTTTCCCGTATTTTCTCCTCCACAAGTGTTACACCAACTTTTGCACGAATATCTTTATTTCACACCTTATCTTTTATAGTGTTACCACACATTCAACGAAGTATGCACATCTCCGCTACGTGTATCTTCTGTGTATGATGTTTCTTGGGAGCCCAATATTTTGTACCATATAATAAGGTAGGCCGAATAGCGCTCCGATAAAACTTTTTTTTCAATCTTAATGGAAAGTTGCGATCGTACAAAATCTCTGTTGCACTCCTCCGTTTTAACCAACCAGCTTGGATCTTTTGATTGACATCGCTATCGATCTCCCCATCCTTTTGGATGATGGAACCTAGATATCTAAACTGATCACTCGGTGATATCTCTTGCCCATCCAGTGTTATACCACTGTGGTCTCGACTTCTCTGTTTGCTAAATTTGCAGTGCATATATGCTGTCTTGGATCTGCTCAATCTGAACCCTCGAGATTCCAACGTTTGCCTCCATAACTCCAATTTGGTAGTAATCCATGCTTTCGTCTTATTTACTAGAATAATATCATCAGCGAATAGCATACACCAAGATATCTCATCTTGGATGGTTCTAGTAAACTCATCTATCACGATAGTAAACATGAATGGACTTAAAGCAAATCCTTGATGTAAGCAATTGTAATCGGAAAATCACTCATTAGGCCACCACAAGTTTTGACATTTGCCACTACCCCATCATACATGTTCTTGATAATGTCAATATACTTAACTGGGACCCTTTCTTCATCATTGTTCCCCTATAATACCTCTCTAGGTACCTTATTGTACGCTTTCTCTAAGTCAATAAATATCATATGCAAATCTCATTTCCTCTCTTGAAAACGCTCGACAAGTTGACGAAGAAAATGAATAGCTTCTGTCGTCGATCGTCCAGGCATGAACCCAAACTGGTTCTCTATTATCCTGACATCCTTGCTTAGCCCGTGTTCAATCATTCTCTCCCAAAACTTTATGGTGTGACACATAAGTTTTATTCCACGGTAGTTTGAGCAAGTTTGAATGTCACCTTTGTTCTTGTGGATAGATGCAAAGCTTCTTTTCCTCCACTCATTAGGTATCTTTTTGGTCTGCCAAATTTTATTAAACAGATTTGTCAGCCATTTAACGCCCATCTCTCCTAAGAATCTCTAAATCTCGATAGGAATCCCGTCTGGACCAACCGCTTTTCTTAATTTCATTCTCTTCAAAGCCTTTTTAACCTCAGGTGCTCTTATTTTACGCATGAAATCACGGTTTATATCTTGAGATTGAATGACAAGTCCATCCAAATTCTTAGTAAAGCTCTCATTGAACAATTTGTCAAAATAATCTCCACACCTTTTCTTGATATCCTTGTCTCAAACTAAAACCTTCATATCTTAATCTTTGTCACATTTTACTGCACATAAATCTCTGGTCTTCTTTTCCCACATCAGAGCAATCTTGTATATGTCATTTTCAGCTTTCTTAGTGTCCAATTTCTCGTAAACCTTCTTATAGACATTGGTTTTAGTTTCCCGAACAGCTTTCTTAACTTCTTTTTAGCCATTTTATACTTCTCAAATCTCTCCGCATCTGTTTTTTTTCAAATTTTTATAAGAATCTCTCTTAATTTTAATAGCAGCTTTTATTTTTTCGTTCCACCATGATGTGCCCTTAGATGGTAGAGCACCACCTTTTGACCCACCAAGTAGATCTCTAGCTACTCTCTTTATACAACTAGCCATTTTGTTCCATATTGTGTCTGAATCATTTTCAGACTGTCAATCCACCTCTTGAAGTACACGATCGGTTCTCCATTAATTTTGTCTCCTAAATCCATAAATTGGTTCTTCCTCATTTCAACCTCTATATGAGATACCTCTAACTTGCGGAGATGTATTGATATGTTATTCTATGTACTAGAATATGCCTACTCGTCCGTATCAAGTTATCAACATTCTTATTTAGCTACTCTCTTTTTTGGACACTCTTTTTATTAATTGTTAGATTCAGTGTTCTAACCTATAAAGTAATGATATCATTAAACCATGTTTTAAAATTTTCCTTCATCTTCGTTAGTAGGCTATTATATGTATTAATATATTATTACTTATCCTTATAATTTTCATGAATGGATGATAACATTACCCTGATTTGGTTTTTGTGGTGCGGCTTCTTTGGTGACGGCCATGGTTATTTCCTCAATGCAGCTCGTGGGATTGCTCGACTTTTCCTTACATTAAATGGTTGAAAGTAGACTTCGACTTTTTAGTGGGCTTGGTGTGCTTCTGGTTTGATTCACGCCTGTGAATTTTTTTCAATGAGATTTGTGATTGAAGTACTATACGTATATTATGCTATATATTTTGGTGTATCATAGTTTCAGGATTATCTTATTTAAACTAATTTAAAAAATAGAATACAAAGTAGCTTGTTTGGGTATCATTGTTTCAGTGACAGACGCTCCCTTCTCCTATTTTTACAAAAATGGTTCTCGACGCTTTCTCTTTCTATTTTTATAAAAGGGTTCTCTATACTTATCAATTTGCTTTAGAAGAGAAATGCATGGGAATTACTTGAGTATGTTGATTAGATGAGTTCTATTTTAGGGGTCGTGTTGGGGTTTCTTTTTAAGTATTGGCGGATGCTAAATTTTTTAACATCATTTGATGCCTTATTTTCTCGTTTTAAAAAAACAATTAGTACGTTTCCAAAAATTCCATAGTTATCCATTTAATAAATAACTTTCCAGGTTTCCGATTGTATTCCCCCCCCCCCCCCACCCCTTCTTTATTTGATGTATTTCACAATAATGTGAAGTCAGTTTGGGTTGCTTCATTGCTTTGATGCAGTCTTCTCGTATTTGTCATATGTTCTTGATTAAATGTGTTTAATGCAAATTCCATCTTACGGTTTGTTAATTTTTCCCTGTTTTTAAATGTCTTATGATTAGCTGCAAACGTTCAATGCATCTACTTTTGGTTGGTCGAGACCGATCTTTTTTTTTTTTGGCTTAAAACTGCTGTCTTCTTTTGCTTGTTAATCTTAGTTGACTACAGATGCTGTTCATGTCCGCAATTACAGATAATGTCCATGTCCCCTTCGATGCTCTAACTGTCTCTTTTGTTGTCATATCAGATATCTGAATGAACTGAGCAAAAGAGTGTACATGCTTTCTTATTTTATTTATAAGCCTTTATTTCATGTATTATTTGTAGTGTGATATAGCCTAAGATACAAGTAATCCATCCAATTCATGGGATAATCTCTATTCAAGATGCTTTCATGCTTTCATTTTCGCTTTACAATGCCTTCTACTAAGATCATTTTATAACAATTCACCCACAAAGACCATCTCAAAAATCACTTAATTGAAATTGTTTTTTCCCCTGCTTTTAACATAACTGATTTAGGTTCCAATTTGTTGTGTTCTAAGTCTCTCTAATATCAAACATGTGTAGGGGTGAAGTGGGTAATCAAAGTCGACAAGTATGCAAAGCTAAAGTTTTGTCGTCTCCAGTCGAAGGCTGCTGAACCTTACATGCAATTATGTGGCGTTGATTGTGAGGATATACTTAAACGTTCTCTCTTTATTGAAGGGCCTGAACCTTATTATGAAGGCTCCACAGGTTAGTTAACCGCATCTTTCCCTAAGATTGGAATTGGCATCTCGACTTTCCTTGGTGAAACTGCCGTGGTATTTCTGCCTCACTGAATGTACTTTTGTTAATTTAGCGATATCTAGCTCTTACGTTAAACAAAACAAAAATAATGAATATACAGTAACAATGCCTTGGCAAGGTCTAATGTTACTTAAACAGAACAAAAATCATGAATATAAATTAACAATGTCTGTTGCTAATTATTTTGAACCAGCTTATGGTGTTAAGTTTACATGTTTACTAGCAAGAGCTCCCGTAGTTCTTCAATATTTTGCTGAAAATCATGAAATTTTTAAAAATAATTTTTTTCTTCCACTTTTCAATATTCTCCACGATTATCACATAAATTGCAAAATTTTCAAAAATCTCAAAATTTTCAAATTTTCTTCCTATTTTCAATAGTAATGTTATATAGCACACGAAAATTATGAAATTTTAAAGATTCTCAAAATTTTCTTTTATCTTCGGTTTTGTAACATTCTACATGCTATATAGCACATAAAAATCGTGAACTTTATAAAAATTCAAAATTATTTATTTTCTTCAAATTTAGAATATTTTGCATGCTACCACACAAGCATCGTGTAATATTTTGTTTGGTATTAACTCAGAAAATCCCGAAATTTTTAAAAATCTCAAAAAAAAATTCCGTGCTCTTCGGTTTTTCAACTTTTTACTTGTCGCACATGAAAATCACGGCATCTTCAAACATCTCAAAGTTTTCTATTTTCTTCAAATTATCAATGTTTTGCATGCTACATATATAGCGCACGAAAAATCTTGAATTTTTTAGAAATCCATTTTTTTTGCTTTCTTTAAATTTCTAATAGTTTGCATGTTGTATAGCATGAAAAATGTTAATATTCCCGATTTATTCAGTTTTTCAATATTTTGCTTGCTAGTACATAAAGATCGCAAACTTTTCAAAAAGAAAAATAAAAAATTTCCATTTTCTTTCGCTTTTGAATAGTTTTCCCTTTACAGCACAAGAAAATCGCTAAATTTTAAAGAATCTAATTTTTTTTATTTTTGGTTTTACAGTTTTTTTTAACATATACACAATAATCGTTAAATTTTCAAAATTCTCGAATTTTATTTTGATTTCTTTGTTTTTAAAATTATCTTGTTTGCTATATAGATCATGAAAATTGTAATATTTTCAAAAATCCAAAAAAATTCTGTTTTCTTCTGTTTTTAAAATACTTTCCATAATATAATATATAAAAATCTCAAAATTTTAAAAATCTCAAAAATTTCTTTTATTATCATTTTGTAAAATATTTTGCATGATATAACACATAAAATTCGCAAAATTTTCAAAAAATCTAAAAAAAATTGTTTTCTTTTTTCATTATTTTTCATGTTATATAGCATACGAAAATCATGAAATTTCAAAAAATCCCAGAATTTTGTATTTTCTTCGATTTTCCAATATTTTACTTATACTTGTTTAGAGCTTCCGGCTATCAAAAAAACAAAAAGATATGTGAAGTAAAAAGAGGAAAGGGCCGCCGATTGCTATTAAGAATCAATGAGAACAAAGAATTCTGGTCCGAATGACGGAGACTTCGGATGACCAGGAACTCCGTGGAACACATGAAAATCACGAATGCTTTTGTTTTCCTCAAATTTCCTATATTTTCACATTGTAAATCGCGAAATTTTCAAAAATCACGAAAATCTTCCGTTTTCTTTGCTTCAATATTTTACTTGAATACGAAAATAAAAAAAGCTTCAAAGAACTCGAGACTCTTTTGTTTTATTCGGTTTTTCAATATTTTTCTGTTATAGCATACAAAAAGCGTGAAATTTTCTAATGTCTCGGTATTTTCTATTTTCCCCTGATTTTATATTTATATGCTACAGCACAAGAAAATCTCATAATTTTCAAAATTCTCAAAATTTTCTGTTCACTTCCAATTTTTCCAATATTATACATGTTATAACACACGAAAATAGCAAAATTTTCGGCAATCCCAGATTCTCTATTTCTTTCGAAACTTCAATTTCTTACGTGCTATAACACATGAAAATAACGAGTTTTTCAAATATGTCAATTTTCTTCTTTCTTTGGTTTTTCTATATATATTTTTTGCAATACCAAACGAAAATCATAAAATTTTTGAATGTAAGAAGTTTTTATTTTTTCGATTTTTCTATATTTTGCATGTTATAGCACACAAAAATCATGAAATTTTTCAATATTGTGCGAGTAAAATCTAATTAGTGGGAAAAATTGAAATAGATTTTAAGGAAATAAGCCAATTATAATTTTTCCACCATAAAAGCATAAATGTACATGGGATAAAAAAAAGTTATAAATATTGAGTGGGAAGATAAAAATAAATTCAATGACGCAAATATAGTAAGAGAATTAAATGGGGGCTTAAGAATAATTTTTTCACTAAAGTCCAAGCTAGACAAGGAGGGAATATTCACTCATATAGCTTTGTTTATCTTTATTATTATAACTAGAACTCATAGGGGTAGGACAAAAAGTCTCTCATTCTTTTCTTAAAATAATTCAAAAAAATGAGAAAAATCCTATATAGAACTCTAACCCGAGAGCATGCTAACTCATACCCTCAAGCTCATGAATTTACCATTTTACATTTTCACCATTCAAATGTAATAATAGTTGGCCAAAGTAGCTCTCACGCCCCGCTTCCCAAAATCCGGAATACGGAGAGCGACGAAGGCTAGCCGTGCTATCTACGGTAAGGAAAGATCCTTCCATAGTCACATAAGGCTGTCTAGATTAACATGTCAAAAATAAATCCAATACCAAAAGGAATAATACTGATAATCATGCTGCAATGAAACCACAAGGAATACTAAAAATGGGTCCACTAGATAATTGATGCAATTAAAGATCCAAAACAAAAGATTCGGAAATAAAATAAGATCCAAAAGAGATACATAAGTCCTAATGTCCCCAAAGGGCGCACATACTAAATATTAGCAGAAAAGGAAAATAAACCTACGGTTCACCGATCTTCAGCAAAGTCCTGGTAGTCGCCGCTGTCCTGCTTATCCTGAAAATCTGTCTCTAAAGCTAAGATGACAAATCTCAGGGATGTCAGAACATCCCAGTAAGTACTCAACGTATAAAGTGTATGTGTATTATGATAACATGAATATAAGAAAGTAGTGAAGCCCGGTGCGCAAGAAAAACATGTATATAAATAAATGCATGGATACTATGAAACAAACATGTAAGAGGTCAAGTCATAACCTAACTGGTCACTAAAAGGTAAACTATCCTATCGTAAACTTGAGTGTGTGCGTCAACCTCTGCAGGAGTATTCCTAACCCAAGAGTCGTGCCCCAGGGGCTAGGAAACACGGGCCTAACTGTGGAATGAACAAGAGACCGATATAGCCCGGTACGAGCTGTAAACATGAGACCGATATAGCCCGGTACGAGCCGCCGGCATAGGACTCCTAAGATCCTGTTGTGCAAGCGCACACTCAAACTAACCCAACATCCGCGTATTTATAGCTATTATGGTAAAGACTAATCACTAATTAAGAATGCTGAAAAGACAGGAACTTGTGATATGGTAATTGTATGGAAATAAAACTGGTGAATAGTGGTGTCATGGCATGTAGTTCAGCATTCCAATTAATGATCTCAGTTTAATATAAATAACAAGGATCATGAATAGGCATGTCAAATCAAGGTGTTCTATACATGTAAATCAACATGAGTCTCGAATGTGTATAAAGCATGTAGAAAGATTCTTGTGCATAGTAATCATGTCATAGCATCACATAAAGAAAAAGCAAGCAGCAGTTGGTAATTAGCAAAAGAAATGGTTTTCAGGTATAGCTCGATGGGGAAAAATTTATGTGACCATTAGCATTAGAAAAGTTCATAATTTTGTGCCTATACTCGCTCATACTTTAGAGAGAATATTTAGCAATATTTTGTACAACTAAATTGCACCTAATTTATAATGAAATTTGTAGTTGCAAGTTTACAGTCAGCAATATATCAGCAAGTGTTCCGATAAGGACGGATGATAAAACTGCGAAAGAAACCTCTTTCCTTTTATATCCAAACTTGCATAGGTTAAGAACTAATTTAGATAATCGCCGATGTTGCATCGACAAAAAGAAAAGAGTAAGAGTACTTGCCTCGAAGACAGATAAACACGACGACACGAAGAACAACTCCAAGGTTTGATTGCTCGGCTAATTTTGAAGAAGAAGAAAATATTGTGATGGGAAAAAGAGAAGGTTGATTTATATGAGGAGGGGAGAGATGATAATAATTAGGTTGTTATTTATAGAGAAGAGAGATGTTAAAGATTGGAGAGATTATTATAATTGGAGAAAGAAATATTCTGATGAGATGAGATTTGGATTTAATTTTATAAAAGAGATATGATGGGTTGTTATATACTTCTATAAGATATTAAAAAAGTATACATATTAGTTTATATATAGTTAGAATAATAGAAAAGTATATGTATATATACATATTAGTATATAGTGAAAATATATGTAGATATGTATATGGTTATGGGTTAATGAAAATAAATACAATTAGTTATATATATAGGATTTTATGATATCAAACAACTAAAATATATTTTCAGTTAAACTATCATAACAAAATATCTTCAATTATATATGTATGTATATATGTTTGTAGAAAAATAATTAAAGAGAGTGGATTTGAGAAAGAGAATCTGCTGAGAAAGATTAGATTAGAGTGGAGAGAGGAATTTTGTTAGGGAATATATATAGAAAGAGAGCGGGGGTATGGTGAAATATAGTTGGTGATATAGAAAAATATATATAGATAGAATAGAATATGGGGAGAAAGAAATCTGTTGGAAAAGATATTTGCTTGGAGAGAGAGAATGGTATTTGTTTTAAAAGAATAAAGTTATCCCGTGAGACATATATGGTGATTGGAGAGAGAAAATTGAGTTAGTTTAGGAAAAATATTTATATAGTTAAAAGATTTAGCATGGGCTCTCATGACTTTTCAAAATTAAATATTTTAACCAAATAAATATCGTAAGACAAAATATCTTATAAATTGAATTTAAAAAGAGGTAAAATCTTATGTATATGTATTGCTTAAAGAAATACCAAATAAAATATCTTTTGTTTAAACTATGATACCAAAATATAAATATGGTTATAAAATAGTGTTAGACAAATAAATATTTAAATACTAATAATATGCATATTTAACAAACTTGAAAAACCATAATTATATGTATATATCTTGATTAAAAGTATTAAACTCCAAGTTATAATAATAAAAATAAAACAAAACCCAATATATCCAAAAGAAAAAGAAACGTATGATCGAACTAGGATGTTACAGTAGCCAAATAATTTTTTCAAAAAGAACCCCAATAATTAACATATTTATGAAAAATAGTTAAACAGGTTGACACAACCCATTCTTAACATACATGTGCATCGCACGTGCAAAAATTCTAGTATTATTATATATAGGAGTGGTTACACATGCATTGAATCATTTATATGTGAAAAGTAAAAATTTGAAAACTAAGTCAATTACGGCAACACGAGAGTGTCAAGAATGTTCACTACTACAATAACCACTGTCTCTACGGATATATCCATGGGGACATAAAATTCCTCCGTAGGTCAAAGCCTGCAGGTGCAAGTTTTTGTCCTGAACATGCCCCTACGGAGTAATAATTACCCCTACGTCTTAATCCGTAGGGATATTTATCCCTACGATTATCCTTATGGATTATTCCGTAGGGACATAATCTTTATTTAATTTATCTATTTATAAAATAAAATACTTACCCCTACGGATTTATCCGTAATGCTTGATAAATTCTCCTACGGCTTAAGCCGTAGAGGCAAATTTTGCCCCTGCCCCTACGACTTAAGCCGTAGGTGCAACAGTTGCCCCTACGGAGTAATCTCCGTAGAAACATTATATCAGTTTTTTTTAAATGGGCTTCCCGTTTTTTCCCTGCCCTGTGCATAATAATATATATATCATATAGCCAAATACAGAAATATTCATAATCAACATCTCACGCATAATATATAAAAGAAATAAACAAACAGAATACGAAATCAATCTAAAATCATCGTGAACATACAAACAACCACCAATATCGTCCAAAATATATACAATATGTATCAAATAAGTACACACGTCTTCAAAATAATAAATAAAGCTATCCTAACTCGGTCCAGCTCTTCCACCTCTGATAATCGCCGTAATCTGCCGCATCTGCTCCTCGGTGCAACCCTGAGTCGTCAAAAACTTGACTAATGAAGGAGCGGACTGTGCGGGAGTCTGAGCGGGCTGTGGAGCTGTAGGAGTGGTCTGCGCCAGCCGAAGGAGATGCATGTGGAGCCGCGGCCGAAGTAGCGTGCCGAATCTGTAAAATTTTGTGTTTGTGTAATAAACGAGTAAGAACGGTGTATTAGATTTTAATCGAATTCGTATCATTATCAGATTATTGCGAAACTGCGAATTTATATATGCTTTGTTGAGATACCACACGTTCTGTTGAAATTCATATGTTATGTATGAGAATTTATACATCTTGAAATTCCACACATTCAGGGCTATACTTTTATACCCCAATCTAAGAATACTTAGGGATTTAGGCCTAGTTTGGATATCTAGTTTGGAGAACCGTAGTTTATTTTAAGTGGAGATAGAAATGATGCTTACTCTAACTTGTAAGCCCGCGTCTCTCCTTAATTTTTTATTTTTTATTGGATGCTTGGTTTTGGAGCTATCTAATTTACAAAGAAATGTTTTCTTTTAAGTTTTGAATTTGGATAATCATGACCTTTTAAACTCCAAAATGAAGAAAGATGCGGCATGGTTATGATTATAGAGTTCAATTTAATTAGATGGTTTTATGTAAGTCTGATTAATCAAGTCTAAGTCTAAAACCAAATAAGCTCAGGCTATTAATATTGCATATGTTACTATCTATAATGTGATATAATATTTTACTATTAAATAATATACGTACCAACATGTTCTTCAACTTCTCGACGGTGATCTTCAAGGCGGTAATACCATGCTCCAGACGTCGCTTACGGGGGTATGAGAAGTAACCGCCGGAGTGGAGACCAACTTCATATGGGCCCTGCTAAGACCGAGTCCCTGGCCTCACTCCCAACCTCCATGGTGCCCTCTGTGTGCGGCGTCTAGGACTGAGATCAGTAGCATAGGATTGGTCTGTCCACTAAAATCGATCCCCAATGCCTCCGCCTGCTCCACCACCCGCTCCTACACCTGCATTAACCATTAAAATATAAATATATCATTTAAATTTGAACTTATCAAAATAAAAATTTCATTCGAATTAGAATAAATATCAACACTTACGCAATACTCTTGGGTAGCGGTGTCGGGGAATCAAAGCTCGCCCGTTGCGGGATCTGTCAAGGTGCCGTGGACGGCAAAATACGCGGTCAACACGCTCGATGTATTACCCTGTGCCAGGGTCTGAGCTCTCTGCAATTCGCCAAAAATTTACATATATTATAAAATAACTCTTAATATTACATTATATCAAAATAGATCTATTATAATTTACCGATATCTCCATGGCACGAGTAATGTTCCTCGAGCTACCTGTGTAAGTAGGGCGACCCCTCTTCGCCGACTTCCTATTCTCTTTGTTTTGATCGGCCCGTTTCTGCACAACACAATCAAATTTAGTTTTCTAATTAAGCAACGCAAAAAAATAAATTATATACTAAACAATGTATTATATTTAAATTACAAATCTGTTTGCGCAGAGAGTCATAATATTGGCACAAGAGAGGCCATGTATCTACGTCGACTCTGGTAAAGGTCGGAGAATATAGGAGAGCCGCTCTCTCCGCCTCAGGGGTCGCCAGCCATACCAACCAGCAATCGATCTTCAGCTCATTCATATTATATCGGACTTTAGATTGCATGTTCTTCATGAGGCCCAGGTAAAGAGCGTGAAGATCGAGCACTCTGTCAGGGTGATTAGGGTCGAGTACAGGCTGAAAGTCGTAATCCAACTGTAAATACAAGAAAATAATGTATTTAAATTATAAGTGTTAAATAATAATAAATTTATTTGATAAGTCAAATGAAAATATATATTAATACAGGAGCCTGATCCCAGAAGAGGTCAAATGAGCGCCGGTGCTGATCGTCCCACTCAACGTGAAGTGGATATTTCTTTTGGATGCGGCTCTCATCCCCCTTATACCGGCCGAACCTCTCGGCATAATCGTCAGTATAGCGATAATCGGGGGTAAAGAAGAGAGGGAATGGTGCCTTCCCCTAGTTATATCGGGCCTCAGCCAGTGGGACTGATTCGGCCCTCGAGTCCCCTTCTCGGGATAGGGCTGCCCTGCATCTATAAGAAATATCAAGACATGCAATAGTAAGACAAAACGATATTCATAAATCAAGGATTAATGAAAACTGAAGTGCGATATATGTCTCCGGCGACAGCAGCACGAGCCTAGGCCCGGGCAGCGGCACAAGCGGGACGATAGTTCCTCATTCCTCCAGTGAGGAACGACTGGTGACTCGGACATGGACGCATCCCCTCCAACTAGAAAATAAACATTGGCGATAAAATTACATGAAGTTTATGGTTATTCTTAGAGAATATGTAAGATGAATAAATATTTTATATTTAAGAATACTAACCTGCAGACTGAGCGGAGGGTACGGAAGTGGCCTCTGCGCCAGATGTGGATGCATCACCTACAATTAGACAATTAAAAATAGATTATATAAGTAATTGCAAAAAGAATTTGTATATCTATAATATAACATTCTAAATCAATATGCATGCAATATAGGATATATAAACATATCCGGAGGTGCAGTGGTGGCCTCTGTCCAAGATGTGGAGGCACCACCTACAGCTAGACAATCAAAAATTGATTATCTAAGTAAGCAAAAGGAATGCGTGTATATTTATGATATAATATTCTAAATCAATATGCATGCATTATAGGATATATAAACATACTTGCAGGTGCGGTAGTGGCCTCTGCCTCTAATGTGGACGCATCACCTACAGCTAGACAATTAAATATTGACTATATAAGTAATTTTAAAATTATTTATGCATGTATATCTATAATATTACATTTAAAATGAATATGCGTGCAATATACCTCGAGGTGTAGTAAAGTCCACACGGAAGGAGTCATCCGATGGGGATACGGATCGGGATGCAAGACCAGCCCTCTGGAGCTCCCTAGGCAGCTCCCTTGGCAGCAGAACCGTGCTGCCTCTGCCGTGGCTGGTGCTCCTGCCGACCCTCGCTGCTTCGGGCGTCGTCATCAGACCTAGATAAGAGTACAATCATTATATATGCATGCAATATATGTATATATCGTAGAAATGTGAAGTAATAATATAACATTACTAATTACCTTTTTCGTTTCGTAGACGCATTAGACATATTTACTTGGATTTCATTATCGATATCATTTCTAACCCACATAACTTTACGATCAACCGAAAACAACCCGTCTTTTGAAACAGACGGTCGAAGCACTCTAAATCTGCTCTCTTCTTCATCCTCATCGCTGTCCTCCATATGATCCTCGAATTCTGGGATATAGTAAACATCTCAGGGTTTTCAACAGCATACGACACTCCATCCCGGATGCTTCAAGCACTGTGAGTAGTATATTTGAAACGTTTGTTGCGGAAAGATAAATGGATCGTCCTGACCGTAAAATCGAAGTGTGTTCAAACTAGTCGATCCATATTCATCTTTCCAAGTCCCGAGATTGTTTTGCCACTTATCCGTATCGGTTCGTGTATCGTACTAAATACACTGAAATATATAAAACGGTTCTGATTGTTCGGGATTTTGGATGCCAAGTATGCAATTTAAGTATCCATAATAAATCACACCATCCGATCCTACAGTCGCAATCCCACTATTCTAAGTGGTTCGAGATATTTTTATGTCTTTAACTTCAAACTTGTATCCAAGGACACCGAATCCTTTATAATATACAACCTTCATGCTAGGAAACTGAGCTAAACATCTTGAATCTCTCTCTAATGATGCAAACAAGTTCGGATCGTGGATCTGACAAAACAAATTTTACGGCAAATATATAATGATGTAAGTTTAGATTAAGACTGGTAGCAATAACATATTATTTGAACAACTTACATGATCTGCAACCCAATCGCAAAAATTATCCTAATGATATTTTTCCAATCGTTCATCATTCCAATCAGGATGCCCCTCACGTACCTCATCAATATGAATTCTGTTCTCAATAATAAATTATGACATTAATATTATATCATTTCATACACACAAAAATATAACAATTAATCCAAAAAACTTACTCTCTAATTTTTTCAAGACATACGCTATTGAGAAGAATAAACCGATACATCTTGTTGATAAATATAGTGTCTACTCTCTTATAATCGGCTTTACCATATGGCCCGTCCTGAATTCTCCGAGGCCGGTTAAGCTTCTTCTCAATGTTCTCGTCCAGATAGCGGGAACAAAATATGGTTATTTCATTTAGAAGATAACCTTGTATGATAGAACCCTCTGATCGATTTCTATTGCGTATATACTTTTTCATAGTGTAGAGATAGCTAAAGAAAAAATATGTTAAATAAATAAATACGGGTATGTATGACAACAATAATTTTACAAAATGCGTGAAACAAAAAATTCAATGTACGTTTCGACGGGATACATCCATCGATATTGTACCGGTCCAGCAAACTTAGTATCGGTTGCAAGATAAACCGTCGGGTGTATTATGATATCGAAAAACAACGGCGAGAAAATACGCTCAAGCTAGCAAAGTATCAATGAAATAGAATTTTCTAGATTCTCCGGCGTCACAACATCCAGGGTTCAAGCGCATAATTCTCTAAAAATGCATAAAAGGTCATTGATTACTTGACCAACCGATTCGGGAAGGGAAGTCCTGAGGGCTAATAAGAGCAGATGCTCCATAATAATATGGTGATCATGACTTTTCAACCTATTGATCTTGTCTTTCACAATTTTTATATTCTTAAATGATCCTGAGAAACCTGTGGGAACTTTCAAATTATGCGACACATGCAAGAACATTTTCTTCTCCGGTTGTGACATATGATACGCGGTATTGGGAAGTACAAACTTGCCTAGTTTACCCGCTATCGGTTTAGAATGCAATCCACTTCTAATTTCCCAATCCTGAAGATCCATCCGAGTACGGAGGTTGTCTTTCGATTTTCTGTGTTTACAAAGAAACAAGTTAAGTACGTGCTCGGATACTCCCTTCTTTATGTGTATGACGTCCAGACAATGACACACTAAATCTGTTGACCAGTACGGAAGCTCGTAGAAAATACTTAACTTATTTCAGTATGGTGGTTTGATCTATTTTGCCGGATCTATCTCGAAGGTCATATTATTATAACCATCCCACTGAGCAATCACATCCTCTTCGAACAATAAGGCTTGTGACCCAAGAAGCTCATGTTTGACCATTAAAGTGAGCAACGTCTAACCTGTAGGGATGGTCTAGTAGCAGGAAACGCCGATGACCGCAACAACAAACCTTCCTGCTAAAACTCAACTATTTCGATGTATCTTGATGGCAATAAAGGCATGCTTTGTGACCATGCATGGACCAATCTGATAGTATTCCATATGCAGGAAAGTCGTTAATTGTCCATATTAAAGCCGCACGCATTGTGAAGATTGTATCTGTGTTTGCATCGTAAGTCTCTACAGCATCAATGAATAAAGATTTTAACTCATCGATCGGAAATCAGAGATAGACGTCGATAATGTTTCCCGGTGTGTTTGGTCCGTCAATAAGAAGAGACATCATAAAGTAGAATTGATCCATAGTCAACCAATGCGACAGATTATAAACTATCATTACAACGGGTCATGTGCTGTGGCTTCCAGCCATATAGTTGAATAGGCAGAAACCATCACTAGCCAGTCCGAGGCTGACATTGTGAGGATTACTACTGAATATTTGGTGCCTCCTATCGAAATCCTTCCATACCGGTGAATCTCTTGGATGACTCATTTTTCCATCTTCGCTTGGAGCAGCACGGTGATGTCAAATTATTGCCTCGGCTGTTTTCTTGCACCTGAATAGCCTCTGTAGCCTCTGTGTTATGGGAAAATATCGTGCTATCTTGACAGATATATCGGGGTCCTTATCAGATTCTTTTGACTTATACCTGGCCTCTCCGCATGTTGGACACTCTTTCAAATCTGAATTCTCTTTCCGGTACAATACGTAATCTTTGGGACATGCATGAATCTTCTCACAGTTCAGACTTAAATTAGACATCATCTTCTGGGCTTCGTACCAGTTGTCGGACACGTTATTTCCCGAGTACATAGAATCTTTCAGGAACTTCAGAAGCGTCGTGAATGACTTATTGCTCCATCTATTTAGGCGCTTAATCTGGAAAAGTGGGACGAACCATGATAGGGTGGAATAGTTTGCATTCTCATAAATTGGTTTTCTAGTATCATTCATGAACTTTTCATACTTATCCGTACGCGGTCCTTGATCGAAAGGAATGTCATTTTCGGTAGGAATACTATCACCGAGGGCAGCCTCTACCATATCCTCCATTTCTTCTCCTAGAAAGAAATTACCATCTTCTCCTTTTTCTGCCGCATTACCGTCTTCTTCTTGTCCTTGCTCGTGATATAACCAAATTGTATAAAATCTAGTAAAATTATGTTTTAATGATGTGAAGCTCTACGATTTCTACCTTTTGTCAGAACTTATTCTCACATCTATCGCACGGACAGAGAATCTTCTCTAACACGATCTTATTATGTGCGTGTGCAAATTCAATGGAACCAGCAACTCCTGCGACAAACTTAGATTGCATGCGTTGCCAATCTACGTACACCCAGTACTTAACTCTGATATACTCATGGGCCATGTTAGACTGTATCATATAAACTGTAAGTTATGGTGACTATATTGAGAAATCTAAGAACGAGATGGTTATTGACAAAGAAGAAAATCCGTAGAGGCAAGTTTGTCGTTGAAAAGAATAAATTATCGATTAACAAAATTAGATTTGAAGATACCCAAATATGAGTTGTATTATGTGTATGTGTTTCAATTTATGATTTCGCTTAGCTATAAGGTTATTAGTGTGTATGTGCTTTATGTGTGCGTATGTTATGTATTCGTGTTATATGTGTGTGTTTCGGCTGTCGGGGGTAAGGCTTCTATCCCATTAAGAATGTATAGAGCAGACATCCATTCGCTTGTGCTTTCATCCGTTTCGAGTAAATTTCGGCAGCACCTCCCCGCCGTTCTCCGAGTATACTGTAATAGAATAGATAATCATTTCAATACTGTGAAATAACGTTGAAATGAACATCTAATCTATCTTTCTACATGGAGAACCAGCGGAAAAGTACCGACGAAATAACTCGAAACGAATGAAATCACAAGTGAATGCAGGTGTTTGCTTTATACATTCCTAACTTGTCCAAACTGGACAAATCTATCGGTTATCATACGATCGAATCTTCTCGTCATATAGACTACACGGCGGTTGTTAACACCGAACGATACCGTCCGATATTTAACAACTTTCGTATAGTTCTATATCACGACGAATATCGAACGTATGTTAACCGATAGACGGGGACTAAGTCGCACTTTGATTTTCCCATATGATTATCGATGAGAATATGAAAGTTTCATATTATTATCGAGTATCATATATTGGTTTTAACTTGAACATTTAATTTGAATAGGTTTTACGTTTACGTTTTAATTTTAAGGGTCTGAAGTTTTTAATTGAGGGTAAAGTTTTCTTACGTTTATGGTAAAGTTTTACGTTTACGTTATCATCGAGTTGCCTACTGAAGGAACTAGTGCACTCTAACCCTAATTAACTCTAATCATCACCCTAATCCTAATTAACCCAAAATTAACCCAAATCATCACCCTAACCCAAATTAACCTAATTAAACCAAATTAACCTTATTTTACCTAATTAACCCGAACCATAATCATCACTCAAACCCTAACCCTAATTAACCTAAATTAACTCTAACCCAAACCAAAATTAACCCAAATTAACCCAAACCCTAATCACCATATAACCCAAATTAATCCCTAACCCGGCCTTATAACCCTGACCCTAACCCTAAAATCAACAACAATAACACCAAAAACAACAAAATTATAAATTAAATTCCTAATTAATTTAAAGAAATCAAAAACATAATTAAGAAAAATTCAAATTAAAGAAACTAATCTCGATCGAGTGGCGGCAAATCAAGGTTGGCGGCAAGCTGGCAAAGACCAGCGGCGAAGAGTTCGAGAAGGTGGAGGCGGCTAAGAGCTCGATGAGGTGGAGAAGGCCGGAAAGATGGAGCTTGAAGAGGTGGTGGCGGCGACGAGGGCCTCGATATCGATCGGCGGCGACGAGGAATTCGACGACGAGCTCGATCGATGGCGATGGAGGAGGAACTCGACGACGAGCTCGATCGGCGACGAGGGCCGGGGGAATTTTTTTGCCTCTGGGTGCGAGAGATATAAGGTTGGTGGGAAATGTTTTTGGGGGACGGGGGTTTTACTTAGCTGTATTTTTTTAAATAACCCTTTATTTCCCCTACGGCGGTTCAATCCGTAGGGTTTTTTTTTTGCGGCACCGTAAGGACAAATAAAGAGATTATATTTTAATATTTTTTAATTTATTTACGTCTCTACGGTTGGCACCGTAGGAGCATTGTTTGCCTCTACGGTTTACACCGTAAGGGCAACAAAAAGTTGCCCCTACGGATTCCTCCATCCGTAAGGACAACCCCTAATTGTAGTAGTGGTTCTTGGTTCCTGAGCATCATATATGTTACCATGAAAAGAAACAAGATTGTACTTTGGAGCTTATCTGATAATCAAGTAGATGTCCTGTAACGACGTTATATAAAATGATTTTTGTAGCCATGCTGCACACCCCGAAATGTAGGGATTAAGCCTAGTTGTTGTTCAAGTCTTTATAATATCCTTCTAAATCTTAATTAGTAATATGGAATATCTAAGTTGTCTTTGCCATCACTAGCAATCTCATCAATAAGCTGTCCACATAGATGGTTCTCAACATTCTCTGGTTATTAACAGCCATTGGCAAGCTCTGATTGTAGATGACCGTCAAGAAACACTGTTTTTCAGTTGCATTTGACCATCAATCTGCATATCCTGCAGGATGCAAGTATCTCCATTCGTCTGCATAAAAGTATATAACTTTGATCATTCCTCCCCCCATTTGTTCTCTCTATAAATTAGCGACTACTGAATTCCAGTAATTATTTTTTTTAATGCGGACATGTGCATTATGTAGCAGTTTGATATTTGAAAAACATTGTCCTTGTTTCAAGTTTCTTTGGGCTTATGGCGTGATCGATTGAACATACAAAGGTACGGTAAAATATGTGTACAGCATGTTGGTACTAAACTAACTTGATCTGAGAGGATGCAGTTGTTGCAGCTAATCATACTCTTACCTTTGCTAGTTTTAATGACGGTGTCTTATGATATATCAGCAGCTGATCTCTAGTCCTACAGATATGTGGATGGTTGAAAATGATGGCTATGGGTCTTAATCTGCTAATACTGACTCTTCTTTTCTATTTCACCAAAGTGACATTCACTTTAGTACTTGTGTATTTCCAATTTAGTAGCAAATTCTTCTATGAAGTTTTAACTAAGAAACGTGTAGGCTGTTTTTTTTATTTTAATTTGCTAAATTTCAACTTGCTATCATGAACTATAGCCACTTTCACCAAATGATACCATGAACTTTCAAAATGATGGATTGATTCCATGAACTTTAAAAAGTATCAAAAAAAAACCCTAAGGTTGCACTTGGTATATGAAATAGAAGATTACCGGGAATCCTCGCATTCCCGAAAATGGGATGACCGGGTATCTAATTCCAAAGAATCTTGCATTAATGTGCTTGGTATAATTTAATTATTCCCGGTAATATATATATATATATATATATATATATATATATATATATAATCGGTGGTGAGACCGGAGGGAGGCCGGTGGATGACGGTGAGGCCGGCGACGAACTACGGCCGGTCGGCAACCAACGTCTTATTAGCAGCGGGCCGACCGGTGAACGATTAGCAATGGCATGTGTCCGGCCAGCGGCGAACAGCCGGCCGGCGATGGCCGGCGGCGAACGGCCGATCGGCGATGGCCGGCGGCAAACGGCCGACAGACGACCGACGATGAGCGGCTAGCGGATGGCGAGGAAGGCCGGCGGCGGATGGTCATGGCTCATTCATGTTAGCGGGAATATTTCATAGTAATTTAGAATAGACACATGTTTTGGGGGAATAGAATTACTATGAAATAGGGTCATTTGATTACCATGATAATCTTATATTCTCGGAAATATCTTTTACACCTAAACAAATATAGTAATATTTCATGGTAATATAAGATTACCATCTAGGTTACCTCCTACCAAGCGTATCCTTAGGAAAATTACAAAATTAATTTTAACACAAAATACCTCTCATATAATAAAAAAGAGTATATTTGCAAAAAAGGGAGGGGTATTTTGATAATTTTGTAATTTTCCCCGGGTTTTATTTTGATACTTTTGAAAGTTCATGGTATCAATCTATCATTTTAAAAGTTCATGGTATCATTGGGAAATGTGCATATAGTTCATGGTAGCAAGTTGAATTTTTTTTTTGGTGGGGTGGAGGAGGGTGTTAAATATTTCGACATTTTGAAAATTTTGTTGTGACATTTTACTTGAGTTCCTTTATGGCTGAGTCTGTTCTTTTTACCTGAAAGTTGCATCCTTCGGAAACTAATGCTGCCAGTGGTATTTTGATAAACAGCTGCGCTGAAAGTTGCATCCTACTTGCCGTAGCCATACTCAACTCTGAGTACTCTGCTGTTTATACCTACCCCATTGAGGGATGCAGTTTACGACTACATCGCTAAAAGACGCTATGATTGGTTCGGGAAAGAGGACGAGTGCATCATCATGAAACAAGACCAAGAATTTCCCGATTGTTTTATTGACAGGGATAAGATATTTGGTAGTGGTGGTGGAGAGAACCGTTTCTTTTGAATCCTCGTCCTTTTTTTCTCCGAGACCTCCCCAGTTTACTATAAATTTACGAAGATATAAATTTAGTTAACTGAAAATGAATCTAGAATCAGTCATCAATGTGTATATAAAATCCAGTACTTCTCTATTCATGTTATGTATCACCTGCATTTTCTTTATATTTACTTTGTGTGTTTCATCAAGCTTTTTGATTGCTGGTGTAGATTCTTTGAATTTAAGTAGAAGAGACTCACCCTCATGATGTTCAAATTTATGAATGTCATGATAAAATTTCATATATCACGTATAAAGGGAAAAACTGATGCAAATGGCAACAATCACATGTGACATGCAGCTACAGGATAAGATGAAGAAGATAACCATATCTGGCTCTATGCCTGTAATATGGTTCTAGAATCATCAAGACAATATTCTTCAGAACTTAAATTCTTGTTCAGGAGAGTGGTGACACCTAGTGGAAAGGGATGATGTAACCTTTAAAATTTAAGGAAAGGTTGGGAAAGATGGCAATGGTGGCAGGGAAACACCAGGGATAGTAGGCAGCTCGGTCAAGGGCGGCAGCTCTGGTTTTGGCAGTTCAGGCAAATGCGGCGGTTCAGGCTTGGATAGAGTTGGCACCTTGGGCAGCGGCGGCGGTTCAGGCTTGGGTAGAGTTGGCACCTTGGGCAGCGGCGGCGGTTCAGGCTCGGGTAGAGTTGGCAACTCAGGCACTGGTGTCTGCTCATACTTTGAGATAGTCGACACCTTTTTCGAGGACGGAAACTCGACTTTGGGCAACTCAGGCAAAGGTGGAAGTTCAGGCTTCAGAAGAACTGGAATTTCAGGCAACTTTGGCGCTGGATGTTTGGGCAGAGGTGGCAGCTCGGGCTTGAGTAAGGTAGGGATCTCGGGTATGGGTGGTACCTCAGGCTTGTGCAGAATTTACATCTTGGGTATAGGTGGAAGCTCGGGCTTGGGTAGGGCGGGCACTGGTGTCTGTTCAACCTTTGTGATACTTGTCACCATGGTAATGGTGGCGACTCAACCTTAGGCAACTCAGGAAGTTCAGGCTTAGGGTGAGTTGGAATCTCTGGTAGTTTGTGTAGTGATGGCGATTCAAGATTAGGTAGAGTTGGAATCATTGGAAATGGAGGCAATTCAGGTTTAGGAAGTGTTGGAATTTCTGGCGCTGAAAACTCTAATAGATTGCGAGCGGCATCACACATGGAGTTACTCGAGAACATGAGTGCAATTAGCAAGTTCATGTTGAAGGTGGAGTTCGAAGCCATGGTAGACTTAATAGATAGTGAAAATTTTAAGATTTGTGTGATGCATGAGACCAAACAAGTTGGTATTTATAGTAAGAAGAAGGTTTGTAGATATCTCATTACTTGGTTCAGAGGTAGGTTGACAGTTGGCTTATGTGGCAAGTTTGGTTGGAAAACAGTGTCCAGATGGTTAGCCATTCTTTGCCTGATCTTATATATTGTTAGTTCACCTTCTTACATGTAATCAAGAGCTATTCGGGTTACCCTTGGTAGGAGATAATCAATGGCCGCCTCACTTGTTACGGCTAGTCCTTATCTTATCCTGAGGCTTGTCGTACCGCCTTCAGGCCTCATAGATAGACCTCTTTCCTCTACTCCTGATGGCTATTTCGGATTCATGTGTGTGGGTGGTATCTTATAACTACTGATTCAACGTCCTCGGATCCATTTACGACTCCTTAGGAAATATTACCCAATCCTAGGTCAGGAAGGAAGCCAGCAAACCTCCAAAGCCCACTACGCCTCAAGGTGAGACGTCATCAGTTTCCTTTCCATCAAATCCTCAAGTAAGGAAACCAGAGCCTTCTTATGATATGTCCACCCAATTGAAGAAGATCCAAGCCCAACGTGGGGGTTGTGTCTGTAGAGGGATTTCGAAGGCAGGCATACAATGCACAACTCGTGTCCTATGTGGTAATCCTAGATTATCATGAAATGTTACCACGGTTGTTTAGGTGCAAAAGATATTCCCAGGAATATAGGATTACCACGGTAATAAAATGACCTCATTTTATGGTAATCTCATTCCCTCCAAAATATATGTATCCTAAATTACTACGAAATATTCCCGCCTGACATGAATGAGTCATGATCATCTGCCGTCGGTCTCCATCGCCACCTGCCGGCCGATCGGCCCCGCCACCCATCGTCACTTGTCCGTCAGCCGGTCTGCCGCCGATCGGACGTTCTCTGCCGGCCGACCGTAGTTTGTCGCCGGCCGACCCTGCCTCCGTTGCCGACCGCTCATCGGCCTGCCGCCGCCGCCGATCGGTCGTTTGTCGCCGGCCTTGCTGCCATCCATCGACCTTTCTCCGGCCTCGCCGCCGGTCGACGGTTGCATATACATATATTACCGGTAATGTTAAAGTATACCAAGCACGTTAATACAAGATACCCGGGAATTAGATACCCAGTCATCCATTCCCGGGAATATGAGAATTCCCGGTAATCTTTCATTCCATATACCAAGCACAACCTGAATGTAATAAAGAATAGAGAATTAATTATGAAATGGGGTAAGCACAAATGGACAGCTTAACTCAAAACAACTAGGCCTGCTCTTATGTAAGAAATCATATAATAAGCCCCTGATACAAATTCCAAAGTCAAGAAAATTCATATTGATTTAAACGTATTGTTATATGATTTATAAGAAGTAATATCTCATATTTATGATCTTCATATATAAAATATATGAAGTGTTAACTTGTAAATATTTCGGCATTTTTCTTCAGCTTTTCAATATTTTTCTTGCTATATAGGCAAACAAAAATTATGAAATTTTTAATAACCTTAAAATTTTCTGTTCATTGATTTTTCAATATATTGCTTTTTATAGCACATTAGAATCACGAAATATACAAAACTCCAAATATTTTTTGTTTTCTTTAAATTTTCTACATTGTACACGCTATAACACATGAATATGGCAAAAATTTTAAATATCAAAATTTTTGTTTTCTTTGGTTTTCTAATATTTTTCTTGCTATGCACAAGAAAATCATGAAATTTTCAAAAATAAAATATTTTTTGTTTTATTCAATTTTTCAACATTTTCTATCATATAACACATGAAAATTATGAAGTTTTCTAAAATCTCAAAATTTTATATTTTATTCCTTTTATGTATGCTAGAGCAAACAAAAATCATGAAATTTTCAAAAATATCAAAATTTTCAGTTTTCTTCGTTTTTTTAATATTTTGCATGCTAACACATGATAATTGTGAAATTTTAAAAAATCCCAAAATTATTTATTTTCTTCAAATTTACAATATTTTGTACATTACCACACAAAAATTATGTAATTTTCAAAAATCTCTATTTTCTTCAGTTTTTCAATATTTTATTTGCTGCATTTAAAAATCACGAAATTTTCAAATATTTCAGTTTTCTTCTATTTTTCATACTATACACGAAAATCACAATATCTTCAAAATTCTCAAAAAAATTTGTGCTTTTCGATTTTTGAATGTTTTACTCTCTATAGTACATAAAAATCACAATATCTTCAAAACTTTCAGACTCCTTAAAAAATCCCAATATTTTCAAATTTTCGGTCTTTTGCTAGTGGCAACTAAACACGAGGGTTGCGCTCGTTACGAGACTTAACCCAACACCTTATGGCATGAGCTGATAACAGACATGCAGATTGTATTAGAAATAATACATTGAGACGGATGTAAAGCTAAGCAAATAGCTTCCGCGCTGTTGGGGTAAAAATTTACACCCCGGTTGACCGAGTCAAATCAAGGTCAATCCCCAAGCTAGGTGGGCCCAAGCCCAGGCCAAGCGGGCCCATGCCCAAGTCGAGCCCGCAGCCAGCCTTCCCATACCAACAACAAAATCATGTAATAAATAATTTTTATGTAATTGTTTATGCATGAATGTAAACAAAATGGGCATAAAGCCAATATTTTGTAAGCCCATGGCTTATGTGCAAAAATGAAATGGCACATGAGCCATGGGATGGCTAAAATGCCATTTTTGTAAAGCCCAAGGGGCTATATGTAAATATGTAAGCCTATATAAGGCAACATGATGATGAATAAAGAATAACTTTTTCCATCCCCTCAAAAAAACCTAGGGTTCTTTGTGCCTCCTGCTCCTTCTCCAAGGTTCTAAACCTTCTCATTTCTTTTTGAATTAAATCAAGAGTTTTACTCTTTCTTTTCCAAAACTAAGTAGTTTTCCACCACAAAACCCACAAAGGGGAACCCAGATCTCCCATCAGATCTCAAAAAGAAGTGATTTTTAAAATCTCCTACTTCTTGATCTTCAAGATCCGGCCAAACAACAGGAGGAAGAAGAATAACCCCCTTCATCAGCTTCAAAACATCATAGGAGTTTAACTCCATACATATATACATAACAAATATTTCCTTTTTGAAGCACAGCTTCTGTTTCTTAGGCTAAAAGCCACTTTTTCTCGCCGGCAGCTCAAGCGCAGAGCGCCCGCGTGCCGACACGTGGCGCGCTTGCGCGTGCCGAGCGCAAGTCGCCCACGTGCCGACACGTGGCGCGCTTGCGCTCAAGCGCAAGCGTCCGAGCGCAAGTCGTCCCGGTGCCGACACGTGGCGCGCAAGCGCCCGAGCGCAAGTTGTCCCCGTGCCGACACGTGGCGCGCTTGCGCTCAAGCGCAATGCCAACACATGGCGCGCTTGAGCTCAAGCGCAAAGCGCCTACGTGCCGGCACGTGGCGCGCTTGCGCTCAAGCGCAGAGCGCCCACGTGGCACTCTAGCGCCTGAGCGCACAGCACCTAGGCGCACAGAGCCCAAGGTGCTGCCCCCACACATCCTTTGGATGCCTTTTCCCCCTCTTTCTTTTATGTATATACATATATATATACATATGTATACATATTTGCACACACGTGCTCCACGACACTGTCCCTGTTAGAAAAAAATTTCTAACGGGGCGCTGTCCCGCACCCCGCAAGGGGGCTGCTAGCCCCCTTGACCCCCAGCCCGCTATCCGGGTAGCGGGACCCCCGTAAAAAACTCTGCGTGGCTCCCGATATATCCAAACCCTCCTTTCAAAACACAACACACGTACACTGCACATTGAGTTCGCATGACCAGTTTAACCCGTTAATCGGAGGTTCCCTCGCCCCAAAGGCGAGGGGTAATTAACGGCAGCTTAGTCCGCGGCTGCCGGAGATTCGGATCCCCACAGTCATTAAACCCCGGCCTACCCAAGGCAGGGGGAATCTGTAGTACGCCTGACAAGCGCGTGCGTATTCCCATCTCAATGGGGTGACGAAAAACACCCTACACGCGCCAAGACCCAAGGCGGACTGTGTAGATTATAATAAATGTGAGTCCGCTTGTCTAACAGAATTTTTGAGCGTCCGTGTTTATTTATGCTATGAAACAACTCATAGCATGGGTCTATCTTATCGATACGTTATAAAAGAAAACTCCACTTGAATCATGTGATTCCTTTTTACCAACAAAAACCCGTGAACTTGTATAGTTCACACTTTTTGGCTTTACCAATCAATTATACAGTAATAGCTCTTTTCACAAAAAGGCTATCCATACAGTGACGACATTTAATTATGAAATTTTGCTGGGTAGTTGACCTTATTAGTCCGTTCTTTCAAGAATAGGAACATAACCCTTTTCTTTATATTATATTACAATTTCCTTCGCTTACTAGATAATTATTTATTCTGACACGAAAATTTCAAAAATCTCAATTTTTTTTATTTTTCAGCTTTCCAATATTTTGTTGCCAATATATATATCACATGAATATTGCTAAATTTTAAAAAAATCTTACAATTTCTTTGTTTTCAAGATACATTTTTTGTATGTTGTATAACACACGAAAATCGTGAAATTCTCAAAAATCACAATTTTTTGTTTTCTTCGAGTTTTTTTATTATTTTTCTTGCTATAGAGCATGAAAATTGCAATATTTTTAAAAATCCTAAAATTTACCGTCGTCTTCGCTTTATCAAAATTCTGCCAGATATAAAAATGATAATCATGAAATTTTTCAGAAATCTCAAAAACTTTCTATTTTCTTCACTTCATTATTTTGCATAATATAACATTTTCCAAAAATCTCAAAATATCTATCTTCTTTCTTTTTTCATCATTATGCATGCTATATATAGCACACGAAAATTGCAAAATTGTCAAATTTTCGGTTTTTTCAATTTTCCAATATTTTATTTACTCGTTCTCTTGGAGAAATTTCGAGTATCGAGAAGACTAAGTACCAGAATAATAGGTCGCTAATTGCTACTAAAAAATTGTCACAACAAAGAAATTCGTTCCGGGTGATCGGGAACCTTGGAAACACACGAAAGTTATGAAATTTTAAAAAAATCCCAAAATATTTTGTTTTCTTTAAATTTCCAATAATTTACATGTTGTAGCTCACAAAAATCTGAAAAAAAATCTGTTTTATTTGGTTTTTCGATATTTTGCTTATTATATGTACATAGTGAATATTTTTAAAATATCAAGAATTTTCTTTTTTTATCAACATTTTTTGTTTGCTATATATAGTACACGGAAATCACAAAATTTTCAAAAGTCTCAATACTTTGTTTCCTTCCATTTTTCTATATTTTACATATTATAGCACAAGAAAATCGCAAGTTTAAAAAAATCTCAAAACTTTGTGTATTCTTTCGTTTTTTTCAATATTATGCCTGTTATATATAGCACATAGAAATCTCAAATTTTCTATATTCTTCAAAATTTTAATATTTTACAGGCTATATAGCATAAGGAAATAGGGAAATTTTGAAATATGCCAAAATTTTCTGTTTTTATAGTTTTTCTATATATTTTTTCCCATCTCCAATGAAAATCATGAAATTTTTAACTCTAAAAAGTTATTTGTTTTATTTTTATAATTTTTTAATATTTTGCATGCTATAACTAAAGTTAAAGCAACAATAGAATTTATATCATTTGTGAGGACGGCCAACTCCCCATGAGATAAATGTATGGGTTTCTAAGGTAAAAGGGACCCCGACCAATTAGAAACAAAAATAAATAGTAACATGGGAATCCAAGGGCCATATTCATCTCCAATCTGAGTTTTATTCAAGTCTCGAATATGGCACATAAAAATCATGAAATGATTTGCCGGTAAAATCTAAGTAATGAGAAAAAATTTAAAGAGAATTTAAAGAAAAAGGCTGATCAGAATTTTTCCATCATATAAGCCTAGACATATGAGATAAAAGAGCGATAAATAAAGTGCGGATCCATTAAAAAATTTCAATGTCCCAAACGCAGCAAGAATTAAATTGAGGCTAATTAACAATTTTTCCACTGAAAACTCCAATAATATTCTATAGACGAGCTCATTATAAACTTCGGTGTAATTACAAGAGCATAGTTAAATCAAGATAACAAGGACTACTCTTGTTCCAATATGTTGGCCATTGATAGCCAAAAATTGCAACATACAAACTGGATGCAAGTACAGCGCTTGCTCATAGGAATCAACCTTTGAAATTTGTTATATATCCAGAATAAGGCATAAATTTAAATCTTCAATCATTATTCAAGATCGTTAGTTATACAAGACCAGATGAATCTACAACTATAGATCTATATAAGTTTGATAAGCCACATATTTTAGGTACAAGACTCAATACACAACCAAATCTTACTTTTTGACTATGGTTGTTTGCTCGGGTCCGAAGCGGAAAAATCCTCCCAATGAAATTATTCCCATTGTATGTTTTACAAGGTTGTACCCTTGATTTCTTTTTTTTTTTCCTCCCTTCTCTTTTTCAGTAGACGGTATTTACACAACAACAAATCTTTTATCTAAACAAATGCAGGCCCTGAACCTCTTATACTATTGCGCTATAATGTTTATATCATCATAGCAACAATTACAAAATAATTAATATATACTCTGGTAAGCTTATATCCCAAAGTATGTCATAAACTTTCATAGCTAATACAAAGAAAATTAATTGACATACAAATAAAAACAATTACATACATGATCTAGTACATGACAAAGAAGAAGAAAATCATATCTAGTTCTTGTACAATCATCAAGAAAATATTATTCAGAGTGCATTCATTAGCTGGTGGAGATAGTGAAAAGATACGATGCATTAAACCACTGAAAATTTAAGGAAAGGTTGGAAGCGCTTGCAGTGGTGGAAGGGAAACTTCAGTAATGGTAGATAGTTCAGGCCAGGATGGAAGCTCAGGCAATTGTGGCAGTTCAGGCTTTGGAAGAGTCGGAATCTCAAGCAATGATGGCAGCTCAGGCTATGAGGCAGGAACTTCAGGCAGCGGTGTTTCCTCGGCCTTTGTGATACTCGGCACTTTAGGTAAGGGTAAACTCAACCTTAGGCAACTCTCGAAGAGGGGGAAGCTCGGGCTTAGGAAGAGTTGGAATCTTAGCCAACTCCGGCTTTGAAAGCTCGGGCAGCGGTGGCAGTTCCGGTTTTGGAAGTGTCAGAAACTCAGGCAAGGGTGGCAGCTCAGGCTTTAGCAGGGTAGGAACTTCAGGTAGCGGTGCTTCCACAGACTTTGTGATAGTCGGTATTTTAGGCAAGGGTGGCAACTCAAACATAGGCAACTCAGGCTGAGGAGGAAGCTCTGGCTGAGGAAGAGTTGGAAGCTGGGGCAACGGTGGTAGTTCCGTCTTTGGAAGTGTCGGAATCTCAGGCAAAGGTGGAAGCTCAGGTTTTAGCAGGGTAGGAACTTCACGTAGCGGTGCTTCTACGGCCTTTGTAATAGTCGACACTTTAGGCAAGGGTGGCAACTCAACCTTAGGCGGCTCGGGAAGAGTTGGAATCTCAGGCGGCTCCGGCATTAGAAGCTTGGGCAGCGGTGACAGTTCCAGCTTTGGAAGTGTTGGAATCTCAAGCAAGGGTGGCAGCTCAGACTTTGGCAGGGTAGGAACTTCAGGTAGCGCTGCTTCCATGGTCTTTTTGACAGTCGACACTTTAGGCAAGGATGGCAGCTCAACCTTAGGCAACTCGGTCAGAGGAGGAAGCTTGGGCTTAGAAAGAGTTGGAATCTTAGGCAATTCCGGTTTTGGAAGCTTAGGCAGCGATGGCAGTTCTGTCTTTACAAGTGTCGGAATCTCAGGCAAGGATGGCAGCTCAGGCTTTCACAGGGTAGGAACTTCAGGTAGCGGTGCTTCTAAAGCCTTTATGATAGTCGACACTTTAGGTAAGGGCGGCAACTCAACCTTATGCAACTCAAGCAGAGGAGGAAGTTCGGGCTTGGGAAGAGTTGGAATCTCAGGCAACTCCGGCTTTGGAAGCTCACGCAGCGGTGGCGGTTCCGACTTTACAAGTGTCGGAATCCTAGGCAAGGGTGACAGCTCAGGCTTTGGTAGGGTAGGAACTTCAGGTAGTGGTGCTTCCATGGCCTTTGTGATAGTCGGCACTTTAGATATTGTGGCAACTCAACCTTAGGCAACTCAGGCAGAGGAGGAAGCTTAGGCTTAGGAAGAGGAGGAAGCTCAGGCAACTCCGGCTTTGGAATCTCAGGCAGCGGTGGCAGCTCAGGTTTTGGAAGTGTCGGAGGCAAGGGAGCTCAGGTTTTGGAAGTGTCGGAGGCAAGGGTGGCAGCTCAAGCTTTGACAGGATAGGAACTTCAGGTAGCGGTATTTCCACGGCCTTTGTGATAGTCGGCATTTTAGGCAAGGGTGGCAACTCAACCTTAGGTAACTCAGGCAGAGGAGGAAGCTCGGGCTTATGAAGAGTTGGAATCTCGGGCAACTCCGGCTTTGGAAGCTCAGGCAGCGGGGGCAGTTCCGGTTTCGGAAGTGTCGGAATTTCAGGCAAGGGTGGCAGCTCAGGCTTTGACAGGGTAGGAATTTCAAGTAGCGGTGCTTCCATGGCCTTTATGATAGTCGGCAATTTAGGAAAGGGTGGCAACTCAATCTTAGGAAACTTAGGCAGAGGAGGAAGCTCGGGCTTAGGAAGAGTTGGAATCTCAGGCTTTGGCAGGATAAGAATTTCAGGTAACGGTGCTTCCACGGCCTTTGTGATAGTCAACACTTTAGGCAAGGGTGGCAACTACATTAGGCAACTCAGGTAAAAGAGGAAGCTCGCGTTTAGAAAGAGTTGGAATCTCAGGCAATTCCGGCTTTGGAAGCTCGGGTGGCGGTGGCAGTTCTGGTTTTGGAAATGCCGGAATCTTAGGCAACGGTGGCAGCTCAGACTTTGGCAGGATAAGAACTTTAGGTAGCAGTGTTTCTGTTGGCTCCGATATCAGTTTGTTGTGGCAAGATGATCACGAAGTATGCAAATGATAAAGAAGAAAGCACAAAACAAATCACAGGCACATTTAGTAGGGAATCAAAGTACTAACCAAAAGACGAAGGCGAAGCTTTTATTAATCACCAAAGCGGAGGAGTACAAACGGTGGATGAATCACAAATCCCTCTCAAAAACCCCAGCTCTTACAAATTACAAAAGGATTATCTCAAAATATCACAAAAGCTATCTAAAGGCTATCCGATTTAGGGTTACAAAATACTATATTATATATAGAATTAGAGAAGATATATTTAAATAACTAATTTCCCAACTAACAATTATCCGGCCCAAGACACAGCAGACGTTTGAAGAAGGCATTGCCAGACGTCTGCCCATAAAGTCATCAAAACAACATAGCGTCCCCAGACGTCTGAAGAAGGAGCTTCAGACGTCTAGTCTTGAGGCTTCGAAAAATACAGAACGCTCACAGACGTCTGATGTATTCTAGTTAGACGTCTGCCCAAAGTATGCGCACATACCGAGCGTTGATAGACTTCTGAAGCTATAGCTCCAGACATATGCCCCCTTGCTTACAGATAAAATCGAATTTTCACCAACTCTGTGATAATGCCGGATCGATTTGGGAAATCAATAGGGATCGGAATATGAGGCATATACAACAGTTTCCATGGCCTTTGTGATAGTTGGCACTTTAAGCAAGGGAGGAAACTCAATCTTAGGCAGCTCTGGAAGAGTTGGAATCTCAGGGAACTCCAGGTTTGGAAGCTTGGATAGCGGTGGCAGTTTCAGCTTTGGAAGAGTTGGAATCTCGGGCAAGGGTGCCAGCTCAGACTTAGGGAGTGTTGGTAATTCAGGAATGGAAGGTTCTAATAGACGACGAGTCTCATGGCACATGGAGCTGCTCAATAAAACAGAGTGTAATGAGCATGAGGCTCATGGAGAAGATAGAAGTTGAAGCCATTGTAGGGTGCATGGTTAGTGAGAATGTTTGGATTGGTTTGAAGGGGATAACCTGATGAGTTGGTATTTATAGGAGATATCTCATGACTTGCTTAGTTCAGAAGTATGTTGGCAGTTGGCTTTCATGATATATTTGGTCAGAAAAGAAGCAAGCACAGTATTGGTTGCTTGATTCTACTGTTAGTTCACCTTATTATCATTAATCAAGAACTAGAACAAAAATTAAATTATGAACTTGGTTGCACAAAGGCACAACCAAGTAAGATAACTATGCTTGCTGTCATTCAAAATGAGGTCGACCATTCAAGTGTTTCAATTTTGCAACTATGTCTTGTTATTTTAAGTTGAACAAGAATATCAATAATACATGTCTTCTTTTCTTTCTTTGTACATTTCCCTCAATTTATTCCGATATTTATATTTCTAAGTTGGTATTTATACTGATCATGATGAAAAAATTCTTTTTATTTGGTTTGGAAATATGTGCATCAGGCATCAATTTAAGCTCAGATAACTTTATATGTTTCTTATTAGCATTGTCTATTTTTTATACCATCATGCATAGCATTGTCTATTTTTTATACCATCATGCCTTCGTAGCTCTCTGATTATCGTCACGCTATTTCTTGTCTTGGATCCTTGTTTATTTTGCAGTTTTGTGTAGCACAGCACCTACAACTACGTTAATCCTCGGCTTTCTAAGGGCTGCATAACCTCAACCATTCAAATTTTCTTTTCCATTATTCCATTCATATCGATTCTTGGTAACTCTAATCATTATCATCCTTTCAAAATGCGCAACAAACAACTTATAATCACAAAGGTAATACATAACATTGTCATGGCACCAGTATTATCAGACACAAGAAGTTAAATTAGCTGCCTCACAGTTCAAAACAACGGCTATTTACAAAAGCTTTTAAGAAGTTTTGAAAAAATTTCGAGGACCCGCAAGCAACATATCATAGAGATTCTTAGTGCAAAGTACATGACAAAAAAGACGTGACAAAAGAAGTTACAGCAATCTTTAAGTACATAACACCTTTCTTATAAGGTAATTATTTCAGCGCTCAAGATAAATTTCTATGAATAATAAACATCAAGCAAACCCAATGTAAAAATTTTGTAACTGAAAAGACACAATATTGCTTGGCTGTCTTTCTTTTTCCTGCAAGATCACACAGAAACAGACAACACTGATGCAAATTGGAACTTTATGTAAAAGTTTTACACTCACAAGACTAGAGGAAAAAAATAATAGTAAGTAGAATATTTATGTTGCTATGACTCTTGAACCAAAAACAAAGCCTCCCATGTTTCAATTAAATGTGCGAACAAGGATGGAATTTGCAGGCACGATTCCTTGTGAAATCAAACAACATCGTAAGTGTCTGCGATGAGTTGTATCCTTTGAGCATACTTTGGAGGAGCGCCACCTCTGATGGGTATAACGCTTCCCACCTACAACAGATTACAATCTACCGTTATGTACTATGCACCATTTCTGCCTTTTAGTTATTACGTGAAGCAAATGATTGACAAATACAAATTCCAACTGCCTAATGATTAGAAGAGTGTCCCTCCTAATATAGAGAGAAGGAATATGTTGAGTCAATTCAGGATTTTCCTCCAATGGCACGGCAAATGGCAATGACGATTTGGGTTTTTCCATGTTCTTATTTGCTACTACTTTCTTGTCGATTCTTTCATTTTCGATAATTAATGTAACATATGGTGGAAATCATATGATTTGGTCATTTAACTGCCTCTCCAGGTTTGGGTATATGTATGATCGTCATGCACCATTCAGTATGATCACCATGTTCGAAAATCCTTGCATATATAAATAGTCATGCAATCTTGAACCTCTAAACCATGCATCAAGAGCAATTTTAAGAATAATAAAATAAATATGATCAGTTAATAGATGGTTGAAAGGTGTTTCAGATCACATATACTCAGTAGGAGGAAATTTTCTTCAATGGTCAATATTCTAATTTTTACTCTTCATTGGATGTTCAGCACTATTCATATTAACATCCATGGGCAAAAATCTACATACACCAAAGGGCATGTGATTTACATATTGTTTGATCATGGATCTATAAGTAGAAAGTTTTCTAATTAACAGTTAATTGTCAATTTCTCAATCATCACATGATAACGAGGATGAAAATCATGGGATATTTGGTGTTAAGAGATTTTTAAGCTTTTTTTTGTTATCATAGAAAGAAATGTGTGTACACAAATCACCAAGTTTAATGATATTTCCAGAAGACCGTATGAGCGCCATGTTAGATTTTCAGAATAGTAATCGCTCAAAGAGATAAATCATAGATATCGAATAGTAAATTGGCTTCATATTTATAAAAAAATACAGAAACATGGGATACTGTTGCCAAAAAAAATCCTCACAACTTCCATTCCAAATTTATTTTTAAAATATGGAATAAAAATTTTAATATTTTAATTATATGAATGGGGGAAAGATCCTGAAAAGTTATGTTAGAACATTCAATGATGCTAATGCAGCTTTTCCTATTGTGTAGCAGATAAAAGTTACCGATGGATACAGTAAACATTATTATATCAAATGTAATAAGTTTGGATAAGAATTAGGTGCCTAACCTTCACATCACTGAATGTGTTGGCAGCAGAGAATTTGATTGTGATGGGGAAGAATGCAGAAGGATCTGCGGGAGGCACAACAAACTCCATGGATCCACTGTTAACAATGACACACAGGATCGATCAGTTAATTTTAAGGCAATCTTTTTCTTTCTTCTCCTTTTCTCTTTTTCTTTTCTGGATCCCCACAGAGCAACCGAACCAAGGAGATCTCACTTGTGAGAGGAAAGTATAACAGCAGGGCTCCTATGGTATCTTTAACGCAATATGCTTAAAATATATCCCAGTTCTAAACTATAGCTATTAACACGATACATTACCTGCGATTGGTGTTGTCAATGAGAATAATTGACCATTCTAATGTGGAATTCCTTGCATCATACCTGAAATTAAGGAAATCAAATGCCTGAAGCAATAATGATAGAGCATTGCAATAACGGTGAGCATTGCAACTATTAGTTTCTTGATTTCTTAGTTTGGCACTTCAATTCTCTAACTAATTTCATGACAGATGTACACTAAGTGAGAAAATAGTGAAACAAAAAAAGTGGATTAAGGCCAATATTTTCTGAAAATACGAACAACAAAAGCTGTATCCTAATTCTTTGGACTTGGCCTCAGGGACCCTTTTTCTGCTAAAGGGTCAATCATCCATCCAGTTCAATTTGTATATAATAAACAAAATGCTGAAAATTTTAAGATACTTAAAAGATTCAAATGACAAAGAGATCAGTAAAATATTAGTTATTAAACATATGTAAAGTTCATATTATTTTTTACCTTAAGTGCATTTATTAACTTTCTTTACTCTATATGCAACTCCTCTAAAACAAGGAATATAGAAAAACTTTCACCCCTATGGTTATGAAAGCCCTACCAGTTCTACTTTTTCCGAACTCAGTTTTGCACCTCCAATTCTTGATTACCAAAGTAATCTCACACAGATCCTCAACATGGGTGAAATAAAAGTGCAGAATAGAAGTTCCATGTGAAAAAAGGGAAATGGAAGAAATGAGTGAATCAGCTCCCAATGTAACAAACATTTGGATGGAACAACATAGCTTGTACCCTAGTTCTTTGGGCTTGGCCACTTGAATCCCTTTCCACCATTAAGCACCAGAAAGGTCATTCAGTTCAAGTAACAAACAACATGCAAAATGGTGCGATTTCAAGTTATTTAAAATGATAAAAATAATGACGAGATTCTACAACATATTGTACACAGTAGAGTTTACAAACCACCACGGTACTGTAAGTAGAGTATATAGGCTTCAAAGTTGCCTTGTTCAATAAACACTTAAAATACTCCTTTCCTAACACTGAAGTTATAACATCAACATTCATTTTTCTCCATCAGCACAGTAATAAATGCACTCTGGACTATATATAAATACACAGAATCACACAAACATGTATAATAGAAAAAGGAAACGACATATTTACCTCCATTCTCCATCTATCTGCCTCACACTAGGTGGTTCTCGACTCGCAGGAAGAGGTATAGATATCAGAACATTTCGCAGGTCGAACATATCAAAAGCTTCATATTCAATATTGACAAAAGTCTCACTTCCAGAAACAGTAGGCCAGCAGTTAACTGGAGATAGATGCTATCAATCAATAAGCGGTACAAAAATAGTATGCAAATGGCATTCTTTAATATTAAGTGAATTCACAACACAAGCACACCAGTCAATGGTAAAGAGGACTCATCCAGGCCCTGAATTCTCCACTTCATCAGACCAACATCGTTTTGACCAGTAGGGAAAGGCCTGTTTGGATCCTTTAAGCCTACTACATGATTGTTGTTGAATAACTCTTTATTGATGTTAGGATGAGTTTTGAAGCTGAGGCCAGGTATCTCTTGGTTTTCAATCTGCATATAGACGTCTCATCCAAAATACTCAGCAACTCACATAATGTTGTATGGCTTATTAGGAATATAAATCTATCCAGAGCACCAAGGAAGAAAAAACACAAAGTACAGCAACTCACATAATGTTGTATGGCTTATTAGGAATATAAATCTATCCAGAGCACCAAGGAAGAAAAAACACAAAGTTGAGAAAACAGAAAATACAATATTTTTCCAAATGGCAGTAAGGGTTGTTACTATGCCAATCTAACGCATATGTATTATTAATGTATGAGAACATATAATCTTCATCCTTTAAGAATTAAATTAATCTTTTATTTATAAGATAGCTAAGATTTGCAGCAAGCATTGACTGTAGATGAAGTCCGAACTAAAAGCAACAGATGCGATGAGCCAAAATCAGCACAACAAATGATCCCAAAAAAATATATCATGTTTGACAAAAACAAACACTCCAGGAAGTCAACCTTGATGAAAAAATAGCAGTTGAATGAAGAATATATGATCATGAGCCTAGTAAGAAGGCAAATAGGTACTCCTATGTAAGCATGACTGCATGAGATTAACAGGTCCCAGACAATCTGTGTAGCAGGATGTGAAAAATATATTCCACCAAGGGGTTTGCTCTTGGAGACCAGTAGTCATACGACTTGCAAATGTGAATGTGTTCTTTAAAACGTGTTATAGAAGCAAGAGCATTTAGGCATCTAATTAAGTAAAGAAATGGATAGACTAAAAATAGATAGCTACATATAGTTAGTTAGTTAGTTAGTAGTGTGTGTGTGTGAGAGAGAGAGAGAGAGCGAGGGTGTGTGGGTGTGTGGGTGTGTGAGAGAGAGAGAGAGATGTGTGTGTGTGTGTGTGTGTGTGTGTGTGAGAGAGAGAGAGAGAGAGAGGAAAAACCTGAAATTGAACTAGCCCATCTTCCTGATTCAGTATCTGCACAGAGAGAGTTCCTTGAACATCAAAATTACTAACTCCTCCATCTCTCCTAATTATAACATTGAGCCTCTCTTCAATAGTCAGTGTAATAGGATCTGATGGTGGAAGGGATGACTTCGTTTGTTTAGCTACTACTGGCTGCACATCCTCCAGAATAACTTCCCCTTCAGCTTTCAGTGAATTCATTAACTGACTGGTCTTCTGTGTCTTACCTAGTTGCATACCAAGGCCTTTCGGGGGAGCTGTAGCGGATGAAGGTGGACGGCCTGGATTCACATAAAGTCTTAGGAAAGAACCAAAAAGTGAGAATAAAATGTAACCATATGACAATTTGAGGAATGACCAGCACATAAATTTTGCACTTAAAAGGTGGCATGCTTGGAAGCATGAGGAAATAGATTCTGCTCGCAAGTCAATTGCATCATTGTGTAATATGTGAATCTCAATTAATACCATCATCATCATCATCAAGATCGTGTCCCATAAAGATGGGATCGGTTAACATTCCATTAATAATTTAAATAATTTTAATGTCCAACTGTAACCATCTTATTCTTATTAGTGCCAACTTCCTAGTTGAGAGAATGATGGAGAAAAAGAGGCTTATCGCAATCCTAAATGGCAAGTTGGGTCCTCCAAATTTCTCCTAGACTAAGGGGGAAATATGAAATATTGTCATAAGAAACTATGTGCAATTTTAAGGCACAGAAAGCCAAGAACCAAAAAGCCATTTTCCCTCGACTAATATATGATAAATTACTAGCATTTTTTTGTCCTCTTTTTGCGCACCCAATGGCCAATTGGCCACAAAATGGAGGCTGAAGTGTTTACTGTTAAGACTGCGGTCCAGAAAAATATAACTTCAATTGATTTGGAACCTCTTTTCAAGGGTCCAGAGAAACCTTAAAATATATTTCTTACACCAATCCGGATTGACTGAAACCATTTATATCTGCCAGTGGATAAGCAGTTCTAACCTTGCATAAATCACATAAACTTTACAAGAGGATTCTCTTTAGAATTGAAATCCCCCACGCACACCAAAAAAATGGGCTATGCTAACTCATCTGTACATCCATTTTTACCCTCAAGGATTCGATAAACAAGAAGGAAATGGTTACTGCTGGTATGAGCACCCACCAGAGTTGTATTTCGCTACATCATTACTTAGTTCACCAACATATATAGCTCTTTAGGATTTTGTGTGTTTGCTCCACAAATTGAATTAACCATGGAACCCTTTTTTATTAGATATATACCTATGATTTGGTAGCCTTGTGTTGCCATATATCGCTAAACCATTAGCAATTAGCGATTTGCGATTTGGAACGAATTGAACGATCATTTACGAACACTATCATTCAGGATCAAAAGGATTACCGCTCCGATCCAATCCTTTGTGAACTCAAGCTAAATGGGCATAAAGTCAGGTTTGTGTTAAATTAAACTAAAAATAATTAATACTTTCTCCGTAATTTAAATAGATAGCAAACAAAATTATTTTAGATATATGTATATTATACATAAATACATACCTTCTATTCCTATATGCATACATATATGTTCACGTATACTAAGTACAAACGATCAAAAAACACTTCATCTTTCCATTCCGTATAAGCATATCAAAGAAGACTACCCTATCGTACCATGTCCATGACACAACAAGTGGGATTCCGGATTTCCATTTTCATTCCGGATATAGAAATGTTCCACCTTCAACCTTCTGAGTAACATTGGGGACACCAGCTGAAAAACAATTTTTACAAGCAATATCACTCATAGGCCTGGCAAATGAGTCGAGTCGACGGCGACTGGCCTTGCCTCACAACGAAGCGGATTTTATTCACCTCGTTGCTGACGTAGGAGAATCAACTCGCCTCGTCAGAGCAAGTTAGGCGAAGCGGGCCAGTTCCCAATTTTCTCGATATTGCCTCGCTCCAATTCGCCTCGCCTAACTCACCCCTTGCCTCGCCGACTCGCCTAAGTCATTCCTCATCTCACCTCACCGACTCGCTCCAATTCGCTTCATGACTCGCCTCAACTCGCGATGATGATGGCGTCCTCGAACTCGAAGATGGCGACTGATGATGGTGAAGAAGATGATAATGGCGGGTGATGGTGGTGAAGATGATAATTATGGCCGACGAGTGATGATGGCGAGTCAAGTTGTGAAGAAGATGATCTAGATGTGGCGGTGGTGGCAGATGGTGAAGATGTGGTGATGGCGGTGGCGAGTTCAGTAGCGGCGATGTGGTGAAAATGGCGGTGGAGAAGATGGTGATGGCGGGTGAGGTGGTAGTGGTGAAGATGGTGATGGAGGCGGCGGCAAGTTGGACGGCGGCGGCGTGGTGAAGATGGAGGTGGTGATGATGTTGATGGCGGGTAAGGTGGCGGTGGTGAAGATGGTGATAACGGTGGCGACTTGCGCGGCGGCGGCGGCGAATTGAGCAGCGGCAAATTGGGCGGTGGCAAAGTTTGGGGGACGAAACCTAGATCTTAGAATTGGGAAGGGGGAGATAAAAAGGTAAGTAGGGAGGGGATTTTTCTTTTTGAGAATTTTTTTTATTAAAAAACCAGAGTCAGGCGAGCCGACTTGCCTGAATCAGGCGATTCACCTAGGCGAGCAGGGTCGGCGATGGCTACTGTTTAACTCGCCTTGCCGGCTAAGCGAGGCGAGTTGAACTCGCCTCGTCTATGAAGCGAGTCGGGCGAGTCGGGCGAGTCACGGGGCGAGTAGGGCGATTCGGCCCGGCTCACTTCATTTGCCAGGCCTAATCACTCATGTCCTTATTTGCAAGTGTAACGAAAAAGGACATTAGTTTGGCTTTCTAAAATCTCTTAATTGAAAAAGGCGACAGTTTGGATTGCTAAATCCTAACGCTGCAAGTATTTTATCCATGTGGTGCTGCAGAACCAATTATTTTGTAAAAGACCAGGTTGGCATACCACACCGAAGCCATACAAAAGCTCATCATCACCCAGAAGCCACATATGAAATTCTCCTAGCATCCACATGTTAAACTCCAACCATTTCTTATTGAGAGTATTGCAGTTTCCATTACCCATTCCATATGAATCACAACTGGTCATGCAGCATATTCTTAACAGGTATGTTCTACGTTTCTGGCATCCTAAAACCAATCACCCCTTTTTTCTTAGCATGTTTAGAAACATTATGCACGATAGAGGCATGGGATTTCTGGCAGTGGCCATCTTCCACCATTTGGTTTGCCCTCTCCACAACATTCTTCGCAAAGCAAGCCTAAACCTCAACTATAACTGTAGAGAAATCAAGTCCCCCATATGCAAGAATCATAGTACCACCTCCCTACTCAAAGAACATAGCCTATCATCCTCCAATGGTCCAAGTCCAACTCCGTAAATTATCCTTCTTCCATTCCCCAAAGTTAAATACCACCCTCGAGCATCAAACCCCAACCAAACATTATCACTCAACTACCCTATATTTGCCTTACATCGTCTTGAGGTGAAACTGGATTAAATGTAACCTTTCTACTTGAATTACTTTTTGTAGGATTCCCTATTTTCTTCGCTTTCCTGATTGAATGTGTTTGGTTAGGTTTATAATGTCACTGCAAAGGTCATTCCATTTTTCCTAGTACATGGTATAATGGTATCTGCATCTTCCCACTCCAAATTTATGGTCTCCTATTTGTAAATTATTGTAGGACTTGCATCAGAAGCCAGTGGTACAAGGTACTGGGTTTATATGGAAGATCCTCAAATTTTGCATATAATGTTCTACATTTCTAATAATTGTTTACAACGTGTTATGGATTTATTTGCATGAATGAAATTGAATTGCTCAGTAGAAATGAAAATTACTATATAGAATGAAATGAATTTAAGAGAGAAATCCACTATATCCACTATATCTTTTCTCAAGAAGAAGAAACTACATCCATTCAACTAGAATATTATATGCAAAGACGTACTCAACGGAAAGATTCCAGAACAAGCTAAAGATAATTTAGACAAACCTTTAGACTTGCTAGAAAACGAGTCCACATCTGAGGTCAATCCAAAACCAGAACCACTTCCAAAACCACCTCCTCCACTGCTGGAGATACTCATATCGCTGAAACTACTTTCAATTCTTCTAGGACCTGACATAGCCATAAAACCTCCTTTGTCACCTCTGTTCTTCTCAATCTGCAAAATAATGCATAAATATAATATTATTCATCTTCATATGCAAGATGTTCATCAAAAGAAAATACGAATAAAGAGGAATGAAGATAATAGATAGAGGCATTGATTTTAAGAATATGAATGTCATTCTATGATCGGACAAGGACAAATAAAGAACTGTGAAAGACAAATCCATTTCTCGACAATCTTTAAGAAAGAATGCAGATGCCAAGATAGGTAATGAAGGTCAAACAACCTAAACCGAGTAAGAACTGGAGAAGAAGAGGTTTGGTTTGAGTCAAGGTCAACTGTAACATCAGAAGGGCTTGAGATGCAACATAAGGCATATTCTTTGACAAGTACCTTAACTTGATCTTTGACAATCACCTTAACTTCGTTACCTAGAATATTTTATGCTAGGCAAAAGAAAGAGTTCAAACTGAATTTGAAATTTCATTTATTATCCTATTGAACAAAAATACTCTAAAGTCTAAACTACATACTGAGAGCATCTAACATAATAGGCATAAATATTGAAATGGATGCCTAAACCTTTGATTTGGACATAGCCACTGTAGAAATATCGGACAAATGCTTCATATTTCTAAATATTGAATATTCAAAGAAGACTAATTGATAGAAAGGTCCAGTGAATGGGTAGAAGAATGTCAAATAATAGAACATATTGGAAAACAAATATTAGGTAGTGTTTTCCTAAAACATAACAGCTAAAAAAATTCTAAAATTTGTCGAAAGTTATGCAACCTATGGATTACAAACCTAACATATAAGACTTCAGAATTCAGAGAAGCTAAGGTAGAAGACCATCCAAGAATATATTCCCGAAAAGAATGTATTAGCTCTTATCAACGCATCTACATACAAAATGTTGATCCTTAGCAACTTATTTTCTCTAATGTATAATACGCAACTAACCTCTAAACTCGAAAGTTCTGGATTCTTAGATGCGTATGCACAAGATAGAGCTATATGTGGATTCCATTTGTATATGAGAAATGAAGGTTATGGAATGCAATATGTGCCACCATGTGGTTGAGTGGTGCATACTGCATATATTGCACATGTGCTGTGGGCAGTCACATTTGGGGATGGCTTTTCAAATTAAAACGAAAGGGGGAAGGATATAGTAAAACAAGTTGATAGATCAAGCAAAAATACGAAAAAAATAATATTTATAGATTATATTTATTAAATTGTAATATATTGAAAAGGATTTTTTTCCTTCGAAGAATAGTAGTAGTGAAGCTATTTCTCCAAGTGTTTGCCAAGAAAGAATAAATACAAAATTGATGACTACTTATATAAAAGAGGAATATTAAAGTTTAAATGATTAGTAGGTCCAACATAGTACCCAACCCATCCATTGAACGATTCAAATTCAACATATACTATCTGGTTGCATATAATATTACCTGAAAAGGCATTTCTAGCTTCAAAAATGAGCTTTGCCTGCTTAATGAGCCATGCAGCGCAATTTTATGGGTCACGAGGGAAAATAGCTCGTATGCACAGCCACATAAAACGCATTTATAACAGACGCTTAAGACAGGATGTTGGGATATTCGCTGATCCCAATTTATTGATTCATATTTGTTATAAAGAGAACTTATGAGGGGGGAAATCAAACATGTAAAGCAAATGGCTGTTTAGTATTCTAATTGTATCCAGAGTTATCTGCTCAACATAATTCTCAACATAAACTTAACCTAATACGAGAAAAAAAACAATTTGAATATAGATGAGGCATGCCTGGGCATACATACCTTGCTTTTGTCTATTTCACTAGCCTTCCGCTTCATGACATCTTTAGTTTCATTTATCTTGCTCTGCCTGAGCAGCTTATGCAATTTTTCTTCATGACTCTCCATCTCACAGTATTGTTTAACTTGTGCAACCGTGACATTTTCTTTGTGCCCAAGAGAAATAGCTTCATCAAAGGCAAAAATCAGCTCAAAAGCCATTCTGCAGACACCCTCTTCATCTAAAGAGGGTGCATATTCAGGTACCTAAATGTAATTAAGGATCCATCAATATGAGCCTTCAATCATGACCAACACATCACATTGCATTTTTAAATCAACACACCATAAATTCACATCATTACTGCAGATGTCTTCTTGGCACTAATTCTATATTTATTCCTATTTCACTTCATTGGATGTATAGAACCAGTTTGTAGCTGAGAAAATAGAAAACAAAATTCAAGTGGTCCTATATCCAAGCATACGAAACAATCGGAGTTTCTATGAACTATCGATGTGTAGGCTGTTTGTTTTGCAGAATGCATAGTTCCCGAATAAATGACTATAGAAGTGACCAGGTTCATTATTTAACCTTGCCGCTGCAAATCCCGTGTAATCTACAAAGCTTACACAAGTTTCCATGTCTGAGCATTCAAAGTCATATAATTTGTTTAACCTTCGGTGTGACCTTTAAGTAAGTGGAAGCAAAATTTGCAGTAATTGGAATTACAAGAAAACAAGATACACATATTCAGGTGTGCACAAGTGTGTTAATGGCAAATATCTGTGTGCACGCGTGCACAGAGTGCAAATACTATTATAATAAAACAGTGACCCCTTGAGAAATTTCAGCATTGTTAATGGCAAATATATACATGTGTGTGTGCATGTGTGTGCGTGTGTGTGTGTGTGTGTGTGTACAAGTATTTCTGGAGTGCAAATAATATTATAATAAAACAGTGACACCTTAAGAAATTATCAGCATTGCTAGTCCCAGATAATGCAAGATGTATTGGCTATTTATTCAGTATTCATAGCATGCTTCTGCGTAAACTACTGCAAATGGTAATTAAGCATCGGGCAAAAGAAGGATACAAGTTTGGACAGCAGTCTCAGTGTGTCCAGATCTTCAAGAATGTTACTCTGTTTGTTGGTTACAACTAGCAGATAAAGACTCTCTATTGGCTGGTAGACATAGCGAACATTCTCAGTCTCCACATAGGTATGTTGCTTTCCTGTTCCAACAAGCTTCGGAAAGGCCGCAAGTAGTCCTTCTATCCTTATTCGGGACATGTCAACAAACTGCCTTGAAACAAGTGCTGCAAATAAACCAGAGGCAAATGCAAATTCAGAAGAATGATTTTCCATTGATCTTTACATGCATTTGGTACATAAAACTATAAAGACAGCCATGAAAAGCACAGGAAGAGACAGAAAGCCTACATCTCATTCACACAGAACAGGCTCCAGATCCCCATGCATAAATTATGCTGGTGGGTTTGGGAATATGTTTTAACTAAACAATATATGACAAAATGATCTAATCTCCATGAACAGCAACAGTCAACACACAGTAGAGAGATTAATTGAATTGAATATAGATCCAGAAAATTATGCTGGTGGCTTTTCTTGACATCTTGCAAGTGTTCAAAAGGAATCCACAACGATGTGAAACATAACAGTTAAAAACTTATGTACTTGATTTCCAACTATCAAAGATGTAATGTCTGTAGAGGTGACTATAAAGCAGTTGTCCATTAGAATCCAATTCAATAAAATGTCGCAAAAGGGCCATTTGATGAAATTAAGTGAATAACTGCATGTATCCATTTGAAAGTGTAAATTAAATGTCTTGCCCCAGATATATTATTTTTTTAAATGTGCTTAGCTATATGTCCCGAAATGCACAGTTTTGAGAAGGAAAAAGAATTTCCTAAATAGCCCGATGACTGGGAATTCAAATTCTAAGTAGTATAGTATATGCATTTTACTGATCTCATTTTAAATCCATTATGTTAAACATTTTAGAACCTGCACTTATTGAAGTCCCAAAGAAATAAAACTACCAAAGCTATCAACCATATATTAATCTTTTAACACAGAGAGAAATAAAATCCAGTGATTACTTATTACACTATGTCGCACGAACATGAAAAAGCGTCAATAGTAAACCTACCTTTCCCAGACTTGCTGATGATGGAGGCTGCAAGGACTACCTGTACATGTAGAAGGTTTTCAGTAATCTGCTACTAGATTTTTAAGTGGGGTAAATGATATTGAAACTTGAAAGAGATAGCATTACAGCAAAGATGAATTTGAAGCCAATTTAGACTCTTCCCATGTATTAGAGCTATACATTGGTTAATAACTTTTGGGGACCCTGTGCACATAATGATTCCCCGTAAAGAACAAGGAAGCACATATCGAGTCCATTCATTATAACGTCCTCATACCATAACAATTGATATTCCATCATGTATAAAGAGGTCATCAGTGTGAACGGTGTCATGTTTTTCTGACCTATTCCAGCAAGGGTTTCAAGTGCCAATGCCACGGTACTACAATTGCATCACATACAAGCTCTCTCACATCAAAATCGGATCAGCATTGAAGCAAAGTTCTATGAAAGATTTGGAAGAAGAAAAAATTTACGATTGGTTGATAACCTTGCCGGTCCTTTTTTAATTACTGCAAAACCTAGACGAAGGGATCAGGGCATTATGTCCTTATAGGGCATATAAAGCCAATAGGAACAAAGCTCATTCAACCCTAAATTGATACTACTGCAACAACGATGCGAAAATTGCTAACTATGTGTTAGATCCATTGCCAAATATAGCTGATCTCTCTTCAGAGATAGGTATTAAGCTAACATGAAATCAAACTAAACCTAAAATGGAAAATTCGATCAATCACTGTCAGCAAACGTTGGATTAATCTAAAATTCATAGCAAAAGTTACCATTGTGATATTAGAAGGTGCAAAAAGAGGAACTTTTCCGATCAATTTACGACCTGCAAGAAATCGAAACACGAAATGACGATCATTTAATTTAGATTCAAAAACACCAAATCTTGAGAGAGGAGAAAGAAGGCGTGGCGATTGAAAATTAAAGGATCTAAAAATTGAGTAGAATGATTAGAAATCGAAGCTCGCCTGGGGTTTGAGGGTGCTTGGGGATCGATACGAAAACGAGAGCGAGAGTGGATCTGAGATCTGGACTCAAAAGAGGTCTGGTTTTTTCGCAAGCAAAGGGGAGAACGATCTACTTGGGTCGGGTTGAATAGCGACCCGGATCCGAACCCGACTCTGCGGATTTAGTGCTGGTGATGGGTTCCGCGCTTTTCCAACTTATGTTTCGATTTGTCGGTAGTACGAGAAACTCAATATTTAACAACATATAACACAGTGACAAATATTTATTTTTGATGATGCTCAAAACTTTCCAGATCATGACACGCGGCAGATGACGTGTCCCAAGGATTACGGAAAAGGAGCAAGAATGGTACATTGGAGGCATACCCCGGGCCTTCGACCCGAAGATGTTCTAGACCCTCAATGACCTCCCAGAACACTCATGTACTCGTCCTACAAATAACCATTGGCTCACCTCCGAGCCCTCCTGCACGCTGAGCTTCCTTAGCTCTCTCAGCTCGTCTCTGAGCTATCACAGAACCAAGCTTGCTCGGCCTCCCGCCCGCCTACGAGCCTCCCGCCCGCCTCCGAGCCTCCCGCTGAGCTCAGCTTCCTCGGTCTCACCGACCAATCCAAAACACAGATCATAGGCATTCTCGCCATGGCTCCGCGAATCTCGCCATACGCGAGATATCCACCGCCCCACGATCCTGCGTCCCACGCCATCACGTTCCCCCGTTAATGGGCGTATCTCGCCATTAATGGAGGATCCCGCCATTTGCGCAGGCGCGGCTCCAAGGGCGTAACGGTCGGCGTAAATCTTGCACCCGCCAGCCCATGGCTGCCACTATATAAACCTCCTCTCGGACGACTCGGGTAAGGAAATTCTACCTCAATAGGTCGCTACTCTGCCAAAATATCTCGACTAACTTGATCGTCGGAGGGTCCACGGTGGTACAACCACCTCGAGACTTCCTTGCAGGTAGATCGACCTCATTCCAAGCCAAGCCCACTGAGATCCACACGTTTTAGGAAGCAACCCCCAAACCTAATCTCAGCCATTCATCAACGAACGTCGACAGATCAACGGAAGACGATATCTGAAGGAATTCCTGACCTCCATCAGTTGGCGCCGTCTGTGGGAAGTTCGAAAGTTCCACTCAACGAAAGTTGATCTTCCGATCTCGAATTCATGACGAGTGATCACCGCGGCGATCCAAGCACTAGCCGCCGCCCTCCTCACAACGGGCACGCGGACGGATCATCTCCTCCCCCGAAAGCCGTCCACGCCCTTTCTGCCCGAATCGACAGGCTCGCGTCAATCGTGAATGCCCTCGTCCATGTCCAAACGACGGGACGAGCCCCCCAGGTCGCCGCTCCCCCACCTCAGGACCGGGACCTCCACAGAGGGGGAGAAGACACTGCCCACGCTGGCACGACCGAACAGCGCCTCGCTATTTCTGGCAGCCACAGATCCCCCGTAGCGCCCAATTCAATGACCCGCTGGGCGCCTCACAGCTCCACGCCGAGGTCTCATGAAAGAGCACCCCGCCCTGAGGCCCATCACGCTCATGTCCCTCCCGAGGAGGTGTCGGTCAGCTCACCTGCTCCCAGGCATGGCCGGCGCCCTCTCCCTCGACAGGGTCGCGCGGACGGGACTCACCACGGCAGCTCGAGGACAACCTCGCCAGGGGACCTGAGGAACCTCATAGAACGGAACCGGAACCGCGGCCAGGCGCTGGCCACCAGTAGGGGGGCCATCGCTCCGAGAATGCTGAATCTTCGGGATACCACGGCCGACTCGATGCCCTCGAAAAGAGGATCGAGGGTATACATCGAGAGAGTCGCCCTTCAAGCGAGAGGGCTAGATATGCCGTCGGCTCGCTTACGAAGCCCTTCACCGAAGAGCTGCTCGATGTCCGTGTCTCCTCCAGGAACAAGCCTCCAAAGGTGTCCCTCTTCAACGGAATGTCCGACCCGAAAGACCACTTGGACGCGTTGTAACAGCCCTATTTGAATGCAATAATTCAAGAGTTTATCAAGATTCTTTTTCCATAATTTTTGAATTTTTAGTTGGCCGCTAAAATATTTTAATTTAGATTTTTTTTTCCTCTGTAAACAATTTTGGTATGGAAAATATTCAGTTTTTATATTATATAAATAATTTCTTAGTGACAGCAAAATAACATTTTGCGTATCTGTTTACTGTTAAAATGAGAACAAGAAAATCTGCACCGAATCTCTAAAATACGACCAATTAAAGATATGCATCTTTATACATATATTTATAAAAATTTATATATACACAAAACAAAATCTCTCTCCATCTCTCATACCCGCATCTCTCCCCCCCCCCCACTGCTCATTAAGTCCCTCACCCACGAAAACCCTAACCCTAGTCGTCGCCACCATCACCGCCGCAGACCCCGACCCCTCCTCTCGCCTCCATCAACGCCGCGACCCTTTCCTCCCTCTCCTCCCTCCTTCGCCTTCGCCCTCGCTCTCGTCCTCCTCCCGTCGACGCCGCCTCCATCCCTCGCGCGGCCACAACCCCGGCCTCCTCATCTCGTCCCGTCACCGTAGCCTTCGTCCCTTCGGACGGCCATCTCCGACTCCACCACAACCTCCAGCGACCTGCACAGAGCCCTCGACGTCGCCGCAGCCTTCGTCTTCGCCTCGTCGCTGCTCCCATCACCCAGATCTTCACAGCTCCCTGCAACAACATCATCCCTGTCCTTCCATCGTCAGATCTGAACCCTAGCAATAGCAACTGCCACGATTCCCCCTTGTAAGCACTCCTTGATCCCTGTTTCTTTTCTGGAAAAAATAAATAAATAAATAAATAAAATGGTAGGAAATCAGTGAACAATTTGAAAGGGGAAAATTAGTATCAAAACCCTAAATTGAGATAATTTTGTTTTGGTTGTGTGACAATTTTATGTAGATATTTATAATTTAATCGATGAAAATTTATCTAGGCGGATCGTATAACTCAGATCCCAAGTCGCACCTTAGCTGAGTTCGTGCCCGCATTTCGTACATCTTTTTCCGTGATCGTTAACCTCAGGCAAGTACTCTTGCCTTTTCTTTATGTGATGCTATGACATGATTACTATGCACAAGAATCCTTTTTATGCTTCATACACATTCGAGGCTCTTGTTGATTTACTTGTATAGAACACCTTGATCTGACATGCCTATTCATGAACCTTATTATTTATTTTTAAAATGAAATCATTAATTAGAATGCTGGACTACATGTCATGTCATAATCTATACTGTTTACAGGTTTTATTTCCATACAATTACCATACCACAAGTTCCTGTCTTTTCAGCATTCTTAATTAGTGATTTTAATCTTTACCATAGCAACTATAAATACGTGGGTGTTGGGGTAGTTTGAGTGTGCGCTGTACAACAGGATCTCAGGAGTCCCATGCCGGCAGCTCGTACCGGGCTATAGCGGTCTCATGTTTACAGCTCGTACCGGGCTATAGCGGTCTCATGTTTACAGCTCGTACCGGGCTAAAGCGGTCTCATGATTACAGCTCGTACCGGGCTATAGCGGTCTCATGATTACAGCTCGTACCGGGCTATAGCGGTCTCTTGTTCATTCCACAGTTGGGCCCGTGTTTCCTAGCCCCTGGGGCACCACTCTTGGGTTAGGAATACTCCTGCAGAGGTTGACGCACACACTCAAGTTTACGATAGGATAGTTTACCTTTTAGTGGCCAATTAGGTTATGACCTGATCCCTTACATACATGTTTCATAGTATTAGTGCATTTAATTATTTATATACATGTTGTTCTTGCGCACCGGACTTCACTTTTATATATTCTTGTTATTATGCTACACACTCTTTATACGTTGAGTACCTGCTGGGATGTTCTGACATCCCTGAGATTTGCCATCTCAGGTTTAGAGACAGATTGTAGGCTGAGCAGAATCAGAGCGGCTACCAGGACTTTGCTGAAGATCGGTAATCGTAGGTTTATTTTCCTTTACTTTTAGCTTTTAACTTTTAGCATGTGCGCCCTTATGGGACATTAGGACTTTTGTATCTCTTTCGGATCTTATTTTATTCCGAATCTTTTGTTTTGGATCTTTAATTGCATCAATTATCTAGTGGACCCATTTTTAGGATTTCTTGTGGTTTCATTGCAGCATGATTATCAGTATTATTTTTTTTGGTATTGGATTTTATTTTTGACAAGTTAATCCAGACAGCCTTATGTGACTATGGAAGGACTTTTTCTTACCGTAGGTAGCACGGCTGGCCTTCGTCGCTTCCCGTATTCCACATTTTGGGAAGCGGGGCGCGACAAGGTTTTGTTGGTATCAGAGCCCAGACTGACATCAAAGTTAGTCTTGGTTCTACCGACCTTTTAGGTTAGAAACACATGTCTAGGTTTTCCCCAGTATGTCATGCTGCAGATTCCGTTGACTCTGACCGTAGGATTCGGACGACTTATATAGAGTTACGATATTGTGCCCATGTACCGCGGCATGGATACAATACGGTATTCTGTATGAGTAACTTAGAGTCCTACACTTGATCTGTATTCTTTGAATTGATTATTTCATTATCTCTTTGCTTCACTCAGTTTTAATATTTTGAATTTAAACCTCGTTTTCGTTACTAAACCTCGTCGTTCGTTTTGACTTCAGAATCATGGCCGAAGAAAATTTGCGAGTATATGGGAGACGTGACAACAATACTGCACTACTTGGAGTTATACGTGGCATGCCGGAGAGTCAACAGCAGCAGACCGAATTGCTACAAGGGGGCCTACTTGCTTCTCAGCAGACCGCTACTGCGGCCCTGAACAAGGTGGCTGAGGTTCGTGAAGGTAGACGTCCGGGCAGCGTCGCCGATTTCAGGAGACTACAGCGGGCAGTTTTCACTGGCGCAGGCGGACTACTGGATGCTAAGCAGTGGATTGTCGACATGGGGAATTTGCTGTCAGACGCCCGGGTTCCTGAAGAGAATAGAGTGGATATAGTCAAGATTCAACTGCAGGATATTGCTAGAATTTGGTGGCTCGCAGAAGAGAGCAGGTTGAAGAAACCGATTGCATGGACTGATTTCTCTACGGCTTTTCTTGAGAAATTCTTTCCCAAATCGGCCAGGATCGATATGGAACGGCAATTTATCATTCTTCGTCAGAGAGATCGCACAGTGGATGAGGTAGCGGCTGAGTTTATCCGACTCAGTCGTTTTGCTCCTTCAATGGTAGCCCGGGAAGAGGATAGGGCTAGAAGATTCTTACAGTGGCTCACTCTAGAAATACAGGAGAAGTTAGCTTCACATGATCTGAGGACTTATTCAGAGGTATTAAATGCGGCCCGCAGAATTGAGACGGTTATGGATAAGAGGAAGAAACTTCAGAGTGGAACATTCAAACGGCCCGTCAATCAAACTTCAGGGAGGATTCCAATTAGACAGCATGGAGGAGTTTAGATGAAGCGTACCGCAACCCCACCACAACAGGAACCTCCGGTTTGTGGATACTGTCTGTAATGACCCCAAAATCTTTATACATTTGTATTATCCCTCTTCAATAATATACCGTATTTATTTGTACTTGGTATTTTCCTTTTTCTATTAAATTTATTATTATTTTATTCCTTAATCTATTATGTATTTTTTTTTCTAGGTACAATTTCATTTTCTTATATTTAAGTTTTTAACTTCTCATTCTTATTTTTCCTTTCATAAATATTTAACCCAAATCCATTATTCTAATTCTCTACAGCCCATCTAAAAAGCCCATTTTCTTTTTAAGCAACATCATATATTTAATTCTAGTTAAATATATGCATGAACAACCTTATAGTTCATTGGTTAAGTCCTTGCATTGTTATTCCATAAGTCACATGTTCAAATCCCCATTCTTGCAATTATTTTTTTATCATTTTTTATTCTTCCCATAACCTACAAATGAGACCTTTCATTTCCAAAATGAATGGTGACCTTTCATTTCTCTTTTAATTCTCATGTTAAATGCATATATTATTATTCACCATTACAACATCTTTATTTGTCCTCCTCTATATTTTCCTTCCTCATATTTTTCTATCTCTCACTTCTTCCTCTTCACCAAGATGACAAGAAGAAGAACATGAAGAAGTCTTCAAGAAGGTCTCGCTAGTAACGCGAGGCTATCGGCGGATAGACAAGCCCGGTGACAATACCGGCTTGTGCATGTAAGTCCCTTCTCTCTCCTTTCCCCTCACTCTATTTTTTCCTCTTGTCATGCATCGTGAACCCCCTATTCTTTTCATATCATAATCCATAAGAGAAGACACACATAAACATATACATATACATATACATAAGTTTAGATATATATGATTCTATATGGTTTAATAATATCTTATTATCTCTTGTTCAAATTAAAGTATTTTTAATTCTTTCATCATGATTATGAATGTTTATTACAAGTTGTGAGAACATAGATTTCAATCCATAATATATCTACGATATCTCATGGAATCGGTTTGGTTATTAAAAAAAAGGATAAAGCTTGCATAAAAATACTAGTTAATCTTTTTGCCGATTTTAGTATACACATCAATACCTTTAGTTTTAAAATAATTTTTATAAATTAATTTTTAATTCTGAAAATTTCAGGAAATTTACATATGATAGAATATATTATTTTGTACATGCTGTAAAAGTTTTAGATCGAACCGCATAACGGTTTAGGAATTATATCGTTTTTATTCACTGATCGTAAAATAGAAAACTGCAGTTATCGGTCAACTTCTAGGACACATAACTTGCTATACCGGTATCCAAATTGAGCAAAATCAGATGTTTTTGATATCTACATCGAATGATCTAGATTTTCTTAGTTTTATATTTTTACTGAAAACCCATCTAAGATAAAGAAAACTGCGTTATAATATTAAGTGACGGATCTGGACAGAATCTGTTCCGATTCGCACACTGTTTTTAAATTGGACATAACTCGAACACCCGATGTCCGTTTGTGATAAAATTTAGATGTGTAGATGCACCATTGATAGAACTATAATTTTCTGTATAATATATTACTTAGGAATGCATGAAACAACCTGATATAGGCTTTGCAATAGAATATATAGTTGTTGTCCAGAAATCTGAATTTCTGTTTTAAACGCTGATATTAAAATGATCATAACTAGAGCTTCAGAAATGCAAATCATGTGAATCTTGGTGTTTTCGATAATTTCATCGAAATACCTACAATTTTATAATAATTTTTGTAACCTGAAACCCGATACAAATTAACTCAAACTGCGTTTTAAAAATATGTGACGGTGCCGAATAGATTCTGATCTGTTTTGCGCGACGATACGAAAACATATATATCTCTCAAACCGGTAGTCATATTTAGGTAAAACTGGAACTCACGCATGCAAAACATTTAGAGCCATATTTCTGTTTATATTTCGCATTCGTTCAACTTGATTAATTAGTCGTACATAATATTTCTTTACAGCATTGTTTATGGTAGTTACTCGAATAATATACTTGACTCATTTCATGTTATTCGAACATGTATACATATTTAGCTTGATCATTAAATTGTTGTATGTACATAAAGACGATAATTAAATACTTGAGTTGTATTTTGAAAAATATACAATAGTATTTTTACAATAAACCCCCTCAAGTTTTATAAATTACAATAAGGCCCCTAACAATTATTGAACATCAAATTACCTTCTTGTAGTCTGACTCGGGTTAGAGTATGACTATTTCTGACTTGAATGTGATTCAAGTCAATCTATATTCTTTTATATTCCAACTCAAGATGAATACATGAATCCCAGAATCCAGTCAACAATCTATATAACTTGACCGAACCGAACCATGGATATTCCTTTTACATGATTCCCAGTATTCCATTTACATGACTCTATGGTTATAGCCGTTTCCTGATATCATGGTTTCGGTCAGTCAGTTAATCACTCATACAATCAACACAATTTTACAAGATAACAATACAAATATGACATCGCGGGGTTTAAAGGGGTAGATTGGTACGGAAGATGTTAAAAGTGGAATGAGGTGGTCAGATTAAGACACCTAACCTATATTCAGTTGTTGTTGTACCGTGGCATAAACGGTTCCTCGTACTATACGTGCCCTTAGTCTCTGGCATATAGAGACTCCCCTCGTATACACTGGCATCCTTCTGTACCAAGCTACAAACAACTACGTTAAACAATATTCCATAATATTCAACACTACAATACTTTAGAAAATACTATACTCTGTCACTCTTATTCTTCATTATCCTTTGGGACTTACCGAGCGACCTGTCCGCTGACGACATTCTATTTCTCTCTTCTTGGAATGTCGTCAGGTGCGTTGGACCAAGTTGAGACCGAGCCAACAACTGAAGATTTGGAGCAGTTCCAAGAAGATCCAGAGCTCTAGACTTTGTACTTGTTCTTTCCAGTATTTCCTTTTATTATTATGCCACCGTTTAGGCATTGCTTTCTTTTTTCATTCCAGTTGTATTTTCATTTCATGCATTGTACAAAGAATGTTAATAAATAAAAGTTGCTGTTATTTTTATACTCTTGTCTCTTGTGTAATATTTTATATTGCTTAGCTACGCTTAGCGTATGTACTTCTGAGTTCATACGTAGCGGGCCTCGTCACGTCCACTTCGCCGTACACTGGGAAGCGGGGCGTGACAGGTTTTGTTGGTGGCCCATGCAGGTCAGAGCTGTATGAATCCCTGTCATGCAGTTCTGGTCTGTATGAACAAGCTAGGCAATATAACACAAGAAACAGCAACTGATAACATTCTTTACATTACATATTCCCTGAATCCATTTTGAACTCCACCTTCGGTTTCCTTGAAGTCCATCTCTCCACTTTTGAATCTTTAATTCTTATTCATCCTTTCTAATTGTATCTTGTAGACTTATTAGTTCAATTGGTTAGAGTATCAATCGACGGAGCTCGAAGAAGACATCATCCTAATCCTGTTTCCTTACTCTGTTACATCATACTTCTTGAGTAATTTCGAGGACGAAATTATTTTTAAGGAGTGTAGAATGTAATGACCCCAAAATCTTTATACATTTGTATTATCCCTCTTCAATAATATACCGTATTTATTTGTACTTGGTATTTTCCTTTTTCTATTAAATTTATTATTATTTTATTCCTTAATCTATTATGTATTTTTTTTTCTAGGTACAATTTCATTTTCTTATATTTAAGTTTTTAACTTCTCATTCTTATTTTTCCTTTCATAAATATTTAACCCAAATCCATTATTCTAATTCTCTACAGCCCATCTAAAAAGCCCATTTTCTTTTTAAGCAACATCATATATTTAATTCTAGTTAAATATATGCATGAACAACCTTATAGCTCATTGGTTAAGTCCTTGCATTGTTATTCCATAAGTCACATGTTCAAATCCCCATTCTTGCAATTATTTTTTTATCATTTTTTATTCTTCGCATAACCTACAAATGAGACCTTTCATTTCCAAAATGAATGGTGACCTTTCATTTCTCTTTTAATTCTCATGTTAAATGCATATATTATTATTCACCATTACAACATCTTTATTTGTCCTCCTCTATCTTTTCCTTCCTCATATTTTTCTATCTCTCACTTCTTCCTCTTCACCAAGATGACAAGAAGAAGAACATGAAGAAGTCTTCAAGAAGGTCTCGCTAGTAACGCGAGGCTATCGGCGGATAGACAAGCCCGGTGACAATACCGGCTTGTGCATGTAAGTCCCTTCTCTCTCCTTTCCCCTCACTCTATTTTTTCCTCTTGTCATGCATCGTGAACCCCCTATTCTTTTCATATCATAATCCATAAGAGAAGACACACATAAACATATACATATACATATACATAAGTTTAGATATATATGATTCTATATGGTTTAATAATATCTTATTATCTCTTGTTCAAATTAAAGTATTTTTAATTCTTTCATCATGATTATGAATGTTTATTACAAGTTGTGAGAACATAGATTTCAATCCATAATATATCTACGATATCTCATGGAATCGGTTTGGTTATTAAAAAAAAGGATAAAGCTTGCATAAAAATACTAGTTAATCTTTTTGCCGATTTTAGTATACACATCAATACCTTTAGTTTTAAAATAATTTTTATAAATTAATTTTTAATTCTGAAAATTTCAGGAAATTTACATATGATAGAATATATTATTTTGTACATGCTGTAAAAGTTTTAGATCGAACCGCATAACAGTTTAGGAATTATATCGTTTTTATTCACTGATCGTAAAATAGAAAACTGCAGTTATCGGTCAACTTCTAGGACACATAACTTGCTATACCGGTATCCAAATTGAGAAAAATCAGATGTTTTTGATATCTACATCGAATGATCTAGATTTTCTTAGTTTTATATTTTTACTGAAAACCCATCTAAGATAAAGAAAACTGTGTTATAATATTAAGTGACGGATCTGGACAGAATCTGTTCCGATTCGCACACTGTTTTTAAATTGGACATAACTCGAACACCCGATGTCCGTTTGTGATAAAATTTAGATGTGTAGATGCACCATTGATAGAACTATAATTTTCTGTATAATATATTACTTAGGAATGCATGAAACAACCTGATATAGGCTTTGCAATAGAATATATAGTTGCTGTCCAGAAATCTGAATTTCTGTTTTAAACGCTGATATTAAAATGATCATAACTAGAGCTTCAGAAATGCAAATCATGTGAATCTTGGTGTTTTCGATAATTTCATCGAAATACCTACAATTTTATAATAATTTTTGTAACCTGAAACCCGATACAAATTAACTCAAACTGCGTTTTAAAAATATGTGACGGTGCCGAATAGATTCTGATCTGTTTTGCGCGACGATACGAAAACATATATATCTCTCAAACCGGTAGTCATATTTAGGTAAAACTGGAACTCACGCATGCAAAACATTTAGAGCCATATTTCTGTTTATATTTCGCATTCGTTCAACTTGATTAATTAGTCGTACATAATATTTCTTTACAGCATTGTTTATGGTAGTTACTCGAATAATATACTTGACTCATTTCATGTTATTCGAACATGTATACATATTTAGCTTGATCATTAAATTGTTGTATGTACATAAAGACGATAATTAAATACTTGAGTTGTATTTTGAAAAATATACAATAGTATTTTTACAATAAACCCCCTCAAGTTTTATAAATTACAATAAGGCCCCTAACAATTATTGAACATCAAATTACCTTCTTGTAGTCTGACTCGGGTTAGAGTATGACTATTTTTGACTTGAATGTGATTCAAGTCAATCTATATTCTTTTATATTCCAACTCAAGATGAATACATGAATCCCAGAATCCAGTCAACAATCTATATAACTTGACCGAACCGAACCATGGATATTCCTTTTACATGATTCCCAGTATTCCATTTACATGACTCTATGGTTATAGCCGTTTCCTGATATCATGGTTTCGGTCAGTCAGTTAATCACTCATACAATCAACACAATTTTACAAGATAACAATACAAATATGACATCACGGGGTTTAAAGGGGTAGATTGGTACGGAAGATGTTAAAAGTGGAATGAGGTGGTCAGATTAAGACACCTAACCTATATTCAGTTGCTGTTGTACCGTGGCATAAACGGTTCCTCGTAGTATACGTGCCCTTAGTCTCTGGCATATAGAGACTCCCCTCGTATACACTGGCATCCTTCTGTACCAAACTACAAACAACTACGTTAAACAATATTCCATAATATTCAACACTACAATACTTTAGAAAATACTATACTCTGTCACTCTTATTCTTCATTATCCTTTGGGACTTACCGAGCGACCTGTTCGCTGACGACATTCTATTTCTCTCTTCTTGGAATGTCGTCAGGTGCGTTGGACCAAGTTGAGACCGAGCCAACAACTGAAGATTTGGAGCAGTTCCAAGAAGATCCAGAGCTCTAGACTTTGTACTTGTTCTTTCCAGTATTTCCTTTTATTATTATGCCACTGTTTAGGCATTGCTTTCTTTTTTCATTCCAGTTGTATTTTCATTTCATGCATTGTACAAAGAATGTTAATAAATAAAAGTTGCTGTTATTTTTATACTCTTGTCTCTTGTGTAATATTTTATATTGTTTAGCTACGCTTAGCGTATGTACTTCTGAGTTCATACGTAGCGGGCCTTGTCACGTCCACTTCGCCGTACACTGGGAAGCGGGGCGTGACACTGTCGGATACCGGGACACGTCGAGAGAAATTGCCGCCGCGCTAAGGGTCTACTGATTTGTGGTGCTAGTGACCATCAGATTGGGAGTTGTCCAAGGAGAGCAGAGCGCAACCAACCTCAGAAAGGACTTGTCCCTCAAGAGCAACTTTTTGATCAGAGGCGAGGAAACACAGGTCGTGGACAGAGACGGGCCTTTACACTGACAGCTGAGCATGCGGAAGCATCGGAGGATGTCGTTTCAGGTACCGTTCTAATTTGTTCTGTTCCTGCTATAGCACTTTTCGATTCCGGAGCTTCGCATTGTTTTATGTCTTTGGATTTTGCCACAACACATTCTATTGCACACAAAACACTGACTAGAGGTTGGGACATTCACACTGGAAATGGAGTAGTTACCACAAACCTAGAGTGCAAGCTTTGTCCGGTTGTAATTTGCGGCAGAGAGCTTTTCGCAGATTTCCTGTTGATTGGGACCGGTAGTTATGATGTCGTCTTAGGAATGGATTGGTTGGGCACCTTTCACGCACATATTGATTGTCGAGCTAAAACTGTAAACTTTCGCATTCCTAACTACCCAGAGTTCGTATTCATTGGAGGGAGCAAATCTCTGGGACCCATAAAGTTTAGAGCAAAGCCGACGTGTGATATACTAGCGTCAATGGAGGTTGATATGAGTTCGGCACCGGTCGTAGTTCGGGAATTTTTGGATGTCTTTCTTGAGGACTTACCCGGCTTACCCCCGCCTCGTGCTTTGGGGTTTTTGATAGAATTATTGCCAGGAACGGCACCAATTTCTAAGTCACCCTACAGGATGGCACCAGTTGAATTAGCGGAATTGAAGAAGCAGATAGAAGACCTCCTCAGCAAAGGATTCATTCGCCCGAGTACTTCTCCGTGGGGCGCTCCAGTTTTACTAGTAAAGAAGAAGGACGGCTCGTTATGCATGTGCATCGACTACCGAGAGTTGAACCGGGTTACGATTAAAAACAAGTACCCTATACCTCGGATCGATGATTTGTTCGATCAATTATGTGGTGCTCGAGTGTTCTCTAAGTTGGATCTTCAGTCGGGGTACCATCAAGTTCGTGTTAGAGCGGAGGATGTATGCAAGACAGCCTTCAGAACTCGATACGGTCATTATGAATTCTTGGTAATGCCATTCGGTGTTACTAATGCCCCATCCGTGTTCATGGATTTAATGAACCGAGTTTTCTCTCAGTACCTTGATCAGTTTGTCGTAGTTTTCATCGACGACATTCTTGTGTACTCCAAAAGCAAGGAGGAGCATGCCGAGCATTTGAGGATCGTGTTGCAGATACTGAGACAAGAAAAGTTTTACGCCAAGCTTAGTAAATGCGAGTTTTGGCTTGAACAAGTTCAATTTTGGGCCACATCGTTTCTGGAGACGGTATATCAGTAGATCCGGCGAAGATTGAAGCAGTGAAGGATTGGCCAGCACCGAAGTCAGTAGCAGAGATTAGAAGTTTCTTGGGACTCGCAGGCTACTACCGCAGATTTGTTAAAGATTTTGCACGAGCGGCTGAGCCATTGACAAGACTTACTCGAAAGGGGATACCATTCGTATGGTCAGAAGAGTGCAATCGAGCGTTCGAATTATTGAAGGAGAAACTCATAACTGCACCCATATTGACCGTACCAGATGGGACAGGAGGACTGGTGATTCATAGCGACGCTTCCGGTAAGGGGCTAGGCTGTATCTTGATGCAACGTGGGAGTGTTGTCGCTTATGCCTCGCGTCAACTGAGAACGCACGAGAAGAATTACCCAACTCACGATTTAGAGTTGGCCGCTGTAATCTTTGCTTTGAAAATTTGGAGGCATTATCTTTTGGGAGAACGAGTGGAAATTTTTACGGACCATAAGAGCTTGAAATATGTATTCACGCAGAAGGAGCTAAATATGAGACAGCGTAGGTGGTTGGAGTTCATGGCTGATTATGATATTGATTTGCAATATCATCCCGGGAAAGTAAATGTGGTACCGGATGCTCTCAGTCGGAGACTAACAGTGATGTGGTTGACTGGCCAGAAGGAACTCATTGATGAATTTCGAAGACTCGATTTAGAAGTGGTAGAGCAGGGGACGCCCGGAAAATATTGGCAATTACAGGTGCGGTCTTCGTTAGTTGATCGTATTAAAGCTGCACAGGCTGGGGACCTGCAATTGCAGAAACTCCACGGGTTAGTAGAGGCAGGAATGAGGACAGACCTATTGATACACGAAGATGGCTCATTAAGATTCGGCAGTCGATTATGCGTGCCAAAGGGCGACGTTCGAGAGGAAGTGTTGAAGGAAGCACACAGTTCAGCTTATTCGGTGCATCCGGGTGGCACCAAGATGTATAGGGATGTTAAACAACACTTTTGGTGGAATGGCATGTAGAGAGAGATTGCCCGCTATGTGTCGAAGTGCTTAGTGTGCCAGCAGGTGAAGGCCGAACATCAGCGAGTGGCCGGCCTATTGCAACCACTTCCCATTCCCCAGTGAACACATCACTATGGACTTCGTGACGGCTTTACCACGGAGTCCTAAGGGCAATAATGCTATTTGGGTCATCGTCGACCGTCTCACAAAGGCGGCCCATTTTCTACCCTTTTGAGTGGGACAATCGACGGAGACATTAGCGGAGAAATATATGCAAGAGATCGTACGGTTGCATGGGGTACCTATCACTATAGTATCGGACCAAGACACGAGATTCCTTTCATATTTCTGGAGAAGCTTACAAGAGAATTTAGGCACTCGTCTCCGTTACAGCACGGCTTACCATCCCCAGACCGATGGACAGTCTGAACGTACGATACAGATATTAGAAGATATGTTGAGAGCCTGTATGCTAGATTTCAAGGGATCGTGGGAGGATCATCTTCACTTGGTGGAATTCTCGTATAATAACAGCTATCAGGCGAGTATCCAGATGGCACCGTTCGAGGCACTTTACGGACGTAAATGTCGTTCCCCACTTTACTGGGATGATGTGGGTGAGCGAAGATTATGAGGACCGGAGCTCGTAACCCAAACAGTTGAGAAGGTCCAGTTGATCAGGGACCGTATCAAGGCAGCACAAGATCGTCAGAAGAGCTGGGCGGATACTAGTCGAAGACCTCTTGAGTTTGGAGTAGGAGATCATGCCTTCCTTAAGATTTCGCCGACTCGAGGAGTGATTAGATTCGATAGTCGTGGGAAACTCAGTCCCCGATTTATTGGACCATTCGAGATTGTGGAACGCGTTGGAGCAGTGGCTTACAGATTGGCCTTACCACCTTCTTTGGCTGGTGTGCACGATGTATTCCATGTATCACAGTTGCGTTGGTACGTTAGCGATGACGGTCATGTTCTCGATCATTTTGAATTAACCTTAAGCACCGATCTCTCGTATGAAGAGCAACCTACAGCCATTGTCAACCGTAAGGAGAAGGTATTGAGAAACAAGATCATCCCTTTAGTTCTTGTATCTTGGGGCGGACGTTCTCACGGAGAATCTACTTGGGAGCGTGAGGACACGATTCGTCAAAAGTACCCACACCTGTTTTCTTGATCTTGTAGTCGTCCTTCCAATTTCGAGGACGAATTTTTCTGTAAGGTGGGTAGGATGTAACAGCCCTATTTGAATGCAATAATTCAAGAGTTTATCAAGATTCTTTTCCTATAATTTTTGAATTTTTAGTTGGCCGCTAAAATATTTTAATTTAGATTTTTTTTTCTCTGTAAACAATTTTGGTATGGAAAATATTCAGTTTTTATATTATATAAATAATTTCTTAGTGACAGCAAAATAACATTTTACGTATCTGTTTACTGTTAAAATGAGAACAAGAAAATCTGCACCGAATCTCTAAAATACGACCAATTAAAGATATGCATCTTTATACATATATTTATAAAAATTTATATATACACAAAACAAAATCTCTCTCCATCTCTCATACCCGCATCTCTCTCTCCCCCCCCACTGCTCATCAAGTCCCTCACCCACGAAAACCCTAACCCTAATCGTCGCCACCATCACCGCCGCAGACCCCGACCCCTCCTCTCGCCTCCATCAACGCCGCGACCCTTTCCTCCCTCTCCTCCCTCCTTCGCCTTCGCCCTCGCTCTCGTCCTCCTCCCGTCGACGCCGCCTCCATCCCTCGCGCGGCCACAACCCCGACCTCCTCATCTCGTCCCATCACCGTAGCCTTCGTCTCTTCGGACGGCCATCTCCGACTCCACCACAACCTCCAGCGACCTGCACAGAGCCCTCGACGTCGCCGCAGCCTTCGTCTTCGCCTCGTCGCTGCTCCCATCACCCAGATCTCCACAGCTCCCTGCAACAACATCATCCATGTCCTTCCATCGTCAGATCTGAACCCTAGCAATAGCAACTGCCACGATTCCCCCCTGTAAGCACTCCTTGATCCCTGTTTCTTTTCTGGAAAAAAATAAATAAATAAATAAATAAAACAGTAGGAAATCAATGAACAATTTGAAAGGGGAAAATTAGTATCAAAACCCTAAATTGAGATAATTTTGTTTTGGTTGTGTGACAATTTTATGTAGATATTTATAATTTAATCGATGAAAATTTATCTAGGCGGATCGTATAACTCAGATCCCAAGTCGCACCTTAGCGAGTTCGTGCCCGCATTTCGTATATATTTTTCCGTGATCGTTAACCTCAGGCAAGTACTCTTACCTTTTCTTTATGTGATGCTATGACATGATTACTATGCACAAGAATCCTTTTTATGCTTCATACACATTCGAGGCTTTTGTTGATTTACTTATATAGAACACCTTGATCTAACATGCCTATTCATGAACCTTATTATTTATTTTTAAAATGAAATCATTAATTAGAATGCTGGACTACATATCATGTCACAATGTATACTGTTTACAGGTTTTATTTCCATACAATTACCATACCACAAGTTCCTGTCTTTTCAGCATTCTTAATTAGTGATTTTAATCTTTACCATAGCAACTATAAATACGTGGGTGTTGGGGTAGTTTGAGTGTGCGCTGTACAACAGGATCTCAGAAGTCCCATGCCGGCAGCTCGTACCGGGCTATAGCGGTCTTATGTTTACAGCTCGTACCGGGCTATAGCGGTCTCATGTTTACGGCTCGTACCGGGCTATAGCGGTCTCATGATTACAGCTCGTACCGGGCTATAGCGGTCTCATGATTACAGCTCGTACCGGGCTATAGCGGTCTTTTGTTCATTCCACAGTTGGGCCCGTATTTCCTAGCCCCTGGGGCACCACTCTTGGGTTAGGAATACTCCTGCAGAGGTTGACGCACACACTCAAGCTTACGATAGGATAGTTTACCTTTTAGTGGCCAGTTAGGTTATGACCTGATCCCTTACATACATGTTTCATAGTGTTAGTGTATTTAATTATTTATATACATGTTGTTCTTGCGCACCGGGCTTCACTTTTATATATTCTTGTTATTATGCTACACACTCTTTATACGTTGAGTACTTGCTGGGATGTTCTGACATCCCTGAGATTTGCCATCTCAGGTTTAGAAACAGATCTGCAGGCTGAGCAGGATCAGAGCGGCTACCGGGACTTTGCTGAAGATCAGTAATCGTAGGTTTATTTTCCTTTACTTTTAGCTTTTAACTTTTAGCATGTGCGCCCTTATGGGACATTAGGACTTTTGTATCTCTTTCGGATCTTATTTTATTCCGAATCTTTTGTTTTGGATCTTTAATTGCATCAATTATCTAGTGGACCCATTTTTAGGATTTCTTGTGGTTTCATTGCAGCATGATTATCAGTATTATTTTTTTTGGTATTGGATTTTATTTTTGACAGGTTAATCTAGACAGACTTATGTGACTATGGAAGGACTTTTCCTTACCGTAGGTAGCACGGCTGGCCTTCGTCGCTTCCCGTATTCCACATTTTGGGAAGCGGGGCGCGACACGCGTTCACAGCAGGGATGAGCTTTCAGGATAACTCTGACGCCGTCCAATGCCGAGCGTTCCCTGCCACTCTCATCCGTGTAGGACGAGGTTGGTTCCGAGGACTCACGCCACGCTCCATCTCTACCTTCGATGAGCTGGCCGCTCAATTCCTCGGCCATTTCGTCGGGAACAGACGGCAGAAGCGAACCGTCGACCACCTCTTCACTATAAAGAGCGGGGACAAGAAATCTTTCAAAGGATACGTCACCCGCTTCTACAACGCTTTTCTTGAAGTCCTAGTGCACCGGGACGAGACGGTCATCACGGTCCTAGGTCGGGTCTTAAGCACAAGGATGTAACACCTTAGGATATGATTAGTGGCTAATTATACTTTAATATATAGTTTTTAATAAAAAGTTAACCAAATCGATTTTCAAATATTTTATCCTATTTAAGGAATATTTTATTAGATTTTTCCTAGGCTTGCACACACTTGTGCATGTAAATTAGGGTTAATTATAGGGTTAGACCATGATTAGCAACCATGGTGGGTTAACCCATTTTAATTAAGTTACTTGGTTTTGGGTTTTAATTTAGTATGGTTGTTTTTCTTTTTAAATGGAAAAAGGATTTGAAATATCTTTTGTGTTGACTTGGAGGGAGAAAGAGAGAAAGAAAGGGCGTGGGCAACATGGCTTGAGCCATGCTCATTAAATGAAGAAAGAGAGAGGGGGGTTTGACTTGTTTACTCTCATTTCTCATTCTCACTCTCACTTCTCTCACTCTCACTCATACACACACACACACACAACAGCACCAGCAGCCTCAGCAGCAACAACAGCAACAACAACAAGAAGCAGCAGCATCAACAGAGGCAGTAGCAGCAGCAGCATCAACAGAGGCAGTAGCAGCAGCAGCAGCAACATCTTTATCATTATCAGCAGCAGCAGTGCAACACCTCTTCTTCTTCCTCTTCTTCCTGCACACTAGACCTAGAGAGTGAGGTATTATTGCCTAGCCCAACTTCCTTGCTCGCTAAACTAGTGGTTGTTAAGCTTAATTAGTGTTAAAAGTGAGATTTAATGCTTGAAATGGTGAATTGTGTGGAGTTTTGGTTAAGAGATGTTTTTATTGGTTAGCCTAGCCGAGTTAAGTGTTATTAGGGCCACTTAAACCTAGTTAAACCCCAGATTTCACTAAAATACCATAAGGTTTCTGTTTGGTGTAAAATTTAGGTTTTAAAGTGAAATTTTAGCTTTCTGTGATCTGCTTTAGATCCGGGGGTTTCAGATTAAAATTGAGCTAACTGGAGCATATTTGGTAGACCTTGATCACACCACCAGAGGACGAGACCCCCTACCCAACCTTTGGCCGTCGTTTTATTCATTCTGGACGCAATTTGCGGCCAGATAGGGGTTCTGGGTGCTGGGGTTTTGGCTAGGGTAGTCTGCTGCATATTCCAGTGTTTTGGCATGTGCAATTTTGTAAGTTTTCACCTGTGTCAAAATCTGGGACGATATATTGTTTTTCCTACACGTTTGGTTTGCGCGATACGTGAGTGGGTTCTGTGATCCAACGTGTCGCGGCGTGTCGGGGTAGTTTTAGACGCGTATACATACGATCTAGCGTATCGGACACACGCGCGTTTAGTTCGCGACGCGAGTTTCTCGTTTGATTTCGATATCGCGTTTTGCGAGATAATTGCTTATGTGGATTTTTCTTGTGTGAATTCTAGGTTCGCAGGCGGGTACGTCGGACGCCGCAAAGAAGGGGAAGCAAGTGGTTGGCTACGTGTAGCACGCGACCAGGTGAGTAGATTTAACATTTACTGGGAAATCGCCCGTATGGCGTTAAGCGTCAGGGCGTTATAGGATATTTTAGTTGTATGTGTTCATATATATATATACTATAGTAGTATACTATCTCCTGTTGCATATAGAATGGTAATTATAGAACACTGCACTGTCACTAACGGTTTAAGCTGCACGAGCACTAAATATATGTTACACTCACGCCGTTAGTGATTGCCATGACACTCGCACTATAGGATCACCGCATCATTGATGATTGTCATGACTTGTCGCATATTCACATATTATCAGATATATCACTACCTGCGTACATGCACCATTTATATTCACATTAGTGCATACCTTCATTGATACGTCATTACTTGCGCACATGTACACTGTAGATTCACATTAGTGCATACCTTCATTGAAACATCACTACTTGCGCACATGTACACTGTATATTCACATTAGTGCATACCTTCATTGATACGTCACTACGTGCGCACATGTACACTGTATATTCACATTAGTGCATACCTTCATTGATACATCACTACCTGTGCACATATACACTGTATATTCACATTAGTGCATACCTTCATTGATACATCACTACTTGCGCACATGTACACTGTATATTCACATTAGTGCATACCGTCCTTGATATATCTATACTTGTGCACATATACATCGTATATCCATATTAGTGCACATGTACATTGCTACACTTACATTGCGTATATATTCATTTGCCCATCCATACCTATATATATACATGTGTTACATACATGGATGATTTTGACATGATTTAAAAACTAAGGGACCGCATGAGATATTTTCAAAACTGGATCTTTTTAAAAGAGCGGTTTTCCCTTTCTTTTACTCTTAGTGTCATACGACACATTGCATGGATTTGCGCATTGAGTTTGGATTTATGTGATTTCTGGATTTGGGGAACCGGGGCATTATTTTAAGAAAACATGCACTGTTTTAAAAACCTGGTTTCCCTTGATATGATATTTTGGTGCGTCCACCACGCGTTTTCTCGGTTCTGAGACATGTGCTTGAAACCTGATTTGAGGAGTTGGATGATCCGTTTGCGGGTTCGTGGTGGACCCGGTATGGTTCCCCGGGGCGAGAAATGTTTTTCGTGGAGTAGACGATGAGCCTGGCAGGGTGGCTAGTACCTACCGGTGATTGGTTGGATCTGACGGTTATCCGGATAATACTGACCAGAGTCGATAGATGGATACGGGATGACCCGTACTGCCGGGGCCGAGTGCCGATTCCGCAGACGGAGCCCGATACTTGAGGATTTGCGTGTCGATACTTGACACGATGATTTGTGATATTTTCGAGTGCCGATGCTAGGCATTCACGATTCCATGAGCTGTACAGGATTTGAGGGCCGATCAGAGTGACGACGCCTGAGTTTTATTATGGTTTGGGTACATTGATAAACACCGGTTATTCTTCCACGTTGACATTCCGTGTAGATGATATTTATTCCCATGCTAGTATTCATTATTTTGCATCTCATCCTGTAGCTATTCTACCTGATAGAGTACTTTTGCATGATTATTGCATACCCTGCTCATCATATATAGATGCTATTAGATTTCACCGTTATGCACAATTATTGCATACCCTGCTTATCATATAGAGATGTTATTATATCACACTTGTTGCATGATTATTGCTCATATAGCTCATCATATAGATGTTATCTGTTGGCATAGGTCAGAGTATCGCAGCACGTGCATACTCGCGATTACCTTTATATATTATCTACTATTCACGAGTTGGCAACTCACCCCCGTTGTGCCACAGTATTTGCAGGTTGCCCATCAGAGTAATCGCGGCAGGCTGCTTTCTTGCATCTTTTGATACAGATATCACTGCAGTTGGCGTGTTAGCCCTTTTGCTGATATGTGGGTTTTTGTGCGGTATCTGTTTATTTTCCAGTTGTCTACATTGTTGTATCTAGTATTCTCCATCTACTTTCATGTATTGACTTAGAGACCAGTTGTGAGGACGATGTATATTATTTTGTATTCTGGTGTCGAGCTCGTTGTGAGCCGACTTTATTTATGCAGCTTTATCGTTTATGATACTCGTTTTCACTTATATTGCTCATTTCTTCGCTACGGCGTCGTATATTTTTATTGTGGTGATTGTTCCGCCGTTGGGCGTGATTGCTCCCGTTTGGGATACTTTATTCTTATTGTATATCTTTTTACACATATATTGTCTTGTACCCGATTTCGGGGCTAGTTTTTACAAAGGAAATGCTGCCAAATTTTTTAAGATAATAACTTGGACTTTAAAGAATTTTTTTCTAAATTACTTAAGATTTTCTAAACGTTTTAACAAATGTTTCTATTAAATGTTTAAAACACTCAATACTTTTACTGGTTTTGATTTCTGGGTTTCGGCTTACTTAGTCGCGTTACGCCTGTAGACGTTACGTGGTTAAGTGCCAGTCACGGGCCAAAGTTTGGGTCGTGACAAAGTTGGTATCATAGCGTAGGTTTTACCTTCGCAGTGTAGGATGACCCTGGTATAATGGAGTAGGTAGCTGAAGCAGAGTGGCGTAGCGTGCGTATGTTCCGCGGCATACTCACGACACGGTACTCCGCCTAAGCGACCTCAGGACTTATTGATTGAAATTCCTTCATGATTGTATTCATTCTTATGATTCGATTTTCGTATCCTCATCGAATCCTACTTTCTTTTCAGCCATTATACCACCAAAGACTACGAGGGCGCAGAGAGCGGCCGCGAGAGCCGAGATTCGAGTTGACTCGTCCGAGACGAGGACTGATCCGGGTAGTACACCCGTTGTACCAGTGCAGTCTGTTCCACCTTCGACAGACCAGATCGCTAGACTAGTGGCAGAGATGCAGGACTTACGCCAGACGATGAGCTCATTGGTTGAGACCGTTCGAGCGCAGCGACAGGAGGTTGTCACCCCTGTTATCCAGTTGTTTCTTGCGATCAGCATGCAGCATTCCGTCACCTACATAGCAGCAGTAGATGCAGCCCCAGTTTACGAGACACGTCTTCCAGAGACCTTGAGGGTTCCGGAACAGTGGAGGAATCGTACTGGTGTACCAACCCAGAGCAGAGGCTTAGAACAAGACAGTCGTTCGGCTCTCATCCCCAGGAGGATCGGCAGTCAGCGCGTGGATGTTTTCGATGCGGAAGCCTTCAACACTTTGTCAGACATTGTTCCTTAGCACTACGTCAGGGTCATATTCTGAGACGTCATGGACGTGGAGGGTTCGCTCAGAGGGGTCAGTCTAGCAGAGGAGAAGTTCGGCCTATTGCGGGTAGAGGGCAGACACGAGAGTTTGCTTCTACTTATCGGGACGCGGGGGCGTCCAATGCAGAGTTTTCAGGTATCCTTAATTCGTATGTTCTTTTGATGTAATTGTTTATTTTTCACACTTGTGCCGTGGTTGGGACGAGAGTCGTGTTAGGTAGATCAGCCGTTTGTTGTGTTAACTTCTGTCAGCGATTCTTTTGTTGCGCGACACGTAATTCGGTCGTGTGCCAATCGGATAGGAGATAGAGATTCGTTTGTCGTTTTGATCCTTCTAGAGATGTTGGATTTGGCGTTCTCCTGGGCACGGACTGGTTAGCTACGTGCTAGGCGTTTGCGGATTACCGTGAGGAAACAGTCAGGGTTTGTTTTCCCTGGCGAGTCAGTTCTTGTTGTGCAGGTGGATAGTTGTGCCGCCTCTCACAGCTTGAATTCAGCCTTTTTCGATAGTCGGCTTTTGAAGAGATATCATGGATTCTTGGCGTTCATTCGTGATACCGTAGCCACAGTTGGTTTGTTGGACCGGTTTTCTTTCATGCGAGAGTTTTCCGACGTTGTTCCAGATGAGCCGGTGAAGCTTAAGGAGCTTAAGGATCTGCTGCAGAGTTGTTTGTTGGGGGGAGTTTCGTGCGTCTGAGTGTTTCGCATTAGGAAGCTCCTATTTCTGTTCGTCAAGGAGAAAGACGACAGATTGAGGTTGTATATCGATGGATCGTTAATTGAACTGGCTTACGGTGCGGATAGGTATCCTTTACCTCGCATTGACGATTTCGTCGATCAGCTCCAGAGTGCGAGACATTTTCTAAGTTTGTTTGGGATCAGGTCATCATTGTTGCGGGTTCGGAATGATGACATTCCGGAGACTGCCTTGTGCGTGCTATGGGCTTCGTGTGTATTGGTGTGTCATTGGATTCACCAATGCTCTAGCAGCATTCGTAGATGTGATGAACCGGATTTCTTCAGGCCGTTCCTTGACCAGTTATTGTTGTGTTATTTATGACATTCTGGTCTATTTAATGTGTCTTGAGGGACAGGAGTAGCACTTGAGGATTGGTTTTGTAGATACTGGGAGAGCCCCAGCGGTTTGCTAGATTCTCGGAGTGTTCCTTCAGGCTTGTTGTGTTGACTCCTAGGTCTTGTAGTTACGGGAGACGGTTTTGTATGGTTCCGAGGAAGATCGTGGCCGTACAGCTTAGGCCAGACTTGTGAGCAGGACGGAGGTCCGCAGATTTTTGGGCTTAGCAGGTTTTTACCGCCGTTTCTTGCAGGATTGCTAGTGTAGTGCTGCACCGTTGACTGAATTGACCGGAATGGAGGTTTCTTTTCTTTGGACTGAGGCATGTGTGCGGAGTTTCGGCAGTTGAAGATTCGGTTAACAACTGCATCAGTTCCTTCTCTTCTTTTTGGTTCGGGCGACTTTGTGGTTTAACTGTGATGTTTCGTGAGTGGGGCTCGAGTGTGTGCTGAGGTGACACTATGGAGTTATCGTTTTTGCTTCCCTACATTTGGAGGAAGTACGAGAAGGATATCCCACTCATGATCTGGAGATGGCCGCGGTGGTTTTGCGTTGGAGATTTGGAGACACTACTTGTTCGAGAGTCGTGTCAGATTTTCACGGACCACCAGAGCTTAATGTATATTTTCCTGCAGTGGATTTTGATTGTTGCGATAGTCCTCTGCAGATTTACAGTTCTTGTGCGATCGTTGAGTACAGCTTAAGTCCGTCTCTACTGGGGGGACAGCTTGCTTATGTGTGCGCCCGACCACTTTTCTTTAATCGCTTTCGCGAGACACTACCGCCGACGCTCGTTCGTCAGAGATACTTGAGCCTATTCGGCTGGGTAATGATTCGGAGTCCTTGATTTGTGACAAGGGTGTGCTAAGTTTAGGGACGCGTTTGTGTACCTGATATTATTGGGTAGAGACGTGAAATCCTAGAGCAGGCACATCGGTCAACTCTCTGTACTCATTCAAGTTCCACCAACATTTAACATGACTTGTGAGATAGTTACGGGTGGGCAGGGATGTAAAGAGAAGTCTTGGGTTTCGTTTCAAGGTGTCTGTCTTATTGTGTGCTTGGATTGAGCAACTGAGACCGGCTGGAGAGTTGCAACCTTTGACCGTTCCGAAGTGGGAATGAGAGCAGGTCTCCACGAATTTCGTTATGGTGTCTACCCAGGTTTAGTCAGGATGTGACTCCATTCAGATGCTTGTCGTCCGGTTATACTCAGTTTGCTCAGTTGTTCTTTGTTAAGTTTGTGCGTACGTATTAATTATTGTCGGCAGTTGGGGATCGTCACTCGCCATTGTTAGGGTTCTCCTTCGATAGCTGTTATCAGGAGACACTCCAATAGGCAACCTTTATGTCTAGGGGTTAGGCCGTGTCGATCACCAGTCTGTTTTTCTGACTCTGCGTTGTAGAATTTTTGGACCCCAGCTAGTCTAGAGACTTCGGAGATGATCCAATTATTTTAGGTTAGGATGAGAATTGTCTATTTCGGACAGAGGTCATATGCCGACCGAGATGGTCGCAGATTCGAGTTTGCAGTGGCAGATCATGTATTCCTACGGATTTTTCCGATAAATGACGTGTTGAGTGTTGGGAAGCTTATCCCAGGATTCTAGGTCTTTTAAGATCCTTAAAGCGAGTTAGTTTCGTCGCCTATAATTTGGCACTTTCGCCCAGATTATTGAATATTCACCCCGTATTTTTTGTGTCGATACTTTGCAATTACCTTCATGACCTTTCTCACATGATTCAGCACCAGACCGTTTAGCTCGAGCGCGATCTTTCGTTCACCAAGCAGGCAGTCGTGATATTGGACCGGCAGGTGAAGAAAACTTCGATCGAAGGTCTTGCCATCAGTGAAGGTGCTTTGGCGTAGCCCGAATGGTGAAGAGATCACTTGGGAGGCCGAGAGCGAGATGTGGAAGAAGTTCCCTCATCTTTTTGAAGGTACGCGTAGCAGTATATTTTTAAATTCGGTGACGAATTTCTTTAAGGGGGGAATATTGTAACACCTTAGGATGTGATTAGTGGCTAATTATACTTTAATATATGGCTTTTAATAAAAAGTTTACCAAATCGATTTTCAAATATTTTAACCTATTTAAGGAATATTTTATTAGATTTTTCCTAGGCTTGCACACACTTGTGCATGTAAACTAGGGTTAATTATAGGGTTAGACCATGATTAGCAACCATGGTGGGTTAACCCATTTTAATTAAGTTACTTGATTTTGGGTTTTAATTTAGTATGGTTGTTTTTCTTTTTAAATGGAAAAAGAATTTGAAATTTCTTTTGTGTTGACTTGGAGGGAGAAAGAAAGAGAGAAAGGGTGTGGGCAACATGGCTTGAGCCATACTCATTAAATGAAGAAAGAGAGGGGGGGTTTGACTTGTTTACTCTCATTTCTCATTCTCACCCTCACTTCTCTCACTCTCACTCATACACACACACTCACACAACAGCACCAGCAGCCTCAGCAGCAGCAGCAGCAACAACAATAACAACAAGAAGCAGCAGCATCAACAGAGGCAGCAGCAGCAGCAGCATCTTTATCATCATCAGCAGCAGCAGTGCAACACCTCTTCTTCTTCCTCTTCTTCCTGCACACTAGACTTAGAGAGTGAGGTATTATTGCCTAGCCGAACTTCCTTGCTCGCTAAACTAGTGGTTGTTAAGCTTAATTAGTGTTAAAAGTGAGATTTAATGCTTGAAATGGTGAATTGTGTGGAGTTTTGGTTAAGAGATGTTTTTATTGGTTAGCCTAGCCGAGTTAAGTGTTATTAGGGCCACTTAAACCTAGTTAAACCCCAGATTTCACTAAAATACCATAGGGTTTCTGTTTGGTGTAAAATTTAGGTTTTAAAGTGAAATTTTAGCTTTCTGTGATCTGCTTTAGACCCGGGGGTTTCAAATTAAAATTGAGCTAACTGGAGCATATTTGGTAGACCTTGATCACACCACCAGAGGATGAGACCACCTACCCAACCTTTGGCCGCCGTTTTATTCGTTCTGGCCGCAATTTGCGGCCAGATAGGGGTTCTGGGTGCTGGGGTTTTGGCTAGGGTAGTCTGCTGCATATTCCAGTGTTTTGGCATATGCAATTTTGTAAGTTTTCACCTGTGTCAAAATCTGGGACGATATATCGTTTTTCCTACACGTTTAGTTTGCGCGATACGTGAGTGGGTTCTGTGATCCAGCGTGTCGCGGCGTGTCGGGGTAGTTTTAGACGCGTATACACACGATCTAGCGTATCGGACACACGCACGTTTAGTGCGCGATGCGAGTTTCTCGTTTGATTTCGATATCGCGTTTTGCGAGATAATTGCTTATGTGGATTTTCCTTGTGTGAATTCTAGGTTCGCAGGCGGGTACGTTGGACGCCGCAAAGAAGGGGAAGCAAGTGGTTGGCTACGTGTAGCACGCGACCAGGTGAGTAGATTTAACATCTACGGGAAAGTCGCCCGTATGGCGTTAAGCGTCAGGGCGTTATAGGATATTTTAGTTGTATGTGTTCATATATATATACTATAATAGCATACCATCTCCTGTTGCATATAGAATGGTAACTATAGAACACTGCACTGTCACTAACGGTTTAAGCTGCACAAGCACTAAATATATGTTACACTCACGCCGTTAGTGATTGCCATGACACTCGTACTATAGGATCACCGCATCATTGATGATTGTCATGACTTGTCGCATATTCACATATTATCAGATATATCACTACCTGCGCACATGCACCATTTATATTCATATTAGTGCATACTTTCATTGATACATCACTACTTGCGCACATGTACACTGTATATTCACATTAGTGCATACCTTCATTGAAACATCACTACTTGCGCACATGTACACTGTATATTCACATTAGTGCATACCTTCATTGATACATCACTACTTGCGCACATGTACACTGTATATTCACATTAGTGCATACCTTCATTGATACATCACTAATTGCGCACATGTACACTGTATATTCACATTAGTGCATACCTTCATTGATACATCACTACTTGCACACATGTACACTGTATATTCATATTAGTGCATACCGTCCTTGATATATCTATACTTGTGCACATATACATCGTATATCCATATTAGTGCACATATACATTACTACACTCACATTGCGTATATATTCATTTGCACATCCATACCTATATATATATACATATGTTACATACATAGATGATATTGACATGATTTAAAAACTAAGGGACCGCATGAGATATTTTCAAAACTGGATCTTTTTAAAAGAGCGGTTTTCCCTTTCTTTTACTCTTAGTGTCATACGACACATTGCATGGATTTGCGCATTGAGTTTGGATTTATGTGATTTCTGAATTTGGGGAACCGGGGTATTATTTTAAGAAAATACGCACTGTTTTAAAAACCCGGTTTCTCTTGATATGATATTTTGGTGCGTCCACCACGCGTTTTCTCGGTTCTGAGACGTGTGCTTGAAACCCGATTCGAGAAGTTGGATGATCCGTTTGCGGGTTCGTGATGGACCCGGTATGGTTCCCCAGGGCGAGAAATGTTTTTCGTGGAGTAGACGATGAGCCTGGCAGGGTGGCTAGTACCTACCGGTGATTGGTTGGATCTGGCGGTTATCCGGAGGATACTGACCAGAGTCGATAGATGGATACGGGATGACCCGTACTGCCGGGGCCGAAGGCCGATTCCGCAGACGGAGCCCGATACTTGAGGATTTGCATGTCGATGCTTGACACGATGATTTGTGATATTTTCGAGTGCCGATGCTAGGCATTCACGATTCCATGAGCTGTACAGGATTTGAGGGCCGATCAGAGTGACGGCGCCTGAGTTTTATTATGGGTTGGGTGCATTGATAAACACCGGTTATTCTTCCACGTTGACATTCCGTGTAGATGATATTTATTCCCATGCTAGTATTCATTGTTTTGCATCTCATCCTGTAGCCATAGTACATGATAGAGTACTTTTGCATGATTATTGCATACCCTGCTCATCATATATAGATGCTATTAGATTTCACCGTTATGCACAATTATTGCATACCCTGCTTATCATATAGAGATGTTATTATATCGCACTTGTTGCATGATTATTGCTCATATAGCTCATCATATAGATGTTATCTGCTGGCATAGGTCAGAATATCGCAGCACGTGCATACTCGCGATTACCTTTATATGTTATCTACTATTCACGAGTTGGCAACTCACCCCCGTTGTGCCACAGTATTTGCAGGTTGCCCATCAGAGTAGTCGCGGTAGGCTGCTTTCTTGCATCTTTTGATACAGATACCACTGCAGTTGGCGTGTTAGCCCTTTTGCTGATATGTGGGTTTTTGTGCGGTATCTGTTTATTTTCCAGTTGTCTACATTGTTGTATCTTGTATTCTTCATCTACTTTCATGTATTGACTTAGAGACCAGTTGTGAGGACGATGTATACTATTTTGTACTCTGGTGTCGAGCTCGTTGTGAGCCTACTTTATTTATGCAGCTTTATCGTTTATGATACTCGTTTTCACTTATATTGCTCATTTCTTCGCTACGGCGTCGTATATTTTTATTGTGGTGATTATTCCTCCGTTGGGCGTGATTGCTCCCGTTTGGGATACTTTATTCTTATTGTATATCTTTTTACTCATATATTGTCTTGTACCCGATTTCGGGGCTAGTTGTTACAAAGGAAATGCTGCCAAATTTTTTAAGATAATAACTTGGACTTTAAAGAATTTTTTTTCTAAATTACTTAAGATTTCTAAACGTTTTAACAAATGTTTCTATTAAATGTTTAAAACACTCAATACTTTTACTGGTTTTGATTTCTGGGTTTCGGCTTACTTAGTCGTATTACGCCTGTAGACGTTACGTGGTTAAGTGTCGGTCACGGGCCAAACTTTGGGTCGTGACAAAGGAGTGGCTCTGCTCCTTTGCATTAGCGCAACCTAAGACCATGGCCGGGCTAAAAGCCTGGACCGGGCGAGAGATCCAGCTTGAGTCCGAGGTGAACGCGAACTTACCCCGGACCGACCAGGCCGATCAAAAGAAGAGAGCCAGAGAAGAGAAAAAGAAGATTGACCGGCCAAAGCTATACTCCCCGAAATTCTAAGAGTATACCCCACTCAACATCTCCTAGACAGAGCTATTGGAGAAGGCGAAGGGCAAGAGAATCTTCAAACTCTCCCCGGTCAACAATAGGGCGGCCAAACGGACACGGGGCCCCAACTGCGCCTTCCACAGGTCGCAGGGACACCCCACCGAGAACTGCAAACAGCTCTGAGACTACATCGAGGAGTTAATTCGCTCGGGGCACTTGGAAAAATACTTACGGGAAAAGCGACAAGAAGACCGAGAGCAAGAGCAACGTCCCCCTCCCGGCGAGTTGACGATCGGCCAAATCATGGTCGTATCAGCAGGGTGTGAGCCTGGAGCCGGCGAGACTCGACGCCTCCTGATGTCGAAGGGACAAGTAGCCAGCCTATGAAGAGAACCAAAGCAGCCGAGCCTGTTCCCTGATTAAAAATCAGGAAAAGGTTCAGAGGAAGCATCACGTGCTCACACGTGACCAGTGGTCATATGTTGGCACATGATGGTTGAGCAGCGGCAAAGAGCAGAGCGCAGAAGAAAAGCCCATTCATGGGGTCACGTGGCCGCACGTGACCAAAGGTTTAAAAGCCCTGCTGTTCAACAGAATTAAATTCTGAATAAGATCATTTAAATCTTTCTAAAATAGAGAAGAAATTATGTAAAACCGTTGGATCAAGAATCTGAAGGTGATTAAATATCACCAATTTATGGAAAAATCTTGGACATGGAAAGATTTCCCCTAAATCTCACCGAAATAACAAAAAGAATATCTTTGGATTTAAAATCCAACGGTGAATAAAATTCACCTAATAATTTAAAGGCCCGGATCAATGATAAAAATAAATCAAATCTCTCAATAAACAAATCAAATCTTTCAATGAAAGATTTACTAAACAGATTGATTCTTTTCCTTCTCCTATAAATAGGAGGCCAAAGGAGAGAGTTTTAAAAAAGTGAGAGAAATATAGAGCCTTGGAATCTTGAACTTCGGAGAAAAAAAAAGGAAGAATTTGATTCTTTACAAAAGAAAAACCCTAGGTAAGAAAAGAAAGGGGAAAAAGGCTTCAAAAAGAGAATTTGATTCTCAAAAATAAAGAGTTTAACTCTTTTATAAAGAAAAGAACTTAGTTCTTTCTCTGGTGAAGATCTGCAAAGTGCACATCTCCCCATAGATTGAGAATTTAATTCTCATTGGGTCGAGATCCTGCCATGCAGATCTAAAACATAGAGGAGGAATTGCGTTCTGAGAATTTAATTCTCACAAAGTTATAGGAATTTAATTCCTCTAAGATAAAATTAGGGTTTAACCCTATTTGAGAATTCAATTCTCCGAAGTTATAGGAATTTAATTCCTCCAAGATAAAATTAGGGTTTAACCCTATATGAGAATTCAATTCTCCAAAATTATAGAAATTTAATTTCTTCAAGATGGACAGAACTAGGGTTTTACCCTAATTTAGAGAATTTAATTCTCTCAAACTCACATGAATTTAATTCCCCTTAAAAAAGAAATTAGGGTTTCACCCTACGCCAGAACTTAATTCTTTACATATATGGGAATTTAATTCCTACAGAAGGGAAATTAGGGTTTAACCCTATCCAAGAATATAATTCTTCAGAAGAAAATGGGAATTTAATTCCTCTAAAGCTATAGCTAGGGTTTAACCCTATGAAGAATTTAATTCTTAAAAGAGATAAACAGATCTTCAAACAGGCAAAGAAACAGGGTCACGTGCCCCACGTGACCCCTGTAAAGATCGACTGAAAAGAATTCAGAGGCAACGCCTCACGTGCTCCACGTGACCCCTGAAGCACATAAAGAAAAATAAAAATAAACAGAAACTCTAGGGCGCCCTCACATATCACCACGTGACCCCTAATGAGTATTCTAATAAACCAGAGCATGAGCCCCCATCACGTGCCCACACGTGATGACTGTGAGAATCAAAAAAGTGTTAAACACTTATCTGCAGAACAAAATAAAGGGGATCTGGCCCCACTTTCTAAGACCATCACGTGCTCCCACGTGATTCCCCCCCTCTGTTAACGTTTAACACTAAACTGATAATTTGGTTGCCAGTGTTTAACACTGTTATTTGTTAGTGTTTAACACTAATATGAGAATCACGATTTTCAGTGTTTAACACTAATTTGATAATCTTATCTCCAGTGTTCAACACTGTTGGTCTTTAGTGTTTAACACTAGCTTTAGCCCAATTGGCTAATTTTCTAGAGGCAAAGCCTCTCCTTCAATTGAATCTACACATTTTGGAATTTAAAGATGAAAACAATGTGGACTAAAACCAGACAAATGTCAGAAAGTCCAATGGAGGGTCAAACTTAGTTGGACTTAGCCCAAGTTGGCCATAAGTCCTCAATTCAGACTTAACTGAGCTAATGGGCTCATAATATAATTAATTGGTCTTGGTTCCAAATTGGACTACAGATCACTTAATCTACCTTGGTTCAAGGGTACATCTCTTCACTCCTTTGATATTTGTCATTGTAATCCTTCAACGTCTTCAAAGAGGTGACGGGTCCCAACGACCATACATTTCACGGACTGTGGGGTTCTTAAACTCATGGACTATGATGTCCTTAACCTTGACCGGGATGTCTTAAAACTAACAACGGACTGTGGGGTCCTTAAAGTCATGGACTATGATGTCCTTAACCTTGACCGGGATGTCTTAAAACTAACAACGGACTATGACGTCCTTAACCTTGACCGGGATGTCTTAAAACTAACAACGGACTATGACGTCCTTAACCTTAACCGTGATGTCTTAAAACTAACGATGGACTGTGGAGTCCCTAAATCCACGGACTATGATGTCCTTAACCTTGACCGCAACGTCTTAAAACTAACATTGGACCACAATGTCCTTAAACTACTTATCGACCGCAATGTCACTAAACTAAACAACAGGGCCCCCCAATTGCTCTCTTGTTGGATCTAAACGATCCTATTAAGTTGATCTTAGTCTAAAAACTAGACTAACGTATTCTTAACAAACGTTTAAGTTGATCTTAGTCTCAAACGAGGCTAACGTATCCTTAAACCCAAACCCCCAAACCCAAATCTAAGATAATACGGATTTGGACTAGTCCACGCCCTACGGGCGACAACATAACTTAGTCTCCGTAGACAATCCACGGGCAACCACAAACAAAACAAACACCCACGACACGAAGTGACCATAAGGAGAAGGAGAAAGTTGTTACCGCGATGCGGTAGCGTAATTAACTGCAGGGGCTTACGCCTGCAGGGAAGAGCGTCCCCACAATCAAAAACCCCTCAAGCGAGGAGGAATCTGACGAAGTCTGCTACATCGGCCGCATCCGTTTAAACCTTCGATACATGGTGCCATAAATCAACTTGGTATCTTCGGAGAGGTGGACGGATAGCTCCAATTAGCATCTGCCCCGAATTTCAGGCAAGACGTCCCTGTCGCGCCGTCTTTCGGAGGGGAACAGAGCCCATCACCTTTACCGACGAGGATCTCCACGGGACATCCTTGCCTCACAACGACCCTTGGTGATTACAGCGTGGGTCCACCACTTCGAGGTTCAAAGGATACTGGTCGACTCGGGGAGCTCGGCAGACATCCTCTTCTACGACTGCTTCCTACGTATAGGGCTTAGCCCGTCGGACCTGAGGCCGACCTCTCATATCCTATCGGGGTATACTAACCACTCCATCCCGGCGGAAGGAGTGGTCACCCTCCTACTTAACATTGGGGAGGGAAGCTGTACACGTATCGTGCCTGTGGAGTTCATCGTCGCCAGAATTCCATCGGCCTACAATATCCTCCTGGGACGCCCGACGCTAAACTCCTTCCGGGCCCAGATATCGACCTACCACCTCGCGATTAAGTTTCCACTCGACCAAGGCGGAATAGGCCGGGCTTACGGGAACCAGCAAACCGCAAAAATTTGCTTCGCAACGACATCTTTGCCCGAGGAGCGAGGCGATGACCTTGAAGGTACGGAGAATTTCAGGGAGTCCTTGGATACTCGGGACGAGCAAAAAGAAATCCGAGGAGCCCCGGTGGAGCCGCTAATGGAGGTTCCCCTCGTCGAAAGGGACAACGAACGAACCGTCCAAATCGGGTCACTCTTAACAGGGGCCCGGCGCGACAACCTAGTCCGCTTCCTCAAAGAGAACTCGGACGTGTTCGCTTGGACGCCCGCCGACATGCCCGGGATTGACCCCAAAGTGATATCACACAAGCTCGGGGTCGACCCGACGGCCCGACTCGTCAGGCAAAAGAAACGAAGATTCGCTCCGATCAAACAAAGGCGACCGAGGACGAAGTTGACAGGTTGCTCGCAGCCAACTTCATTCGAAACGTGGCCTACTCAGAATGGCTGGCGAATGTGGTAATGGTTAAAAAGGCGAACAGGAAGTGGCGTATGTGCGTCGACCTCACCGATCTCAATAAGGCTTGCCCGAAAGACAACTATCCCCTCCCTAGGATAGATCAGCTCGTCGACAGCTCGGCAGGCCATGAATTACTCAGCTTCATAGATGCTTTCTCCGGCTACAGCCATGTTAGTTATATGTATGCCCTAGAGGCCATTACTGTATATACGTTGTATATTGTAGTGGATGCTTGGACATATATAGGGAGGACTTTCTTGCTCGACATGATAGTATGCTATCTGGTTACTCTTTATCTTAACATGTACTCTGATTGTCTCTATGTCACATGTTGATAAAGTCCTTAGGATGAGTACTTGACTACCAGGACTATGATGCAGATCATACTAGTGGGGATAGTGTAGTCGCCAAGTACATCTTTCAAATGTTCCTAGTCGTGGGAGTACCGAGATAGGGCATCGATACTCCATAGTAGACTAGCGTATGCGCTTCTTGACCCATATGATGGGCGATGGATGATCTCATATCCATTGGTGTTTGACATCAGAGAAGGTATACGGGTGCTCAGTGGAGACTGGGTACACTGGACGGACTCGCCGAGAACTCCCAGATGGTATTATACCTCACGTCAGATGGCAGTTCTCTGGTGACACTGGTACAGGTTAGTCTGTAGACCCGAGATCGTCATAGAGTCTTGTGTGATTCCTACCATGCTTTGATTTCCATCATACCACGTCCAAGAGGGCGTGCAAAAAGGTGGCTTTTGGGTACAGTCCCAAATCACATGGAGGCAATGAGCGATAGGAGGGGTTTCGTCTCTCCCGGTATAGGGAGTTGATGTTGCGCTGTGTTTGATTGGCTATAACTGGAAATCCCTGGTCAGGGTTGCTGAGATTTACTGGTAAGTGTTATCAGTAGTTTCTCGAACTGTTATGGACCTCATATCGACACGACTTATCAAGCTACCGGGGTCTGACGTTTACCACCCCTAGGCGAGATATGCGACATATCAGACGAAGAGACCGGACTGTACGGGAGTGTTACTGGTTGGATTCACGGGAGAATGTACAGGCTTGCTTGTTGATCTTCTGATTGCTTAATACCTGGGTGGCTGTTACGTTTAGCTGACCGCTTGCAGCTTGTGGGTGTTTGATATGATCATCACCTACTGCCGGCGTATTGACGATTCTTTAGAGTCCTACACAGAGGTTTCCTAGCTCAGGCAAAACGGAGTAGGAGCACATATGTGATATGTGCGGGACCGAGAATAATACATGTATGCGATACCGTGTTAGATTCTCGCGATATGAGATATCGGCCGGGTATATGTGATATAGCCGGGTCATCGGATCAAGTGTTGATTCGATGAACTGATACAGATTATATCAGTCGGTTATTTGTGAAATAGCCGGATTATCGGATCAAGTGTTGATTTGATAATTTAATGTATAATTATATATTTGATATATTAAATTACATTAACTAATATAAACTCACTTAAAGATTCTTTTTCTCACTCGGGTGATACATTGATATATATGTGATATATGTTAATTGTATTATTTTATTTTGTTATAATAAATATTGTATATGTGATATATAATATTGTAACATGTTATGGTTATAAATGCAACATGTTTTGTGGAGTTTAAATATGGTTAGGGTTTGGATTAGGGTTAAGCTTTCATGAAGCTTTCAAGAAGTTTCTTGAAGCTTTGATTTTGACCTTGATATTTTGTGATATTTTGCAAAGATATTTCTTTAACCCAACCCAACCCTTTAACCATAGTTAAATCTCTACATGGGTTAAGTCTTAATACTTAACCCATGGTTGCATTTCTAACCCTACAAACCAGATCCATATGACTCCGGCAGACGAAGAACCCACCGCATTCACAATGGACCGGGGGGTATACTGCTATAAAGTGATGCCCTTCGGCCTCAAAGGGGCTACATACCAACGCTTGGTCAACAGGATGTTCAAACCACAGATCAGGAGGAACATGGAGGTTTACGTCGACGATATGCTCGTTAAATTGACCTCGTCAGATGAGCACGCCAAAGATCTTGGCAAGACTTTCAACGTCCTCCGCAAATACAAAATGAAGCTGAATACTAAGTGCGCGTTCGGGGTCACTAGTGGAAAGTTCCTCGGATTCATGGTTACCCACCGAGGAATCGAGGTTAACCCGGATAAAATCAGCATCATCCTCAACATGGCCACGCTAAAGACCAACATTGAAATCATGCGGCTCATGGGGAGGGTAGCCGTCCTGAGTCATTTCATGTTAAGATCCGGGGAAAGGTGCATCCCATTCTTCAAAGCCCTGAGGAAGATCCCAAGGTTCGAATGGTCGGAGGAGCGTCAGATCGCTTTCGAACAATTGAAAATGCGCCTAGAGACTCCCCCACTGCTCACCCGGCCAGTTGAAAGAGACGAGCTATCGCTATATCTAGCAGTGTCCGATCAAGCTGCAGGCTCAGTGCTCGTCCGAGAGGTCGAAGGAGTTCAGAGGCCAGTCTACTATATAAGCCACGTCTTTAAGGACGCGGAAACAAGGTACCCGGACATAGAGAAGATTGTCCTGGAGCTTATAGTGGCCTCAAGGAAACCACGACACTACTTCCAGGCACACACCATCCCCGTTCTCACCGAGCGCCCTTTAAGGGCTATTCTCGCCTCCCCCGATTCTTCTGGTCGTTTGGAGAAGTGGAGGTGGGAGTTGTCCCAATTCGACATCAAGTACTGCCCGAGGCAGGCTATCAAGCCACATGTCTTGGCCGTTTTTATCGTCGAATGTGCTATCCCCAACAAAGAGGCAGTGTCCGTGCCGGCCCCCGGATCTCAACCTTCGATCGAAAAGGGGCCCGACTCCATTCCTGATCGGGTCCTTTACGTCGATGGGTCATCAACCGAGGAAGGTTGTGGTTCCGGCCTCATCATTCAGGGCCCGAACACGGCAGAGATGGTGTATTCCTTAAAGCTCGGGTTCAAAGCCTCAAACAACACCACGGAGTACAAAGCTTTGCTCGATGGACTGCGAATCGCCTCCGGAGTAGGGCCGAAGACGATTCGAATCCGCAGTGACTCCACCCTGGTCGTAGGCTAAGTAACCGGCCATTTCGAGGCGCGGGAACCTCTGATGGTGATATATCTAGCCGAGGTAAGAAGACTACGGAAGGACTTCGACGAAGTTCAAGTGGAGCAGATCCCCCGGCACCTGAACGCCCAGGCCGACGCCCTGAGCAAGCTAGCTTCCTCCTACACGGCCAACAACAAGCGAAATATCCTCTTCGAGGTCCTGCCACGGCCCAATGTGGAAGACAGAGCGACACCACTCCAAGTCTACATGGCCCGGGAAGTAGTCCGGGATTGGAGGAAGCCTCTCGTGGAATTCCTGAAGGAGGGTACGCTCCCAGAAGATCGACGGGAAGCCCGCCGCCTCCGAGACAAAGCCCGCCATTTCGTCTGGAGCAGAGGGAGCCTCTACAAGAAATCCTTCACTCAACCCCTGCTTCGGTGCGTCGATCCCCATGAAGCTGACTACGTTCTCCGTGAGGTCCACGAAGGGGTCGGTGGAGCACATCAAGGGTCCGCACCTTAGTCCAGAAGACACTCTTCCAAGGATAATATTGGCCAACCATCTATCAAGATGCCCAGAAGCTCGTCAGGAGGTGCAAGAGCTGCCAACTCTACGGCAGCGTACCCCGCCTTCCGGCGACCGAGCTAACTATCCTGTCCTCCCCCTGGCCGTTTGCCCAGTGTGGAATAGACATGATAGGCCAACTCCCTACCGGTACAGATGGGCATAAATACATCCTTGTCGCGGTGGACTACTTTACGAAGTGGATCAAGGTCGTCCCCATCAGAAAACTGGACGCCACCACGACCATCAAGTTCTTGCAAAACAACATAATATTCCGGTTCGGGATACCGAGGTGTATCATCACCGACCATGGGACGAATTTAAAAAACGAAAGAGTTAAAGGATTCTGCAGCGAATACCATATACTGATGAAGTTCGCCGCGGTTGTGCACCCCCAGTGCAACGGGCAGGCCGAGGTAGCTAATCGGGACGTCATCCGAGGCCTATAAGCTCACTTGGAAGGACGACAGGGCAGTTGGGTCGACGAATTACCCCGGGTCATATGGGCCTTGCGCACATCGAAGAAGACCCCCACTGGAGAGACCCCCTTCAGCCTCTGCTACGGCACCGAGGCAATGGTCCCAGCAGAGACCGGGATACCCAGTTACAGGGTCGAGCACTTTAACGACGAAGCGAACATCTCGGCCCTCCAGACTAATTTGGACATCTTGTTGGAGAAGTGGGACCAGGCACAGATCAGAGCTGCCGCTTATCAACAGCAAACCGCCCGCTACTACAACGCACGAATCAAACGTCGCGCCTTCAAAACCGACGATTTGGTCCTAAGGCGGAACGAGTTCGTTGATCAGGGCAAATTGCATAAGTTTTCTCTGAGGTGGAACGGCCCGTTCCTCATCTCCGAAGTCTTGCCCGGCGGGGCCTATCGCCTACAAGACGCTGCAGGTCGCAAATTTCCACGGCCTTACAACACCGAGAAGATCAAGTTGTACCTTTGAAAAGTATATCTGTGAATACATGTTTCTTCTTTGACAAAGCGATGTAAAATTTTCCTAAGTTTTTTAATATTAAGAAAGAACTTCCCCTATGTGTTTCCCTCTTTCTCGGTTCAAAGTTCACGGATTTTGTTTCGCGAAAACACTCAAATGCGCCCAGAAGACAAAAAGCTAACAATAGAACATCTCAAAAAGGAGAGCCTTATTTATTTGTCAAAAGGTATTATGGGCTCTTCAGCCATACATAAAAATTAAAATTACAACAGAGGGGGAACGGGGTCAAGGAAACACTGCTGGTGATACTCCGTGGAGATCTCCGGCAGCCGAGCCCTTGCCTCTTCAACTTGCCCCCGATGATGCTGCCCACGAACTCGGGACCCCACGAAAGAACCGGGTGCTCCACCTGCCGAGTCTTGGCTTACGATCCGTCTCTTTTGGAAGCACTCCAAAATAAGGGCCGCAGATCGGTCCTGCCTGGCCTTCGAGATGAGGCCGATGACGTAGATCATGCGCACTTTATCGAGCGCCTCGTCCAGCAGCTCCTCGGAGAGGGGGTTGTACAGCCCCGGGGACCTCCACCAAATTGCGTACATCAGCAATTGGAGGAGGGGCGACCGGCGAGGAAGTAGACGGCCGATGTGATCCTCGAGGCGCCGGACCACGCCCCGATACCTCTCATCGGAAACGGACTGGTTGTACAGGTAGACGTCATCAGGGCCTAGACAGAATCCCCAAGAGCCCAAATTTGCGCGCGCATGGGCGCGAATCCTGGGATTCGCTCAATTCTTCCAATACTGTACTGCCACATGGCGGGTATCCCGTATTTCTTGGCGAATTGAAGTCGGAACGACACGGATCTTGGAACGCCTTGCCTCACCTATGCGTTTCTGCCGCGTGCCGCCCGCGACGGCCACTCTTCTCGATATTCACACATCTAGGAAGGTCGGGCAGAGACTCGCAAAACCGAGCAGCTTCCCAGCTCGGTCCTGTTTACCCCCAATCAGAGCAAAGCTCTGTTCAAATTCCAAGACGAGAGATGAAGCAACGCTTCTGTTTCCCCCAATCAGAGCAAAACTCTGCTTTGAAGTTAAAGTTAAAACTAAAGAAGCAACGCTTCAGATTCCTTACGCTGGGCACAACGCGCCACGTGTCAAAATCAGGCACGCCAGCGCAAGGAGCGCAGCGCACCCAATCAGAGCAAGGCTTTATTTAAAATAAAAATAAAAAATAATGGAAACAACGCTTCAGGCAACTTGCGCTCTGCGCTGCGCGACACGTGGCAGCGCAGTTGCGCTGCGCTCTGCGCTTCGCGACACGTGTCAAGTGCAGGTGCGCTTGCGCCAACTGTGCCAGCACCAAAACAGAATTAAAATTCTAGAAAGATCTTTCTGATCTTGTTAAAATAAGAAGATTATCTTCTGTAAAACAGAAACCCTTGGATCAAAGATCCAACGGTGGGGAAAATCCCTAAATCACTCAGAGAAAGATCTCTTTAACTGATTTAACAAATCAAATGGCACTATATAAAGGCCCCTAAACTCCAAGTCTAAAAGACACAGATTAACAGAGAGAGAACTCACAGAAATCTTCTGAAAACTTTGACAAAGAACTCAGAAAAAGAAGAAAGGTAAAACCTTTGGAAAAAAGAAGAATTTTCTTCTAAAAAGATCAATGATCTAAGAACAAGATCAAAGATCTTCAATAAAAAATGATAATATTAATAAAAAGAAGTAAACTTCTTTAGATCATTTGATCTACATAAAGGCATTGCCTTTTGATGGACCATTGGTTCTGGAATCTTAAAAGATTCTTTTCTTTGATCCAAAATTGGATCAAGAGATTAAATAGTGCCTTGCACTTGTAAAATTTGCACTGTTGCGCTCTTAGGTTGGCGCAAGCCACCAGAGAGCGCCACGTGTCAGCTGTTCCCCTCTGAAAGACGGCGCGAGACGACGTAGGGACGTCTTGCCTGAAATTCGGGACAGATGCTATTTGGTTTTATCCGTCCACCTCTCCGAAGATGCCAAGTTGATTTATGGCACCGTGTATCGGAGCTTTAGACGGATGCGGCCGATATAGCAGATTTCGTCTGATTCCCCCTCGCCTGAGGGGTTTTTGATTGTGGGGACGCTCTTCCCTGCAGGCGCAAGCCCCTGCAGTTAATTACGCTACCGCATCGCGGTAATAATTTTCTCCTTCTCCAGAATTTCACTTCGTGTCGTGTGTGTTTGTTTTGTTTGTGGTTGCCCGTGGATTGTATACGGAGACTAATTTATGTCGTCGCCCGTAGGACGTGGATTAGTCCAAATCCGTATTTTCTTAGATTTGGGTTTGTGGTTTTGGTTTAAGGATACGTTAGCTATATTTGGAGCTAAGATCAACTTAAACGTTTGTTAAGGATACGTTAGTCTAATCTCCAGACTAAGATCAACTTAACGGGATCATTTGGATCTGACAAAAGAGCATTTGGGGGCTTTATTGTTCCAGTTTAGGGACATGGTGGTCCATTGCCAGTTTAGGGATATGGTGGTCCATTGCTAGTTTAGGGACATGGTGGTCCAACATTCCCGTTTTGGGGACGGATATTAGTTTAAGGACGCATTAGTCCTTGAGTTTAAGGACACATTAGTCCATGGGTTTAAGGACCCCACAGTCCGTATTGTTAGTTTAAGGACGCATTAGTCCATGAGTTTAAGGACGCTTAAGTCCAGGAGTTTAAAGACCCCACAGTCCGTATTGTTGGTTTAAGGACGCATAAGTCCATGAGTTTAAGGACCCTACAGTCCGTATTGTTGGTTTAAGGACGCTTAAGTCCATGGGTTTAAGGACCCCACAGTCCGTATTGTTGTGTGGTTGTCGGGACCCGTCACCTCTCTGACGACGTTGAAGGATTACAACGATGGATGTCAGAAGAGTTCAGAGATGTACCCTTGAACTGGATGCAAATTGATTTAAGGGAGCAGCCGTGCTCAATCAATTTAATTAGAGGACTTACGGCCAGAATTGGGCTAAGTCCAGTTGAAAAATGTTCAATATTTTTATTTGTAGTTGGCCTGTTAGGCCTTGGCTTGGGCTTTGCCCTTTGTTTAATAATGCATAGCATTAATCTTGGTCTCTGTTGGACCTTTATTTGGGCTCTGCCCCTTTTTAAATGATGCACAGCATCTGTTTTGGTCTGACAGACCTTTGTTTGGGTTCTGCTCTTTTTAAAAATAATGCATTGCATTTTATTAGGCATGTTAGGCCTTTTTTTTAATTGTGCTTGGCCCTCTTTAAGTAATGCAGAGCATTAAAGATCTGACAGTGGCTACGTGGCCTGTCAGGCGCTCTGCGCCAATTAATGAGCGCAAGCGCATGTGGAGGTGACACGTGTCGCACTCTGGTGAGCGCAAGCGCAGTGCGCTGCGCTGTTGCGCTGCTGACACGTGGCACGCTCTGGTGCAGTGCGCCAATTTAAGAGAGCAATGCTCTGTTTTAGAAGCGCATAGCGCAGTTTGTTCTGGGGCCGACACATGGCGCTCTCTGGTGGCTTGCGCCAAGCCAAGAGCACAACAGTGCAGATCTACAAGTGCAGGGCACTTTTTAATATCTTGATCCAATTTTGGATTAAAAAAAAGAATCTTTTAAGATTCCAGAACCAATGGTTCATCAAAAGGCAATGCCTTTATGTAGATCAAATGATCTGTGAAGTAATACTTCTTTTTAATCTTTCTGTGGTTTGATCTTTTTTATATTTTTTTCTTTTTAATTGAAGATCTTGATCTGTTCTTTGATCATTGATATAGAAGAAAATTCTTCTTCTTTTTTCAAAGGTTTTTACCTTTTTTTTTCTCTGAGCTCTTCAAAATTTTCTAGAGGAGTTCTGAATATCTCTGTGTGTTAGACTTGGAGTCTAGGGGCCTTTATATAGTGCCAATAGATTTGTTAAATTAGTTAAAGAGATCTTTCTCTGAGTGATTTAGGGATTTTTCCCCACCGTTGGATCTTTGATCCAAGCGCTTCTGTTTTACAGAAGAGAATCTTATTGTTTTAATAAGATCAGAAAGATCTTTCTGATTTTTTCTGTTTGGTGCAAGCGCACCTGCGCTTGACACGTGTCGCGCAGCACAGAGCGCAGCGCAACTGCGCTGACACGTGTCGCGCAGCGCAACTGCGCCAGCGCAACTGCGCTGACACGTGTCGCGCAGCGCTGCGCGCAGATTATCTGAAGCGTTACTTCCTTTAATTTTTTACTTTAAATAGAGCCTTGCTCTGATTGGGTGCGCTGGCGTGTCAGCTTTTGACACGTGGCGCGTTGCGCGAGCGGAAGGAATTTGAAGCGTTGCTTTAATTTTTGAATTTTTGAAATTCAAACAGAGCTTTGCTCTGATTAGGGGAAACAAATGCCTCCCCACCGTTGTACTCACGCGGCGCACACGTGAGTGCAGCGGTGGCAAGATCCTGTCCGTTTGATCAACTGAGGAGTTGAAGGGGCGCAAGCGCCTATAAATAGGACCCTTGGCCCTTCACAGATGATTGCCATCTTCAAGAATCTTATTCTCAGGACTTCAGAGCCTTGCTCTTGCTTCCAAGAACTCCAAGAGTTAACTTTTAAAACTTTTTAGGTAAAATTTTTAATTTATATTAAATTAAATTAAATTAAATTAATTTTAATTGACAGAGCCTTGCTCTCATAGATCTTTGATCTAAAGAAGACCCCTTTGGGGTTTCACCAACAGAGCCTTGCTCTCATAGATCTTTTTGATCTAAAGAAAACCCCTTTGGGGTTTCATCAACAGAGCCTTGCTCTCAAGCATCTGTTTCAGGGTTTCTTAACCCATGAACAGAGTATTGCTCTTTGGCAAAACATAGATCTTTTGATATAAAAAAAAGAACTCTTAAGAGTTTTCATGGATCTTTAAGATCCCAAATTTTTTAAATTTTTTTAGGAGTTAAATTTTTAAGAGATTTTCTCATCATTATTACAGAGCTAGCCTCTTTTAAGGAATTTTATTCCCTTGAGACCAGAGTTTGACAAGTGCCACTCTGTGACAGAGCTTTGCTCTGAAAGAGGAGATTTTCTCCTTGTCTAGGGATTTCTCATTAATGAGAATATTTTTTTGGGGATCTCCTCATTAATTGACAGTCTCATCCAATGATGGGGCTGTCTTATTAACTGATGTATTGTCGTCTAGATTTTGTGGGTCCCCCTTTGGTCCCCTATCCACTGCATTGCAGTGTGGTATAAATTTTAAAATGCTAAGCGTTGGAATTACAACACTGACGGCCGATTTTTGTCCCTCCGCAGGAAACATGTCTGCTGACCTGTCATTCCCGTTTGTTCGCTCGGAGGAAGGATTTCCCGAGGCGCCGGTAGACCGGGAGGTATTTGCTCTGATTAAGGATCATGACCCCGAGCACAAGAACCCTCACCTGTGGGGTAGGTGGTATAATGAGATCATCAAGGGTCGTCGAAGCTTCGGTTCCGCGACGCCGTCTGAGCCCATCTCGTCGATCCCCTATGCAGATGAACCCCCGGTGAAGTATGCCGTAGAGGTCAAGAATTGGAATTCGGAGGATCTTCTCCAGCCTTCGATCGGTGCCATTCCTGTGCAGCCGCCGCCGGCCGTGGACATCTTGGGGCGGCGCATATTTCAGGGTGAGGCACGCCCTTGGGGACAGGCATACAATATTGGATTGACCCCGCGACAACCGGCCGGATATTTGCAGTGGGCCAAGTACATCCTATCGGCGAAGATGACTCATTTGATGAAGATTGGTCTGTACTTGGCAATCTACGTTTCGCTTTTTGAGTACCCCGCTCCTCCAACGTGGTGGATTAAGGCTTTCATCGAACAATGGAATATCCCCACCCACACCTTCCTCATGACGGACAGGGAAGTCTTCATCTCCCTGGAAGAGTTCGCTGAGATCTCGGGTTTGCCGGTGAGGGGGGAGCATTACGAGGAGCTGCTTCTTCCTGACGAATACGTCTTCGCCACCCAGCCGCTGGTGTTTGATTTGACGCCGGAGATTGCTATTCAGCACCAGTTTCTGGGCTTGGTGAAGATGCTGAACATATACGAAGGGCTCTATCTGGAATCAGGAGTCCGGGGAGTCAGTTTCGCAGATTTTATCGCCCGCTTCCTTCGACCGGAGATTCTATCGGAGCGGAGTGAAAAGTTCGCCAAGCTCGATGACCCTTTCGGCTTCGGCTTAGATCGTCGACCAATATCGGAAGACGATCAAAAGGATTTCTATCTCCTTGATGCCGCCATCATGCCCTTGTCAGAAATCGCCGCCCCGGGCATTGATGAGGAGACCTTCTTTTTAGGGTTCCTGGGATTGTGGCTGTGCAGCTTCGCGCTCCCCATGCACCTGCGCTACATGCGGCCGTCCGTTTTCTACCCAGCGCATCGGATGGTGGCTGGCTTGCAGTTATCAATAGGAATCGCCGGGTTGGCTCACCTATATAATGGACTTAGCGTAGCGGCGGACGCTAATGAACCCGGGGTGCAGCCTGCCAATTTCCCGATGCACTACTTCACTTCGTGGATGGAAATGCATGTGCACGGGGTATTCGGCATCCATAAGAGCCCTTCGTTTTTGGAGAGGTGCAGACTCCCAAGAGTCATGCGGCTGATCGACGCCTCGATCGTGAATGCGCCTCCGCGGGAGGCTAGGGGGTTGCTCCTTCGTCCACACCTGGTCGGAGCGAGGATTTCTTTTATGGATAAAGTTATAACTATCGGCTAAGAAACCTCCAAGTCGGTGGTGGCGCTGCGTGACGACTTCAAGGACGGGGCCTCCGCACTAAAAGCCCAGGAGATTCTTCACCTCTACTCCATTCGGCCGGGCTACCTGGTGTTCAGGCAAAACGAGATGGCGCTTTTCATGAGGTATAACCCCCACCGGTTCGCCCAACAATCAAGCTATAACCAGGGGGTCCCGCTGGAGGCGTTTTTGGAAGAGCCCGTGGCCAGCAGGGAGGGGATACGGAGCGCGATGCACCATTTGATGCGGCTGAACACGGGCTCCCACTTCTTCATCAGCGAGCCAAGCTGCGTCCCCCGGGTCCTTCATGCGTACGTGGCTTGGTACGCGCACGCAATGGGTGCAGTCATCCGAATAGAGAAGCGCATGTTGGTTGACCGCAAGGGTGCGCCACCCGGCGGCGACCGCAAGGCTCCCCTGAAGCCAAGGACCCCGGTCGTTCCTCCGCTGAAAGATGCTGGAGCTGGGCCACCGCGAGTGCTGAGCCCTCCGCGCGGATTGCCGCTTCGTGATACTGTGGATGCGCCACCAGCTCCCCGTGCTCCAGTGGAGACGGTAAATGTGGTTTCGCCGGAGTCCGGCGTGGGCGCAGATATCGGGACCCGCCGCCCCAAGGTGCCTGCAAAGCGCAAGTTGATCTTGGGTGCACCCAGGGCTGGCGGGCAGAAGAACAAGAAGAAGTCGCTCCTCTCTCTCAATGCTATCCTCGGCTTAGAGCCTCAGGCCCCCCTTACCGAAGGTATAAGCGAGTATGGCAGCAATGAGGGCTTCTCGGTAGATCCAGCAGACACCAATCTGGCAGCCGCTATTGCGGCTTCTGAGCGATCAGCCAGACTCGAAGCGATGTTAGCTAAACTCACTCAGTCAGGTAATCATTAGCTGCACTCTTCGTCATTTCATCGCACTTTTATCATTATCTTTGACTAATGCTTTTCTCCATTTTTTTAACAGGTGTCACTACTGAAGAAGCCATCGATGCCTCTCTAAAAACATTCTAGTAGGAGGAAAGGAAGCGCGCTTTATCGGGCGTTGGTACGTCTTACCTCATTAAGTCTTTATTCTCTTTCCTTATGGCCAACCTAACCTCTTCCTTTGTCTCTTTGCAGGGGGTGCGCCAGCCGATGCGGGGACTTCCCCGGGCCACCTACTGAAGTCCCGGTCTCTTCGGGGCTGCCGCGAGAGATCCGACTCGAAAAGCCGATGAGGGATGCCTTGAAGGATCTGGAGGCATCTCTGTACGTGGATGATGATGCCTCAATGAAGGAAGCTTCGAAGAGGTCCGTCTTGACGGCTCGGGAGGAGAGAAAGCGGTTGAGGCGCGAGGCGAAGGAACGCAGAGCTGCTTTGGCCGTGGGAGCGGGCCCAAGCACCGTTCCTCGTGCTGATACTCCTTCGGAAGAGCCCCCGGTCGTCTTGTCTACCGCTCAAAGACAGGCGGCGCGCGCAGCTAGGGAGGCTAACGATCAGTCCACCTCAGGTAATGTATCTTTCAAGATTTTGTTGTAAGAATTGTAAACCTATCGGTTCTTATATATTTTGTCCTGCAGGGCCAAGTCTAACCTAAGGGGAGGCGGAAACCGTCGAGCCTAAGGAGACAGAGGAAGAGGCACCGGCTGAACCCGAGCCGATGGTGGGCGACGTCGCCGGGGTTGCTGGACCCGAGCTGGGGGCTGAAGAAACTGTGCCAGAGAAGGCCGTCGATGTCGAGCCTGAGGTAGCGGCAAATGAGACGGTTGCTATAACTGAGTCTGGGGCAGCAGCGGATGGAGCGCCTGAGACCGGTGACCCCATGGCGACGGCGGACGAGACAGCAGCGAACGCCGAGCCCGAGGGAGTAGCGGGTGAGACGGGCATGACTCCCGAGGACAAGCCAGCCGCTCTTTCTCAAGAGTCTGGCAATGCTCCAATCATTGCTCTCCCCGTCTACGGTCCTCCGCCGTCTCCTGGCCTCGCGAGCATGACGACGGCCCCCGTCGAGTCTGGTGATGAGGCCACGGGAGGTGGACTCATGTCGATGGAGGAGGGAGACGCCTCCGTTTCGGCTGGCGGCTCATCAGGTAAATTTTGGGTTACCGTCCTTTTGTTTTTATCTTGCAATCCTTCCTAACAGGTTTATCTTTGTTTTTAACGCAGGTGCGGCCAGTGCTGACGCTCCATTGCTCGACGGAACGCCATCAGCTACTGCCTTGGCGGTAGCCACCTCTCAGCCTTCTCTCGTACCATCGCAGATGCTGGAAGGTATGGATTCGTGACCCATCAGTTTCATCTTTCGGCCGTATAATTCATGTACTAAAGTCGTACTATTGCGTCTTTACAGGAGTGCTTTTCGATCACCTTTACCAGGTGCTGCACCCGCATTTCTCCTTCCCATTGGAATTCGCTTCTTCCTCCAGTGGCGCTAGTGAGTATAGTTTTCAACTAACTCTTCTTTTTTTCAATAATGGAATTATTTCTGACTTTTCCTCGCCCTGATTGCAGTGCTACAAATCGAAGGAGGAGATGAAAGATCGGTCGCGCCACCGGCCCTCCCAGCTTTGCCGCCTGTTGCAGCTGGTATAGTAAACTATCCCATCGATGACTTTCTTATATTTCTTGAACCGTCATCTGATCGTATTTTGTTTTTTCTGCTGTCGTTCCGATTCCGGTGCCCTTCGAGTCTCGCATCATAATGTCGGCGGGCCCCTTCTTGAGACGGCCATCTTCAAAGAATGCTGCGATGAGTTTGGGAATGTTGAACGGATACGTTGAAGAGCTTGACGCGGACGTTCCCCCATCTGCCGTAGATTTCGCTGCGGAGGTTAATCCGATGTTGGCGACGCTTGTAAATTTTCATAATGAAGGCGTCGTCGAGTTTTGGGTTAATCACTGCAGGGAAATCGAGGCCCGCCTGCATTAACTGGAGTCTATGCGTCCTGCCCCCGAGATCTTGGCCGCGAGCGCTCAACGGGCGGCATGGATCGCGCAGAGCGCTCCTTACTTCCGCCACCTCAAACAAGAAGTTGCTTCAAGGCGTAAGGAGTGCGGCAAGACTTCGAGCAAATCTGCCCAACTGCACGCTCAGGTGGAGGCAAACGCTGCGCAGCTGAAGGTCATCTTTGAAGGCCTTCTGCGATACCTCTCCGAAGGGTTAACACTGAGGCAGCAGCTTGACGTTGTCGAGCGGGATGCACCTAATCAGGAGGCAGCCCAGCAGGCAGCTGAGGAGCAGCTTTCATCCTACCTGCAGCAGCGGACCCAGGTGGAAGAGGAAGTGGCCGCGGCAGCCACCCAAGAGAAGGCGCTGAAGGAAGTGCGAGAGCAGCTCGCGGATTTGTTAAAGACACTTCCTTCAAAGTAGCTACTTTTTGTATCATTTGTGCTTGTAAATAAAAAATGTATATTTTTTTTATTCTTTAACACAATGTATCTTGTACTCAATCAAATTTATGAATAAGAGATATACATTCTTCAAAATGTCTTGTGTCGTTTCTTTGCCTTCTCCTTCTTTTATTATCCGCATGTTACCTTAGTAAACACGGTCAACAGATGATAGAACGAGCCTCCTGTCTTGGCTTCTTCAGGAGGTAGTGATGGCTTAGGAGGCAGGTTCAGATCTGCTGCCTAAGACTTTTCAACTCTATGAGCCGTGAGGGTCTCATAGGGACTTTTCTCCCTACGGATCGAGAGGATCTCGTAGGTGTATTTTCTCCTTAGGAATCATGAGGATTCCTAAGTGCGTTGTCTCTTATAAGTCGTAAGGATCTTATAAGAGGTTTTACTCCCTTACGAGTCGTGAGGACTCGCAAGTGATGGGTGAAGTTGCCCTTATCCGCCTTTCACGGGGTCAGGGGTTTGACTCTCGGTCATTGATGTACTGTCGAGTCATGGAGCTGGGAAATTCGCCGCGGCTCCGCTTTATTGGCGTCGTATATTCCTGTAGAGGCACTGATTTCTCTGCGGATCGGCGCGAATTGAGATGCTCTCGTCAAGGACGCTGATTTCCCTGAATCGAGGAGGTTGCCAAGGACGCTGATTTCCTCGGCGTTGAGATGAGTCGAAGTATTCCTGCAAAGACGCTGATTTCCCTGCGGGTCGACGCAAATCGAGATGCTCTAATCAAGGACATTGATTTTCCTGAATCGAGGAGGTTGCCAAGGACACTGATTTCCCTGGGGTTGATACGAGTCGAGGTATTCCTGCAAAGACACTGGTTTCTCTGCGGGTCGATGCGAATCAAGATGTTCTCGTCAAGGACACTGGTTTCCCTGAGTCGAAGTATTTTGCCGAGGACACTGGTTTCCTCGAGGTTGAAATGATTCGGAGTGTTCCTGCAAAGACACTGGTTTCTCTGCGGGCCGACGCGAATCAAGAAGCTCTCATCAAGGACGCTAGTTTCCCTGAATTGAGGTATTTGCCAAGGACACTGATTTCCCTGGAGTTGAAACGAATCGAGGTGTTCCTGCAAAGACGCTGGTTTCTCTGCGGGTCGACGCGAATCGAGGTGCTCTCGTCAAGGACACTAGTTTCCCTGAGTCGAGGAGGTTGCCAAGGACACTGATTTCCCTGGGGTTGAAACGAATCGGGGTATTCCTGAAAAGACGCTGGTTTCTCTGCAGGCCGACGCGAATCGAGGTGTTCTCGTCAAGGACACCGGTTTCCCTGAGTCGAGGAGGTTGCCAAGGACACTGATTTCCCTGGGGTTGAAATGAATCGGGGTATTCCTACAAAGACGCTAGTTTCTCTGCGAGCCTACGCGAATCGAGGTGTTCTCATCAAGGACACTGGTTTCCTTGAGTCGAGGTAATGTGTCTTTCGGGTTTTATATGAGTTACCGTCAAGACTTGGCTCCGTTTTCTGATGGAGCACGGGGAGGAAAGGTGTGATTCCTTCTTTGTTTGCGCCCCTAGATTGTATACAGGGATTGCTGTGATATCGCCTGTAGGGCAAAAGTTTCATTCATTTTTTATATTATTTTATTTCCGCGATGCTCTATCATTTTAGCTTTTATATCGCGAAGGTTGCGATTGCCCAATCATTTCGGCTATTTTTCGCGGTGCCCAATCATTTCGGCTATTTATTTTATTTTTACTCGCTGCTTTTTATTGCAAGTTGCCCTATTATTTCGGCTATTTTGCATGCATATATTTTTTTACTTGCTGATTTTGTTGCAAGTTGCCCTATCATTTCGGCTATTTCCTATGCATCTTTAGCTCGCTGACTTTTATCGCTAGTGTAGAACTTGGAATCTGGTGTCAATCTCAGCATCAGTATCGCTACAACTGGAATATTGTCAGGAGCGAATCATCATTTGCCGTGGAAGGACTTGGAATTTGATACCGGTTTAGGCATCAGCATCGCTGCAACTGGGATATTGCCAGGAGCGAATCATCATTTGCCTCTGTCGATGTTGAACAAAGGTGGCTTAGTAAACAGGGTTAAGGGTCCAGTCGGCTAAGGCTTTTGACTTCATGGGCCGTAAGGGTCTCACAAAGGTATTTCTCCCTACAAGTCGTGAGGATCTCGTAGGTGTATTTTCTCCTTAGGGATCGTGAGGATTCCTAAGTGTATGTTCCCCCGTAAATCGTAAGGATCTTACAAAAGGGTTTTCTCCTTATAAGTCGAGAGGACTTATAAGGGTTGTTCACCGTATGGACGTATCCCCAATCACGGGTGTGACTTGGTTAGGGAAATGTTTGTTCGCGCCCGTGGATTGTATACAAGGGTCAGTATTGAGCCACTTGTAGGGCAGTATCGAAGATTGTGGGGGTTGCTTAAGCACAGGTTTAGGTCTCTGTAACTCAAGACTTTCAAATCTTATGAGCCGTGAGGGTCCCATAAGAGAGTTCTCCTTACGAGTCCTGAGGATCTCGCAAGTGTATTTTCTCCTTAGGAATCGTGGGGATCCCTAAGTGTGTTGCTCCCTTGTGAGTCGTAAGGATCCCACGCAGGTGGTTTCTCCTTACAAGGTCGAGATGACCCTGCAAGTGTCCTTTAACGAGGTTGCGCCCTTTCGGGTTTTCACGAACACTCGCCGGTAGCCCTGCTGTTTTTACTCACGGAGCCCTTTTCGGGTTTTCATCCGTGCCCTTTTTGCTTATGGACATACCGTTTTTTTTAATTATTTTTTTATTTTTTTTATTCTTTTTTTTAACGAGGTTGCGCCCTTTCAGATTTTCACAAACACTCGCCGGTAGCCCTGCTGTTTTTACTCACGGAGCCCTTTTCGGGTTTTCATCCGTGCCCTTTTTGCTTATGGACATACCGTTTTTTTTTGTTTTTTTTTTATTCTTTTTTTTTCTAACGAGGTTGCGCCTTTTCAGATTTTCACAAACACTCGCCGGTAGCCCTGTTGTTTTTACTCACGGAGCCCTTTCGGATGTTCATCCTTGCCCATTTTGCTTATGGACATATCATTTTTTTATTATTTTTTTTATTTTATTTCTTTTTTATCGGCTTTGTGATGTTTCAATCCACCGTAGTTTATCGAGATCTCGGTCAACAGCTAGTTTTAGGACGTAGTGGTCCGTCATTAGTTTAAGGACGTTTCGGTCCATCATTAGTTTAAGGACGTTTCGGTCCGGTCAGGAGAAGGCCGGCTACTGCTTATAGAGTTTGGGCTTAGGACGATAGCGAGCGGACATAGTCGTCGTCATCTATCATTGACCTAGGTTGTGGCTCATTAAGCGTAGTATTTCTTTAGGAAGCGACCGTTTATTGGCCTGAAAGGCCTTTCACCGTGCATATCCATGAGTAGATAAGCTCCACCCTGGTAGACCTTGTCTATGATGTACGGGCCTTCATAGTTTGGCTCGAATTTTCCCGCTTGGCGCGATTGGGGATCATGGGTCTTTTGACCACTAGCACGAGTTCGCCTTGGCGGAATGTCCTCGGCCGGGTCAATCTTTCATATGAGCGCGTCATTTTTGCTTTATAAGCCTCTAGATTTTGTTACGCTGTGAGCCGGGTTTCATCAAGGGCATCAAGCTCCTCAAGCCGAAAGTGAGCATTTTCTTCATCCGTCAGCTCGTAGTGGACCGCCACTCGTAGAGAAGGTAATTCTATTTCGAGGTGGAGTACTGCTTCTATACCGAAGACTAACGCGTACGGTGTTGTGTTCGTGGCCGTCTTGAACGTAGTTCGATACACCCAGAGAGCTTCTTGCAGTCTCTCGTGCCAGTCCTTCTTATTTCGGGACACCGTCTTCTTCACAATCTTCGTCAAGGTCTTGTTGAAAGCCTCGGCTAGACCGTTAGCTCGGGGATTATAAATTGAGGAATATCTCCAGTCTATATTGTGTTGTTGCGCGAAGCGGCTAATCTTGTGGATTCTGTAAGCTGGCCCGTTATCGGAGATGATCCGTCGCGGAGTTCCAAACCGATAAATGACGTGCGTCTTGAAGAAGTGGAGGATATTCTCCGTCTTCACTTCCCTCAGCGGTATTGCTTCTGCCCATTTGGAGAAGTAGTCAGTCATCGCCAAGATGAATCGATGTCCCCTGGACGATGCTGGTTCGATGGGTCCGATTACGTCAGTCCCCTACATTTCAAACGGCCAGCTGGCCACTGTTGGACGTAGAGGATTTGGGTGTTGATGGAAAGTCCCCATGAATCTGGCATGAGTGGCATTGCTTCGCATATTCGAGACAGTCCTGAATCATCGTGGGCCAATAGTAGCCCGTCCGTTTAATCTTTAACTTCATCTTCGGACCTGCTTGGTGAGAACCGCAGAGTCCGTCGTGAACTTCCTGAACGACTCTTTTTGCTTCGTCAGGTCCCAGACATCTCAACCACAGAGAATCAAACGACCTCTTGTACAGAGTATCGTTGACGAAGGCGAAAGACAGAGCTCGTTTCATGAGCTGATGTCTTGAGGACGCATCTTCAGGCGTTCGACTGGATTTGAAGTAGTCTATAAAGACTTCTCTCCAATCTTCAGCCTTTTCCTGGTCTTTTATTTGCATAGCCATTTGCTCAGTCACTCCCTTTTCTTCGGATGATTCCGGAGATATTTCTGCTGGGGCAAGCACCCGACGGCTTTGTACCACGATTCTTACGTCATCGAGGTTTTCGTCGGCCAGTTCTTTGGTAAGCTTGGCTAACGCGTCCGCCTTGCTATTTTCTGCACGCGGTATGTTTTCCAAAGTGTAGGAAGGAATTTGGGTCAACAGTTGTTGCACCTTTTCGCCGTACTTCACCAACTCTGGTTTGCACGTTTGATAGTTGCCATTTACTTGACTGACGACCAGTTGAGAATCTCCGTATATAAGGAGGTTTTCAATTCCTATGTCGATGGCGATCTCGAGGCCTGCTATCAAAGCTTCGTATTCGGCTTCATTGTTCATCCTCGGCTCTGTTAAGGAGAAAGCAAAGCGCATTATCCCTCCTTGTGGAGTTACGAAGATGAGGCCTACCCCCGATTTGATTATAGGGATGCTTTGTTTGCGCTTCTTCATGGAAGACGCTCCATCGAAATAGAGTTCCCATCGGGTATCGCTACCGTCGATCGCATCAAACGCATGTTCGTCTGGCAGCTCGCAATTCAGAGGAGAATCGGCAGGTATCGGATGCTCAGCGAGGAAGTCGGCGATGGCCTGGCCTTTCACTGCCTTAAGAGGCTGATAGGTTATCGAGAACTCCATCAAGAGCAGGGCCCATTTAGCGAGCCGACCTGTCAATATGGCCTTCGATATTAAATATTTAAGGAGGTCCACCTTCGAAATGAGACGGACTTCATGCGCCAACGCATAGTGCCTGACCTTTGTTATCGCAAAGATCAACGCCATGCAGTGTTTTTCAATGGGGGAATAGTTGCTTTCTGCCCCCAGCAGAAGTCGACTTAAATAGTAGAGTGCTCTTTCTTTCCCTTGATCGTTCTCTTGCGCCTATAATGCGCCTAAGGAACCTTCGAGGGCGGTTGTATAAAGAACGAGAGGCTTTCCCTTGACCGGTGCAGCCAACACTGGCGGATTCTGGAGGTACTGCTTGATTTCATCCAGCGCGTCTTGGCATTTATGATCCTAGACGAACGGAGTTCCCTTCTTCATCAGGTGGCTATAAGGACGGCACTTGTCTGAAAGGTTGGCTATAAATCGCCGTATGTACGTGAGCTTCCCTTGTAGAGACCGCAATTGCTTGAGATTCCTTGGCGGTGGCATTTCCATGATCGCCTTGATTTTTTACGGATCTATCTCGATACCTCGGTGTCGAACGATGAATACTAGGAATTTGCCCGAGGAAACTCCGAATGCGCACTTGAGAGGATTCGTCTTCAAGTTGTATTGTCGAAGGCGTTGAAATACGATCTTCAGATGCTCGAGATGTTCCTCGTACGATTTGCTTTTCACCACGAGGTCGTCGATATAGCATTCGACGATTTCATGTATGAGGTCATCGAAGATCTTCGTCATGGCCCTCTGATAGGTGACACCGGCATTCTTTAAACCGAAGGGCTGTTCCCACCAAAAATTTCTGCGCAAAAGAGTCCAAGGTATCAAATGGCAGCGATACGCTTAAGGAAATACGAACCAGTATCTTCCGGGCTGTTTTTTGACAAACTCCCGAATGAGAAATGGATAAATTCTATTTGTATCGAAAGCGTCTCGATAAAACCTTCGATTTGATATATTATGGGCCTCATAATTCATCCGGGATCAAAAGTTATGAGCAAATGTCTATGCACATGTGATTTAAGGAAGAAGATGCGAACCAGTATTTTCCGAGCTGTATTTTGACAAACTCCGGAACGAAAAACAGCTAAATTCTGATGATATTGAAAGCATCTCGAAAAGACCTTCGATTTGATATATTATGGGCCTCATAATTCATCCGAGATCAAAAGTTATGAGCAAATGTGTTATACACGTGTAATCTAAAGTAATGCTCTACTACATGGGGAATGCAATTTTTAGTCCCACATCGGGAAAAGGAGAGCTGGCTTCTCTACCACTCCCATATAAATAAGAGGGGATACCTCTTAGAAAGGGTAGAGTTAAATCCTCAAAGGATTCAATACTCAAAGGAGCTTAGTTCTCCAAAGGAGCTTAGTTCTCCAAGATAGGAGCATGCTCCTCCATAATACGCATATACGCAAGCGCCATGTGCGCTACGTGCAACGCACGTGTGCCTGCCATGCGGCACTACGTGCAACGCACATGCGCACCACATGAGAATATTTAATAATATTAAAAGGAGCTTGTTCTCCATATATAGAAGCTTTGCTTCTCCTCATAATGCGCATGTGCGCCACGTGCAACGCACGTATGCCCGCCATGCGGCACCACGTGCAACGCACGTGCGCACAACAGATAGTGCCTTGCACTTGCTATGAACCTCTGGTTCTCAGATAAATAAATAAATAAAAATAGTGTCTTGCACTTGCTATGAACCTCTGGTTCTCAGATAAATAAATAAATAAAAATAGTGCCTTGCACTTGCTATGAACCTCTGGTTCTCTGAAACAGAAAGAAAGAAAAGATTTTCTTTTCTCTTCTTTGATCTAAATTTAGATCATTAAAAAGTGCTCTGCACTCATTTTCTTGAATCCAAAAGATTCTTGGTGCTTTGCACTATTTGAAGGGCCAGGCCCAAATCAAAATGACCTGACAGGCCAAAATAAATTGCAAGGCAATAAATGGGCAGAGCCCAAATAAATTGATGCTTTGCATCCTTTATATAAGGGCAGAGCCCAAATAAAATTGATACCTTGCATCATTCCTAAAAGGGTAGAGCCCAAAACAAATTGATACTCTGCATCCTTTCTGGGCAAGGCCCAAATAAAAAAAAAAGAAAAAGAAATGCAATGCAAAAGCAAATAAAATGTTGAACATTTCAACTGGACTTAGCTCAATTTTGGCCATAAGTCCTTAAATTAAATTGACTGAGCAAAATGGCTCTCCTAAATCAATCTACATCCGGTTCGAGGGTACATCTCCGAACTCCTTTGACATCCGTCGTTGTAATTCCTCAACGACGTCAAAGAGGTGACGGGTCCCAACGACCACACATCGATATGGACTGCGGGGTCCTTAAACTCGTGGACCGAGATGTCCCTAAACTAATATCGGACCGAGACGTCCCTAAACTAATATCGGACCGAGACGTCCCTAAACTAATATCGGACCGAGACGTCCCTAAACTAATATCGGACCGAGACGTCCTTAAACTAATATCGGACCGAGACGTCCTTAAACTAATATCGGACCGAGACGTCCTTAAACTAATGATGGACCACTACATTCCTAAACTAATATCGGACCGAAATGTCCCTAAACTAATGACGGACCACCACGTCCCTAAACTGGCGACGGACTGAAATGTCCCTAAACTAATGATGGACCACCACGTCCCTAAACTGGCGATGGACCACTACGTCCCTAAACTGGAATATGGACCACTACGTCCTTAAACCGGCGACGGACCGAAACGTCCCTAAACTAATAATGGACCACCACGTCCCTGAAACTGGCGATGGACCACCACGTCCCTAAACTGGAACAATAGAGCCAATTGCTCTTTTGCCGGATCTAAACGGTCCCGTTTAAGTTGATCTTAGCCCCAAACACGGCTAACGTATCCTTAAACACTTAAATGGACTATAAAACCCTCAATCAGCTTTGGTTCAAGGGTACATCTCTGAGCTCCTCTGACACCTATCGTTGTAATCCTTCAACGATGTTAGAGAGGTGATGAGTCCCGATGGCCATAAATTAAATGAATCACCACGTCAGGTTGATCTTAGTCCAAAACAGGACTAACGTATCCTTGACGAATGTTTAAGTTGATCTTAGTCGCAACGCGACTAATGTATCCTTAAACTAAAAACACCAAACCCAAATCTAAGTAAATACGGATTTGGACTAATCCACGTCCTACGGGCGACGGCATTACTCAGTCTCCGTATACAATCCACGGGCAGCCACAAACAAAACAAACACACACGACACGAAGTGAAATTCTGGAGAAGGAGAAAGTTGTTACCGCAAAGCGGTAGCGTAATTAACTGCAGGGGCTTGCGCCTGCAGGGAAGAGCGTCCCCACAATCAAAAACCCCTCAAGCGAGGGGGAATCTGACAAAGTCTGCTACATCGGCCGCATCCGTCTAAACCTTCGATACACGGTGCCATAAATCAACTTGGCATCTTCGAAGAGGTGGACGGATAAAAACCAAATAGCATCTGCCCCGAACCTCAGGCACGTGACGTCCTAACGTCGCAGGCCGCCATTCGGAGGGGAACAGATTCTGGCACGCCCGGTGGGACCTTTTCCTCTTTCCACTCCACACTTCGTGTGTCGTGTTCGCGAACGAATCGCGATTTGCTGTGGTTGCCTGTGGATTCGAGGTACTAAGATTTGGTATCTTGCTTTGTGCAGGAAACAGAAGATCAATGGCTTCAGACTGCACTACCTGCAACTGCATCTCTCGCTCCATCCCGTCCGGAGGAGTGACTTATGGGCCCCAAGCGGCCTCCCTTTTCAAGATGTCAGTGGAGCAAGTAACTCAGGCCACCGCTGGATTGTTCTTCGGGACTATGCTCCCATTGATAAGCTTCAATGCCCCAATAACATCGCAAGAAGCTCCAAAGAAGTTGGTCTTCGACCGACTTGCCACTGCCGCGACCCCTCTCAACGAGTCATCCAACTCCACTGCTTCAGGTTTTAATGGATTAGGCCAGAGCTCCATCGGGCCCATGAAGAAGCCTGCCATACCAGAAGGCGTTATCCCGAAACGGATAGCCATCCCAACTCCCGTTCCTGGCAAAATCACCAAGGTTGCTTCCCATGTTCAGAAGTCCGCTTCTGACAAGTTGGCCGTCCCCGCTCAACGGACGTCGATATTTAAAAAGCTGGTACCGGTATATTCTGACCAACACAGGGGGCATGAGGAGGTCACCCCTATAGCTGAAACAACTCCATCAGCACGACATGCCCGACGTCGCTACTGGCGCCGAGTGAAGAAGGCTGGGGGCAACTCCCCCTCTGGACTTACTCCTCCAACTCTAATGGTGGAGATCGATACTGCTGTTCCAACCAAGAACAGCTTTGAGTTGCTGAACTCGGTGCGCAGAAACTCTCCTACTGCGGTGCTAAAGCGAACTCATTCATCTGTGAAGAATATTCCAGAGAAGAAGCTAGAGCAGCCCCTTCAACGGCTGTCCTCTAAAATTTACAAAGTCTGGCGACAAGTTCAAGAGTCGGTGATCGATCAAGACTGCCTCCGACGACAGAAAAAGATGAAGGTTCGGCAGGGGAAGGATTACTCTGTCAAAGCACAAAAAGCAAAAGCTACTTAGGTGCCCACTACAACGGCTCCCTTAACTCCAATCACTCAAAAAAGGAGGCCGCAAGAAGCCCCTGTGTCTTCGGCAAATCGCAAAGACACCGAACACAAACGCCCCAAGTCTGGGGGCATGGTGGTGCACACTGTTTATATGGCTTCTGGAAAGGAGGAAAGCCGCACTTCTATGGGCCACCGACCGCTCACCCGATCCGTGACGAAAGCCCAGGAGCAACAACAAAAGCTTCAGGAAATGATGACTACAATGGCTGCACTCACTGAGCCAAAAGAAAGCTCTGAAACGTCTTCGGATGAGCGTCAAGAACAAGAAACCGACGCTGACTTTTTACGCAGAGTCCTCGAAAAGAGGGACAAAGAAGCTGCAGAGCAAGCGGCTAACATAAAACAGATGGCGTTCCTCTTCCAAGATATGGTAGGGATGATGTTACAGCCGGACCCTCCTGCCGAAGATCCTCCGATCGTCCTTGAAGACGACAGGGGAGAAACGTCAAATCCTCCGCCGGCTCTATCAACAGCCAAGGAGGAGGCAATCTCCAAAGTTGACCTAGACGAATATATAGCTCAGCAGATACGGGTTCATCAGGCGAATGAAGCGGCTGGGCAAATTGTTAGAACCGGACGACCGTATCCGAGCTGGTATGACCATATCAATTACCCGCCAGGATATACGATCCCTAAATTCCACGTATATAAAGGGACAGGGAATCTGCATCAGCATGTCGCTCAATTCAGGGCCTTATGCGGCAATACTGGAGGCGGTGACAAATTGTTGCTACGTCAATTCGTCGGCAGCTTAGCAGAAACAGCCTTTGAATGGTATTCGGAGCTACCTAACGACTCTGTCAAAACATTTGCAGAGATGGAACTGCTGTTTACACAAAGATTCGCAGGTGCTAGTGAACGCACCCCGATTACAGCACTGATAAATGCCAGGATAAGGTCAGGCGAAACATGTGTCCAATACGCAACACGATGGCGGAACCTATGGTCGAAATGCGAACAACGCATAGAAAAGGCTCCTGCGGTAGGCATGTTTGTGGGCACTCTCGATCCGCAGGCGACCATCTCGCAATTCATGATGTTCTTCAGGCCGACCACCTTCCAGGCCTTGATCGACAAATTAGCCCAAATGGACCAGATGGGCCATAGACCGTCTCCTCCAAGACCCGATCCCCGAAATGAGAAAGGAAAAGCGATCATCGTCGCCAACGCTCAGCAACAGCCGAGCAACTCAAAACCGGTCGCTCGCCAAAACAACGTGCGTCCACGCCCATCCCTCGAAGAGAGACTAGGACGTCCTTACTCGTTTCCTCAGAATAAAACGAGAAGACTGTTTGAGCTGGCAGTGCGTAACAGACTCATCAATCTGCCAAGTCCAAAGCGTCTGTCGCAGCCAGGCGATCTTAATAATCCCAATTATTGCCCTTACCACCAAACGGTAAGTCACCCGATTGAGGATTGTTTCATCTTTAAGGGATGGATTGAGGATCAATACCTGCAAGGCAAGTTCACGCTGTCTGAAAGCTGGAAGGTAAACCCCCCACAGCCGCACTCTCCAAAGAAGACGGACACACCGGGGGCAACTTGTTCTTTCGTCGAGGATGAAAACAATGGAGAAAACTTATCGGATGAATCCGAAGACTACGTAGCGACTTGTCATGTGATTTCTCATTCACTGACGGATGAGGAGGAGGATCCTTGCGCTGAGAAATCAACGGCGGACCCTAAAACAGAAATTTCGCGGCCGTCAGACAAGTTGATCGATGCCTTCCTAAATGAAATTCGTTTGAAAGCAAAAGCCAATCAAGAGCATGAAATGGCCATACTGGAAAGAACCAAGGTATTCCCGTCAAATCAAAAGCCATACACTGCGGGTAAAAATAAATTCAAGACGAGAAAACGGTTCGCCAAAGCTCTATCAGTAGGAATGAAGCTACCGCCCTCCGAAGAAAATCCTTTCTCTGAGGTAGAGATGCACCCTAACTTCTGTTTATATCATCAGAAGATCATACATCCTACCGAAGACTGCGAGTCCTTTAACTGTTGGTGGCAAGGGTATGTCGCTCAAAAGCAACACTTCGACAGGACAAAGTGTGAAGCTTGTGGACATCGGAAAAATGCGATATATGAGCGCAAAAGAGCCACCGCCGACTGTCATATAGCCGACTTCAAGGGATCACAAATTATCACCTTTGGAAGTGACTCTGACGAAGAAGCTACCCCCAACTCTTCCATCGGGGAATCTATTTCAAAAATAAAGGAATTGAGAATCTGCGAGAACGTTCAGCCGTGCAATCGCATGCTACTCGGAAAAAATCTCGGCCCCGTAAACAAAGGATCGAACAAAAAGGATAAAGGAAAAAGAAAAACGGCCCTCGTCGCCAGCACTCACCAACAATCAGGTGACCCTAGACCGGTTGCTTGCCAAAGCAACAAGCGGCAATCCCTCCAGGAAAAGTTGAAACGTCCTTACTCGTTTCCGCAAGATAAAACAAGGGGACTGTTCGAGCTGGCAGTGTGCGACAGACTCGTCAATCTGCCGAATCCAAAACGTCCATTGCGGCCAGGCGATATTAATAATCCTAATTATTGCCCTTACCACCAAACGGTAGGTCATCTGATCGAGGATTGCTACGTCTTCAAGAACTGGGTTGAAGACCAATACCAACAGGGCAAGTTCGCGTTGTCCGAAATTTGGAAGGTGAACCCGCCACAACCGCATGCTCCGAAAAATATGGACACGCCGGGGGCATCATGCTCATTCATAGAGAAAGCCTAACGGACCACTACGTCCTAAAACTGGATAACGGACCGAAACGTCCTTAAACTAACAACGGACCGAGATGTCCTTAAACTAATGATGGACCGCAATGTCCTAAAAACTTGCAAATGACCGAAACGTCGTTAAACTACTCCCAACCCGCAGTATCTTCAGGCTGACGTTAAAAAAATATATATAAAAAAATAAAAAAAATAATAATAACGGTATGTCCACAAGCAAAATGGGCACGGATGAAAACCCGAAGGGGCTCCGTGAGTAAAAACAGCAAGGCTACCGGTGAGTGTTCGTGAAAACCCGAAAGGGCGCGACCTCGTTTAAAAAAAAAAACAAAAAACGGTATGTCCATAGGCAAAAAGGGCACGGATGAAAACCTGAAAGGGCTCCGTGAGTAAAAACAGCAGGGCTACCGACGAGTGTTCGTGAAAACCCGAAAGGGTGCAACCTCGTTAAAAGACACTTATAGGGTCTTCTCGACCTTATAAGGAGAAACCACCTGCGTGAGATCCTTACGACTCACAGAGGAACAACACACTTAGGGATCCCCACGATTCCTAAGGAGAAAACACACTTGCGAGATCCTCACGACTCGTAAGGAGAACTCTCTTATGGGACCCTCACGGCTCATAGGATTTGAAAGTCTTAAGTCACAGAGACCTAAACCTGTGCTTAAGCAAACCCCCACAAACTTCCAATATTGCCCTACAAGCGGCTCATAATGACCCTTGTATACAATCCACGGGCACGAATAAATATTTCCCTAACAAAGTCCCATCCGTGACTAGGGATATGCTTGTACAGCAAACAACACTTGTAAGTCCTCTCGACTTACAAGGAGAAAATCCTTTTGTAAGATCCTTACGACTTACATGGGAACATACACTTAGGAATCCTCACGATCCCTAAGGAGAAGACACACCTACAAGATCCTCACGACTTGTAGGGAGAAATACCTTTGTGAGACCCTTACGGCCCATGAAGTCAAAAGCCTTAGCCGACTGGACCCTTAATCCTGTTTACTAAGCCACCTTTGTTCAACATCGACAGAGGCAAATGATGATTCGCTCCTGGCAATATCCCAGTTGCAGCGATGCTGATGCCTAAACCGGTATCAAATTCCAAGTCCTTCCACGGCAAATGATGATTCGCTCCTGACAATATTCCAGTCGCAGCGATGCTGATGCCAAGATTGGTATCGGATCCCAAATCCCCTACTCGCGAGAAAGAAAAAAATCAGCGAGCCAAAAAAAAAATGCATATGAAATAGCCGAAATGATTGGGCAACTCGCAATAAAAAACAGCGAGTAAAAATAAAATAAACAGCCGAAATTATTGGGCAACTCGCAATAAAAAGTAGCGAGTAAAAATAAAATAAACAGCCGAAATGATTGGGCACCGCGAAAAATAGCCGAAATGATTGGGCAATCGCGACCTTCGCGATATAAAAGCTGAAATGATAGAGCATCGCGGAAAGAATAAAAAAAAATGAAAGAATGAAACTTTTGCCCTACAGGTGAAATCACATCGATCCCTGTATACAATCCAGGGACACAGATAAAAAGGGAACAATACCTTCTCAACAGGCTCCATCAGAAAGCGGAGCCAAATCTCGACGGTTCATAGATAACCTAGAGACCTTCTCGACATTTGTCGCAATATTACAGACACGATGTCAACAAACGAAGCAAACGAAGATCCCGAGCTTCAGGGTCTCGACGTCAACGTCTACAGCCTAGAGACCAACAACAGTGTGCCTCCTCATTCCAACAGGACACAGATGTTACACCATCAAGCGGAGCGATGGCAAAATCCCAGCTTCACCTCAGCATTCGTCTCGATACAGTAGACGCAATGTCAACAACAGCGTTCCTCCGCAGTCCAGCTGGAGGCAGATGCAACGTCAACAAAAGACCTCAAGGTCGAAACAAAGCGGAGTGATGGCAAAATCCCAGCTCCACCTCAGCATTCGTCTCAATACACCAGACGCAGTGTAAGCAAATGAAGCGAAGGCCACATTCCTAGCTTCAACGTCTTTACGGTAACTCACATAAAACCGAAAAGACAATCGGAGACCATCTCACATGAAGCGGTCACCTCCTTGACGTCCGACTCGATACAGCAGACGAGATGTCGACCCCAGCGTTCTTCCTCCAGCAGGGATTCAGACATGACAAGGCAAATGAAGCGAAGGCCACATTCCTAGCTTCAACGTCTTTACGGTAACTCATATAAAACCAGAAAGACAACCGGAGATCATCTCGCACCAGCACAGAGTGATCACCACCTCGACGTCCGTCTCGATACAGCAGACGAGATGTCGACCCCAGCGTTCTTCCTCCAGCAGGGATTCAGACATGACAAGGAAAATGAAGTGAAGGCCACATTCCTAGCTTCAACGTCTTTACGGTAACTCACATAAAACCGGAAAGACAATCGGAGACCATCTCGCATCAGCACAGAGTGGTCACCACCTTGACGTTCGTCTCGATACAGCAGACGAAATGTTAACCCCAGCGTTCGTCCTCCAACAGGATTTGAACACACCAAAGCAAATGAAGCGAAGGCCACATTCCTAGCTTCGACGTCTTGACGGTAACTCATATAAAACCGGAAAGACAACCGGAGATCATCTTGCACCAGCACAGAGTGGTCACCACCTCGACGATCGTCTCGATACAGCAGACGAGATGTCACCCCAACGTTCGTCTCGACACAGCAGACGCAACGCCATCAAACAAATGGAGCCACGGCAAAATCCCTAGTTCCCACCATGACATTCGTTTCGATACAGAGGACGCAATGCCAGCAAACGAAGCAAAGGCCAAATTCCTAGCTTCAGGGTCTTAACGGCAAGTCATATAAAGTCTGAAAGACTATCGGAGATCATCCCACACCAGCGCGGAGTGGTTATGACTCATTGGGGCTCTCCAAAATGAGCCTAACCTCAAGTAAAAAGCGGCATGGCAAATTCCTAGCGCTTGCTCTTCTGACGGTCAAACTGCCAAGGAGGATTGCTTGAAGACGTCTTGTCCAGCCCCCGAAGGGATCAGAGACACGGCAGTCGCGGGGCTACTCGAACAGCACGATTGCCTATCGAGGACTATATCAGCTTATGCGACGGTACGATGGCCAAAACCCTAAGTACCACCAACCTTAACGGGCTTCTGTCGTAAAGAGCAGAGGTTAAATGCGACGTTAAGATGTTCTTGCGAGATCTGCTCGATCCGTTTCGACTCGTGAGGAAATTGATGTCTTTGCGAGATTTTCTCGATGCGTCTCGACTCGTGAGATAAAGCCTTAGGCAGTAGGGATTAAAAAACCTGTTTCCTAAGCACTGGGACCCTGCAAGTCGGCCCAAAACGGTCTCTTGCATACTATCCACGGGTAACACTCTCCAAAGTCGAATCTCGATAAGGAGGGAAACAACCGCTTACGGGTCCTCTCGACTAATAAGAGGGAAAACTCTCTTATAGGATCCTTACGACTTATAAGAGAAAACACACTTAGGAATCCTCACGATTCCCAAGGAGAAAATACACCTACGAGATCCTCACGACTCGTAGGGAGAAAAGTCTTTATGAGACCCTCACGGCTCGTAAAGTTGAAAAGCCTTAGGTGGCAGATCCTACCCCTGTCTCCTAAACCATCACTGCCCTGCAAAGAAGTCAAGATGGGCCGACCATCTATGGGCCACACTTGCCAAAGCTACATGCCACTGAAATGGAGAACTTACTCATAAGCGTATGAACTACTCCACGCCAGAGTGAGACAAAAAAAGAAATAGAAGGATGCGGCTCATGGAGTTAAGGGTTGGAACTATATCCCTTAAGAGTTGAGATTTGAGTCAAAGATAAATGACGACGCTTGTGTCCGCTCGTTATCTTCTCAGATCAAGATTCTGAAAGTGATACATCAACCCAAAACTGGCCATACGCCATGCATAACTCTGCATAACTCTGCACTACATCACACACGTACATACTTACGTGGGCAAAATAGTGGGGGGCATTTGTTCCCACCAAAAATTTCTGTGCAAAAGAGTCCAAGGTATCAAATGGCAGCGATACGCTTAAGGAAATACGAACCAGTATCTTCCGGGCTGTTTTTTGACAAACTCCCGAATGAGAAATGGATAAATTCTATTTGTATCGAAAGCGTCTCGATAAAACCTTCGATTTGATATATTATGGGCCTCATAATTCATCCGGGATCAAAAGTTATGAGCAAATGTCTATGCACATGTGATTTAAGGAAGAAGATACGAACCAGTATTTTCCGAGCTGTATTTTGACAAACTCCGGAACGAAAAACAGCTAAATTCTGATGATATTGAAAGCATCTCGAAAAGACCTTCGATTTGATATATTATGGGCCTCATAATTCATCCGAGATCAAAAGTTATGAGCAAATGTGTTATACACGTGTAATCTAAAGTAATGCTCTACTACATGGGGAATGCATTTTTTAGTCCCACATCGGGAAAAGGAGAGCTGGCTTCTCTACCACTCCCATATAAATAAGAGGGGATACCTCTTAGAAAGGGTAGAGTTAAATCCTCAAAGGATTCAATACTCAAAGGAGTTTAGTTCTCCAAAGGAGCTTAGTTCTCCAAGATAGGAGCATGCTCCTCCATAATACGCATATGCGCAAGCGCCATGTGCGCTACGTACAACGCACGTGTGCCTGCCATGCGGCACTACGTGCAACGCACATGCGCACCACATGAGAATATTTAATAATATTAAAAGGAGCTTGTTCTCCATATATAGAAGCTTTGCTTCTCCTCATAATGCGCATGTGCGCCACGTGCAACGCACGTATGCCCGCCATGCGGCACCACGTGCAACGCACGTGCGCACAACAGATAGTGCCTTGCACTTGCTATGAACCTCTGGTTCTCAGATAAATAAATAAATAAAAATAGTGCCTTGCACTTGCTATGAACCTCTGGTTCTCAGATAAATAAATAAATAAAAATAGTGCCTTGCACTTGCTATGAACCTCTGGTTCTCTGAGACAGAAAGAAAGAAAAGATTTTCTTTTCTCTTCTTTGATCTAAATTTAGATCATTAAAAAGTGCTCTGCACTCATTTTCTTGAATCCAAAAGATTCTTGGTGCTTTGCACTATTTGAAGGGCCAGGCCCAAATCAAAATGACCTGACAGGCCAAAATAAATTGCAAGGCAATAAATGGGCAGAGCCCAAATAAATTGATGCTTTGCATCCTTTATATAAGGGCAGAGCCAAAATAAAATTGATACCTTGCATCATTCCTAAAAGGGTAGAGCCCAAAACAAATTGATACTCTGCATCCTTTCTGGGCAAGGCCCAAATAAAAAAAAAAGAAAAAAAGAAATGCAATGCAAAAGCAAATAAAATGTTGAACATTTCAACTGGACTTAGCCCAATTTTGGCCATAAGTCCTTAAATTAAATTGACTGAGCAAAATGGCTCTCCTAAATCAATCTACATCCGGTTCGAGGGTACATCTCCGAACTCCTTTGACATCCGTCGTTGTAATTCCTCAACGACGTCAAAGAGGTGACGGGTCCCAACGACCACACATCGATATGGACTGCGGGGTCCTTAAACTCGTGGACCGAGATGTCCCTAAACTAATATCGGACCGAGACGTCCTTAAACTAATATCGGACCGAAACGTCCTTAAACTAATATCGGACCGAGATGTCCCTAAACTAATATCGGACCGAGACGTCCCTAAACTAATATCGGACCGAAACGTCCTTAAACTAATATCGGACCGAGACGTCCTTAAACTAATGATGGACCACTACGTCCCTAAACTGGCATCGGACCGAAATGTCCTTAAACTAATATCGGACCGAGACGTCCTTAAACTAATATCGGACCGAGACGTCCTTAAACTAATATCGGACCGAGACGTCCTTAAACTAATGATGGACCACTACGTCCCTAAACTGACATCGGACCGAAATGTCCATAAACTAATGACGGACCACCACGTCCCTAAACTGGCGACGGACCGAAATGTCCCTAAACTAATGATGGACCACCACGTCCCTAAACTGGCGATGGACCACTACGTCCCTAAACTGGAATATGGACCACTACGTCCTTAAACTGGCGACGGACCGAAACGTCCCTAAACTAATAATGGACCACCACGTCCCTGAAACTGGTGATGGACCACCACGTCCCTAAACTGGAACAATAGAGCCAATTGCTCTTTTGCCGGATCTAAACGGTCCCGTTTAAGTTGATCTTAGCCCCAAACACGGCTAACGTATCCTTAAACACTTAAATGGACTATAAAACCCTCAATCAGCTTTGGTTCAAGGGTACATCTCTGAGCTCCTCTGACACCTATCGTTGTAATCCTTCAACGATGTTAGAGAGGTGATGAGTCCCGATGGCCATAAATTAAATGAATCACCACGTCAGGTTGATCTTAGTCCAAAACAGGACTAACGTATCCTTGACGAATGTTTAAGTTGATCTTAGTCGCAACGCGACTAATGTATCCTTAAACTAAAAACACCAAACCCAAATCTAAGTAAATACGGATTTGGACTAATCCACGTCCTACGGGCGACGGCATTACTCAGTCTCCGTATACAATCCACGGGCAGCCACAAACAAAACAAACACACACGACACGAAGTGAAATTCTGGAGAAGGAGAAAGTTGTTACCGCAAAGCGGTAGCGTAATTAACTGCAGGGGCTTGCGCCTGCAGGGAAGAGCGTCCCCACAATCAAAAACCCCTCAAGCGAGGGGGAATCTGACAAAGTCTGCTACATCGGCCGCATCCGTCTAAACCTTCGATACACGGTGCCATAAATCAACTTGGCATCTTCGAAGAGGTGGACGGATAAAAACCAAATAGCATCTGCCCCGAACCTCAGGCACGTGACGTCCTAACGTCGCAGGCCGCCGTTCGGAGGGGAACAAGGGCATCACCTTGTAGCAGAATATTCCCAGAGGGGTCCGAAAAGCGGTATGCTTCTGGTCTTCGGGATGCATCTTTATCTGATTATATCCTGATGAGCCGTCCATGAAGGAGAAGACTTCGTGAGTGGACGTGTTATCTATCATCAGTTCGGTGACTGGCACTGGGAAATCGTCCTTCGGGCAAGCTTTATTGAGATCCCGGAAGTCAACGCATATGCGTACTGTCCCATTTTTCTTCATCACCGGGACGATGTTGGCGATCCAATCGGGATACTGAACCTCCTGGATGAAGCCGGAGTCAATTAACTTCTTGACCTCGGCGTTGATGCTCATCTCAAGCTCGAGCCGCATTCTCCTCGGCGCCTGTTTGACTGGCTTGACGTCCGGGGATATCGCCAATTTATGTACAGCAATTTCTGGATCTAGTCCTGGCATTTCAGAATAGTTCCATGCGAAGCAATCTCTATGCTGCATAAGCACGTCTTTTAACGCAGCCACCCTTTCTTCAGATAGCAGCTCGCTGACGAATGTCGGTCACGGGCCGTTCGCCGTCCCCAACTCAATTTTCTTGAGGTTATCTGCAGTAGTATGTATTCCATCCTCCAGCTCTTTCGGTGCTTGTGGAAATTCTGAGATCACCTCGTCGTTGCTGTTTTCGAAACACTAGGGAAGGTCATCCATGTTCTCGGACCCTTCTTTTGATATTGTTATCATATGACAAGTACGAGCTCGCTTCCAGGACCGATGTGGATCTGGTTCTGCTCTCGTAGCTTTGGGTTCATGCTTCTGTGGTGGCGTTACCCTCCAGCTGTCAGACAGAGCGAACTTGCCGAGCTGATACTGATCTTCGACCCAATTCTTGAAGGTGAAGCAGTCTTCGAGAGGGTGCCCTATTACTCGGTGATAAGAGCAATAATTTGGGTGAGAGACTTCGCCTACTTGTTCGGGGTGCTTGGACTCCGGCAGTGTAAGCATCTGGTATTTTATAGCTCGGTCAAGTATCTTCTTCGTCTTATCCCGAGGAAAAGAGTATGCTCGACTGATCTTCTTTACAAGGGACAGGTCTGGACCGCTCGATTCCCGCTTGCGTGGCTTCTTAGTCCCGCTTTGTTGCTGTCGAGCGCCTTTTTCGCTTTTCGACTTGTTTCTACCTCTGCGTCGAGCCTTTTTTATAACAGGTTGACAGGGAGCGGCATTTTCATCTTTCACAGCCTGTTGGATGAGGCGTTGCATTTTGGCTTTCTCGTAGATGGCCATTTCGTGGTTGTGGCCGTTTCGGACTTTTTGACCAGCTTCCCTTATAAGTTTGTCCATTTGTTCTTCGAACGACGGACTGGGCACTTTCGCATCAGGAACTTTTTCCGGTTCAGGATTGGCGTCTTCCCATTGAGCATCCCCTTCTTCATTGAAGTCATGTACGACGTAGCAATCGCGGAGTAACTCCCGTTTCTTGGACCGAATGTATCCAAGCCCGATTGTTTCCATCCTCCCACTAGGCAACTTGTGCTGAGTTCCGGGAACGTTCCAGACCTTGTCATAGAATTTGGCTTTTCGAGCGATCTGTTTGAAGGGTATCCCTTGGCGCTTCAACAGCCTTTTCAAGCCTTCTGTATATTATCTAGGCAGACGGATGGGCTGAAGCCTGTCAAGCGTAGGATCCGCGTCGTGCCAGATTTCTTTCTCCACTTTGGTTTCTTCAAAGCAGTAGAATAGAATCGCCTTTTCGCCTTCTCGCCTGGGAGAGACATAGAACGTCCGCAGCTCCTCTACACTGTAGGTATTGAGCGAATCCAATTCTTTATGATGTTTAAGTGGAACCATGGCGACTTGCAGACTTTGCTCTTCGTCAGCGGATGTTTGTATTGAAGGCCGAGCAGAGAATATAGCATGGACCTCGTCTTCTGAGTCGCTGCCGAAGATCAGCATGGGAGCGGACGGTCCTGGCTTGTTGTGCTGGGGTGGCCCAGAATAGACTATCTCTTCGTCCTCCTCGGTATTGCTCCCGAAGACCGGAATGGTAGCGATAGCTTTGTTCTCCGGCTTGTGACACCTCTCTGTGTCCTCGAAATCCGGTAAGAAGTATTTTGCATCTTCATATTTGCGGACTTCGTTCAAGGAGAATGGGTTCAGTTCTCCCGTCACGGTATACTCGAGACCATCCTTAAAGTATTTCATACACTGATGCTGTGTAGAAGGGATGATGTTGTACTCGTGTAATCAGGGTCGGCCGAGCAAAGCGTTATAGCATGTCTTGGCGTCTATGACGTGGAATTTAATGTCTGTGACGAGTAGCCCAAAGCGTAACGTCAGTATGACAGACCCGAGAGTCCTGGATGATTGAGAGTCGAACCCGGAGATGGTGATCTTGTCCCGAGCGAGGTGCTGGACGCTCATGCAGATTTCTTTTTAACACCCGTACATTGAGGAGATTGACGGAGGACCCGTTGTCAACCAGGATTTTGCCTATCTTTATATCATGGCAGTACCCTGAGACATATAGGGGGCGATTGTGCTCGCATGTCCCAAAGAGGAGGTCTTCATCACCGAAAGTGACATCGGCCGTGTGCACTTCTTCCAGCTCATCCTTCATCTTTTCTTCGGCGAGAAAAGCTTGGAATTGCTCTGGCTCCTGTAGCGCCTTGATCAACGAATCTCTTGCTTCTTTTGACAGTAAGAGGGCGTCAAGAATGCTGAGCTGAGAGGGTAGCTTCCTCAGGTGTGCCAAAACGTTGTAATCCATCTTATTTTTCTTTAGCGGGTCCTTAGCGGTTAGCTCGTCCACGACTTGGTCAGCTAGGGCGATATCCTCAGAGACCTTTTCTTTCCCTTTATCTTTTTTATTTGAGGGTCCGAGATTCTTTTCGGGTAGCGTACGATTACGCAGCCGGATATTTTCGTAGGCCTTCGGCTCTTCCTCTTTTTCCGAGGTGGACTCTTTAAAGAGAGGGCTAAGAGCCATTTCCTCGTCAGAGTCGCTCCCGAACATGAGAACTTGTGATCCCCCGGCGTTAACCATGCGACAATCGCCGGTAGTTCTGTTAAGCTCCTCGGTCGTACCTTTCTGCTCCCGACGAGTTTTGCGCTTCTCTCGCTTAAAATGTTGCCGGTGAACAACATACCCCTGCCACCATTTATTGAAAGCTCTGCACTCTTCGGTGGGGTGAGAAATCTTCCGATGATACAGGCAGTAGGAAGGGTGCATTTCCGCTTTGTCAGCAATGTTTTCTTCAGAGGGCGGCAGCTTCATACCCATTGATATGGCTTTAGCAAACCTTTTCCTCGTCTTGAATTTACTTTTATCTGCGGTGGACGTACTTTGATCCGGCGGGAGTGCTTCAACTCTTCCGTCTAGTTGCCGGCGTTTGGTCTTTTCAAATATGACAGCCTCGCGTTCCCGATCAGCTTTACTTTTCAAAAGAGCTTCGTTGAGGAATGCGTCAATTGCTTCATCCGATGGCCCCAGAAGTTCCGGTTTAGGATCTGCCCCCAGCTTCTCAGCGCAAGGAGTTTCCTCATCGTCTGTAAACGAGTGGGAGATCATATGACAGCTCGCCACGTATTCCTCGGATTCATCCGACGAACTCTCTCCCTCATCTTCCTTTTGAAAGATGTGGTTGAGGAACTCTTGGAGTGTGATGGGAGTCCGTACTTTCTGGTTGTACTCCTCCAGCGCGTCAATTTGTTTTTGTAAGTCCGTGCGCCTGTCGCCAGGCTTCACGGGTTTCTTGGATTTCTTCTTCTTCTTCTTTGAAGATTTAGACGGCTGGTTATGAGTGCTCGGGCCATCACCACCGATCTTCGGAGTTGGGCGCGGCTTCAGCAACCCTTCAGTGATCTGAGGTTTCAACGGCTTCTTCCACCTGATCGCCGGGCATGTTTGGAGATCGTTCAGCATCCTTTTAGTTTTGGCTGACAGCACGACTTCCCATGGAGCTTCTTCAAAAAGGGAGCACGTTGCCCCCGGCGCATTCACCTTTTTAGGGGTGTGAGGCTGCGGCGGGTTCACCTTCTATCTTTCAGACAACGCGAACTTGCCCTGTTGGTATTGATCTTCAATCCAGTTTTTGAAGACGTAGCAATTCTCGATCGGATGGCCCAATACTCGATGATAGGGGCAATAATTGGGATCATTGACGTCGTTTGGCTGCGACGGACGTCTTGGATCCGGCAGATTGATAAGTCTGTTGCGTAATGCTAGCTCGAACAGTCTTCTCGTTTTATCTTGAGGAAACGAGTAAGGACGTCCTAGCCTCTCCTCAAGGGGTACGCGTGGACGCATATTATTTTGACGGACAACCGGCTTCAAGTTGCTCGGCTGTTGTTGAGCATTGGCGACGACGATCGCTTTTCCCTTCCCCTTCTCATTTCGAGAGTCCGGCTTTGGAGGAGACGGTCTGTGACCCATCTGGTACATTTGAGCTAGCTTGTCGATCAGGGCCTGGAACATGGTTGGTTTAAAGAACATCATGAACTGTGAAATAGTTGCATGAGGATCTAAGGTGCCCACGAACATGCCCACCGCCGGCGCTTCTTCAATGCATTGTTCGCACTTTGACCACAAGTTCCGCCATCGGATTACATATTGAACCCAAGTCTCGCCCGGCTTTACTCTCGCATTAATCAAAGCCGTTATTGGAGTACGCTCGCTGGCGCTTGCGAAACGTTGGGTAAACAACAACTCCATTTCAGCAAATGTCTTGACGGAGTCGTTCGGAAGCTCGAAGTACCATTCAAACGCCGTCTCCGATAAGCTGCCGACGAACTGGCGAAGCAGGAGCTTATCGTCGCCGCCGGTGTTACCGCAAAGAGCCCTGAATGGGCAACATGCTGGTGGGGATTGCCTGTCCCCTTGTAGACATGAAACTTTGGAATTGTATAGCCCGGCGGGTACTTTATCTGATCGTACCAGCTCGGATATGGTCTCCCCGTCTTGACAACTTGACCGGCTGCCTCTGTTGCCTGGTGAACCCGTATCTGCTGAGCTATATATTTGTCCAGGTCAGCCTTGGAAATTGTCTCCTCCTTGGCCGTTGAAAGAGCCGGTGGTGGATTCGACGTTTCTCCTCTGTCATCCTCAAGGACGATCGGAGGATCTTCGGCTGGAGGATCTTGCTGGATCATCATACCCACCATGTTCTGGAACAGGAAGGCCATTCGTTTTATATTGGTTGCTTGTTCTGCATCCTCTTTGTCTTTCTTCTCCAATATTTTCCGAAGGAACTCAGCATGGGTTTCTTGCTCCTGTCGCTGATCTGAGGATACTTCGAGGCTTTCTTTTGGCCCAGTGAGTGCGGCCATCGCGGTCATCATTTCCTGGAGCTTCTGCTCCTCCTCCTGAGCTTTAGTCACCGACCGCGTAAGCGGTCTATGACCTGTGGATGTACGGCTGTCCTCTTTCCCGGACGCCATGTAGACGGTGTGTACTACAATGCCCCCGGACTTAGGGCGTTTGGGTTCACTGCCTTTGACATTTGCTGCGGGCGTGGGGACTTTCTCCGGCCTTCTTCTCTTGTGAGTAGTCGACATGGAGGGGGCCGTTGCAGCGGGCACCCAGGTAGTTGTCGTCCTTTGCTGTTTGACAGGACGGTTCTTTTCTTCCTGCACTTTTACCCTCTTCTGCCGACGAGAGTGATCTCGATCAATTACTGAGTCTTGAACCCGCCGCCAGACCTTGTAAATTTTGGAGGACAGCCGTTGAGGGGGCTGCTCCGGCTTTGTTTCTGTAACACTCTCCGCAGGTGGAGGAGATCTTTTCAGCGTGGCAGTCGAAGAGTTCTTGCGTACCCTCCTTAGCGGTTCAAAGCTGTTCCCAGTCGGAACAGCGGCATTGACTTCCACCGTTGGAGCTGGTGGAGTTAACCCAGAGGGGGAGTTTCCCCCGGCCTTCCTTACTCGGCGCCAGTGGCGACGTCGAGCGTGTCGAGCCGTTGGGGCTGGTTCGGCAATGGGGATGGTTTTATCTTGCCCCCTGTCTAGATGAGGCGCCGCTGGTGCCAGCCTCTTGAAGACTGATGTCTTTTGAGTGGTGGTATCCAATCTGTCAAAGACAGACCCTCGAGCAGGAACGGGAGCCGGAATAGTCAGCCTTGAAAAGACCGACTCTTTAGCAAGAGAAGCCGTCTTGACGACTTCAGGAATGGAGATGGTTGTCTTCTTTGCGATGGCCACGTCATGGGTCATGGGCTTCTTGGCAGGCCCATCAGAGTTCAGGTTTAGCCTGGTAAAGACCAAGACTGCCGGCTTGACATTGGACGACCCGTTGAGAGGGGCCGTGTTAGTAGTGAGCCGATCGAAGACCGACTTCTTTTGTGCTTCCGGTACGGGCACTGGAATGGTGAAGCTTGCTGGCGGGAGCATGATCCCGAAAAATAGACCGGTGGTGGCCTGAGTCACTTGTTCCACCGGCATAGCAAGGATGGAGGCCGCTTGAGGCCCATAGGCTACACCTCCAGGTGAGACGGAGCGTCGGTTGCATTTGCATTTGGAGCAGTTCGAGCAATTGGATGCCATTGATGCTTGATTTCTACGCCGGGAAAAAGACCAAATCTTAGTAACTTGAAACCCAAAGGCAACCATTAACAAACCGCGATTGGTTCGCGAAAGACGACACACGAAGTGTGGAGTGGAAAGAGGAAAAGGTCCCACCGGGCGTGCCAGAATCTGTTCCCCTCCGAAAGACGGCGCGAGACAACGTAGGGACGTCTTGCCTGAGATTCGGGGCAGATGCTATTTGGTTTTATCCGTCCACCTCTCCGAAGATGCCAAGTTGATTTATGGCACCGTGTATCGGAGGTTTAGACGGATGCGGCCGATGTAGCAGACTTCGTCAGATTCCCCCTCGCTTGAGGGGGTTTTGATTGTGGGGATGCTCTTCCCTGCAGGCGCAAGCCCCTGCAGTTAATTACGCTACCGCATCGCGGTAACAACTTTCTCCTTCTCCAGAATTTCACTTCGTGTCGTGTGTGTTTGTTTTGTTTGTGGTTGCTCGTGGATTGTATACGGAGACTAATTTATATCGTCGCCCGTAGGACTTGGATTAGTCCAAATCCGTATTTTCTTAGATTTGGGTTTGGGGTTTTGGTTTAAGGATACGTTAGCCATATTTGGGGCTAAGATCAACTTAAACGTTTGTTAAGGATACATTAGTCTAATCTCTAGACTAAGATCAACTTAACGGGATCGTTTGGATCCGACAAAAGAGCATTTGGGGGCTCTGTTGTTCCAGTTTAGGGACATGGTGGTCCATTGCCAGTTTAGGGACATGGTGGTCCAACATTCCCGTTTTGGGGACGGATATTAGTTTAAGGACGCATTAGTCCATGAGTTTAAGGACGCATTAGTCCATGGGTTTAAGGACCCCACAGTCCGTATTGTTAGTTTAAGAACGCATTAGTCCATGAGTTTAAGGACGCTTAAGTCATTGAGTTTAAGGACCCCACAGTCCGTATTGTTGGTTTAAGAACGCATAAGTCCACGAGTTTAAGGACCCCACAGTCCGTATTGTTGGTTTAAGGATGCTTAAGTCCATGGGTTTAAGGACCCCACAGTCCGTATTACTGTGTGGTTGTCGGGACCCGTCACCTCTCTGACGACGTTGAAGGATTACAACGACGGATGTCAGAGGAGTTCAGAGATGTACCCTTGAACCGAATGCAAATTGATTTAAGCGAGCAGCCGTGCTCAGTCAATTTAATTTGAGGACTTACGGCCAGAATTGGGCTAAGTCCAATTGAAAAATGTTCAACATTTTTATTTGTAGTTGGCCTGTTAAGCCTTGGCTTGGGCTTTGCCCTTTTTTTAATAATGCATAGCATTAATCTTGGTCTCTGTTGGACCTTTATTTGGGCTCTGCCCCTTTTTAAATGATGCACAGCATCTGTTTTGTTCTGACAGACCTTTGTTTGGGTTCTGCCCTTTTTAAAAATAATGCATTGCATTTTATTAGGCATGTTAGGACTTTTTTTAATTGGGCTTGGCCCTCTTTAAGTAATGCAGAGCATTAAGATCTGACAGTGGCTACGTAGCCTGTCAGGCGCTCTGCGCCAATTAATGAGCGCAAGCGCATGTGGAGGTGACACGTGTCGCGCTCTGGTGAGCGCAAGCGCTGTGCGCTGTGCTGTTGCGCTGCTGACACGTGGCGCGCTCTGGTGCAGTGCGCCAATTTAAGAGAGCAATGCTCTGTTTTAGAAGCGCATAACGCAGTTTATTCTGGGGCCGACACGTGGCGCTCTCTGGCGGCTTGCGCCAACCCAAGAGCGTAACAGTGCAGATTTACAAGTGCAGGGCACTTTTTAATATCTTGATCCAATTTTGGATTAAAGAAAAGAATCTTTTAAGATTCCAGAACCAATGGTTCATCAAAAGGCAATGCCTTTATGTAGATCAAATGATCTGTGAAGTAATACTTCTTTTTAATCTTTCTGTGGTTCGATCTTTTTTATATTTTTTTTCTTTTTAATTGAAGATCTTGATCTGTTCTTTGATCATTGATCTTTATAGAAGAAAATTCTTCTTTTTTTCAAAGGTTTTTACCTTTTTTTTTCTCTGAGCTCTTCAAAATTTTCTAGAGGAGTTCTGAATATCTCTGTGTGTTAGACTTGGAGTCTAGGAGCCTTTATATAGTGCCAATAGATTTGTTAAATTAGTTAAAGAGATCTTTCTCTGAGTGATTTAGGGATTTTTCCCCACCGTTGGATCTTTGATCCAAATGCTTCTGTTTTACAGAAAAGAACCTTATTGTTTTAATAAGATCAGAAAGATCTTTCAGAATTTTTCTGTTTGGCGCAAGCGCACCTGCGCTTGACACGTATCGCGCAGAGCGCAGCGCAACTGCGCTGACACGTGTCGCGCAGCGCAGAGCGCAGCGCAATTGCGCCAGCGCAACTGCGCTGACACGTGTCGCGCAGCGCTGCGCGTAGATTATCTGAAGCGTTGCTTCCTTTAATTTTTTACTTTAAATAGATCCTTGCTCTGATTGGGTGCGCTGCCTCGGGCGCTGCGCTGGCGTGTCAGCTTTTGACACGTGGCGCGTTGCGCGCAGCGCAAGGAATTTGAAGCGTTGCTTTAATTTTTGAATTTTTGAAATTCAAACAGATCTTTGCTCTGATTGGGGGAAACATCAGCCCCAGAACAAACTGCGCCTTGCGCTTTAAAATCAGAGCACTGCTCTCTTAAAATTGGCGCAAGTCACCAGAGCACGCCACGTGTCAGCAGCGCAACAGTGCAGCGCACTGCGCTTGCGCTCACCAGAGCGTGACACGTGGCACCTTCACATGCGCTTGCGCTAGCGCAATGCGCCTGACAAGCCACGTGGCGCTCTGTCAGACTAATTAATGCAATGCATTATCAAGGGCAGAGCCCAATGAAAAAGGTCTATCAGACCAAACAAAAGTGCTATGCACTATTAAAAAGGTCAGAGCCCAATTAAGAGGTCCAATGGACCAAAACAGATTCTGTGCATCATTTAAAAAAAGGGCAGAGCCTAATTAAAAGGGGCTAATAGGCCAGAAAAATGCGCTGCATTATTGAACAAAGGGCAGAGCCCAATCAAAGGCCTAACAGGCTAGATACAAATAGAAGAATTGTTGAATATTTTCAACTGGACTTAGCCCAATTCTGACCATAAGTCCTCAAATTAAATTGATTGAGCACGACTGCCCTCTTAAATCAATTTACACCCAGTTCAAGAGTACATCTCTGAACTCCTCTGATATTTGTCGTTGTAATCCTTCAACGTCGTCAGAGAGGTGACGGGTCCCGACAACCACACATCAATATGGACTGTGGGGTCCTTAAACTCATGGACTGACGCGTCCTTAAACTCATGGACTAATGCGTCCCTAAACTAACATCCGTCCCCAAAATGGAAATGTTGGACCGCTATGTCCCTAAACTGGAACAATAGAGCCCCCAAACGCTCTTTTGTCGGATCTAAACGATCCCGTTTAAGTTGATCTTAGCCTCAAATATGGCTAACGTATCCTTAAACCTTCAAACAGACTTTAGTCCCAAATTGGACTATAGATCCCCCAATCAACTTCGGTTCAAGGGTACATCTCTGAACTCCTCTGACATTTGTCGTTGTAATCCTTCAACGTCGTCAGAGAGGTGACGAGTTCCGACGGCCATACATTCAATGGACCACTATGTCCCTAAACTGGAACAATCGAGCCCAAATGCTCTTTTGTCGGATCTAAACGATCCCGTTAAGTTGATCTTAGTCTCAAATTGGACTAACGTCTCCTTAACAAACGTTTAAGTTGATCTTAGCCTCAAATATGGTTAACGTATCCTTAAACCAAAAACACCAAACCCAAATCTAAGAGAATACGGTTTTGGACTAATCCACGTCCTACGGGTGACGACATAAATTAGTCTCCGTATACAATCCACGGGCAACCACAAACAAAACAAACACCCACGACACGAAGTGAAATTCTGGAGAAGGAGAAAGTTGTTGCCGCGATGCGGAAGCGTAATTAACTGCAGGGGCTTGCGCCTGCAGGGAAGAGCGTCTCCACAATCAAAAACCCCTCGAACGAGGGGGAATCTGATGAAGTCTGCTACATCGGCCGCATCCGTCTAAACCTCCGATACACGGTGCCATAAATCAACTTGGCATCTTCGGAGAGGTGGACGGATAAAACCAAATAGCATCTGCCCCCGAATCTCAGGCAAGACATCCATGTCTTGGCCGCCTTTCAGAAGGGAACAGGTCCATCCTTGGTGGGTAGCTCTTACCCATCTGCGCTAAGGATCAAAGCCCTCATCGAGAGGCCACTGAGCAGCTTCACTGCTCGGACCACCCATGGATGGTAGTTTACTACCCACAGACTCCAATGATCGAAGCCCTCATCAAGAGGCCACCGGGCAGCTTCCCTGCTCGGTCCATCCTTAGTGGGTAACTTCTTACCCATCTACGCTAAGGATCAAAACCCTCGTCAAGAGGCCACCGAGCAGCTTCACTGCTCGGACCATCCATGGCTGGTAGTCTACTATCCACCGACGCCAAGGATCGAAGCCCTCGTCAAGAGGCCACCGGGCAGCTTCCCTGCTCGGTCCATCCTTGGTGGGTAACTTCTTACCCATTTGTACTAAGAATCAAAGCCCTCATCAAGAGGCCACCGAGCAGCTTCACTGCTCGGACCATCTATGGCTGGTGGTTTATTACCCACCGACGCCAAGGATCGAAGCCCTCGTCAAGAGGAAAACGGGCAGCTTCCCTGCTCGGTCCATCTTTAGTGGGTAACTTCTTACCCATTTACGCTAAGGATCAAAGCCCTCGTCAAGAGGTCACCGAGCAGCCTCACTGCTCGGTCCATCCATGGCTGGTAGTTTACTACTCACCGACGCCAAGGATCAAAGCCCTTGTCACGCCCCGCTTCCCAGTATACGGGAAGAGGACGCGGCAAGGCTGTTACGCATTTAATCTGAAGTAAACACGCTAAGCGTATCTAAGCAATATAAGTAAAATGCATAAGAGACAGTGACAATAGATAGAATTGAACATCAACTTTATTTATTAACATTCTTTTTACAATACATGTGAAAGGTAAATACATGGAATGAAAAGCAATGCCTAAACAGCGGCATAACAGAAATGAAAAATACTGAAATGTAAATGTGTACAAGGAATCTAAAGCTATGGGTCGAAAGCTAGCTGGTCCAAGTTCTCGCTGGTGGACTCGATCTCCTGAAGGTCCGATCCACCTGACAACATTCCAAAGAAGAAGAAAAGGAATGCCGTCAGCGAATAGTCGCTCGGTAAGTCCCAAAAATAAGGGAGGAATAGAATAAACAGAGAGAGGGTGCAACTTTTAAAGTTGTATTATATTATTAACGCTGTTATTTATACCTTGGTACAGAATAGATTACTGTGTACGAGAAGAGTCTCACTATACCAGAGACTACGGTATACGGAGTACAAGGAACCGTTCAGCCACGGTATAACGACAATGGAGATTCAGGTTAGGTGTCTTATGGTTGCAGTCTCGTGCCACTTCTAGCACCTTCTGTACCAATCTACCCCTTATAAACCCCGCGATATCTTGATTACATTGTTGTATTATTTGTATTGTATATTGAATATGGACGGATGACTTGCCGAAACCATGATATCGGTAATGGAACGGATATAATGGATGATTATGTAAATGGAATATATCCATGGATCGGTTCAGTCAATATAGATTGAATAGCCGGATTCATAGATCCATATTGTATTGTAGTTTGATACTTGAACCATATTCAAGTCAGATTGATTATATTGAGACTCAGTCTGAGTTAGACAATTAGAAAAGAAATTGAAGTCCTGAATTATGTTTTGGTGCTATCGGTAACTGCTGCACATGGACGACAAGATTTGTATCTTTTTCAAAGACAATTACCGTGTTGATAACACCATTTATTAAGTTGTTTACCTTAAATAGGCAAGCACCCATATCTCCAGCTTCCTGAGGCTCAAAAGACTGGTCCCGCTTAAACCTATGTTTACTAGGGTCCTTATTGTAATTTAGTATAACTTGAGGGGGTTTTATCTAAAATAGTTTTGCTATACTTTCAAAATATACCTCAAATATTTAATTATCGTCTTTAGAGTTTTCATAGATATTTCTTTTATTAAATGTGAAATTTCTAGTGAATATGACCTAGTTTTAAAGTATACGGTATTTATTTGAAATATTGGAATTGTATGATATTTTCTTGTAAATGGAATGTTTTTCTTGAATTTTGGAAATTTTGAATATTATAAATATTAAAAATAGATATTTTGATATTAATTACATATATGTTTATTTATTAAAAATATAAGTTTTATTTATAATAGAAATCATATTTTCTAAAGAAAAAATGTTTTGAAAATCTTTCGAGATCGTATGCTCCCTGCGGAGGTCTACATCTCACTCTACTAGGTCCGAGGATGTGCGATAATCCACACCATACCGAACGAGTTCCCCAAAATGGGTTGCAGAGACGCAATTGCAAACATTTGTTAAATACACTTCTTATAGAAAAATGTTTTATAAATTGAAGATAATTATATGTAAAGTCGTATTTTCTCAAATCTATGTTCCCAAATTCTATCGTGCTATATTAGATATGTGTGTTGTGAGGAGATAGGTCATTACCTCGTGAGTTTTCTAAGGTAATACGGTTTAAAAAGTTTAAGCATGTCGAAATGAAACATGAAGGTATTTTAATATAAAAATGGAATAAAAATTGCTACAGTTATTATTTTGATGTCAAACTTATTCTATTGCCTTTGTTAATATTTAACGGCCATGACATAAGAGTTTGGTATTATTGTGTTTAAGAAAAATAGAAATTTTTAAGGAAAAACCGAATCGGAAGTCGGATTAACTCCGCTTCCGTCGGGTTTTAGGTTTGAATGTTTTTAGAATAGAGAAAAGAAGAAGAAGTAGGGACTTACTGGTTGTTAGGCTAGAGGAGGGAAGGAGGAAGAGATGGGAGGCGCCGGTGCATCATTTCGTCATCGGATTCTCCTCAGATTGCCGTCGGAAGTTCGTCGGAGTTTCGCCCTTTTGCTAACCCCATTTATGCACAAAAAGAACTTAGAAATTTTGTAGAGTTTTTGGTAGGAAATTTCAGTGTGAAGGGGTGTAAAATAGAGTGGGTATTTATAGGACAAATTAGGGTTTGGGGTGTGATAAAAAATGCATTTAAATTTGCATTAAAATTGGGATTAAAGGGGTTTTAATATTCTCTGTAAATGTGCAGAAAATAAACAATACTGGAGTTATGGGAGGAGTCCAAGAGTCACTAGGGTTTAAAAAAAATAGGGTTTGGTCCAAGTTGAACCGGCGGCGCCGGCCCGAGTCATGATCTCGCTGGCCCGATCTATGAAATGGGGGCTCGGCTGATGGGATTTGAACTCTGTTGCTTTGGTTCAGCAGTGCAAGGTCTTACCAGTGAGCTACAAGCTCTTTTTTGCTGTTCAAAATTGAATCAAATTCTAATAGTACTCACAGGAATTGTAAATACCCCAATTGTACATTAACTTTAAATGAATTTTATGTATATAGAAATTGGAGTTGTTACAGCCCTCGTCAAGAGGCCGCCGGGCAACTTCCCTGCTCAGTCCATCCTTAGTTGGTAACTTCTTACCCATCTACGCTAAGAATCAAAGCCCTCGTCAAGAAGCCACCGAGCAGCTTCCCTACTCGGTCCATCCATGGCCGGTAGTTTACTACCCACCAACGCCAAGGATCGAAGCCTTCGTCAAGAGGCCGCCAGGCAGCTTCCCTGCTCTGTTCATCTTTAGTGGGTAACTTCTTACCCATCTGTCTGGCTCATTCTAAGGTGCCAACCGACATACCCTCAGCAAGCGATCGCCACCTCGACTTCGAGGCTATAAGGACGCCGACCCTACACCGGCCTTTATACACTTGACAAATAATTGGGTTTCGGTCGCCGACCTAGCGCTCATCGGGCGAGCAAAATGAAGACATTATCGCGAAATGGAAACATTGCCACAAAATTTTCTGTAGAAGGGCTTTATTCACAACTCGGGAGTCTTTACAAAGGTATTGTGGTCTCCTCAGCCTTACAAAATCGCCCGAAGGCTTACAAAAAACCCAAAAAATATAATAATGAAGGTATGGAGATTCAGGCCTCGGGGCCGGGAAGGACCTCGACGTGCTTCGTGGTAGCGTTGGGAGCCGGGGTGGCGGCTTGAGGGTCGGCGCCCACAACAGGAGCTTCGGCACCGGGAGCCGGGGTGATCGTCTTGTCACCAACACCCCTACTCGGGGCCTTCTCCCCGACGGCGCTTCCGGCGACATCCCCCTGCGTCTCACCCTCGAGGGGGTACTCAAGTCGGAGCTTACCGTCGGGAAACTCCGGCATCAACGCCTTGACCGCATCGAGGGTCTCATGCCAGACGAGGGCCGAGGCGTCAGCAAGGTCTCCGTAGAATTTATCCAACGTCTTGTAGCTCTCCATCGCCTTCGCAGCCCGGAGGTCGGCGCGCCTCATTCCTTCCTTCATCGCCTCATTTTCCCTTTTTAGGGTGTCTCTCGTCTTCTTCAGAGTGGCGGCGAGCACCCTGGTATCCTCCAACTTGGCCTCAACGACTTTGTTGGACTCCATCAAAGCTCGGATGGACTCCCAGCAGTTGGCGTTCACCCCTTCCTCAGCAGCCACCCGGTCTTCGAGGGCGGCTATCCTTTCCCTCACCTGACGCAGCTCCCGGCTCAGGCTCTCCTCCCGCGAGGAAGACTCGCCCGCTATCTGCAGCGCCGGGGAGATTTCCTCATGCTCCATGTTGGCGACGAGGGCGCAGTGCCGGAGGACCTGACGAAAACGAAGGGAGGGGTTAAAAAGGTATCCGATCCTGCAAACAAAAAGGCTTAATGAAAACCCGAATGGGAGGCGGATACTAACCTGCACGACCTCCTGAGCTATGGCCACGATTTGGGCCTTGAGGGTCCCCCAGGGGATTCTTCCCCCAGCCGACCGCTCCATCTCCAAGAGCAAGCTATCGGCAACAGAAAGCCCTGAGGGCACCTCGTAACGAAGATCCCCCTCCTATATGAAGATCGGGGAAGACGGGGCTCGAGACACCGTCCTCTTGCGCCGCTTGAGGGGGGCCACGGGAGGGTCGGCCTCATCCGCCACCTCCACAACCCGGGGTTCCTGCTCCCGACCGTGTTTGCGGCTCTCCCCGTGGCTGGTCTCCAGAACCTAGAGGGCGTAGTGGAACGCTTAGACGAAGCGGCCGCCGACGGGGCTGGGCCCGAAGCGGGGCGTGACGAGTCGGCACCTCCGGCCTTTCTTCCCTTCTTCTCAGCCATCGCAGCCAGAAATTTTTGTTTGTCCATCGGCTCTGCAGAGGAGAAAAATACACAAAGGGAGTTAGCGATGCCAGAAAGAGTAGAAGAAGAATATGCGAGTCTAAACAGGTCGCCCAGGCTCTTAACTTACCCACAAACTGAGCGGGGCTGAGCCTGGCCCAACTGAGGGCCTGCTCGGAAAGCAATACATCGGCCCGTTGGACGGGCTCCCACGCTGACACTGCCCTCATTTCGGGATTGGACGACTGCCTCACCCGCGGGCAGTAGGCCCTGTGCCACTGAATAGGCACGGGCTAATCCTCACCCTCGGGCGGACCGACAAATAAGAATTTCTCCTTCCATTCATGGATGGAGGAAGGAACTGCTACGACCCCCGACCCGGCCCTCCCCCCCTGTGTTTTCTAAAGGAAACGTATACCCAGCTCGGCTCGTCCTTACGGGTGCCGGGGTGATTTTTATAGCAGAGAGAAGAAAGGAGAAGGGTCAGGCTAAAGGGGATTCTCGTAGTCTCAACCGAACCAGGAACCCGAGGAGAACCTCCACGAGTTCGACACTAACTGGCCCGGGCCTAGTTGAAAACAATGCAGCGGTACACTCACCTCGGGGGAGAAGGGCAGACACATTCCAGCCCAAAAGGCATCCAGGTACAAGGCAATCTCCTTGCCCCGCACCTGGTCTGCCCTCTCTCCTTCCCGGCCAAGCAAAGCGAGTAGCTAGGGGGAATGTGGAAACGAGCCCGGATTGTTGTAAGCTCGTCCACATTCCTCAGGAGATTAGGCGCGTCACGAGCACTCTTGATATGCGCTTTGGGGACCGTCCCCGTCGCGCGGCCCAGGGAAGCATGTCTAACCCTAACTCCCTGGGGGGAATCCGACTCGGACGAGGCAGAGGAAGAAGCAGCAGAATACTCCCTAGACTCTACCTCAACCATCTCAACAGACTCCCCAGAAGAAGACATCTAACCTGAGCAAAGGAAAGAGTTCTCCGAGGAAAAGAAGCGAGAAATCCGACCTAAAGCGAAGAGCGCCAAGCTAACACACGCAACGATGAGGAAATTATAGCGAAGTGTGGACCCTGGGTGGATCCCACCTCTATTTATAGCATTTGGCAAGCGTATCTAACGGCGCTGATCGTTTCCCGCCAAAACAACGCTTCGTGTTCGACGGCTATCGGCGTTCTACGTGTCTCACGGGCGTTGGACACGTCCCATCAAGCACAAAGGACACCGGCGGCCCGTCACGTCAGCCAACTGGCGTCGGGCACGTGGCCTGGCGCCTCAACGAACGTACGATCGAATCGACGCTTCCCCTTTAATGCACGATCTTTTCTCTGATCCGCTGGCATTATCAAAAAATACGACTAACTGCCCGGGAATCCGTGCCGGCGATGTCTTCAACTAAAAACTTAGCCCGGACGACCGATCAGACCACTCTCGACCCGACCCATGAATAGGTCGGGACGAGAGTGGGGGGCTAATGATGATGCTCAGTACTGAAAACTCCCCATATCATGACACGTGGCAGATGACGTGTCCCAAGGCTTACAGGAAAGGAGCAAGAACGGTACATTGGAGGCATACCTCCGGTCTTCGACCCGAGGATGTCCTCGACCCTCAATGACCTCCAAGAACACTCATGTGCTCGTCCTACAAATAACCATTGGCTCACCTCCGAGCCCTCCTGCACGCTGGGATTCCTCAGCCCTCCCAGCTCGCCTCCGGGCTATCACAGAACTAAGCTTGCTCGGCCTCCCGCTCGCCTCCCGCCGAGCTCAGCTTCCTCGGTCTCACCGACCGATCCAGAGCACAGATCATAGGCGCCCCCGCCATGGCTCTGCGATTCTCGCCATACGCGAGATATCCGCCGCCCCACGATCCCGCGTCCCACGCCATCACGTTCCCCCGTTAATGGGCGTATCTCGCCATTAATGGAGGATCCCACCATTCACGCAGACACGGCTCCAAGGGCGTAACGGCCGGCGTAAATTTCGCACCCACCAGCCCATAGTTGCTACTATATAAACCCCTCTCAGATGACTCAGGTAAGGCAATTCTACCTCAATAGGCCGCTACTCTGCCAAAATATCTCGACTAACTTGATTGTCGGAGGGTCCACGGTGGTACAACCTCCCCGGGACTTCCTTGCAGGTAGATCGGCCTCATTCCAAGCCAAGCCCACCGAGATCCACACGCTTCAGGAGGCAACCCCCAAATCTAATCTCAGCCATTCATCAACGCACGTCGACAGATCAACGGAAAACAACATCTGAAGAAGATCCTGACCTTCATCAGTTTTAAAGGGATTTTTAGCCTTTTTTCGTTCAGCAAAGCAAAAGCAACTAAATATTTAAGTTCTCCAAACTAAGAGACGTTTCTTCAATTTTATCATGTAATCGAGCAATTCTCATATGCTCATGTCATTATAATAATCCAAAGCTTGGCACTCAGAAGACATTTTAGAAATAATTGATTATTTATATCTTCACAGGAGCTGCAAACAGTTGATACCAATCACATTTTCATCATTTGCGTCTCATGTATGATTTTGATAAGAGAAGCCCATTAAAGAATATCCGAGCAAAAAACTTGACTCTAGGAAGAGCTATTGACTGCCATATAAACTTAAGAGAATTATGTAGCCGCATTTGGTTGCGAGCCCAAGAGAGAAAGGAGCTGGAAGGAGCCCTCTTGGGTATAAATGGGGCCTGCCCCTTTCTTTCTTGCACAACCCCAGCTACATTAAACTCATAAAATTATACCATGAATATTCATTACCTCCAAAGTTTATAAATATGGAGCAACCTTGAACAGAAAAACCTACCAGCGAGCTTCCATATAAAATTATGCCGCCAATTCTATATATAAGTTGAGCTAAATCAATGCATTTCAAATGCAGCAAACACATACTCGTATACAAAATCATTGCATTTTCATACATCCATCACCTAATTAGCAAGAAAGAATTAAAATTGGTATACTGAGAACATGAACTAATTGACAAGGATTTTAAAAAGCATCTGTCAGTAACAAACTCAGGAAAAACAACAGCTTGTACAATAAACATAACTCAGGAAAAACAACTTGTACAATAAATATACAATTCGATTTGTTTTGCTTGTGCACATTAGCAAGCCGTTGTAGGCTTACAACCAAATATGATGTCTCGCAGAGCACAAGGGTCTCCAATGAATTGTTGTGATCTTCAATGTGAGAGGTTGGTGCTCGCCAATCTGCACAAACTACTAATAAAAATGAAGGCATTTACATCCGCGCTTAATTAAAGAACGCCACTCAAAATATGATCATAAACACGGATTCTAAGATTTGATGAGTTGTCAAATTATTAAAATAATCGAATGACAGAAAAAATTGCACCTGAGATCATGCGGTTTTCCTCAGAAGCAAAGCCAGCACATAACAGAGTGTTGAATCGACAGTGGATAGCGCAACAATCAATAAGGCTACGAGAACAAGGGTAAGTGCAGCGGTCTTCAACTGCATTAACACACTTACAAATATGAATCATAAAAATACTGAATTTTTCAAGCAGAAATAAAAAGGAGACTGTAAGCTTGCATATGTAACTGGAAGTGCATTTAGAACGGAATTATATCACGACAAACGATGAAGAATGTAAACTACAGGAAATATCAACAAAACAAAGGAAGTTATGAATTATATATCAGGCAGGTATCAACATCAAATCTCTTCGTAATAGCTTGTTAACTTTTACGAAAAAACCATGAGAAAAGCGAAGAAATAGACTGGGAGGCTTTGGTTATTATCTTCCATATTCTTTACATACGGCGTATATGAATACAAATGAATTCCCACATCCATTTGGGATGTGCATCCAACATGCACACATTGTCTAAGTCATTGTAGATAATGCGATCTAGTTCCAAACCAATAAAATCAATGCAACTTGTTTCAAAATATGCAACTTAAATTTCAGAATCTGAAATTTGATTGCATTCACTAGTTATATGCAATATATATGTAATCAATATTTATTAGAATAACAACTGATGATGGAGATAAGTATCTATATTGGATCATCTTTTGAACGAGTCAATACAATAACGAGTAATGACACCAAGGTCGTTACCAGAAAGGTTGCATGGACACCAGCAAAAGAGGCGCCGTATCCGTGTCGGACGCGTATCGGACACGGATACCTCCACACACGAGTCAGACATGCCACAATCGTGTCCGGCTCCTGAGCAATTCAAAATCCCTCTTTTCTACCACCAGGCTACGATTATCTTTTCTTATTAATCATCATTCCTGTATTTATTTCTAACGCATCCTTGTGTTTATCTTAAAGTGATAACTTCCTCTTAGAAAGTATCAAAACAAATAAAAAGATACAGGGAAATAAGCCCAATGAAGTGATTCTAGTCAGAGAAACTAATCACTTATGTTCGAGGAAATATGATAATATAAGAAGAATGCACAAACCGTGTTTTGAAAAGTAGGCCATTCTATGTATTTCAATTGACTAGGTTGCTCAGCTAGAAACATCGCTAAAGATCTCAAGCTCCTGCAAAAAAAAAAGGAATACCGTAGGCCCTTTCAATTTACATGCATGAGCAACATAAGCGATAATGTATACGCATTAAATTTGTGGGGTACCAGGCTACATCCTTGATCATACCCAACCAAAAGGGATCGTCATTAGACCCATTATCAAAAGATAGGCCTTGATTCCTTCCAGTTGACGCGTATTTTATGCGTGTGGGAATGGGAGAAGCATGAAGAATTGGTTTCTCAGAAACCTGAAAATGAGAAAAATTCAGCTGGAATAGGGAAGAGTTATAAAAATAATCTACTAACTTAAGACACTAACAAAAGTATATGTCCTTCTGAACCTTAGCAAAATCAAAGCGACATTCACTGGATTGATGTATAGAAATAAGTGGTTTACGACTGCCGCAGAAAATTGAACCTAGAAGTAAAACATATTGATTAAACAAGCAATATTAAATATATAATAAGAGACAAAAAAAGATAGAGAGGGATTAAAACCTGGGAGATAGGTTAGACTACTGGCAGCAGTCATCTTTTGAAACCTATTACAAAAACATCAATTGATATTTTACACAGGATGCATTGAATATTTGAGTTTTAAGACTAGTACCAAATAAAAAAAGTTGTTATTCAAGTATACGCATGAATAAAATCTGATACTATTTCTATTCATTGATGTGCTCAGTGCTCTTTGTAAATACTAGGAAGAAGTGGGAAACAAGATACCAGGATAAGTTAACAAGAAACATTAGATTGGTTTTCTTAGATTGACATATCAACTGAGATACAAGTAAACAATATATTAATATCTTAGGGATAGCTGCACAGAACCCCCCTGTGCTTTATGCCATATAGCACTTGTACGCTGTCAACGGACTTAACCACAAACATCCCTTAACTCACCGACCAAAACCATTTTAAAAAAACCAATTGAGGAAAGCTCATGCGATAAGTATTTCCTCTCCAAAGTGATGGGTCACCAGTTCAATTCCCGAGAGGGGGGGACGGGTGTGTGTGTGTGTGTGTGTGTTTTGCATCCAAAAAAAGATCATTAAAAAGTGTGTGTGTGTGTGTGTGGAGGGGGGGGGGGAGGGGAGGGGAGGGGGGTGGCACTCAAATTCTAGTCTAAAAACACCAAAAAAAAGGTTCGCATAATTGATCATTTTTATAAAAAAAATCATGGATTACTACAAGAACCCAAGTCGAGATTCAGGCTTAAATTTAAAGCACATGATCATAAATAATTACGTCGTAACAATATTCAGATGTTTCTCTCTATTGCACTTAACAAGGTTAGCATATCACCTCATTCAAACTAAATTTAAAGTGCTCATTGAGACAATAAATCAAACAGCTGGTATGCATGACAAAAACCCATTATACAAAGGATTTGTAATAATCATAGCAGAATGGAGCAATTGAAAATGCATGAAATCTGATAATTATATAGATTCACAGTCGAAGAAGTGGAAGTGTTTCCATACCCGAGAGAGAGAGAGAGAGAGAGGGAGGAGGCTAAAGAAAAAATGAGGGGGAAACAAAGGGAACCAGTATCGGGTGTTGGATGAATGGGTTGGGCCTCAAGAGCGCTTCAAACCTAAGCCCATGACAAATTTCTCAGCCCGCCAAATGTTATATGTCTGTGCAAAAGAAAGATAAGAGATGAAATGTTTCGCTCATCCTTTTGATTGCTTGACCTGATACATATGACCGACATACCATATAATTACGAAAGAAATTGAGGGGTGAAAAGAAAATGGAAGGGAAACAAAAGGCATAAGGCTTTTTAGGACATAGAGTTAAGTTTTCTAGCCTGTAGTTTCATAAAACCAACCAGACTTAATTCTAAAATACTAACTATACCTTATTTAGCAATCATTTTGGAGCTGACACAACTGTACTTATCTCATCTTCAAAGATGAGAAAACTGCAGTTATATAAACTCCAATCTGATCAATGTTATTTAAACTCTGCTTTGGAGTTTGAGACTTGAAACTACGGTTTGCATCCCTCAACCTCCATTTAAAAATAAAACTTGGATATCTGAACTCCATGGTCAGACGTGCCCTTAATTTCAGTAATTTCCTTCTTCCCCTTATTTCCTCTCAAATTATAAATCACAATGCTAGCAATAAGATGAAATTGAGTGTAGGTCGGGAAAAACTAAAAAAAACTAAAACCTTACGATAAAAAGAACAGCGGGCTTAAAATCCCTACCTGTTTTTCTTCAATATTACTATATTACATCTGTGTGTTTTTAGCAAATTACTTGTCAAACCATTGCCCATATCTTGCTTTTAGTGGATAAAAACAACTATTTTATTTCCAATAATTATCCATATTCGATTTCAAATTCATCCACGACAACCGAATACTGATATAACATCTAAAAAAAATTTCTCCCCTTTGAATCAATCTGATCCATTACCCGCAATTACATGTGCCGGAGAACCTATTTTACATGGATGAAACCGGAGCAAAAGACTAAGGGCCTGTTTGGTTGCAGGATTATGGATTTGGATTTAGATTTTGGATTGTGGAATCCTGGGATTCCATAATTTTGTGTTTGGTTGATAAATTTGGATTTCCAGTATTTCTTTGTTTTTTATAGGGGCTCACCACAAAACAAGGATTCTTGAATCCTAAAAAATTTCAAGCATTTTCAAGGATTTGTCACTATACATTGTACTTTTAGATGGGACCCGTGTACTTTATTTATTTAATAATCCGCTCTCTATCTCTCTCTAAAATCTTCAAATTAAAATCTCACATTTTTCTCACCAACCAAACAAAATTTACAAGAATCTACAAATCCCATATTAGAAATCCAAAACCAACCGGACAATAAATTACCAAAATTTCAACCTACTATTTTGCAATCCAAATTCCATAATCCTGCAATCACTTGATATTTGCATATATACAAGAGAAAAAATACCAAATATATTCTCTTTCGTCTCTCTCTCTCAATATAACCGCGGGCAAAGAACCCTAAAAGAGACATACTTCTCCCACAGTAAGTTTCTCCTCTCATCTTCTCATGTCACTCTCAATACCATTCAAACGTTAAAATAAAATCCCTAATTTTATCAAATAGTTTTCTATCCTCGAACTTTTGTTTTCTATTTGGATCGATGATAGAAAAACTTAAAATAAAATTAAAACATGATCCCAACAGAAAGCGATTTGTTAAAAGATCGCAGCTTTGCGCCCCAATAAAAATCTCAATTTTTTTGTCGATCTTCATCTATCAGCGAATCAAAAATCCTCCATTTACCTATGATTTTTGAGAGTTTTTTTTTTTGCCCTGAAAATCTTCGTTTGAGAAATTTGTCAGTTTTTTGAGCGGCTCATGTTGATTTAGCTAGCAGAAAGCAATTGGTTGATGGGTTGATTGAATTTGGGGGAAAGATGGAGTTTTTGCCAGCAATCCAATTTTTATTTTTCCTATAATGTTTGATTGAAGGGTGTTTTTACCTTAATTTTTTTTCATTTGGCTAAAGGTTTAGGCTGTGTTACAACATGCTCTTCTTTATTCTGCTTACTTGGGTGAAAATTAGATTATATGTAGTTGATTAGATCAATTTCTTTTGCTAATTTATGCTTCATTGGTTGCATGCGTGTTTTGCTTAAAGAAGGCAGTGTGGTTGATGCTAGAGCATAATCCGTGACTAATTTCTTTGCATTACTACTTAAAAATCTTGCGTCGATGGATAATGGTAGAGGATTGGGACAATTGGATACGAGAAACTGGGGCTACTATGAGCAACCATTGAAGAACAACCTCGCATTGCAGCTCATGTCGTCGTCCATGGACCAAAATAGAAAGCCTCTTCAATCAAATAACACAAATGTCCCATTACAATATGCAGGAGATACCTGGTGCCTTAACAATATTAATACAAACAATGATACCTTGAAGTTCCTATACCCATTCCCTCAATACCCCAATTATGCATTCAATTTCTCTTCATCCCACAACCTCCAAACGCCTCAACCTTCTACTGTGTCGATTGAATCCGAGTCTGAAGACGAAAAGGAAGCTCCTTTAAGAAAGAGGTCTCAAGGCCCGAATCATCATAAGTCACCGAAGTTGAAGAAACCAAAGAAAGATACTTCCCCACTAGAGAAAGAAGCAAAGAAGAGCGAAGAGTTGGTGATTAATGGAATTGATTTGGATTTATCGAGGCTCCCGACTCCGATTTGTTCATGTACTGGGAAGCCGCGACAATGCTATAGGTGGGGAGTTGGAGGTTGGCAATCGGCTTGCTGCACAAAGAATGAGTCGACGTATCCATTGCCATTGAGCACAAAACGGCGAGGGGCCCGCATTGCGGGTCGAAAGATGAGCCTTGGAGCTTTCAAGAAAGTGCTGGAGATGCTCACAGGTGAAGGGTATAATTTATCTCATCCGATTGATTTGAAGCCGTTTTGGGCCAAGCATGGGACAAACAAGTTTAAGACGATCAGGTAAAAAAGCTGCTCAATGTTGAGAATTTTGTGTCTATTATGAATCAGTGACTGAGTGCATTGGTACTCGAATATAGTTTATAGCATGACTTTCTCTCTTATTTGAGTTTCTGATGTTCGGTAGCTGTTTGTTGATGTCAACCCTTCTGTGTTTTTTTCATAATGCAGGTTAGGGAACATTTCCATTTGATGTGCATTTCTTTATAATTAGTGGATATACAATTCTCATAGTTTTGATTTCTCATATAAAAAAATCTTTTTTCTTTTAATAATTATGGCTTTTTGCAGGCAATCTAATTCCGATGACAATCATGTTTAATGTACAAGTTGTGTTAGATTCTGAGTGAACTGCATTTTTATAGTCATAATATCGATTGCCACTTCGAGATGCGGCACTTAATGTCATTGTGTTTGTTATATGCTCTATTATTTCATGGATATGTGTCTTTTTCGTTGTATATACTTTGTTTCATCAGTAATGTCAGGAATAAATACCCTCTCGGAGGAAACTTCAACATTACTTGATTGTGGACATTGTACATATCTGTTTCATAAAGGAATTCAACATTATTTCTTAGCCAAAAAAGTTTAACGTATTTACGTTATTTTAATTTCATACACCCAGATATCTAGTGGATGTATTGATTCTATTAATATTATCTGTCCTTTCTCTACAACTCGCCTAGAAGTAATTTATATAACAACTTTTTTTTATTCAGTAATTTATATAGAATGATGTCCCAGGGGTGCATGCTGTTTGTTGATAATGCTGTTTAATCTGATAAGCTAAATGAGGAACAATTTCCAAACTAGAAAGCTAAGGGCAAGTTTTAGAATGTAAAAATGATTTAAAATTACCATAATTAAAACATACTAAACGGGTGCAATTTTAACAAACTGTGTAATAAGTGTACTATGGAGATTAATGGCAGGATGAACACCCAAAGCGACAATATTCGGTAATTTTGGATATATCATGATGGTGAAATCAAGTAGAATGTGATAATAGAATATGTTAGAATACTCGTAGTGTACATGGGTTTATTATATGTAATTAGATGCTTAATAGGGTTGTAATAGCAAGATGTTTTTTGCTTATGTAAAGAGGGGGATTAGGCTTAGGCCGATCTATCCATTACATTTCCCCTAATCTTCTATCTCTTTATGGTATCAGAGTAAACTAATCTGAGCCACTCATTTCTAGTGATTTAATCCTAACCAATCATCACCATCTGTTGGCTATAGTGCCCTCAAGTAAATTATTGGATCGCATGCACGTGATTGCAATGATTGAAAGATGACCTATACCGGTAGAACAATCTTACTCGATATGATAATATGCTATCTGATTTGTCTTTATCATCGTGTACATACTTCATGTGACATTACAGATCACTATTACATGTTGATAGAGCCCATAAGATTCTTGCCTGATTACCAGGGGTATGATGGCGATCATATACGTGAGACTTGGGTTCTTTATATGCACATCCTTAAAAGTGTCCTTAGTCGTAGGAGTTTCGAGACCGGGCATCGATACTCCAGAGTAGACTAGTGTATACGGATCGAGACCCCGACAAAAGACGGTGGCCGGTCTCATAAGCCATTGGTGTCAGTTGGTTCACCTAAGATGTATACAGATGCTTATTGGGTTATGAGTATACCGGACGAATTCGCCGGGAACATGCTAGTTGGTATTATACCTATTGTCAGATGGCAGTTTCCTGGTGACATGTGTACATGTTAGTCTATCGATCTGAGATCGTCATTTGTCTCGTGTGAGTTCCCACTGTGTTTTGATTACTACCCTACCACGGCTCAAAGGAGCGTGCAAACAGGTTTTAGTTGGGTACAGTCCCGAGCCACATGGAGGTAGTGAGCGGATCGTCAGGGGATTCGTCTCTCCCGGTATATTGGGTATTTCTTTATTTATGGCTATTTATTTATTTATGGTTGTTGGGTGTGAATAGTGTAATTGATATCTGTGTTTGCATTCGATCCGACCCACATGCTGGAAATCCGTCTTGATTCCTGTTTATGATTTATCCCAGCTAGTTATGAGAATCCGCGCACTTTCATATTGTTTATACTGCATACTTGCATTGTATCCGGCATCTGTATTTTTTTATAAAACAAATAAAGTCAAATAAAATATTTTAAAAAAATATCTAACATGGCCTGTACCATACCCCTAACCCTGTTGTAGCATCCGTACATCGTGTTCTCGTCTCGTTCAGTGAAACAAACCCGTTTAGATAGCTACGTGCACGCTACGTGTATCCGTTTTTGGGGGTATGTATTTTCGTTATCCGGGTATTATATTTTGTTTTTGGTTAACACATATATTATTCGTATTTTCAAATCATAATTCTAGACCCAACCCGGGTATATTTTGGAGTACTTTTGTATTAGCCAAAAAAACTCAAATACAGTTAATATTTTAATCCTAATATAACAAACTGTTAATATATTCGTTTATATTATGTTAACTAAAAGAAATATTTTTTAAAAAATCAAAATCCCATTCTATCCTAACAAACTCTTTCTGTCTCTTCCTATATAAATATATAATTCTTTTTAAAAATCCTTTTATAATACATATACATCCTTAACCCACGTTTCCTTTAAACCCACGGTTCTTCTTCATCTATTTTTCCCACCTCCTCCATGAGAAAACCCAAACCCACGCCTCGCCTCTGCGTCGCCGCCGACACCCTCGCCTTCATCCCAACCTCACCTTCCCCTCACCTTCGACCACCTCGTCATCCTCTCTCTCTTTCCCAAGCCTCTACAACTTCCCGTTGCAACCCACAACCCAAGAAAATCCTAACCTCGCGACAACACCCTCACCACCAACCTCCTCGGCCGCACGTCTCGCGACCGCCTCATCATCACCTCCGACTCCTGACACCACCACCACCGTCATCAACTTCATCCATGACAACCCGGATCTTTCCCCGCACACCCCACGACACCAAGAACCGCGCCTGCAAACCTCTGCCTAGCCCACGTCGCCGTTGCCGGCACCCTCACCGCCGACCAGCCTCGTCGATGTCCCCTTGCCACTTCCTCTGACCCGAGGCAACCTCATTGAATAGCCACACATTTCTTTTTCCTCTTCTTCTTCTCTCTTCTCTTGCTTTCTTAATTTCTTGGGTTCCGGTCGTCACCAGAGCCGTGACCGTCACCGACGATCCAGACGATCCAGTAGACATTCTCAGCCAGCGTGGTCACTTCTTGCTTTGCCTGGTCCTGTTCCGTACGCGCGCGTGTGCATTGCGACGTTTACCCGATGCCGGACGCTGCGTACGTATCCCGCATTGAGATCCGATCAGGCAAGTTTATCTTGCTACATGCTATGCTATTATATTTGTATCCATATGAATAAAATATCACATGTTTACTGCATTGTGCATCCTATGTTACAGTTTTACAATATCCGTTCCTATCCGTACAGCTTATTACATATCTAACCGCATGCAATTTTATCTTGTTACAGGTTATGCAACGTATTTTACATCCATAGGTATAAAATTATTACATGTTCATTGCATTTCACATCCATGTTACAGTTTACCGTTTCTCCGATATCCGTTCGTATCCGTGTTATTGATTATATATCTAGTTACATGCCATGTCATATTATATCATGTTACCGTTATGTTAGCACCCCATGCTTGATAATGTGTATCATACTTAGTCATGGGGTTGTAGATGTGATCCCTGATAAACACTTGTGCATCCGTGTTTTACTGTACATCCATACTTGCTACTTGTTACTTTTGGGCATCCGTTTGATACATTATGCACTATCTGCCATGACCTGATACACCACTGCTTGACTTGATACCTGATCTTGTTACTAATGCCGACAGTCTTGACCTGTTGTCCCGACGGACATATCATGTTGTCTATTCATATAAAACCTGTACATGCTTGATCCTGTGTTGACATTGGCTCTAGATTTATCAATACCCGACTTGAACACATAACCTTGGGGGTAAGGTGAAATCAATGATGAAACCTGACTTGTAACTCAACAGTTCGACACTTATACTGATCAGTTTTACGGGCTAGGCTAGCCCCGGGATGCTGCTGCTGACATCATTCATCTGTACATGTTTCCTGTTTAATGCCTAGCGGCATGTCTCGGTTTCAGCCCGAGAATCTGGACCGTGGTCCCGGGCATGCACGAGATACTATTGAGTTATATCGATAATTCATTAAATTGATTTCAAAAACTTAAGAGTAATTAATCCAGTAACATAGATTACTCACCGCATGCATATACACTTCACTGTTCCATATTTGTGTTACTGTTATACATTTATTACTGTTCATACTCATGCCCGTATATCTTGTTACCTCCTGATTATATTTTATTGTTTGATATTATGGCGCACTGACGTATGAGTTTTGCATGGCCCAGATCCTCTGTCTCTTTCGCAGGCTAATCAGGAGTATTTCAGCCGATAGGCCGAACAGTGACGAGCATATTGGTGTTCAGTTTAGTTTAGTTTTCTTTCCCCACTTTCATTTCCTGATGTGAGCCCGTATTTGGGACGTATTTCCAGATGTTACTGTTATTGGATTTATTGCTTCCGTATATTTATATTTCTTGACTCGTTTATTCTGGCATATGGACATGTACTAGATAGTTTATTTTTATTTTACTGTTCTTGATATCTTATAGACATCCGCATTGTGACTGTGGAGGGATATTTCCTAACTACAGGTAGTATGGTTAGCTCTGTCACGTGCCGATCTTAGCCCACTCTGAGAAGCGGGGCGTGACATGGTTTGTTTGGTATCAGAGACATAGGATTTAGGTTAATCGGGTTTGATCCTTTTGTAGTTGGGTATTGGACCCAATACACGAATCAGAAAACCAGTAATTAGGAACATGTCCTGCCACATTGTTATCGTGACTCTTGAATCTTATCTTTTTCTTGACCCTTGTCTTGACGATATGCAAATGACCTTGCATCTCGACTCGAAATCCTTTTGGTTCCCTATTGTTTCTCCTTTCCTATTCCTTTGATTATAATACTGGGATTTGGGGGACTTGAACAGAGTTATGTGATTGTAACTATGAACTGCAATATGGTTACAATGCGGTACTCTATTTAAGTAATTTGGAGTCCTAGTCTTGATTCACTTCCTTGTTTTATGGTCATTATATTACCTTACTTCTCTCGGTTTTATTGCTTACCAGTTTATGTTTTATCGCAAGTTTGAATCTTGTTTATCATGCTGATCCTCTTTGGTGTCTTGGTTTCAGGATTATGGCGGACAAGAATTTGCGGTCGTACCAGAGGCGTGTTGATAACGCCGCATTGCTTGGAGTAATTCGTGGGATGCTGGAGAACCAGAAGCGGCAAACCGAGCTGAATCAGCGGCAAGCTGAAGCTTTTCAGGAAAGTTTGCGGGCAGTTCAGCAGTCCGTAAACACTGTTGCAGCTAAATCAGTACAACGTGTGGGTACCGTGGCGGATTTCAGGAGACTTGGTCCGTCCACTTTTACTGGTTTGGAGGAGCCGTTGCCAGCAGAGCAGTGGCTAGTCGATATGAAGAATCTACTCGTTGCAGCACAGATTCCGGAGGACCAGAGAGTGGATGTTGTACGCATCCAATTGGTGGACTATGCCCGCGAGTGGTGGCTCGTGGAAGAGACCCGTTTGCCCAAGCCGATCAGTTGGGCAACTTTTTCGCAGAGTTTCTTGGAGAAGTTCTTTCCGCAGACTGCACGGGAGGAAATGGAAGAAAGATTTATCGGTCTGAAGCAGAATGGCGGATCCGTGGATGCGCATGCGGCTGAGTGGACACGGCTCAGTCGATTCGCAGGACCTTTAGTTTCCAACGAGTCTGATAGGGCACGAAGGTTCATGCGCAGTTTGGATGTGGAAATCCAGAGGCATATTATATCTCCGGAATTGACCACTTTTTCGCAAGTTCTCAAGGCAGCCAGAGAATAGCAGAGCCTAGTGATGAAGACCAAGGGTACACAGCAGCAGGCCGTAGTGGTACAGAAGCTGGCGTTTACGCCAAACCGAGCTCCTATATGCAGAGGTATCCCGGTGGACAGACGTGGCGTGACACCAATGAAGAAGCCCGTCGTAGCTGATCAGAGAAGGAGCGTGATTTGTGATTTTTGCTTTCTATCCGGACACCTAAGGAGAGATTGCCGAAGGATGCTTAGACTTTGTTTGGTTTGCGGATCAGCTGACCATACTATCAATGCTTGCCCGTCGAAGCTTCGTTTGAAGGAAGATACTCAGAAGCCATTGCAGAGGCAGATTCAGGGGCAGAAGCAGATAACTCAGGGGCCTAATCAAGCTCGAGCCTTTACTCTGACGGCTGAAGAGGCCAAGGCTTCAAATGAAGTCGTTTCAGTTATCCTACTTGTTCATGGTTTTTCTGCATTAGCATTATTCGATTATGGTGCATTCTATTGTTTTATGTCATCCAAGTTTATTGCTGCATATTCGATTTCTTGCACGACCCTATATTGTTGTTGGGACATACACACCGGGAACGGGAAAATCATATCTAGTAGTGAGTGCAAGGATTGTTCGGTTGTTATCTGCGGACGAGAGTTTGCAGATTTCTTGGTGATCGATACTGGAAGTTATGATGTTGTCTTGGGAATGGATTTTCTCGGCACTTTTCACGCTCACATTGATTGTAGGGCAAAAAAAGTGATTTTCCAGATTCTCAGACATCCGGAGTTTGTTTTTGCTGGAGGTAGCAGTTCTGTCGGGCTAGTCGAGTTTAGGGTTAGGCCGACAAGCGCCGTTTTTTCGTCGATGGAAGTTGACAAGGAGGAAGCGCCAGATATAGTTCGAGAGTTCATGGACGTGTTCGAGGACATCTCGGGTTTACCGCCAAAGCGAGATGTGGAGTTCGTGATTGATCTTGTTCCTTTTGCAGCGTCAATCTCAAAGGCGTACTATCTAATGGCACCAGCGGAGTTGGAAGAAGTAAAGAAGCATGTTACCGAATTGCTAGAGAAGAGTTGGATTCGCAGCAGCAATTCACCCTGGAGAGCTCCAGTTCTTCTAGTCAAGAAGAAAGATGGCACACGGAGGATGTGCATCGGTTATCGAGAATTAAACCGGGTGACTATTAAGAACAAGTACCCGATCCCTTGCATTGGCGAATTATTCGAGCAACTTGGTGGCACGAGGGTATTCTTGAAGCTGGATTTGCGATCCGGATATCATCAAGTTCGAGTTAAATCGGAGGATATTTGCAAGACTGCGTTCCGTACTCGATATGGACATTACGAGTATTTAGGGATGCCATTCGGAGTCACGAATGCACCGATGATATTTATGGACTTGATGAATCGAATCTTTTCACCGTTCTTGGACCAGTTTATAGTGGTGTTCATCGATGATATTCTGGTCTACTAGAGGAGCCTAGAAGAGCATGCAAAACACTTGAAGATCGCACTGCAGATGTTGAGGCAAGAAAGATTATATGCAAAGTTGTGTAAATGTGAGTTTTGGGTTGAAGAAGTGAAGTTTTTGGGGCACGTCGTATCCGGAGATGGAATCGCCGTTGATCCTGAAAAAATTGCAGCAGTTCAAGATTGGCCGATTCCGAAGAATGTAGCGGAGATCAGAAGTTTTTTTGGACTTGCTGGATATTATAGAAGATTCGTAGAGAATTTTGCTCGATTGGTTGAGCCTTTGACCAAGCTTACGCGGAAGAATGTACCGTTCGTATGGATGGATAGTTGTGCGTCAGCTTTTGAGGCGTTGAAGCAAAAGTTGATAACCGCTCCTATTTTGCCCGTACCAGACGGTTCCGGATGATTAGTGTTTCGCAGCGACGCATCTGGGAAAGGTTTGGGGATGTGTTTTGATGCAGCATGCGAAAGTTATAGCCTATGCATCGAGACAGTTAAAGACCCATGAGAAGAATTACCGAACTCATGATTTGGAGCTAGCAGCTGTGATTTTCGCTTTGAAGATTTGGAGACACTACTTATTGGGTGAAAGGGTCGAAGTATTCACCGATACAAAAGCCTAAAGTACGTGTTCACGCCAAAAGAGCTCAACATGAGGCAACGTAGATGGTTGGAGCTGACGGTTGACTATTATCTTGATCTCAAGTACTATCTGGGGAAAGTTAATGTAGTGGGATGCGCTTAGTCGGTTGCCAGCAATTCGGATGTTGACTGTACAGAATGAGCTTATCGAAGATTTTCGGAGATTCGAGTTAGAGATCATGTTACCGCATTTTTCAGGACAGTTGATGCAGCTGCAAGTACAGTCGTCGTTGATCGATACTATTAAAGCGGCGCAGTCACATGATCCAAAATTGCAGAAGTTTCGAGAATAGGTTGAAGTGGGACTTTGAACGGACTTGTTGATTCATGAGGATGGTTCGTTGCGATATGGTAGCCGTTTGTGTGTGCCGAAAGGAGACATTCGTGAAGAAGTTATGAAGGAGGCGCACAGTTCCGCATATTCCGTACATCCAGGAGGCACGTACATGTACCGTGATCTACGACAGCATTTCTGGTGGGAAGGCATGAAAAGGGAGATCGCCCGTTTTGTAGCGAAGTGCTTGGTGTGTTAGCAAGTTAAGGTTGAACATCAAAGGGTAGCCGGTTTATTGCAACCACTTCCGATTTCTCAATGGAAGTGGGAATATATAGCCATGGATTTCGTGACAGCTTTACCGCGGAGTCCAAAGGGTAACAATGCAGTTTGGGTGATTGTTGATCATTTGACCAAGGCAGCCCATTTCATACCGTTTCGAGTTGGTCAGTCAACGGAAGCGTTAGCAGAGCGGTACATGCAGGAGATTGTGAGATTGCATGGAGTACCTGTGAGCATCGTTTCCGACCGTGATACCCGATTCTTATCGCACTTCTAGAGGAGTTTACAGGAAAGTTTAGGAACGCGATTGAAGTTTAGCACTGCTTATCATCCCCAGACAGATGGCCAGTCGGAGAGAACAATCCAAACTCTTGAAGATATGTTGAGAGCTTGCATGTTGCACTTCAAGGGTTCATGGGAGGATCATCTACACTTGGTGGAGTTTTCATACAATAACAGCTTCCAGGCGACTATTCATATAGCTCCATTCGAAGTATTGTATGGTCGCAAGTGTCGCTCATCCATTTGTTGGGATGATGTTGGAGAACGGAGATTGTTGGGACCGTATCTTGTCGTGCAAACAGTAGAGAAGGTTAATACTATCCGGAATCACATGAAGGCAGCACAGGATCGGCAGAAGAGTTCGGCCGATACATCGAGAAGACCTCTAGAATTCGCTGTTGGTGATCTTGTATTCTTGAAGATATCACCGACTAGAGGAGTGATTCGTTTTGGAAGTCGAGGCAAGCTTAGTCCTCGATTCATAGGGCCTTTCGAGATTATTGAGCGTGTTGGAGAAGTGGCTTATCGATTGGCTTTACCATCTTTGGCGAGTGTTCATGACGTGTTTCATATATCTCAACTTCGTAAGTATGTTCGAGATGAAACGCACGTGCTAGATCATTCGGAGCTGACCGTAAGGGAAGATTTGACCTATGAGGAACGACCGATATCGATTGTTGATCGAAGAGAAAAGGTTCTCAACAACAAGGTTATCCCTTTCGTACTTGTTTCATGGGGAATCGCTCGCATGGAGAATTGACTTGGGAACGAGAAGACGAGATTCGACCGAAGTTTCCACATCTCTTCTCGTAAATTCATGCTTGTTTATCTTTTCTTGTTCCGGGAATTTTGAGGACGAAATTCTTTTTGTAGTTGGGTATAATGTAACACCTTAGTTCATTTATACCAGTTCTTTTGGGTATTGCTTTATTTATGGCTATTTCTTGATTTATTGTTGTTGGGTGTGAATAGTGTAATTGATATCTGTGTTTGCATTCGACCCGACCCGCATGCTGGAAATCCGTCTTGATTCCTGTTTATGATTTATCCCGGCAAGTTATGAGAATCCGTGCACTTTCATATTGTTTATACTGCATACTTGCATTATATCCGGCATCCGTATTTTTTATAAAACAAATAAAGTCAAATAAAATATTTTAAAAAAATATCTGGCATAGCCTGTACCATACCCCTAACCCTGTTGTAGCATTCGTACATCGTGTTCTCGTCCCGTTCAGTGAAACGGATCTGTTTAGATAGCTACGTGCACGCTACGTGTATCCGTTCTTGGGGGTATGTATTTTCGTTATCCGGATATTCTATTTTGGTTTTGGTTAACACGTATATTATCCGTATTTTCAAATCATAATTTTAGACCCAATCCGGGTATATTTTGGAGTAGTTTTGTATTAGCCAAAAAACTCAAATACAGTTAATATTTTAATCCTAATATTACAAAGTGCTAATATATTCGTTTATATTATGTTAACTAAAAGAAATATTTTTTTTAAAAATCAAAATCCTATTCTATCCTAACAAACTATCTATGTCTCTTCCTATATAAATATATAATTCTTTTTACACATCCTGTAATAATACATATACATCCTTAACCCACGTTTCCTTTAAACCAATAGTTCTTCTTCATCTATTTTTCCCACCTCCTCCACGAGAAAACCCAAACCCACGCCTCGCCTCTGCCTCGCCGCCGACACCCTCGTCTTCATCCCAACCTCACCTTCCCCTCGCCTTCGACCACCTCGTCATCTTCTCTCTCTTTCCCAAGCCTCTACAACTTCCTGTTGCAACCCACAACCTAAGAAAACCCTAACCCCGCGACAGCACCCTCACCACCAACCTCCTCGGCCGCACCTCTCGCGACCGCCCTCATCATCACCTCCGACTCCTGACACCACCACCACCGTCATCAACTTCATCCCCGACAACCCAGATCTTTCCCCGCACACCCCACGACACCAAGAACCGCGCCTGCAACCCTCTGCCTAGCCCACGTCGCCGTTGCCAGCACCCTCACCGCCGACCAGCCTCGTCGACGTCCCCTTGCCACTTCCTCTGACCCGAGACAACCTCATTGAACAGCCACAGCCTTTCTCTTTCCTCTTCTTCTTCTCTCTTCTCTTGCTTTCTTGATTTCTTGGGTTCTGGTCGTCGCCAGAGCCGTGACCGTTACCGACGATCCAGACGATCCAGTGGACATTCTCAGCCAGCGTGGTCACTTCTTGCTTTGCCTGGTCCTGTTCCGTATGCGCGCGTGTGCATTGGGACGTTTACCCGACGCCGGACGCTGCGTACGCACACCGTATCGAGATCCGATCAGGCAAGTTTATCTTACTACATGCTATGTTATTATATTTGTATCCATATGAATAAAAATATCACATGCTTACTGCATTGTGCATCCTATGTTATAGTTTTACAATATCCGTTCCCATCCATACAGCTTATTACATATCTAGCCGCATGCAATTTTATCTTGTTATAGGTTATGCAACGTATTTTACGTCCATAGGTATAGAATTATTACATGTTCATTGCATTTCACATCCATGTTATAGTTTACCGTTTCTCCGATATCTGTTCGTATCCGTGTTATTGATTATATATCTAGTTGCATGCCATGTCATATTATATCATGTTACCGTTATGTTAGCACCCCATGCTTGATAATGTGCATCATACTTGGTCATGAAGTTGTAGATGTGATCCCTGATAAACACTTGTACATCCGTGTTTTACTGTGCATCCATACTTGCTACTTGTTACTTTTGGGCATCCGTTTGATACATTATGCACAATCTGCCATGACCTGATACACCACTGCTTGACTTGATACCTGATCTTGTTACTAATGCCGACAATCTTGACCTGTTGTCCCGACGGACATATCATGTTGTCTATTCAGATAAAACCTGTACCTGCTTGATCCTGTGTTGGCATTAGCTCTAGATTTATCAATATCTGACTTGAACACATAACCTTAGGGGTAAGGGGAAATCAATGATGAAATCTGACTTGTAACTCAATAGTTCGACGCTTCTACTGATCAGTTTTATGGGCTAGGCTAGCCCCGGGATGCTGCTGCTGGCATCATTCATCTGTACATGTTTCCTATTTAATGCCTAGCGGCATGTCTCGGTTTCAGCCCGAGAATCTGGACCGTGGTCCCGGGTATGCACAGGATACTATTGAGTTACATCGATAATTCATTAAATTGATTTCAAAGACTTGAGAGTAATTAATCCAGTAGCATAGATTACTCACCGCATGCACATATACTTCACTGTTCCATATTTGTGTTACCGTTATACATTTATTACTGTTCATACTTATGCCCGCATATCTTGTTACCACCTGATTATATTTTATTGTTTGATATTATGGCGCACTGACGTCTGAGTTTTGCATGGCCCAGATCCTCTGTTTCTTTCGCACGCTAATCAGGAGTATTTCAGCCGACAGGCCGAACAGTGAGGAGCATATTGGTGTTTAGTTTAGTTTAGTTTTCTTTCCGCACTTTCATTTCCTGATGTGAGCCCGTATTTGGGACGTATTTCCAGATGTTACTGTTATTGGATTTATTGCTTCCGCATATTTATATTTCTTGACTCGTTTATTTTGGCATATGGACATATACTAGATAGTTTATTTTTATTTTACCGTTCTTGATATCTTATAGACAACCGCAATGTGGCTGTGGAGGGATGTTTCCTAGCTACAAGTAGCATGGTTGGCTCTGTCATGCGTCGATCTTAGCCTACTTTGGGAAGCGGGACGTGACACAGTTGGTTCACCTAAGATGTATACAGGTGCTCATTGGGTTATGAGTATACCGGACGGACTCATCAGGAACATGCTAGTTGGTATTATACTTATTGTCAGATGGCAGTTCCCCGGTGACATGTGTACAGATTAGTCTATCGACCTGAGATCATCATTTGTCTCGTGTGAGTTCCCACCGTGCTTTGATTACTACCCTATCACGGTTCAAAGGAGTCGTGCAAACATGTTTTAGTTGGGTACAGTCCCGAGCGACATGGAGGCAGTGAGCGGATCGTCAGGAGATTCGTCTCTCCCGGTATATTGGGGGTTGATGTCGCGGATTGCACGGGTGGCTATCACCAGAAATCTTCGGCCGGGGTAGACGAGAATTACCGATTTAGGATCGGTAGTTTCTCAGTTGGTGATAGGTTTCATGCCGACACTAAATGTCGCGTTATTAGGGGTCTGATTTTATCCACCCCCAGACTCGATATACGATACTCATAGACGAACAGACGAACTGTACGGATATTGTCACTGTCAGGCTCAGTAGGGTTTTAGGATGAGTTCGCTCGTTGGCCTCCCTTTCGCTCAATACCTGGGTAGCCGTTACGTACAGCTAGTGCCACTGACGTGCTTGTGGTTAAACCCACTGCCAGCGTATTGACGAGTTTTTAGAGTCACATAAAGGGTTTCCTTGGTTCGGGCGAAACGTTGTAGAGCCCGTATGGTTTTATGGCGGGGTTCGATCATATACGTGCACTTGTGCATGGAACATGATCGGACTGATAATACTAGTGGGTTTTGGTTTAAGCCGGATCTTAGTATTATATTGTTGGATTATTTTCGTCTCGTTGTATCCGTATTTAGTCGGAATACGGATGCAGGTATGTATATACAGATGATGGGTATTCTTGTAATCCGTTACAAAATTACTTTTGAAGATACCATTTCTTTTTCTAGTATTAAACATTTAGGGTTTTGTTTTATAAATGTTTAATATTATTGTTGAGGTGGAAAATGTGAGCATGGGTCTTGGCATGATGCATTTATTATGGCTTGTGCCATGCTTTATTGTTTATTAGTTTTGTTTGTGAGATATTTTTAAGGGGGCAGTTCTTTTCTCATGGAGAAATTCTTGAGTTGCTAACTCTATCAAAAATAACACAACACATGAAGAAAAGAGCAGCCACTTCTTTTCTTAGGTTGCTATTTTCTCATGCCAAGTCTTAAGCTCACACTCTTCACTATACATGGCTTCTTCTTCATCTCCATCCATACCCTCTTATGTGTTGAGAATCCATGGATGTTTTGAGACAAAATGATCACACACTCTCTCTCTAGCTCATCTTGTGCATCTAGGCTAGCAAATTGGATATCCGAGTTGCTTCGGTTTTGAAGCGGGAGCCCGTATTAAGAAGCCTTGACGTGGATCCTCTTCTACGAGTGAGACCGGAGAGCGAACTCGGGCGAGGCAGCCACAACGAGCCTAACACGGAGGTTGAAGACCGAAGGACACGGATCGATCGGTATAACATCTCTAAACACTTTACAGTTTACTAGTATAGGGTTAATGGTTCGATCCGGGAATCGGGTTCCGTTATGGCCTGGTTTATAAAAGTTTTTGTTCCGCGTTTGGCGACGGATTGATGGCCGGTGCGCTAGCGTAACCTTATATGGTATCAGAGCCAACCCATTAACCGCATACTAGTTGGTTTAGACAATGTTAAACTATCGAAACCGAAACAATTCCAATTCAATATCCTGCACATTCCAGTTTCTGTTGAATTTTATTTGGTCTTCAAAAATTATTTTTCTAACTGCAGAAGACTACTAACATGACCACTTGACTACACCCCAAACACGAACCAATTTCACCTGAAAAAACCCGAGCACAATGCTCCTAAAACCGAGCACAATGCTCCTAAAACCGAGCAGGCCGGCCAAAGGTTTGAGTTTGGGCTTCGTATTTGGGTTGTGGTTTGGTCTCTGGAATGTCGGTTCAGTATTATTGCTAGTTTAGCCCAGTTTGGATATGGTTTTATCTAGTTGTTTGGGGCTATTCGGGGTTATTTCGAAGTCGATATTTCTAACACTGTTTAAAGTTTACAGTAGTTACATTTCTATCTGCGACCGTGAATGTCATTCGAGCGGTACAACTTGTCTATAGTTCTTTTAGACGGGTTTGCGAATGTGACATTCACGTTGATGTTCTGTGTTGTGCTGTGTTGTTGCGGATTGTCATGGTGGATAGCTTGGATGCAATGATAGTGCAATTTAGTTTTATTTGTACATTTGATATCGCGGGGTGAGCGTCCGACATGTGGACTGCCGTCACTGCCTGTCTGTATGTTATTTGTTTGGGGCACGACCGGGTTGAGGTCGATGTCACCGTTGTACATATTTTCTTTTCTGTACCAGGATTACCCCGCGATGGAGTGCACGGATAGCCGGGTTCTGGAGGGCAACGGGTCCGCATCTCATGGCGTTGAGAAGGAGAGGGCTTCACTCTAGAATTGGTGGGGCTATTCACCGCACTCGTAGGGGGTACAGGTTGACCCAAGGAGGGGTGTTCAAGTTACCGGATTCCGTGAGATGCTGGATGGCCCATTGACTTTGCTGAAGGGGACTGCCTTGCTTCTGGTTTTGGCGGATAACTTGCCGCGCTCATAAGGGTCTAGGTTTTCATTGCACATGCTATCCACACTATCAGGGGAACGTCGGGTTTCACTTGCGGCTCAACGGATACCCGGGGCTCCCAGATTATCTGTATTGTTCTGTGATGCTTATCGCTAATTCTGTGATGTTGCATTTATCATACCTGGAGCGATTATTATATATTGATATATATACTAGTAGATGTTGTATATGTTTTACACCCGTGCTAGTCCACTCCCCGCTCTGTCGTTAGTTAAGTAACCTAACGGGTGATGACGGGACCCAGTGGTGAATGCGGATGGCATATACGTACATCATATTTTCGTTCTTTTGTGGTGTGATTAATTGATGGGACCACGTTGATTTTGATCCATGCAAAGGAAAACATACTATTCGATGTTGGAACAATTTTAAAAAGCTGTTATTACAAGGGCGCTTTCTTATGTTTTGCACAACGGTATTCGGTTATGAATATCCTACACCTCATTCGACGAGATAAGGGCCGAGATCCCTTCACCGGGAGTGACTCCTTGGGCAGAGGTTTGCGTCAGGGTAATAACTTCACTATAGTCGATTACTTTTTGCTTTGTATCGAGGTATTCAGTTGGAATATCCTGCACTTCATTTGACGAGGAAAGAGCCGAGATCCCTTCACTGGGAGTGACCTCTTTATATTTATAAAAAGCTATCCGGTTCCTTCAACGATATCAAGTTCATTACGTTAAAGGTTTTTCGCCAAAAACCATTCGTAGCCCTCCGTCATTTCAGACGGGTAACACTTAGTATTCATGATATGTATGTTGGCCTTCGTCAATGCATAGTGTATGGTAGCTATTTGTTACTTTTCTGTTGTATATATAGATGTGTTGGTTTGGGACAGTCGTACTACTATTTTGGCTTTCGTCAAGGGTATGTACGGGTGGGTTCAAATTAACCTAGATAATGACGGGTAGAACTTGACATGTGACTTATGATATGTTGGTCTTCGTCAAGGTCATACGAGCATGGGTAGAAATCACATCGGGAGTTTCAAACATACAGGAAACTTGCCAGGCATGCGCATACCTTCTAGAGTGTGATAACTTGAGTGGATTCCATCAAGTTATCATGCGATGATAGTTGGATTCCGATTCCCACTAATGAGTTGGTTTACTCTTTGAATGATTTTAGATGATCCCGACTAATTCTTCTTTCAGGTTTGGAGGAGAATTTGAGGATACAGTGGGAGACATCCTGATTAGATAAAGTGATTGACCATTCTGATCTAAGTTAGAGTGCACACTGAGTGTTTTTTTTCTCTCTCTTTGGCAGCGACCATGTCCCGACCCTAGACTATAACTCAGTAACCAAGTTAACCGAACCTTCTTAAGACACGTTGACTTTTGGATTGTCAGAGTTGCATACTTCATTGCCACTTCTACTTTTACCCTTTGCTTTTCTCCGGAACATTCCGTATCACTACGAAGATCCACATTTATTGGATATGACCATTGTATAATTACATATGAACTCGAAAAAACTTGTTTCTGATTCGAGAATGGTTTCCGGTTCTGGAGAAAATGAATAGGACTATTCAGTTGTCTTTTCTTTTTACATTCTCTCAGGTTGCGAGGGCTTCTAAGATTAGGAGAGGGTACACCTATTGCGCTTATTGGATGGTCTTCTTCCAAACTATAGACATGTGCCGAAAGGTGGGTAAGGAAGAAAACCAATCAGCCTAAGTGTGGTGTACAGAAGGTAATAAGTAAAGACAAATAAAGAGATTAGAAAGAGGGCAAAGTAAATTGCGACTGCTATCATTCACGACCAAACCGTGTATATCATCGCCATTCCTACTTCACCTTTGAATTTCTCCAGAACATCCCGTATCACTATGAAGATCCACAGTTATTGGATAATTCATCGTATTGTTACATACGAACTCGAAGGAACTTGTTCCAATTCGTGGATGGATTCTGGTTCAGGAGAAATAGAATAAGGTTTATTCAGTTGTCTTTTATTTTTACCTTCTCTCAAGTTGCGAGTACTCCTAGAATTAGGAGAGTACACCTGTTACGTTTATTGGACAGTCTTCTGTCAAACTATAGGCTGGTGCCGAATGGTAGAGAAGGAAAAAACCATTTAGCCTAAGGATGGTGTACAGAAGGTGATGAGTAAAGACAAATAAAGGGATTTGGAGAGATGACAAAGAAATATACGGTTATAGTCATGAATCTGATTAATGGAAGATGCATTATTAGGGATACCCGGACACCCCTTCGAAACATTTTCATGTTTCAGTTTCACTATGCGTTAATTGAAAACTGATTTCTCAATTAGATCATTACTCCAGGATATGTATTTACCAGGTTTGATTCTCACATCTGTATGGTTTTACAGAGGATGAGTGAGAGTAATTTATTGTGAATTAGGTGATTATATCCTCATTATATCGGAATTCGTTGTAATTTGTGATATTTGAGGAAGTCATCTGTGGTTTTGCCTGACGGCAAATATTTGGTTTTGAATATCCGTTATGCACCAATTTCAAACTGATATATCTGTACGTTTATTTTATAAAGTGAGATATTATTTTTTGAAATTATGTTCATGACATTTACCTATATCAGTTGATGGTTAGGTAAGGAGTATTAAACAGCGGTGTAATTCTTCTTAACTATAGTACAACTTTCAACGTACGACGTACAGGGTTTGAGTTATTCAACTCAGGAGATTTATACAAAGTATTGTATGTTGTCCAGTGTCCATTAGGGCAGAGGGGTTGGTGCTCGTACTATATTCTGTTTACTTGTGACTTCTCCAGCCTTAGACAAGTATTTCGTAGAAATGCAAGGTCCCAGTTTTGAGAAGTTATAGGTACAAGAATAAAGTAGAGAACCACGTGATGCAAGTATCAGTATTCTTCAAGATGATCGAAAATATAGATACTTATGTTTGGTATTCAGTTGATAGTAGTGGTTTTGAGAACTTGCTTCTCTTTCAGGTTACTCATATTTGGATGCGCTCCTTAGTTGAGTAATACTGATCGATCTTTTTCCATTTAGTTGACATGCACTGGAGGCAGCTGCATGATTTGAATATGGTTCCAATTAAATCAGTGCCTCTGTTTCTATATTATATATAGAATTGTTCATATCTTAACGATGTTAAGGTATATGGAGTTGTCCGGTTTATACTTAAAACCAGACTCTGGATAACTCAAGACACGTTTCTGTAATGGCAGTTTGTGGGTTATCCCAGGCGATGACGAGGGTTAACTTTCTACCATCTGGAAGATCAATAATGATATTGTTCTTGACTCGCTACAGTTTTAGTAAAATGTATTTTTTTTAGAAAACAGTAGTGGGAGTATGGTAGAACTGGAAGTGATTCGAGAACCACAAACGATTACTGAAAATTTAATAGAGCCTAAAGATTCAATTATGTTTGACATTCTATTAGCCACTCCGTAGATATGGTGGGTAACCTTAGGCACCCGAAAGGTACTTCGGCATTCTCAAAGACGGTGACAAGGAGGTTGTTGTTTACCCAAACTTGACACTACTGTTGTTCCAGACTATGAGACCCGGCATGAGGATGAGTATAGCGTCGTTCTAAACCAGCTTTAGAAGTGCACATGTATATGATTCTGCCAGAGAGTTATTGTAGTCAGCGGAAGCATAGTGGACAAGTTGCTTATGTCTATTTATAGACTAAAGCAGGTATAGCGGAGATAGATCATCTATTTTTGATGTGACAGTCATAGGCTTTGACTTCATCAGAATAGGAGATGGATCTGTTAAGAAGTAGGGTGTGATGTTCTGGTATTTGGATGACATACACTTTGTTGGAAATGAAATTCCTATACTACTATCGGTTATACTGTGGTTGTCACACAGTGGTTTCTCCACATAGAATTTGGATATTATATCAGGCATTCTGGTTACTAGATCTATGGTTTTAGATCTAGATTTGGGCAGTTTCCCAATCTGGGTACTTAGACAGTATTCTAAAGGTGTTTTAGAATAGATGACTCCTGACATGGTAGTGTACCAGCAGGTGATGGAGTCACCCTCTTTAAAGGTGTCTTACAGATTAAAGGGTAGAAGGATGTGCATGATTAGCATATCACTTGTTTAGGCAATTGAGTCAATCATGAGATGTCAAGTACCACACCAGATATTTTTGCACTAGATTCAGTAAGTTGATATATTAATCCAATTCTGGAGAAATGTTCGGAAGCAACTTATGAACATAAGTGAATGTTCTACGGATTTGGTAATGACAGCCTCCTTCGGGAGACTGTTATCATTCCAGGCTTCCAAGATGACTTGAATGACAGAGTGACTGTCAGAGTTATAGTTTTTCCCTCTTTTGAGGGGCAGTAGTTTGGACAGGTGGTCCAAGCGGATACTGAGGGGGGCATGGCGCAGAATACTGATTAAATTCAGTTGACGATACAGTCTAAGAAGTTTACTGGATTTAGAGTTCATTTGTGAACTGGGTCCCATCAGATATCCAGACATATTCTAAGACAGGTATTGCTTATTTCTGGAGATAGTTTTCTCCGCGAACTTGAGATAAAGAGAGACATAGAAAGAAACATTGGAGCGCATCCACTCACTGAGGCTATTTCTCGAACACAATAGTTTTACAAACGAGCTTTGTGAAACTGATTAGTAGAGAAATTGGGTGTGCGGTATCACACGGGCTGTGAGTATGCGACATCGTAATAATTAGCCTTAAGTGCAAGTGGGAGATTGTTGGCTATAGTGCCCTCAAGTCAATTATTAGATCGTAGGCACGTGATTGCAATGAGTGAGGGATGACCTATACCGGTAGAACAGTCTTACTCGAGATGATAGTATGCTATCTGGTTTGTCTTTATCATCGTGTACATACTTCAAGTGACATTACAGATCACTATTACATGTTGATAGAGTCCATAGGATTCTTGCTTGATTACCAGCTGTATGATGTCGATCATATACGTGAGAGTTGGGTGGTCTATAAGCACATCCTTAAAGGTGTCCCTAGTCGTAGGAGTTTCGAGACTGAGCATCGATACTCCAGAGTAGACTAGTGTATACGGATCGAGACCGCGACGAGGGGCGGTGGCCGGTCTTACAAGCCATTGGTGTCAGTTGGTTCACCTAAGATGTATACAGGTGCTCATTGGGTTATGAGTATACCGGATGGACTCGCCGGGAACATACTAGTTGGTATATACCTATTGTCAGATGACAGTTCCCTGGTGACATGTGTACAGGTTAGTCTATCGAACTGAGATCGTCATTTGTCTCGTGTGAGTTCCCACTGTGCTTTGATCATTACCCTACCACGGCTCAAAGGAGTCGTGCAAACAGGTTTTAGTTGGGCATGATCCCGAGCAACATGGAGGCAGTGAGCGGATCGTCAGGGGATTCGTTTCTTCCGGTATATTGGGGGTTGATGTCACGGAGTGCACGGGTGGCCATCACCAGAAATTCTCGGCCGGGGTAGATGAGAATTACCGATTTAGGATCGGTAGTTTCTCAGTTGGTGATAGGTTTCATGCCGACACTAAATGTCGCGTTATTAGGGGTCTGACTTTATCCACTTCCTAGACTCGATTTGCGATACTCATAGACGAACGGATTGGACTGTACAGATATTGTCACTGTCAGGCTCAGTAGGTTTCAGGATGAGTTCGCTCGTCGGCCTCCCTTTCGCTCAATACCTGAGTAGCCGTTACGTACAGCTAGTGCCACTGACGTGCTTGTGGTTAAACCCACTGCCAGTGTATTGACGAGTTTTTAGAGTCCCACATAGAGGGTTTATCTGGTTCGGGCGAAACGTTGTAGAGGCCGTATGGTTTTATGGCAGGGTTCGATTATATACGTGCACTTGTGCACGGATTATGATCGGACGGATAATACTAGTGGGCTTTGGTTTAAGCCGGATCCTAGTATTATATTGTTGGATTATTTTCGTCTCGTTGTATTCGTATTCAGTCGGAATACGGATGCAGATACAGATGAGGGGTATTTTTGTAATCCGTTACAATATTACTTTTGAAGATGCCATTTCTTTTTCTAGTATTAAACATTTAGGGTTTTGTTTTATAAATGTTTAATATTATTGTTGAGGTGGAAAGTGTGAGCATGGGTCTTGGCATGGTGAATTTATTATGGCTTGTGCCATGCTTTAATGTTTATTAGTTTTGTTTGTGAGATATTTTTGAGGGGGGCAGTTCTATTCTCATGGAGAAATTCTTGAGTTGCTAACTCTCTCAAAAATAACACACAACACATGAAGAAAAGAGCAGCCACTTTTCTTGGGTTGCTATTTTCTCATGCCAAGTCTTGAGCTCACACTCATCACTACACATGGCTTCTTCTTCACCTTCATCCATACCCTCTCATGTGTTGAGAATCCATGGATGTTTTGAGACAAAATGATCACACTCTCTCTACTTCATCTTGTGCATCTAGGCTATCAAACTGGATGTCCGAGTTGCTTCGTTTTGAAGCGGGAGCCCGTATTAAAAATTCTCGACGTGGATCCTTTTCGACGAGCGAGACCAGAGAGCGAACTTGGTCGAGACAGCCGCGAAGAGCCCACGACAGAGGTTGAAGACCGAAAGACACGGATCGATCGGTATAATCTCTCTAAACATTTTACAGTTTACTAGTATAGGGTTAATGGTTCGATCCGAGAATCGGGTTCCGTTAGCGCCGGGTTTTAAAAAGTTTTTGTTCCGCGTTTGGCCACGGATTGATGGCCAGGGCACTAGCGTAACCTTACACCATCACCACCACCAAAATAACACAAACCTTAACCGTCGCCACTACCGCCCTTCGACCATCGTCGGAGCCTCGCCGGACCTCCATCGACTTCACCTGACCTCACCGGAGACCCTATGACAAGGATCGACGCTGATTGAGCTCCAGTTTTTCAGATCGAGGTCATCTTTCGTCTCCAGAGCCTTGTCTGAGCTTGTTGATCGTCGAGGAGCCGCACCTGACCGTTGCTGGAGCTTTTGTGCCTTCGATCAATGTCGATCCAGCCCTAGGTAACACAAATTGAAAAGCCTATTCTCTCGTCGACTCCAGATTTGATGACTTCTTGGCTTCGGTTTGCTTGATGAGGGCTCGACTTGCATTTTTCCCTTCGATTTGAGCAATTTGAGTTCGATTTTTCATACGGTTCCCTCAGATTTGATCTTGTGTGCCTTGGGTCTCCATTTTGAGCTTGAAATCTTCAAAGTTCTTGGCTTTTTCTTGTTTGATTTGGGTGTTGGTTTAGTTTCTGAGCTTGGGAGATTGATTTTTTGTTAATTAATTGGAAGTTCTTGCGGTTGTGAGTTTTGGACCGATTTGAGGGATTTCTTGATTTGTTTCGGGCTGATTTGTCATGGATTGTATTGGTTGTGTTGTTGAGGAGTTTGCGCTCTCGGAGATTATGATCCGATTGAGTTTGGTGTTTGTTTGATTTGTGGTTGGTTGTTGTTTGGATATCGGGAGATCAATTGTTATTTCTTTCTTGATTAAGAGTGGTTCTTGGTTGAGTAGTATAGTTTGGAGACGAAAGTAGATGGAAGGTTGATCTTCTTGACAAATGAATTGGCCATCAAGATGGTGGATTTTAAGCTTGATGATCAAAATTTCCATGATTGGAAGCTCATGGTGGAGCGTTATGTTAAGAGACGGAGGAAAGGCAATCACTTGACGAAGCCTCCGCCTGATCCGATTACCGTCGATTGGAAGGAGGATGATGCACAACTGAGTCACTTCATGCTTAGCTCGATGGAGCGATGGATCATGGACGGGTTTGTGCACTTAGGATCCGTGAAGGTGATTTCGGACCAGCTCCACGAGCTTTATTCATCGTAGTAGAGCCTCTCGAAAGCCTATAATTTGATACCCCAGCTGTACAAGATTCAATAAGGAACCCGCTCGCTGCACCCGTATTACTTAGAGTTTTGTCGTCTCGTTCAACTAGTCTCGGAGTTCCCTATCACAAGCGATGTCACAGAGATGAGGAGGCGACATGAGGCCCTTATAGTGATCATTTTTCTTGGTGGGCTACAGTCCGAATATCACTCTGCACGTCCGGCCTTACTTGGAAAAGGGGATATTACTCTTGTGACCACTTATCATACGTTCCACCAGATTTTTCAGTCCGAGATTACCGATGAGCAGTATGCATCTGGTGAGCATAGTGTCCTTATCAGGCCGGAGAGTTCTCACACTTATTTCTCTTCGCGAGGGAGGAGGAGCAGGTTGTGTAGGAGGCAGAGCCGGAGGCAGAGCCGGAGGCAGAGGCTGAACAGAGCCTCGTTTTTGTGACTACTGCCGTCAGGAGTACCTATTTGCAATATCTGCTGGAAGTTGAATAGGAGGCCTTCTTAGCCTTCTCATATTGCTGCTCGTGCATCTTTTGCATCCTCCACGACTTTTATGAATTCAACAACATTCGAGAGTTCCATCAAGTTTATAAAGGAGAAGATTGCTCGATTAAAGATTCTTGTGACCTTGCCCGCTTTTAGTTGCCAGGCTGAATCGGCTGCATCTCGAGATTCAGCTTGACCACTTTGGGTCTTTCAAGAGGTAACCATATATCTTTTATTACCCTGACTTCTGTGTGTCCTTGGATGATTGATACAGGAACGACATAAGGAGAGAGAGACATTGTCTTTATATAGGCTAAGGTCTGGGTGTATCCCAGTAATCTTAGCGAACGACACCACCTTTGCTATAGAGTATGGTCTTTTCATGCCACGTCAGCGTTACCTCTTTTTGTCTTATATTTGTCTGGCTTTCCTTTCAACTTACTCTTTATTAGCCAGCTGACTCGAGATTTGAACTGTGACGCCACTTTCTTTTCTGGTAGATATGTTTTTCAAGAGCTTGGGACGTGGTGGACGATTGGCACAGGGACTGAGGTTGACAGGTTGTACCACTTCGATGAGCATTAACACCCTATCCCCTGCCCAATAGCATCCATATCTGCATTTGATGCCCATTTTCAGTTTGGTCACCCTTCTCAATAGACCTTGAAGATGATTGTTTCCTTTCTTGGTACTTTATCTAGTTTAGAGTGTGCGTCTTATGAGTTGGGTAAGCATCATCGCTCTAGCTACCTATCTCGTATCAATAAGAGAGCTGACCTTTTACTTTAGTATATTCGATATTTGGGGGTTATGCCCTGTTGCTCAACGAGGCTTTCGCTACTCTGTGATCTTTCTTGACGATTTTTCTCGAGTCGTTATATTTGATGAATTCTCGAAATGAAATGTTTTCTCATTTCCAGATATTCTGTTATGAAGTTTAGACTCAGTTTGGGATCACAGTTGGTATCTTGAAGAGTGAGAATGCTAAGGTGTATTTTAGTATGCCCTTTAAGGAGTATATGGAGAAACTTGGCATTGTTCATGAATCTTCTTGTCCTTATACCCCCAACAAAATAGGGTGGCAGAAAGGAAGAATCGACATTTGTTAGAGGTTACTTGCACCCTTTTGTTTCATATGCGTGTATCTAAATCCTTTTGGGGACGCAGTTATTACTGCAAGTTACTTGATTAATCGTATGCCCTCCTCTGTCCTAGATGGACAGATTCCTCATTCTACATTGTCTCTTCGGTGGTCTCGTTCTCTATTCCTCTGCGGGTTTTTGGGTGTTTTGTTTTGTCCATGATATACAACTTGAGGGCACTAAACTGGACCCTAAGGCCATATGCGTCTTTCTTGGGTACTTTCAGACTCAAAAGGGATATCGTTGCTATAGTCCTGAGTTACGTCGTCGGTTTATATCGGCTAACGTGACTTTTCATAAGTCCACCCATACTTCTCTATATATCATACTCATATAGACATGAACAATGACTTTCCTTTAGATAGCTTATATTTTTTGTTACAAGACAGTACCCTCTCCGAGTCGGTTGATTCTCCACCCCCTATGCTGGAGGTCACTTGTACTATTTCTATTGACCCACCTCACATTCCTGATTCTTACTGTTGGGCCCCACACCACCGGTTACAAGGGTGTATGCTCGTCTGGGCCGTACAGCTCCTAAGCCTCAGCCTTCTGCTGCTGATCTCCCAGAGTCTCAAGTTTCACCGGAGGTTGACATTGATCTTCCTATTGCCCTACGGAAAGGAACCCGCAGCTGCATTTCCTATCCCATAGCTCATCATGTGACGACTTCTCATTTATTTCCAGCATATCGGGCGTTTCTTTCGTCCCTCGACTCACATACTTTACCCAAGTACCTCTCCGATGCTATCTCATTAAGGATGGACCGATGCGATGATTGATTAGATGCTCGCCCTTGAACGGAGTCGGACTAGGGATTTGGTTTCTCTTCCGACTGGGAAGATGGCAGTAAGGTGTACTTCATCCTGATGGGACTTTTTTTCTCTTGAAAGTACGTTTCGTTGCTAAAGGGTATTCACAGACCTATGACATTGATTATGAGGAAACCTTTTCTCTTATGGCCAAGATGACTTCTGTTCGTTTGTTTATGTCTCCTGCAGCTACCAATCATTGGCCACTGAAGTGAAGAATGCGTTTCTTCATGGTTCTTTGGTTGAGGAGTATATGGAGTAACCGCCTGAGTTTGTTGCTCAGAGAGAGTCTGGTCTAGTTTGTCGATTGAAGAAATTATTGTATGGCTTGAAATAGTCTCCTTGAGCATGGTTTGGGAAATTTATGGAGGTGGTTATTTCGTTTGGCCTCAGATGGTGTGTTCATGACCATTCGGTGTTCTATCATAATAACACCAATGGCCTTCGCATTCTTTTGGTGGTACATGTCGATGATATAGTAATTACTGGCGATGATGCGGCCGGTATTGCACAGCTTAAGCACCACCTTCAAACGAAGTTTCAAATTAAGGAACTTTATGAGCCTTAAATATTTTTTGGGTATCGAAATTGCTCGATCGAAGAATGACATCTATATCTCGCAGTGGAAGTATGTGCTTGATATGCTAACTGAAGTAAGGATGTTAGGATGCAAACCCTTAAGGTTCCAATGGATTCTAATACTAAGCTGCTTCCGGGATAAGACGACTTTATTGAAGATCTCGGATGATACCGAAGGTTGGTTGGTAAGCTGAATTATCTTACCGTCACTCGACCTGATATCTCATACCCTGTTAGCGTTGTGATCTAATTTATGGCTGACCCTCAAGTAGCTCATGGGATACGGTGATTCAAATACTTAGCTATTTAAAGAATGCTCTAGGGAAGGGTCTACTGTACCCAGATCATGGACATTCTAGAGCAGCAGATGCAGATTGGACCGAGTCTCCATCCGATCGAAGATTTATTACAGGATATTGCATGTTTGTAGGAAGTAACTTGGTCTCTTAGAAGAGTAGGAAGCAGAGCGTGGTGTCCTGCTCCAGTGTCGAGTCTGAGTATCCGGCCATGGCGAATACCACTTGTGAGTTTGTATGGATTCGTTTCCTATTTAGAGAACCTGGCTTTGAGCCCACTTCCTCCATCCGGTTATATTGTGATAATAAGGCTGCAATCTATATTGCCTCTAACCCTATATTTCATGAGCGAACGAAACACATTGAGATGGATTTCCACTTTGTGAGGGAGAAGGTTGAAGATGTGATCATCGATACCCACTATATTTAATCTGCTCATTCGTAAGCAGTTAGCAGATTTATTCATTAAGCCCCTAGGAAGGAATAAAGTGGTGTTTATTTGTAACAAGCTGGGCATGTTTGATATGTATGCTCCAAGTCTAGAGGAAGTGTTAGAATACCCGTAGTGTATACGAGTTTATTACATATAATTAGATGCTTAATAGGGGTGTAATAGCAAAATGACTTTTGCCTATATAAAGAGGAGGATCAGGTTTTAGGCCAATCTATCCATTACATTTCCCATAATCTTTTCTCTTTCTCTCTCTTTAGAATCAAAACAAGTTGATTGAAGTAGCAATTTACTTCTAGAAGAGTAAATAATTGTGATCATTGAACACCCTTGAAATTAAAGAATAATTCTTTTTGGTGACCATAAGAGCAACATGGATTGAAACATTGGAAGGATCAGTATGTCCAAATGAGTGTGGCTTGAATAGGAATGTTGAGATGGATGGGGGATAATACTCTAAAGATTGATAAGAAATGAGTGTGTACGTAAAAATTTGTGTTAGGTCCTTCGAAGCATATGCAAGGGAGATGGAGTTGAAATGTTCTTTTTTTACATGCGCAACATATACCGATAAAAGTAAAATAGGAGTAATAGGATCATGTTTATTGGAACAATGTGAATAAAGAGTTGTCAATTTAAATGAACATGGTGGAGGCACTAAAAATATATTATTCTTAACTTAATTGAGAAGATGACGCATATTGAATGGAAGAAAAAGATTCATTTGGTTGAGCCAAAAGTTTGAGATAAAAACTACGTGCACAGAATCAGACGCCATATAGTGGAAAATGGCGTAGATGACCGTGATGATGAATATTTTTTGATATAATCGTTGAATACTCCACTGCTCGTTGGAAGCCGACACACATTAGAAATTACTCTCAATTTATTAAAATTGTAATGCAACTGTTGACTATGGACCCCTTTCGTTTGGGAAAGGCTTCGATGATGGTCATGATAATGGCGTGTTTGTAATATGGAAGGGCAAGGTGGAAAACTTTCAGAGTACTATTTAGCTATTTGTTTGCAAATGTATAGAGTTTGTCAAACATAATTTCTCGTCTTTCTTGAAGGTAATATAAGGAACCCCAACTTTTGCATACGACTAACGAGACCAAACTTCAAAACTATGATTTTTAGTTCAGGACTCTTCTTATCAACATTAAACCTAGGTTAAAAAGGATTCCAATGAACAATAGCTCAGTTGGTATCGCACTTCCCCTTATGGGGAGAGTGCGGGAGAGTGCGGAGATTGATCTCAAGTGGGTAAGTGACCACAATTTAACGCTTTTGGGGCAAATTCGTGGGTCTCCGTGCATGTGTTGTGTGCATGGGTTAGGGTTACGGACCAGTCCAAAAAAAAAGGAGAGCATTAAGCCTAGCTTAGAAAGGATTGTGATTCCTACAACTCACAACCCGTACCTTTAGGATATTGATGTTTAATCATCGAGATACAAAATCGATGCCTTAGCCTCTAGGAAAGAGAGGAAACCTTCGTATCTGCAATTTACCTATTGTTCTTGACATTTATATCCTGATGGTTTTATCACAGATCCCTGGACCAGTGATGTTTTCTCTATTTAGTTCGTCAAATCCTGAATCCTCTATCCTGTTTTGTTACGTGCAGTCTACGTGTATTTCCTTAAAATGTATTTTCCCTAATTAATCTGTTTGTTCTTCTTTTCCTAATCTTTGTATTGCTTTGGATCTGACCTTTAATGCCAAGAATCTGGACCTGAAAACCCAAATCTTCATATAAGTGATTTCCCAATGAATTATTTCAGTAAAGTGATCCCCCAATGAGAAACCTTGTGTTATGTATGACTTTTGGTATTATCGTAGTCTTTTCCTGTTGTTTTTGAATCAAAACTTCACTTTGAGGCATCATCATGATAGCACAGCACACAGTAATACTGAAAATAGTCTTTAAGCTTTTCCCAAAGGAAGCAAGGAGAAATCTGCAAATAGTCTTTTAGCCTTTCCAAAAGGAAGCAAAGAGAAATCTGCATGGTATTATTTGAACAAGAAGTGTTGCAGATGAATGATTGAATCACTAGAAACAAAGTTGAAGAAACTTGAAGAAATGGGAAGACAAGCAGTGTTTCTCCCTTGGAATATATATAGTTTGAGACATGTTTTTGGCTTTGTTTGGAAATGATAGTTGATATGCTTGGTTCCTTTTGGAATTGTTAAGTACAAGGACCATATAACATTTCATGACATTGATGAACATCACTGTAGTGATTTGGTTTGTGTATAAATAAGCTGCACAATGCCGGTAAAATAAGGGATCCTTTGTTGTTGTTGGTGGAGTAAAGCCATTTGGCTGTTGCAAGATCTTTTGAGCAACTAGTGGCACTGTAAAATGTTGCCTCATTTTTTCTCTCTTTTTGTTTCTGTGGTGTTTGGCTATAGCTGGTCATGTGATTTTTGAGTGTTCTCATCTACTTTCATCCTTTTGTTACTGGGTGCTGTAATTGGTTTAATTTATTGGAAATTTGTGTTAATGATATATTGGGTGGATATATTTTATATGCCAGTGATACCAAAATAACAAAATTTGATTGAGACATTTCAAGCTTGAGATTGTGGTGCTTTGTTTTCAGTGAGCTTGAGCTTGGCCTTTTTATCTTCTCGTCATTCCTTTTTGATATTTGACTTTGCATGGGCTGACTATGTTAATTATCCTATATTTTGGGCCAAACCTGTAATGCCTCAGTCGTTGCCTGCACGTTGTGGCAAGACTTTCATATTTGATTCCTGCATGTCGATTAAGATTTAGTTATTTTTGCGAGGTTAATAGCGCTGTGGTTGACTGTTGGGAGTTCGCTGCGGCTGCCCAAAGGGTGCAAAAAATGTGCTGGGAATGCCTTGCATGATTCATTATAATGGGAACATAGAGCATGATTGAAAATCTCCATACAGCAAAATGCAAACTAACCGATCACACACAATGAGACCTCTCAACTGTATCCCCAGCCCTAGAAACCTCTACACATGAAATTCTGAATCACACCTTACAAACTCTTCACTTCATGAAAATTAAATAAAAGTCCTCAACAATTAACATCACAAAGATACACAAGCAAGAAATCACGATGTCAATCACATGAGCTCTATCAAGTTCCCATTCCATTGCATGCTCCCATTACAATGCACCATCGACGTCCACGTCCGATCCGAAGCTGAGCACAAGAACGGTTTGTTGTGATACCTGTGCAAGGATTTGAACCCGTCTTCGAAAACCACTCAGTCATTTGTAATCACTGTCTCCGAAGCCGGAAAAATCTCCATCTTCACCTCCTCTTTTGGTTTCATTATTCTCTCAGTTCCTTTTTCTTCATCTTGCTGAATTTCGCCTGCATCCACCAGTCTTTCCAAATCCATGATATCCTCGTCTGGAGTTCTCTCAACAGGAGGGAATTCCATAGCATTCAGAACTCCCAACGATTTACAGACTTCAAAATAGTTCATAAGCCTGAAGCCCTGCTTGCTCGCTTTCCTCAAAAAGCTTATCGCCTTCATCTTCTTCGCTTTCGCGTAGGAATTATTCGACCCTAGGACACCCTTAAGGTAAGAGGCGACCCCACAGCGCAATCCATGGCCTCAAGAATCAGACCATTGTCCATTCCATCCGCATATGGTCTTATCTGCATCAAAAGATCAAGAAGGTTCTGTAACTTTTCGATCTGAATTATGCCGAAATCATCGTCTTTGTCTTCAGGATTCATCGATAGAAGGATCGCGCGGTTATCAAGAAAGTGAAAATAAGCACGGACAAATGCCGAAACCCCCCACAAATGACTCGGCGATCGATCAGAAAAGTCTGATAGATCGAACTGCAGTCGACCGTTGCAGAAATTAGAGCCGGATGAGACGAGAAGCAAGCCATGGGCAAGAAGAAGAGATTTAAGGGCGACGGGCCATGAGTGGGTCCGATCAGCTCGACGGGCGATGGCCCACATGAGCGGGGCCATGAAGGAAGGTGACGCACGTGCCCACACGAAGACGCGGCGGGAGTTCTCGTAGTCGATGCTGCGGTCATTGTGGCTCGTGGAGCGGATGATAGTGGTCTCCATATCGGAGTTCCGGAGATCTTTACGCTACACCGAGACCCTCGCCATGCAAATGCTGTGTCCGTCCTTCATCGTTGCGGCCGCTTGCCTCCACCATTCTTTAGGAGAAGTCATGATGGAAGTAAAGCTTTCAAATTTCTTACCCTCTCTCTCTCTCTCTCTCTCTCTCACTCTCAATGCATGCCACTTGATTGTGTCATTGAGAGGTTGAGAAAAGAGGTGAAGGTTTGTTGGGCCTTTTTCTTTTGTTCTTTCTTGTGTTGAACATGTTGAGAAAAGGGTGGGAGACGTTGAGAATTTCTTGAGGTTTTTGAGTTTTTGGGTTGTAGGTTTTGGTGGCAGAGGGCCAAGTCAAATGCTAGATTGTTTTTAAGGGGATGTTTTATCTTTTTCTTCCAACTAGAAGCTAAAAGAAGCAATGAAAGCAAGAGGCAAAACCGAACGGTTTTGGCTCTACACAACTATTTTGGGAGCTGGACAATGGTAAATGTAGATCAATTAGTAGATTAAGACAGCTACTGAAAACATGCCAATTGGTTGGTAATTTTTTTGCATATTCCGGCCCTATATACGTCTTGTGGTCTTGTGGTTATGAGACAGAGAAAATAAAATCCTGACCAACCTATACGGGAAATATCAAAAAATTGCCAACTCTTTCTCTTCAGTCAGTATGCATTGCATCCTTTATACCAAATAATTTCTTTGGATTAAGAGAGTCCGGTTGTTTGAATAGCTGGTTTCATGAATGGTATAACAAGAAGAGAGAGAAAAAAAAAGGAAAGAAATGATCATCAGATTCTCTTCCTATTCTGACTATTACGCAGGTGTTATGATATTAAATTTATATGACCGGTTTGGTCGGAATAATAACCGATGCGCATGATCAATGGTATTATGATTTGATAACCGATACGCTTTTAATGTCAGCTCATGTCTATATGACGACCACCTGCCATCTAAATTCATATTACATGCAGGGAATGAGATTGGAATAAAGAACCCTCTCTAAATAACGGGTCACCATCCATGACAAAGAGTATTAAACTTTTATCTTCAAACTTGACAATTTTTTCCAAAAAAATAAAAATAGATCAACCTTGACAAAGGATGATTAGTTTATTTGGTTTACTATTTTTTTTGAAGTAAAATGCAGAGTAAGATGTGCTACCCAATAAAATAAATTTTAAAAAAGTAATAATTACAAGACAAATTAATCGTGCATCGAGATAACCGATTATTGATTGAATTCATATCTTATGGTTTTTATTTGTGGAAGGAGAATATATCGGTGTTATCTTCCACAAATACAATCATACGATATAAGCCCTACACCTCACAATAAAAACTCTTGATGCACAAAAATACAAAAAAAAGTACAACGAAAAAGAAAAAATACCACTACAATTTATTCTAAATATCGGCTGCCGCTAAATTTGACTATGTTGCAAAATTATGTGCTTTGAAGGAAAAATCTGTATTTACTCGTGGATAACTCCATCTAATTTCATTGAAATATCATGTATCTTTTGAAATAAGTATCCCTAAAGAATCAAAATTTTTCATTTTTTCCGTTCTTATCTAGTAGATGAATACTTTTAATGGTATTGCCATTCTTAATAATAACTCCACAAGAACCGGCTACATTCATAAAAGCATTATCATCAAGAGATTTAGACCGAAGTTTTTGAGGAAGGATTCAAATCTAATTTCTGTTTGGAATTCTTCAATGAAGTGGTGGATCCACGCGATAGAGAAATATGTTTACTGAAAGCAGTAGTAATCGATTTTCACTACTATATACAGTCATTATTAGAGACCGTATGGAACGGTCTTCAAAAAATAATGAACGGTCGCTGATGTGTATTAGCGACCGTTTATATTTTAAACGGTTACTAAAAAACGGTCGCTGATAATTATATTGGCGATCGTTAATGAACGGTCTCTAATACGAATGATCGCTAATAGATGTATCAGAGACCGTTTCCACCGGTTGCTAATTAGCAGACACATGGACATCTCAACGAATTTATCTGTTTCCTAATATCAGCGAACGGTCGCTGATGAGGTATTAACGACCGTTCCTGTAGCTTATACGGTCGTTAATAACAATTTTTCCTGAAAGAATTACAGAAAAATGTTATATTCAATACAATAATACACAATATATTACGTCACAATAGCGTTTCGCATACAAATCAATATTTATGCACAATCCACAACATATCCAACAAGATCAACAACAAATACGAATACACACACATACAAATCAACATATAAATATTATCCACGATATATCCACCAATATCAATAACTCAATCAAACGCATATGAATTAAATTTTTAATAAATAAGCATACATAAACTAAATTGTTTTGAATACGAACAATACAATACATACACTATATATATATATCCAACAAAACGAAAAAATCTCGAAATCACTCGCAATCACAACTCACTCAACCCTGTGAATCGAAATAAATAAATATATAAATATATGAACTCAGATCATAATTTTCGAAACAATGTTAGCTATGCGCGCACACACACATATGCTTGTCTCACTAACTCCCGCCACTTCTATCGTCAAAACATAATCATTTCGCCGTTAACTTATAAGAACCTTACGAATACACAACATGAATTTTAAATATCAAAACTCAACACAGTTTAATCGTATGCTCAAATTTCTGTAAATAACAACTATACATACCTCATTAACTCCCACCGCTACCACCGTCATGAGAAGCTCGTCTTGAATAGTATCGATTCACATCATTGAAGTCCTCCTGCGAAAAAAGTTACCTAATAACCCTCCATGTGGGGTTGGCTGATCAGGGTTATACGGTTCCTGTGACGGAGGGTTAGGGTAATAAGGATCTTGTGGAGGAGGCGGAGAACGAGGGTAGTACCCTTCTTGTGATTGCGAAAGCAGTGGATAAGGATAGTACGGTGTTCTCTGTGATGGGGGAGGGTAATACGATCGCTGCGTCGGAGGAAGGTAATATGCCGGCTGCGGCAGGAATGAACTTTATGCTGGCCATGATCGTGGATGCGGAATATATTGTTGCGAGAATTGTTCCAACTGCACCTCCATTTGAGCTCTCCAAGCTGCTTCATCTTCCGCCATCTTCTTATCTGCTTCATCCCTCCTCCTGAGCTGCTCCTCTAACTTATTGATCCGTTGTATCTTAGCCGATTGTTGGTTGGAGCGAGCGGTCGAAGAAGTTGAAGTATATCTTCTGGAACCGGACCACGAAAGACTAACGGGACTACCGTATAGGGGAATACGACCGTGTCCTCTTGACCGAGGGAAAAGCTTCTCTATAATAGATATCTCGGCTTCCATAGGAAGAGGATCATCGGTCTGATATTCAGGATTTGATTCCCGATAGTTCCTCTTCTCCTCCTCGAAATCCTCCTTCGATAAATAAAACAATAATTAATTTTCTTTATGAAATTAACAAGCGTAATTAATTTACTTAAAAAGAATTGAAAAATGCAAGCTTACCACATGTTGAGTGGCTATATCCATCATTTCTTCTGATATGCTCTCTCTTATGTGCAATGCCTTCCAAGTCTCAGGGAGGCTCGGGTTTTTCCCAGCCTTCTCCTGTAACGGATATTTGATTTATTTATATGTGAAGATATGTAATGATGAAATTAAAAAATCGAACATTTATGTAATTAAAGATAAGTTAACCAAACTAGCCCTATACTGATCAGCAGCAACCGATCCACCATAATAATCATCTGTGGTTTTCTCTCGGTTTTGCTTATTCCTTTCTGATACTTCCTATTTATTCAGAAGATAATATCTCTAAATGTAATTTAATCTAAATTCGGTATTCAAATTATTTAAGTATATTTTTGATTGCCTTTGTTTCTGGTGTATCACAATGCAATAGGAGAAACGCAAACTGATCTGCAGGGATGATGGAGGGAAGAGTGGCAAAATGTTCCCAATTATTTGTAAATTTCTCCGACTTTTTGAATTTTTTCTTTAATCTTTGACGTCATCTCTTGAATATTTGTGACATCTCATACCGGATATGCGTCCAATGTTCGTCTATATCATCTTCTATGACGAAATATTTATGTAATACAAATTAATAAATATATTATTTAATAAATTTATAATATATAACATGTATGCATGTAATGTTGAAATATAGTTGAGTTATGCATTACTAAGAGTGGGCACCAAGTCCATACGTATGCTTCATAGGGGTTATCTGCAAATGTGAAGCCCATGTTTCAGAAGTCGGTGTTGAGGACGAGAATACCGATATAATCGTGAAAATGTGTATCCCACATACCCGGACCTACGGGCTTCCCACCCACCCAATGCGGAATTGCCTTTTTTCCATGCATATCGTATTTCGTAATTTTTTTGCAACACCTCTTTCGTGGTGTTCAAACCGGACCGGATTATCCCTCGCAGCCCATGCCTCATCAATACTCGTGTCTGCTGTTTCTATCATCATATCGATTTGAGGTCGAGCAGCAGCCCACCGCGCCATTGCCTTCGCATTGTCCCTATCGCGATACGGTTTTTTATTTTGTAAATCCGAGAAAGAGGCAATGCATGAATCCACTCATCGGTGACGGGATCCGAGAACGCCCCAGGTTCCCTACTCAAGTCCGTGCACTGCTCGTCTATATGTGCATACAGATCATGCTGCACTGATGCACCTACATCCTCCTGATCGGATGTACCTACACATTTTAATTTATTATAATCAGCGCAATAATTATTTGAATAAAATAATACGGTCAATGATTATTTAAAACTCGTAAAATATGCATCTACTCTCAGTATCTGGCTATGTCGAGGATGTAGTATCTCGATATCTTTTCTTTGAAGAAAATGCTTTGGCAAATTTTCCGAATATGCCTTTTCGTCCCATCTGTTTCATGCAAGAGTAATGACGATACAAAATATATAATATGCATAAATCATTAAGCTAACAAATCAATACATTATAAGTGATTAGAACTGCTAGGTTTTTCATATCATTTACATGCAAGTGATTATAAGTTTTTACAACTGCAAAGTTTATAACATATATCAATTGATTATAATTGTTTACATCTGCAAAGTTTTTCATATGTCAACCGGATCTGGTTTATCAAAGTCAATCTCGTCGGTAGAACTATCGAAAAAGGATTTAGGAGGTGCCAGCAATGCAATCCAAGTTTCTTCACGATTAGGATTTTTGAGATAGAAACACTGCTCAGCTTGTGAATCTAACACGAACTTATCATCTCGATAAATTTCTTTATTGAGATTGACAAGCTGAAAGCCGTACTCATCGATCTGGATGTAAGCGCACCAACGAACTTTGAATATAACAAATCTTTCTTGCTCATTATTCCCGTATAATAACTTTATTATATTCTCCAGCTAATCGTAATATTCTTTTTTTCCTCCATGCGGTCTTTGATCATGGGAACTTGAGAAACACGTTTGTTCAAACGGACAATAAATCCCATTATTTTGGGTGGTCAATTTCTTGGTTGTAAGAAATTTTAGGTTATTAATACAATATCGATTCACTTTTACACTAGGATCTTTAGATAGTCGCACTATTACATCTGGGAATTGCATCCCTTTTTCTATGTCTGTAGGGTGTTTTTCGTCACCCCATTGAGATGGGAAATATGGGTCGCTTGTTAGGCGCATTACAGATTCTCCCGGCCTAGGGTATACCGGGGTTTATTGATTATGGGGATCCAAATTTCCGGCAGCCGCGGACTAAGCTGCCGTTAATTACCCCCCGCCTTTGAATCGAAGGAACTTCCGATTGACGGGTCAAACTGGTCATGCAAACTCAGTGTGCCGTGTCCGTATGTGTGTGTCTTGAGGGGTTTTGGGTATATCGGGGGCCTCACAGAGTTTACGGGGGTCCCTTTATCTGGATAGCCGGCTGGGGGTCAAGAGGGCTAGCAGCCCCCTTGCGGGATGCGGCGTAGCGCCCTGTTACAATTTTTTTTAACGGGGGAGGTATTTTTAATGTGGAGTGCATGGGAAAAGAGGGGCGAGGAGTGTCCTAAGAACGCATGCGAGGTGCATAGCGTTGGGTGCCAGCGGTTTATTGCTTGGCGTGTGGGCGCCGGGCGCCAGCACCACACACGTCCAGCATGTGGGCGCTGGGCGCCTGCAGGAAAAAAAGGGAACTTAACCCCAGGATTAGGAGTTGAACTCCGAAGGACTTTGGAAGCTCCCAGAAAAAGGAACGATTTTTATCTTTATGGAGTTAAACTCCCATAGGATTTTTGAGTGGAGTTAAACTCCAAAATATTTAGATTTGGAGTTAAACTCCTAAAAGACCTGGATTAGGGTTTCTATGAGTCATTGGCTTTAAAAAAATTTGGCTTTATGGCCATTTTTCTTATATTTATTCATAAAAATTATATCAAAATTATTTATTACATAATTTTCATTTTGGCATGGGACAGGCCGGCCGCTTCATGTTCGGGCTCGACTTGGGCATGGGCCTACTTGACCTGGGCTTGTACCCACTTGGCTTGAGGTTGACTTTGAATTTGACTCGGTCAACCGGAGTGTAATTTTTGACCCCAACAAAGTGCCCCCATCAATAAATGCACACCGCGTGTATGTGTTGTGTGTATGAAATTGATGGATCTTGTTCGTGGGGGGTTTGATTTCGAGGTGGAATATCATTCTGGGGGTGGAGCATCATTCCAGGAGCATAATTAAGGGGATCAGAGCATAATTCCGGGATCAAAGCATCATTCCGAGGAGCGGAGCATAATTCCAGAATCAGAGCATCATTCCGAAATGCGGAGTATAATTCCACAGTCGGAGAATATATTCTGAGACGAAATATAGTTTCGACGCAGGGTTCCGGGGTGAAGCATAATTTCGATACGAGGTTCCGGGATGAAGTATAATTTCGACACGGGACATGTGTATCCGAAGCGTAATTCCGTCACAGAGCAGACATTTTGAACGAAACATAATTCTGATGCAGAGGTTGATTCCCTGACGAAGTATAATTCCGACGGGAAAGGAAGATACTCCTAGACGGAGCATAATTCTGGTATGAGGCACTTCTGAGAAGAAGCATGATTTCGACACAGAGATTGTTGGTTGACTTGATTTCGAGACGGAACATAATTCTGACAGGGAGGTCGTTGGTCGACTTGATTCCGAGGCGGAGCATAATTCTGACAGGGAGGTCGTTGGTTGAGTTGATTTGGTTCCCGTTTTGACGACGTGGATGTCGATACTACCCTTTTAGCGACATGGACGGTCGATATTGCCCTTTTAGTGATTTGAACGGTCGGCGCTGCCATTTTAGCGATGTGGACGGTCGGTGCTTCCCTTGTAGCTACTTGGACAGTTGATGCTACCATTTTAGAGACGTGGACGGTTGGTGTTGCCCTTTTAGCTATTTGGACGGTCGTTGCTGCCATTTTAGCTACGTGGGCGGTCGGTGCTGCAATTTTAGCGACGTGGACGGTCGGTGCTGCCATTTTAGCGACGTGGACGGTCGGTGCTGCCCTTTTAGCGACTTGGACGGTTGTGCTGCCCTTTTTGCGACTTGGACGGTCAGCGCTGCCCCTTTTACGACTTGGACGGTCGGTGCTGTCCTTTTCGCGACGTGGATGGTCGGTGCTGCCCTTTTACCGACTTAGACGGCTAGTGTTGCAATTTTTACGACTTAGACGGTCGATACTGCCCTTTTTGTGAAATAGACGGTCGGTGCTGCCCTTTTTGCGATGTGGACGGTCGGTGTTGCCCTTTTAGCGACGTGGACGGTCGGCGGTGATTTGACTTGCTCCTCTTCTTACGGTGTTAGGGATCGGATTTGACTTGCTCCGTTTTCTGCAGTGTCAGGACTGGATTTGACTTGCTCCTCTTCTTACGGTGTTAGAATTCGACTTGTTTCCGAGGTGGAGCTTGATTCCGCCAAGGAGGTCCTTGGTTGACTTGATTCTAAGGCAGAGCATAATTTAGACAGGGAAGTCGTTGGTTTATTTGATTTGGGAGTTTCTTATCCGTTCACCGAGGCTTTTGAGTCTGGGACTTGGAATTTGGATTTTTGTTCAGCGTCAGCATCGCTACACTGGAATATGGTACCAGGAGCGAATCATCATTTGCCGTGGAGAACATCGGATTTGGGTTGGCATCAGTATAGCTACACTGGAATATGGTACCAGAAGCGAATCATCATTTTCCATATGGGGGTTTCCCTCGTTCCCAGTTTAAATACTTTAGGGTCAACTGTTCCCAGTTTAACGACGTGGTGGTCATCTGTTCCCAGTTTAATGACTTAGGGGTCTATTGGATCGATTTGGAATTTCGGGGTTGGGGTCGGCATCAGCGTTCCTAAGACTGGAGCACATATGCCAGGAGCAATTCATCAGTTGCTTTTGCTTGTTGGGGAGCGATGGCTTAGAAGACAGGTTTAGGTCCCTATCACATAAGGCTTTTCAATTTTATTAACCGTAAGGGTCCATAAAAGCATTTTCACCCCACGAGTCAAAAGGATCTCGTAGGTGTATTTTCTCCTTAGGAGTCATGGGGACGCTCAAGTGTGTTTTTCCTTTATGAGTCGTAAGGATCCCACGAAGGTGTTTTCTTAAAAGTCGAGAGGATCTTGTAAGTTTTATTCTCCTCATGTATCGTGAGGACACATGAGTGGGTCTTCCCAAATAGAGCATAATTCCGATGGCGGAGACTGGCCGCGGGGCTGGTGATTGCGGTGAGCCATGAGAGTGATGAGGATTATTTGTGCCCGTGGATTGTATACGATAATCCGTTTGGAGATCGGCCATAGGGCTGGAAGAATTTTGGGGAATTTGGAATTTTGTTGGCGTCTGCATCGCTAACACTGGAATAGTACCAGGAGTGACTCATCATTCGCTTTTTGGGCATTTAGATTTTGGTTGGCGTCTACATCTCTACACTGGAATATGGTACCAGGAGCGACTCATCATTCGCCATTTAGGGATTTGGATTTTGGTTGGCGTCTGTATCGCTGCACTTGGAATATGGTACCAGGAGTGACTCATCATTCGCCATTTGGGGATTTGGATTTTGGTTGGCATCTGCATCGCTGCACTGGAATATGGTATCAGGAGCGACTCATCATTTGCCATCTGGGAATTTGGATTTTGGTTGGCGTCTGCATCGCTGCACTGGAATATGGTACCAAGAGCGACTCATCATTCGCCATTTGGAGGGTTTTTTTTTACCGCGATTACTCTATCATTTCAGTTTTTCTTATCGCGAAGGTCGCGATTGCCTTATCATTTCGGCTATTTATTTGCGGCTGCCCCATCATTTCGGCTTTATTTTCATCTTTATTTTACCCGCCGATTTTTATTGCGAGTTGCCCCATTATTTCGGGTTTTAAAATTTTTTTTTTTACGTTCCCAGTTTAACGACGTGGTAGTCGACTGTCCCCAGTTTAACGACGTGGTGATCGACTGTCTGGATCGCTGCTTTCTTGACTCTTGAGGTCATGGCATTCTTTTGGACCGATTTCAGTGGTTCAAAAGAGTTAGTGAGCTTTACAGCCGATTCAGCTGTTGTTGCGGGGTAACCATGTTCTTGGAACTTCATGAAGTTTAGCCTAGCAGGAGCCCTGGCCCTTTTGTTGGCTCTGTATCTGAATATTTTCTGTCTTAGCTTCTCGATTTTGAGGGCTTGACGGGCATCCGTCATCTAGGAAGCCATTGTGAGTCGATTGACGGGGAGTTTTGTAACGACTCTGAATTTACTGTACAAAATTTTTCAGTTTAATATACAGAAAGGAGTTTACAAGCCCGAGTACAAGTTATATTTTGTTTAAAAACAACAAAAAGTAACTTGTAGCTCACTGGTAAAGCCTTGCACTGCTGTGACGTAGCCCCCGTGTTCGAATCCCATCAGACTTTTTTCCGATTTTCTTTTTAAACTTTTTGGAAGCCAAAAGTTTACACCTGCAATGCACACAAAAACGAAAAGACAGAGAAATCAAACATGTGCAAAAGAACACTGATATGAATACGTGGCTCCAATCCACCGGCCCCTTCCCCTCAATTGACAGGAGGAAATGCCCCCATGGCCGGCACCGACGGTCTCCCCAAGCCCAATGAGGCCCGGGCTTTGCACACACGACCCATCCCCTATCACTAACTCCTCTGCACTGTTTGATTGCTCTGCAATCAAATAGAGACTTTTAATTTCACCTTTAAACCAAATTTTCATGTATTTTAATTCACCATTTTAATTCCAAAACCCTAATTCCACACAATAAATACTACCCCATGTCTTAGCCCTTCATCATTCTAAAAATTATAGCCAAAACTCTCAAAATTTCTCAAGTACAAGTGGAGTAGAAGAGGAGTTAGCAAGCGATCAAGTTTCGGCGAGGATCGAAGCAAATTCCGGCGATTCCGCGACGCCACGACGGCAACCCATTCTTCTTCTACCTTCTCTTAACCAAAATATCTAGTAAGTCCCTTTCAATCTCTCTTCTTCTTTGAAAATCTCTTTTCAAAACATATGTCGGAAGTGGAGTTAATACCGACATTTTCTTCTAAACCCTAGAAAGTTCATTTTTTCTTACATATTTTTCATCCATATTCTTACACCATATTTGTAATCATAAAACCAATGTTTAGAACCAACTTTTAATCAAAAATATCATGCAAAATAACTTTAACTTAACATTGTTTCCCCAATATTTAAACCTAATAAAAAAGCAAAGCTCTGTTGGATTTAATGGGGCAGCACCTCACGTGCTCCCTACGAGGGCGCCAGTACCAGAGCCAATCTTATAGGATTAAATCCTATGGTGGCACCTCACGCGCTCCTCACGTGGGCGCCAATGTGCAATGCATAAAAGAATTTACTACAGAAGAGTTAAACTCTTAGATGGCACCGCACGTGCTCCTCACGTAGATGCCCCTCTTTTAACATCGCCTAGCGCCGCACGAGAAAAACATGCAGGCGCCAATGTGCAAAGCACATAAGTACCTATCATAAGAATTAAATTCTTAAGTGGCATCCACGTTCGCCACACGTGAGCGCTGGCGCCCAGGTAGAATTAAATTCTACGTTTTCTTAACAAAAAGTTGGGATACTCTCTGATAAACAGAACCGTTGGATAAAAAATCCAACGGAGATGATAAATCATCAAAATATATAATTTGGAGAAAACATCTCCCAAATCTTTCTAAATAAGAAAGATACTCTCGGTTAGATCAATGATCCAACAATAGAATAAAATTCTATTTTTTAGGAATATATTCTCTCAATCTTTCCAAACAAAAAGATTGCTCTCTTTAAAACAAAGAATTCTTGAATTAAAAATCTAATGGTGATTAAAAAATCACCATTTTACAGAATAAATTCTGTATATGGGAAAATATTTCCCCAATCTCGTTAAAGACAAGAGAACATATTCTGTGAAAAGAGAAGTTCTTGGATCAAACATCCAATGGTGGGTAAAATTCCCCAACTCAACTTTGAGTCCAATTAAATAAATTGGAATCTCTCAATGAGAGATTTTCTAGTAACAAACTTGCCTCAACTATATAAAGGACGCGAGATTTCAAGTCTCATATAGAAAAAACCCCATAAGCTTCTGAAAAATACAGAAAGCTTCCAAAAACAATAGAGAATTCAATCCTCAGAGAGAAAGACTTCCCTTTCAAAAGAAACCTAGGTAAAAGAAATTCAGAGATCAAAATATCTCTTTTTACCTATTTTAAGGGTTTAACCATTCTCAAAGAACTTAGTTCTTTCTCTGGATCAAAGATTCACAAGGCAAGTCTCCCACAACTTGAGAATTTAATTCTCATCAGGAGAATCTTGTTCTTGAGAATCAAAAATTCAGAAAAGAATTAGGTCCAAAAGAAAAACAAAAGGAAAAAGAACCTATAAGAGAACTTAGTTCTTAAGAAAAATCTGATCCCGGATCTTCAAAAACAGAGATCTTGGTGATCCTTAATGGTTAAAATGCCATTAATAGAGATTTAATCTCTAGAAAGGGAAGAAAGACTAGCGCCTCACATGCTCCTCATGTGGGCGCCCCTTTTTAATAGCGCCTCATATGAAAAACATGCGGGCGCCCAAAACAGAAGGCCAACGCCTCATGTGAAACACACGTAGGCACGGAATAAAAGTGCTCAGCACTCCATATGCAACCGAAGACAGCTAAGTGCTTAGCACTGATTGGGCAGCGCCCAACGCCGCACGTGCTCCTCACGTGGGCGCCATACAAAAAGTGCTGAGCATTTCATATGTAGCCAAAATGACTGAGTGCTTGGCACTGATTGGGCAGCGCCCAGCGCCGCACGTGCACCTCACATGGACGCCATATAAAAAGTGCTTAGTACTTCACATTTAGTAAAAATGACTAAAAGTGTTCAACATTTATTGGGCAGCGCTCATGACCGAATGCTTCACATGACACCCATGCGAGTGTCAGAGCGTCAAATAAGTGCTTAGAACTTTTGCATAAAAAGAAAAGAGCTGAACAAACAGAGCCCAAATAAGTGCTTAACACTTTTGAATAAAAAAGAAAAAGAGTGGTCAGACTAAGCCCAAATTGGTTAAGTCTTTGAAGTTTCTTGCAACTGAGCCCAAATGCTCTCTTGATGGATCTTAAGTAAAAATGATCCTTAAAAATATTCTTAAACTGATCTTAGTCTCAAACATGATTAATGATCTCTCATTGATGATATCCAAAATGATATTCATCCCATATCTTCTAAGGTAATCGCAGTCTTAAATATGACCAACGATTCATAGGTCCACTACAACCCCTTTTCCTCTCAAATATGGGATTTGGTTCAAAGGTACACCTTTCCACACCTCTGATACACGTCGTTGTAATTTCTCAACGTCTTCAGAGAAGTGGCGGGTCCCTACAACCAACAAATCCTTTCGTCATATATTGATGCACTTCCAAATTGACGTATACACTTCAAAACCACGCCTTAAATATGGCGACATTGGACCAAATGTTCTTAAACTAACATTCGTCCCCAAAATGGGAATGTTGGACCGAAATGTCCCTAAACTAAAATTTCGCCTCAAACATGGTGATAATGGACCAAAATGTCCCTAAACTAAAATTTCACCTCAAACATAGTGATAATGGACCGTGATGTTCTCAAACTAAAATAATTGGGCCCAAATGCTCATATGTTTTAAGTCGATCTTAATCTCGAACCAGATTAACGGTCCTTAAATAAAACAAACCAAAATCTAAGATATACGGATTTGGACTAATCTGCGCCCTATGGGCGACGACATATAGGCTCTGATACCACTGTAAGTCTACGTTATCCACCCCGGTTCTTACGGGGAGGCGGAAAGAGTAAAAATCGGATTTTTATCACAAGGTAATATAGACTAACCATGATGGATCTTTGCTAAACAAAAACTAACAGGCTAGCAAAGTGTTTAGAACTTCGATCCGGAAAAAATCGCAAAATACATCAAATTTCAGCTCTCGGGGTATGTACCGGATATTTTTAAACTGTACTTAAGTGTTGAGCTCTCGGGGAATTATGGGATTTTGATGGATCGATCGAAAAGTTTAATGTAGTTCGGATATCAGGTGAACGGATCGACTACGTGGGAGACTCTAGATATGAGTATTGCTGTTGGTAGTGCAGTCAGCACACCTATGAAAAGACGAGTTCGAAGCAGTCGACACCAGAGGAAAGGGGGAAAGAGGCGCACATTGACATAGTGTTTACGGTTGTGATTTGGTGATTTGAATTTCATATTTTTGTTGATTGGATTTTGGTATTTTGAGGACTTTGTTCTACGATTGGTATTTCTTATGTGTACCTTCATTACATTCTATCTGTGTTTCATATATCAGTTGTATTGATTTTGTTTAGTACATACCCAGTGCACTTGATTTTGTTTTAATACATTTTGAGATTTTGACTTGATTTCGTGCATATGGTTACACATGATTTTGACATATGTTTCGACCTAGTTTTCATGCATTTTCGTACTGTGATTTCGATTTTGATATTCGGTGTATGTTTTCGTGCACCATGTGCACCTGATTGAGATTCTTGCGCACACTTGGCGCACTTGATGCAATTTTGTGCACACCAGATGCACTAAATCGGGGTTTTGTGCAGATTAGATGCACCTGATATTGGAGTCGTGCACGCCCGTTGCACTTGACAGATGTTTTTGGTGCACACCTGTTGCACTCAGTTTTTTTTTTGTATATTCGTGGCATCTGTACTTGGTTTCGATTTTAGTGCGCACCGGACGCACATGATATTTTTATGATATGATTGGGATTGATTTCAGTTTGATCAGTATGTTTTTATAATCATTACTATTGATTTGGTAACCAGGCGGGATGTGTATGTTAAATAAAAGATATATATATATATATAGCTATTTTTTAAAAAATAAACGTCCGCTACTTATGCCGTGGCACGTGCATCACACGGCGATTTTCAAAAGGGGTTCTTGCATGCTTCTTTATCCAGATGTTTGGACGATTTTACTATGATACGCACAATATATAAGTTATAGTTTTGATGTATATTATGTTGGTTTTCGTATTGAGTTTTGGTATTTTATTTTCTCCATAACTCCGATGATTGTGTTATGCTTGACGGAGTTGATTTTAGTTATGTATTGATGATTTCGGAGCCCCGACGATTTGAGTGTTTTGGCTGAATGTTTTAGTATTTGGAGGGACTTTTAATTTAAATTCGGGGACCGAATTTCTTAAAGGGGGGAAGATTGTAACATTTTAAAAATAATTAAATAAATAATTAAATAAATAAAATCGTTTAAGTGAATTTTATAATTTTCGGTAAAGTAAAACGTAGTTTTCATAAAACTAAACCGTAATTATTTTTCACTATAAATTTAAAAATACCTATTTTAATTATGTTATTACTAGTAAATGGTGTTTATTTAGCCACTTATAAATTTTTAGTTTAATTAAATATTTTTCTTAAATTAATTATTTTAAATATTAACATAAACTTTATTTTTACACTAAATTAGTGTAAATTACAAATTTGAATGGGTTAAATTTGCAAAAATGAACCATTGCATCTTAGAATCAAGTGTGTTTCATGCAAAATTTATTTTCAAAATTTTACAATGGTTCTAGACCATTCTAGGTCAAATGAAGTGAAGAAAATAAAGAATTTTTAAATAAATTCATGAAAAGACTTAATTGTGTGATATTTTTGTGAAACCTTCTACACTTTTCTTCATATTTTCTCACTCTCCTCTCTTTTCCTCACCTCATGGCCGGCCTCACCTCCATGGGCAGCCCCAAAATCCCCCCCCATCATTTTTGCATTAAAAATCATCAAAAATCATCAAAAATTCAATAAAAAATCCACAAAATCCTAATAAATTCCTACCTTCTATTCTTTGCTCATCTTTACATGGATTTTGGAGATGGAAAGCATTCATTTTTGAGGCTTATTTTCATGTTTGGATTTCATGTTGTGGAGGTATAAATCTTTTTCTTTTGATTTATTGTTATTAGATGTTCCATTTAAGCATAATTAGATTTAATAAATAATTTCTATCTACAAGTTTTAAAATTCAAGTTAGGGTTTATAAAATTAAGTTATGCTTTTTATTAATTAAGTAGGGTTATAATAACTAGTTTAACATTTTTAGAAGTGGAAAATCTTATATGGATGATATATTGTAAATTGTTTATCCAAAATTGTTTAAATTAATCCATTTTGCAAACTAGATTTCTATATATTGTATATATTATAAAATTCCAATTAATGTTTGTAACACTATATTGTGGTTTTAATGAGGATATTAACTTGTTGGTGGAATGAAAAACTTAAATTGGTTACTAGTTTCTATTGATAATTGAAAAATACTAATAAAAATGCGATTTCGCTAACTAGATTTTGGAAATTCTTAAATAAATGAAATTTAAAATATAATTTATGGTTTCATTATATCATTATCATCATGAATTGTAGTTTAATGCATTAATTCATGCAAAATCCAGTTTAGATGTGATATTGTGAAATTTTCCTTAAAAGTATCGAAATCGGGCAAGTTTGCAAACTAGAATTTTCAAACTAATATAAATTAGGGTGTTAAAAATATAGTGATGGTTTATATAGTCTAGTTATGCTAATTAATGAATATTATGACCATTAGTTTCTTTTAAATATCAAGTTTTGAAGTAAAACGGTAAATTGGTGTTTTCAGGTTTTACGGAATCGGATGATTTGATCGATTTTTAGGGTTTCGATGGATTAAATCATGTTTTATATTATAAGTAATGAGTTTTTAAATTACAAGTTGTTTGCTGATGTTTATCTCGATCAATCGGCGTTTGTACGCCGACATCGAGCGATATTTGGTTCTTTTGCATAAGCGGGACATAGGTTTTAACCTATGCACGTTCCGTGCGTCGTTTTGACTTTTGTCCGTGATTCAGTTTACGATACTATATATATGTTTGCGTATAGGTACCCCTCACGTGGACTGCGGGCGATGAAGAAGAGGATGGCGACATCATTTTCGGCAGACAATGACCAGGTGAGTAGATGTATATCTACGGGGGGAAGTCCGGTGGATGGCGTTTAGCACCCCCGCAAACGTAGAATAGGGATAGTACTTATTATCATTAGGAAGCCAGACGTGACCTTAGAATTTCGGTGAGTAGGACCTTAGTAGTGACCTTAGGTGGGACTAGATTGATTTAGAAAGACCTTACCCGAGGATGAATATCTTGGAGGAGATTCGTAGGTTTCAGGTAGATACACACACGCACACACTGAGACTCGACGTGGTATATACGTGTATGTGTATATATATATATAGGACTAGGTGTAGGTATATATATATATATACACACACACACACACACACAATACGTATATGTGATACAAGGATGTGATATGATACACGGGGATGAAACAATATAACTGGGCTTGATGCCGTGATTCTTGGCCTTACGGTCGTGTTATGATGTTAGCGGATCATTAGGAAATGAGATAATGAATAGGTATACATAAATAATAAAGGGTGGTGATGATATTGAAGTATGTGGGACTCTAAAATAGAACCCGGACCGTAACCTGTGCCTGAAATTCTGATATGATATCATATAGGTGTGACTTGATTACGACATCATATAGGTGTGACTTGATTTCGATATCATATATGTGTGACTTGATTACGATATCATATATGTGTGACTTGATTGCGATATGATCTAAGTGTGACTTAATCACAATATGATACATATGACATGCTATTTCTGAGGATAAATTAACGATGTATATTTATGCTGACAATGATATATGATTGATGAATGCGATTACAGTATAGCACCTTGATCTTGACATGTGTTGATGATGATATTATACGAATGATGAGACACGTAGGTGATACTTGACCCCTACCCCGATATTGGGATGCCGTACGATAGATTTTACCGTACGAGGTATAGATATGATGATTGATCCGCACTCTTGATTCGAGGAAGCCGTACTACGTACGCGACTCTATTGAGGCTGGATCGCCGACTATTAGAGATATGGATTCAGACCTTAGGTGGACTCTTATTTCTTATTGACTAGTTTCTTAGGTTTAGTTCCTTAGGAGGTTAGATGGACACTAGTTTAGGCTCCAGTCATATAGTTTTAGTTATACTTGTATATCACAGATGAGTGGTTATTACACATCCGTCTTTACATTCATACCGTAATCATAATGGTGCATGTTCATTCATATGTTTCTATAATCAGAATAAAACTTTGCCTGTTAGGACACTATCACCATTACCGATGATGCGCATATTCCACGCACACTTATTTGCCGGCTCATACACATTATCATCGGTAATTGCTATGTCACGTACACTTTAGATCATATTATCTTTTATTGATACAATCAGCTAGCAGCTAGATCGATATTACATCGTGATTACTCTCTGGTGTTAGTATAGACATGGCATTTATTACCTAGACATTTCATGCATTCACATTTTCATGTTATCATGCAGTATTATGGGGCATATGCCGACACTTATCATATACTTATTCATAATTTTGGGATTTTGGATTTCTATGAGATTTCTGGATTTTGGAGGAAAACCGCAAGAATATATAAAAACTTCTCTCTCTCCTCCTCTCTTTTTAAAATATAAGATGCGGTTTTCTCGTGATGTATGTGTCGTCCACCATGAGATTTCATGTTTTCTGTTGGATTTCGAGACCCGATTCGAGGAGTGGATGAACCGTCTCGGGTACATGGTGGGCCCGGTATGGTACCCCGGGGCAAGAAGATCGAGTTGTAGACGATGAGCCTGGCAGGGGAGGACTACCTACCGGTGATGTCTGGTACGGCGGATATCCGGAGGATACCGACCGTTGTCGTGAAATTTGATGATATGGGCCGATCCGGACTGATGGAGCCCGAGATATTGAGACTATGAGACATTAAGATTATGAGGTATTGAGATTTGAGATTTACATGTTTTGTATCGATGCTTGACATGGATTTCCATGGATTTCATCGTTGATATTTCAGATTTCTATACACATTTTACCATGATAAAAGTTAAAGATTTCTTATACAGATATATCTAGATTTCAGAATTGGTTATTTCACATTCATGGTGTATGCATACTCATTCACATGACATAGTACTATATGAGGTACTGACACGAGCACAGAGCATTTGCACTTACACGTAACTTATTATTCTGCATTTACTTGATGACTAGTAGTATATTAGTATATTATTATGATCTAGGACAGCGTCGTGCATTCGATTTCTTTTCGGAGATATCTTCTACTCACGAGTTGGCAACTCACCCACGTTGTGCCAAATTTTATTACAGGTTCGATGTACAGGTTTTCCTGGCAGCTTGCTGGCACATCTTTTCATTCAGGGTGATTTGCACGGTAGGTTGGTTCACTTGTATCTGGACCGCCATTGTACTTTTATTATTTCATTTGTATCTAGAAAGCTCCATCAACCAAACCTGTATTACTTGATAGTTTACTGGATCAGTTTTTTGTTACGACCTTAGAGTCGCGCTTGTATTATTATGATATCTGGTGGTTTTGTTTTCTTTTGAGTTTTGAGTCTCGCCCTTTGGCGTTGTATACTATTGTGCATTGATGTGGTTGTTTCCGCCTTTTGGCGTAGAGGTAGCTCCCGTTTGGGGATGTTTTTTTATTGTTTGTATATATATTATTCTTGTTTGTACCCGTTTGGGGCCAGTTTTTACAAGGGAGACTCTGTCGAAATTTTTGAGAAAATTGGATGTGGCTTTTAAACTTGTTTTCTACATGTTTTTCTTTACTTCTTCTTTTTATGGTTTAGATTTCTGGGCTTCGGCTTACTTAGGTTACGTTGCGCCTCTAGACGCTTCGTAATCTAAGTGCCGGTCACGTTCCGTACTTTCGGGTCGTGACAACTTTGAAGTGCCGAGTGGCTTACTCACGTTGTTGAGGGAGGTTGCTTCACTTCGGATACTTGGCCGGTAGTTTGCCGTACCCGTAGGGGTCTAGGATGGGGTGTGGCTATTCATCGCGACCGTGTAATCCGTCTTTCGTTGCAGGCTCGAATGAAACGCGGATTCCTAGCATATCCAATGTGTTCATCTATGATCTGGAATGTCTATCATTGCATCTGAAGAATGTATATATCTATATATGATATCTAGTAGGCGTTACTTATGTTTTGCATCCGCGCTAGTCCAGCCCCCGCTCTGTTGTTAGTTAAGTAACCTAACGGGTGATGACTGGGCCCCGTGGCGAATGCGGATGGTATAAGCGTACGTCATATTTTCGTTGTTTTCTGCAATGGTAGGATTAATTGATGGGACACATTATATTAATGCAAAGAAAACAAACCAAAGTTAAATCGTTGGAACAATTTCAAAACCACTCGGTTGCTTTTCAAAACAGAAAACTTTTAAAAACGCGGAGCTTAAACCACTCCTACTTCTAAACAACTGTAATACCAAGTGCTCGTGTCAGTGCCTCAGATAGCAATATATCATATGGATGAAGTATGAATGCATGAAAACAGAATACATGAAACTGAAGAAACTGTTTTCATAATTTAGTGAGATTTTTGTATATTTAAAATGAGGTATCATAATGAAATCAGCATAAACAGTGTCTAGCATTGACACAAAACATAAATCCCAATGTCTCAAAATCTCAGGCTCCGGCTACCCGGACTGGCCTGTATCATCAAATCTCAGTACCTCAATATCTCGAAATCTCAGTATCTCAATCTCACTATCCAGGGCACCGTCAGTCCAGACCGACCCCTAACATCAATCTCAAGACTACGACGGTATCCTCCGGATATCCGACGCGTCGGGTAAAATCACCGGTCGGTAGTGCTTCCCTTCCAGGCTCAACGCCATCCTCTGCGACCTTCTCGCCCCGGGATACCGCATCGGGCCCACCATGTACCCGAAATGGTTCATCCAACTCCTCGAACCGGGTCTCAAAATCCATCAGCAAACTCATGGTGGACGACTCATACATCATGGGAAAACCGCACTTTTCATTTAAAAAGAGAGAAAAAAGAAGTTTATAAATGTTTTTGCGGTTTTCCCCCAAATCCAGGAAATCTCATGAAAATCCGAATCCAAATCCTCAATAGCATGTAAATAGTGAATATAGGCATAAAAATCTATGAATGCGGCATAACAGTGAATAATAACATGCATGAAGTAGCAAGTAATAACTACAATGTCTAAACTAGCATATAAAGCAAGTACACTAATATCATGTCTAAACTATTAGCTAACAAACCATGTCAATGAAATAGTATTTTTTAAAGTGTATGTGACATGGCAATTACTAATGAAGATGTGTGTGAGCCGGCAAGTAAGTGTACGTGGTACATACGCATCATCGGTAATGGTGCCGGTGTCCTAACAGCATGATATCAATAACGGTATATGAAAAACACAATATAAGTATGCGATGCGGAGCGAACAGCAATAATGTGCGGGAGCTGAAATACTAGACACAACGATAACTAATCTGCATCTAATATCATATGAGTCATACAGCTACACTAAACTATAGGGCTGAGCTAACAGGCTAACTGAAGGTAAGGAAACCGTCTAACATCTGAGTCGATACATACATACATACATACATACATATATATATATATATACATTAGTCGGTGATCCCGCCTCGATAATATCACATCCGATACCATATCTATAATCAGATATTTCCAAGTCAAGAGTGCGGATCAATCATCAATATATAGCTCGTACGTAAATCCGTCGTACGGCATCCCAAATCTGGATACGGGTCAATATCACATTCATCACATTATTCATCTGGTATCCTCTTTATCCAAGATCATAATCCGGGTACTGATCTATATCTAGTACAATACTAATATCATCAATATAATCATGATCTGACTACTGATAGACAGTCTCGTACAAACCGATATCATCAGCACATATCATCATAAGAAGTATACATCGCCCAATGAGACCCATTATAGCTATCTTAACATATCTTATCTTATATCACGATCTCATGTTGACCATTTTATTTAAATCACTATTTACATGGTATCGTCATCCAAAGATCCGCTATAACATCATGACGTATCTCAAATACGAATTCTGCCATATCACCGATCTCGCGGTCTCAAATCACATCTCATCGACTCACCTCAAATCCCAAATACTATCCTCAAATCTAGTATATGAACACATATTACCATACCCATGTGAACACATAAATATATATTCCTATATACGCACATATGAAAGAAGAATGTATGCAAGTATGGGTGTGTGTGTATGTGTGGTGCAACCACTACTCTAGGGTTTCGCTACACTAAACCAATCCAATCACACCTAGGATCCATCTTTATCATCAATAATCTCTAACAATATATAATCAATATATGTGTGTATACGTATTCGTATACATCACCACGAACTACGGGGGTGCTATAGCCATTCACCCGACTTCTCCCCGTAGATATAAATGTACTCACCTTGCTTCTTGTGTGCTGATGCCGATGACACCATCTTTATCTTCAACGCCTCGACGTCACATGGGTACCTATAAGGATATTACAACGCTAAAGCATATGAAAATCACATCGGAAACCAAAACGGCATACGCTATGCCCATAGGTAAAAACCTATAGTCTCGCATGCAAACACGACCAATAACCCCTTGCCGTTGACGTTCAAACACCACCCGACAGAAACGAATCACCAAATACCAAAATACATGCTAAAATAAGTCGTAAAACATGCGCCAACACATGAAAACTACCCCAGATTCTATCCTATGTGGAATCAGTCAAAGTTGCACATACCAAAGGTCAAATTTATAGGGTAAAAGGCTACAGAACAAAAACGAGGGGGTTCCAACCTGCTCTGGCCACAATTTGCGGCCAGAAGGGATAAATTGGCGGCCCGGGGAAGGAGTTAGGGGCTAGGGCTTTGGGTGGTGGTTCCTAGGTGCCTGCATATCTTACTGTCAAACCAATTTTATTTTCAGATGGCTCGGGTGATAGCAGATTTCTAAAAACAGTCACAGAATTACAGTTTTTCCCGATATCGATTCCATAAATCCGTATTCTGGATTTTACTCTCTGCTTTGGTCCAATATAACTTCGCAACAGGGGTTGTATCCTCTAATTACACCTCAATTCATCTTTGATTTCAGATCAAACTCTAAACCCTAACTTGAATTTTCCAAAGTCCATCAAAACACACAATATTGACATGAAACAAGTATAGATGCATAATAAAATGACATACTACTCTAAGGGTGTAGAAATTACCTCCTTTGGCAACTCAAGAATTTTCTTGAGTTGCTCAAAGTCCTCCAAATCCATTCTTTCTAGGTCCAATGCGTAGCTAGTGAGCTTGGGAACATTTTTTGTGAAATGGGAATAGGGTTTTGGGGTTGTATTCATGGTGGATTTAGGCTTGAAGAGGGGGGAGGAGGAAGAGGGAGGAGCTGCAGCAGCAAGGGGAAGGAGAGGAGAGAGAATGAGAAGAGAAAATGATGGGGGGGGGGATGGTTCAAAAAGAAAAAGTTGACTTACCCTTTCTCTCTCTTCATCCTACCATACATTTTCTTTTCTTTCTTTTTCCTTTATTTCATCTCACACAATGGTAACCCTAGGCAACCAACTACCCACAACATGTAAGAAAATGTATACAAGTGTGGAATGAAAATGATATGTGTATGTTTTGCTCCAAAAATGCTAAAAACCGATTAGCGACTTTTAATCGCGATTAGCACTAAAATAGCATATAATTAATCATAAAACTTAAAAATGGCATAATTCCATAAAATACCCTATTTTAGAATTTTCCATAATTTTTCCAAAATTTCCCCATTTATCGGTATTTAATTATACCGACATATTAAAATATTCATTAAAAATTAATATTAAATTATAAAAATTTCCAAAAATTATATTTTATTTTTTTGAAATGTTACATAGGGATAAATACCTATGTGAGACCCTTACGACTCATAAAGTCAAAATTTTAGTCGACAGGATCTTAACCCTGTCTACTAAGCATCTTTGTTCAAATCGACAAAGGCAAATGGTGATTCTCTCTTGGAAACATTCCAGTTGTAGAGATGCTGATGTCTAAACAGGTGTTAAACTCCAAGTCCTCTTATGGCAAATGATGATTCGCTCTTGGCAATGTTCCAGTTGTAGCGATGGTGATGCCAAGATTGGTATCAGATCTCAGGTCCCTAACTCATAAAAAAAAGCAGCGAGTAGCAAAAAAATGCATATGAAATAGCCTAAATGATGGGTCAACTCGCAATAAAAATCAGCGAGCAAAAAATATACATATAAAAATAGCCGAAATGATTGGGCCATCGCAACTTTCGCGATATGAAAAGCTAAAAAGATAGAGCATTGCGACAATAAAAAATAAAATAAAATAAGATTTCCTCTGCACTGCAAGTATGTTCATATTGACTCTTGTATACGATCCATGGGCACAAGCAAATAAAAAAGGAATCATACTTTCCTACCAGGCTCCGTCAAAGGGAGAACCAAATCTTGATGGCAACATCTACAGCCTAAAGATCAGCTCAACGCTCTTCTCATTCAAACAGGATGCAGATGCGACGTTTATAAAGTCTCCAAGGAGCCAAATCAAAAAGGAGTGATGGAAAAATCCTAACTCCAGCCCGACGTGCTTCTCATGCCAGCAGAATGCAGATGCAACGTCAACAAAAGACTCAAGGGTCAAAACAAAAATGGAGTCACGGCAAAATCCTAGCTCCATGTCTTGATGGTTCATATACAAACCAGAGACTATCTCGACGTTCCACCTCATTTCAGCAGGATGCGGACGCGACTATCAAATGAATTTGGAGCAATGGCATATTCCTAGCTCCGGACTTCAATTGCAGTACATACAGCATTGAAGTCTTACAGATGTCTACCCTACTTCAGCAAAGGAATGGCGCGACATCGTCGAAACAAAAAATGAAGCAACGGCGTATTCCCATCTTCGGGTATCGACGGCATATAAAGCCTAAAAGACTATCGGAGATCATCCCACGCCATAGCGGAGTGGTTATAACTCATCGGGGCTCCAAACTGAGCCTAACCTCAAGTAAAAAACGTCATGGCAAATTCCTAACATTTGCTTTTCCGACGGTAATATGACCTAAGGTGATTACTTGAAGACATCTTGTCCAGCCCCCGAAGGGATCAGAGACACGACAGTCGCGGGGCTACTCGAACAACGGCTTAAAAACTGCATATCGAGGAATACGTCAACCAACGCGACGGTACCACGGACCAAAACCCTAGTATCACAAACTTAACGGACCTCTGTCGTAAAGAATGGGGGTTATCTGCATATAACGTTAGGACAAGTTTGCATGTAAACCTAAGGGAGGTAAACTACAAACTTCGAAATGAGTACATAAACTAGAAACTCCGAAACGAATGAATAAACCACGGACTCCGAAATGATTACATAAATTAGAAACTCCAGAACGAGTGAATAAACAACAGACTCCAAAATGAGTACATAAACTAGAAACTCCGAAACGAGTGAATAAACTACAGACTCCGAAATGAGTACATAAACTAGAAACTCCGGAACGAGTGAATAAACAATAGACTCGGAAATGAGTAAATAAACTAGAAACTCCAAAACGAGTAAATAAACTAATTGGTGTTAAATTAAGACATCAAGAAACAGAAAGGCACAACTCATAGGCCTCGGGGCTCGGAATTACGTTTCTTAAGGATCAAGACCTAAGTTAATCATGGATGACGAAGCTTGTGTCCATCCGCTTTCAAAATTCTAAATGACATGGCAGCCCGAAACCAGCCATATATTATACTTCACTCACGGGTATACCACCATGAGCAAGGTGGCAGGGCGAAGAATTTGTTCACATTAGTCTAGTACACACCTATGTCTAGATGCATGCATCAGAAACTTCTAAGGTTAAAATACAAAGTATACGTGCAGAGGCAAGATGCCCACATGGATATGTACTGGGGATGGAACGTTTACCGGTCAACAATTTTTTTATTTATTTATTCCACAGAAAAAAGATCACCAAATATGGGATAAGAGATACAGGGATTAGTAAAACAATAAACAAAATTCTCTAACTTCTTCTCTGCCCTCTCTACCATGTCGAAGCGGAGATCTTCACGAGGGGTCACTCCCCATCGGTCAGCGCCATGCCCATCAGCGAAAGCGGACATGACGAGCCGCCGAACCCGCATCTAACTTAGCAACTGAACAGAACGGTCCTTCAGAGGCTGAGAAATCAAATACTCCTCATAAAAGCACTCGATCTTGTCCTCTGTTGCGTCGAGCATCGCCGGAGTCATCTCCGTTGGATGAGGGGGGATATCAGCAAACACGGACATGAAGATCATCCGGAGCTAAATGGAGCTGATAGGAAGAGGAGAGCCTCTACAAGCCAAAAGCTCGTACATCACCGTGTCACACTGGTCATCCGTGAGAACGGGATCCACTAACCGCGTAGCGAAACGGGGAACAGTTCCCTCGATAGATACTTCCCATGGTTGTCGATGAGCATGAGGACGATTGCAAGTCATAACTCTTGGTCTGTAAAAAAATGGCTTTCTTCTTGTGAAGAAGAAGAAGATCATCACTTCAGAATTTAAAGAGAAGCATTTAAATTTAGGCACAGAAAATGTTGTGCATGGTGGAACTCTTTCCAAGGCCTGGCAAAAAGGGCATGGGAAAAAAAAGAGTTGACTCATGGGAACCAGAGCAAGAAGGTGAAACGATTCCCTCAGCGGCACCCTACGTTTTTGACACGTGAGCATCGGCGCCGATTCTTTCTGGGATTAGAGCAGCGCCTTACGTGCATGACATGGGAGCGCCGACGCTAGTTCTTTTCGGGATTAAGTCCTGCAATAGCGCCGCACGTGCGTGACACATGAGCGTCGGTGTTTTTTTAATGTAATAATACCTCATATGGGCATTGGCATAAAGAAAATGAGAGTTTTGTCATTCACACTTCAAAGAAATTTATACATTGGTGATAAGGGTGATAAAAAAGAGATATCATTAAAATGTTTACAATGACAAGACGCTGAATTCCGGACACGGATTCATGAACTTAGAAGCAAGTTTAAGTAAAGTGCTTCTGGCTTCATTGATCATTTTCTTATGCATTTTCTCACGAATGCAAACATCGGGATCCCCGCCGATGTCATCCATCCTCCGGTACGTGGATTTTATCACCTTCTGTTGAAAGACGCGATACAAAACAACGACAAGATCATCTCTCCGCTTCATTGAAATTAGGCCCATCAGATATACTTGTTCACCGCTGGAAGACGGACCGGAACGTTGGGATGTTTGGCCTGAATCCTGAGGGCAGATGTTATTTGGATTTATCCGTCCACCTCTCCAATGATTCTAAGTTGATTTATGGCACCGTATATCAGAGGTTTGGACGGACGCGACCATTGTAGCAGACTTTATCAGATTCCCCCTCGTTTGCGAGTGGTTTTTTATTGTGGGGACGCTCTTCCCTGCAGACGCAAGCCCCTACAGTTAATTACGTTACCGCATCGTGATAACCACTTTCTCCTGCTCCGGAGGTTCACTTCGTGTCGTGTGTATGTTTATTTTATTTTGGTTGCCCGTGAATTATATACGGAGACTAGTTTATGTCGTCGCCCATAGGTCGTGGATTAGTCCAAATCTGTATATTTTTAGATTTGGGTTTGGGTTAATTTAAGAATCGTTAATCTGGTTTGAGATTAAGATCAACTTAAACATATGGGCATTTGGGCTCGATTATTTTAGTTTAAGGACATCGTGGTCCATTATCACCATGTTTGAGACGAAATGTTAGTTTAAGAACGTTTCGGTCCTTTGTCGCCGTATTTGGGGGCGAATATCAGTTTAAGGACATTTCGGTCCATTATCGCCTTATTTGGGGCGAATATTAGTTTAAGGACATTTTGGTCCATTATTCAACTCGCGTGCACATGTCTTTATTACGTGGCGGAGTGAACGATAGTGATATGGAATGTTCCCAATTTGGGGCACGCTCCGATTTGAGACATGCACGTCAATTTGGAAGTGCATGAAGAAATTATTGGTTGTCGAGACCCGCTACCTCTCTGAAGACGTTGAAGAATTAAAACGACATATATCAGAGATGTGAAGAGATGTACCCTTAAACCAAATCCCGTATTTGAGGGAAAAGGGTTATGGTGGACTCAAGAATTTTTGGTCATATTTGAGACCTTAGAAATCAAGAGCATATAGGCTCGATTGATATCTTTATTAAGAATACGTGAGTCCAATTTGAGACTAAGATCCACTTAATAACATTTTAGGATCTTCTTTATTTAAGACCCAGCAACAGAGTATTTGGATTCAGTTGCAAGATTTTAATAACTTAGCCAATTTTGGCTTTGGTCTGCTTAGTCTCCCTTTTTTTGAAAAAGTGTTAAGCACTTATTTGAGCTCTATTTATTCAGTCCCTCTTTTTTATGCAAAAAGTGCTGAGCACTTATATGAGTTTTGACGCCCACGTATAATCATGTGGAACTTTCAGTCATGGGCATTGCCCAATAAGTGTTGAACACTTTACTCATTTTGTCTTTATATGGAGTGCTAGGCGCTCTTTATGGCGTCCACGTGGGGAGAGCGTGAGGCGCTGCCCAATGAGTGTTGAACACTCAGCCGTTTGTCTCTCTCTTTTTTGAAGTGCTGAGCACTTTATGGTGTCTACGTAGGGAGCGTGTGTGGCGCTGAGCGCTGCCTAATGAGTGTTGAACACTCGGCTGTTTGGCTCTCCCTTTTTTTATGGAGTGCTGAGCACTTTTTGGCGCAATCATGATTTTCATATGCGGCGCTGAGCGCTGGGTGCTGCCCAATGTGTGCTAAGCACTCTTCTCTTTTGTGGCGCCCACGTGAGGAGCACGTGAGGTGCTAGGCGCCCATGTGGGAAGCACGTGAGGCGCTGAATTCTTTTCTCCTCTGTTGATGGCATTTTTGCTCATTAATGATCACCAGGATTTTTGTTTTGAAGATCTAGGATCAAGATTCATTTTTAAGAATTAAGTTCTTTTATAAGAACTAGGTTTCTCTTGTATGCTTTTGTTTTCTGAGGAACTCAATTTCTGGTTCTTTTCTAAATTTTTGATTCTCAAAAACAAGTTCTTCCCGATGAGAATTAAATTCTCAACTTGTGGGAGACTTGCCTCATGGATCTCAGATCCAGAGAAAAAACTAAGTTCTTTTAAAAGGGTTAAACCTTTTAATACATAAATTAGATGTTTTGATCTTTATTTTTTTTATTTACCTAGAGTTCTGAGAAGGGAAATCTTCTTCCTTGAGAATTTAATTCTCTGTTCCTTTTGAAGCTTCTGTCTCCTTTTTTAGAAGCTTATGGGGGGTTCTTCTATATCAGACTTGAAGTTCTGGGTCCATTATATAGTAGAGGCAATTTGTTGATTAGCTTTTTGGAAATCTCTCATTGAGAGATTCCAATTGATTTGGGGAATTTTACCTACCATTGGATCTTTGATCTAAGGGTTTTTGTTTTACAAAACATATTTTCTGGTTTTTTTAACAAGATCGGGAAAATATTTTCACGTATGCAGAGTTTTATTTTGTGAAATGGTGATTTTTAATCACCATTGGATTTTTAATCTAAGGGTTCTCTGTTTTACAGAGGGCAATCTTTCTTGTTTAGAAAGATTGAAGGAATATACCCCAAAATAGAATTTTATTCCATGATCCAACCGAATATATCTTTCTTATTTTTTTGAAAGTTTTGGGGATTGTTTTCTCCCGACAGAATTTAATTCTGCATTTTTGAAGATTTATCATCTCCATTGGATCATTGATCCAAAAGCTCTGTTTAACAGAGTGTAGAACTAATTCTATCTAGGTGGCGACGCTCACGTGTTATGCACATGAGGCGCCACCTGAGTGTTTTAACTCTCATTTAATAGATTCTTTTGTGCTTTGGATACTGGCGCCCGCGTGAGGAGCACGTGAGGCGCCACCATAGGATTTAATCCTATAAGATTGGCTCTGGCGCTGGCGCCCTTGTGGAGGGCACGCAAGACGCTGCCTCATTAATTTTGAACAGAACTTTGCTCTTTTATTGGGGAAACAAATGCCCCCCGCCGTTGCGCTCACGTGTCTTACACGTGAGTGCAGCGGTGACGCATTTTCCACCGTTTGATCTTCTGGGGAGTTGAACCGTCTTCTTATATTTTATAAATAGGGCCTTTGGCCCTTGAGATGACTGCTGTTTCCCTCATCTTCTTGAGTCTTCTTCCTTCCTTGAGAATTTAATTATGTTTTCAGAGCTCAGATCTCTGTCCAAATAAACTCCTCTTAGAGTTAAAACTCTGTCAAAATTGGTAAGAATCATGACCATGATTTAACTCTTGAAAGAATCTCATCATGTTCTAGTGTTTTGTAACCCATTAACATATCTTTGCTCTTCTCTTGTAATGATCTCTTAGAGATCTAAAACTTTTATTTGAGTAGACCATAGGTCTTAAAGATCTTTAGGGTTTTACCCTGTTACTAACTTTGATTTTTGAAAGTTATTTGGAATTTAATTCCATTTCCTGAGCGGATTTCTGGGATTTTATCCCATTGTTCTACAGAGCTTGGCTCTGAGAAAAATTTCTTTTAAAGAAATTCTTTTGGAAATTTTATTCCCTTTCTTATTTTCCTTTTAGGATTCTTTTTTGGCAGATTTGAAATCTGTTTGTAGAACACATTTCTCGAGAGAGTTTAACTCCATAATTTAATGACATTTTCTCACTAAATGAGAATCCTTATGGATTCTCAGAATGAGTGCCTTCCTCATCATTGGCGGGGGTATTACCTTGATTTTGTGGGGCCCTTTGTCCCTTTCCCTTTGAACTGTGGTGACTTTTACCACGCAGTACAATTCTAGGTGTAATAAAAATGTTAAAGTATTGAACATCATGTTGATAATTAACCCCTCCTCTTTTTTTTGTACAGGTACAATGGCTTCCAATTCCTTCTTCCCCTTCGTTCGCTTGGAGAGTGCTTTCGCCGACGCATCTGCAGGTCGGGAAGTCTTCACACTTATTCAGGACTATGACCTAGAGCAAAAGTCTTTTCATCTATGGGGGTCATGGTACAGTCAAATTATACGGGGTCGGCGCAGTTTTACTTGCGCAGCGCCTTCGGAACCGATCATGACGATCCATTATGCTGACCCCCGCTGGTAACTTACACAGTAGAAGAGGTCAACTAGACTTCGGAAGGTCATCTTCAGCCTTCCATGGCATCAATACCAGTGCAATCGCCGATGGCCCTGAACATTTTAGGGCGACGCATATGCCAAGGAGAGTCGCATCCTTGGGGGCAAGTTTATATGATAAGAATGACCCCCCGTCATTCGGCTGGCTATCTGCAGTGGGCTCGATATATCCTGTCGGCCAAGAAATCGTTGCTACTGAAGACCGGGCTGTATCCCGCAATCTATGCATCCCTCGTTCACTACCACACTCCTTATGTGTTGTGGGTCAAATCTTTTTTGGAACAATGGAACACCCTGACCCACATATTTCTCTTATCGGATCGGGAGGTTTCAATCTCATTGGAGGAGTTTGCGGAGGTAACTGGATTGCCCGTCAGAAGGGAACATTATGAGGAGATAGTTCCTCCTGATGAGTATATCTTTGCCACCAAATCAGTGGTAATGGGTCTTTCTCTGGAGAATGCCGTTCAATACCAGTTTCCAAGCTTGATCAAGGTGTTGAACATGCACGAGATCTTATTCCTGGAGTCTGGTGGACACGGAGTTTGCTTCACAGATTTCATCACCCGCTTTCTTCGTCCGGAGGCTCTTTCTAAACAAGCTGCGAAGTTCGCCAAACTCAACGACCCGTTCGGATTTGATTCAGACAACTTACCGACCGCGGAGTCAGATCTAAAGAACTTCTTTATTCCGGATACTCCAGTCGTCCCCTTCGCAGAGATTGCCGCTCTGGACATTGACAAGGAGACGTTCTTCATTGGGTTTATCGGCTTGTGGCTGAGTTGGTTTGCGCTTCCGATGCACCCTCGCTATATGAGACCATCTGTCTTTTATCCAGCTCATCGTATCGCCGCGGGGATGCGCATGGCCATTGGGGTCGCGGGACTGGCTCATTTATATCATGGCCTGAGCTTAGTAGCTGACACTACTCAGCTGGGAGTAAAGCCTGTAAATCTCCCATTGCACTACTTCACCTCATGGATCGAGATGCACGTGCTGGGTGCTTTTGGTGTTCATAAAACGACCCTGATTTTACGAAGGCTACAATTTTCCCTGGGTCATGCACCTAGTCGACGCTTCTGCTCCAGACCCAACTCAGCGGGAGGCTCAGCGATTGCTACTTCGCCTATGCATGGTTAGAGACAGCATGGCCTTTATAGATAAAGTCCTGACCATCGGCAACTTCCAAAGTGATCCAACTGTTGCATGATGTTTTCAAGGACGGGGTGTTCCCTTATAAAAATTCAGAAGAGGAAGGGAAGGGGAAAATTCCCCAAATGAAAGCATCACGGGTGAGCACGTGATCCTCAATCCCTTACAAAGAGACTCAGAGAGGGAAAAGGAAAAAGTTCCCGCTAGTGGAGCATCACGTGCAAGCACGTGATGCATATGTATGCAAAGTAGCTCCGTTAGTAGGTGGCAACTAAAGCCTCACGTGCAAGCACGTGATCGTCTTTTACACAAAACTCGTGAGACTTAGTTATAAAATAAACAAAGAAACAAAGAAGCTCACGTGTTACCACGTGATGCCTTCTCTCTGTTTGGACTTCTGCATACAAACAAACCAGATTAATTCTGGGAGGGGTCACGTGATACACGTGATGGGCTCCTAAGCCTTCTGAACCGATAGAATTAAATTCTACTTAAAAGGAAGCAAAAGCGTTATCTGGAAAATATTTCCTTGTATCTTTCTAAATAAGAAAGATTATGCTTTGTACAACAGAGCGCCGTTGGATTAAAAATCTAATGGTGATTAAAGATCACCAATCTACAGAAAAATTCTGTACAGGGAAATATCTTCTCAATCTTGTTAAGAACAACAAACAAGATATCTTCTGTAAAACAGAAGTCCTTGGATTAAAAATCCAACGGTGAATAAAATTCACTGATTGATCTAAAAGATCTTTTTGGCTGATATAAAATCAATCAAAATCTCTCAATGAGAGATTTTCTAAACAAACTGATTCTGTTCTTTCTCCTATAAATAGGAGCCAAGAAGAAAAAAAGAGAGGAGGATACAGAAGGAGAGAGAAAACCCCCCTTGAAAGCAAAAAAAAGGAGAAAAGACAATTTAATTCTCCAGAGAGAAGAAGATCTCTTCAAAGAAGAAAGAAACTCTAGGTAAGAGAAGGAAGGAGATCACCCTATAAGCTCCCACAAAACAAAAGAGAATTTAATTCTCAAATAAAGAGTTTAACTCTTCTAAAAAGAACTTAGTTCTTTCTCTGATTAAAGATCTGCAGAAGCAGATCTCCCCATAAGTTGAGAATTTAATTCTCATCGGGGAGATCTGTCTTGCAGATTCAAAATTTAGGGGGAAAATTGAGTTTAAAAAATTTAATTCTTTCAACGTAACATATAGGAATTTAATTCCTCCAAATAAAACTGGGGTTTAACCCTATAAAAGAATTCAATTCTTAAACAAAGAATTTAACTCTCCATGCACGTAAAAGAGATTAGCACCCAATATAATAGATGTCAGGTCACGTGCACCCATGTGGGCCCCCCTCAATAATCAAAAGAGAACAATTCATATCAGGTTACGTGCTCCCACGTGCTCCCTGAACTAGCCTCTTCAAAAGGATAAAAAAGGAGTAAAACTAAAACAGTTCTCAATTTGAGGCGCCTCACGTGACAACACGTGACCCCTTTATAGTGCTTAGCATTTTCATGAGATGAACAAGGCAGTCTCTATATTTAGGACGCCTCACGTGATATCACGTGACCCCTTTATAATGCTAAGCACTTTTAGAAGAGAAGGGAGAATAAATCAAATGCAAGTGCGCCTGTTCAGACCATAATATTGCATTTTTCATTCCCCTATTCTTATTCTTTTTATAAATAAACAGGTACTCTTGACGCACTTTTGATACATATTACAGGATACAGGGCTTGGATGCAAATACAGTGAAAAAGACGAAAGCTGATGCAGAAAAGGGACTTTTGACCAACAAGTAGACGGATCCTAGTCAAGCCTAGTCGAAGAACAGTGCAAGGTCCAAAAAGTCAAGTAAACGGTTAAAAGATCGCTACAAGTATTCACTGAAATATCTGGAGGAGAATAAGAAGCCCAAAAGAGAAAATACATATGGAAATAGGAAGACCAAGAAGTTAATAAGGAGTCCCAGAAGTTTGGTGATCTAAGGCCACCAAAGGGCCGCGGAACCGCGGCCCAAGCGCCCTATTGCCGCGGTTCCGCGGCCGTTTGTTGCACGTGTCGCCACCGACTTCTTGTGTCGGTGCGACGGTTCGGGTGTTGGGATTTTTAGAGGTCAAATCTGTAATTGCGCATGTGCGAGAGTCTGTAACCCTACGTTTTTTGTTTTCTTATAAATTGTAGTCAAAAAATTGTAAAACCCTATGCCTCTTTTCAATCAATAAATTTCAGAATTTCTGGGAGTTATATTCAGATCTGTTCTATATCGTTTGGAGGGAGCCGTCAACATAGTAAGTATTTTAAGTCTTCAATTCTTTTAATTAGTATGCCTTATCATCCCCTAATGAGCGAGTAGTCTCCTCGCTTGTTAGGGTTAGCCTTAGGGAAAGGGTTGAGAGATGAGATCTCTCACCCCTTTCAATGCCACATTCACTTAATGAATTAGAACTCCATGCAAACGCGCACAACCGCTCCCTACGGCACCCTACCCCTCGAGGTAACGGTGAACCGTAGTATAAAAGGCCGGTTGCACGCGTTTTCCATGGGGGTTAGGTTAATTATCAACAAAGTAAGGATACAAATCTAGAGGAAGAAACATCTTCCCAAAAGATTTGGATCCACTTTATTGATAATTACCGTAACATATAATAGATCTAAAAAAGAAGGCATTGAAAACGGTGAAGAAAAACGTTAATCTCCAAAACTTCCCCTAAGCCTAACCCTAGCAAGAATTTAAATTAGATTAATTAGATCCAGTTTTCTTAGATTTTTATAAACCAACCAAAACGACACTTTGAATCAACTCGTTAAAACACATAAAAGGAATTTACCCATCTCTGTGGATCGACCCGTACTCACCGGCTAGCTGCGAAGCGACGCCGTTTCTGATTGCGGTAAACACAAATTTTTGGATACTAATCAAATGGCGCCGTTGCCGGGGATGGCGTAATATTTCTTTTTGTGAATTTTCGGGTTGATATAAATTTTAAAAATTATAAAAATCTGAAATATAAAAAAAATACAAAAATTATCAATTTTGATCTGTTTGAAGGGTTTATTGTTTGAATCTTGCAGGAACAGCGAAGGATAGCGGATCTGAAATTTTATAGAAGGCTGAACAGAAAAGTATATATCAGAACAGAGGAGAATTGGAGAACAGGAGCTGCACAATTTTTTTCAGAATCTGATCCCCTCTTTCCACCGCGCTTCCGCGGCAAAGGTGGGCCCCAGACCGCGGATCCGCCGCACTCCCGCCACATCAGCACATAAAAATTAGTTGGTTCGATCCCTCATTCTCCCTTCTGTAACCTACAATATATCCACTGTAAAAATTTTCTGCAGGGTTCTTTGCGCTAAAATTTTTTTTCCTCCCCCTTCTAAATAACAGATTTTCTGCAGGTTTCTTTGCGCCGCGCTAAAAATTGATTGCAAGTGAATTTTACTGTTTTGCATAATTTAACCGGACTCTAAGGGGCTAATTGACCAAACTCAGATTGGGTGGGGATTTCATCACCGTTCCCAGGACCCCAGAAAACACCTAAAGCATTTTGCATCGACCACAATTAAATAAAAAAAAAACTAGACTCAGACCTAAGGACATCGAGCTTAATAGGAAAAGGACTAGTATAGGCATCGGCCGTTTATCCTAACCGATATTGCGGTGTCTAGGCTAGTGGTTATTAATTAGGCCCACTGTAGTGGTGGTTCCTTCCCACTTACCTGGCCGTATTTGTCCGTGAAGAGGCGGTTTGAGGTCCTATTTCTAGCCCTAGTTAGGAGCTGTCTAGCAGACCTAGGCGACCCTAGATCTAGGCCTGATTGTGCATGTGTGGTTGATACATTTGTGTCACGAGTCCCATTTCAAAAACCTCTTTGCAAACTCACACAAAAATAAAAAAATATAATTCTTTTCAAAAACTTGCAACTTGCCGCTAAAAAACTTGCAACTCACTTCAACTCACTTCTTCTCATTGACGTTATCTTACCCCCACATTCTGTTTTTTTTTTCTTTTTTCTGACTACACTACTCCTTTGGTGTATGTCACTTTGGACTAGGGATACTAACGCCCGATTAGTCCGTGTTTCGTTGGTACCGACCGACGAACCCTTCGTCAAAATTCCCTCCATTTCCTTACCTCCACCTTTAAATTCTTCTTTCGAAGGTATGTCGGGATTCAACCCCAACGATACCTTACCGACGGGAATGATTCCACCTCCGCCAGGTGCGAATAATCCGAATCTTCCGCCTGTTGTAGCGCCCGCACGAGTTGCGCTCCAGGATCTCTTCTACCCCGTCCGCACTTCTTTACCCACATGTCTTTCACCCCCACTGGCAAATGGGGATAATTTTGAAATAAAACCACATTTCATCAATATGCTGCCAAAATTTCATGGTTTGGAATCTGAAGATGCATATATTTTTATTAATAAATTCCAAAACGTTTGCGCCATGATGAAGACAACCCAATTAAGTGATGACGCAATAAGGCTAAGGGTCATTCCTTTTACCTTATGTGACCTAGCCGAGAAGTGGCTATACAACACCGCATCACATTCCATTAGAAATTGGGATGAGTTTGTGAGAGCTTTTCTGAAAAAGTTCTATCCTCATCACAAAACTGCTAGAATCCGAAACGAGATAATACAATTTTCACAGCTTCCTTCCGAACCATTTTGGAAGTGCTTCGAGAGATTTAAAGACCTACTCGTTCAATGCCCTCATCATGGGATCGAAAGTTGGCAACTTTGCCAAACATTATACGAGGGATTGAACGCAGCAACGAAGCAGTTGCTAGAAACAATATGTCAAGGTCATTTTCTCTCCAAGTCTAGTGACGAAGCATGGCAGTTTCTTGAGGATCTTAGTGAGCAAACAATTCAGTGGGAGAGTACCAAGACCACAACATCTTCTTCTGTTGGTCAATCTAGGGCAGGCATACATCAAATAGATATGTCGATTGCTATGAAGGCCGAGATGGCCTCACTTATGAAAAAGCTAGAAGCCATTGAGACCAAAATCTCATCGTCTTCTCCTGCCCCTACTCTACCCACACGAACTGTTTGTGCTTGTTGTGCGAATCCATCGCATCTAACCGAAGAGTGTCCTTATAATGCACCTATTCAAGGACAGGATCAAGTCAATGCTGCATTTCAGCAACGACAAAGAAACGATCCGTACTCTTTGACATACAATCCGGGGTGGAGGAGTCACCCGAATTTCGCTTGGAACCAAAATCAACAAGTCCAAGGGAACAATAATTTTCAAAGACCTCCTCCACAACAACAACAAGCACCCTTACAAACTCAAAACCAGCAACCTTTCCAACAACAACCTTATACAAATCAAATGAACAATTTAGTTCAACCAAATGATGATAAGGTTAGCTCGCTCGAGAAAAGTCTAGATGCATTTCTCAAGCAATCTATAGAATCCGCAGCAAGATTTGAAAGTTATGTTCAATCTTTAATGCATAACAATGCCTCACACGATCAAAGTATCAAATCTATTGAGGCACAAATTGCACAGTTAACTGCTGCGTTGAGCGAGAGAGAAAAGGGAAAGCTTCCATCTCAACCATTGCCAAATCCCGGTCACCCACAAAACGCATATCACAATCACAATGTTAATGCGGTGACCACGTTGAGATCCGGAAGAGTGTTGCAAAATAATGTGGGAACTAGTGATGACATCCCCGCCGGTGGTTCTTCTTCTTCTTTTTCTCCATCGTCACCTTCCCCTTCTTCATTTTCTTCACTTTCTTCTTCACCTTTTTCTTTAGAGCCTATTCTCCACCCTTCACACGGCTCTACTTCTTCTAGCTCGAACGGACCCAATTCTCACAACATGAACACATCTACACCAGGATCCGTTCCTAATCCACATTCTACTCCACAAACATGTGACTCAACTAATTTTCCAAATGCACAATTTCCAAACAGGTTGAGTCCCAATAAACCAACTGCACAAGTGGAGAAGATTGTGGAATTATTTAAGCAGGTTAGCATAAATATACCTCTCTTGGATGCAATCCAACAAGTCCCTTCATACGCAAAAATCTTAAAGGGCTTATGCACCTCAAAGAAAAAAGCATCTCAAGTACCCAAGAAAGTGCTAGTGGCTAGTGCAGTGAGCAATGCTATTAACCACCATCAAACCTTACCCCAAAAACGAAAGGACCCCGGCTGTCCTACTATTTCAATCACAATTGGGGATAAGAAAATTAATCGAGCACTTTTAGATCTTGGGTCTAGTGTTAACCTGATTCCCTACTCCGTGTACGAACAATTAGGGGTTGGAGAGTTGAAACCCACTCGTTGCACTCTCCAAATGGCTGATCGATCAATCACCCATCCAAGGGGTCAACTAGAGGATGTGTTGATCAAAGTTGGGGAGTTCTTCATATTCCCTGTTGATTTTATTGTTATGGATACACAACCTGTTGCTAACCCAAGAAACCAAATTCCGGTGATCCTAGGTCGACCATTTTTGGCCACTTCCAATGCTGTAATAAACTGTCGCAATGGCTCCATGACTCTATCCTTTGGGAAAATGTCTAGTGAGTTCAATATTTATAAGATGGGAAGTCTGCCCCCCGTGCCTAAAACTAGTACACGAGAAGTTTGCTCTATTCACGAAATCATGCAGGAGGACTGCGAGCTTGAAAGATTCTTGTTTAATGAAAATAGTTTTGACGCCACTAGTGCGTCCCTCCTTGAGCCTACCACCGTTGACACAACCGATGTTGATTATGAATGTTTCACTTTTTTGGATGATGACGACTCACAGCCCGAATATGAGTCGTTTGAATTTTTGGATGAGTCAGTCGAGCCATCCGAATCGGTTGTTTGCAGTGATTTCGAACCTGTGTTGGAGTCCTTTGAGTTCGAGGTAGATTCCGCAATGATTCTTTCACCTCCGAAACTCGAACTCACGCCCTTGCTGTCTCACCTTAAATATGCTTACATAGGTGAGAATGAGACCTTTCCCATTATCATATCGGCTTCTCTAGCCCTCTAGCAAGAGAACGCCCTCTTAATGGTCTTACAAGATAGGCGGCAAGTTTTCGGTTGGACTACGGCGGACATCGAGAAGATAAGTTCCCTCATAATTGAATATCATATACAACTGATGGATGATGCCGAGTCAATAGAGGACCCACAGGAATATTTTGGGGGTATTGTGGTGAGTCAACCTCCTCCTTTAGAAGTTGAAATACCCCCATTTCTTTTAATAAGCTATGAGAATGCCAACATTCCACTGATTGCTGATCATTTACATTCTCGTTTTGATACATCACCATCGCCTGTATATTTACCTCCACACCTCCCTTTCCACTACTTCTATCTTTCCCAATTCTTTGCGGATCGCTACAACTTATTCTTCCACCAACCAATACTCTTTACTGATAAAATTTTCAACTGGTTGGTATTGACGTTTGGTCTAGGAAAAGTTTGGCAGTAATGTTTAACATAGTTTAAATGAAGTTTGGGGGAGGGCCTTTTTGTATATATTTTTATTTTTAACAATAAAAATTTCGTAAATAAATAAGCAGGAAAGTGCCGGTATTTTGACCTTCTTTGTTTAGTATGACAGTGAGGACACTGTCAAGTACAAGTTTGGGGGTATGCTCGGTATGTTTTCTTCCTTCGCATTCATTTGTACATATTTTTGCATTTGCATACTTATTTGAAAACCCATAAAAATTGAAAAATTTCAAAAATTATAAAAATCAATGTATTCAATTTGGTCTAATTGATTTAAGTTTGACAAATGGGTTAATTGGTTAGGAACAACTAGATCTTAGACTTAATGAATTAAAAACCCTAAAAATAATCTTCCTTAAACTTTAACGGTAGAAAGTATATGCCTTGTAGTTTATTTAGAAATAGGCAAATTTTGGGTTCACTTCTTGGGTTAAGTCAAAATGAAGGAAAAGTATTGATGTTCTTATTAGAGTATAAGTTTGAAAAATAGTTCCTACCTTAAGTCTAGATTCTGAAAATGTATACCCTACAATTTGCACTATCACGCATCTTGAAACTTGGAATAGTAGAAGAGACCTTGAAATGCTCTTGTCTAAAGTCCTTAGTACGAAGAAAATTAAAAGAAAAAAATGTGAATAAAGAAAAAAAAAATGGACACTGGTTTTTGTGATTACTTAAGGCTGCAAAAATAGAAAAATATTTAGCGATGGTGCTTCATCACCTAGTGCCTTAGACCAACTGGTTTGGGAGTCACTGCTAAAGCCTGGGGTGTTGCAAAACTAGGAAGTACGCTTTAAAGTGCTAACGCATCTTGTAATCGGTTGTTGGTACCTCAAGAAGTATTAACGGTCGCATGAAGGATGTGTAAGCAAATTTCATTTAAAAATTCACTAATTAATAAGTGCTTTGGACAATGGACGAGAGTATGATTGCTTGATTTGAATTTCCAAGTGTAGGGGTGATCTATACACACATGTAGGGATATGTGATTGGAATTTAGATAAGAGAGAGGAATGAAAAATAGAACTTATATCTTTAATAGAGTTGATAGAAATTCCTAAGTGGAGATGAAACCCTAGAAGGAAGACTTAAGAGATGCCGAAAGCTAAGTAGGTCTACATAACATATAAGTTAAATAATGAGGAAGTGTGAAGAATGTGGGTGGATAATTTGCGAGTCAAAAGATAATAGAATTCCTTGTTAGAAAACCTAATTGGAGAACAAAAGTTAATGGGCCGAATTGATAGGATTTTGTGGGTGTAATCCGCTGAAAACCCTCAGGAGACAACACTCCTCCTACTAGGGACACCTAGAGGTTTAACGGCTTGTTGCACGTGCTCAGTGCAATCGCGTTTCCCTGCGAAAGTGTGGTTAGGATTTTAGTGAATAAAAATAAGTTTGCTCGAGGACGAGCAAAAGATAAGTTTGGGGGTATTTGTTCAGACCATAATATTGCATTTTTCATTCCCCTATTCTTATTATTTTTATAAATAAACAGGTACTCTTGACGCACTTTTGATACATGTTACAGGATACAGGGCTTGGATGCAAATACAGTGAAAAAGACGAAAGCTGATGCAGAAAAGGGACTTTTGACCAACAAGTAGACGGATCCTAGTCAAGCCTAGTCGAAGAACAGTGCAAGGTCCAAAAAGTCAAGTAAACGGTTAAAAGATCGCTACAAGTATTCACTGAAATATCTGGAGGAGAATAAGAAACCTAAAAGAGAAAATACATATGGAAATAGGAAGACCAAGAAGTTAATAAGGAGTCCCAGAAGTTTGGTGATCTAAGGCCACCAAAGGGCCGTGGAACCGCGGCCCAAGCGCCCTATTGCCGCGGTTCCGCGGCCGTTTGTTGCACGTGTCGCCACCGACTTCTTGTGTCGGTGCGACGGTTCGGGTGTTGGGGTTTTTAGAGGTCAAATCTGTAATTGCGCATGTGCGAGAGTCTGTAACCCTAGGTTTTCTGTTTTCTTATAAATTGTAGTCAAAAAATTGTAAAACCCTATGCCTCTTTTCAATCAATAAATTTCAGAATTTCTGGGAGTTATATTCAGATCTGTTCTATATCGTTTGGAGGGAGCCGTCAACATAGTAAGTATTTTAAGTCTTCAATTCTTTTAATTAGTATGCCTTATCATCCCCTAATGAGCGAGTAGTCTCCTCGCTTGTTAGGGTTAGCCTTAGGGAAAGGGTTGAGAGATGAGATCTCTCACCTCTTTCAATGCCACATTCACTTAATGAATTAGAACTCCATGCATACACGTACAACCGCTCCCTACGGCACCCTACCCCTCGAGGTAACGGTGAACCGTAGTATAAAGGGCCGGTTGCACGCGTTTTCCATGGGGGTTAGGGCAATTATCAACAAAGTAAGGATACAAATCTAGAGGAAGAAACATCTTCCCAAAAGATTTGGATCCACTTTATTGATAATTACCGTAACATCTAATAGATCTAAAAAAGAAGGCATTGAAAGCGGTGAAGAAAAACGTTAATCTCCAAAACTTCCCCTAAGCCTAACCCTAGCAAGAATTTAAATTAGATTAATTAGATCCAGTTTTCTTAGATTTTTATAAACCAACCAAAAACGACACTTTGAATCAACTCGTTAAAACACATAAAAGGAATTTACCCATCTCTGTGAATCGACCCGTACTCACCGGCTAGCTGCGAAGCGACGCCGTTTCTGATTGCGGTAAACACAAATTTTTGGACACTAATCAGCGCCTCACGTTATCCCACGTGAACCCAATAGTGCTCGGCACTCAGAAAAGAAAAGGGGTAATTCCAAAGAAGCTGGGCCTATTTTCAAGCGCCTCACGTAACGCCACGTGAGCGCCTTAAGCTCTTAGTGTTTAACACTACTTTAAGGCATCACGTGACCCCACGTGAGCGCCAAATATACGCTAGTGTTTAACACTTCAAATAAAACAAAAGAATGAAGGGTGTCAGAGCCCACATTATTGTTCAACATCGCTGATGCAGAAATGGGATCAATCCCAAATAAAAATGATTAAATGGGCTGAGCCCAGGATTGGCCGGGCCCCAAATTGACTCAGTCTATTGGCTTTAGTCCTAAACAAGATTATCAAATCTTTAATGAACATTCACTGGTTCAAGGGTACATCTCTTCGTACCTCTGATATATGTCGTTGTAATTCTTCAACGTCTTCAGAGAGACGGAGGGTCCCAATAACCAATAATTTTTGGTGCATCCCTAAATGGTTGAATCAAAACCACACAGACTATGATGTCTTTAAACTGGACTATGATGTTCTTAAACTTTACGGACTGTGGGGTCCTTAAACTTATGGACTATAATGTCCTTAAACTTTATGGACTGTGAGGTATTTAAACTTATAGACTATATGTCTTTAAATTTTACAGACTATGATGTCTTTAAACGGTCATGGACTATGATGTCCTTAAACCCAATGGACCGCAATGTCCCTAAACTAAAACAATAGAGCTCAAATGCTCTTTTGTTGGATCTAAATGATCATGTTAAGTAGATCTTAGTCTAAAATTAGACTAATATATCCTTAACAAACGTTTAAATTGATCTCGATCTCAATGAGATTAACGATCCTTAAACCCAAACCAAACCCAAATCTAATAAAATATGGATTTGGACTAATCCACGCCTTACGGGCGATAACATAAATTAGTCTCCGTATACAATCCACGGGCAACTAAAAACAAAACAAACACACACAATAGGAAGTGACTATCTGGAGAAGGAGAAAGTGGTTACCGCGATGCGGTAGCGTAATTAACTGCAGGGGCTTGTGCCTGCAGGGAAGAGCGTCCCCACAATCAAAAACCCCTCACAATGAGGGAGAATCTGACGAATTCTGCTACATCGGCCGCATCCGTCTAAACCTTTGATACATGGTGCCATAAATCAGCTTGGCATCTTTGGAGAGGTGGACGGATAAACAAAATAGCATCTGTCCCCAAATTCAGGCAAGATGACCTACGTGGTTTCGTCTCTGTTTTCGGCGGCAAACAGATTCTGGCACGCCCGGTAGGACCTTTTCCTCTTTCCACTCCACACTTCGTGTGTCGTGTTTCACGAACGAATCGCGGTTTGCTATGGTTGCCCTTGTATTCAAGGTACTAAGATTTGGTGTCTTGCTCCGTGCAGAAAACAGAAAATTAATGGCTTTCAACTGCACTAACTGCAACAACTGCAACTACTCCCACTCCCTCCCTGCTGGAGGATGACTTATGGGCCTCAATCAGCCTCCATTTTCAAGATGCTAGTGGAATATGTGACGCAAGCCACCACTGGGCTATTTTTTGTGACCATGCTCCCACTCATAAGCTTCAACGCCCCATTACCGTCGCAAGAAACTCCGAAGAAGTCGGTCTTTGATCGGCTTACGACTGCCGCGACCCCTCTCAACGGGTCGCCCAAATCCAACGCCTCAGTTTTTAACAGACTGGGTCGAAACTCCAATAGGCCTTTGAAGAAGCCCACGATACCTGAGAGGGTTATCCCGCAACGGATAGCCATCCCTGCTCCAGTAAATGAAGTCGTCAAAACGACTTCTCCTGCTAAAGAATCAGTCTTTGCCAGACTGGCCGCTTCAGCTCCCGCTCCAGGTGAAGTAACCAAGGCTGCTTCCCCTGCCAAAATGTCGGTCTTTTCAAGAATGATCATTCCCTCACAGTGGACGTCAGTCTTCTGTTAGTTATATGTATGCCCTAGAGGCCATTACTGTACATAGGATGTATATTGTAGTGGATGCTGGGACATATATAGGGAGGACTTTCTTGCTCGACATGATAGTATGCTATCTGGTTACCCTTTACCTTAACGTGTATGCTGATTGTCTCTCTGTTACATGTTGGTAAAGCCCTTAGGATCTGTACTTGACTACCTGGACTATGATGCGGATCATACTAGTGGGGACATGGTAGTCTATAAGTACATCCTTCAAAGTCCCTAGTCGTGGGTGTATCGAGACGGGGCATCGATACACCAGAGTAGACTAGCGTATACCTTCTCGACCCATATAGATGGGCGATGGATGATCCCATATCCATCGGTGTTTGACATCAGAGATGATATACGGGTGCTCAGTAGAGACTGGGTACACTGGACGGACTCGCCGAGAACTCCCAGATAGTATTATACCTCACGTCAGATGGCAGTTCTCTGGTGACACTGGTACAGAGTAGTCTGTTGACCCGAGATCGTCATAGAGTCTTGTGTGGTTCCCACTGTGCTTTGATTTCCATCTTACCACGTCCAAGAGGGCATGAAAAACGGTGGTTTTTGGGTACAGTCCCGAGTCACATGGAGGCAATGAGCGATAGGAGGGGATTCGTCTCTCCCGGTATAGGGGGTTGATGTTGTGCTGTGTTCGATTGGCTATAACAGGAAATCCCTGGCCAGGGTTGCTGAGATTTACTGGTAAGTGTTACCAGTAGTTTCTCGAACAGTTATAGACCTCATATCGACACGACTTATCGAGCTATTGGGGTCTGACGTTTACCACCCCTAGGCGAGATATGCGACATATCAGACGATCAGACCGGACTGTACGGTAGTGTTACTGGTTGGATTCACTGGAGTGTGAGCGGGCTTGCTCGTCGATCTTCAGATCGCTCAATACCCGGGTGGCCGTTACGTTTAGCAGACCGCTTGCGGCTTGTGGATGCTTGATATGATCATCATCTGCTGCCGGCGTATTGACGAGTCTTTAGAGTCCTACACAGAGGTTTCCTGGCTCAAGCGAAACGAAATAGGAGCGCATATGAGATATGTGCGGGACCGAGAATGATACCAGTATGTGATACTGTATTCGATTCTCGCGATGTAACATTGATCGGTTATATGCGATATAGCCGGGTTATCGGATCAAGTGTTGATTCGATAAGTTGTTACTGAAGATACCAGTCGGTTATGTGCGACATGACCGGATCGTTGAATCAAGTGTTGATTTAGTGATTTAATGCATAATTATATATTTGATATATTACTTTGCATGAACTAGTATCGGTTCACTTTGAATGGATTTTCTCACTCGGATGTGCGCATTATATATGTGATATGATTTTGTGCACTTGCTTGTATCGTGTTTGATGATACATGCTTTTTGGTTAAGTGTAAAGTATTAAACCTTGGTTAATGAAATGGTTAGGGTTTATTATTTGTTATTCATTAATCTTATTTAATTATCCATTTATTTTTGATAAATGAATAAAAGAAAAGAGAAAAGAATGGTGGCTAATTTTGGAGTTTAGTTGAAGCTTCATGAAACTTTGATCAAGTCAACCATTCTTATCTCATCCTTAACCCTAACCATTCCCACTAACCATGATTCATTCTCTACACTTGACTAGAGTTAATATTATGATAAGTATTGTTATTCTTTTCTTTTTTGAATGATCTTATCACAATATTCTTCTTCTTCTTCCATTTCTTCAAGTGAAGAAAGCTTGCCCCATCAATGGCAAGTGATGGAAATGAGTGAGAAATCCAAAACTAAAGTCTACCCACTTCCTATTTCTTCATCCTCTACCTCTTGCCAAGTAGTAGAGTGTGTTTCCTTCACAAGTTTTCACGACTTGATGAAGGTGGAGCTTGATTTAGCGATGCCTCGACGTAGATCATCTTCGGCATGGACATCGACGACCTAGCTTGCCCATTCTCCGACGAAGCTGACGCTAGAGCCCGGATTTGATTTGGACAGCGGAGACGACTTCGTTGCGGAGCTATGGAGGTGGAGCACCGGATCTACAAAGGTTGTATTTCCGATTCTCATAGTTAAGTGTTAACTAGTTTAAGTTTTCGCCTAAACATCTAGCAAACGATCCGTAGTCGGGTCTCTCGGCACCGTTAAAATTTTAATTTGGCATGGTTGATGCCTTGTGAGACCTCACTAGTGTGCCTAGGAACCCTACATCTTCGATAGGCTAGCACCTGTTGGATATATGTATGCCCTAGAGGCCATTATATGATAGTGGATGTATCTGTACATGTATATATATATATTCAGTGTACATTCTTGCTCGACATGATAGTATGCTATCTGGTTCTACTTTATCCGACATGTTGATTTGATCATGTTTTTATTCATTCATACATGCTGATAAAGCCCTGAGGATATCGGCTTGACTACAGTGATTATGATAGAGATCATACTAGTGGGACATCTGTAGTTTATAAGCATATCCTGAAATGTCCCTAGTCGGAGGTGTATCGAGACGGGGCATCGATATACCGAGGTAGACTAGCGTATATGATACTAGACCCATGTGATGGGCGATGGATGTTCCCACATTCATCGATGTTTGACATCGAGATCATATACGGGTGCTCAGTGGTGACTGGGTACACTGGACGGACTCACCGAGAACTCCTATATGGAATTATATCTATCGTCGGATAGCAGTTCTCAGGTGATACTGGTACAGGTTAGTCTGTAGACCCGAGATCGTCATAGAGTCTTGTGTGCTCTCCCACTGTACTTTGATTACCACCCTTCCACGGCTCTACTGAGTCGTGCAAACATGTGGCCGTTGGGTACAGTCCCGAGACACACGAAGGCGATGAGCGATATGAGGGGTTTCGTCTCTCCCGGTATTGGGAGTTGATGCTGTGCTGTGCTCGACTGGTTATATCAGTAAGTCCCTAACCAGGGCTGCTGAGATTTACTGATAAGTGTTATCAGTAGTTTCTCGATCTGTTATAGACCATTCACTGGCATGACTTATTGAGTTATTGGGGTCGACGTTACCATCCCTAGACTCGATATGCAGCATATCTGACGAAGAGACTGGACTGTACTGTAGTGTTGCCGGTTGGCTCGACGGGAGCTGTAGCAGGTTCGCTTGTTTTCTTCTGATCGCTCAATACCCGGGTGGCCGTTACGTTTAGCTGACCGCTTGCGGCTTGGGGGTGCTTGATATGATCATCACCCACTGCCGGCATATTGACGAGTCTTAGAGTCCCACAAAGAAGTTACCTAGTCCAGGCGAAACGTTGTGGTGCGCGTATGCGATATGCGCATGGACCCGGTTAAAATGTGCGTATGAGATACCGTATATTAATTGGGCGGATTGCTTTTGGTCGGGTCGTATGTGATATGACCGGGTTGATAAATCAAGTGTTGATTTATCATTTAACCATTAGCTTCTCACTAGAAATCCTATCTTGTTTCTTTTGGATGTATGCATGCATGTATGCATTCATTCTTGTTCATGCACATATGGATGTGCATGCACACATGCATACATACATCATTCTATCATGGTTGTTTATACATAGAAAATGGTGGCAATATAAGACTCACACCTTGGTTATTTATATGGATTATTACTTATATTTGTTTTAAAACAAAATCAAAAAGGAAAGGATAATTCATGGTTTGTTTCTAGTCTCTTCTTTGACCTAACCATGCTCACCTACTCTTAACCATGGATTAAACTTTCCTTTCATGTTTTAACTCAAATTAAATAATATCTTCATGATTTAACCATGGTTTGAGATGAGAAGAAATAAATATATATACATATATTTTCTTTTTCTTATCATGAGTTTATATTCTCTTCTTCTTAAAAAAATAGCCATCATCTTCTTCAACCTTATCTCTTGCTCTCTAGACTTCTCAAGTGAGCAAAATACTCAAAAAGATAGGATTTTGAAGTGAGAAAGAGAGCCACAACACCATTCTACACAAGTCTAGCCCACTTGTTTAGAGTGTTAGCTTCATTTCATCTTCTTGTTAAAGTGAAGTTGATAGCTTGGACAAAGGAGTTTCGGGTGGATCGTCGTGGACGTTAGAGGACTTCAAGCTAATCTTTTTCCAACTCTCAAGTGGCCAAGGAGTCTACAAAAGGGAGCTACAAAGGTTATAGTCTCAAAACCCTAGCCTTTATAACATATGATGTTAGTTAATGTTTATGAAACACTAATTTTCTAGGATAGATCTTTTGTATGCTTACTTAGCACCATAAAAATTTGATTTTTGTGACATGTGATGCTTCCAAACCTCTCATAGGGTGCTAGGTAAACCCTAACAGCACCAACAGCAACCTTTCACCAGATCAGGGGGCATGAGGGAGCCACGCCCATAGCTGAATCAATACCATCTGCAAAGCATGCTCGACGTCGTCATTGACGCCGAATGAGGAAAGCTAGGGGCAGTTCCCCTTCTGGACTGACTCCGCCAGCTCTAACGGTAGAAGTCGATGCTGCTGTTTCAACTGGGAACAGTTTCGAACCACTCGGGAGGGTGCGCAAAAACTCTCCAACTGCTGTATTGAAAAGATCTCCTCACCTGTGGAGAATGCTACAAAGACAAAGCCAGAACGGCCCCCTCAGAGTCTGTCCTCTAAAATTCACAAGGTCTAGCGATAGGTCCAAGACTCGGTGATCAACCAAGACTACTCCCGCCAACTAAAGAAAATGAAGGTTCGACAAGAGAAGGACCAACCTGTCAAGCCACAAAAGGTGTCGTCCACTTGGGTGCCCGCTGCAACGGCCCCCTCAAATTCGACTGCTCGCAAAAGGAGAAGGCCGGAGGAAACCCCCGTGTCTGCGACGAATCTAAAGGGCATTGAACCTAAACGCCTCAAGTCTGGAGGCACGGCGGTGCACACTGTTTATATAGTATCCGGGAAAGAGGATAGCCGTATCTCTACGGGCCACCGACCGCTCACACGATCTGTGACAAAGTCTCAGGAGCAACAGTACAAGCTCCAGGAGATGCTAACGAAGATGGCCGCACTCACTAGGCCAAAAGAAAGCCCAGAGATATCGTCGAAGCAACGAAAAGAACAGGAAACTGATGCCGAACTCCTCCGAAGATTGCTCGAGAGGAAAGATAAAGAGGCCGCGGAACAAGCGGGTAATTGAGAGATGTTTTGCGTGTGCTTTAAAATCAAAGAATAGAATACCGCAATCAATGACGGTGTCGCTTGGTAGCTGGCCTGTTGAGTACAGGTCGGTCCACAGGGAGATGGATTCCTTTTCTTTATGTTCTAACGAGTTAATCCGATCAAGTCGGGTTTTGTTTTACGATATAAGAATGAGATTAAATTGATTAAAAGTCTTGCTAGGGTTAGGATTAGGTTAGTTTAGAAAAGGGATTCTACCCACTGCTTTCAATGCCCTAATGAAGAATATAGGTGTTAGGGTAATAGCCAACAAATGGGATTAGCATGACGGGGAAAAAAACTTAGTTTCTTCCTTTTGGTCCTTGTCCGTCCTTTCTTAACTCTTAACCCTAACCTTTATTTAAATCAACCACAACCGGTCTAACTAGGAAATCATCGCTATCTTGAAGGATAGGGTGCCGTAGTGAGCGGTGTGTGGTTAATTTAAATAGAGTCCTATTATAAAAATTATATGGGCAAAGAAAGGAGAGAGAGAGATTTACTTCTCTCAAACCTTCCCAATCCTAACCCTAACAAGTGAGGAATTACTCACTCATTAGGAAAGTTATGATAAGATTCATTTTTATAATTTTAAAAGACTATCTAAGTTGAAGATAATAAAAGACAGATAAAAATTTAGGAATTAAATTCAGATAAAAGAATGCACGATAAAAAAATACCTTTATTGATGATCTCTTGACGATTACAAGGAAATTAAAATTTAATTTAGAGATTAAAAAGAGGCATCTCAAAAGAGGTACCCTAGAAGAGGCACACTTTATTTGGTTTTGAGCTCTCCTATTTATAAATAGGAAAAACCCTAGGTTTACATTCTGATCTATACATGAAATTATAAAACAACCCCAAAGACCGAGTCAAGGTACCGACACCCCACCGACATGTGCATTGCACGGCCGCGGAACCGGGGCAGAATAGCCTGTTTGGCCGCGGATCCGCGGCCATTTGGTGGGCTCGTTGGCCCAATTCTTTAGGGTTTCTTCACGTTACTTTTATTTTCTGTTTTCTTCACTTGGTCTCTCAGAATCTCTTCAATTCTCTTCCAGATATTCAACAGTGGACTTTTTACCGTGAGCTTCACATTGAAGTCTTGAATCTTGTGCTGCCCTTGAACTTTGTGCATTGAACTGTCTAATGATATTCAGTTGTTCCTTGAAATGGTTGGCGACATCATACGGATTCATCTTTTATTGGTCATAGTCCCACATTTGTAGCGTATTTTCATGAATTTCACTGTAATGATCTGAGAACCTGTAACCTGTAACTATTTAGCAGATATGGATCAAAAGCACCTATTTATTTGTAATATGTTAAGAATGGGCGATATAATAATGCAAAATTCTGATATGAACAAATACCCCCAAACTTATCTTTTGCTCGTCCCGAGCAAAGCCAATTTTATTCTCGAAAAAAACCTAACCTCACTTTTGCAGAGAATCGCGATTGCACTGAGCTTGTGCGACAAGCCGTTAAACCCCTAGGTGTCCCTAATAGGAGGAGTGTTATCTCCTGATGGTTTTCAGCGGATACTACCCACAAAATCCAATCAATTTAGCCTATTGACTTTCATTCTTCAATTCAGTGTTCCAGCAAGAAATTCTATTATCTTTAACTTAGAAATTATCAACCCATATTTTTCACTCTCACTTATCATTTAACTTAAGATCGTATATGTTCTGCAAATTTATTTAGCTTTTAGCATCATTTTGAATTTTCCTTATAAGGTTCCATCTCAACATAGGAATTTCTATCATCTCTACTGAAGGTATAAGCCCTATCTTTCATCCAAACCCCAATCATATACCCCCACGTGTGTGTATGTATCACCCCTACACTTGGAAATTCAATTCAAGCTATCATACCCTTTTCCATCGTCCAAAGTACTTTTAGTTGGTGAATTTTAGATGAAATTGCTCACACATCCTTCATGAGACCGTTAATACTTCTTGAGGTACTAACGACCGATTACAAAATGTGTTCGTGCATTAAGGCTTAATTCTTCGTCTTGTAATACCTAAGGCTTAGCAGTGACTCCCAAACCAGTTGGTCTAAGGCACTAGGTGATAAAGCACCCTCGCTATATTTTTTATTTATGCTACCTTAAGTAGTTACAAAACCAGTGTTCATTTTTTTATGTCTCTTTATTCACACTTGTACTTTTATTTTCTTTTCCTTCATACTAAGGATTTTAGACAAGAGCATTTCAAGGTATCCTCTACTATTCCAAGTTTCAAGGTGCGTGTATGTGCTAATTGTAGGGTATATATTTTCAGAATTTAGAATTAAGGTTCAGAATTATTTTTCAGACTTACACTTCAAATAAAAATTCAATACTCTTCCTTTATTTTGACTTAGCCCAAGAATTGAACTCAAAATTTGCCTATTTCTAAATAAACTATAAGGACATATATTTTCTACAGTTAAACTTTAAGAAATATTATTTTTAGGGTTTTTAATTTACTAAGTTTAGGATCTAGTTTTTTTCCCTACTATTCAACCGTCATGTTGAACTTAAATCAAATATGGCCAAAATTGAACTTTTCAATTTTTATAATTTTTAAAATTTTTCAATTTTTATTGGTTTTAAAATAAATATGCAAATGCAAAAATATACATATGAATGCGAAGGAAAAAACCTTACCGAGCACACCCCTAAACTTAAACTTGACAGTGTTCTCACTGTCAGGCTACACTGAGAGGGTCAAAATTGTCGGCACTCCCCTGTTTTTTTTATCTCTTTTTTTATTATTATTAACAGAATAAGAACAAAATATATATACAAAAAGGTCCACCCAAATTTAAGTGAAACAGTGTTTCCACTGTTTACGCGTTAAAGTGCAGAGTTGGGGGGGACATAGTATCAAGCTATACAAGGCCTTACACAGGCCAAAAGTTAACACCAACCATTCAAAAATTTTATCGTTATAATGGTGTGGTTGGTGAAAGAATGGAGTGTAGAGAAAAGAAATGAGAAACACACGAGACCGTATGGAGATAGAAGCAGTATATGGTCTCGGTAGAGGAGAAGAATGGCGGAAGGGAAAAAGAAATGGTGATGGTTCGACTTCTTCAGTTGGAGGTTGATTAATCACAAAATCAGTGTCATTTAGGAATGCGAGTTCGTCAGTAAAAAGTTCTTCAAAACTCTCATCGATGTAATTGAACATTTTGCTGTCAGTAAGTTTTGTACCAGAATTTATCATACTTGATTTGTCAAAAATTATGGAGGTAAGAGACTCGAAAAACTCATCTACCTCATTTTCAAAAGTATCCAAATCAAGTTGGCTTTCTAAAATGATCAAACTTGAATTATCGGATTGTGATTCATTAATACTCGCTATCATTAAAGGAAGATTAGAAGAAGAACCAGAGAAAGTGGGAAAAAGAAGATGAATATGAACTTGAGGGTGGTGATGGAGTGTATAAATTAGCACAATTTGTAATGACCGATGTGTAAAAAGCGATTGTACTAATTTATCAACCTACTGAGAAATGAGGTCAAATCCCTCAAGATTCGTGAGAAAACATGGGTACGTCGAACTTGGTAAACCAGACATAAAAAATGAAAGTGCAACGGTTTCTTGAAAGGTCGGAACGAGGATGGAGGGAAGTGATTGAGGAAGGGTATCAGTTAAAAATTCAGGAGGGTGTGTGCAGTCAATGAAAGGGATAGAATGAATTGGAAAATCCGACTCCTCAAGTAAAACTGCTTCATCCTCAATAATTTTCTCAATACTCTCCTCAAAATTTAGCTTATTCATGCAATTCTTATCAAAATCAAGACGTATATGAAGTTCGGGAAAAACAGTTAATGACTCGGGATGATGAATTGGAGAGAGAAACTCATCCAAATCTGTGGGTTTATCATCCAAAATATTCCCAGAGTTTATATCCTCAATCAAGTGAAAATCAATTTTTTTAGACACCTCATCAAAAGCATGGATATTAATCAATTCAGGTTCTAGAGTGGAGGTGTAGAGGTCAAAAGGATTGGTGATGGTTTCACTCGAAAGGGACCCTTCACAATCTGGCAAATCAAACACTACAAAGTCCCACAACTCATTAAACGTTTTATGTTCAACTGGTGAATCATTTGGAACACTTGATAGACATTCAAAACCAGAATTGTGGGATTCAATTGGGGATGGGTATGTTTGGTTTGGAAGGATGTATTAGCTCACTCTCACCACTCAAATTCTCAATCTATCCAACCGCCTCATCATATATTGGAAAATTTGGAGCTAATTGGAAACTAGCTACCGGGTCACTAGGTTATATAAGGGCGGCCATGGACGCATTCAAATCCATCATCTGTTGTCTTGACGCTATCAAAAAATCTTCCAACGACTGTTCCAGACTAGACATGGGTTGTGAAGGGGTTTCAGTAAAAGATTCAAAGTTGTTTGGATACTGGAAACTCCCAAATGGCTGTGTAGAAGCAATGTCTAGGGAAGGTGCAACAGTTGGGTAGGATGGATAGGAATTGAATGGTTGGACAAGAGTAGGATCAACCTTTGGATAAGAAGGTAAATGGAATTGTTGATCCAAAGAATTCGCAGTGGTGAACGGAGTGAAAGATCGATTACGAGATTGTTCAATATGTTCAGCAATAGACATGGGTTTCGGGGTTATAACAGGACTCGAAAAAGTAGTATCAACGTAAGAAGGTGGTGAAGGTTGAAATGGTTGATACAAGGTGGATTGCGGAGTCTATCTGGATGCCCTAGACGCGTCTATTCGATCTTTCAAAGAAATTTTGGGCATGGAAAGGTCGTCCGAAATTCGACCAAAACAATGAGCGTAGGAAGTAATGTCTGGTTGAGGGTACCAAAGTTCGGCAAGAGTTTTGCGAGGTGGGGTACCCATGATATGATAAGAGAAAGGAGAAGAAAAAGAATATGATTTTTTTCTTAATTTTTTATTAAAATTAAAAATTTTTTTTAAAAAAAAATTATTTGGTTTTGGAGTTTTGAAATTTTTGAAAGTGTTTTTTTAGAAAGAGTTTTGCAAAAATTTGTACGGAACTACAGCTCAATTTCAAATAACCATAGTTTAAACTTGCATAATCAAACCTAGAGCTAGGGTCTCCTAAGTCAACTAGACTGCTCCTAACTGGTCTAAAGGGCAACATGTGAGATATCCCTCAAATCGCCTCTTCACCGCCAATTGTGGCCAGGTAAGCACAAGTAAAGAAAGGAGGGATCCGCTCACGAATTACCATGAGACAGGCCTTTTAAATTTACCTTTCCCACTTGTCTAGCCTAAGCATCACAAAGTCAGGTTTAGATAAATGGCCGATTGCCCACAACCTTCCTCTGTCCTATTGAGCACGACAGTACTTAGTTGGCTGAGTCTAAATATTTTTTAATTAACTCAAGGGTGATGCATATGCTTTTTAGTGATTTTTGAGGTCTTAGGAAGGGTAATGAAATCCCCACCCAATCTGATTGGTGTTATAGCCCCTTAAAAGTCCGTATTAATTATGCAAAGCAGTTAACACACCAAAAAATCTAAAACACTTGCAAAATTTTTTTTTGGCAGCGCAAAGAATCCTGCACAAAAACAATTTATTGGAGAGGGAGAAGAATTTTTGCGCAAAGAACCCTGCAGTAAAATTTTTCAGTGAAGTTCAGAGGGTAGAAGAGAGGACAAAAATACTTACAGAGAATTTTGGGATGCTGACGTCACTGGTTGACCGCGGTTCCGTGGTCAACTGCATATATCCGCCCCGGTTTCGCGGTGGTTCTGTTAGTTTGGATCTCTAAAATTTTTCTGTTTGTTGTTATGATTCTCCTCTGTCTGTTCAGATCTTCTGTTTATTGATTTGTTCACTGGGTTTTTTCCAGATCTGAATCTGTCCCTCTTCTTTTCCTGCGCAATTCACACAATACCTCTAAAAAAGAACAAGATGAATTTTATTTTATTTTATTTTATTTTTTGTTTTAAAATTTTTCAATTTTTATAATTTTTAAATATTTTATCTTTTATTTTTTTAACCTGAAATTACACAAAGAAAGAGACTACCGTCTCCCCAGCAACGGCGCCATTTGATTGAGAGATGTTTTACGCGTGCTTTAAAATCAAAGAATAGATTACTGCAATCAATAACGGTGTCACTTGGTAGCTAGCCGGTTGAGTACAGGTCGGTCCACAGGGAGATGGATTCCTTTTCTTTATATTCTAACGAGTTAATCCGATCAAGTTGGGTTTTATTTTACGATCTAAGAATGATATTAAATTGATTAAAAGTCTTGCTAGGGTTAGGATTAGGTTAGTTTGGAAAAGAGAATCTACCCACTGCTTTCAATGCCCTAATGAAGAATATAGGTGTTAGGGTAATAGTCAACAAAGGGGATTAGCACGACTGGGAAGAAACTTAGTTTCTTCCTTTTGGTCCTCGTCCGTCCTTTCTTAACTCTTAACCCTAACTTCTATTTAAATCAACCACAACCGGTCTAACTAGGGAATCACCGCTATCTTGAAGGATAGGGTGCCGTAGTGAGTGGTGTGTGGTTAATTTAAATAGAGTCCTATTATAAAAATTATACGGGCAAAGAAAGGAGAGAGAGAGACTCTTATTTCTCTCAAACCTTCCCAATCCTAACCCTAACAAGTGAGGAATTACTCACTCATTAGGGAAGTTATGATAAGATTTATTTTTATAATTTTAAAAGACTATCTAAGTTGCAGATAATAAAAGACAGATAAAAATTCAGGAATTAAATTCAGATAAAAGAATGCACGATAAAAAATACCTTTATTGATGATCTCTTGACGATTACAAGGAAATTAAAATTTAATCTAGAAATTAAAAAGAGCCATCTCAAAAGAGGTACACTAGAAGAGGCACACTTTATTTGGCTTTGAGTCCTTCTATTTATAGATAGGAAAAACCTTAAGTTTATATTCTAATCCATACATGAAATTACAAAACAACCCCAAAGACCGAGTCAAAGCACCGACACCCCACCGACATGTGCATTGCACAGCCGCGGAACCGCGACAGAATAGCCTGTTTGGCCGCGGATCCGCGGCCATTTGGTGGGCTCATGGGCCCAATCCTTTAGGGTTTCTTCAAGTTGCTTTTATCTTCTATTTTTTTCACTTGGTCTCTCAGAATCTCTTCAATTCTCTTCCAGATATTCAACAGTGGACTTTTTACCGTGAGCTTCACGTTGAAGTTTTGAATCTTGTGCTGTTCTTGAACTTTGTGTATTGAACTGTCTAATGATTTTCAGTTGTTCCTTGAAATGGTGGGCAACATCATACGGATTCATCTTTTGTTGTCGCAGTTTCACATTTGTAGCGTATTTTCATGAATTTCACTGTAATGATCTGAGAATCTGTAACCTGCAACTATTTAGCAGATATGGATCAAAAGCACCTATTTATTTGTAATATAATTAAGCATGGGTGATATAATAATGCAAAATTTTGATATGAACAGCGGCCAACATAAAACAAATGGCGCTTTTATTCCAAGACATGGTCGGCATGATGATCCAGCCGGACCCTCCAGTCGAAGAGCCTCCAGTAATAATCGAAGACGATAGAGGGGAGTCATCGAACCCTCTTCCGGCTCTATCAGCAGCCAAAGAGGAGACGATCTCCAAAGCCGCCCTGGATGATTATATCGCTCAACAGATACGAGCCCATTAGGCGAGCGAAGTGGCCGGCCAAATTGTTAAGACTGGACGACCCTATCCGGTTTGGTATGACCAAATAAAGTACCTGCTGGGATATACGATCCCTAAATTCCATGTATATAAGGGGACGGGGAATCCACACCAGCACGTTGCTCAATTCAGGGCCTTATGCGGTAACACCGGAGGTGAAGATAAGCTACTGCTTTGCCAGTTTGTTGGCAGCTTGTCGGAGACGGAGCTTGAATAGTACTCTGAACTCCCGAACGACTCCGTTAAGAAATTTGCAGAAATGGAGCTACTATTTACACAGAGATTCGCAAGCGCTAGCGAGCGCACTCCGATCACCGCACTAATTAACTCCAGGGTGAGGCCAGGCGAAACATGGGTTCAGTGCGCAATACGGTGGCGGAATCTATGGTCGAAGTGCGAACAGTGCATAGAAGAGGCTCCTTCGGTAGGCATGTTTGTGGGAACCTTCGATCCGCAGGCGACCATATCCCAGTTCATGATGTTTTTCAAGCTGACTACCTTCCAGGCCTTGATTGACAAGCTGGCCCAAATGGATTAGATGGGTCATAGACCGTCTTCTTCAAAGACAGAGTCTCGGAATGAAAAGGGGAAAGGGAAAGCGACCTTTGTCGCCAATGCTCAGCAGCAGCCCAGTGGTCCAAAACCAACTGATCGCCAAGACGATAGACAGCGATTCTTTAATGAGAAGCTGATGCGCCCTTATTTGTCCCCCCGGAATAAAACGAGGAGACTGTTCGAGCCGGCGGTGTGCAACAGGCTCATCATCTTGCCGGATCCAAAACGCCCACTGCAGTCCGGTGATGTCAACAGTCCCAGCTATTTCCTCTACCATCGAATAAAGGGCCATCCAATCGAAGATTACTTCATCTTCAAAAACTAGATTGAGGACCAATACCAACAGGGCAAATTCACGCTGTCCGAAAATTAGAAAGTAAACCCGCCCCAGCCACACGCTCCTAAAAAGGTGGACGCACCGGGGGCATTATGCTCTTTTATAGAAGAAGCTCCATGGGAGGTCGCTCTTTCAGCTAAAACGAAAAGAATGCTGAAAGATCTCCAAACATGCCCTGCGATCAGGTGGAAAAGTCCACTGGAACCCGAGATCATTGAGGGAATGCTGAAACCTCACCCGACGCCAAGAATTGGTAGTGATGGTAGAAACGCCCAGGCCCAGCTGTCAAAGTCTTCGAAGAAGAAGAAGAAAACCAAGAAGCCTGCGCAGCTTGATTTCTAAGCGCACGGATCTGCAGAAACATATTGACGCGCTGGAAGAATACAATCAGAAGGCGCGATCCCCGGTCACACTCCTAGAGTTTCTCAACCACATCCTTGAGGACGGAGATGATGACAATGATGGGGGAGAAGACTCGACAGATGAACCTGAGAACTATGTGGCGAGCTTCCATATGATCTGTCACTCATCAATAAATGGTGAAGAAGCTCCTGATACAGAGAGACTGGGGACAGATCCAGAACCGGAACCAAAATCCCTGGAGCCATCAGACGAATTGATTGACAGGCTGCTGAACAAAGCTCTTCAGAAAAGCAAAGCTGACAGAGAATGGTAACGGTCATATACGAGAGGGCCAAGCGTCGGCATCACGTTGAAGAAGCTCCGGTATTGAGAAGCCATAGAGTACCCCATCCGGATAGAAGCACTTCTGCCGCCAGCAAAAGTAGGTTTAAGACAAGGAAGCAATTCGCTAAAGCCCTGTCGATAGGGATGAAGTTGCCACCTTTCAAAGAAAACACTTCAGAAAATACGTTCCCCGATGGACTAGATGCACATCCAAACTACTGCTTATATCATAGGAGGATCACGCACCCTACCGAGGAATGCATGGACTTTAAAAATTGGTGGCATGGATACGTTGCTCATCGACTGTATTTCAAGCAGATGAAGCACAAAACTCGTCGAGAGCAATGAAGCGCGATCGATGAGCATAAAAGAATTGCCGGCAACTGTCACATGGTTGATAGCAAGGGATCGCAAGTTCTCACCTTCGGGAGTGATTCTGATGAAGAAATAGCCCTCAGCCCTTTCTTCAAGGAATCCATCTCTGAAACAGAAGAGACGAAGACCTGCGAGAACATTCAGCTGCGTAATCGTACACTACCCGAAAAGAATCTCGGATCCACAAACAAGGGATCGAACATAAAAGATAAGGGGAAGGAAAAAGTCCCTGAAGATATCGCCCTCGATGATCAAGTGGTCAAAGAGTTGGCAGCCAAGGACCCGCCCAAGAAAAACAAGGTGGATTAAAACGTTCTGGCACACCTGAGGAAGATACCCTCGCAGCTAAGCATTCTCGATACCCTTCTGCTATCTAAAGAGGCGAGAGATTCATTGATCAAGGCGTTACAGGACCCTGGGCAGTTTCAAGCCTTCCTTACCGAAGAAAAGATGAAGGACGAGCTGGAAGAAGTGTACACAACCGACATCACCTTCAGCGACGAGGACCTCCTCCTCGGGACGTGCGAGCATAACCGTCCCATCTATGTCTCCGGGTATTGCCATGACATCAAGATGGGGAAGATCCTAATTGACAACGGGTTCTCTGTCAACCTCCTAAATGTAAGGGTGCTAAAAGAAATCTGCATGAGCGTTCAACACCTCGTTCGGGATAAAATCATTATCTCCGGGTTCGACTCCCAGTCATCACGGACACTCGGATCTGTGATGCTGATGTTACGCTTTGGGCTGCTTGTCACTGACATCAAGTTTCACGTCATTGATGCCAAGACTTGCTACAACGCTTTGCTCGGCAGGCCTTGGTTACACGAGTACAACATCATCCTTTCTATACAACATCAGTGTATGAACTATTTCAAGGATGGTCTTGAGTATACCGTGACAGGGGAACTGAACCTTTTCTCCATGAATGAAGTCTGAAAGTATGGAGATGCAAAATACTTCTTGCCAGACTTTGAAGACAAAGAAAGATGCCATAAGCCGGAGAATAAGCAGAAAGCTATCACCACTATTCCGATCTTTGGGAGCGATACCGAAAAGTAGGAAGAGATAGTTTATTCAAGACCGCCCCGATGCAACAAGCCGGGACCATCCACCCCTATTCTGGTCTTCAGCAGCGACTCTGAAGATGAGGTTAATGCGGTATTTTCTGTTCGGCCATCAATACAAGCCTTCACTGGCGATGAACGGAGTTTGCAAATCGCCATGGTTCCGCAAGAGTATTACAAAGAGCTTGACGCACTTGATATCTATAGTGTGCAGAAACTGCAGACGTTCTACGTCCCTTCCGGACGAAGAGATGAAAAGGCGATCCTCTTTTATCAATCCACGGAAACCAAAATAGAGAAAGAAATCTGGCATGGTGCCAATTCTGCACTTGACAGGCTCCAGCCCATCCGTTTGCCCAGATACCACACGGAATGATTAAAAAGGCTGTTGAGGTGCCAAGGCGTACCCTTCAAACAGACTGCTCGACATGCTCAGTTCTACAACAGGATCTGGAACATTCCTGGAACTTAGAAAAAATTGCCCAACGGGAGAATGGAAACGATCGGGCTTGGATATGTTCAATCGAAGAAACGGGAGCGATTCCATGGTTGCTACGTTATACATGACTTTGATGAAGAAGGAGATGCTCTGTTAGAAGACGCAAACCCTGAACCAAAACAAGATCCCGCCATGAAAGTGCCAAGTCCGTTGTTCGAAGAACAGAGGGACAAGTTAATAAGAGAAGTGGGTCAAAAAGTCCGGGATGACCACAACGACGAAATGGCCATTTACGGGAAAGCCAGGACGCAGCGCCTCCTTCAGTAGGCCGCGGAGAATGATGATGCTCTTCGTTGCCAGTTCGTCAAACAAAAGACCCGACGCAGAGGTAGAAACAAGCTAAAGAACGGAAAAAACGTTCGACAGCGGCAAAGCGGGTCCAAGAAGCCACACGATCAAGAATTGAGCAGCCGGGATCCGTCTCTTATAAAGAAGATGGGTCAAGCATATTCTTTTCCCTAAGATAAGACAAGGAAGATATTTGATCTTGTCATGAAATATCAAATGATTACGCTCCCGGAGTCCAAACACCCCGAACAAGAGGACAAGGTCTCTCACCCGGATTATTTCTCCTATCACCGAGCGATAGGACATCCTCTCGAAGATTGCTTTACCTTCAAAAATTGGGTCGAAGACCAATATCAACTTTGCAGATTCACTTTATCCGACAGTTGGAGGGTAACCCCACCACAAATACATGTACCAAGAGAAACGTATGCAACGAGAGTAGAGCTGGATCAACATCGGTCCTGGAAACGATCTCGTACGTGCCACGTGATAACGCTGTCAGAAGAAGGAGTACGCGAGGATATGGCTGACCTCCCCCGGTGCTTCGAAAACGATGATGATGAGTTGATCTTAGAATTTCCACCGGTGCCAAAGGAGTTGGAAGATGGAATACATACTACTGCGGATAACCTAAGGAAAATCAACTTGGGGACGGAAAATGACCCGAGGCCTACGTTCGTCAGTGAACTGCTGTTCGAAGAATAGGTAGCTACGCTAAAAGATGTGCTCATGCAGTATAAAGATTGCTTCGCATGGAACTATTCTGAGATGCCGGGATTAGACCCAGAAATAGCCGTGCATAAATTGGCGATATCGCCGGACGTCAAGCCAGTCAAACAGGCGCCAAGAAGAATGCGACTCGAGCTTGAGATGAGTATCAACGCCGAAGTCAAGAAGCTAATCAACTCCGGATTCATCCAAGAAGTTCAATACCCTGATTGGATTGCCAACATCATCCCAGTGATGAAGAAGAATGGAACGGTGCGCATCTACGTGGACTTTCGGGACCTCAACAAAGCTTGTCCGAAAGATGACTTCCCCGTACCGGTTACTGAGCTGATGATAGACAACACGTCCATTCATGAAGTTTTCTCCTTCATGGACGGCTCATCAGGGTACAATCAAATAAAGATGCATCCCGAAGACCAGAAGCATACCGCTTTCCGGACCCCTTTGGGCATATTCTTCTACAAAGTGATGCTTTTCGGTCTGAAGAACGCTGGCGCCACCTATCAGAGGGCCATGACGAAGATTTTCGATGAGCTCATACACGAAATCGTAGAGTGCTATATTAACAACCTCATGGTAAAAAGCAAATCGCACGAGGAGTATTGGGAGCATCTGAAGATAGTGTTCCAACGTCTTCAGAAATACAACCTGAAGATGAACCCTCTCAAATGCGCATTCGGAGTTTCCTCAGGCAAGTTCCTAGGATTTATCATACGACATCGGGGCATCGAAATAGACCCGTCAAAGATCAAGGCGATCATGGAAATGCCTCCGCCAAGCACTCTCAAGCAACTGCGGTCTCTCCAAGGAAAGCTCACATATATCCGGCAGTTCATAGCTAATCTCTCCGGCAAATGCCGCCCCTATAACCATTTAATGAAGAAAGGGACCCCTTTCGTCTAGGATCACAAATACCAGAGAGCTCTGGACGAAATCAAGCAATACTTGCAGAATCAGCCAGTACTGATCGCTTTGGTCAAAGGAAAGCCCTTCATCCTGTACATAATGACCCTCGAAGGTTCTGTAGGCGCGCAATGGGCAAAGGAGAACGACCAAGGGAAGGAGAGAGCCCTCTACTATTTGAGTCGAGTTCTCCTGCGGGCAGAAAACAACTACCACCCCATTGAAAAACACTGCCTGGCGTTAATCTTCACGATAATGAAGCTCAGACACTACGCATTGGCGCATGAGGTCCATCTCATATCAAAAGTGGATCCTCTCAAATATTTGATGTCAAGAGCTATACTAACAGGGCAGCTCGCGAAATGGGCCTTCCTCTTGATGGAGTTCTCGATAATTTATCGTCCCCTCAAGGCAGTGAAAGGCCAGGCCATCACCGACTTCCTCGCTGAGCATCCGATACCTGCCGATTCACCCCTAAATTGCGAATTGCCAGACGAGCACGTGTTTGAAACGATCGACGGGGGGAGAAAATAGAGTGATACCCGATTGGAACTTTACTTCGATGAGGCATTCTCCATGAAGAAGCGAAAGCACAGCTCCCCCATAATCAAATCTGGGGCAGGCCTTATCTTCGTGACTCCGCAAAGAGGGATAATGCGCTTTGCCTTCTCCTTAATAGAGCCGAGGACAAACAATGAAGCCGAATATGAGGCTTTGATAGTAAGTCTTGAGATCACTGTTGACATGGGAATCGAAAACCTCTTCATATACGGAGACTCCCAGCTGGTCGTTAGTCAAGTAAATGGCGACTATCAAACGTGCAAACCAGAGTTGGTAAAGTACGGTGAGAGAGTGCAACAATTGATGACTCAAATCCCTTCCTATGCCCTGGAAAGTATACCGCGAGCGGAAAATAGCAAGGCGGATGCATTAGCCAAACTCGCTAAAGACCTGGCTGACGAAAACCTCGATGACGTGACGATTGTTGTGCAAAGCCGTCGTGTTCTTGCACCAGCGGAAATATCTCCGGAGTCGTCTGAAGTAAAGGAAGTGACCAAGCAAACGACCCTATAAATAAAAGACCAGGAAAAGGCTAGGGATTGGAGAGAAGTCTTTATAGACTACTTCAAATCCCGTCGGACACCTGAATATGCGTCCTCAAGACATCAGTTCATGAAAAGAGCTCTATCTTTCGCCTTCATCAATGATATTCTGTATAAGAGATCGTTTGACTCTCCGTAGCTAAGATGCCTGGGACCAGAAGAAGCGAGGAAAGTCATCCAAGAAACTCACGACAGACTCTGTGGATTTCATCAAGCCGGCCCAAAGATGAAGCTGAAGATCAAAATAATGGGCTACTATTGGTCCATGATAATTCAGGACTGCCTCGAATACCCGAAGTAGTGCCACTCGTTCCAGATTCACGGGGACTTCATCCATCAGCATCTAAATCCGCTACACCCAATGGTCTAGCTCGCCGTTCGAAATGTGGGGAACTGACATAATCGGGCCCATCGAACCAGCATCATCTAGAGAACATTGGTTCATATTGGCAACAACCGATTACTTCTCTAAGTGGGCAGAAGCAGTACCGCTGAGAGAATGAAGACGGAGAATATCCTCCATTTCTTCAAGACAAACGTCATCTATCGGTTCGGCACTCCGCGACGAATTATCTCCGATAACGGGCCAGCCTACAGAAGTCACAGAATCAGCCGCTTCCCGCAGCAACATAATATAGACTGGAGATACTCTTCGGTCTATAATCCCCGAGCTAATGGTCTAGCCGAGGCTTTCAACAAGACCTTGACGAAGATCATAAAGAAGACGATGTCCAGAAGTAGAAAGGACTGGCACGAGAGACTGCATGAAGCTCTCTGGGCGTATCGGACCACGTTCAAAACGGCCACAAATACAATGCCATACGCATTGGTGTTCGACACTGAGGCAGTACTCCCCTTAGAGATAGAGTTACCCTCTCTACGAGTGGCGGTTTATTACGAGCTAACAGATGAAGAGAATGCCCATCTTTGGCTCGAGGAGCTCGACGCTCTCGATGAAACTTGGCTCATGGCACAGCAAAACCTGGAGGCTTACAAAGCAAGGATGACGTGCTCGTACGAAATATTGACTAGGCCGAGGACATTCCGTCAAGGTGAAATCGTGCTAGTCGTAAAAAGACCTATGATCCCTAATCGTGCCAAACGGGGGAAATTCAAGCCAAACTATGAGGGCCCGTATATCATGGACAAGGTCTACCAAGGTGGGGCTTACTTGCTCATGAATATGCACGGCGAAAGACCCTTTAGGCTAATAAACGGTTGGTTCTTGAAAAAATACCACGCCTGACTGAAATGTCTTTAAACTACTATAAACCCACAGCATCCTTGGGCTGACGCGTAAAAAAAATAAAAAAAGGGGTATGTCCGCAAGCAAAATGGGCACAGATGAAAACCCGAAATGGCTCCGTGAGTAAAAACAACAGGGCTACCGGCGAGTTTGTGAAAACCCAAAATGGTGCAATCTCGTTAAAAGACACTTGCAGGGTCCTCTTGACCTTGTAAGGAGAAAACTACCGGCGTGAGATCCTTACGACTCACAAAGGAGCGATACACTTAGGAATCCTCACGATTCTTAAGGAGAAATTACACTTACGAGATCCTCACGACTCGTAAGGAAAACCCTCTTATGAGACCCCTATGGCTCATAAGATTCAAAAGCCTTAAGCTACAGCGATCTGAACCTATTCTTAAGCCATCACCTTTCTCAGACTGCCCTACAAGCGGTTCAATACTGACCCTTGTATACAATCTACGGGCACAAATAATCATTTCCTTGCTGAGTCCCACCGATGATGAGGAATTCCCTCATTTGATGAATAAACACTTGTAGGTCCTTTTGATATACAAGGAGAAAACACTCTTGCAAGATCCTTACGACTTACTAAAGAATATACACTTAAGAATCCTCACGATTCTTAAGGGAAAAACGCACCTACAAGATCCTCACGACTCATAGGAAGAAAGACCTTTATGAGACCCTTACGGCTCATGAAGTCAAAAGCCTTAGTCGACAGGATCCTAACCCTGTTTGCTAAGCCACCTTTGTTCGAATCGACAACGGCAATTGATGGATTCGCTCCTGTAAATATTCCAGTCGCAGCGATGCTGATGCTAAGACTGGCACCAGATTCCAAGTTCCATACTCGCGATAAAAAATCAGCGAGCCAAAAATGCATATGAAATAGCCGAAATGATGGGGCAACTTGCAACAAAATGAGCAAGTAAAATATATGCATACAAAATAGCCGAAATGATTGGGCAAATCGCAATAAAAAGTAGCGAGTAAAAAGAAAAAAATAGCCGAAATGATTGGGCACTGCGAAAAATAGCTGAAATGATTGGGCAATTGCGACTTTTGCGATACAAAAAGCTGAAATGATAGAGCATCACGGAAAGAAAACAAAAAAAATACATATAAAATGAAACTTTTGCCCTGCAAGTAAGTCCATACTGACCCCTATATACAATCCATGGGTATAAACGAAAGGTAACCACATGTCCCAACAAACTCTGTCAAAAGGAAGAGTCAAGTTTCAGCGGCAATAGCTGCATCCTAGAAGACCGCAACGGCGCCCCCTCATTCCAGCAGGATACGGACGCGACATCACCAATCAGAGCCACGATAAAGTCCCCAATTCCAAGACTCTATGGTTCACAGACAACTAAAGTCGATCCCGACACCGTAGAAAACGGAGAAAGTCGATCTCCGACATCGTAGAAAACGGAGAAAGTCGATCCCGACATCGTAGAAAACGGAGAAAGTCGATCCCCGACACCGTAGAAAATGGAGAAAGTCGATCCCCGATACCGTAAAAAACGGAGAAAGTCGATCCCGACACCATAGAAAAAGGAGAAAGTCGATCCCCGACACCGTAGAAAACGGAGAAAGTCGATCCCCGACACTGTAGAAAACGGAGAAAGTCGATCCCGACACCGTAGAAAACGGAAAAAGTCGATCTGCAACACCGTAGAAAACGGAAAAAGTCGATCCCCGACACCGTAGAAAACGTAGAAAGTCGATCCCCGACACAGTAGAAAATAGAGAAAGTCGATCCCGACATTGTAGAAAACAGAGAAAGTCGATCCCCGACACCGTAGAAAACGGAGAAAGTCGATCCCCGACACCGTAGAAAACGGATAAAGTCGATCCCCGACACCATAGAAAATGGAGAAAGTCAACCCTAGACCCCCCGTCGAAGCAACGCTTTGACTCGGGAACAAGTTAACTCATCAATCACTTACGAGTCCTCTTGACATGTAAGGAAGAAAATTCTATTGTGAGATCCTTACGACTCTCAAGAGAAAACGCACTTAGGAGTCCTTACGGCTCCTAATGAGAAAATACACCTCTGATATCCTCACGACTTGTAGGGAGAAAAATCTTTATGAGACCCTCATGGCTCATAATGTTGAAAAGTCTTAGGCAGCAGACCCGAACCTGTTTCCTAAGCCGTTGCTACCCTACAAAGGGTTCAAGATGAGTTGTTATTTACAGGCCACACTTACTACAGTGATATGACAACAACACAGCGAAGAAAAGAAGGTGATAGTGCAAGATAGAAAAGAAATACGTCCTTTATTCATGAATTGAAAATGAATACATGATACATGTCATAAAAGAATAAAAATATTCTCTCGTTCAGAAGTAAATACAAAAAAGGAGAGTATACAAAAAATCTTTAAGCCGGAGGACGACGTAATAAATTCGTCAATTCATCTTTCTTCTGCTGGGTCTTGGCTTCATGTTTTGTTATTGCTATGAGACGGGTCTCCACCTGAGACTGTTGAGCCTGATACGAGGCGAGTCGACTCTCAAACTCCTTTTCAGCAATTTTGTGAGCTTCAACCATCTCGCGAGTAAAAATAATGGCTTTATCAATAGCTACCACTTCCCTGATAGCTTCTTAAAGCACTCGCCAAAGTTCATACGCACGAGTGGTATTAGCCGTGAGTTCATCTTGAAGTTCCTCTAAAGCATTTGAAGCTAGCTCCCTCTCCGAAAATTTTCGGTTAAGCTTCTTCTCACATGACTGCAGATTTGCGGCGCACCGTTTAATCAGCCCCTGCAAGCTCGTCTTTGCAGCCACGACTTCTGAGGGAAGGCGTGTGCACTCGAGACCATGCAAGCAAGCCTCCACTCGACGACAAAACTCAACCCAGACATGCAACAATGTTTCATCATGGTAAGTGGCAAGAAAGGGCAAAGAAATGTTGGATTCAGCAGCAAATTCTTCGACTGTGATCGAACTACCAGAATGAAGATCTTCGATAAGAGCCGACAAGGAGTGAAGTCTTTGCTTTGCCATCCGTTCAGATGCGCGCCGGGTATAAGGGCCGGGTGGCATAGTGATGCAAGATTCCGGCGGCATAAGAACGGGCAAAGCTGTCAAGATTCATAAACAATCAGCAAGATTTACAAACAAAGAATAGATGGAACAACGTCAAAAATTTACTTACCCACAGTTATGCAAGGAGGGTTTAAAAGATCTCTAGGCCTGTCGAGAATCTCAACTTCGTTGTCAGCTTCCAGAACTACAGAAGACATTAGAATCGTTATACGAAATAATGATAATGCAATGAGGGGGTCAAATAACACCGACCTTGCCCAGAAGAGAGGACGATGCGTTGCGGGGATATTGCCAGCGGGGCGGCCATCTTGAGCAGATGCTGAAAAGACTTTCTGGGGGATAGATCCGCGATGGACACCGCCAATCTTCGTAATTCTGAAAAGACAGAAAGATTCAGATAATGGAGAGATCATTAAAACAAAATATAGAAGACTACCTTCGATGCTCCTCCCGCTTTGAACGGGAGGGATAGCAGCTTCGGCAACCTCCTCCGTACCCTCAGGCACATCATCGGAGACATTTGCTGGTGTGACGGCTTTTAGTTGAGGGGCAACGGCCGCCACTTCAGGAACGACAATCTCAATTACCTATTCCACAATCTCCGGGCCATTACCAGAAAGGTCCATTAAATCTACGGCCAGTAAGGGCACCTCTTCCGGGAGAACGGACACCGGGGGAACAGAGACCGCCAGAGGAAGCTCCGCAGCAAGAATAACAGCTGTACCGACCCCCTCTACACTTACTGGCATCTTATAAGGGATATTTATAGAGTCCACAGTCAGGACACAACTTGAACTCAGATTCTCTGCCATCGCTGAAGTCCCTACAAAGTTTTACGAAGATAAGGAGACATAAAAAGGCGATACAAATTATTTGCCAAAGAGAAAATACAGAAATCATACATACCGATATGCCAGGATGCCTCTAGTATGGCTTTTTCAAGCCGACGTTCCTTCCTGAGAAGGTATGCTCGCCGGGGTTCAAATGTTGGTTCGTGGCCGCCGGTCCACAACGATAACTTATCTTCGGAAATGGCTAAGATAGGCTGCTTGAGGGCTATTTCGCCTCCCTATTCTAGAGGACCTATAAATATTCGCCGTATTGATGGAGATTTTCGTAGAATATGATGACAGGATAAGGACTCTTCAGAACACTCACATTCTCAGTTTCGTCCTGTGAGCGCCTTATTGCCCCAGCCAATTGTGCGGCTTTGTCGGCAGATGAACCCGGAAAAAGAATACCATCATCTGGCTCTTGCATGGATATGGGTTCATCTTGGGCAACAGCTTCAGGTTCAAGCATGAGGTCGAGCAGACCAGTGACCGTCTTCTTTCTCCTCTTCGACCTAGAACTAGCGCTGGTAGAAGATCGCTTCCTTCCCTTCGGTGCTTTGGCGCGACGTTGGCCCACTTCGCCCCCGCTATCCTCTTTCGGCGACACCACTGCTGATAACAGCACTGCCGCTGGCACTTCGGCGGGAGCCTCTGCTTGAGCTCTAGTACGCATTGGCAGCCCTACAGTGGGAAGAGCTGATTCGATTTCTGCTGCTTGCGAGATAAGGACCACACCGCTATCCCGCAAGAGAGAGAGAACGACTGACCGCGGTCGCAATGGGACGCTGGCAGCTTGAGCCGGAGCAGGAGTCTTATACTCAAAGAGTACCTGCCTTTCCTCAGCAATAACAGGGCCAACTCGGTGGCGATACCAACCCATAAAGGACCCCACAGATCGTGGGAGATAGTCAGGTTCTGGAATCATGAACACAGAACCAGTGTTCAGCCGCATGAAGTGATGCATGACATCGCGAATAACTCCCAAAGATGAGGAGGGCTCAACCAAAAACGCTTCAAAAGGGACGCCCTGATTATAGCCCTATTGCCGAGCGAAGTGGTGCGGATTATACCGCATGACGAGAGCCATATCATCCCGGCGGAACACCAAATAGCCCGGCCTAATTGAATACAGATGCATGATCTCTCTAGGCTTTAAAGATGGTGCTCTCCCTTTCGACGAGTCGAATAACTGTTGGAGAGGCCCCGCCGGAGCAGAAAGAACGCGATCAATGAACATCATCCCTCCCTCATTAGTATATGTATTGAGCAGAACACGGAGGGCCCCTAATTGAGTCGGATTGGGAGCGGAGGCATCCACCAATCTCATAACTCGAGGTAAGGTGTAGGAGTCATAGAAGTTCGGCTGTCGATGTGCCGCGATGCCCCCAGCACATGCATTTCGATCGAAGATGTGTAGTAATGAAGAGGAGATTCACAACATCTACACCTGGAGTCGAAGTGTTGGCCGTAACACTTAACCCATGATAAAGATGCGATAGTCTCGTAATGCCGATGGCTAACTTTGCCCATTCAGCTACACGATGGGCAGGATAGAAGGCGGAAGCTCTCGTGAAGCGTCGGTGCGACGGTATCACAAACCAACTGAGCCAAAGGCTGATAAAATCGACAAAGAAGGTCTCTTCATCCATGCCGGGAGCCACAATCGAATCAAAAGGAACGACCGACAAGATCGGGATGACCGGCGGTTTATCCAAACCAAACCCAAAAGGGTCATCAATACTCGCAAACTTCGGGGCTTCCTTGGATAAAATATACCCCCGAATGAAACAGGCGATAAAGCTCTCAAAAGTGACACCCTGCCTTTCTGACTTCTCAAACAATCTGTCAAAAATACCCAGGGCCTTGATCAGACTGGGATACTTATGACGGACGGCGGTTTCGGCTGTCAGACCATCAAGCACAGCCGCCATGGTGGAGAAAACATATTCATCAGGAGGCAGCAGTTCCTCATAATGCTCCCCCTAATGGGCATGCCTGAAATCTCACGGAATTCATCTAATGAGATAGACACCTCTCGATCCCCTAGAAGGAAGGTGTTGGTGGGCAGATTCCACTGGTTTAAGAAGGCTTTGATTCACCAGACGTGAGGAGCGTGGTAATAGAAGAGCGATGCATATACTGCCTGATATAGCCCGACCTTCTGCAGCCATGCGCGGTGGGCAGAAAGAATATAGAGAGCCTGAATAAGGTAGCCCATTGGGTGCCGGGGGGTGATACCCACTTTATAGACCTGCCCCAAGGTCGAGCTTCACCTTGGCAAATCCAACGCCCTAAGATGTCTATAACAGGGAAGGGCTGGTTGGGTATCCCAGAGGTAGAGGGCTCCAGCCGGCCCGAAAGAGTGCAATTGGTCACTTCCACTACATAAGCAGTCTGTGGGCGTTCTATCGGCAGTATAGGGTGAAGAGATTCCACCGGCTCCCCGCAAATAAAACTTTGGCGACCCCGGATGATGTGGTTGTACCAAGTACTCCATAAGAGCAGATTTGTCCGATCTTTATCATGAGCCCTGAGCATCGCCATTGCTTCTTCGTCCGATGGCGATTGTGGAAAAGCAGCGTCTGAACGAGTAGTATGACGGCTTGCCAATCACGAGGCAAGGATATCATTGAGAGAATAAAGAAAAAAGATTCTCAATAAATGCACATTGGAGTTTAAATGACTTGGAACATCCTCACAAAAGAACACCCATTACAAATCCTGGAAAAATCCCTTAAAAAGATTTTTCAAGAACACTGGGGAATCAAATTCCCGAAGGGCCTTCTTGATCTTTAGAGCTAAGCTCTTTGGTGAGGAATTAAATTCCTTTTATGCAATGGAATTAAATTCCAGAAACCCCATAAAGAGGAAAGGAAAAATCAAATGTCATGCCCAAGACATTGAGAGTTATTATTCAAAAATCACATCTTGGATCTCTAAGAGATGGGTTTTAGAGGAGAGCAAAGCTCTCATGATGGATTTAAAATCCAGAGGCTTTCTTTAAGAAAGGAGTTCTTTGATGTTCTAGGGCTTTACCTAAAAGGGGTTCTTTTTGGCAGAGTTAAACTCTGGAAATTTTCAATGGACAGAGAACTAAGCTCTGTAGAGGAGAATTAAATTCTCAGAAGATATCAAAGAAGGAAGAAAATGAAGGAACAGAGGCGTTGCAGAGACGAGATCCCTGCATTTCTAAGACATGATGGGAAACGGTTCATCTTCCCCGTTCTCTAAGCAGATTCAACAGCTGTAAAGGTGACAGCGTTGCACTCACATGTGAGCCACGTGAGAACAACGCTGTGGGGGCATTTGTTCCCTTATAAAAATTCAGAATAAGAAGGGAAGGGGAAAATTCCCCATTAATGAAAGCATCATGTGTAAGCACGTGATCAACAATCCCTTACAAAGAGACTCAGATAGGGAAAAGGAAAAAGTTCCCGCTAGTGGAGCATCACGTGCAAGCACGTGATGCATCTGTATGCAGAGTAAGCAGCACCATTAGTAGGTGGCAACTAAAGCCTCACGTGCAAGCACGTGATCGTTTTTTACACAAAACGTGTGGGACTCAGTTATAAAACAAATAAAGAACAAAGAAGCTCACGTGTTACCACGTGATGTCTTCTCTCTGTTTGGACTCCTGCATACAAACAAACCAGATTAATTTTAGGAGGGGTCACGTGGTACACGTAATGGGCTCCTAAGCCTTTTGAACCGATAGAATTAAATTCTACTTAAAAGGAAGCAAAAGCGTTATTTGGAAAATATTTCCTTGTATCTTTCTAAACAAGAAAGATTATGCTCTGTACAACAGAGCGCCGTTAGATTAAAGATCTAATGGTGATTAAAGATCACCAATCTACAGAAAAATTCTGTACAGAGAAATATCTTCTTAATCTTGTTAAGAACAACAAACAAGATATCTTCTGTAAAACAGAAGTCCTTGGATTAAAAATCCAACGGTGAATAAAATTCACTGATTGATCTAAAAGATCATTTTGGCTGATATAAAATCAATCAAAATCTTTCAATGAGAGATTTTCTAAATAAACTGATTCTTTTCTTTCTCCTATAAATAGGAGCCAAGAAGAAAAAAAGAGAGGAGGATACAGAAGGAGAGAGAAAACCCCCCTTGAAAGCAAAAAAAAAGAGAAAAGAGAATTTAATTCTCCAGAGAGAAGAAGATCTCTTCAAAGAAAAAAGAAACTCTAGGTAAGAGAAGGAAGGAGATCATCCCATAAGCTCCCACAAAACAAAAGAGAATTTAATTCTCAAATCAAGAGTTTAATTCTTCTAAAAAGAACTTAGTTATTCTTCTGATTAAAGATCTGCAGAAGCAGATCTCCCCATAAGTTGAGAATTTAATTCTCTTCGGGGAGATCTGTCATGTAGATTCAAAACTTAGGGGAAAATTAAGTTTAAAGAATTTAATTTTTTCAACGTAACGTATAAGAATTTAATTCCTCCAAATAAAACTGGGGTTTAACCCTATAAAAGAATTCAATTCTTAAACAAAGAATTTAACTCTCCATGCACGTAAAAGAGATTAGCACCCAATATGATAGATGTCAGGTCACGTGCGCTCACGTGGGCTTCCCCCTCAATAATCAAAAGAGAACAATTCATATTAGGTCACGTGCTCCCACGTGACCCCTGAACTAGCCTCTTCTAAAGGATAAAAGGGGAGTAAAACTAAAACAGATCTCAATTTGAGGCGCCTCACGTGACAACACGTGACCACTTTATAGTGCTTAGCATTTTCATGAGATGAAACAAGGCAGTCTCTATATTTAGGACGCCTCACGTGATATCACGTGACCCCTTTATAGCACTAAGCACTTTTAGAAGAGAAGTGAGAATAAATCAAATGCAAGTGCGCCTCACGTGATCCCACGTGACCCTAATAGTGCTCGGCACTCAGAAAAGAAAAAGGGTAATTCTAAAGAATCTGGGCCTATTTTCAAGCGCCTCACATGACCCCACATGAGCGCCTTAAGCCCTTAGTGTTTAACACTACTTTAAGGCATCACGTGACCCCATGTGAGCGCCAAATATACGCTAGTGTTTAACACTTCAAATAAAACAAAAGAATGAAGGGTGTCAGAGCCCACATTATTGTTCAGCATCGCTGATGCAGAATTGGGATCAATCCCAAATAATAATGATTAAATAGGCTGAGCCCAGGATTGGCCGAACCCCAAATTGACTGAGCCTATTGGCTTTAGTCCCAAACAAGATTATAAAATCTTTAATGAATATTCACTGGTTCAAGGGTACATCTCTTCGTACCTCTGATATATGTTGTTGTAATTCTTCAACGTCTTCAGAGAGACGGAGGGTACCAATAACCAATAATTTTTGGTGCATCCCCAAACGGTTGAATCAAAACCACACAGACTATGATGTCTTTAAACTGGACTATGATGTCCTTAAACTTTACGGATTGTGGGGTCCTTAAACTCATGGACTATGATGTCCTTAAACTTTATGGACTGTGAGGTCCTTAAACTCATAGACTATGATGTCTTTAAACTTTACAGACTATGATGTCTTTAAACGATCATAGACTATGATTTCCTTAAACCCAATGGACTGCAAAGTCCCTAAACTAAAACAATAGAGCTCAAATGATTTTTATGGATCTAAATGATCCTGTTAAGTAGATCTTAGTCTAAAATTAGACTAACGTATTCTTAACAAACGTTTAAGTTGATCTTGATCTCAATGAGATTAACGATCCTTAAACCCAAACTAAACCCAAATCTAAGAAAATACGGATTTGGACTAATCCACACCCTACGGGCGACAACATAAATTAGTCTCCGTATAAAATCCATGGGCAACAAAAAAAAAAAACACACACGACATGAAGTGACCATCTGGAGAAAGAGAAAGTGGTTACAGCGATGCGGTAGCATAATTAACTGTAGGGGCTTGCGCCTGCAGGGACGAGCGTCCCCACAATAAAAAACCCCTCACAATGAGGGGGAATCTGACGAAGTCTGCTACATCGGCCGCATTCGTCTAAACCTTCGATACATGGTGCCATAAATCAACTTGGCATCTTCGGAGAGGTAGATGAATAAAACCAAATAGCATTTGCCCCCAAATTCAGGCAAGACGACCTATGCGGTTTCGTCTCTGTTTTCGGCGGAGAACACGGAGCTTCTGTGTTGAGGGATCCAGAGGTTGTGCACCTATATTCTATCAGGCCAGGTTTTCTGGTATTTAGACAGAATGCCTCGGTGTTGTTTATGAGGTATAACCCGCATCGCTTTGCCCATCAATCGGGTTACAACCAAGGCGTTCCTCTCGAGGTGTTCCTGATTGATTTGGTTGCTACGGAAGAGGGTATTCGCCCTGCGGCGCATCATTTCATGCGGTTAAATACGGTGTCCCATTTCCTCATCAGCGAACCAAGTTATATTCCAAAGGCTTCGAATGCTTACTTTCTTTGTACCAGCATGCAACGGGAGCTATCATCAAGGAGGAGAGGCAGCTGATGCTTGACCATAAGGATACTGTCCCAGCCAGTCATCCAGCGGTCCCACTGAAGTTATGGGCGGTCGTGCTCCTTTGTTTGAGAGAGATCGCCACGGTTATAGCTCCGCGCGCTTTTCCTAGTGAGCATCGACCAGATGTTCCCGTGACAATAATAACCGTGGTGTTTCCGGAATCGGGCGTTGGCTTGGAGATCGGGACCCGCCGTCTGAAGAAGCCTGTTTAGCGAAAGCTCTTATCTTCGGCTGTTGGTGCTAGTTCGCAGAAGAAGAAGAAATCCTTATTCTCTGCTGACGTCGTATTCGGCCAGGATCCTCATGCTCCTTACAGCGAGGGCTTGTGCGAGTATGGCACCAACGACGGTCTGTTCGATACGCCTATGACCGATACCGATCTTCAGGTTTCCATTGAAGCTTCCAAACGACTGGCCCATGAACAAGTAGCGTTATCCTCTATTGCGGAGTTCGGTATACTTCGTTTATACTCTCCTGTATATATTCCCCACCTTTTTTTGAACTTATTACGATTTATTAATGCTCTCTCCCTTAACAGGCATTTCTGCTGAAGAGGCTCTCTTGGTGTCCCATAAGACATTTGAGGAGGAGAGGCTCCGCGCCTCCTTGGGCCTTGGTATGATTCGTTTCACTACGCTTTTACATCTTTAGTTCCTTTTATTCATGACTTGACTCTTTTCTTTATCCTGTTATAGGAACCACCACGACCCAGGTTGTTCCGAGTGTAATGCCAATCCTGGGTGGTGATGCAGAAAGGCCTTCAGAGCCGGCTGAGGCCTTCTCAAGGCCACCACAGGAGGCATTGCTGAAACAGCCGATGGCGGATGCCATAGCGGATCCAGAGGCCGAGCCTGATTTGGACGACGATGTACCCCTGTCAAAAGTTTTAAGGAGATCGGTTCATACAGCCCAGGCTGAGAGGAAGCGTAGAAAGCACGCTGCAAGGGAACGTCAGGCTATCTTGGCCGTGGGCGCAGGTTCGAGTAATGCTCAACCCTCTATCATTCCTATGATGGGCGTTCCTTCTGCCCTGTCCACTGCCCATAGATAGGTTGCGCGTGAGGCTCGAGAAGAGGTTGAACGGCTACTTCAAGGTAGAACAATGCACAGTCCTTAGTAATAGTCTTTCTCTTGAATCATAACACACACATTTTTTTTAACAGGGCCAAATTTAGGTGATGGCATGGCAGGTGAAGTGCCGGTGATTAAAGAGCCTGAAGTGGCAAACCTTCTTCTGGAATCTGGGATTGTTCCGACCGCCGCTTCTTCTTCTTGTGAATCCTTGGTATCGGGAGGTCATGCAAGCAATACGACAGCCCTTATTGAGTCAAGGGATGAAGGTGTGGATGCCGAATCCACTTTCCCAATACAAAACGAGGAAGCCGTCACAACTGGTGACGTTTCGGGCATCGTCTCTGTTTCTGCCCTTTCAGGTACTCTTTGAGTTATTATCTTTAAGTTTTTAATCCTGCTAGGCATCTCTAATAATATCTCCTTTTTCTGAGTATAGGAATGGTAAACCCTGATGCTGTACTGACTGAAGAATTACTGCCGTTCATTGCTCTGACTGTAATGGTTCCACCCCTCTTTTCCGCGTCTCCTCAAACTTTAGAAGGTGAAGATCTCTCATTTCTTTACTTCAGTGTAGATACCATTTTCTTACATTAACCATATATTGTCGCAATCCTGCAGGAGTGCTCTTTGATCACTTACACCAGGTGTTAAGCCCGTATTTTGCCTTCCAATCGGAATTCGTTCCCCTTCCGGCATTGATTAGTATATTCTTCACTTGGTGTTTCTTCTTTTCATGAGTAAGCTTTCTATTTCTAAGCCTTCCTCATATTGACCACAGTATCACGGCTCGAGAGAGGGAGCGAAGGAATAGCCGAGCCTCCTGTACTCCCTGTCTTGCCACTTTCAAAAGCTGGTACGGTAGATCTCGTCCATCAGCTTTCTTGTTTATTTTTCGAGTTGAAATCTGACCCTTATTCGTGCGTGATTTATTTTGCAGTAGCTACACCGGCTTCGGCTCCTTTTGAGTCTCACATTCCCATGCCTACGGTGCCTTTTGCTAAGCGTCAATTTTCCAGGGGCGCATTGACTAGCAGGCGAATGTTAAACAAATTTATCGAAGATTTTGATGCCGAGGCTCTCACTTTTGCCGTGGATTTTGCTGACGAGGTCGGCACTATGCTGGCGACGCTTGTGAATTTATACAACGAAGATTTCATCGATCTTTGGGTTGATTATTATAAGCGGATCGAGACTTGTATGCATGAGATCAAGCTCAAGCGTGTCATTCCTGAAATATTGACCTTGAAGGCTCAACGGGTCGCATGGATCGAGCAAAGTGCCGATTCCATTTAATATTTTGAACAAAAGTTAGTCCTGAAGTGAAAGGAGCATAAGACAGCTTCCGGCGAATCCATCCAATTGCGCGCCCAAATCGAAGAAAATGCTGCGCAGCTACAAGTTATTTTTGAAAACCTCCAACAATGTATTTCTAATGGGCTGTCGCTGAGGCAGAATCTTGATCTTACCGAGCGTGGCATGCAAGATTGCGAGGTTGCCAAGCAGGAAATAGCTGAGAAACTTTCATCATGCTTGCAACAGTGGGCTCAAATTGAAGCGGGGATGGCCGCAGTAGTAGCATGCGTGGAAGAGCTGCAGGAAGCGCGTTAGCGGGTTGCCAATTTGTTGAAAGCCCCGCCTTCTTAACAATTGCAATTGTATTCCCCCCTTTTGTATTAATTGTATCTTTTAAACACTTTGATTCGTAAATAAAGAATATACACTGTTTTCATGCGCTCATCTGTGTTTTGATGTCTTAATGTGGCGCTAATTAATTTACTTACTCGTTTCGGAGTCCGTAGTTTATTCACTCGTTTCGGAGTTTCTAGTTTATGTACTCATTTCGGAGTTTGTAGTTTATTCACTCATTTCGGAGTCTCTAGTTTATGTAATCATTTCGGAGTTTGTAGTTTATTCACTCGTTTCGGAGTTTCTAGTTTATATACTCATTTCGGAGTTTGTAGTTTATTCATTCATTTCGGAGTTTCTAGTTTATGTACTCATTTCGGAGTTTATTTAGTTTACTTCCCTTAGGTTTACAACTAAACTTGTCTTAACGTTATATATAGATAACCTCCATTCTTTACGATATAGGTCCGTTAGGTTTTGTGGTACCAGGGTTTTGGTTCATGGTACCGTCGCGTTGGATGATGTATTCCTCGATATGCGGTTTTTAAGCTGTTATTCGAGTAGCCCCACGACTGTCGTGTCTCTTATCCTTTCGGGGGTTGGACAAGACATCTTCAAGTAATCTCCTTAGGCTCTATTACGGTTGAGAGAGCAAGCGTTAGGAGTTTTCCATGTCGCTTTTTACATGAGGTTAGGCTCAATTTGGAGCCCCGATGAGTCATAACCACTCCGCGCTGGAGTGGAATGATCTCAGATAGTCTTTTAGGCTTTATATGGGTTGCCGTCAAGACCTAAAGGTAGGAATATGCTGTCACTTCATTTTTATTTTGACGATTCATGCCGATTCTTTGCTGAAGTAGGGTAGACATATGTAAGACTTCTATGCTATATGTATTGCAGTTGAAGTATGGAGCTAGGAATATGCCACCGCCCTAATTTCATTTGGTAGTTATATCCGCATCCTGCTAAAATGAAGGGGAACGTCGAGATAGTCTCTAGGTTGTATATGAACCGTCGAGGTTTGGAGCTAGGATTTTGCTGTGACTCCACTTTTACTTTGACCCTTGGGTCTTTGTTGACGTCATGTCTCCATCCTGTCGGAATGAGAATGAACGTCGGGGTAGTCTTTAGATGTGTATGGAACGTCAAGACTTGGAGCTAGGGTTTTGCCGTGACTTCACTTTTGATTTGACCCTTGGGCCTTTGTTGACGTCGTGTCTTCATCCTGTCGGAATGAGAATGTACGTCGGGGTGATCTCTAGACTGTAAATGTTGCCATCGAGGTCTGGCTCTCCTTTTGACGGAGCCTGGTGGGAAAATATGGTTCCCTTTTTCATTTGTGCTCATGGATTGTATACAGGGGTCAGTGTAGACTCACCTGCTGGACAAAGAAATTTTCCTTTTATTTTATTTTATTTTTGATTTCCGTGATGTACTATCTTTTCGGCTTTTCTTACCGGAAAATCACGATTGCCCAATCATTTTGGCTTTTTTATGCGTGGTGTCCAATCATTCGGCTATTTTTTTTATATTTTTACTCGCTTCTTTTTATTGCGAGCTGCCTAAATATTTTGGATGTTTATATGCATATTTTTTGCTTGCTGATTTTTATTGTGAGTTGCCCCATCATTTTGGCTATTTCATATGCATTTTTTCCTCGCTGATGTTTTTATTGCGAGTTTGGAATCTGATACGAACCTTGGCATCAGCATCGCTACGCCTGGAATATTGCCAGGAGCGAATCATCATTTGCTGTGAAAGGACTTGATGCCTATTTAGGCATCAGTATCGCTGCAACTGTGATATTGCCATGAGCGAATCATCATTTGCCTTTGTCGTTTTGATCAAAGATGGCTTAGCAAACAGGGTTAGGATTTTGTCGACTAAGGCTTTTTGACTTTATGAGCCGTAAGGGTCTCATAAAGTTATTTCTCCCTATGAGTTGTGAAGATCTCGTAGGCGTATTCTCTCCTCAGGAATCATGGGGATTCCTAAGTGTGTGTTCTCTTATAAGTCGTAAGGATCTTATAAGAGTATTTTCTTCTTATAAGTCGAGAGGACTTATTAGTGTCGTTCACCATATGAGGACATTTCCCGTCATTGGTGGAACTTGATGGGGAAATCGTTTATTTGTGCCCGTGGATTGTATACAATGGCCAATATTGGACCACCTGTAAGGCAACTTGGGGGATACGACGGCTTAAGAACATGTTTGGATCCCTGTAGTTTAAGGCTTTTGAATCCTATGAGCCGTGAGGGTCTCATAGAGGGAGTTCTTCTTACGAGTCAAGAGAATCTTGTAAGTGTATTTTTTTACGAGATTGCGCCCTTCCGGGTTTTCACAAGCTCGTCGGTAATCCTGCTGTTTTTACTGACGGCGCCCTTCTGGGTTTTCATCCGTGCCCATTTTGCTTGTGGACATACTTTTTTTTCCTTACCGAGGTTGCGCCCTTTCGGGTTTTCACAAGCTCGCCGACAGTCTTGCTGTTTTTACTCACGGCGCCTTTCAGGTTTTCATCCATGCCCATTTTTCTTGTGGACATATCCTTTTTTTTACGTGACCCATCTGTTTGCCAGTGGGACTTTGGAGGTGACTTCACCGCCGGAGTAGCTGTGTAGTCTGTGGGACTTGAGTTGTAGTCTTCGCTGTTAGGGCTTCGATTACAATATAGATCTCAAGAGAGCATATCACCGTTTTGTAGGCGATGTGCTAGATTAGGGACATCTCGGTCCGTTATCGCCATTTTTGAGACGAAGTTTAAATTTAAGGGCATCTCGGTCCGATGTCGCCATATTTGAAGCGGGGTTCTACTTTAAGGACATCTTGGTCCGTCATTCTCCTTTTGGGGACGAGTATTAGTTTAGGGACGTCTCGGTCCATTGTTGCCATGTTTGAGGCGAAGTTTTCTTGAACACTACTTTCATAGTTTTGACTCAGGAAGATAAAGAGCGGACACAAGTATCTTCATCTATCGTTGACCTTATTCATGACTCATCAAGCGTAGTATCTCTTGAGGAATCGGCCGTTTATTGGCCGGAAGGGTCTTTCACCATGCATATCCATGAGCATGTAAGCTCTACCTTAATAGACTTTGTCTATGATGTACGGGTCTTCATAGTTTGGCTCGAATTCCCCTGTTTGGCACGATTAGGAATCATTGGTCTTTTGACAACCAACACGTGTTCGCCTTAGCGGAATGTTCTCGGCCTGGTCAGTCTTTCATATGACCGTGTCATCCTTACCTTATAAGCCTCTAGATTTTGCTGTGCTATAAGGCGAGTTTCTTCAAGGGCAATTTCCTCAGGGATTTTTTCTTTCCCTTTGTCCTTTTTGCTCGAACCCTTATTTGTAGATCCGAGGTTCTTTTCAGGAAGCGTGTGGCTATGCGGCTAAATGTTCTCACAGTTCTTCTCCCCCTCTTCTTTTTCGGAGGTGAAGTCTTTGAAGATAGGGCTTGCAGGGTTGTCTAGCACGGTAGCAAGGTTTCGGGAGGCATCATTCATGCCAATTTCAAAAAATTGCCGTTTTAGCTAAACCTAACCCTAGAATCGTTACTAGAAAATCCGACGAAACGATATGCAAACAACTTTGCGAACAAGTGAACAAGGAATACAACCTTTATAGACCGGTCCTTCACTTCAATAGCTCCGTATAGTCGTCCCTTCACTGTGATCATGAACGCCCGAACTCTAGAAAGGGTTCTCCTGAAGAAATGAGCAAGCTTGCACGAAGTCTTCGAGTCCGAATATGATCTACGTTGAGGAGACACTAACCCAAGCTATCCCTTCACTAATTGTAGAATTAGTGAAGCAATCACCCTATACTAAAAGGCAAGTAGTATAGGATGATGAAGTAGGAATTTTACTCATTTTAGAAATAATTTTCTCACTCATTTTCATCATCTCCATTGAAGCTAGTGAGCTTGAAGAAGGAGATGAAGAAATATCTCATGATAAAATCAACTGGATAATGGCAACCATGGGTGAGTTAAGCATCATATACTTAACCTTTGTAGATACTTAACCATGGCTAGGATAATGGTTGGGTTAATAAATATCTTAAGCAAAACAAAAATTAGAAGACTAAGTCAATGCATCCACAAGTTTCTATAAGCTTTGAGCCATGACAAATTGCAACTAATTTTTGAATAACTTTAAATAAATAAAACCCTAGATTATCACTAGTATGGTGTAAGTCACACACACACCTAAGTTGCATGTATCATCAAGCATGACACAAAACTTTGTACACTAATATATATCACATATATATACACATGCACAAATCAAGTGAGAAAATAAAACTTAAGTGAATAAATATTAGTTAATGCAACTTAATATATAAAATATATATAATTATACATTAAATCATTAAATCAACATTTGATTTAATAAACCGGCTATATCACATATAACCGACTAATATCAAATGTAACAACTTATCGAATCAACACTTGATACGATAACCCGGCTATATGACATATAACAGACCTTTGTCACAAATCGTGAGAATAGAATACGGTATCACATATCGTATTAATCTCGGTCCCGCAAATATCACATATGTGCTCCTACTCCGTTTCGTTTGAGCCAGGAAACCTCTGTGTAAGACTCTAAAGATTCGTCAATACACCGGCAGTAGATGATGATCATATCAAACACCCACAAGTCGCAAGCGGACTGCTAAACGTAACGGCCACCCGGGTATTGAGCGATCAGAAGATCAACAAGCATGCCTTCTCATACTCCTGCGAATCCAATCAGTAACACTATCGTACAGTTTGGTTTCTTCGTCTGATATGTCGCATATCTCGTCTAGGGGTGGTAAACGTCAGACCCCAGTAACTTGAAAAGTCGTGTCGATATGAGGCTCATAACGGGTCGAGAAACTACTGATAACACTTACCAATATATCTCTGAATCAGCCCTGGTTAGGGACTTCCTGTTATAGGCAATCGAGCACAGCGCAACATCAACCCCCAATACCGGGAGAGACGAAACCCCTCCTATCGCTCATTTCCTCCATGTGACTGTAACACCTTAGAATGCGATTAGGGGTTATTATGCTTTAATGTGGGGTTTTTATTAAAAAGTTTACCAAAATGGTTTTCAATTATTTTATAAAATTTAATGAATATTTACTAGAATTTAGTTTGGGCTGCACACACATATGCATGTAAACTAGGGCTAAGTTTGGGGTTATACCAAAGTTAGGTAGCCATGGTATGTTAAAACATTTGATTAAGTTAATATGAAGTTAATTATGGGTGCTAGATTAATCTTTTTTTTTAAAAATAGAATTAGTGTTTTGGGGATTGACTTAAGATTTGAGAGAGAGAATGATGGCATGTGAGGCATGCTTGTTAGGTAATTAATGAGGAGAGAGAGGGGAAGGGTTGACTCTCAATTTCTTTTTCAAATAAACACCATTTCCCACATTCATCACATCTCTCTCCCTCTCATTCTTCCCCCCACCCACACCCATAGCAGACAACAGCAGCAGCGGTAACAACAGCAACAGCATCAGCAGCAACACACCTTCCTCCTCCTCCTCCTCCTCTTCTTCTTCTTCTCTTTTTCCTTCTTCTTGCACCCAAGCTTCAAACTTCATCAAAAATCCATTTTTGAATCACCAATCTTTTGAAAACCCTACTTTGATGGTTCTTGAAGCAAAGTCCACAAGTTGTAGCCATCACTAATCCACCTTAGAGGTATAAAACTCACCCCAACTTCCTTTTTCTCAACTTATAGTTTATTTAGCTTAATAGCTTGTTTAAGTAGTGTTATGGGGTTAACTTTGTGTTTGAGAGGAGTTTTGGGTAAAGTGGGATTATTATGGTTTAATTAACTTAATTAGGTGTTATATGTGCTGTGTAAACCTAGATTGTATCACTGGATTTTGCTAAAACACCTTAAAGTCCCAATTTGAGTTTTAAATACGGTTTTATCAAGTTTTGTGATATGAGTGACCTGCTTTATCTGTGATCTTTTTCTTGCTTAGAAAATATATACAGAATAGTGTGCAGGGTAGCTAAGGTTTTGGGTTGAAGTTCGAGCCCGTTCCACCATCTGAAATCCGGCGACTTACCCATGGATTCTGGCGTCACCGGCCCCCCTGTGGACTTTGGTGTTTTGTTCTAGGTTGAGTGATGTCTGTGTGTGTTTTACAGTGTTTGGTATTCTTTATTTTTCTTTGTTTGTTGCAGGTAGAAATCTAGGATAGTTAGTTAATTTTGGGTGATTTGAGGACTTTGGTGTTAATTTGATGAATTAGGTGGAAAATAGGATGATTCAGGGTGGTTATGATTAAATTGGCTCTAATATGTGCTGTTGGTATCACTAGATTTTTATATTTTCACTCGATTACATAAAAATACCTTGGTGTTGCAATTAGTGTTTTTAAAACATTTTTAAAAACCAAACTTTAGGATACGTAGAATTTGCTATATCTGGGTTTATTTTCTTGTTGAGCAAACTTATACATTAGGATATAATTTGTGCCAGGAGTGTAGTGTAAAAACCTGGACCTTTTTCACCTGTTTTGGACCGATATGACCCCTATGGTGACCGGCCCAATTTTGTCAGAACGTGTTGAAACTTTTCTGGTAGCTGTCTGTAGGTATCATAAGAGGCTTGGTCTTGTTTGTTTTCTTGTTTTTACTCCAGATAAAATCTGGGATCAAATTACCTATAATTTGTGTAGCGGGACTTGCACGATACGTGCGCAATGAGTGGGTTTGGTGTTGCTGTGTGTCACAGCATGTTGCTGTGTGCCACAGTGTGTCGCGATGGGTTTTGGCGTACGCACACACGTTATGTATACACACGCATTTAGTTTGCGACACAAGTTTCTTGTATAATCTTGATATCGCGTCTTTGCAGGATTTTAGCTTATGTGTATTACTTTGTGTAAATTCTAGGTTCGCAGACGGGTACTTCGGACGCCGCACAGAAGGGGAAGAAGGTGGTCGAATACGCGTAGATCGAGATCACGGTGAGTAGATTTAATATCTATGGGGAAATCGCCCGTATGGCATTATGCGTCAGGGCTTGATAGGATATTGTAGCTGCTGTTGGGGTCAAAATTTGCACCCCCGGTTGACCGAGTCAAAGTCAAGGTCAACCCCAAGCCAGGTGGGCCCAAGCCCAGGTTAAGCGAGTCCATGCCCAAGTCGAACCCGCGGCCAGCTTCCTCTATGCCAAAATATAGATCATGTAATAAATATTTTTTATGTAATTTTTTATGCATGAATGTATGCAAAAATGGGCATAAAGCCAAATTTTTGTAAAGCCCATGGCTTATATGCAAAAAGAAATGGCACATGAGCCATGGGATGGGCAACATGCCATTTTGTAAATCCCAAGGGGCTATATGTAAATATGTAAGCCTATATAAGGCAACATGATGATGAATAAAGCATATACTTTTCATTCCCCTCAAAAACCTAGGGTTTGTGCCTCTTTCCCTTTTCTGAAGGTTCCAAACATTTTTCTTTCTTTTGAATTAAATTAAGAGTTTTACTCTTCTTTTTCCAAACTAAATAGTTTTTCATCACAAAACCCACAAAGGGGAACTTGGATCTATCATTAGATCTCAAAAAGAAGAGATTTTTATAATCTCACATCTCTTGATCATCAAGATCCGGCCAACAGAGGAGGAAGAAGGAGACCCATCTCCAGAAACCCCACTTTGGGGAAGAACTAGGGCTTAAGGGGAGAAGCCCATCATCAACTCCAAAACATCTTAGGAGTATACCTCCACCCTAAATCCTCTTTTGGGATTTTAAATCCTCTTTTGGGATTTTAAATCCTTTTTCTCGGGCTAAGATCCCCATTTCCTTGTCGGCGCCCGAGCGCCCGAGCGCCCAGCGCGCAAGCGCCCAGCGCCCACGTGTCGGACACGTGGTGCGCTAGCGCTTGAGCGCACAGCGCCTAAGCACACAGCGCCCATGTGTCGGACACATGGTGCGCTAGCACTTGAGCGCACAACGCTTAAGCGCCCAGCGCTCAAGCCCACAGTGCCCACGTGTCGGACACGTGGTACGCCAGTGTTCAAGTGCCCAGCGCTCAAGCGCCCAGCGCTCAAGTGCCCAGTGCCCACGTGTCGGACACGTGGCGCGCTAGGCACGTAAGGCGCTCGCTCGCTAGGCACGCAAGGCGCTGGCCCCACGCGTCCTTTGGGCGCTTCTCCTTTTTTTATACATGTATACATGTGTGTGTGTGTGTGTGTGTGTAGATACTCACACACTCTACAACACTGTCCCCTACAAAAAAATTTTGGGCCGGGGCGCTGCCCCGCACCCTGTAAGGGGGCTACTAGCCCTCTTGACCCCCAGCCCGCTATCCGGGTAGTAGGACCCCCGTAAAAACTCTGCGGGGCCCCCGATATATCCAAAACCCCTCCAAAACACAACACTGCACATTGAGTTCGCATGACCAGTTTAACCCGTTAATCGGAGGTTCCTTCGCCTCAAAGGCGAGAGGTAATTAACGACAGCTTAGTCCGCGGCTGCCGAAGATTCGGATCCCCACAATCAATAATCCCCCGCCTACCCTAGGCAGGGGGAATCTGTAGTACGCCTGACAAGCACGCGCATATTTCCATCTCAATGGTGTGACGAAAAACACCCTATAGCTGCATATTTGCATTCATATACATTGATTGCGCATGAATACTATTAGTTGCATACTGTATTCCCTGCTATATATGGACTTAGAATTAGTAGCACACCGCACCGTTACTAACGGTTCATGTTGCACGAGCACAAATCTGCATGTTATACACACACCGTTAGTAATTGCCATGACACTCACACTATAGAATTGCCATGAACAATATGTTGTAACTCACCTTATGTATGATTCGATATGATACATCTATATTTGCGTACATACACATTGGGATACCCATATTGGTGCACATATACATTGATTCATCCATACATACGTATATACACATTGTACCTACCTAGATAAGCTGGTTTTTGGGAAAACTGGGGACCGCATGATACATTTTAAAAACTGAATTACTTAAAGAGTGGTTTTTTCCCCTTTTACTCATAGTATGACTTATGATGCATATATCACATCGCATGGATTTACGCATTGGGTTTGGATTTCATATGATTTCTAGATTTGAGAACCGTGATATTATTTTAAGAAAGTATGCATTGCATCATGTATCTTTAGTACCCGATAAAGTACCTCACATGATTATTGCTTACTCAGTTTACCATATTGATGTTATCGGTTGCACATGTTACAGTATCGCAGTGCGTGCATACTTGCGATTACCTTTATATGTTATTTACTATTCATGAGTTGGTAACTCACCCCCGTTGTGCCACAATGCTTGCAGGTAGACCCTCAGAGTAGTCGCGACAGGGCTACATCCTTATATCTTTTGGTTACGGATACTGCTACAGTTGGCGTGCGGGCCATTTTGCTTTAGGTGGGTTGCGGTTATCTGTTTACATTTCATTGTACATTTTATTGTATTTAGTACTCTCCATCTACCATTTATGTATTGACTTAGAGACCAGTTGTGAGGACGATATTGTATTTTATTTTGTGACTCTGGTGTCGAGCTCATGTGAGTCGACTTTTATTTAATGCAGTTTTATTTCTCTTTATTTCTTTTCAGGCTGTTACATTTATATTGTTCATTTCTTCGCTACGGCGTCGTATAGTATTTGTGTGGTGGTTGTTCCGCCGTTGGGCGTGATTGCTCCCGTTTGGGATGCTCGTTATATCTCAACAGTTGTTTTACCTTTTTCTTATGTTGTACCCGTTTCGGGGCTTGTTTTTTTACAAAGGAGGTGCTGCCGAAATTTTGAATAAAATAATTTAAACTTGAAGGATTCTTACTGGAGATTTCCAAATGTTTTCACAAATGTTTTCATCAAATGTTTTCAACATTCACTACTTTTAATGGTTTTGATTTCTGGGTTTCGGCTTACTTAGTCGCGTTACGCCTCTAGATGTTACGTGGTTAAGTGCCGGTAACAGGCTAAACTTTCGATCGTGACAAAGTTGGTATCAGAGCATAGGTTTTACCTTTCGGAGCGTAGAAGGACCCTGGTATGATGGAGTAGGTAGCTGAAGCGGAGTGGCGTAGCGTGTGTATGTTCCATGGCATACTCACGACACAGTACTTCGCCTAGGTGACCTTAGGACTTATTGGTTGAAATTCCTTCGTGATTATATACATTCTTGCGATTCGATTTTCGTATTCTGATTGAATCTTGTTTCATTCCAGCCATTATGCCGCCGAAGACTACGAGGGCGCAGAGAGCGGCCGCGTGAGCCGAGATTAGAGTTGACTCATCGGAGACGAGGACTGACCCGGGCAGTACACTCGTTGTACCAGAGCAGACTGTTCTTCCTCTGACAGACCAGATCGCCATGCTAGGGGCCGGTATGCAGGAGATGCGCCAGATGATGGGGTCGTTAGTTAAGGCACTTCGAGCGCAGCGACCAGAGGTAGTACCACCCGTTGCAGGGACCGCGATGGTACCTACGGTGCAGGCAGTTGCACCTGCAGCCACAGAGGTTATTACAGTATCGCTATCAGAGTTTATGAAGCTGAAGGCTCCGGTCTTCACAGGCACGTTGCAGCCGAGGATCCACAGTCTTTTATCGATCGGATGTCCAGGATATGTCGTTCACTGAGATGCGCCGATGCGAGATGGGTGGAGTTCGCGAGCTTTCGCCTGGAAGGTCTTACGCAGAAGTGGTGTGAGTCGGTAGAAAAGGGCAGAGCAGCGGGTCTTCCTCCTATGACCTGGATTGAGTTCGTGACAGTGTTTCTTGCCCGTTTCTTTCCACAGAGTGTCAGAGATTCTAGAGCACGCAGGTTCGAGTCATTATGCCAGACGCCGGATATGACAGTGGCGGAGTGTAATGTGCAATTCACCAAGCTATCCGTTTATGCCCCATATTTAGTAGCTACTGAAGAGATGCGAGTCAAGAGGTTTGTTCGAGGCTTGCTTACCCCGTTATTTCTTGCGATCAGCGCACAACATTATGAGACCTATGCAGCAGCTGTGGATGCAGCCCTTTTAGTCGAGGAGCGTCTTGATGTGACTTCGGTAGCCCCAGAGCCGAAGAGAGTTCGTACTGGTGTATCAGCATGGAGACAGACATTTAGACGCCGCGACAGGTTTCGTTCAGGCACGAGGAGTAGCAAAGATTCGGGATGAGGCCAGATGTTTAGTTCGTATCCCTGGGAGGGTCAGTAGTCGTCGCATGGGTGCTTTAGATACGGCAGTCTACTTCACCTCGTCAGAGATTGTCCTGAGATACACTGGAGAGAGGCAACAGTACCGCATGTCACATTACCACCTTCACCACCTCAGAGAGCGTTGCCTCTTGCACCTGCTAGTGCTCTGCATCAGACTTACGCACAGAGAGGTCATGGCCGCGGAGGTTTCGTTCAGAGAGGACGGGGTGACCTAGGCAGAGGACAGCCAGTTGCTAGTAGGGGACAGTCAGTCGTAGGTAGGGGACAGGCATGGGTTTTTGCTTTGACACATCAGAACGCGCAGGCGTCCAATGCAGTGGTCTCAGGTACTCTTTAGTATGTTCTGTTGACGCACACGTGTTGTTTGATCCGGGGTCTACACACTCGTAAGTTTCCACACACTTCGTGCCGAGTTTGGGCAGAGAGTCGGGTTTGCTTGACCAGCCGCTTGTTGTGATCACTCCCGTTGGCGAGTCGTTTGTTGCTAGACACGTGTTTCGGTCGTGTGTTGTTCGTATTGGCGAGAAAGAGTTGCCTGTCGACTTGATCCTTCTTGAGATGTTGGACTTCGACGTTCTTCTGGGTATAGACTGGCTAGCTACATGCTATGCGTCTGTGGACTGTCATGAGAAGACAGTTAGATTTTGTTTTCCCGGCGAGTCGGTTTTTGTTGTGCAGGGGGACCGTGGTGCCGCCCCTCACAGTTTGATTTCTTCTCTTCGCGCTGGACAGCTTTTGAGGAAGGGATGTCAGGGATTTCTAGCTTATATTTGCGATACCAGAGACGTAGAGGCTCCGTTGGACCGGGTTCCGATTGTTAGTGAGTTCCCTGATGTTTTTCCTGACGAGCTTCCTGGGCTACCGCCTGAGCACGATATTGTTTTCTGCATTGACTTGATTCCCGACTGTAAGTGCACGGCGGCGCCCCGGCCGTCAATCCGACGCCGGAATGCGGAAGCGGTGAATAACTTAAATTTTGCGGACTTTGCAAACCGGCACCACCGCGCACTTTAACCGGATCGTAACCATTAAACTAGTCTAAGCTAACTAGAAGAAGAGGGGAAGAGATGTACCGACTGATCCGAGTCCTCCGGTCTTCATCTCCACTCCGATCTCCTCGCGGGATCTCCGTCTGTCTCCTCCTCGTCGGAAAGGGCACCACATCGCCTGTAGCTTTTACGGGCTCCCACCTCAATACCGAGGCAACTCGGGCGCGAAGCTGGCGAATCGACGCGTCCAAGATTTGCTGTAGGAAGTGTAGTGTAGAATACGCTTTGTCTCAATGGGGTTTGTTGCCTTTGGATGGAGGAATCATGAATGGACTTTTGAATGAAGTGAAGAATTTTGCAAGCATTGAAATGATATGTGAATTAATCTCTCATCCAAAAATGAACTCCTCTCTCTCTCACTCCAAGATGAGGCCGGCCACACACTAAAAAGAGATGAGAATTAATTTTGTAAAAAAGGAAATCAACCATACTAAAAACAATGAAGGAGAGTGAGTGTAGGAAAAGGAGGAGAGTGACCATATCCAAAACATACACCATGCTTACACACTATTCAACCCATACTCATATCAAATCTCATAAAAGCAAGCATGGAGGTAAGATAAGAAAGCTATCATAATCAATCATTATGCAATAAAACCCTCCATAAAGTGTTATTTGCACAATTGCAAATAACCCCATCCATCGGAAAAGTCCGGCTGGGAAAGAACAAAGGAAAACCGGCCGGAACGGAATGCAAACTGGCAACTCCAGAAAACTGGTCCCGTAATAAATTACAGGAAAACCCCGATACTGTGCATACACACCCGCATCTGTATTCCATCCGGATACAAATGCAAAGAGACAAAATCTACACTGTACTAAACTAGGACCGGCTTAAACCAAAGCCGGCTAGTAAAATCCGTCCGATCCTGATCCGTGCAATACCGCACGTATCTGATCGAACCCTGCCATATAACCATACGGCTACCGGTACAAACCGTCCGATCCTGATCCGTGCAATACCGCACGTATCTGATCGGACCTTGCCATATCTCCATACGGCCTCTACAGCGTTTCGCCCGAAAGCTGAGTAACTGAAAGTGTGGTAGACTCTAAAGACTCGTCAATACTATGGCTGTAGATTTAACCACTAGCCCGTCAGAGGTATAAGCCAATACGTAACAGGCCACCAGCTATTGACTAAAAGGGACGTCGATGAGCGAACTCATCCTGACACCCTACTGAGCCTGTCAGTGACAATTTCCATGCAGTCCGGTCCGTTCGTCTATGAGTATCGCATGGCGGGCCTAGGGGGTTGGTAAAAGTCAGACCCCCAAAAGCGGTACAAGTCGTGTCGGAGTGTAGCCCAGAACACCCTGAGATACTACTGGAATACCTACCAGTAAATCTCCTTGCCTTGGCCAAGGACTTTGTGTAATGGCTCTCCTAGACACAGCACGACCTCACCCCCAATACCGGGAGAGACGAACCCCTGAAGATACGCTCACTGCCTCCATGTGGCTCGGGACTGTACCCAACTAAAACCTGTTTGCACGACTCCTTTGAGCCGTGGTAGGGTAGTAATCAAAGTACAGTGGGAACTCACACGAGACAAATGACGATCCCCAGGTCGATGAACTAACCTGCACACATGTCACCAGGGAACTGCCATCTGACGTCTGGTATATGACCAACTAGCATGTTCCCGGCGAGTCCTGTCCGGTGTACTCATAACCCAATGAGCACCTGTATACATCTTAGGTGATCCAACTGACACCAGTGGCTTGTGAGACCGGCCACCGCCCCTCCTCGGGGTCTCGACTGTATACACTAGTCTACTAATGGAGTATCGATGCCCAGTCTCGAAACTCCCACGACCAGGGACCTTTTAAGGATAAGCTTGTAGACCCCCAGCTCCCACTTATATGATCGCCCTCATACTGCTGGTGGTCAAGCAAGAATCCTAGGGGCTCTATCAACGTGTAATAGCGACGTGTCATGTCACTTAAAACAGTACACGATGATAAAGGCAAACCAGATAGCATACTATCATCTCGAGTAAGACTGTCCTACCGGGATAGGTCCTCCCTCAATCATTACAATCACGTACCTGTGACCTAATAATTGACTCTGAGGGCACTATCTCCAACAATCTCCCACTTGCACTCAAGGCTAATTATTGCGATGTCGCATACTCACAGCCCGTGTGATACCGAACATCCAACTCCTCTACTAGTCAGTCTCACAAAGCTCGTTTGCGGAACTATTGCGTTCGAGGAATAGCCTTAGTGAGTGGATCCGCCTTGACGTTTCTTTCTATGTCTCTCTATATCTCATGTTCGCGGAGAAACCCATCTCCCGAAATGAGCAATACCTGTCTTAGAATGTGTCTGGATGTCTGATGGGACATAGCTCATAAATGAACTCCAAATCCAAACTTCTTAGACTGTATCGTCAACTGAACTTAATCAGTATCCTGCGCACCATGCCTCCCTCAGTATTGCCTTGGATCACCTGTCCAAAATACTGCCCCTCGTCAGAGGGAAAACTATAACTCTGACAACCTCCTTGTCGTCCATGTCACCTTGGAAGCCTGGAATGATAACCGTCTCCTGAATGAGGCTGTCGTTATCATATCCCTAGAACATCCACTTATGTTCCAAAACTGCTTCCAACTGTTTCTCCAGGATTGGATTAATGTCAACTTATTTCATCTTGTGCAAGAACAACATCTGGTGTGGTACTTGACATCTCACGATTGACTCAATTGCCTGAGCAAGTGATCTGCCAATCATGCCCGTCCCTCTCCCCTTTAGTCTGTAAGACACCTTTGGAGAGGGTGACTCCATTACCTGCAGGTACACTACCGTGCCAGGAGTCGTCCATCCTAAATACTCTTAGAATGCTGTCAAGTACCCTGATTAGGAAACCACCCAAATCTAGATCTAAAACCATAGATCCAGTAACCAGTATGTCAGATATAAAATCCACTTCCTTTGTGGAGAAACCACTGTGTGACGACCAAAGTATAACCGATCGTAGTATAGGAGTTTCTTTTCCTACTCTGTGTATGTCATCCAAATACCAGGATATCACACCCTACTACCTTCTCAACAGATCCATCCCCTTTTCTGATGAAGTCAAACCCATGACTGTCACATCAGAAATAGATGATCTATCTCCGCTACATCTGCTCTAGTCTATAAATAGACATAAGCTCCCTGTCCACCAATGCTTCCGCTGCTCCCTCTGATTATGACAACCCTCTGGCAGAGTCATATAGACGTACACTTCTAAAACTAGTTTAGAACGACGCTATACTCATCCTCCCGCCGGGTCTCGTAACCTGGAACAACAGCAATGGCAATTGTGGGTAAACAAGAACTTCCCTGTCACCGTCCTTGAGGCTACCGTAGTACCTCTCTGGTGCCTGAAGTTACCCACCTTATCTGCGGAGTGGCCAATGGAATGTCAATCCAGATTGAATCTTTAGGTTCCTTATCAAATCTTCAGTAATCGTTTGTGGTTCTGGAATCACTTCCAGTTCTACCATACTCCCACTACTGTTTTCTGAAAAAATCCATTTTTAATAAAACTGTGGCGAGTCTAGCACAATATCGCTATTGTTCATCCAGATGGTAGAAAGTCAACCCTCGTCATAGCCTGGGTCAACCCACAAACAGCCATTACAGAAACGTGCCTTGAGTTGTCCAGTGTCTGGTTTTAATCATAAACCGGACAACTCCCCGTACCTTAACATCGTTAAGATATGAACTGTTCTATATCCAATATAGAAACAGAGGCACTGATTTAATTGAACCAGATTCAAATCATGCAGCTGTCCCCAGCGCATGTCAACTAAATGGAAGGAGGCCGATCAGCGTTACTCAACTTAGGAATACTTCCAATTATGAGTAACCTGAAAGAGAAGCAAGATCTCTTTATCATCACTATCAACTGAATACCATACACAAGTATCTACATCTTCGATCTCTTTGAAGAATCCCGATACTTGCTACACCTGGTTCTCTACTCTATTCAAATACCTATAACTTCTCAACATTCAGACCATGCGTTTCCACGAAACACCTGTCTAAAAACTAGAGAAGTCATAAGTAAACCGAATATAGTGCGAGGACCAACCCCTCTGTCCTAATGGACACTGGACAACTTACAATACACTGTATAAGTCCCTTGAGTCTGACAACTCATTCCCTGTGTGTTGTAGGTTGAAAACTGTACCTTTGGTTATGAAGAATTACACCGCTGTTTAATGCTCCTTACCTAACCATCCGCTGATATAGGTAAATGTCATAGACATAATTTCAAAAAGGTATATCTCACTCTATGAAAATAGACGTACAGATACATCGATTTGAAATTGGTGCATAACGGCGGATATTCAAAACCAAATACTTGCCGTCCGGCAAATAACCCAGGTGACTTCCTCAAATATCACCGATTACAACGAATCCCGATATAATGAGGACAATCACCTAATTCCCAATAACTTACTCCCACTCATCATCTGTAAAACCATACAGATGTGAGAATCGTATCTGGTAAATACATACCCTGGAGTAAGTATCTAATCGGGAAATCAGTTTTCTATTAACAGTACACAGTGAAACTGAAACATTGAAATGTTTCGATGGGGTATCCTGGTATCCCTAGTAATGCCTCTTCCAGATTCACGACTGTAACCGTACAGTTCTTTGCCACCTCTCCAAATCCCTTCATATGTCTTTAGTCTTTACCTTCTGCACACCCCTTTAGGCCAAATGGTTTTCTTCCTTCCCTACCTTTCGGCACCAGCCTATGATTTGGAAGAAGACTATCCAATAAGCATAATGGGTGTACTGTCTCAATCCTAGGAACACTCGCAACACGAGAGAAGGTGAAGATAAAAGACACCTGAATGTACTTTATTCCTATTTCTCCTGAACCAGGATCCATCCCCGAACTGGAACAAGTTCCTTTCGAGTTCGTATATAACCATACGATGGAATATCCAAATAAACTGTGGATCTTCGTAGTGATACGGAGTGTCCTGGAGAAATACAAAGGTGATGTGGGAGTGGTAACGAAATATTTGGTTTGGTCGTGAAATATCTGTTGCAATTTACTTTGCCCTCCTACTAATCCCTTGCTTTGTCTGAACTTAATACCTTCTGCACACCATCGTTATGCTAATTGGTTTTCTTCATTCCCTACCGGTCGGCACCAGCCTAAGGTTTGGAAGAAGACAATCCAATTTGCGTAATAGGTGTACTACCCCTAAACCAAGGAGTACTCGTAACCTGAGAGAGGGTAAAAGGAAAAGACAACTGAATAATCCTATCCGTTTTCTCCAGAACCGGAAACCATCCTCGAATAAATTCTTTCGAGTTCGTATCTAACCATACGATGGTTTTGTCCAATGGAAGTGGACGTTCGTAGTAAAACGGGGTGTCCTGGAGAAAAGGGTAAAAGTAGGAGTGGCAATGAGGTTTGCAACTCTGACAATCCAAAGGTCGGTGTTTAATAAGGTTCGGTCAACTTGGTCACTGAGTCAAAGTCTTAGGGTCGGGTCAATGGTCGCTGCCAAAGAGAGAGAGAAAAGAAACACTCAGCGTGCACTCTAACCTAGATCAGAATGGTTACTAATTTATCTAATCTGGAAACCTCCCACTGTACCTCAAATTCTCCTCCAAACCTGAAAGAAGAATTAGTCGGGGTCACCCGAGGAGTAAACCAACTCATCAGTGGGAATCGGGATCCAACTCTCATCGTATGATAACGTGACGGAATCCGCTCACGTCATCACACTCCAGAAGGTATGCGCATATCTGGCAAGTTTCAGTACTTTTGAAACTCCCGATGTGGATTTTTACCCCATGCTCTTATGACCTTGACTTTGGCCAACAAATCATAAGTCACATGTCAAGTTCTGCCCGTCATTCTCCAGGTTAATTTGAATCCACCCGTACATACCCTTGACTTTGGCCAACAAGGCAGTACGACTGTTCCAAACCAACGCATCTATCTATGCTGCATATGAATAACCAACAGCTACCAAACACTGTGCCTTGACTTTGGCCAACAAACACAGCTTGAATACTATTGACTACCCATATGAAACGACGGAGGGCTACGAATGGTTTCTGGCGAAAATCGTTAACGTAATGAACTTGATATCGTTGAAGGAACGGATAGCTTTTTAGAAAATATAGTGACGAAAACCTTTACTAAAGAGGTCACTCCCGGTGAAGGGATCTCGGCTCTTTCCCCGTAGGATGGGGTGCAGGATATTCCAACTGAATACCACGATGCAAAGCAAAAGTAAACGGCTATAGTGAAGTTAATGCCCTGACGCAAACTTTTTGTCCAAGGGGTCACTCCCGGTGAAGGGATCTCGGCCCTTGCCTCGTCGACTGAGGAGCAGGATATTCCAAATGAATACCACGATGCAAAACAAAAGTGAACGTCCTTGCAATAACAGCTTTTTGAAAAGTGTTCCAACAACATCAGATTAGGTTTGTTTAACTTGCATTGATCCGAATCAATGCAGTCCCATCAATTGATCACACCACAAAGAACGAAAATATACTGACGTACGTATATGCCATCCGCATTCGCCACTGGGTCCCGTCATCACCCGTTAGGTTAGCTAACTAACGGCAGAGCGGGGACTGGACTAGCGCGGATGAAAAACATATACAACATCTACTAATATATATACCAATATATAGTATTTCGCTCAAGGCGTGAATAAAATGCAACATCACAGAAATGTACAGCATCACAGAACAATACAGATATCTGGGATCCCCGGGTTTCACAGAGCCACTACTGAAACCCGACGTTCCCCTGGTCGTGTGGATAGCCTGTGCAATGAAATCCTAGACCCCTACGGGCGCGGCAAGTCACCCGCCAAAACCTGAAGCGAGGCAGCCCCCTTCAGCACCGTGAATGGACCACCCAGCACTTCACGGAATCCGGTAACTTGGGCACCCCTCCTGGGTCAAACCTGTACCCCCTACGAGTGCGGCGAATAGCCCGCCAATCCTAGAGTGAAGCCCCCTCCCTCTCAATGCCATGAGATGCGGGCTTGTTGCCCTCTAGAACCCGGCTATCCGTGCACCCCTCCGCGGGGCAATCCTAGTACAGAAAGTAAAATATACATACAACGGGTACATCGACCGCAACCAGGTCATGCCCCAAAATAATAATACAAACAGGCAGTGACGGCAGTCCACATGTCGGACGCTCGCCCCGCAATATCAAATGTACATAATACAACCACAACTGTACTAGCATTGCATCCAGGCTATCCCCCACGACCGATCCGCAACAACACAGCAAATACATAGAACATCAACGTGAAGGTCACGTTCGCAAATCCGTCTAACCGGGCTATAGCAGTTAGACCGGATTTACCGATCGAGTGACATTCACGGTCGCAGATATAATGTAAATACTGTGAAAAATGTGTTTAAAAAATTTCCGATTGATCAAACAATTAACAAGTGGGCCCCAAAGAAAACTGTAGCACTCACAGAAATAATTGGCCCAACTTTAATATTCCAAAGCCCATATTTTAAGCCCAGAAGGCCTCTGTAAAAAAATGGTGAAGTGATGTGAATAGTACGCGGCGGAAGGGCCGCACAAAGGTGGTTTTCGCGGCGGTTCCGCGCTCCAACTGTGGAGTTACTTCGTCAAATTTTTACAGAACTCTTAGATTTTCCAGTACATCAATATTTTACAACCTGAAAAATTTTTCGAGACTGAAAAATTTCAACAGAAACTGTCGTGGGTAAAATGCAGTTTTGGAACTTTTTGATCGATCGGAAATGCAAACACATTACACAAAGTTAGACTAAGTTAATGGCGAGGCTCTGATACCACTGTAAGTGCACGGCGGCGCCCCGGCCGTCAATCCGACGCCGGAATGCGGAAGCGGTGAATAACTTAAATTTTGCGGACTTTGCAAACCGGCACCACCGCGCACTTTAACCGGATCGTAACCATTAAACTAGTCTAAGCTAACTAGAAGAAGAGGGGAAGAGATGTACCGACTGATCCGAGTCCTCCGGTCTTCATCTCCACTCCGATCTCCTCGCGGGATCTCCGTCTGTCTCCTCCTCGTCGGAAAGGGCACCACATCGCCTGTAGCTTTTACGGGCTCCCACCTCAATACCGAGGCAACTCGGGCGCGAAGCTGGCGAATCGACGCGTCCAAGATTTGCTGTAGGAAGTGTAGTGTAGAATACGCTTTGTCTCAATGGGGTTTGTTGCCTTTGGATGGAGGAATCATGAATGGACTTTTGAATGAAGTGAAGAATTTTGCAAGCATTGAAATGATATGTGAATTAATCTCTCATCCAAAAATGAACTCCTCTCTCTCTCACTCCAAGATGAGGCCGGCCACACACTAAAAAGAGATGAGAATTAATTTTGTAAAAAAGGAAATCAACCATACTAAAAACAATGAAGGAGAGTGAGTGTAGGAAAAGGAGGAGAGTGACCATATCCAAAACATACACCATGCTTACACACTATTCAACCCATACTCATATCAAATCTCATAAAAGCAAGCATGGAGGTAAGATAAGAAAGCTATCATAATCAATCATTATGCAATAAAACCCTCCATAAAGTGTTATTTGCACAATTGCAAATAACCCCCTCCATCGGAAAAGTCCGGCCGGGAAAGAACAAAGGAAAACCGGCCGGAACGGAATGCAAACTGGCAACTCCAGAAAACTGGTCCCGTAATAAATTACAGGAAAACCCCGATACTGTGCATACACACCCGCATCTGTATTCCATCCGGATACAAATGCAAAGAGACAAAATCTACACTGTACTAAACTAGGACCGGCTTAAACCAAAGCCGGCTAGTAAAATCCGTCCGATCCTGATCCGTGCAATACCGCACGTATCTGATCGAACCCTGCCATATAACCATACGGCTACCAGTACAAACCGTCCGATCCTGATCCGTGCAATACCGCACGTATCTGATCGGACCTTGCCATATCTCCATACGGCCTCTACAGCGTTTCGCCCGAAAGCTGAGTAACTGAAAGTGTGGTAGACTCTAAAGACTCGTCAATACTATGGCTGTGGATTTAACCACTAGCCCGTCAGAGGTATAAGCCAATACGTAACAGGCCACCAGCTATTGACTAAAAGGGACGTCGATGAGCGAACTCATCCTGACACCCTACTGAGCCTGTCAGTGACAATTTCCGTGCAGTCCGGTCCGTTCGTCTATGAGTATCGCATGGCGGGCCTAGGGGGTTGGTAAAAGTCAGACCCCCAAAAGCGGTACAAGTCGTGTCGGAGTGTAGCCCAGAACACCCTGAGATACTACTGGAATACCTACCAGTAAATCTCCTTGCCTTGGCCAAGGACTTTGTGTAATGGCTCTCCTAGACACAGCACGACCTCACCCCCAATACCGGGAGAGACGAACCCCTGAAGATACGCTCACTGCCTCCATGTGGCTCGGGACTGTACCCAACTAAAACCTGTTTGCACGACTCCTTTGAGCCGTGGTAGGGTAGTAATCAAAGTACAGTGGGAACTCACACGAGACAAATGACGATCCCCAGGTCGATGAACTAACCTGCACACATGTCACCAGGGAACTGCCATCTGACGTCTGGTATATGACCAACTAGCATGTTCCCGGCGAGTCCTGTCCGGTGTACTCATAACCCAATGAGCACCTGTATACATCTTAGGTGATCCAACTGACACCAGTGGCTTGTGAGACCGGCCACCGCCCCTCGTCGGGGTCTCGACTGTATACACTAGTCTACTAATGGAGTATCGATGCCCAGTCTCGAAACTCCCACGACCAGGGACCTTTTAAGGATAAGCTTGTAGACCCCCAGCTCCCACTTATATGATCGCCCTCATACTGCTGGTGGTCAAGCAAGAATCCTAGGGGCTCTATCAACGTGTAATAGCGACGTGTCATGTCACTTAAAACAGTACACGATGATAAAGGCAAACCAGATAGCATACTATCATCTCGAGTAAGACTGTCCTACCGGGATAGGTCCTCCCTCAATCATTACAATCACGTACCTGTGACCTAATAATTGACTCTGAGGGCACTATCTCCAACACCGACACGGGGCATATTTCATACCGCCTTATCGGGTGGCCCGGCGGAGCATAGAGAGTTGAAAGGTCAGTTGCAATATTTGCTGGATAAGGGGCTTATTCGACCTAGTGTGTCTCCTTGGGGTACTCCAGTCCTGTTTGTCAAGAAGAAGGACGGCAGTTTGCGCTTAAGTATTGACTACCGCCAACTGAACAGGATTACCGTATGGAACATATATCCTTTACCACTCATCGACGACTTGTTCGACCAGCATCACGGTGCAGGATACTTTTCGAGGGTCGACTTGCGATCAGGCTACAATCAGTTGCGGGTTCGACAGGAGGATATTCCGAGGATGGCTTTCCGCACGCGTTATGGCCACTAAGAGTTTTTGGTGATGTCATTCGGACTCACCAATGCCCAAGCAGCATTTATGGACTTGATGAACCATATTTTCAGGCCGTATCTTGATCTGTTCATCATCATATTCATTGACGACATTTTGGTGTATTCTCGGAGCCGAGAGGAGCACGAGCGGCACTTGCGGATCACATTGCAGACTTTGAGGGAGCACTAGCTGTTCGCAAAATTTTCCAAATGCGCGTTCTGGCTTGACAGCGTTGATTTCTTGGGTCACGTGATTACGAGAGATGGCATATGTATGGACCCGAAAAAGATCGAGGCCCTTCAGCATTGGCCCAGACCGACATCAGTTACGGAGATCCGCAGTTTCCTAGGCCTGGCTGGCTACTATCGATGATTTGTTCAGGACTTCTCCCGTATTGCTGCACCGTTGACTGGGTTGACCCGGAAGGGAGTTACTTTTGTTTGCACTGAGGCGTGCGAGGATAGATTTCAGCAGTTGCAGACTCGTTTGACCACGGCGCCGGTGTTATCATTGCCTTCAGGATCGGGCGGACTTGTAGTTTATCGCGACACTTGTCGAGTGGGACTAGGTTGCATGCTGATGCAGCATGACAGGGTTATCGCGTATGCTTCTCGACGGCTAAAGAAAAAAGAATAGAATTATCCTACTCACGATTTGGAGATGGCTGCAGTGGTCTTTGCACTCAAGATCTGACGACATTACCTATACGGCGAGTCGTGCCAGATATTCACTGATCACAAGAACTTGAACTACATATTTCAGCAGTGAGACCTGAATCTGAGACAGTGCCGCTGGATGGAGCTAGTGAATGACTACGATTGCGAGATCCTTTATCATCCGGGCAAGGTGAATGTAGTGGCGGATGCTTTGAGTCGGAGGCCCGGAGGCAGTCTATCTTGTTTGAGTGCAGTGCAGAGGCAGTCATCGGCAGATTGGCAGAATTTATGCGACAGCCGAGTGCAGTTCGAGTTTACTCCGACCGGGGGACAGCTTGCGCATATCCGTGCACGTCCACAGTTGCTTGACCATATACATGAGGAACAGTACAATGATGACTGTTGTTCAGAGATCATGGCACAGATTGGACACGGCAGATTTTCCGAGTTCGTGATTGATGATCAGGGGATACTACGATTTGGGACTAGACTGTGCGTACCAGATGCTGAGGGACTGTGGTGTGAGATTTTTGAGGAGGCACATCGATCGGTGTACAGTGTTCATCCGGGTTCCACCAAGATGAACCATGATATGAGATATGTTTACTGGTGGGACGGGATGAAGAGGGACGTCACAGACTTCGTGTCGAGATGCCTGACTTGTCAGCAAGTCAAGGCCGAGCAGCTGAGGCTCGCGGGAGAGCTACAGCCGTTGTCCATTCCGGAGTGGAAATGGGACCAGATTTCTATGGACTTCATTGTGGGTTTACCCAGGACTAGTCGAGGGTATGACTCCATTTGGGTGATCGTGGATCGATTGACAAAAACAGCTCACTTCCTACAGGTGAAGACTACTTTCGGAATTTCTCAGTATGCCCAGATGTATATCGATGAGATCGTACGATTGCATGGAGTCTCGACATGTATCGTGTCAGACCAAGGAACCCACTTTACCAGCCGACTATGGCAGAGACTTCAGGAGGTGTTGGGCACCCGTTTGAGTTTCAGCACAGTATTTCATCCGCAGACCGACGGCTAGTCCGAGCGGACTATTCAGACTCTCGAGGACATGCTCCGAGCGTGCGTTTTAGACTTTGGTGGTAGCTGGGATCATCATTTACCCTTGGTGGAGTTCTCCTACAACAATAGTTTCCAGGATACTATTCAGATGGCACCTTTCGAGGCCTTTATGGGATGAGATGTAGATCGCCCATCTGTTGGACAGAGCTCAGTGAGAGCAGTATTTTGGGGCCGCAGATAGTATAGGAGACGACCAAGAAGATACAGTTGATTAGGATGAGGACAACTCAGAGCAGGTAGAAATCGTATGCTGACAGACGCCGTCGCAGACTCGGGTTCGCAGTTGGCGATCATGTCCTTCTGAGGGTCTCCCCAATGAAGGGCGTGATGAGATTTGGACGGAAGGGGAAGCTTTGCCCCAGATTTATAGGTCCCTCCGAGATCCTCGAGCGTGTAGGCGCAGTGGCATACCGTTTGGCTCTTCCACCCGACTTCCCGGATGTTCACCCCGTATTCCACGTGTCGATGCTTCACAGATATCTGCATGACCCTTCTTACATGATTCGGCATCATACAGTTCAGCTCGAGCTCGATCTTTCGTTCACCGAGCAGCCAGTAGTGATATTGGACCGGCAGGTGAAGAAACTTCGATCAAAGGTCTTACCATCTGTGAAGGTGCTTTGGCGCAGCCCAAATGGTGAAGAGATTACTTAGGAGTCCGAGGGCGAGATGCGGAAGAAATTCCTTCATCTCTTTGAAGGTATGCGTAGCTATATTTTTTTTAAATTCAGGGACGAATTTCTTTAAGGGGGAAGATTGTAACACCTTAGAATGCGATTAGGGGTTATTATGCTTTAATGTGGGGGTTTTAGTAAAAAGTTTACCAAAATGGTTTTCAATTATTTTATAAAATTTAATGAATATTTTACTAGAATTTAGTTTGGGCTGCACACACATGTGCATGTAAACTAGGGCAAAGTTTGGGGTTATACCAAAGTTAGGTAGCCATGGTATGTTAAAACATTTGATTAAGTTAATATGAAGTTAATTAAGGGTGCTAGATAAATCTTTTTTTTAAAAATAGAATTAGTGTTTTGGGGGTTGACTTAAGATTTGAGAGAGAGAGAATGATGGCATGTGAGGCATGCTTGTTAGGTAATTAATGAGGAGAGAGAGAGGGGAAGGGTTGACTCTCAATTTCTTTTTCAAATAAACACCATTTCCCACACTCATCACATCTCTCTCCCTCTCATTCTTTCCCCTCTCCCCCACACCCACAACAGACAGCAACAGCAGCAGCAGCAACAACCCCAGCAGCAGCGGCAACAACAGCAACAGCATCAGCAGCAGCACACCTTCCTCCTCCTCCTCCTCCTCCTCCTCTTCTTCTTCTTCTGCTCTTTTTCCTTCTTCTTGCACCCAAGCTTCAAACTTCATCAAAAATCCATTTTTTTTATCACCAATCTTTTGAAAACCCTACTTTGATGGTTCTTGATGCAAAGTCCACAAGTTGTAGCCACCACTAACCCACCTTAGAGGTATAAAACTCACCCCAACTTCCTTTTGCTCAACTTATAGTTTATTTAGCTTAATAGCTTGTTTAAGTAGTGTTATGGGGATAACTTTGTGTTTGAGAGGAGTTTTGGGTAAAGTGGGATTATTATGGTTTAATTAACTTAATTAGGTGTTATATGTGCTGTGTAAACCTAAATTGTATCACTGGATTTTGCTAAAACACCTTAAAGTCCCAATTTGAGTTTTAAATACGGTTTTATCAAGTTTTGTGATACGAGTGACCTGCTTTATCTGTGATCTTTTTCTTGCTTAGAAAACATATACAGAATAGTGTGCAGGGTAGCTAGGGTTTTGGGTTGAAGTTCGAGCCCGTTCCACCATCTGAAATCCGGCGACTTATCCATGGATTCCGGCGTCGCCGGCTCCCTGTGGACTTTGGTGTTTTGTTCTGGATTGAGTGATGTCTGTGTGTGTTTTACAGTGTTTGGTATTCTTTATTTTTCTTTGTTTGTTGCAGGTAGAAATCTAGGATAGTTAGTTAGTTTTGGGTGATTTGTGGACTTTGGTGTTAATTTGATGAATTAGGTGGAAAATAGGATGATTCATGGTGGTTATGGTTAGATTGGCTCTAATATGTGCTGTTGGTATCACTAGATTCTTGTATTTTCACCCGATTACATAAAAATACCCTGGTGTTGCAATTAGTGTTTTTAAAAACTAAACTTTAGGATACGTAGAATTTGCTACATCTGGGTTTATTTTCTTGTTGAGCAAACTAATACATTAAGTTATAATTTGTGCTAGGAGTGTAGTGTAGAAACCTGGACCTTTTTTCACCTGTTTTGGACTGATATGACCCCTATGGTGGCCGGCCCAATTTTGTCAGAACGTGTTGAAACTTTGTTGGTAGCTGTCTGTAGGTATCATAAGAGGTTTGGTCTTATTTGTTTTTCTTGTTTTTGCTCCAGATAAAATCTGGGACCAAATTACCTATAATTTGTTTAGCGGGACTTGCGCGATACGTGCGCTATGAGTAGGTTTGGTGTTGCTGTATGTCACAGCGTGTTGCTGTGTGCCACAGCGTGTCGCGATGGTTTTTGGCGTACGTACACACGTTATATATACACACGCATTAAGTTTGCGACACAAGTTTCTTGTATAATCTTGATATCGCGTCTTTGCAGGATTTTAGCTTATGTGTATTATTTTGTGTAAATTCTAGGTTTGCAGGTGGGTACTTCGGACGCTGCACAGAAGGGGAATCAGGTGGTCGAATACGCGTAGATCGAGATCACGGTGAGTAGATTTAACATCTATGAGGAAATCGCCCGTATGGCGTTATGCGTCAGGGCTTGATAGGATATTGTAGTTGCATATTTGCATTCATATATATTGATTGCGCATGGATATTATTAGTTGCATACTGTATTCTCTGCTATATATGGACTTAGAATTAATAGCACACCGCACTGTTACTAACGGTTCATGTTGCACGAGTACAAATCTGTATGTTACACACACACCGTTAGTAATTGCTATGATACTCACACTATAGAATTGCCATGAACAATATGTTGTAGCTCACCTTATGTATGATTCGACATGATACATCTATATTTGCGTACATACATATTGGGATACCCATATTGGTGCACATATACATTGATACATCCATACATACGCATATGCACATTGTACCTACCTAGATAAGCTGATTTTTGGGAAAACTGGGGATCGCATGATACATTTTAAAAACGGAATTTACTTAAAGAGCGGTTTTCTACCCTTTTACTTATAGTACGACTTATGATGCATATATCATATTGCATGGATTTACGCATTGGGTTTAGATTTCATATGATTTCTGGATTTGAGAACCGTAATATTATTTCAAGAAAGTATGCATTGTTTTAAAAACCCGGTTTCTCTTGATATGATATTTTGGTGCGTCCACCTTGCGTTTTCTCGGTTCTGAGACGTGTGCTTGAAACCCGATTCGAGGAGTTGGATGATCCGTTTGCGGGTTCATGGTGGACCCGGTATGGTTCCCCGGGGCGAGAAATGTTTTTCGTGGAGCAGACGATGAGCCTGGCAGGGTGGCTAGTACCTACCATTGATTAGTTGGACCTGGCGGTTATCCGGAGGATACTGCGAGAGATGGATACGGGCCGACTCGTACTGCAGGGGCCCGAGGGCCGATATCGCAGACGGAGCCCGTTGGTCGATCCGGACTGACGGAGCCCGATATATGAGGATTTGTGTGACGATGCTGGACATGAGTATTTCATGATATTTTCGAGTGCCGATGTTAGGCACTCCATTTCCATGAGATTTACAGGACATGAGGGCCGATTAGATTGACGGCGCCTGAGTTATTTAGGATTTAGGGTGTATTGGTAGACACCGGGGTTTTTCCACGATGATGATTCGTGTTGATGATATATTTTCCCATGCTCACCACTCACTTATATCATTGCATCATGTATCTTTAGTACCTGATAAAGTACCTCACATGATTATTGCTTACTCAGTTTACCATATTGTTGTTATTAATTGCACATGTTAGAGTATCACAGTACATGCATACTTGCGATTACCTTTATATGTTATTTACTATTCATGAGTTAGCAACTCACCCCCGTTGTGCCACAGTGCTTGCAGGTAGACCCTCAGAGTAATCGCGGCAGGGCTACATCCTTGTATCTTTTTGTTGCGGATACCGCTACAGTTGGCGTGCGAGCCATTTTGCTTTAGGTGGGTTGCGGTTATCTGTTTACATTTCATTGTACATTTCATTGTATTTAGTGCTCTCCATCTACCATTTATGTATTGACTTAGAGACCAGTTGTGAGGACGATGTTGTATTTTATTTTGTGACTCTGGTGTCGAGCTCATGTGAGTCGACTTTTATTTAATTCGGTTTTATTTCTCTTAATTTCTTTTCAGGCTGTTACATTTATATTGTTCATTTCTTCGCTATGGCGTCGTATAGTATTTGTGTGGTGGTTGTTCCGCCGTTGGGCGTGATTTCTCCCGTTTGGGATGCTCGTTATATTTCATCAGTTGTTTTACCTTTTTCTTACGTTGTACCTGTTTCGGGGCTTGTTTTTTTACAAAGGAGGTGCTGCCGAAATTTTGAATAAAATAATTTAAACTTGAAGGATTCTTACTGGAGATTTCCAAATGTTTTCATCAAATGTTTTCAACATTCACCACTTTTAATGGTTTTGATTTCTGGGTTCCAGCTTACTTAGTCGCGTTACGGCTGTAGACGTTACATGGTTAAGTGCCGGTCACGGGCCGAACTTTGAGTCGTGACAGTGACTTGGGACTGTACCCAAAAGCCACCGTTTTGCACGTTCTCTTGAACGTGGTAAGGTGAAAATCAAAGCACAGTGGGAATCACACAAGATTCTATGACGATCTCGGGTCTACAGACTAACCTATACTAGTGTCACCAGAGAACTGCCATCTAACGTGAGATATAATACCATTTGGGAGTACTCGGCAAGTCCGTCCAGTTTACCCAGTCTCTACTGAGCACCCGTATACTATCTCTGATATCAAATACCAATAGATATGGGCTCATCCATCGCCCATGTATATGGGTCGTGAAGTTATACGCTAATCTACTCTGGTATATCGATGCCCTGTTTCGATACACCCACAACTAGGAACATTTGAAGGATGTACTTACCGACTACTCTGTCCCCATTAGTATGATTTGCATCATAATCCTGGTAGTCAAGTACTCATCCTAAGGGCTTTATCAACATGTAATAGAGAGACAATAAGTGTACATGTTAAGATAAAGAGCAACCAGATAGAATACTATCATGTCGAGCAAGAAAGTCCTCCCTATATATGTCCAAGCATCCACTATAATATACATCATATGTACAGTAATGGCCTCTAAGGCATACATATAACTAACAGGGCTGAGGGTCATTTCGTCCTTAGAATCGCTCCTGAAAGTAAGAACTTGGGGTTTTTTTCCTTTCCTGATTGGTATCAACCATATGACAGTTGCCAGTCGTTTTTGCACGCGTACTTGTCGCACCTTTTTGCTGTCGACGAGCTTCGCACTTTATCCTCTTGAAGTGTTTTTGATAGGCAACGTATCCTTGCCACCACTTCTTGAAGGCACTGCATTCTTCGGTGGGGTGGGTGACCCTTCGATGATATAGGCAATAGTTTGGATGTGAATCTTCTCCATCGAGGCGTATGACCCCGGGAGTGCTTCCCACGAGAGGTGGAAGCTTCATTCCCATTAACAGGGCTTTGGCAAACCGCTTCTCTGCCTTGATCCTGCTCTTATTTGTAGCAGGTGTGCTCCGGTTTGGTTGCAGTACTTACGACTCATCTTCGCCACAGCTTCTTCATTCTGACACTGACGCTTAGCCTTTTCGTATATAGTTGTTTCGTGTTCTCGGTCAGCTTTTCTTTTTTGAAAGGCTTCGTTTAACAGCCTATCGATCGGTCTTCTTCTAGAAGTTCCAGGGATTTTAGCGCCTCATCTGCCCCCAATTCCTCTGTGTTGTTTTCTGACGCTGAGGGGGCTTCTTCTCCATTTAACAATGAATGGGAGATCATATGGCAACTCGCTACACAGTCTTCAATTTCTTTTGATGAGTCATTTTCCTCATCGTTGTTACTATCTTCGTTCTCAAGAATAAGCTTGAGGAGCTCTTTAAGGGTGACCGGTGTACGCGTGCTCTGGTTATACTCTTCTAACGCATCGATGTACTTTTGTATGTTTGTGCGCTTGTCGTCATACTCGGCAGGCTGCACAGGCTTCCTGGTTTTCTTCTTTTTCTTCGAAGACTTTGAAGGCTTGACTTTGGGATTTTGCCCTTCATCAACAACTTTCGGTATGGGACTTGGTTTCAGCATCTCTTCGATGATTTCAGGTTCAAGTAGGCTCTTTCACCTGACCACCGGATATGCATGTAGATCCTTCAGCATTCTTTTGGTATTTGCTGTAAGAATGATTTCTTATGGAGTTTCTTCCATGAGCGAGCATGATGCCTCCGGTGCATCCACCTTTTTGGGAGTGTGCTTCTAAGGCGGGTTCACTCTCCAGTTCTCAAACAGCGTGAATTTTCCCTGTTGGTACTAGTCCTCGACCCAGTTCTTAAAGACGTAGCAATCCTCAATTGAGTGGCTCACCATTCTGTGATAGGAGCAGTAGTTGGGGTTGTTGATGTCGCCAGGTTACGGTAGACACCGTAGGTCTGGCAGTATGATTAGTTTGTTGCGCACTGCCAACTCAAAGAGTCTCCTCGTTTTATTGCGGGGAAACGAGTAAGCGCATCCTAGCCTTTCTTCCAGGGATAAGCGTGGTCGCGCGTTGTTTTGGCGAGCGGCTAGCTTTGGGCCACTCGGTTGCTATTGCTTGTTGGCAACGAAATCCACTTTCCCTTTACTCTTGGCATTTCGAGGGTCCTTATCTGAGGAGGAAGGCCCGTGGCCCATCTGGTCCATTTGGGCCAGTTTGTCTATCAGAGCTTGGAAAGTTGTGGGGTTGAAGAACGTCATGAACTAGGATACGGTCGTTTGAGGATCGAGGGTCCCAATGAACATGCCTACTGCAGGAGATTCTTTGATGCATTTTTCGTACTTAGACCACAGGTTCCACCACCGGATTGCGTATTGAACCCATGTTTCTCCTGTTTTCACCCTGGCATTGATTAGTGTCGTGATTGGGGTACGCTCGCTCACGCTGGCGAACCACTGTGTGAATAACAGCTCCATCTCTGTGAAGGTTTTCACAGAGTCATTTGGGAGCTCCGAATACCATTCAAAGGCCGTCTCTGACAGGCTACCAACGAACCAGCGAAGCAACAGTTTGTCATCGCCTCTAGTATTGCCGCACAAAGCTATGAACTGCGCGACGTGTTGGTGTGGGTTGCCCGTCCCCTTGTATACATGGAACTTGGGGATCGTATATTCCGGCGGGTATTTGATTTGGTCATACCAGCTTGGATACGGTCGTCCGGTTCTGATGATTTGGCCAGCCGCTTCACTAGCTTGATGAGCTTGTGTTTGTTGAGCTATATAGTCATCAAGAGCAGCCTTGGAGATCGTTTCCTCCTTCGCTGTCGACAAAGACGGAAGAGGGTTTGAAGTTTCCCCTCTGTCATCCTCGATATTATCGGTGGATCCTCAGCTGGGGGTTCTAGCTGAATCATCATTCCAACCATATCCTGGAACAAGAGCGCCATCTGCTTTATGTTGGCGGCTTGCTCAGCAGCTTCCTTATCTTTTCATTCAAGCACCCTTCGCAGGAACTTTGTATCGGTATCCTGCTCTTGGCGCTGTTCAGTTGTTGCATCTGGACTTTCTTTCTGTCCGGTGAATGCTGTCATTTTGGTCAGCATCTCTTGGAGTTTTTGTTGTTGCTCCTAAGCTTTTGTCAGCGACCGAGTTTGCAGCAGGTGACCTACGGGAGCATGGCTTTCTTTTTTTTCCGAAAGCCATGTAAACCGTGTGTACGATCATGCCCCTAGAATTGAGGCGTTTGGGTTCATCATCTTTGGAATTTTCCGCAGGTGGTGGGATTTTCTTCGGTCTCATCCTTTTGTTAGATGTCGAAGTTAAAGAAGCCGTTGTAATAGTCACCCATATGGAAGAAGTCCCTTATTGTATGGTGCAGAGATGGTCTTCCTCTTGCTGAGCCTTCGATTTCTTCGGTCGACGAGAGTAGTTTTGATCAATCACGGAGTCCTGGACTTTTCGCTAAACTCTATGAATTTGGGAGGAGAGCCATTGATGGGGCTACTCCAGCTTTGCCTGCACTGTGGTTTCTGTAGGCGGGGGCGATTTTTTTAGCACCGCTGTGGGGGTGTTTTTTTGCACCCTCTTAAGCAGATCAAAGCTGTTCTCGGTTGGAATAGCAGCATCAACTTCCACCATTGGAGCTAGCGGAGTAAGTCCAGAGGGGGAGTTGCCTCTAGCTTTTTTCAATCGGCGTCAGTGGTGACGTTCGAGAGTGTCTTGCAAAAGGGACCGCCTCAATTTTGGATGCAGCTTCTTCGTGTCCCCAGCTTTGGTGAGGGGCTGCTGTTAGTGTCAGCCTGTTGAAGACTGACGTCCTTGGTAAAGGTTGAGGAGGAACAACCAATCTTTCAAAGACTGACTATCTAGTAGGGGAAGCACCTTTGACGACTTCACCTGCAGGAGGAGTTAGGAGGACTATTCATTTTGGGACAGCCCCTTCAGATATCACGAGCCTCCTTACAAGCCCATTTTGGTTCTGGCTTAGCCTGTTGAAGACTGAGACGTCTGAGCTTTGACTCAGCCTGTTGAAGACTGAGGAATCAGATTTGGACGACCCGTTGAGAAGGGCCGTTGTGGTTGTAATTCGATCGAAGACCAACTTCTTGGAGTTTCGTCTTGTGGCGCTAGGGCACCGAAACTCGTTGGTGGGATCATGATCATGAAGAACAATCCGGTAGTGGCTTGAGTTACTTGCCCCACTGGCATTGAAAATATAGAGGCCGCATTGGACGCATAAGTCACTCCTCCAGTTGGGGCGGAGAGGGAGTTGCTGTTGCAAGTTGTGCAGTTGGAAGCCATCGATTTCCTTCTCCCTCTGCACATGGAAAAGACCTAAATCTTAGTACCTCAAATCCAAGGGCAACCATTGCGAACTGCGATTTTGTTCGTGAAAACGACAAACGAAGTGTGGAGTGGAAAGAGGAAAAGGTCCCACCGGGCGTGCCAGAATATGTTCACCATCGGAAGATGGACCGAGACGTTGGGACGTCTGGCCTGAATCCTAAGAGCATATCCTATTTGGATTTATCCGTCCACCTCTCTGAAGATGCAAAGTTGATTTATGGCACTGTATATCGGAGGTTTGGACGGACGCGACCGTTTTAGCAGACTTTATCAGATTCCCCCTCATTTGTGAGGGTTTTTTGATTGTGGGGACTGATCAGTCGAAAATATTGTATATTTTAGCCGGCAATTTCCTTAACATTTGCATACATTTAGAAGTGTTCGGCATTCATATTCTACATATTAGCAAATCAGTCGTAAAATATCAGATTGCATGTATTAGACTTTTAAACCGACACTTTAAGGGAAATTAACCGCATTTCATGGCATCGCATCATTTCTGTATTTGCGCAACACTTGTCTTGAGTCTGTGCAGGAAATACGGAAGAAAAGCAAAAGAGCTGATCAAAAATACGCCAGCTAAATCATTTCAGATCTGGTAGCATTTCAGAAGGAGATATTAAATTCAACATATATATTAAAGGCCCACAACTCAGGCCCAAGAAGCAACAGAAAGCACAAGCTCCAAAGCCCACAAGCAGCCGCGGAACCGCGGCGGGAGCTAGCTTGCGCCGCGGAACCGCGGCTGTTTGGCCACGTCAGCAGATGAATTTCAGTGCATAATTCCTTTCTCTGGGCCCACATTGCTATCTGATATGTAAAGTTCCAGAATACCCTCGAAGCTACTACCAGATCAGCAATGATGATTAAGGAAGACTAATCCTAATTAAGCTCCTAATTAATCCTCTTCTAGAAGCTCCTCCTAACTAATTACATCTAGAAGCTTCTCCCCTAACTAACTTTTGGAGGGAAATTTGAATTCTCTCAACAAACTTTTGGAGGGAAACTTAGAATTTGAAATCCTAGATTTAGGGTTAGTTATCTATAAATAGGAGCCTAGATCTAAGGGTTGAGGTTAATCTTCATTAGTTAAATAATCCCTCTTTCATCATCTTCTTCCACAAGTCTCGTGACAAGACTTGTGCGAAACCCTAACCCTAATTCCACTCCAAATCCAAGATCTTGAGTACCAAATCAAGTGAGAAGCCTTCAACCTTTTAGGAGCCGAGCCGATCTTCAATCGGGCAAGTGATCCAAGCCGATCCGCGATCCACGGAGACGAGCGAAGCCAAGTCGATGATCGAATTCTTCCTCTTGTAGTTCTTGAGCGAATGTAATGAAATTGTTGATATAAATAAAAGGTGAAATTCTTTAATCTTGATTTCTTTTAATTCTTGCATCATGATTAGATCTCAATTTGTAATTGTTGTTCTTGTTGTGATGTTTGAGTAAAACTCCGCTCGTAAAGGAGTCGAGACGATTGTAGAATGATGATGTAACAAATCTTAATACGATTTTTAAGTCCTACGAGTTTTGTAAACCCTAGCAAGTTCAAGAATCGATGACCTAGTTTCGTTGCGATGCTTTCTTGATTGTGATCGCTCGAAATTAGGGATCTACGATCGTTTCTTGAATTTACTAGAGGCTAGAATATGAATGATATCAATGAAAGAACAAGAGATAAGATAAAACCCTAGTTTCACAAGAAGTCTCTAATTCTCATCGATCATCATCGATCTAGTATCAATCCATCGAAGGATAAGAATACGTAATTGTAAGATTACATCACATCTATAGATCCGATCGATTCCTACGAGCCTCATTTCGATTCTTGAGATTTGGTTTGGAACAATCATCAAACGATCAATTCTTGATTCTATCTTTTAATGCTTTCTTAGATCTAGTGTTTTCTAATTCTTGAACTTCAACTATAAATCTTGAATTGTTTTGTTTTCTTTTCTTTAAAGTTTCAATTCATCTAATTCAAAAGACGAACGATTACACTGTCCCTGTGGACGATCCGCACTCGCTAACAATCTACAATCGACACCGTTATTGATTGCGGTCAAATATTTTTGGTTGTAATTTCTATACAATTTTCTCAAATATACACAACGAGAAATCTTATACAATCAAATGGCGCCGTTGCCGGGGATCGAACCCGGGTCACCCGCGTGACAGGCGGGAATACTCACCACTATACTACAACGACTATATCTTTTTCTTGTTATTAGATCTATATTCCTTAACAATCAAATGGCGCCGTTGCCGGGGACTATTTGATTTGATAAGCAATCTAGAATTATATGACAATCAAATGGCGCCGTTGCCGGGGATAGTGCGCTAATAGTTCGTATTTTGAAATTTGAGTTGAACAATTTATTCCATCATAATTTTTTAGATCTAAACTCGTACAAACTCTAATACGTGTGTTGTGATTTGTTGCGAGGAATTCTGGAATCATTGGAGCTTGGATAAAATTTTTCTAAAAATTCCAGAGAGCTAAGCAGTTCAAGTGGAACAGTGACAGAAATTGTTGTGCAGAGATCAGCACATACGGCCGCCCTTCCGCGGCTAAAGACCCTCATCCGCGGCGGTTCCGCGCCTCTGTGGAAGGTTCTCTGCATCAATTTTCCTCTGTGAGTCCCTATCTTTCTTATCTCTTACCTCATCTGCTCCAATAACAATTTTGCTGCAGGTTTCTTTGCAAATAAATCGCTGCGCCGCAAAAGCAAAATAAAAATTTGTGCGTGTTTTGATTCTTTTGGTTGTTTGCATATTAATACGGAAATTTAAGGGGCACGACCAAATCCAAATTAGGTGGGGATTTCATTACCCTTCCTAGGCCCCGAAAATCACAAACTTGCATCCGCATTTACCCTCATTAACTAAAAAATATCTAGAGATGACTCTAAGGACCATCGCGCTCAATTAGGACAAGAGAAGGCCGTGGGTAATTCATTGCTTATCCGCGTTTTCTTGTGGTGCCTAAGGCGAGTGTGTCTAAGGCTAGTAGTTTTTAATTAGGCCCACTACTTACGTAGTGGAGTACCTTCCCACTTACCTGGCACTTATCCGGCCACAGGGGGACAAAGAGGCAGTGGAGGATTCTATCCTGCGACTTGTCTTTTGACAGTTAGGAGCGGTCTAGAGCCGGACCTAGGTGACCACTAGATTCTAGGGTTTTGTGTGTTGCATTTGTTGTGTTGCATCATATTTTTCAAAATCCGTATCAATTTTCAAAACAAACACCGCATTCATTCTCTCCTAATTATAAATTCACGCTGCCACTTGTACTAACCCTTTTTAGTGCAAGATAGGCTGGACAACAGGATTCTAGTGCCTGTTAGTCCGCGTTTCCTTGATCGACCCTAAAGTCGGTATTTCTACATTTACCTTTTCTTTACCCACCACCACACCCACATCGATGGATCCACCTCTATCAAACTTCTTTTCCACTACTCTGCCGCCGTCCGTTGGTGCGCAGATTCCACCTCGCATCTCTCTCCAAGAGAGATGCTATCCTACACGAGGCCCACTTTCCACCTGTCTTTCCATACCACCAGCCAACGGGGAAAATTTTCAAATAAAACCCCAATACATCAACCTTCTACCAAAATTTCACGGTCTCGAGTCTGAAGACGCATACGTCTTTATCACCAAATTTGAAAATGTATGCGCAATGATGGGTACTTCACAGCTTTCTGTGGATGCTTTCCGTCTACGTCTTCTCCCATTCACTTTGTGCGATTTAGCCGAGAAGTGGCTATATAACACTACCGCACATTCCATTTCAAATTGGGACGAATTCGTCAAAGCATTCCTTAAGAAATTCTACCCACATCAAAAGACAGCTCGAGTCCGTAGCGAAATCTATCAATTCACCCAGCTTCCAAATGAAACATTTTCAAAGTGTCTTGAACGTTTCAAGGATCTGTTAGCCCTATGTCCACATCACGGCATCCCGAGATGGGAATTGTGCCGAATCATTTATGAGGGCATTACTCCTTACACGAGACAGACCCTTGAATCCATGTGTCAAGGCAACTTTATGACCAAAGATGATGGGGAAGCCTGGAACTTTCTAGAAGATTTCGCTGAAAAATCTTTACAGTGGGAGGGTGTGAGTCAATCATCTAGGGATGGCAATGATATTTCCATAGGAGTTAGAGCTGACATTGCAGCTATCAATAAGAAACTCGAGAATATGGAAAATAAATTTTTAGCCGCCGCCCTAAGTCAAATATCACTCTCCAAAACTGTATGTGGATGCTGTTCTGATCCGTCTCACTTGACGGAAGAATGTCCGTTTCAAGGTCATGAGCATACCAATGCCGCATTTCAAAGACCTAGAAACAATCCATCTTCCTCCACATATGATCAGGGTTGGAGGAATCACCCTAACTTTGAATGGAACCAATCCCAATTTCAAAACACGGTTCCAAACCAAAACAATTTCCAAGGGACCCCTCCACCACAACAGCACCCAAAATTTCAATTGAGTCAGCACCCTTTTCAAGCACAAAACTTTCAAAATCCGGCTAACACTTTTGCACCGTCTAGTCCTTTGCAATTGACCGGTACAGATAATACCTCTGCACTAGCACAAACCTTGGATACTTTCATGAAACAATCCATCCAAGGGACGGCAAGTTTGCAATCTTCCATTGAGAATGTGATGAAGATCATTATCTCTCAAAATGATAATATCAAATCGATGGAAGAACAAATTGCACAACTAAAAGCCGAAATGAGTGCAAGAGAGAAAGGGAAACTTCCAGCTCAACCTTTACCTAATCCTGGCTATTCACATCATGTGGATGAGATCACGTTGAGATCTGGAAGAGTGCTTGACCATCACCTTGGGGAAGAGTTTGATGATACTAATAAATCAATCAATAACACCCCGGCTGAGACCTTTCCTCACACACACACTTCTTACCCCAGTTCTTCTACCCTACCACCGTCTTCCGAGCCTATTCTTCGTTTCCCAAAAGGCTCGCCACTACAGCCCACCTCTTTTACTCCTCCACGGACGATCCCCACTTCTATTCCGGGATCGGTTCCATACACACTTCCTTCTCCTATGATGGACCCAGAGCTTATTGCTAAAGCACCTTATCCTAATCGGTTAAGGGCTAACACACCGAGTCCACATATGGAGAAGATTATGAACATTTTAAAGCAAGTAAACACCAACATCCCTCTCCTAGATGCCATCCAACAAGTTTCGTCCTATGCGAAAACTCTTAAGAACTTGTGCACTAGGAAGAGGAAGACTCAAGCGCCCAAAAAGATTTTTATGGAAAAAACAATAGACACGGCTTTCCCCCAACAATTACCGAGGAAACGTAAGGATCCAGGATATCCTACTATTTCCGTTTCTATTGGGGAAAAACACATCAACCGTGCTCTACTAGACCTTGGCGCTAGTGTTAACTTGCTTCCATACTCAGTCTTTGAGCAATTAGGGATCGGAGAGTTGAAGCCAACCAATTGCACTCTTCAGATGGCTGACCGATCAATCACCAAACCTAGGGGTGAACTGGAGGATGTGTTAATAAAAATCGGAGAATTTATATTCCCGGTAGATTTTATTGTAATTGATACACAGCCTGTAGCGAACCCACGGAATCAAATTCCGGTGATTTTAGGTCGCCCCTTTTTGGCCACTTCCAATGCAATAATCAACTGTCGTAACGGTTCTATGACCCTATCTTTCGGGAATAGGACAATAGAACTAAACATTTACAAGTTGGGAAGTGTACCCTCCGAACCTATTGCTCAGGTATGTTCTGTCGACTTAATGGATGTCGACAGCAGCGAATTTGATGATCCTCCTGATATTGATCTAGACTCTTTTCATATGTTATTGTTTGACCCAACTATGTATCATATACATACGGACTCTTCCACCGAGATGTCCGGGTCAAAAACTAACACTGATTATGAACTGATTTTAGAGTCTGAAGATCACCCCGCACTTTGTGATGATATTATTCATCGGGGTATTGATGGAACTTTTGAGGAAATCTTCGCTGAAGAACTCGCATTTTTGAATGACACGGGTGTTGAGACGAATCTTGTCTTAATCAATGAAATTGAACCTCCACCCCTTCTTCTGAATTGTAAAAAGAATGCGAATAATCCATCACATTCACTGCTTCGTCTCTCCAATACGAGACGCACACACACTCTATTCCACCACTTTCCCTTTCCACACTTCTTCTTCCACCAACCAGAGCACTGCATTGATAAATTTTTTGAATGGTTGGTGTTAACTTTCGGTCTTTGCAAAGCTTGGCATCGACCAATGATTTTTGACCCCCTCATATAATTTTCAAAGTTTAACATTGCATAACTCAAGTTTGGGGGGGTATTATTTTTTTTCCGGCTCCTAAAAAGAAAATTTTTACAAAATTTTGAGCCAAAAATAAGTTTTGGGAAGTTCTTCACTTAAATATTTTGCCCCCACTAATAATTCCTCCCAAGCTTACAGGTTTTTCGAGATTTAGCGGATGACAACAGTGAGGACACTGTTGAAAACAAGTTTGGGGGAGGTTTGTGCTTATTTTCGCATCATTTGCATATCATTTGCATAAGCACAAAACATTTTTGAAAACCTATAAAAATTTAAAATTTTTCAAAAATAAAAATATTTTTTGTACATAAATAAGATAATAAAAGTTTAGATAGTGAAAAATTACATCCATGAGATTAGAAAAATTTAAGAAAACTAAGAAAATTAGAAGTTTTCTGATACGAACTAGTAATAAGTAGTTATGAGCCGTTGTCCCAAGGGTTAGTGAGATGAAGGACGTCACTAATCTGAGGATAAAAATAAGTCTGAAAAATAGTTTCTATTCTGGAAGCCAAACATTTTGAACGTTGATACCCTGCTATTCGCACTTACACACATCTTAAAGCCTGGGATAGTAGAGGATACCTTGAAATGCTCTTGTCTTAAAGCCGATGTATGAAGGAAATAAAAAGAAAAAAATGAATAAAGAAAATATAAAGTGGTGAGAAAAATGAACACTGGTTTTGTTATCACCGAAGGCAATAAAAATATATAGCAAAGGGTGCCTCTTCACCTAGTGCCCTAAGGCCAACTGGTCTGGGAGTCACTGCTATGTCTGAGGTGGTACAAGACGAGGAAAATACACCAAGCATGCAAGCACAGGAGTAATCGGTCGGTTAGTACCTCAAGAAGTATTAACGATCGCATGAAAGTGTGTGAGCAATCTCATCTAGATATTCATTAATTAAAAAGTACTGAGGCTGATGGGCAAGAGTATGATAGCTTGAATTGAATTCTCTGGGTGTACGGATGTCCTTATACACACGCAGGGTTATATGATCGATGTTTGGAATAAAGATAGGAATGAAGAATAAGACGATGTTTTGTTGAGGGAGGACGTGATTTCCGACATCTTTTCATGACCATTAAGATAGGGCTCATGACAACCGAAAAGCTAGCTTAGTTGGAAACCCTAATTTTCAAAGTCTTTCTTTTACAATTCTTTTCTTTAAATGTAATATTCATGATCTTTCTTTTATTATTGGATTTTGTGGGTGCAATCCGCTGAAAACCCTCAGGAGACAACACTCCTCCTACTAGGGACACCTAGAGGTTTAAAGGCTTGTTGCACATGCTCAGTGCAATCGTGTTGCCTACAAAAGTGTGCTAGTTAGTTTTTCTCTTTCTTTATTTTCTCCTTCTCTTTTTAATAAAACATTCGCTCGAGACGATCGAAATTAAGTTTGGGGATATTTGATCAGTCGAAAATATTGTATATTTTAGCCGGCAATTTCCTTAACATTTGCATACATTTAGAAGTGTTCGGCATTCATATTCTACATATTAGCAAATCAGTCGTAAAATATCAGATTGCATGTATTAGACTTTTAAACCGACACTTTAAGGGAAATTAACCGTATTTCATGGCATCGCATCATTTCTGTATTTGCGCAACACTTGTCTTGAGTCTGTGCAGGAAATACGGAAGAAAAGCAAAAGAGCTGATCAAAAATACACCAGCTAAATCATTTCAGATCTGGTAGTATTTCAGAAGGAGATATTAAATTCAACATATATATTAAAGGCCCACAACTCAGGCCCAAGAAGCAACAGAAAGCACAAGCTCCAAAGCCCACAAGCAGCCGCGGAACCGCGGCGGGAGCTAGCTTGCGCCGCGGAACCGCGGCTGTTTGGCCACGTCAGCAGATGAATTTCAGTGCATAATTCCTTTCTCTGGGCCCACATTGCTATCTGATATGTAAAGTTCCAGAATACCTTCGAAGCTACTACCAGATCAGCAAAGATGATTAAGGAAGACTAATCCTAATTAAGCTCCTAATTAATCCTCTTCTAGAAGCTCCTCCTAACTAATTACATCTAGAAGCTTCTCCCCTAACTAACTTTTGGAGGGAAATTTGAATTCTCTCAACAAACTTTTGGAGGGAAACTTAGAATTTGAAATCCTAGATTTAGGGTTAGTTATCTATAAATAGGAGCCTAGATCTAAGGGTTGAGATTGATCTTCATTAGTTAAATAATCCCTCTTTCATCATCTTCTTCCACAAGTCTCGTGACAAGGCTTGTGCGAAACCCTAACCCTAATTCCACTCCAAATCCAAGATTTTGAGTACCAAATCAAGTGAGAAGCCTTCAACCTTTTAGGAGCCGAGCCGATCTTCAATCGGGCAAGTGATCCAAGCCGATCCGCGATCCACGGAGACGAGCGAAGCCAAGTCGACGATCGAATTCTTCCTCTTGTAGTTCTTGAGCGAATGTAATGAAATTGTTGATATAAATAAAAGGTGAAATTCTTTAATCTTGCTTTCTTTTAATTCTTGCATCATGATTAGATCTCAATTTGTAATTGTTGTTCTTGTTGTGATGTTTGAGTAAAACTCCGCTCGTAAAGGAGTCGAGACGATTGTAGAATGATGATGTAACAAATCTTAATACGATTTTTAAGTCCTACGAGTTTTGTAAACCCTAGCAAGTTCAAGAATCGATGACCTAGTTTCGTTGCGATGCTTTCTTGATTGTGATCGCTCGAAATTAGGGATCTACGATCGTTTCTTGAATTTACTAGAGGCTAGAATATGAATGATATCAATGAAAGAACAAGAGATAAGATGAAACCCTAGTTTCACAAGAAGTCTCTAATTCTCATCGATCATCATCGATCTAGTATCAATCCATCGAAGGATAAGAATACGTAATTGTAAGATTACATCACATCTATAGATCCGATCGATTCCTACGAGCCTCATTTCGATTCTTGAGATTTGGTTTGGAACAATCATCAAACGATCAATTCTTGATTCTATCTTTTAATGCTTTCTTAGATCTAGTGTTTTCTAATTCTTGAACTTCAACTATAAATCTTGAATTGTTTTGTTTTCTTTTCTTTAAAGTTTCAATTCATCTAATTCAAAAGACGAACGATTACACTGTCCCTGTGGACGATCCGCACTCGCTAACAATCTACAATCGACACCGTTATTGATTGCGGTCAAATATTTTCGGTTGTAATTTCTATACAATTTTCTCAAATATACACAACGAGAAATCTTATACAATCAGGGACGTTCTTCCCTACAGGCGCAAGCCGCTGTAGTTAATTACGTTACCGCATCGCGATAACCACTTTCTCCTGCTCCAGAGGTTCACTTTGTGTCGTGTGTATGTTTGTTTTATTTTGGTTGCCCATGGATTGTATACGGAGACTAGTTTATATCGTCGCCCATAGGGCGTGGATTAGTCCAAATCCATATATTTTTAGGTTTGGGTTTGGGTTGATTTAAGGATTGTTAATCTGGTTTGAGATTAAGATCAACTTAAACATATGACCATTTGGGCTCGATTATTTTAGTTTAAGGACGTCACGGTCCATTATCGCTATGTTTAAGGCGAAATGTTAGTTTAAGGATGTTTCGGTCCTTTGTCGCCGTATTTGGGGGCGAATATTAGTTTAAGGACATTTCGGTCCATTATCGCCGTATTTGGGGGTGAATATTTGTTTAAGGACATTTTGGTCCATTATTCAACTCACGTGCACGTGTATTTGTTACGTGGCGGAGTGAATGATGTTGTATAGAATTTGCTCAATTTGGGGCACGCTCCGATTTGAGGCATGCACGTCAATTTGGAAGTGCATGAAGAAATTATTGGTTGTCGGGACCCGCCACCTCTCTGAAGACGTTGAAGAATTACAACGATATGTATCAGAGGTGTGAAGAGATGTACCCATAAACCAAATCCCGTATTTGAGGGAAAAGGGTTGTGGTGGCGGGTTTAGGCTCAAGAATTTTTGGTCATATTTGAGACCTTGGAAATCAAGAGCATATGGGCTTGATTGATATCTTTGTTAAGAATACGTTAGTCCAATTTGAGACTAAGATCCACTTAACAACATTTTAGGAACTTCTTTTTTTAAGACCCAGTAACAAAGCATTTGGACTCAGTTGTAAGACTTTAGCAACTTAGCCAATTTGGGCTTTAGTCTCCCCCTTTTTTTTGAAAAAAGTGCTAAGCACTTGTTTATGCTCTGTTTATCCAGTCCTTCTTTTTTTATGCTAAAAGTGCTGAGCACTTATATGAGTTCTGACGCCCACATATAATCATGTGGAGCTTTCAGTCAAAGGCATTGTCCAATAAGTGTTGAACACTTTACTCATTTTGTTTTTATATGGAGTGCTAGGCACTCTTTATGGTGTCCATGTGGGGAGCACGTAAGGTACTGGGCGCTGCCTAATGAGTGTTGAACACTCAGCCGTTTGGCTCTCTCTTTTCTTATGGAGTGCTGAGCACTTTATGGCGTCCACGTGGGGGACGCGTGTGGTGCTGGGCGATGCCTAATGAGTGTTGAACACTCAGCCGTTTGGATCTCTTTTTTTATGGAGTGCTGAGCACTTTATGGCTCCTGTTTCCACCCAATAATAGAGGAGTAAGGCTCTGTTCAAAATTTGAAAAGAGACAGCGCCTCACTGCCTTGCACGAGGGCGCCGAGAGTTAAAAACTCTGAGGCAGCGCCTTATGTGCCTTGCACCAGGGCGCCAGCGCCGGGAGTTAAAAACTCTGAGACAGTGCCTCACGTGCCCCGCACGAGGATGCCAGCGCCAGAACTAAGAGTTCTCTGCTATTGGATCAAAGATCCAACGGAGATGATAAATCATCAAAATACAGAATTAAATTCTGTTGACGAAATATTCCTTAAATCTTTCTAAACAAGAAAGATTACGCTCTGTAAAACAGAGCACTGTTGGATTAAAAATCCAGTGGTGATTAAAAAATCACCAAGCTACAGAATAAGCTCTGTATGGGAAAATATTTCCCCAATCTTTCTAAACAAAAAAGATAACACTCCGTAAAACATAGCACCGTTGGATTAAAGATCCAATGGTGATTAAAAATCACGAAGCTACAGAATAAGCTTTGTATGGAAAATATTTTCCCAATCTTGTTAAAAACAAGAAAAATATCTTCTGTAAAACAGAAGTCCTTAGATCAAACATTCAACGGTGGATAAAATTCCCAAATCAATTAAGGATCTCTCAATGAGAGATTTCATTAACTAAATCAACAAACTTGCCTCCACTATATAAAGGCCCCAAGATTTCAAGTCTTTACAGAATAACCCCCCCATAAACTTCAAGTTCAAAAAAAAGAAGAGCAAGCAAAAAAAAAAGCTTTAAGAGAGAAGAAGAAAGAAGAACTTTCTTCAAGTTAAATAAAAGTAGTAGAGATCAGAGCATCTCATCTGCATATCTAAGGGTTTAACCCTCATAAAAGAACATAGTTCTTTCCCTGGATCTGAGATCCATGAGACAAGTCTCCCACAAATGAGAATTTAATTTTCACGGAGATGAATTTGCTTTTGGGGATCGAAGATCCAGGAGAGAACAAAGAATTGAACTCTTCAGAAAAATACACAAAGAAAGAGACAGCGCCAAGCGCCCCACGTGGGCGCTGCTCAATAAAGAGTGCTTAGCACTCAATGGTTGGCGCCAAGCGCCTCATATGCCCCTTATGTGGGCGCTGCTAAAATAAAGAGTGCTCTGCACTCAATAGTTGGCGCTCAGCGTCAAGCGTCTCACGTGCCCCTCACGTGGGCGCTTTTAACATAAAGCGCTCTGCAAATAGAGCTGGTGCCATAAAGAGTGTTCAGCACCTCATAAAAAACAAAGATAAAGGGGAAAAGTAATGGAAAGTGTGAATATCAGAACTCACATAAATGCTCAACATTGTGGACATAGAAAGGGGACTAAGCCCAAGCAATTGTTTGACACTTTATTCCAAAATGAAATAACTAGGTTGAGCCAAAGTTTGGTCAAACTCCTAATCAACCGAGCCCATGTGCTCACCATTTTTCAAATTGTTCTCAGTCCCAAACCCAACTACAGATCTCCCAACTGATATTGGTTCAAGGGTACATCTCCCCACACCTCTGATATATATCGTTGTAATTCTTCAATGTCTTCAGAGAGGTGGCGGGTCTCGACAACCAACAATTCCTTGGACCGCAATGTCCTTAAACTAACAACGGATCGTAACGTCCTTAAACTAAAACGATAGAGCCCAAATGCTCTTTCGTTGGATCAAAAATGATCTTGAACCCCCGTTAAGTAGATCTTAGTCCAATCTCGGATTAACGTATCCTTAACAAATATTTAAGTTGATCTTAATCTCAAATAAGGTTAACGATCCTTAAATCAAGCCAAACCCAAATCTATGAAAATACGGATTTGGACTAATCCACGCCCTGCGGGCTACAACACAAATTAGACTTTGTATACAATCCACAGGCAACCAAAAATAAAACAAACACACACGATATGAAGTGAACATCTGGAGCAAGAGAAAGTGGTTATCGCTACGTGGTAACGTAATTAACTGCAGGGGCTTGCGCCTGCAAGGAAGAGAGTCCCCACAATCAAAACCCCCTCACAATGAGGGGGATCTGACGATGTCCGGTACAAAGGTCGCATCCGTCCAAACCTCCAATACACGGTGCCATAAATCTACTTGGCATCTTCGGAGAGGTGGACAGATAAACCCAAATAGCATCTGCCTCTAAATTCAGGCAATACAACCTACGCGGTTCCATCTCCCGTTTTTCGGCGGTAAACAGATTCTGGCACGCCCGGTGGGACCTTTTCCTCTTTCCACTCCACACTTTGTGTGTCGTGTTCGCGAACGAATCGCGGTTTAATATGGTTGCCCTTGGATTCGAGGTACTAAGATTTAGTGTCTTGCTCCGTGCAGAAGAGAAGATGACATCGATGGCTTCCAACTGCACCAATTGCAACAACAACCCCTACTCCGTCTCTATTGGAGGAGTAACTTATGGGCCCCAAGTGGCCTCCATCTTTGCGATGCCGGTGGAACAGGTGACTTGGGCCACCACTGGATTGTTCTTTGGGACCATGATCCCGCTAATAAGCTTCAGCGCCCCGGTGCCGTCACAAGAAGCTCTGAAGAAGTCGGTCTTCGATCGGCTTGCAACTACTATGGCCCCTCTCAATGGGTCATCCAATTCCAACGCTTCAGTCTTTAACAGACTGGGATAAAGCTCCAGTAGGCTTGTGAACAGACCCGCAATACCTGAAGGGGTTATCCCGAAGCGGATAGCCATTCCAGCTTCGGTAAACGAAGTCATCAAAGGGGCTTCTCTGTTAGGTTTACCTAGCACCTTATGAGAGGTTTGGAAGCATCACATGTCACAAAGATCAAATTTTAATGGTGCTAAGTAAGCATACAAAGGATCTATCCTAGAAAATTAGGGTTTCAAAAACTTTAACCAACTTCATATGTAACAAAGGCTAGGGTTTTGAGACTACAACCTTTGTAGCTCCCTTTTGTAGACTCCTTGGCCACTTGAGAGTTGGAAAACGATTAGCTTGAAGTCCTCTAACGTCCACGACGATCCACCCGAAGCTCCTTTGTCCAAGCTAGCAACTTCACTTTAACAAGAGGATGAAATGAAGCTAACACTCTAAACAAGTGGGCTAGACTTGTGTAGAATGGTGTTGTGGTTCTCTTTCTCACTTCAAAATCCTATCTTTTTGAGTATTTTGCTCACTTGAAAAGTCTAGAGAGCAAGAGATCAAGGTTGAAGAAGATGATGGCTTTTTTTAAGAAGAAGAGAAGATAAACTCTAATGAGAAAATGAAAAATATAAGTATATATATTTTCCACTTCTCATCTCAAACCATGGTTAATTATAAAGATATTATTGTATTTGAGTTTAAAACACCAAAGAAAAATTAACCAAGGGTTAATAAGTAGGTGAGTATGGTAAGATGAAGAAGAGTGTAGAAACAATCCAAGAATTAACCCTTTGTTATTTCCTTTTTGTTTTAACACAAATGTAATAATAATCCATATAAAAAAACCATGGTGTGAGTCTTATATTGCCACCATTTTCAATGTATATGCAACCATGATAGAATGATGTATGTATGCATGTGTGCATGCACATCCATATGTGCATGAACAAGAATGAATGCATACATGCATGCATACATTCAAAAGAAACAAGATAGGATTTCTAGTGAGAAGCTAATGGTTAAATGATAAATCAACACTTGATTTATCAACCCGGTCATATCACATACGACCCGACCAAAAGCAAGCCGGCCAATTAATATACGGTATCTCATACGCGCATTTTAACCGGGTCCATGCGCATATCGCATACGCGCACCATAACGTTTCGCCTGGACTAGGTAACTTCTTTGTGGGACTCTAAGACTCGTCAATATGCCGGCAGTGGGTGATGATCATATCAAGCACTCCCAAGCCGCAAGCGGTCAGCTAAACGTAACGGCCACACGGGTATTGAGCGATCAGAAGAAAACAAGCGAACCTGCTACAACTCCCGTCGAGCCAACCGGCAACACTACCGTACAATCCGGTCTCTTCGTTAGATATGCTGCATATCGAGTCTAGGGATGGTAACGTCGACCCCAATAACTCAATAAGTCGTGCCGGTGAATGGTCTATAACAGATCGAGAAACTACTGATAACACTTATCAGTAAATCTCAGCAGCCCTGGCCATGGACTTACTGATATAACCAGTCGAGCACAGCACAGCATCAACTCCCAATACCGAGAGAGACGAAACCCCTCCTATCGCTCATCGCCTTTGTGTATCTCGGGACTGTACCCAACGGCCACCTGTTTGCACGACTCAGTAGAGCCGTGGTAGGGTGGTAATCAAAGTACAGTGGGAGAGCACACAAGACTCTATGACGATCTCGGGTCTACAGACTAACCTGTACTAGTGTCACCTGAGAACTGCTATCCGACGATAGATATAATTCCATATAGGAGTTCTCGGTGAGTCCGTCCAGTGTACCCAGTCACCACTGAGCACCCGTATATGATCTTGATGTCAAACATCGATGAATGTGGGAACATCCATCGCCCATCACATGGGTCTAGTATCATATACGCTAGTCTACTCTGGTATATCGATGCCCCGTCTCGATACACCTCCGACTAAGGACATTTCAGGATATGCTTATAAACTACAGATGTCCCACTAGTATGATCTCTATCATAATCACTGTAGTCAAGTCGATATCCTCAGGGCTTTATCAGCATGTATGAATGAATAAAAGCATGATCAAATCAACATGTCAGATAAAGTAGAACCAGATAGCATACTATCATGTCGAGCAAGAATGTACACTGAATATATATATATATATATATATACATGTACATATACATCCACTATCATATAATGGCCTCTAGGGCATACATATATCCAACAATTTCCCACTTGCACTAAGGCCAGTTATTGGCGTATCTCATACCCAACATCTCAAAAAGTCGCTCATGCTGCGGCTGAGGGAGGGCCTTGGTGAGTGGATCCGCGGCGTTATTCTTTGTGTCTACTCTCTTAATCTCGATCTCGCGGCGATCTACAATCTCCCGGATCAAATGAAAGCGCCTCAGGATGTGTCTGGACCGCTGATGGGACCTGGGCTCCTTGGCTAACGCCATAGCCCCATTATTATCACAATATAACGGTATTGGATCAATAATGGTTGGAACTACTCCTAGCTCCGAGACGAACTTCCTCATCCAGACGGCTTCCTTGGCGGCATCATTCGCAGCAATGTACTCGGCTTCCATCGTAGAGTCTGCAACGGTATCCTGTTTGGAACTCTTCCAACTTACCGTCCATCCATTGAAGGTAAATACAAACCCTGAGATAGATTTGCTGTCGTCCTTATCGCTCTGGAAGCTTGAATCGGTAAAGGCCTCTATTTGGAGATCTCCATTACCATACACCAAGAACAATTCTTTAGTCCTTCGTAAGTACTTAAGAATGTTCTTCACAGTTGTCCAGTGGTTCTCCCCTGGGTTGGATTGATACCTGCTTACAACACTAAGTGCATAAGCTACATCTGAGCGTGTACATTACATCGCATACATTATAGATCCTACTGCCGAAGCATAGGGTATAATGCTCATGCGAGCTCTCTCTTCATCGGTCTTTGGATAAGAATCCTTGGAGAGAGTGACTCCATGACAAGCGGGTAAGGTACCCCGCTTGGAGTCTTCCATACTAAACCTTTTTAGGATGGTGTTGATGTACCTGGTTTGGGACAATCCCAATAACTTTTTGGATCTATCCCTATAGATCCTTATGCCCAGGATGTATGTGGCATCACCCAGGTCCTTCATGGAGAACCTTAGTGATAAGAAAGATTTGACCGACTGTAGCATAGGAATATCATTTCCTATCAGAAGAATGTCATCCACGTACAATACGAGGAATGTGACAGCTCTTCCTACAGCCTTCTTATAAACACAAGGTTCATCTGGATTTTTGATGAAATCAAACTCTTTGATAACATCATCGAAACAGATGTTCCAACTCCGAGATGCTTGCTTTAACCCATATATGGATTTAAGCAATCTACATGCTTTCCCGCTGCTCCCACTGTCAATGAAGCCCTCTGGCTGATCCATATAAACGCATTCTTCTAAATCTCCATTTAGAAATGCTGTTTTAACGTCCATCTGCCAGATTTCATAGTCGTAGTGAGCAGCAATAGCAAGTAGGATTCGAATAGATTTAAGCATGGCTACGGACGAAAAAGTTTCGTCATAGTCCAAACCTGGTCTTTGACGAAAACCCTTCGCCACAAGTCTTGCCTTATAGGTCTCTACCTGCCCATCTACACCAATCTTTCCTTTAAAGATCCATTTGCATCCCACAGGTTTTACCCCAGGGGGCACAACGTCCAAAGTCCATACTTTGTTGGTGTACATAGACTCCATTTCGGATCTCATGGCATCCAGCCACTTCACAGAGTCTCCACTCGTGATAGCTTGCTGAAAACTGGTAGGATCATCATCATCCATGATACAGTCTTCTCCGTCACCATCAATGAGGAAATCGTAGTACCTCTCTAGTGGGCGAGAAGTCCTACCAGACCTTCGGAGTGGCTGAGGTTCTTCAGTTTCTATTGCAACAGCCGGTTTAACCAAGTCGTCATTTGTAGTCTGTGTCTCTAGAATCTCTTCTAGATCCACCACATTGCCATCATCTTTATCTGTGAAAAACTCTTTTTCCAAGAATGTGGCATGCTGAGAAATAAACACCTTTTGTTCTTCCTTGTGGTAGAATAGATATCCATATGAATTCTTTGGATATCCCACAAAGTTACACATGACCGACCGTGTCTCGAGTTTGTCCGGATTCTTCTTTTTAACATAGGCCGGGCAACCCCAAATCTTAATTCTCTTAAGAGATGGTCTCTTCCCATGCCATATCTCATATGACGTGGTAGACACGGTTTTGGTTCGAACCCTGTTCAGTAGAAACGCTGCAGTCTCCAATGCATACCCCCAAAATGAGACGGGTAACTCAGCATCACTCATCATGGATCGGACCATATCTAATAGGGTCTTATTCCGTCGTTCAGACACACCGTTGTGCTGTGGTGTGTAAGGAGGAGTGAGCTGAGAAAGAATCCCATTCTCTTTTAGGAAGTTTGCAAATTCTGTACTAAGGTATTCCCCACCCCGATCTGATCGAAGCATCTTGATACTCAAGCCGGTTTGTTTTTCTACTTCTTGTTTATATTCAATGAATTTCTCGAAAGCTTCAGACTTGTGCTTTAATAAAAATACATGACCGAATCTTGAGAAATCGTCAGTGAAAGTAATGAAGTAGGAAAAACCGCCTCTAGCCTGTGTAGACATTGGCCCGCATACATCACTATGTATGAGGCCTAGGAGCTCAGTAGCTCTTTCTCCGTGTCCGGTGAACGGAGTTTTGGTCATTTTACCCTTGATACAAGACTGGCAAGTCGTATAAGATTTATATTCAAAAGAGCTTAAATATCCATCTTTGTGTAACTTGTTTAGTCTTGTTTCGTTAATATGACCAAGTCTACAGTGCCAAAGAAAAGCTTCATTTAATTCTGAAAGTTTTCTTTTATTAGTGCGTTGTATACTGAAAACTGTGTGTTGATTTAGGACGTATATCCCGTTATTAAGTGTACCATACCCAACCAACATTTGATTCAGGTAAATGTTCATAACATTGTTCTGCAATATAAAGTTATATCCTTCATTGTCTAACAAAGAAACTGATATTATATTACATAGCATACTTGGTACAAAATAACATGGGTTCAAAACCAATATACACCCAGATGACAACCCCAAGTGATACTCTCCCACTGCGACTGTATGTACATTGGAACCATTTCCAACGCGGAGAGTATGGTCACCTGTCTTCAAAACTTTTCTATTTCTCAGTTCCTGCATAGAATTGCATATGTGAGAACCTGAACCGGTATCTAATACCCAGGAAGCAGAGTTTATTGAAAAATAGTTTTCTGTCACAAACACACCTGAAGCGGAAGCATCCCCATGCTTCTTCTTGAGGTTCAAGTACTCCGTACAGTTGCGCTTCCAATATCCTGTCTTGTGGTAATGAAAACATTCACCTTTCCCCGAGTCTCCAGCTTTGGACTTTTCCTTTCCCTTCACCTTTTTAACTCCACCCTTAGGATTGGTGGGCTTCTTCTTTTTCTTTCCTTTGGCCTTAGCTTTTGGGAGAGAAGAAGAAGATTGCCCAATAGTCATAACGGGAGTTTTCATTGATTTCATAGTGCTCTCTGCACTCCTTAACATATTAAGAAGTTCAGGTAGCTCCTTCTCCATGCTGTGCAAGTTGAAGTTAACTATGAACTGAGCAAAGGTGGAGGGGAGGGACTGTAGAATAATATCCGTATATTGTTCATTGTCCATTGTCCATCCTTGGTCCTCAAGCTCTTCTATAAGAGCTATCATCTTCAGAACATGGTCTCCTACCGGTGTGCCAGGGGCCATTCGCATCTGAAACAATTTCTTTGATGCTTTGTATCGTAATACGCGGGATTGCTCTCCATACAACTCCTTTGTATGGAGGAATATGGTTTGAATGTCCATATTTTCATGCTGCTTTTGATGTGTATTGTCCATCGATGCAAGCGCGAGGCATTTGGCCGTGGCACAGTCAGCGTCCCATGTCTTGCGGACTTCAATGTCTGCAACTGAGGATTTTGGACCTGGGGTGGGCGGGGCTGAAGCCGTGAGGACATATGATACTTTATCATAAGTCAAGGCTATTTTCAGATTCCTCAGCCAGTCTTTATAATTGGTCCCATTCAGTTTGTTTTTATCTAGTAAAAGCTTGAGTCCAGTCAATGGTATCTGCCATTAAGAGAGAGAAAAGAATACACTCAGCGAAAGCTCTTGTATAGATCAGATTGGTTATTATCTTGTCTAATCGATGTCTCCCACCGCTTTAATCAAGTTTTTCTTTCAAACCTTAAAAAGAAAACTAGCCAGGATTAATTACAGTCTACAACTTCGCTAACCGTTCAGCCAGCCCAGTGTCGGTACTTGAGGGAGGTTCCCCGTGCTTTCGCACGGACCTAATTAAAGTAAACCTCGTTTTCCCAGAGGCGTAGCCCCATTAACACCTTTCTAGACACCTAATGAGTTAGCTAATTGTAAACTGCAAAACTCTCCTGGGAGCAACTATTGCCCACAGTGGGATCGGGTTTCAACCATCATATGGAAGGTATGCAATCTCATTGCAAATCTCAACACTTGAAATTCCCGATATGATTTTTACCCCCAGTACCTCTGACCTTTGTTATGGTCAACAAATCACAAGTACTAGTCAAGTTCAGCCCGTCATTTCTTGATTAATCAGACCCGTTTACATGACCCTTGGCTAAGGTCAACAAAGTCATATATCCGTCCTAATTAATCTGCATCATATGCATTGTAGGAAGACATCACTTAGCTACCGTACACTACGCCTTGGCTAAGGTCAACAAACGTAGCACGAATACTAAGTAATCTACTTCCTAAAATGACGGAGGGTTACGAATGATTTTTAAGAAAATCTTTAATGCTTTGAACTTGATATCGTCGTAGAATCAAATGGTTTTCAAAAGGAGTGGCTTGTGCTCCGTAGTTTTTGAAATACAGCTTTTTCATAAAGAGCCGAGTGGTTTTCAAATCCGATTCTACAACATCTTTTTAGGTTTATTTTCTTTATATTAATCATATTAATGTAATCCCATCATTTAAGTCCTTAAGCCAATCACAGAAAAGAAACGAAAATAACACGTACGCTTATGCCATCCGCATTCGCCGCAATGTTCCGTTATGCACCGTTAGGTTACTTAACTAACGACATACCGGGACGGGACTAGCGCGGGTGTAAAACATAAGCAACGTCTACTATATATCATATATATAATATGTCATTCGTCTCAGATATCTCAGAACACAGGCAACAGAAACATATATATAATGTGGGATATACTAGGACGTCCGTATTTAGTATTTAGCCAACAATAGAAAATACGGATTCCATAGTCGCGATGAATAGCCAAGCCCACACCCCTAGACCCCTACAAGAGCGGCAAGCGACCCTACCAATCCTGGAGTTTAGGAGACCCGGTCTCGACTCCTCGAGATGGCCTCCCACTGAACCCCAGAACCCGGTCACTTGTGCTCCCCTCCTTGGGTCTATCCTAATGCGGAAAAGTAAATAATATATAACACTGGTGACACAACCTCAACCCGGAAGTGCCCCAAATAAAAGAATATTACATTACATTTGAATTTACATGAATGAAAATATAAAACTCTCATCTCACATAAAACCCCCCGGCTATTCGATCGCGACAATCCTGCACATCATATCTCAGCAACACATAATATCATATATCATCAACGTATGTAAGTATGCGTACCTCGATTGTCGTTGATGTATAGCAACGAAATCGGCGATATCGAACATACTACACTTACGGTCATAGAAATGAAAGTGTAAAACTACAATATTTGGAATCCACATTCTCTTTAGACATCATAAATGCGAAATATCACATACTTCGTATTTCATGCCTAAACTATATGAATTCCACATATTGTATCACATTCCAGATAAATAGACAGTATTAAAGTTTTCGATCGAATGATCAAATACCCAAAATTCCCTAAAGCTCAACACTTGAGCGGAGTTCAAAAAATCCGAAGTGTGACACAGTAGTAGCGGTCCAGCCGTAGAAGGGTCAAGCCAACGCCTCACATGTGACACGCCGTACTGCCCCAAACCCTAAGGTTCAAAGGGCAGTTCAAGATGGTCACATAATCGAGTTAAGGTTTGTTGTCTTCTAGAGGGTCCACCACAAAACTTGCACATGTATCCGAAAGATTTAAACCCCGTGAAAAGTAAGCAAACGACACTCGTTCGAACAATTCAATACTTTCTAGTTATCCGGAAAGACAAGAAATTAAAATTCCGATCGAATCAATGAACTCAAAACAATCTCCAGAACTAACAGTACTAAATTCAGATTAAAAATACCCAAAAATATATTCAAGCAATTATAAGCATTACTGTATAAAAATAAAAAAATATAGCCTCTGTACGGCCGTGGAGCCGCGGCCCAAGTAAGCTTTGGCCGCGGTTCCACGGTGGATTTAACTGTTCATGGGCTCGTATTTTACAGTTATGCTTATATTTACCTGCTGAATTTTTTAAGGATTTTTTATTCTGAAAAATATCAGTTTTCAAAAAATGTCCAGAGAGTGTCCCGTAATTCCGTATTTCGGTTCGATCGGAGTTTATACTTCGCTAAAGTATCGCCTAATGTTCTAGGTCGGCTCTGATACCAATGTTAGGTTTACCTAGCACCCTATGAGAGGTTTGGAAGCATCACATGTCACAAAAATCAAATTTTTATGGTGCTAAGTAAGCATACAAAGGATCTATCCAAGAAAATTTGGGTTTCAAAAACTTTAACCAACTTCATATGTAACAAAGGCTAGGGTTTTGAGACTACAACCTTTGTAGCTCCCTTTTGTAGACTCCTTGGCCACTTGAGAGTTGGAAAACGATTAGCTTGAAGTCCTCTAACGTCCACGACGATCCACCCGAAGCTCTTTTGTCCAAGCTAGCAACTTCACTTTAACAAGAGGATGAAATGAAGCTAACACTCTAAACAAGTGGGCTAGACTTGTGTAGAATGGTGTTGTGGTTTTCTTTCTCACTTCAAAATCCTATCTTTTTGAGTATTTTGCTCACTTGAAAAGTCTAGAGAGCAAGAGATCAAGGTTGAAGAAGATGATGGCTTTTTTTAAGAAGAAGAGAAGATAAACTCTAATGAGAAAATGAAAAATATAAGTATATATATTTTCCACTTCTCATCTCAAACCATGGTTAATTATAAAGATATTATTGTATTTGAGTTTAAAACACCAAAGAAAAATTAACCAAGGGTTAATAAGTAGGTGAGCATGGTAAGATGAAGAAGAGTGTAGAAACAATCCAAGAATTAACCCTTTGTCTTTTCCTTTTTGTTTTAACACAAATGTAATAATAATCCATATAAAAAATCATGGTGTGAGTCTTATATTGCCACCATTTTCAATGTATATGCAACCATGATAGAATGATGTATGTATGCATGTGTGCATGCACATCCATATGTGCATGAACAAGAATGAATGCATACATGCATGCATGCATCCAAAAGAAACAAGATAGGATTTCTAGTGAGAAGCTAATGGTCAAATGATAAATCAACATTTGATTTATCAACCCGGTCATATCACATACGACTCGACCAAAAGCAAGCCGCCCAATTAATATACGGTATCTCATACGCGCATTTTAACCGAGTCCATGCGCATATCGCATACGCGCACCACAACGTTTCGCCTGGACTAGGTAACTTCTTTGTGGGATTCTAAGACTCGTCAATACGCCGGCAGTGGGTGATGATCATATCAAGCACCCCCAAGCCACAAGCGGTTAGCTAAACGTAACGGCCACCCGGGTATTGAGCGATCAGAAGAAAACAAACGAACCTGCTACAACTCCCGTCGAGCCAACCGGCAACACTACCGTACAGTCCGGTCTCTTCGTCAGATATGCTGCATATCGAGTCTAGGGATGGTAACGTCGACCCCAATAACTCAATAAGTCGTGCCGGTGAATGGTCTATAACAGATCGAGAAACAACTGATAACACTTATCAGTAAATCTCAGCAGCCCTGGCCAGGGACTTACTGATATAACCAGTCGAGCACAGCACAGCATCAACTCCCAATACCGGGAGAAACGAAACCCCTCCTATCGCTCATCGCCTTCGTGTGTATCGGGACTGTACCCAACGGCCACCTGTTTGCACGACTCAGTAGAGCCGTGGTAGGGTGGTAATCAAAGTACAGTGGGAGAGCACACAAGACTCTATGACGATCTCGGGTCTACAGACTAACATGTACCAGTGTCACCTGAGAACTGCTATCCGACGATAGATATAATTTCATATAGGAGTTCTCGGTGAGTCCGTCCAGTGTACCCAGTCACCACTGAGCACCCGTATATGATCTTGATGTCAAATATCGATGAATGTGGGAACATCCATCGCCCATCACATGGGTCTAGTATCATATACGCTAGTCTACTTTGGTATATCGATGCCCCGTCTCGATACACCTCCGACTAGGGACATTTCAGGATATGCTTATAAACTACAGATGTCCCACTAGTATGATCTCTATCATAATCACTGTAGTCAAGCCGATATCCTCAGGGCTTTATCAGCATGTATGAATGAATAAAAGCATGATCAAATCAACATATCAGATAAAGTAGAACCAGATAGCATACTATCATGTCGAGCAAGAATGTACACTGAATATATATATATATATATATATATATATATATATACATGTACAGATACATCCACTATCATATAATGGCCTTTAGGGCATACATATATCCAACATTCTCCCGCTAAGGGATCGGTCTTCGCAAGACTGGAAATTTCAACTCCTGCTATGGGTGAGGTCGTTACAAGTGCTTCCCCTATTTGAAAGTCAGTTTTTGACAAGTTAGACGTTCCCTCTCAACAGACGTCAGTCTTCGATAGGTTGGCACCAAAAGCAGCCTTTCGTCAAAGCAAGGGGCATGACAAGGTCACTTCTACAACTGAGGTGATCCCATCTGCAAGACATGCTCGACGTTGCCACTGGCGCCGAGTGAGGAAAGCTGGGGGCAGTTCCCCCTCTGGACTTACCCCACCAGCTCCAACGGTGGAAATTGACGCTGCTGTTCCAACTGGGAATAGTTTCGAGCTGCTCAGGAGGGTGCGCAAGAACTCTTCAATTGCCACACTGAAGAAGTCTCCTCTGCCGGTTGAAAACACAACACAGGTAAAGCCGGAATAGCCTCATCATCAGTTATCCTCCAAGATCCATAGAGTTTGGCGGAAAGTTCAAGACTCTATAATTGATAATGATTATTCTCGCCGGCTGAAGAAGATGAAGGCTCGGCAAGAGGAGGACCATCCCTCTGTTGTACCACGGAAGGTGTCATCTACGTGGGTGCCTTCCGCAATGGACCCCTCAACCTCGACCTCCTATAAGAGGAGAAGGCTGGAGAAGATCCCCATACCGGTAGCGAATATCAAAGGCAGTGGACCCAAACACCCTAAGTCTGGGGGCATGGTTGTGCATACCGTCTACATGGCATCAGGAAAAGAGGATAGTCACACTTCCATGAGTCATCGACCACCCACGCGGTCTGTGATGAAAGCTCATGAGCAACAACAAAAGCTTCAGGAGATGTTGACAAGAATGGCTACACTCATTGGGCAGAAAGAAAGCCCGGAAACATCGTCGGAACAACGCCAAGAGCAGGAGACCGACACCGAATTCCTACGAAGGGTGCTTGAAAAGAAGGATAAAAAGGCCGCAGAACAAGCGGCTAATATAAAACAAATGGCGCTTCTATGTCAAGACATGGTTGGGATAATGATCCAACCGGATCCTCCAGCTGAAGACCCTTCAATAATCATTGAAGATGGCAGAGGGGAGACATCACCCTCCTACAGCTTTATCAGCAGCCAGGGAGAAGACATCTCCAAAGCTACCCTTGATGACTATATAGCTCAACAAATATGAGCTCATCATGCGAACGAAGCGGCAGGCCAGGTCGTTAGAACTGGGCGACCTTATCCAGGCTGGTACGACTAAATTAAGTACCCGCCAAGATATACGATCCCCAAATTCCATGTGTATAAGGGGACAGGAAATCCGCACCAACACGTTGCTCAATTCAGAGCTTTGTGCAGTAATACCGAGGGCGATGACAAACTATTGCTTCACCAATTTGTCGGCAGCTTGGCGGAGACAGCATTTGAATGGTATTAGGAGCTTCTGAATGACTCCATCAAGACATTTACGGCGATGAAACTACTTTTCACACAACGGTTCATAAACGCAAACGAGCGCACCCTAATCATGGCATTAATCAACGCCAGAGTTAAGCCGGGAGAGACCTGGGTTCAATACGCAATTCGGTGGCGTAACCTATGGTCCAAGGGTGAACAACGCATAGAAGAAGCTCCTGTTGTGGGCATGTTCGTGGGGACCTGTTCCCTCATGGGAACTGAATAAAGCAGCAAGGAAATACCCTAAAGGAGCATCATGTGTCCACACGTGATCGGGCATCACGTGTCCACAAGTGACCTTCTATGAGCAAAGTTATGGGCGCTGAAATACACAATTGGAGATGGGGTCACGTGTCAACACGTGATGGGCCCCTGAGCTCTTTGAAATAATGGAATTAAATTCTTTGAAATGCCTAACTGGTGGGGTCACGTGCCAATACGTGATGGACTCTTAAGTCCTCTGAGCGAATAGAATTAAATTCTAATTAGATGGGTCACGTGCCAACACGTGATGGGCTGATTGATACTTTTTCTTCATGTGTCATGTTTTATAAAATGTATAGAAATCATAATCAAAGAAATTTTTAACCGCAATCAATAACGGTGTCGAAGTAGGGCGTTAATGAATACGGACCGTCCACTGAGAAAGTGTGATTCGTTCGAATTTGATTTAGATGAATTGAAAATTAAAGAGAAAAGAAAAGACAATTCGATTCAAGATTTATAAATATGAATTTCAAGAATTATTAAAATCTAGATCTAATATCAAGAACACCAAAAATCAAGAATCAAGAATTGATGATATCCAAATCGAATTAGGTTTCAAGAATTGAAATGAGGCTCGTAAGAATCGATTGAATTGATAGGTATGATGAAAACTAGTGATTATGTTTTCTTATCCATTAATGATTTGTTGCTAGATCGATGGCGATAAACACGGTTTAAGGATCTATTGAAGGAACTAGGGTTTCTTCATCTCATCCTTTGTCCTTGCGTTGATTGTTATTCAAAAGCTAGCTTCTAATAAATTGAATCACCGATCGTTGATCTCTAATTACGAGCGAAAACGTTCAAGAAATCATCTCGCTCGAAACTAGATTGTCGATCATTCAATTTACAAAAGTTTACAAAATTCATAGGAATTAAGATTCGTTTCAAGATTGTAATCATCATCATCTATCTATTCTCTCGACTCCTCCATGAGTGGAGTTTCTACTCAAGCATCATAACAATGAAATCAATCAACAATCGAGATCTAATCATAATGCTCAAATATAGAGATAAGCAAGATAAAGAAATTTCACCTTTTATTATTCAACAATTCCGTTACAACTCGTTCAAGAACTACAGGAGGAAAGAACTCGATCGTTGAATTTGGCTTCGCTCGTCTCCGTGAGTCACGGATCGTCTTGGATCACTTGCTCCGTTGAAGTCCGGCGTCGCTTCTAAAAGGTTGAAGGTTTCTTGCTTGATTTGTATTCAGAGATCTTGAATTTGGCTTTGGTGATTGGATTAGGGTTTGGGTGCACAAGTTGTGTCACTCAACTTGTGGGGTGAAATGATCAAATACTCAACAACCTTAGAATAGAAGCCTTAGGGTCCTTTTTATAGCCTTGATTAGGATAGCTTCCTTTAGAAGCTAGGTTAGGATTAGCTTCACTTGCAAGCTTGGTAGTTAGGTAGAAACTTCTAGAGTTAGTCAGTTAGAGCTAGCTTCCTTGATAAGCTTGGAGGTTAGGGAGAAGCTTCTAGACTTAGGTAGTTATGTGGCTTGCTTAAGAAGCTTGGAAGTGTTTAACTTGAACAAAAAGCTTTGTTGTTCGGACAGAAGTTTCTGGAGATCTTTGGAATTTGCAGTAGCTTGAAGATGTTGGCCAAGTGAAAGGAGAAGCCTGAGAAAGCGAACTGCTGACGTTACCATCACGTGGCTGCGGATCCGCCGCGCAATGGCCACTCTGGCCGCGGATCCGCGGCCCATTGAAGGCATTGGTGCTTCAAAATTCCTGGTAACTCTTGTGCTGACTTCATGGTATTTTTCTGACATCTAGAATCTTATAATTCCCTCTAGTTCATTGCCAGATCTCAAGTCTTGGACTTGGCGCATTTTTATCAGCACTTTTAACAGTTTCGGCTCTTTTCCTGGAATTTCCTGCACACATTCTCGAGACAAGTGTTGGCTATACAAAGATGATGCATGCAATGATAAAACACTCAATTTCCCTCAAAAATGCCGGTTATAATATATAACACAAGTTATTTGGTATTTTACAGTCAAGTTGCTAATATGTGCTATATTCATACCGAACACCTCTAGGTGAGTGCAAATGGTAGGGAAATTGATGTGTTAAAAATGCAATATTTTCGAATGATCAAATTCCCCCAAACTTATTTTTGGTCATCTCGAGCAAACTGTTTTATTAGAAGGAGAAGGAGAAAATATAAGAAAAAGAAAAACTAACTAGCACACTTTCGTAGGCAACACGATTGCACTGAGCACGTGCAACAAGCCTTTAAACCTCTAGGTGTCCCTAGTAGGAGGAGTGTTGTCTCCTGAGGGTTTTCAGCGGATTGCACCCACAAAATCCAATAATAAAAGGAAGACCGTGAAAGTTACATTTAAAGATAAGAATTGTAAAAAAAAGACTTTGAAAATTAGAGTTTCCAACTACACTAGCTTTTCGGTTGTCATGAGCCATATCTTAATAGTCATGAAAAGATTTTAGAAATCACATCATCCCTCTATAAAACATCGTCTTTATTCTTCATTCCTATCTTTCTTCCAAATATTGATCATATAACCCTATGTGTGTGTGATATACATCCCTACACCCGGAGAATTCAATTCAAGCTATCATACTCTTGTCCATCCACCTCAGTACTTTTTAATTTGATGAATATTTAGATGGATTTGCTCACACATTTTCATGCGACCGTTAATACTTCTTGAGATACTAACCGACCGATTACTCATGTGCTTGCTTATACGGTATTTTTCCTCGTCTTGCACCACCTAAGGCTTAGCAGTGACTCCTAGACCAGTTGGTCTAAGGCACTAGGTGAAGATGCACCCTCGCTATATTTTTTTATTGCTGCCTTGGCGATAACAAAACAAGTTTTCATTTTTCTTTACCATTTTATATTTTTTATTCATTTTTTTTATTTCCTTCATACTTTTGCTTTTAGACAAGAGCATTTTAAGGTATTCTCTACTATCCCGAGCTTCAAGATGTGTGTAAGTGTGTATAGTAGGGTATCAACGTTCAAATGTTTGGCTTCCAAAATAAGAATTATTTTTCAGACTTATTTTTATCCTCAGATTAGTGACTTCCTTCATCTTACTAACCCTTGGCACAACGGCTCATAACTACTTATTACTAGTTCGTTTAAGAAAACTTCTAATTTTTTAGGTTTTCTTAAATTTTTCCAATCTTTTGGATGTAATTTTTCACTATTTAATCTTTTATTATCTTATTTATGTACAAGAATTAAATATTAAATATTTTTATCTTTTTGAATTTTTTAAATTTTTTTTATAGGTTTTCAAATGTTTTGTGCTTATGCGAAGTATGATGTCAATGATGCGTAAATAAGCACAAACCTCCCCCAAACTTGTTTTCAATTGTGTCCTCACTGTTGCCAACCGCTATAACTCAAAAACCTGTAAGCCTGGAAGGAAATTTATTAATGGGGGTAATAAATATGATCATGAAAATCCTCCCCCAAACTTATTTTTTTCACTCACCTCCATTTAAAAGATGATATAGTAATTTACAGGACATGGAGGTGAGACGGAGGAATTTTAATCAAGATAAAATGGCTCCTGTAAAAACTGGAGCTCCTCCCTCGGGTCAGTGGAAAAATACGGCTTTAATCTATGCCCATTCATTTTGAAAAATGTACCGTTTTTAACATTTTCAACCTCAACTGCCCCGTGCGGGTATACAAACCGCAAAACAAAAGGTCTTTTCCACCGAGATCGTAGCTTACCCGCATGAAGGTGAAGTCATGAATCATAAAGAAGGACTTGTTGATCAGGTGTAAACGTTTTCCTCAAAATGTTTTTATCGTGAAATACCTTAGTCCGGTTCTTTACAATTACAGCATTATCATAAACTTCATCACGGAGTTCGCTTAGCTCATTTAATTGCAGCTTCCGAAAGTTGCAAGCCTGATTTAAGTCAAAGTTGATTTCTTTAATAGCCCACATTGCTTTGTGCTCAATCTCGACCGGCAAGTGACAAGCCTTACCAAACACTAACCTATAAGGAGACATACCTAGATCGGTTTTATATGCAGTTCGGAATGCCCAAAGAGCATCCGTCAATTTGGTCGACCAATCTTTTCTATTCTTAGAAACAGTTTTCTCTAGAATTTGTTTGATTTTTCTATTAGAAATCTCAGCCTGCCTGCTTGATTGGGGATGATAGGGTGTGGAAAGTTTGTGGTTGATTGCATATTTCCGCATCAAAGTCTCAAAAGACCGATTGCAGAAATGCGTCCCGTTATAGCTAATGATAGCGCGTGGGTGTCCAAATCGCGAAAAGATGTTTTCTTTTAATAACTTAATGACAACTTTTTTGTCATTAGTGCGACAAGGAATAGCTTCAACCCATTTTGAGACGTAATCAACCGCAAGCAGAATGTACAGAATCCCAAAGGAGTTGGGAAAAGGACCCATAAAGTCAATACCCCAAACGTCGAAAATTTCAACCAATAAGATTGGTTGCTGTGGTATCTCATTTCTCCGGGAAATCCTACTCGTGTGTTGACACTGTGCACAGGTTTTGCAATGATCAAATGCGTCTTTGAACAAAGTTGGCCAATAAAAACCGTATTGCAAAACCTTCTCCGCCGTCTTTTTAGGACCAAAGTGACCCCCACATGCCTGATCATGACAAAAAGATAGAACACTCTTGAATTCCTCATTCGGGACACACCTGCGAATGATCTGGTCAGGACAATACTTAAACAGATAGGGTTCATCCCAGTAAAAGTGTTTAACTTGGGATAGAAATCGATATTTGTTTTGTTTTGACCATTCGCTGGGGATAAGTAATGTGGCAAGATAGTTCACAATATCCCTGAACCAAGGTTTATCGGATACGTTCAAGAGTTGTTCGTCCGGAAACGAATCATTGATCGGCAGGGTCACAGGTGAAGAAGAGATGCGCGAAAGATGGCCGGCTAAAACATTTTCATATCCTTTCTTATCTTTAATAACAAGATCAAATTCTTTTAATAAAAGGATCCAACGTATTAGCCTACCTTTAGCATCCTTCTTCTCCAAAAGATGTTTCAAAGCGGAGTGGTCAGTGTACACAACAATAGGTGAGCCAATCAAGTAAGGCCTGAATTTTTCTAATGCAAATACAATTGCCAACAGTTCTTCTCGGTAGTTGTATAATTAATTCGAGCATCATTCAGGGTCTTACTTGCATAATAGATCACGTGTGGTATCTTTTCAACGTGCTGTCCTAAGACTGACCAACAACAAAATCTGATGCATCACAAGTAAGCTCAAAAGGGTGGTTCCAATCTGGAGACGATAAAACGGGGGTTGTAGTGAGAGAGTGTTTAAGTGAGTCGAATGCTGTCTCACAATCCGAGTCAAAGTGAAAGGTCGTGTCATTGGCCAAGAGAAGAGTTAAAGGTCTAGCAATTTTGCTAAAATCCTTAATGAATCTCCGATAAAAGCCTGCATGGCCAAGAAAAGATCGGATATCCTCGACGCATTTGGGATGAGGAAGGTTTTGAATGACATCTATTTTAGCTTTGTCAACCTCAATGCCTTCGCGTGAAATCACATGTCCAAGCACAATTCCCTCTTGAACAATGAAATGGCATTTTTCCCAATTCAATGTTAAGTTCTTCTCTTTGCAACGAGTAAGAACTGCGTCAAGATTAGATAGGCAGTCAGAAAAAGAATCTCCGAATATCAAGAAATCGTCCATGAAAATCTCCAAAAAATTCGCGACCATCCGAGAATATCCCCATCATACACCGCTGAAATGTAGCGGGAGCATTGCATAACCCAAAGGGCATGCGTCTATAAGCAAAGGTACCAAAAGGACAAGTAAATGTGGTTTTATCTTGATCCTTTTTGGCAATAGAGACCTGATTATAGCCAGAGTATCCGTCCATGAAGCAGTAATACTCTCGTCCAGCTAAGCGTTCTAGCATCTGGTCAATGAAAGGTAGAGGAAAGTGGTCTTTCCTCATTGCGGCATTGAGTTTCTATAATCAATACATACACGCCACCCAGTTTGAGTGCGTGTCTGAATTAACTCATTAGCCTCATTTGTAATGACTGTGATGCCAGATTTCTTAGGGACAACATGAATTGGACTCACCCATTGGCTATCGGAGATTGGGTAAATGATACCATTGTCAAGGCATTTGACGATTTCTTTCTTCACCGCATCCTTCATGACGGGGTTCAACCGTCTCTGTGGTTCTCGGGTTGGCTTGGCTTCATCTATCAAATATATATGATGTTCAACAATCAAGGGACCAATCCCTTTGATGTCAGCCATAGTCCAATCAAACGCATGCCTATTAGATCTCAATACCGTCAAAAGCGCGTTCTTTTGCTCTGATGCTAGAGAAGAGGATATGATCACAGGTAAAGACTCATTCTCACCTAAATATGCATATTTAAGATGAGAAGGTAAAATTTTGAGATCTAATGCTGGCGGAGAAATAATAGAAGGTGGGATCATCGAATGATACTCAGAGTCACAAAGAAGCTCATAGCCTGCAAAAGATACAGACTCGGAAGGTGATGAGTCAAGAATGTCGGACTCAAGCGTGGAAAGAGTGTCCTCACTAAGATGTGCAAGATCAAACATTGATGTGGTAGTGTCATCGAGATCTTCAAAGCAAAGTTCATCAACTTCGCAACTTTCGGGAGCAATCTCGTGGACAGAACAAACATCAAGTATATGAGCAGAGGGTTCAGATGGCTGACTTTCAATTTTGTAGATGTTCAGTTCAATTGTCATTTTTCCAAAGGATAGGTTCATTGAACCGTTTTGACAGTAATTACAGCATTGGAAGTGGCAAGGAATGGTCGACCCAAATCACCAGAATTCGGCTCCGTGGGTTTGCTATAGGTTGTGTATCGAGAACAATAAACTCTATAGGGAATACAAATTCCCCGACTTTTATCAACACATCCTCCAGTTCACCCCTACGTTTGGTGATTGAACGGTCTGCCATTTAGAGAGTGCAATGAGCTGGTTTCAACTCTCCAATCCCTAACTGCTCGTAAACAGAGTATGGAAGCAGCTTAACACTTGCGCCAAGGTCAAGAAGAGCATGGTTGATGTTTTTACCCCCAATAGAAATCGAGATTGTAGGACATCCTGGATCCTTACGTTTGTTTGGTAACTGTGGGGTAAAAGCAGTGCTAACATTATTAGTCATGAAGACCTTTTTTGGCACTTGAGTCTTCCTCTTCCTAGTGCACAAGTCTTTGAGAATTTTCGCATAAGCGGGGACTTGTTGAATAGCATCTAGGAGAGGGATGTTGATGTTAACCTGTTTAAACATTTCTATAATTTTCTCCATATGTGGACTCGATTTGTTACCCCTTAACCGATTTGGATAAGGTGCTTTAGCAATAAGAGCTGGGTCCATCATTGGAGAAGGTGGTTTGTATGGACGTGATCCCAGAATAGGAGTAGGGATCGTCTTTTGTGAACTAGAAGAGGTTTGCTGAGGTGTCGAGCCTTGTGGGAAACGAAGAATAGGCTCGCAAGAAAGTGGTGGGGTAGAAGAACAAGGATCAGAAGGAGAAGTGTATGTGGAAGGAAAAGTCTCAGCCGGGGTATTATTGATAGAATTTCTATTATCATCAATTTCTTCCCCGACGTGATTGTTCAGCACTCTTCCTGATCTCAACATTGTGATGGCATTTACATTGTAATGCCCAGGATTCGGTAGGGGTTGAGACGGAAGTTTCCCTTTCTCTCTCGCACTCATTTCGGTTTTTAATCATGTAATTTCTCCTTCCATCGATTTTATACTCTCCGCTTGGGAAGTGGAGTTTTTCTTTATATCATAGACGGAAGTTTTTATTTCAGCCGAAACTTGCATGAAATTTGACAAAAGTGACTTCATGGTTTGTGCGAATGAGGAGAATTCATCAGAACCGGTCAGCTGCAAAGGATTAGACGGTGCCGGCGTGTTGACCTAGTTTTGAAAATTTTGTGATTGGTAGGGGTGCTGAGTTAGTTGAAGTGGTTGCTGTTGTGGTGGAGGAGCCCTTTGGAAATTGTTTTGGTTTGGAACCGTGTTTTGATTGTGTTGTTGGTTCCAAGCGAAGTTAGGGTGATTCCTCCAACCTTGATTATAAGTGGAAGAATAAGGGTCGTTTCTAGGTCCTTGTTGGAAAGAAGCATTGGTATGCTCTTGACCTTGAAACGGAGAATTCAATGGACATTCTTCCGTAAGATGTGATGGATCAGAACAACATCCACATACAGTTTTGGGGAGTGACATTTGATTTAGGGAGGATGCTAAAAATTTATGTTCCATAGTTTCGAGCTTCTTTTGCATTGCTGCCATTTCAGCTCTAACTTCTATAGACACATCAATTTGGTGAATGCCATCCCTAGACGACGACCGGTTTACACTCTCCCACTGCAAAGACTTTTCAGCGAAATCTTCTAAGAATCTCCAAGCTTCACCATCATCTTTAGTCATGAAGGTGCCTTGACACATGGATTCAAGGTTCTGTTTAGTGGTAGGATTAATACCCTCATATATGATTCTGCATAGATCCCATCTAGGGATTCCGTGATATAGACATTGAACTAACAGATCCTTGAAGCGTTCAAAACACTTTGAGAATGTTTCATTTGGAAGCTGGGTGAATTGATTTATTTCGCTACGGACTCGAGTTGTTTTATGATTGGGGTAGAATTTCTTTAGGAATACTGCGACGAATTCTTCCCAGTTTGAAATGGAATGTGCGGTTGTGTTATACAGCCACTTCTCGGCTATATCGCACAAGGTGAATGTGAGAAGACGAAGACGCATAGCATCTACAGAAAGTTGTGAAGTACCCATCATTGCGCATATATTTTCAAATTTGGTAATAAAGACATATGCGTCTTCAGACTCAAGACCGTGATATTTTGGTAGAAGATTGATGTATTGGGGTTTTATTTCAAAATTGACCCCGTTGGCTGGTGGAATGGTAAGACAGGTTGATAGAGGACCTCGTATAGGATAACATCTCTCTTGGAGAGAGATGCGGAGTGGATTCTGCGCACCTGCGGACGGCGGCAGAGTAGTGGTAAAGAAGTTCGATGGAGAACCATCCATCGAAGTGGGTGTGGTGGTGGGTAAAGAAGAAGTAGACGTAGAATTATCGACTTCGGAGTCGATTGGGGGAACATGGACAAGACGGGCACTAGAATCCCGTGTCCAGCCGAGCATGCACTAAAGGGTTTAGCACAAGTGGCAGCGTTAAGATAATTAGAGAAAAAGATGTGTTAGTGTTTGTTTTGAAAAAAATACGGATTTTTGAAAAAATGCAACCAAAAATGCACAAGCAACCCTAAGTCTAGTGGTCACCTAGGTCAAGTCTCTAGATCGCTCCTAACTGCCAGAAGACAAATTGCAGGATCAATCCTCTACTGTCTCTTTGTCCCTCCTATGGCCAGGTAAGTGCCAGGTAAGTGGGAGGTTCTCCACTACGTAAGTAGTGGGCCTAATTAAGTAACCACTTGCCATAGACACACTTGCCTTAGACACCACAAAAGAAACACGGATAAGCAATAGATTACCCACGACCTCCTTCTGTCCTAAGTGAGCACGACGGTCCTTAGAGTCAAGTCTAGATATTTTTTAGTTAATGAGGGTGATGCAGATGCAGTTTTGTAATTTTCGGGGCTTAGGAAAGGTAATGAACTCCCCACCCAATCTGAATTTGGTCTTTGCCCCTTAATTTCCGTATTAAAAATGCAAACAACCAAGATCAAACGCGCACAATTTTTATTTTTTGCGGCGCTGCGAATTTTTGCAAAGAACCCTGCAGAAATTAGTTAATGGAGCAGATCGAGGAAGAGATAAGAAAGTCAGAAAGGACCTGAAAAGTTTTGGTGCACTGAATCCCCTAGATCACCGCGGATCCGCCGCGGTTAAGCCTCTAATGCCGCGGTTCCGCCGCAAGCAATAGTGATCCCTGCACAAAAATTTTATACAATGCTTCTGCTCACTCCCTGAGCTCTCTGGAATATTTAGAAAAATTTTCCTCTCGCTCCACAGATTCCAGATTTCCTTGCAACAAATCACAACGAATCGTTTAGTAGTTGAGCGAATTTTGATCTAAAAATTCTGATGGAATAAATTTTTCAACTCAAATTTCAAACACGAACAAATTAGCACACTATCCCCGGCAACGGCGCCATTTGATTGATACTTTTTCTTCGTGTGTCGTGTTTTAGAAAATGTATAGAAATCATAATCAAAGAAATTTTTTAACCGCAATCAATAACTGTGTCGAAGTAGCGCGTTAATGAATACGGATCGTCCACTGAGAAAGTGTGATTCGTTAGAATTTGAAGAATTGAAAATTAAAGAGAAAAGAAAAGACAATTCGATTCAAGATTTATAAATGTGAATTTCAAGAATTATTAAAATCTAGATCTAATATCAAGAACACTAAAAATCAAGAATCAAGAATTGATGATATCCAAATCGAATTTGGTTTCAAGAATTGAAATGAGACTCGTAGGAATCGATTGAATTGATAGATATGATGAAAACTAGTGATTACGTTTTCTTATCCATTAATGGTTTGTTGCTAGATCGATGGCGATTGACGCGGTTTAAGGATCTATTGAAGGAACTAGGGTTACTTCATCTCATCCTTTGTCCTTGCGTTGATTGTTATTCAAAAGCTAGCCTATAATAAATTGAATCACCGATCGTTGATCTCTAATTATGAGCGAAAACGTTCAAGAAATCATCTCGCTCGAAACTAGATTGTCGATCATTCAATTTACAAGAGTTTACAAAACTCATAGGAATTAAGATTCGTTTCAAGATTATAATCATCATCATCTATTTATTCTCTCGACTCCTCTACGAGCGGAGTTTCTACTCAAGCATCATAACAACGAAATCAATCAAGAATCGAGATCTAATCATAATGCTCAAATATAGAGATAAGTAAGATAAGGAAATTTCACCTTTTATTATTCAACAATTCCGTTACAATTCGCTCAAGAACTACAAGAGGAAAGAACTCAATCGTCGAATTTGGCTTCGCTCGTCTCCGTAAGTCGCGGATCGTCTTGGATCACTTGATCCGTTGAAATCCGGCGTCGCTTCTAAAAGGTTTAAGGCTTCTTGCTTGATTTGTACTCGGAGATCTTGAATTTGGTTTTGGTGATTGGATTAGGGTTTGGGTGCACAAGTTGTGTCACTGAACTTGTAGAGTGAAATGATCAAATATTCAACAACCTTAGAATAGAAGCCTTAGGGTCTTTTTTATAGCCTTGATTAGGATTAGCTTCCTTTAGAAGCTAGGTTAGGATTAGCTTCACTTGCAAGCTTGGTAGTTAGGTAGAAACTTCTAGAGTTAGTCAGTTAGATCTAGCTTCCTTGATAAGCTTGGAGGTTAGGAAGAAGTTTCTAGGCTTAGGTAGTTATGTGGCTTGCTTAAGAAGCTTGGAAGTGTTTAGCTTGAACAAAAAGCTTTGTTGTTCGGAAAGAAGTTTCTGGAGATCTCTGGAATTTGCAGTATCTTGAAGATGTTTGCTAAGTGAAAGGAGAAGCCTGAGAAAGCGAACTGTTGACGTCACCATCACGTGGCCGCGGATCCGTCGCTCAATGGCCACTCTGGCCGCGGATCCGCGGCCCATTGGAGGCATTGGTGCTTCAAAATTCCTGGTAACTCTTGTGCTGTCTTCATGGTATTTTTCTGACATCTAGAATCTTATAATCTCTCTAGTTCATTGTCAGATCTCAAGTTTTGGACTTAGCGCATTTTTATCAGCACTTTTAACAGTTTCGGCTCTTTTCCTGGAATTTCCTGCACACATTCTCGAGACAAGTGTTGCGCTATACAAAGATGATGCATGCAATGATAAAACACTCAATTTCCCTCAAAAATGCCGGTTATAATATATAACACAAGTTATTTGGTATTTTTCAGTCAATTTGCTAATATGTGCTATATTCATACCGAACACCTCTAGATGAGTGTAAATGGTAGGGAAATTGATATGTTAAAAATGCAATATTTTCGACTGATCATGGGTCCCTGAGCTCTTTGAAATAATAGAATTAAAGTCTAATGAAATGCCTAACTTGTGGGGTCACGTGCCAACACGTGATGGACTCTTAAGTCCTCTGAGCGAATAGAATTAAATTCTAATTAAATGATTAATCGGTAAGGTCACGTGCCAACACGTGATGAGTTCTTAAACCCTTTGAACAATAAGAATTAAATTCTAATTAAAGGGAATCAAAAACCCTAACTGGAAAAATATTTCCCTAGATCTTTCCAAACAAAAAAGATTGTGCTCTGTAAGTGGAGCACCGTTGGATTAAAAATCACCAATTTATAGAAAGATTCTATACAAGAAAATATTTTCCTAAAATTTGCCAGGAACAATAAATAAAATATCTTTAGGATTAAAAATCCAATGGTGAATAAAATTCACCGAGTGGTCTAAAAGATCATGTTGGTTATAAAATCAATCAAAATCTTTTAATGAAATATTGACTAAACAAATTGATTCTTTTCTTTCTCCTATAAATAGGAGCCAAGAAAAGAAAAGAAGAGATAGAACAACAGAGAGAAAAAAGAAGAGAATTTAATTCTCAAAAAAGAAGATCTCTTCAGAAAAGAAAGAAACCCTAGATAAGAGAGAGAAAGAGATCACTCTATAAGCTCCCACAAAAAGAGAATTTAATTCTCGAACTAAGAGTTTAACTCTTCTGAATAAGACTTAGTTCTTCCTTTGGTTGAAGATCTGCAGAAGCAGATCTCCCCATAAGTTGAGAACTTAATTCTCATCCGGGGGATTCTGCTATGCAGATCTAAAACCTAAGGGAGGACCTAAGTTCAGAGAATTTTATTCTCCCACAAAGCACATAGGAATTTAATTCCTCCAACAAAGATGGGGTTTAACCCTTAATATAAAGAACTTAGTTCTTCTTCATGGTAATAGATCTGCAGAAGCAGATCTCCCCATAAGTTGAGAATTTAATTCTCATCGGGGAGATTCTGCCATGCAGATCCAAAACTTAGAGGGAGAATTGAGTTTAAAGAATTTAATTCTTTCGAACATATAGGAATTTAATTCCTCTAAATAAAATTAGGGTTTAACCCAATAAGAGAATTTAATTCTTAAACAAGAGATATATCTCTCCATGCACGTAAAAAGATCAAGTACCCAACATGATCACGTGGCAACACGTGACTCTCCCTTTCAATGATCAAAAGAGAACGAATAACAATAGGTCACGTACTCCCACGTGACCCTTGAACAGACTCCTCAAAATAAGAAGGGCAGAACAGATTTTGGGCGTCTCACGTGCTCCCACGTGATCCCTTAGAAATTATCAAACAAAAGAGGATTCTACCCAAGGGCAATGCCCACCTAAAGAATGCCTCAGGTGTCCCCACGTGACCCCTAACAAATACTTTTAATATCGAATGCTTGGGTACCCATCACGTGCCCACACGTGATGGCCATAAAGATCAACTGTTTGACACTTATATATTCTGGGAGTAAAATAAAAGAAGCACAACCCAATCTTCAGGCGCCTCACGTGACCCCATGTGAGCGCTTCAGTTTTAGTGTTTAATACTACTTTAAGTGTCTTACATGGGAGCACGTGAGCGCTGAATGTATTCTAGTGTTTAACACTATATTCAAGTCAATCTTATCCCAAATTAGCTAAGTCTTCCAAAGGCAAGATCCCTTGAAACTGAACCTCAAACACTCTTGTCTTCCAAAATTGATCATCTCATATGACATTCAATGCAAAACCCAGAGCCTTTCAACCAACATTGGTTCAGGGGTACATCTCTTCACTTCTCTGAAATCTGTCGTTGTAATCCTTCAACGTCTTCAGAGAGGTGACGGGTCCCGACAACCAGACATTCCACGGACTGTGGGGTCCTTAAACTCATGGACTATGATGTCCTTAAACTTTACAGACTATGACGTCTTTAAAATGGACCGCAATGTCCCTAACTAAAACAATAGAGCCCAAATGCTCTTTTATTGGATCTAAACGATCCTGTTAAGCATATCTTAGTCTAAAATTAGACTAACGTATCCTTAACAAATGGTTAAGTTGATCTTAGTCTAAAATTAGACTAACATATCCTTAACAAACGTTTAAGTTGATCTTAGTCTCAAATGAGACTAACGTATCCTTAAACCCAAACCAAAACCAATTCTAAGAAAATACAGATTTGGACTAATCCGCGCCTTACGGGCGACAACGTAAATTAGTCTCCGTATACAATCCACGGGCAACCAAAAAAGAAAACAAACACACACAACACGAAGTGACCATCTAGAGAAGGAAAAAGTTGTTACCGCGATGCAATAGCGTAATTAACAGCAGGGGCTTGCGCCTGCAGGGAAGAGCGTCCCCACAATAAAAAAACCCCTCAAATGAAGGGAAATCTGACGAAGTCTGCTACAACGGCCGCATCCGTCTAAACCTTCGATACACGATGCCATAAATTAACTTGGTATATTCGGAGAGGTGGACGGATAAAACCAAATACCATTTACCCCCAAATTCAGGCAAGAAGTTTGTCTTCCCAGTCTTTCGGCGGAGAACAGATTCTGGCACGCCCGGTGGGACCTTTTCCTCTTTCCACTCCACACTTCGTGTGTCGTGTTTCGCGAACAAATTATGGTTTGCTATGGTTGCCCCTCGATTCGAAGTACTAAGATTTGGTGTCTTGCTCCGTGCAGAAAAACAGAAGATCAATGGGTTCAAACTGCACTAATTGCAACAACTCCCACTCCGTCCTCGCTGGAGGAGTGACCTACGGGCCTCAAGCGGCCTCCCTTTTTACGATGCCGGTGGACCAGGTGACGCAAGCCACCACAGGGCTATTCTTTGAGACCATGCTCTAACCGATGAGCTTCAATGCCTCATTGCCGTCGCAAGATACTCCGAAGAAGTCGGTCTTTGATCGGCTTACAACTACCGGGGCCCCTCATAATGGGTCGCCCAAATCCAGTGCCTCAGTTTTCAACAGACTGGGCCAAAGCTCAAGTAGGCCCGTGAAGAAGGCCGCGATACCTGAAGCGGCCATCCTAAAGCGGATGGTCATTCCTGTTCCTGAAGTCATCAGAGCGACTTCCCCTGTTAAGGAGTCGGTCTTTGCAAGACTGACCGTTTCAGCTCCCGTTCCAGGTGAAGTCATCAAAACTGCTCCCCCTATGCGGAAGTTTGCCTTCGATAGATTGTCCATCCCCACTCAGCAGACATCAGTCTTCAAGAGGCTAACGCCGGCAGCAACGCTCCGCCAGAACAGGGGGCATGACGAAGCCACCCCATAACTGAGCCGGTCCCATCAGCAGGACATGCTCGCCGTCGTCACTGGCGCCGAGTAAGGAAAGCTGGGGGCAGTTCCCCTTCCGGACTTACCCCACCAGCTCCAACAGTGGAAATTGACGATGCTGTTCCAACTGGGAATAGCTTTGAACCACTTAGGAGGGTGTGAAAAAATTCTCTAACCGCCTTGCTAAAAAGCTCTCCTCCGCCTGTAGAGAACGCTACAAAGAAGAAGCTAGAGCAGCCCCCTCAGTGGCTGTCCTTTAAAATTCACAAGGTCTGGTGACAGGTCCAAGACTCGATGATCAACCAAGACTACTCCTGCCGACCGAAGAAGATAAAGGTTCGGCAAGAGAAAGACCACTCTGTCGTACCACAGAAGGTGTCGTCTACCTCGGTGCCCGCTGCAACGACCCCCTCAATGTCACCAGTCCATAAAAAGAGAAGGCCGGAGAAGATCCCCGTGTCTGCGACAAATGTCAAGGGCACTGAACCTAAATGCCCTAAGTCTGGGGGCATGGTGGTGCATACCGTTTATATGGCATCCGGAAAAGAGGATAGCTGTATCTCCACAGGTCATCGACTGCTTACGCGATCAGTGACTAAAGCTCAGGAGCAACAACAAAAAAAGCTCAAAGAGATGCTAACAGCCATAGCCGCACTCACGGGACTAAAAGCAGGTCCGGAGACATCTTCGGAGTAGCGTCATGAGCAGGAAATGGATGCCCAATTCCTTCGGAGAATGCTTGAGAAGAAGGACAAAGAGAAAAACAAATAGCTCTTTTATTCCAAGATATGGTGGGCCTGCTGATCCAGCCGGACCCTCCAGCTAAAGATCCTCCAGTAATAATTGAAGATGATAGAGGAGAGACATCAAATCCTCCGCCGGTTTTGTCAGCATCCAAGGAAGAGACCATCTCCAAAGCCATGCTCGATGATTATATAGCTCAGCAAATACGAGCTCATCAAGTGAATGAAGCAACCGGCCAAGTCGTCAGAACTGGGTGACCATATCCAGGATGGTACGATCACATAAAGTACCCACCAGGATACACAATTCCTAAATCACATATGTACAAGGGGACAGGTAATCCCCATCAACATGTCGCTCAGTTCAGGGCTCTCTGCGGCAACACTGGAGGGGATGATAAGTTACTGCTTCGCCAGTTTGTTGACAGCTTGGCGGAGACGGCGTTCGAATGGTACTCGGAGCTTCCCAACGATTCCGTCAAAACTTTTACGGAGATGGAATTGTTGTTCACCCAACATTTCGCCAGCGCTAGTGAGCGCACCCCGATCACCGCGTTAATTAACGCCAGAGTGAAGCTAGGCGAAACATGGGTGCAATACGCGATACGGTGGAGGAATCTATGGTCGAAGTGTGAACAGAGCATCGAAGAAGCGCCTGCAGTGGGAATATTCGTGGGAACCTTCGATTCACAGGCGACCATTTTCCAATTCATGATGTTTTTCAAGCCGACCACCTTTCAGGCCTTGATTGACAAGCTGGCTCAGATGGGTCAGAGGCCGTCCTCTTCAAAAGCGGATTCTCGAAACGAAAAAGGGAAAGGGAAAGCGACCTTCGTCGCCAACGCACTAGCAACCCAGTGGTCTAAAACCAACTGACTGCCAAGACGAAAGATGGCGATTCTTTAATGAGAAACTGAAGTGCCCTTATTCGTTTCCCCAGGATAAAATGAGGAGATTGTTTGAGCTAGAAGTGCGCAATAGGCTCATCACCTTGCCGGATCCAAAATGCCCATTGCAACCTGGTGAGGCCAGTAATCCCAATTATTGCCCCTATCACCAAGTGATAGGCCACCCAATCGAAGATTGCTTCGTCTTCAAAGGTTGGATTGAGGACCAATACCAACAGGGCAAATTCGCACTGTCCGAGAATTAGAAAGTAAGACCGCCTCAGCCGCACACTCTCAAAAGAAGGGACACACTAGGGGCATCATGCTCTTTTATAAAAGAAGCTCCAGGAGAGGTCGCTCTTTCAGCCAAGACGAAAAGAATGTTGAGGGATCTTCACACTTGCCCGGCGATCAGGTGGAAAAACCTGCTAGAGTCCGAGATCATTGAGGGAATGCTGAAGCCGCGCCCGACACCAAGAACTGGCAGAGATAATCAAAACTCTCAAGCCCAGCCATCAAAATCATCAAAGAAGAAGAAGAAGACCAAAAAGCCCGTCAAACCTGATGACAAGCGCACGGACCTGCAAAAACATATTGACGCGCTGGAGGAATATAACCAGAAAGCACGAACCTCGGTCACAGTCCAAGAGTTTCTCAACCACATCCTTGAAGATGGAGATGGCGACAAAGATGAGGGAGAAGACTCATCAGATGAACCTGAGGATTATGTGGCAAGCTGCCACGTGATCTCTCATTCGTCAATATATAGCGAAGAAGCTCCTGATACAGAGAAACTGGGGGCAGAGCCCGAATCGAAATTCCTAAAACTGTCAGATGAGATGATTGATGTATTCCTGAACGAAACTCTTCTGAAAAGCAAAGCTGATCAGGAGCGTGAAATCGCGGTATACGAAAAAGCCAAACGTCGGCGACTGAACGAAAGGGTATAAACACTCCTACCAGATCAAAACACATCCGCCGCCAGCAAAAGCAATTTCAAGATAAGGAAACGGTTCGCCAAAGCCATGTCGATGGGGATGAAGTTGCCACTTTCCGAAGGAAACACTCCTGGTGTGATACATCCCGACGAAACAAACGCACATCCAAACTGCTGCTTGTACCATCGGAGGACTACACACCCTACTGAAGAGTGCAACACCTTTAAAACTTGGTGGCAAGGATATGTTGCCCACCGACAGCATTTCAAGCGAATGAAGCGCAAGACGCGTCGAGAGCAGAAGAGCGCGACAGATGAGCGCAAAAGAACTGCCGGCAACTGTCACATGTGATAGCAAGGGATCGCAAGTTCTTACCTTCGGGAGCGATTCGGATGAAGAAATAGCCCTCGGTCCTCTCTTCAAGGAATCCATCTCTGATGCAGAAGAGATGAAGACTTGTGAGAACATTCAGCTGCGTAATCGCATGCTACCCGAAAAGAATCTTGGGCCCACAAACAAGGGGTCGAGTAAAAAAGATAAAGGGAAGGAAAAAGTCCCTGAAGATATCGCCCTCGATGACCGAATTGTTGAAGAGCTGGCAGCTAAGGACCCGCCTAAGAAAAACAAGGTGGATTACAATGTTCTGGCACACCTGAGGAAGATACCCTCGCAGCTAAGCATTCTCGATGCCTTCCTGCTATCTAAATAGGCGAGAGATTCTCTGATCAAGGCACTACAAGAGCCTAGCCAATTTCAAGCTTTCCTCACCGAAGAAAAGATGAAGGACGAGCTGGAAGAAGTGCACACTGCTGACGTCACTTTCGGCGAAGACCTCCTCCTCGGGTCGTGTGAGCACAACTGTCCCCTGTATGTCACCGGATACTGTCATGATATTAAAATAGGCAAAATCCTGGTCGACAATGGGTCCTCTGTTAACCTTCTCAATATGAAAGTATTGAAGAGATTTGCATGAGCATTAAACACCTCGCTCGGGATATGATCACCATCTCCGGTTTTGATTCCCAGTCATCACGAACGCTCAGGTCTGTGATACTGGCGTTGCGCCTTGGGCTACTTGTCACGGACATCAAGTTTCACGTCATTGACGCCAAGACTTGCTACAACGCTTTGCTTGGCAGGCCTTGGTTGCACAAGTACAACATCATGCCTTTTACACAACATCATTGTATGAAGTATTTCAAGGATGGTCTCGAGTATACCGTGACAGGGGAGCTGAACCCATTCTCCGTGAATGAAGTCCGAAAATACGAAGATGCAAAATACTTCTTGCCAGACTTCGAAGACACGGAAAGGTGCCATAAGCCGGAGAATAAGCAGAAAGCTATCACCAATATTCCTGTCTTTGGGAGCGATACCGAAGAGAAAGAAGAGATAGTCTATTCAGGACCGCCCCAATGCAACAAGCCGGGATCGTCCACTCCCATTCTGTTATTTGGCAGTGACTCTGAAGACGAGGTCAACGCAGTGTTCTCGGTCCGTCCATTGAGCAGGCCTTCACCGGAGATGATTAGAATTTACAAATCGCCGTGGTCCCGAGAAAGCATTACAAAGAACTCGACACACTCGATACCTATAGCGTACAAGAGTTGCAGACATTCTACGTCCCTCCCAGGTGGAATGATAAAAAGGCGATCCTCTTTTATCGATCTGCGGAAAGCAAAGTGGAGAAAGAAATTTGGCATGGTGCCGATTTTACGCTTGACAGGCTCCAGCCCATCTGTCTGCCCAAATACTACATGAAAGGATTGAAAAGGTTGTTGAGGCGCCAATGCGTACCCTTCAAACAGACTGCTCGACAAGCTCAGTTTTACAACAGGACCTGGAACGTCCCCGGAACTCAGCGAAAATTGCCCAATGGGAGAATGGAAACGATCGGGCTTGGATATGTTCAATCCAAGAAACAGGAACGATTTCATGGCTGCTACATTATACATGACTTTGATGAAGAATGGGATGCTCAAAACGGCCTATAATCCCCGAGCTAACGGTCTGGCTGAGGTTTCAACAAGACCTTAACGAAGATCGTGAAAAAGACGGTGTCCAAAAATAAAAAAAGACTAGCATAAGAGACTGCATGAAGCTCTCTGGGCGTATTGAACTATGTTCAAAACGGTCATGAACACAACGCCGTATGCATTGGTATTCGGCGCAGAAGCGGTACTTCCCTTGGAGATAGAGCTGCCCTCTCTACGAGGGGTGGTCTATTACGAGCTAACAGATGAAGAGAATGCGCATCATCGGCTTGAGGGGCTTGATGCCCTCGATGAAACTTGTCTTATGGCGCAAAAAAACTAGGAGGCTTACAAAGCAAAAGATGACGCGCTCATACGAGAGATTGACTAGGCCGAGAACATTCCGCCAAGGCGAACTCGTGCTAGTGGTCAAGAGACCTATGATCCCCAATCGTGCCAAACAAGGGAAATTCGAGCCGAACTATGAGGGCCCGTACATCATAGACAAGGTCTACCAAAGTGGGGCTTATTTGCTCATGAATATGCATGGTGAAAGACCCTTCAGTCCAATAAACGGCCGGTTCCTAAAGAAATACTACGCCTGACGAGTTACGGCCTGGGTGAATGATATATGACGACGCCTATGTCCGCTTGCTATCTTCCCAAGCCCAAACTTTATAAGTGGTAGCCAACGAAACCGTTGCAACAATTGACCGAAATGTCCTTAAACTAACAACGGACAGAAAAGTCTCTAAACTAACGATGGACCATATTGTCTTTAAACTAGTTACTGACCGAGACGTCTATAAACTACTACGGACCGCAGCATCCCAAGGCTGACGCAAAAAATTAAATATATATATATATATATATAAACGGTATGTCCATAAGTGAGATGGGCACGGATGAAAACTCGAAAGGGCTCCGTGAGTAAAAATAGCAGGACTACCGAAGAGTTTGTGAAAACTCGAAAGGGCGCAATCTCGTTAAAAGACACTTGCAAGGTCCTCTCGACCCTGTAAGGAGAAAATACCTGCGTGAGATCCTTACGACTCACAGGGGAGCAATACACTTAGGAATCCCCACGATTTCTGAGGAGAAAACACACTTACGAGATCCTCACGACTCGTAAGGAGAATTCCCCTATGAGACCCTCATGGCTTATAGGATTCAAAAGCCTTAAGCTACAGGGATTGAACCTGTTCTTAAGCCGTCATACATCCCGATTTTGCCCTACAAGTGTTTCAATATTGATCCTTGTATAGAATCCACGGGCACGACTAAACATTTCCCTAACAAAGTCCCACCAGCGACTAGGGATATGCTCACACGGTGAACGACCCTTGTAAGTCCTCTCGACTTATAAGGAGAAAACACTCTTGTAAGATCCTTACGACTTATAAGAGAACACACACATAGGAATCCTTACGATTCCTGAGGAGAAAATGCACTTACGAGATCCCCACGACTTGTAGGGAAAAATACCTTTATGAGACCCTTACAGCTCATGAAGTCAAAAGCCTTAGTCGACAGGATCTTAACCCTGTTTGCTAAGCCACCTTTGTTCAAACCGACGAAGGCAAATGATGATTCGCTCCTGGAAATGTCCCAGTGATAGCGATGTTGATGCCTAAATCGGTATTCAATTCCAAGCCCTTTCACGGCAAATGATGATTCGCTACTGCCAATATTCCAGTCGTAGCGATGCTGATACTAAGATTGGCACCAGATTCAAAGTTCCACACTCACGATAAAAATTCAGCGAGCCAAAAATGCATATGAAATAGCCAAAATGATGGGGCAACCTGCAACAAAATCAGCAAGTAAAAGATATGCAAACAGAATAGCCGAAATAATTGGGCAACTCGCATTAAAAAGCAGCGAGTAAAAAAACACAAAATAGCCGAAATGATTGGGCACCGCGAAAAATAGTCGAAATGATTGGGCGACCACGACTTTCGCGATATAAAAAGCTGAAATGATAGAGCATCGCGGAAAGAAATAAAAAAATGATGAAAGAATGAAACTTTTGCCCTGCAGGTAAGTCCGTACTGACCCTTGTATACAATCCATAGTCATAAACAAAAAGGGAACCAAATGTCCCCCACCAGATCCTATCAAAAGGGAAAGTCAGATCTCAACAATAACATCTACATCCCAGAAGATCAACAACGGCGTTTCTTCTTATGCCAGCAGGGCACGGAAGTGACTGTTCCCCCCCCGAATGGCGGCGGAGACGACGTGAGGACGTCTGGCCTGAGATTCGGGGCAGATACTATATGGTTTTATCCGTCTACCTCTCCGAAGATGCCAAGTTTATTTATGGCACCGTGTATCGGAGGTTTAGATGGATGCGGCCGATTTAGTAGACTTCGTCAGATTCCCCCTCGCTTGAGGGGTTTTTGATTGTGGGGACGCTCTTCCCTGCAGGCGCAAGCCCCTGCAGTTAATTACGCTACCGCATCGCGATAGCCACTTTCTCCTTCTCCAGAATTTCACTTCGTGTCGTGTGTGTTTGTTTTGTTTGTGGTTGCCCGTGGATTGTATACGGAGACTAAGTTATGCCGTCGCCCGTAGGACGTGGATTAGTCCAAATCCGCATTTACTTAGATTTGGGTTTGGTGTTTTAGTTCAAGGATACGTTAGCCATATTGAGGCTAAGATCTACTTAAACGTTCGTTAAGGATACGTTAGTCCTGCTTGGATTAAGATCAACTTAACGTGGTGATCCATTTAATATATGGCCATCGGGACTTGTCACCTCTCTGACGTCGTTGAAGGATTACAACGATAAATGTCAGAGGAGTTCAGAGATGTACCCTTGAACCGAAGTTGATTAGGGAATATGGAGTCTGTTGAAATGCTTAAGGATACGTTAGCCTTGTTTGGGGCTAAGATCTACTTAAGTGGGATCATTTAGATCCGACAGAAGAGCGTTTGGAAGCTCTATTGTTCCAGTTTAGGGACGTGGTGGTCCATGTTCCAGTTTAGGGACGTGATGGTCCATCGCCAGTTTAGGGACGTGGTGGTCCATGTTCCAGTTTAGGGACGTGGTGGTCCATGTTCCAGTTTAGGGACGTGGTGGTCCGCCATTAGTTTAAGGACGTCTCGGTCCACGAGTTTAAGGACCCCACAGTCCGTATTGATGTGTGGTCGTCGGGACCCGTCACCTCTCTGACGTCGTTGAAGGATTACAACGATAGGTGTCAGAAGAGTTAGGAGATGTACCTTCGGACCGGATGTAAATTGATTTAGGAGAGCAGCTTTGCTCAGTCAGTTTAATTTGAGGACTTACGGCCATGATTGGGCTAAGTCCAGTTGAAAAAAGTTCAACACTTTTATTTGTTTTTATTTTTTTGCTTGGGCTCTGCCCATAAAGAATGCAGAGCATCAATTTATTTTGGGCTCTGCTCATTTATGAATGATGCAGAGCATCAATTTTACTTGGGCTCTGCCCATTTATTGCTTTGCAATTTAATTAGGCCTACTGGGTCTTTTTGATTTGGGCCTGGCCCTTTAGGAAATGCATTGCATTTGTCAGGCGCTTTGCTCCAATCAAAGAGCGCAAGCGCTTGTGGTGTTGACACGTGTCACGCAAGCGCAGTGCGCTGCGCCAATGCGCTGCGCTTGCGCTGCTGACACGTGTCGCGCTCTGGTGAGTTGCGCCAATTCCAGAGAGTAAGATTCTATTTTAAAAGCGCATAGCGCAGATGGTTCAGATGCTGACACGTGGCGCTCTCTGGTGGCTTGCGCAAATCCAGGAGCGCAACAGCGCAGTTTGCAAGTGCAAGGCACTATAATTTGAGATTCTTTTAGATTCTAGAACCAAAGGTTCATAAAAGAAGTGCAAAGCACTGTTTGTTTTCTTTGATCTAATTTAGTTTCTCTTGTTTTTTCTTGATCCCAAAGAACCAATGGTTCATAAGTGCAAAGTACTATTTTTATTTTGTTTTTTGTCAAAAGATCATCGATCTATCAGAAGAAATTCTTCTATCTAAAAGGTTTTTTACCTTTTTCTTCTTGAGATTTCTTCAGAGTTCTCTCTATTTGAAATTTTTGATTTCTCACAAAATGTTGATCCCTTTGAATTGAGGTCTAGGGTCCTTTTATAGTGCCCATAAATTAGTTAAATTTGTTAAAGAGATCTTTCTCTGAGTGATTTGGGGAATTTTCCCCACCGTTGGATCTTTGATCCAAGGGCTTCTGTTTTACAGAAGGCAATCTTCTTGTTTTTAACAAGAATAGAAAGATCTTTTTAGAATTTTAATTCTGTTTGGCGCAAGCGCCCCAGTGCGTGACACGTGTCAAGCAGCGCACAGCACAGCGCAACTGCGCTGACACGTGTTGCGCAGTGCATAGCGCAGCGCATCTGCGCTGCAACGTGTCGCGCAGCGCACAGCGCAGCGCAACAGCGCTAGCACCACTGCGCTGCCACGTGGCGTGCAGCGCAGAGCGCAGGCCAGCTGAAGCGTTGCTTCAATTAATTAATGTTTGAATTTTCAAAAGAGCCTTGCTCTGATTGGGTGCGCTGCCTTGGGCGCTGTGCTCCCTGTGCTAACGTATCTGATTTTGACATGTGGCGCTCTGCGCGCAGCGCAGCGGATCTGAAGCGTTGCTTCATTTATTTTAACTTTAATTCTCACTTTAATTTTCAAGACAGAGCTTTGCTCTGATTGGAGGAAAACAGAAGTATTGATTCTTTTCCCACCTTGGAATTTGAATAGAGCTTTGCTCTGATTGGGGTAAACAAATGCCCCCCCCACTGTTGTGCTTACGTGGCCCCAAACGCAAGCGCAACGGTGGTAGGATTCCAACCGTTGCGACAACTTTTAGAAGTTGAAAGGGCACTTGATGCCTATAAGTAGGACCTTTGGTCCTACATAGATGATTATCATCTTTAAGATTTTTATTTTCAAAAACTTCAGAGCTTTGCTCTTGCCTTTAAGAACTCCTTGAGTTAGATTTTCTTTAACAGAAACTATTTAAGTAAGAATTAGTCTTGACTTAAATCAATTTTAATTAATAGAGCTTTGCTCTCATAGATCTTTGATCTAAAGAAAACGCTTTTGGGGTTTCACCAAATAGAGCCTTGCTCTTAGGAATTTGTTTCAGGGTTTCTTAACCCATGAACAGAACCTTGCATCTTTGGCAAAACACAGATCTCTTTGATCTAAAATAAGATGAGCTCTTAAGAGTTTGGATAATGAAAATTAAAAAATGGATTTTTGTATTTAATGGATTATATCATTAATAGTAATGATCTCAGAGTTCTCGGGGGATTTCTTTAAATTTCCCTTATTATTGAATTTGATAGGCGTCACCCCTATTCGTAGAGTATTGCTTTCGAGGAGTTTTAACTTTCTGTGTCCCTCCTTTTTTTTATCGCTAATCTTCCATTAATGTTTCCTTCAGGCGTTATAGCGGTGCGTCTATACAGTCTGCATGAATTCATCACCTACGAGGATATCCGTGTACAGGGCCGCCAACAAGACCAGGAGTTTACGGATGCCCAGTGTGCAGAAGTCATGGGTCGTTTGAACGCACGTGTTGGTTGGCTGCTACCCCGCCGCTCTGCTCTCTTGAAAGTTGTGCTGGGAGCGATTTGGAGAGCACTCCCGGGGTTCCACGAGGCCTTACCGCTCAATGCGCTGGATGATGCCGAAGACAAGGCGCATTCAGTGTACTTGTCGGGGCTGATCTCGAAGAAACGGCGGGATAGCCTCATCGACATCCTGCATCAAATTTTCCAGCAGACGACGATAGTCGCTGCTTATCGACGGCTGGGGGGCTTGCCGAGGATCTTGACACACAAGAGCACGAGAGGCTGCACACAAGAATTATCAGAAAGGCCAGAAGAACTCTGAATGGCCTTACTTTTGACTTCCTCAATCCGTGCCCTGGATCTGAGGTTATTCCATTGTAATAATATTTCTCGTTTATTGCTTTATGATTGTAAGAATTTTTTGCAATATTAATGGAAAAGTTTTATCCCAGCTTGTCTTATTCCCAGTTCTGAGTCTTTCGCCTATGCATGAATGAGTGTGTCTCGAACGCTTGTAAATCGGATGTTCTTTTGTCGCTTTCTTCTTTCTCTTATTATCAGTATGTTGTCTTGATGAACATAATTGACAGACAATAAAGTAAGCATCTTAATTCCTCCACGAGATAGCGATGGCTTAGGCCGCAGGTTCAGATCTGCTGACTGAGACTTTTCAACTCTATGAGCCGTGAGGGTCTCATAGAGACTTTTCTTCCTACGGATCGCGAGGATCTCGTAGATGGGTTTTCTCCTTAGGAATCGCGAGTATTCCTAAGTGTGTTTTCTCTTATAAGTTGTAAGGATCTTATAAGAGAATTTTTCCCTCTTATGAGTCGAGAAGACCCGTAAGCGGTTGTTTCCCTCCTTGTCGAAACTCGACTTTGGAGAGTGAGATCCGTGAATAGTATGCAAGAGACCGTTATTGGGCCAACTTGTAGGGTCCTAATGCTTAGGAAACAGGCTTCTTTTATGCCTACTGCTTAAGGCTTTATCTCACGAGTCGAGCCGCCTCAAGAATTTCTCGCAAAGACATCAATTTCTTCACAAGTCGAGACGAATCGAACGTTTCTCGCAAGAACATCCTAACGTCGCAGTTAACCTCTGCTCTTTACGATAGAATTCCGTTAGGGTTCATGGTACTTAGGGTTTTGGCCGTCGTACCGTCGCATAAGCTGATATATTCCTCGATAGGCAATCGTGCTGTTCGAGTAGCCCTGCGACTGCCGTGTCTCTGATCTCTTCGGGGGCTGGACAAGACGTCTTCAAGCAATCTTCCTAGGCAGTTTGACCGTTGGAAGAGCAAGCGTTAGGAATTTGCCATGCCGCTTTTTACTTGAGGTTAGGCTCATTTTGGCGAGCCCCGATGAGTCATAACCACTCCGCGCTGGTGTGGGATGATCTCCGATAGTCTTTCAGGTTTTATGTAAGTTGTCGTCGAGACCCTGAAACTAGGAATTTGGCCTTTGCTTCATTTTGCTGGCATCACGTCCACTGTATCGAGACGAATGTCGCGGTTGTCTCTAGGTTGTTGGTGAACCGTCGAGGTTTGGAACTAGGGATTTTGCCGTGGCTCCGTTTGTTTGATTGCCGCGTCCGAACCCTGCAGGAGGAAGAACGCTGGGGTGACATCTCGTCTGCTGTATCGAGACGAATGTCAAGGTAGAGCTGGGATTTTGCCGTGGCTCCATTTGTTTGATTGTCGCGTCCGAACCCTGCTGGAGGAAGAACGCTGGGGTGACATCTCGTCTGCTGTATCGAGACGAATGTCAAGGTGGAGCTGGGATTTTGCCGTGGCTCCATTTGTTTGATTGTGTTGCGTCTGTTGTGTCGAGATGAACGCTGGGGTGACATTTCGTCTGCTGTATCGAGACGAATGCCGAGGTGGTGACCATTCTATACTGGTGTGAGACGATTTCCAGTTGTCTTTCTGGCTTTATATGGGTTGCCGTCAAGACCTTGAAGCTAGGGATTTGGCCTTCGCTTCGTTTGCTTTAGTGTGTCCGAATCCTGTCGAAGGAAGGACACTGTTGTTGACATTGCGTCTGTTGTATCGAGACGAATGCGGAGGTGGAGCTGGGATTTTGCCGTCGCTCCGCTTTGTTTTGACTGCAAGGTCTTTTGTTGGCGTTGTATCTGCATCTTAATGGACTGCGAAGGAATGCCTTTGTTAACACCTCGTCTGCTGTATCGAGACGAGTGTTGAGATGAAGCTGGGATTTTGCTGTCACTTCACTTTGTTTTGACCGCGAGGTCTTTTGTTGGCTTTAAGACCCTGAAGCTAGGAATCTTCCTTTTGCTCCGTTTGTTGACCTTGTGTCTGTAATATTGCGACAAATATCGAGATTGTCTCTAGGTTGTCTATGAACCGTCGAGATTTGGCTTTTCTTTCTGATACAGCCTTTTGGGAAAGTATGGTTCCTTCTTTGTTGGTGCCCCTGAATTGTATACAGGGATCGATGTGATCTCACCTGTAGGGCATGAATTTCGTTGTATATATATTTTTTATTTTATTTCTTTCCGCGCTGCTCTATCATTTCAGTTTTTATATCGCGAAGGTCGCGATTGCCCAATCCTTTCGGCTATTTTTCGCGGCGCCCCAATCATTTCGGCTATTTTTCTTTTTACTCGCTACTTTTTATTGCGAGTTGCCCAATCATTTCGGCTGTTTTTTTTTACTCGCTGCTTTTTATTGCGAGTTGCCCAATCATTTCGGCTATTTTGCATGCATTCATTTTTACTTGCTGCTTTTTTATTGCAAGTTGCCCCATCATTTCGGCTATTTCGTATGCATGTGCAGCCTACTGGCTTTTTTTTCCGCCATAAACCTAAAATTAGACATCGATTTCGGCATCAGCACCGCTACAACTGGGATATTGCCAGGAGCGAATCATCATCTGCCTCTGTCGATGTCGAACAAAGGTGGCTTAGCGACCAGGGTTAGGGTCCTGTCGACTAAGGCTTTTGACTTCATGAGCCGTAAGGATCTCACAAAGGTATTTCTCCCTACAAGTCGTGAGGATTCTGTAGGTGTATTTTCTCCTTAAGAATCGTAAGGATTCCTAAGTGTTTGTTCCTCTGTAAGTCATAAGGATCCTACAGGAGGGTTTTCTCCTCATAAATCGAGAGGATTTACAAGAGTTGTTCACCATGCGAACATATCCCCAGTCACGGATGGGACTTGGTTAGGGAAATGTTTATTTGTGCCCGTGGATTGTATACAAGGGCCATTATTGAGCCACTTGTAGGGCAATATCGGAAGTTGTGGGGGTTGCTTAAGCACGGGTTTAGGTCTCTGTAATTTAAGACTTTCAAATCTTATGAGCCCTGAGGGTCTCATAAGAGAGTTCTCCTTACGAGTCGTGAGGATCTCGCAAGTGACTCTCTCCTTACGAGTCGTGAGGATCTCGCAAGTGTATTTTCTCCTTAGGAATCGTGGGGATTCCTAAGTGTGCTACTCCCTTGTGAGTCGTAAGGATCTCACGCGGGTGATTTCTCCTTACAGGGTCGAGAGGACCTTGTAAGTGTCCTTTAACGAGGTTGCGCCTTTTCGGGTTTTCACAAACACTCGCCGGTAGCCCTGCTGTTTTTACTCACGGAGCCCTTTCGGGTTTTCATCCGTGCCCATTTTGCTTATGGACGTACCGTTTTTTTATTCTTCTTATTTTCTCTTCTCTCTTTTTTTTTTACGAGGTCGCGCCCTTTCGGGTTTTCACGAACACTCGCCGGAAGCCCTGCTGTTTTTACTCACGGAGCCCTTTCGGGTTTTCATCCGTGCCCTTTTCGCTTCTGGACATACCGTTTTTTATTTATTTATATTTTTTTTCTTTTTCTTTTTTTTTATCTCGTCAGCCTAAGAATGCTGCGGTAGTAGTTTAAGGATGTTTCGGTCCTTTGCAAGTTTTAGGACATTGCGGTCTATTATTAATTTAAGGACGTTTCGGTCCGCTGTTTGTTTAAGGACGTTTCGGTCCGTCATTAGTTTAAGGGCGTTTTGGTCCGTCATTAGTTTAAGGATGTTTCGGTCCGCCGTCGCCGTATTTGAGGCGAATCTCTAGTTTACTGACTTTTCGGTCTACGGGGCTTTCTCTATGGCTGAGCATGATGCCCCCGGCCTGTCTATCTTTCTCGGAGCGTGCGGTTGTGGCGGGTTCACCTTCCAGTTTTCGGACAACGCGAACTTGCCCTGTTGGTATTGGTCTTCAACCCAGTTCTTGAAGACGCAGCAATCCTCGATCAGATGACCTACCGTTTGGTGGTAAGGGCAATAATTGAGAGCGTTAACATCTCCTGGCCGTAACGGACGTTTTGGACTCGGCAGATTGATGAGTCTGTCACGTACTGCCAGCTCGAACAGTCCCCTTGTTTTATCTTGCGGAAACGAGTAAGGATGTTTCAACTTTTGCTGGAGGGGTTGCCGCTTGTTGTTTCGGCAAACAACCGTTTTAGGGCCACTCGATTGCTGTTGAGTATTGGCTACGAGGGCTGTTTTTCCCTTTTCTTTATCCTTTTTGCTCGATCCTTTGTTCGCGAGGCCGAGATTTTTTTTGAGTAGTGTGCGACTGCACGGCTGAACGTTCTCGCAACTCTTTAATTCTTTTACTTTTGAAATGGATTCCTTGAGGAGAGGGTTGAGGGCAGCTTCTTCGTCAGAGTCGCTTCCGAAGGTGATAATTTGCGATCCCTTGGAGTCGGCTTTGTGACGGTTGTCGGCGGCTCTCTTGCACTCATCTATCGCATTTTTCCGATGTCTACGAACTTCATACTTTGTCCTGTTGAAGTGTTGCTTTTGAGCGACATATCCTTGCCACCAACACTTAAAGGAGTCGCAGTCTTCGGTAGGATGTATGATCTTCTGATGATATAAGCAGAAGTTAGGATGCATCTCTAATTCATCGAGAGTATTTTCTTCAGAGGGTGGTAGCTTCATTCCTACTGATAGGGCTTTGGCGAACCTTTTCCTCGTCTTGAATCTGTTTTTATCCGCGGTGGATGGCTTTTGATTTGACGGGAGTGCCTTGGCTCTTTCCAGTATGGCCGTTTCACACTCTTGATTGGTTTTAACTTTCAGATGAATTTCATTCAGGAAGGCGTTGATCAACTCGTCTGATGGCTGCGGAATTTCCGTTTCAAGGTTCGCCCTCGGTTTCTCAGTGCAAGGAGCCTCTTCATCATCCGCCAATGAGTGAGAGATCACATGACAAGTCATTATGCAGTTTTTGAATTCACCTGATGAGTCTTCTCCATCATTTTCGTCCTCGACAAAAGAACAAGTTGCCCCCGTTGTATCCGTTTTCTTTGGAGTATGCGGCTGTGGCGGGTTCACCTTCCAGTTTTCAGACAGCGCGAACTTGCCTTGTAGGTACTGATCCTCGATCCATCCCTTAAAGACGAAATAATCCTCGATCGGGTGACATACCATTTGGTGGTAGGGGCAATAATTGGGATTATTGAGATCGCCCGGCTGCAACGGACGTTTTGGACTCGGCAGATTGATGAGTCTGTTGCGCATTGCTAGCTCGAACAGTCTTCTCGTTTTATTCTGAGGAAACGAGTAAGGACGTTTTAGTCTCTCCTCGAAGGATGGGCGTGGACGCGCGCTATTTTGGCGAACGACCGGTTTTGAGTTGCTCGGCTGTTGTTGAGCATTGGCGACGACGATCGCTTTCCCTTTTCCTTTCTCATTTTGAGAATCTGGTTTTGGAGGAGAATGTCCATGGCCCATCTGGTCCATTTGGGCTAACTTTTCGATCAGGGCCTGGAAGGTGGTCGGCCTGAAGAACATCATGAATTGCGAGATGCTCGCTTGCGGATCAAGAGTGCCTACAAACATGCCTACTGCAGGAGCCTCTTCTATGTGTTGTTCGCATTTTGACCATAGGTTCCGCCATCGCGTTGCGTATTGTACCCACGTTTCGCCTGGCCTTACCCTGGCGTTAATTAGTGCTGTCATCGGGGTGCGTTCACTAGCGCTTGCAAAACGCTGGGTAAACAACAGCTCCATCTCCGCGAAGGTCTTGATAGAGTTGTTCGGGAGCTCAGAATACCACTCGAACGCTATATCTGATAAGCTTCCAACGAACTGGCGAAGCAACAGTTTATCATTGCCGCCAGTGTTGCCGCAGAGTGCCCTGAACTGGGCAACATGCTGGTGGGGATTGCCCGTCCCCTTATAGACATGGAACTTGGGAATGGTATAGCCCGGCGGGTACTTGATCTGGTCGTACCAGCTCGGATACGGTCGCCCCGTTTTTACGAGCTGACCGGTTGCTTCAGTCGCCTGATGAACCCGGATCTGTTGAGCTATGTATTCGTCTAGGTCAGCTTTGGAGATTTCCTCCTCCTTGGCTGTTGACAGTGCCGGTGGAGGATTTGACGTTTCTTCCCTATCATCTTCAAGGACGATCGGGGGATCTTTGGCCGGAGGATCCTGCTGGATTATCATCCCTACCATGTCTTGGAACAGGAGGCCCATACGCTTTATGTTGGCTGCTTGTTCAGTAGCCTCTTTATCCTTCTTCTCCAATATTTGTTGAAGGAATTCGGCGTCAGTTTCTTGCTCCTGGCGTTCATCCAAGGACGTTTCAGGGCTTTCTTTTGGCCCAGTAAGTGCGGCCATTGCGTTCATCATCTGCTGGAGCTTTTGTTGTTGCTTCCGAGCCTTAGTCATTGACCGTGTAAGCGGTCTACGACTCGTGGATGCACGGCTGTCCTCCTTTCCTGACGCCATGTATACTGTATGAACTGTTATGCCCTGGACTTAGGGCGTTTAGGTTCACCATCTTTGGCATTTGCCGCGGGCATGGGGGTTTTCTCCGGCCTTCTTCTTTTGTGGGCCGTTGAAGTTGAAGGGGCCGTTGCAGTGGGCACCCTAGTGATTGTCGTCCTTTGCTGTCTAAGAGGACGATCCTTTTCTTCTTGCACTTTCGCCTTTTTCTGTTGACGAGAGTGACCTGGGTCAATCACGGAGTCTTGAACCCTCCGCCAAACCTTGTATATTTTTGAGGACAGCCGTTGAGGGGGCTGTTTTTGCTTTGTTTCCGGAACTCTCTTCGCGGGCGGAGGAGATCTTTTCAATGTAGCGGTTGGAGAGTTCTTACGTACCCTCCTAGTAGTTCAAAGCTGTTCCCAGTTGGAACAGCAGCGTTGACTTCCACCACTGGAGCCGGTGGAGTTAGCCCTGAGGGGGAGTTGTCCCGTGCCTTCCTCACTCGTCGCCAGTGGCGACGTCGAGCATGACGAGCCGTTGGGACTGGCTCGGAGATAGAGACAGCCTCTTTTTGCCCCCTGTCTAAAGGAGGCGCCGCTGGTGTTAACCTCTTAAAGACTGAGGATGTCCTTTGAGAGATGATATTCAACCTGTCGAAGACGGATCCTCGTGCAGGGGCAGGAGCAGGAATAGTCAGTCTTGAAAAGACTGACTCTTTGACAGGGGAAGCTGCCTTGACGACTTCTGGAGCAGCGGCTATTGCCTTCCTTGGGACAGCCACCTTGGGATTCACAGGCTTCTTGGTGGACCCTCAGAGTTTTGATCCAGCCTAGCAAAGACAGAGGCTGTTGGCTTGGTAATGGACGACCCGTTGATAGGGGCCGTCGTAGCAGTGAGCCAGTCGAAGACCGACTTCTTGTTCACTTCCGGTGCAGGTATTGGCATAGAGAAGCTTGAAGGCGGGATCATGGTCCCGAAAAACAGGCCGGTGGTGGCCTGGGCCACCTGTTCTACCAGCAGAGCGAGGAAGGAAGCCGCTTGGGGCCCATATGCTACACCTCTAGGTGAGGTGGAGCGTCCGTTGTAGTGGCATTTCGAGCAGTTGGTGCAGTTAAAGGCCATGGATGCTTGAGTTCTGCGCCAGACAAAAGACCAAATCTTAGTAACTTGAAAATCCAAAGGCAACCGTTAACAAACCGCGATTCGTTCACGAAGACGACACACGAAGTGTGGAGTGGAAAGAGGAAAAGGTCCCACCGGGCGTGCCAGAATCTGTTCCCCTCCGAATGGCGGCGGTGACGATGTGAGGACGTCTGACCTGAGATTCGGGGCAGATGCTATATGGTTTTATTCGTCTACCTCTCCGAAGATGCCAAGTTGATTTATGGCACCGTGTATCTGAGGTTTAGATGGATGCGGCCGATTTAGCAGACTTCGTCAGATTCACCCTCGCTTGAGGGGGTTTTGATTGTGGGGACGCTCTTCCCTGCAGGCGCAAGCCCCTGCAGTTAATTACGCTACCGCATCGCGATAGCCACTTTCTCCTTCTCCAGAATTTCACTTCGTGTCGTATGTGTTTGTTTTGTTTGTGGTTGCCCGTGGATTGTATACGGAGACTAAGTTATGCCGTCGCCCGTAGGACGTGGATTAGTCCAAATCCGCATTTACTTAGATTTGGGTTTGGTGTTTTAGTTTAAGGATACGTTAGCCATGTTGAGGCTAAGATCTACTTAAACGTTCGTTAAGGATACGTTAGTCCTGCTTGAGACTAAGATCAACTTAACGTGGTGATCCATTTAATATATGGCCATTGGGACTCGTCACCTCTCTGACGTCGTTGAAGGATTACAACGATAAGTGTCAGAGGAGTTCAGAGATGTACCCTTGAACCGAAGTTGATTAAGGAATATGGAGTCTGTTGAAATGCTTAAGGATACGTTAGTCTTGTTTGGGGCTAAGATCTACTTAAGCGGGATCGTTTAGATCCGACAGAAGAGCGTTTGGAGGCTCTATTGTTCCAGTTTAGGGACGTGGTAGTCCATGTTCCAGTTTAGGGACGTGATGGTCCATCGCCAGTTTAGGGACGTGGTGGTCCATGTTCCAATTTAGGGACATGGTGGTCCATGTTCCAGTTTAGGGACGTGGTGGTCCGCCATTAGTTTAAGGACGTCTCGGTCCACGAGTTTAAGGACCCCGCAGTCCGTATTGATGTGTGGTCGTCGGGACCCGTCACCTCTCTGACGTCGTTGAAGGATTACAACGATAGGTGTCAGAGGAGTTAGGAGATGTACCTTCGGACCGAATGTAAATTGATTTAGGAGAGCAGCTTTGCTCAGTCAGTTTAATTTGAGGACTTACGGCTATGATTGGGCTAAGTCCAGTTGAAAAAAGTTCAACACTTTTATTTGTTTTTATTTTTTTGCTTGGGCTCTGCCCATAAAGAATGCAGAGCATCAATTTATTTTGGGCTCTGCTCATTTATGAATGATGCAGAGCATCAATTTTACTTGGGCTCTGCCCATTTATTGCTTTGCAATTTAATTAGGCCTATTAGGTCTTTTTGATTTGGGCCTGGACCTTTAGGAAATACATTGCATTTATCAGGCGCTTTGCGCCAATCAAAGAGCGCAAGCGCTTGTGGTGTTGACACGTGTCACGCAAGCGCAGTGCGCTGCGCCAATGCTCTGCGCTTGCGCTGCTGACACGTGTCGCTCTCTGGTGAGTTGCGCTAATTCCAGAGAGTAAGGCTCTATTTCAAAAGCGCATAGCGCAGATGGTTCAGATGCTGACACGTGGCGCACTCTGGTGGCTTGCGCCAATCCAGGAGCGCAACAGCGCAGTTTGCAAGTGCAAGGCACTATAATTTGAGATTCTTTTAGATTCTAGAACCAAAGGTTCATAAAAGAAGTGTAAAGCACTGTTTGCTTTCTTTGATCTAATTTAGTTTCTCTTGTTTTTTCTTGATCCCAAAGAACCAATGGCTCATAAGTGCAAAGCACTATTTTTATTTTGTTTTTTATCAAAAGATCATCGATCTATCAGAAGAAATTCTTCTATCTAAAAGATCTTTTACCTTTTTCTTCTTAAGATTTCTTTAGAGTTTTCTCTATTTGAAATTTTTGATTTCTCACAAAATGTTGATCCCTTTGAATTGAGGTCTAGGGTTCTTTTATATTGCCCATAAATTAGTTAAATTAGTTAAAGAGATATTTCTCTGAGTGATTTGGAGAATTTTCTCCACCGTTGGATCTTTGATCCAAGGGCTTCTGTTTTATAGAAGGCAATCTTCTTGTTTTTAATAAGAACGGAAAGATCTTTTTAGAATTTTAATTCTGTTTGGCGCAAGCGCCCCAGCGCGTGACATGTGTCAAGCAGCGCACAGCGCAGCGCAACTGTGCTTGCGCAACTGCGCTGCCACGTGTCACGCAGCGCAACTGCGCTAGCGCCACTGCGCTGCCACGTGGCATGCAGCGCAGAGTGCAGGCCAGCTGAAGCGTTGCTTCAATTAATTAAAGTTTGAATTTTCAACAGAGCCTTGCTCTGATTGGGTGCGCTGCCTTGGGCGCTGTGCTCCCTGCGCTAACGTGTTTGATTTTGACACGTGGTGCTCTGCGCGCAGCGCAGGAGATCTGAAGCGTTGTTTCATTTATTTTAACTTTAATTCTCACTTTAATTTTCAAGACAGAGCTTTGCTCTGATTGGAGGAAAACAGAAGCATTGCTTCTTTTCCCACCTTGGAATTTGAACAGAGTTTTGCTCTGATTGGGGTAAACAGTGACACAACGAAACGGAGCCATGGCAAAGTCTCTAGTTCCAAATCTTAACGGCAACGTCTACAGCCTAAAATTCAGCAACGATGATCCTCCTTATTCCAACAGGATTCAGACTCAACATTACCAAACGGAGCCATGGCAAAGTCCCTAGTTCCAAGACTCTACGGTCCACAGACAATCTAGAGTCAACCAATGACCTCCCCACCGGATCAACGCTCCGTCTCGGAAACAAGTCAACCAACTCCCAGGGAAATCAGTGTCCTTGGAAAAACCTTGACTCAGGGAAATCAGCGTCCTTGATGAGAGCATCTCGATTCGCGTCGACCCGCAAGGAAATCGGTGTCTTTGCGGGAATACCTCGATTCGTCTCAACTCTAAGGAAATCAGTGTCCTTGACAAAAACCTCGATTCAGGGAAATCAGTGTCCTTGACGAGAGCATCTCGATTCGCGTCGACCCGTAGATAAATCAGTGTCTTTGCAGGAATACCTCGATTCGTCTCAACCTTGAGGAATACCTCGTCCTTGGCAAAAACCTCGATTCAGAGAAATCAGAGTCCTTGACGAGAGCATCTCGATTCGCGTCGACCTGCAGAGAAATCAGTGTCTTTGCAGGAATACCTCGATTCGTCTCAATCCCAAGGAAATCAGTGTCCTTGGTAAAAACCTCGATTCAGGGAAATCAACGTTCTTGACGAGAGCATCTCGATCCGCGTCAACTCGCAAAGAAATCAGTGTCTCTGCAGGAATATACGACGTCAGCAAAATGGAGCCACGGCAAAATTCCTTAGTTCCAAATCTCGACGGTATACAGACAACTTAGAGACTACCTCGGAGCCGCGGCAAAGTCTCCTAGTTCCAAGTCTCAACGGCCACATCTATAGCCTGGAGACCCACAACAGCGTTCCTCCTCATTCCAGCAGGTTTCAGACGCGACAATCAATCTTGGAGCCACGGCAGAGTCCCTAGTTCCAAGTCTCGACGGCCACATCTACAGCCTAGAGATCATCAATGCCGTTCCTCCTCATTCCAGCAGGATGCAGACGCGACATCAATCAACGGAGCCATGGCAAAGTCCCTAGTTCCAGATTACGATGGGGACATCTACAGTCTAGAGATCATCAATGGCGTTTCTCCTTATTCCAGCAGGATGCAGAAGCGACATCAACCAACGGAGCCATGGAAAATTCCCTAGTTCTAGATCTTGATGGTTCACAGATAACCTAGAGACTATCTCGACATTCGTCTCGTTACAACAGGCGCAATGTCAGCAAAGAGGAGCCGCGGCAAAGTTCCCAGTTCCAGGACTCGGCGGTGCACAGACAACAGAGAGTCAACCCCTGACCCCGTACGGCCAAAGTCAATCCTAACCCCATATGGCTAAAGTCAACCCCTGACCCCGTACGGCCAAAGTCAATTCTGACCCCGTATGGCTAAAGTCAACCCCTGACCCCGTACGGCCAAAGTCAATCCTGACCCCGTATGGCTAAAGTCAACCCCTGACCCCGTACGACCAAAGTCAATCCTGACCCCGTATGGCTAAAGTCAACCCCTGACCCCGTACGACCAAAGTCAATCCTGACCCCGTATGGCTAAAGTCAACCCCTGACCCCGTACGGCCAACATCAATCCTGACCCCATATGGCTAAAGTCAACCCCTGACCCCATACGGCCAAATTCAATCCTGACCCCGTATGGCTAAAGTCAACCCCTGACCCCGTACGGCCAAATTCAATCCTGACCCCGTACGGCCAAAGTCAATCCTGACCCCGTACGGCCAAAGTCAATCCTGACCCCGTATGGCTAAAGTCAACCCCGGATCCCATACGGCCAACGTCAATCCTGACCCCGTATGACCAAAGTCAATCCTGACCCCGTATGGCTAAAGTCAACCCCTGACCCCGTACGGCCAAAGTCAATCCTGACCCCGTATGGCTAAAGTCAACCCCTGACCTATATGACCAAAGTCTATCCTGACCCGTATGGCTAAAGTCAACCCCTGACCCCGCACGGTCAAAGTCAATCCTGACCCCGTATGGCTAAAGTCAACTCCTGACCCCGTACGGCCAAAGTCAATCCTGACCCCGTACGGCTAAAGTCAATCCTGACCCTGTATGGCTAAAGTCAACCCCTGACCCCGTATGGCTAAAGTCAATCCTGACCCTATTTGGCCAAAGTCAACTCTCGACCTCCCCGTCGAAGCAATGTTTTGACTCAGGAGTAGGTCAACTCATCAAACACTTATGAGTCCTTTCGACTTGTAAGGAAGAAAATTCTCTTGTGAGATCCTTACGACTCTCAAGAGAAAACACACTTAGGAATCCTCACGATTCCTAAGGAGAAAATACACCTACGAGATCCTCTCGACTAGTAGGGAGAAAAATCTTTATGAGACCCTCACGGCTCATAAAGTTGGAAAGCCTTAGGAGGCAGACCTGAACCTGACTCCTAAGCCATCGTTGTCCTATAAGGAGATCAAAATAGATTATCCACAAAATGCATTTGCTAGAAGGGACACACTGTCATGAAGCAAAATATATCTTTTATTCATGAATCAAAATGAATACAAAGTACAATTTATAAAAGAATCAAAAAATACTCTCATTCTGGAGTATGTATTGTCTTCAAACGGGCGGACGATTCAGTAGATTCGACAGTTCATTCTTCTTCCGTTGAGTCTCGGCCCCATAATTTGTTATTGCGATAAGACGGGCCTCCACCTGAGACTGTTGGGCCTGGTATGAGATGAGCCGGCCTTCAAGCTCCTTTTCAATAACCTTGTGGGCTTCAACCATATCGCGAGTAAAAAGGACGTCTTTATCAATAGCTATCACCTCCTTGATAGCTTCTTGAAGCACCCGCCAGAGTTCATACGTACGAATGGTCTTGGCCGTAAGTTCATCTTGAAGTTCCCCCAGCGCATTTAAAGCCAGCTCCCTCTCCAAAAATTTTTGGTTGAGCCTCTTCTCACATGACAGCATATTTGCGGCGCACCGTTCAATCAGCCCCCGCAAGCTCGCCTTTGCAGTCACAACCTCTGAAGGAAGGTGCGAGCACTCAAGACTATGTAAGCAAGCCTCCACCCGACGACAAAACTCAACCCAGACATGCACTAATGTTTCACTATGGTAAGTAGTAAGAAAGGGGAGAGAAATATTGGCTTCGGCAGCAAATTCTTCGGCTGTGAGCGAGCTACCAGCACGAAGGTCTTTGATCAGAGCCGACAAAGAGTGAAGGCTTAGCCTCGCCATTCGTTCAGATGCGCGTAGAGCATAAGGGCCGAGTGGCATAATAATGCGAGATTCCAGCGGGGTAGGAACTGGCAAAACTGTTAAGATTTATAAAAAAAATCAGCAAGATTTGCAAATAAAGAGCAGATGGAAAAGCGTTGAAACCTTACTTACCTACAGTCATGCAAGAAGGATCTACAAGATCTCCAGGCCCGTTAAGGATCTCAACTTCGTCGTCAGCTTCCAAAACTACAGAAGACATCAGCATCGTCATATGAAATAATAATAATGCCGTGAGAAGGGAAAATAACATTAATCTTGCCCGGAAGAGAGGACGATGCATTGCGGGGATATTGCCTGCGGAGCGGCCATCTCGAGCAAACACTAGAAAGACTTTATGGGAGATAAGTCCGCGATGGACGCCGCCAATCCTCATAACTCTGAAAAGACGGAAGGATTCAGGTAATGAAGAGATCATTAAAACAAAAGATAGAAGGATATCTTTGATACTCTTCCCGCTTTGAACAGGAGGGATAGCCGCTTCGGCAGCTTCCTCCGTACCCTCAGGTACATCATCGAAGACACTTGCTGGTGTGACAACTATCAGTCGAGGGGCAGCAGCCACCACTTCAGGGACGGCAATTTCAATTATTTGTTCCGCCATCTCCAGGCCATCACCAGAAAGGTCCATTAAATCCATAGCCGGAAGGGACACCTCTTCAGAGTGAACGGGCACAGGGGAAACAGAAGCCGTCGATGGAAGCTCTGCAGCAGGAATAACAACTGTAGCGTCCCCCTCCACACTTACTGGTGTCTCATCGGGGATATTTATAGAGTCCACAGTCAAGACGCTACTTGAGCCTAGATTCTCTGCCGTCGCCGAAGTCCCTGTAAGGTTTTACGGAGATAAGAAGACATGGAAAGCAAAACAAATTACTCGCCGAAAGAAAAATACAAAAGAAATGCATACCAATTCGCCAAGATGCCTCGAGTATGGCTTTTTCAAGCCAACGTTCCTTCCTCAGAAGGTATGCTCGCCGGGGTTCTAATGAAGATTCATGACCGCCGGTCCATAACGACAATGCATCTTCAGAAGCAGCAGAGATAGGCTGTTTAAGGGCTATCTCGCCTCCCCGCTCCAGAGGGCCTATAAACACTCGCCGTACTGATGGAGGATCTTTATAGAATATTACGGCAGGGTAGGAACTCTTCGAGACGCGCACGTTCTCGGTCTCATCTTGGGAACGCCTTATAGCCTCAGCCAGTTGTGCGGCTTCCTCGGCAGACTAGTCTGGAAAAAGAAGACCATCATCCGGCTCTTGCGTAGAGATTAGTTCGACTTGAATGATAGGCTCGGATTCCATTAAATGGTCAAGATGATCCATAACGGTCTTCTTCCTCCGCTTCGACCCAGAGCTGGCGCTGGAAGATGATTATTTCCTTCCCTTCGGCGCTTTGGTAGGACGTCGACCCACTTCGCCTTCGATATCCTCTCTTGGCGGTGCTACCAATGATGACACCGCTATTGCTGACGCCGCAGCCGATGAAACTGCTACTGGCGCTTTATCAGAAGCCCTCGCTTGAACTCTAGTGCGCATCGGCATGCCAGCTGTGGGAGAAGTCAGACCCGCATCCAGCGCCTCAGGAATAAGTAAGGCGCCAACACCCTTCAAGGGAGGGTGAGCCATTGCCCGCGATCGCGGCGGGACTCCCGTAGCCTAGAGCGGGGCAGGAGCTCTAAGGCCCAAAAGTATCCTCCTCTCCTCAGCAATGATGGGACTAACTCGATGGCGATACCAACCCGTGAAAGCCCCCACACACCTCTAAATATAGTCGGCCTCGGGGATCATGAAATGAGAACCTGTGTTCAGCCGCATGAAATGATGGGTGGCGTCGGGAACAACTTCGAGAGAAGAGTTAGGCTCCACTATGAATGCGTCAAAGGAAACACCATGGTCATAACCTAATTGCTGGGCAAAGCGTTGCGGATTATACCGCATAAAAAGAACCGCATCATTTCGGCGGAACACCAAATAACTCGGCCTGATCGAGTACAAGTGCATGGCTTCCCTGGGCTTCAAAGATGGTGCTCCCTCTATCGATAAATCAAACAGTTGCTATACAGGTCCTGAGGGAGAAAGAGGATTCGGTCATTAAGAACCATCCCGCCTTCGTGGGCATAAGGATTAAGCAGCACATGAAGAGCACCTAACTGAGTCGGATCAGGAGCAGAAGCGTCCACCAACCTCATGGGCCACGGGAAAGTATAAGCATCATAAAAACCGGGTCTCTGGTGTACAGCGAACGCCCCTAATATGTGCATCTCAATCCACGACGTAAAATAATGAAGAGAGAAACTCACCACATTCACACCTGGGGTTGAGGTATTGGCTGCAGTGCTCAACCCGTGGTACAAATGCGATAACCCTGCAATGCCCACGGCTAGTCGCGTCCCTTCGACAATGCGATGAGCAGGGTAAATGACCAAAGCTCACATAAAGCGACGATGCGTTGGAACGATAAACCTACTAGCCAAATGCTGATAAAACCGACGAAGAAAGTTTCTTCATCCATACCGGGAGTTGCAATCGACTCAAAAGGTACAGCCGGAAAGATTGGGATATAAAACTGTGGCAAATCTTCTTCTCTGGCCGGTAGCTTGTTTAACCCAAACCCGATGGAGTCGTTGATATTCGCGAACTTCGGAGCCTCCTTTGATAGGACGTCTCCACGAAGGAAGCAGACGATAAAGCTTTTAAAAGTGACGCCATGTTCCTCTGACTCGGTGAACAGCTTCTAAAAAATGCCCAGAGTCTTGATTAGACTTGGATACTTATGACGGACGGCATTTTCAGTCGACAAGCCGTCAAGCGTAGCAGGCACAATCGCGAAGGCATACTCGTCAGGAGGCAGCAATTCTTCGTAAGGCACTCTCATGATCGGCAAACCCGAGATCTCGCAAAACTATTCCAAAGAGATCGAAACTTCGTGATCCCCTAACAAGAAAGTGTTGGTGGAAAGATTCCATTGATTTAAGAAAGCTTTAACCCACCATACATGGGGAGACTGATAATGGAAGAGAGACGCGCACACCGCCTGGTAAAGCCCGACATTCTGAAGTCGCGCATGATGAGCGGACAGGATATAACAAGCCCAGAGAAGATAGCCTGTGGGATGGCGAGGGGTAAGCCCTATCTTGTAGACTTGTCCCCAGGGCTGGGCTTCATCTTGGCAAATACGACGCCCTAAGATATCTATGGCTAGCACATGCTGGTGCGGTATCCAGACTGTAGACGGCTTAAGACGGCCCATTGGAGTCCAATCCGCCACCTCTACAGCAAAGGCAGTCTGCGGACGATCCATCGGTAAGAATGGGCGGAGAGGTTCTGTTGGCACCTCGCAAAGAAAACTACGGCGACAGCGGATGATATGACCGTACCAGGATTCCCACAAAAGTAAATTGGCGCAGTCCGGGTCATGAGCTCTAATCATCGCCATCACCTCTTCGTCAGACGGTGACTGAGGAAAAGCAGCCTCCGAGCGGGTGAAAGGGAAGTATGGAAGAGAAGCCATTATTCCTGAAACAAAGGAAGGGGAAACTGTTAGTGAAGCCCACACGTGTGTGTGTGTGTGTGTATGAAGATAATGAAAGAAAACGACAAGCCACTTATTTCATGGGACCATGGGTTGCAAAACACATGGGCCCCACAAAATCAATATGGTGGCTCGCTAATGATGAGGCTGAGCAATCATCATGAGAACAAAAGGAAGATTCTCAATAAATGATAAGTGGATCTCAAACATCTCTACACATTCCCCAAGGAAAACCCCATCAATAACTCTGCGCAAATAAAACAAAATCTGTCCTAAAAACTTTTTGAACAACTGGAGACCTAAATCCCAAGAAGTCTTCTTGTTAGAACTAAGTTCTCTGAGGGAATTAAATTCCTTTTGAACAGAGAAATTAAATTCCAAGAATATTTTCAGAGCTAAGCTCTTTGGAATGGAATTAAATTCCAAAAGAAAACAAATACCATCATCAGTCCCCTTGGATCAGAAAAAATGCCTAACATTGGGGGCTTACTACCTACAGATTGTGCGCTCTTAGAGTTCAGAAAGCGTGAGTTTTTATTAAAAGGAAAAACCCTTGGTGTGGATTTAAAATCCAAATAGAATTTTTATGAAAAAGTTCCTCGGCCGTTCAAGATCCTTACCTAAAAAGAGATTCTTTTTGGACAGAGTTAAAACTCTGAATTTTTTTGAATAGAGAACTGGGCTCTGAAGAAGAGAAATAAATTCTCAAAGAAAGTGAACAAGGAAGAAGATGAAGGAATGGAGGTGTTCTGATGAGACTGCTGCATTTATAAGATGTGATAGGAAACGGTTCATCTTCCCCGTTCCCTAGGCGATCCAGTAGCCACAAAGGTTACAGCATTGCACACATGTGCAAACATGTGAGAACAATGCCATAGGGGCATTTGTTCCCTCATGGGAACTTAATAAAGCAGCAAGGAAATACACAAAAGGAGCATCACATGTCCACACGTGATCGGGCATCACGTGTCCACACGTGATCGGGCATCACGTGGGGACACGTGACCTTCTATGAGCAAAGTTATGGGCGCTGAAATACACAATTGGAGATGGGGTCACGTGCCAACACGTGATGGGCCCTTGAGCTCTTTGAAATAATAGAAATAAATTCTATGAAATGCCTAACTGATGGGGTCACGTGCCAACACGTGATGGGCTCTTAAGTCCTCTGAGCGAATAGAATTAAATTCTAATTAGATGGGTCACGTGCCAACACGTGATGGGCCCCTGAGCTCTTTGAAATAACAGAATTAAAGTCTAATGAAATGCCTAACTAGTGGGGTCACATGCCAAACATGATGGACTCTTAAGCCCTTTGAGCGAATAGAATTAAATTCTAATTAAATGATTAATCAGTAAGCTCACGTGCCAACACGTGATGAGTTCTTAAACCCTTTGAACAATAAGAATTAAATTCTAATTAAAGGGAATCAAAAACCCTAACTGGAAAAATATTTCCCTAGATCTTTCCAAACAAAAAAAATTGCACTCTGTAAAGTGGAGAACCGTTGGATTAAAAATCACCAATTTATAGAAAGATTCTATACAAAGAAATATTTTCCTAAAATTTGCCAGGAACAACAAATAAAATATCTTTTGGATTAAAAATTCAATGGTGAATAAAATTCACCTAGTGATCTAAAAGATCATGTTGGTTATAAAATCAATCAAAATCTTTTAATGAAAGATTGACTAAACAAATTGATTCTTTTCTTTCTCCTATAAATAGGAGCCAAGAAGAGAAAGAAGAGATAGAACAACAGAGAGAGAAAAGAAGAGAATTTAATTCTCCAAAAAGAAGAAGATCTCTTCAGAAAAGAAAGAAACCCTAGGTAAGAGAGAGAAAGAGATCACTCTATAAGCTCCCACAAAAAGAGAATTTAATTCTCGAACTAAGAGTTTAACTTTTCTGAATAAGAACTTAGTTCTTCCTTTAGTTGAAAATCTGCAGAAGCAGATCTCCCCATAAGTTGAGAATTTAATTCTCATCGGGGGGATTCTGCCATGCAGATCTAAAACCTAAGGGAGGACGTAAGTTCAGAGAATTTTATTATCCCACAAAGCACATAAGAATTTAATTCCTCCAACAAAGATAGGGTTTAACCCTTAATATAAAGAACTTAGTTCTTCTTCATGGTAATAGATCTGCAGAAACAGATCTCCCCATAAGTTGAGAATTTAATTCCCATCGGGAAGATTCTGCCATGCAGATCCAAAACTTAGAGGGAGAATTGAGTTTAAAGAATTTAATTCTTTTGAACATATAGGAATTTAATTTCTCTAAATAAAATTAGGGTTTAACCCTATAAGAGAATTTAATTCTTAAACAAGGGATTTATCTCTCCATGCACGTAAAAAGATCAAGTACCCAACATGATCGCGTGGCGACACGTGACTCTCCCCTTCAATGATCAAAAGAGAACGAATAACAATAGGCCACGTGCTCCCACATGACCCTTGAACAGACTCCTCAAAATAAGAAGGGCATAACAGATTTTGGGCGTCTCACGTGACCCCTTAGCAATTATCAAACAAAAGTGGATTCTATCCAGGGGCAATGCCCGCCTAAAGAATGCCTCATGTGTCCCCACGTGACCCCTAACAAATACTTTTAATATCCAATGCATGGGTACCCATCACGTGCCCACACGTGATGGTCATAAAGATCAAGTGTTTGACACGTATATATTCTAGGAGTAAAATAAAAGAAGTATAGCCCAATCTTCAGGTGCCTCACGTGACCCCACGTGAGTTCTTCAGTTTTAGTGTTTAATGCTACTTTAAGTGCCTCACGTGGGAGCACGTGAGCGCTGAATGTATTCTAGTGTTTAACACTATATTTAAATCAATCTTAGTCCAAATTAGCTAAGTCTTCCATAGGCAAGATCCCTTGAAACTGAACCTCAAATACACTCTTGTCTTCTAAAATTGATCATCTCATATGACATTCAAAGAAAACCCAGAGCCTTTCAATCAACATTGGTTCAAGGGTACATCTCTTCACTCCTCTGATATCTGTCGTTGTAATTCTTCAACGTCTTCAGAGAGGTGACGGGTCCCGACAACCAGATATTCCACGGACTGTGGGGTCCTTAAACTCATGGACTATGATGTTCTTAAACTTTATAGAGTATGACGTCTTTAAACTGAACCGCAATGTCCCTAAACTAAAACAATAGAGCCCAACTGCTCTTTTGTTGGATATAAACAATCCTGTTAAGTAGATCTTAGTCTAAAATTAGACTAACGTATCCTTAACAAACGTTTAAGTTGATCTTAGTCTCAAATGAGACTAACGTATCTTTAAACCCAAACCAAAACCCAAATCTCAGAAAATACGGATTTGAACTAATCCGCGCTCTACGGGCGACAACATAAATTAGTCTCCGTATACAATCCACGAGCAAAGAAAACAAACACACACGACACGAATTAACCATCTGGAGAAGGAGAAAGTTGTTACCGCGATGTGGTAACGTAATTAACTGCAAGAGCTTGCGTCTGCAGGGAAGAGCGTCCCCACAATCAAAAACCCCTCAAATGAGGGGGAATCGGACAAAATCTGTTACAACGGCCGCATCCGTCTAAACCTCCGATACACGATGCTATAAATAAACTTGGCATCTTCGGAGAGGTGGACGGATAAAACCAAATAGCAACTGCCCCCAAATTCAGGCAAGACGTTTGTCTTCCCGGTCTTTCGGCGGAGAACAGGATCCTTGATCCTCAGGCAACTATATCCTAATTTATGATGTTTTTCAAGCCGACCACCTTCCAGGCCTTGATTGACAAGTTGGCCCAAATGTACAGGATGGGCCATAGGCCGTCCTCTTCAAAAACGGATCTCCGGAATGAAAAGGGGAAAGGAAAAGCGACCTTCGTCGCCAACACTCAACAACAACCGAGTGACCCGAAACTGGTAGCTCGCCAAAACAACAAACCAAGATCCCTCGAAGAAAAGTTGAGACGTCTTTACTCGTTCCTCCGGGATAAAAGGAGGAGACTATTCGAACTGGCGGTGCGCAACATGCTCATCACTCTGCCGGATCTGAGACACCCACTGCAACCAGGCGACATCAACAATCCCAATTACTGCCCCTACAACCGAATAGTGTGCCACCAAATCGAAGATTGTTACATCTTCAAAAATTGGGTTGAAGACCAATACCAATAGGGCAAAGTTCGTATTGTCCGAAAATTGGAAGGTAAACCTGCCACAGTAGCACACTCCTAAAAAGGTGGATACGTTGGGGGCATCACGCTCATTTGTAGAGGAAGATCCGTGGGAAGTTGTCCTTTCGGCTAAAACTAAAGGAATGCTGAAGGATCTTTAAGCATGTCCGGCGATTAGGTGGAAAAGCCCGCTGGAGCCAGAGATTATTGACGGAATGCTGAAACCGCGCCCAACGCCGAAAGTTGGTAACGATGGACAAAACCTCCAGGCTAAGCCTCCGAAATCTTTAAAGAAAAAGAAGAAGGCCAAGAAGCCCGTGCAGCTCGACAGCAATCGTACGGGTCTGCAAAAGTACATCGATAAACTAGAGGAATACAACCAAGAGACACGGACCCCAGTCACATTGGAAGAATTCTTCAAGCATGTTCTTGAGAATGGAAACAGTGGCATTGATGAAAGAGACGATTCTTCAGAAGAGCCCGAGGATTATGTGGCAAGTTGCCACATAATCTCTCACTCGTCGATAAATGGTAAAGAAGCTCCTGACATAGAGAAACTGGGGGCAGATCCAGAACCAAAATCCATGGAACCGTCAGACGACCTCATCGACAAGCTGCTGGACGAAGCCCTCTAAAAGAGTAAAGCTGACCGAGGACGTGAGGCGGTCATATACGAAAAGGCCAAGCATCGGCGTCAAGCTAAAGAAGTCCCGGTAATGAGAAGTCATAAAGTACCCCAACCGGATCGAAGCGCACCTACCACTAGCAAGAGCAGAATCAAGGTAGAGAAGCAGTTCTCCAAAGCTCTGTCAATGGGAATGAAGCCGCCTTCTTTCGAAGGAAATACTCCCGGGAGTACGTGCCTCGACGAAGCAAATGTACATCTGAACTACTGCTTATACCATCGAAAGGTCACACACCTTACCTAAGAGTGCAATGCCTTCAAGAAGTGGTGGCAGGGATATGTTGCCCATCAACAACACTTCAAGCGAATGAAGCGCAAAGCCCGTCGGGAACAGAGAAGCGCAACAAACGAGCGTGAAGGAACGGCCGTTAACTGTCATATGGTTGATGCTATCCCAACAGAAAGGAAGTCTCAAGTTCTTACCTTCGGGAGTGATTCGGACAGGGAAATGGCCCTCAACCTTCTCTTCAAGGAATCCACCTCTGGAAAAGAAGAAGAGATGAGGAACTGTGAGAACATTCAGCTGCGTAACCGTACGTTGCTTGAAAAGAATCTCGGACTCTTAAACAAAGGTTCGGGCAAAAGAGACAAAGGAAAGGAAAAAGTCCCTGAGGAGAATACTCTCGATGATAGAGTCGTTGAAGAACTCACAGCCAAGGACCCGCCTAAAAAAAACAAGGTGGATTACAATGTCCTGGCACATCTGAGAAAGATACCCTCACAATTGAGTATCTTGGATGCCCTTCTCCTATCTAAAGAGGCAAAAGATTCCCTGATCAAGACGTTGCAAGAGCCCGACCAGTTTCAAGCCTTCCTGGCGGAAGAAAAGATGAAAGATGAGCTGGAAGAAGCCCACACAGCTGATATCACTTTCAGCGATGAAGACCTCCTTCTCGGAACGTGTGAGCACAACCGTCTGCTGTATGTAACCGGGTATTGTCATGATATCAAGATAGGGAAGATCCTGGTCGACAACAGGTCCTCCGTCAAACTTCTCAATATAAGAGCGTTGAAGGAGATTTGCATGAATGTGCAGCACTTGGATCAGGATAAAATTACCATCTCCGGTTTTGACTCCCAATCATCATAAACGCTCGGGTCTGTAATACTGACATTATGCTTCGGGCTGCTCGTCACTAACATCAAGTTCTATGTTATTGATGCCAAGACTTGCTACAATGCTTTGCTCGGCAGGCCTTGGTTACATGAGTACAACATCATTCCTTCTACACAACACCAGTGTATAAGTACTTCAAGGACGGCCTCAAGTACACAGTTACAGGGGAGCTGAACCCATTCTCCATAAATGAAGTACGCAAATATGAAGATGCCAAGTACTTCTTACCAGACTTCGAAGACATGGAAAGATGTCGCAAACCGGAGAATAAACAAAAAGCTATCGCCACTATCCCAATATTTGGGAGCGATACCGAAGAGGATGAAGAGATGATCTACTTAGGACAAACCCCAAGGCAACATGCCAGAACCATCTACTCCTATTTTGGTCTTTAGCAGTGACTCTGAAGACGAGGCCAACGCAGTGTTCTCCGTCCGCCCGTCGATGCAGACCTTTGCTGGAGCTGATCAGAGTTTACAGATTACCCTGGTTCCGCAGCGGCATTACAAAGAACTTGATGCACTTGATACGTACAGCGTGCAAGAGCTGCAGACCTTCTACGTCCCTCTTCACCAAAGAAGTGAAATGGCGATCCTTTTCTATCAATCCACCAAGCCTAAAGTGGAGAGAGAGGTATGGCATGGTGCCGAACCTGCGCTCGACAGACTTCAACTAATCTGTTTGCCCAAATACTACGCAGAGGGACTGAAAAGGCTATTGAGACGCCAAGACGCACCCTTCAAACAGACTGCTCGACAAGCCCAGTTCTATAACAAGATTTGGGACGTTCCCGGGACTTAGCGGAAGATGCCCAACGGGAGAATGGAGACGACTGGCCTTGGATACGTTCGGTCCAAGAAACGGGAGCGGTTTCATGATGTCATAAATAACTCCGGTGGAGAAGCGAATGCATTTCCGGACAGCATTGATGTCGAATCAGCGAGATCCCGCCATAAGAATACCAAGCCCATCATTCGAAGAATAGATTGATAAGCTGATGAGAGAAGCAGGTCAAAAGGTTCGGGATGACCATAGCCGTGAAATGGCCATTTACAAGAAAGCCAGGACGCAACGTCTCATTCAGCAAGTTACGGAAGATGACGATGCCTTTCACCCCCAGCCCGTTGTGCGCTCTTGTGGCAAGAAAAAAGCCCGACGTAGAAGTAAAAGCAAGGTGAAGAACAGGGACGACATTCAAAAACAGCGAAGCGGATCCAAGATGCCGCGCGAGCGAGGAAAAGTCAACTGGAACCTGTCTTTTATGAAGAAGATGAGTCGGGAGTACCCTTTCCCTCAAGACAAGACAAGGAAAATATTCAACCTTATCATGAAGTATCAAATGATGACACTCTCAGAGTCTTGATTCCCTAAACAGATGAACGAGGTCCATCACCCGGATTATTGCTCCTACCACCGAATAGTGGAACATCCTCTTGAAGACTGCTTCACCTTCAAAGACTGGGTTGAAGATCAGTATCAGCAAGGAAGGTTTTCTCTATCCGACAGTAGGAGGGTAGCCCCGCCAAGAAAGCATGAGCCGAGAGCAACCTACACTGCAAGGGAAAGTCTAGATCAGTATCGAGCTTGGAAACGAGCTCGTACCTGCCACGTGATAACACTATCAAAAGAAGGAAAGCACGAGAGTATGGATGACCTCTCCCGCTGCTTCACGAATGAAGATGAGGACGAGGCGATCTCAGAATTTCCACCAGCGCCAAAAGAGCTAGAAGATTGGATACATACCACAGCAGACAACTTGAGAAAAATCGATTTGGGGACGGAAAACGATCTAAGGCCAATGTTTGTCAGTGAGCTGCTGTATGAGAAACAGGTTGCCATATTAAAAGATGTGCTTATGCAGTATAAAGACTGTTTTGCATGGAACTACTCCGAGATGCCGGCATTAGATGAAGAGATAGCTATGCATAAACTGGCGATATCGCCGGACGTCAAGCCAATCAAACAGGCGCCAAGAAGAATGCGGCTCGAGCTTGAGATGAGTATCAATGCCGAATTCAAGAAGCTAATCGACTCCGGATTCATCCAAGAAGTTCAATACCCTGATTAGATTGCCAATATCGTTCCGGTAATGATGAAAAATGGGACAGTATGCATCTGCGTTGATTTTCGGGATCTCAACAAAGCTTGTCCGAAAGATAACTTCCCAGTGCCTGTCACCGAGCTGATGATCGATAACACATTCACCCATGAAGTCTTATCCTTCATGGACGGATCCTCAGGGTACAACCAAATCAGATGCATCGTGAAGACCAAAAGCACACTGCTTCCGGACTCCGCTGGGCATATTTTGCTACAAAGTGATTCCCTTTAATCTGAAGAATGTTGGCGCCACCTACCAGAGGACCATGACAAAGATCTTCGATGACCTTGTACATGAGATTTTTGAATGCTATATCGACGACCTCGTGGTGAAGAGAAAATCATACGAGGAATACTGGGAGCATTTGAAAATAGTGTTCCAGCGTTTTCGGAAATATAATCTGAAGACGAACCCCCTGAAATGCGCATTTGAAGTTTCTTCAGGAAAATTCTTAGGATTTATAGTACGACACTGGGGCATCGAAATAGACCCGTCAAAGATCAAGGCAATTATGAAAATGCCATCGCCAAGAACTCTCAAGCAACTGTGGTCTCTCTAAGGAAAGCTCGCGTATATCCGACGGTTCATAGCTAACCTCTCCAGCAAATGCCGCCCGTACAGTCATCTAATGAAGAAGGGGACCCCGTTCGTTTGAGATCGTAAATGCCAAAACACACTGGACAAAATCAAGCAATATCTGCAAAACCCGCCGGTATTGGCTGCTCCGATCAAGAGAAAACCCCTCATCCTGTACACAACAGCCCTTGAAGGTTCTTTAAGTGCGCTATGGGCATAAGAGAACGACCAGGGGTAGGAAAGAGCTCTCTACTATTTGAGTCGAGTTCTCCTGGGGGCAGAAAATAACTACTCCCCCATCGAAAAGCATTGCCTGGTACTGATCTTCGTGGTAACGAAGTTTTGACATTATGCATTGGCATATGAGATCCAACTCATATCAAAGATGGATCCTCTCAAGTATTTGATGTCAAGAGCCATGCTAACAGGAAGGCTTGCCAAATGGTCCCTCCTCTTGATGGAGTTCTCGATAGTATATCGACCCCACAAGGCAATAAAAGGCCAGGCCATCGCCGACTTTCTCGCTGAACATCTGATACCTGCCGACTCTCTCTTGAACTGCGAGTTACCGGACGAACACGCGTTTGACGCAATTGACGGGGAGAAAGAAGGGAATGACACCCGATGGGAACTCTACTTCGATGGAGTATCCTCCTTGAAGAAGCGAAAGCAAAACACCCCCATGATTAAAGCCGGGATGGGCCTTATCTTTATGAATCCACAAGGAAGGATAATGCGTTTTGCCCTTTCTTTAACGGAGCTGAAAACAAACAATGAGGCTGAGTATGAAGCTTTGAAAGCAGGTCTTGAGATTGTTGTCGACATGGGCATCGAAAACCTCCTCATATATGGAGACTCCCAGCTGGTCGTAGCCAAGTAAATGGGGACTACCAGACGTGCGAACCAGAACCGATTAGGTATGGTGAAAGAGTACAACAACTGCTAATGCAAATCCCCCCTACACCCAGGAAAGCATATCACGGGTGGAAAATAGCAAGGCAGATGCATTAGCCAAGATTTCTAAAGAACTTGCTGACGAAAATCTCGATGGCGTAAGGATTATTGTGCAAAGCCGCCGGATTCTCGCACCAGCAAAAATGTCTCTGGAGTCGTCTGAAGGAAAGGTAGTGACTGAACAAGCAATCTTGCGAATAGAGGATGAAGAAAAGACTGAGGATTGGAGAGAAGTCTTTATAGACTACTTCAAATCCCATTGAATGCCCGAAAACGCATCTTCAGGACATCAGCTCATGAAGCGAACTCTGTCTTTTGCCTTCGTCAATGATACTCTATATAAGAGATCATTCGATTGTCTGTGGCTAAGATGTCTCAGACCGGAAGAAGCAAGGAGAGTCGTCCAAGAAACCCACGACGGGCTCTGCGGTTCTCATCAAGCGGGGCCAAAGATGAAGCTGAAAATCAAAAGAATGGGATACTATTGGCCTATGATGATTCAAGATTTCCTTGAATATGCGAGGCAGTGCCACTCATGCCAAGTTCACGGGGACTTCATCCACCAGCATCCGAATCCGCTACACCTAACACTGGCTAGCTGGTCTATCGAACCGACATCATCCAAAAGACATTGGTTCATATTGGCGACAACCGATTACTTCTCTAAATGGGCAGAAGCAATACCGCTAAGAGTGGTGAAGACGGGGAACATCCTCCATTTCTTCAGGACACATGTCATCTACCGATTCGGCACTCCGCGACGGATCATCTCGGATAATGGGCCGGCCTATAAAAGCCATAAGATCAGTCGCTTCGCACAACAACATAATATAGATTGGAGATATTCTTCAGTTTATAATCCCCGAGCTAACAGTCTAGCTGAGGCTTTCAATAAGACTTTGACAAAGATCATAAAGAAAACGGTGTTCAGAAATAAAAAGGACTGGCACGAGAGATTGCATGAAGCTCTCTGGGCCTATCGGACTACGTTCAAGATGGCCACGAACACAACGCCATTTGCGTTAGTATTCGGAACGGAAGCGGTATTTCCCTTGGAGATAGAGCTACCCTCTATGAGTGGCGGTTCGGTACAAACTGATGGATGAAGAATGCCCATCTTCGGCTTGAGGAGCTCCATGCCCTCGATGAAACTCGTCTCATGGAGCAGCAAAATCTGGAAGCTTACAAAGTAAGGATGACGCGCTCATACGAAAAATTAACTGGGCCGAGAACATTCCGCCAAGATGAACTCGTGCTAGTCGTAAAAAGACCTATAATCCCCAACCGTGCCAAATGAGGGAAATTCGAGCTAAACTATGAGGGCCCATACATCATAGACAAAGTCTACCAAGGCGAAGCCTACTTGCTCATGGATATGCATGGAGAAAGACCCTTCAGGGCAATAAACGGCCGGTTCCTTAAGAAATACTACGCTTGATAAGTCACGGCTCAGGTTAATGATGGATGACGATGCTCGTGTCCGCTCGCTATCTTCCTGAGTCCAAACTCTATAAGTAGTATCCAGCGAAACCTCGCCTCAAAATCCCCTACGGACCACAACGTCCTTAAACTAGTTGTGGACCGAGATGTTCTTAAGCTAACAATAGACCGAGATGTCCTTAAACTAACAACGTCACCTCTAACATGGCGATAGTAGAATGCAAGTCCACAAGTCCCAACGGTGAGGACCGCAACTCAAATCCCACCGGCAAATAGATGGGTCACATATGGCAAAACTATTCTCGAGAGTTCATCGTGCAAAAAAAAATGGTACGTCTACAAGCAAAATGGGCATGGACAAAAAACCCGAAAGGGCTCCGTGAGTAAAAACAGAAAGACTACAGGCGAGTTCGTGAAAACCCGAAAGAGCGCAGACTCGTAAAAAAAATTCATGCACACTTTCTTAGTCCTCTCGACCTTGTAAGGTGAAAATACCTGCGTGAGATCCTTAACACTCACAAGGGAGCAACACACTTAGAGATCCCCACGATCCCTAAGGAGAAATTACGCTTACAAGATCCTCATGACTCGTAAGGAGAATCCCCCTTATGAGACCCTCACGGCTCATAGGACTCAAAAGCCTTAAGATATAGGGACCTGAACCTGTTCTTAAGCCATCACATTCGCCAAGTTGCCCTATAGACGGTCCGATATCGGCCCTTGTATACAATCCACGGGCACAAATAAACATTTCCCCCACCAAGTCCTACCAACGACGAGGACTGATCTCATGTGGTGAACGACACTTATAAGTCCTCTCGACTTATAAGGAGAAAACACTCTTGTAAGATCCTTATGACTTATAAGAGAACACACACTTAGGAATCCTCATGACTCCTAAGGAGAGAACACAGCTACGAGATCCTCACGACTCGTAGGGAGGAACACCTTTATGAGACCCTTACGACTCATGAAGTCAAAAAGCCTTAGTCGACAGAATCCTAACCCTGTTTGCTAAGCCACCTTTATTCGAATCGACAAAGGCAAATGATGATTCGCTCCTAGCAACATTCCAGTGTTAGTGATACTGATGCCCAACATTAGTATCAAATTCCAAGCCCTTTTACGGCAAATGATGATTCGCTCCCGGCAACATTCCAGTCGCAGCGATGCTGATGCCAAAATTGGTGTCAGATCACAAGTTCCATACTCGCAATAAAAATCAGCGAGCAAAAATGCATATGAAATAGCCGAAATGATAGGGCAACTCGCAACAAAAATCAGCGAGTAAAATATATGCATATAAAAATAGCCGAAATGATAGGGAAACTCGCAATAAAAAGCAGCGAATAAAGAAAAAGAAAAATAGCCGAAATGATTGGGCGCCGTGAAAAAATAGCCGAAATGATTGAGCAATTGCGACTTTCGCGATATAAAAAGATGAAATGATATAGCATCGCGGAAAGAAATAAAAAATGAAATGAAATTTCTGCCCTGCAGGTGAGATCACATTGACCCCTGTATACAATCTATGGGCATAAACGTAAAGGGAACCACATTGTCCCACCAGGCTTCGTCAAAGGGAAGCTAGATCTCGATGGCTACACCTACAGCCTAGAAATCAACAATGACGTTCTTTCTCGTTCCAACCAGAAGAAGATACGGTGTCAGCAAAACGGAGTCACGACAAAATCCACTAGTTCCGAATCTCAACGATTCATGGACAACCTAGAAACTACCTCAGAACCATGGCAGAGTCCCTAGTTCTAGGTCTCGACAGCAGCATCTACAGCCTAGAGATCAACAACAACGTTCTTTCTCCCTTCAGCAGGATACAGACACGACATCAACAAACGGAGCCATGGCAAAGTCCTCTAGTTCCAAATCTCGACGGTTCACAGATAACCCAGAATCAACCTCGACATTCGTTTCAATATTGCAGAAACAATGTCAACAAACGAAGCAAAGGAAGATTCCTAGCTTCAGGGTCTTGACGGCAACTCAAATGAGACTTGAAAGACCATCGGAGATCATCCTACTCCAGCATGGAGTGGTCATGACTCATCGGGGCTCCTAAACCGAGCTTAACCTCAAGTAGAAAGCAATATGGAATATCCCTAACGCTTGCTCTTTTGACGGTAATATCACCTAGAAGATTACTTGAAGACGCCTTGTCCAGCCCCCGAAGGGATCAGAGACACGACAGTCGCAGGGCTACTTGAACAGCAAGATTGCATATCGGGGAATATATCGGCCAACGCGACGGTGGGACGGATAAAAATCCCTAGTACCACAGACCCTAACGGACTTCTATTAGCAAGAGTTAACTATGAAGTTAGGACACCCTTGCGAGAACTTCTCGATTCGTCTCGACTCGTGAGGAAATTAGTGTCCTTGCGAGAACTTCTCGATTCGTCTCACTCGTAGGGAAAAGCCTTAGGTAATAGGGATAAGGATCTGTTTCCTAAGCATTGGGGCCCTGCAAGTCGGTCCAAAATGGACTATTGCATACTATTCATGGGTCACACTCGCCAAAGTCGAATATCGACAAGGAGGGAAACAACCACTTACGAGTCCTCTCAACTTATAAGGGAAAAATTCTCTTGTGAGATCCTTACGACTCACAAGAGAAAACACACACTTAGGAGTTCTCACGACTCCTAAGGAGAAAATACACCTACGGGATCCTCTCGACTAGTAGGAAGAAAAGTTTTTATGAGACCATCACGGCTCATAAAGTTGAAAAGTCTTAGGCGGCAGATCTGAACCTGTCTTCTAAGGCATCGCTGCCCTGTAAGGAGATCAAGATAGACTATCTACAAGATGCATTTGCTAAAGGGACATGCCAATATGAAATAAAATATATCTTTTATTCATGAATGCAAGTGAATATAAGATACATTTCACAAAGGAATCGAAATGAATACATGTTATTCATAAATCGCAAGATTACAGTAAAAAAATGGGGGTACAAAGACGGTTATTGAGGAGAAGGCGTCTTCAATAAATCAGCAAGTCGCTCGTGCGCTCCTCTCAATCCTTTCTCATGATCAGCCACCGCGGCCAACTCCGCTTCAACCTGAGCCCGTTGCCGTAAATAGAACGAAAGCTTCCCATCGGCTTCTAGCATGGCAGCTTCACAGTCTTGCATGACCTGCTCAGCGAAGTCAAGCGTCCGCCTCAGCATCAACTCATCCGAAATACATCTCTGAAGATTGCCAAAAATAGCTTTTAGCTGTGCAGCATTCGCTTTAATTCGAGCACGCAGTCGGACGGATTTGCTGGAAGCCATCTCATGTTCCTTTCGTCTCAGGGTCGCCACTTGTTCAAAATGGCGAATGAAAAGAACATTATGCTCCATCCAAGTAGCCCGCTGAGAGCTAGAAGTTAATACTTTAGGAGCTGGATACTGGAGCTCAATCTCGTGCAGGCAAGCCTCGATCTTTCTGCAATTATACACCCAAGAGCCGACAATAGCTTCATTATGGAAATTCACGAGTGTCGACAGCATTGGATTGACTTCTATGGAAAAATCCATAGCAGAAGTGAGGGCCTCGGCATTGAGATCCTCAATGAATTAGCTCAACGTTCACCGGCTATTTGCGGCGCCCCTGGAAGACATGCGTTTAGCAAAGGGCCCTGCGGGCATTGGAATGTGATCTGTCGAAAATGCTGCATTTCTAACACGGCAATTTCCCTACCTTTTGCATTCATGTAAAGGTATCCGGTATTCATATCGCACACATTAGCAAAACACATGTAAAATACTGGATTACTTGTACTGTATACTAAAACTGGCACTTTTAGGGAAATTGTGTGTTTTCATGGTATCGCATCACCCTTGTATTGCGCAACTTTTGTCTTGGGGTCTAATGCAGGAAATTCCAGAAGCAGAGCCCAAATTGGGAAAAGAACTGATAAAAGATACACCAACTCAAAGGCTGAAGATCTGGTAGCGATACAGAAGGCTAAATAAAATTTAACACATCAGAATAAGGCCCATATGACATCCCAAGCCCACAGAATAAAACTCAAGTTCCAAAGCCCTCAAAGGACCGCGGATCCGCGGCCCAAACCCCCTTGGAGCCGCTGATCCGCGGCCATATAATGTGATCATTGGCTCAAATTTTGTACACGTGTCTTCCCTAACGGCCAAAGCTTCCAGAAGACCCCAGAAGCTCCACGTGGCGCATCTAGAAGGCTCGGCTTAACAAACTATTTCTAGAAGGATCTCTTAACAAACTTTTGGAGGGAAATTCAAATCTTGTGCTAACTAACTTGTGGAGGGAAAATTCAAATTTCAATCCTAGATCTAGAATTTTGAGGTCTATATAAGAGAGCCTAGATCTAGGGTGAAGATTGTTCAAGAATCACCACCATCTTTAACCCACAAGTTGAGTGACACAACTTGTGCCTCAAATCCTAACCCCAATTCCAATTCAACCTCAAGATCAAGATCCCGAGAGCAATTCAAGCAAGAGAACCTTCAACCTTTAGAAGCGACGCCGGATTTCAACGGAGCAAGAGATCCACGCCGATCCGCGACTCAAGGAGCCGAGCGAAGTCTAAATCGACGATCTAGTTCCATCCTTTTGTAAATTCAAGAGAGTTGTAACGAAATTTGTCGATAAATAAAGGTGAATTTTCTATATTCTTGCGTATATTTTAATTCAAGCATAATGATTAGATCTCAATTTGTGATTGTGTTTGTGATCATGATGTTTGAGTAATCTCCGCTCGTGTAGGAGTTGTGACGATCTTTAGATGATGCTGATTTAGATATTTTTACAATTCTTAAATCCTATAATGTTTGGAAATTCTAGTGAATCAAATGATTAATAACCTAGTTTCGAGATGATCCTTTCTTGATCGTGTTCACTCAAAACTAGGGAACAACTATTGACCATTTGATTAACTAGAAACTAGAATTTGAATGCGATCCATCGAAAGGACAAAGGATGAGTTGTGAAATCCCTAATTTCCTTGCAAGATCCTTAAACCTCGATGAATTTGCATCGATCTAGTATCAATTCGTTAATGGATAAGAATGAGTAATCATTTGATCCCATCACTTCTATAGATCCGATCTACTCCTACGAGCCATACTTCTAATCTTGATTGTTGGTTGGAAATTATCACACATCTCAATTCTTGTTTTTAATGTTTTTTTCTAGATCTAGATTTTTCTTATTTCTTGATCTTCAAATGCAAATCATGAATTGTTTTCTTTTTTTTTCCTTAAATTTTCAACTCATCTAATTCGGAAATTGAACGGGTCTCACTTTCCCTGTGGACGATCCGCACTTACTAACGCGCTACATCCGACACCGTTATTGATTGCGGTCAAAATAATTCTTTAATTGTGAATTCTATTCATTTTCTAAACCGACACACAAAGAATCGATCAATCAGAATGCGAGACTCGAAAGGAGCTGGAGCTGGCGCAATTGCTGCAAAATGAATTAGGGTCAAAAGGTTGACTCAGGGAATAAATAAAACACATCAGCATTGAAGTCTTTTATACTGGCTGTGAAAGGCGGCAGGATGGGGAGTACCGGAGGCACTGCTATTCTCCCGTCTCCTCCTCTGACCCATGACGCAATGATCAACATGAAGAAAGCTTAGCAACACTACGTCTATCCGTAAAAGAAAGGAAAAGACGTCAGTTGAAGAATATAATAACCAATACCAGGAGGCGGAACGACTTCTGACTGGAAGGAGAAATGCGGGTTCAACACCTAGTATAGATGGTCGAAAAGGACTCCTGCAGAGTTGCGACAATATACTGTCAATACAAGGAGGATGGTATCCACAGTAAAACAGGTAAGTCGCAAACCCATACCTTCCAATATTTGAGAGGGCACACAAGAAAGCGAGAGGACAGCGACCGTCAGAGCGGCGACCGGTGACACTTCTTCAGACGGCACAGCCTTACGGTTCACCGCACCTATACTCAATACGAACAAAATATCATTAGAAGGGCTGAACAAGATTGAAAAAAGCGATAATAGCGACCTAGCGATTACCTGATAAGTCATGGACCGAAACTATGATGGAGGCATCACTGAGTGTAACGGCTTCTTCGCTCTCTCTCTCGGAGGAGTAGATTCCGCGTCCACAGCTTCATCCCCTGACTCAAAGAGGGCAATCGTGATGCTTGCGATGCCCGCCGATACCAAGGAGCCACAGGGAGAGAGAGCAGCGTTCTAGACGGTCCCAGATTCCCGGGAAAGAGTAGCCACTTCGGGCTCTGTAGCCGCTAGCGTTTCTCCTACCATCCCTTCGTCAGAACTTTGCCCTGCAGGAAATGAGTATATCAAAATTTGAGGATCGAGTTCTAATAAAAAGATTGGACGTTACATTACCTCGAAGTAACTTTCCAGTTTCTTCACGAGCCGTGCGTGCAACCTGTTTATGGGCAGTAGACAAGGCAGCTGGAATATCCGCCAAAGGAATATCAACAGATGGAGTATTACTTGAGCCCGCACCTACGGCCAAGACAGTGTCGTACTCCTTCGCCGCATGCTTCCAGCACTTATTTTCAGTCTGGGCCGTGAGAAATGACTTCCTCAAGACTTTCGACAAAGGAACGTTGTCATCCGAACCAAGCTCTGCCTCCGGAGCCGATACGGCATCCATCATCGGCTGTTTTAGGAAAGCCTCCTGCGGTAACCCTGGGAGGGCCATGGTCACGGTAGATGGTTTCAAGGGTTCCGCTGCATCGCCTCTCGGGATCGTCACTGCATTCGGAATGACCTGAGTTGAGGTAGTCCCTGCAACAAGATGAAAGAGAAGGTCAGAGCAAGAATAAAAAAAGAATAAAGGCATAATGAACTGAATTTTACCAATGCCCAAAGAAGCGCGGAGCCTCTCTTCCTCCTCGAATGTCCAGAGGGAATCCACGAGAGCCTCTTCGGCAGAAACACTTGTGAAAAAAGAAAGCGTCAATACAAACATAACAAAGAGAAAAAAGATAACCGCGGAAGAACATAACTGAAAGTATACCAAATTTCGCAATAGTAATCAGCGCCGCTTTTTCGCGAGCTAGTTGCTCGGAAGCCACAAGAGTAGCCTGGAGATCAGTATCATCTGCAGATGTGATGAATAAACCCTCATTGGTCCCATACTCACACAAACCCTCACTATAGGGAGCATGCGGCTTCTGGCTAAATATGACATCGGCAGAGAATAACGACTTTTTCTTTTTCTGCGAGCGGACGCTGGCGGCCAATGACAAGAGCTTGCGCTTGATGGGCATTTTCGGGCGACGAGTCCTAAATTCTGCACCAACGCCGGATTCCGAGGACGCTGCAGCTACCGTTTCTACAGGAACACGGGGTGGAGGCTTCTCAGGGAAGGCGCGCGGGACCACAACCGCATCAGCTTCTCCTAAGAAAGGACGAACTGTCACGCCCCGCTTCCCAGTGTACGGCGAAGGGGACGCGGTGAGGTCCGCTACGTATATACTTAGAAGTACATACGCTAAGCATATCTAAGCAATATAAAAGTAAATCATAAGAGACAAGAGATATTGAAATAACAGCAATTTTATTAATAACATTCTTTTGTACAATGCATGAAAAGTAAATACAACTGGAATGAAAAGCGATGCCTAAACAATGGCATAACAGGAAATGAAAATACTGAATAGAATAAGGTACTATGTCTAGAGCTCGGGGTCTTCGTGAAACTGATCCAAGTCTTTACCGGTGGGCTCGATCTCTGCTGGGTCCAAAGCACCTGACGACATTCAATGAAGAAAGAAATAGAATGTCGTCAGCGAACAGGTCGCTCGGTAAGTCCCAAAGATAAGGGGGAATTAGAAAGACAGAATAAGAGGTATCTTCTAAAGTTGTATACTATTTATTGTAATGTTGTATTAACGCTGTTGTTTGTAGCTTGGTACAGAAGAATACCAGTGTATACGAGAGGGGTCTCTATATGCTAGAGACCAGGGCAAACGGAATATAGAGTACAAGGCTCTGTTAGAAGGCCCGGAACAACGTCAATTGGATTCATGTTAGGTATCTTAAATCTGACCGTCTTGTGTCACTTTTAACATCTTCCGTACCAAACTACCCCTTAAACCCCGTAGTGTTTTGATATTATTGTTGTATTGTATAAGTTGTATGACTGACCAAAACCATGATATCAGTAACAGATTGTAACTGCATAATCAGGTAAATTGAATAACGGAATAATGGATGTATATCCATGGTTTGATTCAGTCAAGTTGTATAGATTGTTAACTGGATTCTGGGATTCATGTGTTCATATTGAGATGGAATATTAAAAAATATAGATTGACTTGAATCATATTCAAGTCAGAAATAATAAAAATCAAACCCGAGTCAGACCAAAAGAAATGTAAGTCAAAGTTCTATATTTGTTAGGGTTCTTATTGTAATTTATAAAACTTGAGGGGGTTTTATGTAAAAATTCTTTTGTATAGTTTTCAAGATACACCTCAAGTATTTATTATTCGTCTTTATAGTTATAATGAGTGTGATTTTATTTTGTCTTATTTCTACTGAAAATATCCTAATTACATAAATAAAGGTATTAATTTGTAATATTGATTTATTTGAAATTCATGGTATTTTAATGTAACTTTTAATCTTGTAATTTTTTAGGAAAAGGTGGAAATTTTATCTTATAATAAAATAGGTGTTTAAATGATAATTATACATATGTTTATACAAGAATAATTTTTAATAAATATTTTGTTTTCCAAAAATCTCATATTTCTTAAATGTCGTATTTTAAATCTTTCGAGACCGAATGCTCCTTGCGGAGGTCTGAATCTCGCACTACTAAGGCCGAGGGTGCACGATAAACCATACTATCCCTAATGAGTTCCCCAAAGATGGGTTGTAGTGGCGCTTTGCAAAGATTTAATAAATACTAGTCATTTAGAAAACGGTTTTATAAAGATAAGGTATTTATTTGTAAAAGGGTGTAAATTTTCGTATTTTAGATTCTAGGGTTTCCTAAACCAACTAACCTATTTCTAAATGGTCTAAACGGCAAGTCATTAGAAGCCTCAAATCGCCTCTTCACCGCCAGTTGCGGCCAGGTAAGTGCCAGGTGAGTGGGAGGCTCTCCACTACAAGTAGTAGCCCGAATTAAGTAACCACTCGCCTTAGACACACTTGCCTAGACACCATAAAGTCAGGTTTAGATAAACGATTGATGTCCACAACTTATCGTATTTCCTATTAAAAAATATTGCTTTAAAATTGTATATAACTTAGAACTTTTAGAAAAGGTTTATAAAGAAAATGGTATTTTAATGTAAAATCTTGTTTTGTCGTATTATAAATTTTCAAGGTAGCGTCTTATGATTACATATGAGTGTGTGTGGAGGTAGGTCACTACCTTGTGATCTACTTTAAAGTATAGTAAAGTTTAGGGGTTAAATGTGATAAATTAAACAAGGTGGTATTTAAGTGAAAGAATACGATATATTGCAAAAGCTATCATTTCATGTGTGAAAACTTGTTCAAATTAATTTTTAAGTGATTAGTAGTCAACATGAATATGTTTAAGTATTATGGAATTAATGATAAGTGAGATTTGATAGAAAACTGAATCGGAAATCGGTTTGTTCCGATTTCCGTCGGGTTTTTAAGTTCGTATTTTAATGAAAGAAAAGAAGGATAGAAAAGGGGGACTTACGGGTTTGGACAACGCTAGAGAGTGAGAAGAAGGTAGTGGGTTTGCTGGTGCGTCGAATCGTCGTTGAGAGGTCCTAGCACGATCGCCGGTATTCCGCCGTCGATTTCGTCAGCGCTTCGCCTTTCGCTCGTTTTCTAACGTACCAAGTTCTCTTGAGATTTTGAGAGAGTGGACTTAGAAATTTAGGATGAGAGGGTAGAGGGTATGGAGGGTTTATATAGGGTTAGGCTAGGGTTAGGGTTTTGAATAAAAAAAATATAAAAATATATAAAAATTATATGAAAATCATTAAAAATCATTAAACCTTGGAGTAAAAAGGATTTATTGGGCAATAAGAAACCGATCCAGGGATAATAAGTGTGCAGGAGGGTTGACCAAGTCCAGAGCCAACTTTTCTCAGTTGGTGACTCGGCCGTCCGGCCAAGTCCGGCCGGCGGCGCCGAGTCGGGCCGAGTCCGGGTTCCAGGGGCCGGGGGTTTCTCTAGGGAATAATTTAGTATATTTACTTTTTCATGTCCTGTCACGTCCCGCTTCCCAAAATACGGAAAACGAGAGATGATTAGGCCAGCCATACTCCTACGGTCAAGGAATAATCCCGCCGTAGTCACATTTCGGCTTCTAGCATTACATGATAATCAGTAAACAAAGCACAGCAGTAAAGAAAATACATCACTAAATTATTACATTAAAATCCATTGTTCACAGCTTATAAATAAACAAGAAGTGTTACTAACCAAATTCAAGTACAAGATCTCTTTATGGAAAGCAGAAAGGAAGAAAAGTACTCCAAACTAGATCTCCGTCAGCTCGAAAGGTAAATCCGACTCCTGCGCTGGTTCTTCCACGAGATCTGAGCATGCATACTCAGGTCGTCAGAGCGACGTAATAGCAATGTTATTATAATGATGTGAAACAGGTAAATAAGGTAACAACAGTGAAAGAAAAATGCGGGTAATCACTATTTCACTAAATGATGCAAAATATGATCTGTGTTCCTATCGGTCTCTAAGTCATATTTGAAATCGTATAGTGGAAAGGAGGATCATGTTTAACAGGAGTCTCGTACATACCCGAGACAACGGCCCACATGCCCGGGACATAACCCTGTCAGCCGGATCGCTAGATCCTACCTAATATATATATCACTGCTCGAATGATCATCCTCTAAAACACGGTCCCGCTAAATACGATACTCTTTCCACTTCGATTTCCCCTTTGTCCCCAGGTTTACACTATTTATGATTATGATAGTCGTGTACAAGTATACCAATGGCACGGTTTTATCACTGTTCACTGTATTAATCACTGTCACGAATCATTCACTTTCCATTGGTGTACTTGACACTCCTAAACCAATATCATTCACGCACGATAATGCAATGTCCACTGAACACTAACACGCACTAACACTATGTATATGGTAATTGGGTAAGATATGTGTATGTATGCCGTTAACAAGTCATGTATGTTATGAACCAATAAGCACGTCATAAACTTACAAAAATTGCAGAAATTCATATGTTCAGAATTCAACAAAATGATACGAATACGATAATAAGTACACTCTTTCAACAGTTCATCAAAATTGGTTTCAGTTCAATCGGGTTTCCGTTATTCAAGTTACAGCCGTTTCATTTTAAATGCTCACTGCAGGAAATTCAGTTTCTGAACTGAATGTCCGTTTCGCGATACGAATTTCACCCAGTTGGGATCAGAATTTAGCGATGCTACAGTTGAATAAAATCTAGGGTTTCCAATAGGGTGTTCAACTCAATAGACGGATTCTCAATCGCATCTGTATGTCAAAAGTTATGCATAGTTAAACACTAGTATGTCAATTCTGATTCTGTTTTGGACTGGTATACGTCCTGTTCTTTTAAATCACAGATTAAATAGCAAACGACGATAAAACGGAATGAAACCACTTGTGTTGTTTAGCTAACAGATTCACCTTTAATAAACTGCAGATTTCCGCAACATACGAGTTCAGAAAACAAGGTGGTACATATTACGGGACAGTAAACAGTAACCAGAGTCGCTCTGGACTGCAGTCCAGAGCCGCTCTCCGACCCAATTATCATCACAATTTCAGTACAGAAACCATTAGAAACTTACATAAGGTTACAATTAGTTGAGTCGGCTTCGATTTGAGCCCTCGAACGCATCATTTCCATATGTATACAATTTATGGTGATTTTTACAATTTTCAAATACGGGAAACTTCCAGTTTTCACGGGTGTATGGGTGTTCGTTTTAGTCATTAACAGTCATATCTTCCGGTGAAATTTATACACAAGGTTCACTGCCTTAGGGGCCAGACTATGCAAATGAGTTCCGTCAAATTAAATGAAGATTTCCATTGGGATCATGCATCGAACAGTCATATCATATAATTTATCGTGACTTGTAAAACACGGAATTTATACGATTATGTTTGTAACAACATAAATTAGCATGTAGCAAGTAGGGAACTTGCCTGAAAATGTTTCTGGCGATGTACGACAGCGGCAGCGTCACGGACGCGCGACGAACGGCGTGGTTTGGGTTCATGGCCTTGGCTCGCGATTCGAGTTCGACGTCGGAGTTGCCCGGAGACGTCTCGCGGTCACTGGAAGCGGAGGGGGTGCTCTTTGAATCTCCTGGGGTGTGCCGGGGTCGACGATGTCGGCGGTGGTCGCTCCGGCGATGTGCACCGTGAAGCTTGAGGTTGGGTCTTAGGGTTTGAAAAAGAGAGAGAGAGAGAGAGAGGTAGTGGGCTCAGGTTTGTAGGTTTAGGGGGGTGTTGGTGATGATGCTGATGACGAGGAGGGTGTAGGATGGTCGACGATGGGGTGGGAGTTCGCCGGCATCGAAGGTGCAGCGAGCTCGGGTGTGCACGGGGTTTCTGTGGAGGTTAGAAAAGGTGAGGAGAGGGCTTTTAGGAGGAGGCTAGGGTGTTCAATGAAGTGGTGGGAGTTTGGAGGAGGTTCGTCGTCGTCGTCGGAGGCGAGCGGCGAAGTGCAGAAGGCAGTGGGTTCGTGGGAAACTTTTGAGAGGGAGGAGAGTTCTGAGAAGGGGTTGGAATGAGATAGAGAGAGTGAGGAGGAAGGGTTGAGGTTGAGGAGATCGCGATGGGGCGCGTGAGTCGTGGGGAAACGGCACGCGACGTGTCCGCGAGAGTCGGCGAGGAAAGTGGATCGAGAGAAAACGAGTGAGCGGGAAAGAAAAGGACGTTGGGGAAGAAGGAGTTTAGAAGTGGGTCGGGTGAGGCGAGAGCGGGCTCGGGTAAGGTTTGGGAACATGGGATGGGCCGGGGGTTTTAAATGTTTAATTCATTTATTTTTACGTTTGGGCCTCTGGAGCTGTGGGTTGGGGAATTGGGGATTTTTTTGGTTTTGTTTTATTTTGTTTGTTTTGGGTTTGTGGGGGTTATGGAGTTGGGCTTAGGGAAAAAGTAAATATAGTTTGGGTTTGGGTGTTTATATTAAAATATTTTATTGGGTTTTAGTTTAAGTTTGGGCTTTGACTTAAAGGTTTGGGGAAAAAAATTTAAATACTAATCTTAAGCAACCAATTCTCTACAAAAGTACGAGGGAAAAGGAAAAGAAAAACTCGGGGAATTAGGAAAAATAGAAAACTATTATTGAGATGGGAACGGGGATTTACATCATACCCCCCTTACAAAAATTTCGTCCTCGAAATTTTAACAAAGATACAAGAAAACAGAAGTACTACACAAAGAGATGTGGAAAACGTGCGCGGATATCTTCCTCCCGCTCCCAGATAGATTCCCCTGGGGAACGACCGCCCCAAGACACTCGGACTAACTGAATGATCTTGTTCTTCAGCACCTTCTCTCTGCGGTCGAGGATGGTTGTGGGCTGCTCCTCGTATGATAGATCGGTACCCAAAACTAGCTCCGAATAGTCCAGGATATGGCTCTCATCCCGAACATAACGCCGCAACTGTGACACGTGGAAGGTATTGTGCACACCAGCTAGCGATGGAGGCAAGGCAAGTTGGTAGGCCACCTCTCCTACTCGCTCTAGCACCTCAAAAGGTCCGATAAAACGGGGACTGAGCTTTCCCCGACCTCCGAACCTGATAACTCCACGGGTAGGGGAAATCTTCAGGAACACGTGATCTCTGACTTTAAATTCTAGTGCTCTCCTGCTGGTGTCAGCCCAACTCTTCTGTCGATCCTGAGCTGTCTTAATTCGCTGCCTGATCATTTGGACCTTGTCGACTGTCTGAACAATGAGCTCGGGACCCAGTAATCTTCGCTCTCCCACATCATCCCAACACACTGGGGATCGACACTTCCGTCCGTAAAGTGCTTCAAAAGGAGCCATCTGAATGCTAGCCTGATAACTATTGTTATAAGAAAACTCGACTAGATGCAGATGGTCCTCTCAGGAACCCTGAAAGTCCAACATACAGGCTCTCAACATATCCTCGAGCGTCTGAATCGTACGCTCGGATTGTCCATCCGTCTGTGGATGATAAGCTGTGCTAAACTTGAGGCGGGTACCCAAGCTCTCCTGTAAGCTCCTCCAAAAGTGCGACACGAATCTGGTGTCTCGATTTGACACAATGCTAACTGGAACACCATGAAGCCGCACTATCTCCTGCATGTACCTCTCTGCCAATGACTCTGTCGACTGTCCCACTCGGAAAGGTATGAAGTGTGCAGCTTTCGTGAGGCGATCGACGATAACCCAAATGGCGTTATTGCCCCTCGGGCTCCGTGGTAAGGCCGTCACGAAATTCATGGTAATGTGCTCCCACTTCCATTCTAGTATCGGAAGTGGTTGTAACAACCCTGCAGTCCTCTGATGCTCTGCCTTCACCTGCTGACAGACCAAGCATCTGGATACGAACCTCGCAATTTCCTGCTTCATTCCGTTCCACCAAAAATGCTGCTTTAGATCTCGATACATCTTCGTACCTCCCGGATGCACAGAATAAGCTGAACTATGCGCTTCAGCCAGTACCTCTTCTCGTACATCTCCCTTGGGTACGCAGAGTCTGCTACCGAATCTTAAGGAACCATCTTCATGTATAATCAGGTCCGTTCTCAGCCCGGCTTCTACTTGCGTCCTGAACTTTTGCAATCGGGGATCATCCGCTTGTGCAGCCTTGATGCGATCCACCAGGGAAGACTGCACCTGTAGTTGCCAAAGTTGATTGAGTGCGCTCGGTGTAACGACTTCAAGCTCAAGTCTCTGAAAGTCCTCAGTAATGCCCTTCTGACTGGTCATCATCATGACCGCTGGCTTGTGACTGAGCGCATCTGGTACAACATTCACTTTCCCCGGGTGATACTGAAGGTCCAAGTCATAATCTGCCATCAGCTCTAGCCATCGGCGCTGCCTCATGTTTAATTCCTTCTGAATGAAGACGTTCTTCAGACTTTTATGATCCGTGTACACCTCCATTTTCTCGCCCAATAGATAGTGCCTCCAAATCTTCAACGCAAAGACTACAGCAGCTAACTCCAAGTCATGCGTAGGATAGTTCTTCTCGTGATTTCTCAGTTGTCGATAGGCGTAAGCAACCACTCGGCCGTGCTGCATCAGAACACAGCCTAATCCCTTCCCTGAGGCATCACTGTGTATCACCAAACCACCGGAAACATCTGGTACTGTAAGAATAGGCACCGTGGTTAACTTCTGCTTTAGTGTGTCAAATGCCTGAGTACACTCCCCCGTCCATGCAAATGGTACATCCTTCCATGTCAGCCTTGTCAACGGTTCAGCGATTCTTGAAAAGTCTTGGACAAACCTCCGATAATAACCTGCCAATCCCAGAAAGCTTATGATCTCGGCCACTGATTTCGGCGTTGGCCAATCTCTGACAGATTCTATCTTTGCCGGGTCCACTGAGATACCTTCGCCCGAAACGATGTGTCCCAAGAACTGAACCTTGTCGAGCCAGAATTCACACTTGCTTAATTTCGCATACAGTTTCTCTTCCCGAAGAATTAGTAGAACCGTGCGCAAATGCTCGACATGCTCCTCCCAGGTCTTCGAGTAGACAAGTATTTCGTCGATAAATACAATGACAAACGTGTCCGAGTACTTTGCAAACACCCTATTCATCAAGTCCATGAATATCGCTGGAGCATTGGTAACACCGAACGGCATTAAAAGGAACTCGTAATGTCCGTATCGGGTCCTGAAAGCCGTCTTGCATACATCTTCGGCTGCCACTCTGATTTGATGATATCCAGAACGGAGATCCAACTTCGAGAATACCTTAGCCCCACTTAGCTAATCGAATAAGTCGTCGATGCGCGGGATTGGGTACTTGTTCTTTATTGTGACCTTGTTCAGCTCCCGATAATCTATACACATCCGCCGCGATCCATCCTTCTTCTTTACTAACAGAACTGGTGCACCCCACGGTGAAGCGCTCGGCCGAATAAATCTCTTCTCCAACAGTTCTTCAATTTGCTTCTTCAACTCCGCCAACTCAACTGGTGCCATTCTGTATGGGACCTTGGATACTGGTGCCGTACCTGGAGTCAAATCGATCGAGAACTCCTAGATGCGAGGAGGTGGTAGACCTGGTAGATCTTCAGGAAATACGTCCAGAAAGTCCCGAACAATCTCTGAGGCTGCGCTCTCATCAATCTCCATAGCTGTCAGCTCCTTTGGCTTGGCTCTATACTTGGCTGGCTCCAAAGATTCGCTTCCGCCCTCGAAAATAAACTCCGGGTGATTGGGAATGCGGAAGATCACATTCCTTGCACGGCAATCGATAACTGCATGGAAGGTACTCATCCAACCCATCCCGAGAATTACGTCATACTGCCTGTCCCAATCAGAAGGAAATTCGCATAGAATTCCCTGCCACACACTACAATCGGATATGATCTACATTCTCGACTAGATATTATAATGCCATTACCCGTATGTATCTCCCAGCCCTTGGTTAGTGGTTCGTGCGGTATGTAGTGTGTATCAATGAAATGCTCCGATATGAAGCAGTGCGTTGCCCCAGAATCAAATAGTACTCTAGCTGGAAAGGAATGTACGAGTAGAGTACCCGTAACAACGTCTCCTGACGCCTCTGCCTGCTCCACGGTCAAGGTGAAATCCCGTCCCTGACCGCGACCTGTAAAGGGTTGCCTCTGCTCCTGTGGCCTCTGCTGCGGCGGTCCAGAACCTCCCTGTATCTCTGCTCGCTCAGGGCAACCGCTAATCCTGTGCTGACTGGATCCGCAAATCAAGCAATGTCCCTTGGCGCGGCGACAATCCTTCTGGGTATGCCCATCTCTATTACAGTAGCCGCAAACTATGTTCCGTCTCTGGTAGCGATGCTGTGGCACGAACGGACGCTTCATTTGTGCCGTTCCAGGCCTGTGAACCGGTATGGCTCCTCGAGATGGTGCAGGGGTACGTGCTGGAACGACTGGGGGCTTCCTGAACTTGTTGATCAATTTCTCCTGAACTCTCGCCGCGTTGAATACCTGTGCGAAATTCTGCAACTCCAGTGATGCAACCAACTGCTGCAGCTCGAAATCAAGTCCCTGGAAGAAGAGTCTGGCCCTAGTGGCCTCCGAGGCGACCATGTATGGAGCAAAAAGGCTCAGACGGTTGAACTCTGCCGCATATACGTCCACTGGACGTCCATTCTCCTTCAATAGAATGAATCTTTCCTCCATCTCTGCCTTGGCGGTGGAAGGGAAATAATGGTCTAGGAAGCACTCCTTGAATTTGCCCCATTCAATCGGCTTGTCCAGCCTGCTTTCTTCCACTGACCACCATGTACGGGCTTCATCTTCCCGTTGGATCTTTATCACGTTCACCCTATCTTCATCTAGTACCCTGGCAGCCGTCAGTAAGTTTTCCATGTTCACTAGCCATTGCTCGGCCTCAAGGGGTTCAGCTAGCCCTGTGAATGCAGCTGGATGCAACCGTCGGAAGTCTGATACGGTACCAGCCCTAGCATGTTAAGCTGGTGGAGTAGTGTCCTCGGGGGCGGTACTGAGTGCGGAGGGTCCTCCTGCAGCGGTAATCGCCCTGAGTCCCTCAGCGAGTAAGTTTGTCTTTCTCTCCTGAGCTTCCGCGAGAGAGGTAAGTGCACTAAGTATTCTTTCCGTGCGGTCCTGAGAACTGGAGTCCGAGGAGGGGTCGTTCGGGGACGTCATATCGCTGGAAGATTCAAAAGGATGATATCAGATTCAAGGATGAAGATCAGGAATAGTGAAACGAAAATAATGTAATACCGTATAGTTAATGTTATCCCTTGTTACTAAACCTGGTTTTGATACCAACAAAACCATGTCATGCCCCGCTTCCCAAAATACGGAAAACGAAGGATGACTAGGCCAGCCATGCTCCTACGGTCAAGGAATAATCCCGCCGTAGTCACACTTCGGCTTCTAGCATTACATGGTAATCAGTAAACAAAGCACAGCAGTAAAGAAAATATATCACTAAATTATTACATTAAAATCCATTGTTCACAGTTTACAAATAAACAAGAAGTACTACTAACCAAATTCAAGTATAAGATCTCTTTATGGAAAGCAGAAAGGAAGAAAAGTACTCCAGACTAGATTTCCGTCAGCTCGAAAGGTAAATCCGACTCCTGCGCTGGTTCTTCCACGAGATCTGAGCATGCATACTCAGGTCGTCAGAGCGACGTAATAGCAATGTTATTATAATGATGTGAAACAGGTAAATAAGGTAACAACAGTGAAAGAAAAATGCGGGTAATCACTATGTCACTAAATGATGCAAAATATGATCTGTGTCCCTATCGGTCTCTAAGTCATATTTGAAATCGTATAGTGGAAAGGAGGATCATGTTTAACAGGAGTCTCGTACATACCCGAGACAACGGCCCACATGCCCGGGACATAACCCCGTCAGCCGGATCGCTAGATCCTACCTATTATATATATCACTGCTCGAATGATCATCCTCTAAAACACGGTCCCGCTAAATAAGATACTCTTTCCACTTCGATTTCCCCTTTGTCCCCAGGTTTACACTATTTATGATTATGATTTAGTCGTGTACAAGTATACCAATGGCACGGTTTTATCACTGTTCACTGTATTAATCACTGTCACGAATCATTCACTTTCCATTGGTGTACTTGACACTCCTAAACCAATATCATTCACGCACGATAATACAATGTCCACTGAACACAAACATGCACTAACACTATGTATATGGCAATTGGGTAAGATATGTGTATGTATGCCGTTAACAAGTCATGTATGTTATGAACCAATATGCACGTCATAAACTTACAAAAATTGCAGAAATTCATATGTTCAGAATTCAATGAAATGATACAAATACGATAATAATTACACTCTGTCAGCAGTTCATCAAAATTAGTATCAGTTCAATCGGGTTTCCGGTATTCAAGTTACAGCCGTTTCATTTTAAGTGCTCGCTGCAGGAAATTCAGTTTCTGAACTGAACGTCCGTTTCGCGACACGAATTTCACCCAGTTGGGATCAGAATTTAGCGACGCTACAGTTGAATAAAATCTAGGGTTTCCAATAGGGTGTTCAACTCAATAGACGGATTCTCAATCGCGTCTGTATGTCAAAAGTTATACACAGTTCAACAATAGTATGTCAATTCTGATTCTGTTTTGGACTGGTATACGTCCTGTTCTTTTAAATCACAGATTAAATAGCAAACGACGATAAAATGGAATGAAACCACTTGTGTTGTTTAGCTAACAGATTCACATTTAATAAAATGTAGAGTTCTGCAACATACGAGTTCAGGAAACAATGTGGTACACATTACGGGACAGTAAACAGTAACCAGTGTCGCTCTGGACTGCAATCCAGAGCCGCTCTCCGACCCAATTATTGTCACAATTTCAGTACAGAAACCATTAGAAACTTGCATAAAGTTATAGTTCGTCGAGTCGGCTTCGATTTTATCCCTCTAACACATCATTTCCATATGTATAAAATTTATGGTGATTTTCACAATTTTCAGATACGGGAAATTTCCAGTTTTCACGAGTGTATTCGGGGTGTTCGTTTTAGTCATTAACAGTCATATCTTTCTGTGAAATTTATACACAAGGTTCACTGCCTTACAGGACAGACTATGCAAATGAGTTCCATCAAATTAAATGAAGATTTCCATTGGGATCATGCATCGAACAGTCATATCATATAATTTATCGTGACTTGTAAAACACGGAATTTATACGATTATAGTTTGTAACAACATAAATTAGCATGTAGCAAGTAGGGAATTTGCCTGAAAATGTTTTGGGCGATGTACGACAGCGGTAGCATCACGGACGCGCGACGAACGACGTAGTTTAGGTTCACGGCCTCGGCTCGCGATTCGGGTTCAATGTCGGAGTTGCCCGGAGACGTCTCGCGGTCACTGGAAGCGGAGAGGGTGCTCTATGAATCTCCTGGGGTGTGCCAGGGTCGACGATGTCGGCGGTGGTCGCTCCGGAAATGTGCACCGTGAAGCTCGAGGTTGGGTCTTAGGGTTTGAAAGAGAAAGAGAGACAGAGAGAGAGATAGTGGGCTCGGGTTTGTAGGTTTAGGGGGGTGTTGGTGATGATGCTGATGTCGAGGAAGGTGTAGGATAGTCGACGATGGGGGGGAGTTCGCCGGCGTCGAAGGTGCAGCGAGCTCGGGTGTGCAGGGGGTTTCTGTGGAGGTTAGAAAAGGAGAGGAGAGGGCTTTTAGGAGGAGGCTAGGGTGTTCGATGAAGTGGTGGGAGTTTGGAGGAGGTTCATCGTCATCGTCGGAGGTGAGCGGCGAGGTGTAGAAGGCAGTGGGTTTGTGGGAAACTTTTGAGAGGGAGGAGAGTTCTGAGAAGGGGTTGGAATGAGATTGAGGGAGTGAGGAGGAAGGGTTGAGGTTGAGGAGATCGCGAGGGGGCGCGCGAGTCGTGGGGCAACGGCACGCGACGTGGCCGCGAGAGTCGGTGAGGAAAGTGGATCGAGAGAAAATGAGTGAGCGGGAAAGAAAAGGACGTTGGGGAAGAAGGAGTTTAGAAGCGGGTCGGGTGAGGCGAGAGCGGGCTCGGGTAAGGTTTGGGAACATGGGCTGGGCCGGGGGTTTTAAATGTTTAATTCATTTATTTTTACGTTTGGGCCTCTGGATCTGTGGGCTTGGGGAATTGGGGATTTTTATTTGGTTTTGTTTTATTTTGTTTGTTTTTGGTTTGTAGGGGTTATGGAGTTGGGCTTAGGGGAAAAGTAAATATAGTTTGGGTTTGGGTGTTTATATTAAAATATTTTATTGGGTTTTAGTTTAAGTTTGGGCTTTGACTTAAAGGTTTGGAAAAAAAAATTTAAATACTAATCTTAAGCAACCAATTCTCTACAAAAATACGAGGGAAAAGGAAAAGAAAAACTCGGGGAATTAGGAAAAATAGAAAACTATTATTGAGATGGGAACGGGGATTTACATGTCCAGTACATATTTTGTGAGTTATGGCCTTTTGACTGTTGACTTCCAAAAGAAATTAAAACAAAATAAATACAAAAATAATGTGGGGTATAGGATTTGAACTCTGGTGGCTTGGTTCAGCAGTGTAAGGTATTACCAATGAGCTACAAGCTCTTTCTTGTAATTATTGTGGGAAAATAACTAGTTAAAGTGGTAACAGCAACAATAAATACCCCAAGTATACTTTAATTTTAAAACAATTTTATGTACACTAAAAATGGAGTTATTTAAAAACAAAATAATTACTTATATATATATTGTGTTCAGGTTAAAATACTCCTTTATGGATTTTTTAAAAATTAAAAAAAAAATTGTATAGAAAAGTGTATAAGAAATTAGGGTTGTTATACGAACGGTGGTCCGTCGCTTCAAAAGAACTGCCGGATTACCAGCTGGGACAGCATCCTTATGATCAAGTAATAGCCGCCTCTCTTCCCTGATAACAGCACCTGTCGCATGCTGATACCACGCCACGTAGGCATTCGAAGCTTTCGGCACGTAGCTTGGCTCGCTGATGAGAAAGTTATACCCCATATTTAGCTGCATAAAGTGGTGCAACGTGCTGCGGATACCCTCTTCCATAGTAACCGGATCGGCTAAGAAAGCCTCGAGCGGGACACCTTGATCATAACCCGACTGTTGAACGAAATGGTGCGGGTTATACTTCATGAACAATACCGAGGCGCCCTTCCAGAAAACTAGAAAGCCTGGCATGATCGAATATAAGTGCAGGATCTCCCGAGCCTTCAACGTGGGAGCCCCGTCTTTGAAAGTATCACACAGCAGTTGCACTGCCTTGGTAGATTTCTTGCCGATAGTTAAGACTCTATCGACAAAAGTCATACTATCCCCGACCATACGCGGGCGAAGGACCAGACGTCGTGCCTCTCACTGTGACGGATCTAATGCGGAAGCGTCAACTGGAAACATGACCCGGGGAAAGTTATAGCTATCATAGAAGCAGGGCCGTTTGTGAACTCCGAAAGCACCAAGCACGTGCATTTCAACCCAGGACGTAAAGTAGTTCAGTGGAAGATGTACAGGTTTTACCCCAGGTTGAGTAGTATCCACTGCTAAGCTCAGGGAGTACGGTCGCAAGACCGAAACTCAAAGGAATTGACGGGGGCCTGCACAAGCGGTAGAGCATGTGGTTTAATTCGATACAACGCGCAAAACCTAACGACCACAATCCTAACGTGGTATAGATGAGCCAGCCCCGCAATCCTAACGACCACACGCGTCCCCGCAAACTTGCGGTGGGCTGGATAAAAGACAGACGACCTCATGTAGAGAGGGTGCATCGGAAGCACAAACCAGCTCAACCATAAGCCGATAAACCCCAAGAAGAACGTCTCTTCATCAACATCTGAAGCAGCAAGCTTTGCAAAAGGAACAACAGGGATGTCCGGAATGAAGAAGCTTCTTAAATCTGCTTCCGCCATCGGCTGGTTATCCAAACCGAAACCAAACGGGTTGTCAAGCTTGGCGAATTTCGCGGCTTTTTTCGATAAGACTTCTGGGTGAAGAAAGCGAGCGATGAAGTGTGTGAAGCTGACTCCATACCCCCAGACTTTAAAAATAGACTCTTATAAATGTTCAACACCTAGATTAGACTCGAGAATCGATGCTGAATGGCATTCTCTGAGGTAAGGCCCATCACCACAGATTTGGTGGCGATGATGTATTCGTCAGGGGGTAGTATCTCCTCATAATGTTCCCCTCTGACGGGTAAGGCGGAGATCTCCGCAAACTCCTCCAAGGAAATTGAAACTTCCCGATCTGATAGAAAAAAAGGTGTGAGTCGGGATGTTCCATTGTTCAAAGAAAGCTTTGACCCACCATACGGGGGGCATGGAATACTGGAAAAGAAACGCATAAATTGCGGGGTATAACCTGAACTTCAGCAACAATGACTTCTTGGTCGACAGGATGTATCGAGCCCACTGCAGGTAGCCGGCTAAATGGCGAGGAGTCAAACCAATCATAAATACTTTTCCCCAAGGGCGCGATTCGCCTTGACATATGCGTTGCCCCAAGATATCCAAAGCATCGGAGGCTGTATGGGTATTGAAGCCATAGAAGGCTGAAAACGACCCTCTGAGGTCCAGTTAACCTCCTCTACAGCGTAATTCACTTGAGCCGAGTCGGCGTAGTGAATTGCTGAAATGGGATATGAGGGTACTGCACAAGAAAAACTGCGCCGACCCTGGATAATCTGACTGTACCATGACCCCCCATAGATGAAGAGATTTCTGCTCTAGATCATGATCTTTAATGAGCGCGAAGACTTCCTGATCCACGGACGCGTCATTGATGAGACAGTTGGTACTTTAAAATTGTAAGCCATGGCACCTGCATGAAAAATGGCAAATGTTAGTTGCCAACGCTATAATATGAATTCTGACACTTGGTACTTTAAAATTGTACCACACTGCAATGCAGAAGAAAGGGACTAAGGGGGACCCACCAAAATCAAAGTGACGGCTCATCATTGATGAGACAGACACTCATTAAAGAGCGAATTCTAAAAGAATTCTCATTTAAAGAGAAACTCATTGGGTTAAGGAGTTGAAATCCCTCAAGAGCAGTGCTCTGCAGACAGAAATCATATCTGTCAAATGTAATTAAGAGGGGAATAAAATTCTCCAAAAATTTCTAAAGAGTTATACTCTGTAAAAGCAATGGTACAAGGTAAAACCCCAAGATCTTTAAGGATCTGAAGTACAAATCCTAGAAACTCAAAGAGTTCTTCATTAACGGGTTAAGAAACCCTAAAAAAAATTTAGATCTATGATCTAAGAAGAGAAAAGCTCTGTTTTCATTTAACGGGTTAAGAAAGCCTAAAAAATATCTTTAAGATCTATGATCTAAGAAGAGCAAAGCTCTGTTTAATGGGTTCGAGTATAATCCTTACCAAATTTTTGGACAAAGTTCTAACTCTAAAAGAGTTTCCTTAGGCAGAGATCTAAGCTCTGAAAAAGATAATTAAATTCTCAGAAGAACAAAGAAGAGAAGAAGATGAACAGCAGTCATCTTAAGGGCCAAAGGCCCTACTTATAGGCAGGGGAAGCCGGTCCAACTTCCAAAAAGATCCAACGGTGGAAAAGATGCCACCACTGCAACCACGTGTGAGCCACGTGCGCGCAACGGTGGGGGGCATTTGTTTCCTATAATAATAGAAGAGCAAGGCTCTGTTCAAAATTTGAAAAGAGGCAGTACCTCACGTGCTTTACACGAGGGCGCCGGCGCCGAGAGTTAAAAACTCTGAGGTAGCGCCTCACGTGCCTTGCACAAGGGCACCGGCGCCGAGAGTTAAAAACTCTGAGGCAGCGCCTTACGTGCCCCGCACGAGGGCGCCGGCGCCAGAACTAAGAGTTCTCTTCCGTTGGATGAAAGATCCAACGGAGATGATAAATCATCAAAATAAAGAATTAAATTCTATTGAGGAAATATTCCTCAAATCTGTCTAAACAGAAAGACTACGCTCTATAAAACAGAGTACCGTTGGATTAAAGATCCAATGGTGATTAAAAAATCACTAAGGTACAAAATAAGCTCTGTATGGGAAAATATTTTCCCAATCTTTCTAAATAAGAAAGATTACGCTCTGTAAAATAGAGCATCGTTGGATTAAAGATTCAATGGTGATTAAAAATCACGAAGCTACAGAATAAGCTCTGTATGGAAAATATTTTCCCAATCTTGTTAAAAATAAGAAAAATATCTTCTGTAAAACAGAAGTTCTTGGATCAATGATCCAACGGTGGATAAAATCCCCAAATCAATTAAGGATCTCTCAATGAGAGATTTCTTTAACTAAATCAACAAACTTGCCTCCACTATATAAAAGCCCCAAGACTTCAAGTCTTGTACAGAAGAAACCCCCTATAAACTTCAAGTTCAAAAAAAAAGAAGAGAAAGAAAAAAATCCTTAAGAGAGAAGAAGGAAGAAAAACTTTCTTCAAGGTAAATAAAAGTAGTAGAGATCAGAGCATCTCATCTGTATATCTAAGGGTTTAACTCTCATAAAAGAACATAGTTCTTTCCCTGGACCTAAGATTCATGAGACAAGTCTCCCACAAATGAGAATTTAATTCTCACGGAGATGAATTTTTTCTTGGGGATCGAAAATCCAGGGGAGAACAAAGAATTGAACTCTTCAGAAAAATACACAAAGAAAGAGACAGTACCAAGCGCCCCATGTGCCCTTCACATGGGCGCTGCTCAATAAAGAGTGCTTAGCACTCTTCGGTTGGTGCTTAGCGCCAAGCGCCTCATGTGCCCCTCACGTGGGCGCTGCTAAAATAAAGAGTGCTCTGCACTCAATGGTTGGCGCTCAGCGCCAAGCACCTCACGGGCCCCTCACGTGGGCGCCGTTTAACATAAAGCGCTCTGCAAATAGAGCCCAGCGCCATAAAGAGTGTTCAGCATCTCATAAAAACCAAAGATAAAGGGGAAAAGTAAAGGAAAGTGTGAATATCAGAACACACATAAATGCTCAGCATTGTGGACACAGAGAGGGGACCAAGCCCAAGCAAGTGTTTGACACTTTATTCAAAAATGAAATGACTGGGCTGAGCCAAAGTTTGGTCAAACTCCTAATCAACCGAGCCCATGTGCTCACCATTTTTCAAATTGGTCCTAGTCCCAAACCCAACTACAGATCTCCCAACTGACATTGGTTCAAGAGTACATCTCCCCACACCTCTGATATATGTAGTTGTAATTCTTCAACATCTTCATAGAGGTGGCGGGTCCGACAACCAACAATTCCTTAGACCGCAACGTCCTTAAACTAACAACGGACCGTAACGTCCTTAACTAAAACGATAGAGCCCAAATGCTCTTTCGTTGGATCAAAAATGATCATGAACCCCCGTTAAGTAGATCTTAGTCCAATCTCGGATTAACGTACCCTTAACAAATATTTAAGTTGATCTTAATCTCAAATAAGGTTAACGATCCTTAAATCAAACCAAACCTAAATCTAAGAAAATACGGATTTGGACTAATCCACGCCCTACGGACGACAACACAAATTAGTCTCCGTATACAATCCACGGGCAACCAAAAATAAAACAAACACACACGACACGAAGTGAACATCTGGAGCAGGAGCGCGGTAACGTAATTGACTGTAAGGGCTTGCTACTACAGGGAAGAGCGTCCCCATAATAAAAAAAAACCCCTCACAACGAGGGGAATCTGATGAAGTCCGCTACAACGGTCGCACCTGTCCAAACCTCCAATACACGGTGCCATAAATTAACCTGGCATCTTCGGAGAGGTGGACGGATAAACCCAAATAGTATCTGCCCCCAAATTTTGACAAGACGACCTACGCGATTCCATCTCTCGTTTTTCAGCGGTAAACAGCGCCCTCGTGATTTTTACGTGTGGCGCCGGGCGCCGGGCGCTGCCCAATGGGTGTTAAGCACTTTTCTCTTTTGTAATGCCCATGTGAGGAGCACGTAAGTTGCTAAGCGCTTTTAAAGGCGCCCACGTAGGAAGCACGTGGGGCGCTGAATTCTTTTCTCCTCTGTTGATGGCATTTTTGCCCATTAATGATCACCAGGATCTTTGTTTTGAAGATCTAGGATCAAGCTTCATTTTTAAGAACTAAATTCTTTTATAAGAATTAGGTTTCTCTTGTATGCTTTTGTTTTTTGAGGAACTCAATTTCTGGTTCTTTTCTGAATCTTTAATTCTCAAGAATAAGTTCTTCCCGATGAGAATTAAATTCTCAACTTGTCGGAGACTTGCCTCGCGGATCTCAGTTCCAGAGAAAAAACTAAGTTCTTTTAAAAGGGTTAAATCTTTCAATAGGTAAATGAGATATTTTAATCGCTATTTTTTTTATTTACCTAGAGTTTTGAGGAGGGAGATCTTCTTCCTTGAGAATTTAATTCTCTGTTCCTTTTGAAGCTTCTTTCTCCTTTTTTTAAAAGCTTTTGGGGGTTCTTCTATATCAGACTTGAAGTTTTGGGTCTTTTATATAGTAGATGCAATTTGTTAATTATCTTTGAGGAAATCACTCATTGAGAGATTCTAATTGATTTGGGGAATTTTACCCACCATTGGATTTTTGATCCAAGGGTTTCAGTTTTACAGAATATATTTTCTTGTTTTTTTAACAAGATCGATAAAATATTTTCCTGAATGCAGAGTTTTATTCTGTGAAATGGTGATTTTTAATCACCATTGGATTTTTAATTCAATAGTTCTCTGTTTTACAGAGGGCAATCTTTCTTATTTAGAAAGATTGAGAGAATATACCCCAAAATAGAATTTTATTCCATGATCCAACCGAAGGTATCTTTATTATTTTTTAGAAAGATTTGGGGAATGTTTTCTCCAGAAAAAATTTAATTCTGCATTTTTTATTTTTGACGATTTATCATCTCCGTTGGATCTTTGATCCAACGGCTCTGTTTAACAGAGAGTAGAACATAATTCTACCTAGGCGCCGGCTGAGAGTTTTAACTCTTATTTAATAAATTCTTTTGTGATTTGCACCTGGCGTCCGCGTGAGGAGCACTTAAGGCGCCACCATAGGATTTAATCCTATAAGATTGCCTCTGATGTTAGCGCCCTTGTGGAGGGAACGTGAGGCACTGCCTCATTAATTTTGAATAGAGCTTTGCTCTTTTATTGGGGAAAACAATACTAAATGCACCTTGTCTTCAGCATCGTCAAGTGCCTTGAGTGGCATAGCCTCATCATGTTCAGAAAGTGCTTCCCAAATCGACCCAACGACAATCTTCAAAAGAGCAGAACGGCGAGAGAGCAATCGACTGTTGTAATCGTCGAAGCGATGCATCACCTCCGCGCACTGGGCGTCAGTAAACTCTTGGCCCTGGCAGCGGCCTTGGATGCGATTCTACTCATAAGAGATAATCTCTTCAAGATCATACAGATGAGAAACCATAGTATCTAAAAAGAAAAACCAGTAAAGGGTTAGAAATAAAAATACCAAAATCATTACAATCTATAAGAAAAAAACAGACAATGGGCCCCACAAAATCAAGATAATGCCCCCATCAAAGATGAGGCAGGCACTCATTGTAAGAATCCAAAAGGATTCTCATTTAATGGAAAATCTCATTGAACTGTGGAGTTAGACTCCCAATATTCTCAAAAAAGTAGTTCTACAGCAGATTCAAATCTGCAAGAAGAACCCTAAAAAGAGAATAAGAAAAAGGAATAAAATTCCCAAAAGAATTTTCAAAAGAATTTTTCTCAGAAATCCCCATGGGAAATGGAATTAAATTCCAAACAACCCTCAAAGATCAAAGTCACTAACAGGGTAAAACGCTAAGATCTCTAAGACCCATGGTCTATCCAAATAAACATTATTTTAAAAAGTTTCTAAGAGATCGTTCCAAGAGAAAAGCAAAGCTCTGTTAATGGGTTAAAAACCCAAAACGAGAAGAGATTCTTTTAAGAGTTTCTTTAAGAGTTAAATCGTGGTCATAGTGCTTACCAAATATTGACAGAGTGTAACTCTGAGAATGTTCTGGGAACAGAGATCTAAGTTCTGAAAAGAGAATTAAATTCTCAAGGAAGATGAAAACTCAAGAAGATGATAGAACCACAATCATCTCAAGGGTCAAATGCCCTATTTATAAGACATGAAGGGACGGTTCGACTCCCCAGGAGATCGAACGGCTGAAAAGGTGACACCGTTGCACTCACGTGTGAGCTGCGTGAGCACAACAGTAGGGGCATTTGTTTCCCTAATATTTAAACCTAATAAAAGAGCAAAGCTCTGTTGGATTTAATAAGGCGGTGTCTCACGTGCTCTCCATGAGGGCGTCAGCGCTAGAGCCAATCTTATAGTATTAAATCCTATGGTGGTGCCTCACGCGCTTCTCACGTGGGTGCCAATGTGCAAAACACAGAAGAATTTACTATATAAGAGTTAAGCTCTTAGATGGCACCGTACGTGCTCCTCACGTAGGCGCCCCCCTTTTAATATCGCCTAGAGTTGCATGAGAAAAACACGCAAGCGCCAATGTGCAAAGCACATAAGTACCTATCATAAGAATTAAATTCTTAAGTGGCGCCCACCTGCGCAACACGTGAGCACCGTCGCTCAGATAGAATTAAATTCTACGTTTCCTTAAAAAAAAAGTTGGAATACTCTCTGATAAACAGAGCCGTTAGATCAAAAGATCCAACGGAGATGATAAATCATCAAAATATATAATTAGGAGAAAACATCTCCCAAATCTTTCTAAATAAGAAATATACTCTCGGTTAGATCAATGATCCAGTAATAGAATAAAATTCTAATTTTTGGGAATATATTCTCTCAATCTTTCCAAACAAAAAAATTGCTCTCCGTAAAACAGAGAATTCTTGGATTAAAAATCCAATGTTGATTAAAAAATCACCATTTTACAAAATAAATTATGTATGTGGGAAAATATTTCTCCAATCTTTTTAAAGGCAAGAGAACATATTTTATAAAAACAGAAGCCCTTGGATCAAAAATCCCATGGTGGGTAAAATTCCCCAACTCAATTTTGAGTATAATTAAATCAATTGGAATCTCTCAATGAGAGATTTTCTCAGAATTAAGTAACAAACTTGCCTCCACTATATAAAGGACCCGAGACTTCAAGTCTCGTATAGGAAAAAAAATCATAAGCTTATGAAAAATACAGAAAGCTTCCAAAAACAATAGAGAATTCAATCCACAGAGAGGAAGACTTCCTTTTCAAAAGAAATCTAGGTAAAAGAAATTCAGAGATCAAAATATCTCTTTTTACCTATTTTACGGGTTTAACCCTTCTCAAAGAATTTAGATCTTTCTCTGAATCAGAGATCCATAAGACAAGTCTCTCATAAGTTGAGAATTTAATTCTCATCGGGAGGATCTTGTTCTTAAGAATCAAAGATTCACGAAAGAATCAGACCCAAAAGAAAAACAAAAGGAAAAAGAACTTATAAAAGAACTTAGTTCTTAAAGAAAAACCTGATCCCAAATCATCAAAAACGAAGATCTTGGTGATCATTAATGGTCAAAATGCCATTAACAGAGATTTAATCTCTAAAAAATGAAGAAAAAAAAGACTAGCGCCTCACGTGCTCCTCACGTGGGCGCCCCCTTTTAGCAGCGCCAAACGCCTCACGTGAAAAACACGCGGGCACCCAAAACAGAAGGCCAGCGCCTCACATGAAACACACGTAGGCGCTAAATAAAAATGCTCGGCATTCCATATACAGCCGAAGACAGGTAAGTGCTTAGCACTGATTGGGCAGCGCCGCACGTGCTTTTTACGTGGGCGCCATAAAAAAAGTGTTGAGCACTTCATATGTAGCCAAAATGGCTGATTGGGTAGCGCCCAGCGCCGCATGTGCACCTCACGTGGACGCCATATAAAAAGTGCTTGGCACTTCATATTTAGTCAAAATGACTAAAAGTGTTCAACATTTATTGGGCAGCGCCCATGACTGAATGCTTCACATGACACCCATGCGAGTGTCAGAGTGTCAAATAAATGCTTAGCACTTTTGCATAAAAAGAAAAGGGCTGAACAAACAGAGCCCAAATAAGTGCTTAGCACTTTTGAATAAAAAAGAAAAAGAGTGGGCAGACTAAGCCCAAATTGGTTAAGTCTCTGAAGTTTCTTGCAACTGAGCCCAAATACTCTCTTGATGGATCTTAAGTAAACAAATCCTTAAAAACATTGTTAACTGATTTTAGTCTCAAACATGATTAATGAGATTTCATTGATGATATCCAAAATGATATTCATCCAATATCTACTAAGGTAATCTTAGTCTCAAATATGACTAACGATTCTTAGGTCCACCACAACCCTTTTCCCCTCAAATACGGGATTTGGTTCAAGGGTACACCTTTCCATACCTCTGATACATGTCGTTGTAATTCCTTAACGTCTTCAAAGAGCTGGCGGGTCCCGACAACCCACAACAGCTTTCGTCATATATTGATACACTTCCAAATTGACGTGCACACCTCAAAACCTCGCCTCAAATATGGCGACATTGGACCGAAATGTCCTTAAATTTACATTCATCCCCAAAGTGGGAATGTTGGACTGAAATTTCCCTAAACAAAAATTTCTCCTCAAACATGGCGATAATGGACCGAAATGTCCCTAAACTAAAATTTTGCCTCAAACATGATGATAATGGACTGTGATGTCCTCAAATTAAAATAATCGGACCCAAATGCTCATATGTTTTAAGTCGATCTTAATCTCGAACCAGATTAACGGTCCTTAAATAAAACAAGCCCAAATCTAAGATATACGGATTTAGACTAATCTGCGTCCTATGGGCGACAACATAAATTAGTCTCCGTATACAATCCACGGGTAACCAAAACAAACAAAAACACATACGAAATGAAGTGAACTTCTGGACCAGGAGAAAGTGGTTATCGTAATGCGGTAACATAATTAACTGCAGGGGCTTGCGCCTGCAGAGAAGAGCGTCTCCACAATCAAAAATCCCTCATAAAATGAGGGGGAATCTGATAAATTCTGCTACAACGGTCGCGTCTGTCCAAACCTCCGATATATGGTGTCATAAATCAACTTGGTATTTTTGGAGAGGTGGACGGATAAATCCAAATAGTATCTGCCCCTATATTCAGGCAAGACAATCCATCCCAGTTCGTCTGTTTCCGGTGATAAACAAACATTTATATTAAAATACCATGAAGTTTGTATATATGATCTTTATTGTTTTGCTTAAACATACCTTTAGGAAAATTCATGAGGTAACGACCTACCTCTCACGTACACACATGGTTTCTATTGCACGATACACTTTGAACGTATTTTGTTACGAATACAATATTTCAAGAAAATACCATTGACTATAAAAAAAACCAGATTTCTTTTAAATTATATTTTTAACTCCTTTGCGAATATGGCTCTACAACCCTCTTTAGGGGACCCTCTATTGGATGGTGCGGATTATCGTACATTCTTGGGCTAGTATAGTGAGATCCAGACCTTCTCATGGAGCATTCGGTCTCGAAAGGTTTTAAATACGGTTTTTAAGAAAAATGCATTTTTCTACCTAAATAAAAATTAATTTTCAATAATTATATAAATATTACCAATCCATATATTTTCAAAATATAATAAAAATACATTTTTTTCCTAAAGATAAAAGAATGACAGGTTTCACTAAAATACCATCACAAGACAAGTTTTACAATAAAATTCCATGAACTTTCCAAACTAAGCTATTATCACTAAAATACCTCAAATCCTTAAAATTCGCATCCATGAAAACCCTAAATAAAATAAATAACTTCTCGAGGTTTATTTTTAATTATATTAAAAATATTTTCATAAAACCCCCTCGAGTTATATAAAACAACATTTAAGGAATTTAGTAAATATAGATTTAAGTGGAATCAATTCTCTTAAGCCCTAGAGAGACGGAGAAAGTGAGTGCTTGCCTATTTAAGGTAGAAAACTTAACGGAGTTATCCATGGTAATTGTCATGGGAAAAAAACACAAATCCTGCCGTCCATGTGCAGCGTTTACCGATAACTCCCGAACCTAATTCAGGATCTAAATCAGTTATAAGTGTCTAACTCAAGTTTGAGTCCAATCTAAACTTTAATCCAAACTCAAATCAGAATTCAATTCAAACATGAATCCAAGGTCTAACACGTATACTTGAAGATGAATCTGAATACCTGAATTCAAACGTCAATAACAAACCTGAATACATGACTTGACTTGACCGAACCATGGCTATAACTTGACATGACTTCATTTCTACAAGATTACATCCTTAACCTGATTACTTGAACAACTTGAACAACTTGTATATAATACATTACGTGGGGTTAATAGGGTAGATTGGTACGGAATGTATTAACGTGGCACGAGATGGTCACTAAAAGACACCTACATGAACTCTCGTACCGTTGTCCTATGGGTTTTGACAGGGCCTTATACTACATGTTACCATAGTCCACTGGGTAAGATAGACTCCTCTCGTGTCATGCCCCACTCCAAATACAGAGAGTATTGTCCGTTTTGGCCGAAGCCGCACGGTTTTGTCCTTCAGGGCGAATCGGACCCGACCAGGGGCCACTTCCCAGAAGGTCACCCATCCCAGAACTTCCCTAGCTCGAGCATGCTTAACTACGGAGTTCTTAAGCTCCTATAGTGCCGGTTCACTTAAAAGGTGCCTCTGTATTGAAGAGTGGTATCATTCCATTTATAGTTCAGATTTGCCCTCTTTCGGAATGTATTCCGAAGATTCCCCATTGTTCTATGGTGGGTCCCACGGACTCAAGAGGTGGCCCCCGCCCACTTAAATATGACACTTGGCATGGCACTTTGTTCCGTGTGGCGCATTGCTCTGTGAGCAAGAACCTAGTCCCGACATTCTCCCCACCTTTGAACAATGGTTCGTCCTTGAACCACAGACCTAATATTGAGAGACCAGCTCTGATACCATTCTATCATGCCCCACTCCCAATACAGAGAGTATTGTCCGTTCTGGACGAAGCCGCACGGTTTTGTCCTTCGGGGCGAACCAGACCCGACCAGGGCCACTTCCCTGAAGGTCACCCATCCTAGAACTTCCCTGGCTCGAGCAAGTTTAACTACGGAGTTCTCAAGCTCATGTAGTGCCGGTTCAGTTAAAAAGCGCCTCTGTATTGAAGAGTGGTATCATTCCATTTATAGTACAGATCTGCCCTCTTTCGGAATGTATTCCGAAGATTCCCCATTATTCTACAGTGGGTCCCACGGACTCAAGAGGTGCCCCCCACGGATTCAAGAGGTGGCCCCCGCCCACTTAAATATGACACTTGGCGTGGAACTTTGTTCCGTGTGGCACTTTGCTCCGTGAGCAAGAACCGGGTCCCGACATCTCATATACACAAATATCTTCTGTACCAAGCTACAAATAACCACGTTAGTATAACAAACATATAACTGTATATCTTACCAGTTCCATTTCATAGTACTCATTATATTACATTCTTTCTTTTAGGACTTACCGAGCGCTAGTTCGCTGACGACATTCCTATCTATTTGTCTCTTTGGAATGTTCGTCAGGAGGACTGGACTCTTAAGAGATCGAGCCCAGCCAGGAGAACTTGGATCAGTTCACTTCCCAGCCGGACTTCTAGCTTTCCTTGTACTTATTTTTCATTTTTTATGCCACTGTTTAGGCATTGCTTTACTCATTGTACTTTTCCTTTTCAAAACAGCTGTATGTAAAGATGAATGTTAATAAAAGTTGCTGTTCATTTTATATCTCTTGTTATTCTTGTGCATTTTTATATATTGCTTACTTACGCTTAACGTATTTATTTCTTAATAAATACGTTGCGACCTCACTACGTCACCGCTTCCGTATGCTGGGAAGTAGGGCATGACAGGTTTTGTTAGCGGCCCATGCAGGTCAGTTCTGCATGAAGTCTTAAGCAATATATATCACATGAATTATAAGATTCAACAACTATATATTCTTTATATCTCAAATTCCTTGAATCTATCTTAAGATTTCCTTTTTTCTATCAAGGTCATGGGTTCTCCCAACAACACAAGCACGAACGCCAATAGCAACACCACAACGCCTAGTCTACCACCACCACATACCGTTGCAGCTCCCATCAACGAGCAAATGGTATTGCTTGAGGCAATCAAGAGCCTCTTGGAGGGTCAGCAGCAGCATACTACTATCCTCATGCATCACCCTGAAGTCAAGACACCCGGAGTCAAGAAATTCCGGACACTGCACCCGAAACATTTCTCTAGGAAAGAGAGCCTATTGGAGGCAGAAGAATGGGCTCAATATATCGAAGATGATCTGGCGGCAGCACAAGTGCCAGAAATTGCCTGGGTGAGAGTTGCAAAGCCTAAAGAAAGCTGCAACTAACAGACAACGCCAGAGTTTGGTGGAAGCCTGAAGAAAGCCGTCTCGCCCAACCTATCGAATGGAGGACATTTCGCGATATGTTCGATGCGAAGTACTTCCCTAAGACTGCCCATTTTGACATGGAACAGCAGCTCGATATAGAGCAAGTCTGTGGATGAATACGATACTGAGTTTACCATACTTAACAGGTAAGATATTGTCTAAAATTCAAATTCCTGATGTCACTTATTACACTGCTAACACAAGACCGTATCAGGTTTGCGGCACACCTCATTTCGACTGCAGAGATTCGGGCACGATGATTTCAGCAAGGGTTGGACCCGAAAATTCAAGCCGCGCTAGCTATAGGGGATTTCCCAACCCATGATCTCGCTTTGAAGGATGCCCAACGTTATGAGGCAGTTGTGGGGAAGAAGGGTAGACCACAATCTGCCGGTGTGAAACACGCTACCACACAGATGGCAGGAAGAGCCTCTTCCAGGCCAACTTTTGCACCCAGGAGACCGGGAGGATCATTTAACCGGCCCAGTCTAGACTTTTGTTTCTACTGCAAGAGGAATGGACACCTGGCGAAAGACTTCAGGCGTGCAAATGGCCTGTGTTTGGTTTATGGAGCATCCACTCACGCAATAGGAGCATGTCCATATCGACTCAATCCAGCTCCAACACCTAGACCCGCAATCACAGTTCTGCAGCGGCCAGCTATTCAGGTTCCTGCACCTCATCTTGCTCTACCTTCACCACCTCCACGTGGACCTCCCGCACAGCCTCCTCATCAATTCTATCAGGCACAAAGAAACGTGCCTCAAGGGCAGAGAAACATGCCACAGGGACAGAGGAATGTACCACCAGTAAGGAGGAATGTACCCAGACGTCAGGCTTTCACCAAGACAGTTGAGGAAGCCGAAGCCACTGGCCAAGTCATCACTGGTACTATACTAATAGCCACTCTTTCTGCACTCGCACTGTTTGACACTGGAGCATCACACTGCTTCATGTCGCAACGATTCGTGAGAACGCATATGATTCCCATGAAGCTACTCATTTCAAGTTGGAATGTCAGTTCTGGGAATGGAGTCTTGAAGGCAACTATGGGATTTAATCAGTGTCTAGTTACAGTTTGCGAACGAGAATTCTATTCGAATTCCAAAGTACTGGACATCCTAAACTTCGATTGTGTTGGGAATGGACTGGCTGGGAGTTTTCTATGCTATGATCTATTGCCGTCAAAGGAGGGTAGTATTTGAGATACCAGATTACCCAGTCTTCTACTTCAAGAGTGGAGATAGAACGTTGGATCCAGGAATCTTCCATTCCAAACCAAAGAATGCAGAATTGTTTACTCTACCGGTGGAAGAAGAAAAGCCAGAGGTAGTTCGAGAGTTCGAGGATGTGTTCCCTGAAGATATAACAGGTTTGCCTCCTGATCGAGCTGTTGAACTCAGCATTGATTTAATACCTGGTGTGCAACTAGTAATCAAAGCTCCGTACCGATTAATTCCAGAAGGATTGAAGAAGATCCATACTCAGTTGGACGAACTCCTGAGAAAGGATGGATTCATCCCAGTACTTCAAGTTGGGGATCTCCTGTTTTTCTTGTGAAAAAGAAAAAATGTTCATACAGGATGTGTGTGGATTACCGAACTTTGAACGAAGTGACGATTAAGAACAAGTATCCAATACCGCGAATCGATGATCTTTTCGATCAGCTAAGTGGGTCTTGTGTATTTTCGAAGCTAGATCTTCGTTCGGGTTATCATCAGGTGAAGGTCAAAGAGTATGATATTCCGAAGACGGCATTCAGGACTCGATATGGTCATTATGAGTATCTCGTGATGCCATTTGGAGTGACTAATCCACCTGCTATTTTTATGAATCTGATGAACCAAGTTTTCCGAGTGTACTTAGACAGGTTTGTTGTTATATTCATCGACGACATCCTTGTGTATTCAAAGAACCGGAAAGAGCACACCGAGCATTTACAGATTGTCCTAGAGATATTGCGACAACATCAACTCTATGCAAAGTACAGCAAGTGTGAATTTTGGCTAGATCAAGTCAGATTTCTCGGACATATCATTTCAGGCGAAAGAAACTCAGTAGATCCAGCTAAGGTGTCAGCTGTCAGCGAATGGCCGACACCAAAGACGGTGAAAGATATATGAAGTTTGTTGGGTTTAGCAGGATACAACCGAAAATTTATTGAAGGTTTTTCGAAGATTGCAGCACCCCTGATCAAGATCACACATAAAGATGAAGCATGCCTGTGGTCAGAAGCATGTGAACTAGCTTTTGTAGAACTCAAATCTAGATTAACTTCTACTCCTATTCTCATAATACCGGATCAATCTGGAGGTTTCGTCGTACATTGTGATGCGTCTGGTAAGGGATTGGGATGTGTTCTACATCAGCATGGAAAAGTTGTAGCTTTTGCATCAAGACAGCTAAAATTTCATGAGCGCAACTATCCAACATATGATCTGGAATTGGCAATCGTTATCTTTGCGCTTAAGATTTAGCACCACTATCTTTTGGGAGAACGAGTGGATATATACACTGACCACAAGAGTCTGAAGTATGTATTTACTTAGAAAGAATTGAACATGCGGCAGAGAAGATGGCTAGATTTCATGGCGGACTTCGACATCAACCTACTGTTCCCCTCCGAATGGCGGCGGAGACGACGTGAGGGCCGTCTTGCCTGAGATTCGGGGCAGATGCTATTTGGTTTTATCCGTCTACCTCTCCGAAGATGCCAAGTTGATTTATGACACCGTGTATCGGAGGTTTAGACGGATGCGGCCGATGTAGCAGACTTCGTCAGATTCCCCCTCGATTGAGGGGTTTTTGATTGTGGGGACGCTCTTTCCTGCAGACGCAAGCCCCTGCGGTTAATTACGCTACTGCGTCGCAGTAACCACTTTCTCCTTCTCCAGAATTTCACTTCGTGTCGTGTGTGTTTGTTTTGTTTGTGGTTGCCCGTGGATTGTATACGGAGACTGAGTAATGCCGTCGCCCATAGGACGTGGATTAGTCCAAATCCGTATTTACTTAGATTTGGGTTTGGTGTTTTTAGTTTAAGGATGCATTAGTCGCGTTGCGGCTAAGATCAACTTAAACGTTCGTCAAGGATACGTTAGTCCTGTTTTAGACCAAAGTCGATTCGAAGTTTTATCGTTCATTTAAATGCTTAAGGATACGTTAGCCGTATTTGGGGCTAAGATCAACTTAAACGGGATCGTTTAGATACGGTAAAAGAGCATTTGAAGCTCTATTATTCCAGTTTAGGGACGTGGTGGTCCATGCTCCAGTTTAGGGATGTGGTGGTCCATGCTCCCATTTAGGGACGAGTATTAGTTTAAGGACATTTCGGTCCAATATTCCCATTTCGGGATGAATATTAGTTTAAGGACGTTTCGGTCCGATATTAGTTTAAGGATGTCTCGGTCCAATATTAGTTTAAGGACATCTCGGTCCACGAATTTAAGGACCCCGCAGTCCATATTCATGTGTGGTTGTTGGGACCCGTCACCTCTCTGACGTCGTTGAGGAATTACAACGATAGGTGTCAAAGGAATTCGGAGATGTACCCTCGAACCGGATGTAAATTGATTTAGGAGAGCAGCTGTGCTCAGTCAATTTAGTTTGAGGACTTACGGCTATGATTGGGCTAAGTCCAGTTTCAACATCTTTTGCCTTTGGCCTGTGCTAGGGCTTTGCCCCCTTTTTAGTAATGCACTGCATTATTCCTGTTTTGGTTGGGCTCTGCCCTTTTATAAATGATGCAGAGCATCTATTTTGTTTAGGCTCTCCCCCCCTTTTTTTTAAATGCATAGCATTTTTTATTAGGCATGTTAGGCCTTTTAATTGGGCTCTGTCCCTTTTCTTTAATAATGCAGAGCATTAAATACTCTGACAGTGCCTCACGTGGCTTGTCAGGCGCTTTGCACCAATTAATGAGCGCAAATGTATGTGGTGGTGACACGTGTCACGCTCTGGTGAGCGCAAGCGCAACAGCGCACTGCGCTGTGTCAGTGCGTTGCGCTGCTGCGCTACCGACACGTGGCACTCCCTGGTGGTTTGCGCCAGCGCAGGAGCGCAACAGCGCAGTAAGTGCAGGGCACTGTTTTATCTTTTGATCGATTTTCAATCAAAGAAAACAAGTTTTTCTTGTTTTCAAGGAACCAATGGTTCATAAGCAAGTGCAAAGCACTATTTGTTTTCTCTGATCTAATTAGAATCAAAGAAAATAAGTATTTCTTGTTTTTTCTTGATCTCAGAGAACCAATGGTTCACAAGTGCAAAGCACTATTATTATTTGTTTTTTTATTGGAGATCATTGATCTAGTTTTATTAGAAGAAATTCTTCTATCTGAAAGGTTTTTACCTTTTCTTCTCTTGAAATTACTTCAGAGTTCTCTCTGTTTGAAGTTCTTGATTTCTCACCAAAATGTTGATCCTTTTGAATTGAGATCTGGGGTCCTTTTTATAGTTCCCATAAATTAGTTAAATTTGTTAAAGAGATCTTTTTCTGAGTGATTTGGGGAATTTTCCCCACCGTTGGATCTTTGATCCAAAGGCCTCTGCTTTACAGAAGAAAATCTTCTTGTTTTAACAAGAACAGAAAAGATTTCTTTAAATCTCCATTCTGTTTTGCGCAACTCCTCAGCGCGTGACACGTGTCACGCAGCGCAGCGCTTGCGCAGCTGTGCTTGCGCAACTGCGCAGACACGTGTCGAGCAGCACAGCGCTTGCGCAGCTGTGCTTGCGCAACTGCGCAGACACGTGTCGTGCAGTGCAGCGCTTGCGCAGCTGTGCTTGCGCAACTGCGCAGACACGTGTCGTGCAGCGCAGCGCTTGTGCAACTGTGCTTGCACAGTTGTGCTTGCGCAACTGCGCAGACACGTGTCATGCAGCGCAGCGTTTGCGCAATTGAAACGTTGCTTCCTTTACTTTTTTGTTTTAAACAGAGCTTCGCTCTGATTGGGTGTGCTGCCTTGGGCGCTGCGCTGCCGTATCAACTTTTGACACGTGGCGCATTGCGCACAGCGCACGGGATTTGAAGCGTTGCTTCAAAATTTTGAATTTTTGAAATTCAAACAGAGCCTTGCTCTGATTGGGGGAAACAAATGCCCCCCCACCGTTGCGCTTACGTGGCGCGCACGTGAGTGCAGCGGTGGCGAAATCCCAGCCTTTGGATCAACTGATAAGTTGAAGGGGCGCAAGCGCCTATAAATAGGACCCTTGGTCCTTAGAAAATTCTTACAACTTTCAAGAATTTTGATTCTCAGAGCCTTGCTCTTGCTTAAGAACTTTCAGAGCCTTGCACTTGTTCTTTCCCCAAGAACTTCAAAGTTCAGAATTTAGAATCACTCTAGGTAATTTAAATTAAACTAAATTTAATTAACAGAGCCTTGCTCTTATAGATCTTTGATCTAAAGAAAAAACCCTTTAGGGTTTCATCAACAGAGCCTTGCTCTCAAAAACTTACAGATCTACAGAGATCTTGTCCATGGGTTTTAACCCATGAACAGAGCTTTGCTCTTGGATCAAATGTAGATCTTTTTAGATCTGAAAAATGAAGATTTTTTTTATAAGTTTTCCTAGATTTTTTTCAAGATTTCAAAATTTTAATTCTTTTAAGTGTTAAAAAAAAATTGATGGATCTTTCCATTATTATCACAGAGCTATGCTCTTTTGAGAAATCTTGTTCCCCTGAGACCAGAGTTTGACAAATGTCACTCTGTGACAGAACTTTGCTCTAAAAAAGAGAAGATTTTCTCCTTGTCTCTAGGGATTTCCCATCAATGAGGATATTCTCTTGTGGATCTTTTTCATGAATTGACAGTCTTATCTAATGATGCGATTGTCTTATTAAATGATGCACCGTCATCCAGATTTTGTGGGTCCCACTTTAGTCCCCTACCCACTGCATCACAGTGTGGCGTAAGATTTTAAAATGCAAAGCGCTGGAACACTAACGGTTATTTTTGTCTTTCTACAGGAAATATGTCTGACGACTTGTCTTTCCCCTTCGTTCGCTCGGAAGGAGGGTTCCCCCATGCGCCAGTGGACCGGATGGCGTTCGCTCTTATTAAAGATCATGACCCCGAGCGCAAAAAACTCCACTTGTGGGGAAGAAGGTATAGTCAAATCATCCAGGGTCGTCGCAGTTTCAGTTCCGCCTCGCTGTCTGAGCCCATAGTTACGATCCCCTATGCGGACGAACCCCCGGTGAAGTATGCCGTGGAGGTTAAAAATTGGAATTCTGATGACTCCTCCAGCCTGCAATCGGTGCCATCCCCGTGCAGCCGCCGCCGGCAATAGACATTCTGGGTAGGCGAATCTGTCAGGGTGAAGCACGCCCTTGGGGACAGGCTTACAATATTGGACTGATCCCGCGACCGCCCGCCGGATATTTGCAGTGGGCCCGGTACATCTTATCGGCGAAAAGAACTCATCTAACGAAGATTGGTTTATATTCGGCCATCTACGACTCGCTTTTCGAGTATCCCTCTCCTCCAACATGGTGGATCAAGGCCTCTATTGAACAATGGAATATCCCCACCCACACCTTCCTGATAACGGACAGGGAGGTCTCCATTTCCTTGGAGGAGTTTGCTGAAGTCTCGGGTCTTCCAATGAGGGGGGAGCACTACAAGGAGCTGCTTCCTCCTGACGAATACGTCTTTGCCACCAAGCTGCTGGTGTTTGACTTGACTCCGGAGAACGCCATTCAGCATCAGTATCCGGGCTTGGTGAAGGTGTTGGAGATCTATGAAGGACTCCATCTGGAATCGGGCGACCGGGGCGTCAGTTTCGCAGATTTTATTGGCCGCTTCATTCGCCCGGAGTTCCTATCAGAGCGGGATGAGAAGTTCGCCCAGCTCGATGACCCTTTTGGTTTCGGCTTGGACCGTCGACCCGTATCGGAGAATGATCAAAGGGACTTTTATCTCCCCGGCGCTGCCATCGTCCCTTTCTCCGAAATCGCCGTCCCGGGCATGGATGAGGAGACCTTTTTTATTGGGTTCTTGGGCTTGTGGCTATGCAGCTTTGCGCTCCCCATGCACCCGCGTCATATGCGGCCCTCCGTCATTTACCCAGCGCATCGGATGGTGGCTGGTTTGCAGTTATCGGTAGGAATCGCCGGGCTGGCCTACCTTTATAAAGGACTTAGCATAGCGGCGGACGCTAGTGAGCCTGGGGTGCAGCCCGCTAACTTCCCGACGCACTATTTCACCTCCTGGATGGAGATGCACGTGCAAGGGGTGTTCGGTGCCCATAAGATTCCTCCGTTCTTTGAGAAATGCAGACTCCCGAGAGTCATGTGGTTGGTCGGCGCTTCAATTGTGGTTGCATCCCCACGGGAATCTAGGGGGCTGCTCCTTCGTCCACATCTGGTCAGAGCGAAGGTTTCCTTTGTGGATAAGGTTATAACCATAGGCTCAGAGACTACTAAGTCAGTAGTGCCACTGCGCGATGATTTCAAGGACGGGGCTTCCGTATTGAAGGCTCGGGAAATCCTCCACCTCTACTCCATTCGACCGGGCTATCTAGTGTTTAGGCAGAATGAGACAGCACTTTTTATAAGGTACAACCCGCACTGGTTTGCTCAGCAATCGAGCTACAACCAAGGGATCCCGATGGAAGCTTTCCTGGAAAAGCCCGTCGTCAGCCGAGAGGGGATGAAGAATGTAATGCACCATTTCACACGGCTTAACACGGGTTCCTATTTCTTTATCAACGAACCCAGCTGTGTCCCTAAGATGCTTAACACGTACGTGGCTTGGTATGCGCATGCGATGGGTCCAGTTATCTTAACGGAGAAGCGCATGCTGGTTGACCGTAGGGGTGCGCCTCCTGGCGGTGATCGCAAGGCCCCCTTGAAGCCAAGGATTCCGGTCATTCCTCCGCTAAAAGATGCCGGAGTCGATCGACCACGCGTGTTGAGCCCCCTGCGTGGATTGCCGCTGTCTGCTACGGTGAATGCACCACAGGCGCCCCGTGCTCCCACGAAGACGGTTAATGTAATATCGCCAGAGTCTGGCGCAGGAGTGGATATCGGGACCCGCCGTCCCAAGGTGACTGCCAAGCGCAAATCAATTCCAGGTGCATCTAGGGATGGCGGGCAAAAGAAGAAGAAGTCAATCCTTTCTCTTGACGCGATCCTCAATTTAGAGCCTAAGGCCCCTCTTACCAAAGGAATAAGTGAATATGGTAGCAATAAGGGCTTCTTGTTAGACCCCGCGACACCAATTAGGCGACCGCTATTGCAGCTTCTGAGCGATCAGCAAGGCTCGAAGCGATGTTAAGCAAACTCGCTGAGTCAGGTAATCATTAGCTGCTTTCTTCATCATTTCATCGCATTTTTTTATCATCATTCTTGACTAATACTTTTCCCATTTTCAACAGGTGTCTCTACTGAAGAAGCTATTGCTGCCTCTTTGAAAACTTTCCAAGAGGAGGAGGAGAAACGTGCTCTAGCAGGCGTTGGTACGTCCCACCCCCTTTTCTTTTATAAGAAAAATTTGTTATCTCTTCTGATGGTCAACCTAACCTTCTTCCTTTGTTTCTTTGTAGGGGCTATATCAGTTGATGCGGGGATCCTTCCCAAGCCTGTTACTGAAGTCCCGGTCTCGTCGGGGCTTCTGCAAGAACCTCGACTTGACAAAACGACGAGGGATGCCTTGAAAAATTTAGAGGCATCCCTATTCACGGACGAAGACGCCTCCATTAAAGAGGCTTTAGTGGCATCCGTCTCAACGGCTCGGGAGGAGAGGAAGCGGTTGAGACGTGAAGCAAAGGCGCACAGAGCTGCTTTGGCCATGGGAGCGGGCCCTAGCACCATCCCTCGCGCTGATACTCCCTCCGAAGAGGCCCCTGTCACCCTATCTACTGCTCGCAGGCAAGTGGCGTGCGCGGTTCGAAGTGCAAATGATAAATCCTCTTCAGGTAGCATTTCTTTCATAACCTTGTTGTAAGAATTAAAAAGCCATCAGTTCTTATGTATCCCATCTTGCAGGGCCAAGTCCGACCGAGGGGGAGGCGGAGACCGTTGAACCCAGGGAAACAGAGGGGGCGGTGCCTGCCGAACTCGAGCTGATGGTGAGCAACGTCGTTGGGGCTACGGGGCCTGAAACAGAGGTTGGGGGATCTGCAGGCGAAAGGGTCATTGATGCCGAACCTGAAGTGGTGGAAGATGAAATGATCGTTATAACCGAGCCGAGGGTAGTAGTGGGCGAGACGCTTGAGGCTGGCGACCTCGTGGTGACGATGGACGAGACAACCGTGACTGCTGAACCCGAGGGAGTAGCGGGTGAGGTGGCCACGATTCCTGAGGACGAGCCAACCGCTCCTTCTCAAGAATCTGGCAATGCTCCAATCATAGCCCTCCACGTCTGTGGTCCCCCGCCGTCCTCAGGGCTTGCGAGCACGACAACGGTTTCCATTGAGTCGGGTGATGAGGCCACGGGCGGTGGCCTCATGTCGATGGAGGAGGGAATTGCCTCAATTTCGGCTGGCAGCTCATCGGGTAAATTTCGAGTTATTATCCTTCTCTTTTTATATCTTGCGATCTTTTCTAACAAGTTTGTCTTTGTTTTTAACGCAGGTACGGCCAACGCCGATGCTCCATTGCTCGAAGGAGTACCGTCAACTACTGCCTTGGCGGTGGTCACCTCCCAGCCTTCTCTTGTGCCATCGTGGATGTTGGAAGGTATGGATTTGCGACTCATTAGTTTATCTTTTAACCGCGTAACTTATGTACTAACGTCGTACCACTATGTCTTTTCAGGAGTGCTCTTTGATCATCTATATCAAGTGTTGCTCCCACACTTCTCCTTCCCATCCGAACTCACTTCTCCCTCTAGTGGTGCCGGTGAGTATATTTTCATTTCGGTGTCTTTCTTTTCCTTTTTTTTAGCAATGGGGTTATTTCTGACTTTTCCTCTTCCTTATTGTAGTGCCACAAATCGAAGGAGGAGACGCAAGACCTGCCACTCTACCGGCCCTTCCGGCTTTGCCGCCCGTTGCAGCTGGTATAGTAAATTTCCTTTTTGATGACTCTTCAATATCTCTTGAACCATCGTTTAACTATGTTTTGTTTTGCAGCTATTGTTCCGGCTCCGGTCCCTCTTGAGTCTCATGTCCTTTCACCTGTAGGCCCTTTCTTGAAACGTCCATCTTCAAAGGGTGCCGTGATGAGTTTGGGCATGCTGAGCGGGTATATCGAAAAGCTTAACACGGACGCTCTCCCCTCTGCCGTAGATTTCACTGTGGAAGTTAACCCAATGTTGGCGGCGCTCGTAAACTTTCACAACGAAGGCGTCGTCGAATCTTGGGTTAACCACTGCAGAGAGATCGAGGCCTGCCTACATCAGTTGGAGTCGACGCGTCCTTCTCCTGAAGTTTTGGCCATAAGCACCCAACGGACAGCTTGGCTCGAGCAAAGCACTTCTTATTTCCGCCATTTGGAGCAAGAAGCAGCTTTACGGTTGAAGGAACGTCAGGAATCTTCAAGCGCAACTGCTCGCCTGCGTGCTGAAGTTAGGACGAATGCTGCCGAGGTGAAAGCTGTCTTTGAAGGCTTTCTGGAGCGTATCTCTAATGGGCTAGCACTGAAGCGGAAGCTTGATGCCGCCAAGCGTGATGCCCGAGGCCGTGAAGTAGCTCAGCAGGTCGTTGGGGAACAGCTTGCATCCTTCATGCAGCAGCGGGCTCAAGTAGAGGCCGAACTGGCGGTGGTGGCTGATCAAGAGAAAGCGTGGAAGGAAGCACGCGAGCAATTGATAGAGCTATTCAAGAGGCTTCCTTCTCCCTGAACATTTTGTATCATTTACACACTTGTAATTTTTGCATAGTATATATACATTCTTTGTTCTTTATATGATTCGCCTTGTATTTTGATTGAATTTATGAATAAAGATACACATTCTTTTTTGCAATGTCTTGTACTATTTCTTCGCTTTCTCCCTTCTCAGCATGATGTCTTCGATGAACCTAATTAGCAGATAACTTAATTTCTCCAAGAGATAGCGATGGCTTAGGCCGCAGGTTCAGATCTGCCGCCTAAGACTTTTCAACTCTATGAGCCGTGAGGGTCTCATAGAGCCTTTTTCTCCCCACGGATCGAGAGGATCTCGTAGGTGATTTTTTTTCTCCTTAGGAATCGTGAGGATTCCTAAGTGTGGTTTTATCTTATAAGTCGTATGGATCCTACAAGAGAATTTTTCCCTCTTATGAGTCGAGAGGACCCGTAAGCGGTTGTTTCCCTCCCTGTCGAAACTCGACTTTGGAGAGTGAGACCCGTGAATAGTATGCAAGAGACCGTTTTAGATCGACTTGTAGGGTCCCATTGTTCAGGAAGCAAGTTTTTCAATCCCTGCTGCCTGAGGCTTCATCTTGCAAGTTGAGACGAATCGGGAATTTTCCCGCGGAGACACTGGTTTCTCTGCGAGCCGACGCGAATAAGGAGGCTCTCATCAAGGAGTGTTTGTATCCGTGAGTCGAGGAGTTTGCTAGGGATTATTTGTTTCCCAAGCGCCAAGGATTATTTGTTTCCTTGGGGTTTGAAACGAGTTGAGGATTTCCCACGGAGGCACTGGTTGCTCTGTGAGTCGACGCGAATCAGGAGGCTCTCGTCAAGGAGTGTTTATATCCGTGAGTCGAGGAGTTTGCTAGGGATTATTTGTTTCCCAAGCGCCAAGGATTATTTGTTTCCTCGGGGTTTGAAACGAGTCGAGGATTTCCCACGGAGGCACTGGTGGCTCTGCGAGTCGACACGGATCAGGAGGCTCTCGTCAAGGAGTGTTTGTATCCGTGAGTCGAGGAGTTTGCTAGGGATTATTTGTTTCCCAAGCGCCAAAGATTATTTGTTTCCTTGGGGTTTGAAACGAGTCGAGGATTTCCCACGGAGGCACTGGTGGCTCTGCGAGTCGATGCGGATCAGGAGGCTCTCGTCAAGGAGTGTTTGTATCCGTGAGTCGAGGAGTTTGCTAGGGATTATTTGTTTCCCAAGCGCCAAGGATTATTTGTTTCCTTGGGGTTTGAAACGAGTCGAGGATTTCCCACGGAGGCACTGGTAGCTCTGCGAGTCGACGCGGATCAGGAGGCTCTCGTCAAGGAGTGTTTGTATCCATGAGTCGAGGAGTTTGCTAGGGATTATTTGTCTCCCAAGCGCTAAGAATTATTTGTTTCCTTGGGGTTTGAAACGAGTTGAGGATTTCCCATGGAGGCACTGGTGGCTCTGCGAGTTGACGCGGATCAGAAGGTTCTCGTCAAGGAGTGTTTGTATCCGTGAGTCGAGGAGTTTGCTGGGGATTATTTGTTTCCCAAGCGCCAAGGATTATTTATTTCCTTGGGGTTTGAAACGAGTCGAGGATTTTCCACGGAGGCACTGGTGTCTCTGCGAGTCGACGCGGATCAGGAGTCTCTCGTCAAGGAGTGTTTGTATCCGTGAGTCGAGGAATTTGCTGAAGATAATGGTTTCTTCGGAGTTGGACTGAACCGTCGAGATTTGGCTTCGTCTTCTGGCGAAGCCTGTTGGGAAAGTATGGTTCCCTCTTTGTTTACGCCCTTGGATTGTATACAGGAATCGATGTGATCTTAACTGTAGGGCCAAAGTTTTATCATCATTTTCATTTTTTTTTGTTTTATTTCCGCGATGCTCTATCATTTCAGCTTTTATATCGCGAAGGTCGCGATTGCCCAATCATTTCGGCTATTTTTCGCGGTGCCCAATCATTTCGGTTATTTATTTTATTTTCACTCGCTGCTTTTTATTGCGAGTTGCCCAATCATTTCGGCTATTTTGCATGCATACATTTTACTTGCTTTTTTTATTGCAAGTTGCCCCATCATTTCGGCTATTTTGCATGCATACATTTTTACTTGCTGCTTTTATTACAAGCTGCCCCATCATTTCGGCTATTTTGCATGCATACATTTTTACTTGCTGCTTTTTATTGCAAGCTGCCCCATCATTTCGGCTATTTCGTATGCATGTGAGGCCTACTGGCTTTTCGCCGTAAACCTGGAATCGGACGCCGATTTCGGCATCAGCACCGCTACAACTGGGATATTGCCAGGAGCGAATCATCATCTGCCTCTGTCGATGTCGAACAAAGGTGGCTTAGCGACCAGGGTTAAGGTCCTGTCGACTAAGGCTTTTGACTTCATGAGCCGTAAGGGTCTCACAAAGGTATTTCTTCCTACAAGTCGTGAGGATCTTGTGGGTGCATTTTCTCCTTAAGAATCGTGAGGATTCCTAAGTGTTCGTTTCCTTTGTAAGTCGTAAGGATCCTACAGGAGGGTTTTCTCCTCGTAAATCGAGAGGATTTACAAGGGTTGTTCACCATGCGAACATATCCCCAGTCAGGGATGAGACTTGGTTAGGGAAATGTTTATTCGCGCCCGTTGATTGTATTTAAGGGCCAGTATTGGACCACTTGTAGGGCAATATCGAAGGTTGTGCGGGTTGCTTAAGCACAGGTTTAGGTCTCTGTAACTTAAGACTTTCAACTCTTATGAGCCGTGAGGGTCCCATAAAAGAGTTCTCCTTACGAGTCGTGAGGATCTCGCAAGTGTATTTTCTCCTTAGGAATCGTGGGGATCCCTAAGTGTGCTGCTCTCTTGTGAGTCGTAAGGATCTCACGCGGGTGGTTTCTCCTTACAAGGTCGAGAGGACCCTGTAAGTGTCCTTTAACGAGGTTGCGCCTTTTCAGGTTTTCACAAACACTCGCCGGTAGTCCTGCTATTTTTACTCACGGAGCCCTCTCGGGTTTTCATCCGTGCCCATTTTGCTTATGGACATACCGTTTTTTTTTATTCTTTTTATTTTCTTTTTCTCCTTTTTTTTTACGAGGTTGCGCCCTTTCGGGTTTTCACGAACACTCGCCGGTAGCCCTGCTGTTTTTACTCACTGAGCCCTTTCGGGTTTTCATCCGTGCCCTTTTTGCTTATGGACATACCGTTTTTTTTTATTCTTTTATTTTCTTTTTCTCTTTTTTTTTTACGAGGTCGCGCCCTTTCGGGTTTTCACGAACACTCGCCGATAGCCCTGCTGTTTTTACTCACGGAGCCCTTTCGGGTTTTCATCCGTGCCCTTTTTGCTTATGGACATACCGTTTTTTTTTATTCTTTATATTTTCTTTTTCTCTTTTTTTTTACGAGGTCGCGCCCTTTCGGGTTTTCACGAACACTCGCCGGTAGCCCTGCTGTTTTTACTCACGGAGCCCTTTCGGGTTTTCATCCGTGCCCTTTTTGCTTATGGACATACCGTTTTTATTTATTATATTTTTTCTTTCTTTATTTTTTTATTCATCTCGTCAGCCTAAGGATGCTGCGGTATTAGTTTAGAGACGTTTCGGTCTGCTATTAGTTTAAGGACATTTCGGTCCGCTATTAGTTTAAGTACATTTTGGTCCGACATTAAGAGGCTGGCTACTGCTTATAAAACTTGAGCTTAGGAAGATAGCGAGCGGAGATGGTCGTCGTCATCTATCATTGACCTAGGCTGTGGCTCATTAAGCGTAGCATTTCTTTAGGAAGCGACCGTTTATCGGCCTGAAAGGCCTTTCACCGTGCATGTCCATGAGTAGATAAGCCCCACCCTGGTAGACCTTATCTATGATGTACGGGCCTTCATAGTTTGGCTCGAATTTCCCCCGTTTGACATGATTGGGGATCATAGGCCTTTTGACCACTAGCACGAGTTCGCCTTGGCGGAATGTCCTCGGTCGGGTCAATCTTTCATATGAGCGCGTCATCTTTGCTTTATAAGCTTCCAAATTTTGCTGTGCTATGAGCCGGGTTTCATCAAGGGCGTCAAGCTCCTCAAGCCGAAGGTTAGCATTTTCTTCGTTCGTCAGCTCGTAGTGGATTGCTATTCGCAGAGAGGGTAACTCTATCTCGAGGGGGAGTACTGCTTCTGTACCGAATACCAACGCATATGGCATTGTGTTAGTGGCTGTCTTGAACGTGGTTCGATACGCCCAGAGAGCCTCTTGCATCCTTTCGTGCCAGTCCTTCTTATTTCGTGATGCTGTTTTCTTCATGATCTTTGTCAAGGTCTTGTTGAAGGCCTCAGCTAGACCGTTAGCTCGCGGATTATAAACCGAGGAATATCTCCAGTCTATATTATGCTGTTGCGCGAAGCGACTGATCTTGTGGCTTCTGTAGGCTGGCCCGTTATCGGAGATGATCCGTCTTGGCGTTCCAAACCGATATATGACATGCGTCTTGAAGAAATGGAGGATATTCTCCGTCTTTACTTCCTTCAGTGGTACCGCTTCTGCCCACTTAGAGAAGTAGTCAGTCGTCGCTAGGATGAAACGATGTCCTCTAGACGATGCTGGTTCGATGGGGCCGACTAAATCAGTTCCCCACATTTCGAATGGCCAGCTAGCCACTGTCGGGTGTAGCGGATTTGGATGCTGATGGATGAAGTCCCCATGAATTTGGCATGAGTGGCATTGCTTCGCATATTCGAGGCAGTCCTGAATCATCGTGGGCCAGTAGTAGCCCATCCGTTTGATCTTCAACTTCATCTTTGGGCCTGCTTGGTGAGAACCGCAGAGTCCGTCATGAACTTCCTGGACGACCCTTCTCGCTTCGTCAGGTCCTAAGCCTCTCAGCCACAGAGAATCAAATGACCTCTTGTATAGAGTATCATTGACGAAGGCGAAAGACAGAGCTCGTTTCATGAGCTGATGTCTTGTGGACGCTTCTTCGGGCACTCGGTGGGACTTAAAGTAGTTTATAAAGACTTCCCTCCAATCCCTAACCTTTTCTCGTTCTTTTACTTGTAAGGTCATCTGCTCAGTCGCTCCCTTCTCTTCGGGTGATTCCAGAGATATCTCCGCTGGGGTAAGCACCCGATGGCTTTGTACCACGATTCTTACGTCATCGAGGTTCTCGTCGGCCAGTTCTTTAGCAAGTTTGGCCAACGTATCTGCTTTGCTGTTTTCGGCACGCGGTATGTTCTCCAAAGTGTAGGAGGGGATTTGGGTCAACAGCTGTTGCACCTTTTCGCCATATTTCACCAATTCTGGTTTGCATGTCTGGTAGTCGCCGTTTACTTGACTAACGACCAGTTGGGAGTCCCCATATATGAGGAGATTTTCAATTCCCATGTCGATGGCGATCTCGAGGCCTGCTATCAGAGCTTTGTATTCGGCTTCATTGTTTGTCCTCGGCTCTGTTAAGGAGAAGGCGAAGCGCATAATCCCTCCTTGTGGAGTTACGAAGATGAGGCCTACCCCCGATTTGATTATAGGGGTACTTTGTTTGCGCTTTTTCATGGAAGATGCTCCATCGAAATAAAGTTCCCATTGGGTATCACCACCGTCGATCGCATCAAACGCATGTTCGTCTAGGAAATCGCAATTCAGAAGAGAATCAGCCGGTATCGGATGCTCAGCGAGGAAATCGGCGATAGCCTGGCCTTTCACTGCCTTGAGAGGTTGATATGTTATCGAGAACTCCATCAAGAGCAAAGCCCATTTAGCGAGTCGACCTGTCAATATAGCCTTTGACATTAGATATTTGAGAGGGTCCACCTTCGAAATGAGACGGACTTCATGTGCTAATGCGTAATGTCTGAGCTTTATTATCGCAAAGATTAACGCCAGGCAGTGCTTCTCAATGGGAGAGTAATTGCTTTCTGCCCCCAGCAGAACTCGACTTAAGTAGTAAAGTGCTCTTTCCTTCCCTTGGTCGTTCTCTTGGGCCCATAACGCGCCTAAAGAACCTTCGAGGGCGGTTTTATAAAGAATGAGGGGTTTTCCCTTGACCGGAGCAGCCAACACTGGCGGGCTCTTTAGGTATTTCTTGATCTCGTCTAGCGCGCTTTGGCATTTTTGGTCCCAGACGAACGGAGTTCCCTTCTTCATCAGGTGACTGTAAGGACGGCACTTTCCTGAAAGGTTGGCTATAAATCACCGTATATACGTGAGCTTCCCCTGGAGAGACCGCGGCTGTTTGAGAGTCCTTGGCGGAGGCATTTCCATAATCGCCTTGATCTTTGACGGATCTATTTTGATACCCCGGTGTCGGACGATGAATCCCAGGAATTTGCCCGAGGAAACTCCGAATGCACACTTGAGAGGGTTCATCTTCAAGTTGTATTGCCAAAGGCGTTGAAATACGGTCTTCAGATGTTTGAGATGTTCCTCATATGATTTGCTTTTAACAACGAGGTCGTCGATATAGCATTCGACGATTTTGTGTATAAGGTCATCGAAGATCTTCGTCATGGCCCTTTGATAAGTGGCACCGGCATTCTTTAAACCGAAGGGCATCACCTTGTAGCAGAATATACCCAGAGGAGTCCTGAAGGCCGTGTGCTTCTGGTCTTCGGGATGCATCTTTATTTGATTATACCCTGATGAGCCATCCATGAAGGAGAAAACCTCGTGAGTAGACGTGTTGTCTATCATCAGTTCGGTGACTGGCACTGGGAAATCATCCTTCGGGAAAGCTTTATTGAGATCTCGAAAATCCACGCATATGCGCACAGTCCCATTTTTCTTCATCACCGGGATGATGTTGGCGATCCACTCCGGATATTGAACCTCCTGGATGAAGCCAGAGTCGATCAGCTTCTTGACCTCGGCATTGATGCTCATCTCAATCTCAAGCCGCATTCTTCTCGGTGCCTGTTTGACTGGCTTGACGTCCGGAGATATCGCCAATCTATGTACAGCAATTTCTGGATCTAGTCCCGGCATTTCGGAATAGTTCCACGCGAAGCAATCTCTATGCTGCAGAAGCACATCCTTTAACGCAGCTACCCTTTCTTCAGATAGTAACTCGCTGATGAATGTCGGTCGTGGATCGTTTGCCGTGGGCACCCAAGTAGCTATCGCCTTTTGTGGATTGATAGGACGGTCCTCTTCCCACTGAACTTTCACCTTTTTCTGTCGGCGGGGATAATCTTGATCAATTACCGAGTCTTGGACTTGACGCCAGACCTTGTAGATTTTAGAGAACAACCGTTGAGGGGGCTTTTCCGGCTTCACCTTTGTAGCGCTCTCCATAGGTGGAGGAGATCTTTTCAGCACAGCGGTCGGAGAGTTCTTGTGGACCTTCCTAAGTGGTTCAAAGCTGTTTCCAGTTGGAACAGCAGCATCAATTTCCGCCGTTGGAGTCGACGGAGTCAGTCCAGAAGGAGAGTTGCCCCCGGTCTTCCTTACTTGGCGCCAGTGGTATATCCCTAGTAGGAGGGGTGTTGTCTCCTGAGGGTTTTCAGCGGATTACACCCACAAAATCGTATAATAAAATAGAGATGGTGAAAATTATATAAAGATAAGAACTATAAAAGAAAGAACTTGAAAATAAGAGTTTTCAACTCTACCAGCTTTTCAGTTGCTATGAGCCCTATCTTAATAGTCATGAAAAGATGTTAGAAATCACATCATCCCTCAATAAAACATCGCCTTTAGTTTTCATTCCTACCTTTCTTCCAAACATTGATCATATACCCCTACGTGTGTGAACTGGACATCCCTACACTCAGAGAATTCAATTCAAGCAATCATACTCTTGTCCATCGACCTCAGAACTTTTTAATAGATATTTAGATGGAATTTGCTCACACATTCTTCATGCGACCGTTAATACTTCTTGAGGTACTAACCGATCGATTACTCATGTGCTTACTAATTAGGTGTTTTTCCTCATCTTGCAACACCTAAGGCTTAGCAGTGGCTCCCAAACCAGTTGGCCTAAGGCACTAGGTGATAAAGCACCCTCGCTATATTTTTTTTATTGATGCCTCGGTGATAACAAAACCAGTGTTCATTTTTCTTTTCACCATTTTATCTTTTATTCACCACTTTTATTTTCTTAATACTTTGGCTTCTAGACAAGAGCATTTCAAGGTATCCTCTACTATCCCGAGTTTCAAGATGTGTGTAAGTGCGTATAGTAGGGTATCAACGTTCAAATGTTTGGCTTCCAGAATAGGAACTATTTTTCAGGCTTATTTTTATCCTCAGATTAGTAATTTCCTTCATCTTACTAACCCTTGGGACAACAGCTCATAACTTTTTATTACTAGTTTCATTTAAGAAAACATCTAATTTTCTTGTTTTTCTTAAACTATTCCTATCTTTTAAATATAATTTTTTACTTTCTACTCTTTTATTGTCACAATTTTTTTTTGTGCTTATGTATAGTATAATGCAAAGTAGGGAGTAAATAAGCACAGGAGCGCTGAAAAACGACTTCTTGGGAGCTTCTTGTGATGGTACAGGAGCGCTGAAGCTCGTTGGCGGGAGCATGGTCCCGAAGAATAGCCCAGTGGTGGCTTGAGTTACCTGCTCCACTGGCATAGTGAAAAGGGAGGCCACTTGGGGCCCGTAGATTACTCCTCCAGATGAGACAGTGCGAGAGTTGCTGTTGCAGTTAGTGCAGTTTGAAGCTATTGATTTCTTGAAGAGCTTGAATATTCTTCCCCCTGCGTCGACCTTAGTCTTTGGCATGTGCTAGTTGTTTGAGGACCGATTCCGTCGGCAAGACTGCTGCTTGGGGAGCCTGCCTGTGGACGACAGACATCCTCTGGGCTTCCTCCATCGGCGTTGAGGCACCGAGGGTGGGAGGTGGGAGCATCGACCCAAAAAGAAGCCCGTTGATTTCTTGAAGAGCCGGATATTGCAGAGATTTAAGGCTGCAAGTGACCTACACTTGACTCCGCCGGATATGACAAAGCCTGAGTTGCTAGGCTGGGAGCAAATTCCATTCTTTATAGAGATGAAATGCCGGCTTCAATATCCACTCCGCTAAGGGCAACCAAAAACATACACACCGCGATTATTTGATCGCGGGAAAAACACGACACACGAAGTGTGGAGTGGAAAGAGGAAAAGGTTCCACCGGGCGTGCCAGAATCTGTTCCCCTCCGAATGGCGGCGGAGACGACGTGAGGGCCGTCTTGCCTAAGATTCGGGGCAGATGCTATTTGGTTTTATCCGTCTACCTCTCCGAAGATGCCAAGTTGATTTATGGCACCGTGTATCGGAAGTTTAGACGGATGTGGCCGATGTAGCAGACTTCGTCAGATTCCCCCTCGATTGAGGGGTTTTTGATTGTGGGGACGCTCTTCCCTGCAGACGCAAGCCCCTGCAGTTAATTTCGCTACTGCGTCGCAGTAACCACTTTCTCCTTCTCCAGAATTTCACTTCGTGTCGTGTGTGTTTGTTTTGTTTGTGGTTTCCCGTGGATTGTATACGGAGACTGAGTAATGCCGTCGCCCGTAGGACGTGGATTAGTCCAAATCCGTATTTACTTAGATTTGGGTTTGGTATTTTTAGTTTAAGGATGCATTAGTCGTGTTGCGGCTATGATCAACTTAAACGTTCGTCAAGGATACGTTAGTCCTGTTTTGGACCAAAGTCGATTCGAAGTTTTATCGTTCATTTAAATGCTTAAGGATACGTTAGCCGTATTTGGGGCTAAGATCAACTTAAACGGGATCGTTTAGATCCGGTAAAAGAGCATTTGAAGCTCTATTATTCCAGTTTAGGGACGTGGTGGTCCATGCTCCAGTTTAGGGACGTGGTGGTCCATGCTCCCATTTGGGGACGAGCATTAATTTAAGGACATTTCGGTCCAATATTCCCATTTTGGGATGAATATTAGTTTAAGGACGTTTCGGTCCGATATTAGTTTAAGGACATCTCGGTCCACGAGTTTAAGGACCCCGCAGTCCATATTCATGTGTGGTTGTTGGGACTCGTTACCTCTCTGACGTCGTTGAGGAATTACAACGATAGGTGTCAAAGGAATTCGGAGATGTACCCTCGAACCGGATGTAAATTGATTTAGGAGAGCAGCTGTGCTCAGTCAATTTAGTTTGAGGACTTACGGCCATGATTGGGCTAAGTCCAGTTTCAACATCTTTTGCCTTTGGCCTGTGCTAGGGCTTTGCCCCCTTTTTAGTAATGCACTGCATTATTCCTGTTTTGGTTGGGCTCTGCCCTTTTATAAATGATGCAGAGTATCTATTTTGTTTGGGCTCTCCCCCCCCCTTTTTTTTAAATGCATAGCATTTTTTATTAGGCCTGTTAGGCCTTTTAATTGGGCTCTGTCCCTTTTTCTTTAATAATGCAGAGCATTAAATACTCTGACAGTGCCTCACGTGGCTTGTCAGGCGCTTTGCGCCAATTAATGAGCGCAAATGCATGTGGTGATGACACGTGTCACGCTCTGGTGAGCGCAAGCGTAACAGCGCACTGCGCTGTGTCAGTGCGCTGCGCTGCTGCGCTACCGACACGTGGCACTCCCTGGTGGCTTGCGCCAGCGCAGGAGCGCAACATCGCAGTAAGTGCAGGGCACTGTTTTATCTTTTGATAGATTTTAAATCAAAGAAAACAAGTTTTTCTTGTTTTCAAGGAACCAATGGTTCATAAGCAAGTGCAAAGCACTATTTGTTTTCTCTGATCTAGTTAGAATCAAAGAAAATAAGTATTTCTTGTTTTTTCTTGATCTCATAGAACCAATGGTTCACAAGTGCAAAGCACTATTATTATTTGTTTTTTTTATTTATTGGAGATCATTGATCTAGTTTTATTAGAAGAAATTCTTCTATCTGAAAGGTTTTTACCTTTTCTTCTCTTGAAATTTCTTCAGAGTTCTCTCTATTTGAAGTTCTTGATTTCTCACCAAAATGTTGATCCTTTTGAATTGAGATCTGGGGTCCTTTTTATAGTGCCCATAAATTAGTTAAATTTGTTAAAGAGATCTTTTTCTGAGTGATTTGGGGAATTTTCCCCACCGTTGGATCTTTGATCCAAAGGCCTCTGCTTTACAGAAGAAAATCTTCTTGTTTTAACAAGAACAGAAAAGATTTCTTTAAATCTCCATTCTGTTTTGCGCAACTCCCCAGCGCGTGACACGTGTCGCACAGCGCTTGCGCAGCTGTGCTTGCGCAACTGCGCAGACACGTGTCGTGCAGCGCAGCGCTTGCGCAGCTGTGCTTGCGCAACTGCGCAGACACGTGTCGTGCAGCGCAGCGCTTGCGCAACTGTGCTTGCGCAGTTGTGCTTGTGCAACTGCGCAGACACGTGTCGTGCAGCGCAGCGCTTGCGCAACTGTACTTGCGCGGTTGTGCTTGCGCAACTGCGCCGACACGTGTCACGTAGTGCAGCGTTTGTGCAGCTGTGCTTGCGCAACTGCGCAGACACGTGTCATGCAGCGCAGCGTTTGCGCAATTGAAACGTTTCTTCCTTTACTTTTTTGTTTTAAACAAACCTTCGCTCTGATTGGGTGTGCTGCCTTGGGCGCTGCCGTATCAGCTTTTGACACGTGGCGTATTGCGCACAGCGCACGGGATTTGAAGCGTTGCTTCAAAATTTTGAATTTTTGAAATTCAAACAGAGCCTTGCTCTGATTGGGGGAAACACCTACAGTATCATCCTAGGAAGGTGAATGTAGTTCCTGTTACACTTAGCCGCCAGCCATTGGCAATGAATCTCACCGCTCAGTGGAAGCTACAACAGGAATTGCACGGAATGGAGATCGAAGTAGTTATGCCAGGTAATGCTTCGTATGTGATGAACTTACAAGTCCAGTCTACTCTTCTCAATCAGATCAAAGCTGCACAAGCAAGTGATTCCAAGCTACAAAAGATCAGAGAACAAGTAGAAAGTGAACTTCGAACTGATTTCATCATCCACGAAGATTGATCCTTGTGATATGGAAGTAGATTGTGTGTACCACAAGGTCTTGTTCGAGAAGAGTTGATGAAAGAAGCTCACAGCTTTCCATATTATGTATACCTTGGTGGTACAAAAATGTACAAGGATCTACGGCAACACTACTGGTGGTATGGAATGAAGTGCGAAGTAGCCAGAAGCGTAGCCAAGTGTTTGGTGTATCAGCAAGTAAATGCTGAATATCACAGAACTGCTGGTCTACTTCAGCCGTTACCAATCCCAGAATGAAAATGGCAGTATATTACCATGGACTTCGTGACTACCCTTCCTCACAGCACGAAGGGTAACGACGCAGTATGGGTTATTGTGGATCGACTCACCAAATCGGCTCAATTTATTCCATTTCGAGTTGGCCAATCTACTGAGACATTAGCAAAGAAGTACATGAAGGTGAGCATAAATCTAAAGTAAGATTTAACTCTTCAAAATGTACTATATTGATACTCATGAACTCATGCAGGAGATTGTGAGATTACATGAAATACCAGTCTGCATCGTTTCCGATCGTGATACCAGATTCCGATCACAGTTTTGGCAGAGTCTGTAAGCTAGCCTGGGAACGAGTTTGAACTTCAGCACGGATTACCATCCATAAACGGACGAACAGACTGAGCGAACAATTCAGATTCTAGAAGAAATGCTAAGAGCTTGTATGTTAGACTTCGGAGGTTCGTGGGAAGATCACCTACACCTTGTGGAGTTTTCATACAGCAACAACTATCAGGCAAGTATTAGAATGGCACCATTTGCAGCACTCTATGGAAGGAAGTGTCGTTCACCACTAAGTTGGGACGACATCGGAGATTGTGAACCCTTTGGATCAGAGATGATCATGGCAACTGTAGACGTAGTTCACATAATCAGGAAAAGAATGCGCATAGCCCAAGACAGACAGAAGCATTGGGTAGATGCAAAGCGGCGACATCTGGAGTTCCAACCTAGAGACATGTTTTCTTAAAGATCTCTCCAAACCGGGAAGTGATCCGCTTTGGCAAGAGGGGTAAGCTAAGTCCAAGATACATAGGACCGTTCGACATACTCGAATGAGTTGGAGAAGTGGCATACCGTTTGGCACTACCACCCTCATTGGAAGGAGTGCACAACGTGTTCCACATATCCTAGCTTCGAAAATGTGTGAACGACCACAATCACATCCTTGATCACCCAGAGCTCAGTGTACAGACGAATCTAACTTGTGAGCAACAAACCGTGGAAATCCTGGACTAAAAGGTGAAGACATTACGGAACAAGGAAGTAAACTTGGTCCGAGTGATGTAGAGAAAAGATTCATCAGGAGAATCAACGTGGGAACGAGAAGATGACATGCGTGCAAGATACCCTATTTATTTGTAAATTAGTCCCTATGTAAATGTAAATTTCGAGGACAAAATTTTTTAAGAAGGGTGTTCCCGCCAAAATGTTTTGGCTCAGAGCTTGCTGTTCCCTTATAAAAATAAAGGGAAAGCTCAAGTGTTAAATACATGCACCCACATGCAAAGTATGTAACTATCATTTCAGGTAGCACCGTACATGAAGTTCACGTAGGCGCCAATGTGCAAAGCACAGGAGCGTCTGTTCCTATAATATTTAAATATAATAAAACAGCTAAACTCTTGTTGAGGCAGCGCCTCACGTGCCCTTCACAAGGGCGCCAGCGCTAGCTCCAATCTTGTAGGATTAATCCTATGGTAGCGCCGCACGTGATCCTCACATGGGCGCCAATGTGTAAAACACAAGAGCGCCTATCATAAATAAGAATTAAATTCTTAAGAGACGCCCATGTGCACAACACGTGAGCGCCGGCGCCCAAATTAAAAGCAAGTAGAATTAAATTCTATATGGGGATACTTTCCTAAAAACTGGGATATTCTCTGTTAAATAGAGCCGTTGGATCAAAGATCCAATGGTAATAATAAATCATCAGATGATAAATTCTATTTGGGAAATATTTTCCTTGATTTTTCTAATATGGAAAGATCTTTCCCTAAACGAGATTATTGGATTTAAAATCCAATGGTGATAAAATATCACCAATTAAACTATCTGATAGAATTAAATTTTATATGATGGAATTAAATTCTATTTGGGAAATATTTTACTTGATCTTTCTAATATTGAAAGATCTTTCTCTAACAAAGAATCTTGAATTTAAAATCCAATGGTGATAAAATATCACCAATTAAATCATCTGATAGAATTAAATTTTATGTGGGAAATATTTTCCTGATCTTCCTCAAATTAGAAAGATCTTCTCTGATCCAACGATGATTATCATCCATCGATCATTTGATAGAATAAATTTCTATCTTAGGAAAATATTTTCCTAATCTTGTTAAACTAACAAGATATTCATATGATAGAATAAAATTCTATGTGATAGAATTAAATTCTATGATGGAATAAAATTCTAATTTTGTTAAGCTAACAAGATATCCATATAATAGAATTAAATTCTATATTAGGAAAATATATTTCTAATCTTGTTAAACTAATAAGATATTCATATGATAGAATAAAATTCTAATCTTGTTAAACTAACAAGATATTTATATGATAGAATAAAATTCTATATGATAGAATTAAATTCTATGTTGAAATAAAATTTTAATCTTGTTAAACTAACAAGATATTCATATGATAGAATAAAATTCTATCTTAAGAAAATATTTCCTAATCTTGTTAAACAAACAAGAAATCTTCTCTGTTAAACAGAGTGTCTTTGGATTAAAAATCCAACAGCGAAAAAAATTCACCGATTGATCTAAAAGATCATTTTGATTGATCATGAAATCAATCATGATCTCTCAATGAGAAATTTTCTCAACAAATTGATTTTTCTTTTCTCCTATAAATAAAAGCAAAGAGATTAATCAAAAGGGGGAGGAGGAAAAAAGGAGACCCCCATAAGCTTCTGTAAAAATAGAGAAGGCTTTCAAAAAAACAGAGAATTTAATTCTCTCAAAGAAGAAGATTACCCTCCTAAAATACCTTAGGTAAAGAAAAAAGAAGAGATCAAAATATCTCCTTCACCTAACATACCATATCTAAAGGTTTAACCCTTCTCAAAGAACTGGGTTCTTTCTCTGGATCTGAGATCCACAAGACAAGTCTTCTACAAGTTGAGAATTTAATCCTCATCGAGAAGATCTTGTTCTTGAGAATAAAAGATTCAGAGAAGAAAAAAATAGAAAAGAAAGAAGATGGGGTTCATAATATTCCAGGAACTTAGTTCTTTCAAATTAAGAACTTATTTCTTTAAAGAACCCGATCGAAAATCCTCAAAATAGTGATCTTGGTGATCCTTAATAGTCAAAACACCATTAAAAGAGGTTTAACCTCTCTGAAAGCATGAACATAGAAAACATGGAGTTCAGAATACTCCAGAAGCTTAGTTTCTTCAAATCAAGAACTTAATTCTTAAAGAACATGATCATAGATCCTCAAAATAATGATTTTGGTGATCATTAATGGTCAAAATACCATTAACAGAGATTTAAGTTCTCTACAAATATCAACAGAGATTAAATCTCCAAAAATATAGCGCCTCATGTGAAACACACGTGAGCGTCAGAGAAAATTGGTGCTTAGCACTATTGTACCGCCTCACGTGAAAAGCACGTGAGCACCTAAAGATAAAAACTCAGCGCCACACGTGAAAAGCACGTGAGCGCCAGAAAAGATTAGTGCTTAGCGCTATGCCAGCGTTTCACGTGAAACACATATGAGCGATGTAAATCTTAGTGGTTAGCATTGCTGGGTAGTATAAAAACCCAATCTCAGCCCAAATTGGCTAAGTTTTCTGAGATTAAATCTCTTTGATTTTAAATCAAACGAGCCTATATGCTCGTGATTTCCAAACTGATCTTAGTCTCAAACATGATTGATGATCTCTCATTGATGATATTCAAAATTATATTCATCTCATATCTCCTAAGATAATCTTAGTCTCAAATATGACTAACGATTCTTAGGTCCACCACAACCCCTTTTCCCCTCAAATACGGGATTTAGTTCAAGGGTACATCTCTCCACACCTCTGATATATGTCGTTGTAATTTCTCAACGTCTTCAGAGAGGCGGCAGGTCCCAACAACCAACAACTCTTTTCTCGTCCCAACTTAATGTAAAATTTCATCAAGACTGGGAATGATATATCTCACGTTGATGCACTTCCAAATGCAAATCCAGCACAGTTAAAATTTCGATCGACTAAACTTTTCCCGTATAGGTCCCAAATGCAATTCCAGCACTCAAAAAAATCTGGGTCAAAACCATATATACCAAAAACCAAATTTCCATGTCAAAGAGTGCCACAAGAATTTTGGTGCGATTTGGCTACAATACGACGCTGAACCGCCGTAAACAGGAGTCTATTGCGGCGCTTCCGCGACCAATTTGATAGTTCATTGGCCCAAATTTCTTGTAGCCCCTTACAAATTCCTGCACATATTTTTAAGACCCCCAAAAAAAATTTTTGAACAACTTTGAAACTCGACAGCAAGCACATGAATATGGAACTGTGATTCGAAAAAATTGGTCGATTGAGATTTTAACCTTATGCAAACTAGCTAGTAGGGTTTATGGGGTGTCTCTGATACCATGTTGGGTTACGGTAGCGCCCTGGCTATCAAACCGTGGCCGAATGCGGAAAAAAATTTACAAAAAACTGGGGCTAGCGAAACCCAATGCCCGGATCTACCATTAACCCTAAACTAGAAAACTATAAACTAGGAGTTTAGAAGTTGTTATACCGAATTGATCTGTGTCTTTCGGTCTTCAACCACCTTCCCAATCTCCTAGAGGCCTCCTTGATCAAGCTTGATCTCCGGTCTCCCTCCATCAAAGATGATCCACCCGAGAGTCTATGAATCGAGCTCCGACCTTATATCCGAGGTAACTAAGGTACCTAAATCGCTACACTAGATAGCCTAGAAGAAGTAGAAAGTGATGAAGAATTAATTTGTCTCAAGATACCCTAGGTTTCTCAACACATGAAAGGGTTAAAGTGGAGGAGGAAGAAGATGCCATGAGGATGAGAGTGTGAAGAAAAGAAAAACTCAAGTGAGGAAAATTGGCTAAGTGTTGTGAGTATATCAAGCATGCTAGCAACTAAAGAAAATATCTCCCATGCCAATAAAATATCTCACAACCCTTACTAAATATCAAGCATCCTAGAATAGTGCACCATGACTCACCTCATGAGTCACCACCAAGTATGCCATCAATTTAATACCAAAAAACAAATCATCCTCCACCTCATAAACCATTTAAACCTAAATGGTTTAAAACAAATGAGGTTGCATCTTCTAGAAACACCTTGTAATAAAATTACAAGAATACATCTCATCCTTATATACATACCCGCATCCGTATTCCGACAAAATATGAATACAATGAGACGAAAATAATTCAACAATATAATACTAGGATCCAGCTTAAACTAAAGCCCACTAGTATTATCCGTCCGAATATCATCCGTGCACAAGTACGCGCATGTGATCGAATCCTGCCGTAAAATTATATGGTCTCTACATCGTTTCGCCTGAAGCAGGGAAACCCTCTATGTGGGACTCTAAAGACTCGTCAATACGCTGGCAGTGGGTTTAACCACAAGCACATCAGCGGCACTAGCTGTACGTAACGGCTACCCAGGTATTGAGCGAAAGGGAGGCTGATGAGCTAACTCATCCTGAAACCCCTACTGAGCCTGACAGTGACAATATCCATACAGTCCGGTCCGTTCATCTATGAGTATCGCATATCGAGTCTAGGCAGTAGATAAAGTCAGACCCCTGATAATGCGACATTTAGTTTCGGTATGAAGCCTATCACCTACTGAGAAACTACTGATCCGAATCATTAATTCTCGACTAACTTGGCCAAGGATTTCTGGTGATGGCCACCCGTGCACATCGCGACATCAACCCCCAATACCGGGAGAGACGAATCCTCTGACGATCCGCTCACTGCCTCCATGTGGCTCGGGACTGTACCCAACCAAAAGCTGTTTGCACGACGCCTTTGAGCCGTGGTAGGGTAGTAATCAAAGCACAGTGGGAACTCACACGAAACAAATGACGATCTCAGGTCGATAGACTAACCTGTACACATATCACCAGGGAACTGCTAGTAGGTATAATACCAACTAGTATATTCCCGGCTAGTCCGTCCGGTGTACTTATAACCCAATGAGCATCTGTATACTATCTTAGGCGAACAAACTGACACCAATGGCTTATGAGACCGGCCACCACCCCTCGTCGGGGTCTCGATCAGTATATACTAGTTTACTTTGGAGTATCGATGCTCAGTCTCGAAACTCCCTCAACTAGGGACATTTAAGAATGTGCCAATAGACTGCCCAGCCCCCACGTATATGATCGCCATCATAATACTGGTAGTCAAGCAAGAATCCTATGGTCTCTATTAATATGTAATAGTGATCTGTAATGCCACCTAATACTGTACATGATGATAAAGACAAATCAGATAGCATACTATCATCTCGAGTAAGACTGTTTTACCGGTATAGGTTCCTTCTCAATCATCATAATCACCTGCCTGCGATTATGATAATTGCCTTGAGGGCACTATAACGAACAAAATACACGTCAGCGCAAGTTGAATGTTGGACCGAAACGTCCTTAAACTAATAACGGACTGAAAAGTTCTTAAACTAACATTCATCCCCAAAATGAGAATGTTGGACCGAAACGTCCTTAAACTAACATTCGTCCCCAAAATGGAAATATTGGATCGAAATATTCTTAAACTAACATTCGTCCCCAAAATTGGAATGTTGGACCTTAAACTAACATTCGTCTCCAAAATGGGAATAATGGATCGAAATATTCTTAAACTAATCTTCGCCCCCAAACACGACGATAATGGACCAAAATGTCCTTAAACTAATTTTCATCCCAAACAAGGAACATCGGACCGAAACGTCCTTAAACTAACATTTGTCCCCAAAATGGGAATGTTGGACCGAAATTTCCTTAAGCTAATCTTCACCCCAAACACGGTGATAATAGACTGAAATGTCCTTAAACTAATATTCGTCCCCAAACATGGTGATAATGGACTGAAATTTTCTTAAACTAACATTCGTCCCAAACAGCAAATATTAGACCGCGACGTCCTTAAACTAATATGTTTTGCCCTGCAGACTGTCTCCATAATGACTACCGTATACTATCCATGGGCAATTCATATATGATCTAATGATCAGTTGAGCTCATATGCTCACTGCTCATAAATTGATCTTAGTCTTAAATATGGCTAATGATCCTTAGATCAAACCTAAATATCTCCTGAACCGATGGACCTCACAAATGTCAGATCTGCGTCCTAAGTTCATTCCCGTTAGCAAACCAAGCTATCAACGTGGGCCCCGTCAAGCAAAATTCTTGACCTAAACCCAAATCTCAAATATACGGATTGGGATTAATCCGCGCCCTACAGACGACGACATAAATTAGTCCCCGTATACAATCCACGGGCAACCCAAAATAAAAAAACACAACACGAAATGAACTTCCGGAGCAGGAGAAAGTGGTTATCGCAAATCGGCAAGGTAATTAACTGCAGGGACTTGCGCCTGCAGGGAAGAGCATCCCTACAATCAAAACCCCTCACAAATGAGGGGGAATTCGATAAAGTCAGCTACAACGGCCGCATCTGTCCAAACCACCAATATATGGTGGTATAAATCAACTTTGTATTTTCGGGGAGGTGGATGGATAAGTCCAAATTACACCTGCCCCCAAATTCAGGCCAGAACTCCCAACGTTTCGGTCCGTCTTCCGGCGGTGAACAGATTCTGGCACGCCCGATGGGACCACTTCCTCTTTCCACTCCACACTTCGTGTGTTATGTTTTTCCGCGATCAAATAATCGCGATATAGATGTTTGTAGTTGCCCTTGGATGATGGGATACTGAAGCCGGCGTTTCATCTCTATGCAGAATGGCGTTTGCTTCCACTCACCGCAACTCAGGCTCTGTCACATCTGGTGGAGTCAAGTTTGGGCCACTTGCAGCCTCAAATCTCTGCAATCCGGCTCTTCAATAAATCAATGGGCTTCTCTTTGGGTCTATGCTCCTACCTCCCACCCTCGGTACATCAACGCCGAAAGAGGAACCTAGAAGAAGTCTGTCTTCTACAGGCTGGCTCCTCAAGTTTCTGCTTTGCCGACGGAATCGATCTCCAAACAACCGGTACCTTCCAAAGACATGGTCGATACAGGGGACAGAATATTCAAGCTATCAAACAAAATATGGGATATGCTCAGTGAAATCCTGAGGCTAATGAAATTCCGGCCGTAAGAAATGGTCGACGTCGATATCGACATCGTGCAAAACAAGCTGGGGGCAGTTCTCCATCAGGGTTGACTCCATCTGCTTCAACTATAACGGCGAATGTTGATGTTCCAACCGGGAACAGCTTTGAACTAATGCGAAGGGTCGGGAAAAATTCCCCCTTCGCGATATTGAAGAAGTCTTCGCAAACCACGGAGATCCAAGGAGAGCAGAGGCCAGTTTGCTCCCTGAAAGAACTTTCCTCATCTATATATAAGGTGTGGAAGCAAGTGAAGGACTCAGTCGTCGACTGCAGCTCTTCCCCTAAACGTCAGCCAAATTTTGACAAATCCCCTTTCAAATACAATGGGACTTATCCCAAGGCGGTTCCTACTACAACGGTTCCTTCTAAAACTAAAGCGGCTTCTCACAAAGAGAGGCCTAATAAAGATCAAGTGCCCGAGGCAAACTCCAAAGGCCAAAACTTCAAACACCCCAAGCCTTGAGGCATAGCAGTTCATACAGTCCACATGGTGAACTCCAAAGACAAAGTTCAAGCTTCTACAAGCCACGGACCGCATACTCGATCTCTGATAAAAGCTCAACTGCAACATGAAAAGCTGCAGGAGATGCTCACTCAGGCGGCAACACTCACTAATCCATCATCTAAGGCAAATCCCGAAGACGTGCCTGGAGAAATAACAGAGCAGGAGTCGGATATTGACTTCCTAAAGCGCACTCTCAAAGAAAGAGATGAAGAAGCGACAGAAATGTCCGTTAAAATGAACCAGATGGCCCTTCTGATCTAGAATATGGCTGGAATGATGGTTCAATCGGAGCCACTGGCAGATGAACTGCTGGTAGTCGCTCTTAAAGACAAGGATGATATCTCAAATCCTCTGCAAGTATCATCAATGGCCGAAGAGGAAATGATTCCAAAAGCAAAGCTAGACAAATATATCGCTCATTAAATCAAATCTCACTATGTCAGTGAAGCTGCAAATAAGTCAATAAAGATTAGTCGACCATATCCGGCCTGGTACGATCAAATACAGTACCCGCCAGAGTACACACTTCCAACGTTCCACATGTACAAAGGAACTGGTAATCCTCGTCAGCACAATGCGCGATTTAAATCCATGTGTGGCAATACTGGAGGAAATGATATACTGCTCCTCCGACGGTTCGTCAGCAATCTGGTGGGCATCGCCTTTGAATGGTATGCGGAACTCCCAAATGATTCTGTGAAGACCTTCGACGAAATAGATATGCTCTTCTGTCAGAGATTCGCTAGTGAGAATGAACACACTAACGTGGCGGCGTTGGTCAACGAAAGGGTTGGACTGAATGAAACATGGGTTCAATATGTTGCCCGATAGCGAAATCTCTGGTCAAAATATGAGCAACGCATCGACGAAGCTACAGCCGTGGAAATGTTCATAGCCATCCTTGACCTAAATTTAAAGGTGTTCCCGTTTATGGCCCTCTTCAAGCCGACAACCATCCAAGAGCTCATGGATAAAATGACTCGATTGGATCAGATGGGTCAAGACCTTTAATCATTTGATGAAGATGAATGAAAAGCAAAGGCAAGGTGGCGTTTGTCGCTAATGCTCAACAAAAAATGAGCAACTTTGAAGCAATCTATCGCCAAAATAGTGACGACGTGGGTACTCGCTCCCCCCAAAATATACACAGGAGGCATATTTCTCACTGGCGGAAGAATCTCTACGTGGGATGGTCCTTTCTTCTCAAAAAACAGAAAGGATATCAAGAGACCTATAAACGGGTCCTACAATCAAGTAGAATATCCCACTTGAAAAAAAACCATGGGAGGGATGTGAAATCCATGTCCCACTCCGAATCAAACGATGAGGGGAAAACCCCCTAAGTCAAGTTCATTCTTCCAAGAAAGAGGAAAACTTGGCAGAAAGAATGACGTGATATATCGTTCCTTCGTATATGAAGAAGATGCTCCATCAGTATCGGAAAGCGACATTGATGAGCAGGGGGCAGGTGCCGTGTAAAATGCCCGATATTTCCCACAAAACAACCCAATTGCTGCGATGATAAACACCGCAGTCCAAGAAGGCGAGAATACCCTAAGGTATGAAGTGTCCATGCATATAAAAGACATGCAGCAACGCCTCGGAAAGCAAGAGTTGGAAGGGATGGGTAATGCAACTCTCTGACCGAATGATAAAATGGACCGAAACATTCTTAAACTACCGCGTCGCCATAAACACGGCATGCCGCCTCAAATATAGCGATAATGGACCGAAACATCTTTAAACTACTGCGTCGCCACAAACACGGCGCGTCGCCTCAAACATGGCGATAATGAACCGAAACGTCCTTAAACTACTGCGTCGGCTCAAACATGGCGATAATGGATCGAAACGTCCCTAAACTAGTGCGTCGCCTCAAACATGGTGATATTGGACCAGAATGTCCTTAAACTACTATGTCGCCTCAAACACGGTGCATCGCTTCAAATACGGTGATAGTGGACCGAGAAGTCCCTAAACTAACAATTCGTCTCAAATATGGAGATAATAGACCGAAATGTCCTTAAACTAACATTCGTCCCCAAGATGGGAATGTTGGACCGAAAAGTCCTTAAACTAGAAATTCGCCTTAAACATGGCGATAATGGACCGAAACGTCCCTAAACTAGTGTGTCGCCTCAAATATGGTGCATCGCCCTAAATACGGCGATATCCTCCCTTGAGATCTATATTGCAATCGAAGTCTCAACGGCGATGGTTGCAACTCAAGTCCTGCCGGCTACACAGCTACTCCAGTGATGAAGCTACCCTCAAGTCCCACCGGAAAACAGATGGTCACCTGCGGCGAAACTACTTTCGAGAGTTCCATCGTTCAGAAAAATAAATGGTTTGTCCATAAGCAAAATGGGCACGAATGAAAACCCGAAAGGACGCCGTGAATAAAAACAGCAGGACTGCTGGCGAGTTTGTGAAAACACAAAAGGGCGCAATCTCGTTTAGAAAAAAGAAAAACGGTATGTCCACAAGAAAAATGAGTACGGATGAAAACCCGAAAGGGTGCAGTGAGTAAAAATAGCATGACTGCCGGCGAGTCTGTGAAAACCCGAAAAGGGCGCAAACTTGTAAAATAAAAAAAATTCATATGCACTTGCAAGATCCTCTCGACCTTGTGAGGAAAAAAACCTGCGTGAGATCCGTACGACTCACAAAGGAGCAACATACTTAGGAATCCCTACGATTCCTAAGGAGAAAATACACCTACGACATCCTTACGACTCGTAGGGAGAAATACCTTTATGAGACCCTTACGGCTCATAAAATCAAAAAGCCTTAATCGACAGGATCCTAACCCTGTTTACTAAGCTACCTTTGGCAAATGATGAGTCGCTCCTAGCAATATTCTAGTTGTAGCGATGCCGATGCCTAAAAATGTATCAAAATTCAGGTCCTCCCAAGGTAAATAATGATTCGCTCTTGGAAATATCCCTGTTGCAACGATGATGATGCCTAAATAGGTGTCAAACTCCAAGTCCTTTCACGGCAAATGATAATTCGCTCCTGGCAATATCACAGTCGTAGCGATGCTGATGCCAAGGTTGGTATCAGATTCCAAACTCGCAATAAAAATATCATCGAGTAGCAAAAAAATGCATATTAAATAGCCGAAATAATGGGGCAATCGCAATAAAAATCAACGAGCAAAAATATACATATAAAAACAGCTGAAATTTTTGGGCAACTCGCAATAAAAAGCAGCAAGTAAAAATATAAAAAAAAAATAGCCGAAATGATTGGAGACCGCGGATAAAGGTCGAAATGATTGGGCAATCGCGACTTTCGCGATATGAAAAGCTGAAAAGATAGAGCGTCGTGACAATAAAAAATAAAATAAAATAAAATTTTCTCTACCCTGCAAGTATGTACATATTAACTCTTGTATACGATCCATGGGCTTAAATGAAAGAAAGGGAACTATATTTTCCCACCAGGCTCCGTCAAAGGGAGGGCCAGATCTCGATGGCAATATCTACAGCCTAAAGATCAGCTCGACGCTCTTATCATTCCAACAGGGTGCAGATGTGATGTCAGCAAAGCTCCAAGGAGACAAATCAAAAGGGAGTAATGGCCAAATCCCAGCTCCAACTTAACGTTCCTTCTCGGTGCAAACGCAACGTTAAAAAACAAAAGTGGAGTGATGTAAAAAATCCCAGCTCCAGCTCTACCTTCTCCTCATTCCAGAAGGATGCGGGCGTAACTGTCAAATGAAATTAGAGCAATGGCATATTCCTAGCTCCGGACCTCGATGGGGATACATACACCATAAAGGTCATTTGGATGTCTACCCAACTTCAGCAAAGAATCGGTATGGCATCACCAAAATAAAGTGGAGCGACGGCATATCCCTAGCTCCAGATCTCGATGGCAACATCTAAAGCCTAGAGATCACCCCGACGTTCTCCTCATTCCAGCAGGATGCAGACGCAACGTCAACAAAAGACCCAAGGGCCAAAACAAAAAAAGAAGTGATGGAAAAATCCTAACTCCAGATCGACGTGCTTCTCATACCAGTAGGATGCATACGCAGCGTCAACAAAGGCTCCAAGGAGCCAAATCAAAAAGGAGTGACGGAAAAATCCTAACTCCAGCTCGACGTGCTTTTCATGTTAGCAAGATGTAGATGCAACGTCATCAAAGACCCAAGGGTCAAACAAAAAAGGAGTAATGGCAAAATCCTAGCTCCAGCTCGACGTTCCTTCTCGGTGCATATGAGGCGTCGACAAAGGCTCCAAGGAGCCAAATCAAAAAGGAGTGACAGCAAAATACTAATTCCAGCTCGACGTGCTTCTCATGCCAACAGGATACAGATGCAACGTTAACAAAGGCCCCAAGGAGCTAAATCAAAAGGGAGTAATGGTAAAATACTAGCTCCAGCTCGACGTTCCTTCTCGGTGCAGATGCGACGTCATCATAGGCTCTAAGGAGCCAAATAAAAAAGGAGTGATGGAAAAATCCTAACTCCAGCTCAACATGCTTCTCATGCCAGCATGATGCAGATGCAACGTCAATAAAAGACCCAAGGGTCAAAGTAAAAATGGAGTCACGGCAAAATCCTAGCTTCAAGTCTTAACATTTCATATACAACCCAGAGACTATCTCAACATTCTCCCTCATTTCAGCAGGATGTGGACGCAACTATCAAATGAAATTGGAGCAATGGCATATTTTTAACTCCTGGCTTTAATTGCAATACATGCATCATAGAGGTCATACAGATATATACCCTACTTCAGCAAAGAAATGACATAACATCGTCAAAACAAAAATGAAGTGACGGCATATTCCCAGTTTCGGGTCTCGACGGCAACTCATATAAAGCCTAAAAGACTATCGGAGATCATTCCACATCAAAGCGGAGTGGTTATGATTCATCGGGGCTCCAAATTGAGCCTAACCTTAAGTAAAAAGTGTCATGGCAAATTCCTAACGCTTGCTCTTCCAACGGTAATATGACCGAAGAAGATTACTTGAAGACGTCTTATCCAGCCTCAGAAGGGATCGGAGACACGGCAGTCACGGGGCTACTCGAACAGCAGCTTAAAGACTGCATATCGTGGAATATATCAGTCAATGCAACGGTACCACGGACTAAAACCCTGGTATCACAAACCTAACGGACCCCTGTCATAAAGAATAGGGGTTATCTATATTTCACGTTAGGATACACCTGCGAGATCCTCTCGACTCATCTCGACTCGTAAGGAAAAACATCTTTATGAAACCCTCACGGCTCATGAAGGTGAAAAGCCTTAGGCAACGGGGATATCAACCTGTTTTCTAAGCATTGTGGCCCTACAAGTAGATCCAAACTGACTCTTGTATGCTATTCACGGGCCATATTCTCCAAAGTCGCATACCGATGAGAAGAGGAAACTACTTACGAATCCTCTCGACTCGTAAGGGGAAAATTCTCTTGTGAGATCCTGACGACTGTTAAGAGAAAACATACTTAGGAGTCCTCATGACTTCTAAGGAGAAAATACTCCTACGAGATCCTCTCGACTCGTAGGGAGAAAAGTTTTTATGAGACCCACACGGCTCATAAAATTGAAAAGTCTTGGGCGACAAATCTAAACCTGTTTCCTAAACCATCGCTGCCCTACAAGAAGGTCCAAACTGACTCTTGTATACAATCCATAGGCCACATTCGTTAAAGTAACATGCCAATGAAGTGAAGAAGCTACTTACGGGTCCCCTCGACTCATAAGGAGAAAATACCTGTGTGAGATGGTTACGACTTACTGAGGTGAAAGACACTTAAGAATCCTCATGATTTCTAGGGAGAATATGCACCTATGAGATCCTCACGACTCATAGGGAGAAAAACCTGCTTGAAACCCTTACGGCTTATGAAGATGAAAAAGTCATAGGCGACAGGGATCCTAAACTTGTCTCCTAAGCCATCAATTCTATAGTAATACATTATTTTGCACTACTTAACCCACGTATAAGCTTACGTGGGCAAAGTAGTGGGGATATTTGTTCCCGCCAAAATTTTTTGGCTCAGAACTTGTTGTTCCTTTATAAAAATAAAAGGAAAGCTCCACGTGTTAAATACATGCATCTACAAGCAAATCATGTAACTATCACATCAGGTAGAACTACACGTGAAGTTCACATGGGCGCCAATGTGCAAAGCACAGGAGCACATGTTCCCTTAATATTTAAACATAATAAAACAGTTAAGCTCTGTTAAAATTTTGTTGAGGCAGCGCCTCACATGCCCCTCACGAGGGCTCCTGCGTCAGCACCAATCTTGTAGGATTAATCCTATGCTAGCGCCGCACGTGCTCCTCATGTGGGCGCCAATGTGCAAAGTATAGAAGCGCCTATCATAAATAAGAATTAAATTCTTAAGTGGCGCCCACGTGCACAACACGTGAGCGCCAGCACCCAAATTAAAAGCAAATAGAATTAAATTCTATATGGGGATACTTCCCTAAAAACTGGGATATTCTCTGTTAAATAGAGTCATTGGATCAAAGATCCAATGGTAATAATAAATCATCAGATGATAAATTCTATTTGGAAAATATTTTCCTTCTAATATGAAAAGATCATTTTCTAACAGAGAATCTTGGATTTAAAATCCAATGGTGATAAAATATCACCAATTAAACTATCTGACAGAATTAAATTCTATTTGGAAAATTTTCTTCCTTTATCTATCTAATATGGAAAGATTTTTCTCTAACAGAGAATCTTAAATTTAAAATCCAATGTTGATAAAATATCACCAATTAAACTATCTAATAGAATTAAATTCTATGTGATAGAATTAAATTCTATTTGGGAAATATTTTCCTTGATCTTTCTAATATTGAAAGATCTTTCTCTAACAGATAATTTTGGATTTAAAATCCAATGGTGATAAAATATCACCAATTAAACTATCCGATAGAATTAAATTCTATGTGGGAAATATTTCCATGATCTTTCTTAAACTAGAAAGATCTTCTCTGATCCAATGGTGATTATAAAATCACCCATCGATCATCTGATAGAATAAAATTCTATCTTAGGAAAATATATTTCTAATCGTGTTAAACTAACAAGATATTCATATGATAGAATAAAATTCTAATCTTGTTGAACTAACAAAATATTCATATGATAGAATAAAATTCTATGTGATAGAATTAAATTCTATGTTGGAATAAAATTCTAATCTTGTTAAACCGACAAGATATCCATAGGATAGAATTAAATTCTATGTTAGGAAAATATATTTCTAATCTTGTTAAACTTACAAGATATTCATATGATAGAATAAAATTCTAATCTTATTAAACTAACAAGATATTCATATGATAGAATAAAATTCTATGTGATAGAATTAAATTCTATGTTGGAATAAAAATTTTATCTTGTTAAATTAACAAGATATTCATATGATAGAATAAAATTCTATCTTTGGAAAATATTTCCTAATCTTATTAAACAAATAAGAAATCTTCTCTGTTAAATAGAGAGTCGTTGGATTAAAAATCCAACGGTGAATAAAATTCACTGATTGATCTAAAAGATCATTTTGATTGATCATGAAATCAATTATGATCTCTCAACAAATTGATTTTTCTTTTCTCCTATAAATAGGAGCAAAAAGATTAACTAAAATGGGGGAGTTGGAAAAACGGAGACCCCCATAAGCTTCTGTAAAAATACAGAAAGCTCTCAAAACAACAGAAAATTTAGTTCTCTCAAAGAAGAAGATTTCGCTCCTAAAAACGCCTAGATAAAGAAAAAAGAAGAGATCAAAATATCTCCTTTACCTAACATACCATATCTAAGAGTTTAACCTTTCTCAAAGAACTGAGTTCTTTCCACAAGACAAGTCTCCCATAAGTCGAGAATTTAATTCTCATCGGGAATATCTTGTTCTTGAGAATCAAAGATTCAAAGAAGAACAAAATTAAAAAGAAAGAAGATGGAGTTTATAATACTCCAGGAACTTAGTTCTTTCAAATCAAGAACTTAGTTTTTTAAAGAACCCGATCCAAGATCCTCAAATAGTGATCTTAGTGATCCTTAATGGTCAAAACACCATTAAAAGAGATTTAACCTTTCTGAAAACATGAACATGGAAAACATGGAGTTCATAATACTCTATGAACTTAGTTTCTTCAAATCAAGAATTTAGTTCTTAAAGAACATGATCCCAGATCCTCAAAATAATGATCTTGGTGATCGTTAATGGTCAAAATACTATTAACAGAAATTTAAGTTTTCTAAAAATATCAATAGAGATTAAATCTCCAAAAATATAGCGCCTCATGTGAAACACACGTGAGCGACAGAGAAAATTAGTGCTTAGCATTATTGTAGCGCCTCACGTGAAAAGCACGTGAACGCCCAAAGCTAAAAACCCGGCGCCTCACGTGAAAAGCACTTGAGCACCAGAAAAGATTAGTGCTTAGCGCTATACCAGCGTTTCACGTGAAACACACATGAGCGTTGTATATCTTAGTGCTTAGCACTGATGAGTAGTATAGAAATCCAATCTCAGCCCAAATTGGCTAAGTTTCCTGAGATTAAATCTCTTTGATTTTAAATAACCGAGCCTATATGCTCGTGATTTCCAAACTGATCTTAATCTCAAACATGATTGATGATCTCTCATTGATGATATCCAAAATGATATTCATCTCATATCTCTGAAGATAATCTTAGTCTCAACTATGACTAACGATTCTTAGGTCCACCACAACCCCTTTTTCCTTCAAATACGGGATTTGGTTCAAGGGTACATCTCTCCACACCTCTGATATATGTCGTTGTAATTACTCAACGTTTTCAGAGAGGCGGCGGGTCCCGACAACCAACAACTCTTTTCTCGTCCCAACTTGATGTAAAACTTCATCAAGACTAAGAATGATATATCCCACGTTGATACACTTCCAAATTGACATGGACACCTCAAATCGGATCGCACTCTAAATTGGGTGCATTCTATGTCACCATCGTTCACTCAACCACGTAAAAAATACATGTGCGCGCAAGTTGAATGTTGGACTGAAACGTTCTTAAACTAATAACGGACCGAAATGTCCTTAAACTAACATCCGTCCCCAAAATGGTAATGTTGGACCGAAACGTACTTAAACTAACATTTGTCCCCAAAATGAGAATGTTGGACCGAAACGTCCTTAAACTAACATTTGTCCCCAAAATGGGAATGTTGGACCGAAATGTCCTTACACTAATCTTCGCCCCCAAATACGGCGATAATGGACCGAAATGTTCTTAAATTAATTTTCATCCCAAACATGGAACATCGGACCAAAACGTTCTTAAACTAACATTCGTCCCCAAAATGGGTCCCCAAAATGTCCTTAAACTAACATTCATCCACAAAATGGGAACGTTGGACCGAAATATCTTTAAACTAACATTCGTCTCAAAAATGGGAATGATGGACCGAAATGTCTTTAAACTAACATTCGTCCCCAAAATGGGAATAATGGACCGAAATTTCTTTAAACTAATCTTCGCCCCAAACACGGGGATAATGGACCGAAATATCCTTAAACTAATATTCCTCCCTAAATATGGCGATAATGGACCGAAATGTTTTTAACTAACATTCGTCTCAAACAGGGAATGTTGGACCGCGACGTCCTTAAACTAATATATTTTGCCCTGTGGACTGCCTCCATAATGACTACCGTATACTATTCATGGGCTATTCATATATGATCAAATAATCAGTTAAGCCCTTACTGCTTATAAATTGATCTTAGTCTTAAATATAGCTAATGATCCTTAGATCAAACCTAAATATTCCCTGAATTGATGGACCTCACAAATGTGAGATCTGCGTCCTAAGTTTATTCCCGTTGGCAAACCAAGCTACCAACGTCGGCCCCGTCAAGCAAAATTCTTCACCTAAACCCAAATCTCAAATATACGGATTTGGACTAATCCGCGCCCTACGGACGACGACATAAATTAGTCTCCGTATACAATCCATGGGCAACCCAAAATAAAACAAACACAACATGACACGAAATGAACTTCTGGAGCAGGAGAAAGTAGTTATCGCAACGCGGTAACGTAATTAACTGCAGGGGCTTGCACCTGCAGGGAAGAGTGTCCCCACAATTAAAACCCCTCACAAATGAGGGGGAATCTGATAAAATCTGCTACAATGGCCGCATCTATTCAAACCTCCGATATATTGTGTCATAAACCAACTTGGTATTTTCGAAGAGGTGGATGGATAAATCCAAATAGCATCTGCCCCCAAATTCAGGCCAAACGTTCCAACGTCTCGGTCCTTCTTCCGGCGGTGAACAGAGGATAGAATGTAACGACTCTGAATTTACTGTACAAAATTTTTCAGTTTAATGTACAGAAAGGATTTTACAAACCTGAGTACAAGTTATAAGTATATTCTGTTTAAGAAAAGCAAGAAGCAACTTGTAACTCACTGGTAAAGCCTTGCACTGCTGTGACGTAGCCCCTATATTCAAATTCCATCAGACTTTTTTCTAATTTTCTTTTTAAACTTTTTGGAAGCCCAAAAGTTTACATGTGCAATGCACACAAAAACGAAAAGACAGAGATATCAAACATGTGCAAAAGAGTATTAACACTGATATGAACACGTAGCTCCAATCCATCGGCCCTTCCCCTCAATCGACCGACGGAAATGCCCCCATGGCCTGCACCGACGGTCCCCCCGAGCCCAATGAGCCCCGGGCTTTGCACACACGACCCTTCCCCTAACCCTAACTTCTCTGCACTGCTTGATTGCTCTGCAGTCAAATAAAGGATTTTAATTTTACCTTTAAACCAAATTTTAATGCATTTTAATTCCAAAACTCTAATTCTACGCTATAAATACTACCCCATGCCCTAGCCCTTCATCATTCTGAAAATTATATTCAAAACTCTTAAAATTTCTCAAGTACAAGTGGAGTAGAAGAGAAGTTAGCAAGCGATCAAATTCCGGCGATGATCGAAGCAAATTCCGGCGATTACGCGATGCCGTGACGACAATCCATTCTTCTTCTATCTTCTATTAACCAAAATATCTAGTAAGTCCCTCCCAATCCCTCTTCTTCTTATTTGAAAATTACTTTTTAAAACATATTTCAGAAGTGGAGTTAATACCGACATCTTCTTCTAAATCCTAGAAAGTTTACTTTTTCTTACATATTTTTCATCCATATTCTTACACCATATTTATAATCATAAAACCAATGCTTAGAACCAACTTTTAATCAAAAATATCATGCAAAATAATTTTAACTTAACATTTACATTAAAATACCATGAAGTTTGTATATATCATCTTTATAGTTTTGCTTAAACATATCTTTAGGAAAATTCACGAGATAACGACCTACCTCTCACGTACACACATGGTTTCCATAGCACGATACCCTTTGAACGTATTTTGTTACGAATACAATATTTCAAGAAAATACCATTGACTATAAAAAAACCGGGTTTCTTTTAAATTGTATTTTTAACTCCTTTGCGAATATGCCTCTACAACCCTTTTAGGGGACCCGCTATTGGATGGTGTGGATTATCGCACATTCTTGAGCTAATAGAGCGAGATGTAGTCCTTCTCACGGAGCATTCAGTCTCGAAAGGTTTTAAATATGGTTTTTAAGAAAAACGCATTTTTCTACTTAAATAAAAATTAATTTTCAATAATTATATAAATATTTTCAATCCATATATTTTAAAAATATAATAAAATTATATTTTTTCCAAAGATAAAAGAATAACAAGTTTCACTAAAATACCATCAAGATACCATCAAAAGACAAGTTTTACAATAAAATACCATGAATTTTCCAAGCTAAGCTATTATCACTAAAATACCTCAAATCCTTAAAATCCACAACCCTAAATAAAATAAATAACTTCTCATGGTTTATTTTTAATTATATTAAAAATATTTTCATAAAACACCCTCGAGTTATATAAAACAATATTTAAGAACTTTAGTAAATATAGGTTTAAGCAGGATCAATTCTCTTGAGCCCCAGGGAGCCGGAGAAAGTGAGTGCTTGTCTATTTAAGGTAGAAAACTTAACGGAGTTATCAATGATAATTTTCTTGGAAAAAACACAAAACCTGCCGTCCATGTGCAGCAGTTACCGATAACTCCCGAACCTAATTTAGGATCTAAGTCAGTTATAATTATCTGACTCAAGTCTGAGTCCAATCTAAACTTGAATCCAAACTCAAATCAGAATTCAATTCAAATATGAATCCAAGGTCTAACACGTATAATTAAACATGAACCTGAATACCTGAATTCAAACATCAATAACAAACCTGAATACATGATTTGACTTGACCGAACCATGGCTATAAGTTGACTTGACTTCATGACTACAAGATTACATCCTGAACCTGATTACTTGAACAACTTGTAACATGGTCTCGGAAAGCCTTGTAATATAATCTATATAATACATTATGCGGGGTTAACGGGGTAGATTGGTACAGAATGTATTAACGTGGTACGAGATGGTCACTAAAAGACACCTACATGAACTCTCATGCCGTTGTTGCGTGGGTTTTGATGGGGCCTTGTACTACATGTTACCATAATCCACGGGATAAGATGGACTCCTCTCGTATACACAAATACCTTATGTACCAAGCTACAAACAACTATGTTAGTATAACAAATATATAACTGTACATCTTACCAGTTCTATTTCATAATAATCATTAAATTACATTCTTTCTTTTGCGGCTTACTGAGCGCTAGTTCGCTGACGACATTACTGTCTATTTCTCTCTTTGGAATGTTCGTCAGGAGGACCGAACTCGCAGGAGATCGAGCCCATCCAAGAGGACTTGGATCAATTCACTGCCCAGCCGGACTTCTAGCTTTCCTTGTACTTATTTTTCATTTTGTATGTCACTGCTTAGGCACTGCTTTACTCATTGTACTTTTTCTTTTCAAAATAGTTATATGTAAAGATGGATATTAATAAAAGTTGTTGTTCATTTTATATCTCTTGTTATTCTTGTGCATTTTTATATATTGCTTACTTACGCTTAATGTATTATTTCTTAGTAAATATGTTGCGGCCTCGCCACGTCATCGCTTTCGTATGCTGGGAAGCGGGGCGTGACAAGTTTAGAGAAGATACCCGATCGAGCAGTTCTCAGGGGCACCGCTGGTGCTTGCTCGAGATGCCTTATTGCTTTGTTGGTATTTATATCCTTACCCCCAGCTAGGCCCAAGGAAAGTCGTTCAAACACCGACTTGCATTTGGGTAGTGGTGCCCTCGAGATCGCCACATTTGGCCTCCTGCCTTTTAAGGCCGGTCTGTCTGTTACCGGAGCTTGAGGAGCAGGGATGACGTTAGATGGCACGAACAAAATAGAGCAAAATGGTAGCAGCGGCTCCTCTTACTGTCATTCGAGACTGGCCGGGAGGACCGTATTGGCGTCCATCTTCATCATGTGGGAGACGAGAGCCGTGTTAAGCTGAGCTTGTCCTTGGAGGCATTTTTGCTGCGTCCGAAGATTGCAATTGAAAACTGTTAACCTGCACAAAGAAGCATAATTTCAGTACAGGCAATCAATGTATATGTTGATTGAGTTCGCATGAACGTTTAACCCGAAATATGGGAGGAAATATACGTCCCACCAGGCGTACCAGAATCTGTAGGGTGTTTTTTGTCACCCCATTAAGATGGGAAATACGCGGCACTTGTCAGGAGCATTATAAATTCCTCCTATCTGGGGTAGGCCGGGGTTTATTGATTATGGGGATCCGAATCTCCGGCAGCCACGGACTAAGCTGCCATTAATTACCCTCGCTTTTGAAGCGAAAGAACCTCCAATTGATGCTCAAATTGGTCATGCGAACTCAATGTGCCATGTGCGTATATGTGTGTCTTGAGGGGTTTAGGTATATCGGTGGCCTCGCAGACTTTACGGGTGTCCCCTACCCAGATAGCAGGCTGGGGGTCTAGAGGGCTAGCAGCTCCCTTGCAGGGTGCGGGACAGCACCCCGTTAGAAATTTTTTGTAACGGGGGAGATATTTTTAGTATGGAGTGCATGGGAAAAGAGGGGCGAGAAGCATCCTAAGGATGCGTGCATGGTGCGTGGGCACCCGCGGACCACATGCGAGGCGCCTATGCGCTGGGCGCCTGCAGGAAAAAAAAGGGGAACTTAGCTCCGAGATTAGGAGTTGAACTCCGAGGGACTTTGAAAACTCCCACAAAAAGGGAGGATTTTTATCTTTATGGAGCTAAACTCCCAAAGGATTTTTGAGTGGAGTTAAACTCCAAAAGAATTAGATTTAGGATTAAACTCCTAAAAGATCTGGATTAGAAGTTAAACTTCTTTGAGGATTTGGGTCTTGGTGTTGAACTCCTCAAAGATTTTCGGAGGTGATCAAAGGGGACCTCTTTCTTCTCCCTTGAGTCCTGGATCTTCTCTTGAGCCATGGATTTTTCCCAAAGTGGGATTTTTGGATATATGTCTCCTTCTTCCTCCTCTCTGTTGGTTGGATCTTAGAGGAAAGGGGGTGAGACTTGAAAATCTTCCATTTTAGATATTTGATAGGAGATCTGAGTTTCCCTTCAAGGGTTTTATGGTAAAAAACTATTTTTTGCGGGGAAAGAAAGAGTTAAACCCTTGATTTAATTCAGAAAAAAGAAGAAGTTTTAAAATCTTGAGGAAGGAAAAATATGCACAAACCCTAATTTTTTAGGAGAATGAATTATTGTCCTTTATTTCATCATTATGTTGCCTTATATAGGCTTACAAATTTACACATAACCTCTTGGGCTTTACAAAATGGTATTTTGCCCATCTCATGCCTCATGTGCTTATTTATTTTGCACATGAGTCATGGGCTTTACAAAAATTTGGCTTTATGCCCATTTTCCTTACATTTATTCATAAAAAATACATCAAAATTATTTATTACATAATTTTCATTTTGGCATGGGACAGGCCGGTCGCTTCATGTTCGGGCTCGACTTGGGTGTGGGCTAACTTGACCTAGGCTTAGGCCCACTTGGCTTGGGGTTGACTTTGACTTTGACTTGGTCAACCGGGGTGTAATTTTTTACCACAACAATGTCATCTTCAATTTATAATGCATTTACACGTAAAATATATAAGCTATATGTGATATATACATATGAAACGTGAAATATACAAGACTTACGTACGTGTTTACGGAATTACCGTGGAAAGTGTTTCTTATGTTCTTTATTAATCTTCCAATTAGCACTCTTTCCGGAAATCGCATTCATAAGTTCTTCAATATGTCAACTAAAAGAATAACAGTATTAATTAGTTAGGTATATATAGATGTAGACACTCAAAATATTGACGCGATTAAAATTTTTAATTTATATATCTTCTGTGATCGGCAGTAATTTCAAAATTATTAAGGATATACGAATGTGCTTGATCGAGCCACTCCCTCCGGTAGGATCGATCCTCTCCTTGTGAATGTGATAGTTGATCATCGTTAATTCGAGAAGGAAGATTTAATCTTGTTTCAACTCCACACAACTAACGAGAAGTGAAATTGAGATATTCGTTAGCGCAATAACTCTCGGTTATTGACCCTTCCGGTCGAGCTCGATTGCACACTTGCCATTTCAAGAATCCCAAGTATCTAAAATGTTAATGAATACATTAGAAAAATGTGAATATTATAATGAATTAAATAATACACTTGACTGAGAAAATATATTATCTTTCTACTAGATACATCCACCTATATGAGACGGGTCCAGCAACCATTGCCTATGTAGCTAGATGCACAGAAAGATGAACCGTAACGGTGAAGAAAGATGGTGGAAATATCATCTCCAACTTATAGAAGGTTTCAACAATACTCTTTTGTATATCCTCGAATTTGGCCACATATATCACTTTAGAACAAAATTTATTGAAAAAGTCGCAATACTTTATCAAAACTTTGGTGACGTTGGATGGCAAATTATGTCGAAGATCCACCGGAAGCAATTGATGCAGAAGGATATAACAATAGTGGGTTTTAAAATTCAAGAGTTTTGGTGGCTCAACCTACACATTCTTTTCTATGTTAGAGGAGTACCCATCTGGGGTTTTGATGCTCTTTAGCACCTCACAAATCTTTTCATAGCCAATTCGGACATTGTGTAGCTCAAAACTGGTAATTTATAGACACCATCATCACGAAGTACCGGGTGCAATTTTTGTTGGACTCCAAGCTCCTCCAAGCACTCGCGAGCACTCAACTTATCATTGGATTTAGAATCTTCCTGTAATAATATGCCAGCAATATTATCAAACACATTCTTCTCTACATCATGATATCAATATTGTGTCGAATCAACATATGTTTTCAGTAAGGAAGATTCAATAATATATTTTTCTTCTTCCACACACTCAACAATTCGTTATTTTCGGATCGCTTCCGTATTTTTTGTTTATTGAAAGAACCATCTGAGTTAAAACGATTAGAATCTTGCTGGAATTGACACGATGAAATCTGCTCAAAAATTTCTATCTCTGACAATTATTTTAGTGCTTCACCTTTTTCCAATGTTCCATTAAACTTATTTGCCATTTTTTTGTTCGGATGATTCGCCGATAACCACCTACGATGAAACCAGTAGCAAAACTTACCACTTGTCTTAAACTGAAGGGCACTGTAATCAAGACCGCATGATGGACATGCATGCTTCGCGTAGGTAGGCCATCCTGTCACACCCCGCTTCCCAGTGTACGGAGGAGTAGACGTGACGGGCCGCGACGTATTTACTCAGAAGTAAACATGATAAGCGTAAATAAGCAATATATAATAAAAGCACAAGAATGACAAGAGATGTAATATAAACAACAACTTTTATTAACATTCATATTTACATTACAACTGCTTTTGAAAAGAAAAATACAATGATGGAAAGCAATGCCTAAACAGTGGCATATGAACTGAAAAGTAAATAAGTACAAGTAAGCTAGTAGTCATGCTGCTCAGGTATCTGCTCCAAGTACTCCTGGCTGGGCTCGGTCTCATGAAAGTCGCGTCCTCCTGACGAGCATTCCAAAGAAAAAAGAGACAGGAACGTCGTTAGCGAACTAGCACTCGGTAAGCCCCAAAGAAAGAATGGAATAGACAAGTAAAGAAAATAGAACTGGTAATTTGTACAAGTTTATATGTTAGTTATAGTAACGTGGTTGTTTGTAAGTTGGTGATGTATCAGTGTAGACGAGAGGAGTCCAACTATCCCGTGGACTATGGGAACAAGAAAGTACAAGGCCCCGTCAAGATCCACGGGATAACAGCAATGAATGTTTATCTGCGTCTTTTAGTGTCCATCATCGTGCCACTTTTAATACATTCCGTACCAATTTACCCCTTTAAAACCCCATAATGTATATTGTATAGATTGTAGTTATCAGACTTGCCCAGACCATGGATATAAGTTATTCATGTAAACGGTTTCAAGATGTATCAAGTAGTCAAGTAGTCAAGTCAAGTCATAACCATGGTCCGGTCAAGTCAAGTCATGTTGCATGATTGATATTGTTCTGGTATTGTCACGCCCCGCTTCCCACAGTACGGTAAGGAGACATGACGGGTCACGCGACGTTTGAAGTAGACACGCTAAGCGTAAATAAGCAATATAGTAAAGTACACAAGTAAGACATGAGATGTAAATGAACAGCAACTTTTTTTTTATTAAACATCTTTTACAATACAACTGGAAATGTAAATACAAGACTGAAAAACAATACATAAACAATGGCATGAACTGAAAGTAAAGTATGTACAAGTGACTGGAGCTCTGGGTCTTCTGAGAACTGCTCCAAGTCGTCTGTGCTGGGCTCAATCTCCAGAGAATCTGGTCCTCCTGACAACATTCCAAAGAAAGAATAAAAAAGGAATATCGTCGGTGAACAATCGCTCGGTAAGTCCCAAAGAGAGATAGAAATAGACTGAACAGATAAAGAGAATATAACTGGTATAATGTTGATAGTCATATTAACGCAGTTGTTTGTAGCTTGGTATAGAATATGCCATTGTATACAAGAGGAGTCTAGCTTACCCCGTGGACTATAGTATACGGATCACAAGGCCCCATCAAAACCCACGGGATGACGGCAACGGATGTTCACGTTAGGTGTAATAAAGTGACCATCTTGTGCCACTTTTAACACATTCCGTGCCAGTCTACCCCTTTAAACCCCGTAATGTATTTTGTATTGATGTGTATTATTTTGTTTAATAGATGTAAGACTTACCGAAACCATGATATCAGTGGTTCATGTAAACGAAAAGGATATAAACGGATAGTCATATAAACAATGTCCAATATATCCATGGTTTGGTCAAATCAATTCTTATTGATATAGATAGTATTCTAGTATAAATGGATTCATGTTGAATTGGAGTTATACTTGAATTGTATTCAAAGATGGATTGATTTCATATTACACTAAGACTATGACTGAGTCGGATATTTTAAAACGATTTGAAGTCCTGAATTAGTTTTTGAGTTATTGGTTATTGTTGCACATAGACGGCATGATTTATGACTTTTTCCAAGCCAATTACCATATTGCTAAACCCGTTTTAGTTGTCTACCTTAAATAGGAAAACACCCAAATTCTCCGGCTCCCTGAGGCTCAAGAGAACCGGTCCCGCTTAAACCTATATTTACTGGGGTCCTTATTGTAATTTAATATAACTTGAGGGGGGTTTATGAAAAATAGTTTTTATATATTTTCAAAATACATCTCAAGTAGTTAATTATCGTATTTAGGATTTTCATGGATGTAAATTTTAAAAGATGAAATAATCTAGTGGATATAAACCTAAATTGAATAGTATATGGTATTTTCTTGTAATTTGATTTGCATTGATTCTTGATGGTATTTTCATGAATTTTTATGATTCTTTTCTTTTGATTAGAAAACATGGAATATATTATATATTTAAAATAGATATTTTGGTAATATTTATATATATAATTATTAAAAATAGAATTTATTTATTAATAGAAATCATATTTTCTTAGAAATTGTAATAAAAATTCCATCAAGATCGTATGCTCCATGAGGAGGTCTGCATCTCGTCCTACTAGTCCGATAGATGTGCGATAATCCGTACCAACTAAATCGGATTCTCCAAAATGGCTTGTAAGGACATAATCGTATGGAATTTGGTTAAAACAATTTGAAGAATACTGTTTTGATATTTTATGGTATTTAAATGTAAAATTCGTCTTAGCCACAAAAATATCATTCTCAAGCCATCGTGCTTTGTCAAGATGAGTGTTGTGATGAGGTTGGTCATTACCTCGTGAGTTTTCTAAAGTTAATACAAGTAATATGATGAAATAATGTCGTAGGTAAACTTGGTGGTATTTTAACGAAAAAGTGAAATACAAGTTGCATATCATTTTATTTTGAATTGAAACTTATTCTTAATGTTGTTTTGGGGTTGTTAAACAAGATATAAAGAGATAGTTAATTTGTGGTTAAGAAAAGTTGGGTTTTTAATGAAAATTAGAATCAGAAGTTGGATTAACTCCGCTTCCGATGTGTTTTAATAGAAAATTGTTTTATAATAGAAAGAGAGGAGAAGAGAGGGAACTTACCGGTTTAGATGAGAAAGGAGAGGTATAGGAAGGGATTGAAGGCGTCGTGGAATCGCGTTGTTGCGGAATTTGTCTCGAAACGTCGCCGGAACTTGACCATGGGATAACTCCACTTGTACAACTTTTTAGGCTTAGAAAATTTTGAGAGCTTTAATAAGAGATTTCAGAATGAGGAGGGCTGGGGTGTAGGGTGGTATTTATAGAATAGAATTAGGGTTTTATGAGTGAAGAGGGAATTAAAAAATGCATTAAAAGGGATTAAAGAGGTGAATTTAATCTCTCTGTAAATTTACAGAGAAATCAAATAGCAGAGGAGTAGTGGGGGGAGTCCAAGGGGTTTAGGGTTAAAATTTGAGAGTATTTGGGACGGTTCATTTTACGTGCAGTGCACGTGTAAACTTTTGGGCTTCCAAAAAGTTTAAAAGAAAAATCAGCAAAAATAATATGTGGCTGGGAGGATTTGAACATATAGGCTACATCACAGCAGTGCAAGGCTTTACCAATGAGCTACAAGTTATTTCTTGCTGTTTAAAAACAATTCAAATTTATAACTTGTGCTCAGGATTTACAAATCCTCCATTTGTACATTAACTTTAAGAAATTTATATACATTAAAATAGAGTCGTTACATTTTACCCTCCTTACAAAAATTTCATCCTTGAAATTTACAATTATTAAGGACTAATTTACAAACAAGTGAGGGTATCTTGCACGCATGTCGTCTTCTCTTTCCTACGTTGATTCTCCTGGTGAGTCTTTTCTCCACATCACTCGAACCAAGTTTACTTCCTTGTTCCGAAATGACTTTACCATTTTGTCCTGGATTTCAACGTGTTGTTGTTCATAAGATAGATCTATCTGTACAGTGAACTTGGAGTGATCAAGAATGTGACTGGAGTCACCACATACCTTCTGGGTTGGGATATGTGGAACACATTATGCACTCGTTCCAATGAGGGTGGAAGTGCCAAGCGATAAGCCACTTCTTCGACTCATTCTAGTATGTCGAACGGTCCAATGAATTCCAGTTTGAATCTAAATTACGGGGTTTTTCTCAGACATAGCTTACCCCTCTTTCTGAAGCGAATCACTCCACGGTTTGGAGAAATCTTCAGAAAGACATGATCACCCGGTTGGAACTCCAAGTGTCGGCGCTTTGCATCGGCCCAATGCTTCTATCGGCCTTGGGCTATGCGCATTCATTTCCTGATAGTGCAAACTACATCTACAGTCACCACTATCATCTCAGGTCCAAAGAGTTCCCTATCTCCGATGTCGTCCCAACTCAATTATGAATGACACTTCCTTTCATAGAGCGCTGCAAACGGTGTCATTCCAATACTCGCTTGGTAGCTGTTGTTGTATGAAAACTCCACAAGATGTAGGTGATCTTCCCACGATCCTCCGAAATCTAGCATACAAGCTCTTAGAATATCTTCAAGTAACTGAATCTTCTCTCAGACTGACCATCTGTTTTTGGATGATAAGTTGTGCTAAAGTTTAGACTCGTTCCCAAGCTAACTTGCAGACTCTGCCAAAATTGCAATCGGAATATGATGTCACGATCGGAGACAATGCAAATCGGTACTCCATGTAATCTCACGATCTCCTGTATGAGTTCATGGGTATCGGAGATAGTACACGATGAAGAGTTTAAATTTTACTTAGATTCATACCTCCATGTATTTTTTTGCTAGTGTCTCGGTAGATTGGCCAACTCAAAAGGAATAAAATGAGCCGACTTTGTGAGTCGATCCACAATAACACATACAGTATCGTTACCTTTCGTGCTGTGAGGAAGTGCAGTCATGAAATCCATGGTAATATGTTTCCACTTCCATTCTGGGATAGGTAACGGTTGACGTAAACCAGTAGTCCTTTGATGTTCAGCTTTCACTTGCTGACACACCAAATATTTAGCGACGCTTCTGGCTACTTCACGCTTCATTTCATGCCACCAGTAATGTTGGCGTAGATCTTTGTACATCTTTGTACCACCAGGGTATACTGAGTATGGGGAGTTGTGAGCTTCATTCATCAACTCTTCCCGAACAGGACCTTGTGGTACACACAATTTACTGCCGTATCTCAAAGACCCGTCTTCATGGATGATGAAGTCTGTTCGAATTCCACTTTCTACTTGTTCTCTGATCTATTGCAACTTGGCATCACTTGCTTGAGCTACTTTGATTTGATTGACAATTGTAGACAGAACTTGTATGTTCATCAAATTTGAAGCGTTATCTGGCATGACCACTTCTATCTCCATCTGATGCAAATCTTGTTGTATCTTCCACTGTGCTGTAAGATTCATTGATAGTGGTTGGTAACTAAGTGCATCAGGTACTACATTCACCTTCCCTGGATGATATTGTAAGTTGATGTCGAAGTCCGCCATAAGTTCTAACCATCTTCTCTGCCGCATATTCAACTCTTTCTGAGTAAACACATACTTCAGAATTTTTTGGTCTGTGTAGATATCTACCCGTTCTCCAAGAAGATAATGGCGCCAAATCTTGAGAGCAAAGATAACGGCTGCCAACTCCAGATCATACGTCGGATAGTTGTGCTCATGAACCTTCAACTATCTTGATGCATAAGCTACAACTTTACCGTGCTGATGTAGAACACATCTTAATTCTTTACCGGATGCATCGCAATGTACTACGAAACCTCCAGACTGGTCCGGTATTACGAGAATAGATACTAATGTCAATCTTGACTTGAGTTCTACGAAAGCTTGTCCGCATGCTTCTGACCACACGAATTCTTCATCTTTATGCGTGATCTTGGTCAGGGGTGTTGCAATCTTCGAAAATCCTTCACTAAATCTTCGGTAGTATCCCGCTAATCCCAAGAAACTTCGAATGTCCTTCATTGTTTTTGTAACAACCCTAAACTTTCTGTACAACTTTCTGTACAAATTTTTCAAAAAATACAGAAAGGGGTATTTTTGCCTGAGCACAAGATATAAGTTTGTTTTGCTTTTTAATAGCAAGAAGGAGCTTGTAGCTCATTGGTAAGATCTTACACTATTGAACCAAAGCATCAGAGTTCAAATCCCATCACCCACAATATTTTTAATATTGTTTTCTTTTAAATTTTTAGAAGCCCAAGAGCCTACATATGCATAACTCGTAAAAAACCCCACTACACATGTAAAACAAACTGACCCAGGGGCTACACCAAGCGACGAGGGACACGTGGCGGTGAGCCCCGGCCCGACTCGGCCGACTGGGGCCGGCGACTCGGCCGACTCGGCCCGCCTCCGCCTGCCGGACTCGGCCAGATCGCAGATTGTCCAACATAAAAGTTCTTCCTCTTGGTCTTCCATAAACCCTTGTACACTTTAAATTTCCTGCAATTTAACAGAGCTCTTTAAAATCCCATTAAACCATATTTTTAATACAATTTTTATTATATTTTCAATTCACCTTTTCACCTACCCTAACCCTAGCCTTACTCTATAAATACCATACCTAAACACATCCTCCTCACTCCAAATTTCTGTCCAAAACTCTCAAGAAAATCCTTAGAACTTTTGTGTTCATTTGGAGTTAGCAAAGGGCGAAACTCCGGCGAAATTCCGACGGACGACTCTGGGAGCTCCCGGCGACGAAACGATGCACCGGCGCCCCCTACATCTTCCTCTCCCTCTTCTCTATACTACAAACCCATAAGTCCCACCTCCCTCTTCTCTATTCTATTCTAAAACTTTGTAAAACTAAAACCCGACGGAAGCGGAGTTAAATCTGACTTCCGATTCGGTTTTCTTTATAAAGTTCAATTTTCCTTAACACAACCATACAAAACTCTTACATATTGTCTATTAATCATTAACAAAACATATGGAACAGATTCTATTTCAAAAGAATGTATATTTCAAGTTTTATTGCACTTTTCAGTAAAATACCATGTAGTTTAGTTTCTACTTTAAAACATCATTAATCTTACTATATCCTTAATTAGATCACGAGGTAATGACCTACCTCCTCACAACACTCATTTGCAATATAGCACAATACCTTTCGGGAATATAGAATACGGGAAAACAAAATTTTACATATAAATACCCTTTACTACTGAAACCGTTTTCTACAAAATTACGTATTTTTATAAATCTTTGCAAAGCGCCGCTACAACCCATTTTGGGGAACTCGACTGGGATGGTGCGGATTATCGCACATCCCTGGGCTTAGTAGTGCGAGATGCAGACCTCCGCAAGGAGCATTTGGTCTCGAGAGATTTAAAATACAAATATCTTATGAAAATGAAATTTGTAGAAATATAATATATATTAAAATTATTTTTATATAAATATATATATATATATATCATTAAAATATCCATCTTTGTGATAATATAAATATTTCAAATTTTTCTAAAATCACAAGAATCACTTTACATTAAAATACCATGAATTCCATACAAGTTCAATATTACAATTAAATACCCTATATTATGAAATTAGGTTATCTTCACTAGTAATATCACAAATATAAAATTTACATCTATAACAACTCTAAAGACGATAATTAAATACTTGGGTGTATTTTGAAAATTATACAAAAGTATTTTTACATAAAACCCCCTCAAGTTCTATAAATTACCCTAAGGACGCTAGTAAATATAGGTTTAAGCGGGACCAATCTCTTGAGCCTCAGGGAGCCGGAGAAGTGGGTGCTTGCCTATTTAAGGTAGACATCTTTGTGATAATATAAATATTTCAAATTTTTCTAAAATCACAAGAATCACTTTACATTAAAATACCATGAATTCCATACAAGTTCAATATTACAATTAAATACCCTATATTATGAAATTAGGTTATCTTCACTAGTAATATCACAAATATAAAATTTACATCTATAAAAACTCTAAAGACGATAATTAAATACTTAGGGTGTATTTTAAAAATTATACAAAAGTATTTTTACATAAAAACCCCTCAAGTTCTATAAATTACCCTAAGGACGCTAGTAAATATAGGTTTAAGCGGGACCAATCTCTTGAGCCTCAGGGAGCCGGAGAAGTGGGTGCTTGCCTATTTAAGGTAGACAACTTAACAACGGTGTTATAAACACGGTAATCGTCTTTAAAAAAGACACAAATCCTGCCGTCCATGTGCAGCGGTTACCGATAACATCAAAACCTAATTCAGGACTTCAAATTTCTTTTCTAATTGTTCTGACTCAGACTGGGTCTCATTATAAATAATCTGACTTGAATATGATTCAAGTACAATCTAAAATACTACAATTCAATATGAATTCATGAATCCATATATTCAATCTGTTCAAACTATTCAATCTGTATTGACTGAACCGAACCATGGATATACTTCTATTTACATGATTCTCCAGTTACATCCATGATTCTCCAGTTACATCCATTTACTGATATCATGGTTTCGGCAAGTCATCCAATTATATAATCTATATTACAAGACAATCCATGTTGCAATACAATACAAACAATACAATCAAGACATCGCGGGGTTTAACGGGTAGATTGGTACGGAAGGTGTTAGAAGTGGCACGAGACTGTAAGATTTAAGACACCTAACCTGAATACCACACCGTTGTTCCGGGCTTTCTAACGGAGCCTTGTACTTCCATTTGCCTCTATTCTCTGGCATATAGAGACTCCTCTTGTATACACTGGCATCCTTCTGTACCAAGCTACAAACAACAGCGTTAACACTAAATACAACATTATAACAATATGATACAACTTTAAAAGCTACATACACTCTCTCTTACTCTCTGTCTATTCTACATCTCCCTTATCTTTAGGACTTACCGAGCGATTTGTTCGCTGACGACATTCTCTTTCTTTCTTCTTTGAATGTCGTCAGGTGTTTCGGACCTTCCAGAGATCGAGCCTAGCACTGAAAACTTGGACCAGTTTATTGAAGATCCCGAGCTATAATTTCACTTGCACATTTCCTTTACATTCTGTATTTCCTTTTCTGTTATGCCATTTTTTAGGCATTGCTTTCATTCAGATGTATTTAACTTTCCATGTATTGTAAAAAGAAATGTGAATAAATAAAATTGTTGTTCAATCATTACATTTGTCTCTTGTGCATTTTCATTTATATTGCTTAGATACGCTTAGCGCATTTACTTCAGAGTAAATACGTAGCAGCCTCGTCACGTCCTCTGCCCATATACTGGGAAGCGGGGCGTGACGGGTTTTGTTGGTGGCTCATGTAGGTCAGAGCTGTATGGAATCCTACCATACAGTTCTGTTCTGCGTGAACAACCTAAGCAATATAACACAAGAACCAGCAACTAAAACATTCTTTACAATTCATACTCCTTAAATCTTATCATTTCATATTCTTTGAATCATATACTTTGAATCTGTCCTAACCTAAATTTTTTATTCAAGGTTATGGATTCTCCAAACAACACCAGCACCAACTTCAACAACACTCCATCTCCACTACCAATCACACATGCCGTCCCTGCTCCGCTCAATGAGCAGATGGTTCTGCTTGAGGAAATCTGAAGCCTCCTGGTTGCAATGCAGCAGCAGACCGCTATATTAGTGAACCGATCAGAAGCAGATGCAACCAGTATAAAGCACTCTGCCACTCAGATGGCAGGAGGAGCCTACTTTATACAACCTTCTGAACCCAAGAGACAGAAAGAAGCAATTAACCCGTAGAGTCCAAACTTCTGCTACTACTGTAGGAGAAAGGGACAGTTGTGGAAGGACTGTAGGCGCGCAAAAGGTATGTGCCTAGTTTGTGGCGCATCCGATCATAGAATTGAAAATTGTCCCTATAGACGCAACTCGGTTCACCCACCCACCACCCACCCACAGCGGCCAGCTATCCAGGCTCCTGCAACTCGTCCTGCACTCCCAGCACCACCTCCACGTGGATTTCCTGCACAGCCAAATCGCCAATTCCATCAGGCACTGAGAAATATGCCTCGAGGACAGAGGAATGTGTTTCCAGCTAGGAGGAATGTGCCACAGCGACAGGCTTACACCTTAGCAGCCGTAGAAGCCGAGACAGTTGACCAAGATAACCCTAGTAAATCTTTTTCACATTTTTAAAACCCTTGTATCACTTTGTTATTTTTCATACACTATCAATACTTCTATCACCAAACTTTCCTTAAATCTGTTACACTTTCCTTTTACAAATTCCGAGGACAAAATTTTTTTAAGGAGGGTAGAATGTAACAACCCTAAACTTTCTGTACAAATTTTTCAAAAAATACAGAAAGGGGTATTTTTGCCTAAGCACAAGATATAAGTTTGTTTTGCTTTTTAATAGCAAGAAAGAGCTTGTAGCTCATTGGTAAGACCTTACACTGCTGAACCAAAGCACCAGAGTTCAAATCCCATCACTCACATTATTTTTAATATTGTTTTCTTTTAAATTTTTAGAAGCCCAACAGCCTACACGTGCATAACTCGTAAAAACCCCACTACACATGTAAAACAAACTGACCCAGGGGCTACCCCAAGTGACGAGGGACACGTGGCGGCGAGCCCCGGCCCGACTCGGCCGACTCGGCACGACTCCGCCTGCCGGACTCGGCCGGATCGCCGATTGTCCAACATGAAAGTTCTGCCTCTTGGTCTTCCCTAAACCCCTGTACACTTTAAATTTCCTGCAATTTAACAGAGCTCTTTAAAATCCCATTAAACCATATTTTTAATACAATTTTTATTACATTTTTAATTCACCCTTTCACCTACCCTAACGCTAGATTTACCCTATAAATACCACCCTTAAACACACCCTCCTCACTCTAAATTTCCGTTCAAAACTCTTAAGAAAATCCTTAAACTTTTGTGTGCATTTGGAGTTAGCAAAGGGCAAAGCTCCGGCGAAATTCCGACGACGACTCTAGGAGCTCCCGGTGACGAAACGACGTACCGGTGCCTCCTACGTCTTCCTCTCCCTATTCTCTATACTAAAAACCCATAATTCCCACTTCTCTCTTCTCTATTCTATTCTAAAACTTTATAAAACTAAAACCCGACAGAAGCGGAGTTAAATCCGACTTCCGATTCGTTTTTCTTTATAAAGTTCAATTTTTCTTGACACAACCATACAAAACTCATACATATTGTCTATTAATCATAAAAAAAAACATATGGAACAAATTCCATTTCAAAAGAATGTATATTTCAAGTTTTATCGCACTTTTTCAGTAAAATACCATGTAGTTTAGTTTCTACTTTAAAACATCTTTAATCTTGCTATACCTTTAATTAGATCATGAGGTAATGACCTACCTCCTCACAACACCCATATGCAACATAGCACAATACCTTTCAGGAACATAGAATAAGGAAAAACGAAATTTTACATATAAATACCCTTTACTACTAAAACCGATTTCTACAAGATTACGTATTTTTACAAATCTTTGCAAAGCGCCGCTACAACCCATTTTGGGGAATCCGACTGGGATGGTGCAGATTATCGCACATCCCTGGGCTTAGTAGTGCGAGATGCAGATATCTGCAAGGAGCATTCGGTCTCGAGAGATTTAAAAAACAAATATCTTAAGAAAATGAGATTTCTAGAAATATAATATATATTAAAATTATTTTTATATAAATATATATATATATATATCACTAAAATATCTATCTTTGTGATAATATAAATATTCCAAATTTTTCTAAAATCACAAGAATCGCTTTACATTAAAATACCATGAATTTCATACAAGTTCAATATTACAATTAAATACCCTATATTATGAAATTAGGTTATCTTCACTAGTAATATCACAAATATAAAATGTACATGTATCACAACTCTAAAGACGATAATTAAATACTTTGGATGTATTTTGAAAATTATACAAAAGTATTTTTACATAAAACCCCCTCAAGTTCTATAAATTACCTTAAGGACCCTAGTAAATATAGATTTAAGCGGGACCAATCTTTTGAGTCTCAGGGAGACGGAGAAGTGGGTGCTTGCCTATTTAAGATAGACAACTTAACAACAGTGTTATCAACCCGGTAATCGTCTTTGAGAAAGACACAAATCCTGCCGCCCATGTGCAGCGGTTACCGATAATATCAAAACCTAATTCAGGACTTCAAATTTATTTTCTAATTGTTATGACTCGGACTGAGTCTTATTATAAATAATCTGACTTGAATATGATTCAAGTACAATCTATAATACTACAATTCAATATGAATTCATGAATCCATATATTCAATCAGTTCAAGCTATTCAATCTGTATTGACTGAACCGAACCATATATATACTTCTATTTACATGATTCTCCAGTTACATCAATGATTCTCCAATTACATCCATTTACTGATATCATGGTTTCGGCAAGTTATCCAATTATACAATCTATATTACAAGACAATCCACGTTGCAATACAATACAAACAATACAATCAAGACATCGCAGGGTTTAAGGGGTAGATTGGTACGGAAGGTGTTAGAAGTGGCACGAGACTGTAAGATTTAAGACACCTAACCTAAATACCACGCTTTTGTTCCGGGCTTTCTAACGGTGCCTTGTACTTCCATTTGCCTCTAGTCTCTGGCATATAGAGACTCCTCTCGTATACACTAGCATCCTTCTGTACCAAGCTACAAACAATAGCGTTAACACTAAATACAACATTATAACAATATGATACAACTTTAAAAGCTACACTCTCTCTCTTACTCTCTGTCTATTCTACTTCTTCCTTATCTTTGGGACTTATCGAGTGATTTTTTCGCCGACGATGTTCTCTTTCTTTCTTTTTTGAATGTCGTCAGGTGTTTCGGACCTTCCAGAGATCGAGCCTAGCACTGAAGACTTGGACCAGTTTATTGGAGATCCCGAGCTATAGTTTCACTTGTACATTTCCTTTACATTCTATATTTCCTTTTCTGTTATGCCATTGTTTAGGTATTGCTTTCATTCAGATGTATTTATTTTTCCATGCATTGTACAAAAGAATGTTAATAAATAAAGTTGTTGTTCAATTATATCTACTGTCTTTGTCTCTCATGCATTTTTATTTATATTGCTTAGATACGCTTAGCGTATTTACTTCAGAGTAAATACGTAGCCGCCAGTAGCGTTCTCTGCCCGTATACCGGGAAGCGGGGCGTGACAGTTTTAGGTGTCGGCCATTTGCTTACTGCTTCTACTTTAGCTGGATCTACAAAGATTCCTTCACCTGAAACGATATGTCCGAGAAATCCGACTTGTTCTAACCAAAACTCGCACTTACTGTACTTGGCATAAAGTTGATGCTGTCGCAAGGTCTCCAGGACAATTCGTAGATGTTCAGCGTACTCTTTCTGATTCTTTGAATATACCAGGATATCGTTGATGAATATGACAACGAACATGTCTAGGTACTATCGGAAAAATTGATTCATTGGGTTCATGAATATGGCTGGTGTATTGGTCACTCCAAATGGCATTACAAGAAACTCATAATGTCCATAGCGAGTCCTGAATGCCGTCTTCGGAATATCAGACTCTTTGACCTTCACCTGATGATAACTCGAACGAAAATCTAACTTTGAGAAAACGCAAGACCCACTTAGCTGATCGAACAGATCGTCGATTCGCGGTAGTGGATACTTGTTATTTATCGTGACTTCATTCAAAGTTCTATAATCAATGCACATTCTGTACGAACCTTTCTTCTTCTTCACAAGCAAAACTGGAGATCCCCAACTTGAAGTATTGGGACGAATCCATCCTTTCTGTAGAAGTTCGTCCAGCTGAGTACGGACCTCCTTCAAACCTTCAGGGCTTAATCGATATGGTTCTTTGATCACCGGTTGTACACCAGGTACTAAATCAATTCCGAATTCAAGAGCTCGATCGGGAGACAAACCTGATATATCTTTAGGAAATATATCGTCGAACTCTCGAACTACCTCTGGTCTGTCTTCTCCTGCCTGTAGAGTTGCAATCATCGCCATCTTCGGTTTTGCTTTGTATGTGCTAGGCTCCAGGGTACGGTCTCCACTTTTGAAATAAAAAACCGGATGCTCTGGAATCTCGAACATTACCCTCCTTTGACGACGGTCGATGTTAGCATAGAATGTTCCTAACCAATCCATACCCAAAACTACATCGAAGTTTGGTATGTTCAGCACCTTAAAGTCAGCATAGAATTCTCTGCTGCAGACGACCACTGGATACAGGTCGTATCCCATTGTTGCCTTTAGAACGTCGTTCTCTGAACTAACATTCCAATTGGATACGAGCCGTTTGACTGGAATCGCATGAGTTCGGACAAATCGTTGCGACATAAAGCAATGAGATGCTTCAGTATCGAAGAGTGCTAATGCAGAAAGTGAGGCTACTAAGATCGTACCTAAGTTATGTAGGATAGGTTTTAGGTTGAGGAAAAGATATATGGATGTAAACAAGTATTGAACAGATTTGAAAGATGGAAAGTTACCAGTGATGCCTTGGCCAGTGGCTTCAGCTTCTTCCACAGTCATTGTGAAAGCCTGTCGCCTAGATACATTCCTCCTTACTGGAGGAGCATTCCTCTGTCCGTTCCTTTGTCCCTGAGGTAGGTTCATTTGTGCTTGATGGAACTGACAAGTAGGAGGTGCGGTAGGTCCATAGGGAGGTGGAGCTGTGAGAGCAAGACATGGTGCAGGTGCCTGAATAGCTGGCTGCTGCGGATAGCTGATTGCTGGTCTGGGTGCCTGATACTGATTGAGTCTTTGAGGAAAAGACCCAATATCATGTGTGGATAAGACACAGACTAAGCAAAGGCGATTAGCATGCCTACAATCATTCACTAGGTGCCTATTCTTTTTGCAATAAAACTAGAAATCTGGACTGGGCCGGTTGAAAGGTATTCCCGGTCTCCTGGGTACAGAAGGTGGTCTGGAAGAGGCTCCTCCTGCTATGTGAGTAGCAGGGCGCTTCACACCGGCAGATTGAGGTCTGCCCTTCTTCTTCACTACTGCCTCGTATCGACGGGCAACCTTCAGAGCTAGGTCATGGGTTGGGAAATCCCCTATAGCTAAAGCAGCTTAGATTTCCTGGTCTAACCCCTTCTGAAATCGTTTGGTTCTGATCTCAGCAGTCGGTATGAGATAGGCCGCAAACCTATTACGGTCTTGTGTTAGCTGTGTACTTGTGATAGAAATCGAATATTAAAACATATCTTACCTGCTCAACATGGTGAACTTGGCATCACACTCATCCACTGATTTGCTCCACATAGTGCCTTGTTGTAAATGGATGAATTGTTGCTCCATGTCGAATAGGGCAGTCTCTGGAAAATACTTCGCGTCAAACATGTCGCGAAAGATCATCCATTAGATCAGCTGAGTAAGACGGATTTCTTCCGTCTTCCACCATACTCGAGCGTTATCAGTAAATTGCAACTTTGCAACCTTTACCCAAGCAATGTCTGGCACTTGTGTTGCTGCCAGATCGTCTTCGATCGACTGAGCCCATTCTTCAGCTTACAAGGGGCTCTCTTTCCCAGAAAATTGCTTCGAATGAAGTGCCCGGAATTGCATCACTCCAGGTGCTTCCGCTTCTGGACGGTTCATAAATATGGTAGTCTGCTGCTGCCGTCCTTCCAGGAGGCTCTTAATTTCCTCGAGCAGTATTGTCTGCTTGTTGATCAGAGCTACAACGGTAGGTGTAAGTGGAAGAGGTGGTGGTGTGGTGTTGCTAATCACGTTAGTGCTAGTATTGTTCGGGGAATTCATAACCTTGAAAGAAAAAATAAGGTTAGGATAGATTCAAAGATTATGAAATATAAAGAATGTTTAGTTACCGAGTCTTATAATTCTTGTGTTATATTTCTTAGCTTTCCAGGCAAAACTGACTTGCATGATAGGGTTCCATGCAGCACAGGCCTATATGGGCCACTAGTAAAACCTGTCACGCCCCGCTTCCCAGAGTACGGTAAGGAGACATGACGGGTCACGCGATGTATTTACTAAGAAGTAAACACGCTAAGCGTAAATAAGAAATATAGTAAAGTACACAAGTAAGACATGAGATGTAAATGAACAGCAACTTTTTTTTATTAAGCATCCTTTACAATACAACTGGAAATGTAAATACAAGACTAAAAAACAATGCCTAAATAATGGCATGAACTGAAAGTAAAGTATGTGTAATACCCAGTTTTTCTTATACGCCTAAATCCGTATTTCTTCTTACCTATAAAATTTATTTATAATTATTTATTTAATTTCAAAATCCTATTAAACCCAGATCTTATCTTTCTTTTCCTCTGGCTCGGCCGTTCTCCTTTTATTGAATTTAAACCCAAAACAAATGTTATGTATATTTCTCCGTCTAACCCAAATCCATGATTTAATTACATTTTTCTTTAATCCAAAATTCCCCAACCCTTTGCCAATTGTCCAAACTCATTTCCTCAGTTTAAACTCCCTAGGCCTACACAAAAATTAAAATTTATCTAATAGGAATTTGTTAAGCGCAGCCCATCCCTTTTCTCATTTTTATCCTTGATTTTCTATTCATAGCCTGGCCCGTTTCTATTTTTCCATTTGATTTTTTTCCATTAAATTCTGCAGCCCTCAGCCCAGCAGCCCGAGCCCACGAAAATTTATTTAAACCATTTTTTTCTCTTGGCCCGGCCCAGTCTCCCCGAGCCCACTCTCGACCCGTTCCCCAAACCCGACCCGGCACTTCATCTTCTCAACGGCTACCCCGCGTTTCCCGCTCCCTGCTCCCCGCGACCCGCCTTCTCCGCCCTCACCCGCGCCTACGTCGCAGCGCTGTTACCCCACGACGTGCCCCCTCATGATTCCCTCATCTTCCCTATCTCTCTCCCCTCACGTTCTCACTCTTTTTCCCATTCTTCCCTTTCCCTCTCCTCATCTCGAACCTATACCCGCGCCCACGAGCGCCACGTCGCCGTTGGTATCTTAGCCGGCATCTCAGTCGCCACCTTACATCCCCCTCGGTCTCTCCACCTCACCTCCTCCCCGAGCCCTGCACATTCAGCCGCCACCAAGATTTCCCCGCGACCCAGAACCCCGACCCTCCTCATCCAAGCTTCGAGTTTTCCCGACGACCCAACGTCGAGCCACCTCCGGGCATCCCTCTCCTTCCCGACCACCACCGTCAGCCTCGTCACCCCGAGCTCCTCCTCCTCACACGAACCCACTCTTCTCTCTCTCTCATTCCTCCCTCTCTCTTTGTGCCCCTCTCTCACTTTCTCACTCTCTAATTTCCTCTCTCCCTCACCCTCTGTTTTCTCTTTCTCTCAGTTAACTCTCTCAGTACTCATTCTTTCTCTCTCACTCACCCAAATCTCTCTCTCCTTCTCCCTATTCAATCAAGCAACCCCCTCACTCCCAACCGCAGCCGTCGGCGATTGCCTGAGCACCGCTGTAACCATCAAAGGAGACACAACATCGCATGAACACACAGCGAGCCCCAACTTCCACGAGCCTCGACTGCATCCTAGCCGAGCCCAAAGCTTGAGGTCATCATATCGCGTTCGTGACGTCATCGTCACCGTACGTCTCCGAGATGTGTCCAGGCAAGTTTTATACTTGCTACATGCTAATTAGTATTTGTTACGAACTATAATCTTATAAATTTTATACTAAACATCCTCGATAAATTATACGATGCAACCGTTTGATGTGTGATCCCAATGAAATTACTTGTCTAATTTGACCGAACTAGATTGTTCTTGTTGTCCCTTGGTGTGATAAATATCTTGTGCAAATTTTGTTGGATAATATGACTGCTAACGACTAAAACAACTACCCCCAAGTTTAATCGTAAAACTGTAATTTTAGTGTACCTGAAAACCGTTAAATTCACCATAAATCATATACATACTGGAATGGTGCGTTCGAGGGCTCAAATCGAAGCCGACTCGACGAACTTTAACCCTATACTGGTTTCCTAGTATTCATGTACTTAAATTGTGATGATATTTGGATCGGAGTGCGACTCTGGACTGCAGTCCAGAGCTACTCCAGTTGTTGCTTGCTGTTCCGTAATGGGTACGACAAGATCTTCTTAACTCGTAGATTGTGGAACTCCACTGCTTATTATAGGTAACTCTGTTAGCTTTCATTCTGTTTCGTTACCGTTTGCTATTTGATCTGTAATTTAATAGATCGGGACGCATAACAGTCCCAGCAGAATCAGAACTGACATTTTGGTATTGAATAGTGTATATCTCCTGACGTACAGACACGATCGAATATCTGTCTATTGCGTTGAAAACCTTACTGAAAACCTTAGATTTCATCCAACTGTAGCGTCTCTAAAATCTGATCCCAACTGGGATTAAAATGCATTGCGAAACGGACTTCTGATTCTGAAATCGGATTTCTAGCCGCGAGCGCTTAAAATGAAATGGTTATAATTAATGATCCTGGAACCCGATTTGCTTGAAACTATATTCGATGGATGGACAACTGAACATACTAATTATTACCTGTTTATCGTTTCACTAAACTATACACGTACGTTTCATGATAAATCGTGCAAGTGATAGAATACTACTTTATGACACCTTAATCATACTTCATATACTGTTTACGTATCATATCATACCCATATCATTGTAGTGATAACCTAGTGATATCGTGCATTTACCCAGTGTTAGATTTTAGTGATGATTGTGGCAAGTACATCAGTGTTCGTGTATCCGTGATTAAGTGAAAGTGATACGTACTTGTACACAATCAGTGACCCTATTATTCTATTGCATTGTCGACGTCTGTGGAATGCATGTACGTATGACTATAAGTGGTATGGGACACTTATGGAAGCGCTTGCATGGGTGTCACAGATAAGGCATCCGACACTGCCATTTATCTTAGGTATTAGTCGGGACGTGCTTGATGGAGGTCCTGCCTCCAGTTCTCGCGCAGACTTGTCACGGATCGATTAGTATTTAGGGTTATGGTTGGCGTTTGATATAGACCACGGGGTGTGGGGTAGTTTAAGTGTGAGTTCAACAGAATCTCGGGAGTCCCATGCCGGGTTATATATTTAGAGAGATATATGGAGATTTACAGGGTATGTGATATTCACCGTGATATACATGTTACATGTTGGGCCCGTGGTCCCTTGCCCTTGGGTTCTACCCTTGGGTGGAGGACACTCGCGAGTGGTTGACTCTCACACTTGGACTGACGATAGGCTTAGTGACCTATACAGTGAGACTTAGAGACTGATAGGGATACTGGCATTGTTATCTTACTTACTGTGTTGACATACGTGACTTATCGTTCTACTGCTTTTACTGTTCCGCTGCATTGATTACTGCACATTCATATTCATGCTGTCATTGATTTACTTTATTCATATCTATTACCACTGTTAGAACTGTCACTTGATTTTATACATATTATATTGCTATTGTGTCGCTCTGACGACCTGAGTATGCATGCTCAGTGTGAGGAGAAGATTTAGCCTGGACCAGGACTATACTTACTTCACGGACATCTTGATTAGCTATTCAGAGTTATATTCGTTTGTTTTCCCTCAGATCAGTTCTTTATATTGTTTCTTTCAGTTACTGCATTTCTCATTACCTGCGCATTATTTACTGTTTAGCATGAAAAACTAGAAGCCGAAGTGTGACTACGGCAGGACATTTCCTTGACCGTAGGAGCATGGCTGGCCTTGTCTACCCCTCGTATTCCGTATTTTGGGAAGCGGGGCGTGACATGGTTTAGTTGGTATCAGAGCCAGGTTTTGCATCGATTGTGATTGCAGTTTTCCGTGTATAGTTTGGCAATCTAAGACATCCCTCGGTTTAGATTGTAAACTTGTCATTCTTGATCCATATTCACATCGTGTGTTCAGCCATCCATTCGCTATGGTTTACTTAAAGTCATATAGTTGATTCCCCACTTGTAATAAATTCATCACCTCTGATATTCTTGAATCTTTGTCCTATCCATATTATATTTTGATTCGTTTAGCATGTGACTTATATCATTCTCAAAAAAATTGTTGTCTCAGGATCATGTCTTCCAACAACTCTTCATCTATCTCCGCTCCCCAGAATCAGACCATTGAGATTCTGAGTGTACTGCAAGGTCTAAAGGAAGCCCAGGAGCGAACAAACAACTTGTTGACTGAAGGACTGAGAAGACAGATGAATCAGGCACCAGCGGGAGTCTCAAATCATGAAGGGATCCCCATTAGACGAGAAAAAGAGAAGAAGATGAAACGCCAATTTGTTTCCCCGCGACAGAAGCAACAGAAGACCCCATGTTGTGGGTATTGTAAGAGGCCAGGGCATCTTCAGAGGGATTGTCACCGCGCCCAAGGGAAATGTCTGATTTGTGGATCCAGCGAACATCTCATCAACGGTTGCCCAGAAAGAAAAGAACTACAAGGAGGAAACTCGTCCACACTCCCCACTTCTGCCAAGTGAGGATTATCGCGTAATTCGAACTTCGACGATAAGGAGGACCTAACGCAGGATTCAACTCACGCGACGGGAATGCAACGTTATAGTAGTCGAAGAAGGATTTTTCATGTCATCTACTTTCAGTAATAATGTTGTCGTCTTTTATGAATATTTCTTTCCGTTTAAAATCTTGTATCCGCTGAACTTTTGATTGAATGCAATAAAACTTTGAATCGTAACATATGTATCATTCTCTTGTCATTTCTCTTGTTCATACTGTTCATTAGCAAAACATTTTAATCTCGATTTTTCTAATTCCTGCCGCCGCATACCTTCCCATATTTCGTACACTTAGCCGTTTTACTGATGTATTCTATTGTCTAATCATGACTCTTTTCTTTCAGGCCATGGCCCACCCTGGAGCAGCGCCGCATCTAGATGAGGATACACAGTCATGCGTTTCCGTAGATCGCACACTGATGAGTTCTGATGATGAGGTCAACGGTCCCCATGTCAACTTCGGAAACAACGACTCAGAGGACGAAAGAGTTGACGCCCCAGAATTTGACATGATAGCTGATTCCGACGAAGAAGAAGGAGATCCTGAAGAGAACCCTATAGAGGAAGACCCGATAGAGGAAGATCCCGATGAAGACCCGATAGAAGAAAATCCAGTTGAGGAAAATCCCGTGGAAGAAAATCCAGAAGAAGAGAATCACATGGAATCGGACCTCGATGAAGAAGCTCCATCCGAGGAAGAAGGACCAGAAGATCAAGACCCTGCTGTGGAAGAACTTCCAATGGCGATGTCCGTGAGGCGATATGGAAATGGACGCCCCTACCTGAGTGCGCGAGCCTACCGCAACCTACTGAATCTCCACAACCGCGACTGACGGAATTTCTTTTGATGTTGTCTTTCTGGCCAAATAAAATGTGTATAGTTTAGGGCCACATTTCGCTTTGATGATGCTTTGTTTAAAATCTTCTGGAATGAAATAAATCTTCTGAGTTCGCAAATCTTTTATTTACTGTTTCACTCGATGCTTCGATTTGTCCCTTCTCCGTCTTTTCTCCTGAGACCCTTACTGTCCACATCTACACCTCGTGCTGATTCGACCCTCACTCAGATTAACAAGCACCCCGCCCGATCTTTTGAGTTTCACCATCCACCCTTTGTCTGCGTCTCGTTTGAGATCCTTCTGGGAGGAGGACCTTTCTTGCGAATTACCGAGTTCATTAACTTTTCAAATTCTTGATTCATAGGATTTACCGATCGTTAGTCTCCCCCATACTTTTACCTTGTAGTCCCTTTGTTGCTCACCATTACTTTCTGTGCTGACCCGATCACAGTCTCCTTGATTTTCAGCCTAAAGCCGCCACACACCGACCTTTGAATGATCCACACTTCCTTATAATCATTACCTTAGCTAGCCTTATACCTATTTGTATTCTTCCTTTTACCCTAAATAGATATAGGGACTTTATTATTCGAGAGTTGGTTTTCAGTAGTTTGCATTTATCGAAGAGTATGTGTTATAGACTAATTAGTTTTATGTATTGTAAGCACACTACTATTATCTTCAGTTTTCAGTAGCGCATCCTTACACCGCGCAAATTTTGTTTCATGTTTCTTAGATTCACTATACAAGTTTTCTAATCATTTTAAACCTATTTTTCGATAAGCTATCCTAAAATGTTATAACCTACCAACTAAATTTTCACTACTGTATTGTCAGTACTTTGTTTTCGGGTTTTGTGCCTACGATTACTAAGTTAGAAGGTTGAGCCTTATACTTATTTTCCTGCTTTCTTTTGATAGACTTAGATGTGCACATATGTGGGTTTCGACTTTTATCGAACACATTTTGATCATTATCGTTCGTTATTAATACTTATATTCTCGTATACTCGTAGTTGCCCTTATAGTTATTCCTGCCTTATATCTATGTAGACCTACCTTTCCGTATGTAGTTCTTACTTATATATATTTCAAATTTCTTCGTCCACGTACTGTTAATAAATCTTTGGTGTTAGTGTGTAATCTAATAGCTTTCGCTTACGTTGGTATAACTTATCGCTTATTTTAAATTTCGAGAACGAAATTTTTGTAAGGGTGGTATGATGTAATACCCAATTTTTCTTATCCGCCTAAATCCGTATTTCTTCTTACCTATAAAATTTATTTATAATTATTTATTTAATTTCAAAATCCTATTAAACCCAGATCTTATCTTTCTTTTCCTCTGGCTCAGCCGTTCTCCTTTTATTGAATTTAAACCCAAAACAAATGTTATGTATATTTCTCCGTCTAACCCAAATCCATGATTTAATTATATTTTTCTTTAATCCAAAATTCCCCAACCCTTTGCCAATTGTCCAAACTCATTTCCTCAGTTTAAACTCCCTAGGCCCACACAAAAATTAAAATTTATCTAATAGGAATTTGTTAAGCGCAGCCCATCCCCTTTCTCATTTTTATCCTTGATTTTCTATTCATAGCCTGGCCCGTTTCTATTTTTCCATTTGATTTTTTTCCATTAAATTCTGCAGCCCTCAGCCCAGCAGCCCGAGCCCACGAAAATTTATTTAAACCATTTTTTTCTCTTGGCCCGGCCCAGTCTCCCCGAGCCCACTCCCGACCCGTTCCCCAAACCCGACCCGGCACTTCATCTTCTCAACGGCTACCCCGCGTTTCCCGCTCCCTGCTCCCCGTGACCCGCCTTCTCCGTCCTCGCCCGCGCCTACGTCACAGCGCCGTTACCCCACGACGTGCCCCCTCATGATTCGCTCATCTTCCCTATCTCTCTCCCCTCACGTTCTCTCTCTTTTTCCCATTCTTCCCTTTCCCTCTCCTCATCTCGAACCCATACCCGCGCCCACGAGCGCCACGTCGCCGTTGGTATCTTAGCCGGCATCTCATTTGCCACCTCACATCCCCCTCGGTCTCTCCACCTCACCTCCTCCCCGAGCCCTGCACATTCAGCCGCCACCAAGATTTCCCCGCGACCCAGAACCCCAACCCTCCTCATCCAAGCTTCGAGTTTTCCCGACGACCCAACGTCGAGCCACCTCCGGGCATCCCTCTCCTTCCCGACCACCACCGTCAGCCTCGTCACCCCGAGCTCCTCCTCCTCACACGAACCCACTCTTCTCTCTCTCATTCCTCCCTCTCTCTTTGTGCCCCTCTCTCACTTTCTCACTCTCTAATTTCCTCTCTCCCTCACCCTCTGTTTTCTCTTTCTCTCAGTTAACTCTCTCAGTACTCACTCTTTCTCTCTCACTCACCCAAATCACTTTCACCTTCTCCCTATTCAATCAAGCAACCCCCTCACTCCCAACCGCAGCCGTCGGCGATTGCCTGAGCACCGCTGTAACCATCAAAGGAGACACAACATCGCATGAACACACAGCGAGCCCCAACTTCCACGAGCCTCGACTGCATCCTAGCCGAGCCCAAAGCTTGAGGTCATCATATCGCGTTCGTGACGTCATCGTCACCGTACGTCTCCGAGACGTGTCCAGGCAAGTTTTATACTTGCTACATGCTAATTAGTATTTGTTACGAACTATAATCTTATAAATTTTATACTAAACATCCTCGATAAATTATACGATGCAACCGTTTGATGTGTGATCCCAATGAAATTACTTGTCTAATTTGACCGAACTAGATTGTTCTTGTTGGCCCTTGGTGTGATGAATATCTTGTGTAAATTTTGTTGGATAATATGACTGCTAACGACTAAAACAACTACCCCCAAGTTTAATCGTAAAACTGTAATTTTATTGTACCTGAAAACCGTTAAATTCACCATAAATCATATACATACTGGAATGGTGCGTTCGAGGTCTCAAATCGAAGCCGACTCGACGAACTTTAACCCTATACTAGTTTCCTGGTATTCCTGTACTTAAATTGTGATGATATTTGGATCGGAGTGCGACTCTGGACTGCAGTCCAGAGCTACTCCAGTTGTTGCTTGCTGTTCCGTAATGGGTACCACAAGATCTTCTTAACTCGTAGATTGCGGAACTCCACTGCTTATTATAGGTAAGCTCTGTTATCTAGACAACACAATTGATTTCATTCTATTTCGTTACCGTTTGATATTTGATCTGTAATTTAATAGATCGGGACGCATAACAGTCCCAGCAGAATCAGAACTGACATTTTGGTATTGAATAGTGTATATCTCCTGACGTACAGACACGATCGAAGATCTGTCTATTGCGTTGAAAACCTTACTGAAAACCCTAGATTTCATCCAACTGTAGCGTCGCTAAAATCTGATCCCAACTGGGATTAAAATGCATTGCGAAACGGACTTCTGATTCTGAAATCGGATTTCTAGCCGCGAGCGCTTAAAATGAAATGGTTATAATTAATGATCCTGGAACCCGATTTGCTTGAAACTATATTCGATGGATGGACAACTGAACATACTAATTATTACCTGTTTATCGTTTCACTAAACTATACACGTACGTTTCATGATAAATCGTGCAAGTGATAGAATACTACTTTATGACACCTTAATCATACTTCATATACTGTTTACGTATCATATCATACCCATATCATTGTAGTGATAACCTAGTGATATCGTGCATTTACCCAGTGTTAGATTTTAGTGATGATTGTGGCAAGTACATCAGTGTTCGTGTATCCGTGATTAAGTGAAAGTGATACGTACTTGTACACAATCAGTGACCCTATTATTCTATTGCATTGTCGACGTCTGTGGGATGCGTGTACGTGTGACTATAAGTGGTATGGGATACTTATGGAAGCGCTTGCACGGGTGTCACAGATAAGGCATCCAACACTGCCATTTATCTTAGATATTAGTCGGGACGTGCTTGATGGAGGTCCTGCCTCCAGTTCTCGCGCAGACTTATCACGGATCGATTAGTATTTAGGGTTATGGTTGGCGTTTGATGTAGACCACGGGGTGTGGGGTAGTTTAAGTGTGAGTTCAACAGAATCTCGGGAGTCCCATGCCGGCTTATATATTTAGGGAGATATATGGAGATTTACAGGGTATGTGATATTCACCGTGATATACATGTTATATGTTGGGCCCGTGGTCCCTTGCCCTTGGGTTCTACCCTTGGGTGGAGGACACTCGCGAGTGGTTGACTCTCACACTTGGACTGACGATAGGCTTAGTGACCTATACAGTGAGACTTAGAGACTGATAGGGATACTGGCATTGTTATCTTACTTACTGTGTTGACATACGTGACTTATCGTTCTACTGCTTTTACTGTTCCGCTGCATTGATTACTGCACATTCATATTCATGCTGTCATTGATTTACTGTTATTCATATCTATTACCACTGTTAGAACTGTCACTTGATTTTATACATATTATATTGCTATTGTGTCGCTCTGACGACCTGAGTATGCATGCTCAGTGTGAGGAGAAGATTTAGCCTGGACCAGGACTAGACTTATATCACGGACATCTTGATTAGCTATTCAGAGTTATATTCGTTTGTTTCCCTTCAGGTCAGTTCTTTACATTGTTTCTTTTAGTTACTGCATTTCTCATTACCTGCGCATTATTTACTGTTTACCATGAAAAACTAGAAGCCGAAGTGTGACTACGGTAGGACATTTCCTTGATCGTAGGAGCATGGCTGGCTTGTCTACCCCTCGTATTCCGTATTTTGGGAAGCGGGGCGTGACACTATGTACAAGTGACTAGAGCTCTGGGTCTTCTGAGAACTGCTCCAAGTCGTCTGTGCTGGGCTCAATCTTCAGAGAATCAAGTCCTCCTGACAACATTCCAAAGAAAAAATAGAAAAGGAATGTCGTCAGTGAACAATCGCTCAGTAAGTCCCAAAGTGAGATAGAAATAGACTGAACAGGTAATGAGAATATAACTGGTATGATATTGATAGTTATATTAACACAGTTATTTGTAGCTTGGTATAGAATATGCCAGTGTATACGAGAGCAGTCCAGCTTACCCCGTGGACTATGGTATACGGATTACAAGGCCCCGTCAAAACCCACGGGACAACGGCAGCGGATGTTCAGGTTAGGTGTATTAAAGTGACCGTCTCGTGCCATTTTTAACACATTCCGTACCAATCCACTTCTTTAAAACCTTGTAATGTATTTTATATTGATGTGTATTGTTTTGTTTAATAGATATAAGACTTTCCGAAACCATGATATCAGTGGTTCATGTAAACGGAAAGGATATAAATGGATAGTTATGTAAACAATTTCCAATGTATATCCATGGTTCGGTCAAATTAATTCATGTTGATATAGATTGTATTCTGGTATAAATGGATTGATGTTGAATTGGAGTTATAACTGAATTGTATTCAAGGGCGGATTGATTTTTGATTAGACTGAGACTCTGACTGGGTCAGATACTTTAAAACAAATTGAAGTCCTGAATTAGTTTTGGAGTTATCGGTAACTGCTGCACATGGACGGCATGATTTATGACTTTTTCCAAGTCAATTACCATATTGATAACCCCGTTTTAGTTGTCTATCTTAAATAGGAAAGCACCCAAATTCTCCGGCTCCCTGAGGCTCAAGAGAACTGGTCCCGCTTAAATCTATATTTACTAGGATCCTTATTGTAATTTAATATAAGTTGAGGGGGTTTTATGAAAAATAGTTTTGATATATTTTCAAAATACACCTCAAGAAGCTAATTATCGTATTCAGGATTTTCATGGATGTAAATTTTAAAAGATGAAATATTCTAGTGGATATAAACCTAAATTGAATAGTATATGGTATTTTCATGTAATTTGACTGGTATTGATTCTTGATGGTATTTTCATGATCTTTTGTGATTTTTCCTTTTGATTAGAAAACATGAAATATATTATATATTTAAAATAGATATTTTGGTAATATTTATATATATAATTATTAAAAATAGAATTTATTTATTAATAGAAATCACGTTTTCTTAGAAATTGTAATAAAAATTCTATCGAGATCGTATGCTCTCTGAGGAGGTCTGCATCTCGCCCTACTAGTCCGATGGATGTGCGATAATCCGCACCAACCAAATCGGATTCCCCAAAATAAGTTGTAAGGAAATAATTGTATGGAATTTGATTAAAACAATTTGAAGAATACGATTTTGATAGTTTATGGTATTTAGATGTAAAATTCATCTTAGCCACAAAAATATCGTTCTCAAGCCATTGTGCCATGTCAAGATGAGTGTTATGATGAGATAGGTCATTACATCGTGAGTTTTCTAAAGGTAATACAAGTAATATGATGAAATAATGTCGCAGGTAAACTTTGTGGTATTTTAACGAAAAAGTGAAATACAAGTTGCATATCATTTTTTTATGAAACTTGTTCTAAATGTTGTTTTAGGGGTTTTAAACAAGATATAAAAATATGGTTAATTTGTGGTTAAGAAAAATTGGGTTTTTAATGAAAATTAAAATCGGGAGTCGGGTTAACTCCGCTTCCGACGAGTTTTAATAGAAGATTGTTTTAGAATAGAAAGAGAGGAGAAGAGAAGGAAATTACCAGTTTAGATGAGAAAAGAGAGGTATAGGAAGGGATTGAAGGTGTTGTGGAATCGCGTTGTCGCCGGATTTGTCTCGAAACGTCGCTGGAACTTGACCTTGGGCTAACTCCACTTGTACAAATTTTTGGACTTAGAAAGTTTTGAGAGTTTTAATAAGAGATTTCAGAATAAGGAGGGCTAGGGTGTAGGATGGTATTTATAAGATAGAATTAGGGTTTTGTGAGTAAAGAGAGAATTAAAAATGCATTAAAATGGAATAAAGAGGTGAATTTAATCTCTCTGTAAATTTACAGAGAAATCAAACATCAGAGGATTAGTAGGGGGACTCCAAGGGGTTTAGGGTTAAAATTTGAGTGCATTTGGGACGGTTCAAACCGGCAGTGCCGGCCCTAGATGAGATCTCGCCGGCCACGTAGGTAAGGGTGGGGTCTGGATTCTTGCCACATGTTCTCGGCTATTCAACTAGCATTTCCCACATGTTTGATTTTTATGTGACTTTTCATTTTACGTGCAGTGCACGTGTAAACTTTTGGGCTTCCAAAAATTTTAAAAGAAAAATCAGTAAAAATAATATGTGGTTAGGGGGATCTAAACAAAGGGGCTACGTCACAGCAGTGCAAGGCTTTACCAATGAGCTACAAGTTGTTTCTTACCGTTTGAAAACAATTCAAATTTATAACTTGTGCTCAGGATTTACAAATACTCCATTTGTACATTAACTTTAAAAAATTTCTGTACATTAAAATAGAGTCGTTACAGGTATTCATGTTCTGGTTCAAGTATACATGTTTGGTATATTGGATTCATATTAGAATTGGATTTATGTGTGAGTTGGAGTCAGATTGAGACTTGGACTCAGACTTGAATCAGACACTTTAAACAGATTTGGATCCTGAATTAGATTAGGGTGTTATCGGTAACTGCTGCACATGTACGACAGAATTTGTGTATTTTTCCAAGACAATTACCATTGATAGCTCCGTTTTAATTTTCTACCTTAAATAGGCAAGCATTCACTTTCTCCAGCTCCCTGAGGCTCAAGAGAATTGATCCCGCTTAAACCTATATTTACTAAGGTCCTTAATGTAATTTTATATAACTCGAGGGGGTTTTATGAAAAATATTTTATTTACTTTAAAAATAAACCTCGAGTATTTATTTATATTATTTAGGGTTTCATGAATGTGAATTTTAAAGAGGAAAGTATATTTGTGAATATTTACATTGCTTGAATAATTCAAGTTATTTTAGTGTAAGACCCGTCTTGTATTGATACTTGATCGTATTTTGGTGAAACTTGTCATTCATTCATTTTCTAGAAAACATGAAATTTTTATTATAACTTAAAAATATATGTTTTGATAATATTTTAATATTAAAAATTAATTTTATTATTAATTAGAAAATCTCGTTTTTCTTAAAAATCGTATTAAAATCTTTCGAGACCGAATACTCCGTGAGGAGGTCTGCATCTCGCTCTACTAGCCCGAGTATATGCGATAATCCGCACCATCCAATACCGGGTTTTCTAAAATGGGTTGTAGAGGCATAATCGTAAAAGTTTGATAATACAATTCGAAGAAAAATCGTTTTTTTATAGTTCATGGTATTTAAATGAAATATAGTATTTGCCACGAAAATATGTTTCAAAGAGAATCGTGCTGTGTCAATATGTGTGTATGTGAGGGGTAGGTCATTACCCCGTGAATTTTTCTAAAGGTATGCTAAGCAAAATATTTAAAAGATGACGTATATAAAATTCATGGTATTTAAATGTAAAAGTTTAATTAAAGTTATTTAACATATAGTTTTAGAATGAAAATTGTTTCTAAATATTAGTTTAATGGTTAACAAGTAAGTTATAGAAACATGAATGAGCAATTCTTAAGAAAAATTGTAATTTCAAAGATTTTAGAAACAAATGTCGGTATAACTCCACTTACCGACATGTTTTATAAAAAGAGAATTTTATTGTAGAAATGAGAGGAATGAGAGGGGACTTACTAGCTAGAAGGGTGAAGATAAGGTAGAAGAAGATTGTGTAGTCGTCGTGGAGTCGCGGGGTCGCCAGAATTGCTTCATTTCCTCGCCGAAAGTTGACCTTGAGCTAACTCCACTTCTACTCCACTTGTACTTAGAAAAAATTGATAATTTTGGTTAGGGATTTCAGAATGAGGAGGGGCTAGAGTATGGGGTTGTATTTATAGGGTGGAATTAGGGTTTTGGAATTGAAAGAATGAATTAAAATGGATTAAAAATGGATTTAAAAATAAAATTGAATTCTCTGTTAAATTGCTGAAAAAACAAACAGTGCAGGGATAATGAGGGTAGGCCAAAGGTCTTGTGTGCAAGACACGGGCACCATTGCCCACGGTTGGACTGTCGGCACCGGCCACATGTCCAATCTAGCCGGCCATCTAGTAAGGGGTGTCGTTAGATATCGCCACGTGTCTATCTCAGTTCATACAACATTTTGCACATGTTAGATTTCTCTGATTTTTCATTTTTACGTGTATTGCACGTGTAAACTTTTGGGCTTCCAAAAAATTTAAAAGAAAAATCAGTAAAAATAATGTTACTGAGGGGATTCAAATACGGGGACTACGTCACAGCAGTACAAGGGCTTTACCAGTAAGCTACAAGCTATTTCTTGTTGTTCTTAAATAAGAATAACTTTTTAATTGTGCTCAAGCTTACAAACTCCTTTCTGTATTTTTAAAAAGAAAAAATTTTGTACAGAAAATTGAAGGTCGTTACACATCCAGATAACATGACGTATGTTGGAAAATCGTTGATTGTCCAAATAACAAGCACTCGCATTCTAAACTTCTTCTCAGCGTAAGCATCATATGTCTCCACTCCATATTCCCAGAGTTCTATCAGCTCTTCAATTAAAGGTTCCATATAGATATCAATGTTCTAACCAGGTAAATATTTTTTAGGAATTAATAAGGAAAGAATCATATACGGTTGCTTCATACACATATAGGGAGGCAGATTGTAAGGTATAAGCAATACCGGCCACGTAAACCAACTAGAGCTCATGAGTCCGTAAGACATGAAACCGTCGATTGCTAAATCTAGACGTACATTCGTCGGCTCATCCCCAAAATGATCAACACTGTCTAATTGTTTCCAAACTTCTGCATCATCCGGATGCCTCAGCTTCCCGTCTTTATTTCGACGATCGGAATGTCATCGCATGCTCTTCGCCATGTCTTTTGAAATATATAAATTTTGCAATCTCTTAGCCAGGGGGAAATAACGAAGGATTTTGGCTGAAGTTTTCTTGCTCTTTTTGCTGACATCGGACGTTTCTGCGTTTGAATTTCTCTTAATATTTTTCCACCTAGACAAGTTGCAAGTGGGACACCCATCGAGAGACGCATACTCCCTACGATACAGCACAGAGTCATTGGGACATGCATCAATCTTCTAATATGAGAAACCAACTGTCTTAACAATCTTTTTTGCCTAGTAATGATTCTCTGGAATACTTTCCTTTCCTTCAGGAATTAGCTTATGTAGGAGATCAAAAAGCACGTCAAAGTGCTCGTTAGCCACCTCGCTGATCATTCTCAGATGGAGGAGTCTTATTACAAATGACAACCTACTAAATTTCGTACAGATTTTGTTCATTTTTCTTCAGAAGTTTCTGTAATTTTTCTAATTCATCAGTGCCTTCAGATGGTTTAACATCATTCATTTCCTCTTCAGCAAATAAATCTTCCAACATCTCATGCGTGTCATCTATCCTATCATCCATCGGCAATTCAGCTTGCGAAGCTGCGATCTTAATATCCATCCTCGTTTTCTCGTCATGTATTCCCTCGCCATGGTAATTCCAATGTATGTAGTTCGGTTCAAAACGCTCTACAAACACATATTCTTCTATCACTTCACGTCGAAAACGGGCTCTATTCTTACATTTCTTACAATGACAGAAAAAGAGTCCGTCTCGGCTACGCTTTGGGTTCATCTCTGCGTAATCTAAAAAGACTTTAAGCCCATCTTTAAATCGGGTGTCTCTCAAACTATACTTATCTTTTTTCCCCATGTGCATAAACGATATATCCGAAAGAATTCTCATATGTTATTATAACACAGATAATAATATAAGTTTAACATATTTTTTGAGTTTATTATAAGCTCATCATTAAATAAATTTTCAAATCTTAAATTAGATTTCATGATGTGGACGCATCAAAGCATCTAAGGTTATATAAGATTGTCGTAAGTACTCAGGGCAAAAGGCCAGGACGAATAATTAGTTTCACGGCTGTCAGGGATAAAGGTCCTAATTCTCATTACGAATGTAACACTCGCATCTCATATCCTCCTGTTTTTCGTCCATTTTGAGAAAATTTCGACAGCACTTTCCCCCTGTTCTCCGTGTTCGTCCACAAATCTGTACACGGGAAACAAGTGGAAAGAACTATCAAAATTTCTTGAAATAGATGAAAATATAAGAGGATGTGAGATGTGTGTCTTATTGCATTCATAACATGTCCAAACTGGACAAATCCGACAATTACTGTATGTCAAATCCTCTCGTCGAATACTACACGTATGTTTGAAAAAATTGAACATAACGCTCAACTTTCACAAACATATAATGTGATCCTATCAATTCGACGGGAAAAAAATTTAACATACACCAATTGTCATACAGAAAACTATAGGTCGATCATAAACAAGTTTAAGAGTTTTCGATCTTAAACTTACTAATTAAATGAAAACAGAAAACCTCAGCTGCGTTTCTAATCAAATTTTTAAGGTATCCCTTGACTTTCTATTTAATTATTTTTTAATCAAGCTCAGTTCACTATTATCTGGTCTTAATTAAGATTTCTTAATTAATATATTAATGTTATAGGTTAATTAGTGTTGATTTTTCTTAATCAATTTGATTTTAGTTTTGATTTATACATCTACTATAGTTTAATTGGTATTAAAGACTTTGATTTTTATTTTGATTTGGTTTATAAATTATGCTACAATTAAAAAATGTAAGTAATAGATCATAAGCAAAAAAATATCTAATTATTAAATTTACAAAATAAAGAATATTGAATCATTAAATTTACAAAATACAAGCTAGAATTTAGGATGAATATATTTTTGAAATATTTCATATGCGGCCGCGCACGCGCACACACATACACACACTCTCACACATACGCGTGCGCACTAAAACATTCCTACATACACTTGCTCACACGCACACACATACATTCACTCACATACGTTCTCTCAAACACACATTTATACATACTCACAAATACGCATGCGCGCGCACCCTTTCAATTAACTATAATACATTTTACCTTAAATTTATCTAACATAATCCTATAACCCAACTTAACCTAAATTAATTTAACAAGTAAATTTATCGATTATCTATAATCTTTATATTTTCAACTATAAACCTAAATTACCGAATTTATATTTCAATTTTTCATCTGTTTTCAATTCTTAAACCTATCTAAAACAAAAAAATTTCAATTATATTTTAATGTAAAACCCATCAATCCCCAAAATCAAAATAAATTTCAAACCCATCATTATACAACCGATTCAATTCATCATTAAGCATATTTAATATATCAAAACTAACACAAATCATATATTATAATCACCTAATTTCCAAATCTAATAATCTAATTTAAAAAATTAGGATTAGATGGAGAAAACACTAAGCTTGGTCCGGATTTGAAAAGAATAAGAGCGATTGCAAGGCTTTATACCACCAACTACAAAAATAACACTTACAAAAAAAATTGGGGTTAGATTTCATAATTTTTCCGAAAAATTTGAGAAAAGGGATGAAAATTACCACCTCTCGAGAAAATTTTTGAGGGAATGAGGAAAAAGAAAGAGTCATCGCGGCTGTTATCTGATCGACATATTAGCGACCGTTTAAAACAGTCGTTAATATTATATGAACGGCCACCAATGTATTGGCGACCGTTCATTAGAGATCGTATAACATATACGGTCTCTAATAAACGGTCTCTAATGCGTACAGTTTTTACAAGTGTTTCTTTCTACGGACATTTTTTTTGCACGAGATGGTTTGAAATCAGGAGGGATCACATGATCACCATCAGAGTCCAAATCAGTTGGATCAAAACTTTGCACGACTGAGTTATTGAGTCAACGGGTTCAAATCTTGGATCAACCGGTTTAGGATCAATGAATGTTTGAAGAACCAATCTTTTGTACTACCCATATTATTCTGCCTTTCATTTTCTCTTGATCATTAATTTGAGCTTGAGAATTGGTGATGATATTTAATTGCAAAGTTGCAGAGTTTTTCGCTAACATTAACGGTATGTTTCTTAAAAGGAATAGATTTGTCAAGCATATCCACAAGATCGGTAGAAGGCAATAAAATATTGACATTTTCCGTAGATTTATGGAGAACATTACATGTGGGCTTCCAAGTTTTTTTAAGAGAATCCTTCTGATTGGTAGTTACGATTGGCGCTTTTTGAATCACAGTCGATGAATCTTTGGTGGTAGTTTTATCCTTATTCAAGATATTCTTTTGGCAAAACACAGAAGAACATAAATTGCAGTATTTAAATTCCTTTTCACAAATGACATCTTGTGAAAATTTTGTAGATGAAGATATACCAATCCAAAATTTTGTAGATGAAAATATACTGATCCAAATCTTGGATGTAATATCATTTTGAGGATTAAGCTCAACACAAATTCGTGCTTTATCTGTTCTAGTGCAGTGCAAGGTATTGACATCCGCCTTAATTAACGAGCCGACCGCATGTTTAACAATAGATCTCAACAATTCTACATGAAAGAAATTTGGTGGTAGCCTTGGAAGATAAATCCAAGCCCGGACAATGGTTGGTTCTTGAACGAGGTTGAAGAAAGGTGATCGCTTGAAAAATCGAAATAAGAATCCTTTGATATATATAAATACTCCTTCAGCAATATCTTGTTGAAATCTTCATGAACATGTAATCGGAGTAGAAGATGCCTGCAATCTAGAGGAGTAATAACAAAATCTTTATTTATTGCAAACTTTTGCTTTAAGATCTCTTTGATTTCAAAGATGGGAGGACGCCTATAAACCTATTTGACCACAAGAGATAGATTAAAATGGATAGTAGATCTGTTGATTTTTTCTGGTGAAAAATACATAGCAAATTCACCATCAACAATGAACGCTCCGTCCTTTTCTGAAACATTAATGAAAGAAAGATGAATATTTTTATTTAGAAAGGAAGCATAAGAGGATCTTGGGGAAGAAGAGGGAGGGACCTTCACGGAGTAAGGTCCCTCTTCAGGCGCCATACAATAGGATGAAGACGGTCGAAGGCGGCAGTTATAGAAGAGAAACCCCGTATCACCATTTTTCCTCTATCTTCTTTGGAAGCCAACTTTTTTCTTTTGAGTGATATACTGAAAAAAAATTATTTGGTTTACTTAAGTTTAATTAATAATCCAATCGAAAGGTACCAACCAATCAACCATCCATTAATGGTTTATTTTAATTTGTTTCTTGTTAATTATAATTCCTGTATTAGTTTGTTTATATTTTCATTTTTATCTATTATTTTATGTATTTATTTATTTATTTATTTTTGTCTTGTAGAATAGGAACTAGGCTGTGTTATTATAAGTATTATAAAAAATGAGGCAAGAGGCCTAAAGGGGGCTGGCCCATTTATAAATAAGAGACATACTTGTACGCTTAGAATTATGATGGGTGCCACATCCTCTTCGAATTTTTGATTGGCCCTACACTATTCTCATGAAACTGATGCATTTACTTCAACAGCACCTATAGATCGTTTTTTCCAAAATATAGAGCAAATTTTTTTAATGATAAATACATGAATGATCTTTTAATTAAATAAAATATGGTATTTCATGCTAAAAAAAACTCATAGCATGTCTGGTCACTGCAACATAATAATAATTGACAAAAAATAACTAAAAAAATAAATTAATAAATATTTTAGTTGAACACTTTAAAATATATAATTCTATTTTCATTTTTAAATAACAAATCAATCAATTATATTTAATTAATATTAGCAATAATATTAATTATATTTAATCGGTATAAATAACTTAATTTTAAAAGACAAGAAATAGAAATATTATAAATTACATTAGCAATATTTGTAATCTAATAATTTTATTAAATTAATACTTGATTAATTTTCTTGTTTTGATACGAGAGAAGAATAAAAGGGGGAGAGTTTGTGCATGCGTGGAGGGGAAGAGGGAGAGAGGAGAGGGAGAGGAGCATGATGAGAGATGGGGAAAGAAAGAAAGAGTGATGGATGGAGGATAGTGATGGAGATGTGTGGGAAATAGAGAGAAAGAGATATTTTATTTAATTCCATTTTTTTAAATATTTGTTCTAGCAGGGGTGATTATCAGGCTAAAATTAGAAGTTTTTGTATCATGGAACTAAAAATTGGAACTTTCAACCCATCAGTTCTAGTTCTATTCATGATCAATACTAGAAAATTGGAGTTGTGGTGCCAGTTATAATCGACTAACACTAAAATGTATGATTACCCCCAACAAATTCCAGTTACTTCTAATTGACTAGCACCCTTAAAGATCTGTTAAATTTAGATTTACCCTAAACCGAGATCCAACGGGAATATATATTTTAGCAGACGGATTTGAATTCTATTTAAGGCTTGTATTTGAAAACTTCAAATAGATAGTATGGTATTTACTGTGAGAAAAAGAAGAGCTCCATTGTCATCATACTGAGAAAGAAGAATAAGGGAAAACTTAGAGGAATTTTATGCCTGCGTTGTCGATAAATTTGCTTGAGTAAAATTTTGAGGATTCTTTATACAATCTTCTAAAATGATTTAAGTTGGTTCCACTATTTGATCTTATTTTCTTTCAACTATTAGGATAGAAGGTATTGAGGGGGACTTGGTTCGATAAGGATGCTATTATCCCGACCTGATAGCTTTTAATGGTGGAATACCGGAAGGCGTCGGAGGGTTTGGAGGTTTTGATTTATCATGAGAGGCCGAGGACATATATATAGCAAGGGAAGAATAGTATAAAATTTTGATTGTATCGAAAAAGGGTTTATCTTCATCAGGGTAAAACTTTTTTTTAATCAATGATATAATTTCTTTTCTAGATAGGTCAAAAAACCAACCCTCCAAATTCTTTTGATGATCAACATCGGCCATCTTGATCAACATGGTCTATAAAATGATTTACACCAATTTGATATGAGTTTTGATAGTTTTTGACTTTGATGTTATTATACAAAATGTTTTAATTATTATTTGTATACTTGTGACTTATTAATTAACTAACATTTTTCTCTCTCCTGTGTCTTTTGGACCCGACAACGAAAATATACTGATATATACGGAGCAACTATTTTACTCTTGGTGTAACTAAGTTAGTTACATCTTCTGTAATTATAATAATCCACTACATGGTTTTTTTCTACCCATCTTGATCTCCATCTAAAGTATTGGTACATACAGCTTCATGTGATTTGAATTTAGTTATAAAATGTTCCATTGTCGGAGAACAGTTCATTTTGAAACCAACCGATGCATCTGCAACAAGTTTTCAAATCACATAAAACTTTATGTATCTATAGTTTAGATGATGGAGATCATGACTGACGGAGCTGATGGTTAAAACAGATCGTATAGTGGTTTATTTTATGTAAGGTGTAACTAATTAACTTAGTTAGGTAGCCGCTCTCTTAGCCACATTTAAGGAAATATAGAGCACATATGAGCAAAGTTCTTGAGGTTCCTCAAGTACAGTTAGTATTGTCCACCAGGTCGGGTTGGACCTGTCATCCGCCCGCATTAGACGGGTTTTAAGCCCGTTTTAAATCCACCCGCATTGGAATTGGACGGGTTTTAAATTTTCTAAAACCCGCCCACAACCTGAATCTATACCCAACCGACTCCAACCTGCCTGAGTTAATAACATCGAGCTATAGATTGTTTTGAATCTACAGATGATATTAAACCCTAACCTGTATATATCATCTAAATATGTGACCCTAACCCTATTCTCCTCTCGAATTTTAGATATGGTCACATCTCTCCTCTCTTCTTATCTCGGTTGCATACAACACCCAATCTTTCTTTCTTTAAGATAATACAATGAGTAATAGCCCAGTTGGTATATGCACTTTTCCTCTTGGGCAAAGTGCATGATTTGAACCCCAGGAACCTCAGAGAGAAAGCGGCTACAAATTAACGCTTTCGAGAAAAAATTATATGTTCTCTGGGTGCTACTTGTGTGTGTTGTGTACTTGTGTGTGGTGTGCGTAGATGTGTTGTGTGTTGTGTACTTAGATTAGGGCTTACGAGCCAGTAACTAAAAAAAATACATTGAAGAGTTGGTCAAGAAATCTTTTGTAATCAAAGCATTATTTTTTAACTTCCCTTTTTCGCAAATAAGGTTTATCTATAATCATTTCTCTAACCTTTTGCCTTAAGCCCATTTATTTGAGACCCACAACAAAAATAAATAATTGGTGATTTATATTTCTTTAATTAAACAAATTTTTGTCCACGTTTTAAAATTGCCTTCTCTGTAAAATATTCATGTTTTCATTTTCTTGCAAAGATTAACAAATAGGCTAAATTCAATGCTAACTTGTTATCATATATGGAATATTTGCATTTTTGTTAAAGTTATTTTTAAATATCTTTTATTTTTAAATGTCTTTCATTATTCACAGAATTGATGAGCATGGTCAGTCAAGCTAATTGATGCCGGTAGAAGGCAATCATTAGACTATAGCGAGGAATGAGACTCTTAACATTTCATTGCATTTTTAGAGAATAAAAAATTAAATTGAATTATTTTTTTGGAGAAATTATTTATTTATTTCAAAAGTAAAACGTGGTACTTTTTTCTAAGAGAATGATGTCTAAGATATATACAGATATTACTAAATTTCTCTTTTCGTCTTCTTATCGATTTTGGATGTTCTTTCGCAAGATTTAATGATACGCGGCATTTATAGCTTTATAGGGTGAGGTTCCGGTCAAAGCTATCTTTGAAGCTTTGTGGTCCAAATATCCACCGTTCAATCCCATTAAAAATCTAACGGCTTACAAGTTTCTCTCCATAACATAATGTAACATAGAAAATCAAGGAACAATTAGGACTTGGTAATTTTTCAGGCACCCATTATACACTGCACCCATATACACAGGTACGCCAAAAACGAAAAAAATAAATTCCCGCCACCTAATTTATGTTATCTTGTTTTATTGTTGTTGTCTGAAAATTTAATTTTTTAATCATGTATGATGTGGTTTGGTTTTCAACACTTATAATTTAGTTAAACTTTATATCATCACATGGATGATGTTTGATATTTTGTTTCAGATCGAGTATAGAAGATTATACTGTGCACGATCTCTTTACAAAATCTTTAAATTTTGAGAAAATACAAAAAAAAAAAAATTGAGGAAAACCGAATGTTTATGTATAATATGAATAATATAGAAAGAGTTAAAAGAGCAGCATTTCTTTAGACCTAAGAGTTGTTTCATAACAAAAGAATATTTTGTTTAAAAATATACATATGGTTTGCTAAAATGTATACCTTTTGTTTTCATTATAGGAAGGGAAAATAAGCATGCCGTGTTTTTATTAAAAAGAGAGAAAATAAGGCTTATTTTAAAAGTTGTTCCAGAGGGGATGGTTGGGGGAAAGATTGGGGGTCAAATAGGACAAGGATACCGATATACTCAAATAAAAAAAATACAAACTACACTTACCAATCAAACATAATTGCAAAACTCAAGCAAATGATATACCAATAAAGATAAGAGGCTAAGTAATTTACAATTGTGAACACATGAATATATAGCAAGCAATAAATATAGCAATCAAGTAAGTAAAGAGCATATAGAGCAAATGGTGTTAAGCATACAATTTCTATCTAAACAATTTAAATCTTAAAGCACGAGAAAGAAATAGCAAATGCAAACACGAGCCGTTTTAGAGAGGTTCGAGAGATCTTCTAGTCCTCTTTCTTTAGACGTACGAGCCTGTTCCACTAAAACACATCTCCACCGAGATAACACGTTGCGCACCAGCAACTTGTTACACTACGTCTCCACCGAGATCAACAAGCTCTCCTTCTTTACAAAGACACCTCTATGTTCAAGGATCCTCACATAAAGAAAGAAAAATTTCTTCCACTCTTCTCTCGTATAAAGGACGCTTTTGCACTCAAGATATTCCCACACAGACAAAAGGAAGATTTACAATTCAGCACAATACTTTCAAAGGAGTTTCATTTAAAACTCACAACTAATACTTCAATGAATATGAAATAATCAAATTAAACTCTTTGATCTTTTGATTATGTGAAAGGAAAGATAATCAAAATCAAGTTTTTGCTCTCACAAGAGATGAGAAAATGGCTTAGGAATATCTCAGAATTATTTTGTAAGTGTTGGCTACTCAAAACCCTGAACAAATCTTAATAAATACCACTCAAAAAAAACTAGTCGTTACAAATCAAATCAGTCAAACAGTGCCGTTATCAGACGTCTGAAGTTCAACCAGACAGACGTACGTCTGAAAGATCAGCATTGGTTATAAAATAACTTCAGACGTTTGCCGATAGCTTTTACAAGAAGGCAAGAAAACTTAGAAGGCAAATAGAAATATAAAGAAAGAGACTCTAATGTCTGAAGAAATATTTTCAAATGATTTTGAGCTTCAGATGTTTGTCTAAAATACATTCAGACGTTTGCCGTGGTTTTCAAAACATGGCCAATGAAAGTACAGAGAACAAACATACATTTGAAGAACAAGTAACATACGTCTGAAAAAGAAAAGATATTCAAAGTTTTAAACCTTCAGACGTTTGTACTAAATAGGTTCAGACGTTTTTTCTCACAAAAAGTTTTAATGTCATGAAAACACATAGAACAACCAAACGTATGAAGAAGTAACGGCAGACATTTGTTTTGTCAAAAGTTTTAAGCAATAAAAGCTCAGAGAACATCCAGACGTTTGTTCTGGTATATTTCAGACGTTTGTTCTGAAGCAAAGAACTGATATTTGAAAATTTGTGCATGTTTTGTAAAACAAGATTGACGTCTGAAGCACAGTTGTAGAGACGTCTGAAGAATGATTCTTTTAGACAAATTTAAACTTGATTTTTGAAAAAGATTTTAAACAAAAAACCAAAACAAGTTTTTCACAAATCATACGAAGAGTGTATGTAAGAGCTTATTGTGATATTTTCCATAGTCACGAGTACTCACATTGATTTCCTATGTTGATATCATTTTTTTGTCAAATCTTGAATTTTCCAATATCTCGACACGAGCTCTTGAATTTTCGATTTCTTGAATTTTTTGAATTCTTTTGAACTTGAACTTTCGCTCCTTAACTTCATGAAACTTGAATGTGATCATTGAGAAGCTCTAGTCCATTATCCTCCAACTTCCAATAAATTTTCCGTTTTAGCTCAATTTTCTCCATCCTTCATAGTAGGCTTGTGTCGGTTGATATTCTGAAATTTTTCTTAAATACGACCAAGCTCATATACAGCGTTATAAAATATGCAATATGAAATACATGTATATATCTATTAATATTGTATAACGTTATCAAAACTAAATAATAGGATTATGAAAATCCATAAGCCATCATATTTCACATAAACAACCATATTGTTTACTCGAGTTTTCCAAAACCACTATACAATTTAAACCCATCACGAAACCTCCTCTCCTCGAATTTTTATTTCGTTACACAGAAGCCTCTTGTATGGTGTTTTTCGCCATCCCATTGAAATGGGAATATGCGCGCGCTTGTCAGGCGCATTACAGATTCCCCTTGCCTAGGGTAGGCTGGAGTTTATTGATTGTGGGGATCCGAATCTCCGGCAGCCGCGAACTAAGATGCCGTTAATTACCCCTCGCCTTTGGAGCTAGAGAACCTCCGATTGACGGGTCAAACAGGTCATGCGAACTCAATGTGCAGTGTTATGTTTTGAAGTGATTTTGGATATATCGGGGACCCCACAGAGTTTTTACGGGAGGTCCCGCTATCCGGATAGCGGGCTGGGGGTCAAGGGGACTAGCAGCCCCCTTGCGGGGTGTGGGGCATCGTCCCGTTAGAATTTTTTTCTAACGGGGGTGGTATTTTTAGTGTGAAGTGTATATAAAATGAGGGGAAATGTCGTCCAAAGGACGCGTGAGCGCCAGTGCTTCACATGCCTAGCACACGGACGCTGGGCGCTGGTGCTCGCGTGCTGGGCGCTAGCGCCCCACATGCTGGCGTGCGGGCACCGAACGCCAGAGCCCCACATGCTTGGCACTCAAGCGCTGGGCATCAGCAGGAAAAAAGATTTTGTCCCTGCACTGGGAGCTGTGCTCCCGATTTGAATTATAGAGTTGAACTCCTGACAGAGAAGACTAGTGGGCTTAGTCTCTGCACTGGGAGTTGTACTCCCAAAAAGAAAGATTTATTATTTTGTGTGTGTGTGTGTGTATGTGTGTGTGTGTGTGTGTGAGGAGTTAAACTCCTAAGATATTTTTGGAGCTGATGAAAGGGGCTTCTCCCTTGAGCTATGGATCTTCACAAGATGGGAATTTTGGAGATGGGTCTCCTTCTTCTTCCCCTCTGTTGGCCGGATTTTGGACGAAAGGGGGTGAGATTTAAAAATCTCCCATTTTTGAGATCTGATGGAAGATCTGAGCTCTCCTTTGTGGCTTTTGTGGTGAAAAACTATTTATTTTTAGAAAAAGAAGAGTAAAACTCTTGAATTAATTAAAAAGGGGAAGAAGGTTTAGAACCTTGAGGAAAGAGAAGGATGCACAAAAACCCTAGAGTTTGAGGGGAATGAAAAGTTTCTTCTTTATTTCATCATCATGTTGTCTTATATAGGCTTACACATTTACATATAGCCTCTTGGGCTTTACAAAATGGCATTTTGCCCATCCCATGTCTCATGTGCTCATTTCTTTTGCACATGAGCCATGGGCTTTACAAAAATTTGGCTTTATGCCCATAAAGATTACATTAAAATATTATTTATTACATGATTTATTTTGGCATGGGGGAGGCTGGCCGCTTCATGTTCGGGTTCGACTCGGGCATGAGCCCACTTGACCTGGGCTTGGGCCCACTTGGCTTGGGGTTGAGTTTGACATTGACTTGGTCAACCAGGGTGTAATTTTTGACCCTAACATCCCTTACGGTTATTTATTTCAAAAATTGACTAAATTAAGCTCTTATTTTAACGAAAATACGGATCTTCTAGATACACAGAAGGTAAACCATACTCGTAGTGTTGTTTAGTGGACAATTTGGCCTAATTTGGAGAAGAAAACTTCAGGTTTGAAAATTAGAAGAAGAAGACTCATTTGAGTTAAATCAAAATTTAGAGAAATAATAATTGATATAATGAGATTAAGATGGATACTTTAGGATAAAACTACTGTAGGGTGTTTTTCGTCACCCCATTGAGATGGGAATACGCGTCTTGTCAGGCGTACTACAGATTCCCCCTGTCTAGGGTAGGCTGGGGCTTATTGAATGTGGGGATCCGAATTTCCGGCAGCCGCAGACTAAACTGCCGTTAATCACCCCTCTTCTTTGGAGCGAGGGAATCTCCGATTGACGGGTAAAACTGGTCATGCGAACTCAATATGCAGTGTATTTGTGTTGTGTCTTGAAGGGATTTGGATATATCGGAGACTCCGCAGAGTTTACGGGGGTCCCGCTATCTGGATAGTGGGCTGGGGGTTAAGGGGGCTAGCAGTCTACTTGCGGAGAGCGGGGCAACGCCCCGTTCGAAATTTTTCTAATGGGGAAGAATGTATATATATATATATATATATATAATAAAGGGAAAGTAGTGTCCAAAGGACGTGTGAGCACCGGTGCCCCATGTGCCTGGCAAAGAGGACAAAGGGGCTTAGCCCCTACACTGGGCGCTAGGCGTCAGTAGGAAAAGGGGCTTAGCCCCTACATTGGGAGTTGTACTTTTGGAGTTGAACTCCTGACAAAGAGGACAAAGGGGTTTAGCCCCTGCACTAGGAGTTGTACTCCCCAAAAGAAAGATTTATTGATATATATATATATATATATATATATATATATATATGAGGAGTTAAACTCCTAAGATATTTTTGGAGCTGATGAAAGGGGACCCATTTCATCTCCATTGAGCCCTGGATCTTCCCCAAAGTCAGGTTTTTAGAGATGGGTCTCCTTCTTCCTCCTCTCTATTAGCTGAATCTTGGAGAAAAGAGGGTGAGATTTTAAAAATATCCCCTTTTGGAGATTTGATGGAAGATCCGCATTCCCCTTCAAGGGTTTTGTGGTGAAAAACCATTTCTTTTTGGAAAAGAAAGAGTGGGACTCTTGATTTAATTCAAAAAAGGAAGAAGGTTTAGAACCTTGAGCAAAGAGAAGGAGGCACAGAAGACCTAATTTTTTTTGGGAGAATGAATTATTCTTTCATTTCATCATCATGTTGCCTCTTACAGGCTTATAAATTTACATGTAGCCCCTTGGGCTTTACAAAATGACATTTTGCCTATCATATGTCTCATGTGCTCATTTCTTTTGCACATGAGCCATAAGCTTTACAAAAAATTGGCTTTATGCCCATTTTTCTTACATTCTTGTATGAAAATTACATAAAAATTATTTATTACATAATTTTCATTTTGGTATGGGGGAGGCTGGCCGCATAGTCGACTTGGGCATGGGCCCACTTGGCTTGGGCCTGGGCCCACCTGCTTGGGGTTGACTTAGTCAACCGGGGTGTAATTTTTGACCCCAACAAAGTGCCCCCATCAATAAATGCACACTGCATATATGGGTCGTGTGCATGAAATTGATGGATCTTCTTTCACGAGGAGGCGACTTGATTTGGTTCCCGCTTTTTAGGAAGCTGGCACTGCCTTTTTTACGACATGGACGGTCGATGCTTGACGTGTCTCCGACACGGAGTGTCGGTGGTTGACGTGTTCCCGGGGCGGAGTGTCTGTTTGACGTGTCCCCGGCACGGAGTGTCGCTGGTCGACGTTTCCCCGGCATGGAGTGTTTGACTTCATTCCAAGGCGGAGCATAATTTCGATAAGGAGGTCGTTGCTGCCCTTTTTGCGACTTGGACAGTCGGTGCTGCCCTTTTTGAAACGTGGACGGTCGGTGCTGCCCTTTTAGCGACTTGGACGGTCGGTGCTGCCCTTTTAGCGACGTGGACGGTCGGTGCTGCTCTTTTAGCGACGTGGATGGTCGATACTTGACGTGTCTCCGAGACAGAGTGTCGGTGGTTGACGTGTCCCCGAGGCGGAGTGTCTGTTTAACGTGTCCCCGGCACGGTGTGTCGATGGTCGACGTTTCCCCGGCATGGAGTGTCTGGTTGACTTGATTCCAAGGTGGATTATAATTCAAACGAGGAGGTCGTTGCTACCCTTTTTGCGACTTGGACGGTCGGTGCTGCCCTTTTTGGGACTTGGATGGTGGGTGCTGCCCTTTTAGCGACGTGGACGGTCGGTGTTGCCTTTTTAGCGAAGTGGACGGTCGGTGCTGCCCTTTTTGGGACTTGGACAGTGGGTGTTGCCTTTTTAGCGACGTGGACGATCGGTGCTGCCTTTTTAGCGAAGTAGACGGTCGGTGCTTTGATTAGACTTGCTCCGCTTTCTGCGGTGTCGAGATTTGATTTGACTTGCTCCGCTTTTTGTTGTGTCGGGATTTGACTTGTTTTTGAGGTGGAGCTTGATCCGCCAGGGAGGTTGTTGGTTGTCTTGCTGGCTTGATATCATTTGGGTTGACATCAGCATCGCTACACTGGAATATGGTACCAGGAGCGAATCATCATCTGCCATGAGTGGATTTGGGGATTTTGGTTTTGGTTTGGCATCAATATCGCTACACTGGAATATGGTACCAGGAACGAATCATCATTTTCCATGAGGAGATTTCCCTCGTTCCCAGTTTAACAACTTAGGGGTCATCTGTTCCAAGTTTAACGACTTAGGGGTCATCTGTTCCCAGTTTAAAAACTTAGGGGTCTATTGGATCGGATGTTTGGAATTTTGGGGTTAGGGTCGGCATCAGCGTTGCTAACATTGGAGCACAGGTGCCAGGAGCAATGCATCATTTACCTTTGCCCGTAGTGAGCGATGGCTCAAGTGACAGGTTTAAATCCCTATCACCTAAGGCTTTTCAATTTTATGAGCCATAAGGGTCTCATAAAAGCATCTTCTCTCTACGAGTCGAAAGGATCTCGCAGGTGTATGTTCTCCTTAGGACTCGTGAGGACTCCAAAGTGTGTTTTTCTTTGTGAGTCGTAAGGATCTCACGAACGTGTTTTCTTATGAATCGAGAGGATCTCGTAAGTTTGTTCTCCTCATGTATCGTGAGGACACATGAGTGGGTCTTCCCAAATGGAGTATAATTCCAAGGATGGGGACCGACCACGTGACCGGTGATTGCGGTGGGGTATGGGTGTGATAAGAATTATTTGAGCCCGTGGATTGTATACGGTAGTCAGTTTGGGGACCAACCGTAGGGCTGAAGAATTTTGGGAAATTAGATTTTGGTTGGGGTCTGCATTGCTACACTGGAATATGGTACCAAGAGCGACTCATCATTCGCCGTTGGGACATCCAGAGATTTGAAATTTTAGTTGGCGTCTGCATCACTGAACTGGAATTTGGTACCAGGAGCGACTCATCATTCACCATTTGGGGATTTGGATTTTGGTTGGCGTCAGCATCGCTGCACTGGAATATGGTACCAAGAGCGACTCATCATTCGCCATTTAGGAACTTGGAATTTGGTTGGCGTATGCATCGTTGCACTAGAATATGGTACTAGGAGCGACCCATCATTCGCCATTTGGAGTTTTTTATTTTTTATTTTATTTTTTGCGCGATTGCTCTATCATTTCAACTTTTTCCATCACGAAGGTCGCGATTGCCCTATCATTTCGGCTATTTATTCGCGGTTGCCCCATCATTTCGGCTTTATTTTTCATTTTTATTTTACTCGCTGATTTTTATTGCGAGTTACCCCATCATTTCGGCTTTTCCTTTTTTTCTTTTATTTACACATTTTTTTACACTCTCAGTTTAATAACTTAGGGGTCTGTTCCCTTATAAAAATAATTAAAAAATAATGAACAAAAGGCGGTGGAAAAAAATTTCCCAAATAGAGCATCACATGCCTACATGTGATGCGCCTTGGGGCAAAAATTATAGGCATTGCGCTCAACAAATAAAACTGCAATTGAGCCTTACGTGCAGGCATATGAGCATCTATATACAAAATATATAGGCGCCTTCCTAAAACAAATAACAGGCTAGAAAAGCTCACGTGCCAACACGTGATGCTTTTATCTGGGACTGCTGTATATAAGCAAACCGGTCTAATGTTATGGGTCACATACTAACGTGAGGGTTCCTAATACCTTCTGAGCCGCTAAAATTAAATTTTAAATAAGAGGGATCAAAACCCTATTTGAAAATATTTCCTTGAATCTTTCTAAACAAGAAAGATTAGCTCTGTAAAGCAGAGCCCCGTTGGATTAAAGATCCAATGATGATTAAAAATCACCAAATTACAGAATAAGGTATGTGTTGGAAAATATTTCCCCAATCTTTCTAAATAAGAAAGATTACGCTCTGTAAAGCAGAGCACCGTTGGATTGAAGATCCAATGGTGATTAAAAAGCACCAAGCTACAGAATAACCTCTGTATGGGAAAATATTTCCTCAATCTTTCTAAATAAGAAAGATTATGCTCTGTAAAACAGAGCACCATTGGATTAAAAATCCGATGGTGATTAAAAATCACCAAGCTACAGAATAAGCTCTATATGGGAAAATATTTCCCCAATCTTTCTAAAAAAGAAAGATTATGCTCTGTAAAATAGAGCACTGTTGGATTAAAGATCCAGTGGTAATTAAAAATCACCAAGCTACAGAATAAGCTCTGTATGGAAAAATATTTTCCCAATCTAGTTAAAAAAACAAGAAAAATGTCTTCTGAAAAACAGAAGTCTCTGAATCAAAAATCCAACGGCGGATAAAATCCCTGAATCAATTAAAAAAATCTCTCAATGGGAGATTTTCTTAACTAAATCAACAAACTTACCTCCACTATATAAAGGCCCCAAGACTTCAAGTGTCACGCCCCGCTTCCCTGTGTACGGTGAAGGGGACGCGAAGAGGCCGCTACGTATTTACTATGAAATAAATACGCTAAACGTATCTAAGAAATATAAATGTAAATGCATAAGAGACAAGATATAATAAAACAACAACTTTATTTATTCACATTCTTTCTGTACAATGCATGAAAAAGTAAATACAACTAAATGAAAGTAATGCCTAAACAATGGCATAACAAAAAAAGGAAAGGTACTGAAATAAAAGTGTAGAATGAACTAAAGCTCTGAGTCTTCAACGAAATGGTCCAAGTCTTTAGCACTGAACTCGATCTCTGACGTGTCTAGATCACCTGATGACATTTAAAGAAGAAAGAAGAGAATGTCGTCAGTGAACAGATCGCTCGGTAAGTCCTAAACATAAGGGAGAAGTAGAATAGACAGAGGGAGAGAGCAGCTTTTAAAGTTGTATGATATTATTTTAGTGTTAACGCTGATATTTGTAGGTTGGTACAGAAGGATGCCAGTGTATACGAGAGGAGTCTCTATATGCTAGATACTTGGGCAAACTGAAAGTAGAAGGCTCCGTCGATAATACCACGGAACAACGGCATAGCTGTAATTACGTCTTATGGTTGCTGTCTTGTGCCACTTTTAACACCTTCCGTACCAATCTATCCCTTAAACCCTACGATGTCTTGGTTGTATTGTTTGTATTGTAAATTGTGTTGCAACTTGTATTGTCTTGTAATATAGATTGTATAATTGGATGACTTGCCGAAACCATGACATCAGTAAATGGATGTAACTGAAGAATCATGTACATGGATGTAACTGGATAATCATGTAAATGAATGTATATCAATGGTTCGGTTCCGTCAAGTTGTATAGATTAATAGATTGAATATATGGATTCATTGATTCATGTTGAATTGTAGTTTTGTAGATTGTAGATTATAGATTTTACTTTAATCATATTCAAGTCAGATTATTAATAAAACTCAGTCTGAGTCAGTCAATTAGAAAAGTAAATTGAAGTCCTGATTGTTTTGATGTTATCGGTAACCGCTACACATGAGCGGCAGAATTTATGTCTTTTTCAAAGACAATTACCGTATTGATAACACCGTTATTAAGTTGTATATCTTAAATAGGCAAGCACCCACTTCTCCGGCTCGCCGAGGCTCAAGAGATTGGTCTCGCTTAAACCTATATTTACTAGGCTCGTTATTGTAATTTATAAAACTTGAGGGGGTTTTATGTAAAAATACTTTGTATAATTTTTAAAATACACCCCAAGTGTTTATTTATCGTCTTTAGAGTTGTAATAAATGTAAATTTTATATTTGAGACATTCCTACTGAGAATAACCTATTTTTCATAATACATGGTATTTAATTGTAATATTGAACTTGTATGGATTTCATGGTATTTTAATGTAAAGAGATTCTTGTGATTTTGGAAAAGTTGAAGTATTTATATTATTACAAAATAGATATTTTAATGATACACACACACACACATATATATATTTATATAAAAATAAATTTTAATATATATTATATTTCTAGAAATCTCATTTTCTTAAGATGTCGTATTTTAAATCTCTCAAGACCGAATACTCTTTGCGGAGGTCTGCATCTTGCCTACTAAGCCCAGGGATGTGCAATAATCCGCATCATCCCAGTCGGGTTCCCCAAATTGGGTTGTAGCGGCGCTTTGCAAAGATTTGTGTAAAATACTAATATTTTAGAAAACGGTTTAATAGTAATGGTATTTATTTGAAAAGATGTTGTTTTCCCGTATTCTATGTTCCCGAAAGTATTGTGCTATATTGCATATGAGTGTGTGAGGAGATAGGTTAATACCTCGTGATCTACTTAAAGGTATAGAAAGTTTGTGATGTTTAATTGTCGAAAATGAAACTATATAGTATTTTAATGCAAAAGTACGGTAAAATGGAAATAGCAATTTCTTTTGATATGGAACTTGTTCAATATAATTAGTTAGTGTTTAATAGTCAACATGTATTGGTTTTGTCCGATTGTATTTAAGAAAATGTTGAATTTTGAGAAGGGACCGAATCGGAAATCGGATTTGTTCCGATTCCGTCGGGTTTTAGAACCTCGTATTTTTAGAACAAGAATAGAAAAGAGGGAAGGGGACATACGGGTTTCAAGGTTAGATGAGAGGAAGAGGGAGACATAGGCTTCACCGGTGCGTCGATTCGTCGCCGGGAGTTCCTAGGATTGTCGCCGGAAAATTCGCCGGAGCTTCGCCTCTTTGCTCACTTCGATTGCATACTAGGGTTTCTAGGAATTTCTTGAGAGTTGGCTCAAAATTTTGGGGTGAGGGGGTAGTTTTTAGGGGTGGTATTTATAAGGTTAGGCTAGGGTTAGGGTAGATGGAGAGTTTAATTAGAAAAAATGTATTAAAATATATTAAAATGTAATAAAAATGGAGTAAATGGGGTTTTATTGTGTCTCTGGAACCGATCTGGGTAATTGAAGTGTGTAGGGGGGTAGGGGAGGCCAAGAGGCACCACTTTGGTGTTGGGGACTCGGCGGTCCGGCCGAGTCCGGCCGGCGGCGCCGGCCGAGTCCAGCGGTCATCAGGTCCCTCGACGGTTCATGTGCTCACTGGTGTATTTAACTATTTGGGTGTAATAGGGGTTTTTGTGAGATATGCACGTGTAAACTCTTGGTATTCTAAAAATTCAAAATAAAACAATATTAAAAATAATGTGGGGTATGGGATTTGAACTCTGTTGGCTTGGTTCAGCAGTACAAAGTATTACCAATGAGCTACAAGCTCCTTCTTGCTATTAATTAGCAAAACAAATATTTAATTTGTGCTCAGGCAAAACTATCCCTTTCTTCAAATTTTGAAAAATTTGCACAGAAAGTTGTACAGAGAATTTAGGGTTGTTACATTCTACCCTCTTTAAAAAAAATTTCGTCCTCGAAATTTGTAAAAGGAAAGTGTAACAGATTCAAGGAAACTTTGATGACTGAAGTACTGACAGTGTATGAAAAATAACAAGGTGGTGCAAGGGTTTTAAAAATGTGAAAGAGACTTATTAGTGTTACCTTAGTCAACTGTCTTGGCTTCTACTGCTGCTAAAGTGAAGGCTTGGCGTCTCGGCACATTTTTCTGTGTATGCCGGTACATCGATGCCTGACTGGGTAGAGGTGGTCCATGTGTAGGTGGTGTTGGGGGTGCAAGACGAGTTGCAGGAGCCTGGATAGCTGACCGCTGCAGATAGTTGGTGTGTGTGTGAGCTGAGTTGCGTCTATAGGGACAGTTTCCAATTCTATGATCGGATTCGCCACAAACTAGGCACAGGCCTTTTGCGTGCCTACAGTCCTTCCACAAGTGTCCCTTTCTCCCGCAGTAGTTACAAAAAGCTGGGCTGGGACGGTTGTTCAGTACTCCGGGTTGCCTTGGCACAAAAGGTAGCCTTGACGAGGCTCCTCCTGCTATCTGAGTAGCAGTGCTCTTTATACCGGTTGCTTCTGTTTCTGATCGGTTCACTAATATAGCAGTCTGCTGCTGCAGTCCAACCAGGAGGCTTCGGAATGCCTCAAGCAGAACCATTTGCTCGTTGGGTGGAGCAGGAACGGCAGGTGTGATTGGTAGTGGAGGTGGAATGTTGTTGATATTGGTGCTGGTGTTGTTTGGGGAATCCATAACCTTGAATGAAAATTTTAGTTTAGGAAAGATTCAAAATATATGATTCAAGCAATATGAAATTGTAATATTCAAGGAATATGTATTGTAAAGAATGTTTTAGTTGCTGGTTCTTGTGTTATAGTGCTTAGGTTGTTCACGCAGAACAGAATTGTATGGCAGTATTCCATACAACTCTGACCTGTATGAGCCACCAACAAAATCTGTCACGCCCCGCTTCCCGGTATAGGGCGAAGGGGACGCGACGAGGCCGCTACGTATTTACTATGAAGTAAATACGCTAAGCGTATCTAAGTAATATAAATGTAAATGCACAAGAGACAAGATATAATAAAATAGGAACTTTATTTATTCATAATCTTTCAGTACAATGCATGGAAAAGTAAATACAACTGAATGAAAGCAATGCCTAAACAATGGCATAACAAAAAAAAGGAAAGGTATTGAAATAAAAGTGTACAATGAACTAAAGCTCTGGGTTTTCAACGAAATGGTCCAAATTTTCAGCGCTGGGCTCGATCTCTAACGTGTCCAGATCACCTGACGACATTCAAAGAAAAAAGAAGAGAATGTCGTCAGCGAACAGATCACTCGGTAAGTCCCAAAGATAAGGGAGAAGTGGAATAGACAGAGGGAGAGAGTAGCTTTTAAAGTTGTATTATATTATTTTAGTATTAACGCTGATGTTTGTAGCTTGGTATAGAAGGATACCAGTGTATACGAGAGAAGTCTCTATATGCTAAATACTTAGGCAAACTGAAAGTACAAGGCTCCGTCGATAATACCACAGAACAACGGCATGGCTGTAATTACGTCTTATGGTTGTGTCTTGTACCACTTTTAACACCTTCCGTATCAATCTACCCCTTAAACCCCGCGATATCTTGGTTGTATTGTTTGTGTTGTAAATTGTATTGCAACTTGTATTGTCTTGTAATATAGATTGTATAATTGGATGATTTGCCGAAACCATGATATCAATAAATGGATGTAACTGAAGAATCATGTAAATGGATGTAACTAGATAATCATGTAAATGAATGTATATCCATGGTTCGGTTCGGTCAAGTTGTATAGATTGATAGATTGAATATATGGATTCATGGATTCATGTTGAATTATAGTTTTGTAAATTGTAAATTGTAGATTGTACTTGAATCATATTCAAGTCAGATTATTAATAAGACCCAGTCTGATTCAGTCAATTAGAAAAGTAAATTGAAGTCCTGATTGTTTTGATATTATCGGTAACCGCTGCACATGGGCGGCAGGATTTGTGTCTTTTTCAAAGACGATTACCGTATTGATAACACCGTTGTTAAGTTGTCTACCTTAAATAGGTAAGCACCCACTTCTCCGGCTCCCCGAGGCTCAAGAGATTGGTCCCGCTTAAACCTATATTTACTAGGCTCGTTATTGTAATTTATAAAACTTGAGGAGGTTTTATGTAAAAATACTTTGTATAATTTTCAAAATACACACCAAGTGTTTATTTATCGTCTTTAAAGTTGTAATAAATGTAGATTTTATATTTGAGACATTTCTAGTGAGAATAACCTATTTTTCATAATACATGGTATTTAATTGTAATATTGAACTTGTATGGATTTCATGGTATTTTAATGTAAAGAGATTCTTGTGATTTTGGAAAATTTGAAGTATTTATATTATTACAAAATAGATATTTTAATGATACATATATATATATATATATTTTTTAATATATATTATTTTTCTAGAAATCTCATTTTCTTAAGATGTCGTATTTTAAATCTCTCGAGACCGAATGCTCCTTGCGGAGGTATGCATCTCGCACTACTAAGCCCAGGGATGTGTGATAATCCGCACCATCCCAGTCGGGTTCCCCAAATTAGGTTGTAGCGGCGCTTTGCAAAGATTTGTGTAAAATACTAATCTTTTAGAAAACGGTTTTAATAGTAATGGTATTTATTTGAAAAGGTGTTGTTTTCCCGTATTTTATGTTTCCGAAAGTATTGTGCTATGTTGCATATGAGTGTGTGAGGAGGTAGGTCATTATCTTGTGATCTACTTAAAGGTATAGTAAGTTTGTGATATTTAAATGTCGAAAATGAAACTATATGGTATTTTAATGAAAAAGTACGGTAAAATGAAAATAGCAATTTCTTTTGATATGGAACTTGTTCAATATGATTAGTTAGTGTTTAATAGTCAACAAGTATTGGTTTTGTGTGATTGTATTTAAGAAAATGTTGGATTTTGAGAAAGAACCGAATCGGAAATCGGATTTGTTCCGATTCCGTCGGGTTTTAGAACCTCGTATTTTTAGAAAAAGAATAGAAAAGAAGGAGGGGGACTTACAGGTTTCAAGATTAGATGAGAGGAAGAGGGAGACGTAGGCTTCGCCGGTGCGTCGATTCGTCACCGGGAGTTCCTAGGATTGTCTCCGGAAAATTCGCCGGAGTTTCGTCTCTTTGCTCACTTCGATTGCACACTAGGGTTTCTAGGAATTTCTTGAGAGTTGGCTCAGAATTTTAGGGTGAAGGGGTAGTGTTTAGGGATGGTATTTATAGGGTTAGGCTAGGGTTAGGGTAGATGAAGAGTTTAATTGGAAAAAATGTATTAAAATATATTAATATGTAATAAAAATGGAGTAAATAGGGTTTTATTGTGTCTCTGGAACCGATCTGGGTAATTGAAGTGTCCAGGGGGGTAGGGGAGGCTAAGAGGCGCCACTTTGGTGTTGGGGACTTGGCGGTCCGACCGAGTCCGGCCGGCGGCGCCTGGCCGAGTCGGCCTGTCCGCCGGCCGACTCGACCGAGTTCGGCGGTCGTCGGGTACCCCGACGGTTCATGTGCTCACTGGTGTATTTAACTTTTTAGGTGTAGTGGGGTTTTGTGAGATATGCATGTGTAAACTCTTGGTATTCTAAAAATTCAAAATAAAACAATATTAAAAATAATGTGAGGTATGGGATTTGAACTCTGGTGGCTTGGTTCAGCAGTGCAAAGTATTACCAATGAGCTACAAGCTCCTTCTTGCTATTAATTAGCATAACAAATATTTAACTTGTGCTCAGGAAAAAGTACCCATTTCTTTAAATTTTGAAAAATTTGCACAGAAAGTTGTACAGGGAATTTAGGGTTGTTACATCAAGTCTTGAACAGAAGAGACCCCCCATAAGATTTGGAAAAACAAAGAAGAAGAGGAGTTCTCTTGGAAGAAAAAGAAACCCTAGGTGAGGAAAAAGTCCTAAAGATCATTTTATCTCTTCTTACAAGAGTTTAACTCTTCCAAAAAAAAAGAAGTTGGTTCTTCCTCTGGTTGAGGTCTGCAGAAGCAGATCTTCTCACAAGTTGAGAATTTAATTCTCATCGTGGAGATTCTGTTATGCGGTCCTAAATTTAGAGGAAAGAAATAAGTTTGAAGAATTTAATTCTTCCAAAGATATAGGAATTTAATTCCTCTGATAAAACTAGGGTTTATCCCTGCATAAGAATTTAATTCTTATAAAACAAAGGAATTGAAATTCTCAAGAATAAGATCAAGAACCCCATGCATATTAACGTTCAACGCTATAACGACAAATCACGTGTTCCCACGTGAGCACCTCTAAGGACTAAAAATGAATGACTGAGATCGAGTCACGTGAACCCACGTGACCCCTAATAACGCTCAACACTTGTAAAAGGGGAAGGGGAATAAATTAAGACAGTTCTCATTTTTGGAGCGCCTCACGTGATCCCATGTGAACCCCAATAACGCTTACCACCTAGAACAGAATAGGAAGATAAATCCAAAGGAGGCAGTGCCCAACTCTGGAGCACCTCACGTGCCCACACGTGATGGCCATAAGGACTAAGTGTTTAACATTTATATACATATGGGGATTTAGACCCAAGTGCATAACTCCCAATCTTCAGGTGCCTCACGTGCCGCACGTGAGTGCTCCAAATTTCAGTGTCTAACACTACTTATGAGCCTCACGTGGGAGCACGTGAGCGCCAAGCAGATACCAGTGTTTAACACTGTGGGAGGCCAACCTTAGCCAAAATTAGCCAAGTCTCCCGAGGCCAAAACATTTTGACCATTAATCAACCGAGCCTTCCTATACTCAGGTCTCCCTGAATCGATCTTAGTTCCAAAGATGGTCAATGATCTCCTAACACATGGCATCTAAAATTTTGTTCGTTCCACCATGATCTCTCCCTTCAATCCCGAGTTCGGTTCAAGGATACATCTCTCCACACCTCTGATGCATGTCGTTGTAATTCTTCAACGATGTCAAAGAGGTGGAGGGTCCCGACAACCAAAAGCTCTTGGATGCACTCTCAAAACCATGAGCATACCCCAGTGGACCATAATGTCCTTAAACTAACAACGGACCGCAATGTCCTTAAACTAGCTATGGACCGTAATGTCCTTAAACTAGCTGTGGGCCGCAACGTCCTGAAATTAAAACGATAGTGACCAAATGTTCTTTCGTTGAATCAAAAATGATCCTAAACCCCGGTTAAGTAGATCTTAGTCCAATATCGGACTAACGTATACTTAACAAAAATTTAAGTTGATCTTAATCTCAAAAAAGGGTAACGATTCTTAAATCAAACCAAACCCAAATCTAAGAAAATACGGATTTGGACTAATCCACGCCTTACGGGCGACAACATAAATTAGTCTCCGTATACAATCCACGGGCAACCAAAAATAAAACAAACACACACGACACGAAGTGACCTTCTGGAGCAGGAGAAAGTGGTTATTGCTACGCGATTACGTAATTAACTGTAGGGGCTTGCGCCTGCAGGGAAGAGCGTCCCCACAATCAAAAACCCCTCACAACGAGGGGGAATCTGACGAAGTCTGCTACAACAGCCGCATCCGTCCAGACCTCCGATACACGATGCCATAAATCAACTTGCCATCTTCAGAGAGGTGGACGGATAAAACCAAATAGCATCTACCCCCAAATGCAGGCAATACGTCTGTCTTTCCCGGCTTTCGGCGGTAAATAGATTTTGGCATGCCCAGTGGGACCTTTTCCTCTTTCCACTCCACACTTCGTGTGTCATGTTCGTGAACAAATCGCAGTTTAACATGGTTTCCCCTGGATTCGAGGTACCATGATTTGGTGTCTTGCTCCATGCAAAAGAGAAGATAACTTCGATGGCTTCCAACTGCACCAATTGCAACAGCAACTCCCACTCCATCCCTGCCGGAGGAGTAACTTATGGGCCCCAAGCGGCCTCTATCTTCGCAATACCAGTGGAACAAGTGACTCAGGCCACCACTAGACTGTTCTTCAGGACCATGCTCCCGCCAATGAGCTTCAATGCTTCAATATCATCACAGGAGGCTTCAAAGAAGTCGGTCTTTGATTGGCTCGCAACCACCATGGCCCCTTTCAACGGGTCATCTAAGTCTGCCGCCTCAGTCTTTGATAGGCTGAGACAAAACTCCACAGGGCCCGTAAAGAGACCCGCAATACCTGAAGGGGTTATCCCGAAGTGGATAGTCATTCCAGCTCCGGTAAACGAAGTCATCAAAGGGGCTTCTCCTTTTAAGGGATCGGTCTTCATAAGACTGGCCATTCCAACTCCTGCTACGGGTGAGGTCATTACAGGTGCTTCCCCTATTCGAAAGTCAGTCTTCGACGAGTTAGACGTTCCCTCTCAACGGACGTCAGTCTTCGACAGATTGGCACTAAAAGCAGCCTCTCATTAAAGTAAGGGGCATGACGAAGCCACTCGCGTAACTGAACCATTCCCATCTGCGCGACATGCTTAATGTCGCCACTGGCACCGAGCAAGGAAGGCTGGGGGCAGTTCCCCCTCTGGACTTACCCCACTGGCTCCAATGGTGGAAATTGATGTTGCTGTTCCAATTGGGAACAGATTCAAGCTGCTCAGGAGGGTGCGCAAGAACTCTCCAACCGCCATCTTGAAGAAGTCTCCTCCGCCTGTCAAAAACATAACCCAGGTGAAGCCGGAACAGCCTCCTCTGCAGTTGTCCTCCAAGATCCATAGAGTTTGGCGGAGAGTCCAAGACTCTGTAATTGACAAAGATTACTCCCGCCGGTTGAAGAAGATGAAGGCTCGGCAAGAGGAGGACCGTCCCTCTGCCATACCACAAAAGGTATCGTCTACATGGGTGCCTGCCGCAACAGCCCCCTCAACTTCGACCTCCTATAAGAGGAGAAGGCCGGAGAAGATCCCCTGCCCACGGCAAATTTCAAAGGCAGTGGACCAAAACGCCCCAAGTCTGGAGGCATGGTTGTGCATACTGTTTACATGGCATCCGGAAAAGAGGATAGTCGTGCTTCCACGGGTCATCGACCACTTACACGGTCTGTGACAAAAGCTCAGGAGCAACAATAAAAGCTCCAGGAGATGTTGACAAGGATGGCCGCACTTACTAGGCAAAAAGAAAGCCGGAAAGCATCATCAGAACAACGCCAGGAGAAGGAGACTGACACCAAATTCCTACGGAGGATTCTTGAAAAGAAAGACAAATAGGCTATGGAACAAGCGGCTAATATAAAACAAATGGAACTTCTCTTCCAAGACATGATAGGGATGATGATCCAACCGGATCCTCCGGCCAAAAACCCTCCAATAATCATTGAAGACGACAGAGGGGAGACATCAAACCCTCCTCCGGCTTTATCAGCAGCAAGGAAGGAGACGATCTCCAAAGCTACCCTTGATGACTACAAAGCTTAACAAATACGAGCTCATCAAGCGAACGAAACGGCATGACAAGTCGTCAGAACTGGACGACCTTATCCAGAATAGTACGACCAAATTAAGTACCCGCCAGGATATACAATCCCCAAATTCCATGTGTATAAGGGGATGCGTAATCCGCATCAGCACGTTGCTCAATTCAGAGCTTTATGCGGTAATACTAGGGACGGTGATAAACTGTTGCTTCGCCAGTTTGTTGGCAGCTTGTCGGAGACGGCATTAGAATGGTACTCCGAGCTCCCAAATGACTGTCAAGACATTTACGGAGATGGAACTACAGTTCACATAGCAGTTCACAAGTGAAATAGAGCGCACCCCAATCACGGCATTAATCAACGCCAGGGTGAAGCCGGGAGAAACCTGGGTTCAGTACGCAATTCGGTGGCGGAACCTATGGTCGAAGTGTGAACAGCGCATAGAAGAAGCTCCTGCTGTGGGAATGTTCGTGGGGACCCTCGACCCTGAGGCAATTATATCCCAATTTATGATGTTCTTCAAGACGACCACCTTCCAGGCCTTGATTGACAAGCTGTCCCAAATGGATCAGATAGGCCATAGGTCGTCCTCTTCAAAAACGGATCTCCGGAATGAAAAGGGAAAAGGTAAAGCGGCTTTCGTCGCCAACGCTCAACAACAACCGAGTGACCTGAAACCGGTTGTTCGCCAAAGCAACAAACCATGATCCCTCGAAAAAAAGTTGAGACGTTTTTACTCGTTCCCCCGGGATAAAACGAGGAAATTATTCGAACTGGCGGTGCGCAACAGGCTCATCACTCTGCCGGATCCGAGATACCCACTGCAATCGGGAGACGTCAACCATCCCAATTACTGCCCCTACCACCTAATAGTGGGCCACCCAGTTGAAAATTGCTACGTCTTTAAAAACTGGGTAGAAGACCAGTATCAACAGGGCAAGTTCGCATTGTCCGAAAACTGGAAGGTAAACCCGCTGCAGCAGCTTGCTCATAAAAAGGTGGATACACCGGGGGCATCATGCTCATTTATGGAAGAAGCTTCGTGGGAAGTAGTCCTTTCAGCTAAAACTAAAAGAATGCTGAAGGATCTTCAAGCATGTCCGGCGATTAGGTGGAAAAGCCCGCTAGAGCCTGAAATTATTGACGGGATGTTGAAACCACGCCCAACGCCAAAAGTTGGTAACGATGGACAAAACCTCCAGGCCAAGCCTCCGAAGTCTTCAAAGAAAAAGAAGAAGGCCAAGAAGCCCATCCAGCTCGACGGTAATCGTGCGGGTCTGTAGAAATACATCGATGCACTGGAGGAATACGACCAAGAGGCACGGACCCCAGTCACACTGGAAGAGTTCTTCGAGCGTGTTCTTGAGGACGGAAACAGTGACATTGATGAAGGAGACGATTCTTCGGAAGAACCCGAGAATTATGTAGCGAGCTGCTACATGATCTCTCACTCATCGATAAATGGCAAAGAGGCTCCTGACGTAGAGAAACTAGGGGCAGATCCAGAACCAAAACCCATAGGACGGTCGGATGACCTTATCAAAAAGCTACTGAACGAAGCTCTTCAAAATAGCAAAGCTAATCGAGAACGTGAGGTGGCGATTTACGAAAAGGCCAAGCGTCGGTGTCAGGCCGAAAAAGCTCCGGTGATGAGAAGCCATAAAGTACCTCAACCGGATCGAAGCGCCCTTTCCACCAGTAAGAGCAGAATCAAGATAAGGAAGCAGTTCGCCAAAACTCTGTCAGTGGGAATGAAGCTGCCACCTTAAAAAAAATACTTCCGGGAATACGTGCCCTGACGAACAGGATGTCCATCTAAAATACTGCTTGTATCATCGGAGGGTCACACACCCTACCGAAGAGTGCAATGTTTTCAAAAGTGATGGCAGGGATACGTTGCCCACCGAAAACACTTCAAGCAGGTAAAGCGCAAAGCCCGTCGGGAACAGAAAAGCGCGGCAGATGAGCATGAAGGAACAGCTGGTACCTGTCATATGGTTGATGCCATCCCGACAAGAGCAAAACCTCAAGTTCTTACCTTCGGGAGCGATTCTGATGAAGAAATGGCCATCGGGCCTCTCTTCAAAGAATCAACCTCTGAAAAAGAAGAGGAAATGAAGAACTGTGAGAACATTCAGCTGCGTAACCGTATGTTGCCTGAAAAGAATCTCGGACCTTCAAACAAAGGTTCGGGCAAAAGGGACAAAGGGAAGGAAAAAGTCCCTGAAAAGATTGCCCTCAATGATAGAGTCGTTGAAGAGCTTACAACCAAGGACCCGCCTAAGAAGAACAAGGTGGATTACAATATCCTGGCACATCTGAGAAAGATACCCTCACTATTGAGTATCTTGGATGCCCTTCTTCTGTCTAAAGAGACACGAGATTCCCTGATGAAGGCGTTACAAGAGCCCGACCAGTTTCAAGCCTTCCTGGCGGAAGAAAAGATGAAGGACGAGCTGGAAGAAGTCCACACGGCTGATATCACCTTCAGCGATGAAGACCTCCTTCTCGGAACATGCGAGCACAACCGTCCACTGTATGTAACAGGGTATTGTCACGATATCGAAATAGGTAAGATCCTGGTCGACAACGGGTCCTCCGTCAATCTTCTCAATGTAAGAGTGTTGAAGGAGATTTGCATGAAAATTCAGCATTTGGCTCGGGATAAAATTACCATCTCCGGTTTTGACTCACAATCATCACAAATGCTCAGGTCTGTAATACTGACATTACGCTTCAGGCTGCTCGTCACTGACATCAAGTTCCATGTCATTGACGCCAAGACTTGTTACAACGCTTTGCTCGGCAGGCCCTGGTTACATGAGTACAACATCATCCTTTCTACACAACTTCAGTGAATGAAGTACTTCAAGGACGGCTTCGAGTACACAGTTACAGGGGAGCTGAACCCATTCTCCATAAATGAAGTCCGCAAATATGAAGACGCCAAGTACTTCTTACCAGACTTCGAAAACATGGAAAGATGTCACAAACCGGAGAAAAAACAAAAAGCCATCGCCACTATCCCGATATTCAGGAGCGATACCGAAGAGGAAGAAGAGATGGTCTACTCGGGACAACCCCAAGGTAATAGGCCAGGACCATTTGCTCCTATTCTGGTCTTTGGCAGTGACTCTGAGGACGAGGCTAATGCAGTGTTCTCCATCCGCCCACCAATGCAGACCTTTGTTGGAGCTGACCAGAGTTTACAGATTATCCTGGTCCCGCAGCGGCATTATAAAGAACTTGATGCACTTGATACGTACAGCGTGCGAGAACTGTAGACCTTCTACGTCCCTCCTAAGCAAAGAGGTGAGAAGGTGATCATTTTCTACCAATCCATGAAGACTAAACTGGAGAAAGAAGTATGGCACGATGCCGAACCTGCGCTCGACAGGCTTCAACCAATCCGTCTGCCCAGATACTACGCAGAGGGACTGAAAAGGCTATTGAGACGCTAAGGCATACCCTTCAAACAGACTGCTCGACAAGCCCAGTTCTATAACAAGATTTAGGACGTTCCTAGGACTCAGCGGAAGATGGCCAATGGGACAATGGAGACAACCGGCCTTGGATACATTTGGTCCAATAAAAGGGAGCGGTTCCATGGCTGCCATGTCATAAATAATTTCGGTGGAGAAACGAATGCTCGTGCAGATAGCGCTGGTATTGAACCAGAGCGAAATCCCGTCGTAAGAATACCAAGTCCGTCATTCAAAGAACATATCGACAAGCTAATAAGGGAAGCGAGTCAAAAGGTTCGGGATGACCACAGCCACGAAATGGCCATTTACGAGAAAGCTAGAACGCAACGTTATATTCAGCAGACTACGGAGGATGACGATGCCCTTCACCCCCAGCCCGCTGTGCACTCTCGTGGCAAGAAAAAAAGCCCGTCGTAGAAGTAAAAGAAAGGTGAAGAACAGAGACGGCGTTCAAAAAAAGTGAAGCGGATCCAAGTAGCCACGCGAGCGAGAAAAAGTCAGCGGGAACCCGTCTTTTATGAAGAAGATGGGTCCGGAGTACTCTTTCCCTCAAGACAAGATAAGAAAAATATTCAACCTTGTCATGAAGCACCAAATGATGACGCTCCCAGAGTCTCAGCACCCTGAGCAAATGAACGAGGTCCATCACCCGGATTATTGCTCCTACCATCGAATAATGGGGCATCCTCTTGAAGACTGCTTCACCTTCAAAGACTGGGTTGAGGATCAGTATCAGCAAGGCAGGTTTACTTTATCCGACAGTTGGAGGGTAGTCCCGCTATGAAAGCATGAGCCAAGAACAATCTACACTGCGAGGGAAAGTCTAGATCAACATCGAGCTTAGAAACGAGCTAGTACCTGCCATATGAGCATTCCGCCAAGGCAAGAACATTCTGCTAAGGCGAACTCGTGCTAGTTATAAAAAGACCTATGATCCTTAATTATGCCAAATGGGGGAAATTCGAGCCAAACTATGAAGGTCCGTATATCATAGACAAGGTCTACCAAGATGGGGTCTACTTGCTCATGGATATGCATGGCAAAAGACCCCTCCGGCCAATAAACGGCCGGTTTCTTAAGAAATACTACGCTTGACAAGTCATGGCTCAGGTTAATGATGGATGACGATGCTCGTATCCGCTCGCTGTCTTCCTATGTCCAAACTCTATATGTAGTATACAGCGAAACCTCGCCTTAAAATGCTACAGACCGCAACGTCCTTAAACTAACTATGGACCGAGATGTCCTTAAACTAACAATGGACTGAGATGTCCTTAAACTAACATTGGACTGAGATGTCTTTAAACTAATAACGGACCGAGATGTCCCTAAACTAACAACGTCGCCTCTAACACGGCGATAGTGGAATGCAAGTCCACAAGTCCCAACGGTGAGGGCTGCAACTCAAATCCCACAGGCAAACAGATGGGTCACATGCGGCGAAACTATTCTCGAGAGTTTCATCGTGCCAAAAAAATGGTACGTCTACAAGCAAAATGGGCACGGATGAAAACTTCAAAGGGCCCCGTGAGTAAAAACAGCAGGACTGCTGATTTAGATGGATTTTATAGATCAAAAATATATGTTACCGCAATCAAGAACGACGTCGCTTGGTAGCTAGCCGGTGAATACGGGTCGGTCCACAGGGATGTTGTAAATTTCCGAAATGTTCTTACGAGCTAATTCCAAAGGGTGTTGGATCTTTTAATTAAATCTAAAATCTAAGTTGAGTTATACTAGGATTAGGAAACTTGCTTGGATTAGGTTTATGTAAAGTTTGGTAAATAAAGATCTACACCTCTTTCAATTCCTTAAATTAGATATCATATTAGGGGTTATGGTAATTATTAATAAAGGGGATTAGGATGATTGGGAAGATATTTCTTCCTCTAGATCCTTGTCCGTCCTTTCTTAATCCTTACCCTAATCTCCATAAGAAAGTATGCATGGAGTCCTAATTGTTCATAAGAGATTGGCAAAAAAAGAGATGAGAGATCTTCATCTCTCAAACCCTTCTCTATTCCTAACCCTAACAAGAGAGGAAACTACTCGCTCATTGAGGGATCTAAGAAAGACATAATTTTTATTTTGTTTTAGTTTAAGAGATTAAAGATCTACTGCAGATTAATAAAAATTCTAAACTAGATTAAACTAGGGCAAGAATAAAAATTACCTAGGGCAGAAATTAAAACTAGAACTAAGGCAGAAAATAAACCTACTTACAAATTGATGCTTTCCAAACTTCAAAAGAAATCTGAATTTTTATTGATGAAAAGAGGCATGGAAAAATACAATGAATTGGGTCTCTATTTATAGGACATAGAAAACCCTAGGTTTACAATTGCCGCACGTCTGCATTTACAAAAATACCCCTAGGAAGACTAGTCGGCGCCGCCTCCAAGTTATGGTAAAAAATTCTGCAATTACGGGCTCTAGATGGCCGCGGAACCGCGGCCACGGCAGGGGTAGGGCCGCGGTTCCTCGGCTCAATGATTGGCTTGGGCTCTGAATTTTTCTGGACCGGCTTATGTTGATTTGTACTTCCTGTTTCTTTAGTACTTTTTTCATATTGGCTTCTAGGTTTCTTCCAGATCTCCCAGTGAACAATTGTAGTGGACTTTTACCTGTTCGCTTTGTAATCTTGGACCTTGCGTTTCCTTGTACTGATCTTTTGTGTAGGCTTGATTAAGATCCTTCTATTTGTTGGTCGTAGTCCCACTTTTTGCATCGTCTTTTATCTTTTTCACTGTTTTTGCTCCAAGAACCTGTAACCTGTACTATGTAGCAGACATGGGTCAAAAGCACCTGTTTATTTGTAAAATGCATAAGAATGGGGAATATAATATTGCAATATTATGGTATGAACAACTGCCGGCGAGTTCATGAAAACCCAAAAGGACGCAGACTCGTAAAAAAAATTCATGCACACTTGCAAGGTCCTCTCGACCTTGTAAAAATACCTACGTGAGATCCTTACGACTCACAAGGGAGCAACACACTTAGGGATCCCCATGATTCCTAATGAGAAATTACACTTACGGGATCCTTACGACTCGTAAGGAGAATCCCCCTTATGAGACCCTCATGGCTCATAGGATTCGAAAGCCTTAAGTTATAGGGATCTAAACCTGTTCTTAAGCCATCATATTCCCCACTTTGCCCTACAAGTGGTTCAATATTGACCATTGTATACAATCCACGGGCACAAATAAACGTTTCCCCCACCAAGTCCCAACAACAACGAAGAATGTCCTCATGTAGTGAACGACTTTTGTAAGTCCTCTCGACTTAAAAGGAGAAAACACTCTTGTAAGATGCTTATGACTTATAAGAGAATACACACTTAGGAATTCTCACGACTCCTAAGGATAAGACGCACCTACGAGATCCTCATGACTCGTAGGGAGGAACTCCTTTATGAGACCCTTACGGCATGAAGTCAAAAAGCCGTAGTTGACAGAATCCTAACCCTGCTTGCTAAGCCACCTTTATTCGAATCGACAAAGGCAAATAATGATTCGCTCCTGGTAATGTCCCAGTGGAAGCGATGCTCATGCCTAAATCGGTATCAAATTCCAAGTCCTTTCACGGCAAATAATGATTCGCTCCTGGCAATATTCCAGTCGTAGCGATGTTGATGCTAAGATTGGTGTCAGATCTCAAGTTCCATTCTCGCAGCAAAAAAAATCAGCGAGCCAAAAATGCATATGAAATAGCCGAAATGATAGGGCAGCTCGCAACAAAGATCAGCGAGTAAAATATATGCATATAAAAATAGCCGAAATGATTGGGCAACTCGCAATAAAAAGCGGTGAGTAAAGAAACATAAAAACAGCCGAAATGATTGGGCACCGCGAATAATAGCCGAAATGATTGGGCAATCGCGACTTTCGTGATATAAAAAGCTGAAATAATAGATGATCGAGAAAAGAAAAAAAATGAAACTTTTCCCACCAGGTGAGATCACATCGACCCCTGTATACAATCCATGGGCATAAACGAAATGGGAACCACATTGTCCCACCAGGCTTCGTCAAAGGGAAGCTAGATCTCGATGGCTACATCCACAGCCTAGAAATCAACAACGGCGTTCCTTCTCATTCCAACCAGAAGCATATACGACGTCAGCAAAATGGATCCACGGCAAAGTCCCCTAGTTCCAAATCTCGATGGTTCACGGACAACCTAGAGACTACCTTGGAGCCATGGCAGAGACCCTAGTTCCAAGTCTCGACGGCAGCATCCACAGCCTAGAGAACGATAACAACAGCATTCTTTCTCCCTCCAGCAGGATATAAACGCGACATCAACAAATGGAGCTACGACAAAGTCCCCTAGTTCCAAATCTCGACGGTTCACAGAATACCTAGAGACAACCTCGACATTCGTTGCAATATTGCATACACAATGTCAACAAACGAAGCTAAGGAAAATCCCTCACTTCAGGGTCTTGACGGAAACTCAAATGAGACCTGAAAAGACTATCGGAGATCATCACACACCAGCACGGAGTGGTCATGACTCATCAGGGCTCCCAAACTGAGCCTAACCTCAAGTAAAAAGCAACATGGAATATCCCTAACGCTTGTCCTTTGGACGGTAATATCATCTGGAAGATTACTTGAAGACGTCTTTTCCATCCCCCGAAGGGATCAGAGACACGACAGTCGCGGGGCTACTCGAACAGCAAGACTGCATATCGAGGAATACACCGGCCATCGCGGCGGTACGACGGATATAAAACCCTAGTACCACAGACCCTAACGGACTTCTATTAGCAGGAGTTAACTGTGATGTTAGGATATCCTTGCGAGAACTTCTCAATTCGTCTTGACTCGTAATGAAATTAGTGTCCTTGCGAGAACTTCTCGATTCGTCTCGACTCGTAGGGAAAAGCCTTAGGCAATAGGGATAAGGACTTGTTTTCTAAGCACCGGGGTCCTGCAAGTCGGTCCAAAATGGACTATTTCATACTATTCACGGGCCACACTCTCCAAAGTCGAATATCGATAAGGAGGGAAACAACCACTTACGAGTCCTCTCGACTTGTAAGGGGGGAAAATTCTCTTATGAGATCCTTACGACTCTCAAGAGAAAACACATACTTAGGAGTCCTCATAAATTCTAAGGAGAAAATACATCTACGGGATCCTCTCGACTCGTAGGGAGAAAAGTCTTTATGAGACCCTCAAGGCTCATAAAGTTGAAAAGTCTTAGGCGACAGACCTGAACCTGTTTCCTAAGCCATCGCTGCCCTGCAAAGAGATCAAGATAGACTATCTACAAGACGTGTTTGCTAAAAGGGACACGCCAGTATGAAATAAAATATGTCTTTTATTCATAAATAAAAATGAATACAAGATACTCTCATTCAGGAGTAAATACAAAAAATGAGAATATACAAAAAATCTTTAAGCCGGGGGATGGTGCAATAAGTTCGTTAATTCATCATTCTTCCGCTGGGCCTCGGCTTCAAGTTTTGTTATTGCCATAAGACGGGTCTCCACCTGAGACTGTTGAGTCTGATACGAAGCAAACCGACTCTCAAGCTCCTTTTCAGCGACTTTATGAGCTTCAACCATCTCGCGGGTAAAGATAACGGCTTTATCAAGAGCTACCACCTTTTTGATAGCTTCTTGAAGCACCCGCCAAATTTTGTGCGCACGGGTGGTCTTAGTAGTGAGTTGAGCCTGAAGTTCCCCCAAAGCATTTGAAGCTAGCTCTCTCTCCGAAAATTTCCGATTGAGTCTCTTCTTGCAAGACTGTAGATTAGCGGCGCACCACTCAATCCACCTTTGCAGTCTCACCTTTGCAGTTAGGAGCTCGGAAGGAAGGTGTATGCACTCAAGATTATATAAGCAAGCCTCCACTCGGCGACAATACTCAACCCAAACATGCACCAATGTTTCGTCATAATAAGTGGCAAAGAAAGGTAAAGAAGTATTGGCCTCGGCAGCAAATTCTTCGGCCGTAATAGAACTACCAGCACGAAGATCTTCAATGAGGGCTGACAAGGAGTGAATGCTTTTCCTCCCCATCCTCTCATACGCATGTCGGGCATATAGGCCTGGTGGCATAGAGATTCGGGACTCTAACGGTGCCAGAGTTGGCAAAACTGTCGAAGTTTATGAACAGTCAGCGAGACTGGTAAACATGGAAAAAACAAAACAATACCAAGGGTAAAGCTTTACTTACCCACAGTCATGCAAGGTGGGTTTGAAAGATCCCCAGGCCCATCAAGGATCTCCACTTCGTCATCAGCTTCCAGAACTGTAGAGGGCATATTAGCATCGTTGTAAAAAAGTGATAATAAAGCAAAATGGGTCAAAAACACTGACCTTGCCCGGAAGAAAGGACGATGCTTTGCGGGGATATTGCCTGTAGGGCAGCCATATCAAGTAGGCGCTGGAAGGACTTCCTGGGAGATAGGTCCACAATAGAAGACGCCAATTCCCGCTGTTCTGAAGGAAAGAAGAGTTTAGATAACGATGGGATCATTAAAATAAAATGTAAGAGATTACCTTCGACGCTCCGCTCATCTTGAACTGGTGGGATAGCAGCTTTGGCAGCCTCCTCCGCGCCCTCAAGCACATCACCGGGGATATTTGCTGGTGTAGCAGCTTCCAGTTGCGGAGCAACAACCGCCACTTCAGGCTCCAAAGAGGGAACGGTGGCCTTGGCAGTCCTTCCTACAATCTTCGAGACGCTACTAGAAAGATCCATTGGGTCTACGACCGGCAAGGTCGCCTCTGTGGAAAGTACAGACGCTGAAGAAGTGGAGGTCATCACCGAGAGCTCCAACATAGAACTAGGAGCTTCGACAATCTCTTCTACATCCGTCGATGCATCACTAGAGACATCCATAGGGTCCGCGGCCAATGGGGTCACCACCGCTTGAGGAATGGACACCGAAGGAACAAGAGTCACCACCGGAAGCTCCACAACAGGAACTGCAGCCGTAGTGATCCCTTCTACACCTGCCGTAGTGATCCTCTTTCGTTGCTGAAGTCCCTGCAAAGTTTTCGCAAAGATAAGAAGATATAAAAAGCGATACAAATTACTTGCCAAAAGAAAAATACGGAAAACTCGCATACCAATACGCCAGGATGCTTCTAGTATGGCTTTTTCGAGCCATCATTCCTTCCTGAAGAAATGTGCTCGTCGGGCTTCAAATGCGGATTCGTGCCCACCGGTCTTCAGTGTCAGCTCATCTTCAGAAGCAGTTGAAATGGGCTGCTTGAAGGCTCTTTCGTCATCCCTTCACAGAGGACCCATATGCACTCTCCATAGTGATGGGGATCTTCATAAAAGATAACCAGAGGGTAGGGCTTTATCGGGATGTGCACATTTTCGGTCTCATCCTACGAGCGCCTTAAAACTTCAGCTAATTGCGCGGCTTCCTCAGTGGACAAACCAGGGTAAATAAGACCAACATCCGGCTCTTGCATGGAGATGGGTTCGTCCTGAACAATAGGCTCAGATTCCAGCAAGAGGTCAAACAAGCCAGCAACTGTTTTCTTCCTCCTTTTCTAGCTGGAGCTAACACTGCAAGAGGATCGCTTCCTTCCCCTCGGAGCTTTGGCATGACGTTGCCCAACCTCGCTTCCGGTATCCCTTTTTGGTGATACCATCGCTGATGACACCGCCACTAATAGCACTGCCGCTGGCGCTTCATCGGAGGCCTATGCTTGAGCTCTAGTGCGCACTGGCATCCCAGTAGTGCGAGGAGTTAATTCTGTTTCTGCGGCTTTCGGGATAAGAACCATGCCGCTATCTCTCAATGGAAGGCGAACCACTGTCCGCGGCTGCAACAGAATACCAGTGGCATGGGCCGGGGCCAACGATCGACACTCAAAGAGTACCCGCCTCTCCTCGAAGATGATGGAACCGACTCGATGACGATACCAACCCGTGAAAGACCCCACACACCTTGGAATATAGTCAGCCTCGAGGTTCACGAAATGGGAGCCGGTGTTCAACCACATAAATTGATGAGTGACGTCACGCGTGACTTTCAGAGACAGAGTAGGTTCAACAAAGAACGCCTCGAAAGGGACACCCTATTTATAGCCCAACTTCTGGGAGAAGCGATGTAGATTGTACAGCATAAAAAGGGCCGCGTTATTCTGCCGAAACACCAAGTAGCCCGGCCTAATCGAGTACAAGTGCATGATCTCCTTAGGCTTTAAAGACGACGCTCCACCTTTCGACAAATCAAACAGCTGCTGGATAAGCCCCGCGGGAGCAGAGAGGACTCGGTCGCTAAAAACCATCCCACCCACGTTAGAGTACGGATTAAGCAGCACACAGAGGGCTCCTAGCTTGGTCGGATCGGGAGCAAAAGCATCCACCAACCTCATAACCCGTGGGAAGGTGTAGGAATCATAGAAATCTGGCCTCCGATGCACTGCGAACGCTCCCAATACATGCATCTCGATTCACGACATGAAGTAGTAGAGAGAGGAATTCACGACGTCTATACCTGGGGTTAAAGTGTTGGCCGTTTAATCCATGATAAAGATGTAACAGTCCCGCGATGCAAACGGCCAACCGTGTCCCTTCGGCTACGCGATGGGAGGGGTAGAAGACGGAAGCTCTCATGAAGCGTCGATGCGTCGGCATGGCGCACCAACTAAGCCAAAGACTGATGAAGCCGACGAAGAAGGTCTCTTTGTCCATACCAGGGGTCGCAATTGCATCGAAAGGCACGGCCAACGATGCCGGAATGTAAAACTTCGGCAAGTCCTCTTCTTTGGCCGGCAGCTTATTCAGCCCAAACCCAAAAAGGTCATTAATGGTTGCAAATTTCGGGGCCTCTTTTGATGAAACATCTTCACGGAGAAAACATGCGATAAAACTTTTAAAGGTGACGCCCTGTCCTTCTGACTCCGCGAACAGCTTCTCGAAAATACTCAGAGTCTTGATTAGACTAGGATACTTATGACGGACGACGTTTTCAATCGTCAAATCGCCAAGCATAGCAGGCACGGTCGTGAACACATACTCATCGGGAGGCGGCAACACTTCATAATGCTCTTCCGTGATCGGCAATCCGGAGATCTCGCGGAACTCTTCCAGTGAAATCGAGACCTCACGATCCCCTAGCAAGAAGGTGTTGATGGGAAGATTCTATTGGTTAAAGAAAGCTTTAACCCAGCAGACGTGAGGAGCCGGATAATGAAAAAGAGGCGCGTACACCGCTTGATATAACCCAACCTTCTGCAACCGTGCACGGTGGGTAGAGAGAACATATCAAGCCCAATGAAGATAGCCGATTGGATGGCGAGGGGTAAGCCCTACCGAGATCCCCAGGGTTGGGCTTCACCTTGACAGATGCGGTGCCCCAAGATATCTATAGCCGGCAAGGGCTGGATGGGTATCTCGGTTGTTGATGGCTCAAGCCGGCCCTAGGAGTCCAATTAGTCACCACCACCGCATAAGCAGTCTGCGGACGCTCCATCAGCGATATTGGGCGGAGAGGCTCTGTTGGCATCTCGCAAGTAAAGCTGCGGCGGCCCTGGATGATGTGCACATACCAAACTCCCCATAGGAGCAAACTAGTACAGTCCCTGTCATGGGCTCTAATTATTGCCATAGCCTCCACATCCGACGGCGATTGCGGAAAGCGGCGTCTGAGCGAGTAAAAGGAAAGTAGGAGAGAGAAGCCATTGTTCCTGAAAAAGGAAAAAGAAAAGCCGTTAATGAAACCTATATATATATATATATATATATATATATATATATATGACAATAGAGGGAAACGACAGAAAGTTTGTTCCATGGGACCACTGATTGCAAAACTAATAGACCCCACAAAATCAATATGGCGGCTCACCAATAATGAGAGAGGACAATCATTGTGAGAATCAAAAAAGATTCTCATTAAACGGACACGGGGGTTTAAACAACTCTTGATATCCTCATAGAGAAAACAAGTTCTATTAAAATACCCAACAAATTTGAATTTGTGCAAGTAAGGAAAAACCCTATGAAAATGTTCTCAAGAACACCATGGATTGAAATTCCTGAAGGCCCCTTTTGATCTTTCAGAGAAAAGCTCTTCGGTGAGGAATTAAATTCCTTTTATGCGATAGAATTAAATTTCAGAAACCCCCGTGATGAGGAAATAAAAAATAAAAATGCCATGAATTCTTAATGATCTTTAAGGTTTACTACTCAAAGATCACGTCTTTGGATCTCTGAAAGATGGGTTTCAGAAGAGAGCAAAGATCTTATGGTGGATTTAAAATCCAGGAATTTTTTTTTTAAGAAAAGGGTTTCTTTGTTGTTCAAGATCTTTACCTAAAAAAGGGTTTCTTTTTCTGACAGAGTTTAACTCTAAAATTGCAATGGGTAGAAAACTAAGCTCTGAAGAAGAGAATTAAATTCTCAAAGAAGACAAGGAAGGAAGAAGATGAAAGAACAGCGGCTTCCCAAAGACCAAACCCTTGCATTTATAAGACGTGACAAGGACGGTTCACCTCCCCTTTCCCCTAGGCAATCCAACGGCTGTAAGGTGACAGCGTTGCACTCACGTGCAAACCACGTGAGAACAACAGTATGGGGGCGTTTGTTCCCTTATAAAAATAATAAATAAATAATGAACAAAAAGTGGTGGAAAAACTTCCCCAAATGGAGCATCACGTGCCCGCACGTGATACGTTTTGGGGCAAAGATTATAGGCATTGCGCTCAACAAATAAGGCTGAAATTGAGCCTCACGTGTAGGCACGTGAGCATCTATATACAAAGTATATAGGCGCCTTCCTAAAACAAATAACATGCTAGAAAAGCTCACATGCCAACACGTAATGCTTTTCTCTAGGACTGCTGTAACACCCGAGCCCAATAATACTATTTCTATTACTGGTTGAGTGTTTGACATTGCTCATTTCATTTATTTTGCCTGTTTGGGTCTCACTGTAAAATTTTAACCGGCTAAGTCATTTTTGCATGTAACAAATTTTAACACCTAAAGTGAAATTAAAAATATCAATATTGGCCTACTCGTCACCCCTAGCCGCGTGGTAGCGTCCGTGCGTCGAGTTTTCATCCCGTTCGGTGAAACGGGCGAGTTTGGACGGCTACGTGCGCGTGCAAGTGTCCGACTTGGGGGCATGCTTTTTAATCATAAGACATCTCATTTTAAAATTTGGAACCCGCTTAAAATCCTATTATTTAAATTTCAAATATTTGGGCGCAACCCGGGAGCGATTTGGAAATGTTTCATTTAGCGCCAAAATCCCAATTTAATTAAATACATTGAAACATTATAATATATTCTTCTGTTACTTTTTAACTACCTAAATCATATAAATCTTTACTTTAATTCCACAGCCAATTACGAGGGGATTAATCCCTCGTGGGCCCGTCTCTCTCCCTCTCTCTATCTCTCCTCTCTCCTTCTGTGTCTCTATCTCTCTCTTCCACTAATCTCTCTCTCTCTCTCTCTTCCTCTAATCTCTCTCTCTCTCTTCCCCTATATATTTCCTCGTCCCCTTCCTCCAGGATAACCCACGCGAGAAACCCCCCTCCCCACGAGAGCCTCGTCGTAACCCTAGCCAGCCTTGTTCCCCGTCGCCGACGCCACCACCACCATCACCCTTGCCTCCGCAGCCTCGACCGCACCTCCTTCCTCCTTTCTCCCTTCCTTCCAGCCCCTGCAGCCAGCGCCGTAGCCACCTGCACCGTCGCTGCTCGCCGTCGCCGCCGCACCTCGTCGCCGACGACGCCAGCATCTCCCCTTCGCCCTCTTCCCGACCTCGACACCTTCCTCCTCCTTCCCGTATGCCGGCGCCGCAACAGAACCCAAGCTGCAACACTACCACCTTCTCTGGTTCGCCGGAAAACGCCGCCGTCGACTCTCGTCGTCGTCACCCGCGCCACCGCCGACCACCTCCTCTTCCCTGTTTCCTGATTTAAAATCAGGAAAGCTTCTGGGAAAAGCTTCAGAAGAGGGTCACATGCTTACACGTGACTAGCGGTCACGTGTTGGCACGTGACACCTAAAAACATCATCAAGGCAAGTTCAGTTTCCTGACTACGTTGAAGAAAAGGGGGCTTCAGAAAGAGTCACGTGCTCCCACGTGACCCGGGTCACGTGGCGACACGTGACATTTAAATGCAAGCGTCAAAGGCACACCAGTTCCCTAATCAAGTCAAGGAAAAGGCTTCAGAAGAGGTCACGTGCTTCCACGTGACCAGGGTCACGTGTTGCCACGTGACGTTCAAGACAGCAGACTCGTTCTCCAGTTGAACCAAGGAAAGAGAGAGTTCAAACAAGGGTCACATGCTCACACGTGACCAGGGGTCACGTGGCAGCACGTGACGTTTAAGCAGCAATAAGAAGACAGAGCGCAAAAGAAAGGAAAAGGCTCATTCCAAAGGGGGTCACGTGCCCACACGTGACCATGAGTCACGTGGTCACACGTGACCGGCTTTCAAAACCCACTGTGTTAACAGAATTAAATTCTGAGAGAAATTCAAATCTTTCCAAAGGAAAGCAACTGTCTGGAACCAATCGAATTAAAGATTCAGAGGTGATCTATCTATGGGAAAATCTCGGGTTTGGAAAGATTTCCCCTTTAAATCTAACCAAAATAACAAAGGAGAATCTCTGGATTTAAAATCCAATGGCGAATAAAATTCACCTAATAATCCAAAGGTCCAAAATGAATGATGGATGCAAATCAAATCTTTCACGAAGATTCGTCAAAAACTGATCGATTCGGCTGCTTCTCCTATAAATAGGAGCCAAGAGACATACATACATATACATACGCAGAGAAAAAAAAAGAGAAAAGAAAGAGAGCTTCGATACTTGGAGAACTTGGATCTTCTGCAAAAACCCTAGGTAAGAAAGGGAAAAGCTCCTTGAAAGAAGAAGAGAATTTAATTCTCAACAGAGTTTAACTCTGATACGTAAAAACAGAAGACCATATTTCTTCTCTCTTTGATAGAGGATCTGCAAAGTGCACATCTCCCCTTTAGGTTGAGAATTTAACCCTAATTAAGAACTTAGTTCTGTTGAAACAACGGGAATTTAATTCCCTTAATCATCATTTAACAGGGAATGGGAATTCAATTCCTTAAAAACTTTTATTAGGGTTTAACCCTATTCAGCCCTTCACATATATGAGGAATGTAATTCCTACAGAAAATTCAGAGTTAAACTCTATTCCAGAATATAAGTCTTCGAAAGGAAGTAGGAATTTAATTCCTCTGAAATTTACAGCTCGAGGAATTTAATTCCTGAAAAAAGATTAACAAAGCCTCTAAACAAAATACATAGAGGCAGGGTCACGTGTCATCACGTGACTCCCCAAAAGATCTACAGAAAGCCCCTTTGAGGCAGCACCCCACGTGATCCACGTGACCCTTGGCAGAAGCTCTAATACATAGGCATTTGAATGCCCATCACATGATGGCACGTGACGCTCTGAAAGACACGATAATCTCAGAATAAATGAAGGGAGGGCGCTCTCACGTGCTGCCACGTGACCCCTCTTGTCTTAGTGTTTAACACTAAATTAAAACTCTCGAACCCAGTGTTAAAATACTGTTGGGCCTTAGTGTTCAACACTAATTAAAAAGCTTTATCTGCAGTGTTCAACACTGATTGCCTTAGTGTTTAACACTAATCTGAGATCTTCATTTGCAGTGTTCGACACTGATCTGTTTTAGTGTTTAACACTAATTTGAAAAGCCTTGTTGCTGGTGTTTAACACCAATTATCTCTTAGTGTTAAACACTAACTTGTCAACCTCATTCCCAGTGTTCAACACTGATTGCTCTGTAGTGTTTAACACTAGGCTTTGACCCAATTGACTAAATGGATGGAGGCAAAGCCTCTCCTGATTGGACTTAGCCCAAGATGGCCATAAGTCCTCAATTTGTGATTAACTGGGCCAATAGACTCATAACACAATTAATTCGTCTTGACCCCAAATTGGGCCAAGGACTATTTAATCCACTCCGGTTCTAGGGTACATCTCTTCACTCCTTTGATACTTGGCATTGTAATCCCTCAATGTCTTCAAAGAGGTGACGGGTCCCGACGACCACACATTGATACGGACTGCGGGGTCCTTAAACCCGTGTTTAATGCAAATTCCTGGTTACGTGGAACGCGGATAATGTCACTCTTTGACCCCGTGGAAAACGTCCAGAGCGGAGCCTGGTCCTCGCAGAACACGGCAGTGAACCCGTGTGAAGCATCCAGAGCACATAACGGACTGTGGGGTCCTTAAACCCATGGACTACGACGTCCTTAACCTTGACCGGGATGTCTTAAAACTAACAACGGACTGTGGGGTCCTTAAACCCATGGACTACGACGTCCTTAACCTTGACCGAGATGTCTTAAAACTAACAGTGGACCGCAATGTCCTTAAACTACCCATGGACCGCAATGTCCTTAAACTACCCATGGACCGCAATGTCCTTAAACTAGAACAATAGAGCCCCGCATGCTCTTTTGTCGGATCTAAACGGTCCCGTTTAAGTTGATCTTAGCCTCAAAGATGGCTAACGTATCCTTAAACCTTCAAACAGAGCGGACTATAAATCCCCCCAATTAACTCTGGCTCAAGGGTACATCTCTGAACTCCTCTGACATCCGTCGTCGTAATTCTTCAACGTCGTCAGAGAGGTGACGGGTCCTGACGGCCATACATACGTTGGACCTCTAGGTCCCTAAACTGGAACAATGGAGTTCAAACACTCCTTTATCGGATCTAAACGATCCCGTTAAGTTGATCTTAGTCACAAAGTTAGACTAACGCATCCTTAACAAACGTTTGAGTTGATCTTAGCCTCAAGTATGGCTGACGTATCCTCAAACCAAACCCCCAAACCCAAATCTAAAATAATACGGATTTGGACTAGTCCACGCCCTACGGGCGACGACATAACTCAGTCTCCGTAAACAATCCACGGGCAACAAAACACAAAACAAACACCCACGACACGAAGTGACCAGCTGGAGAAGGAGAAAGTTGTTACCGCAATGCGGTAGCGTAATTAACTGCAGGGGCTTGCGCCTGCAGGGAAGAGCGTCCCCACAATCAAAAACCCCTCAAGCGAGGGGGAATCTGACGAAGTCTGCTACATCGGACGCATCCGTTTAAACCTTCGATACATGGTGCCATAAATCAACTTGGCATCTTCGGAGAGGTGAACGGATAGCACCAATTAGCATCTGCCCCGAATCTCAGTGCCAAGACACCGCAGTCTTGTGCGCCGTCTTTCGGAGGGGAACAGATTCTGGCACGCCCGGTGGGACCTTTTCCTCTTTCCACTCCACACTTCGTGTGTCGTGACTCGCGAACCAATCGCGGTTCGCCAATGGTTGCCCTTGGGTTTCAAGATACTAAGAATTGGCGTCTTGCTTATTGCAGAAAGCAAAGGATCGATGGCTCCTACTTCCATGAAATTCTCCAACTGCTCAGGCTGCAATTGCAGCCAACGCTCTGCCTCGCCAGGAGGTATAGCCTACGGACCCCAAGCTGCTTCGCTATTCACAATGCCCGTGGAACAGGTCACTCGCGCCACCACAGGATTGTTCTTTGGGACCATGCTCCCACCTACAAACTCCACCGCTCCAGCGCTGACAACGGAAGCTCTCAAGAAGTCGGTCTTTGATCGTCTTACCCCTGCCGCGGCTCCTCTCAACGAGTCGCCCAACTTCAACGCCTCGGTCTTCTCTAGATTGAGCCAGAAATCCTGTGAACCCATCATGGGACCTACAATCTCAGAGAAGGCTGCTTCTAAGAAGGTGCCCGCTCCTGCCCCCGAAGTCGTCAAGGCAGCTTCTCCGGCCAAAAGGTCGGTCTTTACAAGATTAACGGCTTCAGCTCCCGCTCCTACTGCCCAAAGGACATCGGTCTTTGACAGGCTAATACCAACTGTGACCCCCCACCCAGACAGGGGGCAAGACGAAACCATTCTTACCGCTGACCCTACACCGTCCGCTCGACACGCTCGACGTCGCCATTGGCGCCGAGTAAGGAAGGCTGGGGGCAACTCCCCCTCCGGGTTGACTCCATCGGCCCCGATGGCAGAGTTTAATGCTGCTGTTCCAACTGGGAACAGCTTTGAAATGCTAAATAAGGTGCGAAAGAATTCTCCTACGGCAGTGCTGAAGAGGTCTCCTCCCTCATTAAAAAAGGTTGTCGAAATAAAACCCGAACAACCCCGATCTTCTCAACGGCTGTCTTCCAAAATCTATAAGGTTTGGCGGTAGGCACGGGACTCGATCATCGATCCAAACTTCTCCCGCCAACACAAGAAGCTGAAAATCCAACCGGAAGCTGGTCACCAGGCTAAACCCCAAAAGGCTGTCTGGACGCCCACCTCAACGGCCCCCTCAACCTCCATGGCTCATAAAAGGAGGAGGCCACAGAAAACCCCACAGCATGCAACGACGGCTAAAAGCACTGAGCCCAGACGCCCTAAGTCTGGGAGCATGGTGGTCCACACTGTTTACATGGCCTCTGGAAAAGAGGAAAGCCGCACGTCTACGGGCCACCGACCGCTAATCCGATCCGTGACGAAGGCTCAAGAGCAGCAACAAAAGCTTCAAGAAATGATAAATGCTATGGCCGTGCTCACCGGGCCAAAAGAAAACCCAGAAACATCCTCAGACGCACGCCGGGAGGAAGAAACCGATGCTGAATTCCTTCGCCGGACACTGGAGAAAAGGGATAAAGAGGCTGCTGAACAAGCGGCCAATATACAACGGATGGGCCTCCTCTTTCAAGATGTGATAGGAATGATGATCCAGCAGGACTTACCCGCCGAGGATCCCCCAATCGTTCTTGAAGACGACCGAGGAGAAACGTCAAATCCACCACCAGCCCTCTCAACGGCCAAGGAGGAGGCAATCTCTAAGGCTGACTTGGCTGACTACATAGCCCAGCAGATCCGGGTTCATCACGCAACTGAGGCAGCTGGTCAAGTCGTGAAAACGGGGCGGCCGTATCCGAGCTGGTACGACCAAATCAAATACCCGCAAGGCTATACGATACCAAAATTCCACGTGTATAAGGGGACCGGCAATCCCCATCAACATGTCGCCCAGTTCCGGGCCCTCTGCGGTAACACCGGCGGTGATGATAAACTGTTGCTCCGCCAGTTCGTGGGCAGCTTATCAGAAACTGCGTTCGAATGGTATTCGGAACTCCCGAACGATTCTATCAAAACGTTCGCTGAAATGGAGCTGTTGTTCACTCAGCGATTCGCAAGTGCCAGCGAACGCACTCCAATAACTGCACTGATTAACGCCAGGGTAAAACCGGGCGAAACCTGGGTCCAGTACGCTATACGCTGGCGGAACTTGTGGTCGAGATGTGAGCAACGCATTGAGGAAGTACCTGCGGTGGGCATGTTCGTGGGAACTCTAGACCCTCACGCAACTATCTCCCAGTTTATGATGTTCTTTAAGCCAACCACATTCCAGGCTTTGATCGACAAGTTGGCTCAGATGGACCAGATGGGTCATAGACCACCTGCCCCGAAGTCGGAATCTCGGAATGACAAGGGTAAAGGGAGGGCAACCTTTGTTGCGAATGCCCAGCAGCAACCTAACGCCCCGAAACCGGCAGATCAACTCGAGGAAAGGCGTCGGTATTATAATGAGAAGATGAAGCGTCCCTACTCGTTCCCACGGGACAAGACGAAACGGCTATTCGAGCTGGCAATACGCAACAGACTTATAAACCTGCCAAATCCAAGGCGACCGCCGCAACCCACCGAGGCGAATAACCCTAACTATTGCCCTTACCATCAAACGGTAGGCCATCCGATTGAAGATTGCTTCGTCTTCAAAGGATGGATTGAAGACCAGTACCTCCAGGGGAAGTTTGTACTGTCCGAAAAGTGGAAGGTGAACCCCCCACAGCCGCATGCTCCTAGGAAAGCGGATACACCGGGGGCAACATGTTCTTTTATTGAAGAAGCTCCATGGGAGGTCGTGCTATCAACTAAAACCAGAAGAATGCTGAGAGACCTTCATGCGTGCCCTGCGATCGAATGGAAGGACCCTCTTGAACCTCAAATTATCGAAGGGATGCTAAGGCGCCGCCCGACTACAAAGACTCACGATAAGAGCCCAGATACTCACGCCCAATCGTCAAAATCTTCGAAGAAAAAGAAGAAGAAATCCAAGAAGTCCGTGAAGCCTGGAAAAGAGCACACGAACTTGCAGAAGCAAATCGACGCACTGGAAGAGTACAATCAAAAGGCGCGAACCCCTGTCACACTGCAAGAGTTCCTCAACCACATCTTTCAAGAAGAAGATGATGGAGAAAGCTCGTTGGATGAATCCGAAGGATATGTGGCGAGTTGTAACGTAATCTCCCATTCGTTTACCGATGATGGGAAAGCTCCTGGCATTGAAAAGCTGGAGACAGAGCCTGTACCAGAGCGTGCACGGCCAACAGATGAAATGATCGACGCTTTTCTAGACGAGATTCGTCTAAAATGTAAAGCGGACCAGGAGCGTGAGATGACCACGTCGGAAGGAGCCAAATGCGGGCAACTGAACGAAAGAGTTGAACTACCCCAGCCAGAGCGTAAGGCATCCGAAGTAGACAAGAGGATATTCAAGACGAGGAAAATGTTTGCCAAAGCCATGTCAATGGGAATGAAGCTACCACCCTCGGAAGGAAACACACACGATGAGGTAGAGACACACCCTGACTATTGCACGTATCATCGGAGAATATCACATCCCACGGTGGAGTGCGACGCCTTTAAGATATGGTGGCAAGGATATGTCGCTCGTCGGCAACATGTTAAGCGCATGAAACGCAAGAGCCGTCGGGAGCGAAGAAGTACTGTCGATGGGCACAACAGAACGACTGGCAACTGTTACATGGTTAACGCCAGGGGGTCACAAGTTCTCACCTTTGGGAGCGACTCTGATGAAGAAATGGCTCTGGGCCCTCTCTTTAAAGAATCCGTTTTGGGGAAAGAAGAAGAATCGGAGGCCTGCGAGAACATTCAGCTGCGCAATCGCACACTCCCAGAAAAGAATCTCGGGCCCGGGAATAGAAGGGATAAGGGAAAGGAAAAGGTCACTGAAGATATCACTTTAGATGACCAAGTCATGAGGGAGCTGGCTGTCAAAGACCCTCCCAGGAAGAGTAAAGTGGACTATAACATCCTCGCGCACCTAAGGAAGCTACCTTCTCAGCTTAGCATTCTCGATGCCCTCCTACTATCAAAAGAAGCGCGAGACTCACTAATTAAGGCGTTACAAGAACCTGAGCAATTCCAAGCCTTCCTCGCCACTGAAAAGATGAAGGATGAACTGGAGGAAGTGCATACAGCCGACATCACTTTCGGTGATGAAGACCTCCTTCTCGGGACATGCGACCATAACCGTCCCCTATATGTCTCCGGATACTGCCATGATATCAAGATAGGCAAGATCCTGGTGGATAATGGATCCTCCGTCAACCTCCTTAATGTTCGGGTGTTGAAGGAAATCTGCATGAGTGTGCAACACCTCGCTCGTGACAAAATTACTATCTCCGGTTCCGATTCACAATCGTCACGGACTCTCGGATCTGTGATACTAACATTACGCTTTGGACTTCTCGTCACAGACATCAAATTCCATGTCATTGACGCCAAGACCTGCTACAACGCCTTGCTCGGTCGTCCTTGGCTACACGAGTACAACATCATCCCTTCTACACAACATCAGTGTATGAAGTACTTTAAGGACGGTTTCGAGTATACCGTAACAGGCGAGCTGAACCCATTTTCCGTGAACGAAGTCCGCAAATACGAAGATGCGAAATACTTTTTGCCAGATTTCGAGGATACAGAAAGGTGTTGCAATCCGGAGAACAAAACCGCCGCCACCATCCCGATTTTCGGGAGCGATACCGAAGAAGAGGAATAGATAGTTTATGCAGGGCCATCTCGATGCAACAACCTGGGGACGCCCGCCCCCGTGTTGGTCTTCGGAAGTGATTCAGAAGATGAAGTTAATGCTGTGTTCTCCAATCGGTTGTCAATACAAGCACCCCCTGGCGATGACCATAGTTTGCAAATCACCATGGTACCGCGAGAACACTACAAGGATCTCGACGCGCTTCAGGCTCACAATGTACAGGACCTGCAAACATTTTACGTCCCTCCCAGGCGAAGGGGCGAGAAGGTGATCCTATTCTACCGATCCTCAGAGTCGAAAATAGAGAAAGAGATCTGGCATGGCACGGATGCTACGCTTGACAGGCTCCAACCCATCCGTCTGCCCAGATACTATACAAATGGATTAAAGAAGCTATTGAAGCGCCAAGGAGTATCTTTAGAACAGACCGTTCGGCAGGCGCGGTTCTACAACAGGATTTGGGATGTCCCCGGGACTCAACGCAAATTGCCCAACGGGAAGATGGAAACACTCGGGCTTGGATATGCAAGAGCCGGAAAACGGGAACGGGCCCACAGTAGCTACGCCATATATACCTTTGATGAAGAGGAGGACGCCCTGTCAGGAGATGCCAACCATCCATCAAAACTAGACCCCGCAATTAAAGCGCCGAGTCCGTCGTTTGAAGAGCGCGTGGGCAAGCCTATCAGGAAAATGGGTCAGGAAGCTCGGGAAGACCACAACCGCGAAATGGCCATCTACGAGAAGGCCAGGACGCAACGTCTATCTCAACGTGCTGCAAAAGACAAAAACGCTTATCCTCGTCAATCCGTTGTACGAAAGGCTCGACGCAGAGACGGAAATAAATCAAGAAGCGGCTCGGGTTTGTCCCTCATGAAGAAGATGCGTCGAGCGTACTCCTTCCCCCGAGACAAAACGCGGAGGTTACTTAACCTCGCCATAAAACATCAAATGATCACGCTTCCAGAGTCTAGACATCCTGAGCAAGCTAGCAAGGCTTCTCATCCGAGTTATTGCTCTTATCACCAAGCCATAGGACATCCTACCGAAGACTGCTTCACCTTCAAGAACTGGGTCGAGGACCAGTACCGACGGGGCAGATTCGCTTTATCCGACGGCTGGAATGTGACGCCACCGCAAAAGCATGAGCCCAAGGCCGCAAGAGCAGAACCGGGTCCACCTCAGTCCAGGGAGCGGGTTCGCACTTGTTATACGATTACGATATTAGGAAAAGAACCCGAGAACGTAGATGACCTTTACCGGTGCTTTGAGAACAGCGATGATGAGGTGATCTCGGAATTTCCGCCCGCTCCGAAAGAACTGGAAGATGGTATACATACTACTGCAGATAACCTCAAGAAGATTGAGTTGGGATCGGCAGACGACCCGCGACCGACATTTGTCAGCGAGCTGTTATCCGAAGAAAAGGTGGCTGCGTTAAAGAACGTGCTTCTACGGCATAAAGATTGCTTCGCGTGGAACTACTCCGAGATGCCAGGATTGGACCCGGAGATTGCTGTGCATAGATTAGCAATATCCCCAGATATCAAGCCAGTCAAGCAGGCGCCAAGGAGGATGCGACTCGAGCTTGAAATGAGCATCAACGCCGAAGTCAAGAAGTTGATCGATTCTGGATTTATCCAAGAAGTCCAATACCCCGACTGGATCGCCAATATCGTCCCGGTAATGAAGAAGAATGGGACGGTACGCATATGCGTGGATTTCAGGGATCTCAATAAAGCCTGTCCAAAGGAAGATTTCCCGGTGCCGGTAACCGAGCTAATGATAGATAACACGTCCACTCACGAGGTTTTCTCCTTTATGGACGGTTCATCAGGATACAATCAGATAAAAATGCATCCCGAAGACCAGAAGCACACCGCTTTCCGGACCCCTTTGGGTATATTTTGCTACAGGGTTATGCCCTTTGGTCTTAAGAACGCTGGCGCTACCTATCAAAGGGCCATGACAAAGATCTTTGATGACCTCATACACGACGTCGTCGAGTGCTATATCGACGACCTCGTAGTAAAGAGCATGTCATACGAAGATCATTTAAAGCATCTGGAGACTGTATTTCGACGCCTTTGGCAATATAATTTGAAAATGAATCCCCTCAAATGCGCGTTTGGAGTCTCCTCGGGCAAATTTCTGGGATTCATCGTTCGACACCGAGGTATTGAAATAGATCCGTCAAAGATTAAGGCAATCATGGAAATGCCTCCGCCAAGAACCCTTAAGCAGTTGCGGTCTCTCCAAGGGAAGCTCGCATACATCCGGCGGTTTATCGCTAATCTTTCGGGCAAATGCCGTCCTTACAGCCACCTGATGAAAAAGGGAACTCCATTCGTTTGAGATCACAAATGTCAAGGTGCACTAGACGAGATCAAGCAGTACCTGCAGAACCCTCCAGTGTTGGCTGCTCCAGTGAAGGGAAAGCCTCTCATTCTTTACACGGCCGCCCTCGAAGGTTCTTTGGGCGCATTATGGGCACAAGAGAATGATCAGGGGAAAGAAAGAGCACTTTACTACTTAAGTCGAGTGCTGCTGGGGGCAGAAAGCAACTATTCCCCCATTGAAAAGCACTGCCTGGCGTTGATCTTCGCAATAACAAAGCTTAGACATTACGCATTAGCACATGAAGTCCGTCTTATTTCGAAGGTGGACCCTCTCAAATATCTGATGTCGAAAGCCATATTGACGGGACGACTTGCTAAGTGGGCCCTGCTCTTGATGGAGTTCTCGATAACATATCAACCTCTCAAGGCAGTGAAAGGCCAGGCCATTGCCGACTTCCTCGCCGAGCACCCGATACCGGCCGATTCTCCTCTGAACTGTGATTTGCCGGACGAGCATGCATTTGATGCGATTAGCGGCGGAAACACCCGATGGGAACTCTATTTCGATGGAGCATCCTCCATAAAGAAACAGAAACAAGGTGTCCCAATGGTCAAATCAGGGATAGGCCTCATCTTTGCAACTCCACAAGGAGGGATAATGCGCTTCGCCTTCTCCTTACCAGAACCGAGGACAAACAATGAAGCCGAATACGAAGCTCTGATAGCAGGCCTCGAAATCGCCATCGACATAGGAATTGAAGACCTCCTTATATACGGGGATTCTCAGCTGGTCGTTAGTCAAGTAAATGGTGACTACCAAACGTGCAAACCGGAGTTGGTGAAGTACGGCGAAAAGGTGCAACAACTATTGACCCAAATTCCCTCCTATACTTTGGAGAACATACCGCGCGCGGAAAACAGCAAGGCAGACGCGTTGGCTAAACTTGCTAAAGAACTGGCCGACGAGAACCTCGACGACGTCAGAATCGTGGTACAAAGCCGCCGAGTGCTCGCCCCGGCAGAAATACCTCCGGAATCATGCGAAGAAAAGGCAACGACTGAGCAGACGACCCTACAAATAAAAGACCATGAAAAGGCCGAAGACTGGAGGGAAGTCTTCATAGACTACTTTAAGTCCCACCGAATGCCCGAAGAAGCGTCCTCAAGACATCAGCTCATGAAACGAGCTTTATCCTTCGCTTTTGTCAACGATATTCTATACAAGAGATCATTTGATTCTCTATGGCTGAGATGCTTAGGACCTGACGAAGCAGAAAGAGTCATTCAAGAAGTTCATGACGGACTTTGCGGTTCTCACCAAGCAGGCCCAAAGATGAAGTTAAAAATTAAACGGATGGGTTACTACTGGCCCACGATGATCCAGGACTGCCTCGAGTATGCGAAGCAATGCCACTCATGCCAGATTCAAAGAGACTTCATCCACCAACATCCGAATCCACTGCATCCAACGGTGGCTAGTTGGCCATTCGAAATGTGGGGGACTGACATAGTAGGCCCCATTGAGCCAGCATCATCCTGGGGACACCGTTTTATTCTGGCAACAACTGATTACTTCTCCAAATGGGCAGAAGCAGTACCACTGAGGGAAGTAAATACGGAGAATATCCTCCATTTCTTCAAGACGCACGTCATCTATCGGTTCGGGACTCCACGGCGGATTATCTCCGATAACGGGCCGGCCTACCGAAGCCATAAGATTAGCCGCTTCGCACAGCAGCACAATATAGACTGGAGATATTCTTCGGTTTACAATCCACGAGCTAACGGTCTAGCCGAGGCCTTCAATAAGACCTTGACGAAGATCATAAAAAAGACCGTTTTCAGGAATAAGAGAGACTGGCACGAAAGGATGCAAGAAGCCCTTTGGGCTTATCGAACCACATTCAAGACGGCCACGAACACAACGCCGTACGCGTTGGTATTTGGGACGGAAGCAGTGCTCCCCTTCGAGATAGAGTTACCCTCTCTACGAGTAGCAGTCCACCACGAGCTGACGAATGAAGAAAATGCTCACCTTCGTCTTGAGGAGCTTGATGCCCTCGACGAAACCCGGCTCATAGCGCAACAACATCTAGAGGCCTACAAAGCAAAGATGACGCGCTCATACGAAAAATTGACCAGGCCGAGGACATTCCGCCAAGGCGAACTTGTACTAGTGGTCAAAAGACCTATGATCCCCAATCGTGCCAAGCGAGGAAAATTTGAGCCAAACTATGAAGGCCCGTACATCATAGACAAGGTCTACCAGGGTGGAGCCTACCTACTCATGGACATGCACGGTGAAAGGCCTTTCAGGCCAATAAACGGCCGCTTCTTGAAGAAATACTACGCTTAATAAGCCGCAGCCTGGGTCAATGATAAATGACGACGACTATGTCCGCTCACTATCTTCCTAGGCTCAGACTTTACAAGCAGCAGGCGGCCTTCCCATAACGACGGACCGAAACGTCCTTAAACTAACGACGGACCGAAACGTCCTTAAACTAACGGTGGACCGAAACGTCCTTAAACTAACGACGGACCGAAACGTCCTTAAACTAACGACGGACCGAAACGTCCCTAAAACTACTACCGCAACATCCTTAGGTTGACGAGATGGATAAAATAAAATAAAAAGAGGAAGATAAAAAAAAAAAACAAAAAAAAACGGTATGTCCATAAGCAAAGTGGGCACGGATGAAAACCCGAAAGGGCTCCGTGAGTAAAAACAGCAGGGCTGCCGGCAAGCGTTCGTGAAAACCCGAAAGGGCGCGACCTTGTAAAAAAAAGGTGAAAAAGAAAAAAAAAGGGGTATGTCCGTAAGCAAAATGGGCACGGATGAAAACCCGAAAGGGCTCCGTGAGGAAAAACAGCAGGACTACCGGCGAGCGTTTGTGAAAACCCGAAAGGGCGCAACCTCGTTAAAAGACACTTGTAGGGTCCTCTCGACCTTGTAAGGAGAAACCACCTGCGTGAGATCCTTACGACTCACAAAGGAGCAACACACTTAGGGATCCTCACGATTCCTAAGGAGAAAATACACTTACGAGATCCTCACGACTCGTAGGGAGAATTCTCTTATGGGACCCTTACGGCTCATGAGATTTGAAAGTCTTAAGATACAGAAACCTGAACCTGTTCTTAAGCAAATCCTCCACAACCTTCGATATTGCCCTACAAGAGGCTCAATACTGACCCTTGTATACAATCCACGGGCGCGAATAAACATTTCCCCAGCAAATTCCAACCCTTGTAGGTCCTCTCGACCCATAAGGAGAAAACCTTCTTGTAGGATCCTTACGACTTACAGAGGAACATACACTTAGGAATCCTCACGATCCCTAAGGAGAAAATACACCTGCAAGATCCTCACGACTTGTAGGGAGAATACCTTTGTGAGACCCTTACGGCTCATGAAGTCAAAAGCCTTAGTCGACAGGACCTTAACCCTGTTTGCTAAGCCACCTTTGTTCAACATCGACAGAGGCAAATGATGATTCGCTCCTGGCAATATTCCAGTTGCAGCGATGCTGATGCCTAAACCGGTATCAAATCCCAAGTTCTTTCACGGAAAATGATGATTCGCTCCTGGCAACATCCCAGTTGCAGCGATGCTGATGCTGAAATCGGTGTCCAAAATCCGAGCTTGCGGCGAAAAAGCTAGCAAGCCACACATGCCTACAAAATAGCCGAAATGATGGGGCAACTTGCAATAAAAAGCAGCAAGTGAGAATGAAGGCATAAAAAACAGCCAAAATGATTGGGCAGCTCGCAATAAAAAGCAGCGAGTAAAAAAAAAAAAAACAGCCGAAATGATTGGGCACCGCGAAAAATAGCCGAAATGATTGGGCAATCGCGATTTTCGCGATATAAAAAGCTGAAATGATAGAGCATCACGGAAAGAATAAAAAAAATGACGAAAGAATGAAATCTTCGCCCTACAGGTAATGTTACATCTATCCCTGTATACAATCCAGGGGCGCAAACAAAGAAGGGAACGTACCTCCCTCCCCCAGGTTTCACCAAAGAACGAAGCTAAATCTCGACGGGCCACAAGCGACCTAGAGATCATCCCAACACTCGTCTCGTAACAGCAGACACAACATCAAGCGAAACGGAACAGCGGCAACCCCCAGTTCCATGGCTCGGTGATATACATATCACCAAGAGTCAAACCTCTATTCCGTGAAATGCGGATATATTTAGCAAAATTCCTGGTTACGTGGAACGCGGATAATGTCACTCTTTGACCCCGTGGAAAACGTCCAGAGCGGATCCTGGTCCTCGCAGAGCATGGCAGTGAACCCGTGCGAAGCATCCAGAGCGGAGCCTAGTCCTCGCCTAACGCGGCAGTGAACCCGTGTGAAGCATCTAGTGCAAAATTCCTGGTTACGTGGAACGCGGATAATATCACTCTTTGACCCCGTGGAAAATGTCCAGAGCGGAGCCTAGTCCTCGCCTAACGCGGCAGTGAACCCGTGTGAAGCATCTAGTGCAAAATTCCTGGTTACGTGGAACGCGGATAATGTCACTCTTTGACCCCGTGGAAAACGTCCAGAGCGGATCCTGGTCCTCGCAGAGCATGGCAGTGAACCCGTGCGAAGCATCCAGAGCGGAGCCTAGTCCTCGCCTAACGCGGCAGTGAACCCGTGTGAAGCATCTAGTGCAAAATTCCTGGTTACGTGGAACGCGGATAATGTCACTCTTTGACCCCGTGGAAAACGTCCAGAGCGGATCCTGGTCCTCGCAGAGCATGGCAGTGAACCCGTGCGAAGCATCCAGAGCGGAGCCTAGTCCTCGTCTAACGCGGCAGTGAACCCGTGTGAAGCATCTAGTGCAAAATTCCTGGTTACGTGGAACGCGGATAATGTCACTCTTTGACCCCGTGGAAAACGTCCAGAGCGGATCCTGGTCCTCACAGAGCATGGCAGTGAACCCGTGCAAAGCATCCAGAGCGAAGCTTAGTCCTCGCCTAACGCGGCAGTGAACCCGTGTGAAGCATCTAGTGCAAAATTCCTGGTTACGTGGAACGCGGATAATGTCACTCTTTGACCCCGTGGAAAACGTCCAGAGCGGATCCTGGTCCTCGCAGAGCATGGCAGTGAACCCGTGCAAAGCATCCAGAGCGGAGCCTAGTCCTCGCCTAACGCGGCAGTGAACCCGTGTGAAGCATCTAGCGCAAAATTCCTGGTTACGTGGAACGCGGATAATGTCACTCTTTGACCCCGTGGAAAATGTCCAGAGCGGATCCTGGTCCTCGTAGAGCATGGCAGTGAACCCGTGCGAAGCATCCAGAGCGGAGCCTAGTCCTCGCCGAGCACGGCAGTGAACCCGTGTGGAGCATCTAGTGCAAAATTCCTGGTTACGTGGAATGCGGATAATGTCACTCTTTGACCCCGTGGAAAACGTCCAGAGCGGAGCCTGGTCCTCGCCAAGCGCGGCAGTGAGCCCGTGTGAAGCATCCAGAGCAAATACCGGACTGTGGAGTCCTTAAAATCCACGGACTATGACGTCCTTAACCTCGACCGTGATGTCTTAAAACTAACGATCAACCACCCCGATTCCCTACAGACTTGACCTTGGTTTAAGGGTACATCTCTTCACTCCTTTGATGCCCGGCGTTGTAATTCCTCAACGTCTTCAAAGAGGTGACGGGTCCCTGCAACCAAACACCGGACTGTGGAGTCCCTAAATCCACGGACTATGAGGTCCTTAACCTTGACCGTGATGTCTTAAAACTAACAGCGGACTGTGGAGTCCTTAAATCCACGGACTATGAGGTCCTTAACCTTGACCGCGACGTCTTTAAAATACAATGCCTGGAGAGACCCCTGACTCCGTGAAACACGGATAAGGATGATCACACCCGACACTTGCAGGCCCTCACGACCTGTAAGGAAGAAAAAACTCTCTTGCGAGATCTTTACGACTCTCAAGGGAAAACTCGCTTAAGGATCCTCACGATCTTTAAGAAGAACTCACACCTATGGGATCCTCTCGACCTGTAGGGAGAAAAACTCTTTATGAGACCCTCGTGGCTCGTAAAATGCAAAAGTCTTAGGAAGCAGATCTTAACCCTGAATCCTAAGCCATCGCTGTCCTGCAAGGAGATCGAGATAGAATATCCGCAGCATACATTCAATAGAAAGGGGACACACCATTGAAGAGAAGAATATGTCTTCATTTTTAAACCTCCCTTCGACAATAATACTCGATCTAAAGCCAGCACAAACCACCCGATACGGGAGATAACGTGGCAAGTTTCTGATCTGTATCCTATCAGGCGCGCATTTGCAACTGTATGAATGTTTAAAAGGAAATGTTGCCCGAGGCACTGATGTGCATGCAACGTAACGATGGTTCTCGTAATTAAAGAAAAACAGACAGCTCATTTACGCAAGCAAGACACACGTACGACTACCTGACAAGCATGAAAATTCAACAGAAAGCATGCAAACCACCAATGATTAAAGGAGTACATTGATTCAAACATACTACATCAGTGGGAAAAGATTACCAAACAAGGGATCAGAAATACAAGGGTTAACAAAGCAAAACACAAAATTCTCCAACTCCCTTTCCGCCTTCTCCAGCACGTCAAAACGGCGGTTTTCGTGAGGAGTCGCTCCCCACCGGTTGGAGCCGTGCTCATCAGCGAAAGCAGACATGACGGCCTGACGAGCTCTTATCTGACTCAGTAAATGAACTGAGTGATCCTTCAGAGCTTGAGTGATTAGACAAGCCTCATGAAAGCACTCAAGCTTGTCCTCCGCCGCGTCAAGGATCGCCGAAGTCATCTCCGCCGGATGAGGGGGTATATCGGCAAGCACAGACAGGAGGATCATCCGGAGCCAAATGGAGCCCATGGGAAGAGGAGAACCCCGACGGGTCAGTAGCTCGTACATCACCGTGTCACATTGAGCGTCGGTGAGAAGGGGATCCGCCAGCCGCGCAGCGAAGCGAGGAATTATCTCCTCAAGGGGCACCTCCCATGGTTGCCGACGAGCATGGGGACGATCGCAAGCCATGGAGATCGATCGGGTTCTCAAAGATGACCACCTTAAGGTATGAATGGGTTTCTCTGTGAAGAAAAGAAGTAAGGCATAGGGTTCAGGTTATAAAGGGGAGCATTTAATGCTATGCACAAAAAATGTTGTGCATGGTGGGACTATTCTCAAAGCCCGAAAAGAAGGGGAGAGCGTTGGAAATGAAATCCAACGACGCATTGGAATTAGGTTAGGGAAATGAAACGCCCCCATCAAGAAGATCCCTGCATACGCAACACGTGAGCACTAGCCTTTGATGGGAAAATGAGGCGGCACTGCACAGACACAACAGAGAACTAAGCTCTGAGAACGAGAATCAAATTCTTAAAAGAAAGGTTTGAAAGGAAGGACATGAAAAAGTGAAGGCGCTTCTGAAAGGATGTTTTGACTACCCTACTCCCCAAAGCAGGTCCAGCGGTCACAAAGGTGACAGCGTTGCACTCACGTGCTGACACGTGAGAACAACGCTGTGGGGGCATTTGTTTCCTGATTTAAAATCAGGAAAGCTTCTGGGAAAAGCTTCAGAAGAGGGTCACGTGCTTACACGTGACTAGCGGTCACGTGTTGGCACGTGACACCTAAAAACATCATCAAGGCAAGTTCAGTTTCCTGACTACGTTGAAGAAAAGGGGGCTTCAGAAAGAGTCACGTGCTCCCACGTGACCCGGGTCACGTGGCGATACGTGACATTTAAATGCAAGCGTCAAAGGCACACCAGTTCCCTAATCAAGTCAAGGAAAAGGCTTCAGAAGAGGTCACGTGCTTCCACGTGACCAGGGTCACGTGTTGCCACGTGGCGTTCAAGACAGCAGACTCGTTCTCCAGTTGAACCAAGGAAAGAGAGAGTTCAAACAAGGGTCACGTGCTCACACGTGACCAGGGGTCACGTGGCAGCACGTGACGTTTAAGCAGCAATAAGAAGACAGAGCGCAAAAGAAAGGAAAAGGCTCATTCCAAAGGGGGTCACGTGCCCACACGTGACCATGAGTCACGTGGTCACACGTGACCGGCTTTCAAAGCCCACTGTGTTAACAGAATTAAATTCTGAGAGAAATTCAAATCTTTCCAAAGGAAAGCAACTGTCTGGAACCAATCGAATTAAAGATTCAGAGGTGATCTATCTATGGAAAAATCTCGGGTTTGGAAAGATTTCCCCTTTAAATCTAACCAAAATAACAAAGGAGAATCTCTGGATTTAAAATCCAATGGTGAATAAAATTCACCTAATAATCCAAAGGTCCAAAATGAATGATGGATGCAAATCAAATCTTTCACGAAGATTCGTCAAAAACTGATCGATTCGGCTGCTTCTCCTATAAATAGGAGCCAAGAGACATACATACATATACATACGCAGAGAAAAAAAAAAGAGAAAAGAAAGAGAGCTTCGATACTTGGAGAACTTGGATCTTCTGCAAAAACCCTAGGTAAGAAAGGGAAAAGCTCCTTGAAAGAAGAAGAGAATTTAATTCTCAACAGAGTTTAACTCTGATACGTAAAAACAGAAGAATATATTTTTTCTCTCTTTGATAGAGGATCAGCAAAGTGAACATCTCCCCTTTAGGTTGAGAATTTAATTCTCAATGGGTTGAGATCCTGCCATGCAGATCCGAAACATAGAGAGGGAATGCAAGCATGAGAATTTAATTCTCACAGAACTATAGGAATTTAATTCCTTTAAAATAAAATTAGGGCTTGACCCTGTATCATGGGAATTTAATTCCTTCAGAATAAAAAGAAACAGGGTTTAACCCTAATTAAGAACTTAGTTCTGTTGAAACAACGGGAATTTAATTCCCTTAATCATCATTTAACAGGGAATGGGAATTCAATTCCTTAAAAACTTTTATTAGGGTTTAACCCTATTCAGCCCTTCACATATATGAGGAATGTAATTCCTACAGAAAATTCAGAGTTAAACTCTATTCCAGAATATAAGTCTTCGAAAGGAAGTAGGAATTTAATTCCTCTGAAATTTACAGCTCGAGGAATTTAATTCCTGAAAAAAGATTAACAAAGCCTCTAAACAAAATACATAGAGGCAGGGTCACGTGTCATCACGTGACCCCCCAAAAGATCTACAGAAAGCCCCTTTGAGGCAGCACCCCATGTGATCCACGTGACCCTTGGCAGAAGCTCTAATACATAGGCATTTGAATGCCCATCACGTGATGGCACGTGACGCTCTGAAAGACACGATAATCTCAGAATAAATGAAGGGAGGGCGCTCTCACGTGCTGCCACGTGACCCCTCTTGTCTTAGTGTTTAACACTAAATTGAAACTCTCGAACCCAGTGTTAAAATACTGTTGGGCCTTAGTGTTCAACACTAATTAAAAAGCTTTATCTGCAGTGTTCAACACTGATTGCCTTAGTGTTTAACACTAATCTGAGATCTTCATTTGCAGTGTTCAACACTGATCTGTTTTAGTGTTTAACACTAATTTGAAAAGCCTTGTTGCTGGTGTTTAACACCAATTATCTCTTAGTGTTAAACACTAACTTGTCAACCTCATTCCCAGTGTTCAACACTGATTGCTCTGTAGTGTTTAACACTAGGCTTTGACCCAATTGACTAAATGGGTGGAGGCAAAGCCTCTCCTGATTGGACTTAGCCCAAGATGGCCATAAGTCCTCAATTTGTGATTAACTGGGCCAATAGACTCATAACACAATTAATTCGTCTTGACCCCAAATTGGGCCAAGGACTATTTAATCCACTCCGGTTCTAGGGTACATCTCTTCACTCCTTTGATACTTGGCATTGTAATCCCTCAATGTCTTCAAAGAGGTGACGGGTCCCGACGACCACACATTGATACGGACTGCGGGGTCCTTAAACCCGTGTTTAATGCAAATTCCTGGTTACGTGGAACGCGGATAATGTCACTCTTTGACCCCGTGGAAAACGTCCAGAGCGGAGCCTGGTCCTCGCAGAACAGGCAGTGAACCCGTGTGAAGCATCCAGAGCACATAACGGACTGTGGGGTCCTTAAACCCATGGACTACGACGTCCTTAACCTTGACCGGGATGTCTTAAAACTAACAACGGACTGTGGGGTCCTTAAACCCATGGACTACGACGTCCTTAACCTTGACCGAGATGTCTTAAAACTAACGGTGGACCGCAATGTCCTTAAACTACCCATGGACCGCAATGTCCTTAAACTAGAACAATAGAGCCCCGCATGCTCTTTTGTCGGATCTAAACGGTCCCGTTTAAGTTGATCTTAGCCTTAAAGATGGCTAACGTATCCTTAAACCTTCAAACAGAGCGGACTATAAATCCCCCCAATTAACTCTGGCTCAAGGGTACATCTCTGAACTCCTCTGACATCCGTCGTCGTAATTCTTCAACGTCGTCAGAGAGGTGACGGGTCCTGACGGCCATACATACGTTGGACCTCTAGGTCCCTAAACTGGAACAATGGAGTTCAAACACTCCTTTATCAGATCTAAACGATCCCATTAAGTTGATCTTAGTCACAAAGTTAGACTAACGCATCCTTAACAAACGTTTGAGTTGATCTTAGCCTCAAGTATGGCTGACGTATCCTCAAACCAAACCCCCAAACCCAAATCTAAGATAATACGGATTTGGACTAGTCCACGCCCTACGGGCGACGACATAACTCAGTCTCCGTAAACAATCCACGGGCAACAAAACACAAAACAAACACCCACGACACGAAGTGACCAGCTGGAGAAGGAGAAAGTTGTTACCGCAATGCGGTAGCGTAATTAACTGCAGGGGCTTGCGCCTGCAGGGAAGAGCGTCCCCACAATCAAAAACCCCTCAAGCGAGGGGGAATCTGACGAAGTCTGCTACATCGGACGCATCCGTTTAAACCTTCGATACATGGTGCCATAAATCAACTTGGCATCTTCGGAGAGGTGAACGGATAGCACCAATTAGCATCTGCCCCGAATCTCAGTGCCAAGACACAGCAGTCTTGTGCGCCGTCTTTCGGAGGGGAACATTCCCCTGCGACCAGAACCCGGCCTTTACGTCCCCTCATCGCAGCACCACCTGATCCAGCAACCTTTAGCCGGATCTGCCGCGTTCACTGCTCCTCGCCGGCGCCCCATCGCCGTCGACCCCGTCGCAGTTGCCACCCTTGCTATCCCTGTAAGCTTCTCTTTACCTTCTCCCTTCGTTTTATCCCCTCGGTGGTCGATCGTTGTCCATGCATTGTATTTTGCTAACTTTGTCGCTGTTTTGACATTTCGCCGGAATCCGGCCGTGCCGACGACTTGACCCGACTTTCCAGCGAGGTACTCCGGTCCGCGTGGTCCCGCTGTTCGTTGTTTGGACTCGATCCGTGACCCGTGCGTCCGTCGCGTGTTTTCTGCCGACGTTACGTCCGTTTTTCCTGGTTCGCGAACCGTCGAAGCAAGTATTACTTGCTACATGCTATGTTATACAAATTAAGTGTGTTTGACTCATTAAACTTGCAAAGCTTAACTAAGTAGAACTATTTTATTATTTGGACGCATTATGACATATATCATGATACTGTAACCTAAGATCACAATTGCCACTTTAACCCTAATAACGAAACTACCAGTTAATCATTTTACTGTTAAAAGGACGATAGCCGTACACATGTAGCTCTATTACTTTCTGTTATTGTTATTGCACTACCCTGTGATTACTGCACCGCAAGGGTGCTCGAAACTTGTTAATCTGATAATACGACCGCACTATATTGTGATTAAATGAACTGATATTGTCGTTCACTTTATTCCCTGCTGTTATTTTCCTTATTCGATTATATACCTGTTGTGAGCACACCCTCGATTGCGTTACACATTGACCTGACCTTGCTACACATGACATATATATACATACCGATGCACCGGACATGGTACCCTTTACTATCTACTTAACCTGATGTACCATGACCTGACCTGTTACCTGATCTCATGCCTAATGCCAACAAACCTGACATGGAGTCCTCATGGACCATTCCTGTTGTCTATCCAGACAAACCTGCTTTTACCTGATCCTGTGTTGGCATTAGTCCTTGTTTACTGAATACCTGACTCGACATACATGACTTGGGGGTATGGGGAAATCAAAGGTGAAACCGACTTGTAACTCAACAGTTCGATACCTGTTCTGATCAGTCTTACGGGCTAGGCCAGCCCCGGAGTGATGATGCTGACATCACTCACACCTCCTGCTACTTGTTACTGCCTAGCGGCACGTCTCGGATTCAGCCCCGAGAATCTTGACCGTGGTCCCGGGCTCGCACGGGATACTATTGAGTTACATCGACGAGTCATCAATTGATTTCAAAGACTTTAGAATAGAAAACCTGATAAAACAGTTTAGTTACCTACTGCACTCTACCCTGCACTGCTTGATTCACATTATTTGCTACTCTCGTTTTATTCATGTTTATTTTGCATTGCCTGTTACAATGTTCATATTATATTACTTGATGATATGACGCGCTGACGTCTGGGTTTTGCATGGCCCAGATTCTTTACCACTGTCGCTGTCCGAGCAGGAGTACTTCAGCCAGCAGGCTGAGTTGTGAGTTCTGTAGTGGTTAGTTTATTTCCTGCATTTATTTCCTGATGTGCGCCCGCATTATGGGACACACTTTTCAGTTATTTGTATTGGATCATTTGCTTCCGCACTTATTTATTATTGACTCTTGTTATTCTGGGTTTGGACATGTGTTAGATAGTTTTTATCTTGTTCTTGATATCTCTACAGCCGTAATGTGACTGTGGATGGATACTTCCTACCCACAGGTAGCATGGTTGGCTATGTCACGTGCCCAATCTTGCATACTCTGGGAAGCGGGGCGTGACATGGTTCTTTTGGTATCAGAGCCATAGGTTAATTGGGTTGATTCTTTTGTAGTTGGGTATTGTACCCTATACACGAATCAGAATACCCGTGCTTAGGAAAACATATCCTACCACCTTGACCGTTTTACCATTCTTGAATCACATTCTTCCGGATTATGTCAACGTGCAAACTTACTTTGCATGTTAACTCGAAAACCTGATTTCTTGTTATCTCTAGGACTTAGGCGACTTGGGTGGAGTTAAGTAATTGTGGCTATGATACCGCGGCATAGTTACAATGCGGTACTCTATTTAAGTATCTTGGAGTTCTAGCCTTGATCCATATTCAGAATCCATCATCATGCTAATGTTGGGTATTTTGAGTTCAGGATTATGGCAGGTAAGAATTTGAAGACGTACCAGAGGCATGTGGTCGAAGCCGCCATGCTTGGAGTGATAAGAGGAATGCTGGAAAATCAGAAGAGGCATACTGAGCTGATCCAGCAGCAAGCAGATTCGTTTCAGGAGGGTTTGCAGGCCATTCGGCAGTCTGTAAACAACGATGGAGCTAAACCAGTTGACCGAGTAGGGACCGTGGCAGATTTCAGACGTTTGGGTCCGACTACATTCACTGGTTTGGAGGAGCCGTTGTCAGCCGAGCAGTGGCTAGTGACACGGAGAATTTGCTGATTGCGGCACAGATTCCAGATGACAAAAGAGTTGATGTGGTGCGCACTCAGCTAGTGGATTACGCCCGAGAGTGGTGGCTTGTGGAGGAGACCCGCTTGCCCAAGCCGATCAGTTGGGCGGATTTATCTAAGAGTTTCCTGGAGAAATTCTTCCCGCGGACTGCACGGGAGGAAATGGAAGAGAAGTTCATCGGACTAAGGCAGAATGGAGCACCCGTAGACGTGCATGCAGCAGAATGGACGAGACTCAGTAGTTTCGCTGGACCTTTCGCGGCCAACGATGCAGACAGCAGTTGCGGTAAGGAAGCAGTTCTGTCGGGCCAGTCGAGTTTAGGGCTAGGCTGACAAACAGTGTTCTTGCAGCTATGGAAGTTGATGGTTGTGAAGAACCGGTGGTGGTTCGCGATTTCATGGACGTATTTGAAGATATATCGGGCTTACCGCCGAAGCGAGACGTGGAGTTCGCGATTGACCTTATTCCTGGTGCAGCGCTAGTATCTAAAGCTTATTATCCGATGGCACCAGTGGAATTGGAAGAAGTTAAGAAGCAAGTTGGTGAATTACTTGAGAAGGGTTGGATTCGAAGCAGCAACTCGCCTTGGGGAGCTCCAGTTCTTTTAGTAAAGAAGAAGGATGGCACGAGAAGGATGTGCATTGATTATCGAGAATTAAACCGGGTGACTATCAAGAACAAGTACCCGATCCCTCGCATTGGAGAACTTTTTGAGCAGCTTAGTGGCGCGAGAGTATTCTCGAAACTGGATTTGCGATCCGGATATCATCAGGTCCGAGTGAAAGCAGAGGACATTTGCAAGACGGCGTTCCGAACTCGATATGGACATTTCGAGTATCTGGTGATGCCCTTCGGAGTAACGAATGCGCCGGCAATATTCATGGATTTGATGAACATAATCTTTTCACCATTCTTGGACCAGTTTATTGTGGTATTCATTGACGATATTCTGGTGTACTCGAAGAGTCCGGAGGAGCATGCTGAGCATTTGAAGATCGCACTGCAGACGCTGAGACAGGAGAAATTGTATGCGAAGATGAGTAAGTGCGAATTTTGGCTGGAAGAAGTGAAGTTTTTGGGGCATGTTGTGTCGGGCGATGGAATCGCCGTTGATCCCGAAAAGATTGCAGCAGTTCGAGATTGGCCTATTCCAAGAAATGTGGCTGAGATAAGAAGTTTCCTTGGTTTAGCCGGATACTACAAGAGATTTGTGGAGAACTTCGCTCGTTTGGCAGAACCGTTGACCAAGCTTACGCGCAAGGAAGTACCTTTTATTTGGACGGATAAATGTGCATTGGCCTTCGAGACGTTGAAGCAGAAGTTGATAACTGCCCCTATCCTGACCGTACCAGACAATTCCGGAGGTCTGGTGATTCACAGCGACGCATCTGGAAAAGGATTGGGATGTGTTTTGATGCAGAATGGGAAGGTCGTAGCTTACGCATCAAGACAACTGAAGACCCATGAGAAGAACTATCCGACTCATGACTTGGAGCTTGCGGCTGTGATCTTCGCCTTGAAGATTTGGAGACACTATCTTTTGGGCGAGAGAGTCGAAGTTTTTACAGATCACAAGAGCTTGAAGTATGTGTTCACTCAGAAGGAGTTGAACATGAGGCAACGCAGATGGTTGGAACTGATGGCCGACTACGACCTTGATCTTAAGTAGCATCCGGGGAAGGTTAATGTTGTGCCGGATGCGCTTAGTCGGTTACCAGCGATTCAAGTTTTGACTACGCAGAGGGAGATCATTGCGGATTTTCGAAGATTTGACTTGGAGGTTGTGCTACCATATTCTACGGGACAGTTGATGCAGTTGCAAGTACAGTCGTCCTTATTTGAGAAGATTAAAGCGGCACAATCGCAGGATCCTAGACTGCAAAGGTTTCGAGAGCAGGTTGAAGCCGGACTACGAACAGATTTACTGATCCACGAAGATGGTTCGTTGAGGTATGGTAGCCGTGTGTGTGTGCCAAAGGGAGATGTGCGTGAAGAGCTTATGAAGGAGGCACACAGTTCAGCTTACTCTGTACATCCGGGGGGTACAAAGATGTACCGAGATATTCGACAGCATTTCTGGTGGGAAGGCATGAAACGGGAGATTGCTCGCTTCGTGGCTAAGTGCTTGGTATGTCAGCAAGTCAAGGCTGAACACCAAAGGGTTGCTGGTTTGTTGCAACCACTTCCGATTCCTCAGTGGAAGTGGGAACATATAACCATGGATTTCGTGACAGCTTTACCGCGGAGTCCAAAGGGCAACAATGCAGTATGGGTGATTGTCGATCGGTTGACCAAGGCAGCTCACTTTATTCCTTTTCGGGTTGGTCAATCGACGGAGACTTTGGCGGAGCGGTACATGCAGAAGATTGTAAGATTGCATGGAGTACCGGTGAGCATCGTGTCCGATCGGGACACTCGGTTCTTGTCACACTTCTGGAGGAGTTTACAAGAAAGTTTGGGGACTCGATTGAAGTTTAGCACAGCTTATCACCCTCAAACTGATGGGCAGTCGGAGAGAACGACCCAAACTCTTGAAGATATATTGAGAGCATGCATGTTGGACTTCAAGGGCTCTTGGGAGGATCACCTACACTTGGTGGAGTTTTCGTACAACAATAGTTTCCAAGCGACTATTCAGATGGCTCCGTTTGAAGCTTTATATGGTCGTAAGTGCCGTTCACCTGTTTGTTGGGATGATGTTGGTGAACGAAGATTACTTGGGATCAGATTTGGTAGTACAGACCGTTGAGAAGGTTAACGCCATCAGAAAGCATATGAAGGCAGCTCAAGACAGACAGAAAAGTTGGGCTGACACGTCAAGAAGACCTCTAGAGTTCACCGTGGGTGATTTGGTATTCTTGAAGATATCACCGACTAGAGGAGTGATTCGTTTTGGGAGTCGGGGAAAGCTTAGTCCTCGATTCATTGGACCCTTCGAGATATTGGAGCGTGTTGGAGAGGTAGCGTACCGTTTGGCGTTACCACAGTCCTTGGCAAGTGTGCACGATGTGTTTCATGTATCTCAACTACGAAGGTATGTTCGAGATGAAACCCACGTCTTGGATCATTCGGAGTTATTTGTACGGGAGGACATAACTTTTGAGGAGCGACCGGTTGAAATCAAGGATCGAAGGGAAAAGGTTCTTAAGAACAAGGTTATCCACCTTGTGCTAGTTTCTTGGGGTAATCGATCGCATGGAGAATCCACTTGGGAGCGAGAAGACGAGATCCGGCAGAAGTTTCCTCACCTTTTCCTGTAGTTTTCTATCTTGTATTCTTGGAATTTCGAGGACGAAATTCTTTTTGTAGTTGGGTATGATGTAACACCCGAGCCCAATAATACTATTTCTGTTACTGGTTGAGTGTTTGACATTGCTCATTTCATTTATTTTGCCTGTTTGGGTCTCACTGTAAAATTTTAACCGGCTAAGTCATTTTTGCATGTAACAAATTTTAACACCTAAAGTGAAATTAAAAATATCCATATTGGCCTACTCGTCACCCCTAGCCGCGTGGTAGCGTCCGTGCGTCGAGTTTTCATCCCGTTCGGTGAAACGGGCGAGTTTGGACGGCTACGCGCGCGTGCAAGTGTCCGACTTGGGGGCATGCTTTTTAATCATAAGACATCTCATTTTAAAATTTGGAACCCGCTTAAAATCCTATTATTTAAATTTCAAATATTTGGGCGCAACCCGGGCGCGATTTGGAAATGTTTCATTTAGCGCCAAAATCCCAATTTAATTAAATACATTGAAACTTTATAATATATTCTTCTGTTACTTTTTAACTACCTAAATCATATAAATCTTTACTTTAATTCCCCAGCCAATCACGAGAGGATTAATCCCTCGTGGGCCCGTCTCTCTCCCTCTCTCTATCTCTCCTCTCTCCTTCTGTGTCTCTCTCTCTCTCTCTCTTCCTCTAATCTCTCTCTCTCTCTTCCTCTAATCTCTCGCTCTCTATTCCCCTATATATTTCCTCGTCCCCTTCCTCCAGGATAACCCACGCGAGAACCCCCCCACGAGAGCCTCGTCGTAACCCTAGCCAGCCTTGTTCCCCGTCGCCGACGCCGCCACCACCATCACCCTTGCCTCCGCAGCCTCGACCGCACCTCCTTCCTCCTTTCTCCCTTCCTTCCAGCGCCTGCAGCCAGCGCCGTAGCCACCTGCACCGTCGCTGCTCGCCGTCGCCGCCGCACCTCGTCGCCGACGACGCCAGCATCTCCCCTTCGCCCTCTTCCCGACCTCGACACCTTCTTCCTCCTTCCCGTACGCCGGCGCCGCAACAGAACCCAAGCTGCAACACTACCACCTTCTCTGGTTCGCCGGAAAACGCCGCCGTCGACTCTCGTCGTCGTCACCCGCGCCACCGCCGACCAACTCCTCTTCCCCTACGACCAGAACCCGGCCTTTACCTCCCCTCATCGCAGCACCACCTGATCCAGCAACCTTTAGCCGGATCTGCCGCGTTCACTGCTCCTCGCCGGCGCCCCATCGCCGTCGACCCCGTCGCGGTTGCCACCCTTGCTATCCCTGTAAGCTTCTCTTTACCTTCTCCCTTCGTTTTATCCCCTCGCTGGTCGATCGTTGTCCATACATTGTATTTTGCTAACTTTGTCGCTGTTTTGACATTTCGCCGGAATCCGGCCGTGCCGACGACTTGACCCGACTTTGCAGCGAGGTACTCCGGTCCGCGTGGTCCCGCTGTTCGTTGTTTGGACTCGATCCGTGACCTGTGCGTCCGTCGCGTGTTTTCCGCCGACGTTACGTCCGTTTTTCCCGGTTCGCGAACCGTCGAGGCAAGTATTACTTGTTACATGGTATGTTATACAAATTAAGTGTGTTTGACTCATTAAACTTGCAAAGCTTAACTAAGTAGAACTATTTTATTATTTGGACGCATTATGACATATATCATGATACTGTAACCTAAGATCACAATTGCCACTTTAACCCTAATAACGAAACTACCAGTTAATCATTTTACTGTTAAAAGGACGATAGCCGTACACATGTAGCTCTATTACTTTCTGTTATTGTTATTGCACTACCCTGTGATTACTGCACCGCAAGGGTGCTCGAAACTTGTTAATCTGATAATACGACTGCACTATATTGTGATTAAATGAACTGATATTGTCGTTCACTTTATTCCCTGCTGTTATTTTCCTTATTCGATTATATACCTGTTGTGAGCACACCCTCGATTGCGTTACACATTGACCTGACCTTGCTACACATGACATATATATACATACTGATGCACCGGACATGGTACCCTTTACTATCGACTTAACCTGATGTACCATGACCTGACCTGTTACCTGATCTCATGCCTAATGCCAACAAACCTGACATGGAGTCCTCATGGACCATTCCTGTTGTCTATCCAGACAAACCTGCTTTTACCTGATCCTGTGTTGGCATTAGTCCTTGTTTACTGAATACCTGACTCGACATACATGACTTGGGGGTATGGGGAAATCAAAGGTGAAACCGACTTGTAACTCAACAGTTCGATACCTGTTCTGATCAGTCTTACGGGCTAGGCCAGCCCCGGAGTGATGATGCTGACATCACTCACCCATCCTGCTACTTGTTACTGCCTAGCGGCACGTCTCGGATTCAGCCCCGAGAATCTTGACCGTGGTCCCGGGCACGCACGGGATACTATTGAGTTACATCGACGAGTCATCAATTGATTTCAAAGACTTTAGAATAGAAAACCTGATAGAACAGTTTAGTTACCTACTGCACACTACCCTGCACTGCTTGATTCACATTATTTGCTACTCTCGTTTTATTCATGTTTATTTTGCATTGCCTGTTACAATGTTCATATTATATTACTTGATGACATGACACGCTGACGTCTGGGTTTTACATGGCCCAGATTCTTTACCACTGTCGCTGTCCGAGCAGGAGTACTTCAGCCAGCAGGCTGAGTTGTGAGTTCTGTAGTGGTTAGTTTATTTCCTGCATTTATTTCCTGATGTGCGCCCGCATTATGGGACACACTTTTCAGTTATTTGTATTGGATCATTTGCTTCCGCACTTATTTATTATTGACTCTTGTTATTCTGGGTTTGGACATGTGTTAGATAGTTTTTATCTTGTTCTTGATATCTCTACAGCCGTAAAGTGACTGTGGATGGATACTTCCTACCCACAGGTAGCATGGTTGGCTATGTCATGTGCCCAATCTTGCGTACTCAGGGAAGCGGGGCGTGACAACTGCTGCTTATAAGCAAACAGGTCTAATACTATGGGTCACGTGCTACACGAGAGGGTTCCTAATGCTTTCTGAGCTGATAGAATTAAATTTTATATAAGAGGGATCAAAACCCTATTTGGAAAATATTTCTTTGAATCTTTCTAAATAAGAAAGATTACGCTCTATAAAGCAGAGCACCGTTGGATTAAAGATCCAATGGTGATTAAAAATCACCAAGCTACAGAATAAGCTATGTATGGGAAAATATTTTCTCAATCTTTCTAAACAAGAAAGATTACGCTCTGTAAAGCAGAGCACCGTTGGATTGAAGATCCAATGGTGAGTAAAAATCACCAAGTTACAGAATAAGCTCTGTATGGAAAAATATTTCCCCAATATTTTTAAACAAGAAAGATTATGCTCTGTAAAACAGAGCACCGTTGGATTAAAGATCTAATGGTGATTAAAAATCACCAAGCTACAGAATAAGCTCTGTATGGGAAAATATTTCCCCAATCTTTCTAAATAAGAAAGATCATGCTCTGTAAAATAGAGCACCGTTGGATTAAAGATTCAGTAGTGATTAAAAATCACCAAGCTACAGAATAAGCTCTATATGGGAAAATATTTTCCCAATCATGTTAAAAAAAACAAGAAAAATGTCTTCTGAAAAACAAAAGTCTCTGGATCAAAAATCCAACGGTGGATAAAATCCCTGAATCAATTAAAAAAATCTCTCAATGAGAGATTTCCTTAACTAATTCAACAAACTTGCCTCCACTATATAAAGGCCCTAAGACTTCAAGTCTTGAACAGAAAAGACCCCCCATAAGATTTGAAAAAACAAAGAAAAAGTGGAGTTCTCTTGGAAGAAAAAGAAACCCTAAGTGAGGAAAAAGTCCTAGAGATCATTTTATCTATTCTTATAAGAGTTTAACTCTTCCAAAAAAAAAAGAACTTGGTTCTTCCTCTGGTTGAGATCTGCAGAAGCAGATCTCCCAACAAGTTGAGAATTTAATTCTCATCGGGGAGATTCTGTTATGCAGTCCCAAACTTAGAAGAAAGAACCAGGTTTGAAGAATTTAGTTCTTCCAAAAACATAAGAATTTAATTCCTCTGATAAAACTAGGGTTTAACCCTGCATAAGAATTTAATTCTTATAAAACAAAGGAATTGAAATTCTCAAGACTAAGATCAAGAGCCCCATGCATATTAGCGTTCAACGCTATAACGACAGATCACGTGTTCCCACATGAGCACCTCTAAGGACCAAAAAGAAATGACTGAGATCGAGTCACGTGATCCCACGTGACCCCTAATAGCGCTCAGCACTTATAAAAAGGGAAGAGGAATAAATTAATACAGTTCTCATTTTTGGGGTGCCTCACGTGATCCCACGTGACCCCCAATAGCGCTTAGCATCTAGAACAGAATAGAAAGATAAATCCAAAGGAGGCAGTGCCCAACTCTGGAGCACCTCACGTGCCCACACGTGATGGCCACAAGGACTAAGTGTTTAACACTTATATACAGATGGGGATTTAGACCCAAGTGCATAACGCCTAATCTTCAGGTACCTCACTTACCGCACGTGAGCGCTCCAAATTTCAGTGTCTAACACTACTTATGAGCCTCACGTGGGAGCACGTGAGCGCTAAGCAGATACCTTTGTTTAACACTGTGAGAGGCCAAGCTTAGCCAAAATTAGCCAAGTCTCTCGAGGCCAAAACCTTTTGACCATCAATCAACCGAGCCCTCCTATACTCAGGTCTCTCCGAATCGAACTTAGTTCCTAAAATGGCCAATGAAATCCTAACACATAGCATCTAAAATGATATTCGTTCCACCATGATCTCTTCCTTCAATCAGGAGTTCGGTTCAAGGGTACATCTCTCCACACCTCTGATGCATGTCGTTGTAATTCTTCAACGATGTCAGAGAGGTGGAGGGTGTTCCCCTCCGAAAGACGCGGCAGAGACGCGGCGGACGTCTAGACTGATTTTTGGGGTAGATGCTAATTGGTGCTATCCGTCCACCTCTCCAAAGATGCCAAGTTGATTTATGGCACCATGTATCGAAGGTTTAAAAGGATGCGGCCGATGTAGCAGACTTCGTCAGATTCCCCCTCGTTTGAAAGGTTTTTGATTGTGGGGATGCTCTTCCCTGCAGGCGCAAGCCCCTGCAGTTAATTACGCTACCGCATCGCAATAACAACTTTCTCCTTCTCTAGATGGTCACTTCGTGTCGTAGGTGTTTGTTTTGTTTGTGGTTGCCCGTGGATTGTATACGAAGACTAATTTATTTTGTCGCCCGTAGGGCGTGGATTAGTCCAAATCCGTATCTTCTTAGATTTGGATTTGGGGGTTGGGTTTAAGGATATGTTAGCCTCATTTGGGACTAAGATCAACTTAAACGTATGTTAAGGATACGTTAGACTAATTTTTAGGCTAAGATCAACTTAACGGGATCGTTTAGATCCAACAAGAGAGCAGTTGGGCTCTATTGTTTAGTTTAGTAACATTGCGGTCGATTAGTTTAAGGACATTACGGTCCATTGTTAGTTTAAGGATATCTCGGTCCAATGTTAGTTTAAAGACATCACGGTCGAGATTAAGGACATCATAGTCCGTGAGTTTAAGGACCTCACAGTCGTCTGTTAGTTTAAAGACATCGCGGTCGAGGTTAAGGACATCATAGTCCATGAGTTTAAGGACCCCACAGTCCAGTTTAAAGACGTCATAGTCTGTGAAATGTGTGGTTGTCGGGACCCGTCATCTCTTTGAAGACGTTGAGGAATTACAACGACAAATATCAAAGGAGTGAAGAGATGTACCCTTGAACCAGGATGAGTTGGTTGAAAGAGCAGATGTGCTCAGTTCAAGATAATTTGAGGACTTATAGCCAGAATTGGGCTAAGTCCAATTAAAATGTTTAACATTTTTTTTGTTCTGGCTATTAAGCCTTTATTTGGGATCGGCCCTTTTAATAATGCTAAGCATTAGGTTCTGACATCTTTTGTCTTCATCAGAACAAATTGTGTTCTGACAAAGCGCCACATGGCGCGCCAGGCGCTTTGCGCCAGTTAAAGAGCGCATTGCGCTTCTATCAGGTAACGCACACGAAGAGGACACGTGTCGCGTTTAGCGCTAAGCGCTAGTTCATTAGCGCATTGCGCTTTTAATTTATGAGCGCTTTGCGCTAATCTGTTGGCGCGCCAGTGAGTGACACGTGGCACGCTTGGCGCTGAGCGCCAGCCCATGAGCACAGTGCGCTGTTTCAGAAGCGCAAAGCGCAGATTGTGTCTTTGGTTGACACATGGTAGGTTTTGGCGTTGAGCGCCGGTCCAATGAGCGCAAAAGCGCAATTCATGAGTGCAAGGCACTTTCTAATAGCGCAAAGCGCATTTGATCAGATTTAAGATCAAAGAACAAATTTATGTTCTTCTTAAAGGAGGCCTTGCCTCAAGATCCAAGAACAAAAGTTCTTATTTTTATAAAAGGGTTCTGCCTTTATAGATCAAAGATCTGTGAATGAAATAAAATACTTCTTTTATTTTTTTTATGATTAGCTCTTTTGATCTTTTTCTTTTTATTAAAGACCTTGGTTTTTTGTAGATCTATGATCTTTTTAGAAGACGGTTCTTCTTTTTACGAGATGATTTCATCTCTATGGTTCAAGAACTAGTTCTTTACCTTGAAGATGAAGAAATGATCTTCTTTTTCTAAAAGCTTGTCTTTCTTTCTCTTTGAGTTTTCTCAAACTTTGCGGAGGGTTTTCTCTCTCTTTTCTGTATATTTTAGACTTGAAGTCTAGGGGCCTTTATATAGGGCCAATTGATTTGTTGAATCGGTTTTAAGAGATCTTTCTCTGATTGATTTGGAAATATTTCCCACCGTTGGATCTTTGATCCTAAGATTTCTGTTTTACAGAAGATAATCTTCTTGTTTCAATAAGATTGAAAAATCTTTCCATAACAGAATTTTAGTTCTGATTAATTAATAATTTATTATTATTAGATCTTTTAATCTAACAGTGGGGAATTTTTAATTCCAGCGCTGGCGCACCTTGCGCCAGCGCACCCGCGTTCGACACGTGGCGCGAAGCGCAGAGTACAGCGCAACTGCGCTAGCGCACCCGCGTTCGACACATGGCGCGCAGCGCAGAGCGCTGACCCGTGTTTGACACGTGGCGCGCAGCGCAGAGCGCTGGATCTGAAGCGTTGCTTCAACTTTTAAATTTTGAATTTTAAAACAGAGCTTTGCTCTGATTGAGGGTGCGCTGCCTAGGGCACAGCGCACCTGGCGCTAGCGTGTCTGTGTTTGACACGTGGCGCGCAGTGCGCAGAATCTGAAGCATTGCTTCAATTTTTGAATTTTGAAATTCAAAACAGAGCTTTGCTCTGATTGGGGGAAACAAATGCCCCCTCCCCCCCCCCACCGTTGCGCTCACGTGGCGCACACGTGAGTGCAGCGGCGGCAACATCTGAGCCCTTGGATCAACTCAGAAGTTGAAGAGGCGGTTCAGTGCCTTTAAATAGGACCTTTGGTCTCTTAGATGATTATCATCTTCTTGAGAACTTTTATTCAGAGCATTGCTCCCTTTTTTTAAGAAAGTTAAGAGTCAAAACTCTGTCAGATTTTTCTAGGTAAAGATTAATCTTTAAAGGGATTAATAATCTGGAGTTTCACTCATTATCAGAGCCTTTTGCTCTACTTAGATCATAGATCTTCAAGAAAACCTTTTTAGGGTTTCTTAACAGAGCTTTGCCCTTGTTAGATCTTAGATCCTAAGAGATCTTTTAAGCATTTTGATGGGTTATTCCATTATCTTTACAGTGCATGGCTCTTTAGAATTCTCGGGGTATTTTTAAATTCCCCTCATAATTAACTTTGACAGGTGTCACTCCTGTTTGCAGAGCATTGCTCTCGAGGAGTTTGACTCCTTGACCCGAAGGGTCGCTTATTAAATGAGATTCCTTTTTTAGGATTTCTCGAAAATTCGAATTTGTTAGTTATCATGATTAGAATTTGTTTTCTCCATGGGGACATCAAGAGTTGTGTAAATCCCGTATCTGTTTCAATAAGCTTTTCCAATCAGTCTGTCTACTAACTCTCACTAATTTTCTTTTTCAGACGTTATGGATGCTCATTTATATGATCTTGATGAGATTATCTCTTACGGAGACATCCGCTCACTTGGCCGTTCTCAAAACCAGGAGTTTACAAATGCTCAATGTTCCGAAATCATGGGTCGCTTTGGTTCATACAATGGTCGACTTCTTCCTCGACGTTCCTCTCTCTTAAAACTTATCGTAGGAGCAATCTGGAGAGCACTTCCCCTTTTCTGTGCCGGTATGCTACTTAAGGCATTGGATGATGCCGAAAACAAGGTGCACTCGGTGTATCTGAAGGGCCTAATCTCAAAGAGCAGGCGAGATACTCTCGTTGATCTTCTGCATCAGGCTTTTCAACAGGCAGCAATACTTGCTGCCTATCGGAGGGTGGAGGACATCAGGGAGGATCCCGACGCTTGTGATCGCGAAAGAAAGCATACTAAGATGGTTCGAAAGGCCTGGGACATTTTAGATGACCTTAATTTTGAGTTTCTTAATCCATGCCCTGGATTTGATGTCGTGCCTTTGTAAACATTCCGGTTATATTTTTTATTTGCTGTTTCCCTCAATGTAGGCATTTTCCGAAGTATGAATAGCAAGCCCTTTCGTTCCTATGTGTTTATTTCATACATCAAACTTCTTTTGCACATGCATGAATGGATATGTCTTGAACGTTAGACTGAATGTGAATAAAATGTTCTCCTTGTTGCTTTCTTCTCTTTTCTGTGTTGTTGGTATGTTACTCTGGCAAGTGTGGCCTGTAGATGATAGAAAGCATTCTGTCTTGAACTCTCCGAGAGGTAGTGATGGCTTAGGAAGCAGGTTCAGATCAGCTACCTAAGACTTTTCAACTTTATGAGCCGTGAGGGTCTCATAAAGACTTTCTCCCTACGAGTCGTGAGGATCCCGTAGGTGTATTTTCTCCTTAGGAATTGTGAGGATTCCTAAGTGCATTTTCTCTTGAGAGTCGTAAGGATCTCACAAGAGAATTTTCCCTCCTACAAGTCGAGAGGACCCGTAAGCAGTTGTTTCCTTCCTTGTCGAGATTTGACTTTGGAGAGTGTGGCCCGTGAATAGTATGCAAGAGTCCATTGTGGATCGATTTGCAGGGCCCCAGTGCTTAGGAAACCGGTTCTTATCCCCATTGCCTAAGGCTTTTCCCTATGAGTCGAGACGAATCAAGAAGTTCTCGAAAAGACACTAATTTCTTCACGAGTCGAGACGAATCGAGCATTTCTCGCAAGAATATCCTAACGTCGCAGTTAACCTCTGCTCTTTACGACAGAGGTCCGTTAGGGTCTGTGGTACTAGGGTTTTATCGGTAGTATCGTCGCGTTGGCTGATGTATTCCTCGATAGGCAATCTTGCTGTTCGAGTAGCCTTGCGACTGTCGTGTCTCTGATCCCTTCGGGGGCTGGACAAGACGTCTTCAAGCAATCCTCCTAGGCAGTTTGACAGTCGGAAGAGCAAGCGTTAGGAATTTTGCCATGCCGCTTTTTACTTGAGATTAGGCTCATTTTGGAGAGCCCCGATGAGTCATAATCACTCCGCTCTGTTGTGGGATGATCTCCGATAGTCTTTCAGGTTTTATATGAGTTGTCGTCAAGACCCTGAAGCTAGGAATTTGTCCTTCGCTTCGTTTGGTGGCATTGCGTCTGCTGTATCGAGACGAATGTCGCGGTTGTCTCTAGGTTGCTGGTGAACCATCGAGGTTTGGAACTAGGGATTTTACCGTGGCTCCGTTGTTTGATTGTCGCGTCTGAATCCTGCTGGAGGAAGAACGTTGTGATGACATCCCGTCTGCTGTGTCGAGACGAACGTCGAGGTGGTTACCACTCCGCGCTGGTGTGGGATGATCTCCGATAGTCTTTTAGGTTTTATATGAGTTTCCGTCAAGACCCTGAAGCTAGGAATTTGGCCTTCGCTTCGTTTGCTGGCATTGCGTCTGCTGTATCGAGACGAATGTCGCGGTTGTCTCTAGGTTGCTGGTGAACCGTCGAGGTTTGGAACTAGGTATTTTGCCGTGGCTTCGTTGTTTGATTGTCGTGTCTGAATCCTGCTGGAGGAAGAACGCTGTGGCAACATCTCATCTGCTGTGTCGAGACGAACGTCGAGGTGGTGACCATTCCGCGCTGGTGTGGGATGATCTCCGATAGTCTTTCAGGTTTTATATGAGTTGCCGTCAAGACCCTGAAGCTAAGAATTTGGCATTCACTTCGTTTGCTTTGGCGTGTCTGAATCCGGTTGGAGGAAGGACGCTGTGGTGACATTTCGTCCATTGTATCGAGACGAACGTCGAGGTGGTGACCACTCCGCGCTGGTGTGGGATGATCTCCAATTGTCTTTCAGCCTTTATATAAGTTGCCGTCAAGACCCTGAAGCTAGGAATTTGTCCTTTTCTTCGTTTGTTTTAGCGTGTCCGAATCCTGTTGGAGGAAGGACGCTGTAGTGACATATCGTCTGCTGTATCGAGACGAACGTCGAGGTGGTGACCACTCCACGCTGGTGTGGGATGATCTCCTGTAGTCTATCAGGTTTTATATGAGTTGCCGTCAAGACCCTGAAGCTAGGAATATTGCCTTCGCTTCGTTTGCTTTAGCGTGTTCGAATCCTGTTGGAGGAAGGACGCTGTAGTGACATATCGTCTGCTGTATCGAGACGAACGTCGAGGTGGTGACCACTCCGCGCTAGTGTGGGATGATCTCCGGTAGTCTTTCAGGTTTTATATGAATTACCGTCAAGACCCTGAAGCTAGGAATTTGGCCTTCGCTTCGTTTGCTTTGGTGTGTCCGAATCCTGTTAGAGGAAGGACGCTGTGGTGACATCGCTTCTGCTGTATCGAGACGAACGTCGAGGTGGTGACCACTCCGCACTAGTGTAGGATGATCTCCGATAGTCTTTTAGGTTTTATATGAGTTTCCGTCAAGACCCTGAAGTTAGGAATTTGGCCTTCGCTTCATTTGCTTTGGCGTGTCCGAATCCTGTTGGAGGAAGGATGATGTGGTGACATCTCGTCTGCTGTATCGAGAAGAACGTCGAGGTGGTGACCACTCCGCACTGGTGTAGGATGATCTCTGATAGTCTTTCAGGTTTTATATGAGTTACCGTCAAGACCCTGAAGCTAGGAATTTGGCCTTCATTTCGTTTGCTGTCAATGAGTATGCTTTATCGTGACGAATGTCGCGGTTGTTTCTAGGTTGCTGGTGAACCGTCGAGGCTTGGAACTAGGGGTTTTGCCGTGGCTCCGTTTAGTGATATTGCGTCTGAATCCTGCTGGAATGAGGAGGAACGCTGTTGTGGGTCTCCAGGCTGTAGATGTGGCCGTCGAGACTTGGAACTAGGTACTTTCTCCATGGCTACGTTGTTTTAACCGTGAGGTCTCTTTCTTTTTGACATTGTACCTGCATCATGCTGGACTGCGAAGGAACGCCGTTGTTGACATTGCGTCTGCTGTAGCAAGACGAATGCTGAGATGGAGTTGAGATTTTGCCGTCACTCCGCTTTGTTTTGACCATGAGGTTTTTCGTTGACGCTGCATCTGCATCCTGCTGGACTGAGAAGGAACGTCGTTGTTGACATTGCGTCTGCTGTAGCGAGACGAATGCTGAGATGGAGTTGAAATTTTGCCGTCACATCGCTTTGTTTTGACCGTGAGGTCTTTCATTGACGTTGTATCCGCTGTAACGAGACGAATGTCGAGGTGGTCTCTAGGTTGTTTGGGAACCATCGAGATTTAGAGTAGGGGCTTTGCTGTAGTTCTAGGGTTGATTACAGCATCTGAATCCTGCTGGAATGGGGAGGAACGCTGTTGATGATCTCTAGGCTATCCCTGAACCGTCGGGATTTGGCTTCGTTTTCTGATAGAGCCTGGGGAGGGAAGGTGTGATTCCTTCTTTGTTTGCGCCCCTGAATTGTATACAGGGATTGATGTGATATCGCATGTAGGGCATAAATTTCATTCATTTTTTTTATTTCTTTCCGCGATGCTCTATCATTTCAGCTTTTATATCACGAAGGTCGCGATTGCCCAATCATTTCGGCTATTTTTCACGGCGCCCAATCATTTCGGCTATTTATTTTTCTTACTCGCTGCTTTTTATTGCGAGTTGCCCAATCATTTCTGTTATTTTGCATGCATACATTTTTACTTGCTGATTTTGTTGCAAGTTGCCCCATTATTTCGGCTATCTCGTATGCATGTGTAGCTTGATGGCTTTTTGCTGCAAGCTTGGAATTCGACACCGATTCCGGCATCAGCACCGCTACAACTGGGATATTGCCAGGAGCGAATCATCACTGTCGATGTCGAACAAAGGTGGCATAGCAAACAGGGTTAAGATCCTGTCGACTAAGGCTTTTGACTTTATGAGCCGTAAGGGTCTCATAAAGGTATTTCTCCCTACAAGTCGTGAGGATCTCGTAGGTGTGTTTTCTCCTTAGGAATCATGAGGATTCCTAACTGCATGGTCTCTTATAAGTCGTAAGGATCTTACAAGAGTGCTTTCTCCTTATAAGTCGAGAGGACTTACAAGGGTTGTTCACCGTGTAGACATATCCCTAGTCACGGATGGGACTTTGTTAGGGAAATGTTTATTCGCGCCCATGGATTGTATACAAGGGTCAGCGTTGAGCCGCTTGTAGGGCAATATTGGAGGTTGTGGCGGTTGCTTAAGAACAGGTTTAGATCCCTGTAGCTTAAGACTTTTAAATCTTATGAACCGTGAGGATCTCATAAGAGGGTTCTCCTTACGAGTCCTGAGGATCTCGCAAGTGTAATTTCTTCTTAGGAATCGTAAGGGTTCCTAAGTGTGTTGCTTTCTTGTGAATCGTAAGGATCTCACGCCGGTGGTTTCTCCTTACAAAGTCGAGAGGACCTTGCAAGTGTCTTTCAACGAGATTGCGCCCTTTCGGGTTTTCACAAAACTCGCCGGTAGCCATGCTGTTCTTACTCACGGAGCCCTTTCGGGTTTTCATCCGTGCCCTTTTGCTTATGGACATACCGTTTTCTTTTCTCTCTCTCTCTCTCTTTTTATTCTAACGAGGTTGAGCCCTTTCGGGTTTTCACAAAACTCGCCGGTAGCCCTGCTGTTTTTACTCACGGAGCCCTTTCGGGTTTTCATCCGTGCCCATTTTGCTTGTGGACTACCGTTTTCTTTTTTTCTCTCTTTTTTTTATTGCCTCTTTTTTGTATCAGCCTTGGGATGCTGCGGTCTGTAGTAGTTTATCGACGTCTCGGTCAATATACAGTTTTAGGACATAGCGGTCCATTGTTAGTTTAACGACGTTTCGGTCTTTGGTTCATAGGTCGGACATGTTTGAAGATCTTTCAGCGCTCTTTTAGTATTTTTCCAGAAAAACAATTTCTCATGGAGCTTCCCCTATAAAAGAGCATGATGCCCCCAACGTGTCCATCCTTTTCTGAGCATGTGGTTGTGGCGGGTTCACCTTCCAGTTGTCAGACAATGCGAATTTGCCTTGTTGATATTGGTCCTCAATCCAGTTTTTGAAGACGTAGCAGTCTTCGATCGGATGGCCCAATACTCGGTGGTAGGGGCAGTAATTGGGATCGTTGACGTCGTTTGGTTGCAATGGTCGTTTTGGATCTAGCAGATTGATGAGCCTGTTGCGCACTGCCAACTCGAACAGTCTCCTCGTTTTATCTTGGGGAAATGAGTAAGGACATCCTAATCTCTCCTCGAGGGATGGGCGTGGACGCATATTGTTTTGGTGAACAACCGGCTTTAATTTGCTCGGCTGATGTTGAGTATTGGCGACGAAAGTTGCTTTTCCTTTCCCCTTTTCATTCTGAAGATCCGTCTTTGAAGGAGATGGTCTATGACCCATCTGGTCCATTTGGGCCAACTTGTCAATCAAGGCCTGGAACGTGGTCGGCTTGAAGAACATGATGAATTGGGAAATGGTCGCCTGCGGATCAAGAGTGCCCACGAACATGCCCACCGCCGGCGCTTCTTCGATGTGCTGTTCGCATTTCGACCACAGATTCCGCCATCGTATTGCGTATTGAACCCATGTCTCGCCCGGTTTTACCCTGGCGTTAATTAGTGCGGTTATTAGGGTGCGCTCGCTAGCGCTCGTGAAACGCTGGGTGAATAGTAGCTCCATCTCTGGAAATGTTTTGACAGAGTCGTTAGGCAGCTCCGAATACCATTCAAAGGCTGTTTCCACTAGGATGGCGACGAATTAGCGAAGCAACAGTTTGTCGTCGCCTCCAGTGTTGCCGCATAAGGCCTTGAACTGAGCGACATGTTGATGGGGATTGCCTGTCCCTTTGTTTACATGAAATTTAGGGATCGTGTATCCCGGCGGGTATTTTATTTGGTCATACCAGCCTGGATACGGTCGCCCAGTTTTAACGACTTGGCCGGCCGCCTCATTCGCCTAGTGAGCTCGTATTTGCTAAGCGATATAGTCGTCCAGAGTGGCCTTAGAAATAGTTTCCTCTTTGGCTGCTGAAAGAGCCGGAGGAGGGTTCGATGTCTCATCTCGGTCGTCTTCAATGATGATAGGAGGGTCTTCAGCTGGAGGTTCTGGTTGTAGCATTATCCCGACCATGTCTTGGAAGAGAAGTGTCATTCGTTTTATGTTGGCAGCTTGTTCTGCTGCTTCTCTGTCCTTCTTTTCGAGGACTCTGCGTAGGAAGTCAGCATCGGTTTCTTGTTTGTGACGCTGCTCTGATGATGCCTCCGGGCTTTCTTTTGGCCCGGTGAGTGCGGCCATTGCAGTCAGCATCCCTTGAAGCTTCTGCTGTTGTTGTTCCTGAGCCCTTGTTATTGATCGGGTGAGCGGTCGATGGCCCGTCGAAGCACGGCTTTCCTCTTTTCCGGAAGCCATGTAAACAGTATGGACCGTTATGCCCCCAGACTTGGGGCGTTTGGGCTTAGCGTCTTTGCAATCTGCCATAGTCACAGGGGCTTTCTCTAGCCTCCTTCTCTTTTGAGCAGTTGACGTTGAGGGGGCCGTTGTAGCGGGCATCCAGGTGGTTGTCGTCCTTCGTAGTTTGCCAGGACGGTTCTTTTCCTGCTGAACCTTCAGCTTTTCCTGTTGGCGAAGGTAATCTTGATCAATCACCGACTTCTGGACCTGTCGCTAGACTTTATAGATTTTGGAGGATAGCCGCTGAGGGGGCTGTTCCGGCTTCGCCTTCGGTGTATTCTCCACGGATGGAGGAGATCTTTTCAGTACGGCGGTAGGGGAGTCCCTGCGCACCTTGTTCAGCAATTCAAAGCTGTTCCCGGTTGGAACAGCAGCATCGATCTCCACCGTTGGAGCTGGTGGAGTAAATCCAGACGGAGAGCTGCCCCCAGCCTTCCGTACTCAACGCCAATGACGACGGCGAGCATGTCGCGCAGATGGTGCTGGTTCGGCTATGGGGATGGCTTTGCCCTGCCTCCTGTTTTGAGGAGAGGCTGTTATTGGCACTAGCCGGTCGAAAACTGACGTCCGTTGAGAGGGGATAGTCAGTTTTGTGAAGGCCGACTTTCGAACAGGGGAAGCAGCCTTCGTGATTTCGCATGGGGTAGGAGCTGAAACGGACTGTCTTGTGAAGACCAACCCTTTAGTAGGGGAAGCTGCCATGACGACTTTAGGAGCAGGAATGGCTATCCGCTTCGGGATGGCCGCTTCAGGTATCGCGGGCTTCTTCACGGGCCCAGTTGAGCTTTGGCCCAGTTTGCTGAAAACTGAGGCATTGGACTTGGGTGACCCGTTGAGAGGGGCCGTGGTAATTGTAAGCCGATCAAAGACCGACTTCTTTAGAGCTTCTTGCGACGACGTTGGGGCATTGAAGCTCATCGGTGGGAGCATAGTCCCGAAGAATAGCCCAGTGGTGGACTGAGTTACCTGTTCCACCGGCATAGCGAAGATGGAGGCCGCTTGGGGCCCGTAAGTCACTCCTCCGGATGGGATGGAGCGAGAGTTGCAGTTGCAGTTAGTGCAGTTTGAAGCCATTGATCTTCTGTTTTCTGCACAGAGCAAGACACCAAATCTTAGTAGTTCGGACCCACAGGCAACCATATCAAACCGCGATTCGTTCGCGAACACGACACACGAATTGTGGAGTGGAAAGAGGAAAAGGTCCCACCGGGCGTGCCAGAATCTGTTCCCTACCGAAAGACACGGCAAAGACGCAGCGGACTTCTAGCCTGAATTTCGGGGCAGATGCTAATTGGTGCTATCCGTCCACCTCTCCGAAGATACCAAGTTGATTTATGGCACCATGTATCGAAGGTTTAAACGGATGCGACCGATGTAGCAGACTTCGTCATATTCCCCCTCGTTTGAGGGGGTTTTGATTGTGGGGACGTTCTTCTCTGCAGGCGCAAGCCCCTGTAATTAATTACGCTACCGCATCGCGGTAACAACTTTCTCCTTCTCCAGATGGTCACTTCGTGTCGTGGGTGTTTGTTTTGTTTGTGGTTGCCCGTGGATTATATACAGAGACTAATTTATGCTGTCGCCCGTAAGGCGTGGATTAGTCCAAATCTGTATCTTCTTAGATTTGGGTTTGGGGGTTGGGTTTAAGAATACGTTAGCCTCATTTGGGACTAAGATCAACTTAAACGTATGTTAAGGATACGTTAGACTAATTTTTAGGCTAAGATCAACTTAACGGAATTGTTTAGATCCAACAAGAGAGCAGTTAGGCTCTATTGTTTTGTTTAGTGACATTGGGGTCGATTAGTTTAAGGACATTACGGTCCATTGTTAGTTTAAGGACATCTCGGTCCAATGTTAGTTTAAAGACATCACGGTCGAGGTTAAGGACATCATATTCCGTGAGTTTAAGGACCTCACAGTCGCCTGTTAGTTTAAAGACATCACGGTCGAGGTTAAGGACATCATAGTCCATGAGTTTAAGGACCCCACAGTCCAGTTTAAAGACGTCATAGTCTGTGAAATGTATGGTTGTCGGGACCCGTCACCTCTTTGAAGATGTTGAGGAATTACAAAGACAAATAACAAAGGAGTGAAGAGATGTACCCTTGAACCAGGATGAGTTGGTTGAAAGAGCAGATGTGCTCAGTTCAAGATAATTTGAGGATTTATGGCCAGAATTGGGCTAAGTCAAATTAAAATGTTTAACATTTTTTTGTTCTGGCTATTAAGCCTCTATTTGGGCTCTGCCATTTTAATAATGCTAAGCATTGGGTTCTGACATCTTTTGTCTTCATCAGAACAAATTGTGTTCTGACAATGCGCCACGTGGCGTGCCAGGCGCTTTGCGCCAGTTAAAGAGCGCATTGCGCTTCTATCAGGTAGCGCACACGAAGAGGACATGTGTCGCGTTTAGCGCTAAGCGCTAGTTCATTAGCGCATTGCGCTTTTAATTTATGAGCGCTTTGCGCTAGTCTGTTGGCGCGCCAGTGAGTGACACATGGCGCGCTTGGCGCTGAGCGCCAGCCCATGAGCGCAGTGCGCTGTTTCAGAAGCGCAAAGCGCAGATTGTGTCTTTGGTTGACACGTGGCAGGTTTTGGCGCTGAGCGCCGGTCCAATGAGCGCAAAAGCGCAATTCATGAGTGCACGACACTTTCAAATAGCGCTAAGCGCATTTGATCGGATTTAAGATCAAAGAACAAATTTATGTTCTTCTTAAAGGAGGCCTTGCCTCAAGATCCAAGAACAAAAGTTCTTGTTTTTATAAAAGGGCTCTGCCTTTATAGATCAAAGATCTGTGAATGAAGTAAAATACTTTTTTTTTTATGATTAGCTCTTTTGATCTTTTTCTTTTTATTAAAGACCTTGGTATTTTGTAGATCTATGATCTTTTTAGAAGATGGTTCTTCTTTTTACGAGATGATTTCATCTCTGTGGTTCAAGAACTTATTCTTTACCTTGAAGATGAAGAAATGATCTTCTTTTTCTAAAGCTTGCCTTTCTTTCTCTTTGAGTTTTCTCAAACTTTGCAAAGGGTTTTCTCTCTCTTTTCTGTATATTTTTGACTTGAAGTTTAGGGTCCTTTATATAGGGCCAATTGATTTGTTGAATCAGTTTTAAGAGATCTTTCTCTGATTGATTTGGGAATATTTCCCACCGTTGGATCTTTGATCCTAAGGCTAATGTTTTACAGAAGATAATTTTCTTGTTTCAATAAGATTGAAAAATCTTTCCATAACAGAATTTTATTTCTGATTAATTAATAATTTATTATTAGTAGATCTTTTGATCTAACGGTGGGGAATTTTTAATTCCAGCGCTGGCGCACCTTGCGCGAGCGCACCTACGTTCGACACGTGGCTCGCAGCGCAGAGCGCAGCGCAACTACGCTCTGCACTGCGCGCAACTGCGCTAGCGCACCCGCGTTCGATACGTGGCGCGCAGCGCAGAGCGCTGGATCTGAAGCGTTGCTTCAACTTTTAAATTTTGAATTTTAAAACAGGGTTTTGCTCTGATTGGGGGTACGCTGCTTAGGGCGCAGCGCACCTGGCGCTAGCGCGTCTGCGTTTGACACGTGGCACGCAGCGCGCAGAATCTGAAGTGTTGCTTCAATTTTTGAATTTTGAAATTTAAAACAGTGCTTTTCTCTGATTGGGGGAAACAGAGAGTCCCGACAACCAACAGCTCTTGGATGTACTCTCAAACCCATGAGCTTACCCCAGTGGACCGTAATGTCCTTAAACTAACAACGGACCGCAATGTCCTTAAACTAGCTATGGACCGTAATGTCCTTAAACTAGCTGTGGACCGCAACGTCCTGAAATTAAAACGATAGTGCCCAAATGCTCTTTCGTTGGATCAAAAATGATCCTGTACCCCCGTTAAGTAGATCTTAGTCCAATATCGGACTAACGTATCCTTAACAAACATTTAAATTGATCTTAATCTCAAACAAGGTTAACGATCCTTAAATCAAACCAAATCAAAATCTAAGAAAATACGAATTTGGACTAATCCACGCCTTACGGGCGACAACACAAATTAGTCTCCGTATATAATCCATGGGCAACTAAAAATAAAACAAACACACACGACACGAAGTGACCTTCTGAAGCAAGAGAAAGTAGTTATCGCTACGCGGTAACGTAATTAACTGCAGGGGTTTGCGCCTACAGGGAAGAGCATCCTCACAATAAAAAACCCCTCACAAAGAGGGGGAATCTGACGAAGTCTGCTACAACGGCCGCATCCGTCCAGACCTCCGATACACGGTGCCATAAATCAACTTGGTATATTCAGAGAGGTGGACGGGTAAAACCAAATAGCATCTGCCCCCAAATGCAGGCAAGACGTTTGTCTTCCTGGTTTTTAGCGGTAAACAGGGTCGTATGCTCCCAGTTTAATAACGTCGTGGTCAGTTGTTCCCGGTTTAACGACGTGGTGATCATCTGTTGGAGCCTGGGCTCGACTCTGCAGGAACCATAGGCTCCTTTAGCCTAATTGCATAAGAGGGCTCTTCATCATCTAGACCGAACCGGTGTTGGATAGAAACAACCACGTCGTCGTCATGGTTATAGGGCGTAGGAGGACTTGTTCCTCTGGGCTCCATCATGTAGACCGTATGGGTTGTGTACCCATCCACCACTTCTTCATTGGTAATATTGCTCGTTTGGCTCTTAGCTTGTTGCCTTGGCCCGCTTCTATCATGGAAAGCAGATGTATGAGAGAATCAGGTTCCCGAAGGACTTCATTCTCTATTTGTATGAAATTGGCGGTCGCTACTTAACCGTTTGTTAACACGCTTATGGACAGTTCTATCTCTCCTGTCTTGTATTGCTTTTCAAACCAATGTTTGAAGACGAAACAGTCCTCAATGGCATGACTTACTAATCTGTGATAAGGGAAATATTTGGGGTCGTCGGTCATATTCGCTTCTTGCGGTCTTTTTGATTCTGGCAATTGTAGACTGTTTCTTAGGGCATCTTTGAATATTTTACGAACTTTGTCCCATCTGAAGGAATAGACCTTATCCAGCCTTTCTTTTAGTAAAGATTCTCCTCCCTTTCCGAACATTGGCTTCCGAGACCGGTTGGCATTAGGCCCGCTCATCTCTCGCTTATTTCGGTTAGCCGAAGTGTTAAAAGATTCAGCATCGTCGGAACTTCCGCCTTTGCGATTATCGTCCTTTTGGTTTCTCCAGGATTTATTGTTATTTTTGGAATCGTGGGAGGACTCCTGTTTTGAGTGCTCCAATATCTGAAATTTCATGGTCAACTCTTGGAATTTTTTGAGACCCGCCATGCATAGAAACGGGGCCATCCAATTGTTGAGATTTCCGATGAGGAGGCCGACAAATTGGTCCTGCTCTATCGGCGGTTCACATTTGACGGAGAGATTATGCCATCGGGTTATAAAATCCGTGCTTCTCTCGTTGTTTTTTGGCTTGGTCCTTACGAGGTCGGCAATGGTGATCTTATCGCTGACACTCATGAACCTTTGTCAGAACAGAGACTCCATTTGGACGAAATAGTAACGGAGACATCCGGTATGCTAGCATACCAGTCGAAAGCGACATCGGTTAAGCTATTAACGAACTGCCGGAGGAGAAGCGCATCATTGCCCTCATTATTCCCGCATGAGGCTTTAAAACGGGCGATGGGCTGATTCGCATTTTCCATCCCATCAAATCTTCTGAATTTGGGGATGACATAGCCACTAGGAAATTCTACCAGATCGTACAGAGCAGGATACGGTATCCCTCTACTGCTAACATGTTTTTGCGCTTCGGTTTCGGCTACCAATGTTTTTACTTTGTTGGCAACCAAATCCATGATTTAATCTTGAGTTAGCGGGCTGCTGTCATCAGTAGCCAAGACATTTCCCGAGATAGGATGCGACTGACTTTCATGCGGTTCGCCCACGTCTGGATTTGAGGGAATAGGCGTCGGCTGTCTCAGGACACCGTTTCTCGGTTCATGAGCAGAAACCTGCGCTTGATTGGACGGTTGAGAGGTAACTTGGGCCGTTAGCTGCATCACGACATTCGTCAAGTCGTCAATTTCGGAGTAAAGTTTGGCCATCTCTTTGTTTTTACTTCTAAGCTGTTTTCTGAGCTCTTGGAGAAGTTGCTGCTCTACGTTCTTGGGATGGAAGATTGGCTCCTCTTCTCTTTCCGAGCCCGACTCCTCATGAACCGAGAGATCTCTCTGCTAATCAACCTCACTGGAAGGGTTTTTATTACAGTTCCCTGATTAAAAAATCAGGAAAAACTTTTTAAAAAAAGGCATCACATGCTCACACGTGACCAATGGTCACGTGTTGACACGTGATGGTTAAAGCAGCAGCGCAAATAGCGCTGGGAAAAGAAGTCAATTCGGGGGGTCACGTGCTTACACGTGACCAAAGGCCACGTGTCAGCACGTGACTAGCTTTAAAAGCCTCACGGTTTAATAGAATTAAATTCTAGAAGTTTCTCTAAATCTTTCCAAAATGGAAAAGGGTTATAGAGAACCATTGGATTAAAAATCCAAAGGTAATTAAAAATCACCAGTTTATGGAAAAATCTTAAACAAGGAAAGATTTCCCAAAATCTCACCGAAATAACAAACGGAATATCTTTGGATTAAAAATCCAACGGTGAATAAAATTCACTAAATGATCTAAACAATCATATTAATTTCAAAAAACAAATCAAATCTTTCAATGAAAGATTTACTAAACAAATTGATTCTTTTCCTCCTCCTATAAATAGGAGTCAAGGGGAGAACAGAAGAGATATAGAGAATTTTGGAGAGAAAACTTTGGAGAGAAATTTTTAGCATCTTGAAAATTCAGGAAGAAAACCCTAGGTGAGAAAAAGAAAGGGGATAAAAACATCAGAAAAAGAGAATTTAATTCTCAAAAAAATCTATAAGAGTATAACTCTTTTGCAAAGAACTTAGTTCTTCCTCTGGTTGAGGATCTGCAAGAGCACATCTCCCCACAAGTTGAGAACTTAATTCTCACCGGGTTGAGATCCTGCCATGCAGATCTAAAACTTAGAGGGGGGATTGAGTTTAGAGAATTTAATTCTCGCAAATCATAATTAGGGTTTGAACCCAATCTGAGAATTTAATTCTCCTAAAATTATAGGAATTTAATTCATTCAAGATGGACAAAATCAGGATTTAACCCTAATTGAGAATTTAATTCTCTCAGATCTTAGGAATTTAATTCCCCCTAAAATGATGAAATTAGGGTTTCATCCTATATAAAAATTTAATTCTTTTACATATATGGGAATTTAATTCCTCTAAAAGAAAATTAGGGTTTAACCCTACATAAGAATTTAAGTCTTTCATAATAGGGGTTTTAATCCCCCCCCAGAATCATAATTAGGGTTTAACCCTATTTAAAAGATAAAGAGATCTTCAAGCATACAAAAAAACCCGGGTCACGTGTCCCCACGTGACCCCCTGAAAAGATCCCCAGAAATGAGAAGGAAAGAGCTCACAGGCAACTCCTCACGTGCTCCACGTGACCCCCAAAACGCAGAAAGAAAAAGCAAAAGAAATAGAGGCCTTAGGCGCTCCCACATGTTCCCACGTGACCTTTTGGCAGATGCTTTGATGATCAGTGCATGAATCCTCCTCACGTGTCAGCACGTGATGCTCCAAAATAAAATATAAAAAAGCGCTTAACACTCGTTTGCCTAAAAAAGTAAAAGGATCTGGTCCCACCTCTGGGCGCCCTCACATGGCCCCACGTGACCCATTCCTATTTAGTGTTTAAACACTAATTCATGAGCTTTATTCCTAGTGTTTACACTGATTATCTTTTAGTGTTTAACACTAATTCCAGAACCTTATTTCCAGTGTTCAACACTGTTACTTTCTAGTGTTTAACACTAATTTGGGATTCTATATTTCCAGTGTTTAACACTGATTGTCTTTTAGTATTTCATACTAATTTGAGAGTTCTATCTCAAGTGTTTAACACTATCGTTCTTTAGAGGCAAAGCCTCCCACTCAAAATTGAGTAAAAATTAGAACTCTAATATATACTGCCCAATCTCAGATAAAAATATTATCAAAGCCCTTAAACTTTTGTCTAGCATTGCTAAATAATGTGGGCCTGAAACCAGACAATTAGACTAATGGTCCAACAAAGGGCCAATATGTTAAACTTAACTGGATTTAGCCCAAATTGGCCATAAGTCCTCAATCCAGACTTAACTGAGCCAATGTGCTCATAATATAATTAATTGGTCTTGGTTCCAAACTGGGCTACAGATCATTTAATCCACCTTGGTTCAAGGGTACATCTCTTCATCCCTTTGATATTTGTCGTTGTAATCCCTCAACGTCTTCAAAGAGGTGACGGGTCCCAACAACCATACATTTCACGGATTGTGGGGTCCTTAAACTCATGGACTATGATGTCCTTAATCTCGACCGTGATGTCTTAAAACTAACAACGGACTGTGGGGTCCTTAAACTCATGGACTATGAAGTCCTTAACCTCGACCGCAATGTCTTAAAACTTACATTGGACTGTGGAGTCCTTAATTCCACGGACTATGACGTCCTTAACCTTGACCGTGATGTCTTAAAACTAATACCGGACTGTGGAGTCCTTAAATCCACGGACTATGATGTCCTTAACCTCGACCGCGATATCTTAAAACTAACATTGAACTGTGGAGTCCTTAATTCCACGGACTATGACGTCCTTAACCTTGACCGTGATGTCTTAAAACTAATAATGGACTGTGGAGTCCTTAAATCCATAGACTATGATGTCCTTAACCTCGACCGCGATGTCTTAAAACTAACATTGGACCACCAGGTCCCTAAACTGGTAATAGACCGCAATGTCATTAAACTAAACAATAGAGCCAATTGCTCTTTTGTTGGATCTAAACGATCCCGTTAAATTGATCTTAGTCTAAAATGAGACTAACGTATCCTTAACAAACATTTAAGTTGATCTTAGTCTCAAAGGAGACAAACGCATCCTTAAACCCAACCCCCAATCCCAAATCTAAGAAAATACGAATTTGGACTAGTCCACGCCCTACGGGCGACAACATAACTTAGTCTCCGTATACAATCCACGGGCAACCAAACACAAAACAAACAGCCACGACACGAAGTGACCATCTGGAGAAGGAGAAAGTTGTTACCGTGATGCGGTAGCGTAATTAACTGCAGGGGCTTGCGCCTGCAGGGAAGAGCGTCTCCACAATCAAAAACCTCTCAAGCGAGGGGGAATCTGACGAACTCTGCTACATCGGCCGCATCCGTTCAAACCTTCGACATACGGTGCCATAAATCAACTTGGCATCTTCAGAGAGGTGGACGGATAGCACCAATTAGCATCTGCCCCGAATTTCAGGCAAGACGTCCGTCCTGCGCCGTCTTTCGGAGGGGAACAGATTCTGGCACGCCCGGTGGGACATTTTCCTCTTTCCACTCCACACTTCGTGTGTCGTGTTCGCGAACCAATTGCGGTTTGTTAATGGTTACCCTTAGGTTTCAAGGTACTAAGATGTGGCGTTTGGCTTGGTGCAGAAAGAAAAGGATCAATGGCATTCACATGTTCAAAGTGTTCCACATGCAACTGCAACCCACGTCCTGCCTCAACTGGGAGTATATCTTATGGGCCCCAGGCGGCTTCCCTGTTCACAATGCCGGTGGAACAGGTCACTCAAGCCACCATTGCGCTGTTTTTCGGGACCATGCTCCCGCCAACGAGCTTCACCGCTTCTCTACCAACACCGGAAGCTCCCAAGAAGTCGGTTTTTGATCGGCTTACAGCTGCTGCGGCCCCCCTCAACGGGTCGTCCAGCGCCGGCGCCTCGGTCTTTTCCAGATTGGGCCAAAATTCCTGTGGGCCCACAATGAAGCTTACAAACCCAGAGAAGGTTATTCCGAAGGGAGTAACCAACCCTGCTCCTGAAGTCGTCAAGGCGGCTTCCTCTGCCAAGGGGCCGGTCTTTACAAGACAGACTGTCCCAACTCCCACTCCTGCTCCTGCTACCAAAAGGACATCAGTCTTTAATAGGCTGACACCAGCAGCGGCCCCTCACCTGAACAGGGGGCAAGACAAGGCCATCCCCGTCACCGAGCCAACTCCATCAGCTCGACATGCTTGACGTCGCTACTGGCGCCAGGTAAGGAAGGCCGGGGGCAACTCCCCCTCTGGGCTAACTCCACCAGCCCCGACGGTGGAAATTAATGCTGTTGTTCCATCCGGGAACAATTTTGAGCTGCTGAGTAAGGTGCGTAGGAATTCTCCTACCGCCGTACTGAAAAGATCTCCTCCTCCGGTGGAGGATGTTGCGGAAACAAAGCCAGAACAGTCCCTTCAGTGGCTGTCCTCCAAGATCTACAAAGTCTGGCGGCAGGTCCGGAACTCAGTAGTTGATCAAGATTACTCTCGCCGACAAAAAAGGGCGAAGGTTCAACAAGAAGAAAGCCATCCTGCCAAGCCACGAAAAGCTATCTGGGTGCCCACTGCGACGGCCCCCTCAACTTCGGCCGCTCATAAGAAGAGAAGACCGGAGAAGATCCCCGTGCCTGCGACAAATATCAAAGGCACTGAGCCCAAACGCCCTAAGTCTGGGGGCATGGTGGTGCATACCGTCTACATGGCATCCGGGAAGGAAGATAGCCGCACTTCTACAGGCCACCGACCACTCACCCGATCCATCACAAGAGCTCAGGAATAGCAACAGCAGAAGATTCAGGAGATGCTGACTGCCATGGCTGCACTCACCGGGCCAAAAGAAAGCCCGGAGGCGTCATCGGAACAACGTCACGAACAAGAGACTGATGCTGAATTCCTTCGGAGAATGCTCGAAAAGAAGGACAAGGAGGCTGCGGAACAAGCAGCCAATATAAAGCAAATGGCTCTTCTGTTCCAAGACATGGTCAGGATGATGATACAGCCGGATCCTCCAGCCGAAGACCCTCCAATCATTATTGAAGATGACAGAGGGGAGACGTCGAACCCTCCTCCGGCTTTGTTAGCAGCCAAGGAGGAAACTATTTCTAAGGCTGCCCTGGATGACTATATTGCCCAACAAATACGAGTTCACCAGGCAAATGAAGCGGCTGGCCAGGTCGTGAAGAATGGGCGACCATATCCAGGTTGGTATGATCAGATAAAATACCCACCGGGCTATACGATCCCGAAATTCCATGTGTATAAGGGGACAGGCAATCCCCATCAACATGTCGCCCAATTCAGGGCTCTTTGTGGCAGCACCGGCGGCGATGATAAGCTCTTGCTTCGCCAATTCGTCGGCAGCTTATCGGAGATGGCGTTTGAGTGGTACTCCGAGCTTCCAAACGACTCCGTCAAAACTTTCACAGAGATGGAGTTGCTATTCACCCAGCGATTCGCGAGCGCCAGCGAATGCACCCCAATAACGGCGTTGATCAATGCAAGGGTGAAACCGGACGAAACTTGGGTTCAATACGCAATCCGATGGCGGAACCTGTGGTCGAAGTACGAACAGCGCATCGAAGAAGCACCAGCAGTGGGCATGTTCATGGGCACCCTAGACCCTCATGCAACTATTTCACAGTTCATGATGTTCTTCAAACCGACCACGTTCCAGGATTTAATCGATAAGCTAGCCCAAATGGATCAGATGGGTCACAGACTGTCTCCCCCGAAGCCGGAACCGCAGAACGACAAGGGTAAAGGGAAGGCGACCTTCGTCGCGAACACCCAACAGCTGCCCAGTGCCCCAAAACTAGCGGATCAACTGGAGGGGAGACGACGCTATTACAATGAGAAAATGAAGCGTCCTTACTCATTCCCACGGGACAAAACGAAGAGGCTATTCGAGCTGGCTATGCGCAACAGGCTTATCAATTTGCCGAATCCAAGGCGACCACCGCAACCCAACGAAGTGAATAATCCAAATTATTGCCCTTACCACCAAAAATTAAGTCACCCGATCGAGGATTGCTTCGTCTTTAAGGGATGGATCGAGGATCAATACCTACAAGGCAAGTTTGCGCTGTCCGAGAAGTGGAAAGTAAACCCACCACAACCACACACTCTTAAGAAGACGGACACACCGGGGGCAACGTGCTCTTTTGTTGAAGAAGCTCCGTGGGAGGTCGTGTTTTCAGCCAAAACCAAAAGGATGCTAGATGATCTCCAGACATGCCCAGCGATCAGGTGGAAGAACCCGCTGGAACCCCAGATCATCGAAGGGATGCTGAAGCCGTGCCCAACTCCAAAGATTGGTGGTGATAGCCAAAGTGCTCATACCCAGCCGTCGAAATCTTCGAAAAAGAAGAAGAAATCCAAAAGGCCCGTGAAGCTTGGCGGCAAGCGCACGGACTTACAGAAGCAGATTGACGCGCTGGAAGAGTATAATCAGAAGGCGCGAACTCCAATTACGCTCCAAGAGTTCCTCAGCCACGTCCTTGAGGACGAAGATGATGGAGAAGGCTCGTCGGATGGATCTGAGGGTTATGTAGCAAGCTGCCATGTGATCTCTCATTCATCGATAGGCAATGAAGAAGCTCCCTGCACAGAGAGACTGGAGGCAGGTCCTGAGCCGGAACTTCTATGGCCGTCAGACGAAATGATCGACGCCTTCCTCGGTGAGATTCATCTGAAAAGTAAAGCCGATTGGGAGCGTGAAATGGCCATATTTGAAAGAGCCAAACGCCGGCGACTAGATGAAAGAGTCGAGACACTCCCGCCAAATCAAGAAACACCCGTCGCGGATAAAAACAAGTTCAAGACGAGGAAAAGGTTTGCTAAAGCCATATCAATGGGAATGAAGCTACCACCCTCTGAGGGAAACATTCCTTGTGAAACAGAAACACATCCTAGCTACTGCTTATATCATCGAAAGACTTCGCCCCCTACCGAAGAGTGCGACGCTTTTAAAAGATGGTGGCAGGGATATGTCGCTCACCGGCAACATCTTAAGCGGATGAAACGCAAAACTCGTCGGGAGCAAAGAAGTGCGGCTGAGGAGAATAAAAGAAATACTGGCAACTGTCGCACGGTCAACGCCGGGGGATCGCAAATTCTCACATTCGGGAGCGACTCTGACGAGGAAATGGCTCTTGGCCCTCTCTTTATAGAGTCCACTTCGGGGAAAGAAGAAGAGCCGAAGGCCTGTGAAAATATCCAGCTACGCAATCGTACGCTACCCGAAAAGAATCTCGGACCCATGAACAGAAAAGATAAGGGAAAAGAAAAGGTCTCTGAGGATATCGTCCAGGATGACCAAGTCATGAAAGAGCTGACTGCCAAGGACCCGCCAAAGAAGAACAAGGTGGATTACAACGTTCTGGCGCACTTAAGGAAGTTACCCTCGCAGCTCAGTATTCTCGACGCCCTTTTACTATACAAAGAAGTGAGAGATTCATTGATTAAGGTGCTACAAGAGCCAGAGCAATTCCAAGCTTTCCTCGCCGAGGAAAAGATGAAGGACGAGCTGGAGGAAGTACACACAGCCGATATCAGCTTTGGCGACGAAGACCTCCTCCTTGGGACGTGCGAGCACAACCGTCTCCTCTATGTCTCAAGGTACTGCCACGATATAAAGATAGGCAAAATCCTGGTCGACAATGGGTCTTCCGTCAGTCTTCTCAGCGTGCGAGTGTCAAAGGAAATCTGCATGAGCGTTCAGCATCTCGCTCGCGATAAAATTACCATCTCTGGTTTTGACTCCCAATAGTCACGAACTCTCGGGTCTGTGATACTAACGTTGCGCTTCGGGCTACTCGTCACAGATATCAAGTTTCATGTCATTGACGCCAAGACCTGCTACAATGATTTGCTCGGCCGGCCTTGGTTACACGAGTACAACAGCATCCCTTCTACACAATATTAGTGTATGAAGTATTTCAAGGATGGTCTCGAGTATACCGTAACAGGAGAGCTGAACCCATTCTCCGTGAACGAAGTCCGCAAGTATGAAGATGCAAAATATTTCTTGCCAGATTTCGAGGACACGGAGAGATGTCACAAACCGGAGAACAAAGCTATCACCACCATTCCTGTCTTTGGGAGTGATACTGAGGAAAAGGAAGAAATGGTTTATTCAGGTCCACCCCAGTACAACAAGCCGGGACCGTCCGCCCCCATGTTAATCTTCGGCAGCGACTCGGAAAACGAGGTTAATACTGTATTCTCCGCTCGGCCACCAATACAAGCATTCGCTGGTGATAATCAGAGTTTGCAAATTACCATGATTCCGCGGGAGCACTACAAAGATCTCGACGCACTTGAAGCTTATAGTGTGCAAGAACTACAGACATTTTACGTCCCTCCCAGGCGAAAGGGTGAAAAGGCGATCCTATTCTACCGGTCCACGGAAACAAAAGTGGAGAAAGAAATCTGGTACGGCGTGGATTCTACACTTGACAGGCTCCAGCCCATCCGTTTGCCCAGATATTACACGAACGGACTAAAAAGGCTCTTGAAGCGCCAAGGGGTACCTTTCAAACAGACCATTCGACAAGCTCGGTTCTACAACAGGATTTGGGATGTCCCTGGAACTCAGCGCAAGCTGCCCAACGGGAGAATGGAAACGCTCGGGCTTGGATATGTGAAATCTGGGAAAAGGGAACGAGTTCATGGTAGCTACGTCATATATAACTTCGATGAAGAAGAGAACGCCCTGTCAGAAAACGCTGACCCCGAACCAAAACGAGATCCTACAATCAAAATGCCGTGTCCGTCATTTGAAGAACGAATGGACAAGCTTATCAGGAAAGCGGGTCAAAAGGTTCGAGACGACCATAATCGCGAAATGGCTATCTATGAGAAAGCCAGGACGCAACGCCTTCTTCAACAAGCTGCGAAAGATGAAAATGCTCCCCCTGTCAACCTGTTGTGCAAAAGGCCCGACGCAGAGGCAGAAACAAATCAAGGAGCGGGAAAGGCGTTCGACAGCAACAAAGCGGGACCAAGAAGCCACACGATCGGGAATCGAGCAATCCGGATTCGTCCCTTATGAAGAAGATGAGTCGGGCATACTCTTTTCCTCATAATAAAACACGGAAGATACTTGATCTTTCCATAAGGCATCAAATGATTACACTTCCGGAGTCTAAACACCCTGAGCAAGCGGGCGAAGTCTCTCACTCGGACTATTGCTCCTATCATAGGGCCATAGGACATCCTATCGAAGACTGCTTCACCTTCAAGAACTGGGTCGAAGATCAATATCAGCAAGGCATGTTTGCTCTAACCAGCAGCTGGAGGATAACTCCGCCACAGAAGCACGAGCCAAAAGTCGCGCATACAGCGAGGGTAGAACCAGATCAACATCGGTCGTGGAAGCGAGCTCGCACTTGTCATATGATAACACTATCAAAAGAAGAGCCTGAGGATAGGGTGACCTCCCCTGGTGCTTCGAAAACAATGATGACGAGGTGATCTCAGAGTTTCCACCGGTGCCAAAAGAGCTGGAAGATGGAATACATACCACTGCGGATAACCTCAAGAAAATTGATTTGGGGACGATAAACGACCCGCGACCGACATTCGTCAGTGAGCTGCTATCTGAAGAAAGGGTGGTTGTGCTAAAAGACGTGCTTATGCAGCATAGAGATTGCTTCGCATGGAACTATTCTGAAATGCCAGGATTAGATCCAGAGATTGCTGTCTACAAATTGGCAATATCCCCGGACGTTAAGCCAATCAAACAAGCACCGAGGAAAATGTGGCTCGAGCTTGAGATGAGTATCAACACCGAGGTCAAGAAGCTGATCGACTCTGACTTCATCCAAGAGGTTCAGTATCCTGACTGGATCGCCAACATCATCCCGGTGATGAAGAAAAATGGGACAGTGCGCATATGCGTGGACTTTCGGGATCTTAATAAAGCCTGCCCGAAAGACGACTTCCCAGTACCGGTCACCGAGCTGATGATAGATAACACGTCCACTCACGAAGTCTTCTCCTTCATGGACGGCTCATCAGGTTATAATCAGATAAAGATGCATCCCGAAGACCAGAGGCACATCGCTTTCCGGACCACTTTGGGTATATTCTGCTACAAGGTGATGCCCTTTGGTCTAAAAAACGCCGGTGCCACCTATCAGAGGGCCATGACGAAGATCTTTGATGACCTCATACATGAAATCGTCGAATGCTATATCGACGACCTTGTGGTGAAATGCAAATCATACAAGGAAAATCTTGAGCATCTAAAGATCATATTTCAAAGCCTTCGGCAATACAACTTGAAAATGAACCCTCTCAAATGCGCGTTCGGAGTTTCCTCGAGCAAATTCCTAGGATTCATTGTCCGACACCGAGGTATCGAGATAGATCCGTCAAAGATCAAGGCGATCATGGAGATGCCCTCGCCAAGGACTCTCAAACAATTGCGGTCTCTCCAAGGGAAGCTCGCGTATATCCGGCAATTTATAGCCAATCTCTCTGGCAAGTGTCGTCCTTATAGTCACCTGATGAAGAAGGGAACCATGTTCGTCTGGGATCAAAAATGCCAAAGCGCACTAGACGAAATCAAGCAGTACCTGCAGAACCCGCCAGTGTTGGCCGCTCCGGTCATGAGAAAGCCCCTTATTCTTTATACAACCGCCCTTGAAGGTTCCTTAGGAGCATTATGGGCACAAGAGAACGACCAAGGGAAGGAGAGAGCCCTCTACTATTTGAGTCGAGTTCTCCTCGGGGCAGAAAGCAATTATTCTCCCATCGAAAAACACTGCCCGGCGCTGATCTTCACGATAACGAAACTCAGGCACTATGCGTTGGCGCATGAAGTCCGTCTCATATCGAAGGTGGATCCTCTCAAATATTTGATGTCAAAATCCATATTGACGGGGCGACTCGCTAAATGGGCTCTGCTCTTGATGGAGTTCTCGATAACTTATCGACCTCTTAAGGCAGTGAAAGGCCAGGCCATCGCCGATTTCCTCACTGAGCATCCGATACCTGCTGACTCTCCCTTGAACTGCGAATTGCCAGACGAACATGCGTTTGACACGATTGACAGGGAGAGAAGAGAGAAAGATACCCAATAGGAACTCTATTTTGATGGGGCGTCTTCCATGAAGAAGCGCAAATAGAACGTGCCTATAATCAAATCAGGGGTAGGCCTTATCTTCGTGACCCCATAAGGAGGGATAATGCGCTTCGCCTTCTCCTTGATAGAGCCAAGGACGAACAATGAAGCCAAATACGAAGCTTTGATAGCAGGCCTCGAGATCGCCATCGACATGGGAATTGAAAACCTCCTCATATACAGAGACTCCCAACTGGTCGTTAGTCAAGTAAACGGCGACTACCAGACGTGCAAGCCAGAGCTGGTGAAGTATGGCGAGAGAGTACAGCAACTGCTGACTCAAATTCCCTCCTACATGCTGGAAAGCATACCGCGTGCAGAAAATAGCAAAGCGGATGCACTAGCTAAGCTCGCTAAAGAACTGGCCGACGAGAACCTCGATGACGTGGGGATCGTTGTGCAAAGCCGTCGAGTCCTCGCACCGGCGGAAATATCTCCGGAATCACCCGAGGAAAAGGAAGCGACTGAGCAGACGGCCCTGCAAATAAAAGACCAAGAAATGGTTGAGGATTGGAGAGAAGTCTTTATAGACTACATCAAATCCCATCGAACACCTGAAGATGCATCCTCAAAACATCAGCTCATGAAGCGAGCCCTATCTTTCGCCTTCGTCAATGATACTCTGTACAAGAGGTCATTTGATTCCCTATGGCTAAGATGCCTGGGACCTGAAGAGGCAAAAAGAGTCGTCCAAGAAGTTCACGACGGACTCTGTGGTTCTTACCAAGCCGGACCGAAGATGAAGCTGAAAAATAAAAGGATGGGTTATTATTAGCCCACAATGATCCAGGACTGCCTCGAGTATGCGAAGCAATGCCACTCGTGCCAGATTCATGGGGACTTTATCCATCAACATCCAAATCCACTACATCCAACGGTGGCTAGCTGGCCATTCGAAATGTGGGGAACTGACATAATCAGCCCCATCGAACCAGCATCGTCCAGGGGACATCGATTCATTTTGGCGACGACTGATTACTTCTCCAAATAGGCAGAAGCAGTACCGCTGAGGGAAGTGAAGATGGAGAATATCCTCCACTTCTTCAAAACGCACGTTATTTATCGGTTTGGAACTCCGCGGCGGATCATCTCCGATAACGGGCCAGCCTATAAAAACCACAAGATTAGCCGCTTCGCACAACAACATAACATAGACTGGAGATATTCATCAGTCTATAATTCCCGAGCTAATGGTCTAGCTGAGGCTTTCAACAAGACCTTGACAAAGATCGTGAAAAAGACGGTGTCTCGAAATAAGAAAGACTGGCACGAGAGACTGCATGAAGCTCTCTGGGCATATCGAACTACGTTCAAGACGGCCACGAACACAACGCCGTACGCGTTGGTATTCGGTACTGAAGCGGTACTCCCCCTCGAGATAGAGTTACTCTCCGTACGAATGGCAGTTCACTACGAGCTAACAGACGAAGAAAACGCTCACCTTCGGCTTGAGGAGCTCGATGCCCTTGATGAACCCCGGCTCATAGCACAACAGAATCTGGAGGCTTATAAAGCAAAGATGATGTGCTCTTACGAAAAATTGACTAGGCCGAGGACATTCCGCGAAGGCGAACTCGTGCTAGTAGTCAAAAGACCTATGATCCCCAATCGTGCTAAACGGGAGAAATTCGAGCCAAACTATGAAGGCCCATACATCATAGACAAGGTCTACCAGGGTGGAGCCTATCTACTCATGGACATGCATGGCAAAAGGCCCTTCAGACCAATAAATGGTCGCTTCCTGAAGAAGTACTACGCTTGACGAGTCACGGCCTAGGTCAATGATAGATGACGACGACTATGTTCGCTCGCTATCTTCCTAAGCCTAAACTCTATAAGCAGTGACAGGCCTTCTTCAACAACGGACCGAAACGTCCTTAAACTAACAACGGACCGAAACGTCCTTAAACTAGCAACGAACCACTATGTCCTAAAACTAGCTGTTGACCGAGATGTCGATAAACTACGGTGGATTGCAGCATCCCAAAGCTGGTACAAAAAAGAAGAAAAAAGAAGAAAAAAAAGAAGAAAACGGTATGTCCATAAGCAAAATGGGTACGGATAAAAACCCGAAAGGGCTCCGTGAGTAAAAACAGCAGGGCTACCGGCGAGTGCTTGTGAAAACCCGAAAGGGCGCAACCTCGTTAAAATACACTTACAGGGTCCTCTCGACGTTGTGAGGAGAAATCACCCGCGTGAGATCCTTACGACTCATAACGGAGCAACACACTTAGGGATCCCCACGATTCCTAAGGAGAAATTACACTTGCGAGATCCTCACGACTCGTAAGGAGAATCCTCTTATGAGACCCTCACGGCTCATAAGATTTGAAAGTCTTAAACTACAGAGACCTGAACTTGTTCTTAAGCAATCCCCACAACCTCCACTACTGCCTTACAAGCGGCTCAATACTGACCGTTGTATACAATCTACGGGCGCGAATAAATATTTCCCTAACCAAGTCCCACTCGTGACTAGGGATATGTTCGCACCGTGAACAACCCTTGTGAGTCCCCTCGACTTATAAGGAGAAAACTCTCTTGTAAGATCCTTACGACTTAGAAGAAACCATACACTTAGGAGTCCTCACGATTCCTAAGGAGAAATTACACCTACGAGATCCTCACGACTTGTAGGGAGAAGTACCTTTGTGAGACCCTTACGGCTCATGAAGTCAAAAGCCTTAGTCGACAGAATCCTAACCCTGTTTACTAAGCCACCTTTGTTCGACATCGACAAGGGCAAATGATGATTCGCTCCTGGCAATATCCCAGTTGTAGCGGTGCTGATGCCGAAATCGGTGTCTAATTCCAAGCTTGCAGCGAAAAGCCAGCAAGCCACACATGCATACGAAATAGCCGAAATGATGGGGCAACTTGCGACAAAATCAGCAAGTTAAAATGTATGCATGCGAAATAGCCGAAATGATTGGGCAACTCGCAATAAAAAGCAGCGAGTAAAAATAAAATAAATAGCCGAAATGATTGGGCACCGCGAAAAATAGCCGAAATGATGGGGCAATCGCGACCTTCGCGATATAAAAACCTGAAATGATAGAGCATCGCGGAAAGAATTGAAAAAATAAAAATGAAATTTATGCCCTACAGGTGATATTACATCAATCCCTGTATGCAATCCAGGGGCGCAAACGAAGAGGGAGTCACACTCCTCCTTCCCAGGTTTCATCAGAAGAAGAAGACAAATCTCGACGGTTCACAGATAGCCTAGAGAACATCTCAACATTCGTCTCGTCACAACGGACACAACATTAAGCAAAGCGGAACAGGGGCAACCCTCAGTTCCATGACTCGGCGGTGCACAGATGACCGAGAGTCAAACCCCGACTCCGTGAAATGCGGATAAAAAAATTCCTGGCTACGTGGAACGCGGATTATGTCACTTCTGACCCCGTGGAAAACGTCCAGAGCGGATCCTGGTCCTCGCAGAGCACGGCAGTGAACCCGTGTGAAGTATCCAGAGCGGAGCCTGGTCCTCGCAGAACACGGCAGTGAACCCGTGGGAAGCATCCAGAGCAAAATTCCTGGCTACGTGGAATGCGGATTATGTCACTTCTAACCCTGTGGAAAACGTCCAGAGCAGATCCTGGTCCTCGCAGAGCACGGCAGTGAACCCGTGTGAAGCATCCAGAGCAGAGCCTAGTCCTCGCCGAACACGGCAATGAACCCGTGGGAAGCATCTAGAGCAAAATTCCTGGCTACGTGGAACGCGGATTATGTCACTTCTGACCCCGTGGAAAACGTCCAGAGCGGATCCTGGTCCTCGCAGAGCGCGGCAGTGAACCCGTGTGAAGCATCCAGAGCGGAGCCTGGTCCTCGCCGAACACGGCAGTGAACCCGTGGGAAGCATCCAGAGCAAAATTCCTGATTACGTGGAACGTGGATTATGTCACTTCTGACCCCGTGGAAAACGTCCAGAGCGGATCCTGGTCCTCGCAGAGCACGGCAGTGAACCCATGTGAAGCATCCAGAGCGGAGCCTAGTCCTTGCCGAACACGGCAGTGAACCCGTGGGAAGCATCTAGAGCAAAATTCCTGGTTACGTGAAACACGGATAACGTCATTTCTGACCCCGTGGAAAACGTCCAGAGCGGATCCTGGTCCTCGCAGAGCACGGCAGTGAACCCGTATGAAGCATCCAGAGCGGAGCCTGACAACCACACGGACTAATGATTTTAAACCAATTTCACCTTGGTTCAAGGGTACATCTCGTCATCCCTTTGATATTTGTCGTTGTAATTCCTCAACGTCTTCAAAGAGGTGATGGGTCCCGACAACCACACGGACTATGATGTCCTTAACCTCGACCGTGATGTCTTAAAACTAACATTGGACTATGGAGTCCTTAAATCCACGGACTATGATGTCCTTAATCTCGACCGTGATGTCTTAAAACTAATATTGGACTGTGGAGTCCTTAAATCCACAGACTATGATGTCCTTAACCTCGACCGTGATGTCTTAAAACTAACATCGGACTGTGGAGTCCGTAAATCCACGGACTATGATGTCCTTAACCTCGACCGTGATGTCTTAAAACTAACATCGGACTGTGGAGTCTTTAAATCCACGGACTATGATGTCCTTAACCTCGACCGTAATGTCTTAAAACTAACAATGGACTGTGGAGTTCTTAAATCCACGGACTATGATGTCCTTAACCTTGACCATAACGTCTTAAAACTAGCAACGGATGGTTGAGTCCTTAAATCCACGGACTATGATGTCCTTAACCTCGACCGCGATGTCTTTAAACTACGGTACCCCGGAAAGCATCCAGAGCGGAACCTGGTCCTCGCTAAACACGGCAGTGAACCCGTGGGAAGCATCCAGCGCAAACCCTGACCCCGTGAAATACGGATGAGGGCAACCTCACCCAGCACTTGCGAGTCCTCATGACTCGTAAAGGAGCAAATTCTCTTGTGAGATACTTACGACTTTCAAGAGAAAACACGCTTAGGGATCCTCACGATTCTTAAGGAGAAATTACACCTATGGGATCCTCTCGACCTGTAGGGAGAAAAACTCTTTATGAGACCCTCACGGCTCATAAAGTTGAAAAGTCATAGGAGGCAGATCTTAACCCTGAATCCTAAGCCATCGTTGTCCTGCAAAGAGATCAAGATAGGCTATCCGCAGAATACATTCAATAAAAAAGGACACACCATTGAGAAGAAAAATATGTCTTTTATTCATAAACCAAAATGGATACAAAGTACAATTCGTGAAAGAACAAAAAAATATACTCTCATTCAGGAGTATGTACAAAAGAAGGAAAAAGGGATATACAAGTTTTCAGGCCGGCGGGCGATTTAGCAGAATGGTCAGCTTATCCCTCTTCCGCTGGGCCTCACCTTCGTGGTTCAATATCGCCAAAAGACGGGCTTCCGCCTGAGCCTGCTGGGCCTGATATGAGGCAAGTCGGCCTTCAAGCTCTTTCCCGGTAGCCTTGTGAGCCTCAACCCTTTCGCGAGTGAACACGGCAGCTTTATCGAGGGCCACCACCTCTTTGATAGACTCTTGAAGTACTCGCCAGAGTTCATACGCTTTGTTGGCTTTGGCTGTAAGGTTGGCTTGGAGCTCGTTCAGCGCCTTAGAGGCCAGCTCCCTCTCCGAGAATTTGCGGCCGAGCCTTTTCTCGTACGACACCATGTTCGTCGCGCACCGCTCTATCAGACCCCGTAAGCCCGCCTTTGCAGCCACAGCCTCGAAAGAAAGGCGGGAACACTCAAGTACGTGCAAGCAAGCCTCCACCTGCCTACAAAACTCAACCCAGACTCGCACCACCGCTTCGCTGTGGTAGGTGGCAAGAAAAGGAAGAGAACCGTTAGCTTCGGCAGCAAATGCTTCAGCTGTGATTGCGCTGCCAGTGCGAAGCTCCTCTATCAAAGATGACAGGGAGACAAGGCTTAGCTTGGCCAAACATTCTGAGGCTCGCAAAGCAAAAGGACCGGGCAGCATGACGATGCGCGACTCCAGCGTTGTGAGAACTGGCCGGGCTGTTCAGATTTATAAAAGATCAGTGAAACTTTTAAGCAAAAGGAATAAGTGGGACAATATTGGGACCTCACTTACCCACAGTCATGCAAGAAGGAGCTGAAGGCTCCCGTAGCCCTTCGAGAACCTCAACCTCGTCGTCAACCTCTAGAACTGTAAAGAACATCAATGTCATTTTGCGAAATAACAACAATGCTATGAAATGGTGAACGACACTAACCTTACCCAGACGAGAGGACGATGGGTTGAGGAGATATCGCCTGTGGAGCGGCCATCTCCAGCAAACACTGAAAGGATTGCCAGGGAGACAAATCGGCAATAGAGGCCGCCAGTCCGCGCAGTTCTGAAAAGATAAAAGAGTTCAGATAATGGAAAGATCGCTAGTTTAAAATGTGGAAGGTTACCTTCGACGCTCCTCCCATTCTGAGCTGGAGGGATAGCAACTTCAACGGCCTCCGCCGCGACCTCAGGCACAGTACCAAGGACACGAGCCGGTGTAACGGCCTCTGAGGAAGGAGCAGCGGCAACCACTGCGGGTTCCAACGAAGGAAGGGTAGTCTCGACTTTCTCCATCCCAGCCTCCGGGCCGCCCTCAGGAAGATCCGTTGGGACGGCGACCACCAAGGGTGCCTCTCCCAAAGGAGAGAGTGCTTCGGGATCAAGAACCGCCACAGGAGGCTCTATCGCGAGAGAGATAGCATCGTCAACCCCCTCCACATCGAGCAATGTTTCATTAGGGGTGTCAACAGGCTCTACCGCCAGCAAGCCCGTAGGAACCTCCCCCATCGCCGAAGTCTCTGCACAATTCACACGAGAATAAGAATACATGTATACAAGTGCAGGCAATATGAAGTATTACAAAAAATACAGGAGCATACCGATGCATAAGGAAGCTTTCAAAATGGCTTCTTCAAGCCGATGCTCCTTCTCAAGGAGGTGTGCCCGCCGAGGTTCAAGGGTGGACTCGTGGCCGCCATTCCACAACGAAAGCGCGTCCGCAGCATCCTCCGAAGCAGCCTGTTTAAGGGCCCTTTCGCCCCATTCCTCCAAAGGGCCGATGAACCGCCGCCGGATCCACGAAGGGTCTTCATAAAAGATTACGGCAGGATAGGGCTTCTTTGGGACCCTTACGTTCTGAGACTCATCTTTAGAACGTCTTATAGCCTCAGCCAATTGTGCGGCTTCCTCGGCAGCTGAACCCGGAAAAAGTAAGTCAGCATCCGACTCTTGCACGGCCAACGTTCATCCTGAAGAATAGGCTCGGACTCTACTAAAGAGTCGAGCAGGTTGGTAGCCACCTTCCTCCGCCGCTTGGATCCAGAACCGATCGCCGAAGACGACCGTTTCCTCCCCCGTGGAGCCTTGGCACGACGCCGACCCACCTCATCTTTAACACCCTCGTCCCTACCACCCTCGCTTGGCACCACAATTGAGGATGACACGGCCATTGTCGACGCCACGGGTGGTGGTGTTGCTACCGGAGCCCGATTAGCCCGCGACCGGGTGCCCAATGGCATACCAACTGTGGGAGTGAGGTCTACTCCCGACTCTCCCGAAATAAGCGCAACACCGGTATCCCTCAGGGGAAAGCGGACCGGTGCACGCGGTCGTAACGTAACTCTCGTGGCCGGAACCTGAGTAGGAGCACCATATCCAAGAAGTACCCTTCTCTCCTCAGCAATAATCGGGTTGACCCGATGAAGGTACCAGCCCGTAAACGACCCCACGCATCGGGGAATATGGTCAGCTTCGGGGATCATGAAGTGGGAACCGGTGTTCAGCCTCACGAAATGATGAGCGGCATCACGAACGGCTTCGGGTGAAGGGACCGGCGCGATTATGAAAGCCTCGAAAGGGACGCCCTGGTCATATCCAAGCTGCCGGGCGAAGCGATGCGGGTTGTACCGTATGAAAAGGGCCGCACTATCCTGACGAAATACCAGATAGCCTGGTCTAATTGTATACAAGTGCGTAGCCTCCCGGGGCCTCAAAGAAGGCACATTGTCTTTTGACTGGTCCCAGAGTTGCTGAACTAGACCTGAAGGAGAAGATAATACCCGGTCTGTAAATACCAATCCGCCAGCAGTAGCGTAAGGAGCAATCAACGCCCGAAAGGCCCTAAATTGAGTCGGGTCAGGGGCAGAAGCATCCACCAATCGCATAAGTCGCGGGAAGGTGTAGGCGTCGTAAAATGCGGGTCTCTGATGCATAGCAAAAGCACCCAACATGTGCATTTTGATCCAAGACGTGAAATAATGGAGAGAAAAGTTTACTACATTCACGCCAGGAGTAGAGGTATTAGCCGCAGCGCCCAACCCGTGATAGAGATGCGCCAATGCCGGGATGCCGACGGCCAGCCGTGTCCCCTCAGCAATACGATGAGCCGGATAGATAACCGAGACTCTCATGAAGCGGCGATGCATGGGGATGACGAACCAGCTGATCCAGACACTGACGAAGCCCACGAAAAATGTCTCATCATCCATGCCGGGAGCTGCGACAGATTCGAAAGATACCGACGACATAATAAGAATGTAGTACTGCGGTAAATCCGATTCCTTGGTCGGCAGCTTCTTCGGACCAAACCCAAAGGGGTCATTGATGTTTGCGAACTTCGGAGCCGTCTTTGACAGGACATCCTCGCGGAGGAAGCAAGCAATGAAGCTCTTGAAAGTAATGCATTGCTCTTCGGATTCTGGGAAAAGCCTGTCAAAGATACCCAGCGCCTTGATCAAACTTGGACGCTTGTGGCGGACGACGTTCTCGTTAGACAAGCCATCGAGGATTACGGGCTCGGTCTCAAAGACGTACTCTTCGGGAGGCTGCAACTCCTCATAAAGTGTCCCCCTGATTGGCAGCCCCGAGATTTCATAAAATTCTTCCAAAGAGATCGAAACCTCGCGGTCCCCTAGAAGAAAAGTGTTGGTAGGGAGATTCCACTGGTTCAAGAACGCCTTAACCCACCAGACATGCGTGGATTGGTAGTGGAAGAGCGACGCATACATCGCTTGGTAAAGCCCAACCTTCTGTAGCCGCGTGCGATGGGCAGAAAGAATGTAGCGAGCCCAGAGAAGGTAGCCCATAGGGTGTCGAGGGGTGAGCCCTATCTTGTAGATTTGTCCCCATGGTTGGGCTTCACCCTGGCAAATACGTCGTCCCAGAATATCTATAGCTGGGATCGGATGGTTCGGGATACCAGTTGTCGAAGGCTCGAGCCGCCCCCATCGGAGTCCAATTCGGCATCTCCACAGCAAAGAATGACCTTGGAGGATCCATTGGCAGAAACGGAAATGTGGGCTCTGTCGGTACTTCGCAAAGGAAACTCCGGCACCCCCGGATGATATGACTGTACCAGGTCCCCCACAAAAGTAAGTTGGTGCAGTTCGGGTCATGAGCCCTGATCATCGCCATCACTTCCTCATCGGATGGCGACTGGGGAAAAGCGGCCTCCGAGCGAGTGAAAGGAAAGTACGGAACGGAAGTCATTGTACCTGAAATAAAATAAGGGGAAACTGTTAAAAGCAAAGCCAACAGTGTATATATATATGATTATAAATATATATATATAAAGAGACCATGGAAGAAAACGACAGTGGACTCACTTTATGGGATCATTGGTTACAAAACACATGGGTCCCACAAGATCAAGATGACGGCTGGCTAATGATGAGGCAAAGCAATTATAATGAGACAAAAGGAAGATTCTCATTAAATAAACAGTGGATTTCAAATCACCCTACACATTCCCCTAAAAGAAATCTATCTTGGACTCTGTGACACATCAAACAGAATCAAGGGAATTAAATTCCTATAAAGCAACAGTACAAACTTCTTCTTGGATGTGAAAAAGACAACACAGGGTAAGGAAACCCCAAGAGGCTTTCTGGGAATAACTGAGTTCTTCATAGGAATTAAATTCCTTGTTAAAAAAGGGCAATTAAATTCCCAGAAACATTTTTGCGATGGAATTAAATTCCATGGAAAAGACAACCGTCGCCATTTGCCCCCTGAAGATCAAAGAAACCCTAAAGGGTCTGTTGATTGAATGATTTTCTCTTTATTTTAAAGAACTTAAAAATGGGTTCTTGTTAAAGGGAAAAACCCTTGGTGTGGATTTAAAATCCAAAGAGTTCATATGAATGGAAGTTCTTCGATCGTTCAAATATCATTACCTGAAAGAAAAGGTCTTTCTTGAACAGAGTTAAACTCTGGAAAATTTTCAAGACAGAGAACTAAGCTCTGGAAAGGAGAATTAAATTCTCAAAGAAAAAAATTGCAAGGAAGAAGATGAAAGAGTGGAGGCGCTTCTGAAGAGACCCCTGCATTTATAGGATGTGATGCAAACGTTTCATCTCCCCGATTCTCTAGATGGATCCAACGGTCACAAAAGTGACAGCGTTGCACTCACGTGCAGACACGTGAGAACAACGCTGTGGAGGCATTTGTTCCCTGATTAAAATATCAGGAAAAACTTCAAAAAAAAGGCATCACGTGTTGACACGTGATGGTTAAAGCAGCAGCGCAAATAGCGCTGGGAAAAGAAGTCAATTTGGGGATCACGTGCTTACACGTGACCAGGGGCCACGTGCTCACACGTGACCAGGGGCCACGTGCTCACACGTGACCAAAGGTCACGTGTCAGCACGTGGCTGGCTTTAAAAGCCTCACGGTTTAATAGAATTAAATTCTAGAAGTTTCTCTAAATCTTTCCAAAATGGAAAAGGGTTATAAAGAACCGTTGGATTAAAAATCCAAGGGTAATTAAAAATCACCAGTTTATGTAAAAATCTTAAACAAGGAAAGATTTCCCCAAATCTCACCGAAATAATAAACGGAATATTTTTGGATTAAAAATCCAACGGTGAATAAAATTCACTAAATGATCTAAAGGATTATATTAATTTCAAAAAATAAATCAAATCTTTCAATGAGAGATTTACTAAACAAATTGATTCTTTTTCTCCTCCTATAAATAGGAGTCAAGGGGAGAATAGAAGAGATATAGAGAATTTTGGAGAGAAAACTTTGGAGAGAATTTTTTGGCATCTTAAAAATTCAGGAAGAAAACCCTAGGTGAGAAAAAGAAAGGGGATAAAAACTTCAGAAAAAGAGAATTTAATTCTCAAAAAAATCTAAGAGTTTAACTCTTCTGCAAAGAACTTAGTTCTTCCTCTGGTTGAGGATCTGCAGGAGCACATCTCCCCACAAGTTGAGAATTTAATTCTCATCGGGTTGAGATCCTGCCATGCAGATCTAAAACTTAGAGGGGGGATTGAGTTTAGAGAATTTAATTCTCGCAAATCATAATTAGGGTTTGAACCCTATCTGAGAATTTAATTCTCCTAAAATTATAGGAATTTAATTCCTTCAAGATGGACAAAATCAGGGTTTAACCCTAATTGAGAATTTAATTCTCTCAGATCTTAGGAATTTAATTCCCCCTAAAATGATGAAATTAGGGTTTCATCCTATATAAGAATTTAATTCTTTTACATATATGGGAATTTAATTTCTCTAAAAGAAAATTAGGGTTTAACCCTACATAAGAATTTAACTCTTTCATAATAGGGGTTTTAATCCCCCCCCAGAATCATAATTAGGGTTTAACCCTATTTAAAAGATAAAGAGATCTTCAAGCATACAAAAACCAGGGTCACGTGTCCCCACGTGACCCCCTGAAAAAATCCCCAGAAATGAGAAGGAAAGAGCTCAGAGGCAATGCCTCACGTGCTCCACGTGACCCCCGAAACGCAGAAAGAAAAAGCAAAAGAAATAGAGGCCTTGGGCGCTCTCACGTGTTCCCACGTGACCTCTTGGCAGACGCTTTGACGATCAGTGCATGAATCCTCCTTACGTGTCAGCACGTGATGCTCCAAAATAAAATATAAAAAAGCGCTTAACACTCATTTGCCTAAAAAAGTAAAAGGATCTGGTCCCACCTCTGGGCGCCCTCACGTGGCCCCACGTGACCCATTCCTATTTAGTGTTTAAACACTAATTCGTGAGCTTTATTCCTAGTGTTCAACACTGATTATCTTTTAGTGTTTAACACTAATTCCATAACCTTATTTCCAGTGTTCAACGCTGTTACTTTCTAGTGTTTAACACTAATTTGGGATTCTATATTTCCAGTATTTAACACTGATTATCTTTTAGTATTTTATACTAATTTGAGAGTTCTATCTCCAGTGTTTAACACTGTCGTTCTTTAAAGGCAAAGCCTCCCACTCAAAATTGAGTAAAAATTAGAACTCTAATATCTACTGCCCAATCTCAGATAAAAATATTATCAAAGCCCTCAAACTTTTGTCTAGCATTGCTAAATAATGTGGGCCTGAAACCAGACAAATAGACTAATGGTCCAACAAAGGGCCAATATGTCAAACATAAGTGAACTTAGCCCAAATTGGCCATAAGTTCTCAATCCAGACTTAACTAAGCCAATGTGCTCATAATATAATTAATTGGTCTTGGTTCCAAACTGGGCTACAGATCATTTAATCCACCTTGGTTCAAGAGTACATCTCTTCATCCCTTTGATATTTGTCGTTGTAATCCCTCAACGTCTTCAAAGAGGTGACGGGTCCCAACAACCATACATTTCACGGACTGTGGGGTCCTTAAACTCATGGACTATGATGTCCGTAACCTCGACCGTGATGTCTTAAAACTAACAACGGACTGTGGGGTCCTTAAACTCATGGACTATGATGTCCTTAACCTCGACTGCAATGTATTAAAACTAACATTGGACTGTGGAGTCCTTAATTCCACGGACTATGACGTCCTTAATCTTGACCGTGATGTCTTAAAACTAATACCGGACTGTGGAGTCCTTAAATCCACGGACTATGATGTCCTTAACCTCGACCGCGATATCTTAAAACTAACATTGGACTGTGGAGTCCTTAATTCCACGGACTATGACGTCCTTAACCTTGACCGTGATGTCTTAAAACTAATAATGGACTGTGGAGTCCTTAAATCCATGGACTATGATGTCCTTAATCTCGACCGCGATGTCTTAAAACTAACATTGGACCACCAGGTCCCTAAACTGGTAATCGACCGCAATGTCATTAAACTAAACAATAGAGCTCAATTGCTCTTTTGTTGGATCTAAACGATCCCATTAAGTTGATCTTAATCTAAAATGAGACTGATGTATCCTTAACAAACGTTTAAATTGATCTTAGTCTCAAAGGAGACTAACGCATCCTTAAACCCAACCCCTAATCCCAAATCTAAGAAAATACGGATTTGGACTAGTCCACGCCCTACGGGCGACAACATAACTTAGTCTCCGTATACGATCCACGGGCAACCAAACACAAAACAAACACCCACGACACGAAGTGACCATCTGGAGAAGGAGAAAGTTGTTACCGCCATGCGGTAGCGTAATTAATTGTAGGGGCTTGCGCCCGCAGGAAAGAGCATCCCCACAATCAAAAACCCCTCAAGCGAGGGGGAATCTGACGAAGTCTGCTACATCGGCCGCATCCGTTCAAACCTTCGATACACGGTGCCATAAATCAACTTGGCATCTTCGGAAAGGTGGACGGATAGCACCAATTAGCATCTGCCCCAAATTTCAGGCAAAACGTCCGTCCTGCGCCGTCATTCGGAGGGGAACAATTACCTTCCAGAGAAGGCTGGTTTTGGGAAGTAGAAGACACATTCGCCCCAGATTGGATTTGAGATGCGGTGGCCCCATCCTTGCTCTTGCTGCGTGTGCCCACCATGTAGACAGTGTGGACCACATATCTAGCCGTCTCTTTATCTTTGGCGGGGTAACCATGTTCTTCAAACCTCATGAAGTTCAGCCTCGCAGGAGCCCTAACCCATTTGTTGGCTCTGTATCTGAGCCTTTTCTGTCTTAGCATCTCGATTTTGAGGGCTTGGCGGGCATCTGTTATCCAGGAAGCCATTGTGAGTCGATTGGCGGGGAGCTTAGAGAAGACACCCGATCGAGCGGTTGTCAGGGGCACCGCGAGAGCTTGCTCGAGACACCTTGTTGCTTTGTTGGTGTTGATGACCTTGCCCCCAGCTGGGGTCAAGGAAAGTCGTTCAAACACCGACTTGCATTTGGACAGTGGTGCCCTCGAGATCACCACATTTGGCCTTCTACCTTTCGAGGCCGGTCTATCTATTACTGGAGCTTGAGGAGCTGGGTTGGCGCTTGCTGGCACGAACAGAATAGAGTCAGATAGTAGCAGCGGCTCCTCCCACTGTCGCCCAAGACTGGCCAGGTGGACCGTCCTGGTGTCCATCTTCATCATGTAGGAGATGGGAGCCGTGTTAAGAGCTGAGCTTGTCCTTGGAGACATTTTTGCTGCGTCCGAAAATTGCAATTAGAAATTGTTAACCTGTAAATAGAAACATAATTTCAGTACAGGCAATCAAAATGTATATTGATTGAGCTCGCATGAACGTTTTGTAAGTGCACGGCGGCGCCCCAGCCGTCAATCCAACGCCAGAATTGCGGAAACGAAAAACTTTACTAAAACTGTAAACCGACACCACCGCGCACTGTAAACCCCGGATCGGGCCATTAACCTAACTCTAGCAAACTAGAAGAAGAGTAGAGAAGCTATACCAAGCGATCTGTGTCCTTCGGTCTTCGCCTCCACTCCGATCTCCTCGCGAAATCTCCGGTCGTCGCCTCCTCGAAGAAACGGGCACCACATCGCCGGGTTCTTTTATGGGCTCCCACCTCTGGACCGAGGCAACTCGGGCACGAAGCTGGCGAGTCGACGTGCCCAAGAAGTGATGTAGGCTAGTGTAGAATGGTTGTCTCATTTGGGGTTTATCAAGTTGCTATGATGGAAGAGAAAATGAACTTTTTGAGTGAACTAGTATTTTTGTGGCAAGAAGAATGAAATGAGATCATAATTTTTTTTCTCCAAAAATCACCCACTCTCCCCTCCCAAAAGTGGCCGGCCATATGATGATCAAAATGGTGGAGGAATCAAAACATGAAGGAAGGTGAGAGTAGTAAAAGCAAAGGGTGACCTTAAGCCAAATCAAGCCTCACATCAACTCTCATCCATTCCTATCTCACTTAATGCAAAGGAAGTGATTAAAAAGGAATCTCATGATGCTAGTCATATCATAAAGCTATATATACAAATAACACCTCCAAAAAAGATAATTTGCACAACTGCTAATAACCCCCTCCATCGGAAAAAGTCCGGAAGGAACAAAGGAAAACTGGCCGGAACGGAATGCAAACTGGCAATTTCAGAAAACTGATCCTGTAATAAATTACAGAAAAACCCCGCGACTGCATATACATGCCCGCATTTGTATTCCCACTGAATACAAATGCAACGAGACAAAACTACACTGTACAATACTAAGATCCGGCTTAAACCAAAACCCGCTAGTATTATCCGTCCGATCATGATCCGTGCAATACCGCACGTAGCTGATCGAACCCTGCCATATCTCCATACGGCCTCTACAGCGTTTCGCCCGAAACTTGAGAAAACGGTCTGTGGGAGACTCTAAAGACTCGTCAATATTTTGGTTGTGGATTTAACCACTAGCACATCAGAGGTATTAGCCAATACGTAACGGGCTACCAGGTACTGACCAAAAGGGACGTCGATGAGCGAACTCATCCTGACACCCTACTGAGCCTGTCAGTGACAATATCCGTACAGTCCGATCCATTCATCTATGAGCATCGCATGGTGGGCCTAGGGGGTTGGTAAAAGTCAGACCCCCAAAAGCGGTACAAGTCGTGTCGGAGTGTAGCCCAGAACACCCTGAGATACTACTGGAATACCTACCAGTAAATCTCCTGTCTTGGCCAAGGACTTTTCATGTACTGGCTCTCCTAGACACAGCGCGACCTCACCCCCAATACCGGGAGAGACGAACCCCTGCAGATCTGCTCACTGCCTCCATATGGCTCGGGACTGTACCCAACTAAAACCTGTTTGCACGTCTCCTTTGAACATGGTAGGGTAGTAATCAAAGCACAGTGGGAACTCACACGAGACAAATGACGATCTCGATGAACTAACCTGTACACATGTCACCAGGGAACTGCTATCTGACGTCAGGTATAATACCAACTAGCAGGTTCCCGGCGAGTCCTGTCCGGTGTACTCATTACCCAATGAGCACCTGTATACATCTTAGGTGAACCAACTGACACCAGTGGCTTGTGAGACCGGCCACCACCCCTCGTCGGGGTCTCGACTGTATACACTAGTCTACTCTGGAGAATCGATGCCCTGTCTCGAAACTCCCACGACTAGGGACCTTTTAAGGATGTGCTTATAGACTCCAGCTCTCACGTATATGATCGCCCTCATACTGCTGGTAGTCAAGCAAGAATCCTAGGGGCTCTATCAACGTGCAATAGTGACATGTAAGGTCACCTAAAGCAGTACACGATGATAAAGATAAACCAGATAGCATACTATCATCTTGAGTAAGACTGTCCTATCGGGATAGGTCCTCTATCAATCATTGCAATCACGTGCCTGTGATCCAATAATTGACTCTGAGGGCACTAACTCCAACAATCTCCCACTTGCACTCAAGGCTAATTATTGCGATGTCGCATACTCACAGCCCGTGTGATACCGAACACCCAACTCCTCTACTAGTCAGTCTCACAAAGCTCGTTTGCGAAACTATTGCGTTCGAGGAATAGCCTCGGTGAGTGGATCCGCTGTGATGTTTCTTTCGATGTCTCTCTATATCTCAAGTTCGCGGAGAAAACCATCTCTCGAAATGAGCAATACCTGTCTTAGAATGTGTCTGGATGTCTGATGGGACCTAGTTCATAAATGAACTCCAAGTCCAAACTTCTTAGACTGTATCGTCAACTGAACTTAATCAGTATCCTGCGCCATCCTTCCCTCGGTATCCTCCTGGACCACCTGTCCGATATACTGCCCCTCGTCAGAGGGAAAACTATAACTCTGACGGGCCCCCTGTCGTCCAGGTCACCTTGGAAGCCTGGAATGATAACTGTCTCCTAAATGAGGCTGTCGTTATCATATCCCTAGAACATCCACTTATGTTCTAAAACTGCTTCCGATTGTTTCCCTAGGATTGGATCAATATCAACTTATTGCATCTACTGCAAGAACAACATCTGGTGTGGTACTTGATATCTCATGATTAACTCAATTGCCTAAGCAAGTGATTTGCCAATCATGCACATCCCTCTCTACTTTAGTCTGTAAGACACCTTTAGGGAGGGTGACTCCATCACCTGCAGGTACACTACCGTGCCAGGAGTCGTCTATTCTAAATACTCATAGAATGTTGTCTAAGTACCCAGATTGGGAAACTACCCAAATCTAGATCTAATACCATAGATCCAGTAACCAGAATATCTGATATAATATCCAAGTCCTATGTGGAGAAAACACTGTGTGACAACCAAAGTATAACCGACCGTAGTGTAGGAATATCCCTTCCTACTCTGAGTATGTCATCCAAATACCAGGACATCACACCCTACTACTTTCTTAACAGATCCATCCGCTATTCTGATGAAGTCAAACCTATGACTGTCGCATCAGAAATAGATGATCTATCTCCGCTATATCTGCTTTAGTCTATAAATAGACATAAGCCACCTGTCCACCAATGCTTCCGCTGCTCCCACTGACTACGACAACCCTCTGGCAAAGTCATATAGACGTATACTTCTAAAGGTAGTTTAGAACAACGCTATAGTCATCCTCCTGCCGGGTCTCACAGTCTGGAACAACAGCAATGGTAAGTGTGGGTAAACAAGAACCTCCCTGTCACCGTCCTTGAGGCTACCGGAGTACCTCTCGGGTGCCTAAGGTTACCCACCATATCTGCGGAGTGGCCAATGGAATGTCAAACCAGATTGAATCTTTAAGTTCTTATCAAATCTTCAGTAATCGTTTGCGGTTCTGGAATCACTTCCAGTTCTACCATACTCCCATTACTGTTTTCTAAAAAAAATCCATTTTTATTAAAACTGTGGCGAGTCAAGAACAATATCACTATTGATCTTCCAGATGGTAGAAAATCAACCCTCGTCATAGCCCGGGTTAACCCACAAACAGCCATTACAGAAACGTGCCTTGAGTTATTCAGAGTCTGGTTTTAAGCATAAGCTGGACAACTCCCCGTACCTTAACAATGTCAAGATATGAACTGTTCTATATCCAATACAGAAACAGAGGCACTGATTTAATTGAACCAGATTCAAATCATGCAGCTGTCTCCAGTGCATGTCAACTAAATGGAAGGAGGCCGATCAGCGTTACTCAATTTAGGAGTACTTCCAATTATGAGTAACCTGAAAGAGAAGCAAGTTCTCTTAATCATTACTATTAACTGAATACCATACACAAGTATCTACATTCTCGATCACCTTGAAGAATCCCGATACTTGCAATACCTGGTTCTCTACTTTACTCATATATCTATAACTTCTCAAAACTTGGACCTTGTGTTTTTACGAAACACCTGTCAAACTAGAGAAGTCATAAGTAAGCCGAATATAGTACGAGGACCAACCCCTATGTCCTCATGGATACTGGACAACATACAATACTCTGTATAAGTCCCCTGAGTCTAGTGACTCATTCACTGTGTGTCGTAGGTTGAAAACTGTACTTATGGTTAAGAAGAATTACACCGTTGTTCAATACTCCTTACCTAACCATCCACTGATATAGGTAAATGTCATAGACATAATTTCAAAAGGGTATATCTCACTCTATAAAAATAGACGTACAGATATATCAATTTGAAATTGGTGCATAACAACGGATATTCAAAACCAAATATTTGCCGTCCGGCAAACAACCCAGGCGATTTCCTCAAATATCACCAATTACAACGAATTCCGATATAATGAGGATGATCTCCTAATTCCCAATAACTTACTCCCACTCATCATCTGTAAAACCATACACATGTGAGAATCATACCTGGTAAATACATACCCTGGAGCAAGTGTCTAACTGGGAAATCAGTTTTCTTTTAACAGTACACAGTGAAACTGAAACATTGAAATGTTTCGTAGGGGTATCCTGGTATTCCTAGTAATGCCTCTTCCATTATCCAGATTCACAACTGTAACCGTATAATTCTTTGCCATCTCCCCAAATCCCTTTATATGTCTTTAGTCATTACCTTTTGTACACCCCTTTAGGCCAAATGGTTTTCTTCCTTCCCTACCTTTCGGCACCAACCTATGGTTTGGAAGAAGACTATCCAATAAGCATAATGGGTGTACTGTCCTAATCCTAGGAGCACTCGCAATGCGAGAGAAGGTGAAGATAAAAGACAACCGAATAAACCTTATTCCTATTTCTCCTGAACCAGAATCCATCCCCGAACTGGAACAAGTTCCTTTCGAGTTCGTATATAACCATACGATGGAGTATCCAATAAACTGTGGATATTCGTAGTGATACGGAGTGTCCTGGAGAAATACAAAGGTGATTTAGGATTGGCGAAGAAATATTTGGTTTGGTCGTGAATAGCAGTCGCAATTTACTTTGCCCTCTTACTAATCCCTTTCTTTGTCTTAACTTAATACCTTCTGTACACCGTTTAGGCTAATTGGTTTTCTTCATTCCCTACCAGTCGGCACCTGCCTATGGTTTGGAAGAAGACTATCCAATTTCCATAATAGGTGTACTATCTCCTAAACCAAGGAGTACTCGCAACTTGAGAGAAGGTAAAAGGAAAAGACAACTGAATAGTCCTATTCGTTTTCTCCAGAACCGGAAACCATCCTCGAATAAATTCCTTCGAGTTCGTATATAACCATACGATGGTTTTGTCCAATGGAAGTGGATGTTCGTAGTAATACGGGGTGTCCTGGAGAAAAGGGTAAAAGTAGGAGTGGCAATGAGGTATGCAACTCTGACAATCCAAAAGCCAGTGTTAAGAAGGTTCGGTCAAGTTGGTCACTGAGTCATAGTCTAGGGTCGGGTCAATGGCCGCTGCCAAAGAGAGAGAGAAAAGAAACACTCAGCGTGCACTCTAACCTAGATTAGAATGGTTATCACTTTATCTAATCTGGAAACCTCCCACTGTAACGTCAAATTCTTCCCTAAACCTGAAAGAAGAATTAGTCGGGATCACCCGAGGAGTAAACCAACTCATCGGTGGGAATCGAGATCCAACTATCATCGCATGATAACGTGACGGAATCCGCTCACGTTATCACACTCCAGAAGTTATGCGCATATCTGGCAAGTTTCAGTTTCTTTAGAAACTCCCGATGTGGATTTTTGCCCCATGCACTTATGACCTTGACTAAGGCCAACAAATCATAAGTCACATGTCAAGTTCTACCCGCCATTGTCCAGGTTAATTTGAACCCACCCGTACAAGCCCTTGACTAGGGCCAACAAAGCTATACGACTGTCCCAAACCAACGCATCTATCTATGCAGCAGAAAGGTAACAAGCAGCTACCATACACTATGCCTTGACTAAGGCCAACAAACATAGCATGAATACTACATGCTACCCGTCTGAAATGACGGAGGGCTACGAATGGTTTCTGGCGAAAAACATTTAACGTAATGAACTTGATATCGTTGAAGGAATCGGATAGCTTTATAAAAATATAGTGGCGAAAACCTTTGCTAAAGAGGTCACTCCCGGTGAAGGGATCTCGGCTCTTTCCCCGTAGAATGAGGTGCAGGATATTCCAACTGAATACCACGATGCAAAGCAAAAGTAAACGACTATAGTGAAGTTATTGCCCTGACGCAAACTTTTATCCAAGGGGTCACTCCCGGTGAAGGGATCTCGGCCCTTGCCTCGTCGACTGAGGAGCAGGATATTCCAACTGAATACCACTGTGCAAAACAAAAGTGAACGTCCTTGCAATAACAGCTTTTTGAAAAATGTTCCAACAACATCAAAATAGGTTTGTTTAGCTTGCATTGATCCGAATCAACGCAGTCCCATCAATTGATCACACCACAAAAGAACGAAAATAATGATGTACGTATATGCCATCCGCATTCGCCACTGGGTCCCGTCATCACCCGTTAGGTTACTTAACTAACGACAGAGCGGGGACTGGACTAGCACGGATGCAAAACATATACAACGTCTACTAGTATATATATCAATATATAATATTCGCTCAAGGCGTGATAAAATGCAATATCACATAAATGTAACCAGTATCACAGAACAATACAGATATCTGGGATCCCCGGGTTTCATAGAGCCGCTACTGAAACCCGACGTTCCCCTGGTCATGTGGATAGCCTGTGCAATGAAATCCTAGACCCCTATGGGCACGATAAGTTACCCGCCAAAACCTAAAGCGAGGCAGCCCCCTTCAACAACGTGAATGGACCACCCAGCACTTCACAGAATCCGGTAACTTGGGCAACCCTCCTGGGTCAACCTGTACCCCCTACGAGTGCGGCGAATAGCCCGCCAATTCTAGAGTAAAGCCCCCTCCGTCTCAATGCCATGAGATGCGGGCTCGTTGCCCTCTAGAACCCGGCTATCCGTGCACCCCTCCGCGGGGTAATCCTAGTACAGAAAGTAAAATATACATACAACGGGTACATCGACCTCGACCCGGTCGTGCCCCAAAAGAATAATACAAACAGGCAGTGACGGCAGTCCACATGTCGGACGCTCGCACCGCAATATCAAATGTACATATAAAATACCAAAACTGTACTAACATTGCATCCAGGCTATCCCCCACGACCATTCCGCAACATCACAGCACAATACAGAATATCAACGTGAATGTCACGTTCGCAAATCCGTCTAAAAGGACTATAGCAGTTAGACAGGATTTACCGATCAAATGACATTCACGGTCGCAGATATAATGTAAATACTGTGAACTAACATGTTTAAAATTTTCGATCGACTGAATTTTCCGAAGTGGGCCCCAAGCACAACTGTAGCACTCAAAAACATCTGGGCACAAAAACAATATACCAGAAACCCTTTTTCCATGTCAGTAAACCACTGTAGAAATTTGGTACAGTTTGGCCACAAAACGGCGGCGGTTCCGTGCCAAAACGTGGTTTTGGCCACTAAACCGCCGCGCTACAGTAACATCAGCGTACCAAATTTTCATAGGATTCATAAAAAACCCTGCACGTAATTTTCCAATGTACCAAATAATTTTTAGAGCAAGGAAAAATTCGACAGAAAGTGCGACATGGAAATGTGGTTTTTGGAAAATCCGATCGATCGAACTTGTAAACACGTTAGAGCAAGCTAGACTAGGTTAATGGCGTGGCTCTGATACCAGTGTAAGTGCACGGCGGCGCCCCGGCCGTCAATCCGACGCCGGAATTGCGAAAACGAAAAACTTTACTAAAACTGTAAACCGGCACCACCGCGCACTATAAACCCCAGATCGGGCCATTAACCTAACTCTAGCAAACTAGAATAAGAGTAGAGAAGCTATACCAAGCGATCCGTGTCCTTCGGTCTTCGCCTCCACTCCAATCTCCTCGCGGAATCTCCGGTCGTCGCCTCCTCGTCGAAACGGGCACCACATCGCCGAGTTCTTTTACGGGCTCCCACCTCTGGACCGAGGCAACTCGGGCACGAAGCTGGTGAGTCGATGTGCCCAAGAAGTGCTGTAGGCTAATGTAGAATGGTTGTCTCATTTGGGGTTTATCAAGTTGCCGTGATGGAGGAGAAAATGAACTTTTTGAGTGAACTAGTATTTTTGTGGCAAGAAGAATGAAATGAGATCATAATTTTTTTTCTCCAAAAATCACCCACTCTCCCCTCCCAAAAGTGGCCGGCCATATGATGATCAAAATGGTGGAGGAATCAAAACATGAAGGAAGGTGAGAGTAGTAAAAGCAAAGGGTGACCTTAAGCCAAATCAAGCCTCACATCAACTCTCATCCATTCCCATCTCACTTAATGCAAAGGAAGTGATTAAAAAGGAATCTCATGATGCTAGTCATATCATAAAGCCACATATACAAATAATACCTCCACAAAAGATAATTTGCACAACTGCAAATAACCCCCTCCATCGGAAAAAATCCGGCCGGGAAGGAACAAAGGAAAACTGGCCAGAACGGAATGCAAACTGGCAATTTCAGAAAACTGATCATGTAATAAATTACAGGAAAACCCCGCGACTGCATATACATGCCCGCATTTGTATTCCCACTGAATACAAATGCAACGAGACAAAACTACACTGTACAATACTAGGATCCGGCTTAAACCAAAGCCCGCTAGTATTATCCGTCCGATCATGATCCGTGCAATACCGCACGTATCTGATAAAACCCTGCCATATCTCCATACGGCCTCTACAGCGTTTCGCCCGAAACTTGAGAAAACGGTCTGTGGGAGACTCTAAAGACTCGTCAATACTTTGGTTGTGGATTTAATCACTAGCACGTCAGAGGTATTAGCCAATACGTAACGGGCTACCAGGTACTGACCAAAAGGGACGTCGATGAGTGAACTCATCCTGACACCCTACTGAGCCTGTCAGTGACAATATCAGTACAGTCCGGTCCGTTCGTCTATGAGCATCGCATGGCGGGCCTAGGGGGTTGGTAAAAGTCAGACCCCCAAAAGCGGTACAAGTCGTGTCGGAGTATAGCCCAGAACACCCTGAGATACTACTAGAATACCTACCAGTAAATCTCTTGCCTTGGCCAAGGACTTTTCATGTACTGGCTCTCCTAGACACAGCGCGACCTCACCCCCAATACCGGGAGAGACGAACCCCTGCAGATCCGCTCACTACCTCCATGTGGCTCGGGACTGTACCCAACTAAAACCTGTTTGCACGTCTCCTTTGAGCATGGTAGGGTAGTAATCAAAGCACAGTGGGAACTCACACGAGACAAATGACGATCTCGATGAACTAACCTGTACACATGTCACCAGGGAACTGCTATCTGACGTCAGGTATAATACCAACTAGCAGGTTCCCGGCGAGTCATGTCCGGTGTACTCATAACCCAATGAGCACCTGTATACATCTTAGGTGAACCAACTGACACCAGTGGCTTGTGAGACCGGCCACCGCCCCTCGTCGGGGTCTCGACTGTATACACTAGTCTACTCTGGAGAATCGATGCCCTGTCTCGAAACTCCCACGACTAGGGACCTTTTAAGGATGTGCTTATAGACTCCAGCTCTCACGTATATGATCGTCCTCATACTGCTGGTAGTCAAGCAAGAATCCTAGGGGCTCTATCAACGTGCAATAGTGACATGTAAGGTCACCTAAAGCAGTACACGATGATAAAGATAAACCAGATAACATACTATCATCTTGAGTAAGACTGTCCTATCGGGATAGGTCCTCTATCAATCATTGCAATCACGTGCCTGTGATCCAATAATTGACTCTGAGGGCACTAACTCCAACACGTTTAACCTGAAATATGGGAGGAGAGATTTGTCCCACCGGGCGTGTCAGAATCTGTAGGGTGTTTTTTGTTAGTTGTATGTGTTAGATATATGTATGCCCTAAAGGCCATTATATGATAGTGGATGTATTTATACATATATATATATATATATTCAGTGTACATTCCTACTCGACATGATAGTATGCTATATAGTTACTCTTTATCTGACATGTTGACTTGATCATGCTTTTATTCATTTACACATGTTGATAAAGCCCTGAGGATATTTGCTTGACTACTGTGATTATGATGGAGATCATACTAGTGGGGCGTCTGTAGTTTATAAGCATATCCTGAAATGTCCCTAGTCGTAAGTGTATCGAGACGGGGCATCGATATACTAGAGTAGACTAGCGTGTATGATACTAGGCCCATATGATGGGCGATGGATGTTCCCACATCCATTGATGTTTGACATCGAGATCATATGCGGGTGCTCAGTAGAGACTGGGTACACTGGACGAACTCGCCGAGAACTCCTATATGGTATTATATCTATCGTCGGATAGCTGTTCTCAGGTGACACTGGTACAGGTTAGTCTGTAGACCCGAGATCGTCATAGAGTCTTGTGTGTTCTCCCACTGTAGTTTGATTACCACCCTACTACGGCTCTACTGAGTCGTGCAAACAGGTGGCTTTTGGGTACAGTCCCGAGACACATGGAGACGATGAGCAATAGGAGGGGTTTCTTCTCTCCCTGTATTGGGGGTTGATGTTGTGCAGTGCTCGATTGGCTATATCAGTAAGTCCCTGGCCAGGGCTGTTGAGATTTACTGATAAGTGTTATCAGTAGTTTCTCGATCTGTTATAGACCATTCATCAGCACGACTTATTGAGTTATTGGGGTCGACGTTACTATCCCTAGACTCGATATGCAGCATATCTGACGAAGAGACCGGACTGTACGGTAGTGTTGCCGGTTGGCTCGACGGGAGTTTTGACAGGCTCGCTTATTTTCTTCTGATCGTTCAATACCCGGGTGGCCGTTACGTTTAGCTGACCTCTTACGGCTTGGGGTGTTTGATATGATCATCACCCACTGCCGGCGTATTGACGAGTCTTAGAGTCCCACAATGGAGTTATCTAGCCCAGGCGAAACGATGTGGTGTGCATATGAGATATGCGCGGGGACCCGATTAAATGCGCGTATGTGATACCGTATATTAATCGGGCGATTCACTATTGGTCGGGTCGTATGAGATATGACCGATTTGCTAAATCAAGTGTTGATTTAACATTAACCATTAGCTTTTTCACTTTAGACCCTTTTGTCTTTTGTTGTATGCATGCATGTATGCACATGTTTACATTGATGCACATATAGATGTGCATGCACACATACATGCATACACTTTGTGTGTCATGGTTGTTGATACACTTGATGGTGGCAATATAAGACTCGCATGTTAGTAAATATATATTGGTATTTGTTTTTGAGATAAATGGAAATGGAAGATAATTCATGGTTGAATATTTTATTTCTCTACTAAACTTTTCCTTAACCATGAGTTAACTTTCCATGGCCAATTTAGCTCCAAAAGAAATATCTAGATATTTATTAACTAGGGTTGAGAATGAGAAGAGGAAAATATATATATATATATATATATATATTTTTTCTATTCTCATTTTTATCCTAACCTTTATCATTATCTTGAGCTCTCATATTGCCATCTTCTTCTTCCTCTCTCTCTCTTGCTCTCTAGGTTTTGATAGTGGGTGAAAGAGTGATCAAGTTAGGGTTTTGAAGTGAGAAAAGAAACCAATTCATCATTCTATACTACTCTTGCCCATTAGTTTAGAGTGTTAGCTTCAACTTCATCATTTGATCAAGTGGGGCTAGGAGCTTGGACAAAGAGGATTCCGGGTGGATCGTCGTGGACTTGGAGAATCTCAAGCAAGTTTCTTCCAACTTTCAAGTAGCCAAGGAGTCTAGCTAAGGGAGCTACAATGGTTGTATTCTCTTTTCCTAGTGCTTTACTACTTGTGGAATGGAATAGTTTTTGTGTTACCCTAGTTTTTGTAGTTTGATCCCTAGGTTAGTTTCTTTAGCACCCTCTATTTTTTAAATATGGCATGTGTGATACTACCAAACCCTTGTGGTGGTGCTAAGGAAAACCCTTCAATATGTATGCTCTAGAAGCCATTATTATATATGATTGTATATTATAGTGGATGGTTGGACATATATAGGGAGGATTTTCTTGCTCGACATGATAGTATATTATCTGGTTACTCTTTATCTTAACATGTATACTTGTATTGTCTCTCTGTTACATGTTGATAAAACCCTTAGGATGTGGACTTGACTACCAGGACTATGATGGAAATCATACTAGTGGGGACATGGTAGTCTATAAGTCCATCCTTAAATTGTTCCTAGTCGAGGGTGTATCGAGACGGGGCATCGATATTCCAGAGTAGACTAGCGTATACGCTTCTTGACCCATTTGATGGGCGATGGATGACCCATATCCATGGGCGTTTGACATCAAAGATGGTATACGGGTGCTCAGTGGAGACTGGGTACACTGAACAGGACTCGCCGAGAACTCCTAGATGGTATTATACCTAACGTCAGATAGCAGTTCTCTGGTGACACTGGTACAGGTTAGTCTATAGACCCGAGATCGTCATAGAGTCTTGTATGATTCCCACTGTGCTTTGATTTCCACCTTACCACATTCAAGAGAGCGTGCAAAACGGTGGTTTTTGGGTACAGTCCCGAGTCACATAGAGGCAATGAGCGATAGGAGGGGTTTCGTCTCTCCCGGTATTGAGGGTTGATATTGCGCTGTGCTCGATTGGCCATAACAGGAAGTCCTTGGCCAGGGCTGATACGGAGATTTACTGGTAAGTGTTATCAGTAGTTTCTCGACCCGTTATGAGCCTCACATCGGCATGACTTATCAAGTTACTGGGTTCTGATGTTTACCACCCCTAAACTCGATATGCGACATATCAGATGAAGAGACCGGACTGTACGGTAGTGGTGCTGTTGGATTCACAGGAGTATGGACAAGCTTGCTAGTTGATTTTCTGATCGCTCAATACCGGGTAACCGTTACGTCCAGCTAGTACCGCTGATGGCTTGTGGGTGACTGATATGATCATCATCTACTGCCGGCGTATTGACGGGTCATTAAAGTCCTACACAGAGGTTTCCTAGCTCATGCGAAATAAAGTAGGGCACATATGTGATATGTGCAGGACCGAAATTAATACGTGTATGTGATACCGTATTCCAATCTCGCGATACATGTTATATGTGATATAACCGGATTGTTGAATCAAGTGTTGATTCAATGATATGTGATATGTATATGTGATATGCATATAAATAATATTAGTCGGTTGTATGCGATACAGCCGGGTAATTAAATTAAGTGTTGATTTAATAATTTAATGTGTAATTATATACTAGATATATTAATATACATTAATTAATATTAGCTCACTTAAGAAAATATTTTTCTCAAAATACATACAGATATATATGCGATATATATTAATGTATTTATTATATGCCATGCTAGATGATACATTAGACTTGGGTGTATGAGACTCATACCTAACTTAAGATAATTTGGGTGTTTAAATATTAGGGAAAAAATCAAAATTAGGTGGAAATTAGCATAGCTAAAATGCTTGTGGAAGCATGGAGAGACTTTGATTTAAGTCCACTAATTTTGTCTTACTCTAGATATTTATTAACCTAACTATTATTTTTAGCTATGGTTTAGTCTCTACATGAGTTGATATGAGATATTTTCTCACCCATGGTTCAACACTTGATCACTAGAGATAATTTTATTCATCTCCTTTCTTACTCTCTAGCTTTGAGTGAGTGAAGAAAAGAAAGAAAGAAAAATTATTCTAAAATGAGCAAAATTCCTACTTCACCAATTGTCACGCCCCGCTTCCCAATGTACGGCGAAGTGGTCGTGACGAGGCCCGCTACGTATGTACTCAGAAGTACATACACTAAGCGTAACTAAGCAATATAAAATGAATCACAAGAGACGAATAATAGAAATAACAGCAACTTTTATTAATAACATTCTTTATACAATGCATGAAATGAAAATACATCTGAAATGAAAAAGCAATGCCTAAACAGTGGCATAACAATAAAAGGAAATATTGGAAAGAACAAGATACAATGTCTAGAGCTCTGGGTCTTCCTGGAACTGCTCCAATTCTTCACTTGTGGGCTCGGTCTCAACTTGGTCCAACGCACCTGACGACATTCAAAGAAGAGAGAAATAGAATGTCGTCAGCGAACAGGTCGCTCGGTAAGTCCCAAAGAAGAATGAAGAATAAGAGTGACAGAGTATAGTATTTTCTAAAGTATTGTATTATAGTAAATTGTGGAATATTGTTTAACGATGTTGTTTGTAGCTTGGTACAGAAAGATGCCAGTGTATACGAAGGGAGTCTCTATATGCCAGAGACTAAGGGCACGTATAGTACAAGGAACCGTTTATGCCACGGTACAACAGCAACTGAATATAGGTTAGGTGTCTTAATCTGACCACCCCATTCCACTTTTAACATCTTCCGTACCAATCTACCCCTTTAAACCCCGCGATGTCATATTTGTATTTTTATCTTGTAAACTTGTAATGATTACTTGATTGACTTTGATTGACCGATTGACTGATTGACTGATTGACTGACCGAAACCATGATATCAGGAAACGGTTATAACCATAAAGTCATGTAAATGGAATACTGGGAATCATGTAAAAGGAATATCCATGGTTCGGTTCGGTCAAGTTATATAGATTGTTAACTGGAATCTGGAATTCATGTATTCATCTTGAGTTGGAATATAAAAGAATATAGATTGACTTGAAACATATTCAAGTTTTGTAGCTTGGTACAGAAGGATGCCAGTGTATACGAGAGGAGTCTCTATATGCCAGAGACTAAGGGCACGTATAGTACAAGGAATCGTTTATGCCACGGTACAACAGCAACTGGATTCATGTTAGGTGTATTAAATCTGACCACCTCGTGCCACCCTTAACACCTTCCGTACCAATCTACCCCTTAAACCCCGCGAAGTCTTATTTGTATTGTTATCTTGTAAATTGTAGTAATTGTAGATTGATTGACTGACTGACCGAAACCATGATATCAGGAAACGGTTGTAACCGTAGAGTCATGTAAATGGAATACTGAGAATCATGTAAAAGGAATATATCCATGGTTCGGTTCAGCCAAATTGTATAAATTGATAATTGTATTCATGGATTCATGTGTTCATTTTGAATTGGAATCTTGTAGATTATAGGTTGACTTGAATCAGATTCAAGTCAAATTAATCAGACTCAAACCCGAGTCAGACAATCAGAATTATGAATCGTGGTCTTATAATTGTTAGGGTCCTTAGGGTAATTTATAAACTTGAGGGGGTTTTATGTAAAAATATTTTTGTATAGTTTTCAAAATATAACTCAAGTATTTAATTATCATCTTTATGTACATACAACAATTTAATGATCAAGCTAAATATGTATACATGTTCGAATAACATGAAATGAGTCAAGTATATTATTCGAGTAACTACCATAAACAATGCTGTAAAGAAATATTATGTACGACTAATTAATCAAGTTGAACGAATGCGAAATATAAACAGAAATATGGCTCTAAATGTTTTGCATGCGTAAGTTCCAGTTTCACCTAAATACGACTACCGGTTTGAGAGATATATATGTTTTCGTATCGTCGCGCAAAACAGATCAGAATCTATTCGGCACCGTCACATATTTTAAAACGCAGTTTGAGTTAATTTGTATCAGGTTTCAGGTTACGAAAATTATTAGAAAATTGTAGGTATTTCGATGTACTTATCGAAAACACCAAGATTTATACGATTTGGATTTATGAAGCTCTAGTTATGATCATTTTAATATCAGCATTTAAAACAGAAATTCAGATTTCTGGACAGCAACTATATATTCTATTGCAAAGCCTATACCAGGTTGTTTCATGCATTCCTAAGTAATATAATATACAGAAAATTATAGTTCTATCAATGGTTCATCTACACATCTAAATTTTGTCACAAACGGACATCGGGTGTTCGAGTTATGTCCAATTTAAAAACAGTGTGCGAATCGGAACAGATTCTGTCCAGATCCGTCACTTAATATTGTAACACGGTTTTCTATATTTTACGTCGGTTTTTAGTAAAAATATAAAACTAATAAAATCTAGTTCATTCGATGTAGATATCAAAAACACCTGAGTTTGCTCAATTTGGATACCGGTATACCAAGTTATGTATCCTAGAAATTGACCGATAGCTGCAGTTTTCTGTTTTACGATCAGTGAATAAATACGATTTAATTCCTAAACCGTTATGCGGATCGATCTAAAATTTTTACAGCGTGTACAAAATAATATATTCTATCATATGTAAATTTCCTGAAATTTTCATAGTTAAAAATTAATTTATAAAAATTATTTTAAAACTAAAGGTATTGATATGTCATATGTGAGAAATGAGAAAAACCATGGTATTTATTCGTAACTTCATCATTTTTTTTTAATACAAATTTTAAATAAAGTGATTTAAAATAAAACAACAAACATGCAATCCTAATTGGTCACTATGAAATCTTAACATGTGAATTGAGAGTAATGAAAAAGACTTTACAAACTATATATGTGTGTATGTTTGTGTGTTCATTATTTATATATATATCCATTTAATTAATTATTTAGGAACAATGATATGTCAATGGAAGTTTTTCATGGCAATATAAAACAAGAGAAATATAAAGAGAAAAAGAAAGAGATGGAGGAAGGAAAAAGTGAAGGGACTTACATACACAAGCCGGTATTGTCACCGGGCTTGTCTATCCGCCGATAGCCTCGCGTTACTAGCGAGACCTTCTTGAAGACTTCTTCATGTTCTTCTTCTTGTCATCTTGGTGAAGAGGAAGAAGTGAGAGATAGAAAAATATGAGGAAGGAAAAGATGGAGGAGGACAATTAAAGATGTTGTAATGGTGAATAATAATATATGCATTTAACATGAGAATTAAAAGAGAAATGAAAGGTCACCATTCATTTTGGAAATGAAAGGTCTCATTTGTAGGTTATGGGAAGAATAAAAAATGATAAAAAATATTTGCAAGAATGAGGATTTGAACATGTGACTTATGGAATAACAATGTAAGGACTTAACCAATGAGCTACAAGGTTGTTCATGCATATATTTAATTAGAATTAAATATATGATGTTGCTTAAAAAGAAAATGGGCTTTTTAGATGGGCTGTAGAGAATTAGAATAATGGATTTGGGTTAAATATTTATGAAAGGAAAAATAAGAATGAGAAGTTAAAAACTTAAATATAAGAAAAAGAAATTGTACCTAGAAAAAAATACATAATAGATTGAGGAATAAAATAATAATAAATTTAATAGAAAGAGGAAAATACCAAGTACAAATAAATACGGTATATTTTTGAAGAGGGATAACACAAATGTATAAAGATTTTGGGGTCATTACACCAATTTATACCAAACTAGCCATTTAGTATAGTTTGTTTCTTCATTAGTTCATCAATTAGTGAAGAGATAGCTTGAGTTAGAGATTCTTCGACGTAGATCATTTTCGGCCTCGAAGATTTTTAAGCAATCTTGTTCCTTTCGCCTAGTGGAGCCTAACCAGAGTCCGGGAGACCACCACTTGGATCTAAGGGACTACCACACGGAGCTTTAAAAATGAAGGACCGGTCTACAGATGTTATATTCCTTGTTCACTTAGAGTAAAGTTGTTTACTTGTGTTGTTTAACCCTAATTCTCCAGTTAGATCCTTTGGTTCGGGTTGCTTTTCTCTCTAGATTTTTTTAAATTGCATACCCGATACCTTATAAAACCTAGTGAGAGTGCTAAGGAACCCAGCATTTTTCGTCGCCCCATTGAGATGGGAATACGCGTTGCTTGTCAGGCGTACTACAGATTCCTCCTGTCTAAGGTAGGCTGAGGTTTATTGATTGTGGGGATCCGAATCTCTGGCAGCCGCGGACTAAGCTGCCGTTAATCACCCCTCGCCTTTGGAGCGAGAGAACCTCCGATTGACAGGTCAAACTGGTCATGCAAACTCAATATGCAGTGTACGTGTGTTGTGTCTTGAGGGGTTTTGGATATATCGGGGGCTTTGCAGAGTTTACGGGGGTCCCGCTACCCTGATAGCGGGCTGGGGGTCAAGAGGGCTAGCAGCCCCCTTGCGGGGTGCGGAACAGTGCCCCATTAGAAATTTTTTCTAATGGGAAAAATGTGTATGTATATAAAAAAAATTGGAATATAGCGTCCAAAGAACGCGTGAGCGCCGGCGCCCCACATGCCTATCACGCGGGCGTTGGACGCCGGTGCCCCACGTGCCTGTCACGCGGGCGCTGGTCGTCAGCAGGAAAAAGGGGCTTAGCCCATACACTGGGAGTTGTACTTTTGGAGTTGAACTCCTGACAAAGAGGACTAAGGGGCTTAGCCCCTGCACTAGGAGTTGTACTCTCAAAAAGAAAGATATATATATAATTGAGGAGTTAAACTCCTAAAATATTTTTGGAGCTGATGAAAGTGGTCCCCTTTTTTCTCCCTTGAGCCTTGGATCTTCTCCAAAGTGGGGTGTTTGGAGATCGGTCTCCTTCCTCCTCCTTTCTATTGGCTGGATCTTGGAGAAAGAAGAGTGAGATTTTAAAAATCTTTCCTTTTGAAGATTCGATGGAAGATCCGCGTTTCCTTTCAAGGGTTTTGTGGTGAAAAACTATTTCTTTTTGGAAAAAGAAGAGTGGAACTCTTAATTTAATTCAAAAAAGGAAGAAGGTTTAGAACCTTGAGCAAAAAGGAGGCGGCACAGAAGACCTAATTTTTTTTGGAGAATGAATTATTCTTTCATTTCATGAGCATGTTGCTTTTTATAAGCTTACAAATTTACATATTGTCTCTTAGGCTTTACAAAATGGCACTTTACCCATCTCATGTCTCATGTGCTCATTTCTTTTGTACATGAGCCATGGGCTTTACAAAAATTTGGTTTTATGCTCATTTTTCTTATATTTATGTATGAAAATTACATCAAAATTATTTATTACATAATTTTCATTTTGGTATGGGGGAGGCTAGCCGTGGGGCTCGACTTGGGCATGGGCCCACTTGACCTGAGGTTGGGCCCACCTGGCCTGGGGTTGGCTTTGACTTTGATTTGGTCAACCAGGGTGTAATTTTTGACCCCAACAACTACAAGAATCGGTTAAATGTGGGATGATATGAGTTGTTTATTGCAAAAAAAAAACTTTACAAATCAAACCATAGGAGGTTCTTGAGCAACGAAATAAAAGATCGGGAGGGTTTCGTGATGGGTTTAAACTATATGATGGTTTTGGAAAACTCGAGGAAACAATTTGGTGGTTTTGATGAAATAAGTCAAAAAATAATTAAGCTGTAACTGGGTGAAAGTTTTGTGGGGCCAAAAGAAAATATATTTCCAAATTCCTCCTTAATTTACCGCATCTTTTAAAAATAGGAAGGAAGAAATGTCAGCCGTTGATTTGTTATGGGATTGAATGGTGGATATTCCCTTGGACCAAAAAGCTTCAGTGGTACATACATAACATGACACAAAACAATTTAGTAAACCATTTATATTGTTATCTTAATATCGACAACAACAAATTTATCTTAATTTAAAAAATAACAAAAAATTATAATATTTTTATTTTTCTGTAGAACTAATAATACTGAAAGTTTTTTGTTAGAATTTAATAAAGAAATAAAATGTTGATTTCGGGGACTTTCATATAATTTCTCATTGGGTTGCAACTTAGCTATTAATGTAAAGTTTTCTTTATACAATTTAATTATGTTGGTGTGTGTAACAATTTTATTTTTACACGGACTTATTAAATTATCTTTAGATTATAATTTTTTATAACTTTTGGCTCTGCACGAGCAGGGCTAGTGATAGTTTATACTGGATTGTTAAGTAGAATCATGATATTTGTTTCGGTTTGCAATTTGGAGATATTATATGTATTTTGTACAGCATGTGTGCAAGAATGTTATTAAAATATTATATTTTATAATTTTCGGTCTTTAAGTCCGTTTTGTTACTTGATTTATTTAGATTTATGATTAACTATTTTCCTTTCATATATAAGAAATGTCAGGTTTAATATATGAAACCCGTTATCGTCCGAAACCATGATTGACCCATCCGAACTAACTAAACCCGAACCCGAGCCCGAAACCCGTCAAAACCCGTTGGATGGAGGTTCGGGTTGATCAATCCATTGCAACGGATGGGTTTAGAGTAGCTCAAAAACCCGCTTTCAAACGGATTCATGTTTATCTATTGACTAAAACCAGTCTGATGGGGCTCCTTTTCGGGCCTCCGTCAGATGTTGTCTTCCGTTGATCTCGCGGTGAACTTAACTGATTATCCTTCGTTGCGTGTGGGTCTCAATGGGTTTTTGGAGGAAGAGGTGAGGTGAGTGAGCAGTTGCCGAGTGCCTGCAAAGAAGTCCCGGGATGGTTTGGTACCATCGAGGACCCTCCGACATCAAGTTAGAGGGGAGATCCGAGCAGAGTAACGGCCTAAAAGTGTAAAGAATCGCTTATTTGACCCCTCTGTGATGGGGGTTTATATAGCGGCGGCAGCACGCAGCAGCAGGCGTGAGAATCTCGCCGGCAGTTACGCTCCCGACGCCACGCCCGCGTAAAGAGCGGATCGCCCATTAATGGGGGTCGTGATGGCGTGGAATGTGGGACGTTGCTGGGGGAGAATCTGCGCGCGGCGAGATTTGCGGAGCGGCGGTTACGCCTGTGAGTGGTGGAGTTGGTCGGTCGGAGGGACCGAGGAAGACGGCCTCGGCTGCGGAGCTCGAAGACGAGCAAGAGGGCCGAGAGGGCCGAGAAGTCTTGATCCTGTGGCAGCTCAGGACAAGCTGAGGGGCCGAGAAGGCCAATTTGCAGTGGGCCCCGAGGAGGGCCAGCTTGCGTTTGCAGGTCGGATACAAGGGTGGTCTGGCCGGCCCCTGTGGGACCTTTCTTCTGAGTTCTGGGACACGTCACCTGCCACGTGTCATGATCTTGAGGATCGCCAATATTGAGCACTATCACAGTCCAATCCCGACCCGTGCACAGCCTGAAGTACAGTACTTTTGCCAAGTCCAAACCCACACGTGAGATAAAAAGGCTGTGCTTTCACATTAACACCCCCATGGTTAAAAAGTGAAAGGGCAAAAAACAATCCAAGGCCAAAGCAAAAGAAAGAGAAGTGGAAAAGTTAAAAAAAAAAAAAAACAGCAAGCAGAGAGGGGGCAGATAGGCCAGCTTAAAAGCCATTGGATTTTGTCTCTTTTTCCTCGCTCTCTACTCTGGCCTCGGTTTTGAGAGCTAAGCTATGCTTCTCTCTCTACATGGAGAAAGAGGAAAGAGACAAATGAAATAGTACTAGTGAGAGGAGAGAGGGCACTGAAAACCATGGCAACTTAAATTACAGCAGAAAAAGTACATAGATTTCAGATATAGATCTGTATGCATTCATTTTGGGATTGTGACATTATTTTGTTTTATTATATCTATACTGCAAATATGGGGTCTGTTGGTTTGGATGAGCCATAATCACCCATAAGTATTATTTACGGCAAAAGTGAAAAATCACTGATATAAATAAGCTGATTAATGTTTGGATGATTTTGTATGAAAAGTATTTATAAATAGATAGTGTATTTGGATGAAAAGATAAATAAGTGAATATTGAGTATTAAAATGGTCAAAATGACGTATCATTAATATCATCTTAAAATTTGGATGAAAAGATAAGAGATATTATGATATATTACTTGGACAACTCTATCATTCCATAATCACTTATGAAATAAGTTAGGAATTCCCAGCTTATTTTTAAGTGGAAAAAATATCATTTTTAAGCTAGCTATGGTGGGATCCATGATAAAATAATCACTTATTCAATAGTAAAAAAGAGATCCAAACACGTTATCTACTTGGGTCCCACCTTAATGTGATTTTTAATCAATTGTTGATAAAAAATAATCCAATCCAAACATCTCTATATATAATGCAAATACCCTTGGTTAGACGTCCAACCTTCTTCTTTTTTCTAGAAAAAATGAGAAAAATCCTCACATCTAAATCCCTCCACTTCATCTCTCTCACCTCTCAAGCCCTTCACGTCATCTCTCTCTCCTAAAAAACAATTAATTGTTTATCTAGAACCTTCCATATCATCTCTCACAATCAATATATATATATATATATATATATATATATATATATATATATATATATATATATATATATATATATATAAATACCCTTTGCATATCTTCTCTTATATATAATGCAAATACCCATGGTTAGAGATCCACCCTTCTCCTTTTTTCTAGAAAAAAAGAGAAAAATCCTCATGACGCGGGGCGGATCCGCGCGTCAAGATGTTACTTTCCGTTGATCTGCTGATGGCGGTGATGGATGGTTGATATTGGATCTTGAGGCAGGCTCCCGAAGCGTGTGGATCTTAATGGGTTTGAAGTTGTGGTTGCCGATCTACCTGCAAGGAAGTCCCAGGATGGTTGTACCACCGAGGACCCTCCGACGGTCAAGTTAGACTAAAGATCCGAGCAGAGTAACGACTTAGTGGAGTAAAAATGGCTTATTTGGATGAAAAGATAAATAAATAGTGTATTATTTACAAAAAAAGTGAAAAAAAATCACTGATATAAATAAGCTGTTTAATGTTCGGATGATTTTGTATAAAAAGTGATTATAAATAGATAGTGTATTTGGATGAAAAGATAAATAAGTGAATATTGAGTATAAAATGATCAAAATGACGTATCATTAATACCATCTTAAAATTTGGATGAAAAGACAAGAGATATTATGATATATTACTTGGTCAACTCTACCATTCCATAATCACTTATGAAATAAGTTAGGAATTTCCAGCTTATTTTTAAGTGGAAAAATATCATTTTTAAGCTAGCCATGATGGGACCCATGATAAAATAATCACTTATTGAATAGTAAAAAATAGTTCCAAATACGCTATTTACTTGGGTCCCACCTTGATGTGATTTTTAATCAATTGTTGACTAAAAATAATCCAATCCAAACATCTTTATATATAATGCAAATACCTATGATTAGAGGTCCACCCTTCACCTTTTTTCTTAAAAAAAAGAAAAAAGGAGAAAAATCCCCACCTCTCAAGCCCTCTACATCATCTCCTTCACCTCTTAAGCCCTCCACATCATCTCTCTCTCTTCTAAAAAATAATTAATTATTTATCTAGAGCTTCCACATCATCAATTCCCCCCCCCCCCAATTTTAAAAAGAATAAATAAATAAAACTCTAGAACCCTCCACATCATCAATCACATTTTAAAGAAAAACAAATAAATAAAAACTCTAGAACCCTCCACATCTCTCTCCACCCCTCCCCCCTTCTTAATGTTTTAAATCTTCTTTATATATAATGCAAATACCCATGGTTAGAGGTCCACCCTTCTCCTTTTTTCTTAAAAAAAAAAGAGGAAAATTCTCATCTCTCAAACCCTCCACATCATCTCCCTCATCTCTTAAGCTCTCCACATCATCTCTCTCTTCTAAAAAACAATTAATTGTTTATCTAGAACTTCCACATCATCAATCCCTTTTTTAAAAAAGAATAAATAAATAAAACTCTAGAACCCTTCACATCATCAATCACATTTTAAAAAAAACAAATAAATAAAACTCTAGAACCCTCCCCATCTCTCTCCACCTCTGCCCCCTTCTCAATTTTTTTAAGTCTTTATATATAATACAAATACTCATGGTTAGAGCTCCACCCATTTCATTTTTTCTAGAAAAAATGAAAAAAGGAGAAAAATCATCACTCCTCAAGCTTTACACATCATGAACTTCAAAGAAAAAGATAAAACAAAAAATTAAAACTTCTAATGTCTCCTTTTTTTCAAAATTTAAAGAAAAAAAGAAAAAAAGTCACCTAATAAGGCCTCCACCCCATCTAAGAAAAAGACAAAAATATAAAGCATTCAAATGAAAAATTACACACACCTTCATTATTTATAAATTTACACATATATTCTCCTTTAAATGAAAATTTACACATAAACCTTCATTGTTAATAAATTTTCATTCTCACTAATGAAATGTTAAATTCAAATGAAAAGAAGATAAAATGTGACGCGACCTGGATCGTGCCAAGATGTTACCTTCCGTTGATTTGCTGATGGCGGCGATGGATGGCTGAGATTGGATCTGGAGGCTGTCGCTCCTGAAGCGTGTGGATCTCAATGGGTTTGAGATTGTGGTTGCTGAGCTACCTGCAAGGAAGTCTCGGGATGGTTGTACCACCGAGGACCCTCCGACGGTCAAGTTAGACTAGAGATCCGAGCAGAGTAACGGTTTAGTGGAGTAAAAATGGCTTACTTGAATCGTCTGAAGAAGGGGTTTATATAGCGATGGCAGCAGGCGAGGCAGGCGCGAGAATCACGCTGGCCGTTACGCTCCCGACGTCACGCCCGCGTGATAAGCGGGATCTCCCATTAATGGCGAGACAGGCTCGTTAATAGGGGATTGTGGTGGCGTGGAACGTGGGATGTGGCTGGCGGAGATCTCGCGCATGGCAAGATTCACGGGATGGCGGTTACGCCGGCAAGCGGTGCTGTTGGTCGGTCGATGAGATCGGGGAAGATGACCTTGGCGGGAGAGCTCGCGGAGGAGCGGGAGAGCCGAGATATCTTGGTTCTGCTCGAGCCTGGGGGCGAGCTGAGAGGGCCGAGGAGGCTCAGGCCTGTGATAGCTCGGAGACGAGCTATGAGGCCGAGGAGGTCAATTGTGCTGGGGGCTCGGAGGTAAGCCAGCGTTTGCTTGTAGGACGGGCACAGGAGTGGTCTGGTCGGCCGCTGTAGGTCCTTTCTTGTGAGGCCTGGGACACATCATCTGCCACGTGTCATGATCTGGGAGATCACCGATATCGAGCATCATCATTAGCCCCCCACTCTTGTCTCTATATATAATGCAAATACTCTTGGTTAGAGGTCCACCCTTCATATTTTTTCTAGAAAAAAACAAGAAAAATCTCAACCTCTCAAGCCTTCCACATCATCTCGCTCATCTCTCAAGCCCTCCACCTCATCCCTCCCCTATTTTTTTAAATAATTAAATAAATAAACATGACTTTAGAACCCTCCACATTTCTCTATTCCCTTCTCAATTTTTTTAAACACGTGCAACGCATGTGCACAAATTCTAGTCTCTATATATAATGCAAATACCCTTGGTTAGACGTCCACCCTTCTTCTTTTTTCTAGAAAAAATGAGAAAAATTCTCACCCCTCAAGCCCTCCACTTCATTTCTTTCAACTCTTAAGCCCTCCACGTCACCTCTCTCTTCTAAAAAACAATTAATTGTTTATCTAGAACCTTCCATATTATCTCTCACAATATATATATATATATATATATATATATATATATATATATATATATATAATGCAAATACCCTTGGTTAGAGGTCCATCCTTCTCCTTTTTTCGAGAAATAAAGAAAAAAGGAGAAAAATCCTCACATCTCAAGCGCTCCACATCATCTCTCTCATCTCTTAAGCCCTTCACATCATCATCTCTCTCTCTCCTCCCGTAAAACAATTAATTGTTTATCTAGAATTCTCCACACCATCAATCCCCTTTTTAAAAATAAATAAATAAATAAAACTCTAGAACGCTCTACATCTATCTCCCTCTCTCCCCCTTCTCAATTTTTTTAAACTAACACGTGCAACGCACGTGCATAAATTCTAGTATATATAATGCAAATACCTTTTGTCTAGAGGTCCACCCCTCTCCTTTTTTCTAGAAAAAAATAAAAAGGAGAAAACTCCTACATTCTCAAGCCTCTACATCATTAAAAAGACCTCCACATAATCTAGAAATATCCACATCTCTCTCTCTTCTCCGAAAAAAATTAATTTTTTAATTATCATCAAAGAATCCATCACATCTCTCTTTTTCCAAAAAATCAATTTTTTTAATTAACACGTGCAACGCACGTGCACAAAATCTAATGCCTATAATGCAAATAGACTTGGTTAGAAACCACTCTCTCATTTTTTTTTAAAAACGAAAGAAAAAAGGGAGAAATATCCTCCATTCTAAGGACGTCCATATTATTATACAGAGAGACAAAAATAATTAATTGTTATGTTTAAAAAAAACTTAGAGCCTCCACATCATCAAAAAAAAGACAAAAATAATTAAACTTCCCTATATTTTTAAAAACAAAGAAAAATGAAACTTTCTAGAAATTGAGACAGAAAAAGAACTTTGTAGAAATCGGTTGGAATTCAAATTCAATTTACATTATACTCAAATTTAAGACAAAGAGGAAGTTTCTGGAAGTTATTTTAATGTTATCATTTTTCAAATTCTGCTTTCATTTACTTATAACCACATTTTTTACTTAAATATGGTAAATAACGTATTATAACTTCTTCTAGAATACTCTTGATCAAAGTTACTAAAATGACTATTTTATTCACTTATTAACATTCAAAATAATTTAAAACCAAAAGCCCCTCATTTTATCTTTATCCATGGGCTCAAGAAATTTTTTTGGACTCTAAATAGAATAAAGCAATAGAGATGTATTTCACGTGCAAAATGCTAGTCCTTAAATGCAAATAGGGCTCAAGAAACACAATCTAGTGGAATTGGGTCAGTGTCATCATTATTACCTTTAGTTTTTATTTGGAAAATAAATATTTTTATACAATATTATTTGTGGGAAAGGAGGATGGGAAATAAGATGATTGAATCCAAATGAGCCAATCCAAAATTCTATATAAACGTATTTAATGATATAGATAGATCTGAAAAACGGGTAAAAGATGGAGAGAAGGAGATTTCAAATTTTAAAAAGTTGATGATATGGCTCAACTGAAATGTTGTAATTTCTATGAGAATTGTTCTTAATTTTTATAACTTTTCTAAAAAGGATAGGGCACCTATTAAAGGTATTTGGTACACCTTCATAATTTGTATTATAATAGTAGAGAATATTATTCTTTTTATAGCTAATTATTTTTAGTTGTTTCGCCAATTGGCATTTTCACCATTATATATATGCAAATATGCCAAGAAAAAGAATATGTGGGTCTGATATATTTGAAATTTGAAAGAATATAAAAGCAAGTAATTAAACAAAGTTTCAAATTGTATGATAAAATAGCTTTTTGTCCATGCTAATAAAATAAATAGCAAGATCTTTACAGCTTTCAACAATAGTAGGGTTGGACCCTGCACGTTGCGCAGGATCTACGAATATCAATAAAAAATTTATACAATGTAAAGTTGATTATGTAAAGCGATTATTTATATATGGTTCAAGATTATTGACGTAAAAATTTATGATATTTTTTATTAGCAAGAAAGAAAGTCTATGATGTTTAGTAACTAAAAACAAAGGCCATGATATTTATCTGAAAATTGGTTAAAGTATTGTATTTAGTTGCCAAAAATTTAAATGCAAGGCATTTATTTGAAACTCGTCGTATTATCTGTAATAAAAAAGAGTTTGTGATATTTATTTCTAATAAGGAAGTCGCATGATATTTATCTGGAAAACATTGAAATTTTGTGATTTTTTAATTTGTTAAAATATCTAATGGTCCTCATATGAAAAACACTAAAAGTTCTCCTTATTTTTTATTAGGATAATCTCGTGGTATTTATGTAAAAAATAGCGGAATTTCATGGTACTTATTTGAAATTAAAAAAAGTCCATGGTATTTATTTAAAAAACTTTAGGAAGTTTATAGTATTTTTTGAAAAAATTCCATGGCATCTATTTGAAGTCCATAGTATCTATTTGTAATAAAAAGTCTTATGATATTTATTTTAAAATATTAAGAATTCATGGTGTTTTAGTGTAAATCTACTTGAGATTTTGAGTTATTAGCTAAAAGAAAGCAAATTTCTTAGCATTTATATAAAATTCATCGTTTTTTCTATAATAAACAAATTTCGTGATATTTATTTATAGTAAAGGAAGCCTGTGGTCTCTATCAAAATACTAAAAGATTATGATTTTTAATTCATAAAAAAATCCATGATACTTATCTGAAAATATTAAAAGTTCTTTTTGTATATTTGTAATAAGCAAAGCCCATAATATTAATGTGAAAAATATCGAAAATTCATGGCATTAATTTGAAATTAAAAAGTCCATGGTATCTATTTAAAAAGTGTTTAGAAGTTCATGGTATTTATTTCAAAAAAGTCTATGGTATCTATTCAAAGTTTATGGCATTTATTTGTAAAAAAATTCCATGATATATATTTATAAAAACAATGGGACATGGTATTTTAGTTAAAATCTATGTGATAGTTTGAGTTGATTGCAATACTATAATTCTTGAGAGATGGCAAAAGTGTAACCATTCTAATTATTTTCCATCATCCCCCTCATAACTTCATCAACAACTCAAAATTGCCTATAAAATCCAAATTTTATGCTAGAGAAGTTAAATGAGAATGGGGTAAAAATGAAAATATCAAAATTTTGCCATTATTTTATGATTTTCCATTATTGCCTCCACAACTTCATAAAATTCTCAAATTTATCTATATAATCCAAAATTTATAATAAGAATATTGAGTTAAAAGCGAAGGCTAAAATGGAATTATTGAAACTTCCCCTATGCTAAATTAGTTTATTATAAAGAAGGTAATTTATAACTTTTTTTCACATGCACATGCATCACTAGCCTAATTTCTTTGTAGTAGTTTTTTGCATACATAAAAAACAATGCTATAAAAGTGAATCCCGGTGCAATCTAAAGCTAGAAAAAGATCACCTCCCATTATCACAAGTGCCCATTTGGTTGTAGGATTTGGGTGGATTTTACGCTGTTTGGATTCTAGGATCTTAGGATTAGCAAATATTGTGTTTGGTTGTAAAATTAGGTAAGTATGGATTTGCTTATTTTTAGTGAAGGCCCCACAAAAATACATGGATCTTCAATTCCTTTTTTTTTGGCGGGATTCTTGTGAGTTCAAGCAAATTAGGTGGAGCCCACTGCACTTTATATATTAAAAAATTTAACTTTCTCTCTGTCTCTTTCTAAAATTCTCAAATCCAATTCTCACTATTTTCCCCAACCAAACAATGATTATAAAAATCTACAAATCCAATACAAGGAATCTAATACCAAGCAAACACACAATTAGCTAATCTAAAATTTTTCAATTATACTGTTTGGAAATCTAAATTTCACAATTCTCAAACCAAACGGTCCGTAACTAACACCAAAATCTTCTCCTTTTACACTAAACTAATGAGTGAAGAAAAGGGGGAAAAATAGTGAGTGAAGAAAGGGGGAAAATTGGTAATGCAAGTTTGATAAGAAAATTAGAATTAGGGAATGTGTTTAGGGGACTAAGGCCCCAAAACAACACGGTTTCGCACCCGCGTAACAAAACTTTCCATGTTCAAAGATTTCTTTGTTTCAGTTGTTTTTATACACTGACTGCTTTATATATATATATATATATATATATATATATATATATATATTTTTCAATACTGACATTTACTACATTTATACTAAAACTACTATATTTATTTTGTAAATGTTACGTTTAGTTATACTAAAATTGCAATATTTACATTAAAACTATTGCGTTAATTAATGTCCTTATATATATATACACACACACACATTTATACTAAAACTACTATATTTATTTTGTAAATATAACGTTTAGTTATACTAAAATTGCAATATTTACATTAAAACTATTGCGTTAATTAATGTCCTTATATATATATATATGGAGAAAAGATACCTAGGGGGGCTTTTTCAGTAGATGGCGTGAAAAATTTATATCCTCCACGATTTTTTTCGACACCACAAAATCAACTGTGAAAATGTTATGGAATCACATGAAATTTGGTTATCTACATCTTAGATGATAAAAATGATGATAATGGATGCCGATCATGGAAAAAATTACAGAAGATACATTTTTTCGACCTTATAGAAGAAAATTCCTCCTATGCACCTTTCCTCGCTGTGGGCGTGTGTGTATATAAAAGTTAAACCACTAAATTTATCAAGCATATATTGTTATATTTATCTAGTCTTTTTTCATTTCTTCTCGTTTCTTTTTTCTTCTTCCTTCGTCCTCACCGGCTTCTCCAAAATCCTATCAAATTCAAAGGCCATTTTTTTATCAATCACAAAAAAGCATATTTGTTCTCTTCCAAATTCTAACCTTCAAAATTTGTCAAATCTAACACCCATTTCCTCTCACCTGCGCCTCTTAATTTTTGAATACACATGTACCAAATACAAATATTGAATATCGTAATTGTGTTTAAACTTGAAATTAAGCATTTGAGAGCCTTTAGCAATTTTTTTTGGACCAAAAAGAGTAAAATTTCTATTGTTTCTGGGACTAGGGACCCTGAACACAATTTTCCCTAAGAATAAACTTACATCCTCATATCTACAAACAAATGTGAAAAAATGGAAAAGAAAAAACACATGAATCAATCAATTTAACAGAAACTTATAAAATCAAATATTCTTAATTAATTACAGCCCCCAAAATAAAACAGAATAATAAGAAGGAATGAGATGGAGAATAACATAGCTAAAGACCCAGACATGAAGAACTTGTCGGAGATGTTGGTTCTGGCGAATTCGCCAGGAACCGACGTCTACAGGCTTGGCATGTAATCTGAATCATTACAGAATCGATCCTCACAATCGCCCGTTCTCTCATAGCCAAAGCTTTGCAAAGCTCAGCCTGCGCCTGCTGCCTCAGTTTCTTCGCATTCTCAAGTTCTCTCTCAGCCATCTCCCTCTGCCGCTTCGCCTGCAGCCTCACGTCTGCCACAACCTTCTCTTGTACAAATAATGTAGATTCATTATTGTTTGGTTCAAGACCAATGGAGAGTTGCAATTTTGTATCATGGACTTCGTCCGACGATGATAGGTGATAATTACGTAAGTGTGCATTGGGTGTTGATTTGGGTAGGAGTTGGAGTTTGCAAGGTTGGTTTTGAGTCGAAGGGGAAGGAGTTTGAGGTTGGTGAAGGAAAATAGAGGCCCAAGGGTTCGGCATTGGTGGAGGTGGAGGGGTGGAATTGATGTCGACCAGTGGGCTCGGGCTCGAGGTGGTGCAAGAGGGTGAGGCGGACGGTTGCATTTCGTTTCTTGATCGGTTGGTGGCCGCACAAGCGTCTTGGTGCTCAATGAAGCTCTCCACCCTGTTTCGATTGTAAGACGATTAGGCACTACAACAAAATTGAGCTATCACGTTCCATATAATAAATGCAATTTAAAATATATATATATAAAAGAAATTTTCTAGACCTTAGTTTGAAACATTGAGGACCATCCAAATTTATTAAGTTCAGATCGATTTTTTGTTAAAACTTATATGTGTTTGCATCTAGATGACTGTCTCTATTGCTGGGACACCTAGCTACTACCAAAATTTTTCATGTATATATATATAATGGCAATTTAGGGTTCATATGGCACTTATGAGTAGCATTAGTTTCTATAGACCAAGTATTGCTTAATTTGACTGGTTGATTATCAATAGAAAATGTTTTAAAATTCAAAATATAATCTTTTTACTTGACAAATCGACAACTCTAAAACTTGCAAAATCAATATATTAACATCTGACATACGCTCATATTAAAAAAATAAAAAAACCAGTCATACACGGACTCTTGACTTGGCATAAGATTTAACAGTAATAATTAAGAATTTCTTGAGCTTGTAGGAAATTCTTCAATAATAAATATAATGTCAAAATTAATTTAATTGAGTAGGGTGACTTGCCTACTTTTTCCTTAAAAAAAATATCAAAATTACCTAAGCCGATAAATCCATACATGAACTGAGTACATGCATTGACTTAATTCATTTATACTCAAAATTAAAACTATAAAATAAATTTACAATATATATATCAAACCAATTCTATATATATATACAAACCTTGAGAAAACTCGGCCGCAGTCGCAAAAATGGCCGCGGGTGCCGCAAGTCTTGAGATGAGCCTTATAATCAGACTGCACAGCATAAGCCTTTGAGCACTTGGCACACGCCCACTGCTTGAAACCACTATGCTTCCTCCTAAAGTGTTTCTTGATCCCGACGAGGTCGCCGAGCGCGTGGCTCGGATCATGATGCAGGCAGCTCTTTTCTGGGCAGACGAAGACCCGTTTCCGTGCCTCCTGGTCGTCATTCGACTCCCTCTTCAAGAGCTTCCATGGCACCTTGTGCCGCCTCCGGTGCATCTGCAGGTTTTGGTCTCTCAGGAACCCTTGGTTGCATATCTCGCACACGTACCGATCCGACTCTAGAAGAGTCTGCGGCGACAGCGACACGACCTCTGCGTCTGGATCTGGTTCATGATAGCTATAGATTGTTACCCCCATTACTGTACATTGCTACCATTTATAATTTGATACTTGCATTTATATCAAAGCTACATATATATTGCTTAATTTACCTGGTGTTCCGGCAGGCCTACGCTTTCGCTTCATGGCATTGTCCGGAGTCGGGGCCGGCGAAGGGCCGGAGCTAAACATCTTCTTGTGCTTGATCTTATAATGATCTTGAAGTCACAAAATAATATCTATCTAGGGCTGTTTTTTGTTGAATATTAATTATCAAGGGGGAAGAAAAAGAGTAGGCTAGAGCTATATATGAGAAACTAAGGAGAAAAAGTCTTGTGATCTCTTCTTGGATACTGAGGAAGAGGTATATATATATATATATATATATATAGAGAGAGAGAGAGAGAGAGAGAGAGAGAGAGCTTGCTTGCTTGGTAACAGCTTTAGGTAATTTTAGCAGGCTTTTCTATGGAAATTTCATGGATGGGCAACTCGAAGAAGATGAGTCGGGGATCTTTGGTTTTATTAGGTTTGGAGTCGATGTTCTTGTAAGCATGTGATCACGAGGAGGAGCAGTGAGAGTTGTGCTATGATCACTAGTTTGCTGTTGTTGTCGGCATCATAAAGGAAATAAGGAAAAAAATGGGTCTAAGTACTCCACGTGTCCACGAACCAACAGGAAAAACTCTATGGGCAAAAAAATCTACTAAAAAGCTTCATAGATTCAAAACTCAAAACTTTATATGTTTAAGTCTCTATAGTATTACCAACCACTTTTTACCTTTTAACATTCCAATATTAATCTTGTCAAGTTCTGATAGATAACTGCTGTATTTAGCAGGTATAATGCTACATTTGCTAAATGTTGCAGTTATCTGTTAGGTATAGCAGTTAATGTAAACTGCTATATCTGTTAGATATAGCAGTTTATATATAGCAGTTAATGTAAACTGCTATATCTGTTAGATATAGCAGTTATCTGGTACTTAATGTAACAATTTATCTGCTAAATGTAGCAGTTTATCTATAAAATGTAGCGGTTGTCTACTAGAAAATGATAAAGGTAATATAGGAATATTAAAAATTAAAATGTTGTTGGTTGTACTATAAAGACTTGATCCTATAACTATTTGGATCTAGAAAGCTTTTCATTGACATTTTTTTGCGGGGATGTTTTTCCTAATGATTTTCAAGCCTAGGGAATTAGACTTATTTTCCTCAAGAATTTTGGGTAAATTGACAAAACCCTTCCTAAGTAGATTTTCCGTTTAGAGAAATCCCCTGGTTTCAAAACGGTTATAAAAACCTCACTCTGCTCTCGGTAACTTTATAGTTACCTGTTATATCTAGTTATTATGCAATATCTATGTTGTTGCCTGCGATATCTATGATCCATTTTGATATAGCAGATAACTATACAAATACTGCATAAAAAATTTCCATGGGGTTTTTGAGAATGTGCGGCTTTGACGCCGAGGATTTATGTTAGTGGGGAAAACGAGGAAAACTACTCTAGAAGGGCTTGCATCCTTGGATGGGCTTTCCTTATTTGTGGGGAAAGCCCATCCAAGGGCTATGCAAAGGCTTGCATCATGCAAAGTAGATTTTTCCGGTAAAAACTAACAAGGGGGTTTTCACAATTTACCCAAGAATTAATTAGATAGCCATCGAGAGATTGTAAGAAAGATGAAAAGGGAGGGGCAGACATGGCCAATCAGCTGACATGAAGACTACACCCACCGCAATGAGCAGCACATGGATACACATGAAAAACCACCCCAAAAGAAACAAAAGCTCTCGTTATCTCATCACTGTACCCCTTCCTAAAGTAAAGTTTGCATGCATTAATGCTTGCACTTATCACCAATACATCTGTCTCTCTCTTTCTCCCTCCCTCTAAAAATACATATGGTATGTTAATTATATTTTTACTATCCATGTTGTATAAACCAAATATATATATATATATATATAAAACGGAAGAAAGAGTCCATTGAGAGAATTTCCTCCTATGATATCGAAAAAGTACATCCTTCCTTATTTTTTTCGACGATCGACACCCATCATCATCGTTATCAGTTAAGGCGTGGACACACCAAATTTCATTTGATTCTACAACTTTTTCACTGTTGATTTAGCAATGTAAAAAGTTATGTTGTCAGTAAACCGTTAATTTTGAACCCACTAAATCAACGGTGAAAAGATTATAGAATCACATGAAATTTGGTGTACCCAAATCTTAGATGATAGTGTTGAAGATAATGGATGTCGATTGTCGGAAAAAATGAGGGAGGGTGTACTTTTCAATGCCGTAGGAGGAAATTCCGTCCTATGGGAGGGTGTACTTTTCAATACCGTAGGAGGAAATTCCGTCCTATGGTCTCTTTCGTCTCCGTTATATATATATATATATATAGAGAGAGAGAGAGAGAGAGGGGGGGAGGGAGGGGAGCTAATTAAATGAATTCTCTGTCCCATCCTCTCCAATGGAATGGAGTCTATATAGAAAGTGACCGAGGCTGAATTTTCACTAGTACAGGCGAAGCATCAAACAGTGTCAAACGTATAACTAGAGTAACATTAATCATTTCTCTTGTTAAGATTTTCATCATTGGTTGAATTCGCTTATCAGAATAAGAAAGACGATTCCGTTAGTTACATGATCTATATCTTTGAAGCTTGCATTATAACAGTTCAGATAGAGAGATAAAATAAATGAGAATAACAAATTCATTAGCCAGCTTGCTAGCTAGGGCTAGGAGAACCTAATGGAACAAATGGTGGAGGAAGAAAAGGGGCAGAGGGTGAAAGGGGGGGATTAATGTTGGGCAAGGAATTTGATGGAAGCAGGATGTTGTCAAATGAAATATTCTCATATTGTCCCCTGTATACAGGGCCCACCACTTAGCTATATATTCCTTTATGAGATAATATGATTTGGGATAATATTATCTATTTTCCTCCATTATTCATTTCATCTCAATATCTCTTCTTTGATCACACTCTGTCTCATTCCTTTCACCCTCTTTTCTTTTGGTTTATCTATCTTTGGAGGATCCCCTCTATGTTGTAACTCTTTGTTGAGCACTTGAGCTTTTACTTAAGGTTATTTTCTTCAAATTTAATTTATTTGACAATATTCATTCTTCAATAATATTGTAATTAACGTCAGATAGTTCAGAAAATAGTTACAATAAGTTGCAAGATTGTCCACCAATGAAGATATAGAAAATGATATTAAAAGTATAGTCAACGTGCAGTCAAAATCGTTTTGATACCTGAGTGAGAAATAATGAAGAGGAAGGAAAAATAAACATAAATTTTGTTAGATCTTACCATGTGTATTTTTCCTTATGTTGTGTATCTAAGATTAACCTCTAAACTAAGTGATAAATGATCGTCGAGAACCCTATATATATCATCTCTCTCTCCCAAAAATTAGGAGTTTCTAACGTAATTATATTAGTCGACAAATGTTCATTTCTGATAATTTGCTAAAACCAATCACCACAATCTCTTTGGTTGTAATGTAGATGATGCCATTTTGATGAAGGCGATTAGAGTGGCAACAATCACCGGGATGATGATTGTGGTGGCTGTTGCGGCGACAACAAAGTAGATGAGGAAAAGTCGATGGTGATGTTAGTGATTCCAGAAAAGATAATTATGGTGGTGAAATAACAACCGTGGCCGTAACAAAGATATTGATGGAGACGAAGACAAAGATTGAGCCATTTAGAAGAATTTTTCTTTATATGATCATCTGAGGAGGAGAAGATGATGGAAATATCTATCTCTGTTTCAGACAAAATCAAATTCTTAGATTTCCTTCTACCGCACCGAAAAGGTCTTTTGACTCCTAATAAAACACCCGTCTTATTTTCTATTGTTACCTAAGATTCAGTTAGATATTCCTTAGAAAAATATCTTTGTTTATTGAAAAAGAAAAAATAGGGTTCGGGATCAACCGCAGCCCTGTAGTTGTGGTCATGTGGCCAAGCCTCAGAATGGATCGTTTACTCCTAACTTAACTCAAGGCTCCACTCATTCTGTTCTTCCTTCTTGCGACCGCAGCTCTGAGGCTGCCGTCGAATCATTCCCATAATGATAGCTTTGGAGCTCTCTTTCTCTCTCTCTCTCCATCAAGTTGAATAGTGCCTCTTTTTTGTGGGATGAAGCATGCACCTGTTCATGTGCTGCAATCACCTTCTCACTCGTGGTGGAGGATCATTTCCACATGAAAGACAACTAAAATGAAACACAAAGGGATGGGAAAAGAGAAGACAAAAGATAATGGATCTGAGAGAGGGAGAGGGAGAGGGAGGGAGAGGGGGCAGCATGTCACAATAATTAGCTTAGCTGAAGAAAAAAGTAGCACTGTGGTAGGATACGAAAACAAACCAAAATCAATGTCTGAAGATGACACAAAGAAATGCAACAGTGCTAACTATATAAAGCATATAGATAATATGTTAAGGATGCTCGAGATAAATGCGGAAACAGAGATCAAACAAATCGCAGGAAAAAAAATCCCGGCAAAGGTCAACTCAAGGAGACGGAAATTTTACGTGAAAACCCAAATAGGAAAAACCATGAGCATCAGCAAAGAACGTTTTACTATTTATGGAGAATTACAGAATTTCTCTTCTCTCTCGATTTTCTCTCTCACAAACCCTAAACAATTGATTTCACATTTATAGCCTACAATGAATCCTTAGAAATAAGTATAAGATTTAAATTTGGATTTATCTCTAATTAAAAAATACAAAAAAAAGGATTAGGATTATAGAATTAATTCTAACAATCTCCAGCTTGATTTTAAAATCCGTCAGCCGTGAACCGTCCCGCCAGAAGTCTGCAGCTGCCGATCGCCCTTAAGGGCTATCTCCATCTATCAATGTTGAGCAAGTCAAAACAATATTTAAACTTGCGAGTAGGTATCGGTTTAGTACACATATCTGCTTGCTTGTCTTCTGTATCTTGATTCTTTTCTCAGTCCGGATGAAGTGATATCCCACGTCGATGTACTTAGTCCTGTCATGATGCACCTGATCTTTTGCTAAACATATAGTACTCAAGTTGTCATAAAACAGCACAGCTTGATCCTGATTTAAGCCGAGAACACCGGTTAAACCTTTTAACCAGATGCTTTCCTTTGTTGTCTCCGTCAACGCTATATATTCTGTCTCTGCAGTAGAAAAAGCATCCGAAGACTGTAATGTAGCCTTCTAACTAACGACAGAACCAGCTAATATAAAAACGTAACCAGTCACCGCCCATCAAAATTGGCTGCATAATCAAAATCTGAACAATTCACTACTTCACAATACATATCAACTCCTCCGTAAATAAGACCAACATCCGTTGTCCCTCTGAGATATCGGAATATTCGTTTCACTGCTTGCTAGTGCTCCTTTCCAGGTTAAACCATGTACCTGCTAACAACGCTAACTGTGTGTGCAATATCTCGCCTAGTGCACACCATAGCGTACATCAGACTTCTCACAACACTAGCATATGAGACTCGAGGCATATGCTCTAATTCTTCTTCTGACCGAGGTGAGAGAGTTGCTGAAAGAGGAATATTACTATCCAATGGAGTACTCACAGGCTTCGCATCTGATATGTTGAACCTATTCAACATCTTCTGAATGTAGCTCTCTCGTGATAAGAAAAGCTTCGCTGCTTGCTATCCATGTATATCTCCATACCTAAAATCTTTCGAGCTGCTCCAAGATCCTTCATCTCGAACTCACTATTAAGTAGCACCTTCAATTTCTGAATCTCCGATTTGTCTCGAGCAGCAATAAGAATGTTTTCTACATATAGGAGTAAATAAACAAATGAGTCTTCCACCAGTCTCCTATGATAAATGTAGCAATCATACGAACTCTTATTGTAGCCATGCTTCACCATAACCTTGTTAAATCTATTGTACCACCGCCTAATAGACTGCTTTAACCCGTACAAGGATTTCCGCAATTTGCAAACATGATCTTCCTTGCAATGAATAGTGAATCCCTCTGGGTGACTCATCAAGATATACTCTTCTAACTTTCTATAAAGAAAATCCGTCTTCACATTAAGCTATTCTAACTTCAGGTCCTGATGTGTTACTATAACAAGCAACACGCGAATGGAAGTATACCTCACAACCGGGGAAAATATCTCGTTGTAATCAACCCTCTCCTTCTGACCGTAGCCCTTAGAAACTAGACGATCCCTGAATTTTGTTTCTTGTTCTCCTAAGATTCCAGACTTTTTCTTGAAGATCCATTTACATCCTACAATCTTTCTTCCTTCTGGCGGCTTGACAAGCTCCCGTGTCTGATTCTTATGAAGAGATTACATTTCTTCTCCTACAACAGCAATCTACTGAATGAACTCGACACCAGAAATATCCTCTCGATAACATGAGGCCTAAGGAGACTCTATCTCTTCCACCGCATTAAGCGCATATGTTACCATATCCTCATAACCATACATCTGAGGGGGATGAATATGCCTTCGTGGACGGTCAGTGGCAATAGTGTACGGATGTTGCAGAGGTTGCTGTTGTGTACCTGGCTTAAATACATTCTTCTTCTTATCAGACTGAAATGGAGTAATTTCAAACTCCACCTGTTTTCTGGCATCCTTATCTTTATCTGTACTGATATCAAGCTCTTTTCTAAAGTAAATCATAGAATTTTCTTCAAAAGTCATATCTCTACCATATATAACTTTCAAATCAGAAGTCCAAATTCTACAACCCTTGACCCCAATACCATACTCGAGAAAAATACCCTTCTTCACCCTAGGCTCCAACTTCCCTTCACTAACATGATAATATGCAGAGTAACCAAATACTCTAAGGGTAGAATAATCAGTAGGTTTTCCTGACCATTCCTTCATAGGGGTCTTGCAATCAATTGCTATTGAGGGAAAGCGATTCACCAAATAACACGCCGTAATAGCAGTCTCGGCCAAGAAATCCTTAAACAAGCCATCATTAGAAAGCATACACAGTGCTCTCTCTAATAACGTTTTATTCATACATTCTGCGATACCATTCTGCTGTGAAGTCTCTCTAACTATACGGTGCCTTGCGATACCTTTTTCTTTGCAGAACTCATTAAACTGATTCGAACAAAACTCTATACCATTATCAGTACGAAGACGCTTAATCTTCCTCTCAGTCTGCTTCTCAACTAAAACCTTCCGCTTCTTGAAGGCCTTAAAACATTGCTCTTGTGCTTCATTATGATGACCCAAACCATTCAATAGTAATCATCAATCAGAGAAAAAAATACCGTGCACCACCTTTCTATGGAACACGAGATGGTCCCCATACATCAACATGAATATAGTCGAGAGTCGCCTTCATCCTATGCACTGTCTTGCCAAACTGAATTCGGCGCTGCTTGCCGAAAATATAATACTAACAGAAGTTGACGGTCGCTGTCTTGTGGCCTCCAAGAAAGCCTTGGTTGCTTGGAACCGCCAAACCCCTCTCGCTCATTTGTCTAAATTGCATATGACACAATTTGGACTTCTCTGTCTCTGATTCTTCTGTAGACGAGACTGCTGCAGAACCTGTTACTGTCTTTCCTTGCAGAATATACAAGGTCTTCTCTTTTACTCCTTTCATCACCACCAAAGCACCTTTCGAGACCCGAAGAACTCCACATTCAATCACACATCGGTAACCTTTGGAGTCCATAATACCCAAGGAAATCAAATTATTTTTCAGATCCGGAACATGTCGAACATCAGAAAAAGTCCTCACTACACCATCGTGAATACGAATCCAAATAGAACCAATACCAATAGCCTTGCAGGACATATTATTAACCATCAAGACATTACTGCCATTGAATTCATCATATGTTGAAAACCAGTCCCGATTGGGACACATATGACAAGAACAACCTGAATCTAGCACCCATTTGTTCATTGGCGGAACATGATCCGTAACGGATAGAACTTGTGCGGCTTCACCAGAAGACTCGTCTTTTGTTATACTGGCATCCGAAGAATTGTTTGCCTTCTTTTCCATATCTTACTTCTTTGGGAACGAATACTGCATATGTTACTCCTTTTTGCAGTATTGACAAATAATATTCCCATCACGAGTACTTGACTTAGATCTGCTTCTCCCTTCTGTTTACTTTTGTCCCTATTAGAACGTTCTCTTTGATTGGAACGTCCTTTTTGATCGGAACATTTCACCATCAGTCCATCCGCCCTTTCCCCCATTGCTTCTTAATACCTTGTATTGAAGTTCACGAGAGTGAAACGCTGATCTGACATCTTCTAGACATATGGTGTCCTTACCGACAATAAAAAAATGTACAAGATTCTCGAAAAGAAGTGGTAAGGAGCATAACAGAATTAGGGCAAAATTTTAATCCTCTACTTTAACATTCACGTTCTTCAAATCCATGAGAATCATATTCAGCAAATCAAGATGTTCTTTTAGAGGCGTACCTTCTTTCATACGGAAAAAAATAATCGTTGTTTTAGATACAACTTGTTCGTGAGGGATTTCGTCATGTATAAATTTTCCAACTTTATCCAGAAACGCGACGCGGTCTCCTCGTTCGCAACTTCGCATAAGATTTCGTCTTCTAAACATAGTTTAGTCATCGCATGTGCCTTCACTTCCATATTCTTATAGTCTTCATCAGTCATCGACGCCGGCCTCTTCCCAGAAAGCGCCGTCCATCGATCCTGTTACTTCAATAGAGCACACGTCTTAATACACCAGAGACTGAAACTATTCTTTCCGGAGAACTTATTGATCTTAATATTGTGTGATGCTATATCTGTACTCGATCGGTAGAAACAACGCAAGCTCTAATACCAGTTTGTTTCGAATGATCGAGATAAATGCGGAAACAGAGATCAAACATATCGCAGAAAAAAAAATCAAATCAAGGAGATATAAAGATTTTACGTGGAAAACCAAATGGTAAAAACCGCGGGCAGCAGAGAACGTTTCACTATTTGTTGAGAATTACAGAATTTTTCTTCTCTCTCTTAAATCCTAAACAATTGGTTTCACATATATAACCTACAATTAATCCTTAGAGATAAAAACAAGATTTAAATTTGGATCTAATCAAATATATAATTTAAATAAAATATCCAATTTAAAATTTGTCTCTAATTACTAATTTGGATTTATCTCTAATTAACAAATCCAAAGGCAAAGAGGATTAAGATTATAGATTCAATTCTAACATAACAAGCTTAAGGATTCTATTATGCAAGGACTAATTTATAGTTAAATTATGTATGCGCTAATTAATAAACCATATATTTCGTGTTATGACAAATCAAATTATAATACAAAAACCACAAAGAGAAGATCAAAGCAGATTTCATATAAAACCCCAAGGCTTTATAGATATATATTTAATCTTCACATACTTGCTTCCCAAGTAAAGTCTGATCCATGAAGGCTCCGTTCCCATCCCTAAGTCATAGGCTAGTTTTGGGTATCCTTGAATTTTGTTCCTTGTTCATCTAGGATTCCGGACTTTTTCTTAAAGATCAATTTACATCCTATAATCTTTCTTCCTTCTGGCGGCTTGACAAGCTCCCATGTCTGATTCTTATGAACAGATTATATCTCTTCTCCCATATGATGACTTATGGATTTTGATGATCCAATTATTGGTTTTTGATGATAGTTTAAATATGAATAGTTCGTTTAGTGTCACTTATTTATCTTGATTTACCTTATCGACACTCAACCTGTATACACTTGATATTTAGCTTGCTTATTCTAAATCCAGTGTATATCGAGTAATATTTCAATATCTCATACCTTACTTGCATTATATATTGTGATATTGGAATATTATTCTCATTCATTATTTTCGAAAATCACGATATATATATATATATATATATATATATATATATATATATAGAGAGAGAGAGAGAGAGAGAGAGAGAGAGAGAGAGAGGAGAGAATAATGGAGGAAAGATGCCATAGGAGGGAATTTCCTCCTAGGGCGTCGAAAAATTACACCCTCCTTCATTTTTTCCGTCAATCGGCATCTACCATCTTCATCGTTATCATCTAAGATGTGGCTACACTAAATTTCATGTGATTCTACAACCTTTTCACCGTTGATTTATCAATATAAAAAGTTCTATCGTCGGTAAACTGTTAATTTTGAACCCACTAAATCAACGGTGGAAAAGTTGTAGAATCATATGAAATTTGGATTACCCACATCTTTTAGATGATAACGATGAAGATGGTGGATGCTGATCGTCGGAAAAAATAAGAGAGGGTGTATTTTTTTGATGCCATAGGAGGAAATTCCCTCCTACGGCACCTTTCCTCCATTAATCACACACACACACATGTGACCTATATCTTGGTTTGTACATATTATGTATGTATATAGTGTATATCAATATCTTACTTTGCACTTGCTTGATTTCTTGATATTGCAAATTATTCATGGTTTGTGATATCGAAAACAATGAATGTTCATATACTTGTATTTATTAATGTACTTATATTTCATAACACTGCATATAATATGTTTGGTTGTGTTGAGATTGATTTTCAGGATATCGAATATCTCACGACACAAGCATACAAAGGAGTATGGAGGAAACCGATCTTAAACGATATATCTAATAGAGGATTGAGGAATACGGATGAGTGCTTTTCAATTTGCCAAATTCAAGCTAAGGATAGCTATAGAAGACGAAGTCCGAGATTGAAACGTCGAAATTCGAGAAGTTCAAGTTTGAAAATCAAATATCGACGTCGAGATGCTAGTGAGTGGAACGACGTGTTCAAAAATCAATGGAAGTCAATTTGAAGATCAATTGAAGATCGAGTGAAGCGCCGAGTTTCAAGAGTTCAAGGATTCAAGATTTAAAGATGTAAGAAACCAACTTACGAATCCTTGTAAGCACTGTATATATTATGGTTATATCAATTAGAGCTCTGGAACACTCACACGAGCTAGCACAAACATTTTACAAATATCTGGTTTTCATTTTATTTTTTTTTAATGATCAACCCAATTTTCTGTAAGTAAAAACAATTCTGCATTTTTCTATAAGGCAGAAGTTTGCCAATTTGAACTGCAGACGTCTGAAGAAAAAACTGGCAGACTTTTGCTTCATTAAAAAAATTTCTGGCTGAGGTCTCGGGTTGGATTTTTGGATTTTCTTCAGACATCTGGGATTTGTAGTTCAGACGTTTGGCCTTATAGGGGTATAACCACTTGATATTTAAGTGAGGTTTTTTTTTCAACTTTGGCATCAGGAAAGACGTTTAAAGGTCATCGGGGCAGACGTCTGACAACGATCAAAAATGCCAGATTTCACCCATAACGGCTAGTTTTTTCTTAGGGTTATAAAAAGGGTTGTGGGTTGGTTTTTTGAGCTCTAATCATTCAATATTTTAGTTTGCATTATTCCTAAGTGGTCAAGAGAGAAATCCCATTTCTTGTGAGAGTAAAAAAGAGTTTTTGTATTTGCTATCCAATCACTCACACACACAATCAAGAGCTTCAATTGATTATCCATACTTATTAAAGTATTAGTTTAAGCTTGATAGAAACTCTTTGAGAGTATTATACTTATTGTAATCTTCTTTTTTTCTTTATGTGAAGATCATTGAGTGCAAGGATCCCTTTATAAGAGAGAAGTGTGAGAGAAGTTTTCTGTTTTTTTGTGTGAGGATCCTTGAGTGCAAAATTGCCTTTGTAAGAGAGGAGATCTTGTAAAGTGAAGAGTTGCTCGTGTGTTGAGCAACGTGTATTTTCATTAGAGACGTGTTCGTCTTTGGAGGAGACGTGTTCGTATTTGGAGAAGACGTGAAGTTTAAGTGGAACGGGCCTGAGGGCCTAAAGAAAGAGGACTAGGGACCGAGACATTATCGGGACGCCGAACCTCTTTAAAGCCCTTGTATTTGCATTTGCTATTTTTTTTTTATCTCTTTTGCTTATTCGTAGATTAGAAAGTGCATGCTATACCTTATTTGCCCTATATGCTTATTGTTTGTGCTTGATTGCAATTTCTCTTACTATAGGTTTATGTTTTCACAATTTTAGTTTACTTAGCCACTTATTATAATTGGTATATCATTTGGTAAGGTTTGCAATTGTGTTCTTTATTAGCAAGTGTTTGATAAATTTTTTAATTTGGGTATATCGGTAGCTTAGTCCTATTCACTCTCCTTGTAGGACTAATTTCAATTGGCATCAGAGCTTAGTACTCATATATTCGTAGGCTTAACATTTTAGAGTGATCCATGACTTTACCTTGCTCTTATTCTATTTATGATCCTGCTCTTTTTTATGGAAATAATTTTGAGTTGTGGAAAATAAACATGGAGTGTTTTCTTGAATGTCGGGTAGGGATTTTTGGAAAATTATTATGAGCGACTATTCTGTTGCTACTATTGCTAAATCTAAATGGAGTGGTCGTGATAAAGATTTGTTTTCTTTAAACATCAAAACTATTCAATGTTTACAATTTGTTTTAGATGTTGATGTTTTTAACAATTTTTCATATTGCAAGACGACTCATGGTATTTGGTTCTTATTAGAACAAACCTATGGAGAGTACGTAGCTTGCAAGGAAGTGGAGAAGAACAAGATAGAGACTTACTTAGCGACTTTGGATGATTCTGAACAAACGGCAAATCAAGAAAGAACATTCAACTCTAAGGAGTGGTTCCAATACTCTTTTGATCATAGCATTGTAAGTAATTCTTCTTATGATTTCTGCAAATTTCCGTATGATCAACTTCTTGATGCATATCACGATCTTAATGAAAATTATAATGTTATTGCATCTAGAAATGAATTCCTTGAAAAATGTTCTTATGATGTTGATATTGAGCGTGAGGAATTGATTAGTTGTTGCGATTCTTTTGAAGTTTTAAATAAAAATTTGATTGCCAAATACAATACATTGTCTTGTGCTCATGATTCTTAAGTGGTTTTATGTGAAAAAATAGTTTTTGAGAAAATTGAGTTGATTTCAAAGCTAGATTTACAATGTACTACTATTGATGCTTTGAAAATTGAAAATGAAAATTTGGTTTTGTCTTGAGAGGTCTTGAGAAAAGAAAATCATGATTTGATTTCAAATCTTACAAGTAAAATCAATATTTTGAAATCTTCTATTGTTTCTTAAGATTCTCTTGTTTTAGAAAATTCTTCTCTTAAGCAAGAAAATGAGAAGTTGGTTTTAACTTGCGATATTTTGAGAAAAGAAAATGTTGATGTGATTTCAAGTTTGAAAAACAAAATTGATTTTTTGAAATTCTCTATTGTTTCTCAAAACGCTTTAAATTCCGAAAACGCTTCTCTAAAAAAAATGATATTTTGGTTTCTTTCCTTGCTAAACTTTCAAAGGTTGATGTTTTACCTAGCAAGGAAGTTATTTTAAGTTGAAGAGGCATTGGTTTTAAGAATTCGAAATTTCAAAAACCCTCTTCGTCTAGATTTGTCAAACGTGCTTCGAATTTTGCTAAATCACATATTCGCTCACATGCTTATCTATATAGATTTAGTTCGAGACAAACGTTCAAGAAGCATGTACATCATTCACTTGCATTATCTCATACTTGTTTTGACATTTCTAGGTCTACCATGCTTGCGCACATACACACACTTGCATTTTTGGTGATGCACATGATCATTTGGCATTTGCATGTAGTTTAAAAAGAAATATTTCTATGCATGCCAATTTGGTTTGGGTTCCCAAACCTAACCCAATTGGATTCAAGAAGACTTGGATACCGAAATCCCCATCCGTATCTAATTTTGTAGGTATGGATCAATTGACGACTTAGAGATTCAGGAGCGTGATGAGCAAAAAGCAATTCAATGGAAAACTTGTTATAGCTCATCAATTTGTTGGGTATCGTATTTCTTTTCTGTATTCGTTTTAGAATATCGTCTATTCATTTAAGCTTAATGTTGCTATTCTATTTAAGTATATTTTATCTTGATATACCCCTTACGATGCACTTGTGTTAACTTGCATATCGTTTTGTGCTTATATTCATATATGAGATGCTTTTCATAGGATACTTCAATTGATATTTACAATTGGTATATTTCTTATGCTCATGTGTGAATTTGTGTGCTCATGTGCTTTAAACTTGCTATTTTATAAACTTGAGCACAACTTGGTTTGAAAACTTGATACAGATTTGAATATTCCTTAGTTTTCTTGCCATAAACCACTCTCACTTGTTTAAAATATGTTTTTAAACTTATAAGTGAGAATTCTTATCCATATAGCTTTAAATTGTTTAAATCTTTTTCATATGAATATAATTTGACACATTTTTTAACTTGAACCAATTTTCAATTGGTATCTTTACATTGTGCCTTGTTGATATGTGTTTATATTTAAAATTGCTGTCACGACCCGAAATTTGGCACGTGACGGCCCTTAAACTGCATAGCGTTTATAGGCGTAACGCAATTCAAGTAAACCGAAAACCCAGCAATCTAAACCATCAAAAGTAATAAGTGATAAGAATATTGTTAAAACTTTTTGAAAAATCTCAAGTACAAATTCTTTAAAGTCCAAATTTACTTTCTTAAAAATTTTGGCAGCACATCCTTTGTAAAAACTAGCCCCAAAAATGGGTACATACAAAGATATAAGTAAAGCATCCCCAACGGGAGCAAAAACCACGCCCAAAGGCGGAAACAACCACCACAACAGATATACGACGCCGTAGCGAAGAAATAAAAGACGATACAAATAAATATGCATAAAAGACACCCTGAGTCACCAAAAATATACAATATTGTCCTCACATCTTGTCTCTAAGTAAATACATGAAAGTGGTAGATGGAGAATATAAGATACAACCAAAGATATACAAAGTACATAAACAGATAACCGCGAAACTCACTTATAGCAAAACTGCTCACAGTCAGCCGAAGCGGTATCCGCTGCAAATGATGATACGATAGGATGAAGCCCTGCCGTGACTGCTCTGAGGGTCAAACCTGCAAAACCACTGTGGCACAACAGGGGTGAGTTGCCAACTCGTGAATAGTAAATAACACGTGCTGGTAATCGCAAATATGTACGTACTGCGATAATCTATCACATGGAAGCTGTTAGTAATAAATGGCAATATGTATATGCAACAGTCATGAAAAGTACTCTATCAGGTACTACTAATACATGAAACAATGCATATCAAGTAAATGCTGAGTATGGAATAAAATATGTCATCCTTACGAAATCCTCATATCCTGTAAGTCTCATGGAACCTGAGTGTCTAACATCGACACCCGAAAACATCATGAAAACTAGTGTCTAGTATCGACACATAAATACTCATCTATCAGGTGGCGTCACCATGACTGGCCCTGATAGGTACGTATCATACGCTATCTCGAAACCCGAGTGTCTAGCTTCGACACTCGAAATTCCACGTATCCATACGTACATAACTCCGGTCGGTATCCCCACGATACCCTCCGAGTCTAAAATACTATCACCGGTAAGGTAGTACTCTCCTGCCTCGGGCTCACCGCCTAGCAATATGAGTCTTCTTGCCCCAGGGTACCTCCGGGCCCCACCATGTACCCGCACACGGCCCACTCCACTCCTCGCATGGGGTATATAACACAAACCTCAGAATCGAGAAATCTCATGGTGGACGCACTGAAATATCATATCAAGAGAAACCGGGTTTTTCAAACAATGCATAATTTTATGAACCACCACGGTCCTCAAATCCAGAAAATATCAAGTAATGAATAAGAATACTTACATAGATCATTATGATGATATATATTATACATGTGTACATATATAACAGCGTCCCATACCACTAATATATATATATATATATGTATGTATGTATGTATGTATATATATATATGTATGTATATATATGTATATATGTATATATCAGCGTCCCATACCACTGATATATATACGCAGGAGTAAAACATCCAGAAAACATCATATGAAATCCATATCTCAATGCGAAATCCATGAAATATAATATATGCAACATGAAACAGTAATATGAGCATATAAAGGAAAAACCGCTATTTAACTGCAACAAGTTATTAAATATATCACGCGGTTCCTAATTTCTCCGAAATCAAATGCAACATCATATACAGGTGAACATATAGCTATAGCCAGATATATGTGTAAACATGTAGGTATAACAAGATATATGTGTAAGTATGTAAGTGTGCAAGGTATACTACCTATCATATCCGCAATCGCATAAGAATCAATGACTACATGTCAATGATAAAACAATACCATATAGGTATATGTAACCCTAGCAAGGTAAGTGGGTGTACATGAAAGTATATATGCATGATGTACATGTAACAATAGCAAGGTATACGGGTGTACATGTAAGTATGTGTGCACAATGAAGTAAGGATCAATGTCAATGTTCCTAACCAATACAATATCACATATGTATAGGTGTTGTGCGTATCATGGCAATTATCGACGGTGTGTGTGTAGCATGCAATTAGTGCTCGTGAAATATGAATCGTCAATAATGGTGTTGTGTCTCATTAATACTAAGTCCATAAACAATAGGAAATGAGATACGCAACAAAGGTACACATGCACAATCAATGTCTATATACTTACAACTAATAGTCATGTCATTAATCTAGCCCAAACGCATAACGCCATGCGGGCGATTCCCCTGTAGATATTAAATCTACTCACCGATGATCTCGAACTAAGTAAATCCGACAACCTGCTTCCCTTTCTTCGCAGCGTCCGAAGTTCCTGCTCGCGATCCTAAATTTCACAAATAGAACACATAAGGTTAAATATCCTGCGCCGATACAAAGACAACTAAATGCAAGGATAACGTCCACAAGTTAAACACACTGTGCACTCAGTGCACAAAACGCGCACGATATCGGCATAACCCTAGCTAGGATGACACAACCACCAAGCCTAAACCCCGATCGTACCGATCGCGCATTCACAACACAATATATATCGTGGAATCTAATATATATAACGTCGCAAAGTCAAAATAAACCCATGCATAAATTATCCGAAAATCTAGCAAGCAACTTTTAATCAATTTAGCCCAAATCTACAAGTTTAACCAAAACTAGTAATCACAATCATCTCATAATAGCTTGATTAAACCACACAAATTTTTACTACAATTTTAATCTCACCAAAAAGTGATTTAGTAAAAGTTTAGTTTGCAATTAAGCTAATTAGATAATTAGGAAAAATAACATTTAACAATCTTGCACTAGGTTAAGTTTTATCCAAGTCTAAGCTTCACACTCAACCATTACAATAAACAAAACCCTAACTTGATTATCAAAAACCTTTTCTACAAATTCTAAATATGCAAATTAAAACCATAATAAAATATCTAACAAGCCAGCATAATGATTTAAACAACAATAAAAGATTAGGATTAGAATTTTATACCTCCACTAGATCACAATTTAGTAACTAAACTCCAAATTTTAGCCTCCAAATTGATGTCTTTCATGAAGATCTAAGCTTGTTTAGTGTTGAAGAATGATGGGTAGGGATTTGTTTGTGAGTTTGTGGGATTATTTGATGATTTGTGATGAATTTTTGAAGCTCAAAGAGGTGAAAATGGAGCAAAGAAAATGATGGGGTAGCAAGGGGGGCTCGGCCAAGTGAAGATAAGTGAGGGGTTTAGGAAATTGTGTGGAAATTTCTAGCTAAAAACTCCAATTAATACCCATTAATGCACCTCCCATCTAAAGCCACCACTTAATCTATTTCATTTTCTATTTAAAGTTTTCATTAAATCAACAAATATCTAGATATTTTGTAGGATATTTTGCATGAATGGTTTAGTGATTCATCTTGTGATTAAATTAGCATACATTTAAATTAGCATAATTAACCGAATCAAAATTGTAATTACTACTAATTAAGTGCATAATTAAAATCTTATAATAATATTTTAATTAAGGAGAAATATTAAAGTGCACTAAAATTTTCAAGCGATAACTAAAAACCGCAAACTAGCAATTTCCTAGTTAAATTAGGTGCAGCGAATTCTATACAAATAAATGATCGCTTCTAGATTTTAATGAAAAACATAATTTATTTTACCTATAAACGGAAAATTCGCATAACGATTTCTAAAAAGTTACAATTGCCTATGCGTTGTAGGGTGTTTTCCGCCACCCTATTGAGATGGGAATATGCGTGCGTTTATCAGGCATACTACAGATTCCCCCTGCCTAGGGTAGGCGGGGGTTTATTGATTGTGGGGATCCGAATCTCCGGCAGCCGCAGACTAAGCTGTCGTTAATTACCCCTCGCCTTTGGAGCGAGAGAACTTCCGATTGACGGGTCAAACTGGTCATGCGAACTCGATGTGCAGTGTACGTATATTTTGAAAGGGTTTTTGTCACGACCCGAAATGACACGTGACTGGCACTTGAATCATATGAAGTCTATAGGACCCCATCAAATTCAAGTAAACCAAAATCCCAGAAATCTAAACCTTTAAAAGAAGAAAGTGAAGGAAAACTTGTTTAAAAGTTTGCGTATAAATCACTTTGAAAGTCGTAGTAAACATTTTTAAAATATCAAGTCTTTTCCAAAAATTTTGGCAGAGTCCCCTTCGTAAATACTGGCCCCAAACGGATACAACATGAATAGTATGTAAAAGATGAATAAAGGCATCCCCAAGAGGGAGCTAGCTCTTCGCCAATTGGCGGTCACAACTATACAAGCAATATAATATACAACGCCGAAGGGCGATGATCAAAACTAAAAAAGGAAACCAATATCATCAAGAAACCATAATAATACAAGCGCGACTCTAAGGTCGAAAGAATATACACTGGTCTTCTAAGTCTATCTAATATACATGTCTGGTTGATAGAGTTTACTAGATACAACAGAATGTAAATAAAATACAAGCGTGGTCACGATGCGAGTGAATCCACTTACCAAAGCAATCACCCGGAAGGAAGCAATGTGCCTGCAAAGCCGCCAAGAAAACCTGTACGGCAAACTTGCAAGAAACTGTGACACAACGGGGATGAGTTGCCAACTCGTGAGTATAGAAAACATCACCGAGCAGAAATCGTATGTATGACTCTATCCTAGGTCATACCATAGTAATATCCTCAAAATAAAATAGCCCGAAACATAAAATAATGGTAAGGGTAAACATCTATACATAAGTGTAATGCCAAGTGCTCGTGTCAGTGTCTCAGGTAATAACATATCATATATATGATGTATGAATACATGAAAACAGAATACATCTAAATGAGAAAATTATTTTCTTATCTCAGTGAGATTTCTATATAAAAATCGAGTATCATCAATGAAATCAACAGAGAATCAGTGTTAAGTATCGACACAAAATATATATTTCAATGTCTCAATATCTCAGATTTCGGCTATCCGGACTGGCCTATATCATCAAATCTCAATATCTCAGGCTCCGGCTATCCGGACTGGCCTGTATCATCAAATCTCAAGACCACGTCGGAATCCTCCGGATATCCGCCGCGTCGCAATAACCGGTCGGTAGTGCTCCCCTGCCGTGCTCAACGCCATCATCTGCGACCATCTTTCTCCGGGATACCGCACCGGGTCTACCATGCACCCACAGACGGTTCATCCTCCTTCTCGAATCGGGTGTATGATACTGCTCAAGAGTCGAGAAAACTCATGGTGGACACCTCTCAAATCATATCAGTAGAAAACCGCAATTTCTATCTTTAAAATGACAATAAGTTTATAAAATATTTGCGGTTTCTCCAAATCCAGAAATCTCATGAAAATCCGAAATCCCAATCTCAAGAGTAAATAACAGTAAATTACCAGCATACAACTCCATAATATTGCATGACAAATGAATATATGAATGCATTTGATATCAAGCAAGGAATGCAATAATTAAACTAGCATAATAAAGCAATAACATAATGAAACTATCAACTAGCAAGTTATGTCAATGAAGTAATACTTCTAAAGTGTACGTGTCATGGCAATTACTGGTGATGACGTGTGTGAGCCGGCAAGCTAGTGTACATGGAGCATACGCATCATCGATAATGGTGCTGATGTCCTAACAATATGTTTCATAATAACTAACAAAAATACATATAAGCATGCAATGCGATGTGAACAACAAGAATAAATGGCAAATGAATAGTAAATGCAACAATAAAGAAATATACATTCCTATATACGAGTCATACAGTTTTTGGTATCTGAAATTGCACAAATCGTGGTGTTTAGAAAATAGGGCTACGGTGTTTTTGAGAAAATGTACGTCCTTTGAAATATTCGTAGTATCCCTTGGTTTGTCTTAAAATACTAATGATTCGTTAGTTTTGGAAATAAGTATGACTCGCCTAGATCTAACCTCTACTAAGTAAACTATAGGACTAAACTAAGAGACTAATTGAAAGGGTAAGAAAAACCACCTAAGTCTGAGTCGATATTTATATCTAGTAGTCGGTGATCCCGCCTCAATAGTATCACGTACGATACAATATATAATATGACATTCTCGAGTCACGAGTGTAGATCTATCATCATAATTATATCTCGTACGGTAAATCCATCGTACGGCATCCCAAATCTGGGTACGGGTCGAATATCACATTTATCTCATTATTCATCTGGTATCCTTATCATCATATCCTGAATTAGGGGTACTGATCTAAACTCTAGTACATTCCGATACCATCAACATATATATATGCGTGTGTATGAAAACACATCGCCTAAAGATCCGCTATAATATCATGTCGTATCTCATAATACGAACCAAGTTACATCACCGATCTCGTGGTATCATGCCCAATCACATCGACTCATCTCCAACTACCATATACTATCCTCATCATCCATGTATATGTATATGTATATGTATACACACACACACATACATATATGTATATATATATATATATCCCCATATACGGACAAGAAGGTAAAATGTATGCGTGTACGTTATTCTAGGGTTTCGCGACTAAAACTAGCTAACGATACTGTTCTCCACCGAAAGACACGACCGGGACGTTGGGACGTCCAGCCTGAATTTTGGGGGCAGATATTATTTGGTTTTATCTGTCCATCTTTCTGAAAATGCCAAGTTGATTTATGGCACCGTATATCGGAGGTTTAGACAGATGCGGCCGTTGTAGCAGACTTCGTCAGATTCTCCCTCGTTTACAAGGGGTTTTTGATTATGGGGATGCTCTTCCCTGCAGGCGCAAGCCCCTGCAGTTAATTTCGCTACCGCATAGCGGTAACCACTTTCTCCTTCTCCAGATGGTCACTTCGTGTCGTTTGTGTTTGTTTTATTTTCGGTTGCCCGTGGATCGTATATGGAGACTAATGTATGTTGTTGCCCGTAGGGCGTGGATTAATCCAAATCTGTATTTTCTTAGATTTGGTTTGGTTTGGGTTTAAGGATCATTATTCTCATTGAGATTAATATCAACTTAAACGTTTGTTGAGGATACGCTAGTCTAATTTTAGACTAAGATCTACTGAACAAGATTTTGGGATCATTTAGATCCAGCGAAAGAGTATTTGGACTCTATCGTCTTACTTTAGAGATATTGCGGTCCATAAGTTTAAAGACATCATAGTCCATGGAGTTTAAGGACATTATAGTCCATGGAGTTTAAAGACGTCATAGTCTGTGGAGTTTAGTTTAGAGACGTTGCGGTCCATAAGTTTAAGGACATCATAGTCCATGGAGTGTCTGGTTGTCAGGACCCGTCACCTCTCTGAAGACGTTGAAGAATTACAACGACACATATCAAAGATGTGAAGAGATGTACCCTTAAACCGATATTGGTTGAGAGATCTGTAGTCAAGGTTTGGGACTAAGACCAATTAAAAATATTGGGAGCACATGGGCTAAGTTAATTTGAATTGGGGGATTTATGGCCTACTTGGGCTCAGTCCATTCAGTTAAAGTGTTTGAACACTTATTTGGACTCAGTCCATTCATTTTTGAACAAAATGTTAACATTTGTTTGGGCTCAGGCCCTTTTTGTTCAATAATGCAGAGCATTAATTTTGGGTTCTGACACCCCTTCTTCTTTTGTCTTTTATTGAGTGTTAAACGCTCTTTGTAGCGCAGAGCGCTTTACGTAAAGAGCCTTTATGTACAGAGCACTTGGCGTTGAGCGCCAGACTTGGAGCGCTAAGGCGCTTCTTATGAAATAGCACGTACGTGAGGAGCGCGTGGCGTGCTTGGCGCTGAGCGCCATATTTGGAGTGCTAAGGCACTTCTTATGAAATAGCGCACACGTGAGGAGCACGTGGAGCGCTTGGCGCTGAGCGCCAGACTTGGAGTGCAGAGCGCTCTTTATTAAATAGCGCACACGTGAGGAGCACGTGGCGCGCTTGGCGCTGAGCACTAGCCAATGAGTGCAAAGCGCTCTCGATTAATTCTGTGCTCTGAGAATTAAGTTCTCGTTTATAAGAGACTTTGTCTCGTGGATCTAAGAACTAAGTTCTTATTTTAATAGGAAATGCTATGATCTCTTCTATTTTTGTGAAAGGCTTTGTCTTTGTCTTATAGATCTGTGATCTAAAGAGAACTAAGTTCTTCTTCCTCCTTTTTTATGATGAGATGCTCCAATCTTTCCTACTTCTTATGAAAGACTTCTGTCTTTGTAGATCTATGATCTAGAAAAAGAACTAAATTCTTCTTTTTTATGAGATGCTTTGATCTCTCTGTTTTATTTACCTTGAAGAAATTCTTCTTTTCAGAGCTTGCTCTTCTCTTTTTCTTTTTTGAAGTGTATGGGGGCGGTTCTTCCTCTTTCGACTTGAAGTCTTGGGTCTTTTATATAGGGGAGGCTGATTTGTTAAATCAGTTAAGGAAATCTTTCCTCTGATTGATGTGGGGTTGTTTTCCACCATTGGATCTTTGATCTAAGGGCTTCTGTTTTACAGAAGGCAATCTTCTAGTTTTTAACGAGATTGGGAAAATATTTTTCTATACAGAACTCATTCTGTATCTTGGTGATTTTTAATCACTATTGGATCTTTGATCCAATGGTGCTCTGATTTACAGAGCACAATTTTTCTTGTTTAGAAAGATTGGAAAGATATTTTCCCCCTACAGAGCTTATTCTGTAGCTTGGTGATTTTTTAATCACCATTAGATCTTTGATCAAACTGTGCTCACAATCTTTCTTATTTAGAAAGATTGGAAAGATATTTTTCCCTACAGAGCTTATTCTGTAACTTGGTGATTTTTAATCACCATTCGATCTTTGATCCAACAGTGCTCTGATTTACTCCTCAAATCTTTCTTGTTTAGAAAGATTTGAGGAGTATTTCCTCAATCAGAATTTATTTCTGAATTTTGATGATTTATCATCTTCGGTGGAGAACATTTAGTTCTGGCGCCAGCGCTCCCGTGCTTTGCACGTGATGCGTTGTCACAGAGTCTTTGACTCTTAGCGCTTGGCGCTCTCGTACTTTGCACGTGATGCGCTGCCTCAGAGTCTTTGACACTTTAGCGCCCAGCGCTCTCGTGCTTTGCACGTGAGGCGCTGCCTCAGAGTCTTTGACTCTTTAGCGCTGGCGCTCAGCACTCTCGTGCTTTGCACATAATGTCTTTGACTCTTTAGCGCTGGCGCTTTTGGCGCGTAGCGCTCTCGTGCTTCACACGTGAGGCGCTGCCTCAGAGTCTTTGACTCTTTAGCGCTGGCACTTTTGGCGCTCAGTGCTCTCGTGCTTTGCACGTGAGGCGCTGCCTCAGTTCAAATTTTGAATTTTGAATAGAGCTTTGCTCTCAATTGAGACCAAATTTTGAGGACTCTCCCCCCTTTTTATAAGGGAACAAGTAGCTCTTGGCCGAAAATTTTGGCGGGAACAGACACTATCATCCAATTACACTAAAATTTAACCCATGATCTCTTAAAACCTGCTTGATAATCAAAAACATTTCACATAACACATAGTATCGTATATATACATGATAGAACATATGCTGCACTACGAACTGCGGGGGTGCTATACGCCATCCACCCGACTTCCCCTCATAGATATATATCTACTCACCTTGATCCTTATTTGCCGAAGTCGATATCGCCATCCTCTTCTTCATCATCCGGAAACCACGTGGGGGTACCAACAAGCATACACACATTGCATCGTAAACAGAAATCGCGCACGAAAACCAAAACGGCACACGAAACACACATAGGTTAGAACCTATGGTCTACGCATGCAAGAATAACCAAACAACTCTCGAGATTGACGTGCAAACGTCAATCGATCGAGACAACACAAAAATACCCAAGTTCAAGTTACAGAATTCGCAAAACCGAAATCAGAAACGATGTAAAACACTTCCAGATTTTACTCTAACTGAAATTAGCCAATTTTGCATATGTGGAGGGTCTAATTTACTGGTAATGGAGCCATGGACCAAACTTGGGGCCCACGCAACTAATCCAGGCGTCAAATTGCGGCTTATGAGGTTAAATTTGCGGCCAAACAATAGAATTAGGGTCTCGGGTCTCAGGGTTAGTCTCTAGATGGCGTTCTTGTCTCACAGTGTTTGCAAAATATTTTTCAGGTTTCACGAGTTGTAGCAGATCCCAAAATATCCTCACAAAATCCATAAAATCAAACATCGACAATTCTAAAGTTCAAGTCTTGGGGTTTAAGTCTCTGGTTTTTAACACTAAGAGGTTCTAGTCACCAATTACACCTTAATTTCACCATCACAACTCAAAATATCCCAAAATATCCTCACAAAATCCATAAAATCAAACATCGACAATTCTAAAGTTCAAGTCTTGGGGTTTAAGTCTCTGGTTTTTAACACTAAGAGGTTATAGTCACCAATTACACCTTAATTTCACCATGACAACTCAAAATTTCCCTAAACTTGATCTTGGAATTTTCCAAGCTCACCAAACTACACTAAATCGGTTCTAAACTTAAATAAATGTTAAAGGAAATGAAATACTACTATAATGGTGAAGGAAATACCTCATTTGGCAACTCAAAATTTTTTTTGAGTTGCCCTAAGTGCCCAAAATCCAAACTTTCTTGGTCCAAAATGCTTGTAGTGAGCTTGTGCACATTTTTAATGAAAGGAAGATGATGTTTTAGTATGGGATTGAAAGTGTTTGTGAGGATGTAGAGGAGGTGGAGAAGAGGGCAACCATGAAGGAGGAAGAGGGAAAAATGGTGAAGGGAAAATGAAGGAGGGAAAATGGCCATGGTCAACTTGACTCCTCACCTCTCTCTTCTCTCTCATGCCCATATCCCATTCTTTATTCATTTTCTTTTTCTTTTTCTTTTTCTTTTCTATTTTCCTTTTTAAAACCCAAACACAATAAAACCATATACATAAAAAGAAACAAGATGTCATGGTTAAAAATGAAACAAGTTTTGTTGCATGTCATGATGCAAAAAAAAAAAAAATCAAGCTTAATGCAAGATTAGCGAAAATTAATTAAGTTTAGAAATAAACTTGTACATAATAATTCATATAATAATTCATAAAATGTCTAAATCTCACAATTTCATTAAAAATCAACATGCAAGGTAATTTTCCAATATTTATCCAATCTATTGGTATATGATCATACCATATCATTAAAACTAATTTCCACATATTAAAATATTCATAATATTTATTATTTTAATTATTTAAATTCTCAAAATAATATTTTATTTTTTTGAAATGTTACAGTCTTCCCCCCTTAAATAAATTCGGTCCCCGAATTTAAATTTAAACCCCTCAAATACTAAAACATATCAGTAAAATGATCAAGTCGTCGGGGCTCCGAAAACCTAAATATATAAAACACATCGTAGTGCAATGCATGCGCATGAAAAAGAGTGTATAACTCAAAAACAAACTCCTTCAAGCATCCCGCAATCATCGGAGTTATGGTGAAGACACCAATTTCAAAGTCCAATACGAAAACCAACATGATATACATCAAAACTATACGTGCACGTATCGTTGTAAATTCGTCAAAACATCTGAAAGAAATGCATGCCAAACCTTTCTCAAATCATAGTGCATACGCGTATCACAGCACAAGCAGCGGACATTCATTTGTAAGAAAATAATTCTATATACTTATATATATCTTTTGTTTAACATACGTCCCGCCGTTTGGAAAAAGTAATTTAGAAGGGTTTTCTTTGTAAAATGTTTCGTGTCATCTCGGATACGTAGGTAAATACTGAGACTACAGCTCCTTTTTGGAAATCCTCTCGATAACTATCAATGCATGCAAAAATATATTCAGCTACTGTTCTCGGACTAGTCCTGCTCAGCTACTATACCAAACAATAAATATCAAAAAAACATACTGCTCAAGGGAAATCAATCCCAAACTGTATATAAGAATGCCACGTGGGTCTGGTGCGCACGGAAATCGAAATCAATGAATGTGCCATACATGTGCACAGAAACAAAATCTAAGTGCAACAGGTGTGCACGAAAACACCTGTTAAGGGCAACGGGTGTGCCTGACAGCAATATCAGGTGCATCTGATATGCACGAAGAATCCCGATTTAGTGCATCTGGTGTGCACCAAAATCGCATCAAGCGCGTCAAGTATGCGCAAGAATCCAAATCAAATGCACAAGGTGCACGAAAACAAATATCGAGTATCACAATCGAAATCGACAGTATACAACATATCTCAATCCAAATCAGGTATACCGTGGTATATAATCTCACAACCATGTGCATCAGTGTGCACAAAATCGAATAAAAATACTGAAGTGTACTGAATGCACAAGTCAAATCACATACATACCATAGGCATGAAATCAAAATCAACATCTTGAATGACATTAAATCGAAGTTGAGTGCAACTGTGGTGCACAAAATCTCAATCATGCAAATAAATTGCCCAAAACACCGAATTCCGAAATAACAGACACGTGATATTTGAATCACCAAATCGCAAATCGCAAACACCGTCGTCGACATGTCCTTCCTTCATAGTCGAGAAGGTGTCGGTGCATCCAAAGCTAGAAGTGCAAGATATCTTCTTGCCTCCTGTCCATGATCTGGCGCCTGGTGCCTTTAGGCTCTCGTCTCTCACTGTGAATTGCCAGTTACATAACTCTTTGGTTCAACGGCTCAATATTGAAACGATGATGGAAACAGTTCCGATCTGGCAAATTCTCTAAAGATCTCTGGCCAACTATCATGGTCGCTCATAACATATCTCATCAATGATGTCAAACTCTGGCCTACTGGGTGTGCGTAATACGTCTGATCCTGGGTCCAAGTCTTCTCCTGAAATATCCTATCATATGATATCAGGATGACGTCGAATTTTTCGATCGATTCATCAAAGTCCCATAATTCCCCGAGAGCTCAACACTTGAGCACAATTTAATACTATCCAGTACATGCCACAGTACTTATGGACTAGTCGTAGAAGGGCAAATCCAAGCCTCACTAATGGCACCGCAGAACTGCCACAAACCCTAAGGTTCAAAACCGTTCCCATGGTCATTATGTCGAGTTAGGGTTTCATTCTTCTAGAGGGTCCACAGAATTACTTGCATGTTTTTCCAAATACTTTAAACTTGGAAAAATGGATTTCTAACATTCGTTCATTTTCTTTCGACTCTCAACGTACCTGCGTGAAGTCTTCTCTAGCTGGAATCAATCAATCTGATAACCTGGCATCGGGGTATGCAACGAACCATATGTCCTAGTAGTCCTTCCATGGGTGACTAGCGATCTTCTATCATATCTCTAATTGCAACTCGTGCTACAATACCTTCAAACATCTAGGACGATATCTTGTCAGTCGCAACAACAACTGAATCATTCGTCCGCACGTTGAACAGTGCCTCAATCATCAAGAATAACGGTGCATTGACGGTCATCATATTCTGGCTGGCCTCTAGCCGTGGCCCAATCCTCTGGTGCTAATCTGCACGTTCGAGAAATTTTGTAAAGCAATCCATTAAACGCTCATGGCGCGAAAACACAATAAAACGACACATCTATGCAATCGTGTGTCGTCGGAATTTCGCCCTGGTCAGTCCTCATCCAAAACAAGCTCATGCTGACCGCAACTCTAGCTGCAACTCTCTCTGCCCGTGAAATCGTGGTAGCAAAAACCATAAACCGATATCGATGAGGATAGATCATCGGAATGAATATAATACTGTGCAAGGAAATGTACATCCTAAGGCTTCTTAAGTGGAGTAGCGTATTATAAGTATGCCGCGGAACATATACACGGTACGTCACTCTATTTAAGTCACCTAATCCATCAACCAAGGTCAACCTATGCGACGAAAGTTCGGGTATAATACCTCCTCGACCAAGTCTAAGTTCCGTAAGGTCAAGCCTAGGTTCTGAATATATATAAACGCCCTAGACTCCGCATAGTCAAACATAGACTCGAACCAATGTTAAAGCTAGCGCTCTGATACCAACTTTGTTACGACCCGAAATGGCACGTGACTGGCATTTGAATCATATGAAGTCTATAGGACCCCATCTAATTCAAGTAAGCCAAAATCCCAGAAATCTAAACCAGTTAAAAGATGAAGGTGAAGGAAAACTTGTTTAAAAGTTTGCGTATAAATCACTTTGAAAGTCGTAGTAAACATTTTTAAAATATCAAGTCTTTTCCAAAAATTTTGGCAGAGTCCCCTTTGTAAATACTGGCCCAAACGGGTACAACATGAATAATATGTAAAAGATGAATAAAGGTATCCCCAAGCGGGAGCTAACTCTTCGCCAATTGGCGCTCACAACCACGCAAGAAATATAATATATAACGCCGAAGGACGAGAATCAAAACTCAAAAAGGAAACCAATATCATCAAGAAACCATAATAATACAAGCACAACTCTAAGGTCGAAAGAATATACACTGGTCTTCTAAGTCTATCTAATATACATGTCTGGTTGATGGAGTTTACTAGATACAACGGAATGTAAATAAAATACAAGGGTGGTCACGATGCGAGTGAACCCACCTACGAAAGCAATCACCCGGAAGGAAGCAATGTGCCAGCAAAGCCGCCAAGGAAAGCTGTACGGCAAATCTGCAAGAAACTGTGGCACAACGGGGGTGAGTTGCTAACTCGTGAGTAGAAAACATCACCGAGCAGAAATCGTATGTATGACTCTATCCTAGGTCATAGCATAGTAATATCCTCAAAATAAAATAGCCTGAAGCATAAAATAATGGCAATGGTAAACATCTATAAATAAGTGTAATACCAAGTGCTCGTGTCAGTGCCTCAGGTAACAACATATCATATATATGATATATGAATGCATGAAAACAGAATACATCTAAATGAGAAAACTGTTTTTTTTTTTATCTCAGTGAGATTTCTGTATAAAAATCGAGTATCATCAATGAAATCAACAGAGAATCAGTGTCACTATCGACACAAAATATATATCTCAATGTCTCAGGCTCCGGCTATCCGGATTGGCCTATATCATCAAATCTCAATATCTTAGGCTCCGGCTATCCGGACTGGCCTGTATCATCAAATCTCAAGACCACGTCGGTATCCTCCGGATATCCACCGCGTCACAATAACCTGTCGGTAGTGCTCCCCTGCCGTGCACAACGCCATCATCTACGACCATCTTGTCCCGGGGTACCGTACCGGGTCCACCATGTACCCACAGACGGTTCATCCTCCTCCTCGAATTGGGTGTAAGCTACTGCTAAAGAGCCGAGAAATCTCATGGTGGACACCTCTTAAATCATATCAGGAGAAAACCATAAAATCTATCTTTAAAATGATAATAATACAATCTTTGCGGTTTCTCCAAATCCAGAAATCTCATGGAAATCCGAAATCCCAATCTCAAGAGTAAATAACAGTAAATTACCGGCATACAACTTCATAATATTGCATGAAAAATGAATATATGAATGCATTTGATATCAAGCAAGGAATGTAATAATTAAACTAGCATAATAAAGCAATAACATAATGGAACTATCAACAAGTTATGTCAATGAAGTAATACTTCTAAAGTGTATGTGTCATGGTAATTACCGGTGATGATGTGTGTGAGCCGGCAAGCGAGTGTACGTGGAGCATACATATCATCGGTAATGGTGCTGGTGTTCTAACAATAGCTTTCATAATAACTAACGAAAATACATATAAGCATGCAATGCAAACAGCAAGAATAAATGGCAAATGAATAGTAAATGCAACAATAAAGAAATATACATTCCTATATACGAGTCATACAGTTTTTGGTATCTGAAATCGCACGAATCGTGGTGTTTAGAAAATAGGGCCATGGTATTTTTAAGAAAATGTACGTCCTTTGAAATATCTGTAGTATCCCTTGGTCTGTCTTAAAATACGCACGATTCATTAGTTTTGGAAATAAGTATGACTCACATAGATCTAACCTCTACTAAGTAAACTACATGACTAAATTAAGAGACTAATCGAAAGCGTAAGGAAAACCACCTAAGTCTGAGTCGATATTTATATCTAGTAGTCGGTGATCCCGTCTCAATAGTATCACGTACGATACAATATGTAATATGACATTCTCGAGTCATGAGTGCGGATCTGTCATCATAATTATATCTCGTACGGTAAATCCATCGTACGGCATCCCAAATCTGGGTACGGGTCGAATATCACATTTATCTCATTATTCATCTGGTATTCTTATCATCATATCCTGAATTAGGGGTACTGATCTAAAATCTAGTACATTCCGATACCATCAACATATATATATATATATATATATATATGCGTGTGTATGAAAACACATCGCCTAAAAATCCGCTATAATATCATGCCGTATCTCATAATACGAACCAAGTCACATCACCGATCTCGTGACATCATGCCCAATCATATCGACTCATCTCCAAGTACCATATACTATCCTCATCATCCATATATATGTATAGACACACACACATACACACATACATATATGTATGTATGTATGTATGTATGTATATATATATATATATATATCCATATACACACAAGAAAGTAAAATGTATGCGTGTGTGTGCGTGTACCTTATTCTAGGGTTTCGCGACTAATACTAGCTAACGACACTATCATCCAATTACACTAAAATTTAACCTATGATCTCCTAAAACCTTCTTGATAATCTAAAATATTTCACATAACACATAGTATCGTATATATACATGATAGAACATATGCTACACTACGAACTGCGGCGGTGTTATACGCCATCCACCCGATTTCCCCCCGTAGATATATATATTTACTCACCTTGATCCTTATTTGCCGAAGTCGATATCGCCATCCTCTTCTTCATCATCCGGAAACTATGTGGGGGTACCTACAAGCATACACACATTGCATCTTAAGCAGAAATCGCGCACGAAAACCAAAATGGCACACGAAACACACATAGGTTAGAACCTATGGTCTACGCATGCAAGAACAACCAAACAACCCTCGAGATTGACGTGCAAACGTCAATCGATCGAGACAACATAAAAATACCCAAGTTCAAGCTACAGAATTCGCAAAACCGAATCAGAAATGATGTAAAACACTTCCAGATTTTACCCTAGGTGAAATTAGCCAATTTTGCATATGTGGAGGGTCTAATTTACTGGTAATGGAGCCATGGACCAAACCTGTGGCCCACCCAACAAAACCAGGCCGCAAATTGCGGCTTATGGGGTTAAATTTGCGGCCAAACAGTAGAATTAGGGTCTCGGGTCTCAGGGTTAGTCTCTAGATGGACTGCTTGTCTCGCTGTGTTTGCAAAATATTTTTCAGGTTTCACGAGTTGTAGCAGATCCCAAAATATCCTCACAAAATCCGCAAAATCCGATATCGACAATTCTAAAGTTCAAGTCTTGGGATTTAAGTCTCTGGTTTTTAACACTAAGGGGTTCTAGTCACCAATTACACCTTAATTTCACCATCACAACTCAAAATTTCCCTAAACTTGATCTTGGAAATTTCCAAGATCATTAAGCTACACTAAATCGGTTCTAAACTTAAATAGATGTTAAAAGAAATGAAATACTACTCTAATGGTGATGGAAATAGCTCATTTGGTAACTCAAGAATTTTCTTGAATTGCCCTAAGTGCCCAAAATCCAAACTTTCTTGGTCCAAAATGCTTGTAGTGAGCTTATGCACATTTTTAATGAAAGGAAGATGATGTTTTGGTGTGGGATTGAGAGTGTTTGTGAGGATGTAGAGGAGATGGAGGAGAGGGCAGTCATGAAGGAGGAAGAGGGAAAAATGGGGAAGGGAAAATGGCCATGGTCAACTTGACCCCTCACCTCTCTCTCTTCTTTCTCATGCCCATACCCCATTCTTTATTCATTTCCCTTTTCTTTTTCTTTTCTATTTTCCTTTTTAAAACCCAAACATAATAAAACCATATACATAAAAAGAAACAAGATGCCATGGTAAAAACGAAACAAGTTTTGTTGTATGTCATGATGCAAAAAAATAAAAAATCAAGCTTAATGCAAGATTAGCGAAAATTAATCAAGTTTAGAAATAAACTTGTACATAATAAATCATATAATAATTCATAAAATGTCTAAATCTCACAATTTCATTAAAAATCAACATTCAAGGTAATTTTCCAATATTTATCCAATCTATTGGTATATGATCATACCATATTATTAAAACTAATTTCCACATATTAAATTATTCATAATATTTATTATTTTAATTATTTAAATTCCCAAAATAATATTTTATTTTTCTGAAATGTTACAGTTTTGGATATATCGGGGGGCCCTGCAGAGTTTTACGGGGGTCCCGCTACCCGGATAGCGGGCTGGGGGTCAAAAGAGCCAGCGGCCCCCTTGCGGGGTGCGAGTGTCACGCCCCGCTTCCTAGTATACGGGCAAAGGACGCGACGAGGCCGCTACGTATTTACTCTGAAGTAAACACGCTAAGTGTATCTATGCAATATAAGTAATATACACAAAAGACAGTGACAATAGATATAACTGAACAACAAATTTATTTATTAACATTCTTTTTACAATACATTTGAAAAGTAAATACATGGAACGAAAAGCAATGCCTAAACAGTGGCATAACAGAAAAAGAAAGTACTGAAATGAAATGTACAAGTAAATAGAGCTCCGGGTCGAAGGCTAGCTGATCCAAGTTCTCGAAGGGGGGTTCGATCTCCTGAAGATCCGAATCACCTGACGAAATTCCAAAGAAAAGAAAGAGAATGTCGTCAGCGAACAAATCGCTTGATAAGTCCCTTAAATAGACAAGAATGGAATAGACATAATAGAGAGTATATTGTTATAATGTTGTATTTAGTGTTAACGCTGTTATTTATAGTTTGGTACAGAAGAATGTCAGTGTATACGAGAGGAGTACCACTATTCCGGAGACTAAGGTATACGGAGCACAAGGAACCGTTCAGCCACGGTACAACGGCAATGGATATTCAGGTTAGGTCTATTATGGTTACAGTCTCGTACCACTTCTAACACCTTCCGTACCAATCTACCCCTTATAAGCCCCACGATGTCTTGATTGTATTGTTTTTATTGTTTGAATTGTATATTGTATATAGATGGATGACTTACCGAAACCATGATATCAGTAATGGAATGGATATAATGGATGATCATGAAAATGGAATATATCCATGGTTCGGTTCAGTCAATGTAGATTGAATAGATTGAATAGCCGGATTCATAGATCTATGTTGTATTGTAATTTGATACTTGAATCATATTCAAGTCAGATTGATTATATTGAGACTCAGTCTGAGTCAGACAATTAAAAAAGAAATTGAAGTCCTAAATTATGTTTTGGTGCTATCGGTAACTGCTGCACATGGACGACAGGATTTGTGTCTTTTTCAAAAACAATTACCATGTTGATAATACCGTTTGTTAAGTTGTCTACTTTAAATAGGCAAGCACCCATATCTCCGGCTCCCTGAGGCTCAAGAGACTGGTCCCGCTTAAACCTATGTTTACTAGGGTCCTTATTGTAATTTAGTAAAACTTGATGGGGGTTTTATGTAAAAATAATTTTGATATATTTTCAAAATACAACTCAAGTATTTTATTATCTTCTTTAGAGTTTTCATTGATATATATTTTATCAATGTTACATTTCTTGTGATTAAAACCTAATTTCATAATATATGACATTTATTTGTAATATTGGAATTGTATGGTATTTTCTTGTAAATGGGATATTTTTCTTGAATTTTGGAATGTGGAATATTATAAATATTAAAAATAGATATTTTGATATTAACTACATATATATATATTTATTAAAAATATAATTTTATTTATAATAGAAATCACATTTTCTAAAGAAAAATTGTATTTTAAATTTTTCGAGATCGTAAGCTCCTTGCGGAGGTCTGCATCTCACTCTACTAGGTCCGAAGATGTGCGGTAATCCGCACCATTCCGAACGGGTTCCCCAAAATGGATTGTAGAGGCGTAATTGCAAAGATTTGTTAAATACACTTCTTATAGAAAAAAAGGTTTTATAAGTTGAAGGTGGTTATGTGTAAAGTCATATTTTCCAAAATCTATGTTCCCAAATTCCATCGTGCTATATTAGATATGTGTGTTGTGAGGAGGTAGGTCATTACCTTGTGAGTTATCTAAAGGTATAAGGTATTATAGAGTTTATGACGGAAACTAAAGGTTGTGGTATTTTAATGTAAAATTGCGATAAAAAATGCATATACCAATCTTTTGTGATGAAACTTGTTAAAGATATTTATTAATATTTAATGAACAATATAGGATGATATGAAGGTATCTTGATTAAGAAAAATTGTAGTTTTTAAGGAAAACCGAATCGGAAATCGAATTAACTCCGCTTCCGTCGGGTTTTACTTTTGAATGTTTTTAGAATAGAGAAAGAAGGAGAAGTAGGGACTTACTGGATGATTGGCTAGAGGAGAGAAGAGGAAGAGGTGGGAGTAGCCGGTGCGTCGTTTCGTCGTCGGAAGCTCCTTGAGCTGTCGCCGAAAGTTCGTCGGAGTTTCTCCCTTTGCTAACTCCACTTGCACACAAAAGACTTGGGAATTTTCTTGAGAGTTTGGGCAGGGAATTAGGAGTGAGGAAGGGTGATTTGAGGGTGGTATTTATAGGAAAAATTAGGGTTTTACGGTAGTGAAAGGGTGTATTAAAAATTTGTATTAAAATGGATTAAATGTGTGTTTTATTATGCTCTGTAAATGTGCAGGAAAAACAAATAATACAGGAGTTATGGGGAGAGTCCAAGAGTCGCCAGAGTTAAAGAAAATTTGGGTTTGCTCTGAGTTGGACCGGCGGCGCCGGCCCTAGTTGACTTCTCACCGGCCCGAGTTGCGAGTTGGGGCCTCGTGTTGGAGACACGTGTCGGGATCGGTTGGTTTACTGCAGTGCACTCGTTTATTTTATGTGTGAATCTTTAGTTTACGTGTTGTGCTCGTATAGACTCTTGGGCTTCTAAAAGATTAAAAGAATTTAAAATAAAAATATTGTGGCTGATGGGATTTGAACTCTGGTACTTTGGTTCAGCAGTGCAAGGTCTTACCAATGAGCTACAAGCTCTTTCTACTGTTCAAAAGTAAATCAAATTCTTATAGTACTCACATGAATTGTAAATACCCCAAGTATACATTAACTTTAAATGAATTTTATGTACACTAAAATTGGAGTTGTTACAGTCTACCCTCCTTACAAAAATTTCGTTCTCGAAATTTAAAATTTATTTTAAGGACTAGATTACAAATAGGTGAGGATATCTTACACGTATCTCGTCTTTCCTTTCCCATGTCGATTCTCCTGGAGTGTTTTTTCTCCATCACTCGAACCAAGTTAACTTCCTTGTTCCGAAGTGACTTCACTTTCCTGTTCTAAATCTCAACAGGTTGTTGCTCACAAGATAAGTCGGGCTTTACAGTAAGCTCGGAATGATCGAGAATATAGCTGGGGTCACTTACATACCTTCTGAGTTGGGATATGTGGAACACATTGTGCACTCCTTCCAATGAAGGTGGAAGTGCCAAGCGATAAGCCACTTCACCGACTCGTTCGAGTATGTCGAATGGTCTGATATACCTTGGACTTAGCTTACCCCGTCTTCCAAATCGAATCACTTCGCGGTTCGGAGATATCTTCAGAAATATGTGATTTCTCGGCTGGAACTCCAAATGACGGCGCTTTGCATCAGCCCAGTGCTTCTGTCAATCTTGGGCTATGCGCATTCTTTCCCTGATAGTACGAACCACATCAACAGTTGCTGCTATCATCTCAGGTCCAAGAAGTTCCCTATCACCGATATCGTCCCAACTTAATAGCGATCGACACTTCTTTTCATAGAGCGCTGCAAAGGGTGCCATTCCTATACTTGCTTGGTAGCTGTTGTTGTATAAAAACTCCACAAGATGTAGGTGATCTTCCCACGATCCTCCGAAGTTTAACATACACGCTCTGAGTATATCTTCCAAGATCTGAATAGTTCGCTCAGACTGACCATCTGTTTGTGGATGATAAGCCATACTGAAGTTCAGACTTGTTCCCAAGCCCGCTTGCAGACTGTGCCAAAATTGTGATCGGAACCTGGTGTCACGATCGGAGACAATGCAGACCGGTACTCCATGAAGTCTCACAATTTCCTATATGAGTTCATGGATATCAAAGATAGTACACTATGAAGAGTTTAAATCTTAAGTAGATTCTTACCCCCATATACTTCTTTGCTAATGTCTCAGTAGGCTGGTCAACTCGAAATTGAATAAAGTAAGCCGACTTTATGAGTCGATCCACAATAACCCATACCGCATCGTTACCCTTTGTGCTGTGAGGGAGTGCAATCAAAAAATCCATTGTGATGTGTTGCCACTTCCATTCTGGGATCGGTAACGGTTGAAGTAATCCAGCAGTCCTATGATGTTCAGCTTTTACTTGCTGACACACCAAGCATTTATCGATGCTTCTGGCTACTTCATGCTTCATTCCATGCTACCGGTAATTTTGACGCAGATCTTTGTACATCTTTGTATCTCCAGGGTGTACTGAGTAGGGAGAGCTGTGAGCTTCTTTCATTAACTCTTCTGGAATGGAACCTTTTGGTACACATAATCTGCTGCCGTACCTTAAAGATCCGTCTTCATGGATGATGAAGTCTATTCTAAGTCTATTCTCCACTTGTTCTATGATCTTTTGCAACTTAGCATCACTTGCTTGAGCTGTTTTGCTCTGATTGACAATTGTTGATTGAACTTGTAAATTCATCAAACTTGAAGCGTTACCTGGCATGACTACTTCAATCTCTATCTGATGCAAATCCTGTTGAAGCTTCCACTGGACGGTGAGATTCATCGATAATGGTTGGCGACTAAGTGCATCAGGTACTATGTTCACCTTCCCTGGGTGATATTGCAGGTTGATGTCAAAGTCCGCCATGAGTTCTAACCATCGTCTCTACCGCATATTCAACTCCTTCTAAGTAAACACATATTTCAGACTCTTGTGATCTGTGTATATGTTCACTCGCTCACCAAGAAGATAATGGCGCCAAATCTTAAGAGCAAAGATTAAGGCTGCCAACTCCAAATCATGCGTCGGATAATTGCGCCCATGAATCTTCAGCTGTCTTGAAGCATAAGCCACAATCTTACCGTGCTGATATAGAACACACCTTAATCCCTTAACGGATGCATCACAATGCACTTCAAAACCTCCAGTTTGATCCGGTATAACGAGAATAGGCGCTGATGTCAACCTTGACTTGAGTTCTACGAAAGCTTGCTCGCATGCTTTTGACCACACAAAGTCTTCATTTTTACGTGTAAGCTTGGTCAGGGGTGTTGCTATCTTCAAAAATCCTTCAATGAACCTTCTGTAATATCCAGTTAGACCCAAGAAACTTCGAATATCATTCACTGATTTTGGTGTCGCCCATTCGCTTACCGCTGAAACTTTCGCTGGATCCACAGAGATTCCTTCACCTGATACAATATGTCCGAGGAAACCAACTTGGTTTAACCAAAACTCGCATTTTCTGTACTTGGCATAGAGTTGATGTTGTAATAAAGTTTCCAGGACAATTCGTAGGTGCTCGACATGTTCTTTCCGACTCTTAGAATACACCAGGATGTCGTCGATGAAGATGACAACGAACCTGTCTAGGCACTACCGGAAAACTTGATTCATTAGGTTCATAAATATTGCTGGTGCGTTGGTCACTCCAAATGGCATCACAAGAAATTCGTAATGACCATAACGAGTTCTGAATGCTGTTTTATGAATATCAGCTTCCTTGACCTTCACCTGATGATAACCCGAACGAAGATCTAACTTGGAGAAAACACAAGATCCACTTAGCTGATCAAACAGATCATCGATGCGCGGGAGTGGATACTTGTTATTTATTGTTACTTCATTCAAGACTTTATAATCGATACACATTCTGTATGATCCTTCCTTCTTCTTCATAAGCAGTACTGGTGATTCCTAACTTGAAGTGCTGGGACGAGTCCATCATTTCGCCAATAATTCGTCCAACTGAGTTCGGACCTCCTTTAAACCTTCACTTAGCTGATAAAACAGATCGTCGATGCACGGGAGTGGATACTTGTTCTTTATTGTTACTTAGTTCAAGGCTCTATAATCGATGCACATTCTGTATGAACCTTCCTTCTTCTTCACAAGTAGTATTGGTGATTCCCAACTTGAAGTGCTGGGACGAATCCATCATTTCGCCAATAATTCGTCCAACTGAGTTCGGACCTCCTTTAAACCTTCCGGACTTAATCGATAAGGTGCTTTGATTACTGGTTGTGCTCATGGTACTAAATCAATGATGAATTCAAGAGCTCGATCGGGAGGCAAACCTGATATATAATCAGGAAACACATGTTCGAACTCTCGAACTACTTCTGGATTTGATCCTTCCTCCGCTTGAATTGCTGCAATCACTGCTTCCTTTGGCTTCGATTTGTAAGTGCTTGGCTCCAGTGTATGGTCTCCACTTTTGAAATAGAAGACCGGATGGTCTGGAATCTCGAATACTACCCTCCTTTGATGACAGTCAATAGTAGCATAAAATGTTCCGAGCCAATCCATACCTAGAACCACATCGAAGTTCGGTATGTCCAGTACCTTGAAGTCAGCATAGAATTCTCTGCTGCAGACGACTACTGAACACAAGATGTATCCCATTGTTGCCTTTAGAACGCAATTTTCTGAACTAACATTCTAGCTGGATACAAACGATGTGACTGGGATCGCATGAGTTTGAACGAACCGTTGCGACATAAAGTAATGAGATGCTCCAGTATCGAAGAGTGCTAGTGAAGTGAGGCTACTAAGATTGTACCTAAGGTATGCGTGGGATATGTTTTAGGTATAGGAAAAAGTATGTAGGTAGGTGTTAAGACTGAAAGAAAAGTTTGAGAAGAAAGGGTTACCAGTGATAACTTGGCCAGTGGCCTCAGCTTCTTCCACGGTCATTGTGAAAGCCTGTTGCCATGGTACATTCCTCCTGGCCGGAGGAGCATTCCTCTGAATGTTCCTTTGAGCTTTATAGAACTGACGAGGAGGAGGTGCAGTTGGTGGTCCTCTAGGTGGTGGAGCAGGGAGAGCGAGTCTTGGAGCAGGTGTCTGAAGGGCTGGTCTCTGCTGGTAAGTGATTGCTGGCCTGAGTGCAGGAATTGGGTTGTGTCTTTGGGGACAAGACCCAATATCATGAGTAGTTGAGCCACAGACTAAGCAAAGACGGTTGGCTCGCCGGCAGTCTTTCGCCAAATGTCCATCTCTCCTGCAGTAGGTACAAAAGGGTGGGCTGGGCCGGTTGATTGGTACTCCCGGTCTCCTTGGCACAAATGGTGGCCTTGAAGAGGCTCCTTCTGCCATCTGGTTGGCAGGGCGCTTTATTCCGGCAGACTGAGGTCTGCCCCTCATCTTTACCACTGCCTCATAACGACGGGCAGTTTTCAGAGCCGATTCATGAGTCGGAAAATCTCCTGTGGCTAATGCAGCCTAGATCTCTGAATCCAACCCTTGTTGAAATCGACGAGCTCTGATCTCATCCGTCGGTATCAAGTGTGCCGCAAATCTATTAAAGTATTGTTTTAGTTGTGTAGTATGTGACTTATTGAAAAATCGAATTATTGAGACATATCTTACCGACTGAGCATGGTGAACTCAGTATCGTATTCATCCACTGATTTGGTCCACATCGAACCCTGTTGTAAGTGAATGAACTGCTGTTCCATGTCAAACCTGGCAGTCTCTGTGAAATACTTTGCGTCGAACATATCGCGGAAATTCTTCCATTCGATGGGTTGATCAAGACGGCTTTCTTCCGCGTTCCACCAAACTCGTGCATTGTCCGTGAGCTGCAGCTTTACAACACGAACCCAAGCTATCTCTGGCACTTGTGCCGCTGCCAGATCATCTTCAATGCTTTGAGCTCATTCCTCAGTTTCTAGAGGGCTCTCTTTTCCTGCGAATTGCTTAGGGTACAAGGCCCTGAATTGCTTCACCCCAGGTGCTTCTGTCTCGGGACGGTTCATTAGAATAGCAGTCTGCTACTGCTGTCCTTCTAGGAGGCGGCGGATTGTCTCAAGCAGAACCGTCTGCTTGTTGATCGGAGCAGCCACGGCAGGTGTGAGTGGTAGTGGTGGGGGAGTGTTGTTGACACTCGTGCTGGTGTTGTTTGGGGAATCCATAACCTTGAAAGAAAAATTTGGGTTAGGACAAATTCAAAATATATGAAATTGTAAGATTCAAGGAATATGAATTGTAAAGAATGTCTTTAGTTGCTGGTTCTTCTGTTATATTGCTTAGGTTGTCCACATAGACCTGAACTGCATGGTAGGGTTCCAAACAACTCTGACCTGCATGGGCCACCAACAAAACCTGTCACGCCCCGCTTCCTAGTATACGGGCAGAGGATGCGACAAGGCCGCTACGTATTTACTCTGAAGTAAACACGCTAAGCGTATCTAAGCAATATAAGTAATATACACAAGAGACAGTGACAATAGATATAACTGAACAACAACTTTATTTATTAACATTGTTTTTACAGTACATCTAAAAAGTAAATACATGGAATGAAAAGCAATGCCTAAACAGTGGCATAACAAAAATGGAAAGTACTGAAATGAAATGTACAAGTAACTAGAGCTCCGGGTCGAAGGCTAGCTGATCCAAGTCCTCGAAGGGGGCTCGATCTCCTGAAGGTCCGAATCACCTGACGACATTCCAAAGAAAAGAAAGAGAATATCGTCAGCGAACAAATAGCTCGGCAAGTACCGTAAATAGACAATAATGGAATAGACAGAATAGAGAGTATATTGTTATAATGTTGTATTTAGTGTTAACGCTGTTGTTTGTAGTTTGGTACAGAAGAATGCCAGTGTATATGAGAGGAGTCCCACTATTCCGGAGACTAAGGTATACGGAGCACAAGGAACCGTTCGGCCACGGTACAACGGCAATGGATATTCAGGTTAGATGTATAATGGTTATAGTCTCGTGCCACTTCTAACACCTTCCGTACCAATCTACCTCTTATAAACCCCGCGATATCTTGATTGTATTGTTTTTATTGTATATTGTATATAGATGGATGACTTACCGAAACTATGATATCAGTAATGGAACGGATATAATGGATGATCATGAAAATGGAATATATCAATGGTTCGGTTCAGTCAATATAGATTGAATAGCCGGATTCATAGATCCATATTGTATTGTAGTTTGATACTTGAATCATATTCAAGTCAGATTAATTATATTGAGACTCAGTCTGAGTCAGACAATTAGAAAAAAAATTGAAGTCCTGCATTATGTTTTGGTGTTATCGGTAACTGCTGCACATGGACGGCAGGATTTGTGTATTTTTCAAAGATAATTACCGTGTTGATAATACCGTTTGTTAAGTTGTCTACCATAAATAGGCAAGCACCCATATCTCCAGCTCCCTGAGGCTCAAGAGACTGGTCCCGCTTAAACCTATGTTTACTAGGGTCCTTATTTTAATTTAGTATAATTTGAGAGGGTTTTATGTAAAAATAATTTTGATATATTTTCAAAATACACCTCAAGTATTTTATTATCGTCTTTAGAGTTTTCATTGATGTATATTTTATCAATGTGACATTTCTAGTGAATAAAACCTAATTTCATAATATATGGTATTTATTTGTAATATTGGAATTGTTTGGTATTTTCTTGTAAATGAGATATTTTTCTTGAATTTTGAAAATGTGGAATATTATAAATATTAAAAATAGATATTTTGATATTAATTACATATATATTTATTTATTAAAAACATAATTTTATTTATAATAGAAATCACATTTTTTAAAGAAAAATTGTATTTTAAATCTTTCGAGATCGTATGGTCCTTGCGGAGGTCTGCATCTCACTCTACTAGACCCAAGAATGTGCGATAATCCACACCATACTGAACGGGTTCCCCAAAATGGATTGTAGAGGCGTAATTGCAAAGATTTGTTAAATACACTTCTTATAAAAAAAAGGTTTTATAAGTTGAAGGTAGTTATGTGTAAAGTCATATTTTCCCAAATCTATGTTTACTAGGGTCCTTATTGTAAGTTAGGTCATTACCTCGTGAGTTATCTAAAGGTATAAAGGTATTATAAAGTTTATGACGGAAACTAAAGTTTGTGGTATTTTAATATAAAATTGCGATAAAAGATGCATATAATAATCTTTTGTGATGAAACTTATTAAAAATATTTATTAATGTTTAATGAACAATATGTGATGATATGAAGGTATCTTGATTAAGAAAAATTATAGTTTTTTTTAAGGAAAACCGAATCGGAAGTCGGACTAACTCCGTTTCCGTCGGGTTTTAGTTTTGAATGTTTTTAGAATAGAGAAAAGAAGAAGAAATAGGGACTTACTGGATGATTAGCTAGAGGAGAGAAAGAGAAAGAGGTGGGAGTTGCCGGTGCGTCGTTTCGTCGTCGGAAGCTCCTTGAGTTGTCGCCGGAAGTTCATTGGAGCTTCGCCCTTTGCTAACTCCACTTGCATACAAAAGACTTGAGAATTTTCTTAAGAGTTTGGGCAGGGACTTGGGAGTGATTTGAGGGTGGTATTTATAGGAAAAATTAGGGTTTTAAGGTAGTGAAAAGGTGTATTAAAAATTTGTATTAAAATGGATTAAATGTGTGTTTTATTGTGCTCTATAAATGTGCAGGGAAAACAAATAATAGAGGAGTTATGGGAGGAGTCCAAGAGTCTCTAGAGTTAAAGAAAATTTGGGTTTGCTCGAGTTGGACCGGCGGCGCCGGCCTGAGTTGACTTCTCACCGGCCCGAGTCATGAATTGGGGCCTCGTGTTGGAGACACGTGTCGGGATCGGTTGGTCTACTGCAGTGCACTCGTTTGTTTTATGTGTGGCTCTTCAGTTTTCGTGTTGTGCTCGTGTAGACTCTTGGGTTTCTAAAAGATTAAAAGAATTTAAAATAAAAATATTGTGGCTGATGGGATTTGAACTCTGGTGTTTTGGTTCAGTAGTGCAAGGTCTTACCAATGAACTACAAACTCTTTCTTACCGTTCAAATGTAAATCAAATTTTTATAGTACTCACAGGAATTGTAAATACCCCAAATATACATTAATTTTAAATGAATTTTATGTACACGAAAATTGGAGTTGTTACAGCGGGACAGTGCCCCGGTAGAAAATTTTTCCTAACGGGGGACGTTTTTCTGGTGTGGAGTGCACAGAAAATGAGGGGTGAGGAGTGTCTTAAAGACACGCGTGCACGGCACGCGAGGGCGTCGGTCGCAAGCCGGTCATATACGCGGCACGCTACCGCTGGTCGCCAGCGGGTCACATGCGCAGCACGCGACAACTGGGCGCTAGCGAGTCACATGAGCTGCACGCGACAACTGGACGCTAAGCGCCCGCGGGTTGCGTGAGGCGCACGCGGACGCTCAGCGCCTGTGGGTCACGTGCGCGGCACGCGACCGCTGGAAACACCAGCGGGAAAAGGGCTTAGCCCCTGGGTTAGGAGTTGAACTCCTAAGGGGGCTTTGGAGTTGAACTCCTAACATGGATTATGTATTAATTTGGAGTTAAACTCCTAAAAAGGGGGTTGATTTATGGAGTTAAACTCCAACAGATCTTGAATGGGGTTAAACTCTTAAAAAACTTTGGATCTTCTTTTGAGCCTCGGACCCTCCTGGAATAGGATTTTTGGAGATGGGTACCCTTCTTCTTCTTCTTTATTGGCTGGATCTTGGGGGAAGAAGGGGAGGTGAGACTTAAAATCTTCCATTTTTGGGGATTTGATGGCAGATCCGAGCTCCCTTTAAGGGTTTTATGGTGAAAAACTATTTATTTTTGAAAAAAGAAGAGTTAAGCTCTTGATTTAATTCAAAAAGGAGAAGAACGTTTTAAAACCTTGAGGAAGGAGAAGGAAGCACAGACCCTAATTTTTGGGAAGAATAAATTATTCTTTTTTTTCCATTATCATGTTGCCTTTTATAGGCTTACAAATTACATATAACCCCTTAGGTTTTATAAAATGGCATTTTGCCCATCCCATACCTCATGCGCTCATTTCTTTTGCACATGAGCCATGGGTTTTGCAAAAATTTGGCTTTATGCCCATTTTTCTTACAATCATGCATAAAAAATTACATCAAAATTATTTATTACATGATTTCATTTTGGCATGGGGGAGGCCGGCCGCGGGGCACGACTTGGGCATGGGCCCACTTGATCTGGACTTGGCATCGCTTACTTAGGGTTGGCTTTGATTTTGACTTGGTCAACCGGGGTGTAATTTTTGACCCCGACAATTGTTGCATACACACTTCTTGCATGAGTAGAATTATTTGTTGGTATTAAATTCTTATCTCATCTTACCAAATGGCTTCTACAACCCTTTTCGGGGATCCACTTGTGGATTTCGTTAATTACAACGAATTCTACGGATATAGCAGAGAGAATTAAAGACCTTTTATTGAGGAGTCGGTATTTAAGATGAGACAGTTACTCATGCATGCACTCATATACAGTTTTCAATTATTTCCACTTGGTATCATGTTGTTTTCAATTGGTATCTATTTTATGTGAGTAGGATGCACATTTGTACCTTTCAATTGGCATGAAACATTTGGTTTTATATTGCAAAGGTTTTTTTAGTCCAAAACGTTTTTCTTTTGAAAAAGATACAAATTTTCTGTGATTTTCTACAGCAGACATCTGCCCAAGAACAACTGCAGACGTCTAACTTCTGTCGCATATCACATATCAGGTTCAATATCAGTTTTTGGTCTATTAGCAGACGTTTGCAGTACATATTTCCTGACGCCTGATGAAGGGTTTTCAAAATATTTTTTAAGCTTCAGACGTCTGCGTATTTGAACTTCAGACGTATGGTTTTCGCTCTGTGTTTTACAATGAGGAGTACATACGTCTGCAGTTCATCAGGGCAAACGTCTGATATTATTTTTGAGCTAAAACTTTTCTTATTCATACGTCTACCAATTTTAAGTTGCAGACGTCTGGGTATATTGATTTGTAGATCCTTGCATGGATTTTTTAGCGGTCTTTTTGTTATGTGAGTTGCTTGCCTTCGCTTACTAATATAACTTGTTTATCTTTTTCATGTGATTGGTTTTGATCAATTCATGAGTTAGCATCATCTAATTTCTATGACTTGTATTCCATTATACTTTATATTTGAGATCTAATGATTTGGTGTTCAAGTGATTGTGAGATAGGACTCATGGATCGATAATTTGGGCTTGCCTCTTGTTCTTAGGGGATTCAAACATTTGGGGGAGGTAAAACTCATACTTATGAGATTATGTTTTTAGTTGATATTTACTTCCCTATCTTGTGTTGTGCATTTTTTGTAAATCAATATTCTTGTTTTTAAATAAACACTCATACATCTTATTCATGTGTAATACGATTATGATTTTTGGTTGATATCCTTTGTTTCGTATTACGACATGAATTCTAACCTATACGTTTCAAAACTTGATTTTACTTCTATGAGTCAGCGCATGGTATTTAATCTTTTCGTGGTATATCATTTTAAAAACATATTTATGTATATGTGTTGAGCTCCGCTTTCAAAATTGTTTATTTTCAATTGATATCAGCCCATATTTACCTCCACATACCATTAGTACTTGTTTATAACTTACTCATGTGGATATTTGTGTATGTATACTTGATTTATTTTGCATATCTCTTATTTACATGCATTTGGATACGAGTTGAACTTCATTTTCAAAATTTGCCTTTTACTTATTCTCATATCCATTTCCTAGTGTTCTCCTATGTATACATTTAGGGGGATTGAATCAAACGTTTGATTCGCTTTAGATGTACGTATATATTTAGGAGGAGTAGTTCAAACGTTTTAAGTTCCCTAAATACCCTTTTGATTATGTCAAAAAATGGAAGAATAATAGAAGTGTTAGTATATCGATATCCTAGAAATTAGGTTTATTTGATATCGATATACTATTTTCAATTCATGTTTTTGCCATCATAAAAAAGGGGGAGATTGATGACTTTCGATGATCCAATTATTTGGTTTTGATGATAGTTTAAATATGAATAGTTCGTTTAGTGTAACTTATTTACTTTGATTTACATCATCGACACTAAATCTGTATACACTTGATATTTAGCTTGCTTATCCTATATTTAGTGTATATCGAGTAATATTTCAATAACTCATAGTTTACTTGTGTTATATATTGTGATATTAGAATATTATTCTCATTCATTGTTTTCGTAAATCATGATATGAATATGTATATACATGTGACCTATATCTTGGTTTTTACATATTATGTATATATATAGCGTATATCAATATCTCTTGCTTTGCACTTGTTTGATTTCTTGATATTGGTAAGTTATTCATGGTTTGTGATATCGAAATAAAGAATGTTCATATACTGCTTATTAACTTACTTATATTTCATAACACTGTATATGATATACTTGGTCGTGTTGAGATTAATTTTCAGGATATTGGATATCTCACGGCACAAGCATACAAAGAAGGATGGAGGAAATTGAGCTTAAACGATATATCTAATAGAGGTTAAAGGAATACGGATGAGTGCTTCTCAAATTTCCAAGTTCAAGTTAAGGATAGCTATAGAAGCCGAAGTCCAAGATTGAAACGTCGAAGTCCGAGAAGTTCAAGTTTGAAGATCAAATATTGACATCGAGGTGCTAGTGAGTGGAATGGCGTATTCAAAGATCAATGGAAGTCAATTTGAAGATCGAGTGAAGCGCCGAGTTTCAAGAGTTCAAGGATTCAAGATTTGAAGATGTGAGAAACCAACATAGAAATCCATGTAAGTACTCTATAGATTATGGTTATATCAAATAGAGCTCTTGAACACTCACACACACTAGCACAAACGTTTTACAAATATCAGGGTTTTAGTTTAAAATTTTTCTTTAATGATCAACCCCATTTTTTAAAGTAAAAACAATTCTGCATTTTTCTATAGGGAAGACATCTGCCAATTTGAACTGCAGAAGTCTGAAGAAAAAACTGGCAGACGTCTGCTTCTTTTAAAAAAATTCTGGCTGAAGTCTCGAGTTGGATTTTTGGATCTTCTTCATACATTTGCGGTTTATACTTTAGACGTATGGCCTTATATGGGTATGACCACTCGATCTTTAAATAAAGGGTTTTTTTTGAACTTTTGCATCGAGCCAGACATTTGAAAGTTATCGGAGCAGACATCTGACAACGGTCAAAAATGCTAGATTTGACCATAACAGCTAGTTTTTTCTTAGGGTTATAAAAGGGGTTGTGGGTTGGTTTTTTGAGCTCTAATCACTCAATATTTCAGTTGGCAGCATTCTTAAATGATCAAGAGAAAAAAATCTCACTTCTTGTGAGAGCAAAAAAGAGTTTTTGCATTTGCTATCCAAATCACTCTCACACACAATCAAGAGTTTTAATTGATTATCCGTACTTGCAAGAGTATTAGTTTGAGCTTGAGAGAACTCCTTGAGAGTATCGTGATTATTGTAATCCTCTTCTTTTTTTTGTGTGAGAATCCTTGAGTGCAAGGATGCCTTTATAAGAGAGAATAGTGAGAGAAGTTTTCCTTTTCTTTGTGTGAGAATCCTTAAGTGCAAAGTTGTCTTTGTAAGAGATGAAAACTTGTAAAATGAAGAGTTGATCATGTGTAGAGCAACATGTAGTCTCATTGGAGATGTGTTCATCTTTGGAGAAGACGTGAAGTTTAAATGGAACGGGCTTGAGGGCCTGAAGAAAGAAGACAATGGACCGAGACGTTATCGGGGCGCCGAACCTCTCTGAAACCCTTATGTTTGTGTTTGCTATTTCTTATCTCTCTTGCTTATTCGTAGATTAGAAATTGCATGCTATATCTTGTTTGCCCTATATGCTTATTGCTTGTGCTTGATTGCAATTTCTCTTTCTATAGGTTTATGTTTTCATAATTGTAGTTTGCTTAGCCATTTATCATAATTGGTATATCATTTGTTAAGCTTTGCAATTGTGTTATCTATTAGCAAGTGTTTGATAAATTTTTTAATTTGGGCATATTGATAGCTTAGTCCTATTCACCCTCCTCTCGGACTAATTTCACCTTAGCAGCAATCCACTGAATCGATTTGACACCAGAAATATCCTCTTGATACTCTAGGACTAATTTCACCATAGTAGCAATCCACTAATTGACTCGACACCAGAAATATCCTCTCGATAACTTGAGGCCTCAGGAGACTCCACCACTTCCGCCGCATTAAGTGCATACGTTACTATATCCTCATAATCATACATCTGAGGGGGACGGATATACCTCCACGGACGGTCAGTAGCAATATTGTACGGTTGTTGCTGAGGTTGTTGTGTACCTGGCTCGGGTACATTCTCCTTATCAAACTGAAATGGAGTGATTCAAACTCGACCTGTTTGTTGGCATCCTTATCTTTATCTGCAGAGACATCTAGCTCTTTTCTCAGGCGAATAATAGAATTTTCTTCTAAACTTACATCTCTACTATGTATAACTTTCAAATCGGAAGTCCAAATTCTACAACCCTTGACCCCAATACCATACCTAAGAAAAATACCCTTCTTTACCCTAGGCTCCAACTTTCCCTCACTAATATGATAATATGTAGGGCAATTAAATATTCTAAGGGTAGAATAATCAGCAGGTTTTCTGGACCATATCTCCATAGGGGTCTTGCAATCAATGGCTGTTGAGGGAGAGCGATTCACCAAATAACACGCCGTAGTAACAGTCTCGGTCAAGAAATCCTTAGACAAGCCATCATTAGAAATCATTCACAGTGTTTTCTCTAATAACGTTCTGTTCATACATTCCGTGACACCATTCTGCAGTGGAGTCTCTCTAACTGTACGGTGCCTTGTGATACCTTCATCTTTGCAAAACTCATTAAAATGATTCGAACAGAACTCAATACCATTATCAGTACGAAACGCTTAATCTTCCTCTCAGTCTGCTTCTCAATTAAAACCTTCCACTCCTTGAAGGCCTTAAAACATCGCTCTTGTGTTTCATTATGATGACCCAAACCATTCAGGAGTAATCATCAATCAGAGATAAAAAAATGCCGAGCACCACCTTTCGATGGAACATGAGAATGTCCCTACACATCAGTATGAATATAGTCGAGCATCGCCTTCATCTTATGCACTGCCTTACCAAACTGAATTCGACACTGCTTGCTAAAAATACAATGCTCACAGAAGTCGACTGTCGCTGTCTTGTGGCCTCCAAGCAAGCCTTGGTTGCTGAAAACGGTAAAACCTCTCATTCTTGTGTCCAAATCGCATATGACACAACTTGGTCTTCTTTGTCTCCGATTCTTCTGTAAACGAGACTGCAGCAAAACCTGTCATCGTCTTGCCTTGAAAAATATACAAGGTCTTCTCTTTTACTCCTTTCATCACCACCAAAGCACCTTTTGAGACCCGAATAACCCCACCTTTAATCACACATCACTAACCTTTGGAGTCCATAATACCCAAGGAAATCAAATTATTTTTCAAATCCAAAACATGTCGAACATCAGACAAAGTTCTCACCACACCATCGTGCATACGAATCCGAATAGAGCCAATACCAACAGCTTTACAGGGCACATTATTACCCATCAAGATATTACCACCATTGAACTCATCATATTTTGAAAACCAGTCCTGATTAGGACACATATGATAAGAACAATCCGAATCTAGCATCCATTCATTCATTGGCCGAACATGATCCGTAACCGATAGAACTTGTTCAGCTTCACCAGAGAACTCATCTTTTTCTACACCAGCAACCGACGAATTGTTGGCTTTCTTTTTCATCTCTTCCTTCTTTGGGCACGAATACTGCACATGTCCCTCCTTTTTGCAGTAATGACAAATAATATTCCCATCACGAGTCCTTAACTTAGATCTGCCTCTCCACTTCTGTTTGTTTTTGTCCCTATTAGAACGTCCTCTTTGATCGAAACCTTTCGTCATCAGTCCATCCGCCTCTCCCCCTATTGCTTTTTGATATCTTGTATTGAAGTTCACGAGAGTGAAGCGCTGATCTGACATCTTCTAAAGATATTGTGTCCTTACCGACAACAAAAAAATTTAGGAGATTTTCGAAAAAAGGTGGTAAGGATCATAACAGAATTAAGGTAGAAATTTCATCCTCAACTTTAGCATCCATGTTTTTCATATCCATGAGAATCGTATTCAGCAAATCTAGATATTTATAACGACTCTGAAATCTCTGTACATAAATTTTTCTGTTAATATACAGAAAAGAGTTTAATAGCCTGTGTATGAGTTATAAGTTATTTTTATTAAATAAAAGAAAGAAACAATTTGTAGCTTACTAGTAAAGCCTTTGCACTGCTGTGACGTAGCCTGTGTGTTCGATCCCCATCAGACAAAATTATTTTTCTGAATTTTCTTTTTAAAATTTTGAAAGCCCAAAAGGTTGCACGTGCAATACACGGGGAAATGAAAAGTTCAGAAAAATCAAACATGTGCAAAATGGTGTAAACACAGAATTAATCTTGTGGCACGAATCTCGAGACATTTGCCTCAGATCCGACCGGCGGATTTGCCCTAGAGGCCGGCGGGGACGGTTCAGATGTGTCCATTTTGCTCCGTGGTTTGCACACTCGTCTCTGCAACTCCCCTCAACTTCTCTGCACTGTTTGATTTCCCTGTAATCAAACAGAGACCCTTCAATTCACCAATTAACACAATTTTAATGCTTTTTAATCCAAAATTTTAATTCCTAAACCCTAATTCTCCACTATAAATACCACCCCATATTTTGGCTCAGCACCATTCTGAAAATTCTAGCAAAAACTCTCTCAAAAAGATCCTAAGTGCAAGTGGAGTTAACGAGCAAACTTCTTCCGTCGAAAATCGAAGCCGATTCCGGAGCTCCCGCGACACCACGAAATTCATCTCCTCTTCCTTAACCTCTTCTTGATATATTCAAATCATAAGTCCCTCCTAACTTTCTTCCTTTTCTTTGAAATTCATCTTTAAATTTTATATCGGTAAAGTGGAGTTATTATCGATACTCTTTTTCTAAACCCTAGAAACTTCCTTTTCCTTTATATATTGATCAACCTAATTTTTACCACATTACTTGTAATCTTAAACACCAATATTTAGAATCAAGTTTAAACAAGAATCTCATGTGAAACAACCATAATTGAACTTTTCATTAAAATATCTTGAACTTTATTATCACCTCTTTTCGTATTTGTTTAAACTATTCTTTTAGGAAAAACTTCACGGGGTAATGACCTACCCCACACGTACACTTTGGTTTCATAACACGATACCTATTTGTATGTATATTTGTTTCGAAAAATAATTTTTACAATAAAATATCACATACTTTAAAACCGGGTTTCTTTTAAAATATTTTATATTCCTTTGCAATTATATATCTACAACTCTCGTTAGGGGACCCGCTAATGGATGGTGCGGATTATCGCGCCTCCTTGGGATATTAGAGCGAGATGCAGCACTTCTCACCGAGTATTCGATCTCGAAAGAATATAAATACGATTTTAAAAAAAAACGAATTTTCTAAATAAAACTAAAATTTTTAAATTATATAAAATTATAAATCAATATTTTCAATATATTATGAAACTATATATTTTTTTCTAAAAATGAAAGATTAAAATGTTGATAAAATACCATCAAGTTACCAAAAAACTAATTTTCAATAAAATACTATAAACTTTTAAAAGCTAGGTATTTATCATTAAAATATCTCAATACTTAAAACATATACTCATGAAAACCCTAAGTAATATAAATCACCCTCGAGGTTTTATTTTTAATCTATATTAAAAATATCTTTCATAAAACCCTCTCGAGATATATAAAACAATATTTTAAAAACTTTAGTAAATATAGGTTTAAGCGGGATCAATTCTCTTGAGCCCTAGAGAGTCGGAGAAAGTGAGTTCTTGCCTATTCAGGTTAAACAACTTAACGGAGTTATCAATGGCAATTGTCTTAGAAAAAGACACATATCCTGCCGTCTATGTGCAGCAGTTGCCGATAACTCCTGAACCTAAGAATTTAAGAGTTAAATCAGTTTACAAGTGTCTGACTCAGTCTGAGTCCAACCTCAAAACCTGAATCCAAAATCAAACACGAATACTTGAACATGACCATGGATACTCGAATTCAAACATCAAATTCAAACATGCATATTTGACTTGACTTGACCAAACCATGGTTATAACTTGACATGAACTTGACATGACTACTTGAATACATGATTACATCCTGAATATGAACCTGAACATTTTGTATCCATGGTTTTGGCCAAGACTTGTAAACATAATCTATACAATACATTACGCGGGGATAAAAGGGTACATTGGTACAGAACGTATATCGTGGCACGAGAGGTCACTTAAAAGACACATACATAAATTCACATGCCGTTGTCCCATGAGTTATGACGGGACCTTGTAATATATGTTACCATAGTCCACGGGGTAAGATGGACTCCTCTCATATACATGAATACCTTTCTTATCAAATTACAAACAGCTACGTTAGAATAACTATCTTATTTCAGTAATCGGTCATATACAATTTTGCCTGTTCATTTCACTTTATATACTATCTTCTCTTTCTTCTTTTGGGACTTACCGATCGTTAGTTCGCTGACGACATTCCTTTCTATTTCTTTCTTTGGAATGTTCGTCAGGAGGACCACACTCTGAGGAGATAGAGCCGAGCCAGTAGGACTTGGACTACTTTACCGCTCAGCCTGACTGCTAGTTTCTCTGCACCTACTTTCAGTATGTTATTGTTTAGGCATTTGCTTTTGATTATTGTATCTTTTATTTCAAACAGTTGTATGTAAAGTTTAATGTAAATAAAGTTGCTATTTTAGTTTATTCTCTTGTCATTCTTGTTCATTTTTATATATTGCTTAATTACGCTTAACGTATTTATTTCATAGTAAATACGTTGCAGCCTGCCACGTGACCATTTCCGTCTACTGGGAAGCGGGGTGTGACAATATTCTTTTAGATGCGTACTTTCTTTCTTACGGAGAGAAAATAATTGTTAGTTTAGATGCAACTTGTTCGTGAGGGATTTCGTCATGTACAAATTCTCCAACTTTATTCAGAGACCCGATGCGGTCTCCTCGTTCTTAACTTCAAATAAGACTTTGTCTTTTAAACATAGTTTAATCGTCGCATGTGCCTTCTCCATCTTCTTATAGTCTTCATCAGTCATCAACGCCGGCCTCTTCTCAGAAAGCGGTGTCCATAGATCATGTTACTTCAATAGAGCGCGCATTTTAATGCGCTAGAGACTGAAACTATTCTTTCTGGAGAACTTGTTGATCTTAATATTGTGTGATGCCATCTCTGTACTCGATCGGTAGAAACTACGTAAGCTCTGATATCAGTTTGTTACGGAAAATCGAGATAAATGTAGAAATAAAGATCAAACAAATCACAGAAAAAACAGAAAAAATCAACTCAAGAAGACACAAAGATTTTACGTGGAAATCCAAACGGGAAAAACCACAGGCAGTATCAGAGAACGTTTCACTATTTATGGGGAATTACAGAATTTTTCCTCTCTCTCAAACCCTAAACAATTGGCTTCACATTTATAGCCTACAATTAATCCTTAGAGATAAGTATAAGATTTAAATTTGGATCTAATCAAATATACAATTTTAATCAAATATTTGATTTAAATCTTATCTCTAATAACTAATTTGGATTTATCTCTAATTAATAAATCCAAAGACAAATAGGATTTGGAATATAGAATCAATTCTAAGATAACAAACTCAAGGTTTCTATTATGCAGGACTAATTTATAGTTAAATTCTCTATGCGCTAATTAATAAATCATATATTTAGTGTTATGACAAATCAAAAAAATAATACAAAAATCACAAAGAGAAGATCGAAGCAGATTCCACATAAAACTCCAAGGCTTTACAGATATATATTTAATCTTCAGATACATGCTTCCCAAGTAAGGTCTAAACCATGGAGGCTCCGTTCCCACATCCCTAGTCCGTGGGCTAGTTTCGGGTTCAGACAATAGTGGGATTTTAGTTTACATTTAAAAGCTAAATTTCACAAATGTATCTATCAAGTTTAATGTTTTTTGCGATTGATACCATGAAGTTTAATAATTAAAGATCAGTCCTATGAACTATTTTTTGACTTAACTACCATAAGACGTTAACTTTTGTGTCTTAATGAACCATTATACAACTCGAAATTTTAGAGGTTGACTGAGAACATAAGGGTAAAATGGGGAAAAAGTCAAATATTGATGACGTGGCAGTTAAGTATAACGTTTGCAGGCGGAAGAAAAATTTATGGTATTTAATTGTAATTGAGGGAGATAGTGCATGGTACTTGTTTGTAATTAAATTAGCTCATGATATCAGTCGCAGAAAGCGTGAAAGTTGATCGGTAAATTTGTGCAATTTAGCCAAATTTAAATTATGAAGTTACTGATAGATAAGGAAGATCACATGAGTCTTATTAAAATAAGGATAATGGTATTATATTTTGGTAAGAATAAGAAATCCTTATTTGGACAAGAGTGTATCTTATTGTATGCTTATGCTATAAATAAAGATGTCTCTCATTTAAGATTTTCGTAGAGGCATGGGAAAAGGAAAGAATTTCTTATCATGTAAAAGATGGTTTGAGTAGAGAGACACCAGGGTCGATTTTTCAGAGATCAAAGATCAATATAAGTGTTATTGTCACCATAAGAACTTTGTAGAAAGATCTTGAGAAGGCATGTCTTGTAGCACTTTTGTACTCTTTATTCTTTTAATGGATGCTCGCTGGTGATCATTAAGGCTTTCAGCTGCATTGTCCAAGGATTGTTATCAGAGCTATAGCTTGGTATCTCTGAGGGGGATTTTTTTTCCCCAACTCTTCGTCCATGGCAACTAGTTAAATTCTTAGAGGGTTGGAATAATTTCACGAGCTCGACCACAAAGCTCTGCAAGTAGTGTGAATATGACTTGATCAAATAATAGGGACCTGAGTCATATAACTCAAGGCACATACAAAGATATGCGACACAGTACACTTGCTCTAAAATTGGTTCAAGAATTTCAATATAAGACAGAGTAGATTGAACTTGATATTTAGTTTAGTATCTTATTGGAAACATAGTGCAAGAGTGCTTTAATATATGGTTGAGGTAGAAGGTCTAGTAGATTGCTTTTTAGATCAAAATGGCCATAATCTATTATATATTTGATTCTAAAATAATCTACTTGAGGTTAAAGGATGAACACTCATGACACTAGCCAAGCCACAATGATTGAAGAAGGTTGGAAGAGATTGGATATCCTACCTATTTAACTTCATCTTAATTTCTTCCATTTATGCACATATCTCTACAAAGCTTTTACAGGAGCTTCTTTTAGCTGAAGTACCTTGTGAAACAACAAATTAAAGGATCCTCAAACAAGCCATGTGAGGCCTTTACCTATAATATGGAAAAGTCTTGCACTTTGATCTCTGAGGTATCTCCTTTTGGCAGAGTAACCCCACCAATGAGTCACTTGCTATGAGTCTATAATTTAGCTTGGAACCACTTCAACCTTCTTCATGAATTGTGTTGTTTAGTGCTCAACTTACTTGATAGTTGATACCTATTGTTTGTTTAATTTACTTGATATGCAAACAATCTAAATGATTGCTAGTGAATAAATAATGCAGAACAGGTTACCGAAGAATATTTTTGTCATTTGGACCAAAACAAGTCCCAACGTACAGATAATAAGATCGACCTTCGGAGCCTATAACTTTCAATCTGGATGTCAGAATCTCAACTTCTATACCTTTTGGAAATGACATCAAAGGCTCTACAGGATGGACATCAAGGAAATTTGTCGGCGTTTCTGATTTTTCTCAATTCTGGGTTCATATGGAGAGCGTATAGAAGCTCTAAAGTTTATTGCATAGATTTTGCAGTTTTACTATTTTTTTTTTAAATTTTCAAATTAGGAATTTTTTCGTACTTTTGCATTGGTAGGGTTTGGCTGTTTAAAGACGTTTTAGCCCTCCTCCTTCTTCTTCTTCTTGAACTGACACATAAACCTAATCCACGCACACTGCTCGCACACGCATCCAGAGGACCCACAAAGTTTTCTTTTATAGTAAATTATTGAATTTAATAAAACTTGCCTCTTAGTTGATTTAGGGTTTACCTTCCCGTGGCTGCTATTTCTTCATGTTCATAGAGCAATATCTATCTGCGTCACCGTTACGCCAATAAGCCGCACTTCAATTTCTTACTCGTGCTCATCTTTGATGCTATACTCACCTCAGTTCTCTGTATGAGACCTTGGAATGATATATAGCAGGATGCTGCCTCCTTCATACGTAGCTATTTTCTTCTTCTTCTTTCCCCTTGTTTTGAAATTTAATGAAGCAAGACAATAAAATCTAAATAATTCATTTTCTTATCAGAAGAATTATAATTTTACACAAATAATATGATTGAATAAAAATCTATATTTCTGCATATTGGTCATTTTATTCTTCAAACTCAGGAAATGTGTTCAATCCCAAAAGGATTATAATGTGATTGTTTGCATAAATTCATTCTCGACATGGAAAGTTGTTTATAAATCACACTTGGTATCAGATCTAACCATCCCACAATTCTTCCAATGACTTGAAAGGACCATTCTCAGAGACGAAATTATCTCCTCTGCATCCTCGCCATTGCGGAATTCCAGCTATTTTACCACACTCTTCTTTGCTTAGCTCCCAGTTGAAGATATTCGTGTTTGCGATCATTCTTTCTTTTTTGAAGCTTTTGACAACCAACGTCGCTCCTTTGCTGATATATCCACCTTAAAGCAACCTGTAACAGTGCATCCGAATTGTTTCAAGAATCTTTATCAGACACATCTATGTTACATTTTGAACAAGCAAAAAAAATAATTATATGTTTTATGTATCGATATAAATTGCCGTACCAATGCCACACACATTCCTCTCTTGCTCGCAATCTCTTTCAAGACATCGCATTCCATGACTCTTATCGTTCCCAAATCGCACTGTTTGCTCCCAAAGGAGAGTAAGCAGTCACTTGAATACCCTTTACTTTGCAGAAATTGATTAGCTTCTTTTGTTGCCAAACAAGATATCATAAAGAAATGAAAATATAAAAAAATAAATACCACCGGTTTCGACCAAAAAAGGGACACTCAATAGAGGGTGTAACAAAATATAAAAATATATCAATGTTTTGATGCAGTGGCAGTGATACTAAGTGAAGCACTCGATTGACCTCGGGCGGAATTTTAGCCGTATCAAGAAACAAGAAATTAACGTTGTTGCAACTTCTGGCAAGTGAAATTGCTTACACCAGTGGACTTGGTGAGGCCTAACTTGATGCGCTCCTCCATTTGCTCCCAAACAAACTTTAGATCGATGTCGAGAAGCCCGTTTGAAGCGTCGGGGAACTTCGGTCCTTCAGGGGTTAACGACATAGGCCAGTGTATGAGAAAGAGATCAACATATTCTAGTTGCACTAGTACAAATATTGCCAATAGTAATGGGGAATTGGTCACGGTTACAACCGTGACGAATTTAGAGTAACGGTTTCAATAGATTTGGACCCGGTAGTTATGATCATGACGAAACAAAAAATATGGCGGACTCCACAACCCTGGAACCATTAAACACCAAACCCCCTCCCAAATTTCCCCCGACCCTTTATTTTCCCTTTTCCCAAAACATTTTCCCTCTATTGTCCCCAATTCTCCCGCTCTCCTCTCGTCGCTTGCTCCAGCGCTGGCGCCGTCTAGCCTCCATAGTTGAGCCCTTCAAAGCCCTCGCTAGCTCGTCGTCAAAGGTCCGGACCCGGTCGAGCTCGTCGTCAAAGGTCCGGACCCGATCGAGCTCGTCATCGAAGCTCGTTATCGCCGTTGTCGAAGCTCGCCGTCGTCGTCTAGAGGTAAGTAATTTTTTTGAATTAATTTTAATTTTAATTTTTTCCTTAGACCGTCGTCGAATCTGATCGAAGCCTTACGTTGTCGCCGTCGCCATCGTCAAGAGGTAAAATTTATTTTATTTTTGTTTAATTTTTATTTTTTGCAGAATACCCTATTTTTTTTGTTTTACTTGCTGCTGCTGCTGCTGCTGAAGATGTTGTAGCTGTTATTGTTGATGATGTTATCGGTGTTGTTGTTGTTGTAGTTGTTGATATTGGTGGTGATGGTGTTGGTGTTAGGGTAGAATTAGGGTTTGGGTTGGGTTAGAGATTAAAGATAGGGATAAAGTTAGGGTTAAGGTTACGGATTGAGTTAGGGTTGGGGTTGGGTTAAGGGTTAGGGGATAGGTTGGGGTTTATGCTTAGGGTTAGTGTTAAGGTAATTTAGCGAATTTTTGTAGGTAATTTGGTGAAAAGTAACAATAGTTAAAGATATTTTAGTGAAAAACAACGATGGTTAAGGGTATTTTAGTGTAAATAAACAACAATGAGCAGATGAGGATTTTTTATTAAAAATTTTAATGATAGTTCAGTGAAAATAACAAACATTAAAGGTATTTTAGTGAAATTTATAGTAATTTAGTAAATTTACTAAGATAAATCATTTAGTTAAATTCTTAAGGTACTTTAGTGAAAAACAACAATAGTTAAGGGTATTTTAGTGAAATTCTTAGTAATTTAGTTAATTTAAAGTAATTTAGTGAAAAACCAAGAATGGTTAAGGGTATTTTAGTGTAATTTAATAAAATGGAAAAAATATGTTGCTTACGGTGTGCGTGTATCTATTTGCGTGCGTGCATATGTTGGATGTAGTGCCCGCAAGAAAATTATTGTAATTACAGGCACGCGATTATGATAATTGAGGGAGGACCTATACTGGCAGAACAATTTTACTCGAAATGATAGTATGCCATCTGGTTTGTCTTTATCATTGATGTGTATACGTTTTACTTGTTATTGCGTGTCGCTAATATATAATGATGAAGCTCGTAAGATTCTTTCTTGACTACCAGTATTATGATAGCGATCATATACGTGAGAGATGGGTAGCCTATAAGCACATTTTTAAATATCCCTAGTCGTGGGAGTATCGAGACTGAGCATCGATATTCCGGAGTAGACTAGTGTATACGATTCGAGACCCCGACGAGGGACGGTGGCCGGTCTCACAAGCCATTGGTGTTATGTCACCTAAGATAGTATACATGTGCTCACTGGAGGTGAGTACACCGGACAGACTCACCGAGAACAACTAGATGGTATTGTACCTATCGTCAGATGGAAGTTTTCAGGTGGCATGAGTACAGATTAGTCCTTCGTGTGAGTTCCCACTGTACTTTGATTACTACCCTACCACGGCTCAAAGGAGTAGTGCAAACAGGTTTTAGTTGGGTACAGTCCCGAGCCACATGGAGGCAGTGGTCGACTGTCAGGGATTCGTCTCTTCTGGTATTAGGAGTCGATGTCGCGCTGTGTTCGGTTGGCTATCACCAGAAATCAGTGGCCACGGTAGAGGAGATTTACTGATAGTTAATCAATAGTATCTCAGTTGGTGATGAGCTTGACTCAGACACGACTTATCGGGTTAGTAGAGGTCTGACGTTATCCACCCCTAGACCCGATATGCAATACTCTTTGATAAAGAGACTGGACTGTACGGAGATTGTTACATTCAGGCTCAGTAGGGTAAGGACGCACTTGATTATCGACCCTCCTTTCGACAACTACCCGGGTAGCCGTTACGTACAGCTAGTGCCGCTGATATGCTTGTGGTTAAACCCACTGCCAGTGTATTGTCGAGTCTTTAGAGTCTCACACAGAGGGTTTTCCCGATTCAAGCGACTGATGTAAGAGCCGTATGGTTGTACGTGCACGGGTCCGATTAAATACGTGTACATAGTATACGGACTTAAATCGGACTGTTGATAATACTAACCGGCTTAGGATTAAGCTGGATTATTAAATCAGGTTTTGATTTAATAATTTATATTTGTATTTTTAATACATATATTTTAGTATTATTGTTCACTATTCATTTTCTCTCTTTGGTGCTATCCATATTTTTATACGGATACGTGTATATGTAGCGATACATATATTAGGTGAAGTATTCCGTATTTATACGGGAATGTTTCTAGAAGAAGAAGACCTCATATTTATTTAGAAAAATAAAAAGGGAAATGAGGTGGAAATGGGGGGATTATGAAGCATGGTGCTAACTATGTGGAGAGGTATGGCTTTTATTTTTATATGTTCTTTTCATTTAGTTGCACAATTTGCACCATTGTTGATATTTTGTAGCCATCCCTTTCTACTAGTTGACTTGATGATTTTTCTTCTCTTGCTCTATGGATGCTTCATGCTCTTCTTTAGCTTTTCTCCTTCTTCTTCAGCTTTTTTCCTTCTTCTTCTTGCACTCATTTTTAAGTAATATTATAGAGAGAAAATTTAGTGGAGTATTGCTATATCACCGGCTATCCAAACCTAGCAAGTTTGAACTGTCGGTTAGAGCCTCTTTCGCGTTCACTCAGGTGGATCGTCTTCGGCAAGGATGGTCAATCCTCAAGCGCGATCCCGCAAGGTACAAGCTTGGAGGGGTCTTCCATAATTGGGTGTACACACGACAAAAGTTGTATTTCTTCAAACCTTGCATCTTTTAGTTTTCAAGTTTAGGGTGTTTGGATCGTATTCTTGGGTTCGGGGGTCCGGTGCCCGTAAAAAGTTTTTGTTTTCGCTTCTGCCTTGTTTGTGGCCTCTGCGGCGTGGGCGTCGGATCCCAACATGATATCAGAGCCACCCAAATACCATAAACTAGTGTTTGACGATGCTTAAGTTTCAAAACCAAAAACACCATTTTCAAAACCCAGTTTCTGTCAGAAAATATTTTTGTCTCTAAAAATATTTTAAACAAGTGCAGAAGATTCATCTAGACTAGATAGAGACACACAATGAAAACGAGTGGTTTTTGTAAAGTTTGGACCGGTGAGAATTGCGTTTTGGCCGATCTCATCGGGTGTACGTGCTGTTCATTCCAGAGCTCATTTTCATGGTGTGTGCCGGGTTTTCTAAAATGGTATTTTTGGTGTTGTTTGATTTGTCTCAGATTTCACTTTGTGTCATCTTAGCTTTAGGACAACTCGAGAGTTTTTAAAAACTCGAAACTTTTGCATCGTCGGTATCTGTGATGTTGTATATGTGTTTCTGAACGTCGTCTAATTGCTATTGTTCATTTAGACAGGGTTGCACACATTCTGGTGTTGCTTGCTTTTGCGGTTACATACATACATACATACATACATACATACATACATATATATATATATATATATATATATATATATATATATGGTTATGGTTTGTGCGGATTGACGTGATGGATAGCCTTGTATGCAATGTTAAATGTACAGTTCAGATTCATTAGTTTATTGTTTTTTGCGGGACGAGAGTCCTACATATGGACTGCCGTCATTTCCAGCTTATATATTCTTTTATTGGGGCACGACTGGGTTGAGGTCGATGTCCCCGTTGTATATATATTTTCTTTTCTCTATTAGGATTACCCCGCGGAGGAGTGCTCGAATAGCCGGGTTCTAGAGGGCAATGGGCCCGCATCTCATGGAGTTGAGACCGGGGGGGGGAGGCTTACTCTAGAATTGGCAGGCTATTCGCCGCACTCGTAGGGGGTATAGGTTGACCTACGGAGAGAAGCTCAAGTTACCGGATTCTGTGAAGTGCTGGGTGGCCCACTCATTTTGTTGATTGGGGCTGCCTCACTTCAGGGATTGGCGGGTAACTTGCCGCACTCGTAGGGGTCTAGGATCTTCACTGCACTGGCTATCCATACGACCGGAGAACGTCGCGTCTCATTTATGGCTCAAATGAAATGCGGGGCTCCTAGATTATCCGCTATTCCATATTGTTGTTCGCATGCCTGTGATGACTATTATCTGCCTGCGATATTCATATATATATATATATATATATATATATGATATATAATTAGTAGATGCTTTTATATGTTGTGTATCCACGCTAGTCCAGCCCCCGCTCTGCCGTTAGTTAAGTAACCTAATGGTGTATGATGGTCTCCGTGGCGAATGCGGATGGCATATAAAATGCATGTTATTTTGGTTGTTTCTTTTGTGACTTGGAAACATAAAATGATGGGAACGCATTATCTGAATAATATAAGGAAAAATGAACCTAAATGATGTTGTTGGAACCAATTTTAAAACTACTTGGTTTTCTTCAAAACTTTTAGTCGTATTCTTTTGCTTTGGATAGATGTATTCGGTTAGGAATATCCCGCACCTCATTCTATGAGGGAAGAGCCTTGATCTCTTCATTAGGAGTTCGCTCTTAAGCAAAAGTTTATGTTATTAGTTTTAAAAAGCGGAGCTTAAGCCACTCCATTTCAAAACCACTCGAGTTCCTTCAACGATATGAAGTTCATTACATTAAAGGTTTTTCGCCAAAACCAGCCGTAGCCCTCCGTCATTTCAGATTAGTATTGCTTAGTATTCGTTCTACGTATGTCGTGCTCACCCGAGGCGTAGTGTTCGGTAGCTCTGTAATACTTTTCTATCGCAAGGATATGCGGATTGGTTATGACAGTCGTACGGTCATTTCGGCTCAGTCAAGGACTCGTAGGGTGGGTTTAATGCAATCAAGATAATGACGGGTTGAACTTGACTAGGACCTTTTGATATGTTGGCTCAGTCAAGGTCGCTTGGGTCCTAAGGGCAAAATCCATATCGGGAGTTTCAAACATACAGGAAAATTACCAGGCATGTGCATACCTTCTGCGGTGTGGTGACTTGAGTGGATTCTGTCAGGTTATCACTTGATGATAGTTGGATCCCGATTCGCACTGATGAGTACGTATTACTTCTCGGGAGATTTTTCACTTAAATGATCCCGACTAGTTCTCCTTTTAGGATTCGAAGAAGAATTCGAGTAAACAGTGGGAGCTGTCGTGATCAGATAAAGTGATAACCAATCTAATCTTGATAGAGTACAAGCTGAGTGTTTTTCTCTCTCTCTCTGGTATAGCAATCCATGGCTTACCTTAAAAACTCATGAACCAATTTGACCGAACTTTTTTACACGCTTTGGCTTTGGTTTGTCTTGATTCGTGACAAAGTCATGTATATCCCTGCCACTCCTACTTTACCCTTTCCATTTCATCAGAACATGTCATTTCGCTACGATGATCCGTATTGCTTGAAACAGCCATCGTATAGTTACATACGAACTCGACGAAGTTACTTCAGTCGAGGATGGCCACAGGTTCTGAAGAAATTGAATAGGATTATTTGATTGTCTCTTCTCTTTACCTTCTCTCAGGTTGCGAGAGCTTCTTGATTAGGAGAGTACACCTGTGACGCTTATTGGATAGTCTTCTTCCAAACCTTAGGCTGATGCCGAAAGGTAGGGAAGGAAGAAAACCAGTTAGTGCAGGAACGATGTGCAGAAGGTAAGAAATAGAGACATATAAAGGGACTGAAGTGAGGAAAAAGGAAATTGCAATTACTGTCATGAATCTGGATAATGGAAAAGACATTACTACGAATACCTGACCATCCCCTATGAAATATTTTCATGTTTCAGTTTTTTCGTGTACATGTAATTGAGAATCGTTTTCCCAATCAATTCTGACTCCAGGGTTAGTATTTACTAGTTTTGGATCTCACATTTATACGGTGTTACAGATGATGAGTAGGAGCAAAATATTAGGAAATGGATGATTTGATCCTTAATATCGGAATTCGTTGGAATTGGTGATATTGGATTAAATCGTCTGGCTTTTGCCTGACGGCAAACATTTGGTTTTGAATTACCGTTGTTATGCACCAGATTTTAAAATGAAATATCTGTATTTATTTTTATAAAGTGAGATATACATTTGAAAATTGTGTTGTAAACATTTACTTTTATCAGTTCAGGATAAGATAAGGTGCATTGAGCAACGGTGTAAGACATTTTCAATCAAGATACAGTTTTCAATTTACAAAACACAGAATTTGAGTTGGTATACTCTTGAGACTTATACATGAAAGTGTATGTTGTCCAGTGTCTTTCGGGACAAGGGATTGATACTCTTACTTCATTCAGAATTACCTATGAGTTCTCTGGTTTTAGACATGTATTCGTGGTAATGCAAGGTCAAAGATTTTGAGAAGTTTATAGGTAGAAAAATAAAGTAGAGAACCACACGTTGGAAGTATCGGGATTCTTCTAGGTGATCAAAGATTTAGATACTTATACTAGGTATTCCATTATATTAATATCGAGAACTTGATTCTCTCACAGGTTACTCATTCGTGGACACGCTCCATGATAAGTAATGATGTATTGACCTTTTTCTATTAGGTGATATGCACTGAAAATAGCTGCATGACTTTTGAATCTGGTTCCATCTAAATTTGTGCTTTGATCTATATGGACATAGAATGGTTACATATCTTCAGGTTGTTAAAATACAGAGTTATCTGGTTTCTGTTTAAAAATAGAATCCGGACAAACTCGAGGCACGCTTCGGTAATGGCAGATTGTGGATTATCCCGAGCTTTTGCTGGGATTTTGTTTCTACCATTTACAAGATCAATAGTTACATTGTTCTTGACTCGCCGCTATTTTATAAAAGGATATTTTTGCAAACGAAACTAGTGGGAGTGTGGTAGAATTGGAAGTGATTCCAGAACCACAAACGGTTACTGAAAATTTAGTAGAAGTTAAGGATTTAATTGGACTTGACAAACCATTAGCCACTCTGCAGATTTTAGTAGGTGACCTCAGACACCCGAGAGACACTTCGATTTTCTCATAGACGGCGACAGGGAGGTCGGCATCATGGTAATGATGGCCCTACTAGTTATCAGCAGGTCATAGGAAGTGGTAATTTCCAGGTGACCAGATACTTCATATCCAATACGGACTCCATGCACTTCAGCAAATTATGGATTTTGTATTTTGCTGGGTGCTCTTGAACGGGGTAAAACGCATTAGGAGCAGGTAGATCTTTTGAGATATGTGCAGGTGGAAAGGTACTAACCTAATAAGACTATACTAGTTGTTTAGAGTTTTCATCAAATACCCGTTGTGGATTGTGATGTGATTTTTACTTCAGTGTCTAACTGAAGTCCATATGGATATAACTTGACACTGCTATTCCCCCTACTTGTTATCAGCATATCATAGGAAGTGGTAATTTCTAGGTGATCAGGTATTTCATACCCAAGATGAACTCCACGCACTTCAGCAAATCATGGATTTTAGACTTTGCTCGGTGCTCTTGAAGGGCTAAAGCCCATTAGGAGCAAGTAGATCTTTCGAGATCTGTGCAGGTAGAAAGGTGCTAACCTAATAAGGCTAGACTTGTTGTAAAGAGTTTTCATCAAATATTCGTTGTGGATTGTGATGTGACTTTTACTTCAGTGTCTATGCTGAACTCTATATGGATATGTTTTGGCACTGATGCAGTTCATGGATTTGATATCTGGCAGTTAGATGACTATAACGTCTTTCAAAATAGGATTTTGGAAGTGCACGTGTATATGACTCTGCCAGAGGGTTATTATAGTCAGTGGGAGCAGTGGAAGGTGTGCAAGATGCTTATGTCTATTCGTAGACTAAAGCAAGGATAGCGGAGACGGATCATTTGTTATTGATGTGACAGTCAAGGTGATTGACTTCGTCAAAATAAAGGTGAACCTAGTAAGAAGGATGTAGGGGGTACTGTCCATGATTTAAATGACATACTCTGGATAGGAAGTGATGTTCCTATACTACAATCGGTCAGATTTTGGTTATTATATGGTATTTTCTTCACGTTGGATATGGATAGTATATCAGGAGTTCTGATGATTGGATCTATGGTTTAGATCTAGATTTGGGAAGTTTCCCAAATCGGGTACTTAGACAGCATTTTAAAAGTATTTTAGAATGGACAACTCCTGGCGTGGTGGTGTACCCGCAAGTGATGGGTCACCCTCTCTAAAGAGATGTCTTATAGACTGATGAAGAGAGGGGCGGGCATGAATGACATATCATTTACTTAGGCAATTGAGTCAATCATGCATAGTCTTGTACAACACTAGATATTGATTTTCCACTAGTTGCAATAAGCATATATTAATCCAATTCTCGAGAAACAAAAGCAAGCGGTAAAGAACATAAGAGGATGTTCTTGGTATAGGATAATGGCACCTTCCTCTTGGAGGCGGTTATCAGTTCAGGCTTCCAAAGTGACGTGGATGACAGAGATGCTGTCAGAGTTATGAGTTTAGCCTCTTCTGAGAATCAGTGTATTGGATAGTGTTCCAATAAAGATATTGAGGTAATCATGGTGTATGATGCTGGTTATAACTCAACAGAGCATACAACCCAATAAGTTTGTTGGATAGGAGTTGTTCATTGATGAACTTGGTCCTATCAGGTATCCAGACAAATTCTTGTGGCAGGGTATTGCTCAGTTTGGGAGATTGTTGATCTCTGTAAAATTGAGATATAGAGAGAAGAAGTTGAAATATTATAGCAGATCTATTCACTAAGCCTATTTCTCGAACAGGGATGATCCTCAAACGAGATTTGAGAAACTGATTAGTAGAGAAGTTGGGTATTCGATAGCAAATGGGATGTGGGTATGCGATGCCGCAATAATTAGCCTTAAGTGTAAGTGAGAGATTGTTGGATATAGTGCTCTCGGGGCAATTATTGTAATTGCAGGCACGCGATTATGATAATTGAGAGAGGACCTATACAAGTAGAACAATCTTACTCGAAATGATAGTATGCTATCTGGTTTGTCTTTATCATTGATGTGTACATGTTTTACTTGTTATTACTTGTCACTAATACATAATGATGAAGCCTGTAGGATTTTTGCTTGACTACCAGCATTATGATGACTATCATATATGTGAGAGCTGGGTAGCTTATAAGCACATCCTTAAATGTTTCTAGTCGTAGGAGTATCAAGACTAGGCTTCGATAATCCGGAGTAGAATAGTGTAACCGATTCGAGACCCTGACGAGGGGCGGAGACCAGTCTCACAATCCATTGGTGTCATGTTACCTAAGATAGTATACAGGTGCTCACAGGAGGTGAGTACACTAGACGGACTCATCGAGAACTTCTAGATGGTATTATACCTATCGTCAGATGAAAGTTCTCAGGTAGCATGAGTACAGGTTAGTCCTTTGACCTGAAGTCGTCATTTATCTCGTGTGAGTTCCCACTGTACTTTGATTACTACCCTACCACGGCACAAAAGATTCGTGCAAACAGATTTTAGTTGGGTACAGTCCCGAGCAACATAGAGGCAGTGGTCGAACATCAGGGATTCATCTCTCCAGGTATTAGGAGTCGATGCCGCGCTGTGTTCGTTTGGCTATCACCAGAAATCCGTGGCCACGATAGGGAAGATTTACTGATAGTTGAACAGTAGTATCTCAGTTGGTGATAAAATTGACTCAGACACGACTTATCGGGTTAGTAGGGGTCTGATGTTATCCACCCCCAGACCTGATATGCGACACTCTTTGACGAAGAGACCAGACTATACGGAGATTGTCACATTCAGGCTCAGTAGGGTAAGTACGCACTTGATTGTCGACCCCCCTTTCGACAACTACCTGGGTAGCCGTTACGTACAGCTAGTGCCGCTGACGTGCTTGTGGTTAAATCTACTGCCGGCGTATTTTTGAGTCCTTAGAGTCCCACAAAAAGGGTTTTCCTGGTTCAGGCATCTGATGTAGGAGTTGTACGGTGGTATGTGCAGGGGTCCGATTAAATACGTGTACGTGGTATACGAACTTTAATCGGACGGTTGATAATACTAGCTGGCTTAGGATTGAGCCGGATTATTAAATCAGGTTTTGATTTAATAATTTGTATATGTATTTTTAATACATATATTTTAGTATTATTGTTCACTATTCATTTTCTCTCTTTGGTGCTATCCGTATTTTTACACGGATACGTGTATATGCAGCGATACATATACCAGGTGAAGTATTCCGTATTTATACGGGAATGCTTCTAGAACAACAAGACCTCATATTTATTTAGAAAAATAAAAGGGGAAAATGAGATGGAAATGGGGGTGTTATGAAGCATGATGCTAACTATGTAGAGAGGTATGGCTTTTATTTTTATATGTTATTTTCATTTGATTGCACTATTTGCACCATGGTTGATATTTTGTAGCCATCCTCTTCTACTAGTTGACTTGATGATTTTTCTTCTCTTGCTCCATGGATGCTTCATGCTCTTCTTTATCTCTTCTCCTTCTCCTTCTTGCTCTCATTTTAAAGCAAAATTCTAGAAAGAAAATTTAGTGGAGTATTCCTATATCACCGGCCATCCAAACCTAGCAATTTTGGACTGTCGGTTAGAGCTTCCTCCGCATTCACTCAGGTGGATCATCTTCGGCAAAGGTATTCAATCCTCAAGCGCGACCCCGGCGGCTACGAACTTGGAGGGGTCTTCTACAATTGGGTGGACACGAGAAAAATGTTGTATTTCTTCAAACTTTGCATCTTTTAGTTTTCTAGTTTAGGGTGTTTGGATCGTATTCTTGGTTTAGGGCGTCCGGTGTTTGCAAAAAGTTTTTGTTTTCGCTTCTGCCTCGCCTGCGGCCTCTGCGGTGTGGGCGCCGTATCCCAACAACATACACACGCATACACATACACAAAAACAAACAAACACACAAGCGCACGCACTCACATACACATATACACATATACACAGACACACCCTAACCCCAAACCTAAATCCAACATCTTAAACTCGATTAAGAAAACCCTTAACTTTAAAAACTGTTCCCTAATCCAAAAACTTCGAAACCTTGAAATTGATACGTAAACGTAAAGCTAATTCAAATTAAATCTTAAACTAAGTGTATGATACTCGATAATAATATGAAATTTTCATATTCTCATCGATAATCATATATGAAAATGAAAACACGACTTAGTTCCCGTCTATCGGTTAATATACGTTCGATATTCGTCGTGACATAAAATTACACGAAGTTTGTTAAACATCGGACGGTATCGTTCGATTCTAACAACCGTCGTGTAGTCTATGTAATGAGAATATTCAATCGCATGATAACCAATATATTTGTCCAATGTGGAAAAGTTAGGAATGTATAAAACAAACACCTATATTCACTTGTGTATTTCATTTGTTTCGAGATATTTCATCGGTACCTTTCCGCTGGTTCTTCTTGTACAACGATAGATTAGATGTGTGTTTCAATACTGTTTGATAGCAATGAAATGATCATCTTTTCTATTACAGTGTATTCAGAGAACAGTGGCGAGGTGCTTCTGAAATTTTCTCAAAATGGATAAAAACACAAGTGAATGGGTATATATTTTATACAATCTTAATGGGATGGGTTCCTTACCCCTGAAAGCCGCTACGCTCGATATCCAATATAGAATATTTAATATCATCATCTTTCTTAGAAGAAGAATCCAACTCCCTAACTATGAGCATTTGCTCTCGGCCCTTGATAATATTTATAACTAAATCGTCAATTAAAACTTAAATTAACCAAGTCATCAATTAAACCTAGCACTAACGCTTCTTAATATCCAGTCTATCGTGTATCTGTCAAGAAATCTTAATCTGATGTGTCTTGTCTATAGGAAGCTTGCTTTGTCTAGACTGTTCCAATATGGAATTCCCATACCTCCACGACAAGAGTTGGATGTACGTCGACATCCCTCGAGAGTCAATGAAATTTTCCTTAACGGTGTTTAATTTATCACCGATTTTGCCTACACACGTCTTAGGTTACCGAAAAAGCATGAAATCTTTTGTTCTTGATCTAAGTGTATGAACATGCAATTGCTCAAGAATTCGGATGTTAAGTTACACATTTTGAAAAACGGTTTCGTCAGAAATTACACTAAGTGGAAACTTCATGGAGAAAAAGAAGCCATTCTATTAGAAGATGAGATATGGCCAGTGCAAGAGAAGGAAAACAAATTCATCAAAACGGAAATCGCAGCGTGGTAAGGGATGGTAGAAGAAGAGAAGGAAGATGAATGACAGTTTGAAGAAGATGACACCGCAGAAGAAGATGATACTATATTCACGCCGATCGATAATATGGATGAGTTTATAAATGCCGCTGGACTTCCTTATGATACGGAAAGCACTGGACCCTTGTTAATGGAGAAGTACAAGGATGACCCTAGAATCCCGCTATATCAAAATTACAAAGGGTTTTCAAAACTTTCCTTTTTCATACGTATCTTCCAGATCAAGTGCAAGAATAGATGAAGTGAACAGTCTTTCAACGACTCCTAGAATTGCTGAAGGAAACTTTTCCCGACAGAAATAAAGTGCCACCGAGCTGGTACGAGAAGCAAAATATAATCACAAATATCGGCCTGAAGTATTATAAAATACATGCATGTGAGAATGATTGTGTTTTGTTTCGGAATGAACACGCCACACTTAGAAAAATCCCCGTGTGTGGGACCAGCCGATTCAAGACTAAGAAAGACTCTCAGCCGAGTGATGTGCCCGTGATGATTTTTTGTCATTTTCCATTAATACTGAGGCTGTAGGTAGCCACCGATTTCTGGTTATAGTCGTGTCCTGCACAGTGCGATATTAACTTCCTATACCAGGAATGATGAATCCCCTCAATCGCTCACTGCCTCCATGTATTTCAAAACTATACCCAACTAAAACCTGTTTACACGACTGAGTAGAACTGTGGTAGGGTACTAATCAAACTATAGTGGGAAGACACACAAGACACAATGGCGATCTCAGGTCAAGGGACTATCCTATACTATTGTCACCAGAGAACTACTATATGACATTGGTATAATACCAAATAGGAGTTCTCGGTGAGTCCGTCCAGTGTAACTCATCCAATGAGCACCTGTATACAATCTTCGATGTCAAACACCAATAGCCATGGGATCAGCTATCTCCCTTTAACCGGGTAAAGAAACGTACACACTAGTCTAAACTATAATACTGATGCCCGGTCTCGATACTCTTACTACTAGAGACATTTAAGAATGTGCTTATAAATTACCAGGCCCCACTAGTATAATCCCTATCATTAATTCTGGTAGTCAAGTAAAGATCCTATGGGCTTTATCTCATGTATTAGTAATACATGATAACGAGTATATATATGACAGATAAAGACAAACCAGATAGCATATTTTCATCTCGAGTAATACTATTCTCTGTATATGTTCTCTTGAATTCAGTAATTACATTTCTACAATTATGATACTTGCCTTGAGGGCACCTATATCCAACAATCTCCCACTTAAATTTAAAGCCAATTATTGCGGTATCGCATACATACATCTCATGTGCTACTGCATGTCCAACTTCAGTACTAACAGTTTCGCAAAATGTGTTCGAGAAATAGCCTCAGTGAGTGGATCTGCTACAATGTTTCTAACTGTATCTCTTTGAATCTCAACTTCGCAGAGATCATCTATATTTTGAAATGAGCAATACCTTCCTTAGAACTTTATTTGGATAGCTAATGGGACCGTGTTCATAAATGAACGTATTTATCTAAACAACTACTTAGGATGTATCCTTTACTGAGTCACAATCAGCATCTAGCGTCTTGACTACCTCAGTATCCTGCTTGGAACTCTTCTAATATACTTCTCCTCTTAAGAGAGTAAACTAATAACTCGCGACAAATACTCTGTTATCCATGTCATATTGGAAGCTAGAATCAGTAACCGCCTTCCGAAATAGGCTGCCATTACCATACACCAAGAGCATCTCATATGTTCTTCACTACTTCCCTATGTTTCTTCAGGATTAGACTAATATTAGCTTATTATGCCATGTCAAAAGCATTATCTGGTCTGGTATATGACATTGCATGACTGACCCAACTACTGAAGCAGATGGAATGTCATTCACTCGAGTCCCTCTCTTAATCAATCCTGAAGACATTTTTTTGGAGTAAGTGACTCCACTACTTATGGTACACTACCACGCTAGGAGTCTTCCATTCTAAACCCTTTAAAATGGTTTCATTATATCTGAATTGGGACAATCCCAAAGCCTATCAAGATCATCTGTATAGACCTAGTCCCCAGATTAATAGTTCAAATCTTATATGGAGAAGCATTTGTGACAACCATATTTTAATCAATTGTAGTATAGGAACAACATTTCTTAACAAGAGTATGTGATCTACATCAATATACGGAACCTAATAATACTCCCTACAACTTTCTTACAAATACCGGGTTCATTTTTAATTTTGATGAAGTCAAACATTTTGACAGCAATATCAAAACAGATGATCCATCTCCAATATGCCTGTTTTAGTCTACAAATAGACTTAAACAACTTTCACACTTTCCGTTGCTCCCACTGACTAAGATAAACTTTTTGAAGAGTCATATACACATACAATTATAAATCCAATTTAGAAAGACGTTATAATCATCTATATGCCAAATATCATAGTCATGAAAACAGCAGTGGCAAGTATTATCCGTATAGACTTTAGTACAGACACTGAAGTAACAATATCATCACAATCCATATCAGGTATTTGATGAATACCGTTTACTACAAGTCTAACCTTATTAGGTTACTACCTTTCCAATTGCACTGATCTCGAAAGATATTCTTGCTCCTTATGGGTTTTACCCCTTTAGGAGCATCCAACAAAGTCTATAATTTGTTGTAGTGCATGGAGTTCAACTTAGCATCCAGCCATCAGTCGGAAGTCACACTTCTTATAGCCTGTTGATAACTAGTAGGGTCATTATCACATGATGCAAGCTTCTTTGTCACCATCTGCGAGCATATCTAAGTATCTCTCGGGTGGCTGAGGTTGCCTACTAAATTTGCGGAGCAGCAATGATCTGTCAAGGTTGATTGAGCAGGTTCTACTAGATTTTTAGTAACCGATTGCGATTCTGGAATTACTTCGAGCTATATCATACTTCCACTAATTTCTTTTGCAAGAAATTTCTTTACCAAGCAGGTGGCGATTAAAGAACAAAACAATTTTGATCTTCAAAATGGCAGAATCTATCCCCTGCTAAACATTGGGATAACTCACAAACTGCTATTACTGAAACATACCTCGAGTTTGTTTGGATTATGTTTTTAAGCACAAACCGAATAACTCAATATCTTAACAACCTTAAGATGATAATCATTCTTTATTGTAAGTCGATGTCCCGCACCCCTCAGATTCGCGGGGAGGTGGAGTTTGCAAAAACGATTTTTATATGCTTCGCAACACCGACTAAACTCCAAGATCGATACTAAACCCTAACTAACTAAACAACTATGAGCTTTAAGTACTATGTAAGAAAGTTATACCTCAAGAATCAAGTCCTTCTTCTTCTTGTACTCCTCCTCCTCTTCTTGAGCTCCTTGAAGAGTCTATGGACCGCGCTTCCTCTTCGGCCTTCTCTCGTTAAAGAAAATCCACCTGAGAGTGTCTACCTTGAGCTTCTATCTCTAAGATGAGGAAACTATGATACCTAGTATGCTAATCTAATCAACTTAGAGGATTTAGAGGGTGATTATGGATAGATCAGTCTCAATAACCCTAAGTTTCTCAACACATGAGACAATTAGGGTTTGAGGTAGAAGAAGAGAGCTCTTGAGGAGAGAGAGTATGTGTTTTTGATAATAATGAAACGAATATGGCTAATTGTGATGACTATGAAGCATAGAAAAACATCTCACAAAATATCTACCAAAACATCTAAGTGCCACCTTACCTCAATAGTCATCCATGAGTCACTAAGTAACCATGCATCATTTAATGAAAATTCACACCTCATACCTCCACCTCATTAACCATTTAATCTAAATGGTTAATACAAGAAGTGAGGTGTCTTCTTCTAGAAGCGCTCTTAAGTAAATTACAAGAATACCCCTCGCTAGTATTATCCGTCCGAACATGATCCGTGCACAAGTATACGTATATGTTCGAACCTTGTCGTAAAACCATACGACCTCTACATCGTTTTGCCCGAAGCAGGGAAAACCTCTATGCGGGACTCTAAAAACTCGACAGTACGCTGACAGTGGGTTTAACCACAAGCACGTCAGCGGTACTAGCTCCACGTAACGGTTACCCAGGTATCTGTCGATAAGAAGGCCGATGAGCAAACTCATCCGTACTACTACTGAGCCTATCTGTGACAATCTCCATAGAGTTCGGTCTGTTCGTCTAAGAGTATCGCATATCGGGCCTAGGGGCAGTAATCGTCAGACCCCCAATAGCATAATAAGTCATGCCGGAGTAGAGCCCAAAACACCCTGAGAAACTACTGGAGTACCACCAGTAAATCTCGCTTTCCCTGGCCAAGGACTTTGTGTGATGTCTTTCCGAAGACAGCGAGATATCAACCCCCAATACCGGGAGAGACAAATCCTATCTAATCGCCATTGCCTCCAAGTGCTTCGGGACTGCACCCAACTACTACCTGTTTGCACGACTCGTTAGAGCCGTGGTAGGATAGTAATCTAAGAACAGTAGGAACACACTCGAGGCAAACTAGCAGTGTCAAGTCAACGGACTATACTATACTCATGTCACCTGAGAACTGCTACCTGACGATTGGTAGTACCAACCAGCAGTTCCCTACGAGTCTGTCCAGTGTAACTCACAACCAAATGAGCACATGCATACTATCTTCAGTACGACATACTAATGGCTGTAGGACAAACCATCTCCACTGCTGGGATGAGAAGCGTATACACTAGTTGTTCAGTCGAAAATATCGCGCATTTGATATAACATTTTTCTTACTTTTTTTTAAATATTTAAAGGTTTTTATTATAAATATAGAACATATTTAAGTTTATCTGTGAAAATACTATTTACCATATGTTTATATATTATGAAGGAAAATGTATGCACATAATATTTATATAATATTTTGATAATTTAATATGCATATCATATCAAATATCCTTAATCAATATTCTTAAAATATAATATTATAAAATGGTTAGGATAATATCCCAAAAATACCAAATATTACTAACATTATTCATTGAGATATTGTGCAAGATTTAGTTCAGGTCAGAAGATCGGGATATCGAGATGTCGGGAATCAAAAATCTGCCGAAGAAGTTAAATAAAATCGAAGAATCAATGCTGGCAGAGACTCAGAAAAGATATGAAGATTCCAAACATCAAATAAATCTCCATGTGTCATAATGAAGCAGCCCCAGAATTTTGAAGACATGATCTCACCAAAGAACCGCCCTTCCGCAGTCAAAAGCCCATATTGCGGCGGAACCCTGGTGGATTTAGGGAATTAGGATTTGGGAATTTTAGGTTAGATTTTCAGCAACAAACCCTAATTCTGGGGATCTATAGTTTCTGGTTTTGGGACTATTTAAAGGACCGAGGGCTAAAGCTAGAAGGAATCAATCTTTTACATGAAGCAAATCACCGTCAAAGAACAAGTGATCCAAGAAAGGTCCACGATTCGATGTGATAAGGCGACGTGAGATTTGACAGAACATCTACTTACTGTGAGGCAGAGATCGAGAGCAACTTCTTCTTCCTCTTGTAATCCAAACTCGAAGGTTTTGTACTTGTGAAGTTGATTAATAAAGGTAGATCATTAGATTAATTATTTAGTATTTAATTTTTGCATTATGATCTCATTCTCTATCCGTTCTTCTTTTATCTCCATCATGCGCGAGTAATTCTCCACTTGATAGGGTTCGTAGGATTATGGTAGAATAATGGATGAGAAAATACTTTAACTTTTTTTAAGTCTTATGAAGTTTATAAATTTTAGCAAAAGGATCGTTAAACTCCTAATCGGCCACGCTACCAATTTATTGCTAGTCTCGACCGCGATTTGAGATCAGATTAATAATTGTTTTGTTAAGGGCTAGACATGAATAAAGATCAATGAAAGGACAATAGTCAATAGTGTGGAAACCCTACTTTCTTCCAAAGAACCCTAATTCTCATTCATGACTATCAATCTAGTTTTCAATCTATCAATAGGTAAAATTAGTCATCTTTATTAGTCATCCATGACTACTAAATATTAACGAACCCTACAAGCCCTCTTCTTATATTTCTATATCCATATTTAAATTAGATTTGAAAACTATAAATTCTATATCCATATTTAACGTAGATCTAAAATCTATAACTATTCTCCTTATTCTTCTATTTCTAATCAATACGTCTAAAGTAAGATTAAAAGATTCCATGAATCCCTGAGGACGACCCGTACTCATCTCGGCTAGCTACACGCGACACCGTTATTGATTACAGTTATTTACTACACTTTCACAGAATCAATCAAATGGCGCCGTTGCCGGGGATACGTGCGTAATTTTTTCTTACTATTTGTGTTGAATTCTTATTCGATCCATATCATAAAATAAAACAAAATCGCATATTGTGTATTTAACGATTAGTGTGCGATTTTTGCGAGGGAATTTGGAGACACTAATGAAAGGAAATCAAGATTCAGAGACTTTCAGAGAGGTCCAGAGGAGCTATGAAGGTACTATAGAATTCTTTTTACAAAGAACCCTCTAAATAGCAGCGGAACCGCGGCAAAAGGTTGCATTTTGCAGCGGTTGGGTGGCGAAGTTGGGGAATACTGCATCCAAATTTCTCTGGTAACTTTTCTCTCTTTCTCTCTCCTCTGAAAAATCCAATAATATATTTTTCTGCAGGAATCTTTGCAAAATATTGCCGCTCAAAAATCTTTTTGCGTGTTTGATTTTGCGGGTTATTTTTGCATATTTTAATACGAACTTTAAGGGGCAAGACCACAATTCAGATTAGGTGGGGATTTCATCACCCTTTCTAGGCCCCACAAATCACAAAACGAGTATCCGCATCACCCTATATTAATTAAAAAATATCTAGACCAAGACCCTAAGGACTGTCGCGCTCAATTAGGACAGAGGAAGGTCGTAGGTAATGTATCGCTTATCCGCATTTCTTTTGTAGTGTCTAGGGAAGTGTGTCTAAGCAAATGGTTACTTAATTAGGCCTGCTATTTTTGGTGATTCGTATAGCGGATACCTTCCACTTATCTGGCACTTACCTGGCCACAAGAGTAATAAAGAGGTAGTAGAGAATTGATCCTGTGGCTTGTCCTTTGGATATCTAGGAGCGGTCTAGTGCTTGACCTAGGCGACCTTAGTTCTAGGGTTGCTTGTGAATTTTGTGATTTGTTGAGTCAACTCTCAAGTCCTTCTTTCAAAGTAAAACAATCCAAATAGAGCTTAAAATTTTCCCTTTTCACCCTCCTTCCTCTTTTCACCTTCTTATAATGGGTAACCCAAATAGACGAACTCTTGCCAAGCTTTGCTATCCAGAACCAGATATTTCTTGTTTTCGTAATCGCTTTAGTATACACTCCAACTCTACCATGCGTTTAAGAGATCGTATAGAGCAAGCGGAAAGAAACAGTTGGCCACCTCACTCTAGGTCATATCAACTGCATCAAAATTCTACATCTTCTTCTGTTGATACCCTATCTAACACGTGTGAGGGAACTCCTAAACGCATGTCCATCGCTGAGTATATAGGGAGAACTAACGACCAAAGTTTCAATCCGGTCAAACCGTTAGGACAACAAACACCACCACTTTCTAAAGAAGATTTTTCTACTCGTTTTGCAGCGTATATGGCATATGTTGACAGTTGCCAACCAACCTACCAATATCTATATATCACAATGTTGATCTTACTCTTGCCCAGTTTTCACAACCATTCGATTCCTATCAATCCTACCCGACTTTTACACTTTCTCTAGACATTCTTTCTAATCAGTCATTTAGGAGTTTTACTCATCCACAAATATTTCAATCTTATGTTGAAACCCCTTACCGACCCATGTCTAGTCTTGAACGGAATGTGGAAGAATATCGGATAGCGTCACGCCGTGCCATAGAGGAATTGAATGCGTCCATGTCCATCCTCAAAAAACAAAACGAACGAGCAACTAGTTTCGAACTAGCTCAAAATCTTCCAACGTATGATACGATCATAGGACAAATTGAGAATTTGGGTAGTGAGAGAGAGCGGTACACCCTTCCAAATCAAACCTCCCCATACCAAATTGAAATCCGCAACTCCAGTTTCACAGATCTATCGAGTACACCAAATAATTCACTAATTGAAGATAGAAAGTTTGATGAGTTGTGCGACTTTGGAGTGTTTGATTTACCTAATTGTGAAGAGTCCATTTCAAATGAAACAACACCCAATCCTTGTGATCTCTACACCTCCACTCTAGAACCGAAATTGATTGAAAACCATGCTTTTAATGAGATGTCTGAGAATTTTAACCTTCACTTGATTGAGGAGATTGACGCTGGGGATATATTGGATGATGAACCCAAAATTTTGGATGAATTTGTCATACCGATTCATCAGGTCCATTCACTTCCGTATGGACATCATCTCGAACCTTTAACTGTTCTTCCCGAACCTCATACGTGTCTTGAAATTGATGATAAATGTATGATTGAAAAGAAGAATGAAATTCAGCCTTCATTTCCCACATCTGGTTCAGCAATACTCGACACACCAATTCGTTTACCCATTTCATCTCCCACTTTCTCTAGTTCTTCTTCTATTCTTCTTTTAATTTTAGTAAGTGTTGATGAATCACAATCTGATATTTCGAGTTCGATAATTCTAGAAAGACAACTTGATTTAGACTCTTTTGAGAATAAGGTAGATGAGCTTTTCGAGTCTCCTACCTCCATAATTTTTAACAAATCAAGTGTGTTGAATTCTTGCGCGACACTTATTGACATTGAAACATTCAATCGGACCATCGATGAATGTTTCGAAAATATTTTCGCCAACGAACCCGCATTCCTAAATGACATGGATTTTGTGATTAATCAATCTCCAACCGAAGAAGTTGAACCATCACCATTTCTTCTTATCCCATATGAGAATGTGACTATTCTTCACATTCCTAATCACTCATATTCTCATTTCCATTTACCATCACCGTTTCGTCTCTATTATCTGAGACGTAAACCATACCACCTCTTATCTCCTCCCCATTTCTTGTCTACATATAACAGGTTCTTCTACCAGTATGTTACATCGATAAAATATTTGAATGGTTGGTATTGATATTTGGTCTTTGTAAAGTTTTATATTGACCAATAACTTTAAATCTCTCTCATAATTTTAAATACTTAATACGATTTTTTTCAAGTTTGGGGGGAGAAAAATATATTTAGCTCTTCAAAGAAAATAAATTTTTACATAATTATGAATCAAAAATAAGTTTGGGGGAGGATTTCACTGCCATTTATTCATGTCCTCGTTACTAACTTTTCCTCCCAAGTCTACAGTTTTTTTAAGCTTAACAGATGATATCAGTGAGGACACTGCTGCAAACTGGTTTGGGGGAGGTTTGTTCTTATTCACACATTATTTTGTATTATACTATATATAAGCTGTCAGATATGTATGCCCTAGAGGCCATTATTGTATAGTACTAGTTTGTATAATACATTTTGGAAGCTTGGGATATATATATGGTTTTACGACAGTCTTGCTCGATATAGTAGTATGCTACTTGGTTTGTTTCTATCTTAATATGTGTATATGTTTCTTTTAACATATCGCCAAAACATATTGATGGAGCCCTTAGGATATTTGCTTGACTACCGGCGTTGTGATGGCGATCACACTAGTGGGGGATGGGTAGTCTATAAGCACATCCTTATTCTGGTCCCTAGTCGTAGGATTATCGAGATAGGGCATCGATACTCCAGAGTAGACTGGTGCATACGCTTCTCTTCCCAGCAGGGGAGATGGTCTGTCCCACAGCCATCAGTACGTCGTACTGGAGATAGTATGCAGGTGTTCGTTGGGTTACGAGTACACTGGACAGGACTCGTCGGGAGCTGTTGGTTGGTATTATACCTATCGTCAGTTAACAGTTCCCAGGTGACATGAGTACGGCTTAGTCCGTTGACTTGACACTGTCACTTCGCCTCGAGTGTGTTCCCACTGTTCTTTGATTACTCCCCTACCACGGCTCTACTGAGTCATGCAAATAGGTAGTAGTTGGGTGCAGTCCCGAAACACTTGGAGGCAGTGACGGTTAGACAGGATTCGTCTCTTCCGGTATTGGGGGTTGATATCGCGCTGTGTCTAGGAGAGCCATTACACATAGTCATCCCTGGCCAGGGCAAGCGAGATTTGCTGGTAGTGTTACCAGTAGTTTCTCAGGGTGTTTTGGGCTATACTCCGACACGACTTGTATCGCTATTAGGGGACTGACGTTTGCCACCCCCTAGGCCTGCCATGCGATACTCTTAGACGAACAGACCAGACTGTATGGAGATTGTCACATACAGGCTCAGTAGGAGTTCGGATGGGTTCACCTCATCAGTCTTCTTATCGGCATCTACCCAGGGACCGTTACGTACAGCTAGTGCCGCTTGCACTTTGTGGTTAACCCCACTTCCAGTGTAGTGTCGAGTCTTTAGAGTCCCACACAGAGGGTTATTCACCTTTGGGCAAAACAGAGTAGAGGTCGCATGGTTTTGCGACGGGGTTCGTTCACATCCGCGCACTTGTGCACGTTTGGTGTCCGGACAGTTATTACTAGCGAGCTTTGGTTTAAGCCAGATCCTAATATATGTTTTGGGATTGGTTTTATCTCATTGTATTCGTGTTCCTCGGAACACGGATGCGGGTGTGTATGCACAGTTGATTGAGACAGAGGCAGAGGATTCTCATTAGGGTTATGGTACGGGTGTGTATGCACAGTTGACTGTTGTCTTTTTCCAAACCCTAATGAGAAAATGAAATATGATTAATAATATTAGTTAACAATTATTGTGTCATGGTTGAGTTGAATTCTTGACTTTTGTTGACTTTAGTTGACCGGTTGACCAAAGTGAACTTGTTGATCATCATCATTTGTTTTCAAAGATGCTTCTTATTCTTTGCAAAAGCATTTAATGAATGAAATGATAATGGTCATTCATCAACTCACCATCACAAATTGTTAATTATTATTATTATTATCATTTTCTAAAATATGAGAGTATGGTTGTAAAATTGATTCATTCTCACTTGCATCTTCTCTCTCATCCATTGCTCTCCTTCTTCCTCTAGCTCAAGGAAAATCCCTCTCATGAGTTGGGAACCATTTTCCTTTGAGATAAAACACCAAGACTACTCTCTACTCTTTCTAGGGTTCTAGGTTTAGTAAACCAAGCACCTTAGTTACCTCTAGGTTGAGGTAGGAGCTCAAGTTCGAGGCCCTCGGGTGGATCTATCTTCGGTAAAGAGGAGACAAGGAGGAGGAGCCGTTCAAACTACCATAAGGAGAAAGCAAGGAGGAGAAAAACAAGAAGAGAAGGAGTTCAAGACAAGGTATAACCCCCTAATCGAGCAGGTAAAGCTCGTAGTTATTGCTAGTGTGTTGTTTAGCAAAGATCCGGGTTTTCTAGTCCATGTTACCAAAACCCTAAAAATTGTTTTTCATCATTTTCGCAACCCCGCAAGAACCGGGAGAGGTAACGTGGACCTAACAGTGGTATCAGAGACTAGCTAAACACACACTAGCATATTAGCAAAGTATCTAGAATTTCGATCGGACAAAAAACCGCAAAACATGCCGAAAAAGCTAACTTTCTGCTGATTTTTAGATCTGTTCAAAAAACAATAAATCACATTCTAAAAATCGGCTCAGGGTTTTTACAGAACACAGAAGAAATTTGGTCCAGTGAGTCGGTTAACTAGCCGCGGAACCACGGCAAGAGCATGCTCTTGCCGCGGATCCGCGGCCGAGTTAACTCGGTCGTGGGTCAAACTTCTTGCAGTGTTCTTATGTTGGTGTTTTGTGATTTTTAGGATGGTTTGTTTCTGCCCAGATTTTCCAGAGAACAAAATTTATTTTTTGGGTGGTTATAAGTCCGTATTTTGATCGAATTTCTGTAGATTTTGGCTAATGGGTTATATTTGTAATGTGATATATGTATTGAACGTCTGCTAATCGCTATACGTCGATCAGTGGGGGTTATATATATCTGTGATCTGTAATGTGGATGGTTTGTGTATATGAATTTGTTGGATTGTCGCGGATGAATAGTCGGGGGTTGTGAGATGAGAGTTTTCTTTATCTTTCAATTCATGTAATATGTAAATTGATGTAATATTATTTGTATGGCCGCACATCCGGGATGAGGTTGTAGCCGCCATTGTATAATTTCTTTTTACTGTTTTTGCTCCTAGGATAGATCCAAGAAGGGGTGCACAAACTACCGGGTACCTCGAAGTGCCGAGTGGCCTACTCACGTTGTTGAGGGAGGTTGCTTCACTCCGGGTATTTGGCGGGTAGTTTGCCGCACCCGTAGGGGTCTAGGGTGGGGTATTTGGCTATTCATCGCGACCGTATAATCTGTCCTTCATTGCAGGCTTGAACGAAATGCAGATTCCTAGTATATCCAAAGTATTCATCTGTGATCTGGAATGGCTATCATTGCATCTGACGAATATGAATATATCTATATTTGATATCTATTTAGGCGTTGCTTATGTTTTGTATCCGCGCTAGTCCAGCCCCCGCTCTGTCGTTAGTTAAGTAACCTAACGGGTGATGACGGGACCCCGTGGCCAATGCGGATGGCTTAAGCGTATGTCATATTTTCGTTGTTTTCTGCAATGGTAGGATTAAATGATGGGACACATTAAATTAATGCAAGAAAATAAACCTAAAAGACGTTGTTGGAACAATTTTCAAAAAGCTGTTATTGCAAAGACGTTCTCTTTTGTTTTGCATAGAGGTATTCGGTTATGAATGCCCAGTACCTCAGTCGACGAGGCAAGGGCCGAGATCCCTTCATCGGGAGTGACCCCCTGGACAAAAAGTTTGCGTCAGGGTAATAAGTTCACTATAGTCGATTATTCTTGTTTTGCATCGAGGTATTCAGTTTGGAATATCCTGCACCTCATTCGACGAGGAAAGAGCCGAGATCCCTTCACAGGGAGTGACCTCTTTAGCAAAAATTTTTGCCACTATATTTTCAAAAAATAAGGGTATCACGTTCCTTCAACGATATCAAGTTCATTACGTTAACGGGTTTTTCGCCAAAACCTAGCCGTAACCCTCCGTCGTTTCGGATTGGTATTGCTTAGTATTCGTACTATGTATTTCGTGCTCAGCCGAGGCGTAGTGTACGGTAGCTATGTAATATTTTTTCGTAGGATACAATGTGATTGGTTGGGACAGTCGTGCGGTCATTTTGGCTTAGTCAAGGACTCGTACGGGTGGGTCTAATGCAATCAAGATAATGACGGGTTGAACTTGACTAGGATCCTTTGATATATTGGCTCAGTCAAGGTCACTTGGATCCTAGGGGCAAAAACCACATCGGGAGTTTCTAAAGAAACTGAAACTTGCAGATTTAGCATACCTTCTGGAGTGTGGTGACTAGAGTGGATTCCATTTAGGTCATCGCACAATGATAGTTGGATCCCGATCCGACTGATGAGTTGGATTACTCTCGGGAGATTTTTTCACTTAACAATCAATGCTATAAACCAAGTAGGTGTCTAGAACGGTGTTAGCGGGGCTACGCCTCCAGGGAAAATATGTTATTTAATTAAGGAACTTCACGAAAGCGTTGGAAAACCTCCCTCGAAGTACCAACACCAGCCTGGCTACAAGGTTAAGCAAGTATTGCGACGTGCGATTAATCCTGACTAGTTCTTCTTTTAGGGTTTGAAGAAGAATTTGAGGAAACAGTGGGAGCCATCCTGGTTAGATAAATTAATAAACCAATCTAATCTTGCAAGAGCGCACGTTGAGTGTATCTTTTCTCTCTCTCCAGGTAGCAACCATTTCACGCCCTAATCAAGATAATAAAATGTATCGCTTGACCGATCCGAATTCTTATTCGGGGCTGGGGAACGTTGGTTCGGCTCTAACTTGTGACAACAGTCATAAGTTTGAGCAAGGGAAAGAGGATTGTATGGATTCCCAGGATACCCAGTTGAAGAAGAAGCATGGTTTTGCATCTACTTCAGGTGTTCTTGTAATTGAGAACTGCTTTACGGTCAGCCCTACATCCTGGGTACTTGATACCGGATCAGGATCTCATATCTGTAATTTATTGCAGGGACTGAGAAAAAGTAGAAAAGTTGCACCTGGTGATATGTCGCTCAGAGTAGCGAACGGAGCACAAGTTAATGCTGCAGCCGTCGGTGAATATCACCTAGTGTTACCAAATGGCAATACTATGATTTTGAACGATTGCTACTATGTACCTTCCATGGTTTGCAACATAATATCAGTTTCTTTACTCGATAAAGATGTATATAATTTTGTTCTTGATAGAAATATCATGAACATTTACCTTCATAAGGTACTGGTTGCAGAAGGTACACTGTGTAATGGTATCTACGTTCTAAATCAGAATACAGTTCTCAATATACAAAACACACGCAAGAGGAAGAATTCAGATACGAATGAATTCTACTTGTGGCATTGTAGACTTGGTCATATCGGAGAGAAAAGACTAAGTAAGTTGCATAAAGATGGACTCTTGAATGCGTTCGAGTTTTCATCTTATGAAACTTGTCAGTCTTGTCTCGAAGGGAAGATGACCAAATCTCCGTTCACCGGACATGGAGAAAGAGCAACAGAGCTCTTGGGACTCATACACAGTGATGTATGTGGGTCGATATCTATACATGCAAGGGGTGGGTTCTCGTACTTCATCACATTCACTGACGATCTCTCTAGATTCGGATATGTGTATCTTATGAAACACAAATCTGATGCTTTTGAGAAATTCAAGGAATTCAGAAATGAAGTAGAGAACCAGACTGGCAAAAGTATCAAGATCCTCCGGTCTGATAGAGGAGGGGAGTACTTAAGCATGGAATTCCTAGATTACTTAAAAGAGAATGGTATTCTCTCTCAGCTTACTCCCCCTTATACACCACAACATAACGGTGTATCGGAGCGGAGGAATCGTACCCTACTGGATATGGTTCACTCTATGATGAGTAATGCCAAGTTGCCTCTTTCATTTTGGGGACATGCGCTATTGACAGCAGCATATCTATTAAACGATGTTCCGTCTAAATCTGTGCCAAAGACACCGTTCGAGATATGGAATGGTAAAAGGCCGTATCTTAAACGTATTAAGATATGGGGTTTTCCGGCCTATGTAAAAGTACAAAATCCGGACAAACTTCAGGCATATTCAGTTCTATGTAAATTTGTGGGATATCCTAAAAACTCCACAGGATATCTGTTCTACCACACCGAGGAACAGAAGGTGTTTGTATCTCGCCACGCCACCTTTTTAGAGTGGCAATTTCTTGCAAAAGAAACAAGTGGGAGTTCGGTAGAACTGGAAGAAATTCAGCGACCACAAAATGAAACTGAAGATTTGACAGAACCTCAGAATTCAATAACCCCAGACGAACTTCAGCCACTCCGCAGATCTGGTAGGATTTCTCATCCGTCCGAGAGATACTACGGTTTTCTCTTAGACGGGGATAGAGAGAATTGCATCTTGGAAGAAGATGACCCTACCAGTTTCAGGCAGGCCATTATCAGTAGGGACTCTGATAAATGGCAGGAAGCAATGCAATCCGAAATGGAGTCCATGCACGCCAATAAAGTGTGGACCTTGGATATTGCTCCACCTGGGGTAAAACCCATTGGATGCAAATGGATCTACAAAAGAAAACTTGGTGTAGATGGGCAGGTGGAAACCTATAAGGCTAGACTCGTTGCAAAAGGTTTTCGTTAAAGACCTGTTGTGGACTATGACGAAACTTTTTCTCCGGTGGCTATGCTCAAATCCATTCGGATCCTAATTGCCATTGCTGCCTTCCATGACTATGAAATCTGGCAGATGGACGTTAAAACAGCTTTTCTAAACGGCTGTTTGGAGGAGTGCGTTTACATGGACCAGCCAGAAGGTTTCGTAGACAGTGGGAGCAGCGGAAAGGTGTGCAAGTTGCTTAAATCCATTTATGGATTAAAGCAGGCATCGCGGAGCTGGAACATCTGTTTTGATGAGGCAATCAAGGAATTTGATTTCATCAAGAACGAAGATGAACCTTGTGTCTATAAGAAGATTGTAGGAAGAACTGTCGTGTTCCTAGTCTTGTACGTGGACGACATTCTTTTGATAGGAAATGACATTCCTATGCTACAATCGGTCAAGCTATTTTTGTCACAACGGTTCTCCATGAAGGACCTGGGTGATGCCTTGTACATTCTGGGGATCAAGATCTACAGAGATAGATCCAAGAGACTACTGGGACTTTCACAGTCCAGGTACATAGAGACCGTACTAAAGAGATTTAGTATGGAGGATTCCAAACGCGGTAACATACCCGCATTGCATGGAATTACCCTCTCCAAGAAGATGTCTCCTAAGACTGACGAGGAGAGGGTTTGCATGAGCACTATACCCTACGCTTCGGCGGTAGGATCTATAATGTATGCGATGCTATGTACAAGACCAGATGTAGCTTACACGCTGAGCGTGGTGAGCCGGTATTAGTCAGACCCAGGTGAGGACCACTGGACGGCATTGAAGAACATTCTCAAGTACCTGAGAAGGACTAAGGAGATGTTCCTGGTTTACGGTAATGGAGACCTCAGGGTCGAGTCCTTTACCGATTCAAGCTTCCAGAGTGACAAAAATGACAACAAGTCTGTCTCGGGTTTTGTGTTTACCCTCAACGGAGGGGCGGTATGTTGGAGGAGTTCCAAACAGGATACCGTCGCAGACTCGACGATGGAGGCTGAATACATTGCTGCAAGCGATGCCGCAAAAGAGGCGGTCTGAATGAAGAAGTTCATTAGTGAACTTCAGGTGGTTCCATCCATTGTTGACCCAATACCTTTGTATTGCGATAACAATGGGGCTATAGCTTTAGCGAAGGAACCAAGGGCCCATCAGAAATCCAGACACATCTTAAGGCGGTATCACCTGATCAGGGAGATCATTGATCGCCAGGAGATCGAGGTACGGAGAGTGGACACAAAAGACAACACGGCGGATCCATTCACAAAGGCCCTCCCTCAAACACAGTTCGAGCGACTTTTTGAGCTATTGGGTATGCGGTACGCCAGCAGCTGGCCCTAGTGCAGACGTTGGGTATGCGGTACACCAATTACTGGCCTTTAGTGCAAGTGGGAGATTGTTAGATATGTATGCCCTAGAGGCCATTATTGTATAGTACTAGTTTGTATAATACATTTTCGAAGCTTGGGATATATATATGGTTTTACGACAGTCTTGCTCGATATAGTAGTATGCTACTTGGTTTGTTTCTATCTTAATATGTGTATATGTTTCTTTTAACATATCGCCAAAACATATTGATGGAGCCCTTAGGATCTTTGCTTGACTACCGGCGTTGTGATGGCGATCACACTAGTGGGGGCTGGGTAGTTTATAAGCACATCCTTATTCTGGTCCCTAGTCGTAGGATTATCGAGATAGGGCATCGATACTCCAGAGTAGACTGGTGCATACGCTTCTCTTCCCAGCAGGGGAGATGGTTTGTCCCACAGCCATCAGTACGTCGTACTGGAGATAGTATGCAGGTGCTCGTTGGGTTACGAGTACACTGGATAGGACTCGTCGGGAACTGTTGGTTGGTATTATACCTATCGTCAGTTAACAGTTCTCAGGTGACATGAGTACAGCTTAGTCCACTGACTTGACACTGTCACTTCGCCTCGAGTGTGTTCCCACTGTTCTTTGATTACTACCCTACCACGGCTCTACTGAGTCGTGCAAACAGGTAGTAGTTGGGTGCAGTCCCGAAACACTTGGTGGCAGTGACGGTTAGACAGGATTCGTCTCTCCCGGTATTGGGGGTTGATATCGTGCTGTGTCTAGGAGAGCCATTACACATAGTCGTCCCTGGCCAGGGCAAGCGAGATTTGCTGGTAGTGTTACCAGTAGTTTCTCAGGGTGTTTTGGGCTATACTTTGACACGACTTGTACCGCTATTAAGGGACCGACGTTTGCCACCCCCTAGGCCCGCCATGCGATACTCTTAGACGAACAGACCGGACTGTACGGAGATTGTCACATACAGGCTCAGTAGGAGTTCGGATGGGTTCACCTCATCAGTCTTCTTATCGGCATCTACCCGGGGACCGTTACGTACAGCTAGTGCCGCTTGCGGTCTTTGGTTAACCCCACTGCTAGCGTAGTATCGAGTCTTTAGAGTCCCACACAGAGGGTTATTCGCCTTTGGGCAAAACAGAGTAGAGGTCGCATGGTTTTGCGACGGGGTTTGTTCACATCCGCGCACTTGTGCACGTTTGGTGTCCGGACAGTTATTACTAGCGGGCTTTGGTTTAAGCCAGATCCTAATATATGTTTTGGGATTTGTTTTATCTCATTGTATTCGTGTTCTTCGGAACACGGATGCGGGTGTGTATGCACAGTTGACTGAGACAGAGGCAGAGGATTCTCATTAGGGTTATGGTACGGGTGTGTATGCACAGTTGACTGTTGTCTTTTTCCAAACCCTAATGAGAAAAGGAAATATGATTAATAATATTAGTTAACAATTATTGTGTCATGGTTGAGTTGAATTCTTGACTTTTGTTGACCGGTTGACCAAAGTGGACTTGTTGACCATCATCATTTGTTTTCAAAGATGCTTCTTATTCTTTGCAAAAGCATTTAATGAATGAAATGATAATGGTCATTCATCAACTCACCATCACAAATTGTTAATTATTATTATTATTATCATTTTCTAAAATATGAGAGCATGGTTGTAAAATTGATTCATTCTCACTTGCATCTTCTCTCTCATCCATTGCTCTCCTTCTTCCTCTAGCTCAAGGAAAATCCCTCTCATGAGTTGAGAACCATTTTCCTTTGAGATAAAACACCAAGACTACTCTCTACTCTTTCTAGGGTTCTAGGTTTAGAAAACCAAGCACCTTAGTTACCTCTAGGTTGAGGTAGGAGCTCAAGTTCGAGGCCCTCGGGTGGATCTATCTTCGGCAAAGAGGAGACAAGGAGGAGGAGCCGTTCAAACTACCACAAGGAGCAAGCAAGGAGGAGAACAACAGGAAGAGAAGGATTTCAAGACAAGGTATAACCCCCTAACCGAGTAGGTAAAGCTCGTAGTTGTTGCTAGTGTGTTGTTTAGCAAAGATCCGGGTTTTCTAGTCCATGTTACCAAAACCCTAAAAATTGTTTTTCATCGTTTCCGCAACCCCGAAAGAACCGGGAGAGGTAACGTGGACCTAGCATAAGCACAAAAAAATTTTGATAATGAAAGTTTGAAAGTGAAAATTTACATTTGAAAGATAGGAATAGTTTGAGAAAAGCAAGAAAGTTAGATGTTTTCTTAAACGAAACTAGTAATAAGTAGTCATGAGTCGTTGACCCAAGGGTTAGTAAGATGAAAGAAATTACTAATCTGGGGATAAAAATAAGTCTGAAAAATAGTCTCTATTCTTGAGTCCAAACATTTGAACATTGATACCTTATTATATGCACTGTCACACATCTTGAAACTTGGGATAGTAGAGGATATATTGAAATGCTCTTGTCTAAAAGCCTTAATATGAAATTTTAAAAAAAGTATAAGTGGTGAAGAAAAAAAATGAACACTGATTTTGTAATTACCAATGCAGCATAAAAAATATAGCGAGGGTGCTTTATCACCTAGTGCCTTAGACCAACTGGTTTGGGAGCCACTGTTAAGCCTTAAGTGTTGCAAGACGAGGAATTACGCCTAAATGCGCGAGCACATTTTGTAATCGGTCGGTTAGTAGCTCAAGAAGTATTAACGGTCGCATGAAAAATATGTGAGAAATTTCATCGAAAATATTCACCAACTATAAAATACTTTGGAAGATGGACAAGAGTATGATAGCTTGAAATAAAAACGATGTTTTATTGAGAGATGATGTGATTTTTAACGTTTTTCATGACCATTAAGATAGGGCTCATGGCAACTGAAAAGCTACTGTAGTTGGAAACTCTTATTTTCAAGTTTTTTCTTTTATAGTTCTTATTTTTGTACGTAACTTTCATCTTCTTTATTTTATTATACGATTTTGTGGGTGTAATCCGCTAAAAACCCTTAGGAGACAACACTCATCCTACTAGGGACACCTAGAGATTTAAAGGCTTGTTGCACGTGCTCAGTGCAATCGTGTTGCCTACGAAAGTGTGCTACTTAGGTTTTTCTTTTTCCTTTTTCTCCCTCTCTTGAATAAATAATTTGGTTGGGACGATCAAAATTAAGTTTGGGGGTATTTGTTCAGTCGAAAAAATAGCGCATTTGATATAACATTTTTCTTACTTTTTTTAAATATTTAAAGATGTTTATTATAAATATAGAACATATTCGGGTTTATCTATAAAAATACTATTTACCATATATTTATATATTATAATTAACATTATGAAGGAAAATGTATGCATATAATATTTATATAATATTTTGATAATTTAAATATGCATATCATATCAAATATCCTTAATCAATATTCTTAAAATATAATATCATATAAAATGGTTTGGATAATATCTCAAAAATACCAAATATTACTAACATTATTCATTGAGATATTGTACACAATTTAACTCAGGTCAGGAGATCGGGATATCGAGATGTCGGGAATCAAAAATCTGCTGAAAAAGTTAAATAAAATCGAAGAATCAATACTTGCAAAGACTCAGAAAATATATGAAGATTCCAGACATCAAATAAATCTCCATGTGTCACAATGAAGCAGGCCCAGAATTTTGAAGACATGATCTCACCAAAGAACCGTCCTTCCGCGCCCAAAAGCTCATATTGCGGTGGATCCGCGGTAGATTTAGGGAATTGGGGTTTGGGATTTTTAGGTTAGATTTTCAACAACAAACCCTAATTCTGGGGATCTATAGTTTCTGGTTTTGGGGCTATTTAAAAGACCGATGGCTAATGCTAGAAAGAATCAATCTTTTACACGAAGCAAATCACCGTCAAAGAACAAGTGATCCAAGACAGGTCAACGATTCGATGTGATAAGGCGACGTGAGATTCGACGGAATATCTACTTCCTACGAGGAAGAGATCAAGAGCAACTTCTTCTTCCTTTTGTAATCTAAATTCGAAGGTTTTGTAATTGTGAAGTTGATTAATAAAGGTAGATCATTAGATTAATTATTTAGTATTTAATTTCTGCATTATGATCTCATTCTCTATCCGTTCATCTTCTATCTCCATCATGCGCGAGTAATTCTTCGCTTGATAGGGTTCGTAGGATTATGGTAGAACAATGGATGAAAAAATACTTTAACTTCTTTTAAGTCTTATAAGGTTTATAAACTTTATCAAAAGGATCGTTAAACTCCTAATCGGGCACGCTACCAATTTATTGCTAGTCTCAACCACGATTTGAGATTAGATTAATAATTATTTTTTTAAGAGCTAGACATGAGTAGAGATCAATGAAAGGACAAGGGTCAATAGTGTGGAAATCCTAGTTTCTTCCAAAGAACCCTAATCCTCATTCATCTCTATTAATCTAGTTTTAAATCTATCAATAGATAAAATGAATCATCTTTATTAGTCATCCATGACTACTAAATCCTAACGAACCCTACAAGCCCTCATCTTATATATTCTATATCCATATTTAAACTAGATCTGAAAACTATAAATTCTACATCCGTATTTAAAATAGATCTAGAATCTATAACTATTCTCCCTATTCTTCTATTTCTAATCAACACGTTTAAATTAAGATTAAAAGATTTCACGAATCCCCGAGGACGACCTATACTCATCTCGGCAAGCCACACGGGACACCGATATTGATTGCGGTTATTTTCTACACTTTCACAGAATCAATCACTAGTCTACTATGGAGTCTCGATGCCCTGTCTTGATAATCCTACGACTAGGGACCTATATAAGGATGTGCTTATAGATTATAGACTACCCAGCCCCCACTAGTGTGACTGCTATCACAACGCTGGTAGCCAAGCAAAGATCCTAAGGGCTCTACCAATATGTATTAGCGATACGTTAAAAGAAATATATACACATATTAAGATAGAAACAAACCAAGTAGCATACAACCATATTGAGCAAGACTGTCATAAAATCCGTGTATATCCTAAGCTTCCAAAATGTAATATATAATCTAGTACTATACAATAATGGCCTCTAGGGCATATATCACTAACAATCTCCCACTTGCACTAAGGCCATGTGTTGGGATATCGCAGACCTATCATCTCGAATACCCTCTCGAACTGCGCCTGAGAGATAGCCTTTGTAAGCGGATCTGCAATATTGTTCTCCGTATCAACTCTCCGCACCTCGATCTCCCGGTGATCCACGATCTCCCTGATCAGGTGTACCGCCTCAAGATATATCTGGACTTCTTATGGGACATGGGTTCCTTCGCTAAAGCTATAACCATGTTGTTGTCACAATACAGAGGTATTAGATCAACAATGGACGGAACCACCTGAAATTATGTTAAGAACTTCCTCATCCAGACTGCTTCTTTTGCGGTGTCACAAGTGGCAATATACTCCGCTTCCATCGTCGAGTCAGCAACAGTGTCTTGCTTGGAGCTCTTCCAACAGATCGCTCCTCCATTGAGGGTAAAGACATAACCCGACATGGACTTAGAGTCATCCTTGTAACTCTGGAAGCTGGAGTCAGCAAAGGTCTCGATCTGGAGGTCTTTTCCGCTGTATACCAAGAACATCTCTTTAGTCCTTCTCAGATACTTGAGAATGTTCTTTACTGCTATCCAGTGCTTCTTCACAGGATTTGACTGATACCGGATTATCACGTTTAGTGCGTAAGAAATATCTGGTCTGATACACAATATCGCATACATTATAGAGCCTACCGCAGAAGCGTAGGGTATAGTTGACATGTGATCCCTTTCCAAATCAGTCTTGGGAGACATTTCTTTGGAGAGGGTGATTCGGTGACAAGCCGGTAGATTACTGCGCTTTGAATCCTCCATACTAAATCTTTTGAGTATGGTGTCAATGTACCTAGATTGTGAAAATCCTAATATCCTCTTAGATCTATAACGATAGATCTGGATCCACAGAATGTAGGAGCATCACCCGGTCTTTCATGGAGAACCTTTGTGAGAAGAATCTTTTGACTGATTGTAGCATAGAAATTTCATTTCCTATCAAGAGAATGTCATCCACGTACAAGAAAAAGAATACCACAGTTCTCGCTACAATTTTACTATAGATGCATGGCTCATCTGGATATTTGATAAAGTCAAATTCTTTGACCGTCTCATCAAAACAGATGTTCCAACTTCGCGATGCCTTCTTTAATCTATAAATGGATTTAAGCAACTTGCACACTTTCCCACTGCTCCCACTTCGAATGAAACCCTCTGGCTGATCCATATAGACACACTCTTCTAAATTTCTATTTAGAAAAGCGGTCTTTACGTTCATCTGCCAAATCTCATAATCGTGAAAGGCAGTAATGGGAAGAAGGATCCGAATGGATTTGAGCATAGCCACTGGAGAAAAGGTTTCATCATAGTCTAAAACAGGTCTTTGACGAAATCCTTTTACAACAAGTCCATCCTTATAGGTTTCAACCTGTCCATTTACACCAATCTTCTTTCTGAAGATCCATTTGCAGCCTACGGGTTTTACCACTTCTGGAGCAATGTCCAAAGTCTAAACTTTGTTTGTGTACATGGACTCCATTTTGGTCTGCATTGCATCCAGCCATTTTACCGAGTCTCCGCTCTGAATGGATTGCTGGAAGCTAGTTGCCTCATCATTGTCAATGATGCAACCCTTTCTATCCCCGTCTATGAGAAAATTATAGTATCTCTCGGGCGGATGAGACAGCCTACTAGTCCTACGGAGTGGCATGGGGATATCCCGTTCTTTTGAAACTTCGGGTTCCACCATGCTTTCAGTAATGGCTTATGGTTCTGGAATTTCTTCCAATTCTATTGCGCTCCCACTAGTCTCTTTTTCTAAGAATTGATTTTCCAAAAAGTGGGCATGCCAAGAAACAAAGACTTTTTGTTCTTCTGCGTAATAGAAAAGATACCCCGTGGAGTTCTTTGGGTATCCCACAAACTTACACAGTACTGAGCGTGCCTCGATCTTGTCCGCATGCTGCTTTTTAACAAAAGCTGGACATCCCCATATCTTTAGATACCGTAGATAGGGTTTCTTCCCGCTCTACATCAGATATGGTGTGGTGGGCACATTCTTGGTAGGAAGCTTGTTCAAAAGATATGCAGCTGATTCTAGTGTATAACCCCAGAAGGATCGCGGTAACTCAACGTTACTCATCATAGAAATATACCATATCCAATAAGGTTCGGTTCCGCTTTTCCGATACATCGTTGTGTTGAGATGTGTATGGAGAAGTAAGCTGAGAGAGAATACCATTCTCTTTTAAATAATCCAGGAACTCGGCACTTAAGTATTCACCACCTCGATCAGATCTCGACGTCTTGATACTTTTTCTGGTTTGGTTTTCTGCTTCATTCTTATATTCTCGGGATTTCTCAAAGGCATCGGATTTATGTTTCATCAAGAATACATGTCCATACCTTGAGAAATCATCCATAAAAGTAATGAAATAGGAATAACTACTTCTTGCATGTGTAGATATTGGACCACACATGTCACTGTATGAGTCCCAAGAGCTCGCTTGCTCTTATTCCGTGTCCAGTGAACGGAGTCTTTATCATCTTTCCTTTGAGACATGATTGATAGGTTGCATAAGACTGATATTCGAATGGATCCAAATATCCCTCTTTATGTAACTTTGTCAACCGTGTTTCATTGATGTGACCTAGTCTACAATGCCATAAGAAAGCTTGATTTAACTCTGGAGACTTTCTTTTGTGTGTGTTCTGGACGTTGAAAACTTGATGTTGGTTTAATACGTATATACCATTGTTTAGTGTACCCAACCCAATCAAACCATGATTAAGGTGGATGTTTATGACATCGCTTACAAATGTAAAATCATAAGCTTCTTTAGATAACAAAGATACAGAAATGATATTACAAGTTAAACTAGGTACACAAAAATAGTTGTGCAAAACTAAAAAATGTTCACTTGCCAATCCTAAGTGATATTCCCCTACGGACACAGTATCTACACTCGCTTCGTTAGCAACCTTGAGGGTCATATTACCCGCCTTCAAAACTCTACGGTTTCTCAGTGCCTGTAATGAATTACAGATGTGAGATCCTGATCCGGTATCCAATACCCAGGAAGTAGAGTTGATTGACAGACAGTTTTCAATCACAAACACACTTGAAGCCGAAACCACAACTTGCTTCGATCCCTGGTTCTAGGCTTTCTAGGCCCTGCAATCCTTCTTCCAATGGCCCTTCTTGTACAGTAGAAGCATTCTTCCTTCCCTACTGTCGGCCCGCTAACTTTTGTCTTGCCCCTTCCCTCTACCTTACTAACACCACCTTTCTGTTTGGTGGGAGCCTTCTTCTTCTTCCCCTTGGTTTTCGCCTTGGATCTAGAAGAGGAAGATCCCCCAACAAGCAGAGTGGGTATCTTCCTGGACTTCTGCAGGGTGCCCTCAGCGCTCCTCAACATGTTGAGGAGTTCTGGAAGTGTAACTTCGTTTGCTTGAATATTAAAATTCAAGATGAACTGGGCGTAGGTAGAGGGGATGGACTATAGAATTAAGTCTATGTACAACTCGTTCTCCAATATGGTCCTCAGTTCCGCAGCTCCTCAATGTAGCTAATCATCTTAAGGACGTGGTCTCCTACAGATGACCCGATAGCCAACCTCGCTTGAAATAATTTCTTCGAGATCTCGTATCTTGCGATACGAGATTGCTCTCCATATAAGTCCTTGGTATGGAGGAAGATGGAATCAAGGTCCATCTTCTCGTGCCATCTCTGGTGTTCATTATCTATAGAGGCCAGTATGAGGCACTTGGCTTTCGCACTGTCAATTTCCCAAGTCTTATGGATCTCAATATCCGCGGCGCTGGAATCTGGACCTGGGACGGCAGGGGCTTTAGCAGTAAGGAGATAGCCTAACTTGTCATGTGTTATGGCCATCTGGACATTCCTGAGCCAATTTTTATAGTTTGGCCCCGTCAATATGTTTTTATCTAAAAGTTACTTAAGGACGGTCATCTTGGTCGCTCCAATTAGCAGAAAGAGAAGAAACACTTTAGTATGATTCTCTTGCAAGTTTAGATTGGTTTTTAGTTTATCTAAACAGGATTACTCCCACTGTTTCTCGAATCCACTTTCAAACCATAAAAGAAGAATTAGTCGGGATTAATCGCACCCTATAATTCTTGTTTTAACCTTTCGGCAAGGCTAGTGTTGGTACTTTGAGGGAGGTTTTACAACGCTTTCGCGAAATTCCTTAATTAAATAACCACTTTTCCCTGGAGGTGTAGCCTCGCTAACACCGTTCTAGAAACGTACTTAGTTTATAGTATTTATTGCAAAGTGAAAAATTCTCCCGAGGAGTAGCGAATACTCACAGTCGGTTCGGGATCCAAATATCATTATGTGACAACCTTGAAGGAATCCTACCAAAATAATCACACTCAAAATGGTATGCAACACTAGAAAGTTTCAATTTACTTAGAAACTCCCGATGTGGATTTTTGCCCCAAGCTCTTATGACCTTGACGAAGGCCAACATATCATAAGTCGCAAGTTAAGTTCTACCAATTATTGTCCAGGTTAATTTGAACCTACCCGTACATACCCTTGATGAAGGCCAAAATAGTAGTATGACTGTCCCAAACCTACGCATCTATCTATACTACAGATGAATATTCAGCAGCTACCAATTACTATGCCTTGGCGAAGGTCAAAATACATAGCTTGAATACTACCGAATACCCATCTGAAATGACGGAGAGCTACGAATGGTTTTGGCGAAACCGTGAACGTAATGAACTTGATATAATCGAAAAAACTGTGATAGCTTTTAAAGGAGTGGTTTAAGCTCCGCATTTAATAGTTGCTTTTTGAAAAAACCGAGTGGTTTTTGAAATTGTTCCAATGATTCAGTTTTGGTTTGTTTACTTTGCATTAATTAATTAATGCAGTCCCATCATTTACACCTATCATTGCAGAAAGAAACGAAAATATAGCGTACACTTATGCCATCCGCATTCGCCACGGGTTCCCGTCATACACCGTTAGGTTACTTAACTAACGACAGAGCGGGGGCTGGAATAGTGCGGGTGCAAAACATAAGCAACGTCTATTATATAGCATATATATAAATATCCATTCTTCTCACGCAATAATAGGCATTCTAGATCACAGATGAACATATTGGATATACTAGGAATTCCGCGTTTCGTTTAAGCCTGAAATGAAAGACAGATTCCACGGTTGTGATGAATAGCCAAAACCCTATCCTAGACCCCTACGAGTGCGGCAAACTACCCACCAAATTCCTGAAGTGAAGTAACCTCCCTCAGTAAAATGAGTAGGCCACTCGGTACTTCAAGAACCCGGTAGTTTGTGCACCCCACCTTGGGTCTATTCTAAGAGCAAAAATAATACAATAGTGGTTACAACCTCATCTCGGATGTTCCCCGCAAAATAATATTACATCACTATACAAATATACATCGAATAAAAGAAAGAAAACCCTCTTCTCACATCCCTCGGCTATCCATCCACGATGATCCAATACTCCATATCCACAAACCAACATCACAGATATGTGCAACCCCCAACTAATCGACGTATAGCAATTAGAGAAAGTTTACGAACACATATATCAACACACGGAACAATATTAGCTAAAAACTTTTAGAATTTCGATCAAAACTATTTTCCATGTCTACCCCCATATACAAACCAGTACACAAACAATACTGGGTAGAAACCAAATATATAAGAAATCACAACACCACAAATAAGAACAACAAAAGAAAACCGAGTCAACTCGGCTTCCACTCGGCTGTGGAACCGCCGAGAAACACACCGTTTCACCGCGCTTCCGCGGTCGTCTTGGCGAGTCAGTGGCTCGTTTTTCTTGTGTGTTCTTAGAATACCCTGCTTGTAATTTTAAGGTGTCTGAAATAATTTTAAGACCGGATTTTAAAAACGACAACAAGCTAGGGTTTTGATATTATGTTTTCGGGTTATTCCGACGATCAAAGTTTTAACTACTTGCTAACTAGCTAGTTAAGATTTAGTAGGCTCTGATACCACTGTAAGTCGATGTCGCGCACCCCGCGAGTTCACAGGGAGGCGGAGTTTGCAAAAAACGATTTTTATACCGACTAAACTCCAGGATCGATACTAAACCTTAACTAACTAAATAACTATGAGGTTTAACTACTATGTAAGAAAGTTATACCTCAAGAATCAAGTCCTTCTTCTTGTACCCCTCCTTCTCTTCTTGAGCTCCTTGAAGAGTTTATAGATCGCGCCTCCTCTTCGGCCTCCTTTCGTCAAAGAAGATCCACCCGAGAGTGTCTACCTTGAGCTTCTGCCTCTAAGAGGAGGTAACTAGGGTACCTAGTCTGCTAATCTAAGCAACCTAGAGAATGTAGAGAGTGATTATGGATAGATTAGTCTCAATAACCCTAGGTTTCTTAACACATGAGACAATTATGGTTTGAAGAAGAAGAGAGCTCTTGAGCAGAGAGAGTGTTTTTGATACTAATGAAATGAATATGGCTAATTATGATGATTATGAAGCATAGAAAAATATCTCACAAAATATCTAAGTGCCATCTTGCCTCAATAGTCATCCATGAGTCACCAAGTAGTCATGCTTCATTTAATGAAAATCCACACCTCATACCTCTACCTCATTAACCATTTAATCTAAATGGTTAATACAAGAAATGAGGTGTCTTCTTCTAGAAACACTCTTGAGTAAATTACAAGAATACCCCTCACCGTATATACATACTCGTATCCGTATTCCGAAAAACACGAATACAATAAGACGAAACAAATCCAATAATCTAATACTAGGATCCGGCTTAAACCAAATCCCACTAGTATTATCCGTCCGAACATGATCCGTGCACAAGTACACGTATATGTTCGAACCCTGTCGTAAAACTATACGACTTCTACATCATTTCGCTCGAAGCAGGGAAACCCTCTGTGTGGGACTCTAAAGACTCAACAGTACGCTGGCAGTAGGTTTAACTACAAGCACGTCAGCGGTACTAGCTGCACGTAACGGCTACCTAGGTATCTGTCGATAAGAAGGCCGATGAGCAAACTCATCCGAACTCCTACTGAGCTTATCTGTGACAATCTACATACAGTCCGATCTGTTCGTCTAAGAGTATCGCATATCAGGACTAGGGGCGGTAGCAGTCAAACCCCTAATAGCGCAATAAATCGTGCCGAAGTAGAGCCCAAAACACCCTGAGAAACTACTGGAGTAACTACCAGTAAATCTCGCTTGCCCTAGCCTGGGACTTTGTGTAATGGCATTCCGAACACAACGCGATATCAACCCCCAATACCGGGAGAGACAAATCCTATCTAATCGCCACTGCCTCCAAGTGCTTCAGGACTGTACCCAACTACTACCTGTTTGCATGACTCGTTAGAGTCGTGGTAGTGTAGTAATCTAAGAACAGTGGGAACACACTCGAGGCGAAGTAGCAGTATCAATTCAACGGACTATGCTGTACTCATGTCATCTGGGAACTGCTACCTGACGATAGGTACAGTACCAACCAGCAGTTCCCCACGAGTCCGTCCAGTGTAACTTATAACCCAATGAGCACCTGCATACTATCTCCAGTACAACGTACTATTAGTTGTGGGATAGACCATCATCCCTGCTGGGATAAGAAGCGTATACACTAGTCTAATCTGGAGTATCGATACTCTGTCTCGATAATCTTCCGACTAGGGACCTATATAAGGATGTGCTTATAGACTACCCAGCACCCACTAGTCTGGCTGCCATCACAATGCTGGTAATCAAGCAAAGATCTTAAGGGCTCTACCAATATGTAATAGCGATACATTAAAAGAAATATATGTACATATTAAGATAGAAAAAAAACCAAGTAGCATACTACCATATTGAGCAAGACTGTTATAAAATCCGCGTATATCCAAAACTTCCAAAATGTATTATACAATCTAGTACTATACAATAATGGCCTCTAGGGCATATATCGCTAACATATATCACATATAGAATCAGATACACTTATTTAGGTGGAACCAATATCATCTGATATGCATTTGTTTTCAGTGCATACCCTTAATTAAAAAGACAATTCAGCATTACTCATCATGGAGTGTATCCGTGGATGAGTAATCTGAGAGAATCACATTCTTAATACAAAATACCTAATACCATCCCATCGTCCGTATGTGTTAGTGTATATGCCCTAGAGGCCATTACTGTATCATACTAGTTCGTATATTACTTAATGGAAGCTTGGGATATTCACCTTGTATAAACAATCTTGCTCAATATTATAGTATGCTACTTGGTTTGTTTCTACTTCAATGTGTACATGTGTTTATTTTGCGATATCACCTATACACATTAGTGGAGCCCTTAGGATCTTTGCTTGATTACCAGCGTTGTGATGGCAGTCACACTAGTGGGGGCTGGGTAATCTATAAGCACATCCTTATACAGGTCCCTAGTCGCAGGACTATCGAGACAGGGCATCGATACTCCGGAGTAGACTAGCGTATGCGCTTCTCATCCCAGTGTGGGAGATGGTCTGTCCCACAGCCATCAGTACGTCGTACTGGAGATAGTATACGGGTGCTCGTTGGGTTACGAGTACACTGGACAGGACTCGTCGGGAACTGACAGGTTGGTATTATACCTATCGTCAGTTATCAGTTCCCAGGTGACATGAGTACAGCTTAGTCCGCTGACTTGACACTGGCACTTCGCCTCGAGTGTGTTCCCACTGTACTTTGACTACTATCCTACCACGGCTCAAAGGAGTCGTGCAAACAGGTGGTAGTTGGGTGCAGTCCCGAAGCACTTGGAGGCAGTGCCGGTTAGACAGGATTCGTCTCTCCCGGTATTGGGGGTTGACATCGCGCTGTGTCTAGGAGAGCCATTACACGAGTAGTCCCTGGCCAGGGCAAGCGAGATATACTGGTAGGCTTCCAGTGTTATCTCAGGGTGTTTTGGGCTTCACTCCGACACGACTTGTACCGCTATTAGGGGACTGACGTTTACCGCCCCTAGGCCCGCCATGCGATGTATCAGACGAACAGACCGGACTGTACGGAGAATGTCACATTCAGACTCAGTAGGAGTTCAGATGGGTATTACCTCGTCAGTCTTCTTGTCGGCATCTACCTGGGGACCGTTACGCACAGCTAGTGCCGCTTGCGGTCTGTGGTTAAACCCACTGCCAGCGTAGTGTCGAGTCTTTAGAGTCCCACACAGAGGGTATTCGCCTCTGGGCAAAACAGGGTAGAGGTCGCATGGTTTTGCGACAGGGTTCGTTCTCATCCGCGCACTTGTGCACGTTTGGAGTCCGGACGGATTTTACTGGCTGGCTCTGGTTTGAGTCAGATACTGGTATATGTTTTGGGGTTGCTTTTATCTCTCAGCATTCTTGTTCCTCGGAACGAGAATGCAGGTGTGTATGCACAGTTGTTTGAGGCGGAGGAAGAGGTTTTTCATTAGGGTTTCGGAACGGGTGCGTATGCACAGTTGACAGTCGTCTTTTTCCAAACCCTAATGGAATTATGAAATATCAATTAATAATAGTAATTAAATGAAATTATGTTATGGTTGGTTTTGTTGACTTGTTGACCATGGTTGACTTGTTGACCATGGTTGAATGTTTGACCATCATCATTACTTTGCAAGGATGCTCCTTGATTCTTGCTTACATTCATTTAATGTAGTGATGGTAATGGTCATTCCAAATACAACCATCAACTATTTCATTTTGAATTATTATTATTAATTAGATATATCTTTTTCTTTATGTTATGGTTGTAAGAAGAAAAAGAGCTCATTCTATCATAACCATTCTCTCTCCTCACTTCATCTTCTTCTTCCTCAAGCTCAAGGAGAATCCTTCTCATGTGTTGAGAATCCCTCTCCTTGAAAAGAAAACACCCCTTAGACACTCTCTACTCACTCTAGGATCAAAGGTTTAGCAAGCCGAAGATTCTAGTTCTCTCCAAGTTCGAGAAAGAGCCCGAAGGTTGAACCTTCAGGTGGATCCATCTTTGACGGAAGAAGGCGACGAGGAAAGAACCATCAACCCCTACAAAGTTTGAAGAAGAAGGAGTTCAAGTTTAGGTATAACCATCTTTCCGAGTAGCTAACTCTCTTTAGCTTGTTTGCTAGTTTTAGTTTAGGAAAAGATCCCGACTTTGTTAGTCCATGTTGCCCCATGCGCTAAAAATTTGATTTTTATACCGTTTCCGCCTCCCCGTAAGAACCGGGGGTCGCAACGTGGACTTACAGTGGTATCAGAGCCTAACTAAACTTAAACTAGCTTGGTAGCGAAGTGTATGGAAGTTCGAAACCGAAAAATCGCAAAACCGGAAATTCTAAAACCCTAAGTTTCTGTTGAAATTTTTTGTGCTCTAAAAGTAAAACTTTTTACTCCTAAAATCGGCTCAGGGTTTTGTGAGAACACCCAAGAAAAACGATCCCATGAATCCTTCAAACCGCCGCGGATCCGCGGCCTCAGCTATTCTCGTCGCCGCGGATCCGCCGCCGTTTGGGCTCTTCATGTGATCGTGTTTTGTGCAGTGTTCTTCTGGTAGGGTTTTGGGATTTTTCAAATATGTTATATGTGCCCAGATTTTCCAGAAAAGAAATTTACTTTTGGGGTCCTATAAATCCGTATTTTTTTTTCGAACTTCGCTACACTTTGGCTATATTGGTTATATCTGTGATGTTTGTATGTATTGAACGTCGGCTAATCGCTATAAGTCGATTAGTCGGGGTTATACATCTCTGTTATCTGTGTTTGATATTGGAATGTGTATATGAATGTGTTGGACTGTCGCGGGTGAATAGCCGGGGTGGAGGTGAGATGAGCTTTTGTTTTTCTTTCATTCATCTGTAAATGTAAATTGATGTAATAATATTATTTTTATGGCCGCACAACCGGGTCGGGATTGTAGCCGTCATTGTATAATTCTTTTTACTGTTTTTGCTCCTAGGATAGACCCATGGAGGGGTGCACAAACTACCGGGTACTTGGCGGGTAGTTTGCCGCACCCGTAGGGGTCTTGGGTGGGGTTTTGGCTATTCACCGCGACCGTGTAATCCGCTTTTCGTTGCAGGCTCGAACGGATTGCGGATTCCTAGTATATCCAATGTATTCATCTGTGATCTGTAATGTCTATCATTGCTTTATATTTAGGCGTTGCTTATGTTTTACAGCTGCGCTAGCCCAGCCCCCGTTCTGTCGTTAGTTAAGTAACCTAACGGTGATGACGGGACCCCGTGGCGAATGCGAATGGCATAAGCGTACGTCATATTTTGGTTGTTTTCTGCAATGGTAGGATTAAATGATGGGACGCATTAAAAGAACTAATGCAAGAATATCACGCATTAAAAGAACTAATGCAAGATAATAAACCAAGTTAAAGTCGTTGGAACACTTTCGAAAAACCACTCGGTTCTTTTCAAAACTAACCTTTAAATGCGGAGCTTGAGCCACTCCTTCTAAAAGCTATCTCGTTCCATCAATTATATCAAGTTCACTACGTTCACGGTTTCGCCAAAACCATTCGTAGCCCTCCATCATTTCAGTTAAATATACGGTAGTATTCAAGCTATGTATTTTGACCTCACGCCAAGGCATAGTGATTGGTAGCTGCCGGATATTTATCTGTTGCATAGATAGAATGCGTTGGTTTGAGACAGTCGTACTGCCATTTTGGCCTACGTCAAGGGTAGGTACGGATGGGTTCAAATTAACCGGGATAATGATGGGAAGAACTTGACATGTGACTTATGACATTTTGACCTCACACCAAGGTCATAAGAGCATGGGGCAAAAATCCACATCGGGAGTTTCACAAGTACTGAAACTTGCTAGATTTGCATACCATTTGGAGTGTGATGATTCTGGTAGGATTCCTTCAGTCTCGTCACGCGATGATATTTGGATCCCGATCCTACTGTGAGTATATGCTACTCCTCGGGAATTTTCTCACTAAACGATCAATGCTATAAACCTAGTAGGTGCCTAGAAAGGTGTTAGCGGGGCTACGCCCCCAGGGAAAAGAGGTTCTTAAATTAAGGAACTTCGCGAAAGCGTTGGAAAACCTCCTTCGAAGTACCGACACTGGCCTGGCTGAACGGTTAAGCAAGTATTGTGCGGTGGGATTGATCCCGGCTAATTCTTCCTTTGTGGTTTGAGGAGGGATTCGAGAGACAGTGGGAGCCATCCTGTTTAGACAAATTAAAAACCATTCTAAACTTACAAGAGCATCGTGCTAAAGTGTTTCTTCTTTCCCTCCTGCAGCAACCAAATCGAAATGACTGGACTTAAGTTACTTCTAGATAAAAACATACTGACAGGGCCAAACTACAAAGATTGGCTCAGGAATGTCAAAATGGCAATCACTTACGACAAGCTGGGGTATCTTCTTACCACCAAAGCTCCCCCCGTCCCAGGTCCCACCTCCAGCGTCGCGGATAAGGAAATCCGTAAGACTTGGGAGATTGATTGCGCGAAGGCCAAGTGCCTCGTGCTTGCCTCTATGGACAACGAACACCAGAGGAGGCACGAGAATATGGACTTGGAATCCATATTTCTTCATACAAAAGAACTGTATGGAGAGCAGTCTCGTATCGCAAGATACGAAGTGTCGAAGAAGTTATTTTCGGCAAAGTTGGCCGTCGGATCATCGGTAGCGGACCACGTGCTTAAGATGATTGGCTACATTGAGGAGCTCGAGGAACTTGGGACCACGTTGGAAAGTGAACTCTATACGGATTTAGTTCTCCAGTCCCTTCCTTCCACTTACGCCCAGTTCATACTGAATTTCAACTTGCAAGAAAAGGAAGTTGAACTTTCAGAACTCCTCAACATGCTGAGGAGCGTAGAGGGCACCCTACAGAAAGGTAGGGAAACACCCGCTTTGTTTGTAGGAGGATCTTCTTCTTCTAGGTCCAAGGCGAAAGCCAAGGGAAAGAGGAAGAAAGCCCCCGCCAAACCAAGGGGCGGTGTTAGTAAAGTGGGAACGAAGGGAAAGGAAAAGGCAACAAAGATAGCGGGGAAGCTTGTGGGTAAAGAGGAATGCTTCTATTGTCACAAGAGTGGACACTGGAAGAAAGATTGCAGGGCTTGGAAAGCCAGGACACAGGAACTGAAGCAGGTTGCGGCTTCAGCTTCAGGTGTGTATGTTATTGAAAACTGTCTTTCTATAAACTCTACTTCCTGGGTATTGGATACCGGATCAGGATCTCATATCTGTAATTCTTTGCAGGCGTTGAGAAACCGTAGGGTTTTGAAGGCAGGTGACATGACCCTCAGAGTTGCGAACGGAGCTAGCATGGATGCTAAAGCCGTGGGGGACTATCACCTGGGAATGTCAGATGGACATGTTTTGGTTTTGCGTAATTGCTTTTTTTGTACCCAACGCAACTTGTAATATCATTTCTGTATCTTTGGTTTCTAAAGAAGGTTATGAATTTGCGTTTGTAAGTAATGTTGTAAACATTCACCTTAATCAAGTTCTGATTGGGTCAGGTACACTGAGCAATGGTATATACGTATTAAACCAACCATAGATTTTCAATGTCCAGAATACACACAAAAGAAAGTCTCCAGATATCAATCAGACTTTCTTATGGCATTGTAGACTGGGTCACATCAATGAGAGAAGGTTGACTAAGTTACATACAGAAGGATATTTGGATCCGTTCGAATATCAATCATATGCCACTTGTCAATCCTGTCTCAAAGGAAAGATGACAAAGACTCCGTTCACTGGACACGGAGTAAGAGCAAGCGAGCTCTTGGGACTCGTACACAGCGACGTGTGCGGTCCAATGTCTACACATGCGCGAAGCGGTTATTCTTACTTCATTACTTTTACGGATGATTTTTCAAGGTACGGTTATATCTTCTTAATGAAACATAAGTCCGAAGCCTTTGAAAAATTCCAGGAATATAAGAATGAAGTAGAAAAACAGACCGACAAAAGTATCAAGATTCTAAGATCGGATCGAGGTGGAGAATACTTAAGTGCCGAGTTCCTGAATTACTTAAAAGAGAATGGGATTCTCTCTCAGCTTACTCCTCCATACACTCCGCAACATAACGGTGTATCGGAGAGACGGAACCGGACCCTATTGGATATGGTACGGTCCATGATGAGTAACGCTGAGTTACCGTGATCATTCTGGGGGTATGCGCTAGAAACAGCTGCGTACCTTTTGAACCGAGTTCCTACTAAGACTGTGCCTACCACACCATATGAGTTATGGAGTGGGAAGAAACCCTATCTTCAGTACCTAAAGATTTGGGGATGTCCAGCTTATGTCAAAAAGCAGCATACGGACAAGCTCGAGGCACGCTCAGTACTGTGCAAGTTTGTGGGATACCCAAAGAACTCCAGGGGGTATCTTTTCTATTACGCAGAGGAACAAAAAGTCCTTGTTTCTCGTAATGCCCATTTTCTGGAACATCAGTTCTTAGAAAAAGAAGTAAGTGGGAGCGCAATAGAACTGGAAGAAATTCCAGAACCCCAGACTATTACTGAAAGCTTAGTGGAACCAGAGGGTTCGAAAGAACAGGACATTCCTACGCCGCTCCGCAGGAGTAGTAGGCAGTCTCATCCGCCCGAGAGATACTACGGTTTTCTCATAGACGGGGATAGAGAGGATTGCATCATAGATTATGATGAGCCTACTAGCTTCCAGCAGGCCGTTCAGAGCGTTGACTCGGTAAAATGGCTGGATGCAATGCGGACCGAAATGGAGTCCATGTACACCAACAAAGTATGGACGTTGGACTTTGCTCCAGACGGGGTAAAACCCGTAGGATGCAAGTGGATCTTCAAAAGGAAGATTTGTGTAGATGGACAGGTTGAGACCTATAAAGCTAGACTTGTAGCAAAGGGTTTCCGTCAAAGACCTGGCTTGGACTATGAAGAAACCTTTTCTCCAGTGGCTATGCTGAAATCCATTCGGATCCTTCTTGCCATTGCTGCCTTCCACGATTATGAGATTTGGCAGATGGACGTAAAAACCGCTTTTCTAAATGGAAATTTAGAGGAGTGTGTCTATATGGATCAGCCAGAGGGTTTCATTCAGAGTGGGAGCAGCGGAAAGGTGTGCAAGTTGCTTAAGTCCATCTATGGACTAAAGCAGGCATCGCGGAGTTGGAACATCTGTTTTGATGAGACGGTCAAGGAATTTGGCTTTATCAAAAATCCAGATGAACCATGCATCTATAGTAGATTTGTAGCGAGAACTGTAGTATTCCTCGTTTTATACGTGGATGACATTCTCTTAATAGGAAATGACATTCCTATGCTACAATCTGTCAAGGGTTTCTTGTCACACAGGTTCTCCATGAAAGACCTGGGTGATGCCTCTTACATCCTGGGGATCCGGATCCATCGTGATAGATCCAAGAGGATATTAGGACTTTCACAGTCCAGGTACATCGACACTATACTGAAGAGATTCAGTATGGAAGATTCCAAGCGCGGTAACCTACCGGCTTGTCACGGAATCACCCTCTCTAAAGAGATGTCTCCCAAGACTGATTTGGAGAGGGATCGCATGTCTATTATACCCTACGCTTCTGCGGTAGGCTCTATAATGTATGCGATGTTGTGTACCAGACCGGATGTAGCTTATGCACTGAGCGTGGTAAGCCGGTATCAGTCAAACCCTGGGGAGAAACACTGGATAGCGGTAAAGAACATTCTCAAGTACCTGAGAAGGACTAAGGAGATGTTCTTGGTGTATGGCGGAAAAGACCTCCAGATCGAGGCCTTTGCTGACTCCAGCTTCCAGAGTGACAAGGATGATTCCAAGTCCATGTCGGGTTTTGTCTTTACCCTCAATGGAGGGGCGGTGTGTTGGAAGAGTTCCAAACAGGAAACCGTTGCAGACTCGACGATGGAAGCGGAATACATCGCTGCATCTGATGCCGCAAAAGAAGCTGTCTGGATGAGGAAGTTCTTGAAAGAACTTCAGGTGGTTCCGTCCATTGTTGACCCAATACCTCTGTATTGCGACAACAACGGGGCTATAGCTTTAGCGAAGGAACCCAGGTCCCATCAGAGATCCAGGCACATCTTGAGGCGGTATCACCTGATCAGGGAGATCGTGGATCGGAAGGAGATCGAGGTTCGGAGGGTTGTTTCAGAAGAAAACACTGCAGAACCATTCACCAAGGCCCTACCCCAGACTCAGTTCGAGCGGCTGATCGAGATGATAGGTCTTCGATACGCCAGTACATGGCCTTAGTGCAAGTGGGAGATTGTTAGTGTATATGCCCTAGAGGCCATTACTGTATCATACTAGTTTGTATATTACTTAATGGAAGCTTGGGATATTCACCTTGTATAAACAATCTTGCTCAATATTATAGTATGCTACTTGGTTTGTTTCTACTTCAATGTGTACATGTGTTTATTTTGCGATATCACCTATACACATTAGTGGAGCCCTTATGATCTTTGCTTGATTACCAGCGTTGTGATGGCAGTCACACTAGTGGGGGCTGGGTAATCTATAAGCACATCCTTATACAGGTCCCTAGTCGCAGGACTATCGAGACAGGGCATCGATACTCCGGAGTAGACTAGCGTATGCGCTTCTCATCCCAGTGTGGGAGATGGTCTGTCCCACAGCCATCAGTACGTCGTACTGGAGATAGTATACGGGTGCTCGTTGGGTTACGAGTACACTGGACAGGACTCGTCGGGAACTGACAGGTTGGTATTATACCTATCGTCAGTTATCAGTTCCCAGGTGACATGAGTACAGCTTAGTCCGCTGACTTGACACTGGCACTTCACCTCGAGTGTGTTCCCACTGTACTTTGACTACTACCCTACCACGGCTCAAAGGAGTCGTGCAAACAGGTGGTAGTTGGGTGCAGTCCCGAAGCACTTGGAGGCAGTGCCGGTTAGACAGGATTCGTCTCTCCCGGTATTGGGGGTTGACATCGCGCTGTGTCTAGGAGAGCTATTACACGAGTAGTCCCTGGTCAGGGCAAGCGAGATATACTGGTAGGCTTCCAGTGTTATCTCAGGGTGTTTTGGGCTTCACTCCGACACGACTTGTACCGCTATTAGGGGACTGACGTTTACCGCCCCCTAGGCCCGCCATGCGATGTATCAGACGAACAGACCGGACTGTACGGAGAATGTCACATTCAGACTCAGTAGGAGTTCAGATGGGTATTACCTCGTCAGTCTTCTTGTCGGCATCTACCTGGGGACCGTTACGCACAGCTAGTGCCGCTTGCGGTCTGTGGTTAAACCCACTGCCAGCGTAGTGTCGAGTCTTTAGAGTCCCACACAGAGGGTATTCGCCTCTGGGCAAAACAGGGTAGAGGTCGCATGGTTTTGCGACAGGGTTCGTTCTCATCCGCGCACTTGTGCACGTTTGGAGTCCGGACGGATTTTACTGGCTGGCTCTGGTTTGAGTCAGATACTGGTATATGTTTTGGGGTTGCTTTTATCTCTCAGCATTCTTGTTCCTCGGAACGAGAATGCAGGTGTGTATGCACAGTTGTTTGAGGCGGAGGAAGAGGTTTTTCATTAGGGTTTCGGAACGGGTGCGTATGCACAGTTGACAGTCGTCTTTTTCCAAACCCTAATGGAATTATGAAATATCAATTAATAATAGTAATTAAATGAAATTATGTTATGGTTGGTTTTGTTGACTTGTTGACCATGGTTGACTTGTTGACCATGGTTGAATGTTTGACCATCATCATTACTTTGCAAGGATGCTCCTTGATTCTTGCTTACATTCATTTAATGTAGTGATGGTAATGGTCATTCCAAATACAACCATCAACTATTTCATTTTGAATTATTATTATTAATTAGATATATCTTTTTCTTTATGTTATGGTTGTAAGAAGAAAAAGAGCTCATTCTATCATAACCATTCTCTCTCCTCACTTCATCTTCTTCTTCCTCAAGCTCAAGGAGAATCCTTCTCATGTGTTGAGAATCCCTCTCCTTGAAAAGAAAACACCCCTTAGACACTCTCTACTCACTCTAGGATCAAAGGTTTAGCAAGCCGAAGATTCTAGTTCTCTCCAAGTTCAAGAAAGAGCCCGAAGGTTGAACCCTCAGGTGGATCCATCTTTGACGGAAGAAGGCGACGAGGAAAGAACCATCAACCCCTACAAAGTTTGAAGAAGAAGGAGTTCAAGTTTAGGTATAACCATCTTTCCGAGTAGCTAACTCTCTTTAGCTTGTTTGCTAGTTTTAGTTTAGGAAAAGATCCCGACTTTGTTAGTCCATGTTGCCCCATGCGCTAAAAATTTGATTTTTATACCGTTTCCGCCTCCCCGTAAGAACCGGGGGTCGCAACGTGGACTTACAGTATGGACATAGGACAACATACATCAATATGTATAAGTCGCTAGAGTTCACTAACTCAATTTCCGTGTGTTGTTAATTGAAAAGCAGTCATTTGGTTAAAAAAAACCAAAAGTTTGTCATTTAGGCAAAACCTGGTGATTTTCTTCAATAGCAACAATTGCTCTGAAAGCCGACTTTGAGAATAAAATCAACCATTCTCAGTTTTCTACTCCTTCTCAGTATCTGTAACACCCTACAGATGTAAGATTCTAATCTGGTATCTATATACTTAGGAGTTAGAGTTTATTGAGAAACGGTTTTCCAAAACACAAACACACAGGAAATCCTAAACATAAAAATGTTTCAGGGGGTGGTTGGGTATTCATAGTATTGCCTCTTTCATTTCTCAGGCTTATGACAGTTATTGCAATTTCTTTTCTCTCACTTCAACCCCTTTTGATGTCTCTCCATCTTACCTTTCTATATACCGAACTTATGCTAGTTGGTTCAATTCCTTTAGCACCAGCTCCGGGATTAGAAGAAGACTATCCAAAAAGCGTAATTGGTATACTCTCCTTATATAAAGGAGATCTCAAACTTGAGATAAGGTGAAAGGGGGGAGACAAACGAACAATTCACTTTTTCCAGAACCAGTGGCCATGCTCGGACTGAAACAATTTCTTCGGGTTCATATCTAACTATACGAGATGGTCATTCTATGAAATATGGATCTCTGTATTTGATACAAAGGGTTCTAAAAGAAACAAAGTGGAAGTAGGGTAAAAGACATACGCAAGTTTGTCGTGAATTAAGGCAATCCAGACATTCCAAAGCTAATGTTTGTAAACAGGTCGGTTAACTTGGTCAACGTTTCTTAGTTTAAGGTCGGTCATGGTCGTTACTAGAGACAAAAAAGAAACACCAAGCATGCACTCTATCAAGATTAAATAGGTTTATTAATTAATCTAATCAAGATGACTCCCACTGTTTTGTCAAATTCTCCTTCAAACCCTAAAAGAAGAACTAACCGAGATTATGTATAAAAAGTCTTCCGAGAGTAACTATTACTGATAATGGAAATCATGACTCAAACTATCATGGAGTGGTAATCTTGACGGAGTCAATAAGTCACCCCACACTATAGAAGGTATGCAATCCCATTTTAAGTTTCAACACTTGAAACTCCCGATATTGGTTTTTACCCCTAACGGCTTATGTCCTTGATGGAGTCAAGAAAGCATAAGTCGCTAGTTAAGTTCAACCCATGATTTCGTGATTGATTTAGATCCGCCCGCACCACCCTTGACGGAGTCAACAAGGTGTACGACTGTCCTAACTGATCGCATCAACATGCAAGCAGGAAGTATCACTTAGCTACCTTACACTACACCTTAATAGAGTCAACAAACGCAACACGAATACTAAGTACTCCACTTTCTGAAATGACAGAGGGCTACGGGTTTTGAAGAAAACCTTTAACGTAATGAATATGATATCATTGAAGGAACTGAGTGGTTTTACAAATTTATATTTGCATAGACTTTTTCTTAAGTGCGGATGTAAGTTTGTTTAGGCTCTCTTGATCTATCAAAGTGTGCAAGGAAGCGATTTTAAAATTTTTACAAAAGAGGCAAACTCAAACAAACAAGGATACATGGTTAAAAACTAAAACTTGAAAGCTATTCGAGGAGTTTTATTCTACTCGGATTAGAACTATAACCTTTGTGGCGTGTCCTTCTTCTTCTAAATCTCCTCTTGAATTCTTAAACAAGTTAGATTGATGATCCTCTAGGCCAAAGATGATCCATCTTTAGGTAGAACCAACACAATCTTTCACTTCTCTTAACAAAGAAACTACTTAAACTAGTTTGCTAGAAAAATTTAAGTAGATGATATAGGATATTTGCTCACTAATTTTCCTCTCTTTTCATTTCACTCTTGCATAAATATGAACTTAAGAGAGAAGATGAAGATGAGAATGGGTAAGGATATGAATGAGAGCAAGAGATACTGTCATTTGACTTAAGAAAAATCAAGAAGAAACGAGTCATCCATTTTCTACACATTTCTAAAGAATGCGTCATTTTTATTTTTTTAAAAAATCAAATGATAAATCATTTGTTCTCATCCTATCCTATGTGATTCTTATACACACAACTCTTGTGTATAAGCAACCAGAACAAATAAATATATAATATTTATATCATATATAGTATTTATATATAAAAAGAAAGGAAAATAAAGTGAGCTAAATATTAGTTTATATATATATATATATATATATATATATATATATATATCAAATCATTAAATCAACACTTAATTTAATAATCTGGTTATATCATATATAATCCGGCTAATATTAAAAAAACGCTTGATTAAAATACGATATCATATATTCGTATTTAATCATGCTTCCGCATATATCACTATACATGCCCTATATCGTTTTGCTTGTGCTAAGAAATTTCTGTGTGGGACTCTAAAGACTCTTCAATACTTTAGCAGTAGGTAATGATCATATCAAACACCTACAAGCACGTCAGTGATACTAGCTGCACGTAACGGCTACCCAGGTATTGAGAGAATAGGAAGATCGACAAGCTAGCTCGTTAATAATCTAACAGAGCCTAAAAGTGACAGTCTCCGTACAGTCCGATCTCTTCGTCTGAGTGTCGCATATCAAATTTGGAGGGTGGTATCCATCAAACCCCCAATAATCTGATAAGTCATTCCAATCAGTAATCTGTAACCATAATAGATACAACCGATAACACTTATCAATTTATCTCATCCGCCCTGACCAGTGATTTGTGGTTATAGTCGATCAGACACAGCACGACATCAACTCCCTATATCGGGAGAGTCGAAACCCTTCCAATTACTCATTGTCTCCATGTGTTTCGGGACTATACCCAACTAAAACCTATTTGCATGGCTATTTAAAGCCGTGGTAGGGTAATAATCGAAGCACAGTGAGAAACACAAAAGACACTATAATGATCTTAAGTCTACAGACTACTCTGTACCCATGTCACTAAAGAACTGCTATCTTACGATAGAAATAATCCTATATAGGAATTCTTGGCGAGTCCGTTCGGTGTACTCATTCTCTAATGAGCACATGTATACAATCTTTAGTGTCAAATAGCAATGTCTGTAGGAACAGCTATTGCCCCGGTCGGGGTTAAGAAATGTATACACTAGTTTACTCTGGAGTATCGATGCTCAGTATCGATAATCCAACTGTTGGGGTCAAAAGTTACATCCCATGGTCGAGGTCAACAAGTTAATAAGTCAAAATCAAGGCCCGAAGATTAGGCCTGGGCCTAAGCCCGAATCCAAGTCAACTGGGTCCACACCCGAACCCAAGTCCAAGCAAGCGGGCCCAAGCCCAGGTCAAGTGGACCCATGCCTAAGTCGAGCCCGAATATGAAGAGGGACCGGCCAAAAGAAAAGAAGAAAAGGAAAAAAATTAAATGTAATTTTTTTTAATTAAATAGGCAAAAGCCAATTTTGTATAAGCCATGGGGCTAAATGTAAAAGATGTAAGCCTATAAAAGGCCCTCCCATGGTGATTAGGGAAAAATAAGAATCCTAATCTTGATTCCCCAAAAAACAAAAATCTGGAGTTTTGATCCACGCTTTATTGCGCAAGTCTCTTTCTCCTTCCCCCTGTTTTTTTCAACGTGTGCATGTCGGGAGGCCTCAAAAAAGGGAAAAAGAGCCTTTTTTAATCTTCAAAAGTCAAAGTCATTGTGTTTTTAGACTGTTACTACATTGGGTTTTGACCCTACTTGCACTGTGCTAGGTGCCCATTTGGCCAAATACGCACCCGTTGGGTGCACATCAAGCCAAGCACGCACCGGTACAGATATATACATCGCTAGGTGCGTACTTCTCTAAGTGCGCACCTTTCTTAACCTTTTGGCCTGTTTGGGACCCTTTGACTCCCTTTACTCTCTCGCACCTTATCAGGTGCGCATACCAGGTGCGTGTCTCAGTAGGTACGCACTTATCATGTGCGCTCCTTTCTAAGTGTATACCTTGCTGGGTGCGCGTTTTGGCAGGTGTGCACTTGTCACGTGTGCACCTTACCACGTGGCTACTTTGCTAATTATGCACTTGACATACATACACTCATCATCTCTTCCGTGAGAAAATTTTTTCTAACGGGACGCTGCCTCGCAACCCGTAAGGGGGTTGCCTGCCCCTTTGACCCCCAACCCGCTATCCGGATAGCGGGACCCCCTTAAAAACTCTGCAAAGCCCCCGATATGCCCAAAACACCCTCAAATTCCCAAACACAACACACATCTTGCATATTGAACTCGCATGATTTGTTTGACTTGTTAATCGGAGGTTCTCTGCTCCAAAAGCGAGGGGTAATTAACGACAGCTTAGTCCGCAGCTGTCGGAGATTCAGATCCTTACAATCATTAAATCCCAGCCTACCCCAGACATGGGGAATATGTACTATACCTGAAAAGCGACGCACATTTCTATCTCAATAGGGTGACGAAAAACACTCTACACCTACGACTAGGAATATTTAAGGATGTGCTTATGGACTATCCAGGTCCCTCTAGTATGATCTCTATCATAATCTTGATAGTCAAGAAAAGATCTTACAGGATTTATCAACATGTATTAGCGATAGAAATATCAAGTAAAACTATATACATGAATGATAAAGATAAACCAAATAGCATACTATCATATCAAGCAAGATTGTCATGTACATATATATGTCCAAGTATCTACTATAATATACAATAATGGTCTCTACGGCATACATATCTAACAATCTCCCACTTGCACTAAGCCCAGTTATTGTAGTATCGTATACCCAACATCTCAAAAAGTCTCTTGAACTGTATCTGGAGGAAGGCCTTGGTGAGTGGATCTTTTGTGTTCTCTTTTGTGTCTAGTCTTCGGATCTCGATCTCTCGGCGATCAACTATTTTCGGGATCAGGTGACACCGCTTCAGAATATGTTTGAATCGCTGATGGGACCTGGGTTGGATAATGCCATAGCCCTATTATTATCACAATACAAAGGTATTGGATCAACAATGGTTGGAACCACTCCAAGCTCAGTGATGAACTTACTCATCCAGACAGCCTCTTTGGCAGCATCGTTGGCAACAATATACTCAGCCTCTATCGTCGAGTCCGCTACAGTATCCTGTTTGGAACTCTTTCAACATACCGCTCTTCCATTTAGGGTAAAAACATGACCCGAGAAAGACTTGTTGTCATCTATGTCACTTTGGAAGCTTGAATCGGTAAAGGCCTCTATTTGAAGATCGCCATTACCATACACAAAGAACAATTTTTTAGTTCTTCACAGCTGTCCAATACTTCTTCTCTGGGTTTGATTGATACCTACTTACTATACTAACTGCGTAGGCTACATCTGGCCCGGTACATAACATCGCATACATGATAGATCCGGCCGCCGAAGCGTAGGGTATATCATTTATGCGAGCCCTCTCCTCATCAATCGTAAGAGAAATCTTTTTGGAAAGGGCGATTCCGTGACAAGCGGGTAAATTACCACACTTGAAATCTTTCATACAAACCTCTTTAGTATGGTGTCTATGTATCTATCCTGGGAAAATCCCAACATCTTTTTAGATCTATCTCTATAGATTCTAATTCCTAGAATGTAGGAGGCATCACCCAGGTCTTTTATGGAGAACTTTTGTGATAAGAAAAGTTTGGCCGATTGTAGTATAAGAACATCGTTTTCTATCAGGAGAATGTCATCCATGTACAATACAAGAAATATGACTACACTCTCTACAACTTTCTTATAAACGTAAGGTTCATCTATATTTTTGATGAAGTCAAACTCTTTGACTATAAAATCAAAACAGATGTTCCAACTCCTCGACGCATGTTTTAATCCATAAATCAATTTAAGCAGTTTGCACACTTTTCCGCTGCTCCCACTGTCTACAAAATCTTTTGGCTGTGTTGTTGGGGTCAAAAATTATATCCCGGTTGACCAAGTCAAAGTCAAACTCAAACCCAAACCAAGTGGGCTCATGCCCAAGTCAAGCCCAAACATGAAGAGCCCGGCCTTCTCCATGCCAAGGAGAAAATTATGTAATAAATAATTTTAATGTAATTTTTATGAATAAATGTAAGAAAGATGGGCATAAAGCTAAATTTATGTAAAACCCATGACTCGAGTGCAAAAAGAAATAAGCACATGGGATGGGCAAAATGCTATTTTGTAAAACCCAAGGGGCTATATATAAAAGTGTGTAGCCTATAAAAGGAAAACGTAATGAGAAATCAATAATAATTCAATCCCCACAAAATTTCTATGGTCCTGTGCCTCCTTCTCCTTCCTCGAGATTTTAAACCTTCTTCTCCTTTTTAAATTAAATAAAAAATTTAACTCTTTTTTTCCCAAAAATAAATAGTTTTTCATCATAAAACCCTTGAAGGAGAATTCAAATCTCTTATCACATCTCTATAAGGGGAGAATTTTTAAATCTTACTACCCTTCTTCTCCAAGATCTAAAAAGAAAGAGAATGACGAAGGAGACCCATCCTAAAAGAACCAATTTTAGGAAAGTCTAAGATTTGAAGAAGAAGAAAAGGGAGCTTTTTTCACCATCCATGATCTAAATCATTTGGGAGTTTAACACCAAATCAATTTTTGAGGAGCTCAACTCAAAGATCCAAATTCTCAAAAGAGTTTAACTCCAAATCCAAACTTTTTGTGAGTTTAACTCCATATCCATATCCAATTTTCTATTCAAGAGTTCAACTCTAAGTCTAGGGGCTAAGCCTTTTTTTCGCTGGCGCACGGCGGCCGCATGCCAGGATCGTGGACCGCTGGCGCTTGGCGCCCGCGCATCACACACGTGACCGCTGGCTCCAGTGGCCGCGCGCCATCTCATGCGTCATCCTTAGGCCGCTCCTCACCCATCTTTTTCCTATACACTCCACACTCAAAACACATCCTCCGTTAAACAACTCTGCGAAAATTCCGATATGTCCGAAACACCTTCAAAGCACAACATACGCACACTGCACAATGAGTTCGCATGACCAGTTTTACCCATCAATCGGAGGTTCTCTCGCTCTAAAAGAGAGAGGTAATTAACGGCAGCTTAGTCCACGGCTACCGGAGATTTAGATCCCCACAATCAATAAATCCTAACTTGTCCCAGGCAGGGGGAATCTGTACATGCTTGACAAGCGCGCGCATTCCCATCTCAATAGGATGACGACAAACACTCTACTGTGTCATATACACACTCTCTTCTAAATCACTATTTAGAAAGGCGGTCTTGAAATCCATTTGCTATATTTCATAGTCATGAAAGGCAGCAATGGTAAGTAGAATCCGGATGGACTTAAGTATAGCCACTGAAGAAAAGGTCTCGTCATAGTCCATACATTGTCTTTGACGAAAATCTTTTGCTACAAGTCTAGCATTGAAGGTCACACTAATCTTCTTTTTGAAGACTCATTTACTTCCAATGGGTTTTACCCATTCAGGAGCAACCTCCAAAGTTCATACTTTGTTGGTGTACAAAATTCCATCTCAGATCGCATAGCGTCGGGCCATTTCACAGAGTCACTACTTCTGATGGCCTGCACGAAATTAGTCGGGTCATCATCATTGTTAGTTATATGTATGCCCTAGAAACCATTATTGTACATATGATGTATATTATAGTGGATCCTTGGATATATATAGAGAGGGCTTTCTTGCTCAATATGATAGTATGTTATCTGGTTGCTCTTTATCTTAGCATGTTGACTTGTATATGTGATACTGTCTTGCTCTCACATGTTGATAAAGCCCTTAGGATGTACTTGAATACCAGGACTATGATGGAAATCATACTAGTAGGGGGGTAAGGGTAGTCCATAAGTACATCCTATTATTGTTCCTAGTCGAGGGTGTATCGAGACAGGACATCGATATTCCAGAGTAGACTAGCGTATATGCATCTCGACCCATATGATGGGCGATGGATGATCCCACATCCATTGGTGTTTGACATAAAAGATAGTATATGGGTGCTCAGTGGAGACTGGGTACACTGAACGGACTCGCCGAGAACTCCTAGTTGGTATTATACCTATCGTCAGATAGAAGTTCTCCGGTGACACTGGTACAGGTTAGTCTGTAGACCCGAAATCGTCATAGAGTCTTGTGTGATTCCCACTGTTCTTTGATTTCCACCTTACCATGTTCAATAGAATGTGCAAAATGGTGGCTTTTGGGTACAGTTCCGAATCACATGGAGGCAATGAGCGATAGGAGGGGATTCGTCCCTCCCGGTATCTGGGGTTGATGTTGCGATGTGCTCGATTGGCCATAACGATAAGTCCCTGGCCAGGGCTGCTACGGTGATTTACTGATAAGTGTTATCAGTAGTTTCTCGACCCGTTATAAGCCTCACATCGGCATGACTTATCAATTATTAGGGTCTGACGTTGACCACCCCTAGACTAGATATGCGACATATCAGACGAAAAGACCATCCTGTACGGTAGTGTTACTGACAAGCTTTTGCAGGAGTTAGAGCGGGGTTTGCTTGCTGATCATCTGATCGTTCAATACCCGGGTAGCCGTTACGTTCAGCTAGTACCGCTGACGGCTTGTGGGTGCTTGATATGATCATCACTTACTGCCGGCATATTGACGAGTCTTTAGAGTCCTACACAGAGGTTTCACTGGCTCAGGCAAAACGAAGTAGGAGCACATATGTGATATGTGCGGGATCGAGATTAATACGAGTATATGATACCGTATTCTATTCTCGCGATATAAGGTATCGATCGGTTATATGAGATATAGCCAGGTTATCGAATCAAATATTGATTCGATGAGTCGATACTATATCGGTCGGTTATATGAGATATAGCCGGGTTATCGAATCAAGTGTTGATTCAATAAATTGATACAAATAATATTAGTCGGTCATATGAGATATAACCGGATTATTAAATCAAATGTTGATTTAATGATTTAATGTATAATTATATATATTTGATATATTAATTTACATTAACAAATATTAGCTCACTTAAGCATTTCTTTTTCTCACATATGCACACTTAATATATATGTGATATATATATTAATTGTGTTTTATTTATATGTCATGGTTGATGATACATGAAACATGGGTGTATGAGACTTACACCATGATAATGATAATGAAGGGTTTATTTATTTAGTATAAATCAATTATTAGTTTGATAATGGTCACATGGCATGAATCTTGTAGAAACTTGGAGACCCATTGACTAGTCCACTAGTTTTGTCTTATACTAGATATTGTTAACCTAACCATTATCTAAACTTCTGGTTAAGTCTCTATATGAGATATATTAGATATTTTCTCACCTATGGTTTCCATTCACTCTCTCCTCTATTATTTTGCTTCTTCTTCCTCTTGAGATGAGAGAGCTCTTTAGGTTTTGAGAGAAACTTAAAACAAGTGAGAAAAGTAATTCTAAAGTGAGCAAAAATCCTTCTTTATCATCCTCTACTAGATTACCACTTTAGTATATGGTGTTAGCTTCACTAATCCCACATTAGTGAAGAAGGTAACTTGGGTTTGTGACTCCTCGATGTAGATCATCTTCGACTTTGAAGACTTCAAGCAAGCATGCATCTTTCTTCTTGTGGAGCCATTCGAGAGTCTGCAAGATCACAACTTAGAGCGAAGGGACTACTACAAGGAGCTAAAGAAGTGAATGATCGGACGACAAAGGTTGTAATCCCTAATCACTTAGTTGTAAAGTAGTTTACACATTGTATTGTCTAAATTTTTAGTTAGGATTTTAGGGTTAGGATTGTTTTGTACGGCAAAATTTTGAAAATGGCATGGACGATTCCTCCCGAAACCTTGCTGTCGTGCTGAACAATCCTACAGTGGTATCAGAGCCAGGCTAGAGATTTAGACGATATATGTAGAATTACGAAACTGAATCAACTCCGAAACACCCGTTACACAAGTTCAGTTTCTATCGAAATTTTAAAGTCGTCGAAATTTTTTTTAAACAACTGAAAAATGTTGTATGAGATACAACATGAACACAGTACAAAATTTAGCCCCAGACCTTGGATTTTGGCCGGCCAGATAGCCTATAAAACCGGCCTGCTCGGTTTTCTGGTGGAGTCAAGTGTTGAAATTTGTACTGTGTTCCAGTCTCTGGGTTTTGGTCTTTCAGGTGTTGTTTGTTTTTACTAAATTTGCATGTGATGTTAACTTTCTGCAAAGGCAACTCGGAGTGTTTCATAGTCGTAATTCTAACAATTTTCGGGTTATTTTAGACGGTGTTAAAAAATTCGAACGGATATCAAATACCCAGTTTAACCCTTGCTGGAAATTTTTCCAAGAGTTGGATTTTTTCTGAGCTAAAGAACATTCAAATATCGTGCAAGTAATGCAGTGGACCCTCTAGAAGAACAAAACCCTAACTCGATTCTATGACCGTAAGAACCGCCGCCAAACCCTAGGGTTTGCGGTAGTTCCGCGGTGCCATAGGCGAGGCAAGGGTTGACTCTTCTACGGTTGGTCCATTGGTACTGTGGTATGTGATGAGTATTTTTAAACTGCGCTCAAGTGTTGAGCTTTTAGGGAAATTTTGGGTGTTTGTTGATTCGATCGGAATGTTTAACGTCGTCTAGCTTTTTCTGGAATGTGATACAATATGTGAAATTCATAAAATTAGGCATGAAATCCAAAGTATGTGATATTTTGGGTTTATGATGTCTAAGGTGATTGTGGATTCTAAATGTTGTAGTTTGACATTTTCTTTTCTGCAATCGTAAGTGTAATATGTATGGTGTCACCGTTTTTGTTGCTATATGTCAACGACAATTGTGATGCGCATATTTACTTACGTTGATGACATGTGATGTTATGTGTTGTTGTGATATGTTATATTGGATCGTCGTCTTTGAAATAGCCGGGGGTTTTATGTGAGATGAGAGTTTTTATTTTCATTCATGTAAAATTCATTGTATGTAATATTCTTTTATTGGGACACTTCCGGGTTGAGGATGATGTCACCATTGTTGCATATTATTTACTTTTCCGCATTAGAATAGACCCAAGGAGGGGAGCACAAGTAACCGGGTTCTAGAGTCCAGTAGGAGACCATCTCGAGGAGTCGAGTCCGGGTCTCCTAACTCTAGAATTAGTAGGGTTGCTTGCCACTCTCGTAGGAGTCTAGAGATGTAGGTTTGGTTATTCATCGCGACCGTGGAATCCGTATTTTATACTGGCTTAAAATAAAACACAGAATTCCTAGTATTTCCAATATTTCATATGTTATCTTCTGCTGCTGATATTTTGTGATGTGATCACTTTATATCTCTGATACGAATGCTTTATTATTGTATATATATGATATATAATAAACGTTGTTTATGTTTTGCACCCGTGCCAGTCCCGCCCCGCTATGCCGTTAGTTAAGTAACCTAACGGTCATAACGGGACACTGTGACGAATGCGGATGGCATAAGCGTACGTTGTATTTTCGTTTCTTCTGTGATACTTAGGAATCATAAATGATAGTATTTCATTAATGAGATTAATGAAAAGAAAAGAAACCTAAAACATGTTGTAGAATCATATTTTCAAAAAGGGTAGCTCTAGTTTTTGTTTTGCATAGCGGTATTTCTTGTAGAATATCCAGCACCTCATTCGATGAGGAAAGAGCCAAGATCTCTTCACCGGGAGTGACCTCTTTAGCAAAAGCTTGAAGTTGCTACAACCAACTCGGTTTTGTCTTTTGATTGCTTCTTTTAGTTTTTTCTTTGCATAGTGGTATTTATGAAATATTCTGCACCTTATTCGATAAGGAAAGAGCCGAGATCTCTTCACAGGGAGTGATCTCTTTAGCAAAACTAGTAAAAAGCCTAAAAAACACTCCTTTTAAAAAATCACTTGTTTCTACAACTATATCAAGTTCATTACGCAAACGGTTTTCTTAAAAACTTGTCGTAACCCTCCGTCATTTTAGAAAGTAGAGTACTTAGTATTCGTGCTACGTTTGTTGACCATAGTTAAGGCGCAGTGTACAGTAGCTAAGTGATGTCTTCCTAGATTGCATATGATGCGATTAATTAGGACAGTCATGTGACTTTGTTGACCAAAATTAAGGGTCATATGTGTGGGTCTAATTAATCAAGAAATGACGGGTAGAACTTGACTAGTGCTTTTGATTTGCTGACCATAGTTAAGGTCATGAGTCACTAGAGGTAAAAGCATTATCGTGAATTTTAAGTGTTGAAATTTGCAATGATATTGCATACTTTCTATGTGATAGTAGGATCCCGATCCCACTGTGAGCAAAAGTTGCTCCCGGGAGAATTTTGCACGTTACAATTAGCTAACTCATTAGGTGTCTAGAAATGTGTCAACGGGGCTACGCCTCTGGAAAAATGAGGTTTATTTTAATTAGGTCCATGCGAAAGCACGGGAAACCTCCCTCAGAAGTACTGGTACTGGCCTGGCTGAACGGTTAACGAAGTTGTAGAATGCAATTAATCCTGGCTGAATTTTCTTTTTAAGGTTTGAAGGAAAATTTGAGAATAGCAGTGGAAGACATCGATTAGATAAGATAAATAACCAATCTAATTTTTGTAAGAGCATACGCTAAGTGTTTTCTTCTCTCTCTCCAGGTAGCGACCATGACGGACCTTAATCAAGATAATAATATGGATGTATTGACCGAACCCGCTTTTTATGCTAAGCAGGGGAACGTTGGTGTAACGACCGTGTTTTCTAATACCTAATAAAATATATTTTATTTAAATTTCTACTATCAAACAATTATTTACGTGTTTCTTTGATAGAAGAATAATTTTTAAAGTAATGTTAATAATTTTCAAAGCATTGAATATGATTAAAGGAATTTTCTAAAATCTATTTCTTGTTTTCCTAGGCTTAAAATGTTTTAATAAAATTTTATAATGCCTTAAAATAATCTGCATATTTTTATTATCAATTAAAATAATTAGTTTGTAATTAAAAATATTTTAAAGGATAAACTAGATTTTAAATAATTATAATAACTAGCTAACAACATAGAAATGGATATATTATTTATTTTTAGCCCAAAATTATTTTTATACTAAAGATAACAATGAAATATATTTTCTGAATTTTTTCCATAATTTTTCCGTATTTTTAACTATTTTTAACATTTTCTTTTAAAATCAAATTCAATTTTAAATAATAAACAGTTTGTATTTTTATTTATAAAAAAAATTTAAATTAATCCCCTTGATCTGGACCGTTGGATACAAGATCCAACGGCCCAGAACGTGCGGCGGCGCCCACGTGGTGGGGACCACGCGAAACCGCGTGATCCCCCTCCACACGGGCACGTGGCAGGTGGTGGTGGGCTCGGCGGCGCGATCTCGGCCGTTGGATCAACATCCAACGGCTACGAAACCCTGGAGGCGGCACAATCATCAGCTGATGATTCTGCAATCATTGGCGGCGCGGATTTTTGCGTTAATTTAACAGATTTTTGGATTTTCTGGTTATTGAGAAAACCCTATAAATAGGCACTTCAAACATTGATTTCTCACACCTCAGAACTCCAAAAATTCTGAAAAAAATACCAGTGCCTTCGTATTGACGCCACCGATGCTACGGCTCCATCCAATCGCCGAGGAAAAATTGGTGCGTGGAGCTTTTGAGGAGTTTTGCACAAGCCTACGTCTTCAACCGTCTACGTCTAACTCTAATCAAAGGTAGGATCCGCCTCTCTCCCCTCTTTCTGTCGCCTTCTTTTTTTCCTCAATAATCTAGTTCCAACTTCTAATCATCAACCCCCTATTTAAAATGATGTTATAATATTCGTGCATGCCTATTCTTTGTATCCTTAATGATGATAATGTTAACCCATGTTTTAAAATGGTGTTTAATTTCCTCCGTACGCAAAAATATATTACACTCTCATACTACTTGGAATCTGATATGCTTAATGTCATAACCCATGAATTATCAATTCACCTCTGATATACCCACACTTACCCATACTATCAAAATGATCTCGAAATAGGTTATTTCCACAAAATACCCTCGTTTAATTAAAATGTTATATTTGTTTAAAATATCCATAAGAGATAAGATATATGGAATAAATGTTTTAGATACGATATACATATATTTTACTTACACTTTTTCTTCAACTACTATAATTTTGTTAAATCCCTTCACCTTTTGAAAGGGGATAATACTAAACCTAAATAACGGCTTATGTTTTTTCCAAAACGAACGTATTTTATAAAACGTTACCCCGAAGCTAAAACACTATAATTTCATAAAATTATTAATTTCATTTAAATACCTCGACCTTTATTGAAGGGCCATTTTCAACAAGGACCATAATCCGTATAACGATATCTTTTCAAAAGTAATATTTAGTACCTTATTAAAAGGAAATTTTCAAATAAACACCAATCCAGATTAGGACAAAGGAAAGGTTGTAGGCATCGGTCGTTTATCTAAACCAGACTTTGTGGTGCCTAGGCTAGACAAGTGGGAAAGGTAATTTTAAAAGGCCCGTCTCACGGTGATTCGTGAGCGGATCCCTCATTTCTTCACTTGTGCTTACCTGGCCACAATTGGCGGTGAAGAGACGATTTGAGGATCTCACAACTTGCCTTTTGGAACAGTTAGGAGCAGTCTAGTTGACTTAGGAGACCTTAACTCTAGACTTGATTGTGCATATTGTGATTGCTTGAAAGTGTGTCTAAACTCCATATAAAAATCTTTTGCAAAAGATTTTCAAATAAACACCACAACCTTTTATCGAAAGGATATTTTTCCGTAAAACATTATGTTTTTCCAAAATGATAAATATTCTAAACCTCATGGTTTTTCTTAAAAGTAATAAAAGATAATTAAACATTATTGTTCTTTTTACTAAGCATTCTCTAAGATGACACGAAGTACTTTACGAACTTTAGAAAATAAAACGAGTGGTTTCGGAAGGCCATATTAAACGAGATCAATACTTTAAAAAAAATTCCAGTTTATGACATACCTGACATATGTTACGGCTAGGGTTAGAATGCGCGGACCTAGGTATAGAATACTTATTGAGAAGATCCCGATATTCCGGGTGACCAGTCCAAAATGTGGACGACTATACAAATATGAAGATCCCTGCAGGCAGGATGACCAGTCCAAAATGTGGACGACTATACAAATATGAAGATCCCTGCAGGCAGGGTGACCAGTCCAAAATGTGGACGACTACTAACCCTATTTGAGGGCGAATGATCCAAAAATTTGGATAACATACAATGTGGAAATTCCATGCCTAGAGGTATACGCATTAACTCTAGACCTCTACACTGAATAATGGGGATGGGTAGTTTGATTAGGTAAGGGGATGCGGAATTCGGATTCCCTTACTGCTCGATCATGATCCCGGGAAGTGAAACGGTATATTTCACTTCCCTAGTTGTTGTTCCGTGGCCACAACGGAATAATCGCGAGTATCCGATCCCTTGTTTAACAAACTAATACGAACTTTTATCTTCACCTATACTTCCTACTACTTATCTACATATAACTTACAACATACTCATGCTCATATATACCTCTTTTCAAAACGTCTTAAGTTTGTGCATTTCAAACATTTAAACCTTTTACTTTATGTCTGCATGCATACATCATACTCTTATATACACCTGTTCATTTTTATACTCCTATTTCCTTATGAGGCAATCCTACTCGAGTATAACTCGCTGACGGACTTTCTTTTCTTTATTTTGGAATGTCCGTTAGATGGGAATGAGTTTTATGATGAAGATCTAGGCGAGGAACCGACTAACGAAGATTATACAGAGTTGGCATCGGAGGATTAATTAGTTTTCTTTGTCACCCACTTATTTAGGGCTTTGTTTCCTTGATGTAATTAAACCAATTAGTTTGCTTTGCTCCTTCTCTTGGAATGTAATAAAGTTGGTTAATGGAAATAAATACCTTTTGCTTTTATTGTTTTATTTTGGTACACACCCTGCATACTATGATTATTCTTACGCTTAACGTAACTGTATTGAATAGACCACCTTCAATACAGTTAGGTTGCGGACCATACCACACCACTCTTCACCTTCATTTGGGAAGTAGGGCGTGACAGTTGGTTCCGCTCCAACTTATAATTGTTATAAGTCCGAGCAGGAAATTGGAAAATATCCAAATTTCCATGCCACCCAAATGAAGAATGAGCATGTTGATGCATTTTCTTCGGGTGTGTTAGTCATCCAGAACTGTTTCTCAGTACACTCTACTCCTGGGTATTAGATACTGAATCGGAATCCCACATATATAATAGGTTACATGGCTAAGGAAAGGTAGGGAACTAGGAGTAAGTGATCATTCCATACTAGTAGGGAATGGTGCAAATATTGCAGCCAAAGCAGTTGACGAATATCATCTTGTATTACCAAATGGTAATACATTGATTCTGAACGAATACTATTACATACCGACCCTGATATGCAATCTTATATCAGTTTCTTTATTAAGTAAAAAAGGATATAATTTTGTAGTAGAGGATAATGTTATGAACATCTTCCTGGATCAAAAGTTGATTGGATCAGGCTCGCTAAATAATGGCATATACATTCTAAATCAAACCACAGTTCTTAACGTACAAAACACACACAAGAGGAAAAGTTCAGAAATGAACGAATCCTTCTTGTGGCATTGTAGACTATGTCATATCAATGCGACCTGACTAGTTAAGTTACATAAAGATGGATATTTAAAACCGTTCGAATTTTCATCTTATAACACTTGCCAGTCATGTCTCAAAGGTAAAATATCAAAACTCCGTTTACTGGATACGGAGAAAGAGTTACGGAACTCTTGGTACTGATACATAGTGATGTATGAAGTCCCATGTCTACACATGCCAGGAATGGTTCTTCTTCATTACATTCACTGACGATCTCTCAAGATTCGGACATGTGTTCCTAATGAAACACAAGTCAGAAGCTATTGAGAAATTTAAAGAATATAAGCATGAAGTCAAGAACCAGACGGGTAAAAGTATTAAAGTCCTGTGATCCGATCGGGGAGGAGAATACTTGAGCACGGAATTCCGTGACTATCTAAAAGAGAATGGGATTCTCTCTCAGCTTACTCCTCCATATACACCACAGCACAACGGTGTATCGGAGCGGAGAAATCGCACTCTATTGGATATGGTGCGCTCTATGATGAGTACCGCTGAGTTACCTATTTCCTTTTAGGGTTATGCGCTGGAGACAGCCACATACCTATTGAATAGAGTTCCATTCAAATCGGTGCCTACCACTCCATATGAGATATGGAATGGGAAGAGACCATCTCTTAAACGAGTTAAGATATAGGGTTGTCCGGCCTATCTTAAAAAGCAAAATCCAGACAAGCTTGAGACAAGATCGGCTCTATGTAAGTTTGTGGGATATCCAAAGGATTCCTATGCATATATTTTCTACCACGCTGAGGAACAAAAGGTGTTTGTTTCTCAAAACGCCACCTTTTTAGAAAAAGAATTTCTTGTAAAATAAATTAGTGGTGAAGAGGTAGAGCTGGAAGAAATTCCAGCGGCACAAACTATAACTGATGATTTATTGGAATTAGAGGATTCAGTAGTTCCCAACGAACCTCAGGCTCTCCGCCGATATAGCAGGGTTCCTCATCCACCTGAGAGATACTACAGTTTTCTCGTAGACGGTGAGAGCGAGGATTGCATCCGGTAGATGATGACCCAACTAGTTTCGAGCAGGCCATCACGAGTGGGGACTCTGTGAAATGGCTGGATGCAATGCGATCTGAGATGGAATCCATGTACACCAACAAAGTATGGACTTTGGAAGTTGCTCCTGAATGGGTAAAACCCATCGGGAGCAAATGGAACTTTAAAAAGAAACTTGGTGTAGATGGAAAAGTTGAGACTTTCAAAACTAGACTTGTTGCAAAAGGTTTTCATCAAAGACCAGGTGTAGACTATGATGAAACCTTTTCTCCAGTAGCTATACTTAAGTCCATCCGGATCCTTCTTGCCATCGCTGCATACCATGACTACGAAATCTGGCAAATGGATGTTAAGACCGCCTTCCTAAATGGTGATTTAGAAGAGTGCATGTACATGACTCAGCCATAGGGCTTCGTGGACAGTGGGAGCAGCGGGAAGGTGTGCAAGCTATTTAAATCCATTTACGGGTTAAAGCAAGCATCGCGGAGTTGGAACATCTGTTTTGATGTTATAGACAAAGAGTTTGACCATATCAAAAATGTAGATGAACCTTGCATATATAAGAAGGTTGCAGAGAGTAAGGTTGTCTTCCTCGTATTGTACGTGGATGGCATACTCTTGATAAGAAATGATGTTCCTATGCTACACTCGGTCAAGCTTTTCTTATCACAAAAATTCTCAATGAAAGATCTAGATGATGCCTCCTACATCTTGGGGATTAAGATATATAGAGATAGATCTAAATGGATACTGGGATTGTCCCAATCCAGGTACATTGACACCATACTAAAGAGGTTTAGTATGGAAGAATCCAAGCGTGGGTTTTTACCCACGATCCCAGGACCCACTCTCTCCAAACAGATGTCTCCCAAGACTAATTTGGAGAGAGCTCGCATGAAAAGGATACCCTATGCTTCGGCAGTAGGCTCTATCATGTACGCGATGCTATGTACCAGACCCGATATAGTATCATCACTAAGTGTAGTGAGTAGGTATCAAGTAGATCCAGGAGAGAATCACCGGACAACTGTGAAGAGCATTCTCAAGTACTTGAGAAGGACTAAAGAGATGCTCTTGGTGTATGGTAACGGAGAACTCTAAGTGGAGTCTTTTACCGATTCAAGCTTCCAGAGTGATAAGGACGGCTCTAAGTTGGTCTCGGGATTTGTCTTTACCCTCAATGGAGGGGCGGTTTGTTGGAAGAGTTCCAACATGAAACCATAGCAGACTCGATGATGGAGGCTAAATACATCGCTGCCAACGATGCTGCCAAAGAAGCTGTCTGGATGATGAAATTCATAACTGAACTAGGAGTGGTTCCGTCCATAGTGCATCCAATACCTTTGTATTGTGATAACAATGGAGCAATGGCCTTGGCCAAGGAACCCAGGTCCCATGAGTGATCCAGGCATATTCTGAGGCGGTATTACCTGATCCGGGAGATAGCTGATCGCCGGGAGATTGAGGTCAGGAGAGTTGACACGCAGGACAACATGACGGATCCACTCACCAAGGCAATTCTCTAGATACAATTTGAGAGACTCTTCGGGATGTTAGGTATGAGATACTACAACAACTGGCCTTAGCTCAAGTGGGAGATTGTTAGTTATATGTATGCCCTAGAGGCCATTATTGTACATGTGATGTATATTATAGTGGATGCTTGGATATATATAGTGAGGACTTTCTTGCTCGACTTGATAGTATGCTATCTGGTTGCTCTTTATCTTAACATGTTGACTTGTATATGTGATGCTGTCTTGCTCTCACATATTGATAAAGCCCTTAGGATGTACTTGAATACCAGGACTATAATGGAAATCATACTAGTGGGGGGGGGCAAGGGTAGTCCATAAGTACATCCTATAATTGTTCCTAGTCGAGGGTGCATCGAGACAGGGTATTGATATTCCAGAGTAGACTAGCGTATACGTATCTTGACCCATATGATGGGAGATGGATGATCCCATATCCATTGGTGTTTGACATTAAAGATGGTTTACGGGTGCTCAGTGGAGGCTGGGTACACTGAACGGACTCGCCGAGAACTCCTAATTGGTATTATACCTATCGTCAGATAGCAGTCCTCCGGTGACACTGGTACAGGTTAGTCTGTAGACCCGAGATCGTCATTGAGTCTTGTGTGATTCCCACTATGCTTTGATTTCCACCTTACCACGTTCAATAGAACGTGCAAAATGGTGGCTTTTGGGTACAGTCCCGAATCACATGGAGGCAATGAGCGATAGGAGGGGATTCGTCTCTCTTGGTATTGGGGGTTGATGTTGCGCTGTGCTCGATTGACCATAACGATAAGTCCCTGGCCAGAGCTGCTACGGAGATTTACTGATAAGTGTTATCAATAGTTTCTCGACCCGTTATGAGCCTCACATCGGCATGACTTATCGGTTATTAGGGTCTGACGTTGACCACCCCTAGACTATATATGCGACATATCAGACGAAAAGACCATACTGTACGGTAGTGTTACAGATAGGCTTTTGTAGGAGTTAGAGCAGGCTTGCTTGCTGATCTCCTGATTGTTCAATATCCAGGTAGCCGTTACGTTCAGCTAGTACCGCTGATGGCTTGTGGGTGCTTGATGTGATCATCACTTACTGCCGGCGTATTGACGCATCTTACACAGAGGTTTCACTGGCTCAGGCAAAACGAAGTAGGAGCACATATGTGATATGTGCGGGACCAAGATTAATACGAGTATGTGATACCATATTCTATTCTCGCGATATAAGATATCGATCGGTTATATGAGATATAGCCGGGTTATCGAATCAAATGTTGATTCGATGAGTCGATACTGTATCGGTCGGTTATATGAGATATAGCTGGATTATCGAATCAAGTGTTGATTCGATAAATTGATACAAATAATATTAGTCGGTCATATGAGATATAACCTGATTATTAAATAAAGTGTTGATTTAACGATTTAATGTATAATTATATATATTTGATATATTAATTTACATTAACTAATATTAGCTCACTTACGCGTTTCTTTTTCTCACATGTGCACACTTAATATATATGTGATATATATATTAATTGTGTTTTATTTATGTGTCATGGTTGATAATACATACAACATGGGTGTATGAGACTTATACCACGATAATGATAATGAAGGGTTTATTTGTTTAGTATAAATCATTTATTAGTTGGATAATGGTCACATAGCATGAAACTTGTAGAAGCTTGGAGGCCCATTGACTAGTCCACTAGTTTTGTCTTATACTAGTTATTTGTTAACCCAACCATTATCTAAACTCATGGTTAAGTCTCTACATGAGATTTATTAGATATTTTCTCACCCATGGTTGCCATTCACTCTCTCCTCTAATATTTTGCTTCTTCTTCCTCTTGAGATGAGAGAGCTCTCTAGGTTTTGAGAGAAACTTAAAACAAGTGAGAAAAGTAATTCTAAAGTGAGCAAAAATCCTACTTCATCATTCTCTACTAGATTAGCACTTTAGTATAGGGTGTTAGCTTCACTAATCCCACATTAGTGAAGAGGGTAGCTTGGGTTTGTGACTTCTCAACGTAGATCATCTTCGGGTTTGAAGACTTCAAGCAAGCATGCATCTTTCTTCTTGTGGAGCCGTTCGAGAGTCCGCAAGATCACAACTTGGAGCGAAGGGACTACTACAAGGAGCTAAAGAAGTGAAGGACCGGACTACAAAGGTTGTAATCCCTAATCACTTAGTTGTAAAGTAGTTTATATATTATATTGTCTAAGTCTTTAGTTAAGATTATAAGGTTAGGATTGTTTTGTTCGGAAAATTTTTGAAAATGGCAGGGACGATACCTCCCGAAACCTTGCTGTCATCCCGAACAATCCTACAATCTTCCATGTTGCAATCCTCACTCCTACCGTCTATGAGAAAACCGTAGTATCTCTAGGTTGGGTGAGGAGCCCTACTGGATCAGCGGAGTGGCTGAAGTTCGTCCGGGACTATCGAATCTTATGGTTCCACCAAATCTTCAGTTGCAGTTTGTACTTCTGAAATTTCTTCTAGTTCTACCATACCCCCACTAATTTCTTTTGAAAGAAATTCCTTTTCCAAAAAGGTAGTGTGGCGAGCAATAAACACCTTCCGTTTCTCAGTATGGTAGAATATATATCCTAAAGATTTCTTTGGATATTCTACAAACTTGCATAGTACAGATCATGCTTCGAGTTTTTCCGGATTTTACTTTTTAACATAAGCCGGACAACTCCATATCTTAAACTGTTTAAGATATAGTTTCTTACCACTCCATATCTCATATGGAGTCTTAGGCGTGGATTTGGATGGAACATAATTCAAAAGACATGTCGTTGTTTCAAGCGCAAGTCCCTAAAAAGAAAAAGGTAACTCAACACTACTTATCATAGAGTGCACCATATCTAGTAGGGTATAATTTCTCCACTCCGATATACCGTTGTGCTATGGTGTATATGAAGGTGTAAGCTGAGAGAGAATCTCATTCTCTTTTAGATAGTCTTGGAATTCCATGCTTAAATATTCTCCTCCTCGATCAGATCAAAAGATTTTAACATTTTTGCATAATTGGTTCTCTAATTCATTCTTATTGTCATGCTCTGCTTCTCAGTAGACGGAAACGGTGACGTGGCAAGCCCGCAACGTATTTACTATGAAATAAATACGTTAAGCGTAATTAAGCAATATAACAATGAACAAGAATGACAAAAGTAATAAAATGAAACAACAACTTTATTTATATTTAACTTTACATACAACTGTTTGAAATAAAAGATAAAATAAACAAAGCAATGCGTAAACAATGGCATACAGAAAGTAAGTGCAGGCTGGAAGGAACTAGTAATCTGGCTATGGAGCAAGCTGGTCCAGGTCCTCTTGACTCGACTTTATCTTCTCAGAGTCCGGTCCTCCTGACGAACATCCCAAAGAAAGAAATAGAAAGGAATTTCCTCAGAGAACTAGCGCTTGGTAAGTCCCAAAATAAGAAAAAGAAGATAGTATGTAATGTGAAATGAACAGGTAAAGTTGTATACGATCATTCACAGGTATAAGATAGTTATCCTAACGTGGTTATTTGCAGTTTGATAAGGAAGGTATTAATGTATACGAGAGGAATCCATCTTATCCCATGGACTATGATAACATGTAGTATAAGGCCCCATCATAACCCACGGACAACGACACGTGAATTCATGTAGGTGTCTTTTAAATGACCTCTCATGCCACGATATATGTTCCGTACAAATCTACCCCTTTATCCCAGCGTATTGTATTGTATGATTAAGATTATAGGTCTTGGCTGAATTCATGGATATAAAATATTCAGGTCCATGTTCGGGATGTAATCATTTGTTTAAGTAGTCATGTCGAGTTCATGTCAAGTTATAACCATGGTTCGGTCAAGTCGAATCAAGTATACAAGTTTGAATTTGATGTTGAATTCAAGTATTTAGGTTCATGATCTAGTATTCAATTTCGTGTTTGATTTTGGATTCAGATTTGAGTTTGGATTCATGTTGAGTCAGACACTTGTGAACGGATTTAATTCTTGAATTCTTAGGTTCGGGAGTAATCGGCAACTGCTGCACATGGACGGCAGGATTTGTGTCTTTTTCCAAGACAATTGCTATTGATAACTCCGTTAAGTTGTTTAACCTGAATAGACAAGCACTCACTTTCTCCGGCTTCCTGGGGCTCAAGAGAATTGATCCCGCTTAAACCTATATTTAAACTAGAGTGCTTAAAATATTTTTTCCATATCTCGAGGGGTTTTATGAAAAATATTTTAATATAGTTTTAAAAAAATAATCTTGAGGGTGATTGGTATTATTTAGGGCTTTTATGAGCATGTATTTTAATTATTGGGTATTTTAATAATAAATACTTAGTTTTTATTAGTTTATGGTGTTTTATTGAAAACTAGCCTTTTTTGGTAACATTGGTGGTATTTTATTAAAAGTTTAATCTTTCATTTTAATAAATATAATTTTATAATATATTGAAAATATGGATTTATAATTTTTATATAATTTTAAAAATTAGTTTTATTTAGAAAAGTCGCATTTCTTAAAAACCGTATTTTATTTTCTTTCGAGATCGAATACCCCGTGAGGAGTTCTACATCTAGCTCTACTATCCCAAAGATTTGCGATAATCCGCACCATCCATTGGTGGGTCCCCTAACGAGGGTTGTATAGGCGTATTTTCTAAATATTACAAAATACCGCTTTAAAAGAAACCCGGTTTTTAAAAAATGTGGTATTTTATTGTAAAAGTTATTTTTTGAACCATATATATATATATATATATATATATATATATATATATATATATATCGTGCTATGAAACCTAGGTGTGCTTGTGGGGTAGGTCGTTACCCCATGAGGTTTTCCTAAAGGTATTGTTTCTAACAATATATAAAAGAGATGATAATAAAATTCGAGGTAGTTTAATGAAAAATTCGTTTATTTTTATTTCACATGAAAATTTTGGTTAAACTTGAATCTAAACAATTGTAATTAAACTTATAATTAGTGTGGTAAAATTAGATTGACCAAGATATAAAGAAAAAGGGAGTTCTAGATTTTAAAAAGAAAGGTATCGGGAATAACTACACTTTACCGTTATATGATTTGGAGATGCATTTCGATAAAAAGAAAGAGAGTTGGGAGGGACTTACTGTTTGGAAATATCAAAAAAAGGATTAGGAAGAAGGAAGAGTGCTTCGTGGAATCGCGGGAGCTCCGGAAATAGCTTCGATCTTCGATAGAACAAGCTTGGTCGCTAACTCCACTTGACTCCACTTGTACTTAGGAACTTTTGAGAGAAATTTGCTAGAATTTCAGAATGGTGAAGAGATAAAGTATGGGGTGGTATTTATAGTGAAAAATTAGGGTTTGGGAATTAAAATTTTGGATTAAAAAGCATTAAAAAATATTAAATGGTGAAATGAAGGGTCTCTGTTTGATTGCAGGGAAATCAAACAGTGCAGAGGAGTTAAGAGATGTCGAAGGGGTGTGTGTGCAAAGCACGGAGCCGTTTGGGCTCATCACAACCATCGGCGCCAACCTAAAAGGCATTTTGATCGGTCGGATTTGAGGCAAATGCCTCGAGATTCGTGTCACGTGGGTTTTTTGGTATGTACACCTCATTGCGCCTGTTTGATTTTTCTGAAACTTTTCATTTCCCCGTGTATTGCATGTGCAACTCTTGGGCTTCCAAAAATTAAAAAGAAAAATTAGAAAAAAATAATTGTGTCTGATGGGAATCGAATACATAGGCTACGTCACAGCAGTGTAGAGACCTTACTAGTGAGTTACAAGTTGCTTCTTTCTTTTATTTAATAAAAGTAACTTTTAACTCTTACAGAGGCTGAAATACTATTTTCTGTATATTAACAAGAAAAATTTTGTACAGTGATTTCAGATTCGTTACACTTATATTACTTGAATTTCTCAAAAACTTCGGATTTGCGTTTCAACAGGAATACATATCGGAATCTAGAGAGATCATCAGGGAATTTAATGAAGTAGGAGTACCAACCCATCGCATATGTAGACATTGGACTATATACATTACTGTGTATGAGTCCCAAGAGCTCTGTAGCTCTTTCTCCATGTCCTGTAAATGGAGTTTTGGTCATTTTTCCTTTGAGACGGGACTGAAAAGTTTCATAAGTTGTAAATTCAAACGGATTCAAATATCTATCCTTATGTAACTTAGCTAGTCTAGTCTCATTTATATGATCAAGTCTACAATGCTACAAGAACATTTTATTCATTTCTGAACTCTTACTCTTGTGTGTGCTATGTATATTGAGAATTGTATTTTGATTTAGAATACATAAACTATTACATAATATACCAAACTCAATCAACTCTTAATTTAGGAAAACGTTCATAACATTTTTCTCTAAAGCAAAGTTATATCCATCTTTATTTAATAAAGAAATGGATATTATATTGCATAGCATAGACGGTACATAGTACCAGTTGTTCAGAATCAATGTATTTCCATTTGGCAATACCTGATGATATTCGTCGACAATATCGGTAGCAACAATTGCTCTGTTCCCTACTCTGAGGGACATATTACCCTTTTCCCAATGATCTGCTTCTCTTTAACCCTTGCTGTACATTATATATGTAGGATCCTGATCCAGTATCCAATACTCAGGACGTAGAGCAAACTAAAAAGCAGTTCTCATTAACTAACACACGTGAAGAAGATGTATCAGAATGCTTCTTCTTCATTAGGGTTTTATGAAAATCTTGGCATTCCTCTATTCCATGGCCATACTCGTGACAGTTTTCACAAGTTAGAGCGGATCCAACGTTTCCCAGCCCAGTATAATAAGAGGGTTCGGTCAAGTCATACATTTTATTATTTTAATTAAAATGTGGCATGGTTTCTAACTGGAGAGAGAGAAAACAAACACTCAGCATGCGCTCTTGTAAAATAAGATTGGTTTATTAATTTATCAAATCTAGATGGCTCCCATTGTTTCGTCAAATTCTCCTTCAAACCCTTAAAAAGAGAACTAGTCGGGATAATTTACACCATCGCTAACAGTTCAGTCAGGCCAGTGTTGATACTCCGAGGGTGGCTCCTTATGCTTTCGCACAAACCTAATTAAATAACCCCATTTCCACAGAGATATAACCCCATTAACACCTTTCTAGACACCTAATGTGTTAGCTAGTTATAAAGTGAAAAAATCTTCCGAGAGTAACACTTACTCACAGTAGGAATCGGGACACAACTATCACAAAGAAGGTATGCAATCTCATTGCAAATTTCAACACCTAAAACTCCCAATATGGTTTTTATCCCAAACGGCTTATGATCTTGACAGAGTCAAAAAACCATAAGTCGCTAATCAAGTTCAACCCGTTATTTCTTGATTAATTTAGATCCACTTGCTTGACTCTTGATAGAGTCAATAATGTCGCACAACTGTCCTAACTAATAGTGTCGCATGTTACAAATAAGTATCACTTAGCTACCATACGCTATGCCTTGACAGAGTCAAAAAATATAGCATGAATACTAAGCACTCTACTCATTAGAAATGACGGAGAGATACGACTAGTTTAGATGAAAATCATTAATGTAATGAACTTGATATCATCATAGAAACTATAGTGATTTGAAACGGAGTGTCCTAATCTCCGCGTTTAAAACGAGTGATTTTGAAGAAAACCGAGTGGTTTTAAAAAAAATTCTACAATATCATTTTAGCTTTATTTTTCTTTACATTAATCATATTAATGTAATCCCATCATTTACTTCCTAGTCACATCAGAAACGAAGAAAATAGAACGCACATATATGCCATCCGCATTCGCCACGGGGCCCCGAGTCTTCACCGTAAGGTTAATTAACTTACGGCAAGAAGGGGGCAAGGCTATCGCGGATGCAAAACATATAAAAGCGTTTATTTATATATATCATATATATGGTCATCACGGGCATGAATAATCATCACAGGCAGTATAATGATCACATCACAGAAACAAATAAAAAACGGATATACTAGGAGTTCCGTTTTCGATCGAGCCACCAAACAAAATGTGAAGTTCCACATTCGTGTGAATAGCCACTACCCCATCTATTTTAGACCCCTATGAGTGCGACAAGCTATCCGTCAATCCTAGAATTAGGTGACCCGAGTCTCAACTCCTTAAGATCGCCACTTTTTGGATTCTAGGACCCAATAACTTGAGCACCCCATCTTGGGTCAAACCTAGATGCAAGAAAAGTAAAATATACATCAAATGGAGACATCAACCTCTCCCCGGAAGTGCCCCATAAAAGAATATATATTTTACATCGAATGAATGATGAATTATATATAACACTTATACATAAAACCTTATCTAGCAAGCAAACATAGTTTTGATACCACTGTAAGTTTGTTTAGGCTCTCTTGATCCATCAAAGTGTGCAAGGAAGCGATTTTAAAAATTTTACAAAAGTGGTAAACTCAAAGAAATAAGAAACATAATGAAACACTAAAACTTGAAAATTATTCTAGGAGTTTTACTTTACTCGGATTAGAACTACAATCTTTGTAGCGTGTCCTTCTTCTTCTATAGCTCCTCTTGAATTCTTGAACAAGTTAGGTTGATGATTCTCTAAGCCACAGATGATCCAACTTGAGGTAGCACTAACACAAGCTTTCACTTTGCTTAATAGAGAAACTACTTAAACTAGTTTGTTAGAAAAGTTTAAGTAGATGATATAGGATTTTTGTTCACTAATGTTTCTCTCTTTTCATTTCACTCTTGCATGAATAGGAACTCAAGACAGAACAGATGAAGATGAGAATAGCTAAGGATATGGATGGGAGAAAGAGATAATGCCATTTGACATAAGAAAATTCAAGAAGATGTTGGATATATATGCCCTAGAGGCCTTCATTGTATAGGATACTAGGGATATGTATGTACATGACAGTCTTTCTTGATATAATAGTACGTAATTTGGTTTGTCTTTGTCTTAACGTATGATATATTTTACTTGATATTTATATATATATGTTGATAAAGCCCATAGGGTGTTTGCCTGACTACCGGCGATGTGATGGCAGTCATACTTGTGGGAGCTGGATAGTCAATAGGCACATCCTTAGATGTCCCTGGTCGCAGGAGTATCGAGATTGGGCATCGATACTCCGGAGTAGACTAGTGTATACATATCTAGACCCTGAGGAGGGGCGATGGACTGGTCCCGCATCCATTGGTGGAGTGCACCTAAGATTGTATACATATGCTCACTGGGTGTGAGTACATCGGACAGGACTCGCCGAGAACTGTCTGGATGTTATTATACCTAACGTCAGATAGCAGTTCTCAGGTGACATGTGTGCAGATAGTCCGTTGACTTAAGGTCGTCATTTGTCTCGTGTGAGTTCCCACTGTGCTTTGATTACTACCCTACCACGATTCAAAGGAGTCGTGCAAACAGGTTTTAGTTAGGCACAGTCCCGAGCCACGTGGAGCAGTGAGCGACTGTTAGGGATTCGTTTCTCCCAGTATAGGGAGTTGATATCGCACGGTGATCGGTTGGTCATTACCATAAGTCCCTGGCCAGGGCTGATTGAGAATTACTGATGGACTGATCAGTAGATTCTCGGATGGTCTTGAGCCATGCCGACACGACTTGTACGGTTATTAGGGGTCTGACGTCCACCACCTCCCTAGACCATACATGCGATACTCTTAGACGAACAGACCGGACTGCGCGGATATTGTCACGGACAGGCTCAGTAGGATTTCGGATGGGTTATCTCATCGGTTTTCTTATCGACAACTACCCGGGGACCGTTACGTACAGCTAGTGCCGCTTGCGGTCTGTGGTTAAACCCACTACCAGCGTAGTAGTCGAGTCTTTAGAGTCCCACACAGAGATTTCCCAAACCCAGGCGAAAAGATATAGAGGTCGTATGGTTTTACGACAAAGGTTCGGACGCATACGTGTTTAAACGCACGTACGACATTCGGACAGTTTTTACTAGCCGGCTTTGGTTTAAGCCAGATTCTAGTATCAGGTTATTGGATTAATACAGTCTAAAGTTTTTCCGTGTTTTCACGGATGCGAGGGGCGTTCTCATAATTCTCCGAGAAGCTTCTAGAAGGATGGTGACATGAGGGGTTAAGGTGGCATTTTCATTAATTGCTTTAGTGACTCATTTGTATAATTCATCATATCATTAAATGCATCATTAATGCATCATTAATGATCTAACGACTCACATGATGAATCACTCTTGTTGAATAAATGAAGCATGGTGAATAATCATTTAATTGATTTTATTTGATAATTCATTTTTGCTTTATATATTCAAGTGAGAAGCTTTTCTCAAATCATTATCATCTCCACCTTCTCTCTCCTCAAGCTCTCTCCTTCATCAAACCCTAATCCTACCACTCATGAGTTAAGACCAAGGATTGGTATAGACTAAACACTTCATAACCTAACTCTATATCATCTTAGTTACTTTGATTAGCAACTAGAGAAACTAAGTAAGCTCAAGTTTAGAGGTTATAGCTTGGATTAGGGTTCTCGGTGGATCATCTATCACGGATAGGAGGCCGAGGAGGACTTAGAGATCATAAAGACGAAGGACTAGAATCACTTGGTATAATCTCTTTTTACATAATAGCTTAGAACTCTATGCTTATTGTTAATTATCGTTTAGTAAAGATCTTCGGTTAGTCGATGTTTACATACAAAACAAGATCGTGTTTCATATTTCCGCCTCTCCGCAACTCGTGGGGTGTTGTACATCGACTTACAGAAGAAATGAGTCGTCCATTTTCTACACATTTCTAAAGAATGTGTCATTTTTATTTTTCAAAAAATCAAATGATGAATCATTTGTTCTCATCTTATCCTATGTGATTCTTATACACACAACTTTTGTGTATAAGCAACCATGACAAATAAATATAAATATTTATATCATATATAAATATTATATATAAGGAGAAGGAAAAAAATTAAAGTGAGCTAAATATTAGTTAATCTCTCTCTCTCTCTCTCTCTCTCTCTACACACATACACACACACACACACACACACACAAGAATAATGGAGGAAAAAGGCCTTTGGAGGCTTTTTCGTCAGGTGGCGTAAAAAAACTACACCCTCCACCGTTTTATTCGACGATCGACACCCATCATCTTCATCTTTATCATCTAAGATGTGGATACACCGAATTTTATGTGATGTTACCACCTTTTCACCATTGAATTAGTGGGTGCAAAATTAACGGTTTACCGACAATAGAACTTTTTACATTGCTAATTCACCGGAGAAAAGTGGTAAAATCATATGAAATTCAGTGTATCTACATCTCAGATGATAAAGATGAAAATGATGGGTTATGATCATTGAATAAAATGGTAGGGTGTAGTTTATTGACGCCATCTGACGAAAATGCCTCCTAAGGCCTCTTTCCTCCATTATTCTTTCTCTCTCTCTCTCTCTCCCCATATATATATATATATATCAAATCATTATATCAATACTTTATTTAATAATCCGATTATATCATACATAATCCGGCTAATATTAAAAAAATGCTTGATTAAAATACGGTATCATATATTTGTGTTTAATCAAGCTCCCGCATATATCATTATGCATGCCCTATATCGTTTCTCTTGTGCTACGAAACCTCTGTGCGGGACTCTAAATAATCATCAATACTCTAGCGGTAGGTAATGATCATATCAAACACCTACAAGCACGTCAGTGGTACTACCTGCATGTTATGGCTACCTAGGTATTAAGTGAATAGGATGATAGACAAGTTAGCTCGTCAACAATCCAACAGAGCCTAAAAGTGACAGTCTCCGTACGGTCCGGTCTCTTCATTTGAGAATGTTGCATATCAAATTTGGAGGGTAGTATCCGTCAGACCCCCAATAACCTGATAAGTCATGCCAATCAGTAACCTATAACCACAATAAATACAACGGATAACACTTATCAGTTTATCTCATCTACCCTGACCAGGGACTTGTGGTTATAGTCAATCAGGAACAACAAGACATCAACTCCCTATATCGAGAGAGAAGAAGCCCTTCCGATCGCTCATTGTCTCCATGTGTTTCAGGACTGTACCCAACTAAAACATGTTTGCATGGCTTTGTATAGTTGTAGTAGGGTAATAATCAAAGCATGGTGGGAAACGCATAAGACACTATGACGATCTCAGGTTTACAGACTACCCTGTACTCATGTCACCAGAGAACTGCTATCTGACCGTAAATATAATACCATATAAGAGTTCTCGGCGAGTCCGTTCGATGTACTCATTCTCTAATAAGCCCTTGTATACAATCTTTGGTGTCAAACACCCATGTATGTGGGAATAGCCACTGTCCCGGTCAGGGTCAAGAAACGTATACACTAGTCTACTCTCGAGTATCAATGCCCAGTCTCGATAATCCTACGACAAGGAACATTTAAGGATATGCTTATGGACTACCCAGGTCCCACTAGTATGATCTCTATCATAATCCTGGTAGTCAAGAAAATATCCTACGGGTTTTATCAATATGTATTAGCGATAACAATATCAAGTAAAACTATATACATGAAAGATAAAGACAAACTAAATAGCATACTATCATATCGAGAAAGACTGTCATGTACATATATATGTCTAAGTATCCACTATAATATACAATAATGGCCTCTACGGCATACATATTTAACAGCGGATTCCCCATGAAGGGATCAAGGCTCTTATTTCATCGAATGACGTGCAGGATATGCCTAACCGAATACTTCTGTGCAAAGCAAAAGAATACGACTATAAGTTTTATGAAAAAAATTGGTTCCTACAACGTGTTGGGTTTGTTTTACTTCGTATTAATCTTATTAACGCAATCCCATCGTTTAGATAATATTTATATTATCTAGCATCTTTTCACACAATCACAGAAAAATATGAAAAGAAAATAGAATGCACATATACGCCATCCGCATTCACCATGAGGCCCCGGGTCTTCACCGTAAGTTACTTAACTTACGGTAGGGCGGGAGCAGGGCTAGCGCTGGTGCAAAACGTATGTAACATTTATTTATATATACTAATATATCAGCACATGCAAATAATCACATTACAGCATGCGGGAAAACAACATCACAAGCAAGTAATCACATCACAAGAAAGTAATAAACAACTCAGAAGTGAAATGGTCGGATTTTCTAGGAATCCTGCATTTCGTTTGAGCCACAAACGAAACTCGGGATTCCCGGTTGCAAGAATAGCCCGTACAATAGCCAGCCCAGACCCCTACGAGTGCGGCAAATCATCCACCAATCCCAGAAACTAGACAACCCAACATCATCACCATGAGGGGGCCATCCAGCACTTTCTGGAATCCGATGACTTTAGCACTCCTCCGCGGGTCTATCCTAACCCCTTTTAAGTGCGGCGAATGACCTGACGGTTCTAGAATTGGGTATCCCGATCTCTACGCCTTGAGATGGCTACCGGCTGCATTCTAGAATCCGGCCGTCTAAGCGCTTCACTGCGGTGTATCTCTTAACCTGTATTATTGCAACGGCAACATCAATTGCAACCAGATCGAGTCCCGACAAATAAATAACACATGTCGGAAACGATGACCAGGTCAGTCGCTCACCACGAATAAAAGAATATATAAATTGGCTATTTAAAAAGAATGAATAACATACAATAATTTGTACAAGCAAACACATGAGGGGCTACTCTTTGCGACAATCTGAAACCAAACCACACAAACATAAACATAGAATCTCATACTCACATAAGCATATCAACAAGTATGTAACATCGCATTAACTGGGTTAAACACTTTAATCGCATCAATATGGAACCCATGTCCAACCAATTCCAAAATCGACGGACTCGTAAAATTGAATTTCCAAAAAGCTAAAATTCTATTTCACTCCGGCACAAAAAACATTCGCATATCTTGCTCAAAACAAATAGCGAACGACCCAAAAACTCACCGATGAATCTCACCTCCAAAAACCTGAGCCGAAGGCAACCCGGAATCTGCCCCGAGCCCAACTTGGGCTCGGGAATCAGCCCCAAACCAGAGCCAATTTTGGCTCTGGTTCAGCAAAGAATTGAGCCCGTAAGGGGTTCAATTCATCCCCGAGCCCCTCAGCACTCAGGTGGGCTTGGTGGGAAGGTTCACGGGGCTCTCCAACCGAACTGAGAGCCCCGGGACATGAGTTAAAGCATGAAATGCTCACTGTTTTTGCAGTTTTTAAAAACAGTAACTTTTTCATTTTGCAAAAAGGTTTTGGAAATCAAATTGGCTACAAGACCATTGCAATGTATTTGATTTGGCTCTAATACCATGTAAGTGGACGGGGGTTGAGGTCATGACGATCACGGTCGTAGCGAAAAAACAATAATTCTACATAGCATAACCCCAATCCAATGCACAAGATGTCACACCCCGCTTCCCAGTAGACGCAAATGATGAAGTGGAAAGCTTGCGGTATATTTATTGAGAGAAGATCATTTCCTAAATAAATATACTAAGCGTATTGAAAAAATAATACACAATCCAATAATAAATTGAGACTTTACAATTTTCAACAAATTTCTTAGTAACACTCAAACTTGAAATATTTATAGATACATGAGTTCAACTGAAAAACTAAATACAATAAAAAAATGTCTAAACAGGTGGCATATATAAGCTGAGGAAAAAGATAACCAGTCTAAAACCTGAGCCGTGATCTGGTCGTACTCCTCCTCTGTAGCGTCCACCTCCTCGGTATCTGATGAATATTCCAAGAAAATAAAGGTAGGTGGAATGTCCGTCAGCGAACTAACGCTTGGTAAGTCCCAAAGGTAAAAGTGGAAAATGACAAGTATAGAATAATTATTAAATAATGTATATGACGAGTAAAAGTATATATAAATGAATATGGTATATGTACTATAGGTCTCTATATGATCATTATGTTAACGTTAAGTTCCAAGTGTGAATATTAACGCAACCGTAGAAGTATTCACGAGCTCAAGAGTAGGGCCACATGAGCATAGAAACATGGGCTCATTTCATGTGTTAGCATCAGGACTCCAAGCTATGGAAGAGTCGACTAGACTGAGATTCAAGTAAATAGAAAAAAAATAGGTTAATACGGGACTCTTGAAACTCCGTTGGATTCACACAAGAAACTATCCCAAACACCCCGAGTATAATATATATTATAACCGTAACATATCCTTAGTTAATTTGATTGGTTGACAATAACATGTCTTGATCAAAACCATAAATTGCAAAAGTTGAAGAATGAAGTCAAGTAAGTAGAGTAGAATGCGAGTCATGTCAATTGCAATCCTAGGTCAAGTCAAATTAGTTAAGTAAATTGATTTCGAGTTCACGTTCAAGTTTAGCTTCGAGTTTATATTCAAGTTATAGTCATTTTCATATTAATGTATTTAACTTTTGAATTTCTTAAGTTCGGGAGTAATCGGAAAACTGTTGCATATGGACAGCGGAATTTGTGTCTTTTTTCAAGACAATTGCCATTGATAACTCTATTAATTTGCAGTGTTGTCTAATCTGAATAGGCAATCACTCACTTTCTCCGGCTCGCTGGGACTCAAGAGAAATGATACCGCTTAAGGCTATTCTAATCTAGAGTCCTTAAATATTTATTATTGTTGTTTACATTGTATTTATATTGTTTGCATTTCTCGAGGTGGTTTTATAAAAAATATTTTAATATTGTTTAAAAATAAACCTCGATGGTGATTTATAATATTTAAAGCTTTTTATGAACATGTATTTTAATATCAATGATATTTTGGTGATAAAACCTAGCTTTTAAAAAATTATGGTATTTTAATGAAAATTACTTCTTTTGTGAACTTTGTGGCATTTTATTAAAAAATTTAATCTTTCATTTAAAAATATATTTTTTTCACAATTTGTTTTTATTTGAAAATACGGTGTCATAATTTTATATAATTTTCCAAAGTTTAATTTGTTTTAAAAAGTCGTATTTCTTTTAAATCGTATTTTCATATATTTCGAGACCAAATTCTCCATGAGTAGCTCTGCATCTCGCTCTACTATCCCAAGGACATGCGATAATCCGCACCATCCACAAGCGGATCCCCTAAAGAGAGTTATAGAGGCATAATTGCAAAACGTGTAAAAATATTGATAAAAAACCTTTTTGGAAAAAAATGGTATTTTATTGTAAAACGTATTCTTTAAATTAACCATCATCTAAAATATCGTGCTATGAGACCATAGTGTATGTGATGGGATAGGTCGTTACCCCGTGAATTTTCAAGATGTATATATGTTAGATATGGATGCCCTAGAGGCAATTATTCTAATTGTTGGACATGTATATATCAACAGGATAATCTTTCTCAATATGATGGTATGATATTTGGTTTGGTTTTATCATTCATGTGTATGGTTCTACTTGTTATTATTGTCGCTAATATATTTTGATAAAGCCCCTAGGATCTTTGCTTGATATCCAGGATTGTGATGCAGATCATACTAGTGGGCCCTGGGTAGTCTATAAGCATATCTTTAAATGTTCCTAGTTGAAGGGAGCCATATCTGGCGATGAATCAACAATTCGAAGTGCTTTTCTTGCGTATTCTTGATGAGCCAGCATTGAGACAGGGCATCGATGTCCCAGAGTAGACTAGTGTATACGTTTCTTGACCCTGTTTTGGGGAGATGGATGATCTCATATTTATTGGTGTTTGAAATCAAAGATTGTATATAGGTGCTCATTAGAGATTGAGTACACTGAACGGAATCACCGAGAACTCCTAGAAGGTATCATACCTATCATCAAATAGCAGTTCTCTGGTGACACTTATATAGGTTAGTCTGTAGACCCAAGATCGTTATAGTGTCTTATGTGGTTCTCACTGTGCTTTGATTTCCACCCTACCACGGCTTTACTAAGTCATGCAAACATATGGTTTTTGGGTACAACCCCGAGTCACATAGAGGCAGTAAGCGATATGAAGGGTTTCGTCTCTCCCGATATTGGGAGTTGATGTTGTGCTATACGCGATTGGCTATAACCGCAAGTCCCTGGGCAAGGCTGGTAAGATTTACTGATAAGTGTTATCAGTAGTTTCTCGATTGGTTATAGTCTACACATCGTCATAACTTATCGAGTTATTGGGGTCTGACGATTCCATTCTCCAGACTCGATATATGACATATCATACGAAGAGACCACACTGTGCAGCAAGTGTTGCTTATAGACTCTACGGGAGTTTGGACAAGTTTGCTTGTTGATCTTCTATTCGTTCAATACCTGGGTAGCCGTTACGTCCAGCTAGTACCGCTGACAGCTTGTGGGTATCTGATGTAGGGTTCCTAGGCACTCTCAAGAGGTCTCACAAGGCATCAACCATGCCAATTTAAAATTTAACGGTGCCGAGAAACCCTAAACTACGGATCGTTGGCTAGAAATCTAGGCGAAAAATAAACTAGTTTACATCTAAACTAAAAGAACGGAAATACAACCTTCGTAGATCCGGTCCTCCACCTCCACGGCTCCGTGATGAAGTCATCTCCGCTGTCCAAATCAAAATCCGGGCTCTAGCGTCGGCTTCATCGGAGAAAGAGCGGGCAAGGTCGTCGGCTTCGTGCCGAAGATGATCTACGTTGAGGCATCGCTAGATCAAGCTCAAACTTCACCAAGTGATGAAACTTGTGAAGAAAACACACTCTACTACTTGGCAAGAGGTAGAGGATGAAGAAATAGGAAGTGGGTAGACTTTAGAATTGGATTTCTCACTTGTTTTCATCAATCACCATTGATGAAGTAAGCTTCTTCATGGAAGAAGAAGATGAAGAAGAAGAAGAATATTATGATTAGTCTTTTTCAAAAAGGAAATAATAAGAATACTTATCATAATGTAACCATGATGAAGTGTAGAGAATCAACTAGGGTTAAGTGGAGTGGTTAGGGTTAAGCATGAGACAAAATGGTGACTTAGTCAAAGCTTCATGAAGCTTCAACATACAAGTCCAAAATTAGCCACCATTTCATTTCTTTATGCTTAATATTTTCCAAAATAAATAAATGAATAAATAATGGATAAAACAAAACCTTAATTTCCAACTTAACCATGGTTTAATTCTTTACACTTAACCAAAAAGCATGTATCATCAAACATGATACAATTATGTGTACAAAAGTATATCACATATACAATGTGCACAAACCAAGTGAGAAAATCCGTTTAAAGTGAACCAATACTAGTTAGTGCAAAGTAATATAACAAATAAATAATTATGCATTAAATCATTAAATCAACACTTGATTCAATGATCCGGTCATGTCACACACAACCGACTAGTATTCAATGTATCGGCTTATCGAATCAACCCTCGATTCGATAACTAGGTTATATCGCATATAACCATTCGATACATTCATCGCGAGAATGGAATACGGTATCACATACACGCATTATTCTCGGTCCCGCACATATCTCATATGCGCTCCTATTTCGTTTCGCTTGAACCATGAAACCTCTGTGTAGGACTCTAAAGACTCGTCAATACGCCGGCAGCAGGTGATGATCATATCAAACACCCACAAGCCGCAAGCGGTCTGCTAAACGTAACGGCCATCCGGGCATTGAGCGATCTGAAGATCGACGAGCAAGCCCGCTCACACTCCAGTGAATCCAACCAGTAACACTACCGTACAGTCCGGTCTGATCGTCTGATATGTCGCATATCTCGCCTAGGGGTGGTAAACGTCAGACCCCAATAGCTCAATAAGTCGTGTCGATATGAGGTCTATAACAATTCGAGAAACTACTGGTAACACTTACCAGTAAATCTCAGCAACCCTGGCCAGGGATTTCCTGTTATAGCCAATCGAACACAGCGCAACATCAACTCCCTATACCGGGAGAGACGAATCCCCTCCTATCGCTCATTGCCTCCATGTGACTCGAGACTGTACCCAAAAACCACCGTTTTGCATGCCCTCTTGGACGTGGTAAGATGGAAATCAAAGCACAGTGGGAACCACACAAGACTCTATGACGATCTCGGGTCAACAGACTACTCTGTACCAGTGTTACCAGAGAACTGCCATCTGACGTGAGGTATAATACCATCTGGGAGTTCTCGGCGAGTCCGTCCAGTGTACCCAGTCTCCACTGAGCACCCATATATCATCTCTGATGTCAAACACCAATGGATATGGGATCATCCATCGCCCATCTGTATGGGTCGAGAGGGTATACGCTAGTCTACACTGGTATATCGATGCCCCGTCTCGATACACCCACGACTAGGGACTTTGAAGGATGTACTTATGGACTACCATGTCCCCACTAGTATGATCCGCATCATAGTCCAGATAGTCAAGTACACATCCTAAGGGCTTTACCAACATGTAACAGAGAGACAATCAATGTACACGTTAAGGTAAAGAGCAACCAGATAGCATACTATCATGTCGAGCAAGAAAGTCCTCCCTATATATGTCCCAGCATCCACTACAATATACATCCTATGTACAGTAATGGCCTCTAGGGCATACATATAACTAACAATCTCCCACTTGCACTAGGGCCATCTGTAGCAGTGGTTGCAGTATCTCATACTCAACCATCCCATGAAAGTCTCTCTCTGGAAAAAGGCCTTTGTGAGTGGATCCGCCCGTGTTGTCCTCTGAGTCTACTCTCCTCACCTCGATCACCTTGGAGATCAATCATCTCTATAATCAGGCGATACTGCCTTAGAATATGTCTAGATCACTGATGGGACAGACGTTCCTTGGCATAAGCCACAACTCCATTGTCACACAATGGGAGGAACATAGTTCATCTCATGAACCAATATACACCCAAACAGCCTCTTTGGTAGCATCTTAAGTAGCGATGTATCCAGCCTTTATCGTCTAGTATGTCACGGTATCTAGCTTGGAACTCTTCCAACATACCGTCCCTTTACTGAGGGTAAAGACAATGCCTGTGACTGACATTCAGTCGTCTTTATCACCCTGGAACACTTCCAGTGATTCTCCCCAGGATCGATTGATACCATCTCACTACTACTAGTGAGATTCCTAACATCCAATTAGATCTATCTCATAGATCCATAACCAAGGATTTAGCAGGTATCACTTTGATCCTATGTGGAGAATCATTGTGATAAGCGGAGATTGATCGAGCGTAGCATAGGAAACTCCTTCCCTATCAAGAGTATGTCATCCACGTACTCCACGAGGATCACCACCATACTCCCTACTACCTTTTTGTATATACAAGGTTCATTTACCATTTTGATGATGTCAAACTCTTTGACTACTTCATCAAAACAGATGTTCCAACTCCGCGATGCCTGCTTTATCCTATAAAGCATCTTGCACACGTTTCCGCTGCTCCCACTGTCTACGAGGCCCTCTGGCTGTGTACTTATAGACGCTCTCTTCTAAAACATCATTTAGAAAAGCTGTCATGACACCCAACCACCAGATATCGTAGTCATGGTATGTAGCCGTGGCAAGTAGGATCTGGATGGACTTAAGCATAGGCACTGAAAAGGTTTCATCATTATCCACGCCTGGTTGATGACAAAAACCTTTAACAAGTCTAGCTTTGAAAGCCTCAACTTTTCCATCTACACCAAGTAATCTTCTCAAGATATACTCGCTCCTGATGGGGATTTAACCCTTCAGATATAGCAACCAAAGTCCATACTTTGTTGGTGTATAAGGATTCCATCTCAGATAGCTAAGCATCCAGCCATTCTTATAGAGTCTCACTCCTGATGGCCAGCTCGAAACTAGTTGGGTCATCATCTCATGATGCAATCCTCGCTCCCACTGTCATAGAGAAACAGAAGTATCTCTCAGGTGGGTGAGAAACCCTACTAGATCGGCGGAGAGGCTGAGGTTCGTTGGTTCCTATTGAATCCACTGGTTCTACCAAATCTTCAGCTGCAGTTTGTATAGCTGGAACCTTTCCAGTTCTACATTATAGACTTTGCCTCGAGCTTGTCCGGATTTTGCTTTTAGACATAGGCCGGACAACCCCAAATCTTAACTAGCTTAAGACATGGGCTCTTCCCTTTCTATATCACATATGAAGCGGTAGGCTACTGATTTGATTGGAACCCTATTCAATAGGTGTGCAGCTTCTCAAGCGCATAACTCCCAAAAGGAAATAGGTAACTCAGTAGTACTCATCATAGAGCACACCATATCACATAGGGTGCTATTGCTCCGCCCCGATATACCATCGTGCTATGGTGTATACGGAGGAGTAATGCTGAGAGAGAATCTCATTCTCCTTTAGAAAAGTTCAAGAATTCCGTGCTCAAGTATTCTCCTCCTTGATCTCATCAAAGGACATAATACTTATACCCGTTTTGGTTCTCTACTTCTAACTTATATTCTGTGAATATCTCAAAAGGTTCGGACTTGTGTTTCAACAGGAACATATGTCTGAATCTTGAGAGATTATCAGAGAATGTAATGAAGTACAAAGAACCGGTCCTGGCATGTGTAGACAGGGGACCTACATACATCAACATGTATCATCCCAAGAGTTCACTAACTCTTTCTCTGTTTCCAATAAACAGAGCTAGTGTCATTATATCTTTGTGACATGACTGGCAAGTTTCACAAGATGTAAATTCAAACTGATTTAAATATGCATCTAAATGTAACTTCAGCCAATCGGGTCGCATTGATATGACCTAGTCTACAATGCCTCAAGAAGGATCCGTTCATTTCTGAACTAGTCCTCTTGTGTGTGTTCTGTATACTAAGAACTGTAGTTTGATATAGAACATTAATGCTTTTAGATAACGTGCCTGAACCGATCAACTTTTGATATAGGAAATGTTCAAAACATTATCCATCAATACAAAATTTTATCATTTCTTTACTAATAAAGAGACAGATATGATTTTGTATATCAGGTTCGGTATCTAATAACATTCGTTCAGAATCAATGTATTGTAATACAGGGTGACAGTGACAAACAGACTTGGCTGCAATTCTTGCCCCGTTTTCTGCCTCATGAAACTTATCACCCGTTCTCAGTTCTCTACCTATCTGTAGCCCTATGTAACAGATTACATATCTGGGATCCTGATCCGGTATCATATACCCAGGACGTAAAGGATACTGAGAAACAGTTCTGTATAATGAACAAACCCGAAGATGATGCATCAGCATGCACTCTCTTCGTTTGGGCGGCACGGGAATTCTGGTAATCCCCAATTTCCTGCTCTGTCTTATAACAATTATAAGTTGGAGCGGGACCAACGTTCCCCAGCTCAGTATAACAAGCGGGTTCGGTCAATAATCCGTTTTATTATCTTGATTAAGGCGTGACATGGTCGCTACCAGGAGAGAGAGAGAAGAAAACACTCAGCGTGCGCTCTTGCAAGAATAGATTGGTTTTTATTTTATCTAATCAGGATGACTCCCACTGTTTTTATCAAATCTTCTTTCAAACCTTAAAAGGAAAGACTAGCCGGGATTAATTACACGCTACAAGTTCGCCAATCTTTCAGCCAGGCCAGTGTCGGTACTTTGAGGGAGGTCCCCCGTGCTTTCGCACGAACCTAATTACTGTAAACCTCGTTTTCCCAGAGGCGTAACCCCGTTGACACCTTTCTAGACACCTGCTTGATTGGCTAAGTGTAATGTATAAAACTCTCCCAGGAGTAACTCTTACTCGCAGCGGGTATCGGGATCCAACTATCACATAGAAGGTATGCAATCTCATTGCAAATTTCAACACTTGAAATTCCCGATAATATTTTGCCCCTAGCGTCCTATGACCTCGACAGAGGTCAACAAACCACAGGCTGCTAGTCAAGTTCAACCCGTCATTTCCTGATTGAAGTAAACCCACCCGCACGACCCTTGACAGAGGTCAACAAGGTCGCACGACTACCCTAAATCAATCACATCATATGCTTATGCAGATAAGCACTAATCAGCTACCGCACACTACGCCTTGACAGAGGTCAACAAACGCAGCACGAATACTAACCAGTACATATCTGAAATGACGGAGGGCTACGACAGGTTTTTCTGAAAACCTATTGCGTAATGAACTTGATATCGTTGTAGAATCAAATGATTTTAAAAATGGAGTGCTTTTGAGGCTTTTCTAGTTTTGCTAAAGGAGTCACTCCCGGTGAAGGGATCGTCGGTCCTTTCCTCGTCGAATGAGGTGCAGGATATATCATATATATCACTGTGCAAAGCAAAAACTCTTAAAAGCAATCAAAAGACAAACCGAGTGTGTAGCATCTGCCAGTTATTGCTAAAGGAGTCACTCCCGGTGAAGGGATCTCGGTCCTTTCCTCATCGAATAAGGTGCAGGATATATCACATATACCGCTGTGCAAAGCAAGAACTGTAGCTACCTGTTTTATTTTTGAAATTCGATTCTACAACATCTTAGGTTTCTTTTATTTCATTAATCACATTAATGAAGTCCCATCATTTAAGTACCTAAACATCACAGATAAATACGACGTACACTTATGCCATCCGCATTCGCCTCGATGTCCCCTCGTGCACCGTTAGGTTAGGTAACTAACGGCAGAGCAGGGCAGGGCTAGCGCGGGTGTAAAACATAAGTAACGCCTATATAATATATCATATATACTATATACTGTATCTATCACAGAACATCACATGATCACATCACAGATATCGCAGCAGAAGAATCATATGAAATATTGGATATACTAGGACGTCCGTGTTTTCAATACGAGCCAGTATAAAACACGGATTTCACGGTCGTGATGAATAGCCAAACCCACACCCCTAGACCCCTACGAGAGCGGCAAGCAACCCTACCAATTCTAGAGTTAGGAGACCCGGACTCGACTCCTCGAGTTGGTCTCCCACTGGACTCCAGAACCCGGTTACTTGTGCTCCCCTCCTTGGGTCTATCCTAGTGCGGAAAAGTAAATAATATACAAGGGTGACATCTTCCGCAACCTGGAAGTGCCCCAATAAAAGAATATTACATACAAGTTTTTACATGAATGAAAATGAAAAACACTCATCTCACATAAAAACCCCCGGCTATTCAAACACGACGATCCAATATAACATATCCAGCAACACATAACATCACATGTCATCAACGTAAGTAAATATGTCCATCCCAATTGTCGTTGACATATAGCAACGAAACCGGCGATATCACATATTACACTTACGGTCACAGAAAAGAAAGTGTAAAACTACAACAGTTGGAATCCGTAATCTCCTCAGACATCGCATGCCTGACCAAATGAATTCCTTAGACATCGCATGCCTAACAATTATAAACCCCGCATTTTAGTCTCATTATCGAAAACACTTTTCAATACCAAGTCGGGCAATTCAACAAGATTCCCGACATCCTGATCGAATGCTCGTCGCAAACTTCAGTAGACGGCCGCACCCTCGATACCGTCGACGAAGTGCACCAAGGCGGAACACCGCTGCCGCGAGCACCCGAACGGATGCTTTCGGCGACGGGGTTCTCCTACAGTCACTTGGTCGGGGCTATGGAGTGAGGCTGTCTATTAAGTTTACCCGGCGAGTATCCGCGTACGCTACGTGATTGCGACGGACTTTTGATCACATCAAAATTCCGTGGCAACCGATCAAGTGAGACTAAACTGCTATGTTTATAACATTCATTCAGTTATCTCATAACTTATTGTGAATTCCAATTATTGTATCACATTCCAGATAAATAGAAAATGTTAAACTTTCCGATCGAACATTCAAACACCCAAGTTTTCCCGATACAGATCAACACATGAAATAAGTCTAACAACATTCAGTTCATGCCTCAGTACCAACGGTCCAGCCGTAGAAGGGTCAAGCCAACGCCTCACATGTGACACGCCGTACTGCCCCAAACCCGAAGGTTCAAAGGGCAGTTCAAGACGGTCACATAATCGAGTTAAGGTTTGTTGTCTTCTAGAGGGACCATCGCGTTACTTGCACTACTTAGAACGTCGTTAAACTACGGAAAAATCCAACACTTGGAAATTTCCCAACAGGGGAAAAATTGGGTATTTATATCCGGTCGAACTTTTTAACATATTCTAAAATTTATCCGGAAAGCCACATAGACAAAATCTGATACTCCGATCGAAACACCGAATCCCCAAAACAACTCCAGAAAATTCAACTCTTGAATAAATATTAAAAATTCCCAGAAACACCAAAAATAATATATAAGAATTACTGTGCAGATAAAAGTGACTGAAGAGTCAAACCTGCCGCGGAATCGCCGCATTAGGCATGCATATGCGGCGGTTCCGCCGCACTATTAACGATTCAGAGCCCCCGTTTTAAACAGTAATTCTTAGATTATTTTACTGAGTTTTCTGAATATTTTTAATCTGGAAAAATCCCAGTTTTTCAAAATTGTCCAGAGAGCAAATTTGGGTTTGGGTTTTCGGGTCGTTCGGACTTCAAACTCCGTCTAGACTTCGCCTAAGGCTCTAGCTAGGCTCTGATACCACTGTAGGGTTCCTAGGCACTCTCAAGAGGTCTCACAAGGTATCAACCATGCCAATTTAAAATTTAACGGTGCCGAGAAACCCTAAACTACGGATCGTTGGCTAGAAATCTAGGCGAAAAAGAAACTAGTTTACATCTAAACTAAAAGAACGGAAATACAACCTTCGTAGATCCGGTCCTCCACCTCCACGGCTCCGTGATGAAGTCATCTCCGCTGTCCAAATCAAAATCCGGGCTCTAGCGTCGGCTTCATCGGAGAAAGAGCGGGCAAGGTCGTCGGCTTCGTGCCGAAGATGATCTACGTCGAGGCATCGCTAGATCAAGCTCCAACTTCACCAAGTGATGAAACTTGTGAAGAAAACACACTCTACTACTTGGCAAGAGGTAGAGGATGAAGAAATAGGAAGTGGGTAGACTTTAGAATTGGATTTCTCACTTGTTTTCATCAATCACCATTGATGAAGTAAGCTTCTTCATGGAAGAAGAAGATGAAGAAGAAGAAGAATATTATGATTAGTCTTTTTCAAAAAGGAAATAATAAGAATACTTATCATAATGTAACCATGGTGAAGTGTAGAGAATCAACTAGGGTTAAGTGGAGTGGTTAGGGTTAAGCATGAGACAAAATGGTGACTTAGTCAAAGCTTCATGAAGCTTCAACATACAAGTCCAAAATTAGCCACCATTTCATTTCTTTATGCTTAATATTTTCCAAAATAAATAAATGAATAAATAATGGATAAAACAAAACCCTAATTTCCAACTTAACCATGGTTTAATTCTTTACACTTAGCCAAAAAGCATGTATCATCAAACATGATACAATCATGTGTAAAAAAGTATATCACATATACAATGTGCACAAACCAAGTGAGAAAATCCGTTTAAAGTGAACCAATACTAGTTAGTGCAAAGTAATATAACAAATATATAATTATGCATTAAATCATTAAATCAACACTTGATTCAATGATCCGGTCATGTCACACACAACCGACAAGTATTCAATGTATCGGCTTATCGAATCAACCCTCGATTCGATAACTAGGTTATATCGCATATAACCATTCGATACATTCATCACGAGAATGGAATACGGTATCACATACACGCATTATTCTCGATCCCGCACATATCTCATATGCGCTCCTATTTCGTTTCGCTTGAACCATGAAACCTCTGTGTAGGACTCTAAAGACTTGTCAATACGCCGGCAGCAGATGATGATCATATCAAACACCCACAAGCCGCAAGCGGTCTGCTAAACGTAACGGCCACCCGGGTATTGAGCGATCTGAAGATCGACGAGTAAGCCCGCTCACACTCCAGTGAATCCAACCAGTTACACTACCGTACAGTCCGGTCTGATCGTCTGATATGTCGCATATCTCGCCTAGGGGTGGTAAACGTCAGACCCCAATAGCTCAATAAGTCGTGTCGATATGAGGTCTATAACAATTCGAGAAACTACTGGTAACACTTACCAGTAAATCTCAGCAACCCTGGCCAGGGATTTCCTGTTATAGCCAATCGAACACAGCGCAACATCAACTCCCTATACCGGGAGAGACGAATCCCCTCCTATCGCTCATTGCCTCCATGTGACTCGGGACTGTACCCAAAAACCACCGTTTTGCACGCCCTCTTGGACGTGGTAAGATGGAAATCAAAGCACAGTAGGAACCACACAAGACTCTATGACGATCTCGGGTCAACAGACTACTCTGTACCAGTTTCACCAGAGAACTGCCATCTGACGTGAGGTATAATACCATCTGGGAGTTCTCGGCGAGTCCGTCCAGTGTACCTAGTCTCCACTGAGCACCCGTATATCATCTCTGATGTCAAACACCAATGGATATGGGATCATCCATCGCCCATCTGTATGGGTCGAGAGGGTATACGCTAGTCTACACTGGTATATCGATGCCCCGTCTCGATACACCCACGACTAGGGACTTTGAAGGATGTACTTATGGACTACCATGTCCCCACTAGTATGATCCGCATCATAGTCCAGATAGTCAAGTACACATCCTAAGGGCTTTACCAACATGTAACAAAGAGACAATCAATGTACACGTTAAGGTAAAGAGCAACCAGATAGCATACTATCATGTCGAGCAAGAAAGTCCTCCCTATATATGTCCCAGCATCCACTACAATATACATCCTATGTACAGTAATGGCCTCTAGGGCATACATATAACTAACATCTGATATGATCATTACTTACTGCTAGCGTATTAATGGGTCTTTAGAGTCCCACATAGAGGTTTCCTAGCTCAATCTAAACGAAATAGGGCACGTTTGGAGATATGTGCGGGAGTGTTCCCCTAAAGCTTAAACATAATAAAAAGAGCTAAGCTCTGTTAAATTTTGTTGAGACGGTGCCTCACGTACCCTTCACGAGGGCGCCAGCGCCAGCGTCAACCCCTTAGGATTAAATTCTATGATGACACCGCACGTGAAGCTCACATGGGCGCCAATGTGCAAAGTATAGGAGCGCCTATCGTAAATAAGAATTTAATTATTAAGTGGCGCCCAAGTGCATAACACGTGGGCGACGCCGCCTAAGTTTTTATCAATAGAATTAAATTCTACATGAGGATATTTCCCTAAATAAATTTGGGATACTCTCAGTTAAACAGAACCGTTGGATCAAAGATCTAATGGTGATGATAAATCATCAAACACTAGAATTAAATTCTATTTTGAGGAATATTTTTCATCAATCTTTATAAACAAAAAATTGTTCTCTGTAAAACAGAGAGATCTTGGATTAAAAATTCCAATGGTGATTAAAAATCACCGTTTAACAGAATAAATTCTGTATATGGGAAAATATTTCCCCAAAATAAGAAAACATATTCTGTAAAACAGAAATCCTTGGATCAAAAACCCAACGGTGAGTAAATTCCCCAAACAAATTTTGAGACCGATTAAATCAATTGGAATCTCTCAATGAGAGACTTTCTCCAAAACTAATTAACAATTTGCCTCCACTATATAAAGGACCCGAGACTTCAAGTCTCATATAGAGAGAACCTCCCATAAGTTTCTGAAAAATACAGAAAGCTTTCAAAACAACAGAGAATTTAATTCTCAATAAAAGAAGAAGACTTGCCTCCTCGAAACTCTAGGTATAGAAAACAAGGAGATCAAAATATCTCATTTTACCTATCTAAGGGTTTAACCCTTCTCAAAAAACTTAGTTTTTTCTCTGGATCAAAAATCCACAAGACAAGTCTTCCACAAGTTGAGAATTTAATTCTTATCAGGAAGATCTTGATCTTGAGAATCAATGATTCAGAAAATAACTAGGTTAAAAAGAAAGAAAAAAGAAAAAGAACATATATTCTGGGAATTTGATTCCTCCGAAATTAGGGTTTAACCCTACATACAGAACATAGTTCTTATAAAAAGAAAAGAAGAACTTAGTTCTCCAGTGGAAAAAAAACGATCCATGGTCTTCAAAATGGTGATCTTAATGATCATTAATGGCCAAAAATGACATTTTTAAAAAAGAAAAGAGCTTAGCGCCTCACATGTTTCCAATGCGGGCGTCTTCCTAATAGCGCCCAGCGCCTCACGTGAAATACACGTGAGCGCTAAATAAAAATACTTAGCACTTCATATATAACCAAAACGGCTGAGTGCTTAACACTGATTGGGCAACGCACAACGCCTTATGAGCTCCTCACATGGATGCCACACAAAAAGTGCTTAGCACTTCATATACAACCAAAATGGCTGAGTGCTTAGCACTAATTGGGCAGCGCCCAACGCCGTGCATGTTCCTCATGTGGACGCCATATAAAAAAAGTGTCTACCACTATATATATATATATATATATATATATAACTGAGTGCTTAGCACTGATTCGGCAGCGCCCATAACTGAAGTCTTCACATGATACCCATGTGAGCGCCAGAGCGTCAAACAAGTGCTTAGCACTTTTGCATAAAAAGGGGGGTTGTACAAACAGAGCTCAAATAAGTGCTTAGTATTTTTGAACAAAAAAAAAGACTGAGTAGACTAAGCCCAAATTGACTAAGTTTCTTGCAACTGAGCCCAAATGCTCTGGATCTTAATAAAATTTAATAATTCTTAAAATATTGCTAAGTTAATTTTAGTCTCAAAGAGGACTATGTCTCCTTACTTAAAACATAAATTGGGCCCAAATGCTCATATATTTAAGTTGATCTTAATCTCAAACTAAATTAACGTTCCTTAAACCAAATAAAATATTTTTGAACTAAAGGAAAAATATAACTTAAATCCAAAATCCCAAATCTAAAATATATGGATTTAGACTGATCCGCGCCCTACGGGCGACAACATCAAATAGTCTCCGTATATAATCCACGGGCAATCAAAACAAAAAAAAATACACACGACACGAAATGAACTACTGGAGAAGGAGAAACTGGTTATCGTAACGTGATAACGTAATTAACTGCAGGGGCTTGCGCCTGCAGAGAAAGCATTCCCACAATCGAAAACCCCTCACAAATGAGGGGGAATCTGATGAAGTCTGTTACAACGGTCGCATCTATCCAAACCTCCGATATATGGTGCCATAAATCAACTTGGTATCTTCGGAGAGGTGGATGGAAAAGTCCAAATAGCGTCTACCCCCAAAATTCAGGCAAGACGTCCCAACATCTCGGTCTCTGTCTTTCGGCGGTGAACAGATTCTGGTACATCCGGTGGGACCTTTTTCTCTTTCCACTTCACATTTCGTGTGTCGTGTTTCGCGAACAAAATCAAGGTTCTCTATGGTTGCCTTTAGATTCGAGGTACTAAAACCTGGTGTCTTGCTCCTGTGCAAAAAATCAATGGGTTCTCAATGCACTGCATGCAACAGCAACTCTCGCTCTACCCCAATAAGAGGAGTGACTTATGGGCCCAATGCGGCCTCTATCTTCTCAATGCCGGCGGGACCAGTTACACAAGCCACTGCTGGATTGTTCTTTGGGACCATGCTCCCACCTCTGAGTTTCAGTGCCTCAGCGCCGCAAGAAGAAGATCCTGAAAGGTCGGTCTTCGATTGACTGGCAACCACAACTGTTACGCCCCGCTTCCCCGTATACAGGGAAGGAGACGCGGCGGCCCGCAACGTATTTACTCTGAAGTAAACACGCTAAGCGTAAATAAGCAATATAAATAAATAACACAAGAATGACAAGAGATGTAATAAAACAACAACTTTTTATTGATAACAATTCTTTACAAATAATTGAAAAGTAAAGTACAATGAAAGAAAGTGATGCCTAAACAATGAAATATGAACTGAAAGTAAAGTAAGTACAAGTAGGAACTAGAACACTGACTCCTCTGTAAACTGCTCCAAATCATCCTGGCTGGGCTTGATCTCCCGAGAATCGGGTCCTCCTGATAATATTCTAAAGATAGAAGAGAAAGGAATGTCGTCAGCGAACTAGTGCTCGGTAAGTCCCAAAAGATAGAATGGAATAGACAAGTAAAGATAATAGAGCTGGTAAATTATCTATTTGTTATATTAACGTAGTTGTTTATAGCTTGGTACAGAATGTATCAGTGTTTACGAGAGGAGTCCAACTATCCCGTGGACTATGGGAAACGGAAAGTACAAGGCCCCATTAATACCCACGGGACAACGGCACGGATGTACGGTAGGTGTCTTTTAGTGCCCTTCATTGTGCCACTTATAATATATTCCATACCAATCTACCTCGTTAAAACCCCGTAATATATATATATATATATATATATTGTATAAATATAGTTAACAGACTTGCCGTGACCATGGATACAAGTTGTTCATGTAAACGGTTTCAGGATGTATCAAGTAGGCATGTAATCAAGTCAAGATATAGCCATGGTTCGGTCAAGACAAGTTATGTTTGCATATTGATATTGTTCTGGAATTCAGGTTCAGGTTCAAGTATTCATGTTTGGTATATTGAATTCATGTTGAATTGGAGTTATGATTGGATTCGTGTTTGGATTGTATTCAGATTAGACTGAGACTCGGTGTCATGCCCCGCTTTCCAGTATACGGCGAAGGGGACGGGACGAGGCCGCTACGTATTTACTGTGAAGTAAATACGCTAAGCGTATCTAAGCAATATAAAAGTAAGTACAAGAGACAAGAGATAAAAACTGAACAACAACTTTATTTATTAGCATTCTTTTGCACAATGCATGAAAAATAAATACAACTGAATAAAAAGCAATGCCTAAACAATGGTATAACAGAAAAGAAAATTACTGAAATGGAAAAGTGTACAATGAACTAGAGCTCGGGGTCTTCACTGAACAGGTCCAAGTCTTCAGCCGTAGCTTGATCTCTGATGTGTCCAAATCACCTGACGACATTCAAAGAAAAAAGAAGTAGAATGTCGTCAGCGAACGGGTCGCTCGGTAAGTCCCAAAGATAAGGGAGAAATAGAATAGACAGAATAAGAAGGTATCTTTTAAAATTGTATTATATTATTATAATGTTGTGTTAACGTTGGTATTTGTAGCTTAGTACAGAAAGATGCCAGTGTATACGAGAGGGGTCTCTATATGCTAGAGACCAGAGCAAACGGAATATAGAGTACAAGGCTCCGTTAGAAGGCTTGGAACAACGGCAATTGGATTCATTTTAGGTGTCTTAAATCTTGCAGTCTCGTGCCACTTTTAACACCTTCCGTACCAGTCTACCCCTTAAACCCCGTAGTGTTTTGATTGTATTGTATTGTAAACTATATAGATTGTATAATTGGATGACTGACCGAAACCATGATATCTGTAACGGATGTAACCGTAGAATCATGTAAATGAATGTAAACTGGAGATCATGTAAATGTAATGTATATCCATGGTTCGATTCAGTCAAGTTGTATAGGTTGATAGTTGGATTCATGGATTCATGTTGGAATGTAATATTGTAGATTGTAGACTGTACATTGTAAATTGTATTTGAATCATATTCAAGTCAGATTATAAAGAAACTCAAACCTGAATCAGACAATTAGAAAAGTAAATTGAAGTCCTGATTGTTTTTATTAATTTGTCTACTTTAGATAGGCAAGCACCCACTTCTCCGGCTCCCTGAGGCTCAAGAGATTGGTCCCGCTTAAACCTATGTTTACTAGGGTCTTTAGGGTAATTTATAGAACTTGAGGGGGTTTTATGTAAAAATACTTTTGTATAGTTTTCAAAATACACCCACAGCATTTATTATTCGTCTTTAGAGTTGTAATGAATGTGGATTTTATATTGTGATATTTCTAGTGAAAATATCCTAATTTCATAATTAAAGGCATTTATTTGTAATATTGGTTTTGCATAGAATTCATGGTATTTTAGTGTGATGATTCTTATGATATTGTAGAAAAGGTGGAATATTTATAATACTTCAAAAATAGATATATTTATATTACATATACATATATTTATATGAAAATAATTTTGTATATATCTATAATATTCTAGAAATCTCGTTTTTCTTAAGATATCGTATTTTAAATCTTTCGAGACCGAATGCTCCTTGCGGAGGTCCGAGTCTCGCACTACTAAGCCCGAGGATGTGCGATAATCCGCACCATCCCGAACGGGTTCCCCAATTGGGTTGTAGCGGCGCTTTGCAAAGATTGTATAAATACTAATCATTAAGGAAAAACGGTTTTATTAATTATGATATTTATTTGTAAAGATGTCTATTTCCCATATTCTATGTTCTAGGTCTATTAAGTCAACTAGACTGCTCATAATTGGTCCAAAGTGACAAGTTGTAAGATACCTCAAATCACCTCTTCACCGCCAATTGTAGCCAGGTAAGTACAACTGAAGAAAGGAGAGATCCGCTCATGAATCACCGTGAGACAGGCCTTTTAAAGTTACTTTTCTCACTTGTCTAGCCTAGACACCACAAAGTCAGGTTTAGATAAATGACTGAATGCCCACAACCTTATCCTATTTTCATAATAAGTGGTATTTATTTGTAAAGATGTATCAATACTAAATTTTTTAGAATTGGTTTTATTAAGTAAATAGTATTTAAATGAAAATGTTCGTTTTCTCGTATTCTAAGTTCTTAAGGGTATCGTGTTATGTTGCATATGAGTGTGTGAGGAGGTAGGTCGTTACCTCGTGATCTACTTAAAGATATAGCAAGTTTAATGGAGTTAAATGTAGAATTGAAATAATGTGGTATTTACGTGAAAAATACGATAAATTGAAATAGCCATCATTTTATAAAATGAAACTTGATCGATTTAGTTAATTAGTGTTTAATAGTCAACATGAGGGAGTTTAAGTATAATTGTATTAACGAGAAGTGATGTTTTATAAGAAAACCGAATCGAAAATCGGATTTGTTCCGATTCCGTCGGGTTTTGTAAATCCGTATTTTTAGAATAGAAAAGAGAAATAGAAAATGGGACTTACGGATTTTGGAAAATAATGAGAGTGAGATGGAAGGAGAGGGATCGCCGGTGTGTCTCTTCGTCGCCGAGAGCTCTTAGAACGATCGCCGGAAATTCGCCGGGAATTTCGCGGTAGCTTCGCTTCGTGCTCGTTTTCAAGGTACACTAGATCTCTTGAGAATTTTAGAGAGTTGGCTCAGAGTTTTGGGATGAGAGGGTAGAGGGTAGGGGTGTATTTATAGGGTTAGGCTAAGGTTAGGGTAGATGAAGGGTTTAAAATAAAAAATGTAAGAATATATTAAAATTCATTAAAATATGGAGTAAATGGGGATTTCAAAGATCTCTGGAACCGATTTGGCAAAATAAAGCATGCAGGGGGTAGGGGAGAGGAAGAGCCACAAATTTGTAGTTGACAACTCGGCGGTCCGGCCGAGTTCGGCCGGCTGCGCCGGCCTGAGTCTGCCGGTCCGCCGGCCGAATCGACTGATCCCGGCCGAGTCGAGGTGTTGGAAGGTGGGGAGTCGCCTGATTAGGCCTCTGGTGCATTTAGTTTTTCAGGTTCAGTGGAAAGTTTGGGAGTTATCTCGTGTGGACTGTTGAGCTTCTATAAAATTTAAAACAAAATAAATATTAAAAATAATGTGGGGCATGGGATTTAAACTCTGGTGGTTTGGTTCAGCAATGCATGGTATTACCAATAAGCTACAAGCTTCTTCTTGTAATTAAATTGCTAATTAATTACTTAAGTCTTGTGCTCAAGTAATAAATACCCCTTTTTGGATTTTTTGAAATTCTTTTGTAAAAACTTGTATAAGAAATTTAGGGTTGTTACATTCTACTCTCCTTATAAAAATTTCGTCCTCGAAATTTGTAAAAGAAAAGTGTAACAAATCCAAGAAAAGTTTGGTGCTGGTGTACTGACAATATATGAAAAATAATAAGGTGGTGCAAGGGTTTTAAAAATGTGAAGAATGTGTGAAGGAATGAAAGAATGCGAAGGTTTTGGTAAGATTGTAAAAGATGTGAGGGAATTTTGGGTTAGGACAGATTCAAAATATATGATTCAAAGAATATGAAATGATAAGATTCAACGAATATGATTGTAAAGAATATTTTAGTTGCTGGTTCTTGTGTTTTATATTGCTTAGGGTTCCATACAGCTTTGACCTGCATGGGCCAGCAATAAAACTTCACGCCCCGCTTCCCGGTGTACAGCGAAGGGGACGGGACAAGGCCGCTACATATTTACTGTGAAGTAAATACGCTAAGTGTATCTAAGCAATATAAAAGTAAGCACAAGAGACAAAAGATAAAAACTGAACAACAACTTTATTTATTAACATTCTTTTGTACAATACATGAAAAGTAAATACAACTGAATAAAAAGCAATGCCTAAATAATGACATAACAGAAAAGAAAATTACTGAAATGGAAAAGTGTACAGTGAACTAGAGCTCGGGGTCTTTACTGAACTGGTCTAAGTCTTCAGCCGTGGGCTTGATCTCTGATGGGTCCAAATCACTTGACGACATTCAAAGAAGAAAGAAATAGAATGTCGTCAGCGAACAGGTCGCTCGGTAAGTCCCAAAGATAAGGGAGAAATATAATAGACAGAATAAGAAGGTATCTTTTAAAGTTGTATTATATTATTGTAATATTGTGTTAATGCTGTTGTTTGTAGTTTAGTACAGAAGGATGCCAGTGTATACGAGAGGGGTCTCTATATGCTAGAGACCAGGACAAACGGAATATTGAGTACAAGGCTCCGTTAGAAGGCCCGGAACAACGGCAATTGGATTCATGTTAGGTGTCTTAAATCTTGCAGTCTCGTGCCACTTTTAACACTTTCCGTACCAGTCTACCCCTTAAACCCCATAGTGTTTTATTATATTGTATTGTAAACTGTATAGATTGTATAATTGGATGACTGACCGAAACCATGATATCTGTAACGGATGTAACCGTAGAATCATGTAAATGGATGTAAACTGGAGATCATGTAAATGGAATGTATATCCATGGATCGATTCAGTCAAGTAGTATGGGTTGATAGTTGGATTCATGGATTCATGTTGGATTGTAATATTGTATATTGTAGATTGTAGATTGTAAATTGCACTTGAATCATATTCAACTCAGATTATAAAGAGATTCAAACTTGAGTCAGACAGTTAGAAAAGTAAATTGAAGTCCTGATTGTTTTTATTAATTTGCCTACCTTAGATAGGTAAGCACCCACTTCTCCGGCTCTCTGAGGCTCAAGAGATTGGTTCCACTTAAACCTATGTTTACTAGGGTCTTTAGGGTAATTTATAGAACTTGAAGGGGTTTTATGTAAAAATACTTTTGTATAGTTTTCAAAATTCACCCCAAGCATTTATTATTTGTCTTTAGACTTGTAATGAATGTGGATTTTATATTATGATATTTCTAGTGAAAATATCCTAATTTCATAATTAAAGGCATTTATTTGTAATATTGGTTTTGCATGGAATTCTTGGTATTTTAGTGTAATGATTCTTATGATATTGTAGAAAAGGTGGAATATTTATAATACTTCAAAAATAGATATGTTTATGTTAAATATACATATATTTATATGAAATAATTTTGTATATATCTATAATATTCTAGAAATCTCGTTTTTCTTAAGATGTCGTATTTTAAATCTTTCAAGACCGAATGCTCCTTGCGGAGGTCTGAATCTCGCACTACTGAACCCGAGGATGTGCTATAATCCGTACCATCCGGAACGGGTTCCCCAATTGGGTTGTAGCGGCGCTTTGCAAAGATTGTATAAATACTAATCATTAAGGAAAAACGGTTTTATTAATTATGGTATTTATTTGTAAAGATGTCTATTTCCCATATTTTATGTTCTAGAGTCTCCTAAGTCAACTAGACTGCTCCTAACTGGTCCAAAGCGATAAGTTGTGAGATATCTCAAATCGCCTCTTCACCGCCAATTGTAGCCAGGTAAGTACAAGTGAAGAAAGGAGGGATCCGCTCACGAATCACCGTGAGACAGGCCTTTTAAAATTACATTTCTCACTTGTTTAGCCGAGACACCACAAAATCAGGTTTAGATAAACGACTGAATTCCCACAACCTTATCCCATTTTCATAATAAGAGGTATTTATTTGTAAAGATGTATTAATACTAAATCATTTAGAATTGGTTTTATTAAGTAAATAGTATTTAAATGAAAATGTTTGTTTTCCCGTATTCTAATCTCTCGAGGGTATCGTGTTATGTTGCATATGAGTGTGTGAGGAGGTAGGTCGTTACCTCGTGATTTACTTAAATGTATAGCAAGTTTAATGGAGTTAAATGTAGAATTGAAACAATGTGGTATTTAAGTGAAAAATACGATAAATTGAATAGCCATCATTTTATGAAATGAAGCTTGATCGATTTGGTTGATTAGTGTTTAATAGTCAACATGAGAGAGTTTAAGCATAATTGTATTAATGAGAAGTGAAGTTTTATAAGAAAACCGAATCGGAAATAGGATTTGTTTCGATTCCGTCGGATTTTGTAAATCCGTATTTTTAGAATAGAAAAGAGAGATAGAAAATGGGACTTACGGGTTTTGGAAAATAATGAGAGTGAGATGGAAGGAGAGGGATCGTCGGTGTGTCGCTTCGTCTCCGAGAGCTCCTAGAATGATCGCCGGAAGTTCGCCGGGAATTTCGCGGTAGCTTCGCTTCGTGCTCGTTTTCAAGGTACACTAGATCTTTTAAGAATTTTAGAGAGTTGGCTCAGAGTTTTAGGGTGAGAGGGTAGAGGGTAGGGGTATATTTATAGGGTTAGGCGAGGATTAGGGTAGATGACGGGTTTAAAATAAAAAATGTAAAAATATATTAAAATTCATTAAAGTATGGAGTAAATGGGGATTTCAAAGGTCTCTGGAACCGATTTGGCAAAATAAAGTATGCAGGGGGGTAGGGGAGAGGAAGAGACACAAATTTGTAGTTGACGACTTGGACGTCTGGCCGAGTTTGGCCGGCGGCGCTGGCCCGAGTCGGCCGGTCCGCCAGCCGAGTCGAGGTGTTGGAAGGTGGGGAGTCGCCCGATTAGGCCTCTGGTGCATTTAGTTTTTTAGGTTCAGTGGAAAGTTTGGGAGTTATCTCATGTGGTCTGTTGGGCTTCTATAAAATTTAAAACAGAATAAATATTAAAAATAATGTGGGGCATGGGATATGAGCTCTGGTGGCTTAGTTCAGCAATGCAAGGTATTACCAATGAGCTACAAGCTTCTTCTTGTAATTAAATTGCTAATTAATTACTTAAGTCTTGTGCTCAGGTAATAAATACCCCTTTATGGATTTTTTGAATTTTTTTTATAAAAACTTGTATAAGAAATTTAGGGTTGTTACACTCAGATTGAGTCAGACACATAAACAGATTTAGATCCTGAATTAGGTTCTAGTGTTATCGGTAACTGTTGCACATGGACGGCAGGATTTGTGTCTTTTTCCAAGACAATTACCATTGATAACCCCGTTTTAGTTTTCTACCTTAAATAGCCAAGCACCCACTTTCTCCAGCTCCCTGAGGCTCAAGAGAATTGGTCCCACTTAAACCTATATTTACTGGGTTCCTTATTGTAATTTAATATAACTTGAGGGTTTTATGAAAAATATATTTTAAATATGCTTTCAAAATAAAGCTCAAGTATTTATTTATGTTATATAGGATTTTCATGGATGTAAATTTTATAGAATGAGGTATGTTAGTGAATATATGTATAACTTGAATAGTTCAAGATATTTTAATGTAAAGTTTGACTTGTATTGATTATTGATGGTATTTTCATGATGCTTGTAATGCTTTTATATTCTAGAAAATATGGAATTTTTATTATATATTAAAAATAGATGATTTGATAATATTTATATAATTATAAAAAATTAATTTTAATTATTAAATAGAAATTCTCATTTTTCTTAAAAAATGTATTAAAATTCTATCGTGATCGTATGCGCCGTGAAAAGATCTGCATCTCGCCCTACTAGCCCGTGGATCTGCGATAATCCGCACTACAATAGCGGGTTACCCAAAATGGGTTTTTATAGTTCGAGGTATTTTATTGAAAAGTCGTATTTTGCCACAAGATATTGGTTTCAATAGAATCGTGCTATATCAAGATGTGTGTATGTGAGAGATAGGTCATTACCTCGTGAGGTTTTCTAAAGGTATGCTAAACAAAAGTATTAAAAGATGTCGTATGTAAACTTCATGGTATGTAACTGTAAAAGCTTAAATAAAATTGTTTTACATGGAGTTTTAAGATGAAACTTATTTCAAAACATTAGTTAATGATTAACAAGCAAACTATAGTGATATGGATGAGTGGTTATTAAAAAGAAATTGTAGTTTTCAAAGTTTTTGAAACAAAAGCCGGTATAACTCCACTTACCGACATGTTTTGAAAAGAGATCATTTTAATGTAGGAAGAGTAAAAGAGAGATATGACTTACTTGCTAGAAGATTAGAGGAGAGATAAAAGAAGAAAGTGGTAGCTTCATGGAGTCGCAGGGTTGCTGGAAGTGCCTCGAATTCTCGCCAGAAATGGACTAGGGCTAACTCCACTTGTACTCTTCTTAGACATAGAATATTTTGAGAATTTTTGACAAGAGATTTCAGGATGAAGAGAGCTAGGGTATGGGGTTGTATTTATAGGGTAAAATTAGGGGTTTGGAATTGAAAAAAGAATTAAAAATGCATTAAAATAGGATTAAAGGCGAATTTAAACTCTCTGGATAAAAGCAGGAAAAACAAACAATACTGGGGTTATAGGAGTAGGCGTAGGTGTGCAGAAAACGGGGACTGTCCCCTACGGAGGGCCCGGCGGTGCCGGTCTGAGGCTCAATCTTGCCGGCCATCTTGAAGGGATGAGGGCTTGGATCGGTGCCACGTGTCTTTAGCTGCTCATACAGCATTGTGCATATGTTTATTTTTCTGTCTTTTCATTTCTTACATGTATTGCATGTGTAAACTTTTGGGCTTCCAAAAAATTTAAAAGAAAAATTCAAAAAAATAATATATGGCTGATGGGATTCGAATACAGGGGCTATTTCACAGCAGTGCAAGGCTTTACCAATGAGTTACAAGTTGTTTCTTGCTGTTTTTAAATAAGAATAATTTTTAAATTGTGCTCAGGCTTGCAAACTCCTTCATGTACTTTAAGAAGAAAAAATTTGTATAAAAAATTCAGGGTCATTACATTCTACCCTCCATATAAAAATTTCGTCCTCGAAATTTATAGAAAGAAGTTGTAACAGATTAAAGAAAATTTTTATTACAGTGGTGGTGAAAAGAACTACTGAAAGTGCATGAAAATATTTGAAAGAACGAAAGGATGCAAGGGTTTTGAAAGAAGAAAGATTACTAGTGTTACCTTGACCTAAAGTTTCGGCTTCTACGACCGCTAAAGTGAAAGCTTGACGTTGGGGTACATTCCTCCTATCTGGAGGCACATTCCTCTGTCCTTGGAGCGTGTTTCTCTGCCTTTGATGCATGTTCCTCATTACCTCGTGGAACTGACGAGGAGGCTGTGCAGGAAGTCCACGAGGAGGTGGAGCAGGTAGGGCTAAGTGAGGAGCAGGAGCTTGAATAGCTGGCCGGTGCGTAAAGGTGTTAGCTGGTCTGGGAGCTAGATTTGGATTGCGTCTATGAGGACATGCTACGATGTCGTGAGTGGATGCGCCACAAACTAAGCATAGGCCATTTGCATGCCGGCAATCCTTCACCAGGTGTCCATACCTCTTGTAGTAGAAGCAAAAATCTGGACTTGGCTAGTTAAATGTTACTTCCGATCTCCTAGGTGCAAAAGTTGGCATGGAATAGGCTCCTCCTGCCATCTGGATGGCAGGGAGCTCCACACCGGCAGTCTGAGGTCTACCCTTCTTCTTCACTACTGCCTTATATCGTCGGGCAGCTTTCAACGCAAGATCATGGGTTGGGAAATCCCCTGTAGATAATGCAGCTTGGATCTCGAGGTCCAAACCTTGCTGAAATCTTCTTGCCTATATCTCAGCAGTCGGTATGAGATGTGCCGCAAACCTGTTACAGTCTTGTGTTAGCAGTGTAGAATGTGATATCAAGAAATTGAATATTGAGACATATCTTACCTGCTAAGCATGGTAAATTCAGCATCATATTCATCCACAGATTTGTTCCACAATGAACCTTGCTGCAAGTGGATGAACTGTTGTTCCATGTCGAAACGGGCAGTCTCAGGAAAGTATTTCGCGTCGAGCATGTCGTGAAAAATCTTCCATTCAATCTGCTGGGCAAGACGGTTTTCTTCAGCCTTCCACCATACTCTAACGTTGTTAGTTAGTTGCAATTTTGCAACTCTCACCCAAGCAATCTCTGGCACTTGTGCTGCTGCCAGGTCATCTTCAATGGACTGAGCTCATTCTTCTGCCTCTAGTGGGCTCTCTTTCCGAAAAAAATAGTTAGGGTGAAATTCCCGGAATTGCTTGACTCTGGGTGCCTCAGTCTCAGGGCAGTGTAAGAGGATAGCATTCTGCTGCTACTAACCCTCCAAGAGGCTCTTGATTGGCTCAAGTAATACCGTCTGCTCGTTGATAGGAGCTGCTACGGTAGGTGGTGGTGGTAAAAGAAGTGGAGTGTTTCCATTCACGTTGGTGCTCGTGTTGTTCGGGAATCCATAACCTTGAGAGGAAAAATAGGGTTAGGATAGATTCAAAGAATTGAAATGTAAAGAATGTATAGTTGCTGATTCTTATAATTCTTGTGATATATTGCTTAGGATTCCATACAGAACAGACCTGCATGGGCCGCCAACAAAACCTGTTACGCCCTACTTCCCGGTGTACAGGAAAGGAGACGTTGCAGGCCGCAACGTATTTACTCAGAAGTAAGCATGCTAGGCGTAAATAATCAATATAAATAAATAACACAAGAATGATAAGAAATGTAATAAAACAACAACTTTTTTATTGATAACCATTCTTTATAAACAACTGAAAAGTAAAGTACAATGAAAGAAAGCGATGCCTAAATAATGGCATATGAACTGAAAGAAAAGTAAGTACAAGTAGGAACTAGAACTCTGATTTCTCTGTAAACTGCTCCAAATTATCCTGGCTGGGCTCAATCTCCTGAGAGTCGGGTCTTTGTGACAACATTCCAAAGATAGAAGAGAAAGGAATGTCGTCAGCGAACTAGCACTCGGTAGGTCGCAAAAGATAGAATGGAATAGACAAGTAAAGAGAATAAAGCTGGTAAATTATATGTTTGTTATGTTAACGTGGTTGTTTGTAGCTTGGTACAGAATGTATCAGTGTTTACGAGAGAAGTCCAACTATCCTGTGGATTATGGGAAACGGAAAGTACAAAGCCCCATCAACACCCACGGGACAACGGCACGGATGTACGGTAGGTGTCTTTTAGTGTCCTTCATTGTGCCACTTATAATACATTCCGTACCAATCTACCCCGTTAAAACCCCGTAATATATATATATATATATATATATATATTGTATAAATATAGTTAACAGACTTGCCGTGACCACGGATACAAGTTGTTCATGTAAACGGTTTCAGGATGTATAAAGTAGGCATGTACTGAAGTCAAGATATAGCCATGGTTCGGTCAAGTCAAGTTATGTTTGCATGTTGATATTGTTCTGGTATTTAGGTTCAGGTTCAAGTGTTCATATTTGGTATATTGGATTCATGTTGCATTGGAGTTATGATTGGATTCGTGTTTGGATTGTATTCAGATTAAATTGAGACTCAGATTGAGTCAGACACTTAAACAGATTTGGATCCTGAATTAGGTTCTGTTGTTATCGGTAACTGCACATGGACGACATGATTTGTGTCTTTTTCAAAAACAATTACCATTGATAAGCTCGTTTTAGTTTTCTACCATAAATAGGCAAGCACCCACTTTCTCCGGCTCCTTGAGGCTCAAGAGAATTGGTCACGCTTAAACCTATATTTACTGGGGTCCTTATTGTAATTTAATATAACTTTAGGGGGTTTTATGAAAAATATATTTTAAATATACTTTCAAAATAAACCTCAAGTATTTATTTATGTTATATAGGGTTTTCATGGATGTAAATTTTATAGAATGAGGTATGCTAGTGAATATAAATAACTTGAATAGTTCAAGATATTTTAATGTAAAGTCTGACTTGTATTGATTTTTGATGGTATTTTCATGAAACTTGTAATGCTTTTATATTCTAGAAAACATGGAATTTTTATTATATATTAAAAATCGATGATTTGATAATATTTATATAATTATTAAAAATTAATTTTAATTATTAAATAGAAATTCTCGTTTTTCTTAAAAATTGTATTAAAATTCTATCGAGATCGTATGCTCCGTGAGAAGATCTGCATCTCGCCCTACTAGCCCGTGGATGTGCGATAATCTGCACCATCCAATAGCGGGTTCCCCAAAATGGGTTGTAGAGGTATAATCGCAAGGAATTTAAATAATACTATAAACAAGAAAACGGGTTTTTATAGTTCGAGGTATTTTATTGAAAAGTCGTATTTTGCCACAAGATATTGGTTTCAATAGAATCGTGCTATATCAAGATGTGTGTATGTGAGAGGTAGGTCATTACCTCGTGAGGTTTTCTAAAGGTATGCTAAACAAAAGTATTAAAAGATATCGTATGTAAACTTCATGGTATTTAACTGTAAAAGCTTAAATAAAATTTTTTTACATGGAGTTTTAAGATGAAACTTATTTCAAAACATTAGTTAATGATTAACAAGAAAACTATAGTGATATGGATGAGTGGTTATTAAGAAGAAATTGTAGTTTTCAAAGGTTTAGAAACAAAAGCCGGTATAACTCCACTTACCAACATGTTTTGAAAAGAGATCATTTTAATGTAGGAAGAGTAAAAGAGTGATATGACTTACTTGCTAGAAGATTAGAGGAGAGATAAAGGAAGAAAGTGGTAGTTTTATGGAGTCGCGAGGTCGCCGGAAGTGCCTCGAATCCTTGCCAGAAATGGAACTAGGGCTAACTCCACTTGTACTCTTCTTAGACATAGAATATTTTGAGAATTTTTGACAAGAGATTTCAGGATGAAGAGGGCTAGGGTATGGGGTTGTATTTATAGGGTAAAATTAGGGGTTTGGAATTGAAAAGAGAATTAAAAATGCATTAAAATAGTATTAAAGGGCGAATTTAAACTCTCTGGATAAAAGCAGGAAAAACAAACAATACTGGGGTTATAGGAGTAGGCCAAGGGTTAGGTGTGCAGAAAACGGGGACTGTCCCCTACGGAGGGCCCGGCGGTGCCGGTCTGGGGCTCAATCTTGCCGGCCATCTTGAAGGGATGAGGGCTTGGATTGGTGCCACGTGTCTTTAGCTGCTCATACAACATTGTGCATATGTTTATTTTTCTGTCTTTTCATTTCTTACGTGTATTGCACGTGTAAACTTTTGGGCTTCCAAAAAATTTAAAAGAAAAATTCAAAAAAATAATATGTGGCTGATGGGATTCGAATACAGGGGCTATTTCACAGCAGTGCAAGACTTTACCAATGAGCTACAAATTGTTTCTTGCTGTTCTTAAACAAGAATAAATTTTAAATTGTGCTCAGGCTTGCAAACTCCTTCATGTGCTTTAAGAAGAAAAATTTTGTACAAAAAATTCAGGGTCATTACATTCTACCCTCCTTATAAAAATTTCTTCCCCGAAATTTATAGAAAGAAGTTGTAGTAGATTAAAGAAAAATTTGATTACAATGGTGGTGAAAAGAACTACTGAAAGTGCATGAAAATATTTGAAAGAACGAAAGGATGCAACGGTTTTGAAAGAAGAAAGATTACTAGTGTTACCTTGACCTATAGTTTCGGCTTCTATGACCGCTAAACTGAAAGCTTGACGTTAGGGTGCATTCCTCCTACCTGGAGGCACATTCCTCCTACCTGGAGGCACATTCCTCTGTCCTTGGAGCGTGTTTCTCTGCCTTTGATGCGTGTTCCTCATTGCCTGGTGGAACTGATGAGGAGGCTGTGCAGGAGGTCCACGAGGAGGTGGAGCAGGTAGGGCTAAGTGAGGAGCAGGAGCTTGAATAGCTGGCTGCTGCATAAAGGTGTTAGCTGGTCTGGGAGCTAGATTTGGATTGCGTCTATGAGGACATGCTACGATGTCATGAGTGGATGCGCCACAAACTAAGCATAGGCCGTTTGCATGCCGGCAATCCTTCACCAGGTGTCCATACCTCTTGCAATATAAGCAAAAATCTGGACTTGGCCAGTTAAATGTTACTTCCGATCTCCTGGGTGCAAAAGTTGGCATGGAAAAGGCTCCTCCTGCCATCTGGATGGCAGGGCGCTTCACACCGGCAGTCTGAGGTCTGCCCTTGTACTTCACTACTGCCTCATATCGTCGGGCAGGTTTCAACGCAAGATCATGGGTTGGGAAATACCCTGTAGATAATGCAGCTTGGATCTCGAGGTCCAACCCTTGCTGAAATCTTCTTGCCCGTATCTCAGCAGTCTGTATGAGATGTGCCGCAAACCTGTTACAGTCTTGTGTTAGCAGTGTAGTATGCGATATCAAGAAATTGAATATTGAGACATATCTTACCTGCTAAGCATGGTAAATTCAGCATCGTATTCATCCATAGATTTGTTCTATATTGAACCTTGCTGCAAGTGGATGAATTGTTGTTCCATGTCGAAACGGGCAGTCTCAGGAATGTATTTCGCATCGAGCTGTCATGAAAAATCTTCCATTCAATCTGCTGGGCAAGACGGTTTTCTTCAGCCTTCCACCATACTCTAGCGTTGTTAGTTAGTTGCAACTTTGCAACTTTCACCCAAGCAATCTCTGGCACTTGTGCTGCTGCCAGGTCATCTTTAATGGACTGAGCTCATTCTTCTGCCTCTAGTGGGCTCTCTTTCCGAAAAAATACTTAGGGTGAAATTCCCGGAATTTCTTGACTCTGGGTGCCTCAGTCTCAGGGTGGTGTAAGAAGATAGCATTCTGCTGCTACTAACCCTCCAAGAGGCTTTTAATTGTCTCAAGTAATACCGTCTGCTCGTTGATAGGAGCTGCTATGGTAGGTGGTGGTGGTAAAAGAGGTGGAGTGTTTCCATTCACGTTGGTGCTCGTGTTGTTCGGGAATCCATAACCCTGAGAGGAAAAATAGGGTTAGGATAGATTCAAAGAATTGAAATGTAAAGAATGTATAGTTGCTGATTCTTATAATTCTTATGATATATTGCTTAGGATTTCATGCAGAACAGACCTGCATGGGCCGCCAACAAAACCTGTCACACCCCGCTTCCTGGTGTACAGGAAAGGAGACGTGGCAGGCCGCAACGTATTTACTCAGAAGTAAGCACGCTAGGCGTAAATAAGCAATATAAATAAATAACACAAGAATGATAAGAAATGTAATAAAACAACAACTTTTTATTGATAACCATTCTTTATAAACAACTGAAAAGTAAAGTACAATGAAAGAAAGCGATGCCTAAACAATGGCATATGAACTGAAAGAAAAGTAAGTACAAGTAGGAACTAGAACTCTGATTCCTCTGTAAACTGCTCCAAATTGTCCTGGCTGGGCTCAATCTCCTGAGAGTCGGGTCTTCGTGACAACATTCCAAAGATAGAAGAGAAAGGAATGTCGTCAGCGAATTAGCGCTCGGTAAGTCGCAAAAGATAGAATGGAATAGACAAGTAAATAGAATAAAGCTGGTAAATTATATGTTTGTTATGTTAACGTGGTTGCTTGTAGCTTGGTATAGAATGTATCAGTGTTTACGAGAGGAGTCCAACTATCCCGTGGACTATGGGAAACGGAAAGTACAAGGCCCCATCGAAAAGGCTCGTGATACCTAAAGGGGCTACCCTAAATTGGATAGCCCTCCTAACTCCCCCTGCAGGCGAAGCCTGCTGGACGGTCAGTGTTTCGAGAGGCTAGCCGCTTCACCTCAATTGCAATTAACAGGGATGTCGGTCTTCATCAGACTGACACCGATCGAAGCTCCTTAGCAAACCCAAGGGCATGATGAAGCCGCTTCCAAAACTGAGACGATCCCTTCCGTGAGGCACGCTCGGCATCGTCACTGGCGTCGAGTGAGAGAAGCTGGGGGCAACTTCCCCTCTGGACTCACCCACCAGCTCCAATGGTGGAACTTGATGTTGCTGTTCTAACCGGGAACAGTTTTGATCCGCTCAGGACGGTACATAAGAACCCTCTAACAGCGGTGCTAAAGAAATCACCCCCACCTACAGAAGTTACAGTGCAGGAAAAGCCAGAGCAGCCTCATCAACGACTCTCCTCACAAATTCATAGAGTCTGGCGAAAAGTCCAGGACTCTGTGATTGACTAGAACTACTCTCATCGACCGAAGAAATCGAAGGCTCGACAAGAAAATGACTACTCCTCAGCCATACAACGGAGGACTTCTCCTAAGTAGGTGCATGTCATAATGGCTCCTTCAACTCCAATCTCTCATAAAAGAGCGAGGCTGGAGAAAACTCTACCGCCCGCGGCAAATTCCAAAGGCGTCGGGCCCAAACGCCCTAAGGCCGGAGGAATAACAATACATACTGTCTACATGACTTCGTGAAAAGAAGAAATCCATGCTTCGGTGAGTCACCGACCGCAAACTCGGTCGTTGAAAAAGGCTCAGGAGGAACAACAAAAGATCCAGGAAATGCTGACCAAAATGGCAGCACTTACCGGACATAAAGAAAGTCTGGACAAAGATGCCAAACAACACCATGAGCAGGAGACCGATACAAAGTTCCTGCGAAGGGTACTCGAGAGAAAAGACAAAAAAGCCGCTGAACAAGCTGTCAACATAAAATAGGTGCTCTCTTGTTCAAAGATATGGTTGGAATGATGATCCAACCAGAACCCCCGACCGAGGATCCGCCGGTAATCGTCGATGATGACAGAGGGGAAATATCAAACCCTCCTCCGGCCCTATCGGCAGCCAATGAGGAAACGATCTCCAAGGACGCCCTTGATGATTACATTGCTCAACAAATAAGGGCTCATCAAGCTAATGAAGCTGCTGGCCAAATTGTCAGAACTAGACGACCATATCTAGGCCGGTATGATCAAATTAAGTACCCGCCGGGATATATGATCCCCAAGTTCCATGTATATAAACGGACATGCAACCCAACCAACATGTTGTGTAATTCAAAGCTCTATGCGGCAACAGCGGAGGCGACGACAAATTGTTTCTTTGCCAGTTCATCGGCAGCCTGTCAGAAACAGCCTTTGAATGGTACTCGGAGCTCCCAAATGACTCCGTGAAAATATTCGCAAAAATGGAGCTGCTATTCACACAGCGGTTCGCCAACGTGAGCGAACGCACTCCGATCACAGCATTAATTAATGCCAGGGTAAAGCCGGGAGAAACCTAGGTCCAATACGCGATCCAGTGGTGGAACCTGTGGTCTAAATGCGAACAGCACATTGAAGAATCCCCTGCCGTGGGCATATTCATCTATACCCTTGATCCTCAAACGACTGCGTCCCAGTTCATGGCATTCATCAAACCAACAACCTTTTAGGTTCAGATAGATAAACTGGCCCAAATGAACCAGATAGGACACGAACCTTTCTCCTTAAATAAGGACCCTCGAAATAACAAGGGTAAAGGGAAAGCGATCTTCGTTGCCAATACATAACAACAGCCGAGTAGCCCAAAATCAGCTGCTCACCAAAACGATGCGCGTCCACGCCTATCCTTGGAGGGAAGACTAGGACGTGCTTACTCGTTTCCCCGCGACAAGACGAGAAAACTGTTTGAATTGGCAATGCGTAATAAACTCATCACATTGCCAGACCTGCGGCGTCCACCGCAAGTCGGCGACGTCAACAACCCTAATTACTGCTCCTATCATAGAATGGTGAGCCACCCAATTGAAAATTGCCACGTCTTCAAAAACTGGGTCGAACACCAGTATCAACAGGGAAAATTCACGTTGTCTGGTAACTGGAGGGTAAATCCTCCCCAGAAGCACACACCCAACAAGGTGGATGTGCAGGGGGTATCATGCTCACTCGTGGAAGAAACTCCATGGGAAGTTGTTCTTTTAGTAAAATCCAAAAGAATGCTGAAAGATTTACAAGCATGTCTGGCAGTCAGGTGGAAAAACCCACTTGAACCCGAAATAATCGGAGGGATGCTAAGACCTCGTCCCGTGCCAAAAGTTGTTGACAAAGGGGAAAAAACCCCAAGTTAAGACTTAAAATTTTTCGAAGAAAAAGAAGAAGACCAAGAAGCCAGTGCAGCCTGCCGAGTGTGACGATAAACGCACAGGTCTACAAAAATACATTGACGCGTTATAGGAGTACAACCAAAAGGCGCGAACACTAGTCACACTCGAAGAATTCCTGAAGTATATTCTTGAGGACGAAGATAGTGACAATGATGAGGAAAATGACTCAACAAAAGACATCGAAGACCGTGTAGCAAGTTGCCACATGGTCTCCCATTCATCATTATATGACGAAGAAACTCCTTCAGCATAAGAAAACAACGCAGAGGAACTAGGGGCAGAATCGGCGCTAAAATCCCAGAACTGTCAGAAGACCCAATCGATAGGCTGTTAAACGAAGCCTTTCAAAAAAGCAAAGTTGACCAAGAACGCGATACGGCTATATACAAAAAGACTAAGCGTCGGCGTCAGGACAGCGAAGCTGCGGCAAGGATGAGTCGTAAAGTACTCCAACCAAAGCAAAACACACCTACTACAAATAAGAGCAGGATCAAAACAAAGAAGCAGTTCGCCAAAGCTCTGTCAATGAGGATGAAGCTGCCACCTCTCGTAAGGACCACTCCCGGAGTCATATGCCTCGATGGAGAAGATGATGCATGTCCAAACTACTGCCTATACCCCACCGAGAAATGTAGTGCCTTCAAGAAGTGGTGGCAAGGATATGTTGCCCACCAAAAACACTTCAAGAGGATGAAGCGTGAAGCTCGTGATCGTCAACAACAAAATAGTGTGACAAATGCGCATGAAAAAATGACTGGCAGCTGTTATATGGTTGGTACCAGTTCGGAAGGGGGAAAATTCTAAGTTCTTACCTTCGGGAGCGATTATAAGGACGAAATATCCCTCAGCCCTCTCTTCAAAGACTCCACCTCCGAAAAAGAAGAGGAGGAGAAGAACTGTGAGAATATTCAGCTGCGTAATCGCACGCTGACCGAGAATAACTTTGGACCTACAAACAAAGGTTCGAATAAAAAAGACAAAGGGAAAGTGAAAACCCCTGAGGAAATCGCCCTTAATGAAGAAGCAGTCAAAGAGCTCGCAGCAAGGGACCCGCTTAAGAAAAATAAGGCGGATTACAATGTCCTAGCACATCTGAGGAAAATACCCTCGTAACTGAGTATATTGGATGCTCTCCTCCTGTCCAAACAGACATGAGATTTTCTGATCAAGGCATTGCAAGAGCCCGATCAGTTCCAAGATTTCTTCGCAGAAAAGAAGATGAAAGATGAACTGGCAGAGGTCCACACTGTTGAAATTACATTCAGCAATGAAGATCTCCTCCCCGATACGTGCGAACATAATCGCCCGTTATACGTCATCAGGTTCTGCCACGACATCAAGATAAGGAAAATCTTTGTCGACAACGGATCCTCCGACAACCTTCTCAACATGGGGGTGCTGAAGGAAATTTGCATGAACGTTCAGCACCTTACCCGAGATAAAATTACCATCTTCGGGTTAGACTTACAGTCGTCATAGACACTTGGATCCGTAATACTGACGCTACGCTTCGGGCTGCTTGTCACTGACATTAAATTTAATATGATTGACGCCAAGACTTGCTACAACCTTTGCTCGGCAGGCCTTGGTTACACAAGTACAATATCATCTCTTCTACACAATATCAGTGTATGAAGTATTTCAAGGATGACTAGGAGTACACCGTCACGGGAGAGCTAAATCCGTTCTCCATAAACGAAGTCTGAAAATACGAAGACGTAAAGTACTTCCTACAAGACTTCGAAGATACGGAAAGGTGTTATAAGACGAAGGATAAACAGAAGTCTGCCGCCACTATCCCGATCTTTAGGAGTGATACCGAAGAAGATGAAGAAATAGTCTACTCGGGGAAACCCCAGAAAGAAAACTATAAGCTTGGACCTTCTACTCCTATTTTGGTCTTTGGCAGCGACTCAGAGAACGAGACCAACGCAGTGTTCTCCGTCCACCCGTCAATGAAAACATTTGCATGAACAAATCAGAGTCTAAAAATTACAGTGGCTCCACCCCGACATTACAAGGAACTTGGTGCGCTCCATACACATAGCGTACAAGAATTGCAAACTTTCTACGTACCTCCCAGGTGAAGAGGTAAAAAAGTGATCTTCTTCTACAAATCAACGGAAAATAAAGTAGAAAAAGAAGTCTAGCATGGTGCCGATTTTGCACTCGACAGGATTCAACCAATCCGTATGCCAAGATACTACGCAGAGAGATTGAAAAGGCTATTAAGATGCCAAGGTGTACCCCTCAAACAAACTGTTCGACAAGCCCGATTCTACAAAAAAAAATGGGATATTCTCAGGACTTAGCGAAAGATTCCCAACAGAAAGATGGAGACAACCGGGCTCGGATATGTTCGGTTCAAGAAACAGGAGCGGTCTCACAGTTTTCGTGTCATAAACAGCTCCAGTGAAGGGGAAAACGCTCTTCTAAATAGCTGTGATATTGAAACAAAACGAAATCCTGCTCTGAGAACGTTAAGTCCGTCGCTCGAAGAACAAATTGACAAGCTAATAAAAGAAGCTTGTCAAAAGATCCAGGATAATCACAGCTGTGAAATGGTCATTTATGAAAAGGCCAGGACGCAACGTCTCAGTCAGCAATCTGCGAAGAAGAAAAACTATAATGCTCTTCATCCCCGCCCCACTGTATGTTCTCGCGAAAGGGAAAAATCCCGAAATGGAGACAAAAATAGGGAAAAGAACGCAAACAACGTTCGAAAACAACAAAATGGATCCAATACGCCATGCAATCGAGAAAAGCTCGATTGGAGCCCGTCCTTTATAAAGAACATGGGTCGGGAATAATCTTTCCCTCAAGACAAGATAAGGAAAATATTTAACCTTGTCATGAAGTATCGAATGATGATGCTTCCGGAGTCTCGGCACCCCGAACAAATAAACGAGAACCATCATCCAGATTATTGCTCTTACCACTGAGCAATAGGTCATCCCCTTGAAAACTGCTTTACCTTCAAAGACTGGGTAGAAGACCAGTATCGACAAGGTAAGTTCGTGTTATCCGACAACTAGAGGGTAACCCCGACACAAAAGCATGAGCCAAAAAGGACCTATACTGTTAGGATAGGACCATCTCAATATCAAAAGGGGAAGCGAACTCGTACCTGCCATATGATAACACTCTCAAATGGAGGAGGGCACGAGATTATGAATGACCTCTACAGGTGCTTCGCAAATGAAGATGAGGATGATGCGATCTTAGAGTTTTCATAAGCATCAAAAGAGCTGGAAGATGGGATACACATCACGGCGGAAAACCTAAGAAAAATTTACTTAGGGACGGAAAATGATCCGAGTCCAACGTTCGTTAGTGAATTGCTATCTAAAAAATAGGTGGCCACGTTAAAAGATGTGCTCATGCAATATAAAAATTGCTTCGCATGGAACTACTCTAAAATGCCGGGTCTAGATCCAAAAGTGGCAGTACATAAACTGGCCATATCACCGGACATAAAGACAGTCAAGTAGACGCCAAGAAGAATGCGACTCGAACTTGAGAAGAGTATCAATGCTGAGGTCAAGAAACTAATCGACTCCGACTTCATCCAAGAAATTCAATATCCCGAATGGCTCACTAATGTCGTTCCAATGATGAAGAAAAATGGGATAGTACGCATCTGCGTGGACTTTCGAGATCTCAACAAAGCTTGCCCGAATGATGACTTCCCAGTACCTTTTACCGAGATGATGATTAATAGCATGTCTACCCATGAGGTCTTCTCCTTTATGGATGGATCTTCAGGATACAACTAAATAAAAATGCTTCCAGAAGACCAAAAGCATACCGCCTTCTGAATCCCATTGGGCATATTCTGGTATTAAGTAATGCCCTTCGGTTTGAAGAATGATGGCACTACCTACCAGAGGGCCATGACAAAAATCTTCGATGACCTCATCCATAAGATTATCGAATGCTACATTGACGACCTTGTGGTAAATAGCAAATCTCACAAGGAATATTGGGAACATCTAAAAATAGTGTTCCAGCGTCTTCGGAAGTATAATCTGAAGATAAATCCTCTAAAATGCGCGTTTCGAGTCTTCTCAGGCAAATTCTTAGAATTCATCATACGTCATAGGGGTATCGAAATCGATCTTTCAAAGATCAAGGCGATTATGAAAATGCCCACGCCAAGGACCCTCAAACAACTGCGGTCTCTCTAAGGAAAGCTCGCATATATCCTGGGGTTCATAGCTAACCTTTCCAGAAAATGTTTTCCCTACAGTCATTTGATGAAGAAGGGGACCCCATTCGTCTGGGACCAAAAGTGCCAAAATGCACTAGATGAAATCAAGCAATACCTACAAAATCCGTCAGTATTGACCGCTCCGGTTAAGGGAAAACCCCTTATCCTATATACAACGGTCCTTAAGGGTTCTCTAGGCGCACTATGGGCACAAGAGAACGATCGGGAAAAGGAGAGGGCTCTGTACTATTGAGACAAGTTCTCTTGGGGGAAGAAAACAACTATTCCCCCATCGAAAAGCATTACCTGGCACTGATCTTCGCAATAACGAAACTCAGACATTACACCTTGACACACGAGGTTCATCTTATTTCGAAAATGGATCCTCTCAAATATCTAATATCAAGGGCCATACTAACAGAAAGGCTTTCCAAATGGGCCCTCCTCCTGATGGAGTTCTCGATAACGTATCGTCCCCTCAAAACAGTGAAAGGACAAACCATTGCCAACTGTCACGCCCCGCTTTCCAATATACGGGCAGAGGACATGACGGGCCGCTGCGTATTTACTCAAAAGTAAACACACTAAGCGTATCTAAGCAATATAAGTAAAATGCACAAGAGACAGGATGTAAATGAAAAGCAACTTTATTTATTAACATTCTTTTTACAATACATCTGAAAAGTAAATATATGGAATGGAAAGTAATGCCTAAACAGTGGCATAACAGAAATGGAAAATACAGAATGTAAATGTGTACAAGTAACTAGAGCTCCAGGTCGAAAGCTAGCTGGTCCAAGTCCTAACCGGTGGGCTCGATCTCCAGTGAGTCCGAATCACCTGACGACATTCCAAAGAAGAAGAAAGAAAATGTCGTCAGCGAACAAATCGCTTGGTTAGTCCCGTAAATAGACAAGAATGGAATAGAAAGAATAGAGTATATATTGTTATAATGTTGTATTTACTGTTAACGCTGTTGTTTGTAGCTTGGTACAGAATAGGCCAATGTATATGAAAGGATTCTCACTAGACCAGAGACTACGGTATATGGAGTACAATGAACCATTCAGCCACGGTACAACGGCAATTGAATTCAGGTTAGGTGTCTTTATGGTTGCTGTCTCGTGCCACTTCTAACACCAACCGTACCAATCTACCCCTTATAAACCCCACGATGTCTTGATTGTATTATTTGTATTATATTGTCTTGATTTATATAGATGGATGACTTGCTGGAACCATGATATCAGTAAATGGATGTAACTGGAGAATCATGTAGATGGATGTATATCCATGGTTCGGTTTAGTCAACATAGATTGAATATATTGAATATATGGATTCATGGATTCATGTTGAATTGTAATTTGATACTTGAATCATATTCAAGTCAGATTGATTATATTAAGACTCAGTCTGAGTCAAACAGTTAGAAAAGAAATTGAAGTCCTGAATTATGTTTTGGTGCTATCGGTAACTGCTGCACATGGACGGCAGGATTTGTGTCTTTTTCAAAGACAATTACCATGTTGATAACACCGTTTGTTAAGTTGTCTACCTTAAATAGGCAAGCACCCATATCTCCGGCTCCCTGAGGCTCAAGATACTGGTCCCGCTTAAATCTATATTTACTAATGTCCTTATTGTAATTTAGTATAACTTTAGGGGGTTTTATGTAAAATAGTTTTTGTTATACTTTTAAAAATATACCTTAGGTATTTAATTATTATCTTTAGAGTTTTCATAGATGTTTCTTTTATTCAATATGAAATTTCTAGTGAATATGACCTAGTTTTAAAGTATAAGGTATTTATTTGAAATATTGAATTTGTATGGTATTTTCTTGTAAATGAGATGTTTTACTTGTATTTTGGAAATGTGGAATATTATAAATCTTAAAAATAGGTATTTTGATATTAATTACATATATATTTATTTATTTAAAATATAAGTTTATTTATGATAGAAATCACATTTTCTAAAGAAAATTGTATTAAAATCTTTTTAGATCGTATGCTCCTTGCGGAGGACTGCATCTCGCTCTACTAGGCCTGAGAATGTGCGATAATCCATACCATACCGAACAGGTTCTCCAAAATGGGTTGTAGAGGCACAATCGCAAAGATTTGTTAAAATACACTTCTTGTAAAAAAAGGTTTTGTAAGTTGAAGGTAGTTATATACAAAGTCGTATTTTTCCCAAATCTATATTCCCAAATTCCATCGTGCTATGTTAGATATAATTATTGTGAGGAGATAGGTCATTACCTCGTGAACTATTTATAGGTATAACAACGAATTATGATGGTTTATGTCAAAACTAAATTATATGGTATTTTTCTGAAAAAGTATAATAAAAGTTACAAAAATGATTAGTTTGATGTGAAACTTGTTTTATTAAGTTTGTTAATATTTATTAGTCAACATATAAGAGTATAATTTTATTTCGTTAAGGAAAAATGTAGTTTTTAAAGAAAACCGAATCGGAAGTCGGATTAACTCCGCTTCCGTCGGGGTTTAGTTTTTAATGCTTTTAAAATAGAGAAATGAAGGAGAAGTAGAGACTTACTGGATTATTGGCTAGAGGAGAAATAGAGAAAGAGGTGCGAGTTGCCGGTGCGTCGTTTCGTTGTCGGAAACTCCTCGGATTGCCGTCGGAAGTTCATCGGAGCTTCGCCCTTTTGCTAACTCCACTTGCACACAAAGGACTTGGGAATTTTCTTATGAGTTTGGGCAGGGATTTGGGAGTGAGGCGGGGTTATTTGAGGGTTGTATTTATAGGAAAAATTAGAGTTTTAGGGTAGTGAAAGGGTGTATTAAAAATTTGTATTAAAATGGATTAAATGTGTGTTTTAATGTGCTCTATAAATGTGCAGAAAAAACAAATAATATTGGAGTTATGGGGGGAGTCCATGAGTCGCCAGAGTTAAAGAAAATTTGGGTTTGTTCTGAGTCAGACCGGCGGCGCCGGCTCGAGTCGACTTCTCGTCGGCCCGAGTCACGAGTTGGGGGTTCGTATTGGGGACACGTGTCGGGGTCGGTTGGTCTACTGCATTGCACTCGTTTGATTATTCTGTAACTTACCCTATTACGTGTGTTGCACGTGTAGACTCTTCGGCTTCTAAAAGTTTAAAAGAATTTTAAATAAAAAGAATGTGTTGCTAATGGGATTTGAACTCTGGTGCTTTAGTTCAGTAGTGCAAGTTCTTACCAGTGAGCTACAAGCACCTTCTTGTTGTTCTAAGTCAGAACAAATACTTATAGTACTCACAGGAAATATAAATACCCAAAGTGTACATTAACTTTAAATGAATTTTATGTACACTAAAATTAGAGTTGTTACACCGACTTTCTTGCGGAGCGTCTGATACCGGTTGACTCCCCCTTAAATTGCGAGTTGCCAGACGAACATGCGTTCAATACAACCGAAGAAGAAAATGATTCCTAATGGGAACTCTACTTCAATGGAGCATCTTCCATAAAGCAGCAAAGGCAGAACACCCCAATAATCAAAGCAGGGATGGGCCTTATTTTCGTGACTTCGCAAAGAGGGATATTGCGTTATGCGCCTCTCCTTAATAGAGCCAAAGAATAATAACAAAGCTGAATATGAAGCTTTGAGAACAGGTCTTTAGATCGCTATCAACATGGGAATCAAAGACCTCCTCATATATGGAGACTCCCAGCTGATCGTCAGCCAAGTAAATGGTGACTATCAGACATGCAAGCCAGAGCTGATAAAGTATGGCGAAAGAGTGCAGCAACTACTGACGCAAATCCCTGCCTATACCCTGGAAAGTATACCGCGTGTGGAAAATAGCAAGGCAGATGCATTGGCCAAATTGGCTGAAGAATTGGCCGATGAAAATCTTGATGATGTAAGGATCATTGTGCAAAGCCGCAGGATTCTCGTGCCAACAAATATATCTTCGGGAGACCTGATAAATCCATTTGAAGGAAAAGAAACGACCGAACAAGTAGCCCTTCAAATAGAGGATGAAGAAAAGGTCAATGACTGGAAGGAAGTCTTCATAGACTACTTTAAGTCCTAATGAACGCCTGAAAATGCGTCGTTTAGACATCGGCTCATGAAAAGAGCTTTGTCTTTCGCTTTCGTCAATGATACTCTATATAAGGGATCATTCGACTGTCTATGGCTATGATGCCTGGGGCCGGAGGAATCAAAGAAAGTCGTCCAACAAATACACGACAGATTCTGCGGTTCTCACCAAGCTGACCAAAGATGAAGCTGAAGATAAAAAGAATGGGTTACTATTTGCCAACAATGATTCAAGACTGCCTCGAATATGAGAAGCAGTGTCTGTTGGCTATAGTGTCCTCAAGAAAATTATCGTAGTCGCAGGCAGTGATTATGATGATTGAGGGAGGACCAATACCGGTAGAACAGTCTTACTCGAGATGATAGTATACTATCTGATTTGTCTTCATCATCACTATTACATGTTGATAGAGCCCATATGATTCTTGCTTGACTACCAGCATTATGATGGCGATCATATATGTGGGAACTGGGGGTCTATAAGCAAATCCTTAAATGTCCCTAGTCATGGGAGTTTCGAGACTAGGTATCAATACTCCAGTGTAAACTAGTGTATACTGATCGAGACCCTGACGAGAGGCGGTGGCCAGGTCTCACAAACCATTGGTGTTAGGTTATTCATCTAAGATAGTATACAGGTGCTCATTGGATTATTAGTACACTGGACAGACTCGAGGGGAACCTGCTAGTTGGTATTATACCTATTGTCAGATGGCAGTTCCATGGTGACATGTGTACAGGTTAATCTGTCGACCTGAGATCGTCATTTGTCTCGTGTGAGTTCTCATTGTGCTTTGATTACTACCCTACCACGGCCCAAAGAAGTCATGCAAACAGGTTTTAGTTGGGTACAGTTCCGAGCCACATGGAGGCAGTGAGCGGATCGTCGGGAATTCGTCTCTCCCGGTATTGTGGGTTGGTGTCGCGTTGTGAACGGGTGGCCATCACCAGAAATTCTCGGCCAGGGTAGATGAGAATTACCGATCTAGGATCGATAGTTTCTCAGGTGGTGATGAGTTACATACCGACACGAATTATTGTGTCAGTAGGGGTCTGACTTTATCCACCCTCCTAGACTCGATATGTGATACTCTTTGACGAACAGACTAGACTGTACGAATATTGTCACTATCAGGCTCGGTAGGGGTTTGGATGAGTTTGCTCGCTGGCCTTCCTTTCGCTCAATACCTGGGTAGCCGTTACGTACAGCTAGTGCCGCAGATGTGCTTATGGTTAAACCCAATGCCAGCGTATTGACGAGTCTTTAGAGTTCCACACAAAGGGTTTTCACGGTTTAAGCGACATGGTGTAGATGAAGTATGTTGGTACATACAGGTGTCCGATTAAATATGTATACAGGCTGCACAGACTTTAATTGGACGGTTGATAATACTAGCGGCTTAGGATTAAACCGGATTATTAAATCAGGTTTTGATTTAATAATTTATATATATATATGTTTGTGTGTATTTATATATATGTATTCTAGTATTATTGTTCACTATTCATTTTCTCTCTTGGTTATTCGTATTTTTTGTACGAATAAGCGTATATGTATTTCGATACGTGTACCGGGAAGTATTCCGTATTTATACGGAATAGCTTCTAGAAAATGGTCACCTCATTATTGATTTTCTTTTTGGAAATGAGGTGGAGGCTGAGTTGGCATGAGCATGGGTGATGGAATGTAGAGAGGTGTGGTTTGCATTTGTTTATTGTAAAATGAAAAGAGATTTTTTGTGTGCATGATTGAGAAAGGGGGGTAGCCACTTTCTTGGGGTGAGCCTTGCTCATTTTCTTTTCTACACTTGCTCATTCTACTCACACTTGGAGACCGGGCCATTTTTTTTTAGTTTCTCATGCCACATGTTTCCTCACCTCCTCATCATCTTCTTGAGTTGCTCTTGGAGCATTTGTGATGAGAGAAAAATTATAGTGATACATTCCTACACCTCCACTCTCCATTGCTAGCAATCTTGGAGCGTCGGTTGCCTCGCTTGGCGAGGCTGGAGCTTGCGCCGTTTCCCTCATGTGGATCATCGTAGATGGAGGAAGACCGGCAACCAAATTTGATCAAGGAGCCTCTAGGAGCTTAGGATGATGGTTCAAGACCGGAGGACACGGATCAACTCGGTATAAATATCTAACTCCTATTCTTACATATTGCTAGTATAGGGTTTAGGGTAGATCCGGGTATCGGGTCATGGTAGTGCCAGTTTAGAAAAATTTTGTTCCGCATTTGGCCACGGTTTGATGGCCGGGGCGCTGCTGTAACCCAACATGGTATCAGAGCCAACCCTTAAACCCTTAGCTAGCTAGTTTAGACGATGTTAAAGTATCGAAACCGAAACAACTTCGAAACAATACCATGAATATTTCAGTTTCTATCGATTTTTCAAAGTCTTCAAAAAAATTTTTAAGCAATTGCGGAAGGCTGTTTAAGTGACCACTATAACACACCGAAAATACGAGCCTTAACCGCCGGATTTGACCCGGCGAGATTTGCCAAAAAACGGGTGAGGCCGGTTTTTCTATGGAGTTTGGACTTGAAATTTTTGGTGTTTTCTAGTCTTTGGAATATTGGTGCAGTGGTATTGCTTATTTTGCCCATTTTGGATATTATGTTATCTTTTGTTCAGGAGCAATTCGGGGTGTTTCGAAGTCGATATTTTAGCACTGTTTAAATGTTTATAGTACATGCATTATAATCTGCGACTGTGAATGTCATTCGAGCGGTACAACTCGTCTAATTGCTATATGTTCTTTTAGACGAGTTTGCGAACATGATATTCACGTTGATGTTCTGTGTTGTGCTGTTTGTGGTTGGATCGTCATGGTGGATATCTTGGGTGTAATGATAGTACAATTTAGTTTCATTTATACATTTAATATTGCGGGGCGAGCGTCCGACATATGGACTGCCATCACTGTCAGTTTGTATATTATTTGTTTGGAACACGACCGGGTTGAGGTCGATGTCACCCTTATACATATTATTTTCCTTTATGTACAAGGATTACCCCGCGATGGACTGCACGAATAGCCGGGTTCTTGTAACATTTCAGAAAAATATAAAATATTATTTTTGGAATTTAATATTAAAATAATATATTTCCCGAAAACTGCCCGATGTGCGAAATTGGGGTTTTCGTAAAAAGGTATAAATATATACCAATAATTATGAAATAAATGGAAATTAAAATGATTTATTCATTTTTAGAATATATTTAAAGAATTTGGCATTTTTAAAATTTATTATATGCGGTTTGAATAAAAACCCGATTAGTGCACTGCTAATCGCGATTAAGCCAAATCCGTGTTTTTACAGTTTTCCGTAGCTAGTGCACCATGTAATATTGCATTTGGTTATATGTTATTGTATTTGTGTTGCTTTATGGGTATTATATGGTTTGGGTTTTAAATAGAAAAGAAAAGGAGAAAAGGGTTAAAATTTAGAATGATTGGAGAGAGAGAGTGTGAGAATAAGTGAGAGAGGGGCTGCCTCATCTCATTCCCCCATTTATTTTAAATCATTTTCTTCTCCTTCTTCAACCTCACCTCCCTCCACCTTCACCCCAAGAAATCATCTCCAAATCTCCATCAAAACCCTAAACCTCTTTCATTAAAAGTGATTCTCTCTTCACCCTCTACACAATGGACTAAGCAAAGTAGGATTTTGACAACACTGGAAAGCTAGGGTTTTTCTTGGGTTGCCCAAATGAGATAATTTCTGCACCATTTGTATTGTATTTCATTCACCTTAGCACCTATACATGTTTAGAATCGATATAGTGTTGTTTAGTGAGTTTTGAAAATTTCAAGTTAGGGTTTGAGGGAATCTTGAGTGGTGATGTGTAATTGAGATTAGTAGAGACCTTATAACTCCTGTAGAGATCGTATACTGACCAAAACCTGAGACTTAACCCCCAGAATACGAATTTAGAAACCCCGACATCGGATAATTGTGTGAATTGTGAGGGTATTTTGGAATCTGTTAACACCCGAGGACCCTAAAAAATTTTTAGCGATTATTGTGAGTCGTGCAGGTAACCTAGAAGCTATCCTGAAGAACAGAGCCCCAAAACCCCTACCTAGGCCGCGGATTTAATCATTTGGACCGCAAATTGCGGCCTTGGTACTTCTTAATTGGTTTGTGCTTGGTTCAGGGCTTTATCTTCAGTAAATTAGACCTTCCATATATGTGCAGCATTGACCAATTTGGTCTAGGGTAAAATCTGGGACCATTTTCTTGATTTGCTGCTTTGTTTTACGATTTCGTTTTAACTTGTTTTTTGGTATTTGATATTGTGTTCCGTCGTCTGATGTTTGTACGTCATTGACGGGGGTTGTTTGGTGGTTTTGCAGGCGCAGGCTATAGGTTCTAACCTATAAGCGATTCGCATGCCGTTTTGGTTTTCCGACTTGATTTTAATACGCATTTGCGATTATGTATTGGTTGTAGGTACCCCACATGGATTTCAAGATGAAGAGGATGAGCGTAGCATCATCAACTCCATCAAGCGAGGATCAAGGTGAGCAGATTTATATCTACGGGGGAAGTCGGGTTGATGGCGTATAGCACCCCCGCAATTTCATAAGATTTTGATGTGACGTGGTATAGATATACATATATGGGTTATTTCGAGATATGAACCTTAGTAAGAAAAGCATTAGAAGATCATGGGATAGTGTTAGCGAGATTTGAAGAAAAGGATTTAGTTGGGTTCTTAATCGTGAACCCTAAAGTAAGGTTGACAAACACACACGTGCATACACGGGATATGGTTTGGGTGTATATGTTTATATGTGTGTGTGTGTGTGTATGCATGTGTTGGTGTGTGTGTGTGTGTATATACATACACTTGTATTCGGTTGATGAGGATAGTATATGGTATTTGGAGATGAGTCGATGAGGATTGGGCATGGTGCCATGAGATCGGTGGTGTGATTTGGTTCGTATTAGGAGATACGACATGATAGTATAGCGGATCTTTAAGCAATGTGTTTCAGACACATGCACATATATTTGTTGATGGTATCAGTTTGTACTAGACTTAGATCTGTACCCCAGTTCATGACATATGATGATAAGGATACCAGATGAGTAATGAGATAAATATGATATTTGACCCGTACCCAGATTTGGGATGCCGTACGATAGATTTACCGTACGAGATATAGTTATGATGTTAGATCCGCACTCTTGAATCGAGGATGTCATATATATATATTGTATCGTACGTGATACTATTGAGGCGAGATCACCGACTACTAGGTATATATATATATATAGATCGACTCAGACTTAGGTAGATTTCCTTACCCTTTTGACTGGGCTCGAGTCATACTAGTTTTCAAAAGTGGAGAATTGTGAGTAATTTAAATACCAAACTGTATGACTCGTATATTGGGTAAGTATATTTTTCAGTGTTGCTGTTACTACATCACTTTCTGTATATTCATGATGTTTCATCGCATTGCATGCTTGTACATATGTTATTTGTAATTATTATGAAACCCTGCTGTCAGGACACTAGCACCATTACCGATGATGCGTATGTTCCACGTATACTTGCTTACCTGCTCACACACATCATCATCGGTAATTTCCATGTCACGTACACTTTAAAGAATATTATTCATTGACATAGCTTGCTGGTTGATAGTTGCAATATGTTATACCTTTCATATGCTTGTTTAACTATTGCATTTATTGTATGATATCAGATGCATTCATATATCCATTGGTCATGCAGTATTATGGAGATTAATGCCTGTATTCACTGTTTATTGATATCATGATTTTGATGATTTCGGATCTTTCTTGAAATTTCTGGATTTGGAAACTGCATGTGAAAGTTTTATAAACTGATGATTTGTTTTAAAGAGATAGATGTGGTTTTCCTTGATATGATGAGTATTGTCCACCATGATATTTTCTCGGTTCTGAGATGGTTTTTAAGACCTGATTCGAGGATTTGGATGAACCGTCTGCGGGTACATGGTGGACCCGGTATGGTACCTTGGGGCAAGAAGCTCGAGTTGTAGATGATGAGCCCGGCAGGGGCAGACTGCCTACCGGTGATTGTCTGGCGCGGCGGATATCCGGAGGATATCGTTCGTGGTCGTGTGATTGATGATATGGGCCGATCCGGACTGACGGAGCCCGAGGTATTGAGATATTGAGATTTGAGACACCGAGATATTGAGATTTGATGATACAGGCCAGTCCGGATAGCCGGAGCCTGAGGTATTGAGATATTAAGATTTATGTTTTGTGTCGATGCTTGACACTGATTTCTCTATTGATTTCATTGATGATACTCGATTTATACATACAGAAATCTCATTAAATAAAGAAAACAGATGTCTCACTCATGATATGTTCTGTTTTCATTCGTAATGCATTCATACATCATATACCTGATATGTTGCTATCTGAGGCACTGACACGAGCACATGGTATTGCACTTATATGTAGATGGATCAGGATATTATTTGAGGATATTACTTGATATGACCTAGGATAGTGTCATACATTCGATTTCTTCTCTGTGATGTTTTCTACCCACGAGTTGGTAACTCACCCCATTGTGCCACAGTTTCTTGCAGGTTTTTTCGTACAGGTTTCTTGACGGCTTTGCTGGCACACTGCTTTCATTACGGGTGATTGCTTTGGTAGGTGGGTTCACTTGAATCGTGACCACCATTGTACTTTATTTACATTCAGTTGTATCTAGTAAACTCCATCAACCAAACTTGTATATTTATTTCTGACTTAGAGACCAGTTGTGTATTATTTCGACCTTAAAGTCGTGCTTGTATTATTATGGTTTTCATGTTGATTTTGAGTTTCCTTTGAGTTTGATCCTCGCCCTTGGCATTGTATATTATATCGCTTACGTGGTTGTGACCGTCAATTAACGAAGAGCTAGCTCCCGCTTTGGGATGCATGTTGTACCTCTTTTAGGGCCAGTATTTACAAAGGAAACTCTGCCGAAATTTTCAGAAAAAACTTGAGATTTTTAAAAATGCATACTTCGGCTTATGTTATTAAAAACTCTTGTCTTAACACTTCTTTCTTTATATGGTTTAGATTTCTGGGATTTATTGGCTTACTTGAATTAGATGGGGTCCTATAGACTTCATATATTCTAGTGCCAGTCACGTGCCATTTCAGGTCGTGACAGAGTTGGTATCAGAGCGCTAGATTTAACCTTGGTTCCAGTCTATATTTGACTATGCGGAGTCTAGGGCTGGTATGTATTTCGGAACCTAGGCTTGACCTTACAGAACTTGGACTTTAACGCGGGAGGGTATTAGACCCAAACTTTCGTTTCATAGGTTGACCCTGATTGATGGAGTAGGTAGTTTGAGTATAGTAACATACTATACTTATATTCCACGGCATATTTACGATACTATACTCCACTTAAGAAACCTTAGGATGTACATCCATTTGAGATCCTTGATTATATTCGTTTCCGTGATTATACTCTCATTGATGTTGTTCCTTCCTATGATCATGTATCCACTCTGGATATGTCGCTTCCTTTCATGCCCTTGATCTGTTTTCTTCGATACACGCTTGAGGTTCCTATCACCTTGGTTTGAGCGCAGATTGAGCTGCTGCTAGTGTTGCGGTCAGGGCGAGCTTGTCTGGTACGAGGGCTGACCATTGTGTTTTCTGGTGACTTGGGGACGTATCAAGTTAATTTTTGTGTTGTGATCTCTCGAATGAGGTGAGTGTTTGGTTTTACACCGAATGATTGGGTCATTGTTAGAGCTGCCAGTTGTGAGAGGACTGTTGATGTGCAGCCTACCTCAGAGGTTGTGATGTCGTCTACCGTGCAGACAGATGACCCAGCTGTTGCTGAGATTAATAGGATGTCACTTTCAGAGCTTACGAGCTGAGATCGCTGGAGCTTCCATGCAGAAATACGACAGATGATACCTAGACTACCTTGAGTTGAGAGATGATGGGTATTCACATGTCGGCTAGGCGAAGCTAAAGAGTTCGAGAGTCGCTCAGAAACCCATTTCCCCAAGTTTAAATGTTTCGGAGGAACATGCAAGTAATTATGTGGACCCTCTAGAAGAATAAAACCCTAACTCGACATGATGACCATGGAACCGCTTTTGAACATTAGGGTTTGCAGCAGTTTAGCTGTGCCATCAATGAAGCTTGGGTTTGCCCTTCTACGGTAGGTCCAGAGGTACTGCGGTATGTACCAGATATTTTTAGACTGTACTCAGGTGTTGAGCTTTCAGGAAATTTTGGGACTTCGATGACTCGATCAAAAAGTTTGACATCGTCCAGATATCATGTGATAAGAGATCGGCAAGCTGACCAGCTTCGGATAGAGGACCTCACTCAGATGCGTTGTGAGTTGATCAAGAACGGACAAATATAGAATATTTCTCTGATGGTTGGGACGAGCTCCCGAGGACGTGTTCAGCTAGATATCTTCTACAGAGTGATAAAGATACCGAGTTCATGATTTTGAGTCCGTGTAAGAGACTTCGGATTGACCGTGGCTGAGAACAGTTGCAGTGCGTAGATAGTATGACGTGATGTCGAAGTGGACGATGATAAAGACGAGTGGAACAAGAGATTCGTGCGAGATGCTAACGAGCTATTGCTACTCCCCGTCGAGATTAGAGATCGGATATGCATACAGAGGCGTTGGGATTCGGCCAGTTCCCGAGGAAAAGTGTGCGAAAAATGCAGATGTCCAGAAAAAGGAGAAAGGGTTATGCAAGAGTACCAGCCTCCGTACAGTTCGACATAGGCGAGATCGGAAGAGACCCTGAGCAGGTTCCTTCCAGGATACTGCTGCTATGAGATTTGCACCAAGGATCAGTGGCGTCACGAGTATTCAGAGGACCAGAGGCCGACACCAGTAACGTGCTGCTTTACGAGTGGTCATGATGATTGGCCGAGAGATGACCAGAGAAGTGCCAGAGCGGAATCGTTCCCGTTAGCACACCTGACCGGGACGATGAGCCGATGGATTGCAAGAATGGTAAACCACAGAGAAAATGAGGACCCAGAGACGGAAGACGCCAGACCGTGAGCAGGAGGCAAACGGATGTTCTTGCTCTACCAGTTTTAGGCACACCGACATTTTTCGACATTGTATGAGGTGTACCTCGATGTCATTTATTGTGATTTGCATCTGTGATCCAAGTATCACGCTTATATCGCTTGGATTTGAGTTTTGATGATTGAGTTTCATGATATCGTTTTCGTGCACCATGGCTGCACCTACTAGGTATTTACATTTTTGCGCATAGTTATCGCACTTGATATATATTTTGTACACCGTTGTGTTGATTTGCGATTTGTGCATATCCATTGCATTTGATGTCGATTTTGTACCTTCGTGGCATGTGTTTATGATTTCGTGGATTTCATACGAATGATGTGATTTTTGCACTCAGTATAGCTCACATGTGCTTGCAGTGTATTGATACAAATATTGTGCACATAGTTGCTCACGTTTTTGATTTATACTCCTTGGTGCACTCGGTGTTGCTTTTTATGCGTTGAGTTATTGATGGTATTTTGTGCATTTGATGCACCAGGTGTTGTTTTCATGCACAATAGATGCGCCAGATGTGTTTTCATGCACACCCGTTGCACTGGACAGATGTTGTTTTCGTGCACACCTGTTGCACTTAGTTTTGCTTTTGTGCATATTGTGGCACCTGTATTCGGATTTGATTTCCGTACGCACCGGACCACGGGATTGTTGGATACGCCTTTTGAGGCTGATTTTGCTTTTGAGCACTTTGTTTTTATGATGGACACTATATTGTGTAGTAGCCAAACAGGACTGATCTGAGGACAGTACCTGAGTACTTTGCATGCATTAAAAGTTTACCAAGAGGTTTTTTGAAAAAGAGCTATAGTCTCGCTATTTCCCACGTGTCCGTGAGCGACAAGGACGTTTTTTTAAAAGAAAACCTTTTGGGATATTTTGAAACGACGGAACGCATATTTAGCAAAACATATATAGATATATATTATTATTTTACAAATGAGCGTCCGTCACCTGTGCCATGAGTTACGCATCATACGGCGATTCAGAAAAGATTTTTCCTGTATTTTATTCAGATTTTGGAGTTTTCCAAAGATGCGTACTACACACGTATTATAGTATTTGACTAGTGTATATTGGATTTCAGTAGCGGATTTCGAGATCTGTATCTCCATTGTAACTCCGATGATATGCGTGCAAACCTGATGATTTGCGTGATGCTTGACGGAGTTCGATTTTTGAGTTGTGTACTCGTTTTCATGCGCACTTGACGCGCTGTGTTATTTCTATATCTTCCGTGATTTCGGAGCCCCGTTGATTTGAGTTGATTATTGAAATGTTTTAGTATTTGGGGGTTTAAATTAAAATTTGGGGACCGAATTTATTTAACTGGGGAAGACTAACATTTCAGAAAAATATAAAATATTATTTTTGGAATTTAATATTAAAATAATATATTTCCCGAAAACTGGCCGATTTGCGAAATTGGAGTTTTCGAAAAAGGGTATAAATATATACCAATAATTATGGAATAAATGAAAATTAAAATGATTTATTCATTTTTAGAATATATTTAAAAGATTTGGCATTTTAAAATTTATTATATACGGTTTGGATAAAAACCCGATTAGTGCATTGCTAATCGCGATTAAGCCAAATCCGTGTTTTTACAATTTTCCGTAGCAAGTGCACCACGTCATGTTGCATTTGGTTACATGTTATTGCATTTGTGTTACTTTATGGGTATTAAATGGTTTGGATTTTAAATAGAAAAGAAAAAGAGAAAATGGTTAAAATTTAGAATGATTGGAGAGAGAGAGAGAGTGTGAGAATAAGTGAGAGAGAGATAGGAGCTGCCTCATTTCATTCCCCCATTTATTTTACATCATTTTCTTCTCCTTCTTCAACCTCACCTCCCTCCACCTTCACCCCAAGAAATCATATCCAAATCTCCATCAAAACCCTAAACCCCTTTCTTTAAAGGCGATCCCCTCTTCACCCTCTACACAATGGACCAAGCAAAATAGGATTTTGACAACATTGGGGAGCTAGGGTTTTTCTTGGGTTTCCCAAATGAGATAATTTCTGCACCATTTGTATTGTATTTCATTCACCTTAGCACCTATACATATTTAGAATCGATATAGTGTTGTTTAGTGAGCTTTGAAAATTTCAAGTTAGGATTTGAGGGAATCTTGAGTGGTGATGTATAATTGAGATTAGTAGAGACCTTATAACCCCTGTAGGGATCGTATACTGACCAAAACCTGAGACTTAACCACCAGAATACGAACTTAGAAACCCCGACATTGGATAATTGTGTGAATTGTGAGGGTATTTTGGAATCTGCTAACACACGGGGACCCTAAAATTTTTTTAGCGATTACTGTGAGTCATGCAGGCAACCTAGAAGCTACCCTGAAGACCAGAGCCCCAAACCCCCTACCGAGGCCGCAGATTTAATCATTTGGGCCGCAAATTGCGGCCTTAGTACTTCCAAATTGGTTCGTGCTTGGTCCAGGGTTTTATCTTCAGTAAATTAGACCCTCCATATGTGCAGAATTGACCAATTTGGCCTAGGGTAAAATCTGGGACCATTTTCTTGATTTGCTGCTTTGTTTTGCAATTTCTTTTTAACTTGATTTTTGGTATTTGATATTGTGTTCCGTCGTCTGATGTTTGTACGTCAGCGACGGGGTTGTTTGGTGGTTTTGCAGGCGTAGGCTATGGGTTCTAACATATGAGCGATTCGCATGTAGTTTTGGTTTTCCGACTTGATTTTAATACGCATTTGCAATTGTGTATTGGTTGTAGGTACCCCCACATGGATTTCAAGACGACGAGGATGAGCATGGCGTCATCGACTCCTGCAAGCGAGGATCAAGGTGAGCAGATTTATATCTACGAGGGAAGTCGGGTGGATGGCGTATAGCACCCCCGCAATTTCATAAGATTTTGATGTGACGTGGTATAGATATACATATATGAGTTATTGCGAGATATGAACCTTAGCAAGAAAAGCATTAGGAGATACGACATGATAGAATAGCGGATCTTTAGGCGATGTGTTTCAAACATACGCACATATATTTGTTGATGGTATCAATTTGTACTAGACTTAGATCAGTACCCCAGTTCATGACATATGATGATAAGAATACTAGAAGAGTAATGAAATAAATATGATATTTGACCCATACCCGGATTTGGGATGTCATACGATAGATTTACCGTTCGAGATATAGTTATGATGTTAGATCCACACTCTTGACTCGAGGATATCATATATATATATATATATATTGTTGTTGGATATATGTATGCCCTAAAGGCCATTATATGATAGTGGATGTATCTGTACATGTATATATATATATTCAGTGTACATTCTTGCTCGACATGATAGTATGCTATCTGGTTCTTCTTTATCTGACATGTTGATTTGATCATGCTCTTATTCATTCATACATGCTGATAAAGCCCTGAGGATATCAGCTTGACTACTGTGATTATGATGGAGATCATACTAGTGCGACATCTGTAGTTTATAAGCATATCCTGGAATGTCCCTAGTTGTAGGTATATCGAGACGGGGCATTGATATACCAGAGTAGACTAGCGTATATGATACTAGACCCATACGATGGGCGATGAATGTTCCCACATTCATCGATGTTTGACATCGAGATCATATACGGGTGCTCAGTGGTGACTGGGTACACTGGACGGACTCACCGAGAACTCCTATATGGAATTATATCTATCGTCGGATAGCAGTTCTCAGGTGACACTGGTGCAGGTTAGTCTGTAGACCCGAGATCGTTATAGAGTCTTGTATGCTCTCCCACTGTACTTTGATTACCACCCTACCACGGCTCTACTAAGTCGTGCAAACAGGTGGCCGTTCGGTACAGTCCCGAGACACACGAAGGCGATGAACGATAGGAGGGGTTTCGTCTCTCCCGGTATTGGGAGTTGATGCTGTGCTGTGCTCGACTGGTTATATCAGTAAGTCCCTGGCCAGGGCTGCTGAGATTTACTGATAAGGGTTATCAGTAGTTTCTCGATCTGTTATAGACCATTCACCGGCACGACTTATTGAGTTATTGGGGTCGACGTGACCATCCCTAGGCTCGATATGCAGCATATTTGACGAAGAGACCGGACTGTACGGTAGTGTTGCCGGTTGGCTCGACGGGAGTTGTAGCAGGTTTGCTTGTTTTCTTCTGATCGCTCAATACCCGGGTGACCGTTACGTTTAGCTGACCGCTTGCGGCTTGGGGGTGCTTGATATGATCATCACCCACTGCCGGCGTATTGACGAGTCTTAGATGTAAGTCCATGCTACCTCTCCCGGTACTTTCGGGCATGCGGAATTTGGTGAAAAACAATTTTCTAGAGGCGGTAATATGGACTCAAAACCGGATCTTTGTTAAACATCTAACTAACAACCTAACTAGGAGTTGTTAACTACTCGGTTAGGGGGTTATACCTTTCTTTCTTGAACTCCTTCGTCTTCAAGCCTCGATGGTTGTCCGGATCGGCTTCACCCCGTCGTCTCCTTGCGCCGAAGATCGATCCACCTGAAAGCTTCTACCTTTGGCTTCTTCTTCGTACTTTGAAGAAACTAGTTCACTCGGTTTGCTAAACCTTGTGAACTAGAGTGAGTAGAGGAGAGTGTGTTGGGATTTTCTCTATGGTTCTTGATTCTCAACACATGAGACAAGTGAACCATAGACTAAAGAGAGGGAGAGCAAGAGGAAGAAGATGAGAGCTCAAGAACACAAGAGAGAGAATGAAAATGATAGAATCAGCAAGACTTTTCTCACTTGGCTCTCATAATCCAAAACCATCATCACAAAAATAGTAATCAAGTATTGTGTAAATGGTTCAAGTCAAAATGGCTATATCATTTCATGCACTCATATTGCACAAGAGAACAAGCAAGTAAAAAGTCTTTGCCATGAAATGATAGCCATTGTCATCATGATGGTCAACTAGTCCAACCTAGTCAACCGGTCAACAAAGTCAACAAGTCAACAAAGTCAACCCCTCAACAACCATGTCACCACAATACTTAATTAATATTATTGTTAATTACATATCATATTCTCATTAGGGTTGAGCAAAAAGTCAATAGTCAACAGTCAACGGTCAACAACCCTAATGAGAATCCTCTGCCTCTGTCTCTCCGTAAACTGTGCATACACACCCGCATTCGCGTTTCGAGGAACACGAATACATACTGGATAAAACCAATCCCAAAACGTACACTAGGATCTGGCTTAAAACAAAGCCCGCTAGTGTTAACTGTCCGGACACTGTACGTGCAAAAGTGCACGGATGTGACCGGACCCTGTCGCAAACCATGCGACCTGTCGCAAAACCATGCGACCTCTACTCTTTTGCCTAAAGGCGAATAGCTTTCTGTGTGGGACTCTAAAGACTCGACACTACGCTGGCAGTGGGTTTAACCACAGACCGCAAGCGGCACTAGCTGTGCGTAACGGTCCCCAGGTAGATGCCGACAAGAAGACTGACGAGGTGAAACCCATCTGAACTCCTACTGAGCCTGAATGTGACAATCTTCGTACAGTCCGGTCTGTTCGTCTGATACATCACATGGCGGGCCTAGGGGTGCGGTAAACGTCAGTCCCCTAATAGCGGTACAAGTCGTGTCGGAGTGAAGCCCAATACACCCTGAGATAACACTGGAAGCCTTCCAGTATATCTCGCTTGCCCTGGCCAGGGACTACTCGTGTAATGGCTCTCCTAGACACAGCGCGATGTCAACCTCCAATACCGGGTGAGACGAATCCTGTCTAACCGTCACTGCCTCCAAGTGCTTCGGGACTGCACCCAACTACTACCTGTTTGCACGACTCCTTTGAGCCGTGGTAGGGTAGTAATCAAAGTACAGTGGGAACACACTCGAGGCGAAGTGACAGTGTCAAGTCAGCGGACTAAGCTGTACTCATGTCACCTGGAAACTGATAACTGACGATAGGTATAATACCAATCGGTCAATTCCCGATGAGTCCTGTCCAGTGTACTCGTAACCCAACGAGCACCCGCATACTATCTCCAGTACGACGTACTGATGGCTGTGGGACAGACCATCTCCCACTCTGGGATGAGAAGCGCATGCGCTAGTCTACTCCGGAGTATCGATGCCCTGTCTCGATAGTCCTGCGACTAGGGACCTGCATAAGGATGTGCTTATAGATTACCCAGCCCCCACTAGTGTGACTGCCATCACAACGCTGGTAACCAAGTAAAAGATCCTAAGGGCTCCACTAATGTGTATAGGCGATATACTAAAATAAACACATGTACACATTGAAGTAGAAACAAACCAAGTAGCATACTACTATTTTGAGCAAGATTGTATATACAAGGTGAATATCCCAAGCTTCCATTAAGTAATATACAAACTAGTATGATACAGTAATGGCCTCTAGGGCATATACACTAACAATCTCCCACTTACACTAAGGCCATGTAATGGCGTATCGAAGACCTATCATCTCGATCAGCCGCTCGAACTGAGTCTGGGGCAAGGCCTTGGTGAATGGATCTCCAGTGTTATCTTCTGAAGCAACCCTCCGAACCTCGATCTCCTGGCGATCCACGATCTCCCTGATCAGGTGATACCGCCTCAAGATGTGTCTGGATCTCTGATGGGACCTGGGTTCCTTCTCTAAAGATATAGCCCCGTTGTTGTCGCAATACAGAGGTATTGGATCAACAATGGACGGAACAACCTGAAGTTCTTTCAAGAACTTCCTTATCCAGACAGCTTCTTTTGCGGCATCAGATGCAGCGATGTATTCCGCTTCCATCGTCGAGTCTGCAACGGTTTCCTGTTTGGAACTCTTCCAACACACCGCCCCTCCGTTAAGGGTAAAGACAAAACCCGACATGGACTTGGAATCATCCTTGTCACTCTGGAAGCTGGAGTCAGCAAAGGCCTCGATCTGGAGGTCTTTTCCGCCATACACCAAGAACATCTCCTTAGTCCTTCTCAGGTACTTGAGAATGTTTTTTACCGCTATCCAGTGTTTCTTCCCAGGGTTTGACTGATACCGGCTTACCACACTCAGTGCATAAGCTACATCCGGTCTGGTACACAACATCACATACATTATAGAGCCTACCGCAGAAGCGCAGGGTATAATAGACATGCGATCCCTCTCCAAATCAGTCTTGGGAGACATCTCTTTAGAGAGGGTGATCCTGTGACAAGCCGGTAGGTTACCGCGCTTAGAATCTTCCATACTGAATCTCTTCAGTATGGTGTCGATGTACCTGGACTGTGAAAGTCCTAATATCCTCTTGGATCTATCACGATGGATCCGGATCCCCAGGATGTAGGAGGCATCACCCAGGTCTTTCATGGAGAACCTGTGTGACAAGAACCCCTTGACAGATTGTAGCATAGGAATGTCATTTCCTATTAAGAGAATGTCCTCCACGTATAAAACGAGGAATACTACAGTTCTCGCTACAAATCTACTATAGATGCATGGTTCATCTGGATTTTTGATAAAGCAAAATTCCTTGACCGTCTCATCAAAACAGATGTTCCAACTCCGCGATGCCTGCTTTAGTCCATAGATGGACTTAAGCAACTTGCACACCTTTCCGCTGCTCCCACTCTGAATGAAACCCTCTGGTTGGTCCATATAGACACACTCCTCTAAATTTCCATTTAGAAAAGCGGTCTTTACGTCCATTTGCCAGATCTCATAATCGTGGAAGGCAGCAATGGCAAGAAGGATCCGAATGGATTTCAGCATAGCCACTGGAGAAAAGGTTTCGTCGTAGTCCTAGCCAGGTCTTTGACGGAAACCCTTTGCAACAAGTCTAGATTTATAGGTCTCAACCTGTCCATCTACACCAATCTTCCTTTTGAAGATCCGCTTGCATCCTACGGGTTTTACCCCGTCTGGAGCAATGTCCAACGTCCATACCTTGTTGGTGTACATGGACTCCATTTCGGTCCGCATTGCATCCAGCCATTTAACCGAGTCAACGCTCTGAACGGCCTGCTGGAAGCTAGTAGGCTCATCATAATCTATGATGTAATCCTCTCTATCCCCTTCTATGAGAAAACCGTAGTATCTCTCGGGCGGATGAGACTGCCTACTACTCCTGTGGAGCGGCGTAGGAATGTCCTGTTCTTTTGAACCCTCTGGTTCCACTAAGCTTTCAGTAATAGCTCGTGGTTCTGGAATTTCTTCCAGTTCTACTGTGCTCCCACTTATCTGGGTTTCCAAAAACTCAGTTTCCAAGAAGTAGGCATGACAAGAAAAAAAAACCTTTTGTTCCACTTCGCAGTAGAAGAAATATCCCTTGGAGTTCTTTGGATATCCCACGAACTTGCACTGTACTGAGCGTGCCTCGAGCTTGTCCGCATGCTGCTTTTTAACAAAAGCTGGACATCCCCATGTCTTAATGTGCTTAAGATAGGGTCTCTTCCCACACCACATCTCATATGGTGTAGTGGGCACAGTCTTTGTTGGAACTCGGTTCAAAAGGTATGCAGCTGATTCTAGCGCATACCCCCAGAATGATCGCGGTAACTCAGCGTTACTCATCATGGACCGTACTATATCCAATAGGGTTCGGTTCCGTCTCTCCGATACACCGTTATGTTGCGGAGTGTATGGAGGAGTAAGCTGAGAGAGAATTCCGTTCTCTTTTAAATAGTCCAGGAACTCGGCACTCAAGTATTCTCCACCTCGATCCGATCTTAGAATCTTGATACTTTTGCCGGTTTGTTTTTCTACTTCATTCTTATATTCCTGGAATTTTCCAAAGGCTTCGGACTTATGTTTCATTAAGAAGACATAACCGTACCTTGAAAAGTCATCCGTGAAAGTAATGAAGTAAGAATAACCGCTTCGCGCATGTGTAGACATTGGACCGCACACGTCGCTGTGTACGAGTCCCAAGAGCTCGCTCGCCCTTACTCCGTGTCCAGTGAACGGAGTCTTTGTCATCTTTCCTTTGAGACAGGATTGACAAGTGGCATACGATTGATATTCGAACGGATTCAAATATCCTTCTGTATGTAACTTCGTCAACCTTCTCTCATTGATGTGACCTAGTCTACAATGCCACAAGAAAGTCTGATTGATTTCCGGAGACTTTCTTTTGTGTGTATTCTGGACATTGAAAATTTGTGGTTGGTTTAATACATATACACCATTTCTTAATGTACCTGACCCAATCAAAACTTGATTAAGGTGAATGTTTACAACATTACTTACAAACGCAAATTCATAACCTTCTTTAGAAGTCAAAGATACAGAAATGATATTACAAGTTGCGTTGGGTACAAAATAGTAATTACGCAAAACCAAAACGTGTCCATCTGACAACCCCAGGTGATAGTCCCCCACGGCCTTAGCATCCATGCTAGCTCCGTTTGCAACTTTGAGGGTCATGTCACCTGCCTTCAAAACCCTACGGTTTCTCAACGCCTGCAAAGAATTACAGATATGAGATCCTGATCCGGTATCCAATACCCAGGAAGTAGAGTTTATTGAAAGACAGTTTTCAATAACATACACACCTGAAGCTGAAACTGCAACCTGCTTTAATTCCTGTGTCCTGGCTTTCCAAGCCCTGCAATCATTCTTCCAGTGTCCCTTCTTATGACAATAGAAGCATTCTTCCTTATCCACAAGCTTTCCCACTTTCTTTGTTGCTTTTGCCTTTCCCTTCGTATCCACTTTACTAACACCGCCCCTTGGTTTGGCGGGGGCTTTCTTCTTCTTTCCCTTGGCTTTCGCCTTGGACCTAGAAGAGGAAGATCCTCCTACAAACAAAGTGGATGTTTTCCTATCTTTCTGTAGGGTGCCCTCTACGCTCCTCAGCATGTTGAGGAGTTCTGAAAGTTCAACTTCTTTTTCTTGTAAGTTGAAGTTCAGGATAAACTGGGCGTAAGTGGAAGGAAGGGACTGGAGAATCAAGTCCGTATAGAGCTCATTCTCCAACGTGGTCCCAAGGTCCGCGAGCTCTTCTATGTAGCCAATCATCTTAAGCACGTGTTCCGCTACCAATGATCCGACGGCCAACCTTGCCGAAAATAACTTCTTCGACACTTCGTATCTTGCGATACGAGACTGCTCTCCATACAGTTCTTTTTTATGGATAAATATGGATTCGAGGTCCATATTCCCGTGCCTCCTCTGATGTTCGTTGTCCATAGAGGCAAGCACGAGGCACTTGGCCTTCGCGCAATTGATTTCCCAGGTCTTACGGATTTCCTTATCCGCGACGCTGGTTTTGGGACCTGGGACAGGGGGAGCTTTGGTGGTAAGAAGATACCCCAGCTTGTCGTAAGTGATTGCCATCTTGACATTCCTGAGCCAATCTTTGTAGTTTGGCCCTGTCAGTATGTTTTTATCTAGAAGTAACTTAAGTCCAGTCATGTCGATTGGTCGCTGCAATTAGGAGAGAGAAGAAACACTCAGTATGATGCTCTTGCAATTTTAGAATGGTTTTTAGTTTGTCTAAACAGGATGGCTCCCACTGTTTCTCGAATCCCTCCTCAAACCAAAAAGGAAGAATTAGTCAGGATCAATCTCACCGTACAATACTTGCTTAACCGTTCAGCCAGGCCAGTGTTGGTACTTCGAGGGAGGTTTTCCAACGCTTTCGCGAAGTTCCTTAATTAAAAAACCTCTTTTCCCTGGGGGCGTAGCCCCGCTAACACCTTTCTAGACACCTACTTGGTTTATAGCATTGATCGTTAAGTGAGAAATTTCCCGAGAAGCAGCATATACTCACAGTAGGATCGGGATCCAAATATCATTGCGTGACGAAACTGAAGGAATCCAACCAGAATCATCACACTCTAAATGGTATGCAACACTAGCAAGTTTCAGTTCTTTTGAAACTCCCGATGTGGATTTTTGCCCCATGCTCTTATGACCTTGACTTTGGCCAACAAATCATAAGTCACATGTCAAGTTCTACCCGTCGTTCTCCAGGTTAATTTGAATCCATCCGCACCTACCCTTGACTTTGGCCAACAAGGCAGTACGACTGTTCCAAACTAACGCATCTATCCATGCTGCACATGAATACCCAATAGCTACCAATCACTATGCCTTGACTTTGGCCAACAAACATAGCTTGAATACTATTGACCATCCATGTGAAACGACGGAGGGCTACGAATGGTTTTGGCTAAACCGTGAACGTAGTGAACTTGATATAATCGATGGAACGAGATAGCTTTTAAAAGCAGTGGCTCAAGCTCCGCATTTAAAAGTTAGTTTTGAAAAGAATTGAGTGGTTTTTCGAAAGTGTTCCAACGACTTTTACTTGGTTTATTTTTCTTGCATTAGTTCTTTTAATGCGTGATATTCTTGCATTAGTTATTTTAATGCGTCCCATCATTTAATCCTACCATTGCAGAAAACAACCAAAATATGACGTACTCTTATGCCATTCGCATTCGCCACGGGGCCCCGTCATTACCCGTTAGGTTACTTAACTAACGACAGAGCGGGGGCTGGGCTAGCGCGGCTGTAAAACATAAGCAACGCCTAAATAATATCATATATAGATATATTGCAATGATAGCCATTTCAGATCACAGATGAACACATTGGATATACTAAGAATCCGCAATTCGTACGAGCCTGTAACGAAAAGCAGATTACACGGTCGCGGTGAATAGCCAATACCCCACCTAAGACCCCTACGGGTGCGGCAAACTATCCGCCAAGTACCCGAAGCGAAGCAACCTCCCTCAACTCCGTGAGTAGGCCACTCGGCACTTCGGCATACCCGGTAGTTTGTGCACCCCCTCCATGGGTCTATCCTAGGAGCAAAAACAGTAAAAAGAAATTATACAATGACGGCTACAACCCCGACCCGGTTGTGCGGCAATACAAATAATTATTACATCAATTTATAAATTTACATGAATTGAAAGAAAAAAAAAACTCTCGTCTCACAACCCACGGCTATTCACCCGCGACAATCCAATGAACTCATATACACATTCCAATGACATTACAGATCACAGATTTGTATAACCCCCACTAATCGACATATAGCGATTAGCAGACGTTCAATACAAATATAACATCACAGATAAAAACCCGTCAGCTTAAGTCTTTAGAAGTTCGATCAAAAATACGGATTTTCAGGCCCCAAACACAAAATTTTCGTTCTGGAAAATCTGGGCAGAAAATACATATTCCAAAAATCCCAAAACAACCCCATAAAAACACTGCACAAAATTTGGACCTCGGCCGACTCAACTCGGCCGTGGAACCGCGGCGGGAGCGTGCTCACGCCGCGTTTCCGCGGCGCTTTGACCGGTTCGTGGGACTAAATTTCGTGGGTGTTTAATAAAAACCCTGAGTCGATTTTTAAGATGAAATTTATCAATTTTACAGAACTTTAAAAATCGACAGCAACTTTGAATTTCGGGTTTATTTCGGGACTTTTTCTCCGATCGAATTTCTAGCTACTATGCTAACATGTTAGATATAGTTTAACTAGGCTCTGATACCACTGTAAGTCCATGCTACCTCTCCCGGTACTTTCGGGCATGCGGAATTTGGTGAAAAACAATTTTCTAGAGGCGGTAACATGGACTCAAAACCGGATCTTTGTTAAACATCTAACTAATAACCTAACTAGGAGTTGTTAACTACTCGGTTAGGGGGTTATACCTTTCTTTCTTGAACTCCATCGTCTTCAAGCCTCGATGGTTGTCCGGATCGGCTTCACCCCGTCGTCTCCTTGCGCCGAAGATCGATCCACCTGAAAGCTTCTACCTTTGGCTTCTTCTTCGTACTTTGAAGAAACTAGTTCACTCGGTTTGCTAAACCTTGTGAACTAGAGTGAGTAGAGGAGAGTGTGTTGGGATTTTCTCTATGGTTCTTGGTTCTCAACACATGAGACAAGTGAACCATAGACTAAAGAGAGGGAGAGCAAGAGGAAGAAGATGAGAGCTCAAGAACACAAGAGAGAGAATGAAAATGATAGAATCAGCAAGACTTTTCTCACTTGGCTCTCATAATCCAAAACCATCATCACAAAAATAGTAATCAAGTATTGTGTAAATGGTTCAAGTCAAAATGGCTATATCATTTCATGCACTCATATTGCACAAGAGAACAAGCAAGTAAAAAGTCTTTGCCATGAAATGATAGCCATTGTCATCATGATGGTCAACTAGTCCAACCTAGTCAACCGGTCAACAAAGTCAACAAGTCAACAAAGTCAACCCCTCAACAACCATGTCACCACAATACTTAATTAATATTATTGTTAATTACATATCATATTCTCATTAGGGTTGAGCAAAAAGTGAATAGTCGACGGTCAACAACCCTAATGAGAATCCTCTGCCTCTGTCTCTCCGTCAACTGTGCATACACACCCGCATTCGCGTTCCGAGGAACACGAATACATACTGGATAAAACCAATCCCAAAACGTACACTAGGATCTGGCTTAAAACAAAGCCCGCTAGTGTTATCTGTCTGGACACTGTACGTGCACAAGTGCACGGATGTGACCGGACCCTGTCGCAAAACCATGCGACCTGTCGCAAAACCATGCGACCTCTACTCTTTTGTCTAAAGGCGAATAGCTTTCTGTGTGGGACTCTAAAGACTCGACACTACGCTGGCAGTATGTTTAACCACAGACCGCAAGTGGCACTAGCTGTGCGTAACGGTCCCCCGGTAGATACCGACAAGAAGACTGACGAGGTGAAACCCATCTGAACTCCTACTGAGCCTGAATGTGACAATCTCCGTACAGTCCGGTCTGTTTGTCTGATACATCGCATGGCGGGCCTAGGGGGGCGGTAAACGTCAGTCCCCTAATAGCGGTACAAGTCGTGTCGGAGTGAAGCCCAATACACCCTGAGATAACACCGGAAGCCTATCAGTATATCTCGCTTGCCCTGGCCAGGGACTACTCGTGTAATGGCTCTCCTAGACACAGCGCGATGTCAACCCCTAATACCGGGAGAGACGAATCCTGTCTAACCGTCACTGCCTCCAAGTGCTTCGGGACTGCACCCAACTACTACCTGTTTGCACGACTCTTTTGAGCCGTGGTAGGGTAGTAATCAAAGTACAGTGGGAACACACTCGAGGCGAAGTGACAGTGTCAAGTCAGCGGACTAAGCTATACTTATGTTACCTGGGAACTGATAACTGACGATAGGTATAATACCAACCGGTCAGTTCCCGATGAGTCCTGTCCAGTGTACTCGTAACCCAACGAGCACCCGCATACTATCTCCAGTACGACGTACTGATGGCTGTGGGACAGACCATCTCCCACTCTGGGATGAGAAGCGCATGCGCTAGTCTACTCTGGAGTATCGATGCCATGTCTCGATAGTCCTGCGACTAGGGACCTGCATAAGGATGTGCTTATAGATTACCCAGCCCCTACTAGTTTGACTGCCATCACAACGCTGGTAACCAAGCAAAAGATCCTAAGGGCTCCACTAATGTGTATAGGCGATATACTAAAATAAACACATGTACACATTGAAGTAGAAACAAACCAAGTAGCATACTACTATTTTGTGCAAGATTGTATATACAAGGTGAATATCCCAAGCTTCAATTAAGTAATATACAAACTATTATGATACAGTAATAGCCTCTAGGGCATATACACTAACATTAGAGTCCCACAAAGGAGTTACCTAGTCCAGGCGAAACGTTGTGGTGCGCGTATGCGATATGCGCATGGACCCGGTTAAAATGCGCGTATAAGATACCGTATATTAATCGGACGGCTTGCTTTTGGTTGGGTCGTATGTGATATGGCCGGATTGATAAATCAAGTGTTGATTTATCATTTAACCATTAGTTTCTCACTAGAAATCCTTTCTTGTATTTTGGATGTATGCATGCATGTATGCATTCATTCTTGTTCATGCACATTTGGATGTGCATGCACACATACATACATACATCATCCTTCATGGTTGTATATATATAGAAAATGGTGGTAATATAAGACTCACACCATGGTTTTATATATATGAATTATTATTGCATTTGTTTTTAAACAAAATGAAAAAGGAAAGGATAATTCATGGTTTGTTTCTACACTCTTCTTTGACTTAACCATGCTCACCTACGTTTAACCTGTAAGTGCACGGCGGCGCCCCGGCCGTCAATCCGACGGCCAAATGCGGAAGCGGTGATAAACTTTAATTTTTCTTGAACTGGCAAACCGCCGCGCACTAATACCCGGATCGAACCATTAATTAGTCCTAGCCAACTACAAGAAAGGGAATAGAGATATACCGACGATCCAAGTCCTCCGGTCTTCTCGTCATCGTCCCGATCTCCTGCGGAATGTCCCGTCTCCTCCTCGTCGCCGGAAGTGCACCACATCGCCTACTTCTTTTACGGGCTCCCACCTTAATGCCGAGGCAACTCGGGCACGAAGCCGGCTACTCGACGTGCCCAAGATTTGCCGTAGAATGTGTAGTGTAGAAGTCTCTTTTGGGGTTGTAGGAATTGCCATTGGTGGAGGGATTGAACTTGGAGCTTTGGAGATGGATCTTGTGGGATTTTTGCAAAGCTAGAATAACAAAAATCCCACCCCAAGAATTTTGGACAGCCCCCTCATGCTTTGGCCGGCCATCACAAAAAATGGAGAGGAGAGAAAGAGAGAGTGGAGAGTGTATCAAAAGATAATCAACCTCATAATGCAAGAGAGAGAGGGAGAAAAACTATCATGCACAAACATGATAACAAACTAAAACCAACACTCCACAACCAAATCATAACCCATCATCAAGCATGATGACTTCAAAAAGTCAAGCCATCATGAAGAAGTCAAGAAGTCAAGGTCAATGGATGGTGCACCATCATGAAAGCCATCATGATGCAACAAAAATGCAAAGACCACCTCCACAACCACTTATTTGCAACAATGCAAATAAGCCCTCCTCCACCAAACTTCGGCCAATGAACGGAACAATGGAAATCGGCCGAAACGGAAAGCAAACTGGCAACTCCAGAAAACTGGTCCCGTAATAAATTACAGGAAAACCCCGATACTGTGCATACACACCCGCATTTGTATTCCGACCGAAATACAAATGCAATGAGACAAAATCTACACTGTACTATACTAGGATCCGGTTTATACCAAAGCCGGCTAGTATTATCCGTTCGATCCTGATCCGTGCAATACCGCACGTATCTGATCGAACCCTGCCATATAACCATACGGCCTATAGTACAAACTGTCCGATCCGGATCCGTGCAATACCGCACGTATCTGATCGGACCTTGCCATATCTCCATACGGCCTCTACAACTTTTCGCCCGAAAGCTGAGTAATAGAATGTGGGGGACTCTAAAGACTCGTCAACACCTTGGTTGTGGATTTAACCACTAGCACGTCAGAGGTATAAGCCAATACGTAACGGGCTACCAGGTATTGACTAAAAGGGACGTCTGTGAGCGAACTCAGCCTGACTCCCTACTGAGCCTGTCAGTGACAATATCCGTACAGTCCGGTCCGTTCGTCTATGAGCATCGCATGGCGGGCCTAGGGGGTTGGTAAAAGTCAGACCCCCAAAAGCGGTACAAGTCGTGTCGGAGTGTAGCCCAGAACACCCTGAGATACTACTGGAATACCTAACAGTAAATCTCCTTGCCTCGGCCGAGGGCTTCGTGTAATGGCTCTCCTAGACACAGCACGACCTCACCCCCAATACCGGGAGAGACGAACCCCTGAAGATACGCTCACTGCCTCCATGTGGCTCGGGACTGTACCCAACTAAAACCTGTTTGCACGACTCCTTTGAGCCGTGGTAGGGTAGTAATCAAAGTACAGTGGGAACTCACACAAGACAAATGACGATCCCCAGGTCGATGAACTAACCTGCACACATGTCACTAGGGAACTGCCATCTGACGTCTGGTACATGACCAACTAGCATGTTCCCGGCGAGTCCTGTCCGGTGTACTCATAACCCAATGAGCACCTGTATACATCTTAGGTGATCCAACTGACACCAGTGGCTTGTGAGACCGGCCACCGCCCCTCGTCGGGGTCTCGACTGTATACACTAGTCTACTCTGGAGTATCGATGCCCTGTCTCGAAACTCACACGACTAGGGACCATTTAAGGATATGCTTATAGACCCCAGCTCCCACTTATATGATCGCCCTCATACTGCTGGTGGTCAAGCAAGAATCCTAGGGGCTCTATCAACGTGTAATAGCAACTTGTCAGGTCACCTAAAACAGTACACGATGATAAAGGTAAACCAGATAGCAAACTATCATCTCGAGTAAGATTGTTCTACCGGGATAGGTCCTCCTTCTATCATTGCAATCACGTACCTGTGACCTAATAATTGACTCTGAGGGCACTATCTCCAACAATCTCCCACTTGCACTCAAGGCTAATTATTGCGATGTCGCATACTCACAGCCCGTGTGATACCGAACACCCAACTCCTCTACTAGTTAATCTCACAAAGCTCGTTTGCGAAACTATTGCGTTCGAGGAATAGCCTCAGTGAGTGGATCCGCTTAGTTGTTTCTTTCTATGTCTCTCTATATCTCAAGTTCACGGAGAAACCCATCTCCCGAAATGAGCAATACCTGTCTTAGAATGTGTCTGGATGTCTGATGGGACATAGCTCATAAATAAACTCCAAATCCAAACTTCTTAGACTGTATCGTCAACTGAACTTAATCAGTATCCTGCGCCATGCCACCCTCAGTATTGCCTTGGACCACCTGTCCAAAATACTGCCCCTCATCAGAAGGAAAAACTATAATTCTGACAACCTCCTTGTCGTCCATGTCACCTTGGAAGCCTGGAATGATAACTGTCTCCTGAATATGGCTGTCGTTATCATATCCCTAGAACATTCACTTATGTTCTAAAACTGCTTCCGACCGTTTCTCCAGGATTGGATTAAATGTCAACTTATTGCATCTAGTGCAAGAACAACATCTGGTGTGGTACTTGACATCTCACGATTGACTCAATTGCCTGAGCAAGTGGTCTGCCAATCATGTACGTCCCTCTCCCCTTTAGTCTGTAAGACACCTTTGGAGAGGGTGACTCCATCTTCTGCAGGTACACTACCGTGCATGGAGTCGTCCATTCTAAATACCCTTAGAATGCTGTCTGGATGTCTGATATAATATCCAAGTCCTATGTGGAGAAACCACTGTGTGACGACCAAAGTATAACTGATTGCAGTATAGGAGTTTCTTTTCCTACTCTGTGTAGTGTATGTCATCCAAATACCAGGATATCACACCCTACTACCTTCTCAACATATCCATCCCCTATTCTGATGAAGTCAAACCTATGACTGTCACGTCAGAAATAGATGATCTATCTCCGCTACATGTGCTTTAGTCTATAAACAGACATAAGCTACCTGTCCACCAATGCTTCCGTTGCTCCCAGTGACTACGACAACCCTCTGGCAGAGTCATATACACGTACACTTCTAAAGCGAGTTCAGAACGACGCTATACTCATCCTCCCGCCAGGTCTCGCAGCCTGGAACAACAGCAATGGTAATTGTGGGTAAACAAGAACTTCCCTGTCACCGTCCTTGAGGCTACCGTAGTACCTCTCGGGTGCCTGAAGTTACCCACCGTATCTGCGGAGTGGCCAATGGAATGTCAATCCAGATTGAATCTTTAGGTTCCTTATCAAATCTTCAGTAATCGTTTGTGGTTCTGGAATCACTTCCAGTTCTACCATACTCCCACTACTGTTTTCTGAAAAAATCCATTTTTATTAAAACTGTGGCGAGTCTAGAACAATATTGCTATTGTTCATCCAGATGGTAGAAAGTCAACCCGCGTCATAGCCTGGGTCAACCCACAAACAGCCATTACAGAAACGTGCCTTGAGTTGTCCAGTGTCTGGTTTCAAGCATAAGCCGGACAACTCCCCGTACCTTAACATCGTTAAGATATGAACTGTTCTATATCCCATATAGGACCAGAGGCACTGATTTAATTGAACCAGATTCAAATCATGCAACTGTCTCCAGTGCATGTCAACTAAATGGAAGGAGGCCGATCAGCGTTACTCAACTTAGGAATGCTTCCAATTATGAGTAACCTGAAAAAGAAGCAAGTTCTCTTAGTCATTACTATCAACTTAATACCATACACAAGTATCTACATCTTCGATCACTTTGAAGAATCCCGATACTTGCTACACCTGGTTCTCTACTCTATTCAAATACCTATAACTTCTCAAAATTCGGACCCTGTGTTTCCTACGAAACACCTGTCTAAAAACTAGAGAAGTCATAAGTAAACCGAATATAGTACGAGGACCAACCCCTCTGTCCTGATGGACCTTGGACAATATACAATACTCTGTATAAGTCCCTTGAGTCTGATAACTCATTCACTGTGTGTCGTAGGTTGAAAACTGTACTTATGGTTAAGAAGAATTACACCGCTGTTTAATGCTCCTTACCTAACCATCCACTGATATAGGTAAATGTCGTAGACACAATTTCAGAAAGGTATATCTCACTCTATGAAAATAGACGTACAGATATATCAATTTGAAATTGGTGCATAACTGCGGATATTCAAAACCAAATATTTGCCAACCGGCAAACAGCCCAGGTGATTTCCTCAAATATCACCGATTACAACGAATCCCGATATAATGAGGATAATCACCCAATTCCCAATAACTTACTCCCACTCATCATCTGTAAAACCATACAGATGTGAGAATCGTACCTGGTAAATACATACCCTGGAGTAAGTATCTAATCGGGAAATCAGTTTTCCTTTAACATTACACAGTGAAACTGAAACATTGAAATGTTCCGATGGGGTATTCTGGTATTCCTAGTAATGCCTCTTCCAGATTCACGACTGTAACCGTATAGTTCTTTGCCACCTCTCCAAATCCCTTCATATGTCTTTAGTCTTTACCTTCTGTACACCCCTTTAGGCCAAATGGTTTTCTTCCTTCCCTACCGTTCGGCACCAGCCTATGGTTTGGAAGAAGACTATCCAATAAGCATAATGGGTGTACTGTCCCAATCCTAGGAACACTCGCAATGAGAGAGGGTGAAGATAAAAGACAACCGAATAAACCTTATTCCTATTTCTCCTGGACTAGAATCCATCCCCGAACTGGAACAAGTTCCATTCGAGTTCGTAAATAACCATACGATGGAGTATCCAAATAAACTGTGGATCTTCGTAGTGATACGGAGTGTCCTGGAGAAATACAAAGGTGATGTGGGAGTGGTAACGAAATATTTGGTTTGGTCGTGAATATCTGTTGCAATTTACTTTGCCCTCTTACTAATCCCTTGCTTTGTCTGAACTTAATACCTTCTGTATACCATCGTTAGGCTAATTGGTTTTCTTCATTCCCTACCGGTCGGCACCAGCCTAAGGTTTGGAAGAAGACTATCCAATTTGCGTAATAGGTGTACTATCTCCTAAACCAAGGAGTACTCGCAATCTGAGAGAAGGTAAAAGGAAAAGACAACTGAATAATCCTATCCGTTTTCTCCAGAACCTGAAACCATCCTCGAATAAATTCTTTCGAGTTCGTATCTAACCATACGATGGCTTTGTCCAATGGAAGTGGACGTTCGTAGTAATACGGGGTGTTCTGGAGAAAAGGGTAAAAGTAGGAGTGGCAATGAGGTTTGCAACTTAGACAATCCAAAAGCCAGTGTTAAGAAGGTTCGATTAATTTGGTCACTGAGTCATAGTCTTAGGGTCGGGTCAATGGTCGCTGCCAAAGAGAGAGAGAGAAGAAACACTCAGCGTGCACTCTAACCTAGATCAGAATGGTTACCAATTTATCTAATCTGGAAACCTCCCACTGTACCTCAAATTCTCCTCCAAACCTTAAAGAAGAATTAGTCGGGGTCACCCGAGGAGTAAAATAACTCATCAGTGGGAATCGGGATCCAACTATCATCGCATGATAACGTGACGGAATCCGCTCACGTCATCACACTCCATAAGGTATGCGCATATCTGGCAAGTTTCAGTTCTTTTGAAACTCCCGATGTGATTTCTGCCCCATGCTCTTATGACCTTGACTTTGGCCAACATATCATAAGTCATATGTCAAGTTCTACCCGTCATTCTCCAGGTTAATTTGAATCCACCCGTACATACCCTTGACTTTGGCCAACATGGCAGTACGACTGTTCCAAACCAACGCATCTATCTATGCTGCATATGAATACCCAATAGCTACCAATCACTGTGCCTTGACTTTGGCCAACATACACAGCTTGAATACTATTGACCATCCATATGAAACGACGGAGGGCTACGAATGGTTTCTGGCGAAAACCTTTAACGTAATGAACTTGATATCGTTGAAGGAACGGATAGCTTTTTGAAAATATAGTGACGAAGACCGTTGCTAAAGAGGTCACTCCCGGTGAAGGGATCTCGGCTCTTTCCCCGTAGAATGGGGTGCAGGATATTCCAAATGAATACCGCGATGCAAAGCAAAAGTAATCGGCTATAGTGAAGTTAATGCCCTGACGCAAAATTTCTGTCCAAGGGGTCACTCCCGGTGAAGGGATCTCGGCCCTTGCCTCGTCGACTGAGGAGCAGGATATTCCAACTGAATATCACGATGCAAAACAAAAGAGAGCGTCCTTGCAATAACAGCTTTTTGAAAAGTGTTCCAACAACATCAGATTAGGTTTGTTTTTAACTTGCATTGATCCGAATCAATGCAGTCCCATCAATTGATCACACCAAAAAGAACGAAAATATACTGATGTACGTATACGCCATCCGCATTCGCCACTGGGTCCCGTCATTACCCGTTAGGTTATCTAACTAACGACAGAGCGAGGACTGGACTAGCGCGGATGCAAAACATATACAACATCTACTAATATATATACCAATATATTATATTCGCTCAAGGCGTGATAAAAAATGCAACATCACAGAGAATGAACAGCATCACAGAAACAATACAGATATCTGGGATCCCCGGGTTTCACAGAGCCGCTGAAACCCGACGTTCCCCTGGTCGTGTGGATAGCCTGTGCAATGAAATCCTAGACCCCTACGGGCGCGGCAAGTTACCCGCCAAAACCTGAAGCGAGGCAGCCCCCTTCAGCTCCATGAATGGACCACCCAGCACTTCACGGAATCCGGTAACTTGGGCACCCCTCCTGGGTCAACCTGTACCCCCTACGAGTGCGGCGAATAGCCCGCCAATCCTAGAGGGAAGCCCCCTCCGTCCCAATGCCATGAGATGCAGGCTTGTTGCCCTCTAGAACCCGGCTATCCGTGCACCCCTCCGCGGGGCAATCCTAGTACAGAAAGTAAAATATACATACAATGGGTACATCGACCGCAACCTGGTCGTGCCCCAAAATAATAATACAAAAAGGCAGTGACGGCAGTCCACATGTCGGACGCTCGCCCCGCAATATCAAATGTACATAATACAACCACAACTGTACTAGCATTGCATCCAGGCTATCCCCCACGACCGATCCGCAACATCACAGTAGAAACAGAACATCAACGTGAAAGTCACGTTCGAAAATCCGTCTAACCGGGCTATAGCAGTTAGACCGGATTTACCGATCGAGTGACATTCACGGTCGCAGATATAATGTAAATACTGTGAAATAATGTGTCTAAAATATCCGATCAATCAAATTTTAACAAGTGGGCCCCAAAGCATTACTGTAGCAGATCAAGAAATTCTGGACCCAATATTAATATTCCAAAACCCCAATTTTAACCCCAGAAAGATACTGTAGAAATTTGGTGCAGGGAACCCAACAGTGTGCGGCGGATCCGCGGCCCAAAGGGGTGTTTGGCCGCGGTTCCGCGCTCCAACAGTGGACTTAGTGCATCGAATTTTCACAGAACTCTTAGATTTTCCAGTACATCACTTTTCTGTAACCTGAAAAAAATTTCGACACCAAAAAAATTCAATAGAAAACTGATGCAAGTAAAAATGTAGATTTTGGAATTTTGGTCGATCGGAAACGCAAAACACATTAAGGAAAGCTAGACTAAGTTAATGGCGAGGCTCTAATACCACTGTAAGTGCACGGCGGCGCCCCGGCCGTCAATCCGACGGCCAAATGCGGAAGCGGTGATAAACTTTAATTTTTCTTGAACTGGCAAACCGCCGCGCACTAATACCCGGATCGAACCATTAATTAGTCCTAGCCAACTACAAGAAAGGGAATAGAGATATACCGACGATCCAAGTCCTCCGGTCTTCTCGTCATCGTCCCGATCTCCTGCGGAATGTCCCGTCTCCTCCTCGTCGCCGGAAGTGCACCACATCGCCTACTTCTTTTACGGGCTCTCACCTCAATGCCGAGGCAACTCGGGCACGAAGCCGGCTACTCGACGTGCCCAAGATTCGCTGTAGAATGTGTAGTGTAGAAGTCTCTTTTGGGGTTGTAGGAATTGCCATTGGTGGAGGGATTGAACTTGGAGCTTTGGAGATGGATCTTGTGGGATTTTTGCAAAGATAGAATAACAAAAATCCCACCCCAAGAATTTTGGACAGCCCCCTCATGCTTTGGCCGGCCATCACAAAAAATGGAGAGGAGAGAAAGAGAGAGTGGAGAGTGTATCAAAAGATAATCAACCTCATAATGCAAGAGAGAGAGGGAGAAAAACTATCATGCACAAACATGATAACAAACTAAAACCAACACTCCACAACCAAATCATAACCCATCATCAAGCATGATGACTTCAAAAAGTCAAGCCATCATGAAGAAGTCAAGAAGTCAAGGTCAATGGATGGTGCACCATCATGAAAGCCATCATGATGCAACAAAAATGCAAAGACCCCCTCCACAACCACTTATTTGCAACAATGCAAATAAGCCCTCCTCCACCAAACTTTGGCCAATGAACGGAACAATGGAAATCGGCCGAAACGGAAAGCAAACTGGCAACTCCAGAAAACTGGTCCCGTAATAAATTATAGGAAAACCCCGATACTGTGCATACACACCCGCATTTGTACTCCGACCGAAATACAAATGCAATGAGACAAAATCTACACTGTACTATACTAGGATCCGGCTTATACCAAAGCCGGCTAGTATTATCCGTTCGATCCTGATCCGTGCAATACCGCACGTATCTGATCGAACCCTGCCATATAACCATACGGCCTATAGTACAAAATGTCCGATCCGGATCCGTGCAATACCGCACGTATCTGATCGGACCTTGCCATATCTCCATACGGCCTCTACAACTTTTCGTCCGAAAGCTGAGTAACAGAATGTGGGGGACTCTAAAGACTCGTCAACACCTTGGTTGTGGATTTAACCACTAGCACGTCAGAGGTATAAGCCAATACGTAACGGGCTACCAGGTATTGACTAAAAGGGACGTCTGTGAGCGAACTCAGCCTGACTCCCTACTGAGCCTGTCAGTGACAATATCCGTACAGTCCGGTCCGTTCGTCTATGAGCATCGCATGGCGGGCCTAGGGGGTTGGTAAAAGTCAGACCCCCAAAAGCGGTACAAGTCGTGTCGGAGTGTAGCCCAGAACACCCTGAGATACTACTGGAATACCTAACAGTAAATCTCCTTGCCTCGGTCGAGGGCTTCGTGTAATGGCTCTCCTAGACACAGCACGACCTCACCCCCAATACCGGGAGAGACGAACCCCTGAAGATACGCTCACTGCCTCCATGTGGCTCGGGACTGTACCCAACTAAAACCTGTTTGCACGACTCCTTTGAGCCGTGGTAGGGTAGTAATCAAAGTACAGTGGGAACTCACACAAGACAAATGACGATCCCCAGGTCGATGAACTAACCTGCACACATGTCACCAGGGAACTGCCATCTGACGTCTGGTATATGACCAACTAGCATGTTCCCGGCGAGTCCTGTCCGGTATACTCATAACCCAATGAGCACCTGTATACATCTTAGGTGATCCAACTGACACCAGTGGCTTGTGAGACCGGCCACCGCCCCTCGTCGGGGTCTCGACTGTATACACTAGTCTACTCTGGAGTATCGATGCCCTGTCTCGAAACTCACACGACTAGGGACCATTTAAGGATATGCTTATAGACCCCAGCTCCCACTTATATGATCGCCCTCATACTGCTGGTGGTCAAGCAAGAATCCTAGGGGCTTTATCAACGTGTAATAGCAACTTGTCAGGTCACCTAAAACAGTACACGATGATAAAGGTAAACCAGATAGCAAACTATCATCTCGAGTAAGATTGTCCTACCGGGATTCCAGATATTGCAGTTTTACACTTTCTTTTCTGTGACCGTAAGTGTAGTATGTCGTTATCGCCGGTTTCGTTGCTATACATCAACGACAATCGGGGTACGCATACTTACTTACGTTGATGATATATGATATTATGTGTTGCTGAGATATGATGTGCAGGATTGTCGCGATTGAATAGCCGGGGGTTTTTATGTGAGATGAGAGTTTTATTTTTCATTCATGTAAAATTCAAATGTAATGTAATATTCTTTTATTTGGGGCACTTTCGGGTTGAGGTTGATGCCACCAATGTTGTATATTATTTACTTTTCCGCATTAGGATAGACCCAAGGAGGGGAGCACAAGTGACCGGGTTCTGGGGTTCAGTGGGAGGCCATCTCGAGGAGTCGAGACCGGGTCTCCTAAACTCCAGGATTGGTAGGGTCGCTTGTGCTATTCATCGCGACTGTGGAAGCAGTTTATGAACATAAATGGTTGTTCTAGGGATATGGTAACGGCAGCCTCCTTTAGAAGACGGTTATCATTTCAGGCTTCCAAGGTGACCTGGATGACAGAGTGGCTGTCTGAGTTATAGTTTTTCCCTCTTCTGAGGGACAGTATGTTGGAAAGGTGGTCCAAGCGGATACTGAGGAAGGCATGGCGCAGGATACTGATTAAATTCAGTGGATGATACAGTCTAAGAAGTTTGCGAGATTTGGAATTCATTTGTGAACTGGGTCCCATCAAATATCCAGAAAAATTCTAAGACAAGGTATTGCTCATTTCGGGAGATGGTTATTCTCCGCGAAGTTAAGATATAGAGAGATAAAGATAGAAACACTGGAACAGATCTAATCACTGAGGCTATTTCTCGAACACAATAGTTTCACAAACGAGATTTGCAAAACTGCTTATTAGAGAAGTTGGGTGTTCGGTATCACACGAGCTGTGAGTATGCGACGCTGCAATAATTGGCCTTAAGTGTAAGTAGGAGATTGTTGGCTATAGTGCCCTCAAGGCAATTATCGTAGTCGCAGGCAGGTGATTATGATGATTGAGGGAGGACCTATACCGGTAGAACAGTCTTACTCGAGATGATAGTATTCTATCTGGTTTGTCTTTATCATCACTATTACATGTTGATAGAGCCCATAGGATTCTTGCTTGATTACTAGCATTATGATGGCGATCATATATATGGGAGCTGGGGGTCTATAAGCAAATCCTTAAATGTCCCTAGTCGTGGGAGTTTCGAGACTGGGCATCGATACTCCAGTGTAGACTAGTGTATACTGATCGAGATCCCGACGAGAGGCAGTGGCCAGGTCTCACAAGCCATTGGTGTTAGTTTGTTCACCTAAGTTAGTATACAGGTGCTCATTAGGTTATGAGTACAGTGGACAGACTTATCGGGAACCTGCTAGTTGGTATTATACCTATTGTCAGATGGCAGTTCCATGGTGACATGTGTACAGGTTAATCTGTTGACCTGAGATCATCATTTGTCTCGTGTGAGTTTCCACTGTGCTTTGATTACTACCCTACTACGGCTTAAAGGAGTCGTGCAAACAGGTTATAGTTGGGTACAGTCCCGAGCCATATGGAGGCAGTGAGCGGATCGTCAGGGATTCATCTCTCCCGGTATTGGGGGTTGATATCGCGTTGTGAACGGGTGTCCATCACCAGAAATCCTCGGCCGGAGTAGACGAGAATTACCGATCTAGGATCGATAGTTTCTCAGGTGGTGATGGGTTACATACCGATATGAATTATCGCGTCAGTAGGGGTCTGACTTTATCTACCTCCCTAGACTCGATATGTGATACCGTTTGACAAATAGACCGAACTGTACGGATATTGTTACTGTCAGGCTCAGTAGGGGTTTGGATGAGTTTGCTCGTCGGCCTTCCTTTCGTTCAATACCTGGGTAGCCGTTACGTACAGCTAGTGCCACTGACGTGCTTGTGGTTAAACCCACTTCCAGCGTATTAACGAGTCTTTAGAGTCCCACACAGAGAGTTTTCACGGTTCAGACATGTAGATGAAGTCTGTTGGTACATACAGGTGTCCGATTAAATATGTGTACAGGCTGCATAGACTTTAATCAGACGGTTGATAATACTAGCGGCTTAGAATTAAGCCGGATTATTAAATCAAGTTTTGATTTAATAATATATATATATATATGTATTTATATATATGTATACTAGTATTATTGTTCACTATTCATTTTCTCTCTTGGCTATTCGTATTTTTTATACGAATAAGCGTATATGTATTTCGATGCGTATACTGGGAAGTATTCCATATTTATACGGAATAGCTTCTAGAAGATGGCCACCTCATTGTTGATTTTCTTTTTAGAAAATCAATTATGGAAATTAGGTGGGGGGTGAGTTGGCATGAGCATTGGTGATGGAATGTAGAGAGGTGTGGTTTGCATTTATTTATTATAAAATGAAAAGAGAATTTTTGTGTGCATGATTGAGAGAAGGGGGCAGACACTTTCTAGGGGTGGGCCTTGCTCATTTTCTTTTCTACACTTGCTCATTCTACTCTCACTTGGAGACTTAGCCATTTTTCTTTAGTTGCTCATGCCACATGTTTCCTCACCTCCTCTTCATCTTATTGAGTTGCTTTTAGAGCATTTGCGATGAGAGAAAAATTATAGTGACACATTCCTACACCTCCACTCTCCATTGCTAGCAACCTTGGAGCATCGGTTGCCTCGCTTGGCGAGGCTGGAGCTTGCGCCGTTTCCCTCAGATGGATCATCGTAGATGGAGGAAGACCGGCAACCAAATTCGATCAAGGAGCCTCTAGGAGATTGGGATGATGGTTCAAGACCGAAAGACACGGATCAACTCGGTATAACCATCTAACTCCTAGTCTTACATATTGCTAGAATAGGGTTTTGGATAGATCCAGGCATCGGATCATGGTAGCGCCAGTTCAGAAAAATTTTGTTCCGCATTTGGCCACGGTTTGATGGCCGAGGTGCTGCTGTAACCCAACAGTGTCATTCGTGCCAAATTTACGGGGACTTCATCCATCAACATCCAAATGCTCTACACCCGACAGTGGCTAGCTGACCGTTCGAAATATAGAGAACCGATGTAATTGGCCCCCTTGAACCGGCATCGTCCAAAAGACATCGGTTCATACTGGCAACGACCGACTACTTCTCTAAGTGGGCAGAAATGTTAGTTATGTATATGCCCTAGAGGCCATTGTTGTACATATGATGTATATTATAATAGATGCTTGGATATATATAGAGAGGACTTTCTTGCTCGACATGATAGTATGCTATCTGGTTTCACTTTGTCTTAACATGTTGACTTGTATTAGTTTACTGTCTTGCTCTCACATATTGATAAAGCCCTTAGGATCTGTACTCGACTACTAGGACTATGATGAGATCATAATAGTGGGGCCAGGGTAGTCCACGAGTACATCCTATAACTATTCCTAGTCGAGGGTGTATCGAGACAGGGCATCGATACTCCAGAGTAGACTAGCGTACACGCATCTTGACCCATATGATGGGCGATGGATGATCCCATATCTATTGGTGTTGGACATCAAAGATGGTGTACGGGTGCTCAGTGGAGACTGGGTACACTGAACGGACTCCCCGAGAACTTCAAGATGGTATTATACCTATCATCAGGTAGCAGTTCTCCGGTGACACTGGTACAAGTTGGTCTATAAACCCGAAATCGTCATAGAGTCTTGTGTGATTCCCACTGTGCTTTGATTTTCACCTTACCACGTCCAAGAGGGCATGCAAAACGGTGGCTTTTGGGTACAGCCCCGACTCACATGGAGGCAATGAGCGATAGGAGGGGTTTCGTCTCTCCCGGTATTGGGAGTTGATGTAGCACTTTGTTCGATTGGCTATAACTGGAAGTCCCTGGCCAGGGCTGATATGGAGATTTACTGGTAAGAGTTATCAGTAGTTTCTCGACCCGTTATGAGCCTCACATCGACACGACTTATCGGTTACTGGGGTCTGACGTTTACCACCCCTAGACTGGATATGCGACATATCAGACGAAGAGACCGGACTGTACGGTAGTGTTACTGACTGGATTCGCAGGAGTATATACAGGCTTGCTTGTTGATCTTCTGGTCGCTCAATACCCGGGTGGCTGTTACGTTTAGCTGACTGCTTGCAGCTTGTAGGTGTTTGATATGATCATCACCTACTGCCGGCGTATTGACGAGTCTTTAGAGTCCTACACAGAGGTTTCCTGGCTCAGGCGAAACGGAGTAGGAGCACATATGTGATATGTGCGGGGACCGAGATTAATACGATATGTGATACCGTATTCTATGTAAGTCCATGCTACCTCTCCCGGTACTTTCGGGAATACGGAATTTGGTAAAAAACGATTTTTACGGAGGTGGTAACATGGACCTAAAACCCGGATCTTGGTTAAACATCTATCTAACAACCTAACTATGAGTTTCTAGCTACTCGGTTAGGGGGTTATACCTTGCTTGTCTTGAACTCCTTCGTCTTCAAGCTCCGATGGTGGTCCGGATTGGCTTCTTCTCGTCGTCTCCGTACGCCGAAGATAGATCCACCTGAAAGCTCCAACCTTTGGCTCCTTCTTCGTTCTTTGAAGAAACTAGTTCACTCGGTTTGCTAAACCTTGTGAACTAGAATGAGTAGAGAATAGTTTGTGTGGGATTTTATCTATGGTTCTTGATTCTCAACTCATGAGACAAGAGAACCATAGATTAAAGAGAGGGAAAAAGAGCAAGAGGGTGAGAGCAAAACAAGAGAGCTCAAGAACAATAGAGAGAATGAGTAAGAAAGAATGAGCAACTCTTTTGTCTCTCACCCTCTCATAATCCAAAGTCATGATAACTCATCATACTAAAAAAGTCTTATGTGATGGTTGAAGCAACCATAACCATATCATTTCATGCACTCATTTTACACAAATGAGCAAGCAAACAAAAGTCTTTGCCATGAAATGATGGCTATGGTTATCATGATGGTCAACTAGTCAAGCCTAGTCAACCGGTCAACAAAGTCAACAAGTCAACAAAAGTCAACAAGTCAACAAAGTCAACAAAAGTCAACAACCATGTCACCATAATACTTAATTAATATAATAGTTAATCACATATCATATTCTCATTAGGGTTGAACAAAAAGTCAAATAGTCAACGGTCAACTGTCAACAACCCTAATGAGAATCCGCTGCCTCTGTCTCCCTGTCAACTGTGCATACGCACCCGCATCCGTGTTCCGAGGAACACGAATGCACACTGGATAAATCCAATCCCCAAAGGTACACTAGGATCTGGCTTAAACCAAAGCCCGCTAGTGTAAACTGTCCGGACACTGTACGTGCACAAGTGCACGGATGTGACCGAACCCTGTCGCAAAACCATGCGACCTGTCGCAATACCATGCGACCTCTACTCTTTTGCCTAAAGGCGAAAAGCTTTCTGTGTGGGACTCTAAAGACTCGATACTACGCTGGCAGTGGGTTTAACCACAGACCGCAAGCGGCACTAGTTGTGCGTAACGGTCCCCAGGTAGTGCCGATAAGAAGACCGACGAGGCGAAACCCATCTGAACTCCTACTGAGCCTGAGTGTGACATTCTCCGTACAGTCCGGTCTGTTCGTCTGATACATCGCATGGCGGGCCTAGGGGGCGGTAAACGTCAGTCCCCCAATAGCGGTACAAGTCGTGCCGGAGCGAAGCCCAAAACACCCTGAGATAACACTGGAAACCTACCAGTATATCTCGATTGCCCTGGCCAGGGACTACTCGTGTAATGGCTCTCCTAGACACAGCGCGATGTCAACCCCCAATACCGGGAGAGACGAATCATGTCTAACCGTCACTGCCTCCAAGTGCTTCGGGACTGCACCCAACCACTACCTGTTTGCACGACTCCTTTGAGCCGTGGTAGGGTAGTGATCAAAGTACAGTGGGAACACACTCGAGGCGAAGTGACAGTGTCAGGTCAGCGGACTAAGCTGTACTCATGTCACCTGGGAACTGATAACTGACGATAGGCATAATACCAACTAGTCAGTTCCCGACGAGTCCTGTCCAGTGTACCCGTAACCTAACGAGCACCCGCATACTATCTCAAGTACGACGTACTGACGGCTGTGGGACAGACCGTCTCCCACACTGGGATGAGAAGCGCATGCGCTGGTCTACTCCGGAGTATCGATGCCCTGTCTCGATAGTCCTGCGACCAGGGACCTGCATAAGGATGTGCTTATAGATTACCCAGCCCCACTAGTGTGACGGCCATCACATCGCTGGTAATCAAGCAAAGATCCTAAGAGCTCCACTAATGTGTATAGGCGATATACAAAAATAAACACATGTACACATTGAAGTAGAAACAAACCAAGTAGCATACTACTATTTTGAGCAAGATTGTATATACAAGGTGAATATCCCAAGCATCCATTAAGTAATATACAAACCAGTATGATACAGTAATGGCCTCTAGGGCATATACACTAACAATCTCCCACTTGCACTAAGGCCATGTACTGGCGTATCGAAGACCTATCATCTCGATCAGCCGCTCGAACTGAGTCTGGGGCAAGGCCTTGGTGAATGGATCTGCAGTGTTATCTTCTGAAGCGACTCTCCGAACCTCGATCTCCTGGCGATCTACGATCTCCCTGATCAGGTGATACCGCCTCAAGATGTGCCTGGATCTCTGATGGGACCTGGGTTCCTTCGCTAAAGCTATAGCCCCGTTGTTGTCGCAATACAGAGGTATTGGATCAACAATGGACGGAACCACCTGAAGTTCTTTCAAGAACTTCCTCATCCAGACAGCTTCTTTTGCGGCATCAGATGCAGCGATGTATTCCGCTTCCATCGTCGAGTCTGCAACGGTTTCCTGTTTGGAACTCTTCCAACACACCGCCCCTCCATTGAGGGTAAAGACAAAACCCGACATGGACTTGGAATCATCCTTGTCACTCTGGAAGCTGGAGTCAGCAAAGGCCTCGATCTGGAGGTCTTTTCCGCCATACACCAAGAACATCTCCTTAGTCCTTCTCAGGTACTTGAGAATGTTCTTTACCGCTATCCAGTGTTTCTCCCCAGGGTTTGACTGATACCGGCTTACCACACTCAGTGCATAAGCTACATCCGGTCTGGTACACAACATCGCATACATTATAGAGCCTACCGCAGAAGCGTAGGGTATAATAGACATGCAATCCCTCTCCAAATCAGTCTTGGGAGACATCTCTTTAGAGAGGGTGATCCCGTGACAAGCCGGTAGGTTACCGCGCTTGGAATCTTCCATACTGAATCTTTTCAGTACGGTGTCGATGTACCTGGACTGAGAAAGTCCCAATATCCTCTTGGATCTGTCACGGTAGATCCGGATACCCAGAATGTATGAGGCATCACCCAGGTCTTTCATGGAGAACCTGTGTGACAAGAACCCCTTGACAGATTGTAGCATAGGAATGTCATTTCTTATTAAGAGAATGTCATCCACGTATAAAACGAGGAATACTATAGTTCTCGCTACAAATCTACTATAGATGCATGGTTCATCTGGATTTTTGATAAAGCCAAATTCTTTGACCGTCTCATCAAAGCAGATGTTCCAACTCCGCGATGCCTGCTTTAGTCCATAGATGGACTTAAGCAACTTGCACACCTTTCCGCTGCTCCCACTCTGAATGAAACCCTCTGGCTGGTCTATATAGACACACTCCTCTAAATTTCCATTTAGAAAAGCTGTTTTTACGTCCATTTGCCAGATCTCATAATCGTGGAAGGCAGCAATGGCAAGAAGGATCCGAATGGATTTCAGCATGGCTACTGGAGAAAAGGTTTCGTCATAGTCCAAGCCAGGTCTTTGACGAAAACCCTTTGCTACCAGCCTAGCTTTATAGGTCTCAACCTGTCCATCTACACCAATCTTCCTTTTGAAGATCCACTTGCATCCTACGGGTTTTACCCCGTCTGGAGCAATGTCCAACGTCCATACCTTGTTGGTGTACATGGACTCCATTTCGGTCCGCATTGCATCCAGCCATTTCACTGAGTCAACGCTCTGAATGGCCTGCTGGAAGCTAGTAGGCTCATCATAATCTATGATGCAATCCTCTCTATCCCCGTCTATGAGAAAACCGTAGTATCTCTCGGGCGGATGAGTCTGCCTACTACTTCTGCGGAGCGGCGTAGGAATGTCCTGTTCTTTTGAACCCTCTGGTTCCACTAAACTTTCAGTAATAGTCCGTGGTTCTGGAATTTCTTCCAGTTCTACTGCGCTCCCACTTATTTCCTTTTCCAAGAACTGGTGTTCTAGAAAGTGGGCATTACGAGAAACAAGGACTTTTTGTTCCTCTGCGTAGTAGAAAAGATACCCCCTGGTGTTCTTTGGGTATCCCACAAACTTGCACAGTACTGAGCGTGCCTCGAGTTTGTCTGCATGCTGCTTTTTGAAAAAAGCCGGACATCCCCAGATCTTCAGATATTGAAGATAGAGTTTCTTCCCACTCCATAACTCATACGGTGTGGTAGGCACAGTCTTAGTGGGAACTCGGTTCAAAAGGTATGCGGCTGATTCTAGCGCATATCCCCAGAATGATCGCGGTAACTCAGCGTTACTCATCATGGACCGAACCATATCCAATAGGGTTCTGTTCCGTCTCTCCGATACACCGTTATGTTGCGGGGTGTATGGAGGAGTAAGCTGAGAGAGAATTCCGTTCTCTTTTAAATAGTCCAGGAACTCGGCACTTAAGTATTCTCCACCTCGATCCGATCTTAGAATCTTAATACTTTTGCCGGTCTGTTTCTCTACTTCATTCTTATACTCCTGGAATTTTCCAAAGGCTTCGGACTTATGTTTCATTAAGAAGACATAACCGTACCTTGAGAAGTCATCCGTAAAAGTAATGAAGTAAGAATATCCGCTTCGCGCATGTGTAGACATTGGACCGCACACGTCACTGTGTACGAGTCCCAAGAGCTCGCTCGCTCTTACTCCATGTCCAGTAAACGGAGTCTTTGTCATCTTTCCTTTGAGACAAGATTGACAAGTAGCATACGATTGATATTCGAACGCATTCAAATATCCTTCTGTATGTAACTTAGTCAACCTTCTCTCATTGATGTGACCCAGTCTACAATACCACAAGAAAGTCTGATTTATTTCTGGAGACTTTCTTTTGTGTGTATTCTGGACATTGAAAATTTATGGTTGGTTCAATACGTATATACCATTACTCAATGTATCTGACCCAATCAGAACTTGATTAAGGTGAATGTTTACAACATTACTTACAAACGCAAATTCATAACCTTCTTTAGAAACTAAAGATACAGAAATGATATTACAAGTTGCGTTGGGTACAAAAAAGCAATTACGCAAAACCAAAACATGTCCATCTGACATTCCCAGGTGATAGTCCCCCACGGCTTTAGCATCCATGCTAGCTCCGTTCGCAACTCTGAGGGTCATGTCACCTGCCTTCAAAATCCTACGGTTTCTCAACGCCTGCAAAGAATTACAGATATGAGATCCTGATCCGGTATCCAATACCCAGGAAGTAGAGTTTATTGAAAGACAGTTTTCAATAACATACACACCTGAAGCTGAAGCTGCAACCTGCTTCAATTCCTGTGTTCTGGCCTTCCAGGCCCTGCAATCATTTTTCCAGTGTCCTTTCTTATGACAATAGAAGCATTCTTCCTTATCCACAAGCTTCCCCGCTATTTTTGTTGCTTTAGCTTTTCCCTTCGTATCCACTTTACTAACACCGTCCCTTGGTTTGGCGGGGGCTTTCTTCTTCTTTCCCTTGGCTTTCGCCTTGGACCTAGAAGAAGATGATCCTCCTACAAACAAAGTGGATGTTTCCCTACCTTTCTGTAGGGTGCCCTCTGCGCTCCTCAGCATGTTGAGGAGCTCTGAAAGTTCAACCTCTTTTTCTTGTAAGTTGAAGTTCAGTATGAACTGGGTGTAAGTGGAAGGAAGGGACTGGAGAACTATATCCGTATAGAGTTCACTCTCCAATGTGGTCCCTAGGTCCGCGAGCTCCTCAATGTAGCCGATCATCTTTAGCACGTGCTCGGCTACTGATGATCCGACGGCCATTCTTGCCGAAAATAACTTCTTCGACGCTTCGTACCTTGCGATACGTGACTGCTCTCCATACAGTTCTTTTGTATGGAGAAATATGGATTCAAGGTCCATATTCTCGTGCCTCCTCTGATGTTCGTTGTCCATCGAGGCAAGTACGAGGCACTTGGCCTTCGCGCTATCAATCTCCCAAGTCTTGTGGATTTCCTTATCCGCGATGCTGGAAGTGGGACCAGGGACAGGGGGAGCTTTGGTGGTAAGAAGATACCCCAGCTTGTCGTAAGTGATTGCTATCTTGACATTCCTGAGCCAATCTTTGTAGTTTGGCCCTGTCAGTTTGTTTTTATCTAGGAGTAACTTAAGTCCAGTCATGTCGATTTGGTCGCTGCAATTAGGAGAGAGAAGAAGAAACACTCAGCATGATGCTCTTGCAAGTTTAGAGTGGTTTTTAGTTTGTCTAAACAGGATGGCTCCCACTGTTTCTCGAATCCCTCCTCAAATCATAAAGGAAGAATTAGTCGGGATTAATCCCACCGCACAATACTTGCTTAACCGTTCAGCCAGGCCGGTGTCGGTACTTCGAGGGAGGTTTTCCAACGCTTTCGCGAAGTTCCTTAATTAAAGAACCTCTTTTCCCTGGGGGCGTAGCCCCGCTAACACCTTTCTAGGCACCTACTAGGTTTATAGCATTGATCGTTTAGTGAGAAATTTCCCGAGGAGTAGCATATACTCACAGTAGGATCGGGATCCAAATATCATCGCGTGACGAAACTGAAGGAATCCTACCAGAATCATCACACTCCAAATGGTATGCAAATCTAGCAAGTTTCAGTACTTATGAAACTCCCGATATGGATTTTTGCCCCATGCTCTTATGACCTTGGCGTGAGGTCAAAATGTCATAAGTCACATGTCAAGTTCGTCCCATCATTATCCAGGTTAATTTGAACCCACCCGTACATACCCTTGACGTAGGCCAAAATGGCAGTACGACTGTCTCAAACCAACGCATTCTATCTATGCAACAGATAAATATCCGGCAGCTACCAATCACTATGCCTTGGCGTGAGGTTAAAATACATAGCTTGAATACTACCGAATATTTAACTGAAATGATGGAGGGCTACGGATGGTTTTGGCAAAACCGTGAACGTAGTGAACTTGATTTGGTCGATGGAACGAGATAGCTTTTAAAAGGAGTGGCTCAAGCTCCGCATTTAAAAGTTGGTTTTGAAAAGAACCGAGTGATTTTTCGAAAGTGTTCCAACGACTTTAACTTGGTTTATTATCTTGCATTAGTTCTTTTAATGCGTGATATTCTTGCATTAGTTTTTTTAATGCGTCCCATCATTTAATCCTACCATTGCAGAAAACAACCAAAATATGACGTACGCTTATGCCATTCGCATTCGCCACGGGGCCCCGTCATTACCCGTTAGGTTACTTAACTAACGACAGAGCGGGGGTTACCCGTTAGGCCCCGTCATTACCCCATCATTTAATCCTTCTCACAACCCCCGGCTATTCACCCGCTACAATCCAACATATTCATATACACATTCCATCAACATTACAAATCACAGATTTGTATAACCCCCACTAATCGACATATAGCGATTAGTAGACGTTCAATACAAATATCACATTACAGAAAAAACCCGTTAGCTTAAGTCTTTTAGAAGTTCGATCAAAAATACGGATTTTCGGGACCCCAAAATAAAATTTTCGTTCTGGAAAATCTGGGTTGAAAAGACATATACTAAAAATCCCAAAATACCCCCAGAATAACACTGCACCAAAGATTGTCCTCGGCCGAGTCAACTCGGCCGCGGATCCGCGGCGGGAGCGTGCTCCCGCCGTGTTTCCGCGGCGCTTTGACTCGATCGTGGGACCATCTTTGGTGGTTATTCACACAAAAGCCTGAGCCGATTTTAGGTGTTAAAATAATCAACTTTTGAACAGTAAAAAAATCGACAGAAACTCGAATTTTTGGGGTTCGTTTTCGGGACTTTTTCTTTGATCGATCTTCTAGTTACTTGCTAACATGTTAGATAGAGTTTAACTAGGCTCTGATACCACTGTAAGTCCATGCTACCTCTCCCGGTACTTTCGGGAATGCGGAATTTGGTAAAAAACGATTTTTACGGAGGTGGTAACATGGACCTAAAACCCGGATCTTGGTTAAACATCTATCTAACAATCTAACTATGAGTTTCTAGCAACTCGGTTAGGGGGTTATACCTTGCTTGTCTTGAACTCCTTCGTCTTCAAGCTCCGATGGTGGTCCGGATTGGCTTCTTCTCGTCGTCTCCGTACGCCGAAGATAGATCCACCTGAAAGCTCCAACCTTTAGCTCCTTCTTCGTTCTTTGAAGAAACTAGTTCACTCGGTTTGCTAAACCTTGTGAACTATAATGAGTAGAGAATAGTTTGTGTGGGATTTTATCTATGGTTCTTGATTCTCAACTCATGAGACAAGAGAACCATAGATTAAAGAGAGGGAAAAAGAGCAAGAGGGTGAGAGCAAAACAAGAGAGCTCAAGAACAAGAGAGAGAATGAGCAAGAAAGAATGAGCAACTCTTTTGTCTCTCACCCTCTCATAATCCAAAGTCATGATAACTCATCATACTAAAAAAGTCTTATGTGATGGTTGAAGCAACCATAACCATATCATTTCATGCACTCATTTTACACAAATGAGCAAGCAAACAAAAGTCTTTGCCATGAAATGATGGCTATGGTTATCATGATGGTCAACTAGTCAAGCCTAGTCAACCGGTCAACAAAGTCAACAAGTCAACAAAAGTCAACAAGTCAACAAAGTCAACAAGTCAACAAAAGTCAACAAGTCAACAAAGTCAACAAAAGTCAACAACCATGTCACCATAATACTTAATTAATATAATAGTTAATCACATATCATATTCTCATTAGGGTTGAACAAAAAGTCAAATAGTCAACGGTCAACTGTCAACAACCCTAATGAGAATCCGCTGCCTCTGTCTCCCTGTCAACTGTGCATACGCACCCGCATCCGCGTTCCGAGGAACATGAATGCACACTGGATAAATCCAATCCCAAAAGGTACACTAGGATCTGGCTTAAACCAAAGCCCGCTAGTGTAAACTGTCCGGACACTGTACGTGCACAAGTGCACGGATGTGACCGAACCCTTTCGCAAAACTATGCGACCTGTCGCAATACCATGCGACCTCTACTCTTTTGCCTAAAGGCGAAAAGCTTTCTGTGTGGGACTCTAAAGACTCGACACTACGCTGGCAGTGGGTTTAACCACAGACCGCAAGCGGCACTAGCTGTGCGTAACGGTCCCCAGGTAGTGCCGACAAGAAGACCGACGAGGCGAAACCCATCTGAACTCCTACTGAGCCTGAGTGTGACATTCTCCGTACAGTCCGGTCTGTTCGTCTGATACATCGCATGGAGGGCCTAGGGGGCGGTAAACGTCAGTCCCCCAATAGCGGTACAAGTCGTGCCGGAGCGAAGCCCAAAACACCCTGAGATAACACTGGAAACCTACCAGTATATCTCGATTGCCCTGGCCAGGGACTACTCGTGTAATGGCTCTCCTAGACACAGCGCGATGTCAACCCCCAATACCGGGAGAGACGAATCCTGTCTAACCGTCCCTGCCTCCAAGTGCTTCGGGACTGCACCCAACCACTACCTGTTTGCACGACTCCTTGGAGCCGTGGTAGGGTAGTGATCAAAGTACAGTGGGAACACACTCGAGGCGAAGTGACAGTGTCAAGTCAGCGGACTAAGCTGTACTCATGTCACCTGGGAACTGATAACTGTCGATAGGCATAATACCAACTAGTCAGTTCCCGACTAGTCCTGTCCAGTGTACCCGTAACCTAACGAGCACCCGCATACTATCTCAAGTACGACGTACTGACGGCTGTGGGACAGACCGTCTCCCACACTGAGATGAGAAGCGCATGCGCTGGTCTACTCCGGAGTATCGATGCCCTGTCTCGATAGTCCTGCGACCAGGGACCTGCATAAGGATGTGCTTATAGATTACCTAGCCCCACTAGTGTGACGGCCATCACATCGCTGGTAATCAAGCAAAGATCCTAAGGGCTCCACTAATGTGTATAGGCGATATACAAAAATAAACACATGTACACATTGAAGTAGAAACAAACCAAGTAGCATACTACTATTTTGAGCAAGATTGTATATACAAGGTGAATATCCCAAGCATCCATTAAGTAATATACAAACTAGTATGATACAGTAATGGCCTCTAGGGCATATACACTAACATTCTATTCTCGCGATATATGATATCGGCCAGTTATATGTGATATAGCCGGGTTATTGGATCAAGTGTTGATTCGATAAAATGATATATATATATACAATATATATATATATATATATGCTCACTTAAGTATTTATTATTCTCACTTATGATACATTTAACATATATGTGATATATGTTTATTGTATTGTTTTCTTTTGTTACATAAATATTATATATGTGATATATAATATTGTAGCATGCTAGGTTATACATGCAACATGTATGTATGAGAATTATACCATGCTGTATGTAATGTTTGGGTTTAAATATTTAAGTAATTCAAATTGTGGAAATGAGTCATGGATGAAGCTTCATGAAGCTTGTAGATTATCATTGACCAAGTCCTCCTTTTTTGTTTTGCCCTAGATATTTCTAACCCAACCATGACACATAGCCATGGTTAACTCTCTACAATGGTTAAGGATGATATACTTGACCCATGGTTGCATTTCTAACCTCACTCTCATTCATTCTTCTTCTTCCTCATTCTCATTTTGCTTTCTAGCTTTTGAGATCAAGAAGAAAATAGTGAGAAATTAAATAATAAAGTGAGCAAAATTCCTATTTCATCATTCTCTTCTATACTAGCCATATAGATTAGTGTGTTAGCTTCACTAATTCATAATTAGTGAAGTCATAGCTTGAGTTCGTGTTTCCTCGAAGTAGATCATCTTGGATTTCGAAGTCTTCAAGCAAGCATGGATCATTCGACTTGTGGAGCCTCTCTAGAGTCCGGGAGTTCATGGATCATGGCGAAGGGACTACTACTCTTATCTTATGAAGTGAAAGAATGGACTACAAAGGTTTTAATCCCTCTCTCTTCGATGTAAAGTTGTTTACATGCAAAGTTAACCCTAATTCTCTAGTTCGATTACTTGGTTAGTTTGTTTAGCACCCTAAAAATTTTAATATAGCATGTTTGATGCTTGCCAAAACCTTGCTAAGGTGCTAAGATAACCCTACAGTGGTATCAAAGCCAAGCTAGAGCTTTAGGCATTGTCTAGACGAAGTTTAAAGTCCGATCGAACCCCGAAAAACCAAACGAGACCCCCTCTCTGGAAATTTTTTCAAAAGCTGAAATTTTTCATATTAAAAATACTCAGAAAATCATGTAGGGAATTCTATAGATCCACCTGAAGAACGAGTCCCTAACTCGCTACAGTGACCGCGCAACCGCGGCCAAAACCTGGTTTTGGCGGCGGTTCCGCAGCGCCACTGTGGAGGCTTGGGACGGACCCTTCAGCGACGGTCCGTAGGTGATAGGGCATGCTTCTGGGAATTTTTATTTTCTGCTCAAGTGTTGAGCTCACTGGGGTATTTTGGGAATTCATTGAATCGATCAAATTATGTAACTTCGTCTAGATATCTGTGTTGTGATATGTGGAATTCATTTAGTTAGGCATGAAATCCGTAATATATGATATTTCGGGTTTACGATGTCTAAAGAGATTGTGGATTCCAAATATTGTAGTTTTACATTTTCTTTTCTGTGACCTGATTGAAAAGTTTTAAGTTTACCGCAATCAAGACGGTATCGCTTTGCAGCTAGCCGCGATGAGCACGGGTTGATCCACAGGGAGACAGAGCGTTTTACGTTCTTGTTCTTACGAGTTAATGCGTGTGGCGGAATTGTTCAAATATAACCTATGTGTTATATGCAAGTATAAAGCTTGTTAGGAAACGATAGGATAATGTAAGTTAATGGATTCTGTATTCAAGTCCTTTGAGCCGAACTTAACAAATGAAGCTAGAGCAATGGGCAATAACGTGGATTAGGGGATTTAAGCACGGTATTCGTGGAATCCGGCTTATTGACCTTTGTCCTTCCGTTCTTGTCTCTTGCTTTCATCTCCGGCCAAATCAAACGCAACTGGTCACGGTTAAGAATCACCGTTACCTTAGTAGGGTAGGGTACCTAATGGAGCGCTTGCGTAAGATTTGGACGGAGTTTCAAATGGAAAAATACAGGAAAAGGAAATGGGAAACGAAACGTTGACTTACACTATCTTTCTCTTTTCCTAACAACACATATTCACAACCATTCACAAAACAACAAAGAGAGCGAAAGAAAAGATAAGAAAGAAAAGAAAACATTGCAAGAAAGAAAAGGGTATGGAATTAAAGTTGCATGAAAGTAAAGCATGAATGTAAATTGCAAGAAAGAAAAGTGCAAGAAAAAAACTAATAAGAACCATGGGAAAAAAACACAAGACATGGATTCAATAACCTACACTTAAACTTGCAAGCTCAATGAAGAGGTTGCAAGATCAAGTGATGGCAAAGAACTCATGGTGAAAATGAAGCACAAAAGAGAGAACTTTATTAATCTTGAAGAATGATACAGCCCCTTGAGATCAATGACCAAAGCTTAAACTTGCAACCTCAATGAAGATGTTGCAAAATCAAGTTAAGGTAGAGAGCTCAAGGGGGTTTAGCTATGTACAAGATAACAAAATAAAACAAAAGAGTGTTGCAAAATGAATGACAAAATTGGACCCTTGAACCTTTGCCCCATGGTCTGCTTTTATAGGCAGGAAAATGGATTAAGCAAACAATAAAATAAAGACCAAATGGCAGCAAATGAGACAATATGAGAAAGTAGGGCGCACAGGAGGAGGTGGGGCCGGCCTGGCCAGTTTTGGGGAGGAAGTGATCGGCCAAATTCTGATGTCTGGGTCCCGTATTGCAGTGGTGGTCTTATGTTGTCCCTCTCATGACTCTGGTGTTGTTTGCTTGGTCAGAAACAACTCTGGATGCACTCAGGTCTTGGAGGGAACATGGTAGATATAAATCGCATCACTACTTTTAGCAATAAATGCACATCACACCATATAGCCCACTTGCTCCTAGCAACTTAAGTGTGTCATGGCAGCCCCTCTAGGTCCAATGTCTAAGCTCCAAGAGTTAGTGTGTACACATGTTATGTGTTGGACCAAAATATTGTGTACACACTTGTTTGCAAAATAACTCTTGGGATATCGGTCGGTTTGCGGTTCTGGCTGCAGTGTCGGCTCACAAATGATATATCCGTGATTCTGGATGTATTTCTAGTATTTTGTCACGGACACCTGTAATATGTATTACTGAGCAAACACCGGGTAATAGTACCGATATATTCCAAAAAATAGATAATGAATGAGAGCTATTAAAATGCAATATTCTGGTCTGAACAAATACCCCCAAACTTATCTTTTGCTCATCCCGATCAAAACAAAATCCTAGCTTCACTTTCGCAGGGAACGCGATTGCGCTAATCGTGTGCAACAAGCCATTAAACCTTTAGATGTCCCTATTAGAAGGAGTGTTGTATCCTGAGGGTTTTCAGTGGATACTACCCACAAAATCCCGTCAAGCTAGTTTCATAAGTTAACGCTGATTCTACTACTACAGTTTAATATCTATGTTAGAAATTCTATCATCCTAAATTATAAATATCCTACCCTTATGTTTCACGCCTCCTATCTATTTAACCTTAGATCCTATACGTTCCAAAAAAGTTTAGAAAGATGTCGGTATCTCCTGAGTTTTCCTTCTAAAAGTGTGGTCTTAAATCAGAGATTTTTATCAGTTTTACGGAAAACATAAGTCTTATTCTTCATTTTTATCTTTCCTCCAAATATCGATTGTATACCCCTACGTGTGTGTATATTTGCACCCCTACACTCAAGAATTCAATTGAAGCCATAGTACCCTTGCCTTAATACCTAATACTACTTCTTTTCATTAATGATGGACGGTGATTCTCACACACCTTTCATGTGACTATTAATGCTTCTTCAGGCACTAACGGCCGATTACTTGAATGCGTGAGCTTTAAAGCATAAATAGCAGTTTCCAGGTCTTGACTTTATTTATTTTCTTCTTTTTTCTTTATTTTTCTTTTTCAAGACCGGGTATATTTTTCAATGATGCTCTTTTGGTGTTTAGCTTTAAATACCGTTTTTTCTTTCATACTAGGCTTTCAGGCAAGAGTATTTCTAGATATCCTCTACTATCCCAAGTTTCAAGGTGCGTGTATGTGCAGTTTGTAGGGTATATACTTTCTAAATTTGAACTCAAGAATAGAAACTATTTTTCAGACTTATCTTTCAGTAAACCTTCAATACTTTCCCCTCATCTTGACTTAACTCAAGAATTGAACTCAAGATTACCTATTTCTTAAAAAAAACTATACTTACCAACGTTAAGCAGAATGGGGGTTATTTTTAGGGTTTCAATTCCTAAGCCTAGAATTTAGTCATTTCTAACGTATCAACTAAGCTTTCAGAATAAAAATCTAAGTTACCTTATTAGCTAACTTGACGACAAAGTTTTTATATTTTTTGGAAAAAGTTTTGATTTTTGTAGGTTTTTATATAAGGATGCAACTGCAAAATATACAAATGAATGCGAAGGAAGAAAACTTACCGAGCACACCCCCAAACTTAAACTTGACAGTGCCCTCACTGTTAGGCTACACCAAGAGGGTCAAAATTGTCGGCGCTCCCCAAAACCAAATTATATACAAAACAAAAAAAAAGAAAAAAAATATATACACAAAAAGGTTCCCCCCAAGCTTAAGTGAAACAGTGTTTCCACTGTTAAGCTTTAAAGTTCAGGATTAGGGGAAAGAGAACAGTATTTATCTATATAAGGCCTTACACAGGCCAAAAGTGAGCACCAACCATTCAAAGATCTTATCGTTATAAAGCGGCGGTTAGTGAAAGAATGCGGAGAGATAAGAAATGGATATTACGCGAGACCGTATGGAGATAGAAGCGGGATACGGTCTCGGTATATGAGAAGAAGAATGGCGGAAGGGAGAAAGAAGCGGAGTACGAACTCAAGGGCAAAAATGGAGTGAATAGATTAGCACAATTTATGATGACCGATGTGTAAGAAGCGTTTGTGCTAATCTATTAACCCGTCGAGAAATGGGGTCAAATCCCTCAAGATTTTTGAGAAAACATGGGTACGCCGAACTTGGTAAACCAAACACCGGAAATGAAAGTGATACGGTTTCTTGCAAGGTTAGAATAACGGAAAGGATGGAAGGAAGTGATTGAGGAAGGGTATCACTTAAAGGCTCATGACGGTGTACACAGTCAATGAAAGGGACAAGATGAATTGGAAAATCCGACTCATCAATTAAAACTGGTTCATCCTCAAAGATATCCTCAAAATTCTCTTCAAAATTCATCTTATCCATGCAAATTTCATCAAAATCAAGACGCATATGAAGTTCGGGAAAAACAGTCAAAGACTCGGGATGATGAATTGGAGAGAAAACTCATCCAAAACTGCAGGTTCATCATCTGTAATATCCTCAGCGTCGATATCCTCAATCAAGTGAAAATTAATTTTCTCAGACACCTCATCAAAAGCATGAATGTTAATCAATTCAGGTTCTAAGATGGAGGTGTAGAGGTCAAAAGGTTGGGAATTGGTTTCACTTGGAAGGGTCTTTTCAAAATCGGGTAAATCAAACACTACAAAGTCGCACAACTCATTCATCATTCTATCTTCAATTGATAAATCATGTGGGACACTCGATAGACTTTCAAAACAGGAGTTGTGGGATTCAATTTGCAATGGGTAAGTTTGATTTGGAAGGGTGTACAGCTCACTCTCTCCACTCAAATTCTCAGCCTGCCCTACCGCCTCTTCATACATTTGAAAATTTAAAGCTAGTTGGAAACTAGATACCGGGTCACTAGGTTATATGAGGGCGGCCATGGACGCATTCAAATCCATCATCTGTTGGCATGACGCTACCCTAAAGTCTTCCAATGACTGTTCTAAACTAGACATGGGTTGTGAAGGAGTTTCAGTGAAAGATTCAAAGTTTTCTGGATACTGGAAACTCCCAAATGACGGTTTAAAAGCAATGTCTACGGAAGATGCAGAAGTTGGGTAGGATGGATAGGAATCAAACGGTTGGACAGGAGTAGAATCAACATTTGGATAAGAAGGTGAATGGAATTGTTGATCCCAAGAATTTGAAGTGGTGAAAGGAGTGAAAGATCGGCTATGAGATTGTTTAATATGTTCAGCAATAGACATGGGTCTTGAAGTTACAACTGGACTCTCAAAAGAGGTATCAACGTAAGAAGGTGGTGAAGGTTGAAACGGTTGATACAAAGTGAATTGCAGAGTCCAATTGGTAGTTCTAGACGCGTCTATCCGATCTTTTAATGAAATTTTGGGCATGGAGGGGTCGTTCAAAATTCGACCAAAGCAAGAACCGTAAGAAGTAATGTCTGGTTGTGGGTACCAAAGTTCGGCAAGAGTTTTGCGAGATGGGGTACCGATGATATGATGAGAGAAAGGAGAAGAAAAAGAATGTGAAATTTTTAATTTTATTTTTTTAAAAAAAAAATTTAGTTAGTTATTAACAAAAGAAAGAAATATACACACAAAAATAATCTGGACAAAAACAATCACGACAAAAAAATACCACGCACCTAATTGGTCTAGGGTTCACCTAGGTCAACTAGACCTACTCCAGAACTTGATTGTCGAAGTAAAACTGTGTCGAGAAACGGGCTCAAGATACACTGATCACGAGGCCAGGTAAGTGCAAAGATAAGGGGAGGTTTTCCGACGCTTTTGCGAAGATCCTTAATTAAATAACCCTTTCTCTTTTGGCGGTTTCGCCGTGAACACTTTTCTAGACACCCCATAAACAATATACCGTTAAGCGGTGTTCTAAACACAGTTAACCTCTCCTAGTGAGCGCGAAGTCCTTAAGGCTTAAAGTCTAATTTCTTTTAAAAATTTGTGTGGGTATACGTTATGCTCAAGTTTGTGATTTGTGGGCCACGGAAAAGGGGATGAAATCCTTTACCGTATGTTGTGGGGTTTGCTTGCCCTTAAGTCCGTATTAATGTATGCAATGCCCAATTCAATGAAAAAATTTATTCAAAGAATCAAACAATCGTTTTTTTATTTTAAGCATGGCACTGCAACAAATACGGGTTAGTCAATTTTTGCGTTTGGTAGCGAACTTGCAAAGAATCCTACAAAGATAGAATAGTGGATGCGTCGGATTTGAGAAGAAGGTGTTTGTAAAATACGTATCCGTTAAGATTTTGGGTTAGGAAACCCCCGTTGAATCAAATCCGGTAAGCTTGAAAAGTTTGCTTGCGCGGGTCAAACTACCCGGATCTTTGGCACTGTACTTCGTAACCACCTTAACTTTGATTGTGCACTTTGCTCCCCACGCTCGTTGTTCGCAAATCCGCAAAATCTACAAATGTCGGAAAAAATGGATATTAGTGCGAAAAAGCGATACGAATGCCCAAATACCTGCACACTAAAAATTATAAAAAACAAACAATAAAAATGGGACAAAAACAGAACAATGGAAAACAGAGGAAAGTTTCGAAGCAGAAGGAGGCAGTACGGCCGGCGACGCTGGATTTTTAGGAGATGACGCCGGATTTCTTGTAGTAGATGGGCTCCAACTTTCTTTAGGTGTCTCGATGTTCCACTAGTGTCTTACTGGTATTGTTTACCTTTTTAATTGAGATCCAGAGTATTTGCAGGTACAAAATCCAGAGAGCAAAATGAGTTAAGAATGTTAGTTTTTTGTTTTGGTTTTGGTTTTTGAAATTTTTATGTTGTTTTGAAAATAGGGTTAGTTCTATAAGTGAGATGAACAATGATTAACCCGAAATAACAAAAACAAAAATGTTACTGTCTCCCCAGCAACGGCGCCATTTGATTGAAAGAGTTTTAAGTTTACCGCAATCAAGACGGTGTCGCTTTGCAGTTAGCCACGATGAGCACGGGTCGATCCACAGGGAGACGGAGCGTTTTACGTTCTTGTTCTTACGAGTTAATGCGCGTGGCGGAATTGTTCAAATCTAACCTATGTGTTATATGCAAATATAAAACTAGTTAGGAAACGATAGGATAATGTAAGTTAATGGATTACGTATTCAAGTCCTTTGAGCCGAACTTAACAAATGAAGCTAGAGCAATGGGTAACAACGTGGATTAGGGGATTTAAGCACGGTATTCATGGAATCCGGCTTATTGACCCATGTCCTTCTGTTCTTGTCTCTTTCTTTCGCCTCCGGCCAAATCGAACGCAACCGGTCACGGTTAAGAATCACCGTTACCTTGGTAGGGTAGGGTACCTAACGGAGCGCTTGCGTAAGATTTGGGCGGAGTTTCAAATGGAAAAATACGGGAAAAGGAAATAGGAAACGAAACGTTGATTTACACTATCTTTCTCTTTTCCTAACAACACATATTCACAACCATTCACAAAACAACAAAGAGAGCGAAAGAAAAGATAACAAAGAAAAGAAAACATTACACGAAAAAAAAAGGGCATGGAATTAAAGTTGCATGAAAGTAAAGCATGAATGTAAATTGCAAGAAAGAAACTACTAAGAACCATGGAAAAAAACACAAGACAGATTTAATAACCTACACTTAAACTTGCAAGCTCAATGAAGAGGTTGCAAGATCAAGTGATGGCAAAGAACTCATGGTGAAAATGAAGCACAAAAGTGAGAACTTTATTAATCTTGAAGAATGATACAGCCCCTTGAGATCAATGACTAAAGCTTAAACTTGCAAGCTCAATAAAGAGGTTGCAAGATCAAGTTAAGGTAGAGAGCTCAAGGGGGTTTAGCTATGTACAAGAGAACAAAATAAAACAAAAGAATGTTGCAAAAAGAATGACAAAATTGGACCCTTGAACCTTTGCCCTATGGTCTGCTTTTATAGACAAGAAAATGGATTAAGCAAACAATAAAATAAAGACCAAATGGCAGCAAATGAGACAATATGAGAAGGTGGGGCGCACAGGAGGAGGTGGGGCCGGCCTGGCCGGTTTTGGGGAGGAAGTGATCGGCCAAATTCCGATGTCTGGTTCCCGTATTGCAGTGGTGGTCTTGTGTTGTCCCTCTCATGACTCTGGTGTTATTTGCTTGGTCATAAACAACTCTGGATGCACTCAGGTCTTGGAGGGAACATGGTAGATATAAATCACATCACTACTTTTAGCAATAAATGCACATCACACCATATAGCCCACTTGCTCCTAGCCACTTGAGTGTGTCATGGCAACCCCCTAGGTCCATGGTCCAAGCTCCAAGAGTTAGTGTTTACACATGTTATGTGTTGGACCAAAATATTGTGTACACACTTGTTTGCAAAATAACTCATGGGATATCGGTCGGTTTGCGGTTCTGGCTACAGTGTCGGCTCACAAATGATATATCCGTGATTCTGGATGTATTTCTAGTATTTTGTTACGGACACCTGTAATCTGTATTACTGTGCAAACACCGGATAATAGTACCGATATATTCCAAAAAATAGATAATGAACTGGATGCACTCAGGTCTTGGAGGGAACATGGTAGATATAAATCACATCACCACTTTTAGCAATAAATGCACATCACACCATTTAGCCCACTTGCTCCTAGCCACTTGAGTGTGTCATGGCAACCCCCTAGGTCCATGGTCCAAGCTCCAAGAGTTAGTGTTTACACATGTTATGTGTTGGACCAAAATATTGTGTACACACTTGTTTGCAAAATAACTCATGGGATATCGGCCGGTTTGCGGTTCTGGCTACAGTGTCGGCTCACAAATGATATATCCGTGATTCTGGATGTATTTCTAGTATTTTGTCACGGACACCTGTAATCTGTATTACTGTGCAAACACCGGGTAATAGTACCGATATATTCCAAAAAATAGATAATGAATGAGCGGTATTAAAATGCAATATTCTGGTCTGAACATGACCGTAAGTGTAATATGTCGTATATCGCCGTTTTCGTCGCTATAGATCGACGATAATTGTGATAGGCATATTTACTTACATTGATGATATGTGTTGTTATGTGTTGCTGTGATATGTTATATTGGATCGTCGTGTTTTGAATAGCCGCGGGTTTTATGTGAGATGAGAGTTTTCTTTTTCATTCATGTAAATTTCATTTGTATGTAATATTCTTTTATTGGGGCATTTCCGGATTGAGGTTGATGTCACCATTATATATTATTTACTTTTCCGCATTAGGATAGAGCCAAGGCGGAGACCACAAGTAACCGGGTTCTAGGGTCCAGTGGGAGGCCATCTCGAGGAGTCGAGACCGGGTCTCCTAACCCTAGAATTGGCAGGGTTACTTGCCGCTCTCGTAGGGGTCTAGGGATGTGAGTTTGGCTATTCATCGTGACTGTGGAATCCGTGTTCTATACAGGCTCAAAGTAAAACACGGACGTCCTAGTATATCCAATATTTCTTACGTTGACTTGTACTGCAATGTTCTGTGATGAGATCATATTACTGCCTGAGACGAATGCTTATACTATATATATGATATATAAATATTACAGTTTTCGTTTCTTCTGTGATGCTTAGGAAGCATAAATGATGGGATTTATTAATGAGATTAATAAAAGAAAAGAAACCTACAAGATGTTGTAGAATCAAATTTTCAAAAAGGGTAGCTACAGTTTTTGCTTTGCATAGTGGTATATGTGATATACTCTGCACCTTATTCGATGAGTAAAGAGCCGAGATCCCTTCACCGGGAGTGACCTCTTTAGCAAAACTGGCAGATGCTATAAACTCACGGTTTGGTTTTTGATTGCTTCTATAGTTCTTGCTTTACACTGTGGTATTTGTGAAATATCCTGCACCTTATTCGATAAGGAAAGAGCCGAGTTCCCTTCACCGGGAGTGACCTCTTTAGCGAAACTAGAAAAGCCTCAAAAACACTACTTTTCAAAATCACTTGTTTCTACAACGATATCAAGTTCATTACACTTATAGTTTTCTGAAAAAACCTGCGTAGCCCTCCGTCATTTCAGATAAGTACTACTTAGTATTCGTGCTACGTTTGTTGACTATGTTAAGGCATAGTGTGCGGTAGCTAATTAGTGCTTATCTGCTAAAACATGAGATGTGATTGGATTAGGGTAGTTGTACGACTTTGTTGACTATGTTAAGGGTCGTGCAGGTGGGTTTAATTCAATCGGGAAATGACGGGTTGAACTTGGCTAGCAATTATGATTTGTTGACTATGTTAAGGTCATAAGTTGCTAGGGGCAAAAGTATTATCGGGAATTTTAAGTGTTGAAATTTGCAATGAGATTGCATACCTTCTATGAGATAGGTGGATCTCGATACCCATTGCGAGTAAGAGTTACTCCTGGAAGAATTTTACACAGGACAATTAGCCGATCAAGTAGGTGTCTAGAAAGGTGTTAACGGGGTTATGCCTCTGGTAAAACGAGATTTATTCTAATTAGGTCCGTGCGAAAGCACGGGGAACCTCCCTCAAAGTACCAACACTGATCTGGCTGAAAGATTGATGAACTTGTAAGGTGTAACTAATCCCGGCTAATCTTACCTTTTAGGGTTTGAAGGAAGATTTGATTAAAACAATGGGAGCCATCCTGATTAGATAAGATAATAACCAATCTAATCTTGCAAGAGAGCACGCTAAAGTGTTTATCTTCTCTCTCTCTCCAGGTAGCGACCATGTCAGGCCTTAATCAAGATAATAATATGGATGTATTGACTGAACCCGCTTGTTATACTGAGCAGGGGAACGTTGGTCCCTCTCCCACTTATAATTGTTATAAGTCCGAGCAGGAAATAGGAGAATATCTGGATTCTCACGCCATCCAAACGAAGAATAAGCATATTGATGCATCTTCTTCCGGCGTGTTAGTTACCGAGAACTGTTTCTCAATTCACTCTACGTCCTAGGCATTAGATACCGGATCAGGATCCCACATATGCAATATATTGCATGGGCTAAAGAGAGGTAGAGAACTAGGAATGGGTGATCATTCCGTAAGAGTAGGGAATGGTGTAAATGTTGCAGCCAAAGAAGTTGGCGAATATCACCTTGTATTACCAAGTGGTAATACATTGATTCTGAACGAATGCTATTATATACCGAACATGATATGCAACATTATATCAGTTTCTTTATTAAGTAAAGAAGGATATAATTTTGTAATACAGGATAATGTTATGAACATCTTCATAAATCAAAAGTTGATTGGATCAAGCTCGTTACATAATGGCATATATGTTCTAAATCAAAACACAGTTCCTAATATACAGAACACACACAAGAGGAAGAGTTTAGAAATGAACGAATCCTTCTTGTGGCATTGTAGACTAGGTCATATCAATGCGACACGATTAGCTAAGTTACGTAAAGATGGATATTTGAATCCGTTCGAATTTTCATCTTATGACACATGCCAGTCATGTCTCAAAGGCAAAATGACCAAAACTCCGTTTAGTGGACACGGAGAAAGAGTTACGGAACTCTTGGGACTGATACATAGTGATGTATGCGGTCCCATGTCTACACATGCCAGGAATGGTTCTTCGTACTTCATTACATTCACTGACGATCTCTCAAGATACGAACATGTGTTCCTGTTGAAACACAAATCTGAAGTTTTTGAGAAATTCAGGGAATATAAACATGAAGTCGAGAACCAAACGGGTAAAAGTATTAAAATCCTTTGATCTGATCGAGGAAGAGAATACTTGAGCAATGAGTTTATGGACTATTTAAAAGAGAATGGGATTCACTCTCAGCTTACTCCTCCTTATACAACACAGCACAACGGTGTATCGGAGCGGAGGAATCGCACCCTGTTAGATATGGTGCGCTCTATGATGAGCTCCGCTGAGTTGCCTATTTCCTTTTGGGGTTATGCTCTGGAGACAGCAACATACCAAGTTCCATCAAAATCTGTACCTACCACACCACATGAGATATGGAGTGGGAAGAGACCATATTTTAAACGAGTTAAGATATGGGGTTGTCCGGCCAATGTCAAAAGGCAAAATCCGGACAAACTCGAGACACGATCAGTTCTTTGCAAGTTTGTGGGATATCCTAAGAATTCACAAGGATATATTTTCTACAACACTGAGGAACAAAAGGTGTTTGTTTCTCAATATTCCACCTTTTTGGAAAAGGAATTTCTTGCAAAAAAATTAGTGGCAAAGAGGTAGAGCTGGAAGAAGTTCCAGCAACACAAACTGCAACTAAAGATTTAATGGAACCAGAGGATTCAGTAGTTCCCGACAAACCCCCTCCTCTCCACCGATCTAGTAGGGTTCCTCATCCACCTGAGAGATACTACGGTTTTCTCATCGATGGTGGGAGCGAGGATTGCATCATGGAAGATGATGACCCAACTAGCTTCAAGCAGGCCATCACGAGTGGTGACTCTGTGAAGTGGCTGGATGCAATGCGATCTGAGATGGAATCCATGTACACCAACAAAGTATGGACTTTGGAAGTTGCTCCTGAAGGGGTAAAACCCATTGGGAGCAAATGGATATTTAAGAAGAAACTTGGTGTAGATGGAAATGTTGAGACTTTCAAAGCTAGACTTGTTGCAAAAGGTTTTTGTCAATGACCAGGTGTGGATTATGACGAAACCTTTTCTTCAGTGGCTATGCTTAAGTCCATCCGGATCCTACTTGCCATTGCTGCATACCATGACTACGAAATCTGGCATATGGATGTTAAGACCGCCTTTCTAAATGGTGATTTAGAAGAGTGTGTATACATGACTCAGCCAGAGGGCTTCGTAGACAGTGAGAGCAGCGGAAAGGTGTGCAAGCTGCTTAAATCTATCTATGAGTTGAAACAGGCATCGCGGAGTTGGAACATATGTTTTGATGTGGTAGTCAAAGAGTTTGACTTCATCAAAAACATAGATGAACCTTGTATATACAAGAAGGTGACAAAGAGTAAGGTTGTCTTCCTCGTATTGTACATGGATGACATACTCTTGATAGGAAATGATGTTCCTATGTTGCACTCGGTCAAGCTCTTCTTATCACATAGATTCTCAATGAAAGATCTAGGTGATGCCTCCTGCATTTTGGGGATTAAGATCTATAGAGATAGATCTAGACGGATACTGTGATTGTCCCAATCCAGGTATATTGACACCATACTAAAGAGGTTTAGTATGGAAGAATCCAAGCGTGGGAATTTACCCACGATCTCTGGACTCACTCTCTACAAAGAGATATCTCCTAAGACTGATTTGGAGAGAGCTCACATGCAAGGGATACCCTATGCTTCGGAAGTAGGCACTATCATGTACGCGATGCTATGTACCAGAACCGATGTAGCATACTCACTAAGTGTAGTGAGTAGCTATCAAGCAGATCCTGGAGAGAATCACTGGACAACTATGAAGAACCTTCTCAAGTACTTGAGAAGGACTAAAGAGATGTTCTTGGTGTATAGTAACGGAGAACTCCAAGTGGAGTCTTTTATTTATTCAAGCTTCCAAAGTGATAAGGACGACTCTAAGTCACACTCGGGATTTGTCTTTACCCTAAATAGAGGGGCAGTTTGTTGGAAGAGTTCCAAACAGGAAACCGTGGCAGACTCGACGATGGAGGCTGAATACATCGCTGCCAACGATGCTGCCAAAGAGGCTGTCTGGATAAAGAAGTTCATCACTGAACTTGGTGTGGTTCCGTACATTGAGCATCCAATACCTCTGTATTGTGATAACAATGGAGCTGTGGCTTTGGCCAAGGAACCCAGGTCCCATCAGCGATCCAGGCATATTCTGAGGCGGTATCACCTGATCTGGGAGATAGTTGATCGCCGGGAGATCGAGATCAGGAGAGTTGATATGAAGGACAACACTGCGGATCCACTCACGAAGGCCATACTCAAGATACATTTTGAGGGACTCTTCGAGTTGTTGGGTATGAGATACTACAACAGCTGGCCTTAGTATAAGTGGGAGATTGTTAGTTATGTATATGCCCTAGAGGCCATTGTTGTACATATGATGTATATTATAATGGATGCTTAGATATATATAGAGAGGACTTTCTTGCTCGACATGATAGTATACTATCTGGTTTCACTTTTTCTTAACATGTTGACTTGTATTAGTTTACTGTCTTGCTCTCACATGTTGATAAAGCCCTTAGGATCTGTACTCGACTGCTAAGACTATGATGAGATCATACTAGTGGGGCCAGGGTAGTCTACGAGTACATCCTATAACTGTTCCTAGTCAAGGGTGTATCGAGACAGGGCATCGATACTCCAGAATAGACTGGCATACACGCATCTTGACCCATATGATGGGCGATGGATGGTCCCATATCCATTGGTGTTGGACATCAAAGATGGTGTACGGGTGCTCAGTGGAGACTGGGTACAATGAACGGACTCGCTGAGAAATCCTAGATGGTATTATACCTATCTTCAGGTAGCAGTTCTCCAGTGACACCAGTACAGGTTAGTCTGTAGACCCGAGATCGTCGTAGAGTCTTGCGTGATTCCCACTGTGCTTTGATTTCCACCTTACCACGTCCAAGAGGGCATGTAAAACGGTGGCTTTTAGGTATAGTCCCGAATCACATGGAGGCAATGAGTGATAGGAGGGGTTTCGTCTCTCCCGGTATTGGAAGTTAATATTGCGCTGTGTTCGATTGGCTATAACTGGAAGTACCTGGGCAGGGCTGATATGGAGATTTACTGGTAAGAGTTATCAGTAGTTTCTCGACCCATTATGAGCCTCATATCGACACGACTTATCGGTTACTGGGGTCTGACGTTTACCACCCCTAGACTGGATATGCGATATATCAGACAAAGAGACCGTACTGTACGGTAGTGTTACCGACTGGATTCACAGGAGTAAGTACATGCTTGCTTGTTGATCTTCTGGTCGCTCAATACCCGGGTGGCTGTTACGTTTAGCTGACCGCTTGCAGCTTGTAGGTGTTTGATATGATCATCACCTACTGCCGGCATATTGACGAGTCTTTAGAGTCCTACACAGAGATTTCCTGGCTCAGGCGAAATGGAGTAGGAGCACATATGTGATATGTGCGGGGACCGAGATTAATACAATATGTGATACCGTATTCTATTCTCGCGATATATGATATCGGCTGGTTATATGTGATATAGCCGGGTTATTGGATCAAGTGTTGATTTAATAAAATGATATATATATATATATATATTTATATACTCACTCAAGTATTTATTATTCTCACTTATGATACATTTAACATATATGTGATATATGTTTATTGTATTGTTTTCTTTTATTACATAAATAATATATATGTGATATATAATATTGTAGCATGCTAGGTTATACATGCAACATGTATGTATGAGAATTATACCATGCTATATATAATGTTTGGGTTTAAATATCTAAATAATTCAAATTGTGGAAATGATTCATGGATGAAGCTTCATGAAGCTTGTAGATTACCATTGACCAAGTCCACCCTTTTTGTTTTGCCCTAAATATTTCTAACCCAACCATGACACATAGCCATGGTTAACTCTCTAAAATGGTTAAGGATGATATACTTGACCCATGGTTGCATTTCTAAGCTCACTCTCATTCATTCTTCTTCTACTTCCTCATTCTCATTTTGCTTTCTAGCTTTTGAGATCAAGAAGAAAATAGTGAGAAATTAAATAATAAAGTAAGCAAAATTTCTACTTCATCATGCCTTCTATACTAACCATATAGATTAGTGTTTTAGCTTCATTAATTCATAATTAGTGAAGTCATAGCTTGAGTTCGTGTTTTCTCGAAGTAGATCATCTTGGATTTTGAAGTCTTCAAGCAGGCAAGGATCATTCGATTTGTGGAGCCTCTCTAGAGTCCGGGAGTTCATGGATCAGGGCGAAGGGACTACTAATCGGAGCTTATGAAGCGAAGGAACGGACTACAAAGGTTGTAATCCCTCTTAGATGTAAAGTTGTTTACATGCAAAGTTAACCCTAATTCTTTAGTTCAATTACTTAGTTGGTTTGTTTAGCACCCCAAAAATTTTAATATAGCATGTTTGATGCTTGCCAAAACCTTGCTAAGGTGCTAAGCTAACCCTACAAGAAGCAGTACTAATAAGAGTGGTGAAGACGGAGAATATTCTCTATTTCTTCGGAACCCATGTCATCTATCGATTCGGCACTTTGTAACAAATTATCTCGGATAATGGGCCAGCTTATAGAAGTCATAAAATCAGCCGCTTCGCTCAACAATATAAAATAGATTAGAGATACTCTTCAGTCTATAATTCTTGGGCCAACGGTCTAGCTGAAGTTTTCAACAAGATCTTGATAAATATTATAAAGAAAACGGTATAGACTGGCACGAATGGCTGCATGAAACCCTCTAGGCATACAGAAAAACGTTCAAAACTGCTACGAATACAACACCGTACGTATTGGTGTTCGGCACGGAAGCAGTGCTCCTATAGGAGATAGAACTCCTCTCTCTACGAGTAGAGGTTCGATACGAGCTGACAGATGAAGAAAATGGTCATCTTCGGTTTAAGGAACTCAATGCCCTCGATGAAACTTGCCTTATAGCACAGGAAAATCTGGAGGCTTATAAGGCAAGGAAGACACGGTCATACGAAAAAATGACCAGGCTGAGAACATTCCGCCAAGGCGAACTCGTGCTAATCGTCAAAAGACCAATGATCTCCGATCGTGCAAAACGGGGGAAGTTCAAGCCGAACTATGAAGGCCCATACATCATAGACACAGTCGACCAAGGAGGAGTCACCTGCTCATGGATATATATGGCGAAAGACCATTCTGGCTAATAAACGGCCGATTCCTCCAAAAAAAACTACGCCTAACAAGTCACGACCTAGGTCAATGATAGATGACAATGCCTGTGTCCTCTCGCTATCTTCCTAAGTTAGAATTTCGAGAGTAGTATCCCAAAAGCTCCGTCGCCTTAAACATGGCGTTAATAGACCAAAACGTCCTTAAACTAATATTCTTCCCAAAAACGGGAACGTTGGATCGAAAAGTCCTTAAACTAAAAATTCGCTTCACACATGGCGATAATGGACCGGAATGTCCCTAAACTAGCACACCGCCCCAAATACGGCAATATGCACTCTTGAGATTTATATTGCAACCGAAGTCCTAGCGGCAAAGGTCGCAGCTCAAGTCCCACTGGTTGCACAGCTACTCCATCAATGAAGACACCTCCAAGTCCTACTGGCAAACAAATGGGTCACCTGTGACGAAACTATCCTTGAGAGTTTCATCTCGTTAAAAAAAATTATGTTCACAAGCGAAATAGGCACGGATGAAAACCCGAAAGGGCACCGTGAGTAAAAACACCAGGACTACCGGCAAGTTTGTGAAAACCCGAAAGGGCGCAATCTCTTTTAAAAAAGGGTATGTCCATAAGCGAAATGGGCACGAATGAAAACCCGAAAGGGCACTGTGAGTAAAAACAGCATGACTGCCAGCGAGTTGTGAAAACCCGAAAAAGGCGCAAACTCGTAAAAAAATCATGTGCATTTTCAAGGTCCTCTCTACCTTGTGAGGAGAAAATACCTGCGTGAGATCCTTACGACTTACAAAGAAGCAACACACTTGGGAATCCCTACGATTCCTAAGGAGAAACTACAAATGCAAGATCCTTACGGCTCGTAAGAGGAATTTCCCCCCTATGAGACCCTCACGGCCCATAGGATTCAAAATCCTTAAGCTATAGGGATCTATACTTGTTCTTAAGCTGTCATATTCCCTTAATATTGCCCTACAGGCGATCCTATATTGACCCTTGTATATAATCCACGGGCATAAATAAATATATCCCCTACCAAGTTCCACCAATGACGAGAAAAGTCCCCAAGTGGTGAACGACGCTTGTAAGTCGTCTCGACTTATAAGGAGAAAATGCTATTGGAATATTGTTACGACTTACAAAAGAAAATGCACTTAGGAATCCCTACGATTCCTGAGGAGAAAACACACCTACAAGATCCTTACGACTTATAGGAAGAAATACCTTTGTGAGACCCTTATGGCCCATAAAGTCAAAAGCCTTAGTCGACAGGATCCTAACCCTATTTACTAAGCCATCTTTGTTCAAATCGACAAAGGCAAATGATGATTCGCTCCTGACAATATTCCAGTTGTAGCGATACTGATGCCTAAATAAGTGTCAAACTCCAAATCCTCTCGCGGCAAATGACGATTCGCTACTGGCAATATTCCAGTGGTAGCGATACTATGCTAAGATTGGTACCCAATTTCAAATCCCCAACTGATTGATGTTTATTTTACGTATGCGCTTTTAAAAGATGAATCAAAGAATAATTTTACCGCAATCAAGAACGGCGTCGCTTGGTAGCTAGCCGGTGAGTACGGGTCAGTCCATAGGGATGTTGTGTATTTTCTAATTGTTCTAACGAGTTAATTCCAAACGATGTGGGATGTTTATCGCTAAAAACTAAGTTGATTTAGACTAGGATTTAGAATCTTGCTAGGGTTAGGTTTATGTTATGTTTGGAAATTAAAGATTTCCCACCTCTTTCTATGCCCTAATTTGGATCTCATTAGGTGTTATGGTAACAATTAATAAAGAGGATTAGGACGATCGGGAAGAAACGATGTTTCTTCCTCTAGGTCCTTGTCCGTCCTTTCTTAATTCTTACCCTAACCTCTATGGAAAATATGCACAACCGGTCTTTTAAACTACGGTGTCACCATTACCTCGTGAGTAGGGTGCCGTAGGGAGCGGTGTGTGTATGTATGCATGGAGTCCTATTATTTAATATGTGATGGGCAAGAAAGGGGTGAGAGATTTTCATCTCTCAAGCCTTCCCTATTCCTAACCCTAACAAGTGAGGAACTACTCACTCATTAGGGGATCGATAAAAGATATGTTTTTATTTGAGTTTTCGATTTAAAAAGATTAATTATCTAAGCTACGACAGATTAATAAAAGTTCTAATCTAATTTAAACTAGGGCAGATAATAATTTTGAACTAGGGCAGAATTAAAAACTAAGAACTAGGGCAAATAAAAAGAAGCTACTTACTTTATTGATGCTCTCAAAACATGATAGAAATTCTGAATTTTATTTCAATGAAAAGAGGCATAACCTAAAAAAGGTTTTAGGGTTTCTATTTATAGAACATAGAAACCCTAGGTTTACAATTGACTCACATCTGCAATTACAAGTATACCCCTAAGAAGACTAGTCAACGCACCGACGCACCGTCACAAATTTCCACCGACACGGGCACTTTATGGCTACGGAACCGCAGCCAAAACCCATGTTTGGCCGCGGATCCGCGACCATATAAGGGTCTTGTTGGCTCAATCTTTCAGGTCTTGGTCTGATTGCATTTGGGTACATGTTTCTTCAGTTGGTTCTTCAGAATGTCTTCTAGTTCTCTTCCAGATTTCCACAGTGAATAATGTCGTGGACTTTAGCGTTTGCTTCGTGTTGAAGTCTTGAACCTTGTGCTGCCTTTGTGCTTTGTGAACTTGTTCATTGATCTTCATTGTCCCTCAAAATGTAGACATGATCAAGATTCCACCATTTATCGGTCGTAGTCTCACTTTTGTATCATCTTTTCATCAATTTCACCGTTTTTGTTCCGGGAACCTGTAACCTGCAACTATGTAGCAGACATGGGTCAAAAGCACCTGTTTATTTGTAAAATGACTAAGAATGGGGAATATAATAATGCAAAATTATGATATGAACACCAACTCAAAAAAAGGGGCCGAAATGATAGGGCAACTTGCAATAAAAAGCAGCGAGTAAAAAATATAAAATATAAAAACAGCTGAAATGATTGAGCACTGCGATAAATAGCCGAAATGATTGGGCAATCGCGACTTTTGCGACATAAAATGCTGAAAAGATAAAGTATCGTGGAAATAAAAAATAAAAAAAAATAAAATTTCCTCTGCCCTGCAAGTATGTTCATATTGACTCTTGTATACGATCCATGGGTACAAATAAAAGAAAGGGAACCGTATTTTCCCACCAAGCTCCGCCAAAGGGAGCGCCAGATCTTGATAGCAACATCTACAGCCTAAAGATCGACTCGATGTGCTCCTCATGAAAGCAGGGTGCAAACGCGGCGTCAACAAAGACCCAAGGGTCAAAGCAAAAAAATGGAGTAATGGTAAAATCCTAGTTCCAAATCTTGACGGTACATATACAACCTAGAGACTATCCCGACATTTCTTCTCATTCCAGCAGGATGCAGACGCAACATCATCATCAAAAAAGAAAGACCCAAGGGTTAAATCAAAAAAATGGAGTAATGGAAAAATCCTAGCTCCATGTCTTGACGGTACAACCTAGAGACTATCCCAGCGTTCCTTCTCATTCCAGCGGGATGCAGACGCAACGTCATCATCCAAAAAGAAAGACACAAGGGTCAAAGCAAAAAATGGAGTAATGGAAAAATCCTAGCTCCAATTCTTGACCGTACATATATAATCTAGAGACTATCCCGGTGTTCCCCCCTCATTTCAGTAGGATGCGGATGCAACTATCAAATGAAATTCGAGCAATGGCATATTTCTAGCTCTGGACTTCAATTGCAATACATAATGTAACAACCTAGTTCATTTATACCATTTCCAGTTCCCGTATTTACTTATCTGTGGTATTTTCTAGATTTATCGTGTTTTGGGTGCAAATGGTAGTTTTACATTTTTACATTGCATTCGACCCGACTCGCTTGCTTGAACCTGTTTGCTTCATATTTATGAATTACCTTGACTTGTTATATAGACACGTGCATCTCATGATTAGTGCATACTGGCATTTCATCTAGTATCGCATATTTTACCATATAACATTTTAAGTCACAGAAAATAATTTAAAATTTCATTTCATGGCTTGCTTGATACCCCTAACCCCGTTGTAGCATCCGCGCATCTTGTTATCGTCTCGTTCAGTAAAATGGACGTGTTTGGATGGCTACGCGTGTTAGTTGTATGTATGCCCTAGAGGCCAGTATTGTACAGATGATATATATTATATTGGATGCTTGGACATATATAGAGATGACTTTCTTGCTCGATATGATAGTATGCTATCTGGTTGCACTTTATCTTAACATGTATACTGGTCTCTTTAAACTGTCTTATAGTTACATGTTGGTAAAGCCCTTAGGATGTGTACTTGACTACCTGGACTATGATGCAGATCATACTAGTGGGGACATGGTAGTCCATAAGTACATCCTTCAAGGTCCCTAGTCGTAGGTGTATCGAGACGGGGCATCGATATACCAGTGTAGACTAGCGTATACGCTTCTCGACCCATGAGATGGGCGATGGATGATCCCATATCCATTGGTGTTTGACATCAGAGATGGTATACGGGTGCTCAGTAGAGACTGGGTACACTGGAAGGACTCGCCGAGAACTCCCAGATGGTATCATACCTCACGTCAGATGGCAGTTCTCAGGTGACACTTGTACAGGTTAGTCTGTAGACCCGAGATCGTCATAGAGTCTTGTGTGATTCCCACTGTGCTTTGATCTCCACCTTACCACGTCCATGAGGGCGTGCAAAACGGTCGTTTTTGGGTACAGTCCCGAGTCACATGGAGGCAATGAGCGATAGAAGGGGTTTCGTCTCTCCCGGTATTGGGGGTTGATGTTGTACTGTGCTCGATTGGCCGTAACAGGGAAGTCCCTGGCCAGGGCTAATTCGGAGATTTGCTGGTAAGTGTTGCCAGTAGTTTCTTGACCCGTTATGAGCCTCACATCGGCACGACTTATCGGTTATTGGGGTCTGACGTTTACCACCCCTAGACTTGATATGCGACATATCAGACGAGGAGACCGGACTGTACGAGGAGACCAGACTTGATATGCCAGTAGTTCAAGCGGAGCTTTTTCAAACCCTAAGTAGCCGAGGAGTCTAGCGTAGGGAGCTACAAAGATTGTACTCTCTAAACCCTAGCTTTCCTTTCATATGATGATATGAAAATTTTGAAACCCTAATTTTTCTAGGAACGATCCGATGTTTGTTAGTTTAGCACCCTAAAAAATGCATTCTTTGGTTCATGTGATGCTTCCAAACCCTTCATGAGGTGCTAGGCTAACCCAACATTGGTATCAGAGCCGACCTAGAACATTAGGTGACACCTTTACGAAGTTAAAACTCCGATCGAACCGAAAATACGGGTTTTTGGGTGCTCTCTGGACTTTTTTCAAAATCTGGTTATTTTCATAATTAAAAATACGTAAAAAATTCAGCAGGAAAATGTAAGAATTACGGTGTAAAAATTATGCAATGAACAGTTAATCTTGCCGCGGAAACGCGGCCAAAGCTTGCTTAGGCCGCGGTTCCGCGGCCGTACAAGTCGATCACTGCATAAGTTTTATACTGTAATGTTGTTTTCTGCTTGTATATTTTTAGAGTATTTTTAATCTGTATTTACTGCTGAAAATTTCTGGAGATGGTTTTGGACTTGTCGATTCGATCGGAATTTTCATTTCGTTGCTTTTCCGGGTAAATTATAAAGTATTGAAGTGTTTGAACGAGTATCATTTGCTCACTTTTCGCGGGGTTTAAAAGCTTTCGGAAATACGTGCAAGTTTGTTTGTGGTGGACCCTCTAGAAGACAACAAACCTTAACTCGATTATGTGACCGTCTTGAACTGCCTTTTGAACCTTAGGGTTTGGGGCAGTACGGCGTGCCACATATGAGGCGTTGGCTTAACCCTTCTACGGCTGGACCGCTACCACTGTGTCACACTCCAGGTTTGTGAACTCCGCTCAAGTGTTGAGCTTTAGTGAATCTTGGGTATTTGATCGTTCGTTAGAAAACTTTAATACGGTCTAATTATTTGGAATGTGATGCAATGTGTGGAATTTATATTATAAGACATGAAATACGAGGTATGTGATACTTCGCATTTACGATGTCTAAAGAGAATGTGGATTCCAAATATTTTATTTTTACACTTTCTTTTCTGTGACCGTAAGTGTAGTATGTATTTACCGATTGTCGTTGCTATACGTCGACGATAATCGGTGTATGCATACTTACTTACGTTGATGATATGGGATATTATGTGTTGCTGAGATATGATGTGCAGGATTGTCGCGATTGAATAGCCGGGGGGTTTTATGTGAGATGAGAGTTTTATATTTTCATTCATGTAAATTCAAATGTAATGTAATATTCTTTTATTTGGGGCACTTCCGGGTTGAGGTCGATGCCACCTGTGTTATATATTATTTACTTTTCCGCATTAGGATGGACCCAAGGAGGGGAGCACGGGTGACCGGATTCTGGGGCTCAGTAGGAGGCCATCTCGAGGAGTCAAGACCGGGTCTCCTAAACTCCAGAATTGGTAGGGTCGCTTACCGCTCTCGTAGGGGTCCAGGGTGTGGGCTTGGCTATTCGTCGCGACTGTGGATACAGTATATAGTATATATGATATATTATATAGACGTTACTTATGTTTTACACCCGCACTAGCCCTGCCCTGCTCTGTCGTTAGTTATCTAACCTAACGGTGCACGAGGGGACATCGAGGCGAATGCGGATGGCATAAGTGTACGTCGTATTTATCTGTGATGTTTAGGTGACTTAAATGATGGGACTTCATTAATGTGATTAATGAAAGAAAAGAAACCTAAAAGATGTTGTAGAATCAAATTTTTAAAAATAAAAAGGGTAGCTACAGTTTTGCTTTGCATAGCGATATATATGATATACCCTGCACCTTATTCGATGAGGAAAGGGCCGAGATCCCTTCAACGGGAGTGACCCCTTTAGCAATAACTGGCAGATGCTACACACTCGGTTTATCTTTTGATTGCTTCTATAGTTTCTGCTTTGCACAGTGATATATATGATATATCCCGCACCTCATTCGACGAGGAAAGGGCCGATGATCCCTTCGCCGGGAGTGACCACTTTAGCAAAACTAGAAAAGCCTCAAAATCACTCCAATTCAAAACTTCACTTGATTCTACAACGATATCAAGTTCATTACGCAATAGGTTTTCAAAAAAACCTGTCGTAGCCCTCCGTCATTTCAGATAACCTGCATATAGTATTCATGCTACATTTGTTGGCTTTCGTCAAGGTGTAGTGTGCGGTAGCTATGTGCTGCTTATCTGCTGCATATGATGCGACTGGATTAGGGTAGTCGTACGGCTTTGTTGGCTTTCGTCAAGGGTCGTGCGGGTGGGTTTAATTCAGTCAAGAAATGTACGGGTTGAACTTGACTAGTGCGCTGTGGTTTGTTGGCTTTCGTCAAGGTCATAGCACGCTAGGGGCAAAAGCATTATCGGGAATTTCAAGTGTTGAAATTTGCAATGAGATTGCATACCTTCTATGAGATAGTTGGATCCCGATACCCACTACGAGTAAGAGTTACTCCTGGGAGAGTTTTACACATTACAATTAGCCGATCAAGTAGGTGTGTAGAAAGGTGTCAACGGGGTTACGCCTCTGGGAAAACGAGGTTTACTTTAATTAGGTCCGTGCGAAAGCACGAGGAACCTCCCTCAAAGTACCGACACTGGCCTGGCTGAAAGATCGGCGAAGTTGTAAGGTGTAATTAATCACCGGCTAGTCTTTCCTTTTAGGGTTTGAAGGAAGATTTGATAAAAACCAGTGGGAGCCATCCTGATTAAATAAGATAATAACCAATCTGATCTTGCAAGAGCATACGCTAAAGTGTTTTCTTCTCTCTCTCTCCAGGTAGCGACCATGTCATGCCTTAATCAAGATAATAATATGGATGTATTGACCGAACCCGCATGTTATACTGCGCTGGGGAACGTTGGTTCCGTTCTTTCTTATAAGAGTTATAGGAATGAACAGGATATAGGGGAATACCAGGATTCCCATGCCACCCGAATGAAGAAAGTACATGTTGATGCATTTTCTTCGGGTGTGTTCGTTACAGAGAACTGTTTCTCCATTTGCCCTACGTCCTGGGTATTAGATACCGGGTCAGGATCCCATATATGTAATCAGTTACATGGGCTCAGGAAAGGTAGAGAACTTGGAGAAGGTTATAAAGACATTAGAGTTGGAAATGGTGCAATTGTTGCAGCTAAGACTGTCGGGGAATATCATCTTGCATTACCAACTGGCAATACATTGGTTCTGAACGAATGCTATTACATGCCGAACTTGATATGCAACATTATATTGGTTTCTTTGTTGAGTAAAGAGGGATATAATTTTGTATTACAGGATAATGTTATGAACATATTCCGTAACCAAAAGTTGGTTGGATCGGGCACGTTGTGCAATGGCATTTATGTTCTAAATCAATCAACAGTTCTGAGCATAACAAGCACACACAAGAGGAAGAGTTCAGAACTGAACGAATCTTTCTTGTTGCATTGTAGACTGGGTCACATCAATGCGACACGACTGGATAAGTTGCATAAGGATGGATATTTGAAACAGTTCGAATTTTCATCATATGACACTTGCCAGTCATGTCTCAAAGGCAAGATGACCAAAACTCCGTTTACGGGACACGGAGAAAGAGTTACCGAACTCTTGGGACTGATATATAGTGATGTATGCGGTCCCATGTCTACACATGCCAGGGATGGTTCTTCGTACTTCATTACATTCACTGACGATCTCTCAAGATACGGACATGTGTTCTTAATAAGACATAAGTCTGAAGCTTTTGAGAAATTTAGAGAATATAAACAAGAAGTCGAGAACCAAACCGGAAAAAGTATTAAAATCCTTCGATCTGATCGAGGAGGTAAATACTTGAGTAGTGAATTCTTGGACTTCCTAAAAGAGAATGGGATTCTCTCTCAGCTGACTCCTCCATATACACCACAGCACAACGGTGTATCAGAACGGAGGAACCGCACCCTATTAGATATGGTGCGATCCATGATGAGTACAGCTGAGTTTCCTATTTCCTTCTGGGGGTATGCGCTTGAAACAGCCATACATCTATTGAATATGGTCCCCACCAAATCTGTGCCTACCACTCCATATGAGATATGGAAAGGGAAGAGACCATGTCTTAACTATGTTAAGATATGGGGTTGTCCAGCCTATGTCAAACGACAAAATCCGGACAAACTCGAGGCACGGTCTGTTCTATGCAAATTTATAGGATATCCCAAGAATTCACAAGGGTATATCTTCTACCACCCTGAGGAACAAAGAGTGTTTGTTTCTCGGCATGCCACCTTTTTAGAAAAGGAATTTCTTGAAAAAGAGATTAGTGGTCATGAGGTAGAACTGGAAAAGGTTCCAGCTACAAAAGCTACAACAGAAGATCTGGTGGAACCAGAGGATTCCGTAGTTCCCAATGAACCCCAGCCACTCCGCCGATCTAGTAGGGTTCCTCGCCAACCTGAGAGATACTACGGTTTTCTCATAGATGGTGGGAGCGAGGATTGCATCATGGAGGATGATGACCCAACTAGTTTCGAGCAGGCCATCACGAGTGGGGACTCAGTGAAATGGCTGGATGCTATGCGGTCCGAGATGGAATCCATGTACACCAACAAAGTGTGGACTTTGGAAGATGCTCCTGAAGGGGTAAAACCCATTGGGAGCAAGTGGATCTTCAAGAAAAAACTTGGTGTAGATGGGAAAGTGGAGACTTTCAAAGCTAGACTTGTTGCAAAGGGTTTTCGTCAAAGACCAGGAGTGGACTATGACGAAACCTTTTCTCCAGTGGCTATGCTTAAATCCATCCGGATCATGCTTGCCATCGCTGCATATCATGATTACGAAATCTGGCAAATGGATGTTAAGACCGCCTTTCTAAATGGTGATTTAGAAGAGTGTGTGTACATGACTCAGCCAGAGTGCTTCATAGATAGTGGGAGCAGCGGGAAGGTGTGCAAGTTGCTTAAATCCATTTATGGGTTAAAGCAAGCATCGCGGAGCTGGAACATCTGCTTTGACGTCGTTATCGAAGAGTTTGATTTCGTCAAAAACCCAGATGAACCTTGTATCTACAAGAAGGTGGCAGGGAGTAAGGTTGTCTTCCTCGTATTGTACGTGGACGACATACTCTTGATAGGAAATGATATTCCTATACTGCAATCGGTCAAGCGCTTCTTATCACAAAGATTCTCAATGAAAGATCTTGGTGATGCCTCCTGCATATTGGGAATTAGGATCTATAGAGATAGATCCAAACAGATATTTGGGATTGTCCCAATCCAGGTACATTGACACCATACTAAAGAGGTTTAGTATGGAAGAATCCAAGCGTGGGAACTTGCCCACGATCTCTGGAGTCACTCTCTCCAAAGAGATGTCTCCCAAGACTGATTTGGAGAGAGCTCGCATGCAAAGGATACCCTATGCTTCGGCTGTAGGCTCTATCATGTATGCGATGCTATGTACCAGACCCGATGTAGCATACTCACTAAGTGTAGTGAGCAGGTATCAAACTGATCCTGGAGAGAGTCACTGGACAGCTGTGAAGAGCATTCTCAAGTACTTGCGAAGGACTAAAGAGATGCTCTTGGTGTATGGTAATGGAGAACTCCAAGTGGAGTCCTTTACCGATTCGAGCTTCCAGAGTGATAAGAACGACTTTAAGTCGCAGTCGGGATTTGTCTTTACCCTTTACGGAGGGGCGGTTAGCTGGAAGAGTTCCAAGCAGGAAACCGTGGCAGACTCGACGTTGGAAGCTGAATACATCGCTGCCAATGATGCTGCTAAAGAGGCTGTCTGGATCAAGAAGTTCATTACTGAACTTGGAGTGATTCCATCCATTGAGCATCCAATACCTTTGTATTGCGATAACAATGGAGCGGTGGCTTTGGCCAAGGAACCCAGGTCCCATCAGCGATCCAGGCATATTCTGAGGCGGTATCACCTGATCCGGGAGATAGTTGATCGCCGGGAGATCGAGGTCAGGAGGGTTGACACGAAGAACAACACGGCGGATCCACTCACGAAGGCCATTCCCCAGATACAGTTTGAGAGACTCTTCGGGATGCTCGGTATGCGATACTACAGCAGCTGGCCCTAGTGCAAGTGGGAGATTGTTAATTGTATGTATGCCCTAGAGGCCAGTATTGTACAGATGATGTATATTATATTGGATGCTTGGACATATATAGAGATGACTTTCTTGCTCGATATGATAGTATGCTATCTGGTTGCACTTTATCTTAACATGTATACTAGTCTCTTTAAACTGTCTTATAGTTACATGTTGGTAAAGCCCTTAGGATGTGTACTTGACTACCTGGACTATGATGCAGATCATACTAGAGGGGACATGGTAGTCCATAAGTACATCCTTCAAGGTCCCTAGTCGTAGGTGTATCGAGATGGGGCATCGATATACCAGTGTAGACTAGCGTATACGCTTCTCGACCCATGAGATGGGCGATGGATGATCCCATATCCATTGGTGTTTGACATCAGAGATGGTATACGGGTGCTCAGTGGAGACTGGGTACACTGGACGGACTCGCCGAGAACTCCCAGATGGTATCATACCTCACGTCGGATGGCAGTTCTCAGGTGACACTTGTACAGGTTAGTCTGTAGACCCGAGATCGTCATAGAGTCTTGTGTGGTTCCCACTGTGCTTTGATCTCCACCTTACCACGTCCATGAAGGCGTGCAAAACGGTGGTTTTTGGGTACAGTCCCGAGTCACATGGAGGCAATGAGCGATAGGAGGGGTTTCGTCTCTCCCGGTATTGGGGGTTGATGTTGTACTGTGCTCGATTGGCCGTAACAGGGAAGTCCCTGGCCAGGGCTAATTCGGAGATTTGCTGGTAAGTGTTGCCAGTAGTTTCTCGACCCGTTATGAGCGTCACATCGGCACGACTTATCGGTTATTTGGGTATGACGTTTACCACCCCTAGACTTGATATGCGACATATCAGACGAGGAGACCGGACTGTACGGAAAGTGTTGCCGATCGGCTCGACGGGAGTTGTAGCAGGTTCGCTTGTTCTCTTCTGATCGCTCAATACCCGGGTGGCCGTTACGTTTAGCTGACCGCTTGCGGCTTGGGGGTGCTTGATATGATCATCACCCACTGCCGGCGTATTGACGAGTCATAGAGTCCCACACAGGAGTTACCTAGTCCAGGCGAAACGTTGTGGTGCGCGTATGCGATATGCGCATGGACCCGATTAAAATGCGTGTATATGATACCGTACATTGATCGGGCGGCTTGCTTTTGGTAGGGTCATATGTGATATGGCCGGATTGATAAATCAAGTGTTGATTTATCATTTAACCATTAGTTTTCTCACTTAATACCTTTCTTGAATATGATGGATGTATGCATGCATGTATGTGTTTCTTTCTTTCTTTCTTTCTAGTTTCATGCATATATGGATGTGCATACATGCATATATGGATGTGCATACATACATACATACACCCATCTATCATGGTTGTTTTCACATGAAAATGGTGGCAATATAAGACTCACACCATGGATAAATATATGGATTATTATTTAATTTTATGTTTAAAACAAAATAGAAAAGGAAAGGATAATTCTTGAGTTGTTTCTACACTCTTCTTTAACCTAACCATTCTCACCTACCCTTAACCTTGGATTAAACTTTCCTTATATGTTTTAAACCCTAATTAAATAATAACTAAAAAGATTTAACCATGGTTTGTAGTGAGAAGAAATAAAATATATATAGATATATTTCATTTCTTTTCAAGGGTCATCCTTTTCACTCTTGAAAAGATATTGCCATCATCTTCTTCTTCCTCTCTCATTTTTTTGCTCTCTAGTTCTTTGTAGTGAGCAATATACTCATCAAGATTGGATTTTAAAGTGAGAAAGAGAACCACAACACCATTCTACACAAGTCTAGCCCACTTGTTTGGAGTGTTAGCTTGATTTCGTTCACTTGATCGGATAAATTTGCAAGCTTGGACAAAGCAGACTCCGGGTAGATCATCGGTGACATTGAAGAGTTCAAGCGGAGCTTTTTCAAACCCTAAGTAACCGAGGAGTCTAGCGTAGGGAGCTACAAAGGTTGTACTCTCTAAACCCTAGCTTTCCTTTCATATGATGATATGAAAATTTTGAAACCCTAATTTTTCTAGGAACGATCCGATTCTTGTTAGTTTAGCACCCTAAAAAATGCATTCTTTGGTTCATGTGATTCTTCCAAACCCTTCATGAGGTGCTAGGCTAACCCAACAACGCGCACGTACGTGCATCCGTTCTTGGGGTATGCATTTTCGTTACCTGAGCATTCATTTTAAATTTTGAAAGTTGCATACATTTTTCGTATTTTAAATCTGAATTTTTAGACCCGACCCGGACGCGTTTTGAAATATTTCGTATCCCGCCAAAATTCAATTTATTTAAATTTTAAAATTTAATTCAAATACTTTAACAATTCATAAATTTTCGCTAACAAACAAAAATCTTTTAAATTTTAAAAATCCTATTTTCCTAACTAATCCAACCTAAACCCAGCTCTCCTATGGCCCCCACTCCCTCTCTCTCTTTCTTTTTCCCTCTCCCTTTCTCTCTCTCTCCCTCTCTCTCTCCCCGCTATCTCTTTCACTCTCTCAAACAAAACGACAATTTTATTTCTCCTTACTGTTCATCTCTCTCTCTCTCCTCTCGATATCCTCTCTCTCCCCTCTCGATCTTCTCTCTCTCTCCTCTCTCTCTCCCAGATTATCTCTCTCTCTCTCTTCCTCTATATTATATATTCTTTCTTCTTCCTCTCCTCATTTTTTTACCCATGAGACCTGCGAACCCTAGCCGTCACCTGCCTCGCCAGCCTCGCCGTCGACGCCGCACCCCATCACCTTTCCGACCTCGTCTTCATCCTCCCCTCGTCCTCACACTCCTCTCTCATCTCCCCGAGCCCTGCAAACAGAACCCGAGCCCCCCTGCACACCACTACACCGGCGGCAAAGATCACCGAAGCTGATCTCGTCGTCGCCCCTCGTTCCTTGTCTACGGTAACCCAGTGAGCCACTCCTTCCTCCTTTCTCCTCTTCTTTCCTCCTTCTTTCTTTTCTTTCCTTTCTTTCTGTTTTTTTGAATAAAATGGTTCTCTGTCTCTGTAGATCGCCTCGCCGGAGCCCCGTCAACCTCGTCGACACCCTCACGACCCCGCTCTGCAAACCACAGTGATCTTTCCCCTCTTCTCATTCTTCTTCTTCCTCTTTCCTTTCTTCTCTTTCTTTCTTCCTTTCTTTTCTTTTCTTTTCTGTAAATCTTGATTTCTAAAGTTCGCCGGAGACGTGACGATGCCGACGATCCAGACGACCCAGCGGACGTGCCTTGCTTGTGTGATCACCTTTGTGCGTGGTTTAGAACTGTTCCGTGTACCGTGCGCGTGTCGCAACATTTCGCCGACGTGAGACGTTCCGTACACACCCGTTTCTTGATCCATCTAAGCAAGTTAATCTTGCTACATGCTATATAACTCATTACATATTTATTTAATTAAATACTATACCTGTAGTTTAAATCATGTATCCTATGTTTCATTTTATAACGTTTCGATGTTCCGTTTGCATCCGTTTATATCATTTTAGATCTAGGTCATGGAAAACTTATCTTGTTGCATATTAGATTACATTATACTGCATCCATATCAATATTTATACCACATAGTGCTTATTTGTACATCCCATAGTACCATTTGATAGTTTATAACCTTTCGGATACCTATTTGCATCCATCTCGTCTAATTTATATATAATTGCATCCATAGATCACATTAATGCAAAATACTGTGATATCAACACTCCATGTTTAACAAAGTGCATCCGATTTAGTATTGGAACTACAAATGTAACCCTAATTGATAACTGTGCATACATATGTCTAAATCTATACCTATTGCATACCACATCACATTATTCCATTTTACTATTATATTGATATCCCATACTTGTTTTTGTGTACCCATGCTTATTACAGTTTGATTGTGAGCACCCACGTGATACTTGTGCACCCCTGACATGATTTGATACACTACTACTTGACACGACTTGATACCTGTGCACTTCTTGACAAGATTGGATCCATATACACTACTTGACATGACCTGATATACCACAGCTTGACCTGGTACCTGATCTTGTTACTAATGCCAACAATCTTGACCTGCTATCCCTACGGGCATTTCCTGTTGTCTATTTAGACAAACCTGTACTTACTTGATCCTGTGTTGGCATTAGCTCCAGATTTATCAATACCTGACTTGGACACATAACTTGGGGGTATGTGGAAATCAATGATGAAAACTGACTTGTAACTCGACAGTTCAATACCTTTACTGATCAGTCTTACGGGCTAGGCCAGCCCCGGAATGATGCTGCTGACATCATTCGTCTTTACATGCTACCTTTTACTGCCTAGCGGCACGTCTCGGATTCAGCCTGAGAATCTTGACCGTGGTCTCGGGCACGCACGGGATACTATTGAGTTACATCGACGATTCATCACATTGATTTCAAAGACTTGAGAGTAGTTAACCCAGTAGACCAGTTTAGATTACTCACTGCACATCACCTGTGCCTTACCCTTCACTGTCACTATATATATTACTGTTATACCTGTTTTACCGTTCATGCTCATACCTACATGTTTTGCTACCCCCTGTTTATATTATTGCTTGATATCATGACGCACTGACGTCTGGGTTTTGCATGGCCCAGATTCTTTACCTTTACTGCAGGCCTAGCAGGAGTATTTCAGTCGGCAGGCTGAGCAGTGAGGACCTGTTAGTATTTTGGTTTTATTTATGCATTTTCATTCCTGATGTGAGCCCACGTTATTGGACGTACATTCCAGTTTATTCTTGTATTGGATCTTTTACTTCCGCATTATTTTATTCTAGACTCGTTTATTCTGGCTTATGGACATGTGTTAGATAGTTTATTATTGCTCTTGATATCTCTACAGTCGTAATGTGACTGTGGAAGGATATTTCCTATCCACAGGTAGCATGGTTGGCTTTGTCACGTGCCTATCTTAGCGTATTCTGAGAAGCGGGGCGTGACAGGGTTTGTTTGGTATCAGAGCCATTGGATCTAGGTTAATCGGTTTTGATTCTTTTTATAGTTGGGTATTGGACCCAATACACGAATTAGAATACTCGTGATTAGGAAACATGTCCTGCCACCTTACCGTCTTACCAATTTTTTTTTGAATCTTAACTTCCTCCTGATGCTTACTTTGACGATATGCAAACCTCTTTTGCATCTCGACTCGAAACCTGGTTTCCTATTGTTTATCTCTAGAACTTAGGCGACTTGGGTGGAGTTATGTGATTGTAGCTATGTACCGCGGCATGGTTACAATGCGGTACTCTATTTAAGTAACTTGGAGTTCTAGTTTTGATTCATATCCTTGATCTATATTTTGAATCTGTTATCATACTAATCCTTTCGGTGTTTTGATTTCAGGAACATGGCAGGCAAGAATTTGAAAACGTACCAGAGGCGTGTTGACGAAGCCGTTTTGCTTGGAGTAATACGTGGGATGCTGGAGAACCAGGAGCGGCAGACCGAGCTGAACCAGCAGCAAGCTGAAGCTTTTCAGGAAGGTTTGCGGACCGTCCAGCAGTCCGTAAACAATGTTGTGGCCAGACCAGTTGATCGTGTGGGTACCGTGGTGGATTTCAGGAGACTGGGTTCGTCCGTCTTTACTGGCCTGGAAGAGCCGTTGCCAGCGGAGCAGTGGCTGGTTGATACGGAGAATTTGCTCATTGCAGCACAGATTCCAGAAGATAAAGGAGTGGATGTGGTACGCATCCAGTTGGTGGACTATGCCCGTGAATGGTGGCTTGTGGAAGAGACCCGCTTGCCTAAGCCGATCAGTTGGGCGGATTTTTCGAAGAGTTTCTTGGAGAAGTTCTTCCCGCAGACTGCACGGGAGGAAATGGAAGAAAAGTTCATCGGTTTGAAGCAGAACGGCGCACCTGTGGATGTACATGCAGCTGAGTGGACACGGCTCAGTAGATTCGCTGGACCTTTGGTTGCCAACGATGCTGATAGGGTAAGGATTTTCATGCGCAGTTTGGATATGGACATCCTCCCTGGGTTTGACCACTTTCTCACAAGTACTTACAGCGGCCCGAGAGCAGCAGAGCCTATCTATGAAGACTGGGAGTACGCAGTAGCCAGCAGTTACAGTGCGGAAGCCGGCATTTGCACCGAACTGAGTGCATGTACGCAAAGGTATTCTGGTGAACCGACGCCGTGTAACACCTATGAAGAAGCCTGTTGTCGTTAATCAAAGAAGGAGCGTGATTTATGACTACTGCCATTTACCCGGACATATGCAAAGAGATTGCCGAAAGATGCGGGGACTCTGTTTGGTTTGTGGATCGGCGGATCATACTATCAACGCTTGTCCGTCAAAGCTTCGCACGAAAGATGATGTTCAGAAGCCACCGCAGAAACCGTTTCAGGGACAAAAGCAGATAGCTCAGGGACCCAATCAAGCTCGAGCATTTACCCTGACGGCTAAGGAAGCTAAGGCTTCAGGAGAAGTTGTTTCAGGTATTCTACTTGTTCATTGTTTTCCCGCATTAGCATTATTCGATTCTGGTGCATCCTATTATTTTATGTCGTTCAAGTTCATTGCTACACACTCGATTGCTTGCACGACCCTGTCTAGTTGCTGGGACATACACACTGGGAACGGGAAGATCATATCTAGTAAAGAATGTAAGGATTGTTCTGTTGTTGTTTGCGGACGGAAGCTATTTGCAGATTTCTTGGTGATTGATACTGGCATCTATGAAGTCGTCTTGGGAATGGATTTTCTTGGCACTTTCCACGCTCACATTGATTGTAGGGCAAAGAAAGTAATTTTCCAGATTTCCGGACATCCGGAGTTTATCTTTACTAGAGGAAGCAGTTCTGTCGGGCCAGTCGAGTTTCGGGCTAGGCCGAGAAATAATGTTCTTTCGTCTATGGAAGTCGATAAGGAAAAAGCGCCAGCTGTTGATCGAGATTTCATGGACGTGTTCGAAGACATCTCAGGTTTACCGCCAAAACGAGATGTAGAGTTCACGATTGATCTTGTTCCTGGTGCAGCGCCAGTCTCGAAAGCGTACTATCCAATGACACCAGTGGAGTTGGAAGAAGTCAAGAAGCAGGTTGCTGAATTACTTGAAAAAGGTCAGTAACTTACCTTGGGGAGCTCCAGTTCTTCTAGTCAAGAAGAAAGATGGCACGAGGAGGATGTGCATCGATTATCGAGAATTAAACCGGGTGACTATTAAGAACAAGTACCCGATCCCTCGCATTGGCGAATTATTTGAGCATCTTAGTGGCGCGAGGGTATTCTCGAAACTGGATTTGCGATCCGGATATCATCAGGTCCGAGTTAAATCAGAAGATATTTGCAAGACCGCGTTCCGAACTTGGTATGGACATTACGAGTATTTAGTGATGCTCTTCGGAGTAACGAATGCACCGGCGATATTTATGGACTTGATGAACCGAATCTTTTCACCATTCTTGGACCAGTTTATAGTGGTGTTCATTGATGATATTCTGGTTTACTCGAGGAGCATTGAAGAGCATGCAGAACACTTGAAGATCGCACTGCAGACATTGAGGCAAGAAAGATTGTATGCAAAAATGAGCAAGTGCGAATTTTGGCTTGAAGAAGTGAAGTTTTACGGGCATGTCGTGTTTGGAGATAGAATCGCCGTTGATCCCGAAAAGATTGCAGCAGTTCGAGATTGGCCGATTCCGAAGAACGTTGCAGAGATCAGAAGCTTTCTTGGACTTGCCGGGTATTACAGAAGGTTCGTGGAGAATTTTGCTCGTTTGGATGAACCTCCGACCAAGCTTACGCGTAAGGAAGTACCATTTGTGTGGCCGGATAACTGTGCGTCAGTTTTTGAGGCGTTGAAGCAGAGATTGATAACCGCTCATATTTTGACCTTGCCAGACAATTCCGGAGGATTGGTGATTCACAGCGACGCATCTGGAAAAGGATTGGGATGTGTTTTGATGCAGCATGGGAAGGTTGTAGCTTACGCGTCGAGACAGTTGAAGACCCATGAGAAGAATTACCCAACTCATGACTTGGAGCTAGCAGCTGTGATTTTCGCTTTGAAGATTTTGAAACACTACTTATTGGATGAAAGGGTCGAGGTATTCACCGATCACAAAAGCCTAAAGTATGTGTTCACACAATAGGAGCTTAATATGAGGCAGCGTAGATGGTTGGAGCTGATGGTCGACTACGATCTTGATCTTAAGTACCATCCGGGGAAAGTTAATGTTGTGTCGGATGCGCTTAGTCGGTTGCCAGCAATTCACATGTTGATTGCACAGAAGAAACTTATTGAAGACTTTCGAAGATTTGATTTGGAGATTGTGCTACCGCATTCTTCAGGACAGTTGATGCAGCTGCAAGTACAGTCGTCGTTGATCGAGAATATTAAAGTAGCGCAATTACAGGACCCAAGATTGCAGAAGTTTCGAGAACAGGTTGAAGCTGGACTTCGAACGGACTTGATGATTCATGAAGATGGTTCGTTGCGTTATAGTAGCCGTTTGTGTGTGCCAAAGGGAGATATTCGCGAAGAAGTTATGAAGGAGGCGCACAGTTCCGCATATTCCGTACATCCAGGAGGCATGAAGATGTACCGAGATCTATGACAGCATTTCTGGTGGGAAGGCAAGAAACGGGAGATTGCTCGCTTTGTAGCGAAGTGCTTGGTGTGACAGCAAGTTAAGGCTAAACATCAAAGGGTCGCTGGTTTATTGCAACCACTTCCGACTCCTCGGTGGAAGTGGGAACATATAACCATGGATTTCGTGATGGCTTTACCGCGGAGTCCAAAAGGCAACAATGCAGTTTGGGTGATTGTTGATCGATTGACCAAGGCAGCTCATTTCATCCCATTTCGAGTTGGTCAATCAACAGAAGCTTTGGCAGAACGGTACATGCAGGAGATTGTAAGACTGCATGGAGTACCGGTGAGCATCGTGTCCGACCGAGACACCCGTTTCTTATCACACTTCTAGAGAAGCTTACAGAAAAGTTTGGGGACTCGATTGAAGTTTAGCACAGCTTATCATCCTCAGACAGATGGCCAGTTGGAGAGAACGATCCAAACTCTTGAAGACATGTTGAGAACTTGCATGTTAGACTTCAAGGGTTTATGGGAGGATCATCTACACTTGGTGGAGTTTTCTTACAATAACAGTTTTCAGGGGACTATTCAGATGGCTCCATTCGAAGCATTATATGGTCGTAAGTGTCATTCACCTGTTTGTTGGGACGGTGTCGGAGAACGAAGATTGTTGGGACCAGATTTGATCGTGCAAACAGTGGAGAAAGTTAACACTATCCGGAGTTCATGGATCGCGGCGAAGGGATTACTACTCGGAGCTTATGAACTGAAGGAACGGACTACAAAGATTGTAATCCCTCTCTCTTAGATGTAAAGTTGTTTACATGCAAAGTTAACCCTAATTCTCTAGTTCGATTACTTAGTTGGTTTGTTTAGCACCCCAAAAATTTTAATATAGCATGTTTGATGCTTGCCAAAACCTTGCTAAGGTGCTAAGCTAACCCTACAAGAAGCAGTACTAATAAGAGGGGTGAAGACGGAGAATATCCTCCATTTCTTCGAAAGCCATGTCATCTATCGATTCGGCACTTCGTGACGAATTATCTCGGATAATGGGCCGGCTTATAGAAGTCATAAAATCAGACGTTTCGCACAACAACATAAAATAGATTGGAGATACTCTTCAGTCTACAATTCTTGGGCCAACGGTCTAGCTGAAGTTTTCAACAAGATCTTGATAAATATTATAAAGAAAACGGTGTAGACTGGTATGAAAGGCTGCATGAAACCCTCTAGGCATACAGAAAAACGTTCAAAACTGCTACGAATACAACACCGTACGTATTGGTGTTCTGCACGGAAGCAGTGCTCCCATTGGAGATAGAACTCCTCTCTCTATGAGTAGCGGTTCGATACGAGCTGACAGATGAAGAAAATGGTCATCTTCGGTTTAAGGAACTCAATGCCCTCGATGAAACTTGCCTTATAGCACAGGAAAATCTGGAGGCTTATAAGGCAAGGACGACATGGTCATACGAAAAACTGACCAGGCCGAGAACATTCCTCCAAGGCAAACTCGTGCTAGTCGTCAAAAGACCAATGATCTCTAATTGTGCAAAACGGGGGAAGTTCAAGCCGAACTATGAAAGCCCATACATCATAGACAAAGTCTACCAAGGAGGAGCCTACCTGCTCATGGATATGTTTGGCGAAAGACCATTCTAGCTAATAAACGACTGATTCCTCAAAAAAAAATACGCCTAACGAGTCACGACCTATGTCAATGATAGTTAACGACGCTTGTATCTGCTCGCTATCTTCCTGAGTTAGAATTTCGAGAGTAGTATCCCAAAAGCTCCGTCGCCTTAAACATGGCGTTAATGGACTAAAACGTCCTTAAACTAATATTCTTCCCAAAAACGGGAACGTTGGATCGAAAAGTCCTTAAACTAAAAATTCGCTTCACACATGGCGATAATAGAAAGGAATGTCCCTAAACTAGTACACCGCCCCAAATATGGCAATATGCACTCTTGAGATTTATATTGCAACCGAAGTCCTAGCGGCAAAGGTCGCAACTCAAGTCCCACTGGTTGCACAGCTACTCCTGCAATGAAGACACCTGATTGTTTGAATTTCTTGGATGTGTTTATCACTCAAATGATCCCCGGCAATGGCGCCATTTGATTGATATTGAATTTTCCGATTGTGTTTTGTTGGAAAATTGTATAGAAATCACAACCAAAAATATTTTGACCGCAATAAATAACGGTGTCGAATGTAGCGCGTTAGTAAGTGCGGATCGTCCACATGGAAAGTGTAATCGTTCGTCTTTTGAATTAGATAAATTGAAACTTTAATGAAAAGAAAACAAACAATTCATGATTTATAGTTGAAGTTCAATAATTAGAAAATCTAGATCTAATAACAAGAAAAAAGATAGAATCAAGAATTGAGAGTTTAATGATTTTTCCAACCAAATATCAAGAATCGAAATGAGGCTCGTAGAAATCGATCGGATCTATAGATGTGATGAGATCTAAAGATTTCATGTTCTTATCCATTAACGAGTTGATACTAGAACGATGATTATTCGTCGAGGTTAAGGATCTTGCGAAGAATATATGGTTTTCTCGTCTTATCCTTTATCCTTTCGATGAATCTCATTCAAATTCTAGCTTCTAGTTAATCAAATGATCAATCGTTGTTCCCTAGTTTCAAGTGAACACAATCAAGAAAGGATTATCTCGAAACTAGGTCATTAATCATTTGATTCACTAGAATTTACAATCGTTATAGGATTTAAGAATTGTAAAAAGATCTAAATCATCATCATTCTATTGATCGTCTCGACTCCTTTACGAGCGGAGTTTTACTCAAACATCACAACAAGAATCACAATCACAAATTGAGATCGAATCATGATGCAAGAATTTAAAGAAAGTAAGATTAAATAATTTCACCTTTTATTTATATCAATAATCTTGTTACAATCGCTCAAGAACTACAAGAGGAAGAACTCGATCGTCGATTTGGCTTCGCTCGTCTCCTTGAGTCGCGGATTGGCTTGGATACTTGCCCGATTGAAGATCGGCGCCGCTCCTAAAAGGTTGAAGGCTTCTTGCTTGATTTAGTACTCGGGATCTTGAATTTAGATTGGAATTAGGGTTAGGGTTTCACACAAGTCGTGTCACTCAACTTGTGGATGAAGAGGGAGAGATGAAGAATTGATTAACTAATGAAAAAGTAAGATTAGCCAAGGATTGATTGATTAACCTTTAACCCTAGGTCTAGGCTTCTATTTATAGACTTCCCTAAACCATAGATCTAGGATTAGAATTTGAATTTCCCTCCAAAAGTTAGTTAGAGGAGATTTGAATTTCCCTCCAAAAGGTTGTTGAGGAGAAGCTTCTAGATGTGATTAGTTAAGAGCTTAATTAGGATTAGCTTAATTAATCATTTTTGCTGATCTGGAAGAAGCTTCGAGAGTATTCTGGAACTTGACATATCATTCTGAGCTGTGGCCACTGAGATATGAATAACACAGTAAAATTGGGCCTCTGAAGCCATCAAGCCGCCGCAGAACCGCGGCTCAAGCGCGCTCCCGCCGCGGAACCGCGGCGGTTATGAAGCCTCAGGGCTTGGTTCTTCTGGTACTTATTTGGGCTGTCTCATGGGCCTTGTTAAGATATGTTGAATATTGTAATTCCTTCTGTATTGCTACCAGATCTCAAAACTTGGAGTTGGCGTAATGTTTGATCAGCAAAATGACAATTTTGGCTTTTCTTCCAGATTTTCCTGCACAATTTCTCAAGACAAGTGTTGCGCAATATAGGGATGATGCGATGCCATGATAAACACATAATTTCCTCAGAAATGTCGGTTTTAGAGTCTAACACATGCAATATGATATTTCAGGGATGTTTTGCTAATATGTAAAATATGTGTACCGAACACTTCTATATGAGTGCAAATGATAAGGAAATTGCCGTGTTAAAATTGCAGTATTTTCGACCGATCAAATTCCCCCAAACTTATTTTCGATCGTCTCGAGCGAACTTTTTATTAAAAAGAAAAGGAGAAAATAAAGAAAGAGAAAAACTAACTGGCACACTTTCGTAGGCAACACGATTGCACTGAGCACGTGCAACAAGCCTTTAAACCTCTAAGTGTCCCTAGTAGGAGGAGTGTTGTCTCCTGAGGGTTTTCAGCGGATTGCACCTACAAAATCCAATAATAAAAGAAAGATCATGAATATTACATTTAAAGAAAAGAATTGTAAAAGAAAAGCCTTGAAAATTAGGGTTTCCAACTAAGCTAGCTTTTCGGTTGTCATGAGCCCTATCTTAATGGTCATGAAAAGATGTCAGAAATCACGTCCTCCCTCAATAAAACATCATCTTATTCTTCATTCCTATCTTTCTTCCAAACATCGATCATATCACCCTGCGTGTGTGTAAAGACATCCCTACACCCGAAGAATTCAATTTAAGCTATCATACTTTTGCCCATCAGCCTCAGTACTTTTTACTTAATGAATATTAGATGAGATTGCTCACACACTTTCATGCGACCGTTAATACTTCTCGAGGTACTAACCGACCGATTACTCATGTGCTTACTTATTTGGTGTATTTTCCTCGTCTTGCACCACCTCAGGCATAGCAGTGACTCTCAGACCAGTTGGCCTTAGGGCACTAGGTGAAGAGGCACCCTCGCTATATATTTCTTTATTGCCCTCGGCGATAACAAAACCAGTGTCCATTTTTCTCACCATTTTATTTTATTTTTTTATTTTTTTATTTCCTTCTTACTTTTGGCTTTAAGACAAGAGCATTTCAAGGTATCCTCTATTATCTCAGGCTTTAAGACGTATGTAAGTGCGAATAGCAGGGTATTAACGTTCAAAATGTTTAGCTTCCAGAATAGGAACTATTTTTCAGACTTATTTTTATCCTCAGATTAGTGACTTCCTTCATCTTACTAACCCTTGGGACAACGGCTCATAACTACTTATTACTAGTTCGTATAAGAAAACTTCTAATTTTCTTGGTTTTCTTAAATTTTTCTAATCTCATGGATGTAATTTTTCACTATCTAATCTTTTATTATCTTATTTATGTACAAAAAATGTTTTTTTATCTTTTGAAATTTTTTGAAATTTTTTATAGATTTTCGAAAATGTTCTGTGCTGATGCAAATGATGCGAAATTAAGCGCAAACCTCCCTCAAACTTGTTTTCAACAGTGTCCTCACTGTTGCCATCTGCTAAATCTCGAAAAACCTGTAAGCTTGGGAGGAATTTATTAGTGGGGGCAAAATATATAAGTGAAGATCCTCCCCAAAACTTATTTTTGGCTCATTATTTTGTAAAATTTTTCTTTTCAAGAGCCAGAAAATATGTCCCCCCCCAAACTTGAGTTATGCAATGTTAATCTTTGAAAATCACATGAGGGGGTCAAAAATCATTGGTCGATGCCAAGTTTTGCAAAGACCGAACGTTAACACCAACCATTCAAAAAATTTATCAATACAGTGCTCTGGTTGGTGGAAGAAAAAGTGGGGAAAGGTTAAGTGGTGGAAGAGAGTGTGTGTGCGTCTCATTCTGGAGAGACGATGCAGTGAATGTGATGGATTACTCGCATTCTTTTTACAGTCCATATGAAGGGGTGGAGGTTCAATTTCAGTGATTGGATGATTCATCTCAACACCCGTGTCATTCAAAAATGCGAGTTCATCAGCGAAGATCTCTTCAAAAGTTCCATCAATACCCCGATGAATAATGTCATCACAAAGTGCGGGGTGATCTTCAGACTCTAAAAACAGTTCATAATCCGTGTTAATTGTTGACCCGGACATCTCGGTGGAAGAGTCCGTATGTGTATGATACATAGTTGGGTCAAACAATAACGTATGAAAAGAGTCAAGATCGGTATCAGGAGGATCATCAAATTCGCTGCTGTCGACATCCATTAAGTCGACAGAACAGACCTGAGTAGTAGGTTCGGAGGGTACACTTCCCAACTTGTAAATGTTCAGCTCTATTGACCTATTCCCGAAGGATAGGGTCATAGAACCATTACGACAATTGATGATAGCGTTGGAAGTGGCCAAAAAGGGGCAACCTAAAATCACCGGAATTTGATTCCGTGGGTTCGCTACAGGCTGTGTATCAATTACAATAAAGTCCACAGGGAATATAAATTCCCCGATTTTTATTAACACATCCTCCAGTTCACCCCTAGGTTTGGTGATTGATCGGTCAGCCATCTGGAGAGTGCAATGGGTTGGCTTCAACTCTCCGATACCTAGTTGCTCATAGACTGAGTATGGAAGCAAGTTAACACTAGCGCCAAGGTCTAGTAGAGCACGATTGATGTGTTTTTCCCCGATAGAAATGGAAATCGTAGGATATCCAGGATCCTTACGTTTCCTCGGTAATTGCTGGGGAAAGGCTGTGTCTACTGTTTTTGCCATGAAAATCTTCTTGGGCACTTGAGTCTTCCTCTTCCTAGTGCACAAGTTCTTAAGAGTTTTCGCATTGGACAGAACTTATTGGATGGCATCTAGGAGAGGGATGTTGATATTAACTTGCTTAAAAATGTCCATGATCTTCTCCATATGTGGACTAGATGTGTTAGCCCTTAACCGATTAGGATAAGGTGCTTTAGCAATAAGTGCTGGGTCCATCATAGGAGAAGGAAGTGGGGGTAGACATGATCCCAAAAGAGGAGTGGGGATCTTCAATGGAGAAGTAGAAGAGGTGGGCTGAGGTGGCGAGCCTTTTGGGAAACGAAGAATAGGCTCGCAAGAAGGTGGTGGGGTAGAAGAACTAAGGTCAGAATTAGAAGTGTGTGTGTGAGGAAAGGTCTCAGCCGGAGTGTTATTGATTGATTTATTAGTATCATCAAACTCTTCCCCAACGTGATTGTCAAGCACTCTTCCAGATCTCAACGTGATTGCATTCACAGGATGTGAATAGCCAGGATTGGGTAAAGGTTGAGCTGGAAGTTTCCCTTTCTCTCTTGCACTCATTTCGGCCTTTAATCGTGCAATTTCTTCTTCCATCGATTTAATACTCTCACTTTGGGATGCAGAGTTTTTCTTTATATCATCGACGGAAGTCTTTATTTCAGCCGATACTTGCATGAGATTTGTCAGAAGCAAGTTTATGAATGAAGAGGATTCATCAGTCCCGGTCAACTGCAAAAGACTAGACAGTGTGGGTGTGTTGACCGGATTTTGAAAGTTATGTGCTTGGAAGGGGTGCTGACTCAATTGAAGTTGTGGTTGCTGTTGTGGTGGAGGGACCCTTTGGAAATTATTCGTGTTTGGAACCGTGTTTTGAGATTGGGATTGGTTCCAAGCAAAATTCGGGCGATTCCTCCAACCCTGATTATATGTGGAAGAGGATGGATCATTTCTAGGTCTTTGTTGGAAAGCAGCATTGGTATGCTCGTGACCTTGAAACGAAGAATTTAGTGAACATTCTTCCGTGAGATGTGATGGATTAGAACAGCATCCACATACAGTTCTGGAGAGTGACATTTGATTTAGGGTGGCGGCTAAAAATTTGTTTTCCATAGTCTCGAGTTTCTTGTGTATAGCTGCAATATCAGCTCTAACTCCTATGGAAATATCATTGCCATCCCTAGATGATTGACTCACACCCTCCCACTGTAAAGATTTTTCAGCGAAATCTTCTAGAAAGTTCCATGCTTCCACATCATCTTTGGTCATAAAGTTGTCTTGACACATGGATTCAAGGGTCTGTCTTGTGTTAGGATTAATGCCCTCATAAATGATTCGGCACAGTTCCCATCTCGGGATGCCGTGATGTGGACATTGGACTAACAGATTCTTGAAACGTTCAAGACACTTTGAAAATGTTTCATTCGGAAGCTGGGTGAATTGATAGATTTCGCTACGGACTATAGCTGTCTTTTGATGTGGGTTGAATTTCTTAAGGAATGCTTTGACAAATTCTTCCCAATTTGAAATGGAATGTGCGGTAGTGCTATACAGCCACTTCTCGGCTATATCGCACAAAGTGAATGGGAGAAGACGAAGACGTAAAGCATCCACAGAAAGCTGTAAAGTACCCATCATTGCGCATACATTTTCAAATTTGGTGATAAATGCATATGCGTCTTCAGACTCGAGACCGTGAAATTTTGGTAGAAGGTTGATGTATTGGGGTTTTATTTGAAAATTTTCCCCGTTGGCTGGTGGAATGGATAAGCAGGTGGAAAGGGGACCTCGTGTAGGATAGCACCTCTCTTGGAGAGAGATTCGAGGTGGATTCTGCGCACCAACGGACGGCGGCAGAGTAGTGGTAAAGAAGTTTGATGGAGACGGATCCATCGATGTGGGTGTGGTGGTGGGAAAAGAAAGGGTAAGTGTAGAAATACCGAATTTTGGGTCGATCGAAAGGACGCGGACTAAATAGGCACTAGAATCCTGTTGTCCAGCCTATCTTGCACTAAAAAGGGTTAGTACAAGTGGCAGCGTGGATTTATAATTAGGGGAAATGATATGAATGCGGTGTTTGTTTTGAAAATTGGACGGATTTTTGAAAAAATGATGCAACACATCAAATGCAGCAACAAAACCCTAAAATCTAGTGGTCACCTAGGTCCGGCTCTAGACCGCTCCTAACTGCCAAAAGACAAATCGCGGGATAGAATCCTCCACTGTCTCTTTGTCCCCCTGTGGCCAGGTAAGTGCCAGGTAAGTGGGAAGGTACTCCACTACGTAAGTAGTGGGCCTAATTAATAACCACTAGCCTTCGACACACTTGCCTTAGACACCACAAGAAAACGCGGATAAGCAATGAATTACCCATGGTCTTCTTCTGTCCTAAGTGAGCTCGACGGTCCTTAGAGTCATCTCTAGATATATTTTAGTTAATGTGGGTCAATGCGGATGCAAGTTTTGTGATTTTCGGAGCCTAGGAAGGGTAATGAACTCCCCACCTAATCTGGATTTGTTCTTTGCCCCTTAATTTCCGTATTAATTATGCAAACAACCACAAAATCAAAACACGCATAATTTAATTTTGCTTTTTACGGCGCTGCGATTATTTGCAAAGAAACCTGCACAAAATATTATTTGGAGCAGATTTGAGAAGGAAATAAGAAAGATAGAAGTTACCTGAAAAAAATTTGCACAGAGAACCCTCTACCCAGGCGTGGAACCGCCGCAAATAGATGCTAATACCGCGGAATCGCGGCCGTTTGTGCTGCTCTCTGTACCAAAATTTAAGAGCAAGCTTCTGTTCACTCCTTCAGCTCTCTGGAATTTTCCAAAAATTATTTCATTTCAACAGCAAGCTCCAGATTCCCTCGCAACAAATCACAACAACACGTATTAGGGTTTGTGCGAGTTTAGATCTAAAAAAATTGTAATGGAATAAACTTTTCAACTCAAATTTCAAAATACGAACAATTAGCGCACAATCCCCGGCAACGGCGCCATTTGGTTGTTTGAATTTCTTGGATGTGTTTATCACTCAAATGATCCCCGGCAACGGCGCCATTTGATTGATACTGAATTTTCCGATTGTGTTTTGTTGGAAAATTGTATAGAAATCACAACCAAAAATATTTTGACCGCAATCAATAACGGTGTCGAATGTAGCGTGTTAGTAAGTGCGGATCGTCCACAGGGAAAGTGTAATCGTTCGTCGTTTGAATTAGATGAATTGAAAGTTTAATGAAAAGAAAACAAACAATTCATGATTTATAGTTGAAGTTCAAGAATTAGAAAATCTAGATCTAATAACAAGAAAAAAGATAGAATCAAGAATTGAGAGTTTAATGATTTTTCCAACCAAATATCAAGAATCGAAATGAGGCTCGTAGGAATCGATCGGATTTATAGATGTAATGGGATCTAAAGATTTCATGTTCTTATCCATTAACGAGTTGATACTAGATCGATGATTATTCGTCGAGATTAAGGATCTTGCGAAGAATATAGGGTTTCATCGTCTTATCCTTTATCCTTTCGATGAATCTCATTCAAATTCTAGCTTCTAGTTAATCAAATGATCAATCGTTGTTCCGTAGTTTCAAGTGAACACAATCAAGAAAGGATCATCTCGAAACTAGGTCATTAATCATTTGATTCACTAGAATTTACAATCGTTATAGGATTTAAGAATTATAAAAAGATCTAAATCATCATCATTCTATTGATCGTCTCGACTCCTTTACGAGCGGAGTTTTACTCAAACATCACAACAAGAATCACAATCACAAATTGAGATCGAATCATGATGCAAGAATTTAAAGAAAGCAAGATTAAAGAATTTCACCATTTATTTATATCAACAATCTCGTTACAATCGCTCAAGAACTACAAGAGGAAGAACTCGATCGTCGATTTGGCTTCGCTCGTCTCCTTGAGTCGCGGATCGGTTTGGATCACTTGCCCGATTGAAGATCGGCTCCGCTCCTAAAAGGTTGAAGGCTTCTTGCTTGATTTAGGACTCGGGATCTTGAATTTGGATTGGAATTAGGGTTAGGGTTTCACACAAGTCGTGTCACTCAACTTGTGGATGAAGAGGGAGAGATGAAGAATTGATTAACTAATGAAAAAGTAAGATTAGCCAAGGATTGATTAATTAACCTTTAACCCTAGGTCTAGGCTTCTATTTATAGACTTCCCTAAACCTTAGATCTAGGATTAGAATTTGAATTTCCCTCCAAAAGTTAGTTAGAGGAGATTTGAATTTCCCTCCAAAAGGTTGTTGAGGAGAAGCTTCTAGATGTGATTAGTTAAGAGCTTAATTAGGATTAGCTTAATTAATCATTTTTGCTGATCTGGAAGAAGCTTCGAGAGTATTCTGGAACTTGACATATCATTCTGAGCTGTGGCCACTGAGATAGGAATAACACAGTAAAATTGGGCCTATGAAGCCATCAAGCCGCCGCGGAACCGCGGCTCAAGCGCGCTCCCGCCGCGGAACCGCGGCGGTTATGAAGCCTCAGGGCTTGGTTCTTCTGGTACTTATTTGGGCTGTCTCATGGGCCTTGTTAAGATATGTTGAATATTGTAATTCCTTCTGTATTGCTACCAGATCTTAAAACTTGGAGTTGGCGTAATGTTTGATCAGCAAAATGACAATTTTGGCTTTTCTTCCGGATTTTCCTGCACAATTTCTCAAGACAAGTGTTGCGCAATATAGGGATGATGCGATGCCATGATAAACACACAATTTCCTCAAAAATGTCGGTTTTAGAGTCTAACACATGCAATCTGATATTTCAGGGATGATTTGCTAATATGTGAAATATGTGTACCGAACACTTCTATATGAGTGCGAATGATAAGGAAATTGCCGTGTTAAAATTGCAGTATTTTCGACTGATCAACACCTCCAAGTCCCACCGGCAAACAAATGGGTCACCTATGACGAAACTATCTTTGAGAGTTTCATCTCGTTAAAAAAACTATGTTCACAAGCGAAATGGGCACGGATGAAAATCCGAAAGGGCACGGTGAGTAAAAACACCAGGACTACCGGCAAGTTTGTGAAAACCCAAAAGGGCGCAATCTCTTTTAAATATAGGTATGTCCACAAGCGAAATAGGCACGAATGAAAACCCGAAAGGGCACCGTGAGTAAAAACAGCATGACTGCCGGCGAGTTGTGATAACCCGAAAAAGGCACAAACTTGTAAAAAAAATCATGTGCATTTGCAAGGTCCTCTCTACCTTGTGAGGAGAAAATACCAGCGTGAGATCTTTACGACTCACAAAGAAGCAACACACTTAGGAATCCTTATGATTCCTAAGGAGAAACTACACCTGCGAGATCCTTACGACTCGTAAAGGGAATTTCCTCCCTATGAGACCCTCACGGCCCATAGGATTCAAAATCCTTAAGTTATAGGGATCTAAACTTGTTCTTAAGCTGTCATATTCCCCAAATATTGCCTTACAGGAGATCCTATATTGACCCTTGTATATAATCCACGGGCATAAATAAATATATCCCCCACCAAGTTCCACCAATGACGAGAAAAGTCCCCAAGTGGTGAACGACGCTTGTAAGTCCTCTTGACTTATAAGGAGAAAATGCTATTGGAAGATCGTTCCGACTTACAAAAGAAAATGCACTTAGGAATCCCTACGATTCCTCAGGAGAAAACACACCTACAAGATCCTCACGACATGTAGGAAGAAATACCTTTATGAGACCCTTACGGCCCATAAAGTCAAAAGCCTTAGTCGACAGGATCCTAACCCTATTTACTAAGCCCTCTTTGTAAAAATTGACAAAGGCAAATGATGATTCGCTCCGGACAATATTCCAGTTGTAGCGATACCGATGCCTAAATAGGTGTCAAACTCCAAATCCTCTTGCGGCAAATGACGATTTGCTATTGGCAATATTCTAGTGGTAGCGATACTATGCCAAGATTGGTACCCAATTTCAAATCCCCAACTCAAAAAAAGGGGGCCGAAATGATAGGGCAACTTGCAATAAAAATTAGCGAGTAAAAAATATAAAAAATAAAACAGCTGAAATGATTGAGCACTGCGATAAATAGCCGAAATGATTGGGCAATAGCGACTTTTGCGACATAAAAAGCTGAAAAGATAAAGTATCGCGGAAATAAAAAATAAAACAAAATAAAATTTCCTTTGCCCTGTAAGTATGTTCATATTGACTATTGTATACGATCCATGGGTACAAATAAAAGAAAGGGAACCGTATTTTCCGACCAGGCTCTGCCAAAGGGAGAGCCAGATCATGATAGCAACATCTACAGCCTAAAGATCGACTCGATGTGCTTCTCATGAAAGCAGGGTGCAGACGCGGCGTCAACAAAGACCCAAGGGTCAAAGCAAAAAAATGGAGTAATGGCACAATCCTAGTTCCAAGTCTTGACGGTACATATACAACCTAGAGACTATCCCGGCGTTTCTTCTCATTCCAGCAGGATGCAGACGCAACGTCATCATCAAAAAAGAAAGACCCAAGGGTTAAATCAAAAAAATGGAGTAACGGAAAAATCCTAGCTCCAAATCTTGACGGTACAACCTAGAGACTATCCTGGCGTTCCTTCTCATTCTAGCGGGATGCAGACGCAACGTCATCATCTAAAAAGAAAGACCCAAGGGTCAAAGCAAAAAATGGAGTAATGGAAAAATCCTAGCTCCAAATCTTGACCGTACATATATAACCTAGAGACTATCCCGGCGTTCCCCCTCATTTCAGTAGGATGCGGATGCAACTATCAAATGAAATTCGAGCAATGGCATATTTCTAGCTCTGGACTTCAATTGCAATACATACTGTAACAAGCTAGTTCATTTATACCATTTCCAATTCCCGTATTTACTTATCTGTGGTATTTTCTAGATTTATCGTGTTTTGGGCGCAAATAGTATTTTTACATTTTTACATTGCATTCGACCCGACCCGCTTGCTTGAACCTGTTTGATTCATATTTATGAATTACCTTGACTTGTTACATAGACACATGCATCTCATGATTAGTGCATACTGGCATTTCATCTTGCATCGCATATTTTACCATATGACATTTTAAGTCACAGAAAATAATTTAAAATTTCATTTCATAGCTTGCTTGATACTCCTAACCCAATTGTAGCATCCGCGCATCTTGTTTTCGTCCCGTTCAGTAAAACGGACGTTTTTGGATGTCTACGCGCACGTACGTGCATCCGTTCTTGGGGGTATGCATTTTCGTTACCTGAGCATTCATTTTAAATTTTAAAAGTCGCGTATATTTTTCGTATTTTAAATCTGAATTTTTAGACCCAACCCGGGCGCGTTTTGAAATATTTCGTATCCCACCAAAATTCAATTTATTTAAATTTTAAAATTCAATTCAAATATTTTAACAGTTCATAAATTTTCGTTAACAAACTAAAATCTTTTAAATTTTAAAAATCCTATTTTCCTAACTAATCCAGCCTAAACCCAGCTCTCCCGTGGCCCCCACTCCCTTTCTCTCTTTCTCTTTCTCTCCCTCTCTCTCTCCCCGCTATCTCTTTCTCTCTCTCACATACAAAACGACAATTTTATCTCTCCTTACTGTTCACCTCTCTCTCTCCTCTCTCTCGCCTCTCGATCATCTCTCTCTCTCTCCTCTCTCTCCCCCAGATTATCTCTCTCTCTCCCCCTATATTATATATTCTTTCTTCTTCCTCTCCTCATTTTTTTACCCACGAGACCTGCGAACCCTTGTCGTCGCCTACCTCGCCTGGCTCGCCGTCGACGCCGTACCCCATCACCTTTCTGACCTCGTCTTCATCCTCCCCTCATCCTCACTCTCCTCTCTCATCTCCCCAAGCTCTGCACACAGAACCCGAGCCCCCCTGCACACCACTACACCGCCGGCGAAGATCACCGGAGCTGATCTCATCGTCGCCCCTCATTCCTTGTCTACGGTAACCCAGTGAGCCACTCCTTCCTACTTTCTCCTCTTCCTTCCTCTTTCTTTCTTTTCTTTCCTTTCTTTCTGTTTTTTTTTGAATAAAATGGTTCTCTGTCTCTGTAGATCGCCTCGCCGGAGCTCCGTCGACCTCATCGACACCCTCACGACCCCTCTCCGCAAACCACAGTGAGCTTTCCCCTCTTCTCATTCTTCTTCTTCCTCTTTCCTTTCTTCTCTTTCTTTCTTTCTATCTTTTCTTTTCTTTTCTGTAAATCTTGATTTTTGTAGTTCGCCGGAGACGTGACGACGCCGACGATCCAGACGACCCAGCAGACGTGCCTTGCTTGCGTGATCACCTTTGGGCGTGGTTTAGAACCATTCCGTGTACCGTGCGCACGTCGCAACATTTCGCCGACGTGAGACGTTCCGTACACACCCGTTTCTTGATTCGTCTAGGCAAGTTAATCTTGCTACATGCTATATAACTCATTACATATTTATTTAATTAAATACTATACCTGTAGTTTAAATCATGTATCCTATGTTTCATTTTATAACGTTTCGATATTCCGTTTGCATCCATTTATATCATTTTAGATCTAGGTCATAGAAAACTTATCTTGTTGCATACTAGATTACATTATACTACATCCATATCAATATTTATACCACATAGTGCTTATTTGTACATCCCATAGTACAATTTGATAGTTTATAACCTTTCGGATACCTATTTGCATCCATCTCGTCTAATTTATATATAATTGTATCCATAGATCACATTAATGCAAAATACTGTGATATCAACACTCCATATTTAATAAAGTGCATCCGATTTAGTATAGGAACTACAAATGTAACCCTAATTGATAGCTGTGCATACATATGTCTAAATCTATACCTATTTGCATAGCACATCACATTATTCCATTTTATTGTTATATTGATATCCCATACTTGTTTTTGTGTACCCATGCTAATTACAGTTTGATTGTGAGCACCCACATGATACTTGTGCACCCCTGACATGACTTGATACACTACTACTTGACACGACTTGATACATGTGCACTTCTTGACATGATTGGATCCATATACACTACTTGACATGACCTGATGTACCACAGCTTGACCTGTTACCTGATCTTATTATTAATGCCAATAATCTTGACCTGCTGTCCCTATGGACATTTCCTGTTGTCAATTCAGACAAACCTGTACTTGCTTGATCCTGTATTGGCATTAGCTCTAGATTTATCAATAGCTGATTTGAACACATAACTTGGGGGTATGGGGAAATCAATGATGAAAACTGACTTGTAACTCGACAGTTCGATACCTTTACTAATCAGTCTTACAGGCTAAGCCAGCCCTGGAATGATGCTGCTGACATCATTCATCTTTACATGCTACCTTTTACTGCCTAGCGGCACGTCTCGAATTCAGCCCGAGAATCTTGACCGTGGTCCCGGACACGCACGGGATACTATTGAGTTACATCGACGATTCATCACATTGATTTCAAAGACTTGAGAGTAGTTAACCCAGTAGACCAGTTTAGATTACTCACTGCACATCACCTGTGCCTTACCCTTCACTGTCACTATATATATTACTGTTATACCTGTTTTACCGTTCATGCTCATACCTGCATGTTTTGCTACCCCCTGTTTATATTATTGCTTGATATGATGATGCACTGACGTCTGGGTTTTGCATGGCCCAAATTCTTTACCTTTACTGCAGGCCGAGCAGGAGTATTTCAGTCAGCAGACTGAGCAGTGAGGACCTGTTAGTATTTTTGTTTTATTTATGCATTTTCATTACTGATGTGAGCCCGCATTATGGAACGTACATTCCAGTTTATTCTTGTATTGGATCTTTTGCTTCTGCATTATTTTATTCTTGACTCGTTTATTCTGGCTTATGGACATGTGTTAGATAATTTATTATTGTTCTTGATATCTCTACAGCCGTAATGTGACTGTGGAAGGATATTTCCTATCCACAGGTAGCATGGTTGGCTCTGTCACGTGCCTATCTTAGCGTACTCTGGGAAATGGGGCGTGACACATACAGCATAGAGGTCCTACAGATGTCTACCCTAGTTCAGCAAAGAATCGGCACGACATCGTCAAAACAAAAATGAAGTGACGGTATATTCCCAGCTTCGGGTCTTGACGGCAACTCATATAAAGCCTAAAAGACCATTGGAGATCATCCCACCCTAGAAGGATGCGATTATGGCTCAGCGGGGCTCTAAATTGAGCCTAACCTCATGTAAGAAGCGCCATGGCAAATTTCTAACGCTTGCTCTTCCGACGGTAATATGACCTAAGGAGATTACTTGAAGACGTCTTGTCCAGCCCCCGAAGGGATCAGAGACATGACAGTCATGAGGCTACTCGAACAGTGGCTTAAAGACTGCATATCAAAGGATACATCAGCCAACGCGACGGTACCACGGACTAAAACCCTAGTACCACAAACCTAACGGACCTCTGTCGTAAAAAGAATAAGGGTTATCTACATACAACGTTAGGACAAGTTTGACTGTAAACCCAAGGGAGGTAAACTAAAAATACTCCGAAATGAGTACGTAAACGACAAACTCCGATATGATTGCATAAACTAAAGATACTCCGAAATGAATACGTAAACTACAAACTCCGAAATGAGTGCATGAATTAGAGACTCCAAAATAAGTGAATAAACTACAAACTCCGAAATGTGTGAATAAACTACAAACTCCGAAATGAGTACATAAACTAGAGACTCCGAAATGAGTGAATAAACTACAAACTCCGAAATTAGTACATAAACTAGAAACTATGAAACGAGTGAATAAACTACAAACTCCAAAATGATTAAATAATCTAATTAGGGCCGAATCAAGACATCAAACACGGAGGAATGCATGCAAAAAAAAGTATATATACCCTTTATTCATAAATCAAAATGTTTGAAAGGTACAGTTTATATATATATATATATATATATATATATATATATATATATATTAAAAAGGGATACAATTCTAACCTCTAAGAGGGCGGGGCTTTCAATAAAGTGGCAACCCGTTCACTCTCTTGCCGTGGCTCCTCCTCACGCTCCACTATTGCAGCCTGCATTGCTTCGACTTGAACCCGTTGTTGCAAACATGAAGAAAGCTTCTCAATAATTTCCTACTTAGCAACTTCGCAATCTCGCATTTCCCGCTCAGTAGACTCAACGTTCTGCCTCTGCGCCATGCCTTCATAAATGCATTGTTGAAGATTCTCAAAGATAACTTGCAGTTGCACAGCATTCACTTTGACCTAGGCACGCAATTGGCTAATTCGCCAAAAGCTGTCTCATGCTCCTTTTACTTCAGGACCAACTTCTGCTCGAAGTATTGAATGAAAGCGGCACTTTGCTCATCCATGCAACCAGTTGAGCCTTCGAAGATAATGCCTCAGGCGCAAGACGTTTGTGCCCGATCTTATGGAGGCAAGCCTCAAATCACTTACAGTAGTCAATCCAAATGACGACGAAATCTTCATTATGGAAATTCACAAGGGTCTCCAGTATAGGGTTGACTTCGTCCGCAATGTCCGTAGCAGAAGTGAGAACTTCGACATTAAGGTCTTCAATAAAACCACTTAGCATCCGCCTGCTATTTGCCGCACCCCTGGAAGACTAACGCTTAGTGAAGGGCCCCGCGGACATAGAATGCGAGACTCAAGAAGAGTCAAAGACGGTGTAGCTGCTACAGAGTAAGACACGCATAAAGAAGGGTTAGGTTTCAACCTAAAAATAAAAAAGAATGATGATGAATGAGATTTAACATATCAATAGTCAAAAGTGGCAAATCATAGAGCATAGGAGGCTCAGCTATTCCTTTGTCCTCTCCCTCGAGCTGTAAGAATGTGATCAATATGAGAAAAGCTTAGAAATAGAAAGATTACTCGTAAAAAGATGAAATAAGAAATGAAGAATATACTAACCAACGCCCGAAGGAGGGATGAATTCCGATTGGAAGGCGAAGTGCGAGCTTAACATTTGGCATAAGCGGTCGAAAATCACTCCTACAGGATTGCAAAATTATACGATAAAGAAATTAATCCAAGAAATAATATCTATACTGAAACAAGAAAATGAAAAATCTTTACCTTCCGTCATTGAACCCGAAAGAACTCGAGGGGGTGCAAAAGAGATAGGTGGAGTAGCGACAGTCATGGCCACGGCTAACGGTGATTCTTCAATCAGCACAGTGCCAAAGTTTACCGCACCTATATTCGGAATAAAGAAGATATCAGCAAATATGTCCAGAAGGAATGAGAACCTAAAAGTAATAACACGAGGAATACCTGACGGGGCCGAAACCATGGCAGTATCTGGAGCACCACTAACTATGACGGCTTTCTCTATTTCCACCATCACCGGGAAGATGGATTAAACGTCTACACCTTTGTCCCCTGAATTAATAAAGGCCATCGTCATGCTCGCATCACCCGCCGATGCCGGGGATCCACAAGGGGAAGAAGTGGCAGTTGGAATAGTCCCAGATTCGAAATGAAGGCCCGATGCCTCAGACTCTTCAAACACTGGCACTTCGCCCACCACGTTAACACCTAAACTCGGCCCTGCTACACCATTCAAGGACAAATGTGTTATAATTCAAGAAAAATTGCTGTGGGATGAAACCTGGAAAAGTAAATAAGTCCTACTAGGTTTCAATAAGGGAACGTACGCTGTTTTACCTTTAAGAAACCACTCACATCTTCGCGAGCTGCACGTGCAATCTGCCTATGAGAGGCTGACAAGGCAGAAGGAATGTCCTCCATGAGAACATCAGGGGGTCGTGTATCACTCGAACCTACACATGTAGCTAAGATAGACAGACTTTCCCTTGTTGCGTGCTTTCAGCACTTCTTCTCAGCTTTAACTGTATGAAGAGATCTCCTCAGAACCTCTGACAGAGGAATGTTTTTATCTAAATCAGGCTCAGCCTCCGGATCTGTTGCAATGTCCATCATCGGCTGCTTTAGCGATGGTTCCCGTAGCGGCCCTGGGATGACCTCAATTGTAGCCGGTAGCTCTGAAGGCTCCTCCGCACCATCACCTAAAGACAGCATCGCACTCGGAACAACACAAGTTGCAGTGGTTCCTGTAATTAAAAAAAAAGAAAGAGAGAAGGGAGTCATGGTGTGAAAGAAATGACCTAAACATGTGAATTCAAAGGCGTCACAAAACGAATCATACCGAGACCCATAGAAGCACGAAGCCTCTCCTCTTCCTCAAATGTTTTGAGGGACGCCAAAAGAGCCTCTTCGATGGAGATGCCTATTAAGAAAAGAGCGTTAATAAAGCATAATAAATTCAAATATATATATATATATATATATATATACAGAAGAATGTAAATGAGATATATTTGACGCCGCAAGAGAAGCAAACGCTACTTGTTCGCGAGCTACTCTCTTAGAAGCCTCAATAGCGGCTTGAAAATCAGTAGCGGCATTCTCATCAGTAGAAGCCCCAAATAGATTGTCGTTGGTGCCGTGTTTGGACAAGCCCTCGCTGTAGGGAGCATGCGGCTCCTGACCGAATACAACATCAGCCGAAAATAAAGATTTCTTCTTTTTCTGCGAGCCGACAACAACACCCGACGATAAAAGATTACGCTTTACGAGCTTATTGGGACGGCGAGTCCCGATTTCCGAGCAAATACCCGACTCAGGAGAAGCCGTAGCCACCACGTTCCCAAGAGCACTTACGTCTGGCCGTGGCTTAGCCGAAAAGGCTCGCGGAACTAAAGCCGGGGTGATTTCTCTCAAAGAAGGATGGACAACTGCCTGTCGCTTCAGCGAAACCACAGGATTACTGGCCGGGACAGAATCCTTATGGTCAAGAAGCATCCGTCTTTCCTCCTTGACAACGGCACTCGTCGCATGCTGATACCAGGTAATATAAGCATTCGAGGCTTTCGGGATATAACTCGGCTCACTGATCAGGAAATGAGACCCCGTATTCAGCCGTATAAAATGATATGCCGCGTTGCAAATGCTCTCCTCTGTAGCAACCGGATCAATGAGAAATGCTTCAAGGGGAACGCCCTGGTTATAACCAGATTGCTGGGCAAAGCGATGCGGGTTATATCTCATGAACAACATAGAAGCATTTTGTCTGAATACAAGGAAACCCAGCCTGATAGAATACAAATGTGCAATCATGGCCCCTGGCCCTCAAAGAAGAAGCTCCATCCTTGAAGATATCGTGGAGTGGCTGGATCACTTTGTAAGGTTTCTTACCAATGGTCAGAACCCTATCAACGAAGGTCATGCTGTCCCCAACCATGCGCGGATGTAGAAGCAATCGCCGAGCCTCTCGCTGTGTTGGGTCTGAAGAAGAAGTATCGACCGATTGCATGACCCGAGGGAAGTTTTACCCTTCGTAAAATCTAGGCCTTTTATGCACACCAAAGGCATCCAACACGTGCATCTCGATCCATGAGGTGAAGTAGTGCAAGAGAAGATTTACGGGCTTCAAACCCGACTGGGCGGTGTCGGCCGCTATACTTAGGCCATGATACAAGTAGGCCAGTCCGGCAACCCCAACAGCCATACGCGTCCCCGCCGCAATGCGATGAGCCGGATAGAAAACAGACGGTCTCATGTAGCGAGGGTGCATTAGGAGTGCAAACCAGCTCCGTCACAAACCAATAAAGCCCATGAAAAACGTCTCCTTATCAATATCCGGAGCAGCAATCTCTGCAAAATAGACGATGGGGGTATCCGGGATAAAAAAAAACTGCTTTAAATCCGCCTCTGCAGTTGGCAATCTATTCGAGCCAAATCTGAACGGATCATCAAGCTTGGCAAACTTTGTAGCCTTCTTCAATAAAGCCTCTGGACAAAAGAAAACGGGAGACAAAGTTAGAAAAGGAAACTCCATGCCCCCTAAACTCCAAAAATAAGCTCTCATAGAAAGTCAGCACTTTGATCAAACTAGAGAACTTGTGTTGGATAGCGTTTTGAGGTAAGGCCTATGACCACCGACTCGGTGGCAAAAACGTACTCGTCAGGAGGAAGTAACTCCTCATAATGCTTTCCTCTGAGAGGTAACTCAGAAATTTCTGCAAATTCTTCCAGCAAGATCGATACTTCACGGTCCGATAAAAGAAATGTGTGGGTCGGAATATTCCATTGCACCAAAAAGGATTTAACCCACCACACATGAGAAGTGTGGTAATAAAATAGAGACGCGAAGACTGCCGAGTACAACCCGGTCTTCAGCAGTAGCGACTTCTTGACTGACAAAATGTAACGGGCCCACTGCAGATAACCAGCCGGATATCGAGGGGTCTCTCCTATTGTATAAACCTGACCCCAAGGACATGCTTCTCCTTGACATATGCGACGCCCCAGAATACGGCGGCTGGACTGGTATCGACGCCATGGAAGGTTGGAGACGACCTTCCGCAGTCCAATTGACCTCTTCCACTGCATAAGCGACCTCCGGAGGGTCAGCATAATAAATCGACGGGATCGGTTCTGATGGCGCCGCACAAGTAAAGTTGCGCTGACCCCGGATAATATAGCTGTACCATAATCTCCATAGATGAAAAGACTTCTGCTCTGGGTGGTAGTCCCGGATTAAAGCAAAGACTTCCCGATCCGTAGGCGCGTCGGGCAAAGCGCTCTCCGAACGGGTATAAGGAAAAAAGGAATCGAAAGCCATAGTGCCTGAAAACAGCCGTAGAAAGTTAGCGATTGGCATAACGTAAGTAACTGTAACTGATGGCCTTAGCATTTTCAGTACACCCAAATCTGTATTCTATTATGGCTTAATAAAATCACCGCAGTCAAAGAAAACAGTGGGACTCACAAAATCAAGATAATGGCTCATCAATAATGAGACATGCATCCATTGTGAGAATCCAAAAGGATTCTCATTAAATGAATAATCCTATTGAGCGGTGGAGTTAAAAACTCCAAATGTTCTCGAAAAACGAGCCCAGAAACAGATTCAAATTTGTAAAAAAGGGTATTAGAACCCTATATATAAAAAAAGAGGAACATGAAGGGGAATAAAATTCCTAAAAAGTTCAAAATAATTTCAGAGCTAAGCTCTGTAAGACAAAATGGAATTTGTCATATAATAGGATTAAATCTCGAAAGTCCCCCATGTTGGGAGACAGATGAGAAATATAATGGAATTAAATTCCAGAAAACCTCAAAAAATAAGATCAATGATAGGGTAAAACCGTAAGAAGAGAACTAACAGGGATTTGAGACCCACAGTTTATTTTAAAAGGGGTCAGAAGTTCTTCTTAAGATCTCTGAGAGATCGTTTTTATATAATAAAAAAAAGCCAAGCCCTTTTAATGGGTTAAAAATCCAAAACAAAAAGGAAGGTTCTTTTAACAGTTGAACTTTGGTCATGATCCTTAACAATTTTTTTTCTTGACAGGGTTTAACTCTAAAAAAGTTCTGTGGGCAGAGATCTAAGCTCTGAGATGAGAATTAAATTCTCAAAGAAGAAAGAAACTTTAAGAAGATGATGAAACGGCAGTCATCTCAAGGGCCAAAGGCCCTATTTATAGGATGTGAAGCGACAGTTCAACTCCCTAGAAGATCAAACGGTGGAAAAAATGACACCGTTGCAACCACGTGTGAGCCACGTGAGAACAACGGTGGGGGCATTTGTTCCCCTAAAATTTAAATATAATAAAAAGAGCTAAGCTCTGTTAAATTTTATTGAGATAGCGACTCATGTACCCCTCATGAGAGCGCCAGCGCCAACCTTTTAGGATTAAATCCTATGATGGCGCCGCACGTGAAGCTCGTGTGGGCGCCAATGTGCAAAGCATAAGAACGCCTATCATAAATAAGAATTTAATTCTTAAGTAGCGCCCACGTGCACAACACGTGAGCGCCGGCGCCCAAGTTTATATCAGTAGAATTAAATTCTACATGAGCATATTTCCCTAAAAAAATTAGAATACTCTCTGTTAAACAGAGTCATTGGATCAAATATCCAATGGTGATGATAGATCATCAAACAATAGAATTAAATTCTATTCTGAGGAATATTTTTCCTCGATCTTTACAAACAAAGAAGATTGTTCTCTGTAAAACAGAAAGCCCTTGGATTAAAAAATCCAATGGTGATTAAAAATCACCGTTTGACAGAATAAATTCTGTATATAGGAAAATATTTCCCCAAAAAAAGAAAACATATTCTGTAAAACAGAAATTCTTGGATCAAAGATTTAACGGTGGATAAAATTCCCCCAAACAAATTTTGAGACTAATTAAATCAATTGGAATCTCTCGATGAGAGATTTTCTCAAAACTAATTAACAATTTGCCTCCACTATATAAAAGACCCGAGATTTCAAGTTTCATATAGAGGGAAGCCCTTATAAGTTTCTGAAAAATACAAAAAGCTTTCAAAACAATAGAGAATTTAATTCTCAATAAAAGAAGAAAACTTGCCTCCTCAAAACCCTAGGTAAAGAAAACACGGAGATCAAAATTTCTCATTTTATCTATCTAAGGGTCTAACTCATCTCAAAGAATTTAGTTCTTTCTCTGGATCAGAAATCCACAAGACAAGTCTCATACAAGTTGAGAATTTAATTCTCATCGAGAAGATCTGGATCTTTAGAATTAAAAATTCAGAAAAGAACTAGGTTAAAAAGAAAGAAAAAAGAAAAATTACATATGTTCTTGATATGCATGCACCATGAATGTAAAATAAGCAATCCTGAAATCCAGGTATATCTGTATAAGAAATCTTTGGCTGTTATCATAGTAAAATGTGTATAAGAATCTGAAATCTCAACAATGAAATCCATGGAAATCCGAGTCAAGCATCGACACAAATATGTAAATCTCAAGTCTCATAGTCTCAATACCTCGGGCTCCATCAGTCCGGATCGGACCATATCATCAAATCTCACGACAACGGTCGGTATCCTCCGGATATCTGCCGCGCCAGACATCACCAGTAGGTAGCATTCCCCTGCCAGGCTCATCGTCTACAACTCGATCTTCTTGCCCCGGGGTACCATACCGGACCCACCATGTATCCGAGACGGTTCATCCACTCCTCGAATCGGGTCTCGAAATCCATCAGAAAACATGAAATCTCATGGTGGACGACACATACCTCACGAGAAAACCGCATCTTATTTTGAAAAGAGAAGAGGAGAGAGAGAGAAGTTTTTATATATTTTTGCGGTTTTCCCCAAAAATCCAAAAATCTCATAGAAATCCAAATCTCAAAATCATGAGTGAGTATATGATAAGTGTCGGCATATGCCCATAATACTGCGCGATAACATGAAAATATGAATGCATGAATGTCTAAGTAATAAATATCATGTCTTATACTAACATAAGAGAGAAATCACACTATTTTATCGGTTTAGTGGTTAACTAATTCTGTCAATAAAAGATAATATGATCTAAAGTGTACGTGAAATAGCAATTACCGATGATGATCTGCGTGAGCCGGCAAATAAGTGTGCGTGGAATATGCGCATCATCGGTAATGATGCTGCTGTCCTAACAGGTAAGATTTATACTGATTATAGCAACATATGTAAGAACATGCACCATGATAATTACAGTATGAATGTAATACAGGTGTGCATTATCCACTCCTCCGCGATATACGAGTACAACTACCACTATGTGAGTCGAACCTAAACTAGTGTCCATCTAATATCCTAAGGAACTAACCTAAGAAACTAGTCAATAAGAAACAAGCATCTATCTAAGGTCTGAACCAATATCTCTAATAGTCGGCGATCCCGCCTCAATATCGTCACGTACGTAGTACGGCTTCCTCGAATCAAGAGTGCGGATCAATTATCATATCTAAGCCTCGTACGGTAAAATCCATCGTACGGCATCCCAATAACGGGGTACGGGTCAAGTATCTCCTAGGTGTCTCATTATTCGTAATGTGTCATCATCAACACATCTCATGATCAAGGTGCTAAACTATAATCGCATACATCAATCATATATCATTGCCATCATGGAATAATCATTAGTTTATCCTCAGAAATATCATGTCACATGTATCATATTGTGATTAAGTCATACCGATATCTTATCGTCATCAAGTAACAAGCTACAGCCCAGGTACTATTTTAGCGTCCCATGTACCTCAATATCACCACCACCCTTCATGATTTATATATTCATGTTCATTATCTCATTCTCTAATGATCCGCTAACACTTTAATACGACTGTATAGTCAAGAATCACGGCATCAAGCCCAGTTATACTGTTTCATCATACCTCAGATATCATATCACATCAATGAATCCCATATACGTGTTGTATATATATATACACCTATACCTAGTTTTATATATATACACATATATACGTATACTCCATGTCGAGTTTCAGTGTGTGCGTGTGTGTTTCTACCTGAAACCAAAGAACTTTTCCAAGGTACTCATCCCCTGATAAGGTTTTCCTAAATCAGTCTAGTTCAGCCTAGGGTTATTACTAGGGTCCTACGCGTTAAGTATCTAGGGTCACATCTGGTTTCCTACTGATAATAAATACTATTCCTAGTCTACGTTGCGGGGGTGCTAAACGCCATCCACCCGACTTCCCCCCGTAGATATGCATCTACTCACCTGGTCCATGTCTGCCGACGACGGTGTCGCCATCCTCCTCTTCATCGCCCGCAGTCCACTTGAAGGGTACCTAAACGCAAACATATAAATAGCATCGTAAACCGAATCACATACAAAGTCAAACGATACAAGGAACAAGCATAGGTTAAAACCTATGTCCCGTCCACGCAAAAGAACCAAATATCGCTCGATATCGGCGTACAAACTCCGATGGATCGAGATAAACATCAACAGATAACTCGTAGTTTTAAAACACATTACTTATATCGTAAAACATGATCAAATTCATCGAAACACTAAAATCGATCAAATCGTCCGTTTTCGAAAAACCCGAAAATGCCAATTTACCGTTTTTCATCAAAACTTGACATTTAAATGAAACCAAAGGTCATAAAACTCATTAAATAGCATAACTAGACTATACAAACTATTACTATATTTTTACTACACATATTTGTAGTAATTTGAAATTTCTAGTTTGCACCCTTTAATAATTTTCAACATTTTCCAAGCAAAATACCACAATTCCACCTCAAAACATGATTTTGCATAAATTAATGACTTAAACCACAATTTATGATTATAATGATATAATGAAACCATAATTATATTTTTAATCTCATTTATATAGAAATTTCTAAAATCTAGTTTATAAAATTAGCAATTTTTTTATCACAATTTATCAACTATCCATTGAAACTAGCAATCAAACTAAGTTTTTCTTTCCATTAACATGCTAACATTTCCACTAAAACTATAATCCAATGATAACAACCCAAATTAGAATTTTATATTAACCACAAACACATTTTGCAAAAACCTAGTTAACTAAATTCCTAATTTAAAACAATTTTAAATGAAATTTTTACAATTCAACAACCATGCAATATTTTCCAATTCTAAAAGTGTTAAACTAACTATTATAACCCTAAATAATTAACAAAAATCATAACTTGAATTTACAAACCCTAACTTGAATTTTTAAAAAAAAATATAGAATTAATTCATTAAATCTAATTAAGCTTAAATGAACATCTAAAACAATAAATCAAAAGAAAGAAATTATACCTCCCAAAATATGAAATCCAAACAAGAAATGAGCCTCCAAAATGCATGCCTTCCATCTCCAAATTTCATATAAAAATGAGCAAGGAATAAAGAGTATGAAATAAATAGGATTTTGTGGAATTTTAATGGAATTTTTGATGTATTTTTAATGAATTTTGAATAAAAATGAGGTGGGAAAAGGGGGGGGCTGCCATGGGGGGTTTGTGGCCGGCCCTAGAGAGGTGAGGGAGAGAAAGAAGAGAGTGGGAAAAGTGTGTAGAAGTTTCAAGAGAAAGAACAACACTTAAATCTTTTCATGGTTTATTTAATTATTTATTTATTTATTTACTATAGAAACTCAAGAAAGCTCTAGAAAATAGGAAAAATTTGCAAATAAATTTTGCATGATACACACTAATTTCTAATATGCCATGGTTCATTTTTACAAATTAAAACCATTTAAATTTGTAATTTACACTAATTTAGTGTAAAAATAAAGCTTATGTTAATATTTAAAATAATTAATTTAGGAAAAATATTTTATTAAACTAAAAATTTATAAGTGGCTAAATAAACCCCATTTACTAGTAATTTCATAATTAAAATAGATATTTTAAAAATTATAATGAAAACAATCACGGTTTGGTTTTACGAAAAATACATTTTACTTTACCGAAAATCCTAAAATTCACTTAAACACTTTTATTCATTTAATTATTTATTTAATCATTTTTAACACGTTACAATCTTCCCCCCTTTTAGAAATTCGGTCCCCGAATTTAAATTAAAACTCCCCCTCCAAATACTAAAACGTTTAGCAAAACATTCAAATCGTCGGGGCTCCGAAATCATCAATACATAACAAAAATCAACTCCGTCAAGCATAACGCAGTCATCGGAGTTATGGCGAGAATAAGATATCAAAACTCAATATGAAAACCATCATAATACACATCAATCTATAACTTATATATATAGTGCGCATCATAGTAAACCTTCCAAATATCTGGATAAAGAAATATGCAAAAACCCCTTTTGAAAATCGCCGTGCAATGCACATGTCACGGCATAAGTAGCGGACGTTTATTTTTTTTAAAAAAATAGCTATAGATATATATATATATATATATATATATATATATATATATATCTTTTATTTAACATACACATCCCGCCTGGTTACTAAATCAAATAGTAATGATTATAAAAAAAACACACTGCTCAAACTGAAATCAATCCCAATCACATCAATAAAATACCATGTGCGTCCGGTGCGCACTGAAATCAAAACCAAATACAGATACCACGACTACACCCAAAAACAAAATTTAGTGCAACAGGAGTGCACCAAAAATATCTGTCAAGTGCAACGGGCGTGCACGACTCAATATCAGGTGCATCTAATCTGCACAAAACCCCGATTTAGTGCATCTAGTGTGCACAAAATCGCATCAAGTACGCCAAGTATGCGCAAGAATCCTAATCAGGTGCACATGGTGCACGGAAACATACATCAATTATCAAAATCTAAATCACAGTACAAATGCATGAAAACTAGGTCGAAACATATATCAAAATCATGTGTAACCCATATGCACGAAATCAAATCAAAAATCTTAAAATATATAAAACCAAATCAAGTGTACTGGGTGTATACTAAACAACATCAATACAACTGATATATGAAACACAAATAGAATGAAGGTACACACATGAAATACTAATCGTAGAACAAAATCCTCAAAATACAAAAATCCAATCAATGAAAATATGAAATTCAAATCACTAAATCACAATTGTAAACACTATCGTCAATGTGCGCCTCTTTCCTCTGATGTCGACTGCTTCGAACTCGTTCTTTCATAGGTGTGCTGACTGCGCTACCAACGGCATTACTCATGTCTAGAGTCTCCCACATAGTCGATCCCTTCACTTGATATCCGGACTACATTAAACTTTTCGATCGATCCATCAAAATCCCATAATTCCCCGAGAGCTCAACACTCAAGTACAGTTTAAAAATATCCGGTACATACCCCAGCATCGATGATCCAGCCGCAGAAGGGCAAACCCAAGCCTTACTAATGGCACCGCGGAACTGCCGTAAACCCTAAGGTTCAAGGGCGTTCTCGTGGTCATTATGTCGAGTTAGGGTTTCATTCTTCTAGAGGGTCCATCGAAATACCTGCATGTTCTTCCGAATACTTTAAACTTGGGAAAATGGTTTTCTGATAATCGTTTGAACCCTTTAACTTCATCCGGACGGCATGTGAATACCCTTCGTCCGCACGCTAAACAATGCTTCAATCCTCAAGAATAACCAATACTCTAATGGTTATCGCATTCGAGCCGCAGCTCCCTCTATCAGTGCGCCCGTGGTAACAGAATCACCCTCCGACATCGACGAAGATAGATCAAAGGAACGAATGAAATACGGTGCAAACAATGTACATCCTAGGGCTCCTTAAGCAGAGTAGCGTATCGTAAGTATGCCGCGGACCATACCCACGGTACGTTACTCTACCTAAATCGCCTACTCCATCAACCAAGGGTCACCTAGACTTATACAAGGTTAAACCTAGCGCTCTGATACCAACTTTGTCACGACCCGAAAGTACGGAACGTGACCGGCACTTAGATTACGAAGCGTCTAGAGGCGCCACGTAACCTAAGTAAGCCGAAGCCCAGAAATCTAAACCATGAAAAAGAAGAAGAAGCAGTAAAAGAAAACATGAAGGAGCAAGTTTAAAACATCAGCAAATCTTCTCAAAAATTTCGGCAGAGCCTCCTCTATAAAAACTGGCCCCCAAACGGGTACAACAGTATAATATACATAAACAATAAAAAGCATCCCCAAACGGGAGCTAGCATCAACGCCAACAGGCGGAAACAACAACAACAAGCACAATAATATACAACGCCAAAGGGCGAGGCTCAAAAATCAAAGAAAACAAAACCACCAAATCAGAATAATACATGCGCGACTCTAAGGTCGAAATAAAAGACTGGTCCAATAAACTTATCAAGTAATACAAGTATGGTTGATGGAGCTTACTAGATACAAATGAAAGAATAAAAGTACAATAGTGGTTCGGATAAAAGTGAACCAACCTACCGTGCAAATCACCCTGAAAGAATAGATGTGCCAGCAAGCTGCCAGGGAAACCTGTACATCGAACCTGTAATAAAATTTGGCACAACGGGGTTGAGTTGCCAACTCGTGAGTAGAAGACATCTACGAAAAGAAATCGAATGCACGACGCTATCCTAGGTCATAATAATAATACACTACTGAGTCTTAAACCTCAAGTAATAGCAGGGTAATAATACGTGTAAGTGCAGATACTCCGTGCTCGTGTCAGTGCCTCATATAGTACTATGTCATATAAATGGATATGCATGCACCATGAATGTAAAATAAGCAATCCTGAAATCCAGGTATATCTGTATAAGAAATCTTTGGCTGTTATCATAGTAAAATGTGTATAAGAATCTGAAATCTAAACAATGAAATCCATGGAAATCCGAGTCAAGTATCGACACAAATATGTAAATCTCAAGTCTCATAGTCTCAATACCTCGGGCTCCGTCAGTCCGGATCGGACCAAATCATCAAATCTCACGACAACGGTCGGTATCCTCCGGATATCCACCGCGCCAGACATCACCGGTAGGTAGCCTTCCCCTGCCAGGCTCATCGTCTACAACTCGATCTTCTTGCCCCGGGGTACCATACCGGGCCCACCATGTACCCGAGACGGTTCATCCACTCCTCGAATCGGGTCTCGAAATCCATCAGAAAACATGAAATCTCATGGTGGATGACACATACCTCACGAGAAAACCGCATCTTATTTTGAAAAGAGAAGAGGAGAGAGAGAGAAGTTTTTTTATATTTTTGCGGTTTTCCCCAAAAATCCAGAAATCTCATAGAAATCCAAATCTCAAAATCATGAGTGAGTATATGATAAGTGTCGGCATATACCCATAATACTGCGCGATAACATGAAAATATGAATGCATGAATGTCTAAGTAATAAATATCATGTCTTATACTAACATAAGAGAGAAATCACAATATTTTATCGGCTTAGTGGTTAACTGATTCTGTCAATAAAAGATAATATGATCTAAAGTGTACGTGACATAGCAATTACCGATGATGATGTGTATGAGCCGGTAAATAAGTGTGCGTGGAATATGCGCATCATCGGTAATGGTGCTGGTGTCCTAACAGGTAAGGTTTATACTGATTATAGCAACATATGTAAGAACATGCACCATGAAGATTACAGTATGAATGTAATACAGGTGTGCATTATCCACTCCTCCGCGATATACGAGTACAACTACTACTATGTGAGTCGAACCTAAACTAGTGTCCATCTAATATCCTAAGGAACTAACCTAAGAAACTAGTCAATAAGAAACAAGCATCTACCTAAGGTCTGAACCAATATCTCTAATAGTCGGCGATCCCGCCTCAATATCGTCACGTACGTAGTACGGCTTCCTGGAATCAAGAGTGCGGATCAATCATCATATCTAAGCCTCGTACGGTAAAATCCATCGTACGGCATCCCAATATCGGGGTACGGGTCAAGTATCTCCTAGGTGTCTCATTATTCGTAATGTGTCATCATCAACACATCTCATGATCAAGGTGCTAAACTATAATCGCATACATCAATCATATATCATTGCCATCATGGAATAATCATTAGTTTATCCTCAGAAATATCATGTCACATGTATCATATTGTGATTAAGTCATACCGATATCTTATCGTCATCAAGTCACAAGCTACAGCCCAGGTACTATTTTTGCGTCCCATGTACCTCAATATCACCACCACCCTTCATGATTTATATATTCATGTTCATTATCTCATTCTCTAATGATCCGCTAACACTTTAATATGACTGTATAGTCAAGAATCACGGCATCAAGCCCAGTTATACTATTTCATCATACCTCATATATCATATCACATCAATGAATCCCATATACGTGTTGTATATATATATACACCTATACCTAGTTTTATATATATACACACATATACGTATACTCCATGTCGAGTTTCAGTGTGTGCGTGTGTGTTTCTACCTGAAACCTAAGAACTTTTCCAAGGTACTCATCCCCTGATAAGGTTTCCTAAATCAGTCTAGTTCAGCCTAGGGTTATTACTAGGGTCCTACGCGTTAAGTATCTAGGGTCACATCTGGTTTCCTACTGCCAATAAATACTATTCCTAGTCTACGTTGCGGGGGTGCTAAACGCCATCCACCCGACTTCCCCCCGTAGATATGCATCTACTCACCTGGTCCATGTCTGCCGACGACGGTTTCGCCATCCTCCTCTTCATCGCCCGCAGTCCACTTGAAGGGTACCTAAACGTAAGCATATAAATAGCATCGTAAACCGAATCACATACAATGTCAAACGATACAAGGAACAAGCATAGGTTAAAACCTATGTCCCGTCCACGCAAAAGAACCAAATATCGCTCGATATCGGCGTACAAACTCCGATGGATCGAGATAAACATCAACAGATAACTTGTAGTTTTAAAACACATTACTTATATCGTAAAACATGATCAAATTCATCGAAACACTAAAATCGATCAAATCGTCCGTTTTCGAAAAACCCGAAAATGCCAATTTACCGTTTTTCATCAAAACTTGACATTTAAATGAAACCAAAGGTCATAAAACTCATTAAATAGCATAACTAGACTATACAAACTATTACTATATTTTTACTATACATATTGGTAGTAATTTGAAATTTCTAGTTTGCACCCTTTAACAATTTTCAACATTTTCCAAGCAAAATACCACAATTCCACCTCAAAACATGATTTTGCATAAATTAATGACTTAAACCACAATTTATGATTATAATGATATAATGAAACCATAATTATATTTTTAATCTCATTTATATAGAAATTTCTAAAATCTAGTTTACAAAATTAGCAATTTTTTTATCACAATTTATCAACTATCCATTGAAACTAGCAATCAAACTAAGTTTTTCTTTCCATTAACATGCTAACATTTCCACTAAAACTATAATCCAATGATAACAACCCAAATTAGAATTTTATATTAACCACAAACACATTTTGCAAAAACCTAGTTAACTAAATTCCTAATTTAAAACAGTTTTAAATGAAATTTTTACAATTCAACAACCATGCAATATTTTCCAATTCTAAAAGTGTTAAACTAACTATTATAACCCTAAATAATTAACAAAAATCATAACTTGAATTTACAAAACCTAACTTGAATTTTTTTTAAAAAAACATAGAATTAATTCATTAAATCTAATTAAGCTTAAATGAACATCTAAAACAATAAATCAAAAGAAAGAAATTATACCTCCCAAAATATGAAATCCAAACAAGAAATGAGCCTCCAAAATGCATGCCTTCCATCTCCAAATTTCATATAAAAATGAGCAAGGAATAAAGAGTATGAAATAAATAGGATTTTGTGGAATTTTAATGGAATTTTTGATGTATTTTTAATGAATTTTGAATAAAAATGAGGTGGGAAAAGGGGGGGGCTGCCATGGGGGGTTTGTGGCCGGCCCTAGAGAGGTGAGGGAGAGAAAGAAGAGAGTGGGAAAAGTGTGTAGAAGTTTCAAGAGAAAAAACAACACTTAAGTCTTTTCATGGTTTATTTAATTATTTATTTATTTATTTACTATAGCAACTCAAGAAAGCTCTAGAAAATAGGAAAAATTTGCAAATAAATTTTGCATGATACACACTAATTTCTAATATGCCATGGTTCATTTTTACAAATTAAAACCATTTAAATTTGTAATTTACACTAATTTAGTGTAAAAATAAAGCTTATGTTAATATTTAAAATAATTAATTTAGGAAAAATATTTTATTAAACTAAAAATTTATAAGTGGCTAAATAAAAACCATTTACTAGTAATTTCATAATTAAAATAGATATTTTAAAAATTATAATGAAAACAATCACAGTTTGGTTTTACGAAAAATACATTTTACTTTACCGAAAATCCTAAAATTCACTTAAACACTTTTATTCATTTAATTATTTATTTAATCATTTTTAACACGTTACATTTAATTTCTCCGAAATTAAGGTTTAACCCTACAAAAAGAACTTAGTTCTTATAAAAAGAAAAGAAAAACTTAGTTCTCCAGTAAAGAAAAAACGATCCAAGGTCTTCAAAATAGAGATCTTGATGATCATTAATGGCAAAAAATGGCATTAACAGAGATTTAATCTCTAAAAAAGAAAAGAGCTTAGCGCCTCACGTGTTTCCTACATGGGCGCCCTCCCAATAGCGCCCAGCGCCTCACGTGAAAAACACATGGGCGCCCAAAGCAAAAGGTCAGCACCTCATGTGAAATACACGTGAACGCTAAATAAAAGTGCTTAGAACTTCATATATAACCAAAACGACTGAGTACTTAGCACTGATTAGACATCGCCTAGCATCTCACGTGCTCCTCACGTTGACACCATATAAAAAATGCTTAGCATTTCATATACAGCCAAAACGGCTGAGTGCTTTGCACTAATTGGACAGCACCCAGCACCGCATGTGCTCCTCACGTGGACGCCATATAAAAAAGCGCTTAGCACTTTATATATAACTAAGTGCGTAGTACTGATTGGGCAGCGCTCATAACTTAAGGCTTCACATGATACCCATGTGAGCGTCAAACAAGTACTTAGCACTTTTGCATAAAAAATGGGGACTGAACAAACAGAGCCCAAATAAGTGTTTAGTACTTTTGAACAAAAAAGACTGATTAGGCTAAACCCAAATTGGCTAAGTCTCTTGCAACTGAGCCCAAATGCTCTGGATCTTAATAAAATTTAATGATCCTCAAAATATCATTAAGTTGATCTCAGTCTTAAACAGGAGTAATGTCTCCTTAGTTAAAAATGAAATTGGGCCTAAAGTTTAAGTTGATCTTAATCTCAAACTAGATTAATGGTCCTTAAACCAAACAAAAGAATTAAAGGAAAAATATAACTTAAGCTCAAAATCCCAAATCTAAAATATACGGATTTGGACTGATCCACGTCCTACGGGCGACAACATCAAATAGTCTCCGTATACAATTCACTGGCAATCAAAACAAACAAAAATACACACGACATGAAGTGAACTACTGGAGAAGGAGAAACTGGTTATTGCAACGCGATAACGTAATTAACTGCAGAGGCCTGCACCTGCAGGAAAGAGCGTCCCCACAATCAAAAACCCCTTACAAATAAGGGGGAATCTGATGAAGTCTGCTACAACGGTCGCATCTATCCAAACCTCCGATATATGGTGCCATAAATCAACTTGGTATCTTCGGAGAGGTGGATGGAGAAGTACAAATAGCATCTGCCCCTAAAATTTAGGCGAGACGTCCTAACGTCTCGGTCTCTTTCTTTCGGCAGTGAACAAATTCTGGCACACCCGGTGGCAAAAGCGCTCTCCGAACGGACATAAGGAAAAAAGGAATCGGAAGCCATAGTGCCTAAAAAACCGTGTTTCCCATATGGGAACCCTCCCAATAGCGCCCAATGCCTCATGTGAAAATCACGTGGGCGCCCAAAGCAAAAGGGCAACACCTCACATGAAATACACATGAGCGCTGAATAAAGGTGCTTAAGACTTCATATATAGCCAAAACGGTTGAGTGCTTATCACTAACTGGACAGCACCCAGCGCCTCACGTACTCCTCATGTGGATGCCACACAAAAAGTGCTTAGCACTTCATATACTGTCACGCCCCGTTTCCCAGTAGACGGAAACAGTGACGTGGCAACCTGCAACGTATTTACTAAGATATAAATACGTTAAGCGTAATTAAGCAATATATAAAAATGATCAAGAATGACAAGAGAATAAAATGAAACGGCAATTTTATTTACATTCAACTTTGCATACAACTGTTTGAAATAAAATATACAATAATCAAAAGCAAATGCCTAAACAGTGGTATACTGAAAGTAAGTGCAGAGGAACTAGTAGTCAGGCTGAGCAGTAAGCTGGTCTAAATCCTCCTGGCTCGGCTCTATCTCCTCACAGTCCGGTCCTCCTGACGATTATTCCAAAGAAAGAAACAGAAACGAATGTCGTCAGCGAACTAACACTCGGTAAGTCCCAAAAGAAGAAAGAAAAGATAGTATATAAAGTAAAATGAACAGGTAAAATTGTATATGCCCGATTACTGGTATATGATAGTTATTATAACGTGGTTGTTTGTAGTTTGGTAAGGAAGGTATTCATATATACGAGAGGAGTCCATCTTACCCCGTGAACTGTGGTAAATATAATACAAGGCCCCGTCATAACCCACGGGACAACGGCACGAGAATTCATATAGGTATCTTTTAAGTGACCTCTCATGCCACGATATTGTTCTGTACCAATCTACCCCTTCATCCCCACGTAATGTATTGTATAGATTATGTTTACAAGTCTTGCCAAAACCACAGATACAAAATGTTCAAGTATTCATATTCAGGATGTAATAATATATTCAAGTAGTCATGTCAAGTTCAAGTCAAGTTATAACCATGGTTCGGTCAAGTCAAGTATACATGTTTGAATTCAAGTATTCAAGTTCATGATCAAGTATTCATGTTTGATTTTGGATTCAGGTGTTAGGTTAGACTTAGACTGAGTCAGACACTTGTACTGATTTAACTCTTACATTCTTAAATTCGAGAGTCATCGGCAACTGTTGCACATGGACGGCAGAATTTGTTTCTTTTTCCAAGACAATTGCCATTGATAACTCCTGTTAAATTTTCTAACCTGAATAGGCAAGCACTCACTTTCTCCGGCTCCCTAGGGCTCAAAAGAATTGATCCCGTTTGAACCTATATTTACTAAAATTCTTAAATATTGTTTTGTATGTCTCGAGGGGGTTTTATGAAAAATATATTAATATAGATTAAAAATAAAACCTCGAGGGTGATTTGTATTACTTAGGATTTTCATGAGCATGTGTTTTAAGTATTGAGGTATTTTAATAATAAATACCTAGCTTTTGAAAGCTTATGGTATTTTATTGAAAACTAGTCTTTTTAGTAACTTGATGGTATTTTATTGAAATTTTTTAGTCTTTAATTTTTATAAAAATATAGTTTCATAATATAATGAAAATATGGATTTATAATTTTTTATAATTTTTTATAATTTTTAATTTTTTTAGAAAAATTAAGTTTTGTTTAGAAATTTCGTTTTTCTTAAAAACCGTATTTATATCCTTTCGAGATCGAATACTCCATGAGGAGTGTTGTATCTCATTCTACTATTCTCAGGATATGCAATAATCCACACCGTCCATTAGCGGGTCTCCTAACAAGGGTTGTAGATGCATAATTGTAAAGGAATACGAAATATTGTTTTGAAAGAAACCCAGTTTTAAAGTACGTGCTATTTTATTGTAAAGATTATTCTTCAAACAAAAATACATACAAATAGGTATCGTGCTATGAAACCAAAATGTACGTGTGAGGAAGGTCGTTACCCCGTGAAGTTTTTCCTAAAGGTATAGCTTTAACAAAACGTAAAGAAGTGATAATAAAGTTCAAGATATTTTAATGAAAAAGTTTAATTATGGTTGTTTCACATGAGATTCATCGGTAAACTTGATTCTAAACATTGATATTTAAGGTTACAAGTATTGTATACAATTAGATTGATCAAATTATAAAGGAAAAGGGAGTTTCTAGGGTTTAGAAAAAGGATATCGGTAGTAACTCCACTTTACCGATATAAGTTTTAAAGATAAAATTCAATGAAGAGAAAGAGAGTTTGGGAGGGACTTACGATTTGAAGAACTTAAAAAAAGGTTAAGGAACAGGAGGGAGGCTTTGTGGCGTCGCGGGAGCTCCGGAATCGGCTTCGATCTTCGACGGAAGAAGTTTGCTCGCTAACTCCACTTTACTCCACTTGCACTTAAGAACTTTTGACAGAGTTTTTGCTAGAATTTTCAGAATGGTGAAGAGTTAGGGCATGGGTGGTACTTATAGTGGAGAATTAGGGTTTGAAAATTAAAAATGTGGATTAAAAAGCATTAAAATAGTGTTAAATGGTGAAATGAAAGGTCTCTGTTTGATTGCAGAGAAATCAAACAATGCAGAGTAGTTGAGAGGAGTTGAAAGAACAAGTGTGCAAAACACGGAGCATTTTAGCCCCATCTGAACCGTCCCCGCCGGCCCCATCATCAATTCCACCGGTCGATCTTGAGGCAAATGTCTCGAGATTTGTGCCACCAGATTAAATTAGTATTTACACCATTTTCTACATGTTTGATTTTTCTGAACTTTTTATTTCTCCGTGTATTGCATGTGCAATCTTTGGGCTTCCAAAAAGTTAAAAAGAAAAATTCAAAAAAAAATTGTGTCTGATGGGAATCGAACATATATTCTACGTCACAGCAGTGTAGAGGCTTTACCAGTGAGCTACAGGTTATTTCTTGTATCTATTTAACAAAAGTAACTTATAAATCATACTCAGGCTGTAATAATCTTTTCTTGTATATTAACAGGAGAATTTCTGTACAAAGATTTTAAAGTCGTTACATATACAACCAAAACGGCTGAATGCTTATCACTAATTGGGCAGCACCCAGCACGGCACGTGCTCCTCACATGGACGCCATATAAAAAAAGACGCTTAGCACTATATATATAACGGAGTGCTTAGCACTGCTTGGGCAGCGCCTATAGCTGAAGGCTTCACATGATACCCATGTGAGCGCCAGAGTGTCAAACCAGTGCTTAGCACTTTTGCATAAAAAGGGCAGGCTGAACAAATAGAGCCCAAATATGTTCTTAGCACTTTTGAACAAAAATTGACTGAGTAGACTAAACCCAAATTGGCTAAGTCTCTTGCAACTGAGCCCAAATGCTCTGAATCTTAATAAAATTTAATAATCCTTAAAATATTTCTAAGTTGATCTTAGTCTCAAACAGGACTAATATCTTTTTAATTATAAAATAAATTAGGCCCAAATACTCATATGTTTAAATTGATCTTAATCTCAAACTAGATTAACGGTTCTTAAACCAAATAAAATATTTTTGAACTAAAGGAAAAATATAACTTAAGTTCAAAATCCAAAATCTAAAATATACGGATTTGGACTGATCCGCTCCCTACAGGCAACAACATCAAATAGTTTATGTATACAATCCACGGACAATCAAAATAAACAAAAATACACATGGTACGAAGTGAACTACTGGGGAAGGAGAAAGTGGTTATTTCAACGCGATAACGTAATTAACTACAGGGGTTTGCGCCTGCAGGGAAGAGCCTCCCCACAATCAAAAACCGCTCACAAATGAGAGTGAATCTGATAAAATCTGCTATAACGGTCGCATCTATCCAAACCTCCAATATATGGTGCCATAAATCAACTTGCTATTTTTGGAGAGATGGATGGAGAAGTCCAACTAGCGTCTGCCTCCAGGCGAGACGTCCTAACGTCTCGGTCTCTGTCTTTCGGCGGTGAACAGGGAGCTTGATTAAATACGAGTATATAATACCGTATTCTAATCGAGCATTTTTTATATTAGTCGGGTTATATATGATATAACCGGATTATTGAATTAAGTGTTGATTTAATAATTTGATATATATATATATATATATTAACTAATATAATTCACATTTTAATTCTTTTCTTCTCAATATATAGTTGATATATACAGATTGTATTATGGTTGATGATACATAGAACATGGTTATATGAGAATCACATTGGAGGAAAAGATAAAAGAAAATGATTTACTTATATGAATAAAACAAAAGGAAGAAATGAGTCATGGCATCTAAAATGTTCTCAAAGGTGCTAAGAACTATGATTCATTGTTTTTCATTATTTAATTCATCTAAATTTATCATTTTTCTTAAGCTCGTCTTATCCTCAAAGTTCATTCTCATCTCCAAGTTCATCTTCTTCATTTTCTTCTCTAGTTTTTTCTAGGTTGGAGAAGAGAAAAGAAAAGAAAGAATTTTTTTTGAAAAATCCCTACTTCATCAACCTATACTACTCAAACAAATTAGTATAGGTTGTTCTTTTCACTAATTCATAAATTAGTGAAGTATGAGCTTGAGTGTGAAAAGTTTCGAGGTGGATCATTTTTGACGACGAAGATTTCGAACAAGCTCGTTCCATCTTTTAAGTAGAGTCGGAGAAGAGTTCTAGGACTACTACTCGGAGCAATTGAAGTGAAGGACTAGACCACAAAGGTTGTAGTTTCTATTCACTTAGTTATAATCTCTAGTTTGCAATGCTATGAAACCCTAATCATTGGTTCGATTCTTGTTTACTATACTTAGCTCTCTAGAATTTTTAAAATTGCTTACTTGATTTTATTAAAACCCTAGTGGAGGTGCTAAGAGATACTTACATGGTATTTGAGCCAAACTAAAGGCTTAGGTGATGTTTAGACGACGTTAAAGTGTTCAATCGGCGTTTTATTAACCGAACTTTGTTAGTTTCTGTCCAATTTGTAAAACTTCAAATTTTTCCATATTAAAAATACTCATAAAATCGTGCAAGATATTTTATGAAGACACAAGAAACACGAGAACCTAATTCCACGAATTGGCCGCGAAACCGCCGCCTAACCTATGCTTCGGCTGAGGTTTCGCCTTGCAATTGTAGAGTTAGGACTCGAATTTTCTTGTGTTGCTTCTTTAATTATTATAGATTTTCTGGATATTTTTTATGAGGCTCAAGTGGTTGAGATCTCTGAGAATTGTTGTTGAATTAGAATATCGATCGAAATGTTAACGTTGTCTAAATGGTTTTGGTTATGTAATACAATTGTTAGAATCCACATTAATTAGTTTTGTGAAAACTAATTATCGATTTGTAAATCTCACGTTTTAGTCTCAATGATGGATTACCACGGAGTTTGGATTTGGATCGAAACTCCATCGTAATGCCGTATCATACGCGAATACTCGCTGGGAGACATTAGTAGAGAGTCACGCCCCTTTGACCCGACAAAGTGACTATAGGAGAACTCCATAGTCAAGAGTATCCACTCGGGTGCTCGCGGCCACGGTGTTCCGCCCAAGTCCACTTCATTGAAAGCCTCGGGGGTGCAGCCATCCACTAAAGTTCCCGACGAGCCTTCGATCTTTTACTCGAGAATCCTGTTGAATTGCCCGGCTATAACTTTGAAAATTATTTTCAATTCGAGGCTTAAATGTAAGGTTTATAGAATTAGGCATGTAATTCGGAATATGTGATAATTCGGGTTTATGATATCTATGGATAGGAATTCTAATTATTATACTTTTCATTTCTTTTCTGCGACCGTAAGTGTAATATGTGACAGTATTCCCAATCTCATTGCTATACGGCAATGATATTTGGGATACGCATATTTACTTATGTTGATGACATGTGATGTTATTGTGTTGCTATATCGATATGTTATATTGGATCGTCCTGATTGAATAGCCAGGGGTTTTATGTGAAATGAAAGTTTTTCATTTTCATTCATGTAAATTATTGTATATAATATTCTTTTATTACGACACTTCCGAGTTGAGATTGTTGTCTCCATTCGATATATATTATTTACTTTTCCGCATTAGGATGGACCTAAGGCGGAGAGCACAAGTAACTGGGTTCAAGAGTCCAGTAGGAGGCCATCTCGAAGAGTCGAGACCGGTCGCCTAACTCTAGAATTGAAAGGGTTGCTTGCCGCTCTCATAGGGGTCTAGGGGTGTGGGCTTGTCTATTCATCACGACCGTGGAATCCGTATTTTTCGTTAATGGCTTAATCTAAAACACGGACCTCCTAATATATCCTAAATTTCATTTACATGCTTCTGATGTGCTGTGATGTGATGTGATCATTAACTACGTTAGACGAATGCTACTTATATATATGATATACTAGTAGACACTATATATATATATATGTTTTGCATCCGCGCTAGTCCTGACCCTGCCCTTCCGTAAGTTAAGTAATCGTACGGTGAAGACCCGGGTCCCTGTGGCAAATGCGAATGGGATATATGTGTGTTTTATTTTCGTTTCTTTTATGATGATTAGGAGCTTTAAGGATGGGATGACATTAATAAGATTAATGTTAAGAAAAAAACCTAAAGATGTTGTAGAACTAAATTTGAAAGACGCTCGGCTTTTTCGTGAAAAAGCAATTATTTCAAATGCGGAGCTTAAGCCACTCTTTTACAAATCACTCAGTTTTACAACGATATCAAGTTCAATACGTTAAAGATTTTCATCAAAACCATCCGTAGCCCTCCGCCATTTTAGGATATAGGGTACTTAGTATTCGTGCTACATTTGTTGACTATAGTTAAGGCGTAGTATACAGTAGCTAAGTGATATCTTCCTATAAAGTATATGATGAGATCGATTAGGACATTCGTACGACTTTGTTGACTATAGTTAAAAGTCATACGAATGGGTCTAAATCAATCATGAAATAACAAGTAGAACTTGACTAGAGCTTATGATTTTTTAGTCATAGTTAAGGTCATAGGACGCTAGGGGTAAAAACTATATCGGGAATTTCAAGTGTTGAAATTTGTAATGAGATTGTATACCTTTTATTTGATAGTTGGATCTCGATCCCACTGTGAGTAATAGTTACTCCCGGAAGAATTTTACACTTTATAATTAGCTAATCCAGTAGGTGTAGGCGTTAACAGGGTTATGCCTCTGTGGAAACGGGGTTTATTTTATTTAGGTTCGTGCGAAAGCATGGGGAACCTCACTCGGAGTGCCAACACTGGCCTAGCTGACCGGTTAGCAAACTTGTAGAGTGTAACTAATCCAAGCTAAAAAAAAATTTGGTTTGAAGGAAAATTTGATAAAAGCAGTGGGAGATATCGATTAGATAAGATAATAACCAATCTAATCATGCAAGAGCTTACGCTGAATGTTTTCTTTTCTCTCTCCTAATGGAAGATACCAATGATGGGACTTAAGCTTCTATTAGAGAAAAACAAACTGACAAAACCAAATTTTAAATACTGGCTGAGAAATGTGAACATTGCCTTTACATATGATAAGGTTGCATGCGTCCTCACTACCAAAGCCCCTTCCGTCCCAGGCCCTGATTCCTCTGTTGTAGATAAGAAGATCCGCAAAACAAAGGATATCAACTTTGCCACAAAAAAGTGCCTCGTGTTAATTTCGATGGACAATGAACATCAAAAACAACACGAGAAGATAGATGTGCAATCCATCTTTCTCCATACAAAGGAGTTGTATAGGGAGTAATCTCGTGCTCTTCGTTACGAGGCCTTACGAAAATTGTTTCAAATGAGGATAGCTTGATTGAATTGAGATTTAGCGTGCTTGCGCTTCAAAAGATGAATCAAAAATATTTGTTAACCGCAATCAAGAACGGCGTCGCTTAGTAGCTAGCCGGTGAGTACGGGTCGATCTACAGGGATTTTGTGTATTCTCTAACTGTTCTAACGAGTTAATTCCAATTGGGGTCGGATTGATTAAATCTAAAAACTAAACTAGATCTAAACTAGGATTAAAATCTTGCTAGAGTTATGTTTAGGTTAAGTTTGGAAAGTCAATATTCCTCACCGCTTTCTATGCCCTAATTAAGATCTATGAGGTGTTATGGTAATAATTAATAAAGTGGATTGGTACCATCGGGAAGAAACTAGGTTTCTTCCTCTAGGTTCTTTTCCTTCCTTTCTTAATTCTTACCCTAACCTCCATGGAAAACATATGCAACCGGTCGTTTATACTACGGTATCACCGCTACCTCGTGGGATAGGGTGCCGTAGGGAGCGGTGTGTGCATGTATGCATGGAGTCTTATAAAAAGATGTGATGGGCAAGAAAGGGGTGAGAGATCTTCATCTCTCAAACCTTCCCAAATCTAACCCTAAGAAGTGAGGAGACTACTCACTCATTAGGGAATTGAATAACATGTTCTAAACTAATTACCTAGGGTAGAGAATAAAATCTAAACTAGAGCAGAAAGGAAAATTATACTAGGGCGGATAATAAAATTAACTAGGGCAAGAATAGAAAAACTTTCTCTAATTTTTATTTGATGCTCTCTTCCAACATTACAAGAATTGAATTCTGAATTTTTAGATCTATGAAATGAGGCACAAGAAGAGGCATCACTAGAAGAGATTTTAGGGTTTCTATTTATAGAACATAGAAACCCTAGGGTTACAATCGATTCACGTCTGCATTTATAATTTTACCCCTAAAGAAGACTAGTCAACGCATCGCCACGCCGCCACAACTTTCTGCACCGACACGGGTGACGCACGGCCGCGGAACCGCGGCCAAGACCCATGTTTGGCCGCGGATCCGCGGCCATATAGGGAGCTTGTTGGCTGCACTTTCTAGGGATGATTCTGGTTGCATTTTTCTTCTCTTTTCTTCACTTGGTTTCTCAGATTGTCTTCTAGATTTCTTCCAGATTTCCATAGTGAATAATGTCGTGGACTTTATCGTCTGCTTCGTGTCGAAGTCTTCAACCTTGCACTGCCTTTGTACGTGTGAACTTGTTTGTTGATCTTCATTTATTCTCCAAACTGTAGGCTTGATCAAGATTCTTCCATTTGTTGGTCGTAGTCTCACTTTTGTATCGTCTTTTCATCGTTTTCACTGTTTTTGTTCCAAGAACCTGTAACATGCAACTATGTAGCAGACATGGATCAAAAACACCTGTGTATTCGTAAAATGAATAAGAATGGGGAATATAATAATGCAAAAATTATGATGTGAACATAGCTGCTGGTACATCTGTAGGAGATCATGTCCTAAAGATGATAAGCCTTATTGAAGAGCTTGAGGACCTGGGATGGACCATGGAGAATGAACAATATATTGATATCGTTCTACAGTCTCTCCCCCCATCTATACTCAATTTGTAGTAAACTTCAATATGCACAACTTGGAGAAATCACTTTCTGAACTTCTCAATATGTTGAGGAGTGCAGAGAGCACGCTCAAGATGGTGAAAACTCCCGCTCTACTTTTTGGTCAATCTTCTTCCTCCATCCCAAAAGCAAAAGCTAAGGAGAAGAAGAAGAAGAAATCCACCAAGACGGGAGATGGAGTTAAAAAGACGAAGGGGAAAGAAAAATCTAAGACTGCGGGATCAGGGAAGGGTGAATGCTTCTATTGTCACAAGACGGGGCATTGGAAAAGGAATTGCACTGAGTACCTTGCCGATCTCATGAAGAAGAAGTATGTTGATGATTTCTCTTCAAGTGTGTTTGTCATCCAAAACTTTTTTCAATAAACTCTGCATTCTGGGTATTAGATACCGGTTCAGGTTCTCATATCTGTAATTGTGTGCAGGGGTTGAGAAATAGCAAGGTTTTGAAGAAAAGTGATCATACTCTCCGCGTTGGGAATGGTTCAAATGTTGATGCTGCATCAGTGGGAGAGTATCATCTAGGGTTGCCTTCAGGGTGTATATTGATTTTGATTCCCTGTTTTTTTGTACCGATTATGTTATATAATATTATATTTGTATCTTTGTTAGACAATGAAAGATATCATTTTGTATTGCAAAGTAATGTTATGAACATTAAGCTAAATCAACAGTTGATTGGATCGGGTACACTAAATAACGGAATCTACGTCCTAAATCAACACACAGTTTTCAACATCCAGCACACAAACAAAAAAAGACTTCAGAAATAAATGAAGAGTTCTTATGGCATTGTAGACTTGGTCATATTAACGAAACAAGACTAACCGAACAACATAAAGATGGATATTTGAATCCGTTTGAATATAAATCTTATGCAACTTGTCAGTCTTGTATCAAGGGTAAAATGACCAAAACTTCGTTTACTGGACACGGAGAGAGAGCTACTAAACTCTTAGGCCTCATACATAGTGATGTATGTGGACCAATGTCTACGCATGCAAGAAACGGTTATTCTTACTTCATAACCTTTACTGATGATTTCTAAAGATTTGGACATGTGTTCTTCCTGAAACATAAGTCTGAAGCTTTCGAAAAATTTAAGAAGTAGAAAATTGAAGTAGAAAAACAAACTAGGTTGAACATCAAGAAACTTCGATCAAATCTAGAAGGAGAGTACTTAAGTATAGAGTTCCTTAATTTCCGAAAAAAGAATGGAATTCTCTCTCGGCTTACTCCTCCGTACACACCACAGCACAATGGTGTGTCAGAGCGGAGGAATCATACCCTATTAGATATAGTACGCTCCATGATGAGTGAAGCTGAGTTGCCACTTTCCTTTTAGGGGTATGCATTAGAGACTGCAGTATATCTATTAAATAGGGTTCCGACCAAATCTGTGCCTACCACTCCATATGAGATATGGTGTGGGAAGAGACCATCTCTTAAACGAGTTAGGATATGGAGTTGTCCTGTTTTGGTTAAAAAGCAGAATCCAGACAAACTCGAGACACGATTGGTTTTGTGCAAGTTTGTGGGATATCCTAAACATTCATATGCATATCTATTCTACCACAAGGAGGAACAAGGAGTGTTTGTTTCTCAATATGCCACATTTTTATAAAATGAGTTTTTTACAAATGATACTATTGGCAATACGGTAGAACTGGAAGAAATTCCAGAACCACAAATAACTACTGACGATTTGGTTGAACCTGAAGTTTCGATAGAACCCAATGAGCCTTAGTCACTCTGTAGATCTAGTAAGTCTTCCCACCCACCAGAGAGATACTACGGTTTCCTCATTGATGGTGATAGAAAGATTGTATCATGGAAGATGATGACCCTACTAGTTTTCAGCAGGCTATCACGAGTAGTGACTTAGTAAAACGGCTGGATGCTATGTGATCCGAAATGGAATCCATGCACACCAACAAAGTATGGACTTTGGAAGTTGCACCTTCTGGAGTAAAACCCGTAGGGTGAAAATGGATCTTTAAGAAAAAGATTGGTGTGGATGGACAAGTGGAGACCTATAAAGCTAGATTTGTAGCGAAAGGTTTTCGTCAAAAACCAGGATTGGACTATGATGAGGCCTTTTCTCCAGTAGCTATGCTTAAATCCATTCGAATTCTACTTGCTATTACTGTTTACTACGACTATGAAATCTAGCAGATGGACATTAAAACTACATTTCTAAATGGTGATTTAGAAAAATACGTTTTTATGGATCAGCCATAGGGCTTCATTGACAGTAGGAGCAGCGAAAAGGCATGCGGGTTGTTTAAATACATTTATGAATTAAAATAGGTATCACGAAGTTGGAACATCTGCTTTGATGATACAATTAAAGAGTTTGATTTTATCAAAAACGTAGATGAACTTTGCATTTATAAAAAGATTGTAAGGAGTACAGTCACATTTCTCGTATTATACATAGATGACATTCTCTTAATTTGAAATGACATTCCTATGTTACAATCGGTTAAACCATTCCTATCACAAAAGTTTTCCATGAAAGACCTGGGTGATGCCCCGTGCATTTTAGGCATTAAGATCTATAGAAATAGATCTAAAAGAATATTGGGATTGTCCCAATCTAGGTATATAGACACCATACTAAAGAGATTTAGTATGGAAGATTCCAAGCGAGGTAATTTACCCGCTTGTCACGGAATAACCCTCTCCAAAGACTTCTGTCCAAAATCTGATGAAGAGAGGTCTCGCATGCCTGTTACACCCTACGCTTTTCCTGTAGGTCTATCATGTATGCGATATTATGTACTCGCCCAGATGTAGCTTACGCACTGTGTGTAGTAAGCAGGTATCAATCCAATTCAGGGAAGAAACACTGGACAGCTGTGAAGAATATTCTTAAGTACTTATGAAGGACTAAAGAAATGTTCTTGGTGTATAGTAACGGGGATCTCCAAATAGAGGCCTTTACCGATTCCAATTTCCAGAGTGACAAAGATGACAGCAAGTCTATCTCGGGTTTTGTATTTACCCTCGATGGAGGGGCGGTCTGTTGGAAAAGTTCCAAACAGAATACAGTTGTAGACTCAACGATAGAAGTTGAGTACATTGCTGCAAATGATGCAGCCAAGAAAGCAGTCTGGTTGGGGAAGTTCATCTCAGAGCTTGGAATGGTTTTAACCATTATTGATCCAATACCTTTGTATTGTGATAATAATGGGGCTATGGTATTAGCCAAAGAACCCAGGTCCCATCAGTGTTCCAGACATATCCTGAGGCGATATCACCTTATCCGGAAGATATTTGATTGCCGTGAGATCGAAGTTCGAAGAGTAGACACGAAGAAGAACACTGTGGATCCACTCATGAAAGCCCTTCCACTGGAGCAATTTGAGCAACTTTTTAAGATGTTGGGTATGAGATACGCCAATAATTGGCCTTAATGCAAGTAGGAGATTGTCAGATATGTATGCCCTAGAGGCAATTATTGTAATTGTTGGGCATGTATATATTTACAGGATAATCTTTCTCAATATGGTAGTATGCTATTTTGTTTGGTTTTATCATTCATGTGTATGGTTCTACTTGTTATTACTGTCGCTAATAAATGTTGATAAAACCCCTAGGATCTTTGCTTGAATGCCAAAATTGTGATGCAAATCATACTAGTAGGCCCTCGGTAATCTATAAGCATATCCTTAAATGTTCCTAATCGAGGGGATATTGAGACAGGGCATCGATGTCCCAGAGTAGACTAGTGTATACATTTCTTGACCCTGTTTTGGGGCGATGGATGATCCCATATCCATTGGTGTTTGACATTAAAGACCGTATACAGATGCTCAATAGAGACTGAGTAAACTGAACGAACTCGCCGAAAACTTCTAGATGGTATCATACCTATCGTCAAATAGCAGTTCTCTGGTGACACTTGTACAGGTTAGTCTGTAGACCCGAGATCGTCATAATATCTTATGTGGTTCCCACTGTGCTTTTATTTCCACCCTACCACTGCTCTACTAAGTCGTGCAAACAGGTAGTTTTTGGGTACAGTCCCGAGTCACATGGAGAAAGTGAGAGATAGGAGGGGTTTCGTCTCTCCCGGTATTGGGAGTTGATGTTGTGCTATGCGCGATTAGCTATAACTGCAAATCTTTGGCCAGGGCTGATGAGATTTACTGATAAGTGTTATCAGTAATTTCTCGATTGGTTATAGGCCACACATTGGCATAACTTATTGAGTTATTAAGGTCTGACGATTTCACCCTCCAGACTCGATATACAACATATCAGATGAAGAGATCAGACTGTACGGTAAGTGTTGCTTATAGGCTCTACGGGAGTTTAGACAAGTTTGCTTGTTGATTTTCTATTCGTTCAAGTGTTGATTTAATAATTTGATATGTATATATGAACTAATATAATACTCATTTTAATTATTTTCTTATCATTATATATTTGATATATATAAATTGTATTATGGTTGATGATACATAGAACATGGTTATATGAGAATCACATTGAAGGAAAGATAAAAGAAAATGATTTACTTATATGAATAAAAAAAAGGAATAAATGAGTCATGGCTTCTAAAATGTTCTTCAAGGTGCTAAGAACCATGACTCATTGTTTTCCTTTGTTTTATTCATCCAAATTTATCATTTTTCTTAAGCTCGTCTTATCCTCAAGGTTCATTCTCATCTCCAGGTTCACTTCTTCATTTTCTTCTTTAGTTTTTTCTAGATTGAAAAAGAGAAAAGAAAAGAAAGAATTTTTTTTGAAAAATCCATACTTCATCAAGCTATACTGCTCTAGCAAATTAGTATAGGTTGTTCTTTTCACTAATTCATTGATTAGTGAAGTGTAAGCTTGAGTATGAGAAGTTTCGAGGTGGACCATCTTTGACGACGAAGACTTCAAATTAGCTCATTCCATCCTTCAAGTGTAGTTGAAGAAGAGTTCTAGGACTACTACTCAGAGATATTGAAGTGAAGGACTAGACCAAAAAAGTTGTAGTTTCTATTCACTGAGTTATAATCTCTAGTTTACTATGCTATGAAACCCTAATCTCTAGTTCGATTCTTATTTACTATAATTAGCTCTCAAGAATTTTTTAAATTGCTTACTTGCTTTTGTTAAAACCCCAGTGGAGGTGCTAAGAGATACGTACAATATATGCTAGTTATCAAATAAAGGATTATATTAAAGTTCATGGTATTTTTCTGAAATTGTTCGATTTGTGTTTAATTCGCATGAAATTTTAACTACATAAAAAGTAAATAATGTAAACAATATTTTCAAGTGATGTTAGAGGATTGATATAATTTATTTGACCTATTCAAATTGATAAAAGTGTTTAAGAGACAAGAATTTTAAGCTTAACTCCACTTTGTCGATATGATTTTAGAATGCGATGAGTGTCAAAATGAAAGGGAAGAATAGAGACTTACGGGTTGTGTAGCATTGAGAATAGAGTAAGGAAAAGAGATAGTGTCTTCGTTGTATTGTGGTATTCTCGGGAGTGGCTCCGATCTTCAATGGGATGAAGTCGGTCGCTAACTCCACTTGACTACCCTTAACTCTTCTTGAACTTGGAGAATTTTTTATAGAGATTTTCAGAATTGGAAGAGTTAAGAGATGGGGTGTATTTATAATGTAGAAGTGAGAGTGTGTGAGTAAAAGAATTTGAATTAAAAAGAATTAAAATAGGATTAATGAGGGAAATGAAAGATCTCTGGTTTAATTCAGAGAAATCAAACATTACAGAGGAGTAGAGGAGAGTTGAAGAGGTGCACGAGCGAAGCACGGAGCGATTTGGAGTCCTATCAACCGTCGGTTGAGGCCCAAAGGGGAAAACGGGCAATCGGATGGGGGGCCATCTGTCTCGAGATTCGTGCCATGTGTTTAACTTGTAATTAAAACCCCATTTATCTTGTTTGATTTTACTGAAACTTTTCGTTTCACCGTGTATTTTACGTGCAACTCTTGAGCTTCCGAAAAGTTAAAAAGAAAAAATATTAAAAATAATTAGGACTGAAAGGAATCGAACACGTAGGCTATGGCACAGCAGTACAAAGTCTTAACCGGTGAGCTACAAATTGTTTCTTGCTTTTATTGAACAAAATTAACTTATAACTCCTAATCAGGCTGAAATACCCTTTTCTATACATTAAATGAGTTAATTTTTTACAGGGATTTCAGAGTCGTTACACAAGATCATTTTCATAAGTAGTAGGTGAAACAAATTAAATAATAAAATGCCAATTTAAAAAGTTATTAAAACAAAATAGAACATTTTCATAAGTAGTAGGTGAAACAAATTAAATTAAAATTTTAGGGTGTAACATTAATAAATTACAAGGGTTTTAGTGTGAAATTTAGCTTCATTTTAAGAAAATAGTGTTTATATAATAATATAGGTAGTGAAGGGTCATTTTCTAAAACATTTAGGAAATTGTGCATACTTGGGATTGTTAAGGGTGAAAGTAAAAGAGGAGTTAAATAAGGTTTTAGTTCAGAATTTTATCATAAGATAAATAAATATGGAGTGATAATGCAAAACCACCTCCTTGTTACATGCACCCTTCATGCACAACACCTCATCCTTGCATAAGAGTGGCACACCCTTATTGTTGACACCTCCTCCTACACCTCACTCTTCCCTCTTCCATATATATAAGGTGTTTAGATCAATTAATGAAATAAAACTTCTGAAATTTCAAAACCTAAGAGAAAGAAAATACTTAAAACTCACAAAAAGAAATAAAAAGAAAAGAGAAGTGAAGAAGAAGAACTAGGCTAGGGATTCCACCTTCAAGCTAGGAGCTAAGAATTTAGGTGTCTTGGAGGAAGCTTTTCAACCATCCTTGATAGATAAAATGCTTAACTCAGTAGATTTTAGCTCTGTAGTTGTAAAAATTTAGGAATCGAATATCGAAATATCGTATTTTTGGTAAAACTTAGCTCTGTAGTAATCTGCTATTATTCAGAGAAAAATCAACTTAACCAAACAATGCTTAATTATTGTATGTCGGACCAAGAAAAAACCTTAGAAGCAAGAACCAAGGGGCTCGGATTTGGGCCGGCGAGCTATAGGAGAATTCCGGCGTCGCCGGATTTTTAGTGGACTTTGGGGTTTTGGGTTTTTGAGTAGGTCTCTGTATCATTGTTGGAATATTTTGGTATTGTTTAAAATAGTCAATTTAACTGTATATAAAATCTGGGAACTAATATCAGAACAGGGGATCAAAGTTCTAAAATACGACACGGTAAATTCGTAACGCGTTTAAGTTTCTGTTGCAAACAGCGAAGGGTTAAAATCTAGTTAGTATAAAGGTTTGATAGTTTAAAATAGTCGTAGGTAATATAATTAGTACGTAAGAACTTATATTTTCAAATTCGCCATATCGGAGTTAGTCGTTTCCTTATACAAGTAAATTTCGATGTTAGATTCAATACGGGAACTTCGAAGGCAGCAAGAAAAGGAAAAGGATTGGCAATTTCTGAGTAGTTTACGACGTATTCCGGTGAGTAGACTAAACATCTACCGGGAGATCTTGTAAAGATGGCGTGATACGCCCGTAGTTAGGTTTAAATACCAGTTTTGCTTTTGTATGTTAAATTTACCATATGCATTCTTACATCTATATATATACCTCCATGATTAATACTTGTTAGAACACTGCACCATTATCGACGAGTTATGCCGCACATGCACATATCTACATGTTACACTACACCTTGTCGATATTAACATGTCACTTCACACTTAGAAATTATTCTGTTAAAGATGACTCTTATCATACCTTAAGTATCAATAGACGTAGTAATTAGCATATATGACATCATATTTCGTATTCAAGTATTAGTAGTTGATATAAGAGGCATTTATATTATTGAGGATTTATGGTTTTAAGTTTTCATATACTATTACGAAAAATCAGTGATTTTCATGATTATGTGTCACGTCTACCATGATATGTCTTTTTTATGATTTGGTTTTATTCCGGACCGAGTCAGGGGTTATACGGTTACGGATTTACAATTTTATCCAGACTGAGTCGGTGGGGATATAGTTGGATACATGGTGGACCCGGTCGAGACCCAGGGGCAGGATAGCCGCACTTTAGGCGAGGAGCCTAATGAGGATACTCGATTCCGGAGACAGTTATGAAACACGGCGGATATCTAGATGATACCGACCGGTGTTATTGATTACAGGATCGTTCAAGGAATGATGCCTGATGAAACAACGAAGATTTGTGTCGATGATTAGACACGGAAAAATGAACATGATCTGGAAAACAATTGATGAGATTTCGGTTTTGATTCATACATGGAGTATTACATATTCATTCCTCCAACTGTTATCATGCATCGCATTCACTATTGTTGAAATTAGTTCTAGTTCGTCATATTTACATTATCAGCCGTTATATGTTAGTTATATTCACTGAGTTGGCAACTCACCCCCGTTGTGCCACGATTCCTTGCAGGGGTAGAGTGGAAGGTTAGCCGCAGTGCAGATCCACTTATCAGCTTTTATCGCATCTTTTACTAAGTGGGTTACCTATGTATTAAACTTCTAATTTGGTATTGTATATATTGAATCTAGAGTATCTCCATCAGACCCTATATAATGACTTAGAACGAGATATGGTTGTATATATATTATTTCGACAGATGAGATCGTTTAGTTGTATTAAATGATATTTCTTTTATTTATGTCTGAGATTCTTCTTTGATGTCGTATTGTAAGCAGGTATTGATTTCCACTGTTAGTATCGCTGCTCCCAATTAGGGATGCAACCAAATTAAACACTTTATAACTGTTTTTATTATAACTGCAATAGGAAACTACTGTTAAGATTTTAAAAACTTAAAATCTGTGATTTTTACTTAAATAAATTAAATTTTTCTTAAAATTCCGCAAAAAGGGTTTTGATCTTGGTTTTTGGTTTACTCGGGTTGTGTAGATATCTTTAGATATTATACAATTTAATTGCCGGTCACATCCAAATTTTGGGTCGTGACAAAATTGGTATTAGAGTTTAGGATTAACCTTACGGAATCGAGTAGTGAGTTAAGGTAAGTCGACTTGAGTTCGTTACGTAGGATGACCTTTGGTTTGATGGAGTAGGTGAATTAGGATGAGTGCAATACCGTACGTATGTTCCACGGTATATTTACGCTACGATACTCTGCCTAAATAACCTTAGGAGATGTTTGTTCGTACTTCTTTCCTTAATTCCTTGTATCTTGTGATTCGATCGAAATGTCCTTATCAATCCTGTTTCTTAATCCAGCCGCTATGTCATCGATGACAATGGGGACTCAGAGTACCGCTGTTCGAGATGAGATTGGAGCGGGCTCGTCTGAAACGGGGACAGACCTGGGCAGTATGCCTACCTTTCATGAACTGATAGATCCACCCTATATTAATCGTATAGCTAGGAAGGAGACAAATGTTCAAGAGATGCGTCGAATGATCGGATCCTTGCTAGAGATTAGTCGAGCACGGAGATCAACCACTACTCCACGTACGGGTGTTCAGAGACCAAGGCAAATTCGTAATAATACATAAGCACCAAGACGTGTTCGTAGAGGCCATGGCAGATTCTGTATAGATCAGTTCTATCACTTATACCTATATGTTCAGCAGCCCGTGCAAAGATGTTTCGGGTGTGGGTGTCCGTATCACTTTATTAGGAATTGTCCCGTGAAGGGACAGGGTGAGGCATCGGTCTCATATGTGACTTCACCACCTTCACCACCTCCTCCGAGCACATTACCTCCTACACTTGTTGTTATTCCACACCAGATCAACGCCCATAGAGGCCGTGGTCGTGACGGACGTAATTCGAGAGGATGAGGAGGTCGAGGCAGATTCAATTCAGACCGCGGTTTTGGTCGAGATGGGACTCAAGGCCAGATGTTCAGTTCGTACCCCGTTGAGCAGAAGCCCCCATCTACTTGTTTTAGTTGCGGACATCCAGGGCATTTCGCTAGGAATTATAGATTTTAAGGAAGGACGTAAGGATGCCCAGACATTCAATGCAGTCGTAAAAGGAATTCTTTCAGTATGTTTCTTAAACGCGCATATTATAAATTTATTCTGTTTCTATGCATTCATAAGTATCTTCACGCTTCCACTTTCTCTGGGGAGAGAGTCGTCGCAGTTAGAATTACCGCAAGTTATGATTACTCCTGCAGGAGATTCTTTTATAGCTCGACATGTATTCAGGTCACGATCATTTTGTATGGTGATAGGGATTCTTTAGTTTATTTGATTCTCCTGGATATGTTAGGTTTTGATATACTTCTTGGTATAGATTGATTGGCTGCTTGTCAGGCTTATGTAGATTGTTGGGGGAAAGCGGTCAGATTTTGTTTTCTAGGTAAACCGATCCTTGTTGTGCAGGGAGACTGTAATGTAACTCCTGCCAACATGAATTCTGCTCTTTGTGCGGGACGATTCTTGAAGAAGGGTTGTCATGGGTTCTTAGCAATTGTTCAGAACTTAGGAATCGCTGAAGTTCCATTGGACCACGTTCCGATCGCACGAGAATTTTCGGATGTGTTTCCTGCTGAATTACCAGGATTACCGCCCGATCGCGATATCGAATTTTGCATTGACTTGATTCCGGGTGCAGGACCTATTTCTATACCACTTTACCTGATGGCCCCGACGAAGTTGAAGGAACTCAAAAGCCAGTTGCAAGAGTTGTTAGATAGAGGATTTGTTCGTACAAGTGTATCGTCGTGGGGAGCTCCTGTGTCTTGTTGTTAAGAAGAAGGATGGTAACATGAGACTGTGCATAGACTACAGACAGCTGAATCGAGTTACTGTGCGAAATAGGTATCCACTACCTTATATCGATGACTTGTTCGACCAGCTGCAGGGAGCTGGCTACTTTTCAAAGATTGATTTGCGTTCAGGGTATCACCAGTTGAGGGTTCGGAAGGATGATATTCCGAAGACTGCTTTTCGCACACGATATGGGCATTACGAGTTTCTGGTGATGTCGTTCGGACTCACCAACGCCCGAGCAGCTTTCATGGATATGATGAACCATATCTTCTAGCCATTCCTTGATCAGTTTATTATAGTATTCATTGATGATATTCTTGTTTATTCCCGGAGTCGGGAGGAGCACGAGCAGCATTTGCACATCACGTTGCAGACCTTGAAGGAGCATCAGCTGTTCGCTAAATTCTCTAAGTGTGCTTTCTGGCTGGATAGTGTAGATTTCTTGGGTCACGTAGTTACGAGAGATGGGATACATGTGGACCCAAAGAAGATCGAAGCGCTACAGCACTGGCCCAGACCTGTGTCAGTTACTGTGGTTCGTAGTTTTTTTTGGGTCTGGCAGGTTATTACCGACGCTTTGTGCAGGATTTTTCTCGGATCGCTGCACCATTGACCGGATTGACTAGGAAGGAAGTTCCATTTCTTTGGACAGATGCATATGAGCAGAGTTTCCAGCTGTTGAAGACTCGCTTGACTACTGCACCAGTCTTATCTTTACCTTTTGGGTCAGGAGGATTTGTCATGTATTGTGATGCCTCTAGAGTGGGTTTAGGCTGTGTGTTGATGCAGCACGGCAGGGTTGTAGCTTATTCTTCTCGGCAGTTGAAGAGACACGAGCAGAACTAACCCACTCATGATTTGGAGATGGCTGCTGTAGTTTTCGCACTGAATATTTGGAGGCATTACTTGTATGGAGGGTCGTGCCAGATTTTTACAGATCATAAGAGCTTGAAATATATTTTTCAGCAAAGGGATCTAAATCTAAGGTAGCGTAGTTGGATAGAACTCGTGAAGGATTGCGATTGTGAGATCTTGTATCATCTAGGCAAAGCGAATGTGGTAGCAGATGCTTTGAGTCGGAGTCCTGGAGGTAGCTTATCTCATTTGCACACTTTACAGAGACAGTCTTCTACAGACTGGCAGATTCAATGTAATAGCCGTGTATAGTTTGAGTTCACATTGACAGGAGGACAATTAGAACATATTCGCACCCGTCCTCAATTATTGGATCGTATTCGAGAGACACAGCCGCAGATGCTCGTATATCGAAGATTATGGATCAGGTTAGGCAGGGCAGAAGTCGGAGTTTGTGATAGATGACCATGTAATATTACGTTTTGAGACTCATCTTTATGTGCCGGATTCGGATGGACTGAGACGTGAGATCTTAGAGGAACCATCGATTTGCATACAGTATACATCCTGATTCCACCAAGATGTATCATGACTTGAAGGATGTTTATTGGTGGGAAGGAATGAAGAGGGATGTTGTGGAGTTTGTTTCGAGATGCTTAACTTGTCAGAAGTCAAGGCCGAGCACCAGAGACCGGCGGGAGAGTTGCAGCCCTTGCCCATTCCGGAGTGGAAATGGGAACAGATTTTCATGGATTTCATTGTGGGTCGACCCAGGACTAGCAGAAGGTATAATTCTATCTGGGTGATTCTAGATAGACTGACAAAGACGGCTAATTTTCTTCTGGTGAAGGAAACATTTGGATATGCGAAGCATGCTCAGGTATATATTCATGAGATTGTACGATTGCATAGAGTTCCGACGTGCATAGTATCCGATAGGGGTACCCAGTTTACCAGCATGCTATGTCAGAAACTTCAAGAAGCTCTTTGTACACGATTGAGTTTTAGTACAGCTTTTCACCCACAGACAAATTGTCAATCAGAGCAGACCATTCAGACTCTAGAGGATATACTTAGAGCTTGCAGCCTTGATTTCGGTGATAGTTGGGATCGTCACCTACCTTTGATAGAATTCTCGTACAACAACAGTTTTCAGGAGACGATCCAGATGGCACCCTTTGAAGCTTTGTATGGGAGGAAATATCGATCACCCGTTTGCTGGACGGAACTAAGCGAGAGTAGCATTTTGGGACCGCAGATAGTACAGGAGAATACGGAAAAGATTCAGTTGATAGAGGACAGAATGAGAGCGGCCCAGTGCTGACAGAAATCATATGCAAATGACGACGTCGTAGACTCGAGTTTCAGGTGGGAGATCATGTGTTCCTTCGTGTATCTCCGATGAAAGGTGTGATGCGTTTCGGGAAAAAGGGGAAGCTCGGCCCCAGATATGTCGGACTTTACGAGATTCTGGAGAGAGTGAGTGCTGTAACTTATCGTTTAGCAATTCCACCGAGTTTTCCCAATGTGCAACCGGTATTTCACATGTCCATGCTTCGCAAGTATTTTTACGATCCTTCTCACGCGATCCAGCATCAGACCTTACAGTTTGAGCCGGATTTAACCTACAGTTCCGCCAATAGTTATTCTTGACCGGCAGACAAAGAAACTGAGATCGAGGGTATTTCCATCTTTAAAGGTTCTTTGGCGAGGAACGAATCGCGAACAGATTACTTAAGAGACCGAGGATGCGATGCAAGGGGAATTTCCACCTCTTTTTGAGGGTACGATTAATTAAATTTTAAATTCGGGACCGAATTTTCTTAAGGAGGGAATATTGTAACATTTTTGAAAATTTAGAAATAAATAAAATTAATGAATTAAATAATAAAATGCCAATTTAAAAAATTATTAAAATAAAATAGAACATTTTCTTAAGTAGTATGTGAGAAAAATTAAATTAAAATTTTAGGGTGTAACATTAATAAATTACAAGGGTTTTAGTGTGAAATTTAGTTTCATTTTAAGAAAATGGTGTTTATATAATAACATAGGTAGTGAACGTTCTTTTTCTAAAACATTTAGGAAATTGTGCAAACTTGGGATTGTTGAGGGTGAAAGTAAAAGAGGGGTTAAATAAGGTTTTAGTTTAGAATTTTATCACAAGATAAATAAATTTGGAGTGATAATGCAAAGCCACCTCCTTCTTACATGCACTCTTCATGCACAATACCTCCTCCTTGCATGAGAGTGGCACACGCTTGTTGTTGACATCTCCTCCTACACCTCACTCTTCTCTCTTCCATATATATAAGGTGTTCAGATCAATTAATGAAATAAAAATTCTGAAATTTCAAAATCTAAGAGAAAGAAAACACTTAGAACTCACAAAAAGAAATAAAAAGAAAAGAGAAGTGAAGAAGAAGAACTAGGCTAAGGATTCCACCTTCAAACTAGGAGCTAAGGATTTGGGTGTCTTGGAGGAAGCTTTTCAACCATCCTCAGTAGGTAAAATGCTTAACTCAGTAGATTTTAGCTCTGTAGTTCTAAAAATTTAGGAATCGAATATCGAAATATCGTAATTTTGGTAAAACTTAGCTCTGTAGTATCTGCTATTATTCATAGAAAAATCAAATTAACCAAACAATACTTAATTATTGTATGTTGGACCTAGAACAAACCCTAGAAGTACGAACCAAGGGGCTCGGATTTGGGCCGGCGAGCTATAGGAGAATTCCGGCGTCGCCGGATTTTTGGTGGACTTTGGGGTTTTGGGATTTTGGGTAGATCTCTGTATCATTGTTGGAATATTTTGGTATTATTTAAAATAATTAATTTAACTGTATATAAAATCTGGGAACTAATATCGGAATAAACGATCAAAGTTCTAAAATATGACACGGTAAATTCGTAACGCGTTTCAGTGTCTGTTGAAAACAGCGAGGGGTTAAAATCTAGTTAGTATAAAGGTTTGATAGTTTAAAATAGTCTTAGGTAATATAATTAGTACGTAAGAACTTGTATTTTCATGTTCGCCGTATCGGAGTTAGCCGTTTCATTATACAAGTAAATTTCGATGTTAGATTCAATACGGGAACTTCAGAAGCAGCAAGGAAAGGAAAATGATTGGCGATTTCTGAATAGTTTACGATGTATTCCGATGAGTAGACTAAACATCTACCGGGAGATCTTGTAAAGATGGCGTGATACGCCCGTAGTTATGTTTAAATACTAGTTTTGATTTTGTATGTTAAATTTACCATATGAATTCTTACATCTATATATATACCTCCATGATTAATACTTGTTAGAACACTGCACCATTATCGACGGGTTATGTCGCACATGCACATATCTACATGTTACACTACACCTTGTCGACATTAACATGTCACTTCACACTTAGAAATTATTCTGTTAAAAATGGCTCTTATCATACTTTAGGTATCAATAGTTATAGTAATTAGTAGTTGATATAAGAGGCATTTGTATTATTGAGGATTTATGGTTCTAAGTTTTCATATACTATTACGAAAAATCAGTGATTTTCCTGATTATGTGTCACGTCCACCATGATATGTCGTTTTTATGATTTGGTTTTATTCCGGACCGAGTCGGGGGTTATACGGTTAAGGATTTACAATTTTATCCAGACTGAGTCGGTGGGGATACAGTTGGATACATAGTGGACCCGGTTGAGACCCAGGGGCGGGATAGCCGCACTTTAGGCGGGGAGCCTAACGAGGATACTCGATTCTGGTGACAGTTATGAAACACGGCGGATATCTAGATGATACCGACCGGTGTTATTGATTACAGAATCGTTCGAGGAATGATGCCTGATGAAACACCAAAAATTTGTGTCGATGATTAGATACAGAAAAATGAACATGATTTGGAAAACAATTGATGAGATTTCGGTTTTGATTCATACATAGAGTATTACATATTCATTCCTCCACCTGTTATCATGCATCGTATTCACTATTGTTGAAATTAGTTTTAGTTCGTCATATTTAAATTATCAGCCGTTATATATTAGTTATATTCACTGAATTGGCAACTCACCCCCGTTGTGCCATTGTTCCTTGCAGGGGTAGAGTGGAAGGTTAACCGCAGTGCAGATCCACTTATCAGCTTTTATCGCATCTTTTGCTAAGTGGGTTACCTATGTATTAAGCTTCTCTTTTGGTATTGTATACTGAATCTAGAGTATCTCCATCAGACCCTATATAATGATTTAGAACGAGATATGGTTGTATATATATTATTTCGACAGATGAGATCGTTTAGTTGTATTAAATGATATTTCTTATATTTATGTCTGAGATTCTTCTTTGATGTCGTATTGTAAGTAGGTATTGATTTCCACTGTTAGTATTGTTGCTCCCTACTAGGGATGCAACCAAATTAATTACTTTATAACTGTTTTTATTATAACTGCAATAGGAAACTACTGTTAAGATTTTAAATACTTAAAATCTGTGATTTTTACTTAAACAAATTAATTTTTTCTTAAAATTCCGCAAAAAGGGTTTTGATCTTGGTTTTTGGCTTACTCGGGTTGTGTAGATATCTTTAGATATGATACAATCTAAGTGCCGGTCACATCCAAACTTTGGGTCGTGACAAAGTTGGTATCAGAGCTTAAGATTAACCTTACGGAATAGAGTAGTGAGTTAAGGTAAGTCGACTTGAGTTCGTTACGTAGAATGACCTTTGGTTTGATGGAGTAGGTGAATTAGGATAAGTGCAGTACCGTACGTATGTTCCATGGCATATTTACGCTATGATACTCATCCTAAATAATCTTTGGAGTTGTTTGTTCGTACTTCTTTCCTTAATTCCGTGTATCTTGTGATTCGATCGAAATGTCCTTATCAATCCTGTTTCTTAATCCAGCCGCTATGTCATCGACGACTACGGGGACTCAGAGTACCGCTGTTCGAGATGAGATTGGAGCGGGCTCGTCTGAAACGGGGACAGACCTGGGCAGTATGCCTATCTTTCATGAACCGATTGATCCACCATATACTAATCGTATAGCTAGGAAGGAGACAAATGTTCAAGAGATGCGCCGAATGATCGGATCCTTGCTAGAGATTAGTCGAGCACAGAGATCGACCACTACTCCATGTACGGGTGTTCAGAGACTAAGGCAAATTCGTAATAATACATAAGCACCAAGATGTGTTCGTAGAGGCCGTGGCAGATTCTGTATAGATCAGTTCTATCACTTATACCCATATGTTCAGCAGCCCGTGCAAAGATGTTTTGGGTGTGGGTGTCCGTATCACTTTATTAGGAATTGTCCCGTGAGGCGACAGGGTGAGGCATCGGTCTCACATGTGACTTCACCATCTTCACCACCTCCTCCGATCACATTACCTCCAACACCTGTTGTTATTCCACGCCAGATCAACGTCCATAGAGGCCGTGGTCGTGACGGAAGTAATTCGAGAGGACGAGGAGGTCGAGGCAGATTCAATTCAGACCGCAGTTTTGGTCGAGATAGGACTCAGGGCCAGATGTTCAGTTTGTACCCCGTTGAGCAGAAGCCCCTATCTACTTGTTTTAGTTGCGGACGTCCAGGGCATTTAGCTAGGAATTGTAGATTTTAAGGAAGGACGTCAGGATGCCCAGACATTCAATGCAGTCGTAACAGGTATTCTTTCAGTATGTTCCTTAAACGCGCATATTTTAAATTGATTCTGTTTCTACGCATTCATAAGTATCTTCACGCTTGCACTTTCTCTGGGGAGAAAGTCGTCGTTGTTAGAATTACCGCTAGTTGTGATTACTCCTGTAAGAGATTCTTTTATAGCTCGACATGTATTCAGGTCACGATCATTTTGTATTGGTGATAGGGATTCTTTAGTTGATCTGATTCTCCTAGATATGTTAGGTTTTGATATACTTCTTGGTATGGATTGGTCGGCTTCTTGTCAGGATTATGTAGATTGTTGGGGGAAAGCGGTCAGATTTTGTTTTCTAGGTAAACCGATCCTTGTTGTGCTGGGAGACTGTAATGTAACTCCTGCCAACATGAATTCTGCTCTTTGTGCGGGACAACTCTTGAAGAAGGGTTGTCATGGGTTCTTAGGTATTGTTCAGAACTTAGGAATCGCTGAAGTTCCGTTGGACCAGGTTCCGATCGCATGAGAATTTCCGTATGTGTTTCCTGCTGAATTACCAGGATTACTGCCCGACCGCGATATCGAATTTTGCATTGACTTGATTCCGGGTGCAGGACCTATTTCTATACCACCTTACCGGATGGCCCCGACGAAATTGAAGGAACTCAAAAGCCAGTTGCAAGAGTTGTTAGATAGAGGACTTGTTCGTCCAAGTGTATCGCCGTGGGGAGCTCCTGTCCTGTTGTTAAGAAGAAGGATGGTAACATGAGACTGTGCATAGACTATAGACAGCTGAATCGAGTTACTATGCGAAATAGGTATCCACTACCTCATACTGATGACTTGTTCAACCAGCTGCAAGGTGCTGGCTACTTTTCAAAGATTGATTTGCGGTCAGGGTATCACCAGTTGAGGGTTCGGAAGGATGATATTCCGCAGACTGCTTTTCGCATACGATATGGGCATTACGAGTTTCTGGTGATGTCGTTCGGACTCACCAACGCCCGAGCAGCTTTCATGGATATGATGAACCGTATTTTCCGGCCATTCCTTAATTAGTTTATTATAGTATTCATTGATGATATTCTTGTTTATTCCCGGAGTCGGGAGGAGCACGAGCAGCATTTGCGCATCACGTTGCAGACCTTGAAGGAGCATCAGCTGTTCGCTAAATTCTCTAAGTGTGCTTTCTGACTGGATAGTGTAGATTTCTTGGGTCACGTAGTTACGAGAGATGGGATATGTGTGGACCCAAAGAAGATCGAAGTGGTACAGCACTGGCCCAGACCAGTGTCAGTTACTGTGGTTCGTAGTTTTTTTTGGGTCTGGCAGGTTATTACCGACGCTTTGTGCAGGATTTTTCTGGGATCGCTGCACCATTGACCGGATTGACTAAGAAGGAAGTTCCATTTCTTTGGACAGATGCATATGAGCAGAGTTTCCAGTAGTTGAAGACTCACTTGACTACTGCACCAGTCTTATCTTTACCTTCTGGGTCAGGAGGCTTTGTCGTGTATTGTGATGCCTCTAGAGTGGGTTTAGGCTGTGTGTTGATGCGGCACGGCAGGATTGTAGCTTATGCTTCTCGGCAGTTGAAGAGATACGAGCAGAACTAACCCACTCATGATTTGGAGATGGTTGTTTTAGTTTTCGCACTGAAGATTTGGAGGCATTACTTGTAAAGAGAGTCGTGCCAGTTTTTACAGATCATAAGAGCTTGAAATATATTTTTCAGCAAAGGGATCTAAATCTAAGGCAGCGTAGATGGATAGAACTCGTGAAGGATTACGATTGTGAGATCTTGTATCATCTAGGCAAAGCGAATGTGGTAGCAGATGCTTTGAGTCGGAGGCCTGGATGTAGCTTATCTCATTTGCACACCTTACAGAGACAGTCTTCTACAGACTGGCAGATTCTATATGACAGCCATGTATAGTTTGAGTTCACATTGACAGGAGGACAGTTAGAACATGTTCGCACCCGTCCTCAATTATGGGATCGTATTCGAGAGACACAGCCGCAGATGCTCGTATATCGGAGATTATGGATCAGGTTAGGCAGGGCAGAAGTCGGAGTTCGTGATAGATGACCATGGAATATTACGTTTTGAGACTCATCTTTATGTGCCGGATTCGGATGGACTGAGACATGAGATCTTAGAGGAGAACCATCGATCAGCATACAGTATACATCCTGATTCCACCAAGATGTATCATGACTTGAAGGATGTTTATTGGTGGGAAGGAATGAATAGGGATGTTGTAGAGTTTGTTTCGAGATGCTTGACTTGTCAGTAAGTTAAGGCCGAGCACCAGAGGCCGGTGGGAGAGTTGCAGCCCTTGCCCATTCCAGAGTGGAAATGGGAACAAATTTTCATGGATTTTGTTGTGGGTCTACCCAGGACTAGCAGAAGGTATGATTCCATCTGGGTGATTGTAGATAGACTGAGAAAGATGGCTAATTTTCTTCTGGTGAAGGCAACATTTGGATATGCGAAGTATGCTCAAGTATATATTGATGAGATTGTACGATTGCATGGAGTTCCGACGTGCATAGTATCCGATAGGGGTACCTAGTTTACCAGCATGCTATGGCAGAAACTTCAAGAAGCTCTTTGTACACGATTGAGTTTTAGTACAGCTTTTCACCAACAGACAAATTATCAGTCAGAGCAGATGATTAAGACTCTAGAGGATATGCTTAGAGCTTGCAGCCTTGATTTCGGTGGTAGTTGGGATCGTCACCTACCTTTGATAGAATTCTCGTACAACAACAGTTTTCAGGAGACGATCCAGATGGCACCCTTTGAAGCTTTGTATGGGAGGAAATGTCGATCACCCGTTTGCTGGACGGAACTAAGCGAGAGTAGCATTTTGGGACCGCAGATAGTACAGGAGACTACGGAAAAGATTCAGTTGATACAGGACAGAATGAGAGCGGCCCAGTGCAGACATAAATCATATGCAAATTGACGACATCGTAGACTCGAGTTTCAGGTGGGAGATCATGTGTTCCTTCGTGTATCTCCAATGAAAGGTGTGATGTGTTTCGATAAAAAAGGGAAGCTCAGCCCCAGATATGTCGGACTTTATGAGATTCTGGAGAGAGTGAGTGCTGTAACTTATCGTTTAGCACTTCCACCGTGTTTTCCCGATGTGCATCCGGTATTTCACGTGTCCATGCTTCGCAAGTATCTTCACGATCCTTCTCACGCGATCCAGCATCAGACCTTACAGCTTGAGCCGGATTTATCCTACACAGTGCCGCCAATAGTTATTCTTGACCAGCAGGCAAAGAAACTGAGAACGAAGGTACTTCCATCTGTAAAAGTTCTTTGGTGAGGAACGAATCGCGAGGAGATTTCTTGGGAGACCGAGGATGCGATGCAAAGGGAATTGCCACCTCTTTTTGAGGGTACGTCTAATTAAGTTTTAAATTCGGGGACCGAATTTTCTTAAGGGGGGAATATTGTAACATTTTTGAAAATTTAGAAATAAATAAAATTAATGAATTAAATAATAAAATGCCAATTTAAAAAGTTATTAAAACAAAACAAGACATTTTCGTAAGTAATAGGTGAAACAAATTAAATTAAAATTTTAGGGTGTAACATTAATAAATTACTAGGGTTTTAGTGTGAAATTTAGTTTCATTTTAAGAAAATGGTGTTTATATAATAACACAGGTAGTGAAGGTTCTTTTTGTAAAACATTTAGGAAATTGTGCAAACTTAGGATTGTTGAGGGTGAAAGTAAAAGAGGGGTTAAATAAGGTTTTAGTTTAGAATTTTATCACAAGATAAATAAATTTGGAGTGATAATGCAAAGCCACCTTCTTCTTACATGCACCCTTGATGCACAACACCTCCTCCTTGCATGAGAGTGGCACACTCTTGTTGTTAACATCTCCTCCTACACCTCACTCTTCCCTTTTCCATATATATAAGGTGTTCAGATCAATTAATGAAATAAAACTTCTGAAATTTCAAAATCTAAGAGAAAGAAAACACTTAGAACTCACAAAAAGAAATAAAAAGAAAAGAGAAGTGAAGAAGAAGAACTAGGCTAAGGATTCCACCTTCAAGCTAGGAGCTAAGGATTTGGGTGTCTTGGAGGAAGCTTTTCAACCATTCTCAGTAGGTAAAATGCTTAACTCAGTAGATTTTAGCTCTGTAGTTGTAAAAATTTAGGACTCGAATATCGAAATATCGTATTTTTGGTAAAACTTAGCTCTGTAGTATCTGCTATTATTCAGAGAAAAATCAACTTAACCAAACAATACTTAATTATTGTATGTTGTACCTAGAACAAACCCTAGAAGTACGAACCAAGGGGCCCGGATTTGGGCCGGTGAGCTATAGGAGAATTCCGGCGTCGCCGGATTTTTGGTGGACTTTGGGGTTTTAGGATTTTGGATAGGTCTCTGTATCATTGTTGGAATATTTTGGTATTGATTAAAATAGTTAATTTAACTGTATATAAAATCTGGGAACTAATATCGGAAAAAGGGATCAAAGTTCTAAAATACGACACGGTAAATTCGTAACGCGTTTCAGTGTCTGTTGAAAACAGCGAGGGGTTAAAATCTAGTTAATATAAAGGTTTGATAGTTTAAAATAGTCTTAGGTAATATAATTAGTACGTAAGAACTTGTATTTTCATGTTCGCCGTATCGGAGTTAGCCGTTCCTTATACAAGTAAATTTCAATGTTAGATTTAATACGGGAACTTCAGAGGCAGCAAGGAAAGGAAAAGGATTAGCGATTTCTGAGTAGTTTATGACGTATTCTGGTGAGTAGACTAAACATCTACCGGGAGATCTTGTAAAAATGGCGTGATACGCCCGTGGTTAGGTTTAAATACCAGTTTTGCTTTTGTATATTAAATTTACCATATGCATTCTTACATCTATATATATACCTCCATGATTAATACTTGTTAGAACACTGCACCATTATCGACGGGTTATGTCGCACATGCATATATCTACATGTTACACTACACCTTGTCGATATTAACATGTCACTTCACACTTAGAAATTATTCTGTTTAAAATGGCTCTTATCATACTTTAAGTATCAATAGTCGTAGTAATTAGCATATATGATATCATATTTCCTATTCAAGTATTAGTAGTTGATATAAGAGGCATTTGTATTATTGAGGATTTACGGTTTTAAGTTTTCATATACTATTACGAAAAATCAGTGATTTTCATGATTATGTGTCACGTCAACCATGATATGTCGTTTTTATGATTTGGTTTTATTCCGGACCGAGTCGGGGGTTATACAGTTACGGATTTATAATTTTATCCAGACTGAGTCGGTGGGGATACAGTTGGATACATGGTGGACCCGGTCGAGACCCAAGGGCAGGATAGCCGCACTTTAGGTGGGGAGCCTAACGAGAATACTCGATTTCGAAGACAGTTATGAAACACGGTGGATATCTAGATGATACCAACCAGTGTTATTGATTACAGGATCGTTCGAAGAATGATGCCTGATGAAACACCGAAGTTTTGTGTCGATGATTAGACACGGAAAAATGAACATGATTTGGAAAACAATTGATGAGATTTCGGTTTTGATTCATACATGGAGTATTACATATTCATTCCTCAGCCTGTTATCATGCATCGCATTCACTATTGTTGAAGTTAGTTCTAGTTCGTCATATTTACATATCAGCCGTTATATGTTAGTTATATTCACTGAGTTGGCAACTCACCCCCATTGTGCCACAGTTCCTTGCAGGGGTAGAGTGGACGGTTAGCCGCAGTGCAGATCCACTTATCAGCTTTTATCGCATTTTTTACTAGGTGGGTTACCTATGTAGTAACCTTCTCTTTTGGTATTATATATTGAATCTAGAGTATCTCCATCAGACCCTGTATAATGACTTAGAACGAGATATGGTTGTATGTATATTATTTCGACAGATGAGATCGTTTAGTTGTATTAAATGATATTTCTTTTATTTATGTCTGAGATTCTTCTTTGATGTCGTATTGTATGTAGATATTGATTTCCACTCTCCCTACTAGGGATGCAACCAAATTAAACACTTTATGACTGTTTTTATTATAACTGCAATAGGAAACTACTGTTAAGATCTTAAATACTTAAAATCTGTGATTTTTACTTAAACAAATTAAATTTTTCTTAAAATTCCGCAAAAAGGGTTTTGATCTTGGTTTTTGGCTTACTCGGGTTCTGTAGATATTTTTAGATAGTATACAATCTAAGTGCTGGTCACATCCAAATTTTTGGTCGTGACAATATGTAGGAACGCCAACCGTCTCACCATAGATGGTCAACGGTGAAAGTGGACTGCCCGAACTCCGTCTCCATCATCAAGCGGAGGAATTCCCTCTAGGGGCATGCTACATGTAAAGGAAGACCGTGTAAGAAATGGATACCCTTTCAATTTCTATTTTCCTCATTCATTCTCAAGTTGCTATTAGAGTAGTAAGCTAGCTCAAGAGAGAGAGGAAAAGAAGAAGTTATTCTCATGGCTAAAAATTAAAAGAATTCTCTGCCTTTTAATTTTCCATGTCATAATTTAATATGACTCATACTCTCTTTCCTTTTCTCTCTATATTTCATGTGTGTTGTTACACAAGAAGATAGAGGGAAGGACCTGATGGAGGTCTTTTTTGGGTCTCCGTCAGATGTTGTCTTCCGTTGATCTCCCGGTGGAATTTGATGATTATCTTCTGTCGCGTGTGGGTCTCAATGAGTTTTGATGGAAGAAGTGGAGTGAGGAGTTTTGGTGCCGAGTACCTGCAAGGAAGTCCCGGGATGGTTTGGTACCACCAAGGACCCTCCGACGATCAAGTTAGTGATGTGATCCGAGCAGAATAACAGCTTAAAAAAGTAAAAAATAGCTTACTTGACCCCTCTGTGATGGGGGTATATATAGCGGTGGAGCACGCAGCAACAGGCGCGAGAATCACGCCGGCAGTTACGCCCCCGACGTCACGCCCGCGTAGAAAGCGGATCGCCCATTAATGGGGATTAATGGCGTAGAACGTGGGATGTTGCTGGCGTAGAATCTGTGTATGGCGAGATTCGCGGAGCGGCGGTTACGCCTGTGAGCGGTGACCTTGGTCGGAGGGCCGAGGAAGACGGCCTCGGCCTGGAGCTCGGGACGAGCGAGGAGGCCGAGGAGTCCAAGTCTTATGGCAGCTCGGCGCGAGCTACGGGGCCGAAGAAGCCAATTTGCTGGCGCCCTGGGGAGGGTTGTTCCCTGATTAAAAATCAGGAATTACCTCAATGAGGTATCACGTTCTCACATGTGACCAATTGTCACGTGTTGACACGTGATGGTTAAATTCTCATCAAACAGAAATGAAAATAAACGGCTGAAGAAGGACCCAATTGGGGGTCACGTGCTCACACGTGACCAAGGGTCACGTGCCAGCACGTGACAGGCTTTGAAAGCCTTATAACTTAATAGAATTAAATTCTAAATTTCTCTAAATCTTTCCAAACGAAAAAGGATTATGGGGAACCGTTGGATTAAAAATCCAAGGGTGATTAAAAATCACCAATTTATGGAAAGATTTTAGACAGATTTCCCTAAATCTCACCAAAAATAACAAACAGAATATCTTTTGGACTAACAATCCAATGGTGAGTAAAATTCACTGAGTGGTCTAAAGGATCATATTGATTATGAAAACAAACAAAATCTTTCAATGAGAGATTTACTAAACAAATTGATTCTTTTCCTTCTCCTATAAATAGGAGCCAGGGAGAGTTTTTGGATAGTGAGAATTCTGGGATCTTGAAATTTCCAAAAGGCAAACAGCAGAGAGAAAAGAAAAGAGAATTCAATTCTCAAGAAAGAAACCTTAAGTGAGAAAAGGGAAAAAAGATCATACTTCAAAAAGAGAATTTAATTCTCAAATCTAAGAATTTAACCCTTCTACAAAAAGAAGTTAGTTCTTTCTCTGGTTGAAGATCTGCAGAAGCAAGTCTCCCCATAGGTTGAGAATTTAATTCTCATTGGGTTGAGACTTTGCCATGCAAATCCAAGACTTAGGGGGAGAATTGAGTTTAGAGAATTTAATTCTCCCAAATTCATAGGAATTTAATTCCTCCAAGATGAAATCAGGGTTTAACCCTATATGAGAATTTAATTCTCTCAAAACTCACAGGAATTCAATTCCTTCATGATAAAACTAGGGTTTAACCCTATATGAGAATTTAATTCTCCTAAAATTATAGGAATTTAATTCCTTCAAGATGGACAAAACTAGGGTTTAACCCTAATCGAGAATTTAATTCACTCAAATTCACAGGAACTTAATTCCTCCTAAAATGAAATTAGGGTTTCACCCTATATAAGAATTTAATTCTTTTACATATATGAGAATTTAATTCCCCTAAAAAGAGATTAAGGTTTAACCCTACATAAGAATTTAATTCTTTTACAATAGGAATTTAATTCCTCCAAAATCATAATTAGGGTTTAACTGTACAGGGAATTTAATTCTTAAAAGTAACAGAAAACCCAAAAGATCTCCATCACATGTCCCCGCGTGACCCCCGAACAGATCCCCCAAAAAGTGAGAAGAAAAATTGTTGAGGCAACGCCTCACGTGCTCCCACGTGACCTCCAAAACACAGAAAATAAAAGCAAAGGAAATCTAAGATTTGGGCGCTCTCACGTGTTACCACGTGACCCCTTAGCAAATGCTTTAGGGATCAGCGCATAGATATCCATCACGTGCCAACACGTGACGGCCAAAAGAACAAAAAGTGTTTAACACTTATTGGCAGAACGAAGTAAAAGGGATCTGGTCCCACATTTGGGTGCCCTCACGTGGCCCCACGTGACCCACTCCTATTTAGTGTTTAACATTAATTTAAAGGACTTATTTCCCAGTATTTAACACTGTTGTTTTCTAGTCTTTAACACTAATCTGAAAGTTTTAATCCCAGTGTTTAACACTGTTGTCTTCTGGTGTTTAACACTAATTCGAGAATTCTATTTCTAGTGTTTGACACTAATTTAAGAATTTTATTTCCAGTGTTTAACACTGCTACTCTCTAGTGTTTAACACTATTTTTAGCCAAATTGGCTAACTTTCCAGATGCAGAAGTCTCCCTTTTAATTGAATCTCAAAATTGAGTAAAATTCAGAGCTATAATGTCCCATGCTCAGTCAAAGATAAAAATGTATCAGAGCCCTCAAACTCTTGTTTAGCATTGCTAAGTGATGAGGGGCTGAACCTAGACAAATGTCTAATGGTCCAACAAAGGGCCAATATTTCAAACCTAATTGGACTTAGCCCAAGTTGGCCATAAGTCCTCAATTCAGATTTAACTGAGCCAATGTGCTCATAATCTAATTAATTGATCTTAGTTCCAAATTGGACTACATATCACTTAATTCACTTTGGTTCAAGGGTACATCTGTTCACTCCTTTGATATTTGTCGTTGTAATTCCTCAACGTCTTCAAAGAGGTGACGGGTCCCGACAACCACACATTTCATAGACTATGACATCTCTAACATTGGACTGTGGGTCCTTAAACCCATGGACTATGATGCCCTTAACCTTGACCGTGATGTCTTTAAACTAACATTGGACTGTGGGGTCCTTAAACCCATGGGCTATGATGTCCTTAACCTCGACCATGATATCTTTAAACTAACATTGGAATGTGGGGTCCTTAAACCCATGGACTATGATGTCCTTAACCTCGACCGTGATGTCTTTAAACTAACATTGGACTGTGGGGTCCTTAAACCCATGGACTATGATGTCCTTAACCTCGACCGTGATGTCTTTAAACTAACATTGGACTGTGGGGTCCTTAAATCCATGGACTATGATGTCCTTAACCTCGACCGTGATGTCTTTAAACTAACATCGGACTGTGGGGTCCTTAAACCCATGGACTATGATGTCCTTAACCTCGATCGTGATGTCTTTAAACTATCAATGGACCGTAATGTCTTTAAACTAACAATGGACCGTAATGTCCTTAAACTAATCGACCGCAATGTCACTAAACTAAACAATGGAGCCCAATTGCTCTCTTGTTGGATCTAAACGATCCCGTTAAGTTGATCTTAGTCTAAAATTGGACTAACGTATCCTTAATAAACATTTAAGTTGATTTTAGCCTCAAATGAGGCTAACGTATTTTTAAACCCAACCTCCCAAACCCAAATCTAAGAAAGATACGGATTTGGACTAGTCCAGGCCCTACGGGCGACAACATAAATTAGTCTCCGTATACAATCCACGGGCAACCAAACACAAAACAAACACCCACGATACGAAGTGACCATATGGAGAAGGAGAAAGTTGTTACCGCGATGCGGTAGCGTAATTAACTGCAGGGGCTTGCACCTGCAGGGAAGAGCGTCCCCACAATCAAAAACCCCTCAAACGAGGGGGGATCTGACAAAGTCTGCTACATCGGCCGCATCCGTTTAAACCTTCGATACATGGTGCCATAAATCAACTTAGCATCTTCCGAGAGGTGGACGGATAGCACCAATTAGCATCTGCCCCGAATTTCAGGCAAGACGAACCTACGCGGTCGCGTCTCTGTGTTCGGAGGGGAACAAATTCTGGCACGCCCGGTGTGACCTTTTCCTCTTTCCACTCCACACTTCGTGTGTCGTGTTCGCGAACGATTCGCGGTTTTCTAATGGTTGCCCTTGGGTTCGAGGTACTAAGATTTAGCGTTTTGCTTGATGCAGAAAGCGAAGGATCAATGGCGTCCACTTGCGAAAAGTGTTCCAATTGCAATTGCAACCCACGCTCTGCCTCATCTGAAGGCATAGCTTACGGGCCTCAAGCGGCTTCCCTATTCATGATGCCAGTGGAACAGGTCACTCAGGCCACCACGGGATTGTTTTTCGGCACCATGCTCCCGCCAACGAGCTTCAACGCTCCTGTGCCAGCACCGGAAGCTCCCAAGAAGTCGGTCTTTGATCGGCTTGCTACTGCCGCGGCCCCTCTCAACGGGTCGTCCAGCTCCAGTGCCTCGGTCTTCGCCAAATTGGGCCAAAGTTCCTGTGGGCCCATGATGAAGCCTGCAATACAAGAAAAGGTTATTCCGAAGAGAGTAGCCATCCCTGCTCCCGAAGTCGTCAAAGCGGCTTCTCCTTCCAAAGGGTCAGTCTTTACAAGACTGACTGTTCCGGCTCCCACTCCAGCTCCCGTTCCTACTCAAAGGTCTGTCTTTGATAGATTGGATACCGCTACTCAACGGACGTCAGTCTTCAAGAGGCTGGTACCGGCGACGCCTCGCCAGAATAGGGGGCATGACAAAGCCATCCCCATCACCGAACCAACACCATCAGCTCGACACGCTCGACGTCGTCACTGGCGCCGAGTAAGGAAGGCTGGGGTCAACTTCCCCTCTGGGTTAACTCCACCGGCCCCAACGGTGGAAGTCAATGCTGCTATTCCAACTGGGAACAGGTTTGAACTGCTGAACAAGGTGTGCAGGAACTCTCCTACCGTTGTACTGAAATGATCTCCTCCACCGGTGGAGAATGTCACGGAAGCAAAGCCGGAACATCCCCCTCAGCGGCTGTCCACCAAAGTTTACAAAGTCTGGCGACGGATCTAGGAGTCAGTGATCGATCAAGACTATCCCCGTCGACAGAAGAAGCTGAAGATACGGCAGGAAGAGAACCGTCCTAGCAAGCCACGAAGGACGACAACCGCCTGGGTGCCCGCTGCAACGGCCCCCTCAACGTCAACTGCTCAAGAGAGAAGAAGGCCAGGAAAAGCCCCTGTGACTATGGCAGAATGCAAAGACGCTGAGCCCAGATGCCCCAAGTCTGGGGGTATAGCGGTACATACTGTTTACATGGCTTCCGGAAAAGAGGAAAGCCGCACTTTGACGTTCCACAGACCGCTCACCCGATCAATAACAATGGCTCAGGAACAACAGCAGCAGAAGCTTCAGGAGATGCTGACTGCAATGGCCGCACTCACCGGACCTAAACAGAGCCCAGAGGCGTCATCGGAACAACTTCACGAGCAAGAAACCGACGTTGACTTCCTGCACAGGGTCCTCGAAAAGAAGGACAGAGAAGCTGCAGAATAAGCTGCCAACATAAAACGAATGGCGCTTCTCTTCCAGGATGTGGTCGGGATGATGTTACAGCCGGGTCCCCCAGCTGAAGACCCTCCGATCATTATTGAAGATGACAGAGGAGAGACATCGAATCCACCTCCTGCTCTTTCAGCAGCTAAGGAGGAAACTATTTCCAAGTCGTCCTGGATGACTATATTGCTCAGCAAATACGAGTTCACCAGGCAAATGAAGCGGCCGGCAAAGTCATCAAAACTGGGCAACCGTATCCAGGCTGGTATGATCAGATAAATTACCCGACGGGCTACACGATCTCCAAGTTCCATGTGTACAAGGGGACAGGCAATCCCCATCAACATGTTGCTCAATTTAGAGCTCTTTATGGCAACACCGGTGGTGATGATAAGCTTTTTCTCCGCCAATTCGTCGGCAGCTTGTCGGAGACGGCATTTGAGTGGTACTCCGAACTTACAAACGACTCCGTCAAGACTTTCGCAGAAATGGAGTAGTTATTCACCCAACGATTCGCGAGTGCTAGTGAACGCACCCCAATAACGGCATTGATCAATGCCAGGGTGAAGCCAGACAAGACATGGGTTCAATACGCGATCCGATGGCGGAATCTGTGGTCGAAATGCAAACAGCGCATCGAAGAAGCGCCAGCGGTGGGCATGTTCGTGGGCACTCTAGACCCTCATGCAACTATTTCACAGTTCATGATGTTCTTCAAACCGACTACGTTCCAGGCTTTAATCGACAAGCTAGCCCAGATGGACCAGATGGGTCATAAACCGTCTCCTCCGAAGCCGGAGCCGCGGAACGAAAAGGGTAAAGGGAAGGCAACGTTCATAGCGAATGCTCAACAGCAGCCCAGTGTCCTAAAACTAGCAGATCAATTGGAAGAGAGACGGCGCTACTACAATGAGAAAATGAAGCGTCCTTATTCATTCCCTCGGGACAAAACAAAGAGACTGTTCGAACTAGCGATGCGCAACAGGCTCATCAATCTGCCAAATCCAAAGAGACCACTGCAACTCGGCAAGGCTAATAGTCCCAATTATTGCCCTTACCACCAAACGGTAAGCCACCCAATCGAAAATTGCTTCGTCTTTAAAGGATGGATCGAGGATCGGTACCAACAAGGCAAGTTTGCGCTGTCTGAGAAATGGAAAGTTAGCCCACCACAACCGCACACTCCTAAGAAGACAGACACACCGGGGGCATCGTGCTCTTTTATTGAAGAAGCTCCATGGGAGGTCGCTCTTTCAGCCCAGACCAAAATAATGTTAAATAATCTCCAGAAATGCCCGGCGATCAGGTGGAAGAATCCGCTGGAACCCCAGATCATCGAAGGGATGCTGAAGCCGCGCCCGACTCTAAAAATCGGTGGTGATATTCAAAATACCCACACCCAGCCGTCGAAGTCTTCAAAGAAGAAAAAATAAGACCAAAAAGCCCGTGAAGCCTGGTGACAAGCGCACGGACCTGAAAAAGCAGATTGACACGCTGGAAGAGTACAACCAGAAGACGCGGACTCCAATCACGCTCCAAGAATTTCTCAGTCACATCCTTGAAGACGAAGATGATGGAGAAGACTCGTCGGATGAATCTGAAGATTACGTAGCAAGTTGCCATGTGATCTCTCACTCATCGATAAATGATGAAGAAGCTCCTTGCACCGAGAAACTGGGGGGCAAATCCTGAACCGGAACTTTCAGGGCCATCAGACAAAATGATCGACGCATTCCTAAATGAAGCTCTTCTGAAAAGTAAAGCTGATTGGGAGCATGAGATGACCATATTTGAAAAGGCCAAACACCGGCGAGTGGATGAAAGGGTTGAAGCACTCCCGCCAGATCAAAGTGCCTCTGTTGCAAATAAAAACAGGATTAAGATGAGGAAAAGGTTCGCTAAAGCCATATCAATGGGGATGAAGCTACCACCCTCCGAAGGAAACATTCTTGGTAAAGCAGAAATGCATCCTAGCTACTGCTTATATCATCGAAAGATTGCGTACCCCACCGAAGAGTGCAATACTTTTAATAGATGGTGGCAGGGATATGTGGCCCACTGGCAACATTTTAAGCGGATGAAACGCAAAACTCGTCGGGAGCGAAAAAGTACGACCGAGGAGTATAAAAGAACTACCGACAACTGTCGCATGGTTAACACTGGCGGATCGCAGGTTCTTACCTTCGGGAGCGACTCTGACGAAGAGATGACTCTTTGGCCCTTTCTTCAAAAAATCTACCTCGGGGAAAGAGGAAGAACCGAAGACCTGTGAAAATATTCAACTGCGCAATCGTACGCTGCCCGAAAAGAATCTCGGACCCACAAATAGAAAAGATAAGGAAAAAGAAAAGGTCTCTGAGGATATCGCCCTAGATGACCAAGTCATGAAAGAGCTGACCGCCAAGGACCCGCCAAAGAAAAGTAAGGTGGACTACAACGTTCTGGCGCACTTGAGGAAGCTACCCTCACAGCTCAGCAATCTCGACGCCTTTATGCTATCAAAAGAGGCAAGAGATTCATTGATCAAGGCACTACAAGAGCCAGAACAATTCCAACCTTTCCTCACCGAAGAAAAGATGAAGGACGAGCTAGAAGAAGTGCACACAGCCGATATCACCTTCGGTGATGAAGATCTCCTCCTTGGGACGTGTGAGCACAATCGTCTCCTTTATATCTCCGGATACTGTCACGATATTAAGATAGGCAAAATCCTGGTCGACAATGGGTCCTCCGTCAATCTCCTCAATGTGGGAGTGTTGAAGGAAATCTGCATGAGCGTTCAGCACCTCGCTCATGATAAAATCACCATCTCCGGTTTCGACTCCCAGTCATCACGGATTCTCGGGTCTGTGATACTGACGCTGCGCTTCGAGCTACTTGTCACGGATATTAAATTTCACGTCATCGATGCTAAGACTTGCTATAACACTTTGCTCGGCCGACCTTGGTTACACGAGTACAACATCATCCGTTCTACACAACATCAGTGTATGAAATACTTCAAGGATGGTCTCGAGTATACTATAACAGGAGAGCTGAACCCAATCTCGGTGAACGAAGTCCGAAAGTACGAAGATGCAAAATACTTCTTACCAGATTTCGAGGACACGGAGAGATGTCACAAACCGAAGGACAAAGCTATCACCACTATTCCAGTCTTCGGAAGTGATACCGAAGAGGAAGAAGAGATATTTTATTCAGGGCCGCCTCAACGCAATAACCCGGGACCGTCCGTCCCATGTTGATCTTCGGCAGTGACTCGGAAGATGAGGTTAACACTATATTTTTCTCTCGTCCATCAATACAAGCCTTCACTAGCGATAATCAGAGTTTGCAAATTACCATGGTTCCACAAGAACATTACAAAGATCTCGATGCACTTGAAGCTTATAATGTGCAAGAACTGCAAACATTCTACGTCCTCCCTAGACGAAAAGGTGAAAAAGTGATCATATTCTACCGATCTGGGGAAACCAAAGTGGAGAAGGAAATCTGGCACGGCGCCGATTCTACGCTCGACAAGCTCTAGCCCATCCGTCTGCCTAGATATTACACGGGAGGCTTGAAAAGGCTATTGAAGTGCCAAGGGATACCCTTCAGACAAACTACTCGACAAGCTCAATTCTACAACAGGATTTAGGACGTCCCCGGAACTTAGCGCAAGTTGCCCAACGGGAGGATGGAAACAAAGAGGCTTGGATATCTTGAACCCAAAAAATGAGGACAAGTTCATGGCAGCTACGTCATACATGACTTCGATGAAGAAGGAGACATTCTGTTAAGAGACGCTGGTCCTAAATCAAAACAAGGTCCTGTCATCAAAATGCCGCGCCCGTCATTTGAAGAAAAAATGGAGAAGCTGGTAAGGGAAGCGGGTCAAAAGATACGGGACGACCATAACCGTGAGATGGCCATTTACGAAAAAGCCAGGACGCAACACCTCCTTCAACAGGCCGTGGAGAATGACAATGCTCTCCCTTATCAAACCCGTCATACAAAAGGCCCGACGCAGAGGCAAAAATAAATCAAAGAGCGGGAAAAGCGTTCGAAGGCGACAAAGCGGGACCAAGAAGCCACGCGATCGGGAATCAAGCAATCCGGATTCGTCCCTTATAAAGAAGATGAGTCGAGCATACTCTTTTCCTCAGAACAAAACACGGAAGATACTTGAGCTTGCCATAAGACATCAAATGATTACACTTCCGGAGTCTAAACACCCCGAGCAAACCAACGAGGTCTCTCTCCCAGACTATTGATCCTATCACCGAGCAGTGGGACATCCTCTCGAGGACTGCTTCACCTTCAAAAATTGGGTCGAAGACCAATATCAACTCGGCAAGTTCGCTCTATCTAGCAGTTGGCGGGTAACTCCACCGCAGAAGCACGAACCAAAAGCCGCGCATACAGCGAAAGTAGAACCAGATCAACATCGGTCTTAGAAGCAAGCTCGTACTTGTTATATGATAACGCTATCAAAAGAAGAGCCCGAGAATATGGATGACCTCCCATGGCGCTTCGAAAACAACGATGATGAGGTGATCTCAGAGTTTCCACCGGCGCCGAAAGAGCTGGAAGATGGAATACATACCACTACAGATGATCTCAAAAAAATTGATTTGGGGACGAAAAGTGATCCGCGGCCGACATTCGTCAATGAGTTGCTGTCTGAAGAAAGGGTAGCTACACTAAAAGACATGCTTATGCAGCATAAAGATTGCTTCGCGTAGAACTATTCCGAGATGCTAGGACTAGACCCAGAGATTGTTGTCCACAAACTGGCCATATCCCCGGACGTCAAGCCAATCAAACAAGCACCGAGAAGAATGCGGCTCGAGCTTGAGATGAGCGTCAACGCCGAGGTCAAGAAGCTAATCGACTCTGGCTTCATCCAAGAGGTTCAGTATCCTGACTGGATCGCCAACATCGTCCCGGTGATGAAGAAAAATGGGACAGTGCGCATATGCGTGGACTTTCGGGATCTCAATAAAGCCTGCCCGAAGAATGACTTCCTATTACCAGTCACAGAGCTGATGATAGATAATACATCCATTCACGAAGTCTTCTCCTTCATGGACGGATCGTCAGGATACAATCAAATAAAGATGCATCCCGAGGACCAGAAGCACACTGCTTTTCGAACCCCTTTGGGTATAATCTACTACAAGGTGATGCCTTTCGGTCTAAAGAACGCCGGCGCTACCTATCAGAGGGCCATGACGAAGATCTTCGATGACCTCATACATGAAATCGTCGAATGCTATATCGACGACCTCGTAGTGAAAAGCAAATCATACGAGGAACACTTAGAGCATCTGAGAATCGTGTTTCAACGCCTTTGGCAATACAACTTGAAGATGAACCCTCTCAAATGCGCGTTCGGAGTTTCCTCGGGAAAGTTCCTAGGATTCATCGTCCGACACCGAGGCATCGAGATAGATCCTTCAAAGATCAAAGCAATTATGGAGATGCCCCCGCTAAGGACTCTCAAGCAATTGCAGTCTCTCCAAGGGAAGCTCGCGTATATCCGGCGATTTATAGCCAATCTCTCAGGCAAGTGACGTCCTTACAGCCACCTGATGAAGAAGGGAACCCCTTTCGTATGGGATCGCAAATGCCAAAGCGCGCTGGACGAAATCAAGCAATACCCGCAGAATCCTCCAGTGCTGGATGCTTCGGTCAAGGGAAAGCCTCTCATTCTGTATACAACCTCCCTTGAAGGTTCCTTAGGCGCACTGTGGGCACAAGAGAACGACCAAGGGAAGGAGAGAGCCCTCTACTATTTGAGTCGAGTTCTACTGGGGGCAGAAAGCAATTATTCTCCCATCGAAAAACACTGCCTGGCATTGATCTTCGCGATAACGAAACTCAGACACTATGCATTGGCGCATGAAGTCCGTCTCATATCAAAGGTGGATCCTTTCAAATATTTGATGTCAAAGGCCATATTGATAGGACGGCTCGCTAAGTAGGCCTTACTCTTGATGGAGTTCTCGATAACTTATCAACCTTTTAAGGCAGTAAAAGGCCAGGCCATCGCCGAATTCCTTGCTGAGCATCCGATACCTGCCGATTCTCCTTTGAATTGCGAACTGCCAAACGAATATGCATTTGACACAATCGATGGAAGTGATACCCGGTGGGAACTTTACTTCGATGGAGCATCCTCCATGAAGAAGCGCAAACAAAACACCCCCATAATCAAATCAGGGGTAGGCCTCATCTTCGTAACTCCACAATGAGGGATAATGCGCTTTGCCTTCTCCTTAACAGAGCCGAAGACAAACAATGAAGCCGAGTATGAATCTTTGATAGCAGGTCTCGAGATCGCCATAGACATGGGGATTGAAAACCTCTTCATATACGGAGACTCGCAGCTGGTCGTTACTCAAGTAAACGGCGACTATCAAACGTGCAAGCCAGAGTTGGTAAAGTACGGCGAGAAAGTACAGGAGCTGCTGACTCAAATTCCTTCTTACACCTTGGAAAGCATATCGCGAGCGGAAAATAGTAAGGCAGATGCATTAGCCAAGCTCGCTAAGGAACTGGCTGACGAGAACCTCGATGACGTAAGGATCGTTGTACAAAGCCGTCGGGTTCTTGCACCGGCAGAAATATCTCCGGAGTCGTTCGAGGAAAAGGGAGCGACCAAGCAAATGGCTCTACAAGTAAAAGACCGAGGAAAGGCCGAGTATTGGAAAGAAGTCTTTATAGACTACTTCAAATCTCGTCGAACGCCTGAAGATGCGTCCTCAAAACATCAGTTTATGAAGTGAGCTCTATCTTTTGCCTTCGTCAATGGTACCCTGTATAAAAGATCATTTAATTCTTTATGGCTAAGATGCCTGGGACCTGAAGAGGCAAAGAGAGTCGTCCAAGAAACTCATGACGGACTCTGCGGTTCTCACCAAGCCGGGCCAAAGATAAAGCTGAAGATTAAAAGGATGGGCTACTATTGGCCCATGATGATCCAAGACTGTCTCGAGTATGCGAAGCAGTGCCACTCATGCCAGATTCACGAGAACTTTATCCATCAGCATCCAAATCCGTTACATCCGACAGTGGCTAGCTGGCCGTTCGAAATGCGGGGGACTGACATAATTGGCCCCATCGAACCAGCATCGTCCAGAGGACATCGGTTCATTTTAGCGACAACTGATTACTTCTCCAAATGGGCAGAAGCAGTACCGCTGAGGGAAGTGAAGACGGAAAATATCCTCCATTTCTTCAAAAAAAAACACGTCATTTATTGGTTTGGAACTCCGGGACGGATCATCTCCGATAACGGACCAGCCTACATAAGCCACAAGATCAGCCGCTTCGCACAACAGCATAACATAGACTGGAGATACTCTTCAGTCTATAATCCCCGAGCTAACGGTCTAGCTGAGGCTTTCAATAAGACCTTGACAAAGATCGTGAAAAAAATGGTGTCTCGAAATAAGAAGGACTGGCATGAGAGACTGCATGAAGCTCTCTGGGCATATCGGACGGCGTTCAAAACGGCCACAAACACAACTCCATACGCATCGGTATTCGGTACAGAGGCAGTACTTCCCTCGAGATACAGCTACCCTCTCTACGAGTGGCAGTTCATTACGAGCTAACGGACGAAGAGAATGCTCACCTTCGGCTTGGGGAGCTCGATGCCCTTGATGAAACCCGGCTAATAGCGCAACAAAATCTGGAGGCTTATAAAGCAAAGATGACGAGCTCATACGAAAGATTAACTAGGCCGAGAACATTCCGCCAAGGCGAACTCGTGCTAGTGGTCAAAAGACCTATGATCCCCAATCGTGCCAGACGGGGGAAATTCAAGTCGAACTATGAAGGCCCGTATATCATAGATAAAGTTTACCGGGGTGGATCCTATCTACTCATGTACATGCATGGTGAAAGACCTTTCAGGCCAATAAACGGTCGCTTCCTGAAGAAGTACTATGCTTGACGAGTCACGGCCTAAGTCAATGATAGATGACGACGACTATGTCCGCTCGCTATCTTCCTAAGCCCAAACTCTATAAGTAGTAACCAGCTAACGGACCGAAATGTCCTTAAACTAACAGCGGGCCGAAACGTCCTTAAACTAACAACGGACTGAAACGTCCTTAAACTAACAGCGGACTAAAAACGTCCTTAAACTAACAACGGACCACTATGTCCTAAAACTAGCCGTTGACCGAGATGTCGATAAACTACAATGGATTGCAGCATCCCAAAGCTGATACAAAAAAAGAGAACAAAAAAAAGAAGAAAAAAGAAAAAACGGTATGTCCATAAGTAAAATGGACACGGATGAAAACCCGAAAAGGCTCCGTGAGTAAAAACAGCAAGGCTACTGGCGAGTTTTTTGAAAACCGAAAGGGCGCAACCTCGTCAGAATAAAAAAGAAGAAGAAAAAAAACGGTATGTCCATAAGCAAAATGGGCACGGATGAATACCCGAAAGGGCTCCGTGAGTAAAAACAGCAGGGCTACCGGCGAGTTTTGTGAAAACCCGAAAGGGCGCAATCTCGTTAAAAGACACTTTCAAGGTCCTCTCGACTTTGTAAGGAGAAACCACCTGCGTGAGATCCTTACGACTCACAAGGGAGCAACAAACTTAGGGATCCATGTTCATACCATAATTTTGCATTATTATATTCCCCATTCTTATTCATTTTACAAATAAACAGGTGCTTTTGACCCATGTCTGCTACATAGTTGCAGGTTACAGGTTCTCGGAACAAAAACAGAGAAAAAGATGAAAAGAGATACAAAAGTGAGACTACGACCAACAAATGGAAGAATCTTGATCAAGCCTACAGTTTGGAAACTAAACGAAGATCAATGGACAATTTCACAAAGAACAAAGGCAGTGCAAGGTTCAAGACATCGACATGAAGCGAACGGTAAAGTCCACTACATTATTCACTGTGGAAATCTGGAAGAGAACCAGAAGACATCCTGAAGAAAAAACTAAAGAAACAAGAAGCCCAAAGAATCAGAAAGAAGCCCAGAAAAATTGTGCAGCAAACCACTTGTTTGGCCGTGGAACCGCGGCCAAACCATGCTTTTGGCCGCGGTTCCGCGGCCATTCAAGCCCGTGTCGGTGGAAATTCTCTGTGGCGGTGCGTCGGAGTGTTGACTGGGTTTCTTAGGGGGTAAAATTGTAAAAGCAGGCATGCGTCGACTGCAACCCTAGGGTTTCTATGAATCTATAAATAGAAGCCCTAAAACCTTTTTTAGGTCATGCCTCTTCTTGTGCCTCATTATAAATCTCAAAATTCAGAATTCAATTCTTGAAAAGTATGAAGAGCGCATCAAATTAGAGTAAGTTTTCAATTCTTGCCCTAGTTAAATTTATTTTCCTGCCCTAGTATAGATTTATTTTCCTGCCCTAGCATAGATCTTTCATTCTCTGCCCTAGTTAGATAGTTAAATCATGTCTTTTAATTCCCTAATGAGTGAGTAGTCTCTTCGCTTGTTAGGGTTAGATTTGGGGAAAGCTTGGGAGATGAACATCTCTCACCCCTTTCTTGTCCATCACACGTTTTTATAGGACTCCATGCATACATGCACACACCGCTCCCTACGGCACCCTATCCCACGAGGTAGCGGTGATACCGTAGTATAAAGGACCGGTTGAGCGTGTTTTCCATGAAGGTTAAGGTAAGGATTAAGGAAGGAAGGACAAGAACCTAGAGGAAGAAACACCGTTTCTTCCCGATGGTACTAATCCACTTTATTAATAATTACCATAACTCTTAAAGAGATCTAAATTAGGGCATAGAAAGAGGTGAGGAATATTGACTTTCCAAACCTAACCTAAACCTAACTCTAGCAAGACTCTAGTCCTAGTTTAGATCAACTTAGATTTTAAATTTAATCAATCCGACAACAATCGGAATTAACTCGTTAGAACAATTAGAGAATACACAAAATCCCTGTGCACCGACCCGTACTCACCGGCTAGCTACCAAGCGACGCCGTTCTTGATTGCGGTAACAAATATTTTTGATTCATCTTTTAAAAATGCATACGCATTAAATCATATCAATCAAATGGCGCCGTTGCCGGGGATGGCGTATTATTTTCTTTTTGCAATTTTGGGTTAATATAAAATATAAAAATCATAAAAACTAAAAAATTAAAACATATAAAAATTTATCATCTTTTATTTTGTGAAGGGTATTTTCGTGTGAATTTTGCAGGATCGACGAAGAAGTTCGGATCTGGAAAAATCCAGAGATCAAAACAGAAAACGGCAGATCTGAACAGCAGAGGAAAATAAAAACAGAGCAGCAAAAAAAATCTCAGGGTCTGAACCGACCACGTGACCGCGGAACCGCCGCAATTGACCCCCTCCGACCGCGGAAGTGCATCTTGATGCTGACGTCATCACGTGGAATCTTCACTGTAAGCTCCTCTTTTCTTCCACTTCAACCCCTGATATCTCCTCTGTAAATTTGCCTGCAGGATTCTTTGCGCTAAAAAATCTCTCCCCCTTCCAATAATTGATCTTGTGCAGGATTCTTTGCGTCGCGCTTAAAATATAAAAAAAATTGATTGCAAGTGGTTGTTTACTGTTTTGCATATATTTAATCGGATTTTAAGGGGCTTAAGACCAATCCAGATTGGGTGGGGATTTCATCACCCTTCCCAAGACCCCAGAAATCACATAAGGCATATTGCATTGACCATTATTAATTAAAAAAGACTAGACTCAACCCTAAGGACTTCGCGCTCAATAGGACAGAGGACTAGTTGTAGGCATCGACCGTTGATCCTAACCTGACTTTGTAGTATCTAGGCAAGTGTGTCTAAGGCGAGTGGTTACTTAATTAGGGCCACTACTTGTAGTGAAGAGCCTCCCACTCAACTGGCACTTACCTGGCCGCAATTGGCGGTGAAGAGGCAGTTTGAGGTCCTATTTCTTGCCCTTTAGAACAGTTAGGAGCTGTCTAGTTGACCTAAGTGACCCTAGATCTAGGCCTGATTGTGCATTTGTGGTCATTTGAACGTGTGTTTAAGCCTTTTATCGAAAATCTTTTTGCAAAGAGCACCACATAAAAAAAGGAAAAAATTTTATAAAAACTTGCAACTTGTCGCTAAGAAATCCATGCACCCCACATTCTTTTTCTTCTCCTTTCTTACATCATGGGTACCCCACCTCACAAATCTCTTGCCGAACCTTGGTACCCTGATCCAAACATTGCTTCGTACACGAATTGTTTTGGTCGAATTACAGACGACCCCTCCATGCCCAAAATTTCTTTAAAAGATCGATTAGAAGAGTCTAAGAGAAACAGTTCGATTCCGCAATCCACTTTGTATCAACCATGTCAACCTTCACCACCGTCTTACGTTGATACTCCTTTTTCGAGTCCTGTTGTAACTCCGAAACCCATGTCTATTGCTGAATATATTGAACAATCTCGTAACCGATCTTTCACTCCTTTCAACACTTCCAGTTCTTGGGATCAACAAGTCCATTCGCCTTTTTATCCAAATGTTGATCCTACTCCTATCCAACCATTCAATTCCTACCAGTCCTACCCGACTTTCGCACCTTCCCTAGACATTGCTTCTACACAGCCATTTGGGAGTTTCCAAAATCCGAGCAACTTTGAATCTTTTACTGAAACCCCTTCACAACCCATGTCTGGTCTGGAACAGTCATTAGAAGCCTATATGGTAGTGACAAACCAAATGATGAGGAATGTGGATGCGTCCATGGCCGTCCTTATGCAACCTAGTGACCCGGTAGCTAGTTTCCAACTAGCTCCAAAAATTCCAATGTATGATGAGACGGTTGGACAGAGTGAGAATTTGAGTGGAGAAAGTGAGTTATACATCCTTCCAAATCAAACCTACCCATCACCAATTGAATCTCACAACTCCGACTTTGAATGTCTATCAAGTGTCCCAAATGATTCATCAGTTGAAAATAGAACGTTTAATGAGTTGTGCGACTTTGTAGTGTTTGATTTACCTGATTGTGAAGAGCCCGTTTCGAGTGAAACCATCACCAATCCTTTGGACCTGTACACCTCCACTCTAGAACCTGAATTGATTGATGTCTATACTTTGGATGAGGTGTCCAAATTAATTGATTTTCACTTGATTGAGGATATAGACGCCGGGAATATTTTGGATGATGAACCCGTAGATTTGACTGAAATTGTATCTCTACTTCATCATCCCAAGTCATTAAATGTTTCTCCCGAACTTCATATGCGTCTCGATTTTGATGATAATTGCATAGATGAGATAAATTTTGAGGAGAATTATGAGAATAGTATTGAGGAGAGTATTGAGGATAATATTGAGGATGGACCATTTTTGTTCGATGAGTCGGATTTTCCAATTCATTCTCCCGAACCTTTAACTATTATACTTCCTAAATCATCCACCCCCCTCCTTTCCATCGTTCCGACCACACCAAAGATCACGCAGGAGGACTGTGAGCTTGAAAGATTTTTCTTCGATCACAGCAGTTTGGACGCCACTAGTGCGTTCCTCTTTGAATCTGACACAGTTCTCACAGCCGATAACACTTACGAGTGCTTCACTTTTTCGGACGATTTTGAAGACTCACCGCCCGAGTTTGAGTCCTTTGAATTTTCAGATGAGTTAGATGAACCATCAGACTCGGTTGCTTACAATCATTTCGAACAATTGATGGAATCTTTCAAGTTCGAGACAGTTTACTTCGGTGAGAATACGACTATTCCTAAATCACTCCCTTTCGTCATTCCTATCGTTTTGACCGCGCAAGAATCCGTCACGTTTCCGCTTTCAATGGATGGTTTACCAAGTTCAACGTACCCATGTTTTCTTGCGAATCTTGAGGGATTTGACCCCATTTCTCGACAGGTTGATAGATTAGCGCATTCGCTTTTAACACATCGGTCATCACAAATTGTGCTAATTTATTCACTCAATTTACACCCTCAAGTTCGTGCTACACTTCTTTCTCTCTTCCGCCATTCTTCTCCGAATATACCGAGACCATTTTCTACCCTTCTTCCCATACGGTCTCGTGTGTTTCTCAACTCCTTTCTCTACACCCCATTCTTTCACCAACCTTACCATTATCACGATAGAATTTTTGAATGGTCGGTGCTAACTTTTGGCCTGTGTAAGGCCTTGTTTAGTTTGGGGAGGACCTTGTTGTATATATGTATATATATATATTTTTTGTTTTCTTTTTCTATTAAAAAATTAAAAAATTAAAAAAATTAAAAAATAAAAATAAATAAATAAATAAACAAGGGAGTGCCGACAATTTTGACCCTCTTGGTCTAGCATGACAATGAGGACACTGTCAAGTTTAAGTTTGGGGGTGTGCTCGGTAAGCCTTCTTCCTTCGTATTCATGTATATATTTTTGCATTTGCATACTTATTTTAAAACCCATAAAATTGAAAATTTTAAAAATTATAAAAATTAAAGTATTCAATTTTAGCCCTAATTGACTTGAGTTTGACAAAAAGGTTAACTAGCTATGAACAACTAGATCTTAGACTTAGTAAATTAAAAACCCTAAAAATAACTTTTCTTAAAATTTAATGGTAGAAAGTATATGTCTTTGTAGTTTATTTAGAAATAGGCAAATTTTGAGTTCACTTCTTGGGCTAAGTTAAAACAAGGGAAAAGTATTGATATTTTTATTAAAGTATAAGTTTGAAAAATAATTGCTAAGCTTAAGTCTAAATTCTAAAAATATATACCCTACAAATTACACAAACACGCACCTTAAAACTTGGAATAGTAGAAGAGACCTTGAAATGCTCTTGTCTAAAGTCCTTAGTATGAAGGAAAATAAAAAAAATATACAAGTGTGAATAAAGAGATAAAAAAATGAACACTGGTTTTTGTGATTATTTAAGGCTGCAAAATAGAAAAAAATATTTAGCGAGGGTGCTTCATCACCTAGTGCCTTAGACCAACTGGTTTGGGAGTCACTGCTAAAGCCTTAGGTGTTACAAGACTAGGAATTACGCTTTAATGCGCATACCCATTTTGTAATCGGTTGTTGGTATCTCAAGAAGTATTAACGATCGCATGAAGGATGTATGAGCAATTTCGTCTAAAAATTCACCAATTGAAAAGTACTTTGGACGATGGACAAGAGTATGATAGTTTAATTTGAATTTCCAAGTGTAGGGGTGATATATACACACACGTAGGGGTACGTGATTAGGGTTTAGATAAGAGATAAGAATGAAGAATAGGACTTGTATCTTTAATAGAGATGATAAAAATTCCTAAGTTGAGATGGAACCCTAGAAGGAAAACTTAAGAGATGCCAAAAACTAAGTAAATTCACAAGAATATATATAATCTTAAGTTAAATAATAAGGAAGCGTGAAAATACGGGTGGATGATTTATGAGTCGAAGATAATAGAATTCCTTGTTAGAGAATCTAATTAGAGAAAAAAAAGTCAATGGGCTTAATTGATAGGATTTTGTGGGTAGTATCCGCTGAAAACCCTCAAGAGACAACACTCCTCCTACGAGGGACACCTAGAAGTTTAACGGCTTGTTGCACGAGCTCAGTGCAATCGCGTTTCCCTGCGAAAGTGTGGGTAGATCTTTTTCGAGAATAAAACTAGGTTTGCTCGAAGACGAGCAAAAAATAAGTTTGGGGGTATTTGTTCATACCATAATTTTGCATTATTATATTCCCCATTCTTATTCATTTTACAAATAAACAGGTGCTTTTGACCCATGTCTGCTACATAGTTACAGGTTACAGGTTCTCGGAACAAAAACAGTGAAAAAGATGAAAAGAGATACAAAAGTGAGACTACGACCAACAAATGGAAGAATCTTGATCAAGCCTACAGTTTGGAAACTAAACGAAGATCAATGGACGATTTCACAAAGAACAAAGGCAGTGTAAGGTTCAAGACTTCGACACGAAGCGAACGGTAAAGTCCACTACATTATTCACTGTGGAAATCTAGAAGAGAACAGAAGACATCCTGAAGAAAAAACTAAAGAAACAAGAAGCCCAAAGAATCAGAAAGAAGCCCAGAAAAAATTGTGCAGCAAACCACTTGTTTGGCCGCAGAACCGCAGCCAAACCATGCTTTTGGCCGCGGTTCCGCGGCCGTTCTATGCCCGTGTCGGTGGAAATTCTCTGTGGCGGCACGTCGGTGCGTTGACTGGGTTTCTTAGGGGATAAAATTGTAAAAGCAGGCGTGCGTCGACTGTAACCCTGGGGTTTCTATGAATCTATAAATAGAAGCCCTAAAACCTTTTGTAGGTCATGCCTCTTCTTGTGCCTCATTGTAAATCTCAAAATTCAGAATTCAATTCTTGAAAAGTTTGAAAAGTGCATCAAATTAGAGTAAGTTTTCAATTCTTGCCCTAGTTAAATTTATTTTCCTGCACTAGTATAGATTTATTTTCCTGCCCTAGCATAGATCTTTCATTCTCTGCCCTAGATAGTTAAATCATGTCTTTTAATTCCCTAATGAGTGAGTAGTCTCCTCGCTTGTTAGGGTTAGATTTGGGGAAGGCTTGAGAGATGAAGATCTCACACCCCTTTCTTGCCCATCACACGTTTTTATAGGACTCAATGCTTACATGCACACACCGCTCCCTACGGCATCCTATCCCACGAGTTAGCGGTGATACCATAGTATAAAGGGCCAGTTGAGTGTGTATTTTCCATGAAGATTAGGGTAAGGATTAAGAAAGGAAGGACAAGAACCTAGAGGAAGAAACACCGTTTCTTCCCGATGGTACTAATCCACTTTATTAATAATTACCATAACTCCTAAAGAGATCTAAATTAGGGCATAGAAGGCGGTGAGGAATATTGACTTTCCAAATCTAACCTAAACCTAATCCTAGCAAGACTCTAGTCCTAGTTTAGATCCACTTAGTTTTTAGATTTAATCAATCCGACAACAATCGGAATTAACTCGTTAGAACAATTAGAGAATACACAAAATCCCTGTGGACCGACCCGTACTCACTGGCTAGCTACCAAGCGACGCCGTTCTTGATTGCGGTAACAAATATTTTTTATTCATCTTTTAAAAACGCATACGCATTAAATCATATCAATCAATCCACACGATTCCTAAGGAGAAACTACACTTACGAGATCCTCACGACTCGTAAGGAGAATCCTCTTATAGGACCCTCACGGCTCATAAGATTCAAAAGTCTTAAGCTACAGGGATCTGAACCTGTTCTTAAGCAGCCCCCACAACCTCCAACTTTTGCCCAACAAGCGGCTCGACGTTGACCCTTGTATACAATCCATGGGCACGAATAAACATTTCCCTAACAAAGTCCCATCTGTGACTAGGGATATGACTACACGGTGAACAACCCTTATAAGTCCTTTCGACTTAGAAGGAGAAAATACTCTTGTAAGATCCTTACGACTTATAAGAGACCGTACACTTAGGAATCCTCACGATTCTTAAGGAAAAAACGCACCTACGAGATCCTCACGACTCGCAGGGAGAAATAACTTTATGAGACCCTTACGGCTCATGAAGTCAAAAGCCTTAGTCAACAGGATTCTAACCCTGTTTACTAAGCCACCTTTGTTCGATATCGACAGAGACAAATGATAATTCGCTCCTGGCCATATCCCAGTTTTAGCGATGCTGATGCCGAAATCGGTGTCTAAATCCAAGCTTGTGGCAAAAAGCCAGCATGCTACACACATGCATACGAAATAGCCGAAATGATGGGGCAACTTGCAAACAAAATCAGCAAGTAAAAATATATGCATGCAAAATAGCCGAAATGATTGGGCAACTCGCAATAAAAAGCAGCGAGTAAAAATAAAATAAATAGCCGAAATAATTGGGCAACTCGCAATAAAAAGCAGCAAGTAAAAATAAAATAAATAGCCGAAATGATTGGGCACCGCGAAAAATAGCCGAAATGATTGGGCAATCGCGACCTTCGCGATAGAAAAGCTGAAATGATAGGGCATCGCGGAAAGAATAAAAAAATGAAATTTATGCCCTACAGGTGATATCACATCAATCCCTGTATACAAACTAGGGGCGCAAACAAAAAGAAAATCACACCCTTCCTCCCCAGGTTTCATCAGAAGAAGAAGCCAAATCTCAACGGTTCACAGATGGCCTGGAGATCATCTCAACATTCGCCTCATTACAACAGACACAACATCAAGCAAAGCGGAACAACGACAACTCCCAGACTCCGTGAAATACGGATAAAGTCAAAAATTCGTCAGTCATGCAAGAGGGATTGATGCCACCCAGCCTCCGAGAACGGCAACTCCCAGACTCCATGAGACTTCACTTATCCACAGTCATGCAAGAGGGATCTGAAGGCTCCCCAGGCCCTTCGAGAATCTCAACTTCGTCGTCGGCTTCCATAACTGCAAAAGACATCAATGTCATTTTATGAAATAGTAACAATGCTGTGAAAAAAGGGTAGACAACACTAACATTGCCCAGAAAAAAGGACGATGCGCTGAGAAGGTATCGCTTGCGGAGCAGCCATCTCCAACAGGCGCTGAAAAGACTACCTGGGAGACAAGTCAACAATAGAGGCCGCCAATCCACGCAATTCTGAAAAGACTAAAGAGTTCAGATAATGAGAAGATTACTAATTTAAAATATATAAGGTTACCTTCGACGCTCCTCCCATTCTGAGCTGGAGGGATAGCATCTTCAACGGCCTCCGCCGTGGCCTCGGGCACATCATCGGAGACGCGGGCTCGTGTAGCGGCCTTTGAGGAAGGAGCAGCGGCTGCCGCTGCAGGCTCCAACGAAAGGACGGTAGCCTCGACCACCTCTACCCTAGCCTCTGGGTCGCCCTCAGAGAGATCCATTGGGACGGCGACTGCCAAAGGTGCCTCCCCCAAGGGAACAAGTGCTTTGGGAGCAGGAACCACCGCAGGAGACTCTATCGCAAGAGCGACAGTTTCATCAACCCCCTCCACACTGATTGGTGCTTCACTGGGGATATCAGCAGACTCTATGGCCAAAACACGACTTAGAGCCTCCGCCGCCGCCGAAGTCCCTGCAAAGTTCGTACAAAGATAAGGATACATATATATGTATGCAAGAAATATGAAATATCATAAAGAAATACAGGAACATACCAATGCGCAAGGGAGCTTCCAGTATGGCTTTTTCAAGCCGACGCTCCTTCCTAAGGAGGTATGCTCGCCGAGATCCGAGGGTGGACTCATGGCCACCGGTCCACAGGGAAAGCGCGTCCTCGGCGTCGGCCGAAACAGCCTGTTTAAGGGCCCTTTCGCCCCATTCTTCCAAAGGGACGATGATTCATCGCCGGATCCACGGAGGGTCTTCGTAAAAGATTACGGCGGGATAAGGCTTCTTCGGAATCCTTACGTTCCCCGACTCATCTTGCGAACGTCTTATAACCTCAGCCAATTGTGCGGCTTCCTCGGCAGTTGAACTTGGGAAAAGTAAGCCAGCATCTGATTCTTGCATAGCCAACGGCTCATCTTGAAGAATAGGCTCAGACTTTATTAAAGAGTCGAACAGATTTGTAGCCGTCTTCCTCCGCCTCTTGGACCCAGAACCAGCCGCCGAAGACGACCGTTTTCTCCCTCGTGGAGCTTTGGCACGACGCTAACCCACTTCACCTTCAACGCCCTCGCTTGGCGCTGCGACCGAGGACGACACGGCCATTGTCGATACCACTGGCGATGGTACTGCTACTAGCGCCCTTTTACCCCTCGACTGAGCCCGGGTACCTAATGGCATACCAACTGTAGGAGTGAGGTCCACCTCCGCCGCCCCCGGAATAAGTGCAACGCTGGTGTCCCTCAGAGGAAAGCGGATCGGTGCGCGCGGTCGCGGCGGAACCCCCGTGGCCTGAACCGGAATAGGAGCACCGTGTCCAAGAAACACCCTCTTCTCCTCAGCAATAATTAGGCTGACCCGATGAAGGTACCAGCCCGTGAAGGACCCCACACATCGGGGAATATGGTCGGCTTCAGGAATCATGAAGCGAGAACCAGTGTTCAGCCTCACGAAGTGATGAGCAGCATCACGAACAGCTTCAGGTGAAGCGACCGGCGCAACTGTAAATGCCTCGAAGGGGACGCCCTGACATATCCAAGCTGCCGGGCGAAGCGCTGCGGGTTATACCGCATAAAAAGGGCCGCACTGTTCTGATGGAATACCAGATAACCTGGTCTGGTCGTGTACAGATGCGTGGCCTCCCGGGGCTTCAGAGAAGGTACCTCCTCTTTAGACAGGTCGCAGAGTTGTTGAATTGGACCTGAAGGAGCAGATAGAACCCGATCAACGAATACCAATCCATAAGGAGCGATCAACAAGGCGAATGGCCCCGGACTGAGTTGGGTCAGGAGCAGAAGCACCCACCAGCCGCATGAGTCGCCGAAAAGTGTAGGCATCATAAAATTTGGGTCTTTGGTGTGCAGCAAAGGCCCCCAACACATGCATTTCAATCCAAGATGTGAAGTAATGGAGAGAAAAGTTTACTACATCCACACCTGGAGTTGAGGTATTAGCCGCGGCGCCTAACCCATGATAAAGATGCGCCAACGCTAGGATGCCTACGGCCAGCCGTGTTCCCTCAGCAATGCGATGAGCAGGATAGATGACCGAGGCTCTCATAAAACGGCGATGCATAGAAATGACAAACCAGCGAAGCCAGACACTGATAAAACCCACAAAGAATGTCTCCTCGTCTATGCCGGGAGCTGCAATCGATTCGAAAGATACCGCCGACATGATAAGAATATAGTACTGCGGCAAATCCTCTTCCTTAGTCGGCCGCCTGTTCAAACCAAACCCAAAGGCGTCATTAATGTTCGCAAACTTCGGAGCCGTCTTCGGTAGGACACCCTCGCGAAGGAAGCAAGCGATAAAACTCTTAAAAGTGACGCCCTGCTCTTCTGATTCTGTGAACAGTTTGTCAAAGATGCCCAGGGCCTTGATCAAACTCGGGCGCTTGTGGCGGACGGCGTTCTCGGTAGACAGGCCATCGAGCATTGCAGGCTCGGTTTCAAAGACGTACTTGTCAGGAGGCAGCAATTCCTCGTAAAGGGTCCCCCTGATCGGCAGCCCCGAGATCTCGTGAAATTCTTCCAAGGAAATCGAAACTTCGTTGTCCCCTAGAAGGAAAGTGTTGGTGAGGAGATTCCACTGGTTCAAGAAAGCCTTAACCCACCAGACGTGAGGAGACTGGTAGTGGAAGAGGGACGCATATATCGCCTGATAAAGCCCAACCTTCTGCAGCCGCGCGCGGTGGTCAGACAAGATGTAACGAGCCCAAAGAAGGTAGCCCGTGGGGTGTCGAGGAGTAAGCCCTATTTTGTAAATATGCCCCCATGGCTGGGCTTCGCCCTGACAAATGCGGCGTCCCAAAATATCTATAGCCGGGATCGGATGGTTCGGAATACCAGTCGTTGAAGGCTCAAGCCACCCCATAGGGGTCTAATTCGGCATCTCCACGGCAAAGACAGTCCTTGGAGGATCCATCGGCAGGAACGGATAGGTGGGCTCCGTCGGTATCTCGCAAAGAAAACTTCGGCGACCACGGATGATGTGACCATACCAGGTCCCCCACAAAAGCGGTTGGTGCAATTCGGGTCATGAGCCCTGATCATCGCCATCACTTCCTCGTCAGATGGCGACTGAGGAAAGGCGGCCTCCGAGCGAGTGAAGGGGAAATACGGAACAGAAGTCATTGTGCCTGAAATAAAAGAAGGGAAACTGTCAAAAAGAAGCCAACAGTGTATATATATATGTTTATAAATGTGTATATATAAAAAGACAGTGGAAGAAAACGACAGCGGACTCATTTTATGGGACCATTGGTTACAAAACACATAGGTCCCACAAAATCAAGATGGCGGCTTGCTAATGATAAGGCAAAGCAATTACAATGAGACAAAAAGAAGATTCTCAATAAATGAACAGTGGATTTCAAATGGCCCTACACATTCCCCAAAAGGAAATCCATCTTGGACTCTGTAAAGCTAGGGAATTAAATTCCCAGAAAACACCATGGCAAGCCTTTTCTTCTTCTTGATTGCAGAGAAACAATTCAGGGCAAGAAAACCCCAAGAAGCTCCCTGTGAAGAACTAAGTTCTTCATAGGAATTAAATTCCTTTTGAAAAAGGGGAATTAAATTCCCAGAAAACATCTTCTCAGAGCCAAAGCTCTTTGAGATGGAATTAAATTCCATGGAAGAGACAAACACCACCATTAACCCCTGAAGATCAGAGAAACCCGAAAGGGCCTGTTGATTAAGGATTGAGTGGATTTCTATTTAAAGAACTTTAAAAAAATGGGTTCTTGATTAAAGGGAAAAACCCTTGGCGTGGATTTAAAATCCAAAGAGTTTATATGTATGGAAGTTCTTCGATCGTTCAAAGCCATTACCTGAAGAGATGGGTCTTTCTTGAACAGAGTTAAACTCTAAAGATTTTTTGGAACAGAGAACTAAGCTCTGAGAACGAGAATTAAATTCTCAAAAGAAAAGTTAACAAGGAGGAAGATGAGAAAAGAGTGGAGGCGTTTCTGAAGAGACCCCTGCATTTATAGGATGTGATGGAAAACGTTTCATCTCCCCTATTCTCTAGACAGATCCAACGGTCACAAAAGTGACAGCGTTGCACTCACATGCAGACACGTGAGAGTAACGCTGTGGAGGCATTTGTTCCCTGATTAAAAATCAGGAATTACCTCAATGAGGTATCACGTGCTCACACGTGACCAATGGTCACGTATTGACACGTGATGGTTAAATTCTCATCAAACAGAAATGAAAACAAACGGCTGAAGGAGGACCCAATTGGGGGTCACGTGCCAGCACGTGACAGGCTTTGAAAGCCTTATAACTTAATAGAATTAAATTCTAAATTTCTCTAAATCTTTCCAAACGAAAAAGAATTATGAGGAACCGTTAGATTAAAAATCCAAGAGTGATTAAAAATCACCAATTTATGCAAAGATTTTAGACAGATTTCCCTAAATCTCACCAAAAATAACAAACAGAATATCTTTTAGACTAACAATCCAACGGTGAGTAAAATTCACTGAGTGATCTAAAGGATCATATTGATTATAAAAACAAACAAAATCTTTCAATGAGAAATTTATTAAACAAATTGATTCTTTTCCATCTCCTACAAATAGGAGCCAGGGAGAGTTTTTGGATAGAGAGAATTCTGGGATCTTGAAATTTCCAAAAGGAAAACAGCAGCGAGAAAAGAAAGGAGAATTCAATTCTCAAGAAAGAAACCCTAGGTGAGAAAAGGAAAAAAAGATCGAACCTCAAAAAGAGAATTTAATTCTCAAATCCAAGAGTTTAACTCTTCTGCAAAAAGAACTTAGTTCTTTCTCTGGTTAAAGATCTGCAGAAGCAAGTCTCCCCATAGGTTAAGAATTTAATTCTCATCGGGTTGAGAGTTTGCCATGCAGATCCAAGACTTTGGGGGAGAATTGAGTTTAGAGAATTTAATACTCCCAAATTCATAGGAATTTAATTCCTCTAAGATGAAATTAGGGTTTAACCCTATATGAGAATTTAATTTTCTCAAAACTCACAGGAATTCAATTCCTTCATGATAAAACTAGGGTTTAACCTTATATGAGAATTTAATTCTCCTAAAATTATAGGAATTTAATTCCTTCAAGATGGACAAAACTAGGTTTTAACCCTAATCGAGAATTTAATTCTCTAAAATTCACAGGAACTTAATTCCTCCTAAAATGAAATTAGGGTTTCACCCTATATAAGAATTTAATTCTTTTACATATATGGGAAATTAATTCCCCTAAAAAGAAATTAGGGTTTAACCCTACTGTTTCCTGATTAAAAAATCAGGAATTATCTCAATGAGGTATCACGTGTTCACACGTGACCAATGGTCACGTGATGACACATGATGGTTAAGACTTCATCAAACAGAAACGAAAACAAACTGCTGAAAATGACTCAATTGGGGGTTACGAGCTCACACGTGACCAAGGGCCACGTGCCAGCACGTGACAGGCTTTGAAAGTCTTACAGCTTAATAGAATTTAATTCTAAAAATCAGAAAAATCAGAAAATACCTCAACGAGGTGTCACGTGCTCACACGTGACCAATGGTCACGTGTTGACACGTGATGGTTAAAACGGAACCATAAACAAACGGCTGTTAAAGGGCTCAATTGGGGGTCGCGTGCTCACACGTGACCAAGGGTCACGTGACAGACTTTGAAAGCCTTACAAATTAATTGAATTAAAATTCTAAATTTCTCTAAAATCTTTCCAAATGGGAAAGAATTAAAGAGAACCGTTGGATTAAAAATCCAGGGGTGATTAAATATCACCAATTTATGGAAAAATCTTAGACAAGGAAAGATTTCCCTAAATCTCACCAGAAATAACAAACAGAATATCATTGGATTGAAAATCCAACGGTGAATAAAATTCACTTAATGATCTAAAGGCTCATATTAATTATGAAAACAAACAAAATCTTTCAATGAAAGATTTGCTAAACAAATTGATTCTTTTCTTTCTCCTATAAATAGGAGCCAAGAGAAAAGAAGGGGGATTTTTTGGAAGATATAGAATTTTGAAATCTTGAAATTTCAGAGAGAAAAGAAAGGAGAATTTAATTCTCAACAAAGAAAATCCTAGGTGAGAAAAGAAAGGGGATCAAAACTTCAAACAGAGAATTTAATTCTCAAATCCAAGAGTTTAACTCTTCTACACAAAAGAACTTAGTTCTTCCTCTGGTTGAAGATCTGTAAAGAGCACATCTCCCCATAAGTTGAGAATTTAATTCTTATCGAATTGAGATCCTGCCATGCAAATCCAAAACTTAGAGGGGGAATTGAGTTTTGAGAATTTAATTCTCCCAAAGTTATAGGAATTTAATTCCTCCAAGACAACATTATATGAGAATTTAATTCTCTCAAAACTCACAGAAATTTAATTCCTTCAAGATAAAACTAGGGTTTAACCCTATATGAGAATTTAATTCTCCTAAAATTGTAGGAATTTAATTCCTTCAAGATGGACAGAACTAGGGTTTAACCCTAATTGAGAATCTAATTCTCTCAAATTCACAGGAATTTAATTTCTCTTAAAATGAAATTAGGGTTTCACCCTATACAAAAATTTAATTCTTTTACATATATGAGAATCTAATTCCTCTAAAAGAAATTAGGGTTTAACCCTACATAAGAATTTAATTCTTCCACATACAAAGGAATTTAATTCCTCCAGAATCATAATTAGGGTTTTAACCCTACAGAGAATTTAATTCTCAAATCCAACAGTTTAACTCTTCTGTACAAAAGAACTTAGTTCTTCCTCGGGTTGAAGATCTGTAAAAAGCACATCTCCCCATAAGTTGAGAATTTAATTCTCATCGGGTTGAGATCCTACCATGCAGATCCAAAACTTAGAGGGAGGGATTGAATTTAGAGAATTTAATTCTCCCAAAACAAAGTTAGGGTTTAACCCTATATGAGAATTTAATTCTCCCAAAGTTATAGGAATTTAATTCCTTCAAGATGAAACTAAGGTTTAATCCTATATGAGAATTTAATTCTCCTAAAATTATAGGAATTTAATTCCTTCAAGATGGACAGAATTAGGGTTTAACCCTAATTGAGAATTTAATTCTCTCAAATTCACAGGAATTTAATTCCTCTTAAAATGAAATTAGGGTTTCACCCTATGCAAGAATTTAATTCTTTTACGTATATAGGAATTTAATTACTCCAAGATGAAATTAGGGTTTAACCCTGCATAAGAATTTAATTCTTTCATAATAGGGATTTAATCCCCCCAGAATCATAATTAGGGTTTAACCCTACAAAGAATTTAATTCTTAAAGATAAAGAGATCTTCAAGCATGCAAAGAACCAAGGTCACGTGTCCCCCACGTGACCCCTGAAAAGATCCCCACAAATAAGAAGGAAAGAGCTCCGAGGCAACGCCTCACGTGCTCCACGTGACACCCGAAACACAGAAAGAAAAAGCAAAAGTAATAGAGGCTCCGGACGCTCTCACGTGTTACCACGTAACCCCTAATGGATGTTCTAATAAAATCGGGGCATGAGCATACATCACGTGCCCACACGTGATGGCTATGAAAATTAAAAGTGTTTAACACTTGTCTACATAACAAAATAAAGGGGATCTGACCCCACTTTTTGATACCATCATGTGCTCCCACGTAATCCTTTCCTCTTCTAGTGTTTAACACTAATCTGACAATTTGGTTTTCAGTGTTTAACACTGTTATCTGTTAGTGTTTAACACTAATTTGAGAATCACATTTTTAGTGTTTAACACTAATCTAATAATTTTATTTCCAGTGTTTAACACTGTTATTCTCTAATGTTTAACACTGGCTTTAGCCAAATTGGCTTATTTTCCCTGAGGCAAAAGCCTCCCCTTCAACTGAATCTCAAAATTGAGGAAATCAGAGATAAAAATATTCTAAAAGCTTTAAAACTCTTGTTAGCACTACTATTTAATGTGGGCTAAAACCAGACAAATGTCTAATGGTCCAACAAAGGGCCAACGTGCCAAACTTAATTGGACTTAGCCCAAGTTGGCCGTAAGTCCTCAATCCAGACTCAACTGAGCCAACATGCTCACAATTTAATTAACTGATCTTAGTTCCAAATTGGACTACAGATCACTTAATCCACTTTGGTTTGAGGGTACATCTCTTCACTCCTATGATATTTGTCGTTGTAATCCTTCAACGTCTTAAGAAAGGTGACGGGTCCCGAAAACCACACATTTCATAGACTATGACATCTCTAAACTATGGATTGTGGGGTCCTTAAACTCATGGACTACGATGTCCTTAACCTTGACCGTGATGTCTTAAAACTAACATTGGACTGTAGGGTCCTTAAACTCATGGACTATGATGTTCTTAACCTCGACCGTAATGTCTTAAAACTAACATTGGACTGTGGGGTCCTTAAACTCATGGACTATGATGTCCTTAACCTCGACTGTGATGTTTTAAAACTAACATTGGACTGTGGGGTCCTTAAACCCATGGACTATGATGTCCTTAACCTGGACCGAGATGTCCCTAAACTAACAATAGACCGTAATGTCTTTAAACTAATCGACCGCAATATCACTAAACTAAACAATAGAGCCCCCAATTGCTCTTTTGTTGGATCTTAACGATCCCATTAAGTCGATCTTAGTCTTAAATTAGACTAACGTATCCTTAACTGACGTTTAAGTTGATCTTAGTTGATTTATGGCACCGTGTATCGGAGGTTTAGACGGATGCGGCCGATGTAGCAGACTTCGTCAGATTCCCCCTCGCTTGAGGGGTTTTTGATTGTGGGGACGCTCTTCCCTGCAGGCGCAAGCCCTTGCAGTTAATTACGCTACCGCATCGCGGTAACAACTTTCTCCTTCTCCAGAATTTCACTTCGTGTCGTGTGTGTTTGTTTTGTTTGTGGTTGCCCGTGGATTGTATACGGAGATTGAGTAATGCCGTCGCCCGTAGGACGTGGATTAGTCCAAATCCGTATTTACTTAGATTTGGGTTTGGTGTTTTTAGTTTAAGGATGTATTAGTCGCGTTGCGGCTAAGATCAACTTAAACGTTCGTTAAGGATACGATAGTCCTGTTTGAGACTAAGATCAACTTAACGTGATAATCCATTTAATATCTGGCCATCGGGACTCGTCACCTCTCTAACGTCGTTGAAGGATTACAACGGCAGATGTCAGAGGAGTTCAGAGACGTACCCTTGAACCAAGGTTGATTTGGAGTTTTATAGTCCGTTTGAATGTTTAAGGATACGTTAGCCGTGTTTGGGGGCTAAGATCAACTTAAACGGGATCGTTTAGATCCGGCAAAAGAGCATGTGGAGGCTCTATTGTTCCAGTTTAGGGACGTAGTGGTCCATAGGTAGGTTAGGGACGTTGCGGTCCATATTCCAGTTTAGGGACGTGGTGGTCCATGTTCCAGTTTAGGGACGTGGTGGTCCGACATTAGTTTAAGGACGTTCCGGTCCAACATTAGTTTAAGGACGTTCCGGTCCAACATTAGTTTAAGGACGTTTCGGTCCACGAGTTTAAGGACCCCGCAGTCCCTAAACTGGAACATGGAGCACCACGTCCCTAAACTGGAATATGGACCGCAACGTCCCTAACCTACATATGGACCACTACGTCCCTAAACTGGAACAATAGAGCCTCCAAATGCTCTTTTGTCGGATCTAAACGATCCCGTTTAAGTTGATCTTAACCCCCAAACACGGCTAACGTATCCCTAAACATTCAAACGGACTATAAAACTCCAAATCAACCTTGGTTCAAGGCTACGTCTCTGAACTCCTCTGACATCTGCCGTTGTAATCCTTCAACGACGTTAGAGAAGTGACGAGTCCCGATGGCCAGATATTAAATGGATTATCGCGTTAAGTTGATCTTAGTCTCAAACAGGACTATCGTATCCTTAACGAACGTTTAAGTTGATCTTAGCCGCAACGCGACTAATGCATCCTTAAACTAAAAACACCAAACCCAAATCTAAGTAAATACGGATTTGGACTAATCCACGTCCTACGGGCGACGGCATTACTCAATCTCCGTATACAATCCACGGGCAACCACAAACAAAACAAACACACACGACACGAAGTGAAATTCTGGAGAAGGAGAAAGTTGTTACCGCGATGCGGTAGCGTAATTAACTGCAGGGGCTTGCGCCTGCAGGGAAGAGCGTCCCCACAATCAAAAACCCCTCAAGCGAGGGGGAATCTGACGAAGTCTGCTACATCGGCCGCATCCGTCTAAACCTCCGATACACGGTGCCATAAATCAACTTGGCATCTTCGGAGAGGTGGACGGATAAAACCAAATAGCATCTGCCCCGAATCTCAGTGTCAGGACATCGCAGTCTTGTGCGCCGTCTTTCGGAGGGGAACATTAGTCTCAAAGGAGGCTAACGTATCCTTAAACCCAAACCCCCAAGCCAAATCAAAGAAAGATACGGATTTGGACTAGTCCATGCCCTACGGGCGAAAACATAACTTAGTATCCGTATACAATCCACGGGCAACCACAAACAAAGCAAACACCCACGACACAAAGTGACCATATGGAGAAGGAGAAATTTGTTACCGCGATGCAGTAGCGTAATTGACTGTAAGGGTTTGCGCCTGCAGGGAAGAGCATCCCCACAATCAAAAACCCCTCAAACGAGGAGGAATCTAACGAAGTCTGCTACATCGGCCGCATCCGTTTAAACCTTCGATATATGGTGCCATAAATCAACTTGGCATCTTCGGGGAAGTGGACGGATAGCACCAATTAGCATCTGCCCCGAAATTCAGGCCTAAACGTTTATCGCGTCTTAGCCGCGTCTTTCGGAGGAGAACAGATTCTGGCACGCCCGGTGGGACCTTTTCCTCTTTCCACTCAACACTTCGTGTGTCGTGTTCGCGAACCAATCGCGGTTTGCCAATGGTTGCCCTTAGGTTTCAAGGTACTAAGATTTGGCATTTTGCTTGGTGCAGAAAGCAAAGGATCAATGGCGTTCACCTGCTCGAAGTGTTCTACATGCAACTGCAACCTACGCTCCGCCTCACCTGGAGGTGTAGCTTACGGGCCCCAAGCGGCTTCCTTATTCATAATGCTAGTGGAACAGGTCACCCAAGCCACCACAGGATTGTTTTTCGGGACCATGCTCCCGCCAGCGAACTTCGCCGTTCCTATGCCCGCACCGGAAGCTCCCAAGAAGTCGGTCTTCGATCGGCTTGCTGCTACTACAGCCCCTCTCAACGGGTCGTCCAACTCTAACTCCTCGGTCTTCACCAGGCTGAGCTTAAACTCCGATGGGCCTGCCAAGAAGCCCATGATACCCGAAGTGACCATCCCAAAGAAGATAGCCATCGATGCCCCTGAAGTCGTCAAGGCGGCTTCTCCTGCCAGAGGGTCAGTCTTTACAAGACTGACTGCTCCCACTCCCGCTCCCGCTCAGAAGTCTGTTTTTGACCGGTTGGACACGGGTTCTCAGCGAACATCAGTCTTCAAGAGGCTGACGCCAGCAACAACGCCTCATCTGACAGGGGGCAAGACAAAACCATCCCCATCACCGAACCAACACCAACGGCTCGACATGCTCGACGTCGCCACTGACGCCGAGTAAGGAAGACTAGGGACAACTCCCCTTCTGGACTAACTCCACCAGCTCCAATGGTGGAAGTTAATGCTGTTGTTCCAACCGGGAACAGCTTTGAGCACCTACCGCCGTACTAAAAAGATCCCCGCCGCTGGTAGAGACTGTCACAGAAATGAAGCCGGAACAGTCCCCTCAACGGCTATCCTCTAAAATCTACAGGGTCTGGCATCAAGTCCAAAACTCGGTGATTGATCCAAATTTCTCCCGCCAGCATAAGAAGCCGAAGGTCCGACAGGAAGAAAACCGTCCTGTTAAGCTACAGAAGGCGACGGCTACTTGGGTGCCCACTGCAATGGCTCCTTCAACTTCGACCGCTCATAAAAGGAGAATGCCGGAGAAGACCCCCATGCCTTCGACAAATGTCAAAGGCACTGAGCCCAAACGCCCTAAGTCTGGGGGCATGGTGGTGCATACCGTCTATATGGCATCCGGAAAAGAGGATAGCCGTATCTCCACAGGTCATCGACCGCTTACGCAATCAGTGACTAAAGCCCAAGAGCAGCAGCAGAAGCTTCAAGAGATGATGACTACGATGGCCGCACTCACCAGGCCAAAAGAAAGCCCAGAGGCATCCTCGGAGCAACGCCATGAGCAAGAAACTGATGCCGAATTCCTTCGGAGAATACTTGAAAAGAAGGACAAAGAGGCTGCAGAACAAGCAACTAATATAAAACGAATGGCCCTTCTATTCCAAGATATGGTGGGCATGATGATCCAGCCGGATCCCCCAGCTGAAGATCCTCCAGTAATAATTGAGGATGATAGAGGAGAGTCCTCAAATCCACCGCCGGCTCTGTCAACAACCAAGGAGGAAACTATTTCCAAATCCGCCCTGGATGATTACATCGCTCAGCAGATACGAGTTCACCAGGCGAATGAAACGGCTGGAAAAATTATTAGAACTGGGCGACCGTATCCAGGTTGGTATGATCAGATAAAGTACCCGCCGGCTACACGATCCCGAAATTCCATGTGTACAAGGGGGCAGGCAATCCCCATCAACATGTCGCCCAATTCAGGGCTCTTTGTGGAAACACCGGCGGCGATGATAAGCTTTTGCTTCGCCAATTCGTCGGCGGTTTACCGGAGACGACATTTGAGTGGTACTCCGAACTTCCAAATGACTCCGTCAAAATTTTCGCTGAAATGGAATTGTTGTTCACCCAGCGATTCGCAAGTGCTAGTGAACGCACCCCGATAACGGCATTGATCAATACCAAGGTGAAGCCGGGCGAGACATGGGTTCAGTACGCGATCCGATGGCGGAATCTGTGGTCGAAGTGCCAACAGCGCATCGAAGAAGCCCCGGCGGTGGGCATGTTCGTGGGCACCCTAGACCCTCATGCAACTATTTCACAGTTCATGATGTTCTTCAAACCGACCACCATCCAGGCTTTAATCGACAAGCTAGCCCAGATGGATCAAATGGGTCACAGACCATCTCCCCCAAAGCCGGAACCGCGGAACGAAAAGGGTAAAGGGAAGGCGATCTTCGTTGCGAACACCCAACAGCAGCCCAGTTCCCCAAAGCTAGCGGATCAACTGGAAGAGAGAAGGCGGTATTATAATGAGAAAATGAAGCGTCCTTACTCATTCCCGCGGGATAAAACGAAGAGGCTGTTCAAACTAGCAATGCGCAACAGGCTTATCAATTTGCCGAATCCAAGGCGACCATCGCAACCCGGCGAAGTGAATAATCCCAATTATTGCCCTTACCACCAAACGGTAAGCCATCCGATCGAAGATTGCTTCGTCTTTAAGGGATGGATCGAGGATCAATACCTACAAAGCAAGTTTGCGCTGTCCGAGAAGTGGAAGGTAAACCCACCACAACCGCACACTCCTAAGAAGACGGACACACCGGGGGCAACGTACTCTTTTGTTGAAGAAGCTCCATGGGAGATGGCTCTTTCGGCCAAAACCAAAAGGATGCTGAGTGATCTCCAGACATGCCCGGTGATCAGGTGGAAGAATCCGCTCGAACCCCAGATCGTCGAAGGGGTGCTAAAGCTGCGCCCAACTCCAAAGATCAGTGGTGACGGCCAAAGCTCGCACACCCAGCCGTCGAAATCTTCGAAGAAGAAAAAGAAATCCAAGAAGTCCGTGAAGCCTGGTGACAAGCGCACGGACCTCCAGAAACAGATCAACGCGCTGGAAGAGTACAACCAGAAGGTGCAGACACCGATCACGCTCTAAGAATTCCTCGGCCACGTCCTTGAAGATGGAGATGATGGAGAAGGCTCATCAGATGGATCCGAGGAATACGTGACAAGTTGCCATGTGATCTCTCATTCATTGATAGATGACGAAGAGGCTCCTTGAACAAAGAAACTGGGGGCAGGTCCTGAACCGAAACTTCTATGGCCGTCAGACGAAATAATCGACGCCTTCCTAAGTGAAATTCATCATAAAAGCAAAGCCGGTCAGGAGCATGAGACGGCCATATTTGAAAAGGCCAAACGCCGGCAACTGGACCAAAGAGTTGAGACACTCCCGCTGAATCAAGGGAAATCCGTCGTGAATAAAAACAAGTTCAAGACAGGGAATAGGTTTGCTAAAGCCATGTCAATCGGGATGAAGCTACCACCCTCCGAAGGAAACACTGAACGTTAAGCAGAGATGCATCCTAGCTACTGCTCATATCATCGAAAGATTTCGCACCCCACTGAAGAATGCGACGCTTTTAAAAGATGGTGGCAGGGATATGTTGCTTACCGACAACATTTTAAGCGGATGAAACGCAAGGCTCGTTGAGAGCGAAGAAATACAACCGAAGAGCATAAAAGCACTACCGGCAACTATCGCATGGTTAACGCTGGGGGATCGCAAGTTCTCACGTTCGGGAGTGACACCGATGAAGAGATGGCTCTTGGCCCTCTATTCAAGGAATCCACCTCGGGAAAGGAGGGAGAATCGAAGACCTGTGAAAATATCCAGCTGCGCAATCGCACACTGCCCAAAAAGAATCTCGGGCCCGCAAACTAGAAAGATAAGGGAAAAGAAAAGGTCTCTGAGGATATCGCCCTAGATGACCGAGTCATGAAAGAGCTGACCGCCAAGGACCCGCCAAAGAAAAGTAAGATAGACTACAATGTTCTGGCGCACTTGAGGAAGTTACCATCGCAGCTCAGCATTCTCGACGCCCTTTTACTATCAAAAGAAGCAAGAGATTCATTAATCAAGGCGCTACAAGAGCCAGAGCAATTCCAAGCTTTTCTCGCCGAAGAAAAGATGAAGGACGAGCTGGAAGAAACATATACAGCCGATATCACCTTCGGCAATGAGGATCTCCTCCTTGGGACGTGCGACCACAACCATCCCCTTTATGTCTCTGGATACTGTCACGATATCAAGATAGGCAAAATCCTGGTTGACAATGGGTCCTCCGTCAATCTCCTCAATGTACGGGTATTGAAAGAAATCTGCATGAGCGACCATCACCTCGCTCGTGATAAAATTACCATCTCCGGTTTCGACTCCCAGTCATCATGAACTCTCGGGTCTATGATACTGACGTTACGCTTTGGGTTGTTCGTCACTGACATCAAGTTTCACGTCATTGACGCCAAGACCTGTTATAATGCTTTACTCGGCCGGCCCTGGTTACACGAGTATAACATCATTCCCTCTACACAACATCAGTGTATGAAATACTTCAAGGATGGTCTCGAGTATACTGTGACGGGAGAGTTAAACCCATTCTCCGTGAACGAAGTCCGCAAGTATGAAGATGCAAAATACTTCTTTCCAGACTTTGAAGACATAGAGAGAACAAAGCTATCACCACCATTCCGGTCTTCGGGAGTGATACTGAGGAAGAGGAAGAGATAGTTTATTCAGTTCTGCCCCAGTACAACAAGCCGGGACCCTCCGCTCCTATGCTTATCTTCGGCAGCGACTCGGAAGGTGAGGTCCATGCTATATTCTCTGCTCGGCCTTCAATACAAACATTCGTTGATGAAGAGCAAAGTTTGCAAGTTGCTATGGTTCCACCGAACCATCATAAAGAACTAGACATGCTTGCTATCCACAAGGTGGAAGAGCTACAAACATTTTACGTCCCTTCCAGGCGAAAAGGTGAAGAGGTGATCCTATTCTACCGATCTGGAGAAACCAAAGTAGAGAAAGAAATTTGGCATGGTGCCGATTCTACGCTCGATAGGCTCCAGCCCATCCGTCTGCCTAGATACTACACGGAAGGCTTGAAAAGGCTATTAAGACGTCAAGGGGTACCCTTCAGACAGACTACTCAACAAGCTCGATTCTACAACAGGATCTGGGATATTCCTGGAACTCAGCGCAAGTTGCCCAATGGGAGAATGGAAACAAAGGGGCTTGGATATATTCAATCCAAGAAGCGAGAACGAGTCCATGGTAGCTACGTCATATATGACTTTGACGAAGAGGAGGACGCCCTGTTAAAGGATGCTGATCCTAAACCAAAACAAAGTCCGATCATCAAAACGCTGAGTCCGTCATTTAAAGAATGAATGGACAGGCTAGTAAGGGAAACGGGTCAAAAGATCCGAGATGACCATAACCGCGAGATGGCCATTTACGAAAAAGCCAGGACGCAGCGCCTCTTTCGACAAGCCGCGGAAAATGGCAATGCTCTTCCTTATCAACCCGCCATACAAAAGGCCCGACGCATAGGCAAAAGTAAATCAAAGAGCGGGAAAAGCGTTCGAGAACGACAAAGCGGGACCAAGAAGCCACACGATCGGGAATTGAGTAATCCAAATTCGTCTCTTATAAAGAAGATGAGTCAAGCATACTCTTTTCCTCAGAACAAAAAGCGGAAGATATTTGATCTCGCCATAAGACATCAAATGATTAATCTTCCGGAGTCTAAGCACCCCGAGCAAGACAACGAGATCTCTCACCCAAATTATTGCTCCTATCACCGAGCAGTAGGACATCCTCTCGAAGACTGCTTCACCTTCAAGAACTGGGTCGAAGACCAATATCAGCTTGGCAAGTTCGCTCTGTCCAGCAGTTGGAGGATAAATCCACCACGAAAGCACGAACCAAAAGCCGCGCATATAGAAAGTGTAGAACCAGATCAACATCGGTCTTGGAAGCGAGCTCGTACTTGTCATATGATAACGCTATCAAAAGAAGAGCCCGAGGATATGGATGACCTCCCATGGTGCTTCGAAAACAATGACCTCAAGAAAATTGAGTTGGGGACGACAAGCGACCCACGGCCGACATTTGTCAGCGAGTTGCTGTCTGAAGAAAGGGTAGCTACACTAAAAGACGTGCTTATGCAGCATAAAGATTGCTTCGCATGGAACTATTCCGAGATGCCAGGACTAGACCCAGAGATTGCTGTCCATAAACTGGCCATATCCCCGGACGTCAAGCCAATCAAACAAGCACCGAGAAGAATGCGGTTCGAGCTTGAGATGAGCATCAACGCCGAGGTCAAGAAGATAATCGACTCCGGCTTCATTCAAGAGGTTCAATATCCCGATTGGATTGCTAACATCGTCCCGGTGATGAAGAAAAATGGGACGGTGCGCATATGTGTAGACTTTCGGGATCTCAATAAAGCCTGCCCGAAAGACGACTTCCCGGTTCCAGTCACCGAGCTAATGATAGACAATACGTCCACCCACGAAGTCTTATCTTTCATGGACGGATCGTCAGGATATAATCAGATAAAGATGCATCCCGAGAACCAGAAGCATACCGCTTTCCGGACCCCCTTGGGTATATTCTGCTACAAGGTGATGCCTTTCGGTCTAAAGAACGCCGGTGCCACCTATCAGAGGGCCATGACGAAGATCTTCGATGACCTTATACATGAAATCGTCGAATGCTATATTGACGACCTTGTGGTGAAAAGCAAATCATATGAGGAACATCTAGAGAATCTGAAGATCGTGTTTCAACGCCTCCGGCAATACAACTTGAAGATGAACCCTCTCAAATGCACGTTCGGAGTTTCCTCGGGCAAATTCCTGGGATTCGTCGTCAGACACCAAGGCATCGAGATAGACCCGTCGAAGATCAAGGCGATCATGGAAATGCCTCCGCCAAGGACTCTCAAACAATTGCGGTCTCTCCAAGGAAAGCTCGCGTACATCCGGCAATTTATAGCCAATCTGTCAGGCAAGTGCCGTCCTTACGGCCACCTGATGAAAAAGGAAACCCCTTTCGTTTGGGATCGCAAATGCCAAAGCGCGCTAAACAAAATCAAGCAGTACCTACAGAATCCACCGGTGCTGGCTGCTCCAGTCAAGGGAAAGCCTCTCATTCTGTATACAGCCGCCCTTGAAGGCTCCTTTGGCGCGTTATGGGCACAGGAGAACGACCAAGGGAAGGAGAGAGCACTCTACTATTTGAGTTGAGTTCTACTGGGGCAGAAAGCAATTATTCTCCCATCGAAAAGTACTGCCTGGCGTTGATCTTTGCAATAACGAAGCTCAGGCATTATGCATTGGCGCATGAAGTCCGTCTCATATCGAAGGTGGATCCTCTTAAGTATTTGAGACCAAAGGCCATATTGACGGGACGACTTGCTAAATGGGCCCTGCTCTTGATGGAGTTTTCGATAACCTATCAGCCTCTTAAGGCAATAAAAGGCCAGGACATCGCTGACTTCCTTGCAGAGCATCCGATACCTGCCGATTCTCCCTTAAACTGCGAATTACCAGACGAACATGCGTTTGACGATACGGTCGACAGAAGTGATACCCGGTGGGAAATTTACTTCGATGGAGCATCCTCCATGAAGAAGCGCAAACAAAACACCCCCATAATCAAATCAGGGGTAGGCCTCATCTTCATGACTCCACAGGGAGGGATAATGCGCTTTGCCTTCTCCTTAACAGAGCCAAGGACGAACAACGAAGCCGAGTATGAAGCTTTGATAGCAGGTCTCGAGATCTCCATCAACATGGGAATTGAAAACCACCTCATATACGGAGACTCCCAGCTGGTCGTTAGTCAAATAAATGGCGACTACCAAACGTGCAAGCCAGAGTTGGTGAAGTACGGCGAGAGAGTGCAGCAACTGCTGACTCAAATTCCTTCCTACACCTTGGAAAACATACCGCTCGCGGAAAATAGCAAAGCGGATGCATTAGCCAAGCTCGCTAAAGAACTAGCCGACGAGAACCTTGATGACGTGAGGATCGTTGTGCAAAGCCGTCGAGTCCTCGCACCGGCAGAAATATTTCCAGAGTCGTCTGAGGAAAAGGAAGCGACCGAGCAAGCGGCTCTATAAGTAAAAGACCATAAAAAGGCTGAGGATTGGAGAGAAGTCTTTATAGACTACTTCAAATCCCGTCGAACACCCGAAGATGCGTCCTCAAAACATCAGCTCATGAAGCGAGCTCTATCTTTTGCCTTCGTCAATGATACTCTATACAAGAGGTCATTTGACTCTCTATGGATAAGATGCCTGGGACCTGAAGAGGCAAAGAGAGTCGTTCAAGAAACTCATGACGGACTCTGCGGTTCTCACCAAGCCGGGCCGAAGATGAAACTGAAGATTAAGAGGATGGGTTACTATTGGCCCACGATGATTCAGGACTGTCTCGAGTATGCGAAGCAGTGCCATTCATGCCAAATCTATGGGGACTTCATCCACAGCATCCAAATCCTCTACACCAGACAATGGCTAGCTGGTCGTTCGAAATGTGGGGAACTGACATAATCGGCCCATCGAACCAGCATCATCCAGAGGACATCGATTCATTCTAGCGACGACTGATTACTTCTCCAAATGGGCAGAAGCAGTACCATTAAGGGAAGTGAAGACGGAGAATATTCTCCACTTCTTCAAGACGCACGTCATTTATCGGTTTGGAACTCCGCGACAGATCATCTCCGATAACGGGCCAGCCTACAGAAGTCATAAGATCAGCCGCTTCGCACAACAACACAACATAGACTGGAGATATTCATCCGTCTATAATCCCCGAGCTAACGGTCTAGCTGAGGCTTTCAACAAGACCTTGACGAAGATTATGAAGAAGACGGTGTCCCGAAATAAAAAGGATTGGCACGAAAGATTGCATGAAGCTCTCTGGGCGTACCGGACTACATTCAAAACGGCCACGAACACGACGCCGTATGCATTGGTATTCGGTACGGAGGCGGTACTCCCCCTCGAGATAGAACTACCCTCTCTACGAGTGGCAGTTCACTACGAGTTAACAGACGAAGAGAATGCTCACCTTCGGCTTGAGGAACTTGATGCCCTTGATGAAAACCGGCTCATAGCGCAACAAAATCTGGAGGCTTATAAAGCAAAGATGACGCGTTCATATGAAAGATTGACTAGGCCGAGAACATTCCGCCAAGGCGAACTCGTGCTAGTGGTTAAAAGACCTATGATCCCCAATCGTACCAAACGGGGGAAATTCGAGCCGAACTATGAAGGCCCGTATATCATAGACAAAGTCTATCAGGGTGGAGCCTATCTACTCATGGACATGCACGGCGAGAGACCTTTCGGGCCAATAAACAGTCGCTTCCTGAAGAAGTACTACGCTTGACGAGTTACGGCCTCGGTTAATAATAGATGACGACGACTATGTCTGCTCGCTATCTTCCTAAGCCCAAACTCCATAAGTAGCAGCCGAACAACGGACCGAAACGTCCTTAAACTAACAGTGGACCGAAACGTCCTTAAACTAACAACGGACCGAAACGTCCTTAAACTAACAACGGACCACTATGTCCTAAAACTAGCCGTTGACCGAGATGTCGATAAACTACGATGGATTGCAGCATCCCAAAACTGATATAAAAAAAAAGAATAAAGAAAAAAGAAAAAAAAGAGAGAAAACGGTATGTCCATAAGCAAAATGGGCATGGATGAAAACCCGAGAGGGCTCCGTGAGTAAAAACAACAGGGCTACCGGCGAGTCTTGTGAAAACTCGAAAGGGCGCAACCTCGTTAAAAGAAAAAAAAAGAAAAAAAAACGGTATGTCCACAAGCAAAAAGGGCACGGATGAAAACCCGAAAGGGCTCCGTGAGTAAAAACAGCACGGCTACCGGCGAGTTTTGCGAAAACCCGAAAGGGCGCAATCTCGTTAAAAGACACTTGCAAGGTCCTCTCGACTTTGTAAGGAGAAACCACCTGCGTGAGATCCTTACGACTCACAAGGGAGCGACACACTTAGGGATCCTTACGATCCCTAAGGAGAAATTACACTTGCGGGATCCTCACGACTCGTAAGGAGAACCATCTTATGAGACCCTCACGGCTTGTAAGATTCAAAAGTCTTAAGCTACAGGGATCTGTGCGTTCTTAAGCAGCCTCCACAACCTCCGATACTGCCCTACAAGCGGCTCAACGCTAACCCTTGTATACAATCCACGAGCGCGAATAAACATTTCCCTAACAAGGTCCCATCCGTGACTAGGGATATGTCTGTACGGTGAACAACCCTTGTAGGTTCTCTCGACTTATAAGGAGAAAACACTCTTATAAGATCCTTACGACTTATAAGAGAACATGCACTTAGGAATCCTCACGATTCCTAAGGAGAAAACGCACCTACGAGATCCTCACGACTGGTAGGGAGAAATACCTTTATGAGACCCTTACGGCTCATGAAGTCAAAAGCCTTAGTCGACAGGATCCTAACCCTATTCGCTAAGCCACCTTTGTTCAACATCGACAGAGGCAAATGATGATTCGCTCCTAGCAATATCCCAGTTGTAGCGGTGCTGATGCCGAAATCAGTGTCTAATTCCAAGCATGCAGCAAAGAAGCTAGCGAGCCACACATGCATACGAAATAGCCGAAATGATGGAGCAACTTGCAAACAAAATCAACAAGCAAAAATGCATGCGTGCAAAATAGCCGAAATGATTGGGCAACTCGCAATAAAAAGCAGCGAGTAAAAATAAAACAAATAGCCGAAATGATTGGGCACCGCGAAAAATAGCCGAAATGATGGGGCAATCGTGACCTTCGCGATATAAAAGCTGAAATAATAGAGCATCGCGGAAAGAAATAAACAAAAATGAAATTTTTGCCCTACAGGTGATATCACATCAAGCCCTGTATACAATCCAGGGGCACAAACAAAGAGGGAATCACACCTTTCTTCCCCAGGTTTCATCAGAAGAAGAAGCCAAATCTCAACGGCTCACAGACGGCCTGGAGATCATCTCAACATTCGTCTCATTAAAACAGACACAATATCAAGCAAAGCGGAACAGCGGCAACTCCAAGTTCCATGACTCGGCAGTGCACAGACGACCGAAAGCCACACCCCAACTTCGTGAAATGCGGATATAATAAAAAAAATCCTGGCTACATGGAACGCGGATTATGTCACCCCTGACCCCGTGGAAAATGTCAAGAGTGGATCCTGGTCCTCGCAGAGCACGGCAGTGAACCCATGTGAAGCATCCGGAATAGAGCCTGGTCCTCGCCGAACACGGCAGTGAACCCATGGGAAGCATCCAGAGCAAATTTCCTGGCTACGTGGAATGCGGATTATGTCACTCCTGACCCCGTGGAAAACATCCAGAGCGGATCCTGGTCCTCGCAGAGCACGGCAGTGAACCCGTGTGAAGCATCCAAAGCGGAGCCTGGTCCTCGCCGAACACGGCAGTGAACCCGTGGGAAGCATCCATAGCAAAATTTCCTGGCTACGTGGAACGCGGATTATGTCACTCCTGACCCCGTGGAAAACGTCCAGAGTGGATCCTGGTCCTCGCAGAGCACGGCAGTGAACCCGTGTGAAGCATCTAGAGCAGAGCATGGTCCTCGCCGAACACGGCAGTGAACCCGTGGGAAGCATCCAAAGCAAATTTCCTGGCTACGTGGAACGCGGATTATGTCACTCCTGACCCCGTGGAAAACGTCCAGAGCGGATCCTGGTCCTCGCAGAGCACGGCAGTGAACCCGTGTGAAGCATCCAGAGCGGAGCCTGGTCCTCGCCGAATACGGCAGTGAACCCGTGGGAAGCACCCAGAGCAAATTTCCTGGCTACGTGGAACGCGGCTTATGTCAATCCTGACCCTGTGAGAAACGTCCAGAGCGGATCTTGGTCCTCGCAGAGCACGGCAGTGAACCCGTGTGAAGCATTCAGAGCAGAGCCTGGTCCTCGCCGAACACGACAGTGGACTCGTGGGAAGCATCCAGAGCAAATTTCCTGGCTATGTGGAATGCGGATTATGTCACTCCTGACCCCGTGGAAAACTTCCAGAGCGGATTCTGGTCCTCGCAGAACATGGCAATGAACCCGTGTGAAGCGTCCAAAGCAAGAATTGGACTGTGAGGTCCTTAAACTCACAGACTATGATGTCCTTAACCTCGACCGTGATGTCTTAAAACTAATATCGGACTGTGAGGTCCTTAAACTCACGGACTATGATGTCCTTAATCTCGACCGTGATGTCTTTAAACTAACATCGGACTGTGAGGTCCTTAAATTCATGGACTATGATGTCCTTAACCTCGACCGTGATGTCTTAAAACTAACAACGGACTGTGGAGTCCTTAAATCCACAGACTATGATATCCTTAATCTCGACTGTGATGTCTTAAAACTAACAACGGACTATGAGGTCCTTAAACTCATGGACTATGATGTCCTTAATCTCGACCGTGATGTCTTTAAACTACGGTATCCTGAAAAACGCCCAGAGCGGAGTCTGGTCCTCGCAGAACACGGCAGTGAATTCGTGAGAAGCATCCTGAGCAACCCCTGACTCCGTGAAATGCGGACAAGGACAGCTTCACCCATCACTTGCGGGTCCTCATGACTCGTAAGGAAGCAAATTCTCTTGTAAGATCCTTATGACTTTCAAGAGAAAAACACACTTAGGAATCCACACGATTCCTAAGGAGAAATTACACCTACGAGATCCTCTCGACCGGTAGGGAGAAAATTCTTTATGAGACCCTCACGGCTCATAAAGTTGAAAAGTCTAGGGAGGCAGATCTTAACCCTGAATCCTAAGCCATCGTTGTCCTACAAAGAGATCGAAATAGACCGTTCACAAAATACATTCAATGAAAGAGACACGCCATTGTGAAGGAAAATATGTCTTTTATTGATGAACCAAAATGAATATAAAGTACAATTCACAAAAGAAGCAAAAAAAATACTCTTATTCAGGAGTATATACAAAGAAAGAATAAAAATATACATCTACACGTCTTCAAGACGGCGGGCGATTTAGCAGATTGGTCAGCTCATCCCTCTTTCGCTGGGCCTCGCCTTCATGGTTCAATATCTCCAAAAGACGGGCCTCTGCCTGAGCCTGCTAGGCCTGATATGAGGTGAGCCGGCCTTCAAGCTCTTTCTCGGTAGCCTTGTGAGCCTCAACCTTTTCGTGAGTGAACACGGCGGGTTTATCGATGGCCACCACCTCCTTGATAGACTCTTGAAGTACTCGCCAGAGTTCATACGCTTTGTTGGCTTTGGCTGTAAGATTGGCTTGGAGCTCGTTCAGTGCTTTAGAAGCCAGCTCCCTCTCCGAAAATTTGCTGCCGAGCCTCTTCTTGCACGACACCATGTTTGCCGCGCACCGCTCTATTAGACCCCGTAAGCCTGCCTTCGCAGCCACAGCCTCCGAAGAAAAGAGGGAATACTCAAGTACGTGCAAGCAAGCATCCACCTGCCGACAGAACTCAACTCAGACTCGTACCACCGCTTCGCTATGATAGGTGGCAAGAAAAGGAAGAGAACCGTTAGCTTCGGCAGCAAATGCTTCATCCATAATTACGCTGCCAGCACGAAACTCCTCGATCAAAGATGACAGAGAGACGAGGCTTAGCTTGGCCAAGCGTTCCGAGGCTCGCAGAGCATATGGGCCGGGCGGCATAGTGATGCGCGACTCCAGAGTGGTGAGAACTGGCAGGGCTGTTCAGATTTATAAACAGTCAGCGAAACTTGTGAATCAAGAACAAAAGAAACAATGTTGGGACTTTACTTACCCACGGTCATGCAAAAAAGAGCTGAAGGCTCCCCTAGCCCTTAGAGAACCTCCACCTCGTCATCGGCCTCCAGAACTGTAAAGGACATCAATGTCATTTTGTGAAATAACAACAATGCTATGAAATGGTGAACGACACTAACCTTGCCCAGACGAAAGGACGATGCGTTGAGGAGATATCGCTTGTGGAGCAGCCATCTCCAACAGGCGCTGATAAGACTGCCTGGGAGACAAGTCGGCAATCGAAGCCGCCAATCCGCGCAACTCTAAAAAGACAGAAAAGTTCAGATAATGGAAAGGATACTAATTCAAAATGTAGAAGGTTACCTTCGACACTTCTCCCATTCTGAATAGGGGGGATAGCAGCCTTAACGGCCTCCGCCGCGACCTCGGGCTCCAACGAAGGGAGGGTGGTCTCGACTACCTTCATCCCAGCCTCTGGGCTGCCCTCAGGAAGATCCATTGGGACGGTGACCACCAAAGGTGCCTCTCCCGAAGGAGCGAGTGCTTCGGAAGCAAGAACCACCGCATGAGGCTCTATCGCGAGAGGGACAGTGTCGTCAACCCCCTCCATATCGAGCAGTGTTTCATTAGGGGTGTCAACAGGCTCTACCGTCAGTAAGCCCATGGGAACCATCGCCATCGCCGAAGTCTCTGCACAGTTCACACAAGGATAAGAATACATATATATGCATGCAGATAATATGAAGCATCATAAAAAATACAGAAACATACCGATGCACAAGGAAGCTTGCAATATAGCTTGCTCAAGTCGGCGTTCCTTCTTGAGGAGGTGTGCTCGCCGAGGTCCGAGGGTGGACTCGTGACCACCGGTCCACAGCGAAAGCGCATCCGCGGCATCCTCCGAAGCAGCCTGTTTAAGGGCCCTTTTGCCCCATTCCTCCAAAGGGCCGATGAATCGTCACCGGATCCATGGGGGGTCTTCTTAAAAAATAACGGCTGGGTAAGGCTTCTTTGGAATTCTCACGTTCTCCGACTCGTCTTGAGAACGTCGTATAGCCTCAGCCAATTGAGCGGCTTCCTCGGCAGTTGAACTCGGGAAGAGTAAGCCAGCATCTGATTCTTGCAGGGCCAACGATTCATCCTGAAGAATAGGCTCGGACTCTACTAAAGAGTCGAGCAAGTTAGTAGCCACTTTCCTCCGCCGCTTGGACTTAGAAACGGTCGCCGAGGACGACCGCTTCCTCCCCCATAGAGCCTTGGCACGACGCCGACCCACCTCACCTTCAATACCCTCGTTCCTATCACCCTCACTTGGCGCTACAACCGAGGATGACACGGCCATTGTCGATGCCACTGGTGGTGGTACTGCTACCGGAACCCGATTAGCCCGTGACCAGGTACCCAATGGCATACCAACTGTGGGGGTAAGGTCCACCCCTGACTCTTCCGGAATAAGCGCAACACCGGTATCCCTCAGGGGAAAGCAGACCGGTGCGCGCGGTCGCAGCGTAACTCTCGTGGCCGGAACCTGAATAGGAGCACCATATCCAAGAAGTACCCTTCTCTCCTCGGCAATAATCGGGGCTGACCCGATGAAGGTACCAGCCCATAAACGACCCCACGCAACGGGGAATATGGTCAGCTTCGGGGATCATGAAGTGGAAACTGGTGTTCAGCCTCACGAAATGATGAGCGGCATCACGAACAGCTTTGGGTGAAGGGACTGGCGTGACTATGAAAGCCTCGAAAGGGACGCCCTGGTCGTATCCAAGCTGCCGGGCGAAGCGTTGCGGATTGTACCGCATAAAAAAGGTCGCACTATCCTGACGAAATACCAGATAACCTGATCTGATTGTGTACAAGTGTGTGGCCTCTCGGGGCTTCAAAGAAGGCATATTGTCTTTTGACTGGTCCCAGAGTTGCTGAATGGGACCTGAAAGAGCGGATAGAACCCGATCAATGAATACCAATCCGCCTGCGGTAGCGTAAGGAGCAATCAACGCGCGAATGGCCCCAAATTGAGTCGGGTCAGGAGCAGAAGCATCCACCAACCGCATGAGTCGCGGGAAAGTGTAGGCATCGTAAAACGTGGGTCTTTGATGCGCAGCAAAAGCCCCCAACACGTGCATTTCAATCCAAGACATGAAGTAATGGAGAGAAAAGTTTACTACGTCCACGCCGAGAGTCGAGGTGTTAGCCGCGGCGTCCAACCCATGATAGAGATGCGCTAACGCTGGGATGCCTACGGCCAGCCGTGTTCCCTTAGCGATACGATAAGCCGGATAGATAACCGAGACTCTCATGAAGCAGCGATGCATGGGGATGACGAACCAGCTGAGCCAGACACTGACGAAGCCCACAAAGAATGTCTCCCCGTCCATGCCGGGAGCTGCAATCGATTTAAAAGACACCGGCGACATAATAGGAATGAAGTACTGCAGCAAATCCGATTCCTTAGTCGGCAGCCTCTTCAAACCAAACCCAAAAGGGTCATTAATGTTTGCAAACTTTGGAGACGTCTTCGACAGGACATCCTCGCGAAGGAAGCAAGCGATGAAGCTCTTAAATGTAACGCCCTGCTCCTCAGATTATGTGAACAGTTTGTCAAAGATGCCCAGCGCCTTGATTAAACTCGGACGCTTGTGGCGGACGGCGTTCTCAGTAGACAAGCTGTCGAGCATTGCGGGCTCGGGCTCAAAGACGTACTCGTCGGGAGGCAGCAACTCTTCATAAAGTGTCCCCCTGATTGGCAGCCCCGAGATCTCATGAAATTCTTCCAAGGAGATCGAAACTTCGCGGTCCCCTAGGAGAAAAGTGTTGGTGGGGAGATTCCACTGGTTTAAGAACACCTTAACCCACCAGCCGTGCGGGGATTGGTAGTGGAAGAGCGACGCGTATATCGCCTGGTAAAGCCCAACCTTCTGCAGTCGCGTGCGATGGGCGGACAGGATGTATCGAGCCCAAAGGAGGTAGCCCGTGGGGTGTCGATGGGTGAGCCCTATTTTGTAGATCTGCCCCCATGGCTAGGTCTCGCCCTAGCAAATGCGGCGTCCTAGAATGTCTATGGCCAGGATTGGATGGTTCGGGATACCAGTCGTCGAAGGCTCGAGCCGCCCCATCGGGGTCCAATTCGGCATCTCCACGACAAAGACTGTCCTTGGAGGATCCATCGGCAGAAAAGGAAAGGTGGGCTCTGTCGGTACTTCGCAAAGGAAACTCCGGCGCCCCGGGAGGATATGACTATACCAGGTCCCCCACAAAAGTAAGTTGGTGCGATTTGGGTCGTGAGCCCTGATCATCGCCATCACTTCCTCGTCAGATGGCGACTGGGGAAAAGCGGCTTCCGAGTGTGTGAAAGGAAAGAACGGAACAGAAGTCATCGTACCTGAAATGAAATAAGGGGAAACTGTTAAAGCGAAGCCAACAGTGTATATATATGTGATTACAAATATATATATATATATATAAAGATAGTGGAAGAAAACGACAGCAGACTCATTTTAGAGGACCATTGGTTACAAAAACACGTGGGTCCTACAAAATCAAGATGGCGGCTGGCTAATGATGAGGCAAAGCAATTATAATGAGACAAAAGGAAGATTCTCATTAAATAAACAGTGGATTTCAAATGACCCTATAAATTCCCCTAAAAAGAAATCCATCTTGGACTCTGTGATAAATCAAACAGAATCAAGGGAATTAAATTCCCAGAAAAGAGACATTGCAAACTTCTTCTTCTTGGATGTAAAAAAGACAACTCAGGGCAAGAAAACCTCAAGAAGCTTTCTGGGAAGAACTAAATTCTTCATAGGAATTAAATTCCTTTTTGGAAAAGGGGAATTAAATTCCCAGAAACATTTTTGAGATGGAATTAAATTCCATGGAAAAAGGCAAACACCACCATTGACCTCTGAAGGCCAGAGAAACCTTAGCAAGATCTGTTGTTTAAAGATTGAAGGGTTTTCTTTTTGAAGAACTTAAAATTAAAAAAAATGCGTGTTCTTGTTAAAGGGAAAAACCCTTGATCTGGATTTAAAATCCCGTGGTGATTTCTATGGAAATTCTTCGTTCGTTCGAGATCATTACCTGAAGAAAAAGAAATCTTTCAACAGAGTTAAACTCTGGAAAATATGCAAGACAGAGAACTAAGCTCTGAGGAACGAGAATTAAATTCTCAAAAGAAAAGTTAGCCAAAGGAGGAAGATGAAAGAGTGGAGGCGCTTCTAAAGAGACCCCTGCATTTATAGGATGTGATGGAAAACGTTTCATCTACCCTACTCCCTAGACAGATCCAACGGTCACAAAAGTGACAGCATTGCACTCACGTTCAGACACGTGAGAGCAACGCTGTGGAGGCATTTGTTTCCTGATTAAAAAATCAGGAATTACCTCAATGAGGTATCACGTGTTCACACATGACCAATGGTCACGTGATGAAACGTGATGGTTAAGATTTCATCAAACAGAAATGAAAACAAACTGCTGAAAAATGACTCAATTGGGGTCAAGTGCTCACACGTGACCAAGGGTCACGTGCCAGCATGTGACAGGCTTTGAAAGCCTTACAGCTTAATAGAATTTAATTCTAAAAATCAGAAAATACCTCAACGAGGTGTCACGTGCTCACACGTGACCAATGGTCACGTGTTGACACGTGATGGTTAAAACGGCAGTATAAACAAGCGGCTGTTAAAGGGCTCAATTGGGGTCGCGTGCTCACACGTGACCAAGGGTCACGTGCCAGCACGTGACAGGCTTTGAAAGCCTTATAGTTTAATTGAATTAAAATTCTAAATTTCTCTAAAATCTTTCTAAATGGGAAAGGATTAAAGAGAACCGTTGGATTAAAAATCCAGGGGTGATTAAATATCACTAATTTATGGAAAAATCTTAGACAAGGAAAGATTTCCCGAAATCTCACCAGAAATAACAAACAGAATATCTTTGGATTGAAAATCCAACGGTGAATAAAATTCACTTAATGATCTAAAGGCTCATATTAATTATGAAAACAAACAAAATCTTTCAATGAAAGATTTGCTAAACAAATTGATTCTTTTCCTTCTCCTATAAATAGGAGCCAAGAGAAGAGAAGGGGGGATTTTTTGGAAGATATAGAATTTTGAAATCTTGAAATTTCAGAGAGAAAAGAAAGGAGAATTTAATTCTCAACAAAGAAAACCCTAGGTGAGAAAAGAAAGGGGATCAAAACTTCAAACAGATAATTTAATTCTCAAATCCAAGCGTTTAACTCTTCTGCACAAAAGAACTTAGTTCTTTCTTTGGTTGAAGATCTGTAAAGAGCACATCTCCCCATAAGTTGAGAATTTAATTCTCATCGGGTTGAGATCCTGCCATGCAGATCCAAAACTTAGAGGGGGAATTGAGTTTTGAGAATTTAATTCTCCCAAAGTTATAGGAATTTAATTCCTCCAAGACAACCTTATATGAGAATTTAATTCTCTCAAAACTCACAGGAATTTAATTCCTTCAAGATGAAACTAGGGTTTAACCCTATATGAGAATTTAATTCTCCTAAAATTATAGGAATTTAATTCCTTCAAGATGGACAGAACTAGGGTTTAACCCTAATTGAGAATCTAATTCTCTCAAATTCACAGGAATTTAATTCCTCTTAAAATGAATTTAGGGTTTCACCCTATATAAGAATTTAATTCTTTTACATATATGGGAATCTAATTCCTCTAAAAGAAATTAGGGTTTAACCCTACATAAGAATTTAATTCTTCCACATACATAGGAATTTAATTACTCCAGAATCATAATTAGGGTTTTAACCCTACAGAGAATTTAATTCTCAAATCCAAGAGTTTAACTCTTCTGCACAAAAGAACTTAGTTCTTCCTCTGGTTGAAGATCTGTAAAGAGCACATCTTCCCATAAGTTGAGAATTTAATCCTCATCGGGTTGAGATCCTGCCATGCAGATCCAAAACTTAGAGGGGGAATTGAGTTTAGAGAATTTAATTCTCCCAAAACAAAGTTAGGGTTTAACCCTATATAAGAATTTAATTCTCCTAAAATTATAGCAATTTAATTCCTTCAAGATGAAACTAGGATTTAACCCTATATGAGAATTTAATTCTCCTAAAGTTATAGGAATTTAATTCCTTCAAGATGGACAGAACTAGGGTTTAACCCTAATTAAGAATTTAATTCTCTCAAATTCACAGGAATTTAATCCTCTTAAAATGAAATTAGGGTTTCAACCTATGCAGCAATTTAATTCTTTTACGTATACAGGAATTTAATTCCTCCAAGATGAAATTAGGGTTTAACCCTGCATAAGAATTTAATTCTTTCATAATAGGGATTTAATCCCCCCAGAATCATAATTAGGGTTTAACCCTACAAAGAATTTAATTCTTAAAGATAAAGAGATCTTCAAGCATGCAAAGAACCAAGGTCACGTGTCCCCCACGTGACCCCTGAAAAGATCCCCACAAATGAGAAGGAAAGAGCTCCGAGGCAACGCCTTACGTGCTCCACGTGACACCCGAAACACAGAAAGAAAAAGCAAAAGTAATAGAGGCTCCGGACGCTCTCACGTGTTACCACGTAACCCCTAATGGATGTTCTAATAAAATCGGGGCATGAGCATACATCACGTGCCCACACGTGATGGCTATGAAAATTAAAAGTGTTTAACACTTGTTTACAGAACAAAATAAAGGGGATCTGACCCCACTTTTTGATACCATCATGTGCTCCTACGTAATCCCTTCCTCTTCTAGTGTTTAACACTAATCTGACAATTTGGTTTCCAGTGTTTAACACTGTTATCTGTTAGTGTTTAACACTAATTTGAGAATCACATTTTTAGTGTTTAACACTAATCTAATAATTTTATTTCCAGTGTTTAACACTGTTATTCTCTAATGTTTAACACTGGCTTTAGCCAAATTGGCTTATTTTCCCTGAGGCAAAAGCCTCCCCTTCAACTGAATCTCAAAATTGAGGAAATCAGAGATAAAAATATTCTAAAAGCTTTAAAACTCTTGTTAGCACTACTAAATAATGTGGGCTAAAACCAGACAAATGTCTAATGGTCCAACAAAGGGCCAACGTGCCAAACTTAATTGGACTTAGCCCAAGTTGGCCGTAAGTCCTCAATCCAGACTCAACTGAGCCAACATGCTCACAATTTAATTAACTGATCTTAGTTCCAAATTGGACTACAGATCACTTAATCCACTTTGGTTTGAGGGTACATCTCTTCACTCCTATGATATTTGTCGTTGTAATCCTTCAACGTCTTCAGAAAGGTGACGGGTCCCGAAAACCACACATTTCATAGACTATGACGTCTCTAAACTATGGATTGTGGAGTCCTTAAACTCATGGACTATGATGTCCTTAACCTTGACCGTGATGTCTTAAAACTAACATTGGACTGTAGGGTCCTTAAACTCATGGACTGTGATGTTCTTAACCTCGACCGTAATGTCTTAAAACTAACATTGGACTGTGGGGTCCTTAAACTTATGGACTATGATGTCCTTAATCTCGACTGTGATGTCTTAAAACTAATATTGGACTGTGGGGTCCTTAAACCCATGGACTATGATGTCCTTAATCTGAACCGAGATGTCCTTAAATTAACAATGGACCGTAATATCCTTAAACTAATCGACCGCAATGTCACTAAACTAAACAATAGAGCCCCCAATTGCTCTTTTGTCAGATCCAAACGATCCAGTTAAGTCGATCTTAGTCTTTAATTAGACTAACGTATCCTTAACTGACGTTTAAGTTGATCTTAGTCTCAAAGGAGGCTAACGTATCCTTAAACCCAAACCCCCAAACCCGAATCTAAGAAAGATACGGATTTGGACTAGTCCATGCCCTACGGGCGATAACATAACTTATTCTCTGTATACAATCCACGGGCAACCACAAACAAAACAAACACCCACGACACGAAATGACCATATGGAGAAGGAGAAAGTTGTTGCCGCGATACGGTAGCGTAATTAACTGCAGGAGCTTGTGCCTGCATGGAAGAGCGTCCCCACAATCAAAAACCCCTCAAACGAGAGGGAATCTGACGAAGTCTGCTACATCGGCCGCATCCGTTTAAACCTTCGATATATGGTGCCATAAATCAACTTGGTATCTTCGGAGAAGTGGACGGATAGCACCAATTAGCATCTGTCCCGAAATTCAGGCCTAGACGTTTATCGCATCTCCGCCGCGTCTTTCGGAGGAGAACACCTACATAAGAATTTAATTCTTTCATAATAAGAATTTAATTCCTCCAAAATCATAATTAGGTTTTAACCCTACAGAGAATTTAATTCTTAAAAGTAACAGAAAACCCAAAAGATCTCCATCACATGTCCCCACGTGACCCCCGAACAGATTCCCCAAAAAGTGAGAAGAAAAATTGTTGAGGCAACGCCTCACGTGCTCCTATGTGACCTCCAAAATACAGAAAATAAAAGCAAAGGAAATCTAAGCTTTGGGCGCTCTCACGTGTTTCCACGTGACCCCTTAGCAAATGCTTTAGGAATCAGCGCACAGATATCCATCACGTGCCAATACATGACGGCAAAAAGAACAAAAAGTGTTTAACACTTATTTGCAGAACGAAGTAAAAGGGATCTGGTCCCACCTTTGGGTGCCCTCACGTGGCCCTACGTGACCCACTCCTATTTAGTGTTTAACACTAATAAAGGACTTATTTCCCAGTGTTTAACACTGTTGTTTTCTAGTGTTTAACACTAATCTGAAAGTTTTATTCCCGGTGTTTAACACTGTTGTCTTCTGGTGTTTAACACAAATTCGAGAATTCTATTTCTAGTGTTTGACACTAATTTAAAAAATTTATTTCTAGTGTTTTACACTGCTACTCTCTAAACACTATTTTTAGCCAAATTGGCTAACTTTCCAGAGGCAGAAGTCTCCCCTTTAATTGAATCACAAAATTGAGTAAAATTCAGAGCTATAATGTCCCATGCTCAGTCAAAGATAAAAATGTATCAGAGCCCTCAAACTCTTATTTAGCATTGCTAAGTGATGAGGGGCTGAACCTAGACAAATGTCTAATGGTCCAACAAAGGGCCAATATTTCAAACCTAATTGGACTTAGCCCAAGTTGGTCATAAGTCCTCAATTCAGATTTAACTGAGCCAATGTGCTCATAATCTAATTAATTAATCTTAGTTCCAAATTGGACTACAGATCACTTAATTCACTTTGGTTCAAGGGTACATCTCTTCAGTCCTTTGATATTTGTCGTTGTAATTCCTCAACATCTTCAAAGAGGTGACGGGTCCCGACAACCACACATTTCATAGACTATGACGTCTCTAACATTGGACTGTACGGTCCTTAAACCCATGGACTATGATGTCCTTAACCTCGACCGTGATGTCTTTAAACTAACATTGGACTGTGGGGTCCTTAAACCCATGGACTATGATGTCCTTAACCTCGACCGTGATGTCTTTAGACTAACATTGGACTGTGGGGTCCTTAAACCCATAGACTATGATGTCCTTAACCTCGACCGTGATGTCTTTAAACTAACATTGGACTGTGGGGTCCTTAAACCCATGGACTATGATGTCCTTAACCTCGACCGCGATGTCTTTAAACTAACATTGGACTGTGGGGTCCTTAAACCCATGGACTATGATGTCCTTAACCTCAACCGTGATGTCTTTAAACTATCAATGGACCGTAATGTCCTTAAACTAATCGACCGCAATGTCACTAAACTAAACAATGGAGCCCAATTGCTCTCTTGTTGGATCTAAACGATCCCGTTAAGTTGATCTTAGTCTAAAATTGAACTAATGTATCCTTAATAAACGTTTAAGTTGATCTTAGTCTCAAATGAGGCAAACGTATCCTTAAACCCAACATCCCAAACCCAAATCTAAGAAACATATGGATTTGGACTAGTCCACGCCCTACGGGCGACAACATAAATTAGTCTCTGTATACAATCCACGGGCAACCAAACACAAAACAAACAGCCACGACACGAAGTGACCATATGGAGAAGGAGAAAGTTGTTACCGCGATGTGGTAGTGTAATTAACTGCAGGGGCTTGCGCCTGCAGGGAAGAGCATCCCCACAATCAAAAACCCCTCAAACGAGGGGGAATCTGACGAAGTCTGTTACATCGGCCGCATCCGTTTAAACCTTCGATACATGGTACCATAAATCAACTTGGCATCTTCGGAGAGGTGGACGGATAGCACCAATTAGCATCTGCCCCAAATTTCAGGCAAGACGAACCTACGCGGTGGCGTCTCTGTGTTTGGAGGGGAACAAGGGCCAGCTTATGTTTGCAGGTCGGGTATCGGGTGGCCTGGTCGGCCCCTGCGGGCCCTTTCTTCTGAGTTCTAGGACACGTCACCTGCCACGTGTCCTGATCTTGGAGATCGCCAATATTGAGCATCATCATTAGCCCCCCACTCTTGTCCCGACCAGCTAGCGGGTCGGGTCAGGAGTGGACTGCCGGGCCTCCCGAGGTGAGCTCCTTTCCAGGGTTTTGTCAGGACGAGTCCTCGGGCCGTCGGTTGTCTTTTCCGCTAGCGAATCAAGGCGAGATCTCTGCATTTAAAGAAGGTGCGCCGGTTCGTGCACTCTGCAACTGAAGAGACGGTCCACGTGTCGAGTGTCGATTGGCTGATGCGACGTATGCAGGCATGCGGCGTCTGATGGGACATGGTCCAGCGCAGGACTGACACGTAGAGCGATCGAAGCCGCTGGGCGCGAGGAGCCGTTTCGGCGGGAGATGACGGGCGCCGTTGGATGAGGCTGTATGTAGCGATAAACATGGGTGGGGCCCGCTCTAGGGCCCTCACTCCTTCATATTTCCCTCTCTCAAGTTTGGGTTGCTCGGCGCTCGCCTCTTTCTTCCGCTTTCAACCCCTGAAGGTCCTCTTTTCCAATGTTAGATGTCTTCCTCTGTAGAATCAGTAGACGTTGTAGGAGTAGGTTCAGGGTCCCTTTGGCTGTGTCTGAGTCTCCTCGGGGAGCAGGAGTTGGATCCTCTACCCGGGATCGTGAGGCGGGGCCGCCTCCAGGGAGGAGGCGGCAGGGGTGGCCCCTGGCTCCTCGTGCTGGGTGAGGCATGAGGACGAGCTCGCCAACACTCGGGCTCGCTTCTACATCCCCTCGCGCTACACGCTCCGATTGGCCAAGGAAGGAGAGAGGGCAGATCAGGTATGGGGCAGGGAAATCGCCCTGTATTTGGAAGCTTTTTGGGGCGGAATGCGCCTGCCCTTCTCTTCTGAGGTCGTCGCCTCGCTAAATTTCTTCGGTCTAGCCCCCGGCTAGTTAGTGCCGAACTCGTGGAGGATCCTCCTTGGGTTCTTGATCCGCCTGAAGTTACAGGCGGTTCCCTTTAGCCTTTCCCTTCTCGATTCCTCTCTCGTCTTCAAGAGTCGCTCTGGTGGTCGAGCGGGCGACCCGAGATAGGTTTATCTCACTTTCAGGAAGCGGCCGGGGTACGCTGCCAGGACCGGGGTCATTGCCTTGCCCTCCTTTATTCATGACTGGAAAAAGAAATTTTTCTTCGTTTCCCCTCCTGAGGGTGAGGACTGGCCCGTGCCTACTAAGTGGTCGAGGGAGAAGTGTTTGCCGGGGAACCAGTCCGATGACCCCACCGCGGTGAGGATGGTATCGTGGGAGCCCATCCACCGACCTGACGTGCTGCTGTCCGAGAGGGTTCTGAGCTGGACCGGACTCAGCCCCGTTGAGTTCGTCGGTAAGTTAGGTTAGCTTTTTTGGCTTGTGTTTTGCTCGTGTTGCTGATTTGTTGGGTATTTGTTTCGTGCAGGATCTATGGACTTCGTTACGCTCAGAGCCTCCATGCGCCAGCCGAGGCAGCCTACGAGGGCTGGGGGCGCCAGTTCCTCCCGGGCGAAGCCCGACCCGGCTCCTACCGCTCCGGTAGCGGCGTCCCGCGAGCGCCCGATGGCGGATCCCGCCCTGGGTCCCAGCAGAGCATCGGGCCGGAAGAGGGCCCTGATCCAGGAGGACCCGGCCTCGGAAGTGGAGATTGGCTCTCCCTCGGAGCCGCTCAAGAGGAGCTCCCGGAGACCCTCCCGGGGCTGGTCCTCGCCGACCATGGTGGAGGAAGAGGGCCTCCAATTTGCGGTGCCATCGGGGCTGTCCGTGGCGGACAGCCTTCTGCATGATATAGAGACCTCGGCAGCGGGTAGAGTCCTCGGGGGCACCCTCAGGGCTCAGCTGGCGTCTATCTCCCAGGAGTCCGTGCAGGTAAGTTTTTTTTTGGTTCATTGTGAGATTTAGTGCTTCCTTCATTTTTCTGATCTTTTCTGTGTTTTCCAGGTTCTCCAGCACGTAGCCCTCGCCCTGCACATAGAGGCTGAGGTGGTAGCCCCGGCGCTGGAAGCTGCAGGTCGGTTCGCCTAGCTGCAAGAGTGCTCCAAGCGGGAGCTGGAGGCGATGACGGCGAGGGTCGCTGCCTTGGAGGGCGAGGTGGAGGCCAGGAAACGGGAGGTCGCCCGGCACCGCGAGGACGCCGTGATCGCCGAGGTCAAGCTCGAGGATGCTCAGGTTCTCGCTAGCAACCTGAAGAGGATGGTGAAGACCCTTCGAAAGGAGTTGGGGGCGGCGGCCGAGGCGGCCAAGTCGGCTGAATCGAGGGCGGTGGAAGGCTATAAGAAGTCGAAGGACTTCTAGAAGACTTGGCCGTGGTTACGACCCGTATTTGGCACGACGCCCTCAATGCCGTTAAGGCCTGGATGCCGGAGTTCACTGACGGAGATCTCCGTGCCGAGTTCCCCCTCGTGAGCGTCGACGAGCAAGGGAAAGAGGCCCCTGGCGAGGAAGCCGCTGAGGACCCCGCGCGCCACGTGGTGGAGGTCGAGGATCTCGAGGCCGTACCTGGCCCCGAGGTGTAGAGTCCCCGTTTTCCTGCTTTCATTTTGTTTTTTGAATTTTGTAAGGCTGGGGAGCCCAACGAATACCCTTTGTAAGCTTTTGCCTTTGGTAGCAATAAAATTTTTCTTTGCCTTCATTGAATTGCGTTCTGCCATTTGTTTGTGAAGATTGTTCGGTTGGCCATCTGTCTGGCGATCGTCTGTCGAGTTGACTTCAATCACCGGCCGATGAGCGTGCCAAGCGTTGCCGAGGAGGTATCCCCCAGAGCCTCGGAGTCGAGGGGAGATCGTTTGGACTTGGATAGACCCGACGTCCCTTACTGGGGTCTCGGATCCTCCGCGGGCCACAGGGCATCTCCGATTTCGAGTATTGACCACTATCCGGGGGTGACTGGGTAGGGTAGCTGCTCAGTCGCCTCTTGCAAGGGCTTTCTTGTCCCTGGCTTTGTGGTAGGGGAGCTATCCTCCAGGGATGGCCGAGCCAGGACTCGACTGCCTCTGGGAGGATTTGGGTCCTTAGCGCAGGAAGGGCTGTAAGAAGCCCACTAAGGATGACCGGGCAGTGAAGCTGCGCGGTTGCCTCTTGACAAAGGCTTTGACCTCTGGCGTCGTGGGTAGGCAACTACCAGCCTGGGATGCACGAGCGGGGTAGCCGCTCTGGTACCCCTTGTGAGGGCTTTTGATCCCTGACGTCGAAGGTAGGGAGCTACCAGCCGGAGTTGATCGAGCAGGGTAGCTTCTAGGTTGCCTGTTGCGAGGGCTTTGATCCTTCACGATGGGGACCGAGCAGGGTTACTGCCCAGTGCATCTTGGCAAGGACTTTGATCCCTGTCGGTTGTGGTAGGAAGCTACCAGCCGAGGATAGCCGAGCAAGGACTCGACTGCCTCTGGGAGGACTTTGGTCCTTAGCGCGGGAGCGGCTGTAGAAGCCTACCAAGGACCCTTGGCTGGGCAGGGTTACTGCTCGGTGCCTCTTGGCGAGGGCTTTTGTCCTGAAGGATAGCCGAGCGAGGAATCCTCGGGCTCGACTGCCTCTGGGAGGGCTTTTTGATCCCGGCATTGCGGCAAGGAAGCTTCCCGTTGGGGATAGCCGAGCGAGGGGTCATCGGGCTCGACTGCCTCTGGAAGGGCTTTCTGATCCCTGGCGTTGCGGTAGGGAAGCTACCCGCCACGGGTGACCGAGCAGGATAGCTGCTGGGTTGAATCTTGACGAGGTGTAGCCCAACCGTCCAGCTGTAGGTGCGGGGAATGGGAGCGGTCGGGGCAACGGCGCGCGTAGCCAGTGCATTGAATGTGGGGGGAGGTGAAGCGCCAGGGGTGCATCGCTTTGATCCCACCGGAGAAGGCTTGATGGCTGCCGCGTGGCAGCAACTTCCTAGGTGAAAGTAGGCGACTGTTGAGCTGTGCAGTGGGCTATATAAGGCTGAAGGAGTACTGGTCCTTCCATCCTTCATAAACAGGTCGTCGAGAATGCAAGACTTCCCGTTTACCATCCCGACATCGTCCACTTTGAAGACGTGTATCTTTACGACTAGTACTGCACCGAGGACACGGTGCAGCTGGTCTACAGGAGCATCGAGGACCATTTCGACCGGCTGCTCCCCCGACGCTCCTCCCTTTTGCGGTTGCTAATGTACTCCATCTGGAGGGCGTCGCCAGGGCTTTACAACCCCCAGTCTGATCTGCTCTATGACGAGGCCGTGGGCAAGCTGCGGTCTTTAAAGCGCTTCGACCTGATCTCCGCGAACCGGCTAGCCCGCTCAGAGGCGCTCATCCGCGAATGCTACGAGCTGAGGCTCGGGATCGACGCGCACGGGGGGAACTGGGGACAGAGGTTGGACCTTGCGAGGCCCCGGTTGGCGGAGATCTTTACCGAGTACCACGAGCAGTGCTCGCTGCACCCCCTTCCCCCACTGTTGTGATTTTCTTTTCTTTTCTCATGCATGGCTGAGGAGCCCATAATACCTTTTGAATAAACAAAGCTTTTCTTTCCTTTTCGCAACGCTCCATTGATCTTTATTAAATTAACAATAGATCCTAGGAAGAGTTTACATTGCTTTAAAAGAAAGGTACAGGCTAGTAGATGATTTTATTGGCTTGGGCCGAGCTCCCTGAAGGACGGTCGGCCCCCGCGCTCGGCATAGGGTATGGGGCTCCCTGAGCACCGGGCTGGTCGTCCGCTGAAACGAGCATGATCTGACCAATGGTCAGGTCGGCGGGAGGGTGATGCTGCTCCTGCTCGCGGTCGGCCTGCCGTTTGTCCCTTAAGTAGGCGGTGAGGTGCCCAGACCGGATGAGCTCTTTGATGTATTCCCTCAGCTGCTTGCAGTCCTCCGTGGCGTGGCCCAGTACCCGGTGAAAAGCGCAGTAGGGGCCCCGGGTTCGCTTCGCGGCCTGACGCGGGATCGGAGGGAATTTGAAGAACCCCTCGTTCTGGGCCTCTTCCAGCAACACTGCGAGGAAGACGTTTAGGGGGGTATACTCCTGGAACTTCGGGTGGTAGAGCTGCGAACGCTTAGGCCTCTCATCCTGAGCCCTCTTCTTCTGGTCGGACCGTTCTGCCCGGGGGAGGTTAGCGTTCACCTCAGATTCCAGCTGAACCTCGCGCTCGGTCCACCCTTGACCTCGGCCATGGTTTTAGGTTGGGCCAGCGCGAAGGAGCGTAACCATTCCTTGTGCCTCAGACCAGATCTAAGCGCCGTGATGACGGTCTCGTCCCGGTGCTCGGGCACCTCAAGAAGGGCGTTGTAGAAACGGGTAATGTAGGCCTTGAACGTTTCCTTGTCCCTACTCTTAACCGTGAAGATGTAGTCGACCGTGCCCTTCTGTCGACGGTTCCCAACGAAATGGCCGAGGAACTGAGTAGCCAGCTCGTCGAAGGTTGAAATCGAGCGGGGCTCGAACCCCCGGAACCAGTCCCGACCTACGCGAATAAGGGTGGCCGGAAAGGCCCTGCACTAGGCGGCGTCGGAGTGGTCCTGGAAGATCATCCCAGTGGTGAAAGCGTCCAAATGGTCCTTCGGGTCAGTTTTCCCGTCGAACAGAGAGACCTTTGGGGGCTTGTTGCACGAAGAGACGTGGACGGCGAGAAATTCCTCGGTGAACGGCTTCGTGAGCGAGTCGGAGGCGTACCTAGCTCCGTCGCTCGAGAGGTGGGCCTCCCGGCGCATGCCCTCGATTTTCTTCTCGAGGGTGTCGAGCCGACCGTGGTATCACGAGGAATCGGCACCTTGGGATCCCTGGCCTCCACTGCGGGTGACCTGCGTCTGGGAGCGGCCCCGGTTCCTCTCGATGAGGTGCCTCAGGTCCCGGGGCGAGGTGGCTCTCGAGTCGCCGGGGCGGCCCCCTTCTGCGCGGCCCCGTTGATGGTGGTGGTGTTGACCACGCATGTGGATAGGCGAGGTGACTAACATCTCCTCAGGAGGATAAGGGTCGCGAGGAGGCTTAAGGCGAGGCGTTCTGGCGGCGGTCCTTGGCGTGGAGCCCTGGGGCGCCCAGCGGGCCTCAGGGAGTACCGGCTCGAGAGATCGGTGACCGGGGGATGCGGCCTGCTGATGGTCAGCCGTCCAGACAGGGGCAGAGCCTTCTGGAGGCGGTGGAGCGACAATCTGGGGCCCAGGCCTGGCCGTTTGGACGCGGACGAGCGCCTCCAAGAGGTATTGCAGCCGATCTATCCGGCCCGCGAGGGCGTTGATGATGGTCATTGGAGGAGGCTCATCCCCGCCTTCGGTGAGTGGAAGGCGGCGGCCGGTACCGGGATCTTCAGGGTGGCTGCTTGCCATTTGGGCGGAGATCGGAAGGCCAACTTTGTGTTTTGTGGAGTTTCCCACAGACGGCGCCAACTGATGGAGGTCCTTTTTGGGTCTCCGTCAGATGTTGTCTTCCGTTGATCTCCCGGTGGAATTTGATGATTATCTTCTGTCGCGTGTGGGTCTCAATGGGTTTTGGTGGAAGAAATGGAGTGAAGAGTTTTGGTGCCGAGTACCTGCAAGGAAGTCCCGGGGTGGTTTGGTACCACCAAGGACCGTCCGACGAGCAAGTTAGTGATGTGATCCGAGCAGAATAACGGCTTAAAAGAGTAAAAAATGGCTTACTTGACCCCTCTGTGACGGGGGTATATATAGCGGTGGAGCGTGCAGCAGCAGGCGCGAGAATCTCGCCGGCAGTTACGCTCCCGACGTCAGGCCCGCGTAGAAAGCGGATCGCCCATTAATGGGGATTGATGGCGTGGAACGTGGGATGTTACTGGCGTAGAATCTGCGTATGGTGAGATTCGCGGAGCGACGGTTACGCCTGCGAGCGGTGACGTTGGTCGGAGGGCCGAGGAAGACGGCCTCGGCCTGGAGCTCGGGACGAGCGAGGAGGCCGAGGAGTTCAGGTCTTGTGGCAGCTCGGCACGAGCTACGGGGCCGAGGAAGCCAATTTGCAGGGGGCCCTGAGGAGGGCCAGCTTGTGTTTGCAGGTCGGGTACGGGGTGGCCTGGTCGGCCCCTGCGGGCCCTTTCTTCTGAGTTCTAGGACACGTCACCTGCCACGTGTTCTGATCTTGGAGATCGCCAATATTGAGCATCATCAGGACCCACTTCTCATGTTATGATTTAACATAATATATATACATTAATATATATATATACACACACACAACATTAGAAGAGTGGGATTATATATATATATATATATATATATATATATATTAAATGAGTATTAGTATGTATATCCCATACACATACACGTCATGTTTCATATACACGATAGACCAACAATATTATCTTAGTATCATATATTATAGAGAGTGCGTGTGTTATATACACAATACTAGAAACCGCATCAAACATACGGTTATCAAGTCAACACTTGATATTCTGGCTTTTAAACCGGCTAGTATTTCCGAACGTTCGATTAAATCAAACATTTAATCGAACTCCCGCACGTATCCCATACGCATTCCACATCATATTTTGCCCGAGCAGACACTTTCGTTGCGGGACTCTAAAGACCTTTCAATACGCTGACAATAAGTTAAATAGGATCACATCCGATTGAATCTAAAACAATTTCAGATTCAACCTCCTCTCGGGTTAACCCACAAGCTCATCAGTAGCGCTAGCTATACGTAACGGCTATCCAAGTACAATCAAGATAAAGGCAGGTCAACAAGCGAACTCATCCAGACCCGACAAAGTCTATCAGCGACGAATGCCATACAGTCCGGTCTTTTCGTCATAGAGTATCGCATACCAGGTCTGGGGATAGTACTGTCAGACCCCTAATAACCCGATAAGTCATGCGACAAATGACTCATAACCAACCAAAGATACAACTGATAACACTTATTAGTTTATCTCTACTACGGTGGCCACCGACTTCTGGTGATAATCGTGTCCTGCACAGTACGATATCAACTCCCTATACGGAGAGTGACGAATTCTCTTGACCGCTCACTGCCTCCATGTGTTTCGGGACTATACCCAACTAAAACTTGTTTGCACGACTCAGTAAAGTCGTGGTAGGGTAATAATCAAGGTATAGTAGGAACACACACAAGATATTATGGCGATCTCAGGTCAAGAGACCACCATGTACTGTCATCATGAGAGAACTGCTATCTGATATTAGTGTAATACCAGCTAGGAGTTCCCAGTGAGTCCATCCGGTGTAACTCATCCAATGAGCACATGTATACAATTCTCGGTGTCCAACACTAATAGCTATTGGATCAGCTATCGCTCTCTAACCGGGTCAAGAAATGCACACTAGTCTAAACTGGAATACTGATGTTAGATCTTGATATTTCTACGACTAGGAATATTTAAAGATGTGCTTATAAACTACCGGGCCCCACTAATATGATTCCTATTATTAATCCTGATACTCAAGCAAAAATCATATGGGTTTTATCTCATGTATTAGTGATACGTTATAACGAATAAAACATATACACATGACAAATAAAGACAAACCAGATTGTATACTATCATCTCGAGTAAGATTGTTCTATGTATAGATCCTCTTGAATTCAGTGATTGCATTCCTACAATTACGATAATTGGTTTGAGGGCACCTATATCCAACAGAGTTAAACTCTTAATGGGTTCAACGCTCTGATTTGATAGAGGTATCATACAGGTCACAATACCTTTGAAGGACTTATATATATGAGAGGAATCGTAAAAGCCGCGATTGTGGAATACGGGGCTGATCCATAGTAACTCTCATGAAAACGGTACCGAGAGAATGGCCGACCAAATGCTCCAACCCGACGACCTAATGATCAATACGTATTGTGTGTGCGCTTTTCAATATCAAATCCAGGAGCCTAATTCAAGACCTAGTCCATTAGTGCCTCCCAAATTGCAACAATTGTCACTAAGTAAAGTTTCAGAGCCGAAATCTATCTTTACCGAATCCACAATATAAGATGCCCAACTTCTATTTTTATATAATCGATTTTATTTTTTATAATTTGGTTTTTTAGGAGGGATAGTTGGATATTTTGATAAAATATAATCAATGGAAAAAACCAAGTTATTTTGTAATTAACTCTCATTATTTTATTCGCATTTATTTCTCCCAGATTTACCTCAACTTATACTCCTCCATGTTAACCTATTAAAATCAATTATTTACTACCTAATTTAATTTCCCTTTAATTTCTTTCTCACATGTCATTGTTTAGCCTTTTATTATCCTATTAATATATTATTAATAGATCTAGAGAGTTCTTTGCCTATTTATTGATATGAATTATTAGCCTATTATTGGCCATTAACTGTATGCATTGTATGCATTTCAATATTTAGGCATATATATATGATGCCTAATCCTCGTGAACGTGAAAGAGAGAGTCAAAAGATATATTTATATAAAAGTTGCTCAATTATATATATTCTAAACAAATTCTCTTATATTATTTATCTATCATATTGGGCATCTGAAGCATCGATCTCGAAGTCAAACTTCTAACCGTCAAGGTTGCAATTGTATATTGATTATCTTAGTGCACGGTCCGATATCTAAATGTGCTTAATTTTTTGTATAAACATGATTTGGAAAAATAATAACTATAGGAAGCATGATCTGCAAATGTGTGATGTGCATACGATCACAAATTTCATTGTTTTGTTTTGGGCCCCAAAATTGACTTAGATTTCTTATTTTTGTGGATCGTTTTTTAAAGCCAAGTTGTAAGGAACTAAACTTAATTCATATAATCGGTAAAACTCAATTTCTGTTTTTTCTCTTTTATTTCTTAGAACTGACCCACAACACACCCATACCCACACACACAACACACACGCATCTAAAGACCAATGCATTTGCCTCGAAAACGTTAAATTCAGGCACTTTCCTCTCCTGGCGACCGAACTCCACACAGTACTCAGAAAGGAAAGTGTCACACCAATTGAGCTACTGCTCATCGGTACTCAATTTATGTTACTCTTGTTAGTCATAGACAATTGTATAGAGTTATAATGTTTTAGAATTACCAACAAAATTCATAAGTTCAAATCAATTTCCATGATGCATGCGGTAATTATTCATAAAGGGTAAATATCACCAAAATACCATGTAGTTTATCAATTACGGTTAATACCATGAATTATCACTGGTTGTGCACGAAAATACCACATGCTGATATATATATATATATATATATATATATATATATATATATATATATATATATATATATGAGAATAATGGAGGAAAGATGTCATAGGAGGGAATTTCCTCCTATGGCGTCGAAAAAGTATCCCCTTCCTCATTTTTTCCGACGATCAGCACACATCATCTTCATCGTTATCATCTAAGATGTGGGTACACCAAATTTCATGCGATTCTACAACTATTTCATCGTTAATTTAGTGGGTTCAAAATTAACGGTTTAACGACAACAGAACTTTTTATATTGCTAAATCAACAGTGAAAAAGTTGTAGAATCACATAAAATTTGGTGTACCCACATTTTAGATGATAACGATGAAGATGGTGGGTGCCGATCGCCGGAAAAAATGAGATAGGGGGTACTTTTTCAACGCCATAGGAGGAAATTCCCTCCTATGATGAAAGAGGCCATAGGAGGAAATTCCCTCCTATGGCTTCGAAAATATATACCCTTCCTCATTTTTTCCGGCGATCAGCACCCACCATTTTCATCGTTATCATCTAAGATGTGTGTACACCAAATTTCACGTGATTCTACAACTTTTCACCGTTAATTTTGTAACAAGCCTAACTTTCTGTACAAAATTTTTTCAAAAATACAGAAAGAGACAACTAAGCCTGAACACGAGTTATAAGTTTGTTTTGCTTTAAAATAGCAAGAAGGAGCCTATAGCTCACTGATAAGACCTTACACTGCTGAACCAAAACAACAAAGTTCAAATCCCATCAGCCGCATAATCTTTTTATTTAATTTTCTTTTAAATTTTTAGAAACCCAGGAGTCTACACGTGCAACACACATAATAGGACAACACACATAATAGGATAAGTTACAGAATATTCAAACATGTGAACTGTAAGAGTTTCCGGCAACGAAACGAAGCACCGACGAATTCTAGACCTCTTCCTACCTCTCCTCTCTCATCAAAACCAGTAAGTCCCCCTTTTCTCTCTCTTTTGCTATTCCCAAGCTCTTTGTTCTTAAAATGTGTCGGAAGCGGAGTTATCCGGCTTCCGATTCTCTTTTCTTTTAAACATACAACTTTTTCTTAAGAACAAACCTACAACTTTTGATATACTGTTTAGTAATCATTAACGAAGACAATAGAACAAATTTGACATCAAAATGATAACCATAGAAAGTTGTATTTCAATTTTACATTAAAATATCTTTATATTGCATATCGACATGTTTATACCTTTTAACCATATTATGTTTAGAAAACTCGTGAGATAATGACCAACCTCCTCACAACATACATATCTAATATAGCACGATGAATCTTGGGACAATAGAATACGGGAAATACGATTTTGCAAATAAATACCTTTAACTTATAAAACTGTTTTCTTTAAATAGTGTATTAAAACATTTTATGCAATTGCGCCTCTACAACCCACTTTGGGGACCCCGTTTGGTATGGTGCGGATTATCGCACATTTTTCGGGCTAAGTAGAGCGAGATGCAGACCTCCACAAGAAGCATTCGATCTCGATAGATTTTTATACATTTTTCTTTAGAAAATGAGATTTTTACAAGAAAATAAATAAAATTATTTTCATTAAATATGTATATATATAATTATTACCAACATACTTGTTTTAAATATATATATTTTTCTATATTTCCAAAACTCAAGAAAAGAATTCAAATATTACATGAAACTATCATGATAATTCAAAACAATTTCCACATTACAAATAAATACCATATATTATGAAATTAAGTTTTATTCACTAGAAATGTCACATTTATGAAAGATATATCAATGAAAACCCTAAAGACGATAATTAAATACTTGAGATGTATTTTGAAATTATACCAAAACTATTTTTACATAAAACCCACTCAAGTTATACTAAATTACAATAAGGAACCTAATAAATATAAGTTTAAGTGGGACCAGTCTCTTGAGCCTCAGAGAGCCGGAGATATGAGTGCTTGCCTATTTAAGGTATACAACTTAACAAACAGTGTTATCAACACGGTAATTGTCTTGTAAAAAGACACAAATTCTGCCGTCCATATGCAGCAGTTACCGATAACACCAAAACAATCAGGATTTCAAGTTATTTTAAAAGTGTCTGACTCAGGCTGGTTCTCAATCTAATCAATCTGACTTGAATGTGATTCAAATAAAAACTACAATACAACATGATTCAATATGAATCTATCTATTCAATCTATATCAATCTGTATTGACTGAACCGAACGATAGATATATTCCATTTACATGTTCATCCATTATATCCGTTCCATTACTGATATCATAGTTTCGGCAAGTCATCCATCTATACAATTTATAATACAAGACAATACAATACAATCCATACAATCAATACATTACGGGGTTTATTAAGGGGTAGACTGGTACGGAATATGTTAAAGGTGGCACGAGGTGGTCACTTAAGACGTAATTACATCCATGTCGTTGTTCCGTGGTATTATCGACGGAGTCTTGTACTACGGGTTACCAAAGTCTCCGGTGTAAATGGGACTCCTCTCGTATACACGGGTATTTTCTGTACCAAACTACAAACAACTGCGCTAACATTATAATTAAAAACATTATAAAACCATACTCTCGCTCTCTATCTATTTTACTTCTCCCTCATCTTTGGGACTTACCGAACGATTGTTCGCTGACGACATTCCTATTTCTCTTCTTCTTTGGAATGTTGTCAGGGGGACCCGACGCTGAGGAGTACGAGACCAGTCAGGAGCATTTGGAGTAGGCCCCTGAGCAGTACATCTAAGACCCAGAGCTGTAGCCACTTGTACTTATTCCATTTTCATTTCTGTTATGCCATTGTTTAGGCATTGCTATCATTCCATGTATTTTCATTTCAGTTGTATTATAAAAAGAATGTTTAATAAATAAACTTGTTTTTCAATTATATCTTGTCTCTTGTGTACATTTTACTTATATTGCTTAAATACACTTAGGGTGTTTTACTTCTGAGTAAATACGTAGCGGGCTCGTCGCATCCTCTGCCCGTATACTGGAAAGCGGGGTGTGACAGATTTAATGGGTTCAAAATTAACGGTTTATCGACAATAGAACTTTTTCCATTGCTAAATCAACGGTGAAATGGTTGTAGAATCACATGAAATTTGGTGTACCCACATCTTAGATGATAACGATGAAGACGGTGCGTGCTGATCGGCGGAAAAAATGAGGTAAGGTGTATTTTTTCGACGCCATAGGAGGAAATTCCTTCCTATGGCATCTTTCATCCATTATATATATATATATATGTGTGTGTGTGTGTGTGTGTGTGTGTGTGTGTGTGTGTGTATAATCTCAATATATTTTAGCAAATTCAATGCTGATAATCTCAATGTATTTTAGCAGATTTCTTGTTGTTTTTGTACTCCTGTGATTGATGGTGATGGATTCCCATACCTTCTACTGGATACAAAAGAAAGAAAAAGAAGGGAAATAAATTAAAGAAGGAAAGAAAGAAAAAAGAATCACGCCTGGCATAGCATAGCTGGGACAATTTCAAATGCTACTCTAAACTCAGGCCACAAGATCCCGGTGATCGGCCTCGGAACCGCCGGATTGGAAAAGCCCGACGACCTATCACCGGTCTTTCTATCGGCCATGGAGGCCGGATACCGGAACTTTGACATGGCTGCCATGTATGGGACCGAAGAGGCTTGATGGGGTTCGTAGATCTCTTTCAGATGTTGCCCTCCATTGATATGCTGATGGCTGCGATAAGTGGTTGAGATTGGATCTGTAGGCTGTCGCTCCTGAAGCGTGTAGATCTCAATGGGTTTGAGGTTGTGGTTACCGAGCTACCTACAAGAAAGTCCCGGGGTGGTTGTACCACCGAGGACCCTCCGACGGTCAAGTTAGACTAGAGATCCGAGCAGAGTAACGGCTTAGTGAAGTAAAAATGGCTTACTTGAACCGTCTGAAAAAGGGGTTTATATAGCGGTGGCAGCAGGCAGGGCAGGCGCGAGAATCACACCAGCCGTTACACTCCCGACGTCATGCCCGCGTGATGAGCGAAACCTCCCATTAATGGCGAGACAGGCTCGTTAATGGGGGATCGTGGTGGCGTGGAACGTGGAATGTGGCCGGCGGAGATCTCGCGCATGGCGAGATTCGCGGGATAGCGGTTACGCCTGCAAGCGGTGTCGTTGGTCGGTCGATGAGACCGAGGAAGATGACCTCGGCGGGAGAGCTCGCAGACGAGCGGGAGAGCCGAGATATCTTAGTTCTGCGGTAGCCCGGAGACGAGCTGTGAGGCCGAGGAGGCCGGTTATGCAGGGGGCTCGGAGGTGAGCCAGCATTTGCTCGGTAGGACGAACATAGGTGTGTCTGATCGGCCATTGTAGGTCCTTTCTTGCATACTCTAGGACACGTCATCTGCCACATGTCCTGATCTAAGGAATTACCGTTATCGAGCATCATCATTAGCCCCCCACTCTCGTTCCGATCTATTCATGGGTCGGGTCAAGAGTGGACTGCTTGGTTCTTTCTGTGCGGCTTGGAGCTGGTAATTCCTCGTGGTGGATTGTTCGGGGACGACACTGCATTCTCGTTGTCGCTCATCGAGTATAAGTCGAATGAAGGACGAGTGTGGGAAGGTCGGTATCCTCCCTTTGCCGGAGTTGAGGTGTTGATCGCGCGTTGCGTATGAGTTTATTCGGCGGGTCTTAGATCCGTGTCTTTGTAGAGCAGAAAGCTACCCGCTGCGGATGCGCCAAGCAGGAAGGTACTCAGTGGCCTCGCGAGGAGGGCTTTGGACCCACCGCGTTGATGGGCAGGAGGATGCCCACTGAGGATGCATCGAGCTAGAAGGAACTCGGCGGCCTCATGATGAGGGCTTCAGATCCTTAGCGTCTGATGGGCAGGAGGATGCCCGTTGGGGATGCGCCGAGCAGGAAGGGACTCGGCGGCCTCACGATGAGGGCTTCAGATCCTCAGCGTCTGATAGGTAGGAGGATGCCCGCTGGTGATGCGTCGAGCAGGAAGTGACTCGGCGGCCTCGCGATGAGGGCTTCAGATCCTTAGCGTCTGATGGGCAGGAGGATGCCCGCTGGGGATGCGCCGAGCGGGAAAGGACTCGGCGGCCTCACGATGAAGGATTCAGATCCTCAGCGTCTGATGGGTAGGAGGAAGCCCGCTGGGGATGCGCCTAGCAGAAAGGGACTCGGCGGCCTCGTGATGAGGGCTTCAAATCCTCAGCATCTGATGGGCAGGAGGATGCCCACTGGGGATGCACCGAGCAGGAAGGGACTCGGTGGCCTCGCGATGAGGGCTTCAGATCCTCAGCGTCTGATGGGCAGGAGGTTGCCCGCTGGGGATGCGCTGAGCAGGGTAGCTGCTCGGTGGCCTCCTGGCGAGGGCTTTGATCCTTAGCGCGGGAGGGGCTGTAAGAGGCCTACTAAGGATGGGCCGAGCAGGGTTACTGGCGTCAGAGAAAGCTACCAGCCAGGGATAACCGAGCAAGGGCGGGCATGGTTACCTCTTTGTGAGGGCTTTGATCCCTGATTTATTGGGGTAGGGAGCTACCAACCAGGGATAGCCGAGCAGGGTAGCTGCAGGGCTGCCTCTTGGTGAGGGCTTCGATCCTTAGAGCTGGAGGGGCCGTGGAGGCCTGCCAAGGACGAACCAAGCAGTGAAGCTGCTCGGTTGCCTCTTAGTGAGGGCTTAGATTCCTGGCGTTGTGGGGTGGGCGAGCTACCGGCCAGGGATAGCCGAGCAGGGTAGCTGCAGGGTTGCCTCTTGGTGAGGGCTTAGGTCCTTGGCGCTGGAGGGCCGTGGGAGACCTGCCAAGGATGAACCAAGCAGTGAAGCTGCTCGGTTGCCTCTCAGTGAGGGCTTCGATCCCTGGCGTGATGGGGTAGGTGAGCTACCGGCCAGGGATAGACGAACAGGGTAGCTGCAGGGTTGCCTCTTGGTGAGGGCTTTGATCCTTGGCGCTGGAGGGGCCGTGGGAGGCCTGCCAAGGATGAACCAAGCAGTGAAGCTGCTCGGTTGCCTCTTAGTGAGGGCTTCGATCCCTGGCGTGATGGGGTAGGCAAGCTACCAGCCAGGGATAGCCGAGCAGGGTAGCTGCAGGGCTGCCTCTTGGTGAGGGCTTTGATCCCTGGCGTTGTGGAGTAAGGGAGCTACCAGCCGGGGATAGCCGAGCAGGGTTGCCGCTCGGCTGCCTCTTGATGAGGGCTTCGATCCTTAGCGCGGGAGGGGCCGTAAGGGGCCTACTAAGGACGGGGCCGAGCAGGGTTGCTACTCGGTGCTTCTTGGCGAGGGCTTTGATCCCTGGTTTGTTGGGGTAGGGAACTACCAGCCAGGGATAACCGAGCAATGGCGGGCCCGGTTGCCTCTTGCGAGGGTTTTGATACTTAAGGACGGACCGAGCAGGGTTACTACCCGGTGCCTCTTGGCGAAGGCTTTGATCCCTGGTTTGTTGGGGTAGGAAGCTACCAGCCAGGGATAACCGAGCAAGGGCAGGCCCGGTTGCCTCTTAGCGAGGGCTTTGATCCCTGGTTTTTTGGGGTAGGGAGCTATCAGACAGAGATAACCGAGCAAGGGCGGGCCCAGTTGCCTCTTTTGAGAGCTTTTCATCCTTAGCGTGGGAGGGGCCGTAAGTGGCCTACTAAGAATGGCCGAGCAGGGTTACTGCCCGGTGCCTCTTGGCGAGGGTTTTTTGTCCTTAAGGATGGCTGAGCAGGGTTGCTGCCCGGTGCCTCTTGGCGAGGGCTTTGATCCCTGGCGTTGTGGGGTAGGGAAGCTACCAGCCAGGGATAGCCGAGCAGGGTAGCTGCAGGGCTGCCTCTTGGTGAGAGCTTTGATCCCTGGCGTTGTGGATTAGGGGAGCTACCAGCCAGGGATAGCCGAGCAGGGTAGCCAATCGGCTGCCTCTTGATGAGGGCTTAGGTCCTAGGCGCTGGATGGGCCGTAGGAGGCCTACCAAGGATGAACCAAGCAGTGAAGCTGCTCGGTTGCCTCTTAGTGAGGGCTTCGATCCCTGGCGTTGTGGGGTAGGTAAGCTACCGGCCAGGGACAGCCGAGCAGGGTAGCTGTAGTGCTGCCTCATCGTGAGGGCTTTGGGAAGATGGGTAGTCGCGAGTGACTATCGGAGTTGTCTTGGAAGCTCATTCCCGTGGTGAATGCATCCAAGTGGTCCTTCGGGTCAGATTTGTCGTCGAAGAGGGAGACCTTTGGGGACTTGTTACGGGAGGAGACGTGGACGGCGAGTAGCTCCTCGGTGAGTGGTTTGGTGAGCGAGTTGGAGGCATACTTAGCCCCGTCACTCGAACGGTGACTTTCCCGATGCATACCCTCGATCTTCTTCTCGAAGGCATCGAATCGGCCGTGGTACCCCGACGACTCGGCGCATTCTGATCCTAGGCTTCTGCTGTTGGAGGCCTGCGTCTGGCCGCGGCTCCGGTTCCTCTCAATAAGGTTCCTTAGATCCCCCGGTGAGGTCGCCTTTGAGCTGCCGTGGTGAGTCCCGTCCGCGTGACCCCGTCGAGGGAGGGGGTGTCGGTCATGCTTGGTAACAGGCGAGCTGACAGACGTCTCCTCGGGAGGGATAGGTGCGAGGAGGACCTCGGGGCGAGGTGCTCTGGCGATGGACCTCAGTGTCGAACTGTGGGGTTCCCAGTGGGTCTGAGAACGTATAGGTCCGGAAGATCCACGGCCGTGGGAGGTAGCGAGGCGGTGGTCGGCAGTGCCGACGCGGACGGAGTCTTCTATCTCCCTGTAGAGGTCATGGTCCCGAGGCGGGGGAGCGGCGACTTGGTGATCTTGCCCCGCCGTTTGAACACGGATCAACGCCTCCACAACAGACGCGGGTCGATCTATGCGACCGGCGAGAGCGTTGATGGCATTCGGCGGAGAAGGTTCGTCCGCGCCTCCGTTGAGGGGGAGGGGGCGGCTGGTGCTTGGATCGTCATGATGACCGCTCGCCATTAGGTTAAGATCGGAAGGCGAACTTTTGTTTTTGTGGAATCAAGAAGTTCCCACAGACGGCGCCAGCTGATGGGGGTCGTAGATCTCCTTCAGATGTTGCCCTCCGTTGATCTGCTGATGGCTGCGATGGGTGGCTGAGATTGGATCTGGAAGCTGTCGCTCCTGAAGCGTGTAGATCTAAATGGGTTTGAGGTTGTGGTTGCCGAGCTACCTGCAAGGAAGTCCCGGGATGTTGTTTTGTACCACCGAGGACCCTCCGACGGTCAAGTTAAACTAGAGATCCGAGCAGAGTAACGGTTTAGTGGAGTAAAAATGGCTTATTTGAACCGTCTGAAAAGGGGGTTTATATAACGGTGGCAGCAGGCAGGGCAGGCGCGAGAATCACGCCGGCCGTTACGCTCCCGACTTCATGCCCGCGTGATGAGCGAGACCTTCCATTAATGGAGAGACGGGCTCGTTAATGGGGGATCGTGGTGACGTGGAACGTGGGATGTGACCGGCGGAGATCTTGCGCATGGAGAGATTCGAGGGATGGCGGTTACGTCTGCAAGCGGCGCCGTTGGTCGGTTGAGACCGAGAAAGATGACCTCGGTGGGAGAGCTCGCAGACGAGCAGGAGAGCCGAGGTATCTTGGTTCTGCGATAGCCCGGAGACGAGCTGTGAGACCGAGGAGGCCGGTTATGCAGGGGGCTCGGAGATGAGCCAATGTTTGCTCGGTAGGACGAGCATAGGTGTGGTCTGGTCGGCCACTGTAGGTCCTTTCTTGCATGCTCTGAGACACGTTATCTGCCACATGTCCTGATCTAAGGAATCATCGTTATCGAGCATCATCAAGGCTCTTGGCCCTGCCATCGCCGAAGCGCTGAAACAAGGCGTGATAAGCTCACGCGGTGAGCTTTTCATCGCATCCAAGCTCTGGTGCACCGATGCTCACCCTGAACTTGTGCTCCCTGCTCTCAAGAAATCGCTCTAGTAAGAATTTATTGATACTTGTTATCGCAACATGCAGCATGGAGCGTCCATCAAAACTATAGGCGTAAATTGCACTAAAATACCATGACCTTGGGTGAGTTCTTAGATAAATGCCATGTAGGTACGTCGAAAATTGCATTGTTATGTCATAATACGTATGTCATACCGTGAACTCTTATTGATTTTCAGTTTAATATTGTATGCGATTTTATGATAAAAGTACAAAGATGGTTCTTTGCCGCAATCGGTACATGGTACTTAACTAGAAACAACCAAAAGCTTTTGGTATTTATTTGTAAAACACTAAGTTTGTTCGGTATCTGGCAATTTATGATAGGAACGATTTTATATTTTTAAAATGCTGAAAAATTGGTTGCAAGTGTGTTCTACTGAAATTTCAGCTGCAAAGTTATATCATTTGTTCGGAAAAAAAAGATATCAAAGTAGATCATTGACTCGTTCTGTCCTAAAACTTATTACATAATATTGTGGCTGAAACTATTTTATACTCTCTGTTTAGCAATGCTTGTTCTTTTCTTTCGGTACTTAATTTTTCCTTAAATTATTGGTTCTCTTAAAATATCGAAAAACACATTTACTCCATGCTTTTATTATCAATGCACTTTCAGTATGGAGTTTGAAATCTAATACTAAAATTGCAGTTAATAAAGACTAAGGATAAATTACGGATTTCATATGTAATATATTATAGAATAGCTTTGTTTTTTCTTAAAGAGCGTGCAAGGGTAAAAAAGAAATGGGTCCAGCATTCAGCATTGTGAAAGGGAGAGGTAGTAAAACTTGTTTAATGATTCGTGGGGCTTGGAGTAGCCCATTGGGGAGATCCGGGATCGAGTCATTCATTTTCCGTTTATTATATGTATTACAATAGTTCTGAAAAATCAAATTGGTGTTAATTTAGACTAGTATCTTGCACGTGCGATGCACTTGTTCAAATAAAATTATGTTCAACATTTTTAATTTAAATTCAAAAAATTAGAGAAAATTAAAACTTAAATGGTGGAAGTGATCAGTTTGTTTTCAAAATGAATCAAAATAATTCTAGTACTTATTTAAGGTCAGTAGAGATGATTCTATAGTTATATCTGATTCAATTGATCATTGTATTTATTAAATATTTGTTAAAGAAAATTCTACATTTAATTTTTTTACTGCTGATGTGGCGCTACCATCAAATTGAAATCAATTTGAGGAATCTCAAGTTTTGTGGTTAATTTAGTAGAGATATTTGTATCGTTACCAAAATCAAAATTAGTCATAAAAATGCACACAAAAAAACACTTATTTCTTATGGAAATTGGATTTCATATATTTCAAAGAATAAAACATAATTATAAATATGTGATCCGTGCCTATATTTCATACACACATCTTTATACACACACATGCGTGCGTGCATCGCACATGCAAAAAGCCCTAAGTATATATTAACCTAATCAATTGGCATGAATGTAGTAAGCTTGGGTTGGATTATTTGGACCTGTACTTGATACACTGGCCTTTGAGCTTGAAGCATGGAGAGATCAAGTTTCCATTTAGCAAAGAAGACCTCCTTCCTATTGATATGAAGGCGACATGGGAAGCAATGGAGAATTGTCACAGGTTGGGGCTTGTCAAGTCCATTGGTGTTAGCAACTTCTCAACCAAGAAGCTCTCTCAGTTACTACACCATGCTAACATTCCTCCGTCGGTAAATCAGGTAAACTTATTGATTTAATTAATTTGTTTTCGTGTATATATTTATTTACTACGATGTGTTTATAGATAGAGATGAATGTGGCATGGAACCAGAAGAAACTCAAGGGCTTCTACAATGGGAAAGCGATTCATATCACAGCATGGTCGCCTTTGTCAGGCAATTGAACGCCGTGGGGCTCTACCGCGGTCATGCAGAGCCCGGTGCTGAAGGAAATTGCAGTCGCGAAGGGAAAGTAGGTAGCCCAGGTAAGCTCTTGTGCTCGGTGTATGGGATTTATTCCCTATGTTGCAAAGAAAATTCGGGATGTGATACACATCTCATCTCAAGCAAAAGTGAGAGCTCGTTTAATTTTGAAATTGATTGGTGATGTGAATTTTTATTTTTTTACAGAAATCAAACAAAAAGACACCATTGATTTATTTTACAAATACGATGCACTTAAGTAAATTGCCATGACATTTTTATTTGGGTAAATTGTCAAAACAAAACCAAGCATTTTTTTTCCGTTTTCAAAAACCCCCTAGCCTCAAAGCGGTAGTCAAACCCCCGGGTATTTTTCGTGCGGTATCTACATAGTAGCCTACTATATCTATCCAATTCATGCAAACTATTTAGATATCGTAGCAAACTGTTTAGATATTACAGGCAATTGCTTCAATATCGCTGGCTACTGCTTAGATATCGCAGGAAACTACTAGATATCACAGAGAAGGGATTTTTGACAAATAAAAACTTTTTTAGGGAGGGTCTGATTACAGTTTCGTGGGCGGAGGGTTTTTAACAACGGAAAAAATTGCTTGGGTTTTTTTTTTTGACAATTTATTCTTTTTTATTTTACAAGTGTGATGCACGTAATTAAATGAGTAAAGAAATTTATCATAAAAATCTCTTGTGTTCCAGGTACCAAAAACCCTAGTAATATATAGCTAGCATTTGCTTCATTTCGCATTTGCCCATGAATGCAACTATAAGTAGTGAGAAATAATTGAGGACATGATGCCAGATTTATGGTATGAAGTTATTAAGGCTGTGATCGAACTTTCACAGCTAATTTTTAGGTGTGAACATTCGAGCACCAAAAGGGTAAAACATGAACGGTTGGTTCTTAGGTTTAGTTGGGGTGAAACCCGTATCAGAGATAGTGTCACACGAGCTAAATTAGCTGTGATGTTCACGGACTCGTTTTTGCCTTGCAGTTTTAATATGATATGAAAACATTCTTCAGGAAAATAGTATAGGTCAAGATGCTAAAGGAGGATAGATCTTTACATTCCAAACCTCTGCTATTATAATGCAAACACAAGGAGGCGTGCAGCACTTCCAATTTCAATTTTAAAGAAAAATTGAAAAATAAGAATAAGAATTTTTATTATTAATTATTAGTCGCTCTTTCTTTTTCTTTATCTTATAAAGAAAAAATAAAAAAAAATTACGATCACAACCACTTTCATTTTTTTTCTCTCACTATAACCATTTATTCCTCTCTCGATAACCACTTCTCTTTTTTCATGCTTAGAATCTAGTAGTTATAATTTGCGGGTTCGCCCATGGTTATTATTTGCTGTATTATGAAATAGGTAATGAAACTGAAATCTTAATGTAAAAATTGTATTTCTTTCCAACCAACATAATGTTGCTTGATTCACATGAATATTTTGTGTTGATATTTACAGGTTTCTCTAAGGTGGTTATATGAACAAGGGGTGAGCATGGTGGTGAAGAGTTACAACAGAGAAAGAATGATGGAAAACCTTCAGATTTTCGACTGGAAGCTAAGCGAGGAAGAATTAGAGAAGATTGAGAACATCCCACAGTTCAGGGGATTTCCCGGAGACATGTTTGTTTCCGAAACCGGGCCTTACAAATCCATTGAGGAGCTATGGGATGGAGAGATATAAACCCCTGTTCGCTCCCATTTCATCCAGAACAGCTAGAAAGTTAACCATGATTTTGAGAATAAATATTTACATCCCTATCAGTTTATCACTTTAATTATGCATTTATATTTGGAATCTATCGAGTTCAGTTTATTGTTTGCTGTCTGATAGAACGCAAATCAATTAGATTCCAGAATTCAACTCAATTTCTATATCATTAATATCGGTCCGTGCATGTGCACAGGCACATTAGATGCACAAGCCATCCGACCAACACGAGAATGGGATCCACACCCGTTTCCCCTTGTTTTGAGCGGCATATGCAGCTAATATGTTTCCGCACATGTGCAGGCACATTTTAGTCTTTCTACATACGATGCTTATACGTTATTGTTTTACAGATTTAAGAAGATGCAATTTCTTGATAATTTAAATTTAAAGCAACTTTGACCTGGCGCTTAATTTGGATCTAACACTGAATTTTCGATTCAGTTGTTGGATTTGTTATATAGCTTACCATCTATTAAATATAATAGAAACAAAACCATATATGAAACTAAAATCTCAACAGGGATCTTGACTTTGAACTTATTACCAGCCAGAGCTAACTCTCATCTCATGGCCGCGAAAATCCCAACAGAGACTCTAAACTCGGGCCAGAATATCCCAGTGATCGTCCTCGGAACCACTGGCATGATCAACATGCCCAGCGACTTACCATCGATATTTTTATCCGCCATCAAGGTCGGTTACCGTCATTTCGACACGGCCGCGCTGTACGAAACGGAAGAGGCGCTCGACCGTGCCATCGCTGAAGCGCTGAAACAAGGTCTGATAAGCTCCTGCGACGAGCTCTTCGTCGCACCGAAGCTTTGGTGCACTGATACACACCCTGAACTTGTGCTTCCTGCTCTCAAGACGTCTCTTGGGTAAGAAAATTATGATCCATCGAATTTTTTTACCCCCACCTTAGGAAAAATTTCACTACAATACCATGGCTTTTTGCGTGTTTTTAGATAAACTCCATTAACTTTATAGATTGTTAATAGATATCATAAAACTTGTGCCCCGTCTATCATGCCGAAGATAGCACATCCCTGTCACCCAACTCTATCGGGACGTATGAAAATTTTATTTTCCCTACCACTTCCAACCTTACACTAAAATACCCTCAACTACCATGCTTTTTCACCAAAATACCTTAAAGTTTTTATTACAATAAAATACCTTAGACTATTGTTTTAAGGGTATTTTTTACATGATACTTTAGGGTATTTTAGTGTAATTTACCCTGTTTTTTCTATATAAAAAAATGGAAAAGGTAACACAAGATACCATGCTGCATACAAAAAATATATATGGCTGAAACTATATACTATATAAGACGGAACAATTGATGATGATGTTGTTGGATATAGTGCCCTCAGAGTCAATTATTGGATTGCAGGCACGCGATTGCAATGATTGAGGGAGGACTTATACCGGTAGGACAGTCTTACTTAAGATGATAGTATGCTATCTGCTTTATCTTTATCATCGTGTACTGTTTTAGGTGACCTTACAGGTCGCTATTACACGTTGATAGAGCCCTTAGGATTCTTTCTTGACTGTCAGCAGTATGATGGCGATCATATACATGGGAGCTGGGGTCTATAAGCACGTCCTTAAAAGGTCCCTAGTCGTGGGAGTTTCGAGACTGGGTATCGATACTCCATTAGTAGACTAGTTTATACAGTCGAGACCCCGACGAGAGGCGGTGGCTGGTCTCACAAGCCATTGGTGTCAGTTGGATCAGATGCTCATTGGCTTATGAGTACACCGGATAGGACTCGCCGGGAACATGCTAATTGGTATTATACCTGACGTCAGATAGTAGTTCCCTGGTGACATGTGTACAGGTTAGTTCATCGACCTGAGATCGTCATTTGTCTCGTGTGAGTTCCCACTGTATTTTGATTACTACCCTACCACGGCTCAAAAGAGTCGTGCAAACAGGTTTTAGTTGGGTACAGTCCCGAGCCATGGAGGCAGTGAGCGGATCGACAGGGGTTTCGTCTCTCCCGGTATTGGGGGTGAGATCGCGCTGTGTCTAGGAGAGCCATTACACGAAGTTCTTGGCCAAGGCAGGAAATTTACTGGTAGGTATTCCAGTAGTATCTCAGGGTGTTCTGAGCTACACTCCGACACGACTTGTACCGCTTTTGGGAGTCTGACTTTTACCAACCCCCTAGGCCCGACATGCGATGCTCATAAACGAACGGACCGGACTGTACGGATATTGTCACTGACAGGCTCAGTAGGGTATCAGGATGAGTTCGCTCATCGACCTCCCTTTTTGGTCAATACATGATAGCCCGTTACGCACAGCTAATACCACTGACGTGCTGGTGATTAAATCCATAGTCAAGATATTGACGAGTCTTTAGAATCCCCCACAGACAGTTTCTCAAGTTTCGGGCGAAACGTTGTAGAGGCTGTATGGATTTATGGCAGGGTTTGAACATACGCGTGCACTTGTGCACGTGTCATGATTCGGACGGATAATACTAGCGGGCTTTGGTTTAAGCCGGATCCTAGTATTATACTGTGTAGATTTTGTCTCATTGCATTTATATTCGGTCGGAATACAAATGCGGGTATGTATATACAGTTGCTGGTTTATCCTGTAATTTTATTATGGGATCGCTTTTTGAAGTTGCCAGTTTGCATTATGTTTCAGCCATCCTGTAATTTTATTATGGGATCGCTTTTTGAAGTTGCCAGTTTGCATTATGTTTCAGCCCTTTTTCTTTCTATCCTTTCACGGCTAATTTTTGCTTCGAGGGGGTCTTTTTGTAAAAGTGGCTTTTACAAAATGCAGGGGTTTTTTTGTGGTGCCGGGGCTCCAGCCCCATTGCTGCATGCTTCTTGATGTTTCTAGCATCATTGATTCCTTTTTTGCATTTATTGTGAAAGGATTGGGAAAAGATTGTGGTGTGACAATTTTTCTTCATTATCACCACACTTTGCTTAAGCTCACCTTCCTTCTCTCTCCATTTTAGAGCTTGGCCGGCCACTACTAGGGGCAGCCCCAATTTGTGTGTGGTGATTGATTAATTCTCATTTTCCTTGCAACAAAAATCCTTAGCTCGTCTCCAAAGTTCATTCCTCCTTCTTCACTATAAATGGCAACTTCTATTAATTCTTGAGACAAAGGTTTCTACGTATATTCTACAGCAATCTTGGACACGTCGGCTAGCAAATTTCGTGTCCGAGTTGCCTCGGTTCAAAGGTGGGAGTCCGTAAAAAGACTCGATGATGAGGTGCCCTTTTCTGACGAGGAGATCGAGCTCGGAGATACCGCGAGAAGCTTAGAATGGTGGCCAAAGAACGAAGGACACGGATCGATCGGTATAGCTTTCCAACCGTTTCTCTAGTTGCTATTTATAAGTTAATGGTTCGATCCGGGATTAAAGTCTGCGATAGCGCAGGTCTCAAGTATAAAAAAAGTTTTCGTTTCCGCATTTTGGTCTCGGACAGACGGCCGGGGCGCTACCATAGACTTACATGGTATCAGAGCCACACCATTAACCTTTACTAGCTTGTTCTAACGCGTTTAAAATATCGATCGATCGAAATTTCCGAATCGTGTTTTCAGTTCAGTATGCTTGCTGTCGATTTTCAAAGTTGGTCAAAAGAATATTTTAGGCATCTTAAAAATACATGCAGGCATAACTAAAGCTACAGAAAAAGTTTGGAGACCTAACTCCAAAATTCCACCGCGGAACCGCCGCACAATGTCGCATTTGGCGGCTCTTACGCGGCCCTTTTTGGGCTACAATAACCCAAATTTTTTCTGGGGCTTTATTTCATGGAAATATGATTTTTGTGATATATAGTTTTGGCCCAGATTATTTTGAGTGCTGGAATTGTATTTAGGGCCCACTTCGGGAAGTTTTGGCGATCGGAATTTTAAATACGTTAGTTTACAGTACTTACATTATATCTGCGACCGTGAATGTCATTCGAGCGGTAAATCTTGTCTAATTGCTATAACCCTTTTAGATAGATTTGCGAACATAACATTCACATTGATATTCTGTGTTGTGCTGTGTTGTTGCGGATTTGTCGTGGTCGATAGCCTGGATGCAATGGTAGTACAGTTTGGTTGTATTTGTACATTTGATATTGCGGGGCGAGCGTCCGACATATGGACTGTCGTCACTGCCTGTTTGTATATTATTCTTTTGGGACACAACCGGGCTGAGGTCGATGTACCCGTTGTATATATTTTTCTCATGGCTTTGAGACGGAGGGGGCTTTACTCTAGAATTGGCGGGCTATTCGCCGCACTCGTAGGGGGTATAGGTTGACCCAAGGAGGGGTGCTTAAGTTACCGGATTCCGTAAAGTGCTGGGTGGTCTATTCACTTTGTTGAAGGGGGCTGCCTCGCTTCAGGTTTTAGCGGGTAACTTGCCGCGCCCGTAGGGGTCTAGGATTTCATTGCACAGGCTATCCACACGACCAGGGGAACGTCGGGTTTCAGTAGCGGCTCTATGAAACCCGGGGATCCCAGATTATCTGTATTGTTCTGTGATGCTTATTATATTTCTGTGATGTTGCATTTATCACGCCTTGAGCGATTATTATATATTGATATATATACTAGTAGATGTTGTATATTTTTTACACCCGCGCTAGTCCAGTCCCCGCTCTGTCGTTAGTTAAGTAACCTAACGGGTGATGACGGGACCCAGTGGCGAATGCGGATGGCATATACGTACATCATATTTTCGTTCTTTATTGGTGTGATCAATTGATGGGACTGTATTGATTCGAATCAATGCAAGCTAAACAAACCTATTCTGATGTTGTTGGAACATTTTTCAAAAAGCTGTTATTGCAAGAACGTTCTCTTTTGTTTTGCACAGTGGTATTCGGTTATGAATATCCAGCACCTCAGTCGACGAGGTAAGAGCCGAGATCCCTTCACCGGGAGTGACCCCTTGGACAGAAGTTTGTGTCAGGGCAATAACTTCACTATAGTCGATTACTTTTTGCTTTGCATCGTGGTATTCAGTTGGAATATCCTGCACCTCATTCTACGGGGAAAGAGCCGAGTTCCCTTCACCGGGAGTGACCTCTTTAGGAAAGGTTTTCACCACTATATTTTTATAAAAATCTATCTGGTTCCTTCAACGATATCAAGTTCATTACGTTAAAGGTTTTTCGCCAAAAACCATTCGTAGCCATCCGTCATTTCAGACGGGTAGCACTTAGTATTCATGCTATGTTTGTTGGCCAAAGTCAAGGCATAGTGTATGGTAGCTATTTGTTACCTTTCTGTTGCATAGATAGATGCGTTGGTTTGGGACAGTCGTACTGATTTGTTGGCAAAAGTCAAAGGTAGGTACGGGTGGATTCAAATTAACCTGGAAAATGATGGGTAGAACTTGACATGTGACTTATGATTTGTTGGCCAAAGTCAAGGTCATAAGAGCATGGGGTAAAAATCACATCGGGAGTTTCTAAAGAAACTGAAACTTGCCAGGCTTGCGCATACCTTCTGGAGTGTGATAACGTGAGTGGATTCCATCACATTATCATGCGATGATAGTTGGATCCTGATTCCCACAGATGAGTTGGTTTACTCCTCGGGTGATCCCGACTAATTCTTCTTTCAGGTTTGGAGGAGAATTTGATGTTACAGTGGGAGGTTTCCTGGTTAGATGAAGTGATAACCATTCTGATCTAGGTTAGAGTGCACGCAGAGTGTTTCTTTTCTCTCTCTCTTTGGTAGCAACCATGGCCCGACGCTTGACTATGACTCAGTGACCAAGTTGACCGAACTTTCTTAAAACACTGGCTTTTGGATTGACAGAGTTGCATGCCTCATTGCCACTCCTACTTTTACCCTTTTCTCCAGAACAACTCGTATTACTACGAACATCCACTTCCATTAGATAAAACTATCGTGTGGTTATATACGAACTCGAAGGAACTTGTTCCAGATTCGACGATGGTTTCCGGTTCTGGAGAAAACGAATATGACTATTCAGTTGTCTTTTCCTTTTACCTTCTCTCAGGTTGCGAGTGTTCCTTGGATTAGGACGGTACACCTATTACGCTAATTGGATAGTCTTCTTCCAAACCATAGGCAGGTGCCGAACGGTAGGGAATGAAGAAAGCCGATTAGCCTAAATGTGGTGTACAGAAGGTATTAAGTAAAGACAAATAAAGGAATTAGAAGGAGGGCAAAGTAAATTGCGACTGCTATTCACGACCAAACCAAGTATTTCATTATCACTCCCACTTCACATTTTTATTTCTCCAGAACACTCCGTATCACTACGAAGATCTACAGTTATTTGGATACCCCATCGTATGGTTATATACAAACTCGAAGGAACTTGTTCTTGTTAGTTGTATGTATGCCCTAGAGACCAGTATTGTACAGATGATGTATATTATATTGGATGCTTGGACATATATAGAGATGACTTTCTTGCTCGATATTATAGTATGCTATCTGGTTGCTCTTTATCTTAACATGTACACTTGTCTCTTTAAACTGTCCATTAGTTACATGTTGGTAAAGCCCTTAGGATGTGTACTTGACTGCCTGGACTATGATGCAGATCATACTAGTGGGGACATGGTAGTCCATAAGTACATCCTTCAAAGTCCCTAGTCGTGGGTGTATCGAGACGGGGTATCGATATACCAGTGTAGACTAGCGTATACGCTTCTCGACCCATGAGATGGGCGATGGATGATCCCATATCCATTGGTGTTTGACATCAGAGATGGTGTACGGGTGCTCAGTGGAGACTGGGTACACTAGACGGACTCGCCGAGAACTCCCAGATGGTATTATACCTCACGTCAGATGGCAGTTCTCAGGTGACACTTGTACAGGTTAGTCTGTAGACCCGAGATCGTCATAGAGTCTCGTGTGATTCCCACTGTGCTTTGATCTCCACCTTCCCACGTCCATGAGGGCGTGCAAAACGGTGATCTTTGGGTACAGTCCCGAGTCACATGGAGGCAATGAGCGATAGGAGGGGTTTCGTCTCTCCCGGTATTGGGGGTTGATGTTGCGCTGTGCTCGATTGGCCGTAACAGGGAAGTCCCTGGCCAGGGCTGATCAGAGATTTGCTGGTAAGTGTTACCAGTAGTTTCTCGACCCGTTATGAGCCTCACATCGGCATGACTTATCGATTATTGGGGTCTGACGTTTACCACCCCTAGACTTGATATGCGACATATCAGACGAACAGACCGGACTGTACGGTAAGTATTGCTGGTTGGATTCACAGGAGTGTGAGCGGGCTAGCTCGTCGATCTTCTGATCGCTCAATACCCGGGTGGCCGTTACGTTTAGCAGACCGCTTGCGGCTTGTGGGTGCTTGATATGATCATCGCCTGCTACCGGCGTATTGACGAGTCTTTAGAGTCCTACACAGAGGTTTCCTGGCTCAAGCGAAACGAAATAGGAGCGCATATGAGATATGTGCGGGACCGAGAATAATGCGTGTATGTGATACCATATTTCATTCTCGCGATGAATGTTTCGATTGGTTGTATACGATATAACCTAGTTATCGAATCAAATATTGATTCGATAAGTCGATTCATTTGATACTAGTCGGTTATGTGCGACATGACCGGACCATTGAATCAAGTGTTGATTTAATGATTTAATGTATAATTATATATTTGATATATTACTTTGCATTAACTAGTATTGGTTCATTTTAAAAGGATTTTCTCACTTGATGTGCACATTGTATATGTGATATATTTTGTGTGCACTTGATTGTATCATGTTTGATGATACATACTTACTTGGCTTTGTGCAAAGAATTAAACCATGGTTATGATAATGGTTAGGGTTTTGAGTTATTCACTTATTTATTTATCCATTCTTTTATGAGAAATAGATAAAAGAAAACAAAATGGTTTCTTTTTATCATGAAGCTTGTTGAAGCTTCATGAAGCTTTGACTAAAGTGACCATTTTGTCTTCATCATTAACCCTAACCATTCCTACTAACCATGGTCTATTCTATACACCTAACCAAGGTTAGAAGATGATAAGTATTCATTTTATTATTCTTTTCAAGAATAACTTATCATATTCTATCTTCTTCTTCATCTTCTTCTTCAAGAAAAAGCTTGCCACCATTAATGGCATCTTGAGCAAAAGTGTGAGAAATCCAATTCTAAAGTGAACCCACCTCCTATTTCTTCATCCTCTACCTCTTGCCAAGTAGTATAGGGTGTTTTCTTCACAAGTTTCACAACTTGGTGAAGTTGGAGCTTGATCTTGTGTAACCTCGACGTAGATCATCTTCGGCATCGTAGCCGACGACTAGTCCGCTCATTTCTCCGATGAAGCCGATGCTAGAGTCCGAGATCCGACTTGGACAGCGAGAGGACGTCTACGTGGAGCTAAGGAAGTGGAGAACTGGATCTACAAAGGTTGTAGCTTCTTACTTTTAGTTAAGTTGTTAACTAGTTTCTCTTTTCGCCTAAAATTCTAGTTAACGATCCGTATTAGGGTTTCTCGGCACTCGTAAAATTTGTAATTGGCATGGTTGATGCCTTGTGAGACTTCATTAGCGTGCCTAGGAACCCTACAGTTCTAGTTCGGGGATGGATTCTGGTTCAGGAGAAATAGGAATAAGGTTTATTCAGTTGTCTTTTATCTTTACCTTCTCTCGTATTGCGAGTGCTCCTAGGATTAGGACAGTACACCTATTACGCTTATTAGATAGTCTTCTTCCAAACCATAGGCTGGTGCCGAACGGTAGGGAAGGAAGAAAACCATTTAGCCTAACGATGGTGTGTAGAAGGTAGCGACTAAAGACAAATAAAGGGATTTGGAGAAATGGCAATGAAATGTATGGTTACAGTCATGAATCTGGATAATGGAAGAGGAATTACTAAGAATACCCGGATACCCCTTCGAAACATTTTCATGTTTCAGTTTCACTGTGCATTGTTAGTAGAAAACTGATTTCCCAATTAGGTACTTACTTCAGGGTATATATTTACCAGGTATGATTCTCATATCTGCATGGTTTTTCAGATGATGAGTGGGAGTAAATTATTGGAAATTGGGTGATCATTCTCATTATATCGGTATTCGTTGTAATTGGTGATATTTGAGAAAATCACCTGGGTTGTTTGCCGGACGGCAAATATTTGGTTTTGAATATCCGTTGTTATGCACCAATTTCAAATTGATATATCTATACGTTTATTTTTATAAACTGAGATATAACTTTTTGAAATTATGTCCATGACATTTACCTATATCAGTTGATGGTTAGGTAAAGAGTATTAAACAGCGGTGTAATTCTTCTTAACCATAAGTACAGTTTTCAACTTACGACGCACAGGGTTTGAATTATTCAACTCAGGGGACTTATACAAAGCATTGTATATTGTCCAGTGTCCATTAGGACAGAGGGGTTGGTCCTCGTACTATATTCTGTTTACTTGTGACTTCACTAGTTCTTAGACATGTGTTTCATTGAAATACAAGATCCAAGTTTTGAGAAGTTATAAGTATAAGAATAGAGTAGAGAACCAGGTATTGCAAGTATCAAGATTCTTCAAGGTGATCGAAGATGTAGATACTTGTGTATGGTATTCAGTTAATAGTAATGATTAAGAGAACTTGCTTCTCTTTCATGTTACTCATAATTGGAAGCACTCCTAAGTTGAGTAATGCTGATCGGTCTCTCTCCATTTAGTTGACATGCACTGGAGACAACTGCATGATTTGAATCTGGTTCCAATTAAATTAGTGCCTCTGTTTCTATATTGGATATAGAACGGTTCATATCTTAACGATGTTAAGGTACGGGGAGTTGTCCGGTTTATGCTTAAAACCAGACTCTGGATAACTCAAGGCATGTTTCTGTAATAGCTGTTTGTGGGTTGACCCAGGCTTTGCCGAAGGTTGACTTTCTACCATCTGGAAGATCAATAGTGATATTGTTCTTGACTCGCCACAGTTTTAATAAAAATGGATTTTTTCAGAAAACAGTAGTGGGGGTATGGTAGAACTGGAAGTGATTTCAGAACCGCAAACGATTACTGAAAATTTGATAAGAACCTAAAGATTCAATCTGGTTTGACATTCCATTGGCCACTCCACAGATATGGTGGGTAATCTCAGGCACTCGAAAGGTAATTCGGTATGCTCAAGGACGGTGACAGGGAGGTTCTTGTTTACCCAGACTTGCCATTGCTGTTGTTCCAGCCTGTGAGACCCGGTAGGAGGATGAGTATAGCGTCGTTCTAAACTAGCTTTAGAAATGTACGTGTATATTATTCTGCCAGAGGGTTGTCGTAGTCAGTGGGAGTAGCGGAAGCATAGTGGACAAGTAGGTTATGTCTATTTATAGACTAAAGCAGATATAGCGGAGAAAGATCATCTATTTCTGATGTGACAGTCATAGGTTTGACTTCCTCAGAATAAAGGATGGATCTGTTAAGAAGGTAGTAGGGTGTGATGTCCTGGTATTTGGATGACATACACAGAGTAGGAAGTGAAATTCCTATACTACGATCGGTTATACTTTGGTTGTCACACAGTAGTTTCTCCACATAAAGCTTGGATATTATATCAGACATTCTGGTTACTAGATCTATGGTTTTAGATCTATATTTGGGTAGTATCCCAATCTGGGTACTTAGACAGCATTCTAAAGGTGTTTTAGAATGGACAACTCCTGGCACGGTAGTATACCTGCAGGTGATGGAGTCACCCTCTCTAAAGGTGTCTTACAGACTAAAGGGGAGAGGGATATACATGATTGGCAGATCACTTGCTTAGGCAACTGAATTGATCATGAGATGTCAAGTACCACACCAGATGTTGTTTTTTGCACGAGCTGCAATAAATTGATATTAATCCTATCCTGGAGAAACGTTCGGAAGCAGTTTTAGAACATGAGTGGATGTTCTAGGGATATAATAACAACCGCCTCTTTTAGGAGACGGTTATCATTCCAGGCTTCCAAGGTGACCTGAATGACAGAGTGACTGTCAGAGTTATAGTTTTCCCTCCGATGAGGGGCAGTGTTTTGGACAGGTGATCCAAGCGGACACTGAGGGAGGCATGATGCAGAATACTGATTAAGTTTAGTTGACGATACAGTCTAAGAAGTTTGGATTTGGAGTTCATTTATGAGCTAGGTCCCATCAGATATCCAGACATATTCTAAGACAGGTATTGCTCATTTCGGGAGATAGCTTTCTCCGCGAACTTGAGGTAAAGAGAGACATAGAAAAAAACATCAGGGTGGATCCACTCACTGAGGCTATTTCTCGAACGCAATAGTTTCACAAACGGGATTTGTGAGACTGATCAATAGATAAGTTGGGTGTTCGGTATCACACGGGCTGTGAGTATGCGATATCGCAATAATTAGCCTTGAGTGCATGTGGGATATTGTTGGATATAGTGCCCTCAGAGTCAATTATTGGATCGCAGGCACGCGATTGTAATGATTGAGGGTGGACCTATACCGGTAGGACAGTCTTACTCAAGATGATAGTATGCTATCTGCTTTATCTTTATCATCGTGTACTGCTTTAGGTGACCTTACAGGTCGCTATTACACGTTGATAGAGCCCTTAGGATTCTTGCTTGACTGCCAGCAGTATGATGGCGATCATATACGTGAGAGCTGGGGTCTATAAGCACATCCTTAAAAGGTCTCTAGTCATGGGAGTTTCGAGAGTGGGCATCGATACTCCATTAGTAGACTAGTGTATACAGTCGAGACCCCGACGAGGGACGGTGGCTGGTCTCACAAGCCATTGGTGTCAGTTGGATCAGGTGCTCATTGGGTTATGAGTACACCGGACAGGACTCGCCGGGAATATACTAGTTGGTATTATACCTGACGTCAGATAGCAGTTCCCTGGTGACATGTGTACATGTTAGTTCATCGACCTGAGATCATCATTTGTCTCGTGTGAGTTCCCACTGTACTTTGATTACTACCCTACCACGGCTCAAAGGAGTCGTGCAAAAAGGTTTTAGTTGGGTACAGTCCCGAGCCACATGGAGGCAGTGAGCAGATCGGCAGGGGTTTCGTCTCTCCCGGTATTGGGGGTGCGATCACATTGTGTCTAGGAGAGCCATTACACGAAGTCCTTGGCCAAGGCAGGAGATTTACTGATAGGTATTCCAGTAGTATCTCAGGGTGTTCTGGACTACACTCCGACACGACTTGTACCGCTTTTGGGGGTCTGATTTTTACCAACCCTCTAGGCCCGACATGCGAGGCTCATAGACGAACGGACCAGACTGTATGGATATTGTCACTGACAGGCTCAGTAGGGTGTCAGGATGAGTTCGCTCATCGACCTCCCTTTTTGGTCAATACCTGGTAGCCCGTTACGTACAGCTAGTACCACTGACGTGCTAGTGGTTAAATCCACAGCCAAGATATTGACGAGTCTTTAGAGTCCCCCACAGACAGTTTCTCAAGTTTCGGGGCGAAACGTTGTAGAGGCCGTATGGATTTATGGCAGGGTTCGAACATACGCGTGCACTTGTGCACGTGTTATGGTTCGGACAGATAATACTAGTGGGCTTTGATTTAACCCGGATCCTAGTATTATACTGTGTAGATTTTGTCTCATTGCATTTGTATTCGGTCGGAATACAAATGAGGGTATGTATATACAGTTGCGGGTTTATCCTGTAATTTTATTACGGGATCGGTTTTTGAAGTTGCCAGTTTGCATTCTGTTTCGGTCATTTTTCTTTCTATCCTTTCACGGCTGATTTTTGCTTTGAGGGGGTCTTTCTGTAAAAGTGGCTTTTACAAAATACAGGGGGGTTTTGTGGTGCCGGGGCCCAGGCCCATTGCTGCATGCTTCTTGATATTTCTAGCTTCATTGATTCCTTTTTTGCATTTATTGTGAAAGGATTGGGAAAAGATTGTGGTGTGACAATTTTTCCTCATTATCACCACACTTTGCTTAAGCTCACCTTCCTTCTCTCTCAATTTTAGAGCTTGGCCGGCCACTACTAAGGGCAGCCCCAATTTGTGTGTGGTGATTGATTAATTCTCATTTTCCTTGCAACAAAAATCCTTAGCTCATCTTCAAAATTCATTCCTCCTTCTTCACTACAAATGGCAACTTCTATTAACCCTTGAGACAAAGGTTTCTACGTATATTCTACAGCAATTTTGGACACGTCGGCTAGCAAACTTCGTGTCCGAGTTGTCTCGGTTCAGAGGTGAGAGCCCGTAGAAAGACTCGATGGTGTGGTGCCCATTTCCGACGAGGAGATCGAGCTCGGAGATGCCGCGAGGAGGTTGGGATGATGGCCAAAGACCGAAGGACACGGATCGATCGGTATAGCTTTCCAACCCTTTCTCTAGTTGCTAGTTATAGGTTAATGGTTCGATCCGGGATTAAAGTCTGCGATAGCGCCGGTTTCAAGTCTAGAAAATGTTTTCGTTTCCGTATTTTGGCCTCGGACAGACGGCCGGGACGCTACCGTAAACTTACAGATGTTTCGTTAACCTAATCAATTGGCATGAGTTTAGTAAGCTTGGGTTGGATTATTTGGACCTATACCTGATGCACTGGCCCTCGAGCATTAAGCATGGAGAGATCAAGTTTCCCTTTAGCAAAGAAGACCTCCTTCCTATCGATATGAAGGCAACATGTGAAGCAATGGAGAATTGCCACAGGTTGGGGCTTGTCAAATCCATTGGTGTTAGCAACTTCTCGACTAAAAAGCTCTCTCAGTTACTACACCATGCTACCATACCTCCGTCGGTAAATCAGGTAAATAGTAAATTACTTAATTTATTTCAGTATATTTGTATTTATTTACTATGATACGTTCATAGGTAGAGATGAATGTGGGATGGAACCAGAAGAAACTCAAGGACTTTTGCGATGAGAAAGTAATTCATATCACGGCATGGTTGCCTTTGGCAGGAAACGGTGCTCCATGGGGCTCTCGTGCAGTCCGCCAGAGCCCGGTGTTGAAAGAAATTGCGTCCGATAAGGGGAAGACGGTAGCGCAGGTAATTCTTATAACTAATTTATTTACTTGCGGATATATGATGCAATATCTCTGCCCTTACAGGGCAAAGAAAAATGGTCGTTTAATTTTGAAATTGATTGCTAACGTACCTTCTTATCTTTTCAAGGAAATCAAATAAAAAAGCACCATTGTTTTTATATGCAGTGTATGTAATTGAATGCCACGTCATTATTATTTTGCAAGTGCGATGCACGTAATTAAATTGTCACATCATTATTATTTTACAAGTGTGATGCACATAGTTAAATTAATAAAAGAATTTATCATAAAAGTCTATAATTGCATGCAACACCCATGCCTAAAACACGCTAGTTTATTTAGTGTCTTTAAAATTATTATAAAACAACTTCTTAGAAAATATAAAACGATTAATGTGCTGATGTACGTTACACTTTATTTTTATTTTCTTAAGGCCGTGACACCGAGGAAGATCCAAATTGCAGCGGTCTCTCACACGACCTGGTGGGATCTAAGATTAACTGCATAAAAGCTAACGGGTCCCATCCGTCCATGTGAGAAGCCACTGCAATTGGGCTTACGGTGTCGTTGCTGGCACTGTTTTTCTCGTTTTTATTATCTTTTTCCTCTTTGTACACAAGTTTGTCAAATTGTGGCTTATTTCACATAATGAATTCCTTGTGTGAAAATTTACAGGTTGCTCTAAGGTGGTTGTGTGAACAAGGGGCGAGCATGGTGGTAAAGAGCCACAACAGACAAAGAATGGTGCAAAACCTGCAGATATTTGACTGGGGAGCCAAGCGAAGAAGAATTAGAAAAAATAAAGAATATCCCACAATGCGGGGACCTAATGGGCATATGTTTATATCTGAAACTGGACCTTACAAATCCTTGGGAGCTATAATGCCCATGATTATAAATAGGGTAAATTGGTTATTTTATATTAAAAAAAAGATGGGGCCCACACAGGGTTGCCTAAAAGCCCTTGTAATTTTCGAAATTATTGGGAAGGGTCTGTTATTCGAATTCTTTTGTGGAAAAGCCCATGGGCTGTATTTCATTTAGGCATTTTATTCCCTCAACTGCTTGGATATTACAAGCAACGGCTTAGATATTACAGCCAACTGCAACTGCATAATATTACGGGCAACTGTTATACAAGATGATGATGCTCTATATTGGCGATCTCCCAGATCAGGACACGTGGCAAATAACGTGTCCCAGAACTCAGAAGAAAGGGCCCACAGGAGCTGACCAGGCCACCCCTGTACCCGACCTGCAAGCACAAGCTGGCTCTCCTCAAGGCCCCCTGCAACTTGGCATCATCGGCCTCTCAGCTCCCCCCGAGCAACCACAGGACCAGGATGCCTCGGCCTTCCCGCTCGTTCCCGAGCTTCCCCGCCGAGGCCATCTTCCTCGGTCCCTCCAACCGACCAAGTCTACCACTCACAGGTATAACCGCCGCTCCGCAAATCTCGCCATGCACGGATTCTCCGCCGGCAACATCCCACGTTCCACGCCATCACGATCCCCATTAACGGGCGATCCTTTTATTACGCGAGCATGACGTTGGGAGCGTAACTGCCGGCGAGATTCTCGCGCCCGCTATTGCGTGCTGCCACCACTATATAAACCCCCATCACAGAGGGGTCAAGTAAGATTTTTCACCCCACTTAGCCGTTACTCTGCTCGGATCTTGTGCTAACTTGATCGTTAGAGGGTCCTCGGTGGTACCAAACCACCCCGGGACTTCCTTGCAGGTACTCGGCGCAAACTCCTCAAAACCACCAACCTCCTCAAAACCCATTGAGACCCACACGCAACAGGAGATCACCTCCAAGATCCACCGGGAGATCGACGGAAGACATCATCTGACGGAGACCCGAAAAGGATCTCTATCAGTTGGCGCCGTCTTGGGAAACAAGACTCCACAAAAACAAAAGTTGGACTTCCGATCTCCATCCACATGGCGTGCGATCACCCTGAAGATCCAGGTACCAGTCGCCGCCTCCCCCTCACCGGAGGCGCGGATTAACCTCCTCCGGCGACCAACATCAACGCCCTCGCCGGCCGAATAGATCAACTACAGTCTATCATGGAAGCGCTCGCCCGCGTCCAAACGGCCGGGCCAGGGCCCCAGATCGTCGCTCCTCTACCTCCAGAAGACTCTGCCCTTGTCGGCACGGCTGACCACCGGCAGGCTACGTCCCACAGTCACAGATCTCACGGGCCGATACTCTCTGAGGCCCGCTGGGCGCCTCACGGCTCCACACCAAGATCCGCCGCCAGAGGGCCTCGCCTCGAGCCTCCTCACGACCCTCACCCACCTGAGGAGATGTCGGTCACCTCGCCTATCCTCAGGCATAACCGACACCCCCTCCCTCGACGGGGTCGCATAGAAGGGGCTCGCTACGGCGGCTCGAGGGCCACCTCGCTCAGGGATCTGAGGAACCTCATCGAAAGGAACCGGGGCCGCGCTCAGACGCAGATCTCCCATAGCAGAAGCCAGGGATCACAAGGCACTGAATCCTCCGGGTACCACGGTCGACTCGACGCCCTCGAGAAGAAGATCGATGGCATGCGCCGAGAAGGTTACCTCTCGGGTGACGGGCTAAGTACGCCGCCGACTCGCTCACCAAACCGTTTACCGAGAGACTGCTCGCTGTTCACATCTCCTCGCGCAACAAGCCCCGAAGGTCTCTCTGTTCGACGGGAAAACCGACCCGAAAGACCATTTAGATGCTTTCACCGCGGGGATGAGCTTCCAGGACCATTCTGACGCCGCCCAGTGCAGAGCCTTCCCAGCCACCCTCATCCGCTCTGGTCGGGACTAGTTCTGAGGACTCGAGCCTCGCTCAATCTCGACCTTTGACGAGCTGGCTACTCAGTTCCTCGGCCACTTCGTCGGGAACCGTCGGCAGAAGCGCACGATCGACTACCTCTTCACAATTAAGAGCGGGGACAAGGAGACGTTCAAAGCTTACATCACCCGCTTCTACAACACCCTCCTCGAGGTCCCGAGCATCGGGACTAGACCGTCATCACAGCGCTCAGATCCAGTCTTAGGCACAAGGAGTGGTTGCGCTCCTTTGCATTAGCGCAGCCTAAGACCATGGCCGAGGTCAAGGCGTGGACCGAGCGTGAGGTCCGGCTCGAGTCCGAGATGAACGCAAACCTCTCTCGAGCAGAACGGTCCGATCAGAAGAAGAGGGCTCGGGAAGAGAGGCCTGAGCGTCAGCAGCCATATCACCCGAAGTTCCAGGAGTACACCCCGCTCAACATCTCCCTCGCAGTGTTACTAGAGGAGGCCCAGGGCGAGGGGTTCTTCAAGTTCCCTCCAATCCCGCATCAGGCCTCGAAGCGAACCCGGGGCCCCTAATGCGCCTTCCACCAGACGCTGGGCCACGCCACGGAGGATTGTAAGCAACTCCGGGACTACGTCGAGGAGTAATCCGATCAGGGCACCTCGCTGCCTACTTGAGGGATAAGTGGCAGGCCGATTGCAAGCAGGATCAGCGCCCCCTCCCGCCGAACTGACCATCAGCCAGATCATGCTCGTTTCGGCAGATGACCAGTCCGGAGCCAGGGAGCCCCGCACCCGGTTCCGAGCATGGAGACCAACAAGCCTCCGGAGAGCTCAGGCCACGCTAATAAGGTCATCTATTAGCATATACTTTTTTAGGGGCAATGTAAACTCTTCCTAGGGTCTGTTGTTAATTTAATAAAATATCAATAGAACATTGCGAAAAAGAAGGAAAGGTCTTATTTATTCAAAAAGGTATTATGGGCTCCTCAGCCATACATGCAAAAAGAAAAAGAAAATTACAGCAGCGGGGGAAGGGGTGCAGAGAGCACTGGTCATGGTACTCACTAAAGATCTCCGCCGGCCGAGGCCTCGTGAAATCCAGCCTCTGCCCTCGATTCCTCCCGCGCGCGTTGACCTCAAGCCTAAGTTTGTAGCACTCACGGACGAGTGCCACCGAGCGAGCCAACCGACCCGCGGAGATCAGGCCGAAGCGCCTCAGAGACCGCAGCTTGCCCATGGCCTCGTTGTAGAGCTTCTCGGACAGGGGGTTGTAAAGCACTAGCAACGCCCTCCAAATGGAGTACATCAGCAGCTGCAGTAGAAGGGAGCGCCGGGGGAGCAGCCGGCCGAAGTGGTCTTCGATGCTCCCATAGACCAACTGAACCGTGTCTTCGGCGCAGTTCTGGTCGTAGAGGTATACGTCTTCGAAGTGGATGATTTCGGAGATGGTAAAGGGGAAGTTTTCCATTCTCAACAATCTGTTTGTGAAGAAAGGAAGGACCAGCGCTCACTCAGCTTTATATAGCCCACTGCGTCCCAACGGAACCCAGCAGTCGCCCGTTTTCGCCCACAAAGTCATTACCACGCGGCGATCATTGAGCCTTCTCTGGCAGAATCGAAACGACGCGACTCTGGCGCTTCGCTTCCCCACACATTCAATGCGCGTGCTACGCGCACGGTCGCCGCGACCGCTCATATTCCCCATACCTGCGACGGGGTGGTCGGGCGAAACCTCATGAAGAATCGGCCAAGCATTTACCATGTTCGGCTATCCCTGGCCGGTAGCTTCCCTACACGAAACGCCGAGGATCAAAGACCTCTCCAAGAGGCAACCTCGCAGCTTTACTGTGCGGCTATCCTTAGCTGGCCTCCTACGGCCCCTCCAACGCTAAGGATCAAAGTCCTCCTTAGAAGCAGCCGACCAGCTTCCCTGCTCGGCTATCCCTGGCTGGTAGCTTCCCTACTCGCAACATCAGGGATCAAAGCCCTCTCCAAGAGGCGACCGCGCAGTTACACTGCCCGGTTATTTTTAGCAGGCCTCTTACGGTCCCTCCAACGCTAAGGACCAAAGTCCTCCTTAGAGGCAGCTCAGCAGCTACCCTGCTCGGCTATCCCTGCCCGGTAGCTTCCCTACTCGCAACGCCAGGGATCAAAAAGTCCTCCCAGAGGCAGTCGAGCTCGACCCTCGCTCGGCTATCCCCGGCTGGTAGCTTCCTACCACAACCGACAGGGATCTAAAGCCTTCCCAGAGGCAGTCGAGCCCGACCCTCGCTCGGCTATCCTTCAGGACAAAAGCCCTCACCAAGAGGCACCGGGCAGTAACCCTGCCCGGCCAAGGGTCCTTGGTAGGATTCTTACAGCCCCTCCCGCGCTAAGAACCACAGTCCTCCTTTGAGGCGGTCGAGCCCGACCTTTACTCGGCTATCCCCGGCTGGTAGCTTCCTACCACAACCGACAGGGATCAAAGTCCTCGTCAAGAGACATTGGGCAGTAACCCTGCTCGGTCCCCGTCCTGAAGGATGAAAGCCCTCGCAAGAGGCAACCGAGCCCGACCCTTGCTCGGTCATCTCCGGCTGGTAGCTCCCTACCCATGACGCCAGGGATCAAAGCCCTCGCAAGAGGCATCTGAGTGGCTACCCCTCTCGGTCATCCCAGGCTGGTAGTTGCCTACCCACGACGCCAGAGATCAAAGCCCTCGCCAAGAGGCCACCGCGCAGCTTCACTGCCCGGCTATCCTTAGCAGGCCTCCTACGGCCCCTCCAACGCTAAGGATCAAAGTCCTCCTTAGAAGCAACCAAGCGGCTTCCCTGCTCGGCTATCCCTGGCCGCTATCTTCCCTACTCACAACGCCAGGAATCAAAGCCCTCGCCAAGAGGCAACCGCGCAGCTTCACTGCCCGGTTATCCTTAGCAGGCCTCCTACGGCCCCTCCAACGCTAAGGATCAAAGTCCTCCTTAGAAGCAGCCGAACGGCTACCTTGCTCGGTCACCTCCGGTTGGTAGCTCCCTACCCATGATGCTAGGGACTAAAGCCCTCGTAAGAGGCATCTGAGCGGCTACCCCGCTCGGTCATTCCCGGCTGGTAGTTGCCTACCCACGATGCCAGAAATCAAAGCCCTCGCCAAGAGGCAACCGAGCAGCTTCCCTGCTCGGTCATACCCAGCGGGCATCTTCCTGCCCACCAGACGCTGCTGGTTTGAAGCCCTCATAACGAGGCCACTGAGATCCCTTTTGCTCGACAAATCTGCGGCGGACATCATGCTGCTCATCAGATGCCGCAGACCCGAAACCCCATTGAAAGACGTCAGGTCTGTTCAAGTCTGAATGATCCCCTCTCGACTTCGGGGCCATGGAGATGCCTCCTTCTCATCAGCGCTTGGCACACTTGACAAGCGATCAAAATCAACTCGACGAACGATCGCTAGACAGATAGCCGACCTGACATGGAAGCCCAACAGTGCAAGCAAGAATATTTTACGAGCATTCTTCACAAACAGAAGATAAAGTGTAAACCGATGAAACAAAAATCTTTACTACCAAAAGCGAAGTCTTTACAAAGGGTATTTTGGGCTCCCCAGCCTTACAGACTGCCCGGAGGCTTACAAAAATTTCAGAAGCGGCAAAATAAAAGGAGGAGGAAGACGGAGGCTTTAAGCCTCGGGGCCAGGCACGACCTCGGGGTCCTCGATATCTACCACGAGTCAATCAGGGCCCTCGGCCACCTCCTCGTCAGGAATCACTTCCCCCTACTCATCGGCGTCCGCGAGGGGGTATTCGGCCCGGAGCTCTTCATCGGCGAACTCCGGCATCCGGGCCTTAACGGTGTCGAGAGCCTCGTGCCAGATGCGGGTGGTGGCCACGACTAAGTCATTGTAGAAGTACTTCGACTTCTTGTAGCTCTCCACCACCTTCGCCGCCGAGAGGTCGGCCCGCTTCGCCACCTCGACCGCCGCCCCCAGCTCCTTCCGGAGGGTCCTCACCGTCTTCTTCATGTTGCCGGCGAGTGCCTGAGCGTTCTCAAGATTAACCTCGGCAGCCACGGCGGCCTCGCGATGCCAGGAAACCTCCCGTTTCCCGGTATCCACCTCGCCCTCCATAGCGGCAACCCTCGCCATCGCCGCCTCCAGCTCCCGTTTGGAGCTCTCTTCCAGCGAGGTAAGCTGGTCCGCGGCCTTCATCGTCGGGGTTATCACCTCGGCCTCCATGCATAAGGAAAGGGCGACATGCTGGAGGACCAGAAAAATAAGAAAAAGGTCAGGAAGACGAAGGAAGCACCGAATCTCACAAACAACCGAGCACTTACCTACATGGCCTCCTGGGCGATGGACACCATCTGGGCCCTGAAGGTCCCCCCGGGGACCCTACCCCCTGCCGACTTCTCTATTTCATACAGCAGGCTATCCACGTCAGATAGCCCCGAGGGCACCGCTAACTGGAGGCCCCCCTCCTCCACCATGATTGGCGAAGGAGGGCCCCGAGGAGACCTCCGAGAACCCCCCCTGAGTGGCTCCGATGGAGAGCCGGTCTCCTCCTCCGAGAACGGGTCCTCCAGAATTCGAGCCCGCTTCCAGCCCGGCGCTTTGCTAGGCCCCGGGGTGGGATCCGCCCCCGAACGCTCAAGGGACGCGGCCACCGGAGGCACTGGGACGGAGGCCGAAAGAGCCGGGGCAGGTTTCGAACGGGAAAAGCTGGCACCTCCAGCCTTCGTGACCTTCCTCGGCTGGCGCATGGAGGCTCGGAGCTCGCCATATCCATGGGTCCTGCACAAAATCAAATGCAAAGAAGTCAGCGACACATGCAATATAAAAGCCAAAAAGCAAGCCTAACTTACCGACGAACTCAACGGAGTTGATCCCGGCCCAACTCAGGACCTCTCAGACAGCAGCACGTCAAATCGGGGGACGGGCTCCCATGACGCCACTCTCACCGCGGCGGGGTCATTGGACTGGTTCCCCAGCAAGCATTTTTCCCTCGACCACTTGGTGGGCACGGGCCAGTCCTCGCCCTCGGGCGGCGTGACGAAGAAAAACTTCTTCTTCCAGTCGTGAATGGAAGAAGGCAATACTACAACTCCTGTCCCGGTGGCGCCCCATGTTGCTTCCGAAAAGAAAGGTAGACCCACCTCAGGTCGCCCGCTCGACCCCCAGGATGATTTTTGAAAACAAGGGAAGAATCAAGGATGGAGAGGCTGAAGAGAACCGCCTGTAGCTTCAGGCGGATCAAGAACCCGAAGAGAATCCTTCATGAGTTCGGCACTAACTGGCCAGGGGCTAGCCCGAAGAAGTTCAACGCTTCGACGACCTCGGGAGAGAAGGGCAGGCGCATTCCACCCCCAAAAAGCTTTCAAGTACAGGGCGATCTCCCTACCCCGTACTTGGTCTGCCCTCTCTCCCCCCTTGGCCAGACGAAGTGTATAACGTGAGGGGATGTGGAAGCGAGCCCGAGCATTGGCAAGCTCGTCCTCATGCCTCACCCAACACAAAGCACCGGGGGCAGCGTCTACCGCCTCCTCCCTGGGGGCTGCCCCCGCCGCACGATCCCGGGAAGAGGATCTGATCCCTGCTCCCCGGAAAGACCCAGGCTCAACTACAGGGTCCCTATAACCTACTCCTACGACATCTACAGATTCTGCGAAAGAAGACATCTAACCTGGAGAAGAGGGATCCTCGGGAAACAAAAGCAGAAAAAAGAAGACGAGCGCCGAGCAACCAGGACTTAGAGCGAGGAAATATGAAGGAGTAGGGGCCCTGGAGTGGGCCCCACCCCTATTTATCACCACAATCACTCTCATCCAACGGCGCCCTTCATCTCCCGCCAAAGCGCCTCCTCGCGTCCAATGGCTCCGATCGCTCCACTTGTCGTTCCTACACTGGGACGCATCTCATGAGACGCCGCAGGTCTGCACACGTCTCATCGGCCAACCGACGCTTGACACGCGGACCGTCGCTTCAGTGACAGGATGCACGAACCGGCGCACCTTCCTTAAATGCAGAGATCTCGTCCTGATTTGCTAGCAGAAAAGACAGCTGACAGCCCGGGGACGCATCCCGATGATATCTTAGGAGGGAGCTCACCCCAGGCGGCCCGGCAGTCCACTCTTGACCCGACCCGCCAGCTGGTCGGGACAAGAGTAAGGGGATAATGATGATGCTCTATATTGGCGATCTCCCAGATCAGGACACGTGGCAGATGACGTGTCCCAGAACTCAAAAGAAAGGGCCCGCAGGGGCCAACCAGGCCACCCCTGTACCCGACCTGCAAGCACAAGCTGGCTCTCCTCAGGGCCCCCTGCAAATTGGCCTCCTCGGCCTCTCAGCTCCCTCGAGCTACCACAGGAACAGGATGCCTCGGCCCTCCCGCTCGTTCCCGAGCTCCCCCACCGAGGCCATCTTCCTCGGTCCCTCCGACTGACCAACTCCACCACTCACAGGCGTAACCGCCGCTCCGCAAATCTCGCCATGCGCGGATTCTCGGCCGGTAACATTCCACGTTCCACGCCATCACGATCCCCATTAACGGGGGATCCGCTTATTACGCGGGCGTGACGTCGGGAGCGTAACTGCTGGCGAGATTCTCGTGCCTGCTACTGCGTGTTGCCGCCACTATATAAACCCCCATCACAGAGGGGTCAAGTAAGCTTTTTTCACCCCACTTAGCCGTTACTCTGCTCAGATCTTGTGCTAACTTGATCGTCGGAGGGTCCTCAGTGGTACCAAACCACCCCAGGACTTCCTTGCAGGTACTCGGCGCAAACTCCTCAAAACCACCAATCTCCTCAAAACCCATTGAGACCCACACGCAACAGAAGATCACCTCCAAGATTCACCGGGAGATCGACGGAAGACAACATCTGACGGAGACCCAAAAAGGACCTCCATCACAAGGTGTTTTGATTGGGCCTATGGAATTTTTAACTAGAGCAAAATGCCCAAGGGTTTTTACACAAGTTTGAAGCAGGCCGGGGGCTTTTTGACAATTTACAGTTATAAATATACTTAGATATATTTTGCATTAATGGATTGTAACATTTCTTTAACGATGGCTTAGAAATAAATCAATTTCATGTAATGAAGGTGTAATCATTTTTTATTTTGTTATTTCTAAGGATAAAGTGCATCAGGGTTCTATCCAAATAAACGGCAACCATTTAACGTTTTTAGGGTCAATTCATGGTTTCCCTACGTGGGTGTATTGCATGCATGGGTTAAGTTTACATGCCAATTCAAAGAAAAAGTACTTTTCCAAATTGGGATTATGAGAGAGAGACAGGGAGAGAGAGAGTTAGGGAGTTTAGAATTGGAGATTTAGAGTTCGGATTTGATAAAGAGAAGAAGAGGAGTGGCTGAATGCTGATTAAGAAAGGAAAGGAATAGATAAGTGATTTAATGTAAAAATTAACGTCGAGAAGAAGAAGGTCATGTGTAAAGGAATAAAAACTCAGAGGAGTTTGGATGAGTTTTAACCATATAGGGTGGATAAGTCGGGTAAACCATAAACAGGTTTTGGTAATGGTGAAATAAGCCTGTCGAAAAAGCGTAGCTTCTACAAGCATAATGTGTTTTTGGGCAATAAGATAGTCTATTGGTCCGAATGTATGTCAAATGCAAAAGGCATCAACCATGGAGCCTTGCCCAATGTCTCGTTAATTGCAAACCCGATCATGCATCTAATCCTCCACTTTGATGAAATATATCCCTTATCCACATCCTATTATACATGCAACCAAAATAAGTTACATCACACATATGCAACCCCAAAACAAAAACGTAAACCAGCAAATCCCTTCGTAGCCAAGGCCTTTTTATATGAAGGTGCAACAATATGATAATGTTCACAAATTTGTAAACAGTATACCTCATCACTATTTTGCTTGCCATATGGTGGTTCAACAAACTGTGAACCGTGCAGCTGTTCTGAAGAGCTGTCACCATCACAATGGATTGCTTATCTGTGCAAACAACCAACCTCAAAATTATTTATTTTCTTAAGCTAAAGAATCTTTAAAAATGGGAAAAGAAAATTACTCTGAAAGATGTACATCCATATCCGGTTTGTCGTCACCGGATGCAATTCAACTAGTGATCGGAATGGGAAAAAATTCAGGCGTATGGTAAAATTCGGATACGGTATGAATAAAAAACGAATACCGGTAATATATTATATCCACTAAATTAAAAAACCATATGCATTTAAAAATTGGATAGTAACGTGGAATAGATATAGGCGTTATAATATCCGTATCCAGTAACCAATGACCGTTGTGGATGGGAATTTCAATACGAAAATCAAAGCCTGCCAGCTTAAAGAGAAGAGTAGTGCTTTCTAGAACAATCCCTATATAACCCTCAATATGACAAATAACAATGAATATGATTATTATATTCATCCAATGAATAAAGCACAGCTGCAAATGTATATAGAATAGAATAATAATACAAAAGTAAAGAGCATAAATTCCCCTATAGCCCACTCATTTCTCTCGAGACCCAAAGAAAACTCCTGCTGGTTGCTCAAACTAGAACCACGTTGCTTGGTTTTTCTAGTTCATTTTTTTCATCTCTCTGTGTGGAAATTAACAAGAAAGATGGGAGGCAATCGAACGATCGGGATCGGCATGGACTACTCTCCGATGAGCAAATCGGCGGTCAGATGGGTCATCGACAACCTCGTGGAGGAAGGAGACCGCATCATTCTGATACATGTGCAGCCCAGCAAGTCTGATAGCCCCCAGAAAAAACTCTGGGGCGACACTGGATCACGTACGTATCTAATATTTTAAGTTATGATGACCGTTGAAGATCAAACATATTTTTTTAAGAAGACAAGTATGATCGATATTAACATTTACTATTGATTCCATTTGTACGAGTGTTTTGATGTGATACGTGTATATAAATTTATTTTTATTTTTTTGGCAGCTCTCATTCCTTTGGACGAGTTTAAAGAAATGAACTTGTCCAAGCAGTACGGAATAAGTGCAGATCCCGAGGTGCTGAACCTTCTGGATGCTGCCTCAAGGGCCAAGAAGGTAAATATATACTTCCTCTGTTTCTCTATATAAGTCTCTTTTTAATTTTTAATTTTTTGTTTCGAAATATTAGTTCTCTTAGGATTATCAATAACCTTTTTGGTTACCAAGACATTTTTATTATTTAATTTAATAAACTAACTTTCATAAAATTTCTTACTGACCTCCATACTTATTCAAAAACCAAGAAAATAATGAACATTAAGGACATGTTTGAATAGTTAAGATTAAAATCCAGAGAATTTATTTTGAGATTATAATATCTCGGAATGAACAACATTACTAGAGAAATTTTTAAATCTTATGCATGTTTGGATAACCTGGGATAAGGAATATACATCAAATGCTTATTCCTTTGTTGATTCTATTTATTATTATTTAAATAATAAAATATATCTTATTTTAATCTCTTCCACCAATCCTTTCATTGTCTCTAACTTTTATTTTTCTTCTTGAATTTTTATTTCTCTTTTTATGAGTACGTTTAGTTAATCCATGTTTATTTCTCGAAGAAAAATATATCGCCAATGTCCATCGCCTTTAATTTTAGACCTCTTTTGCCTTGAAGCCTTACCCGGTCTCCTCGTTAGTCCCTTCTTCATCGCCAATCATCATCACTATCAATTTAGCCAACGGCATGTAGAGATTTTTAATCTGCCATGGTTATTTCTCGAATGAAAACACGTCGTCAATGTCCATTGCCTTCAATTTTATATCTCTTTTGCTTTAAAACCTTACTCGATCTTCTCGTTTGTCCCTTCTTGATCGCCGAACATCATCACCGATCATCATCATGACCAAGTGTAGAAATTTCTTTGAGGAAACAAAAAGAAATGAAAAGAGGTATTTTTTAGAAAGAGAGGTTGAAGATGAGGTTGTGGGAAAATCAAAGCAAAGACTAGAATTTTGATCCGAAAAAAAGGGAAGAGAAAGTAATAGAATGTTCAGGATTAAAATAGTTAGCTCCGAGCTAATCTTTTTAATCCGGTGGATTAAGCTATTTAAAGCATTTTTTCCTCTGGATCCACCCACAAAAAAGTCATCCAAACAAATCCGGAGGAAAAATGGAATCTGGGTTTTTAATCCAGTAGAATAGGAGTATCCAAACATACTCTAATAGTGCCAAAAAAATGAACATTAATATGGTTAAAGTGGATAATTTGTGTGTGTGTACTCTCTTCGTTCCACTTTAATAGTCGTTTTAGAAACTTATTTTTGTCCCAAAATTCTAGTCGTTTTTTACCATCGAGATAATTTTACCTGCTGATTACCAAATTTACCCTTCCTTTTAATCTCATGTATCTCATAGGAAAATGTTTTGAGTTAATGTTGGTGTCAAGAAAGAAGAATTAAAGGAAAATTGGTCTCTAGTAAATGCCGCACACACCCATGTTCTCCTATTTCAATCTAACTCTCCACGCTCTTAATTAATGTTGTGCATTAGATCTTTACGTTTGGATAGAAATCAAGAGGGCAAAAAAATTATGGGAACTCTCAAATTGAATGAACACATGAAATCAAGAGACATTGACTGCATAATGTAAAGATTTATTTTCATGACCTAGGGCACTGTATTTTATGTAGGGATGACTTGATGAATTAGAGGTATTGTAGTAAATTGAAGTACTCATAATTTAGCATCTTAATAAGCATGAAAAATGTTAAAACACCTGTTAAAGTGGGACAGAGAGAGAGTGTGTGTGTGTGTAATGGAGGAAATGTGATGAGAGGGAATTTCCTCTCTTGGCATCGAAAATATACAACCTCCATTTTTCTCGACGATCGGCATCGATCACCTCCATGTTTATCATCTAAGATGTGGATACACCAAATTTCATGTGATTCCACCATCTTTTCACCATTGATTCATCGGGTGCAAAATTAACGGTTTACCAACAGATAAACTTTTTGCATTGCTAATTCAACGATGAAAAAGTTGTGGAATTACATGAAATTTGGTGTATCCACATCTTAAATGATAAAGATGAAGGCAATAGGTACCGATCATCGAAAAAATTGGTGGAGGTTGTATTTTTCTCGACGGTATTGGAGAAAATTCCCTTATATGGCCTATTTTCTTCATTATTCTCTCTCTCTCTCTCTGTGTGTGTGTGTGTGTGTGTACCATATGGGTGAATTTCCTTCTATGACGTCGAAAAAATACATTCTTCACGATTTTATCCGACAGTCGGCACATATCATCCTCCTTATCATATAAGATGTGGATACATCAAATTTCATTTGATTCTACCACTTTTCACCGTTGAATTAGCAATGTAAAGGGTTATATTGTTGGTAAACCGTTAATTTTGCACTCACGAAATCAACGGTGAAAAAGCGGTAGAATCGCATGAAATTTGGTGTATCTACATCTTAGATGATACGGATGAAAATGATGGGTGCTGATCATCGGAAAAAATGAAGTGTGTATTTTTTCGATACTATAGGAGTAAATTCCCTCCTATGGCTTCTCTCTGTATATATATATAATAATGTCTTTGTTTCTTTAATTTTTCATTTTTTGTGTCATAAATGATTCTGTCATTGTATTATAATTCCGAAATTGTGATATGTATTACAACATGCATATGTAGGTTTGATCGTTCAGTTTAGTTTATGAGCCGATATATAAGCTGTTATGAGATGATATTTTTGTTTTAAATAATTTGCTCTAAATACGTAGCTGCTAGATTTTGAACTTGGATTGTCTAGTTCATACTCGACCAGTGTGAAATTCGTTCTTTTTCCCTCTCTCATGTTTTTCACTGTTGAATTTACAATTCGATGGTTGAATGCAAATAGATAGTTAGTGATGACACCCCACAAAAAAATGGTGGTGATATCATCCTGCTTCTTCCATCATTAGATGAAACGATCTAACGGTAAAATAAACATGGAAGGAAAAGATTATTTCTTCTCTTAAGAGGAGAATAGCCCAACTTAATTTCGTTATAGTCTTTCGAGATAAAATATTTACCGGGAATGATATGGATTCATGATAGACATAACTGATTTGAATAAGTGACGTATTTGTCTTTGACCAGTTGAATTGAGACCTACAAACCTTTCTTTGGGGAATAATAGACTGTAGTTTGGGATTTGAACGCTAGACCTTTTGCTCAACTGCAAAAAACCGACCTACTAACAAATTCAATTTCCTAATAATCATTGTTTATGTTTTTTATTTTGAGGTTGATCATTGTTTTATGTTAAAAACAGGTGAGTGTAATGTCCAAAGTGTACTGGGGAGATGCAAGAGAGAAACTTTGTGATGCAGTAGAAGATCTTAAATTAGACTCCCTTGTTGTTGGAAGCAGGGGCCTCAGTCCCTTCAAAAGGTATCAAAAATAAAAGCTTTTCGATTATGAAATATAAACTTCATCCGAAGCATAGATTAAAGGTATTCAGATCATTTGATTTTTCATGCACATACATTTGAGGGCAGGGGATCAACTTGAACGGATCCAAATCCCATTCATTTATTAAACGGGTCATGATGGATCATGGGTTATCTTACCCGACCCGACCCGACCCGACCCGGATGACCATTAAGAAAATGGAACTTCTTTCTGACCATTCAAAGCTCAATTGAAGTTTTGATGTCATTGAAAAAGTAAATTATATATATTTTACACTCCTGAATGTTCCTGCCTCTCTGCAACAAAACTCCAAGATTACGATGAAGGTCAAGAAATTTAGTTCGATATTCTAACACACTAACCAGGTTGAGAGCCCTTAGGATCGAAAGCGGGGCTTCGCTTTCTGTGTAGCGGTTTGTTTAGTTTAATGACGTGATTTTGAATGCAGGGTCTTGCTCGGAAGCGTGAGTAACTACGTCGTAACAAACGCGGCATGCACGGTTACTGTTGTGAAGGGGAGCCCTTCAGGCTCAAAGGTCTGATTCTCAGTATTTGTTTGATTTAGTAGACAGTTTCAGGCCTCATGTGGGAGTTTATTAGTGTTGTGGAGTGCTCTGTTTATTGTGCTTGATTGGAGCTGTATTGTTTAATTAGTGTGTTTAAGAATCGTTCTTAATTTTTGATGGTGTGGTTTGTATTTTGCATCTTGACGACTATAAATCATTGTATCATGTTATGTTATGATTGGGGTGTGAAGGTTTTCATTTTTATTTTTAGCCATATAGTCACGAAACTGACTAATTCCAGAGTAATACTTTTACTACCGGTGCGGTGAAATCCATGTAGGCTACAAGATGTGCCATGTTATCCACTGTCTAGGATAAAAGCAGTTTACCTATTTTTGAACACTGCAATTTCTAATTATACCTTGTGCATTTTTTTATTTTATTTATAATCAAACTCTCTCGAGATCGACTCGTATTGAAAAGGAAATTGATACCAACTGAGCAAAGCCTGGTTGGTATAGCTGGTGCCTTTAATACAGATGCTAAAGAGAGGGTAGACACTTTTTGTCTTTTTAGATGAATAAATTTTATAGACAATTCTCTTTTATTTTTAATATCTATCATCAAAAGGGAGTAAAAAAATGGAGTTACAGTAAGTTTTCTTGGGACACTTCGTATTCTAGAATGTTTTAGAAGTAAATTAGCCGAGTTGTAGGGGTCTAATACCCCAAAAAAAACATGAGGAGAAAAGAAAAAAGAAAAAGAGTGAGCGGACGCTTAAAGCTAAATAAGAGTGTAAACGAATAAATCGAGCTAACTCCGTATCAAGTATTCAATTTTTATCAAATAGAGATAGTGATTTTCATTTTCGGTGACTATCTGAATCCGTATCTGCCATCCATCAATAGCTGCCATATACGGATATCGTAACATTTATATATGTTCTGTATAAGTATCCGATACCAAGAATAATAATATTTTGATTAATTGAGAATATTGTCTATTCAATATTCAGTTTATATTCGTAACTTACCAAATACGAATAGTAAATTTTCATTTCCGATAACTATTTGTATCCGTATTCGAATCCATCTAGAATTGCCAGATACAGTATTCCGATACGGTCTGATCCATTTAATCCTTGGCTAAACTACTTCGATCAAACCAAGACGCGATCCAACTCTCACCGCCTTGTTTACACAACGGCTCCTTTTTCAAGATATTTCCTTAAAAAACAAATAAGAAAAAAAACGTAACTGAGAAAAAAAACTAAAAATTCGAATTTTTTTTTAATCTTTTTCCCTCTCATTTATAAACCCTCAGCACATCAATTTTCTCTTCACTCTCTCTCTCTCTCTCTCTTTCGGTATGATTTTTTCCCCCAAATTCATGGGAATTTTTTCTAAGTTCGATTCTAGGACTTAAATTCTTTATTTGGTTTGCTTCACAGATTCTTTTTTGCTCAACAATTTTTGAGAAGTCGCCAGTTTCTCCTGAATTCAAAATTGCATCAACTCTTAGGTAAAAATCTCTCTTTTTTGTTCTTCATTTCATTAAGTTTTTTAAAATGCATTAATTTTAGATCATAAATCATTCTCAGAATCAGCTATTTTTTGTATTTCTACAATGTAAATTATTTTGGGTTCCCGAAATCTTGATTCTTTTTCTATTTTTTGGAAAGATTATTTTTTTGTTAGGGTTTCTTTTGGTTTGTAGTCTCTTGATTCTATGGCCTGTTCAATTCTTTAGTTCATCTATTTTGTGAGCAATTTATTTCTCCTTCGAATTTTGAGTTCAATGATTTCTGAAACTTTAATGATTTAAGCCAAAACAAAATTTGGTTTCTTGATTTCTAAACTACTCTAGGGTTTTAATCTATTGTGGCTTTTGCTTAATTTCATTATTTACATATAAAGAATTTATTTTTATTTTTTTACAGATTTTTCGCTGAACAACTTTGAGAACGAAAAATATCATTGCTTGAGAGTCGTGCATTTTATCATATAAATTTATTTTCAGTAGTTTCTGAAAGAAAAATAAGTACATTTAGTGATTAGGGTTCTTAATTTGTTGATTTCTTTTGCCAGTTACATACATTTAGATTCATCTGTCTGCTTCTTGTAATTTACTGTTTTCACCCGTAAAATCATTTCTGTTCCTGATTTTTTTTAATTATTATTATTTCAATTCTGCAAACTGACATCTTTCTTGTTTTTGTTTACCGAAGCTGAAGAAGATGAACAACCTCGTGACAAGATCCTTCCTCAGCTCCATCGACCTCAAGAAACAGGCCCACAGAAACTCGCAACAATCTGAACACGAGACCGACATCGAATCGGGGCTCACCACAGCCGAGCAGGAGAACCTATCCGTCTTCTTCGCCGCTGCGGACCCCATCCAGTCCGAAATAGCATCCATCTCCGACCTTTTATCGGATCTCACCCGTTTGAACTCCGAGTCCAAGCCGACCCGTACCTGAAACCTCCTCCATGGCATCCATGACCAAATGGACTCCGATATCACATCCATTCTCCGCAAAGCCCATTCCATCAAATCGCCCCTCGTAGCCCTTGATGCGTCGAATGCAGCAAACCGGGCCCGGTTCGGCTTGAACTCATCTGTCGACCGTAACCGGACTGTAATCACTAACGGGTTGAGATCCAAACAGCATGAGCTCATGATCGGGTTCAGCTCATTGAGGGAGGATATCCCAGTCGAGGAGGAAGAGAATCAGGAGAACATGCAGATGAATGAGGTTGAGTTGAAAGTTACGGAGTCGACTCAAGTGAGTCATCTAAGGAGGAGTTTGAAAAGTTTGCATCAGGTGTTTCTGGACATGGAGGTTGATGATGCTCACAAGTGGTATCTCCTCAGATTACGACACGTGGCGAATAACGTGTCCTGAAAGCTACGGAGGTGGAATAAATGAATTGCATTAGGAGATTCCTCGTGATCCTCTTCTTAAGGAATATATCCGATCTTTCAGGAGACCTCCCTGAATACATTCCACCTTCACCTAGGAAAATACCAACAACTCGTCTCCAAGCTTTCTCGGTCGTCTCCGAACCGTCTGACATGCCGAGCTTCCTTGGCCACCCGGCTCGTCTCCGAGCTCCCGACATGCTGAGCTTTCTCGGCCTCCCGGCTCGTCTCCGAGCTCCTGACATACCAAGCTTCCTCGGCTTCCCCCGATCAATTAAGAGCGCAGATCCTGTCACGCCCTGCTTTCCAAAATACGGAATACGAGGGTGATAAGGCCAGCCATACTCGTACGGTCAAGGAAATATCCTGCCGTAGTCACACTTCGGTTTCTAGCTTTACGTGATAATCAGTAATCAATGCACAGATAATGAGAAATGCAGTCACTAAATCAAAACAGATATAAAACTAACCCGATAGAGTCAAAGGAAAGATAACGCTGACGTCGCTGATCTAGATGTCCGCAATATCCTCAAGATACGACAGGTGCTAATCCAAGCTAAGTCCACTTCTCACTCTGAGCATGCATACTCAGGCCGTCAGAGCGACACAATAGCAATATATATAAACATATGTAAACACGTGCAATGATGATGAACATGAAACAGTAAGCATGGAGTGATGATATGAGCATGAAGTGACCGGTACAGGTAAACAGTAAAGCAGGTATATCGAATCAGTAAACAATGCATGACCATGTCATTAAACCTATCAGTCTCCAAGTCGCACTGTCCAGGTCGCTAAATCTATCGTCAGTCCAAGTGTGAGTGTCAACCACGCAGGAGTATCCCTAACCCAAGGGTAGGACCCCAAGGGCAAGGGAACACGGGCCCGAATCACGCTCACGAATAATCAGTAATATCACCCATATGACTCCCAGAATCGCTGTATATGCCGGCAATGGAACTCCCAAGATTCCGTTGAGCTCACACTCAAACTATCCCACACCCACAGTCTGCATCAAATACCGACCATAAACCCAAATACTAGTCGGTCTATGACAAGTCTACGTGAGAACTGGAGACAGGATCTCCATCAATCATGTCTTGACTGGTACCCAAGATAAATGGACAGTGTTTGACACCTTACCTATGACACTAATATAAGTGCTCCATAACCGTCCCATTCCAGTTATAGTTACACTTATAAATGTCCCATAGACGTCGACAATGCGATAAATTAACTGGGTCCGCTGATTGTGTACAAGTACGTGGCATTTCAATTATTCATTCACGCTTTAACACTAACGTACTTGCCATAATCCAAACACTAATATCTATCACTGGGTAATGTACACGATCACTAGGTTATCAATGCTTCATGACCACTATTCAATGAGAATATAACCGCTATATGATATGATGAGAATGCAATTAATTATAATGCGAATATAACATAGCAACCAGTGTCAAACCATTTGCAAAATTTACTATAAATCATACATGCATAATTAAGCAAAATAATATAAAAGGGGTAAGTAGTATGTTTAATTATCTGTCCATCAAAATTGGTTTCGCGTCAATCGGGTTTCAGGTTTGCTAGTTATGGTCATTTCATTTTAAGCGTTTACTGCTGGAAATCCAATTTCCGAACTGGATGTCCGTTTCGTAACATGTTTTAATCCCAGTTGGGATCATAATTATGCGACGCTACAGTTAAATAGTATGTATATTTTTCTGTTATGTTTCCAACGCATCAAACGGATTATCAATAGTAGTTCTGTATTAAAAGTTATGTCCTGTCTAGTGTAGCTATGCAAGAGGAGTCACTGCAGAAACTGCAAAACACCTAGGTACTTTAAAATGCAAATTAAATATCAAATGATGGTGAAACAGCACGGGACCAGATTCAGGTGTTAGCTAACTAAATTATCTATGCGACCATATGGGACTCCGTGCATTTTCAGTTTAAAGAAGGGGTATACAGGTGTTCTAAAGCCAGGTATCCAAAACGAAACACTGTCCCGGACTGCAGTTCAGGGCCGCGAATCGTCTCAGTATTCGTCGTTATAGCTTAATAAAATATAAGGATGAACTCTGGGGTGCTGTAGGTTTATCTATTGATTTCGATACGAGTGATTGTAGAGATTTTGCTTATGCGTTTTAAAATCAAAGTTAAGAATACCGCAATCAATAACGGTGTCGCTTGGTAGCTAGCCGATTGAGTACGGGTCGGTCCACAGGGAGATGGATTCCTTTTCTTTATGTTCTAACGAGTTAATCCGATCAAGTCGGGTTTTGTTTTACGATCTAAGAATGAGATTAAATTGATTAAAAGTCTTGCTAGGGTTAGAATTAGGTTAGTTTGGAAAAGAGATTCTACCCACTGTTTTCAATGCCCTAATGAAGAATATAGGTGTTAGGGTAATAGTCAACAATGTGGATTAGCACGACTAGGAAAAAACTTAGTTTCTTCCTTTTGGTCCTTGTCCGTCCTTTCTTAACCCTTAGCCCTAACCTCTATTTAAATCAACCACAACCGGTATAACTGGGGAATCACCGCTATCTTGAAGGATAGGATGCCGTAGTGAGCGGTGTGTGGTTAATTTAAATAGAGTTCTATTACAAAAATTATATGGGCAAAGAAAGGAGAGAGAAAGAGAGATTTATTTCTCTCAAATCTTCCCAATCCTAATCCTAACAAGTGAGGAATTACTCACTCATTAGTGAAGTTATGATAAAATTCATTTTTATAATTTTAAAAGACTATCTAAGTTGCAGATAATAAAAGACAGATAAAAAATCAGGAATTAAATTCAGATAAAAGAATGCAAGATAAAAAAAAAACCTTTATTGATGACCTCTTAACGATTCATTACAAAATAAGAATTAAATCTAGAAATTGAAAAGAGATTAAGAACTAAAGAGAGGCATCTCAAAAGAGACACCCAAAAGCACGCTTTATTTGGCTTTGAGCGCTCCTATTTATAAATTGGAAAAACCCTAGGTTTACATTCTGATCCATACATGAAATTACAAAACAACCCCAAAGACTGAGTCAAAGCTCCGACACCCCACCGACACGTGCATTGCACGGCCGCGGAACCGCGGCAGAATAGCCTGTTTGGCTGCGGATCCGCGGCCATTTGGTAGGCTCATGGGCCCAATTCTTTAGGGTTTCTTCAAGTTGCTTTTATCTTCTGTTTTCTTCACTTGGTCTCTCAGAATCTCTTCAATTCTCTTCCAGATATTCAACAGTGGACTTTTTACTGTGAGCTTCACGTTGAAGTCTTGAATTTTGTGCTGCTCTTGAACTTTGTGCATTCAACTGTCTAATGATTTTCAGTTGTTCCTTGAAATGGTGGGCGGCATCATACGGATTCATCTATTGTTGGTCGTACTCTCACATTTGTAGCGTATTTTCATGAATTTCACTGTAATGATCTAAGAACCTGTAAACTGCAACTATTTAGAAGACATGGATCAAAAACACCTATTTATTTGTAATATGATTAAGAATGGGCGATATAATAATGCAAAATTCTGATATGAATAAATACCCCCAAACTTATCTTTTGCTCGTCCCGAGCAAAACCAATTTTATTCTCAAAAAAACCTAATCTCACTTTCGCAGGGAATCGCGATTGCACTGAGCTCGTGCAACAAGCCGTTAAACCCCTAGGTGTCCCTAGTAGGAGTAGTGTTGTCTCCTGAGGGTTTTCAGCGGATACTACCCACAAAATCCAATCAATTTGGCCTGTTGATTTTCATTCTTCAATTTGGTGTTCTAGCAAGAAATTCTATTATCTTTAACTTAGAAATCATCAACCCGTATTTTTCACACTCACTTTTTATTTAACTTAAGATCGTATATGTTCTGCAAATTTATTAAGCTTTCATCATCTTTTGAATTTTCCTTCTAAGGTGCAATCTTAACTCAGGAATTTTTATCATCTCTACTGAAAATATAAGCCCTATCTTTCATTCCTATCTCTTATCCAAACCCCAATCATATACCCCTACGTGTGTGTTTGTATCACCCCTATATTTGGAAATTCAATTCAAGCTATCATACTCTTGTCCATCGTCTAAAGTATTTTTAGTTGGTGAATTTTAGATGAAATTGCTCACACATCCTTCATGCGACCGTTAATACTTCTTGAGGTACTAACGACCGATTACAAAATATGGTCGCACATTAAGGCGTAATTTCTCATCTTGTAATACCTAAAGCTTTAGCAGTGACTCCCAAACTAGTTGGTCTAAGGCACTAGGTGATGAAGCACCCTTGCTATATTTTTTTTTTTGCAGCCTTAAGTAATTACAAAACCAGTGTTTATTTTTTTATTCACACTTGTACCTTTTATTTTCTTTTTCTTCATACTAAGGATTTTAGACAAGAGCATTTCAAGGTATCCTCTACTATCCCAAATTTCAAGGTGCGTGTATGTGCTAGTTGTAGGGTATATATTTTCAGGATTTAGACTAAAAGTTCAGAATTATTTTTCAGACTTACACTTCAAATAAAAATTTCAATACTCTTCTCTTATTTTGACTTAACCCAAGAACTGAACTCAAAATTTGCCTATTTCTAAATAAACTATAAGGACATATATTTTCTACAGTTAAACTTTAAGAAAAGTCATTTTTAGGGTTTTTAATTTACTAAGTTTAGGATCTAGTTTTTCCCTACTATTCAACCATTATGTTGAACTTAAGTCAAATATGGTCAGAATTGAAAATTTTAATTTTCAATTTTTTTTAATTTTTGATTTTTATGGGTTTTAAAATAAGTATGCAAATGCAAAAATATACACATGAATGCAAAGGAGGAAAGCTTACCGAGCACACCCCCAAACTTAAACTTGACAGTATTCTCACCGTCAGGCTACACTAAGAGGGTCAAAGTTGTCGGCACCCCCCTGTTTATTTATAAAAAAAAATTTAATAGAAAAAGAAAACAAAATATATATACAAAAAGGTCCCCCCAAAATTAAGTGAAACGGTGTTTCCACTGTTTAAGCGTTAAAGTTCAGAGTTAGGGAGGAGAAAAACACAGTATCAAGCTATACATGGCCTTACACAGGCCAAAAGTTAACACTAACCATTTGAAGAATTTATCAATGTAACGTATAGGTCGGTGGAAGAACATATTAGATAGAGCCAAGAAGAAATGGGGAAGAGATAAGTGGTGATATGGAAAGGGTTTGTGTGAACGTGAATTTAAGGAGATAAGAGATGATGATAAATAAAAACGAGAATGTGAATGATCAGAAATGAGTGGAATATTGGCATTCTCGTATTTTATAAGAAAAAAGGGTGGTGGTTCAACTTCTATAGGTGGAGGTTGATTAATCACAAAATCCTTGTTGTTTAGGAATGCAAGTTCGTCAGCGAAAAGTTCTTCAAAACTCTCATCGATATAATTGAACATTTTACTGTCAGTAAATTTTGTGCCAGAATTTATCATACTTGATTTGTCAAAAATTATGGAGGTAGGAGACTCGAAAAACTCATCTACCTCATTTTCAAAAGTATCCAAATCAAGTTGGCTTTCGGAAATGATCAAACTTGAATTATCGGATTGTGATTCATCAACACTCACTGAATTTATAGAAAGAATAGAAGAAGAACCTGAGAAAGTGGGAGAAAGAAATTGAATACGAACTTGAGGGTGGAAATGGAGTGTATAAATTAACACAATTTGTAATGACCGATGTGTAAAAAGCGATTGTGCTAATTTATCAAACCACTGAAAAATGAGGTCAAATCCCTCAAGATTCGTGAGAAAATATGGGTACGTCGAACTTGGTAAACCAGACATTGAAAATGGAAGTGTAACGGTTTCTTGCAAGGTTGGAGCGAGGATGGAGGTAAGTGATTGAGGAAGGGTATCGGTTAGAGATTCAGGAGGGTGTACGCAGTCAATGAAAGGGATAGAATGAATTGGAAAATCCGACTCCTCAAGTAAAACTGCTTCATCCTCAATAATTTTCTCAATACTCTCCTCAAAATTTAGCTTATCCATGCAATTCTCATCAAAATCAAGACGCATATGAAGTTCGGGAAAAACAGTTAATAACTCGGGATGATGAATTGGAGAAAGAAATTCATCCAAATCTGTGGGTTCATCATCCAAAATGTTCCCAGTGTCTATATTCTCAATCAAGTGAAAATCAATTTTTTCAGACACTTCATCAAAAGCATGGATATTAATCAATTCAGGTTCTAGAGTAGAGGTGTAGAGGTCAAAAAGATTGGTGATGGTTTCACTCGAAAGGGACCCTTCACAATCAGGTAAATTGAACACTACAAAGTCGCACAACTCATTAAACGTTTTATTTTCAACCAGTAAATCATTTGGAACACTTGATAGACATTCAAAACCGGAATTGTGGGATTCAATTAGGGATTGGTAGGTTTGATTTGGAAGGGTGCACAGTTCACTCTCTCCACTCAAATTCTCGACCTGTCCTACCGTCTCATCATACATTGGAAAATTTGGAGCTAGTTGGAAACTAGCTACCGGGTCATTAGGTTGTATAAGGGCGGCCATGAACGCATTCAAATCCATCATCTGTTGTCTTGACGCTACCATAAAATCTTCCAACGACTGTTCCAGACTAGACATAGGTTTTGAAAGGGGTTTCAGTAAAAAATTTAAAGTTGTTTGGATATTGGAAACTCCCAAATGGCTGTGTAGAAGTAATGTCTAGGGAAGGTGCAAAAGTCGGGTAAGACTGGTAGGAATTGAATGGTTGGGCAGGAGTATGATCAATAGGTGGATAAGAAGAAGAAGGTGAATGGAATTGTTGATCCAAACAAGTCGCACTGGTGAAAGGAGTGAAAGATCGGTTACAAGATTGTTTAATATGTTCAGCAATAGACATGGGTTTCGGAGTTACAACAGGACTCGAAAAAGGGGTATCAACGTAAGAAGGTGGTGAAGGTTGAAATGGTTGATACAAGGTGGTTTGCGGAGTTCAACTGGTTGTCCATGGCGCGTCTATTCGATCTTTCAAAGAAATTTTGGGCATGGAGGGGTCGTTCGAAATTCGACCAAAACAAGAAGCGTAGGAAGTAATGTCTGATTAAGGGTACCAAAGTTCGGCAAGAGTTTTGCGAGGTGGGGTACCCATGATGTGATGAAAGAAAGGAAAAGAATGTGATTTTTTTATCTTTATTTTTTTCAATTTTTATTATTATTATTATTATTTTTATTTTTATTTTTTTTTAAAAAAAATTGTTTGTTTTTGGAGTTTTGAAATTTTTGAAAGTGTTTTTTTCTAAGAAAGAGTTTTTGCAAAAATTTGTACGGAACTACGGCACAATCACAATTTAAGCATGCACAATCAAGCCTAGAGGTAGGGTCTCCTAAGTCAACTAAACTGCTCCTAACTGTTCCAAAGCGACAAGTTGTAAAATATCCCTCAAATGCCTCTTCACCGCCAATTGTAGCCAGGTAAGCACAAATGAAGAAAGGGGGATCCGCTCACGAATCACCGTGAGACGGGCCTTTTAAAATTACCTTTCTCACTTGTCTAGCCTAGGCACCACAAAGTCAGGTTTAGATAAACGACTGAATGCCCACAACCTTCCTTTGTCCTAATGAGCGCGACAGTCCTTAATTGGCCGAGTCTAGTTATTTTATAATTAGCTCAAGAATGATGCATATGCTTTTAGTGATTTTTGGGGTCTTAGGAATGGTAATGAAATCCTCACCCAATCTTAATTGGTGTTAGAGCCTCTTAGATTCCGTTTTAAAGATGCAAAGCAGTAACACACCGAAAATCTAAAACACTTACAAAATTTTTTTTCTTAGCAACGCAAAGAATCCTGCACAAAAACAATTTATTGGATAGGAGAAAGAGAATTTGTGCAAAGAATACCTACAGGAAAATTTGTCAGTGGGGTTCAGAGAGTAGGAGAGAAAAAAAAAGATACTCACAGAAGAAAAATGGGGTGCTGACGTCACAGGTTGACCGCGGTTCCGCGGTCAAATGCTTAAATCGGCCGTGGTTCCGCGGTGGTTTAATTGGTTTAGATCTCCAAAATTTTTCTCCGTGTTGTTTGGATTCTCCCTTGTCTGTTCAGATCCTCTGTTTCTTGATTTGTTCACTGGGTTTGCTCCAAGCCTGCACACTTGCACAAAAACCTTTCAAAAAGAACAAGATGATTTTTATTTTTATTTTATTTTAATTTTTTTTTGTTTTAAATTTTTTTCAATTTTTATAATTTTTAATTTTTTTATTATTTTTTTAACCTGAAATTACACAAAGAAAGATACTACCGTCTCCCCGGCAACGGCGTCATTTGATTGATAGCTGTTTTTCGTATGTGCGTTTTAAAAGATAGATCAAATCTAAAACAGTAACACACCCGTAATATGATCGATCAATTAAAAGATAGATCAAATCTAAATCGTACGAGCCATCGAATATTAAGTTGCAAGTTATATTCAATTTAATATAGATTGTAGAACATGGCCTGTGCGGTGAATTTCAGATTCAACGTTGCCTTTTGGGGCCGTCGCTTCTTATACGAAACAACACTATTTTGCCTTCAAAATGTTACACGGTAATTATAAATAGAAAAGGGATTTATCGATCATAAGTTTCGCTTTTTTCATTTAAGTTTTGGTTTAGAATTCGCATCGAACGCTTTTGCATTATATACATGTCACGATTTGACAACTAATAATTATAGCATGTAAAGCAAGTGAGCGGTTCACTTGTCTCGGTCGCTTGATATAGAAGTGACACCACGCGCGGGATCCGCCTCGACACACGAGATGATGCGCTGCTGGACACGGCGCGTGGCGCGAGCGCGATGCGTGGAGATTCGGTACTGGGCGCAGTAGCGACGCGGGCGTGATACGGTAGTGGGCGTGGTCCTGGCTCGGTGCGTGGCACGGCACTAGTTACGGTCTTGACTCAGTACGTGGTGCGGGAGCGGCACGGCGCGTGCACTAGATCGGGCACGATGTGGCACGGGGGCTGGCACGACACAGCACGGGGAGTGGGTACGGAACGCGACACGTCTGGATATGCGGTGGCACGGAGGCGGGCACGGTGTAGCACGAACACGACACGGCTTGGGTTCGACACTCGCACGGTACGACACGGCAACAGCGACGAGCACAGCACAGGCACATTGCACGTATGGGCTAAGCACGACGACAACAAGATTTGAGCTCAGCTCGACTGCAGTGGTCGTTCGGTGATCTCAACGGCGAAGGGGGAGATGCAGGGGAAGCTGGCGGTGGCGGTGGTCTCGTGGCGGATGACATGATCGTTGGAGAAGCAGCGCGAGGTGGTCGCCGACAGTGAGGTAGAAGCGGTCGTCGAGGGTGCAGTGGGCGGCTAAGGGTGCTCGGGTACAGTGGAGAGGAGCTCGACTAAGGTTTAGCTAGAGAAGAGAGAGGCGATGAAGGAAATGGGGTTTGGTGTTGGGTGATCTGCTATGGTGGGGAGAGGCCGGCGATGTGGGGTTGCAGCAGGGAGGAGGTTGGCGGTGAGAGTTGCCGGCAAAGGGTGACGGGTTCGCAGTGGGTTGTGGGTGCAGGGTTCTTGGGGTCGGGGCTTTCTCGGGTGTGCAGGGGAGAAGAGGAGAGAGGAGAGGGCATTAGGGGAGATGGAGGCAAAGTCGAAGCGACGACGGCGACGAGGGCAGAGGCGGGGGCTAGGACATGGGTTTGGGTTGTTGTGAAGGTAGCGAGAGAAAAGAAGGTGAGGGAAAGAGAGAGGACGTGAGCAGGAGGAGAGCTCGGGGCAGACGGGGCTGAAGAGAGGGGCTCGAGTTGTGAGAACGAGAGAGAGTGAGAGTGAGAGTTAGAGAGAGAGCCGTTGAGGGGGGGTGCGGACACGAGGACGTGGGATGAGGGGAGCGGGTCGTGGGTGAGAGGCGGGAAAGAAGGAGAACAAGAAGAAGAAGAGGGCTGGGGAGTTGGGGAATGCAGGTCGGGTTGGGCATGGGTTCGGGTCGGGTAGGTTTAGGATTTGGGCTGAGGGAGTTGGGCTTTAGGCTGGGCTTGGGGAGAAAGAGAAGAGAAAAGGAAGAAAGAAAAGAAATGAGAGAGAGAAGGGATTGGTTTGGGGTTTGGATAGTGTTCGAAAAAATATAGAAATATTTAAATTGGGAAAAATATAGAAAATATTTATTCATAAATACGAAAATTACTTTTAAAGGAACTGGGTATTACAGATCCCATGCGCCCTGCAACGACTCCGTGTATATCGCCAGGGTGAGATATCTGCATCCCTGTCGGAATTATGCTCCGCCTTGAAATCAAGTCGACCAACGACCTTTACGTCAAAAACAAACAGACACTCCGTCTCGGGGATATGTCAACCAGACACTCCGCCTCGGGGATAAGTTGACCAGCGACACTCCATGCTGGAGAAACGTCGACCAGCGACACTCCGTGCCGAGGATACATCAACCAGACACTCCGCCTCGGGGATAAGTCGACCAGCGACACTCCATACCGGGGAAACGTCATATACAGACACTCTGTCTCGGGGAAACGTCCAACACAGACACTCCATCTCGAGGATACGTCAACCAGACACTCCACCTCGGAGATAAGTCGACCAGCGACACTCCGTGCCGGGGAAACGTCAAACAGACACTCTGCCTCGGGGATAAGTCGACCAGTGACACTCCATGCCGACACTCCATGCCGGGGAAACATCGACCAGCGACACTCCATGCCGGGGATACGTCAACCAGACTCTCCGCCTCGGGGATAAGTCGACCAGCGACACTCCCTGCTGGGGAAACGTCGACCAGCGACACTCCGTGCCGGGGACACGTCAACAAGCAATACTCCATGCTGGGGAAATGTCAAACAGACACTCCGCCTCGGGGAAAAGTCGACCAGCGACACTCCGTGCCGGGAAAACGTCACATACAGACACTCCGTCTCAGGGAAACGTCCAATACACACACTCCGTCTCGAGAAAACGTCCAACACAGACACTCCATCTCGGGGATAAGTCGACCAGCGACACTCCGTTCCGGGAAAACGTCGACCAGAGACACGTCGACTAGCGACACTCCATGCCTGGGAAACATCAAACAGACACTCCGCCTCAGGGACAAGTCGACCAGCAACACTTCGTGCCGAGGAAACGTTACATACGAACACTCCGCCTTGGGGACACGTCGACCAGCAACACTCCATCTCGAATACACGTCAAGTATCAACCGTCCATGTCGTAAAAAGGGCAAAGTCAACCTCCCCAAAAGCGAGAACCAAATCAAGTCACCTCCACATGAAAGAAGATTCATCAATTTCTTGCACACGACCCATATACGTGGTGTGCATTTATTGATGGGGGACACTTTGTTGGGGTTAAAAATTACACCACGGTTGACCAAATCAAAGTCAACCCCAACCCAAGTGGGCCCAAACCCAAGCCAAGTGGGCTCATGCCCGAGCCAAATCCGAACATAAAGAGGCCGGCCTCCCCCATGCCAAGAAGAAAATTATGTAATAAATAAGTTTGATATAATTTTCATGCATGAATGTAAAATAAATGGGCAAAAATCCAAATTTTTGTGAAGCTCATGGCTCATGTACAAAAAGAAGTAAGCACATGAGACATGAGATGGACAAAATGCCATTTTGTAAAGCCCAAGGGGCTATGTGTAAATTTGTAAGCCTATAAAAGACAACATGATGATGAAATGAAGGACAATAATTTATTCCCCTCAAAAATTAGGGTTTTGTGCCTCTTTCTCCTTTCTCAAGGTTCTAAACCTTCTTATTTTTTTTGAATTAAATCAAGAGTTTAACTCTTTCTTTTCCAAAAATAAATAGTTTTTCACCATAAAACTCTTGAAGGGGAGCTCGGATCTGCCATCAGATCCCTAAAATGGGAGATTTTTAAGGCTTATTTTTCCCCCCAATATCCGGCCAACAGAGAGGAAGAAGAAGGGGACTCATCTCCAAAAATCTCATTTCGGGAGGATCCGAGGCTCAAAAGAAAATCTAAGGCTAAAGGGGAGAAAAAGGGAGTCCCCTTCGATCATCTCCAAAGATTTCTAGGAGTTTAACTCCATTCAAGATCTGCTGGAGTTTAACTCCATAAATCAAACCTTTTTTTAGGAGTTTAACTCCATTCAACATCTTTCGGAGTTTAACTCTATAAATAAAATATCATCTTTCGGAGTTTAACTCCTAATTCCGGGACTAAAAACCCCTTCTTTTCGCGGGCGCCCGGCCCACGTGCCGGGCGCGTGAGGCGCTGGCGTCCATCACCCACCGGGCGCGTGAGGCGTTGGCGTCCATCGCCCACGTGCCGGGCGCGTGAGCACCAGCATCAAGCGCCCAGCGTCTACATGCCGGGCACATGAGACACTAGCGTCCACCACCAGCATTCAATGCCCAGTGCCCGCGTGCTAAGCATGTGAGGTGCTGGCGCCCACGCGTCCTTTGGACGCTATTCACTCATCTTTTTCCATGCACTCCACACTAAAAATACCTTCCCCGTTAGAAAAAATTTTCTAACGGGGCGCTGCCCCGCACCCCGTAAGGGAGCTGCTAGCCTTCTTGACCCCCAGCCCGCTATCCAGGTAGCGGGACCCCCGTAAACACTGCGAGGCCCTCGATATACCCAAGACCCCTCAAAACACAACACACGCACGCTGCACATTGAGTTCGCATGAACAATTTGACCCGTCAATCGGAGGTTCCTTTGCTCCAAAGGTGGGGTAATTAACAGCAGCTTAGTCTGCGGCTGTCGGAGATTCGAATCTCCACAATCAATAAATCCCGGCCTACTCTAGGCAGGTGGAATCTGTAATGCACCTGAAAAGCGACTCGTATTCCCATCTCAATGGGGTGACGAAAAACACCCTACAGATCCGATCTAAAGGAAGAAGCGACGGGCAATCTTCAGCAATAAAAGAGAATTTGAGCAAAGTGTCAGCCCTAAGATGGTCCCCTCCTATTTTTACATCCCAAAAGAGAACATCCTACGGCCCAGATTGATTCCCGCCAAAACGAAATATCGCGCCTAGCGGCCGGCGGGGCTCCACATGGCAATCGACCATTGGAGATGTCTTTTCAATTGCAAAAGTCAAAGACAGCTGATTGTCGTAGGAAACGCGATACGTTTTTATGATATGCATTCTACTCTTTTCTTTACTTACAGCAATCAAGACAGTATCGCTTTGCAGCTAGCCGGTTGAGTACGGGTCGATCCACAGGGAGATGGTAGTATGTTCGTTCTTGTCTTAGACGAGTTAATGAAAAAATGTATATGTGTTGGTCCAAATCTATTCTAAGTGTTCGTATGTATGTTCAAGTAAGCTTGTTATGGTTAAAATTGGTTAGTAGAGTTAGAATTAGTCTTGTACTTTTCTTTTGTCATTCTTAAAATGATTTTGGGATAATCGAACGCAGCGAGGATTAGGAGGACATAGGAATGGGATTTGCAAGTTTAAGCAAGCTTTCCAACGATAAATCCATTTCTAGTGCCCCTTGTCCTTCCGCTACGTGAGCTTATTTCCAACCCTAGGCCAAACACCCGCAACCATGTATCCAATTAAATCACAACTACATGTCACATTGTAGTGCGCCCAAAAGACTTCTCGATTTAGGTTGTGGCTATATGTCACGTATAGCGTGCCTAAGTGAGGGGGTTGCGTTTGTTTGGTCTAGGTTTGTTTTAGGATGTTTGGCGAAGAGAAGCACAATGAATTTTTCCGTCTCTCATACTAACCTTCCTTAGCCCCTAACAAGTGTGGAATTATTCACATATTTAAATGAAAAAGAAAACAAGAAAAGAAAGAACGGAAAAATACGATTTTATAAAATGGTAGCAAGCTAACTACTGGGGCCCTCACCTTAGCAAGAGACTCCGTCGAGTATCATAGCTTGAAACTATGGATAAAAAGAGAAGGAAAATAAAATAAGAAATAACAATAACTACTTAACAACAAGAAATAAAATTTAGACTAGGAATTAAAATTACAAGACAAGAAATAAAAGATACAAGATAATAAAAATCCCTATCTTCATTGATTTTCCACTTAAGAGCTCTCACTACACTTTCATGAAGAATAGATGAAGAAAATGAAGAAGTTACAAACTAATCTACACTAAAATCTAACTAACTAAAAAGAAACATCCTCTACCTGGCACTAAACTAGGCTATTTATAGGCAGAGAGTTGAAACCCTAGGGTCAAATTCTGAGCCCATACAAAGTTACAAAACTACCCCCAAAATATCTTCTTTCACCGAGTTGACTTGACGGCGGAACCGCCGCGTAATGGCCACATTGGCCGCGGTTCCGCAGCTCTTTGGGGGAATTGTGTAATGATTTTTCCAGGGCTTCTCCACATTGCTTTCTTCTGTTGTTCTACATGTCCCAAATTGCAAAATATTTCCAAAATTTCTTCAGATTTGCAACAGTCCAAAATGGATTCATTTTTAATTCATTTGACATTTATCTTCCTCTAGCTCTGCGCACCCATTGAATCTTGTGCTGCCCCTCTCGTGCTTTGTGCTTGTCCGAGATACGAATGACCATCGTTTTTTGTCTTGTCTCTTGAACTGGTAAGCGGTATTGGACGGATACGGATGACCGGAACCCGGATTTTATCTGTTTGTGACAGATGTTCTGGATTTTGGCATAACTGTGGAGATTTTGTATGATTTGCGTTATTTTGGACTATGAACCTGTAAATATATAGCAAACACGGATCAAAAGCACCTGCCTATAAACAAACGAGCAGAAGAATAAACGGTATTAAATGCAATATTCTGATATGAACAAATACCCTAAACTTAAATTTTGCTCGTCCCGAGCAAAACCAATTATTCACAAAAAGTTCTAACCTCACTTTCGCAGGGAACACGATTGCACTGAGCTCATCCAACAAGTCGTTAAACCTCCAGATGTCCCTAGTAGGAAGAGTGTTGTCTCATAAGGGTTTTCAGCGGATACTACTCACAAAATCCTGTCAAGCTAGTTTCATAAGTTAACATCGATTCTACTCTTACGGTTTAGTATCTAAATTAGAAATTCTATCATCCTAACTTAGAAATATTCAACCTTTATTTTTCACACCTCCTAATTATTCAACCTCAGATCCTATACGTTTTTACAATTTAGAAATATCTCGGTATCTCTTGAGTTTTCCTTCTAAAGCGCGGTCTCCAATTCAGAATTTTTATCAACTTTACAGAAAATATAAGACTTATTCTTCATCCATATCTTTTCTCCAAATATCGATCGTATATCCCCACATGTGTGTAAATTTTCACCCTTACACTTAAGAATTCAATTCAACCTATAGTGCCCTTGCCTTAATACCTAATACTACTTCTTTTCGTTAATGATGGACGGATTGCTCACACACCTTTTATGTGACTATTAATGCTTTTTGAGGCACTAACCAGCCGATTACTGAATGTGTGAGTTTAAAACGTAAATAGCAGTTTTCAGGTCTTATAATTTATTCCTTTTTTTCTTTTTATTTATTTTTATTTTTCAAGACCGGATATATTTTTCAATGATGCTCTTTTAGTGGTTAGCTTTAAATACCGTTTTTTCTTTCATACTAGATTTTCAGGTAAGAGTATTTCTAGGTATCCTGTACTATTCCAAATTTCAAGGTGCGTGTAAATGCGATAGGGTATATACTTTCTGAATTTGGACTGAAGAATAGGAAATATTTTTCAAATTTATTCTTCAATAAAGCTTTCAATACTTTCCCTTCATCTCGACTTAACTCAAGAACTGAACTCAAGATTACCCACTTCTAAAAAAACTGTAAGGACATATAATTACCAAGGTTAAACAGAATGAGGGTTATTTTTAGGGTTTTCAATTCCTAAGCCTAGGATTTAGTTATTTTTAACATATTGTCACGCCATGCTTCTCAGTGTACGGTATGTAGACGCGACGGGTCACGTGACGTATTTACTCAGAAGTAAACACGCTAAGCGAATCTAAGCAATATAAAGTAAAGCACACAAGAGATATGAATGTAAATAAACAGCAACTTTATTTATTAAACATTCTTTTACATGTACAACTGAAATGTAAATACATGAGTAGAAAGCGGTGCTTAAACAATGGTATAACTGAAATAAAATAAATATGTACAAGTGTCTAAACCTCCGGGTCAAAAGCAAACTACTCCAAATCCTCAGTGCTGGGCTCGGTATCTGGAGCGTCCGAACACCTGACAACATTCAAAAGAAAGAAGAAAGGAATGTCGTCAGCGAACAATCACTCGATAAGTCCTAAAGGTGAGTAGAGATAGAATAGACAGAAAGAGAATATAACTTGTAATGTTTGATTATAATGTTAACGATGTTGTTTGTAGCTTGGTACAAAAAATGTCAGTGTATACGAGAGTAGTCCCACTATTCCGAAGACTAAAATATACAAAACATAAGGAGAAACATAAGGAACCGTTCAACCACGGTACAACGACAATGGATATTCAGATTAGGTGTATTATGGTTACAATCTCGTGCCACTTCTAACACCTTCCGTACTAATCTACTCCTTTAAAAACCCCGCGATGTCGTTTGTATTGATTGTATTGTTTTGTTATATAGATGGATGACTTGCTGAGACCATGATATAAGTAAATGGAATGTATATAAATGGAGAGTCATGTAGATGGAGTATATCAATGGTTCGGTTCGAACAATATAGATTGATGTAGATTGAATAGACGGATTCATGAATTCATGTTGTATTGTAGTTTATACTTGAATCACATTCAAGTCAGATTGATTAGATTGAGACTCAGTCTGAATCAGACACTTTGAAAAGAACTTGAAATCCTGAATTAGTTTTGATGTTATCGGTAACTGCTGCATATGGACGGCAGAATTTGTATCTTTTTTCAAGACAATTACCGTGTTGATAACACCGTTTTGTTAGATTGTCTATCATAAATAGGTAAGCACCCACATTCTCCGGCTCTCTGAGGCTCAAGAGAATTGGTCCCGCATAAACCTATATTTACTAGGGTCTTTATTGTAATTTAGCATAACTTGAAGGGGTTTTATGTAAAAATAGTTTTGATATGTTTTCAAAATATACCTCAAATATTTAATTATCGTCTTTAGGGTTTTCATAGATGTATATTTTATAAATGTGAAATTTCTAGTAAGTAGAACCTAGTTTTCATAGTATATGGTATTTTATTAAAATATTGGAATTGTTTTGTATTTGGATAGTATTTTCATGTAATGGTGATTTCTTTGATTTAGAAAACTTGGAATATTTATATAATATAATTAAAATAGATATTTTGATAATAGTTATATATTTAATAAAAATAATTTTATTTATTCTTGTAGAAATCTCATTTTCTAAAGAAAAATGCATTAAAAATTCCATTGAGATCGAATGCTCATTTCGGAGGTCTGCATCTCGCTCTACTAGGTCCGAGAATGTGTGATAATCCGCATCATTCCGAACGGGGTCCCCAAAAGTGGGTTGTAGAGGCGTAATTGTAAGGAATTGATTAATACACTTTTTAAGAAATGGTTTTGCAAGTTAATGGTATTTATTTGTAATGGCATGTTTTCCCATGAATATATTCCCAAAATTTCATCGTGTTATGTCAAAAATGTATGTTGTGATGAGGTAGGTCATTACCTCATGAGTTATCTAAAGGTAATACAAGTTTTATGTTGTTTTATGTCGGAAATGAAGTATGTGGTATTTTACAGTAAAAATACAATAAAAATTGCATAAAAGAATATTTTGAGATGAAACTTGTTTTAAAGTGTTTGTTAATGTTTGATAAACCCTTATGTGAGAGTATGGTATTTTGTTGATTAAGAAAAAAGAATTTTTAAAGAAAACCGAATCGGAAGTCGGATGAACTCCGCTTCCGTCGGGTTTTAGAAATGAAAGTTTATAAATTATAAGAAGAGGGGGAGAGGGGACTGTTCCCTGATTAAAAATCAGGAGAAGCTTCAGAAGAGGCATCACGTGCTCACACGTGACCAGTTGTCACGTGTTGGCACGTGACGCCTAAAGCAGCGGCAAAAGGCACATTCATTCCCTGATTAAAAATCAAGAAAAAGCTCCAGAACAGGTATCACGTGCTCACACGTGACCGGTGGTCACGTGTTGGCACGTGATGGTTAAGCAGCGGCCAGAGAACAGAGCGCAGAAGAAGAGAAGCCCATTCCAGGGGTCATGTGCCTACACGTGACCAGGGGTCACGTGACCACACGTGACCAGGGGTCACGTGACCACACGTGACCAGGGGTCACGTGACCACACGTGACTAGGGGTTAAGCGCCTTATTCTTTAATAGAATTAAATTCTAAGGATAAATCCTTCAAATCTTTCCAAAATAAAGAAGGATTATCTAAAATCGTTGGATTAAAAATCTAAAGGTGATTAAATATCACCAATTTATGGTAAAATCTCGGACTTGGAAAGATTTCCTCCTAAATCCAACCGGAATAACAAAGAGATATCTTTGGATTTAAAATCCAATGGTGAATAAAATCCACCTAACAATCTAAAGGCCCAGATTAATGATAAATATAATCAAATCTCTCAATACACAAATCAAATCTCTCAATGAGAGATTTACTAAACAGATTGATTCTTTTCCTTCTCCTATAAATAGGAGCCAAGAAAAGAAGAAATGGACCTTTTTTTAGACCTTTGGACCTTTTCTTTTGATACACTTATCTGTAGAGCAAAATAGAGGGAAGCAGGGCGCTCTCACGTGCTACCACGTGACCCCTCTCTCCTTAGTGTTTAACACTAGTCTGGAGATTTTGTCCCCAGTGTTTAACACTGATTTGCTTAGTGTTTAACACTAATTTGAAAACTCTGTTCCCAGTGTTCAACACTGATTATCTTTTAGTGTCTAACACTAACTTGTTAATCTTATTCCCAGTGTTCAACATTGTTGGTCTTTAGTGTTTGACACTAGCTTTAGCCCAATTGGCTAAGTTTCCAGAGGCAAAGCCTCTCCTTCAATAAACCAACAGAGGGCCAATGTCCAAAACATGATTGGCCTTAGCCCAAGCTGGCCATAAGTCCTCAATTCAAACTTAATTAGGCCAATGGGCTCATGATGTAATAATTGATCTTAGTTTCCAAATTGGACTACAGATCACTTAATCCACCTTGGTTTAAGGGTACATCACTTCACTCCTTTGATACTTGGCGTTGTAATTCCTCAACGTCTTCAAAGAGGTGACGGGTCCCGATGACCACACATTGATACGGACTGTGGGGTCCTTAAACTCATGGACTATGACGTCCTTAACCTTGACCGTGATGTTTTAAAACTAACGTCGGACTGTGGGGTCCTTAAACCCATGGACTATGATTTCCTTAACCTTGACCGGAATGTCTTAAAACTAACAACGGACTATGACGTCCTTAACCTTGACCGTGATGTCTTAAAACTAACATCGGACTGTGGAGTCCTTAAATCCACGGGCTATGATGTCCTTAACCTTGACCGCAACGTCTTAAAACTAACATTGGACCGCAATGTCCTTAAACTACCTATTGACCGCAATGTCACTAAACTAAACAACAGAGCTCCCTTAATCGCTCTTTTGTCGGATCTAAACGATCCCGTTAAGTTGATCTTAGTCTAAAACTAGACTAGCGTATCCTTAACAAACGTTTAAGTCGATCTTAGTCTCAAGCGAGACTAACGTATCCTTAAACACAAACCCCAAACCTAAATCTAAGATAATACGGATTTGGACTAGTCCATGCCCTATGGGCGACGACATAGCTCAGTCTCCGTATACAATCCACGGGCAACCGAACACGAAACAAACACACACGACACGAAGTGATCATCTGGAGAAGGAGAAAGTTGTTACCGCAATGCGGTAGCGTAATTAACTGCAGAGGCTTGCGCCTGCAGGGAAGAGCGTCCCCACAATCAAAAACTCCTCAAGCGAGGGGAAATCTGACGAAGTCTGCTACATCGGACGCATCCGTTTAAACCTTCAATACATGGTGCCATAAATCAACTTGGCATCTTCGGAGAGGTAGACGGATAGCACCAATTAGCATCTGCCCCGAATCTCAGGCAAGATGTCCCTGCGTCGCGCCGTCTTTCGGAAGGGAACAGATTCTGGCACGCCCGGTGGGACATTTTCCTCTTTCCACTCGACACTTCGTGTGTCGTCTTCGCAAACGAATTGCGGTTTATTAATGGTTGCCTCGGGTTTCAAGTTACTATGATTTGGTCTCTTGCTTGGCGCAGAAATCAAACAACAATGACGTCCAACTGCTCAAACTGCTCCACGTGCAACTGCAACCAACGCTCCGTCTCACCCGGAGGCGTAGCTTACGGGCCTCGAGCGGCCTCCATCTTTGCTATGCCAATGGAACAAGTAACTCAGGCTACCACCGGTCTGTTCTTTGGGACCATGCTCCCGCCGGTGAACGCTAACATCCCAGTGCCCGTACCGGAAGCTTCAAAGAAGTCGGTCTTCGATCGACTTGCTACTCCTACGGCCCCTCTCAACGGGTCGCCCAACTCCTCGGTCTTCACCAGACTGAGCCTGAACTCCAAAGGACCCCCCAAAAAGCCCATAGTACCTGAGAAGGCCATCCCGAAAAAGACAGCTGCCCCTGAAGTCGTCAAGGCAGCTTCTCCTCCTAGAGGGTCGGTCTTTGCGAGAATGACTGCGCCTGCTCCTGCTCCCACTCAGAAATCCGTTTTTGACCGGTTGGACACAACTTCTCAACGGGCGTCAATCTTCGAGAGGCTGACACCGGCAACAGCCCCTCACCTGAACAGGGGGCAAGACACTCCCATCACTGAACCAATACCGACAACTCGTCACGCCCGACGTCGCCACTGGCGCCGGATAAGGGGGACTGGGGGCAACTCCCCCCCGGACTAACTCCACCAGCTCCAACGGTGGAAATTGAGGCTGTTGTTCCAACCGGGAACAGCTTCGAGCTGCTAAACAGGGTACGCAAAAATTCGCCAACTGCAGTTCTCAAAAGATCCCCTCCGCCTGCGGAGAATGTTATAGAAACAAAGCCGGAGCAGCCTCCTCAACGGCTGTCCTCCAAAATTTATAAATTCTGGTGGAAGGTTCAAGACTCGGTAATTGACCAAGATCACTCTCGTCAACAGAAAAGGGCGAAAGTGCAGGAAGAAAAGAACCGTCGTGTCAAATAACAAAGGATGACAGCCACTTAGGTGCCTGCTGCAACGGCTCCCTCCACGTCACCTACTCAAAAGAGAAGAAGGCCGGGTAGAGTCCCCACTCCTGCAGCAAATGTCAAGGACAATAAGCCTAAACGCCCTAAGTCTGGGGGCATGAGGGTGCATACGGTATACATGGCGCTGGGAAAAGAGGACAGCCGTGCATCCACGGGTCATAGACCGCTTACACGGTCAGTGACCAAAGCTCAGGAGCAACAGCAGAAGCTCCAAGAAATGATGAACGCGATGGCCGCACTCACTGGGCCGAAAGAAAGCCCCGAAGCGTCATCTGATCAACGCCAGGAGCAAGAAACTGATGCTGAATTCCTTCGCAGGATATTGGAGAAGAAGGATAAAGAGGCTGCCGAACAAGCAGCCAATATACAGTGAATGGCCCTCCTGTTCCAGGACATGGTGGGAATGATGATCCAACAAGATTCTCCTGCTGAAGGTCCTCCAATCGTTCTTGAAGACGACAGGGGAGAAACGTCAAATCCTCCACCCGCTTTGTCAACAGCCAAGGAGGAGACAATCTCCAAAGCTGACCTAGACGAATATATAGCTCAGCAGATACGGGTTCACCAGGCGACTGAGGCAGCTGGTCAAGTTGTCAGAACAGGACGACTATATCCGAGCTGGTATGACCAGATCAAGTACCCGCCGGGCTATACAATACCAAAATTTCATGTCTTTAAGGGGACGGGCAATCCCCACCAGCATGTTGCCCAGTTCAGGGCGCTTTGCGGCAACACCGGCGGCGATGATAAGCTCCTACTCCGCCAGTTCGTCGGCAGCTTGTCGGAGACGGCGTTCGAATGGTACTCTGAACTCCCGAACGATTCCGTCAAGACGTTCGCTGAAATGGAGTTTCTATTCACTCAGCGATTCGCGAGCGCCAGCGAACGCACCCCGATAACGGCGTTGATTAATGCCAGGATGAAACCAGGCGAGACGTGGGTCCAGTACGCTATACGCTGGCGAAACTTGTGGTCGAGATGCAAACAACGTATTGAGGAAGCACCCACGGTAGGCATGTTCGTGGGTACCCTGGATCCCCATGCAACTATCTTACAGTTCATGATGTTCTTCAAGCCGACCACATTCCAAGCTTTGATCGACAAGTTGGCCCAGATGGACCAGATGGGTCACAGACCGTCTCCCCCGAAGCCAGAACCTCGGAATGACAAGGGTAAAGGGAAGGCAACCTTCGTTGCGAACACTCAGTAGCAACCCAGTGCCCCAAAACTGGCGGATCAACTGGAAGAAAGACGGCGGTATTATAATGAGAAAATGAAGCGCCCCTACTCATTCCCGTGGGATAAGACGAAGAGGCTATTCGAGCTGGCAATACGCAACAGGCTTATCAACTTGCCAAACCCAAGGCGACCGTCGCAACCCAGTGAGGTGAATAACCCCAACTACTGCTCTTACCATCAAACGGTAAGCCATCCGATTGAGGATTGCTTCGTCTTCAAAGGATGGATTGAAGATCAATACTTACAGAGCAAATTTGCGCTGTCCGAGAAGTGGAAGGTGAGCCCACCACAACCGCACACTCCTAAGAAGACAGACACACCGGGGCAACGTGTTCTGTTGTTGAAGAAGCTCCATGGGAAATCGTGCTTTCAGCAAAAACCAAAAAAATGCTGAATGAGCTCCATACATGCCCGGCGATCAGGTGGAAGAACCCGCTGGAACCCCAGATCATTGAAGGGATGTTGAAACCGCGCCCAACTCCAAAGATCGGTGGTGATGGCCCGAGCACTCACAACCAGCCATCAAAATCTTCAAAGAAAAAGAAGAAGAGGTCCAAAAAGCCTGTGAAGCCTGGCGATAAGTGCATGGACTTACAGAAACAAATTGACGTGTTGGAAGAGTACAATCAAAGGACATGGACTCCCATCACACTCCAAGAGTTCCTCAACCACGTCTTTCAAGAGGAAGATGATGGCGAAAGCTCGTCGGATGAATCCGAGGGATACGTGGCAAGTTGTCATGTGATCTCCCACTCGTTTACGGACGATGAAAAAACTCCTGACACTGAGAAACTGGGGGCAAAGTCTGAACCAGAGCTTGTGTGGCCGACAGACGAAATGATCGACGCCTTTCTAGACGAAATTCGTCTGAAAAGTAAAGCCGACCAGGAGCATGAGATAGCTGCATTAGAAAGAGCCAAACACAGGCGATTAAATGAAAGAGTCGGACCACTCCCGCTAGATCGAAAGGCACCCGACGTGGATAAAAACATATTCAAGACGAGGAAAAGGTTTGCCAAAGCCATGTCAATGGGAATGAAGCTACCATCCTCAGAAGAAAACACGCTCAATGGGGCGGAAAGGCACCCTAATTACTGCTCATATCATCGGAAGATTTCACACCCCACTGAGGAGTGCGACGCTTTTAAGATATGGTGGCAGGGATATGTTGCTCATCGGCAACATTTTAAGTGGATGAAACGCAGAACTCGTCGGGAGCATAGAAGTACGACCGAAGGACACAAAAGAACTACCGGCAACTGTTACATGGTCAACGCCGGAGGATCACAAGTTCTCACCTTTGGGAGCGACTCCGATGAGGAAATGGCTCTGGGCCCACTCTTTAAAGAATTCGTCTTAGGGAAAGAAGAGGAACCAGAGGCCTGCGAAAACATTCAGCTGCTCAATCGCACGCTCCCGGAAAAGAATCTCGGACCCGCAACTAGCAAAGATAAGGGAAAGGAAAAGGTCGTTGAGGATATCGCCTTAGATGACCAAGTCATGAAAGAGCTAACTGCCAAGGACCCGCCCAAGAGGAGTAAAGTGGATTATAACATCCTAGCACACCTGAGGAAGCTACCCTCGCAGCTCAGCATTCTTGACGCCCTCCTATTATCAAAAGAAGCGAGAGATTCATTAATCAAGGCGCTGCAAGAGCCTGAACAATTTCAAGCCTTCCTTGCTGAAGAAAGGATGAAGGATGAATTGGAAGAAGTGCACACGGCCGATATCACTTTCGGTGATGAGGACCTTCTCCTTAGGACGTGTGACCACAACCGTCCCCTATACGTCTCTGGATACTGCCATGATATCAAGATAGGCAAAATCCTGGTTGATAATGGATCCTCCGTCAATCTCCTTAATGTTCGGGTGTTGAAGGAAATCTGCATGAGCATTCAGCACCTCACTCGTGATAAAATTGCCATCTCCGGTTTTGACTCCCAGTCGTCACGAACTCTCGGATCTTTAATACTAACATTACGCTTTGGGTTGCTCATCACAGACATTAAGTTCCATGTCATAGACGCCAAGACTTGCTACAATGTTCTGCTCGGTCGTCCTTGGTTGCACGAGTACAACATCATCCCGTCTACACAACATCAGTGTATGAAGTATTTCAAGGATGGTCTCGAGTATACCGTGACAGACGAGCTGAACCCATTCTCCGTGAACGAAGTCCGCAAGTACGAAGATGCAAAGTACTTTTTGCCAGATTTCGAGGATACAGAAAGGTGTCGCGAACCGGAGAACAAAGCCGCCGCCACCATCCCTGTTTTCGGGAGCGATACCGAAGAAGAAGAAGAGATAGTTTACGTTGGGCCATCTCGGCGCAGCAACTCGGGACCGTCCGCCCCCATATTGATCTTCGGAAGACGAGGTTAATACTGTGTTCTCCAGTCGGTCGTCGATACAAATATCCCCTAGTGATGATCAGAGTTTGCAAATCACCATGATTCCACGGGAGCACTACAAAGATCTTGACGTGCTTGAAGCTTACAATGTACAAGACCTGCAAACGTTTTACGTCCCTCCCAGGTGAAAAGGCGAAAAGGCGATCCTATTCTACCGGTCTACGGAAACAAGAGTCGAGAAAGAAATCTGGCACGGCACGGATTCTACCCTCGACAGGCTCTAACCCATCCGTCTGCCCAGATATTACACAAACGGATTAAAAAGGCTATTGAAGCGCCAAGGGGTACCTTTAAAACAGACTACTCGACAAGCTCGATTCTATAACAGGATTTGGGATGTCCCTGGGACTCAGCGCAAATTGCCCAAGGGAGAATGGAAACGCTTAGGCTTGGATGCGTGAGAGCCGAGAAACGGGAACGAGTCCACGGTAGCTACGCCATATATAACTTCGATGAAGAAGAGGACGCCCTGTCAGGAAACGCCGAACCCTTATCAAAACTAGATCCCGCAATCAAAGTGCCAAGTCCGTCATTTGACGAGCGAATGGACAAGCTTATCAGGAGAGCGGGTCAAAAGGCTCGAGATGACCATAACCGCGAGATGTCCATCTACGAGAAAGCTAGGATGCAACGCCTTCTTTAACAAGCTGCCAAAGACGAAGATGCTCCTCCCTGTCAACCTGTTGCGCAAAAGGCCCAACGCAGAGGCAGAAGCAAGTCAAAAAGCGGAAAAAAGGGTCGACAACGACAACGCAGGATCAAAGAGTCATGTGATCGGGTATTGCGTGGTCCAGATTTGTCCCTCATGAAGAAGATGAGTCGAGCGTATTCTTTCCCTCAAGACAGGACGAAGAAGATACTTGACCTCGCTATAAAACATCAAATGATCACACTTCCAGAGTCCAAACACCCCGAGCAAGCTAACGAGGTCTCTCATCCGAGCTATTGCTCTTATCACCGAGCCATAGGACACCCTATCAAAGACTGCTTCACCTTCAAGAACTGGGTCGAAGACCAGTACCAGCAAGGCAGGTTTGCTCTATCCAGCAGCTGGAGGGTAACACCGCCACAAAAGCATAAACCTAAAGCCAGAAGAGCAGAACCAGATCCACATCGGTCTTGGAAGCGAGTTCGTACGTGTCATGTGATAACAATATCAAAAGGAGAGCCCGAGAATATGGATGACCTTCTTTGGTGCTTCGAAAACAATGACGATGAGGTAATCTCAGAATTTCCACCAGCGCCAAAAGAGCTGGAAGATGGAATACATACTACTGCAGATAACCTCAAAAAGATTGAGTTGGGGACGGCAAACGACCCGCGACTGACATTTGTCAGCGAATTGCTATCTGAAGAAAGGGTGACTGCGTTAAAAGACGTGCTTATGCGACATAGAGATTGCTTCGCATGGAGCTATTCTGAAATGCCAGGACTAGATCCAGAAATAGCTGTCCATAAATTAGCAATATCCCCGGACGTCAAGCCAGTCAAATAAGCGCCGAGAAGAATGCGGCTCGAGCTTGAGATGAGCATTAACGCTGAAGTCAAGAAGCTGATCGACTCTGGGTTTATCCAGAAAGTTCAGTATCCCGATTGGATCGCCAACATCGTCCCGGTAATGAAGAAAAATGGGACAGTGCGCATATGCGTGAACTTCCGGGATCTCAATAAAGCTTGCCCGAAGGACGATTTCCCAGTACCGGTAACCGAGCTGATGATAGATAACACGTCCACTCACGAGGTTTTCTCTTTCATGGACGGCTCATCAGGGTATAATCAGATAAAGATGCATCCCGAAGACCAGAAGCATACCGCTTTTCGGACCCCTCTGGGAATATTCTGCTACAAGGTGATGCCCTTCGGTCTAAAGAACGCCGGTGCCACCTATAAAAGGGCCATGACGAAGATCTTCGATGACCTCATACATGAAATCGTCGAATGCTATATGGACGACCTCGTCGTGAAAAGCAAATCATACAAGGAACATCTCGAGCATCTGAAGATCGTATTTCAACGCCTTCGGCAATATAACTTGAAGATGAACCCACTCAAATGCGCGTTCGGGGTGTCCTCAGGTAAATTCCTAGGGTTCATTTTCCGGCACCGGGGTATCGAGATAGATCCGTCGAAGATCAAGGCGATCATGGGAATGCCACCGCCAAAGACTCTCAAACAATTGCGGTCTCTCCAGGGGAGGCTCGCGTACATCCGGCGATTTATAGCCAACCTTTCAGGCAAGTGCCGCCCTTACAGTCACCTGATGAAGAAGGGAACTCCGTTCGTCTGGGATCACAAATGCCAAGGCGCGCTGGACGAGATCAAGCAATATCTGCAGAACCCGCCGGTGTTAGCTGCTCCAGTAAAGGGAAAGCCTCTTATTCTTTATACCACAGCTCTCAAAGGTTCCTTGGGCGCATTATGGGCACAAGAGAACGACCAAGGGAAGGAGAGAGCGCTCTACTATTTAAGTCGAGTTCTTCTGGGGGCAGAAGGCAACTATTCCCCCATTGAAAAACACTGCCTGGCGCTGATCTTTGCGATAACAAAGCTTCGGCACTATGCATTGGCGCATGAAGTCCGTCTTATATCAAAAGTGGACCCCCTCAAATATCTGATGTCGAAAGCCATATTGACAGGAACACTCGCTAAATGGGCCCTGCTCTTGATGGAGTTTTCAATAACATATCAGCCTCTTAAGGCAGTGAAAGGCCAAGCCATCGCCGACTTCCTCGCTGAGCATTCAATACCTGCCGACTCTCCTTTGAAATGCGAGCTGCCAGACGAACATGCGTTTGACACGATCGACGGAAGTGGTACCCGGTGGGAACTCTACTTTGACGGAGCGTCTTCCATGAAGAAGCGCAGACAAAGCACCCCTATAATCAAGTCGGGGGTAGGTCTCATCTTGGTAACTCCATAAGGGGGGATAATGCGCTTTGCTTTCTCCCTAACAGAACCGAGGACGAACAATGAAGCTGAATACAAAGCTTTGATAGCAGGCCTTGAGATCGCCATCGACATGGGAATTGAAAACCTCCTCATATATAGGGACTCTCAACTGGTCGTTAGCCAAGTGAACGGCGACTACCAGACATGCAAGCCAGAGCTGGTGAAGTATAGTGAAAGAGTACAGCGATTGCTGACTCAAATTCCCTCCTACACCTTGGAAAGCATACCGTGTGCCGAAAATAGCAAAGCGGATGCATTAGCCAAGCTCGCTAAAGAACTGGCTGATGAGAACCTCGATGACGTCAGGATCGTGGTACAAAGCCGTCGAGTACTTTCCCTTGCAGAAATATCTCTGGAATCACCCGAAGAAAGGGGAGTAATTGAGCAGACGGCCCTATAAATAAATGACCAAGAGAAGGTTGGAGATTGGAGAGAAGTCTTCATAGACTACTTCAAATCCCGTCGAACGCCTGAAGATGCGTCCTCAAGACATCAGCTCATGAAACGAGCCCTATCTTTCGCCTTCATCAATGATACTCTGTATAAGAGGTCATTTATTTTTTGTGGTTGAGATGCTTAGGACCTGACGAAGCGAAAAGGGTTGTTCGGGAAGTTCACGACGGATTCTGCGGTTCTCACCAAGCAGGCCCGAAGATGAAATTGAAAATTAAACGGATGGGCTACTACTGGACAACGATGATTCAGGACTGCCTTGAATATGCGAAGCAATGCCACTCATGCCAGATCCATGGGGACTTCATCCATCAGCATCCAAATCCACTACATCCAACGGTGGCTAGCTGGCCGTTCGAAATGTGGGGAACTGACATAATCGGCCCCATCGAACCAGCATCATCCAGGGGATATCGTTTCATCCTGGCGACGACTGATTACTTCTCCAAATGGGCAGAAGCAGTACCGTTAAGGGAAGTGAAGACGGAAAATATTCTCCATTTCTTCAAGACGCACGTCATTTATCGGTTTGGAACTCCGCGACGGATCATTTCCGATAACGGGCCAGCCTACAGAAACCACAAGATTAGTCGCTTCGCGCAGCAGCACAACATAGACTGGAGATACTCCTCAGTTTATAATCCCCGAGCTAACGGTCTAGCTGAGGCTTTCAACAAAACCTTGACAAAGATCGTGAAGAAGACGGTGTCCCGAAACAAAAAGGACTGGCACGAGAGACTGCAAGAAGCTCTCTGGGCATATCGAACTACGTTCAAAATGGCCACGAACACAACGCCATACGCGTTGGTATTCGACACAGAAACAGTACTCCCCCTCGAGATAGAGCTACCCTCTCTACGAGTAGCGGTCCACTACTAGCTGACGGACGAAGAAAATGTTCACCTCCGGCTTGAGGAGCTTGATGCCCTTGATGAGACCCGGCTCATAGCGCAACAAAATCTAGAGGTTTACAAAGCAAAGATGACGCGCTCATACGAAAGATTGACCAGGCCGAGGACGTTCCGCCAAGGCGAACTCGTGCTAGTGGTCAAAAGACTTATGATCCCCAATCGTGCCAAGCGGGGAAAATTCGAGCCGAATTATGAAGCCCCGTACATAATAGACAAGGTCTACCAGGGTGGAGCGTATCTGCTCATGGATATGCACGGTGAGAGACCTTTCAGACCAATAAATGGTCGCTTCCTGAAGAGATACTATGCTTAATGGGCCACAGCCTAGGTCAATGATAGACGGCGACGACTATGTCCGCTCACTATCTTCCTAAGCTCAAACTTTATAAGCAGTAGCCGGCCTTCTCCTGAACGGACCGAAACGTCCTTAAACTAACAACGGACTGAAATGTCCTTAAACTAACAACGGACCGAAACGTCCTTAAACTAATAACGGATCGAAACATCTTTAAACTAACAACGGACCGAAACGTCCTTAAACTAACGACGGACCACTATGTCCTAAAATTGGCTGTTGACCGAGATGTCGATAAACTACGGTGGATTGCAGCATCTCAAAGCCGATAAAAAAAAATAGAATAAAAAAAATAGAATAAAGACGGTATGTCCATAAGCAAAGTGGGCACGGATGAAAACCCGAAAGGACTCCGTGAGTAAAAACAGCAGGGCTACCGGCGAGTGTTTGTGAAAACCCGAAAGGGCGCAACCTCATTAAAGGACACTTGCAGGGTCCTCACGACCTTGTAAGGAGAAACCACCCGCGTGAGATCCTTACGACTCACAAGGAAGAAACACACTTAGGAGTCCTCACGATTCCTAAGCTGAAATTACACTTACGAGATCCTCACGACTCGTAAGGAGAACTATCTTATGGGACCCTCACGGCTCATAAGATTTCAAAGTCTTAAGTTACAGAAACCTGAACCTATTCTTAAGCAAACCCTCCACAACCTTCGATGATGCCCTACAAGCGGTTTAATACTGACCCCTGTATACAATCCACGGGCGCGAATAAACATTTCCCTAACCAAGTCCCATCCGTGACTAGGGATATGGTCGTACGGTGAATAACCCTTGTGAGTCCTCTCGACTTATAAGAAGAAAACCCTCTTGTAAGATCCTTACGACTTACGGGAGGACATGCACTTAGGAATCCTCACGATTCCCAAGGAGAAAACACACCTACGAGATCCTCATGACTTGTAGGGAGAAATACCTTTGTGAGACCCTTACGGCTCATGAAGTCAAAAGCCTTAGTCGACAGGACCCTTAACCCTGTTTACTAAGCCACCTTTGTTCAACATCGACAGAGGCAAATGATGATTCGCTCCTGGCAATATCCCAGTTGTAGCGGTGCTGATGCCGAAATCGGTGTCTAAATCCAAGCTTGCAGCGAAAAGCCAGCAAGCCATACATGCATACGAAATAGCCGAAATGATGGGGCAACTTGCAATAAAAAATAGCAAGTAAAAATGTATGCATGAAAAATAGCCGAAATGATTAGGCAACTCACAATAAAAAGCAGCGAGTAGAAAATAAAATAAATAGCCGAAATGATTGAGCACCGCGAAAAATAGCTGAAATGATGGGGCAATCGCGACCTTCGCGATATAAAAGCTGAAATGATAGAGCATCGCAGAAAAAGAAATAAAATAAAAATGAAATTTACGCCCTACAGGTGAGGTTACATCAACCCCTGTATACAATCCAGGGGCGTAAGCAAAGAAAGGACTATACTCCTCCTCCTCCCCAGGTTTCATCAGAAGAAGAAGCCAAATCTCGACGGGCCGCAAGCGACCTGGAGATCGTCTCAACACTCGTCTCGTAACAACGGACACAACTTCAAGCGAAGCGGAACAGCGGCAACTCCCAGTTCCATGGCTCGGCGATATACAGATCATCAAGTGTCAAACCCCCACTCCGTGAAACGCGGATATAATCAACAAAATTCCTGGTCACGTGGAACGCGGACAACGTCATTCTTTGAACCCGTGGAAAACGTCCAGAGCGGCGCCTGACCCTCCCAGAACACGGCAGTGAACCCGTGGAAAGCATCCAGAGAAAAATTCCTGGTCACGTGGAATGCGGATAACGTCACTCTTTGACCCCGTGGGAAACGTCCAGAGCGGATCCTGGTCCTCGCAGAGCACGGCAGTGAACCCGTGTGAAGAATCCAGAGCGGATCCTGGTCCTCGCAAAGCACGGCAGTGAACCCGTGTGAAGCATCCAGAGCGGAGCCTAGTCCTCGCCGAGCACGGCAGTGAACCCGTGTGAAGCATCTAGAGCAAAATTCCTGGTCACGTGGAACGCGGATAACGTCACTCTTTGACCCCGTGGAAAACGTCCAGAGCAGATCCTGGTCCTCGCAGAGCACGGCAGTGAACCCGTGTGAAGCATCCAGAGCAGATCCTGGTCCTCGCAGAGCACGGCAGTGAACCCGTATGAAGCATCCAGAGCGGAGCCTAGTCCTCGCCGAGCACGGCAGTGAACCCGTGTGAAGCATCTAGAGCAAAATTCCTGGTCACGTAGAACGCGGATAACGTCACTCTTTGACCCCGTGGGAAATGTCCAGAGTGGATCCTGGTCCTCGCAGAGCATGGCAGTGAACCCGTGTGAAGCATCCAGAGCGGAGCCTAGTCCTCCCCGAGTACAGCAGTGAACCCGTGTGAAGCATCTAGAGCAAAATTCTTGGTCACGTGGAATGCGGATAACGTCACTCTTTGACCCCGTGGGAAACGTCCAGAGCAGATCCTGGTCCTTACAGAGCACGGCAGTGAACCCGTGTGAAGCATCCAGAGCGGAGCCTGGTCCTCGCCGAACACGGCAGTGAACCCGTGTGAAGCATCTAGAGCAAAATTCCTGGTCACGTGGAACGCGGATAACGTCACTCTTTGACCCCGTGGGAAACGTCCAGAGAGGATCCTGGTCCTCGCAGAGCACGGCAGTGAACCCGTGTGAAGCATCCAGTGCGGAGCCTAGTCCTCGCCGAGCACGGCAGTGAACCCGTGTGAAGCTTCTAGAGCAAAATTCCCAGTCACGTAGAACGCGGATAACGTCACTGTTTGACCCCGTGGGAAACGTCCAGAGCGGATCCTGGTCCTCGCAGAGCACGGCAGTGAACCCGTGTGAAGCATCCAGAGCGGAGCCTAGTACTCCCCGAGCACGGCAGTGAACCCGTGTGAAGCATCTAGAGCAAAATTCCTGGTTATGTGGAACGCGAATAACGTCACTCTTTGACCCCGCGGAAAACGCCCAGAGCGGAGCCTGGTCCTCGCCGAACACGGCAGTGAACCCGTGTGAGGCATCCAGAGCAAACATCGGATTGTGGAGTCCTTAAAATCCACGGACTATGATGTCCTTAACCTCGACCGTAATGTCTTAAAACTAACGACCAACCATGATGATTCTAGACTGATTTTACCTTGGTTAAAGGGTACATCTCTTCACTCCTTTGATATTTGGCGTTGTAATTCCTTAACGTCTTCAAAGAGGTGACGGGTCCCAGTAACCACGCATTTCATGGACTGTGGAGTCCTTAAATCCACGGACTATGAGGTCCTTAACCTTGACCGTGATGTCTTAAAACTAACGTTGGACTGTGGAGTCCTTAAATCCACGGACTATGAGGTCCTTAACCTTGACCGTGATTTCTTAAAACTAACGTTGGACTGTTGAATCCTTAAATCCACAGACTATGAGGTCCTTAACCTTGACCGTGATGTCTTAAAACTAACGTTGGACTGTGGAGTCCTTAAATCCACGGACTATGAGGTCCTTAACCTTGACCGTGATGTCTTAAAACTAACGTTGGACTGTGGAGTCCTTAAATCCATGGACGATGAGGTCCTTAACCTTGACCGTGATGTCTTAAAACTAACGTTGGACTGTGGAGTCCTTAAATCCACGGACTATGAGGTCCTTAACCTTGACCGTGATGTCTTAAAACTAACGTTGGACTGTGGAGTCCTTAAATCCACGGACTATGAGGTCCTTAACCTTGACCGTGATGTCTTAAAACTAACACTGGACTGTGGAGTCCTTAAATCCACGGACTATGAGGTCCTTAACCTTGACCGTGATGTCTTAAAACTAACGCTGGACTGTGGAGTCCTTAAATCCACGGACTATGACGTCCTTAACCTTGACCGTGATGACTTAAAACTAACATCGGACTGTGGAGTCCTTAAACCCACAGACTATGAGGTCCCTAACCTTGACCGCGATGTCTTTAAACTACGATACCCTGGAGAACATCCCAAAGCAACCCCTGACCCCGTGAAATACGGATAAGGGTGACCGCACCCAGCACTTACTGGTCCTCACGACCTGCAAGGAAGAAAACTCTCTTGTGAGATCCTTACGATTCCCAAGGGAAAACCCGCTTAAGAATCCTCACGATTCTTAAGAAGAACTCACACCTACGGGATCCTCTCGACCTGTAGGGAGAAAAACTCTTTATGAGACACTCACGGCTCATAAAACTCAAAAGTCTTAGGAGGCAGATCTTAACCCTGAATCCTAAGCCATCGCTGCCTTGCAAAGGAGACCTAGATAAATTGTCCGCGAAACCCATTCAATAAAAAGGGACACACCATTGAGAAGAAAAATATGTCTTTATTCATAAACCAAAATGGGTACAAAGTACAATTCAGGAAAGAACAAAAAGAAGATACTCTCATTCAGGAGTGTGTACAAAAAGAAAGGAAAAGATACAAGTTTTTCAAGCCGGCGGGCGATTTAGCAATTTTACTAGCTCATCCTGCTTTTGCTGGGCCATAGCTTCATGATTTAGGATCACCAGAAGACGAGCCTCCGCCTGAGCCTGCTGGGCCTGATACGAGGTGAGCCGGCCTTCGAGCTCTTTCTCAGTGACCTTGTGAGCCTCGACCCTTTCGCGAGTGAACACGACAGCATTATCAAGGGCCACTACCTCCTTGATGGCCTCTTGAAGCACTCTCCAGAGTTCATACGCTTTGTTGGCCTTGGCGGTATGATTAGCTTGAAGCTCGCTCAGCGCCTTAGAAGCCAGCTCCCTCTCCGAGAATTTGCGGCCGAGTCTCTTCTCGCGTGATTCCATGTTTGCCGCGCACCATGTTATCAGCCCTCGCAAATCCGCCTTTGCAGCCACGGCCTCCGAGGAAAGACGGGTACACTCGAGCACGGTATAAACAAGCCTCCATTCGACATCGATACTCGATCTAGAACACGCACAAATCACCCGATATGAGAGGCAACAAGGAAAATCTCCGATGCATATCCTACCGAGCATGCATTTATAACTATATGAATATTCGAAAGGAAATGATACCCAAAGCTCTGATGTGCATGCAACATAACGATAGTGCTCGCAATTAAAGAAAATTTCCATGGAGAAATACAAAGCTCATTTATGCGAGCGAGACATACACACGAGTACCCAGCACATATAAAAATTCAACATAAAGCATGCGAAAACTAATGTGAATATACTACGCTAGCGGGAAAAGGTCACCGAACATGGGATCAGTGGCACAAGGGTTAACAAAATAAAGAACAAAATTCTCCATCTCTCTCTCTGCTTTCTCCAACACATCGAAGCGACGGTTCTTGCGAGGAGTCGCTCCCCACCGATTGGCGCCATGTTCGTCCGTAAAAGCAGACATGATAGCCCGTCGGGCTCTTATTTGGCTCAACAGGTGAATCGAGCAATCCTTCAAAGCCTGAGTAATCAGGCACGCTTCGTGAAAACTCTCGAGCTTTTCTTCAGCCGCGTCAAGCATCGCCAGGGTCATCTCCGCCGGGTGAGGAGGGATGTCGGAAAGCACGGCAGCAAGAATCATCCGAAGCCAGAGGGAGCCCATTGGAAGGGGGACCCCCTACGGATCCAGAGTTCATATGTCGCTGAGTCGCATTCATCGTCAGTGAGGAGGGGATCCACCAACCGTGCAGCAAAGCGAGGTATCATCTCCTCGATAAGTACTTCCCATGGCTGTCGACGAGCATGGGAGCGGTTGCAGGCCATGGCACTCAGTCGTCTCCTCAAAATAAATCACACTAGGTTGAGAATAAATTTCTCTGTGAAGAGAAAAAGAAGGTCATGGCCTCAGGTTATAAAGAGGAGCATTAGATGCTGCGCACGAAGAATGCTGCATGGTGGAACTATTTCCAAGGCCCAAAAAAGGGAAGGCATTGGAAATCAAGGAGATGGGACTATTTCCAAGGCTCCTTTCCTGCATCTAATGCCATACATAGAAAATATGGCGTGAAAAATTAAATAATCCCTTAAAAGGGCCCCACGTGTGGAGCACGTGAGCACCATGCTTGGTGTGTACTGAAAAGTGGAATAGTGCCCTGCACGTTAAAAACATCAACAGCAACAATAGGAAAATGACAAAATCCCACAAAAAGGCATGCAAATACAGAAGGGCACGATAAAACTTATCACTAATACTTTAAAAAGTTCATACAAAATAAAAAAAGGGAGAAAAACGATTACAACGGCAAGACCTCAGACGCGGGACACGGATTGAGAAACTCAAACTTGGCTTTGTCTAAGATCCTCCAAGCATTTCGAACCATCCGAGTATGTTTTCTCTCGTGGTCACAAGCGTCGGGGTCCTCACGAATGTCTTCTACCCTCCGATAGGCAGCAAGTATGGCCGACTGCTGAAAAGCCTGGTGCAAGAGATCAATGAGGTTGTCTCGCCTCCTCTTCGAGATTAGGCTCATCAGGTACACCGAATGTACCTTATCCTCGGCGGTGTCCAATGCCCTGAGCGGCACGCCGGTGCAAAAGAGAGGGAGCGCCTCCCAGATCGCTAGCACGATGAGTCTCAGAAGAGAAGAGCGACGAGGGAGTAGCCGACCGTTGTACTCATCGAAGCGGCTCATGATTTCAGCACATTGGGCGTTGGTGAACTCCTGGTTCTGGCTACGGCCCAGTGCATGAATATTCCCGTAAGAAATGATTTCGTCAAAATCGTACATATGGGCATCCATGATACCTGAAATAAAGATCATGAGAATCTATTACAAACCTTTTCTTCCGAGTTGTGAAGAAGATGACTCAAGGCAGTTAAACCCATGAAGTTCTTTGAGAACAACTTAGTTCTTCATAGGAATTAAATTCCTTTTTGAAAAAGGGAATTAAATTCTCAAAAGGTTTTGTTCCAGAGCTAGAGCTCCTTGGGATGGAATTAAATTCCATGGAAAACAACCGACATTATCATCTTCCTTAAAAATTAGAAAAGCCCTGAGAGATCTACAGTTTGAAAATTAGATGAGTCTATGTTCTTATTGATGAACTTGAAGAAAAAATGGATTCATGTTAAAAGGGGTGAAACCCTTGATGTGGATTTAAAATCCAGAGAGTTTTTTTTAATGAAGGTTCTTTGATCGTTCAACATCATTACCTGAAAGGAAAAGTCCTTCTTGAACAGAGTTAAACTCTGAAAATTTTTCAAGGCAGAGAACTAAGCTCTGGAAAAAGAGAATTAAATTCTCAAGAGAAGGAAGTTCTCAAAGGAGGAAGATGAGTAAAGTGGAGGCTCTTCTGAAAAGACATGGGCATTTATAGGATGGGATGGAAAACGTTTCATCTACCCTACTCCCAAAGCAGATCCAACGGTCGCAAAAGTGACAGCGTTGCACTCACGTGCAGACACGTGAGAACAACGCTGTGGGGGCATTTATTCCCTGATTAAAAATCAGGAGAAGCTTCAGAAGAGGTATCACGTGCTCACACGTGACCAATTGTTATGTGTTGGCACGTAACGCCTAAAGCAGTGGCAAAAGGCACATTCATTCCCTGATTAAAAATCAAGAAAAAGCTCCAGAACAGGTATCGCGTGCTCACACATGACCGGTGGTCACGTGCTGGCACATGATGGTTAAGCAGCGGCCAGAGAACAGAGCGCAGAAGAAAAGAAGCCCATTCCAGGGGTCATGTGCCTACACGTGACCAGGGGTTACGTGACCACACGTGACCGGCTTTAAGCGCTTTATTCTTTAACAGAATTAAATTCTGAGGATAAATCCTTCAAATCTTTCCAAAATAAAGAAGGATTATCTAAACCGTTGGATTAAAAATCTAAAGGTGATTAAATATCACCAATTTATGGTAAAATCTCGGACTTGAAAAGATTTCCCCCTAAATCCAACCGGAATAACAAAGAGATATCTTTGGATTTAAAATTCACCTAACAATCTAAAGGCCCAGATTAATGATAAATATAAATCAAATCTCTCAATACACAAATCAAATCTCTTAATGAGAGATTTACTAAACAGATTGATTCTTTTCCTTCTCCTATAAATAGGAGCCAAGAAAAGAAGAAAGGGATCTTTTTTTAGACCTTTGGACCTTTTCTTTTGATACACAGAGAGAGAGATATAGAGCCTTTGATTCTCTGCAAAAAGAAAAACTTAGGTAAGAAAAGAAAAGAGAGGCTTCAAAAGAGAATTTAATTCTCAAAAGAGTTTAACTCTTATATAGAAAAGAACTTAGTTCTTCCTCTGGTGGAGGATCTGCAAAGTGCATATCTCCCCATGAATTGAGAATTTAATTCTCATTGGGTTGAGATCCTGCCATGCAGATCTAAAACACAGAGGAGGAACTGAGTTTTGAGAATTTAATTCTCACAAAATGATAGGAATTCAATTCCTTTGAGATAAAATTAGGGTTTAACCCTATGTTATAGGAATTTAATTCCTTCAAAATGAACAGAACTAGGACTTACCCCTAATTGAGAACATAATTCTCTCAAAATCACAGGAACTTAATTCCCTTAAGAAAAGAAATTAGGGTTTAACCCTATTTAAGAATATAATTCTTCAAAAGAAAACATGAATTTAATTCCTCTAAAGTTTGTTGTTAGGGTTTAACCCTATGAAGAATTTAATTCTTAAAAAATGAACAGATCTTTAAAACATGCAAAGAACCAGAGTTACGTGCTACCACGTGACCCTGTAGGGTGTTTTTCGTCACCCCATTGAGATGGGAATACGCGCGCGCTTGTCAGACGTATACTACAGATTCCCCCTGCCTAGGGTAGGCCGGGGTTTATTGATTGTGGGGATCCAAATCTCCGGCAGCTGCGGACTAAGCTGCCGTTAATTACCCCTCGCCTTTGGGACGAGGGAACCTCCGATTAACGGGTTAAAATGGTCATGCGAACTCAATGTGCAGTGTACGTGTGTTGTGTTTTGAAAGGGGGTTTGGATATTATCGGGAGCCACGCAGAGTTTTTACGGGGTGCGGGGCAGCGTCCCGTGAGAAATTTTTTTCTAACAGGGACAGTGTCGTGGAGCACGTGTGTGTGCAAATATGTATACATATGTATATATGTTTATATGTATATATATAAAAGAAAGAAAGTCGAAAAGGCATCCAAAGGATGTGTGGGGGGGCAGCACCTTGGGCGCTGTGCGCCTAGGTGCTGTGCGCTCAGGCGCTAGAGTGCCACGTGTCGGCACGTGGGCGCTCTGCGCTTGAGCGCAAGCGCGCCACGTGTCGGCACGGGGGAGACTTGCGCTCGGGCGCTTGCGCTTGGGCGCAAGCGCTTCACGTGTCGGCACCGGGGCGACTTGCGCTCGGGCGCTTGCGCTTGGGCGCAAGCGCGCCACGTGTCGGCACCGGGGCGACTTGCGCTCGGGCACTTGCGCTTGAGCGCTAGCGCGCCACGTGTCGGCACGTGGGAGACTTGCGCTCGAGCGCTTGCGCTTGAACGCAAGCACGTCACGTGTCGGCACTGGGGCGACTTGCGCTCGGGCACTTGCGCTTGAGCGCAAACGCGCCACGTGTCGGCACGTGGGAGACTTGCGCTCGGGCGCTTGCGCTTGAACGCAAACGCGCCACGTGTCGGCACGTGGGAGACTTGCGCTCGGGCGCTTGCACTTGAGCGCAAGCGCGCCACGTGTCGGCACGTGGGCGCTCTGCGCTTGAGCGCCGGCAAGAAAAAGTGGCTTTTAGCCTAAGAAACAGAAGCTATGCTTCAGAAAGGAAATATTTGTTATGTATATATGTATGGAGTTAAACTCCTGGGATGTTTTGAACTGATGAAGGGGGTTCTTCTTCTTCCTTCTGTTGTTTGGCCGGATCTTGAAGATCAAGAAGTAGGAGATTTTAAAAATCACTCCTTTTTGAGATCTGATGGGAGATCTGTGTTCCCCTTTGTGGGTTTTGTGGTAGAAAACTACTTAGTTTTGGAAAAGAAAGAGTAACACTCTTGATTTAATTCAAAAGAATTGAGAAGGTTTAGAACCTTGGAGAAGGAGCAGGAGGCACAAAGAACCCTAGTTTTTGGTGGAATGAAAAAGTGTTTTTTTTATTCATCATGTTGCCTTATATAGGCTTACATATTTACATATAGCCCCTTGGGCTTTACAAAAATGGCATTTTAGCCATCTCATGGCTTATGTGCCATTTCATTTTTGCACATAAGCCATGGGCTTACAAAATATTGGCTTTATGCCCATTTCGTTTACATTCATGCATAAACAATTACATAAAAATTATTTATTACATGATTTTGTTGTTGGCATGGGGAGGCTGGCCACGGGCTCGACTTGGGCATGGGCCCGCTTGACCTGGGCTTGGGCCCACCTAGCTTGGGGGTTGACCTTGACTTTGACTCGGTCAACCGGGGTGTAAATTTTTACCCCAACAGACCCCTGCAAAGATCCACAGAAAAGAACTTTGAAGCAACAATTCACGTGTTACCACGTGACTCCTGCAAAGATCTATAAAAGAAAACTTTGAGGCAATGCCCCACGTGCCCCACGTGATCTCTAAAGCACACAGAGAAAAAGGCAAAAGAAACAGAAAAGAGCTCTAGGGCGCCCTCACGTATCTACACGTGACCCTTAATGAACATTCTAATAGATCAAAGTGTGAGCCCCCATCACGTGCCCACACGTGATGGCTTTCAGAATTAAAAGTGTTAAAACACTTATCTGTAGAGCAAAATAGACGGAAGCAAGGCGCTCTCACGTGCTACCACGTGACCCCTCTCTCCTTAGTGTTTAACACTTGTCTGGAGATTTTGTCCTCAGTGTTTAACACTGATTTGCTTAGTGTTTAAAACTAATTTGAAAACTCTGTTCCCAGTGTTCAACACCGATTATCTTTTAGTGTCTAACACTAACTTGTTAATCTTATTCCCAGTGTTCAACATTGTTGGTCTCTAGTGTTTGACACTAGTTTTAGCCCAATTGGCTAAGTTTCCAGAGGCAAAGCCTCTCCTTCAATAAACCAACAGAGAGCCAATGTCCTAAACATGATTGGACTTAGCCCAAGCTGGCCATAAGTCCTCAATTCAAACTTAATTAGGCCAATGGGCTCATGATGTAATAATTGATCTTAGTTTCCAAATTGGACTACAGATCACTTAATCCACCTTGGTTTAAGGGTACATCTCTTCACTCCTTTGATACTTGGCGTTGTAATTCCTCAACGTCTTTAAAGAGGTGACGGGTCCCGATGACCACACATTGATACGGACTGTGGGGTCCTTAAACTCATGGACTATGACGTCCTTAACCTTGACCGTGATGTCTTAAAACTAACGTCGGACTGTGGGGTCCTTAAACCCATGGACTATGATGTCCTTAACCTTGACCGGAATGTCTTAAAACTAACAACGGACTATGACATCCTTAACCTTGACCGTGATGTCTTAAAACTAATATCGGACTGTGGAGTCCTTAAATCCACGGACTATGATATCCTTAACCTTGACTGCAACGTCTTAAAACTAACATTGGACCGCAATGTCCTTAAACTACCTATTGACCGCAATGTCACTAAACTAAACAACAGAGCTCCCTTAATCGCTCTTTTGTCAGATCTAAACGATCCCGTTAAGTTGATCTTAGTCTAAAACTAGACTAATGTATCCTTAACAAACGTTTAAGTCGATCTTAGTCTCAAGCGAGACTAACGTATCCTTAAACAAAAACCCCAAACCCAAATCTAAGATAATACGGATTTGGACTAGTCCACGCCCTATGGACGATGACATAACTCAGTCTCCGTATACAATCCACGGGCAACCGAACACGAAACAAACACACACGACACGAAGTGATCATCTGGAGAAGGAGAAAGTTGTTACCGCAATGCGGTAGCGTAATTAACTGCAGGGGCTTACGCCTGCAGGGAAGAGCATCCCCACAATCAAAAACCCCTCAAGCGAGGGTGAATCTGACGAAGTCTTCTACATCGGACGCATTCGTTTAAACCTTCGATACACGGTGCCATAAATCAACTTGGCATCTTCGGAGAGGTAGACGGATAGCACCAATTAGCATCTGTCCCGAATCTCAGGCAAGACGTCCCTGCGTCGTGCCATCTTTCGGAGGGGAACAGGGACTTACTGGCTATTGAACAAGAGAAGGGAGAGAGGAAATTTAGGAAGGCTTCGGGGCTTCGTTTCGTCGCCGGTATCTTCTTGGAACGTCGCCGGAACTTCACCCTTCGCTAACTCCACTTGCACACTAAGAGAACTTGAGAATTTTTTAGAGTTTTGGCAGGGAATTTCTAAGTGAGGATGTGTGAAATGGGGCATGGTATTTATAGGAAAAATTAGGGTTTAAAGGGCTAAAGAATGTATTGAAATTTGCATTAAAATGGGATTAAAGGGCATTTTATTGTTTTCTGGATGAATGCAGAGTAAACAAACAACATGGGGGTTGTGGGGTAGGCCAAGGGGTGCTTGGCCAAAAATATTACAGCATTACCTACAGTTCTACCCGGCGGTGCCGATCCTTTGATGGTTTTTGCTGGTCCAATTCCTGTGAAATTGGGTTGGATTTGTGTCATGTGTCCTTGTCATCTCGTATACCCTCGTGGACATATTTAATTAATCTGTAACTTAACATATTACATGTAGTGCACGTGCAAACTCTTGAACTTCTAAAAGATTAAAAGAAAAATAATTAAAAAAATAATGTGGCTGGGAGGATTCGATCAAAGGGGCTACGTCACAGCAGCGCAAAACTTTACCAATGTGCTACAAGTACTTTCTTGCTGTTCTAAACTAAAACAAATACTTATAGTGTACACAGAATTGCAAATACCCCAATTGTACATTAACTTTTAAACAATTTTCTTTACATTGAAATTGGAGTTGTTACACATATTAACTAAATTTTCGGAATAAAAATCTAAGTTACCCTACTAGCTAACTTGACGATTTTTTTTTTATATTTTTGTAAAAATTTTCGATTTTTGTGGGTTTTAAAATAAGTATGCAAATGCAAAACATACATATGAATGTGAAGGTAGAAAGCTTACTGAGCACACCCCCAAATTTAAACTTGACAGTGCCCTCACTGTCATGCTACACCAAGAGAGTCAAAGTTGTCGGCGCTCCCTTTTTTCTTTTCTTTTTTTTACAAAAGAAAAAGCAAACAAAATATATATACACAGAAAGGTTCCCCCCAAATTTAAATGAAACAGTGTTGTCACTGTTTAAGCGTTAAAGTTCAGAATTAGGGGGGAAAGAACAGTATCAATTTATACAAGGCCTTACACAGGCCAAAAGTCAGCACCAACCATTCAAAAAATTTATCGTGATAATGTGCAGGTTAGTGAAAGAATACGGAGAGGAAAGAAATGAAGAATACGTGAGACCATGTGGGGATAGAAGCAAGGTACGGTCTCGGCGGAGGAGAAGAATGGTAGAGGGGAGAAAAAAATGGAATACGAACTTGAGGGTGGAAATGGAGTGAATAAATTAGTACAATTTGTAATGACCAATGTGTAAAATGTGATTGTACTAATCTATCAACCCGTTAAGAAATGGGATCAAACCTCTCAAGATTCGTAAAAAAATATGGGTCGACCGAACTTGGTGAACCAGACACAGGAAATGAAAGTGATACGATATCTTACAAAGTGGGAACGATAGAAAGGATGGAGGGAAGTGATTGAGGACTAGTATCAGTTAAAGGTCCAGGAGGGTGTACACGGTCAATGAAATAGACAGGATGAATTGGAAAATCTGACTCATCAAGTAAAACTGTTTCATCCTCAATGCTATCCTCAAAATTTTCCTCAAAAATCAGCTCATCCATGCATTCATCATCAATATCCAGATGCATATGGGGTTTGGGAAAAACAGTTAATGACTCGGGAAGATGTCCACACGGAAGTGAAAGGACTTGATGAATTTGTGAGAAAAACTCATCCAATACTGTGGTTTCATCATCCATAATATTCCCAGCGTCAATATTCAATAAGGTAGGTAGGATGTAACAGCCCTATTTGAATGCAATAATTCAAGAGTTTATCAAGATTCTTTTTCCATAATTTTTGAAATTTTAGTTGGCCGCTAATATATTTTATTTTGGATTTTTACTGTAAAAAATTTTGATATGGGAAAATATTCAATTTTTATATTATATAAATAATATTTTCTTAGTGACAGCAAAATAACATTTTGCGTATCTGTTTACTGTTAAAATGAGAACAAGAAAATCTGCACCGAATCTCTAAATGCAACCAATTAAAGATATGTATCTTTATAAATATATTTATAAAATTAGTTTATATATACAAAACAAATCTCTCTCTCTCTCTCATACTCATATCACTCTCTCTCTCTCCCGCTGCTCCTCAAATTCTTTTTCTGACCCCGACCCATCCTCTCGCCACCATCACCGCCGCGACCCTCGCCTCCCTCTCCTCCCCCTTCGCCGTCGCCTTCGCCCTCGCACTCGTCTTCATTCCCACCGGCGCCTCCACGAACCACCGATCCCTCATTCCTATCGATCGCTGCAGCAAGTTGATCCCCTCCAGCAACCCTCTCGATCCCCTCCAACAAAACCCCTGTGACCCTCGACGACCCTCTCCAGACCACCGATCTGAGCCATCTATCTCCCATCTAATCTCAACCACTCTTTATCATCCCCAATCTCATACAAACACTAACCCTAACCCACTGCAACCACCAACTGATCGAACCCTAACCCATCACAGCCACCCTCATCCACCTCGTGCACCTCGCCGAAGACTCCCTGACACCAGATCGACCTCGCCGGAGTTCATCGAAGCAAGTGAACCCTAGCTTGATACTCATCCTCTGTAAGTTTCTGTAATCCCCATTTTTTTCAGAAAACAATATATATATATATATATGAGTAAAATGAAATGATAACAGTGAACTTTGAAAAGGGGAAAATTAGTATTAAAACCCTAAGTTGTTATAATTGTGTCTGGTTGTGTGACAATAGTTATGTAGATATTTATGAGTTAATCGATGAAATTTATCTAGGCGGATCGTATAACTCAGATCCTAAGTCGCACCTTAGCTGAGATCGTGCCCGCATTTCGTACATCATTTTCCGTGATCATTAACCTCAGGCAAGTACTATTGCCTTTTCTTTATGTGATGCTATGACATGATTACTATGCACAAGAATCCTTTTTCATGCTTTATACACATTCGAGGCACTTGTTGATTTACTTGTATAGAACACCTTGATTTGACATGCCTATTCATGAACCTTATTATTTATTTTTTTAAAATTGAAATCATTAATTAGAATGCTGGACTACATGACACCACTATTCACCAGTTTTATTTCCATACAATTACCATACCACAAGTTCCTGTCTTTTCAGCATTCTTAATTAGTGATTTTAATCTTTACCATAGCAGCTATAAATATGTGGGTGTTGGGGTAGTTTGAGTGTGCGTTGTACAACAGGATCTCAGAAGTCCCATGCCGGCAGCTCATACCGGGCTATAGCGGTCTCATGATTACAGCTCGTACCGGGCTATAGCGGTCTCATGTTTACAGCTCGTACCGGGCTATAGCGATCTTTTGTTCATTTCACAGTTGGGCCCGTGTTTCCTAGCCCCTGGGGCACCACTCTTGGGTTAGGAATACCCCTGCAGAGGTTGACGCACACACTCAAACTTACGATAGGATAGTTTACCTTTTAGTGGTCAGTTAGGTTATGACATGATCCCTTACATACATATTTCATAGTGTTAGTGCATTTAATTATTTATATACATGTTTTCTTGCGCACTGGGCTTCACTTTTATATATTCTTGTTATTATGCTACACACACTTTATACGTTGAGTACTTGCTGGGATGTTCTGACATCCCTGAGATTTGCCATCTCAGGTTTAGAGACAGATCTGCAGGCTGAGCAGGATCAGAGCGGCTACCAGGACTTTGCTGAAGATCAGTAATTGTAGGTTTATTTCCTTTACTTTTAGCTTTTAGCATGTGCGTCCTTATGGGACATTAGGACTTTTGTATCTCTTTCGGATCTTATTTTATTCCGAATCTTTTGTTTTGGATCTTTAATTGCATCAATTATCTAGTGGACCCATTTTTAGGATTTCTTGTGGTTTCATTGCAGCATGATTATCAATATTATTTCTTTTGGTATTGGATTTTATTTTTGACAGGTTAATCTATACCGCCTTATATGACAATGGAAGGACTTTTCCTTACCGTAGGTAGCACGGCTGGCCTTCGTCGCTTTCTGTATTCCACATTTTGGGAAGCGGGGCATGACAAGGTTTTGTTGGTATCAGAGCCCGGCTAACGTCCTAGGTTAGTCTGGGTTCTTCCGACCTTTTAGGTTAGAATCACATGTCTAGGTTTTCCCCAGTATGTCATGCTGCAGATTCCGTTGACTCTGACCGTAGAATTCGGGTGACTTACATAGAGTTACGATATTGTGCCCATGTACCGTGGCATGGATACAATACGGTATTCTGTATGAGTAACTTAGAATCCTACACTTAATCTGTATTCTTTGAATTGATTATTACATTATCTCTTTGCTTCACTCGGTTTTAGTATTTTGAATTTAAACCTCGTTTTCATTGCTAAACCTCGTCGTTCGTTTTGACTTTAGAATCATGGCCGAAAAAAATTTGCGAGTATATGGGAGACGTGACAACAATACTACACTACTTGGAGTTATACGTGGCATGCTGGAAAGTCAACAGCAGCAGACCAAATTGCTACAAGGAGGCCTACTTGCTTCTCAGCAGACCGCTACTGCGGCCCTGAATAAGGTGGCTGAGGTTCGTGAAGGTAGACGTCCGGGCAGCGTCGTCAATTTCAGGAGACTACAGCCGATAGTTTTCACTGGCGCGGGCGGACCACTGGATGCTGAGCAGTGGACTGTCGACATGGGGAATTTGCTGTCAGCCGCCCGGGTTCCTGAAGAGGACAGAGTAGATATAATCAAGATTCAACTGCAGGATATTGCTAGAATTTGGTGGCTCGCAGAAGAAAACGGGTTGAAGAAACCAATTGTATGGACTGATTTCTCTACGGCTTTCCTTGAGAAATTCTTTCCCAAATTGGACAGGATCGAGATGGAACAACAATTTATCAGACTTCGTCAGAGAGATCGCACAGTGGACGAGGTAGTGGCTGAGTTTATCCGACTCAGTTGTTTTGCTCCTTCAACGGTAGCCCAGGAAGAGGATAGGGCTAGAAGATTCTTACAGTGTCTCACTCTGAAAATACAAGAGAAGTTAGCTTCACATGATCAGAGGACGTATTCAGAGGTATTAAATGCGGCCCGCAGAATTGAGACGGTTATGGATAAGAGGAAGAAACTTCGGAGTGGAAGATTCAAACGGCCCGTGAATCAAACTTCAGGGAGGATTCCAATTAGACAGCATGGAGGAGTTCAGATGAAGCGTACCGCAACCCCACCATAATGGGAACCTCCGGTTTGTGGATACTCTCGGATACCGGGACACGTCGAGAGAAATTGCCGCCGCGCTAAGGGTCTATGTCTGATTTGTACTGCTAGTGACCATCAGATTGGGAGTTGTCCAAAAAGAGCAGAGCGAAACCAACCTCAGAAAGGACTTGTCCCTCAGGAGCAACTTTTTGATCAGAGGCGAGGAAACACAGGTCGTGGACAGGGACAGGCCTTTACCCTGACAGCTGAGCAGGCGGAAGCATCGGAGGATGTCGTTTCAGGTACCATTCTAATTTGTTCTGTTCCTGCTAGAGCATTTTTCGATTCCGGGGCTTCACACTGTTTTATGTCTTTAGATTTTTCCACAACACATTCTATTGCACACAAAACACTGACTAGAGGTTGGGACAGTCACACTGGAAATAGAGTAGTTACCACCAACCTAGAGTGCAAGCTTTGTCCGGTTGTGATTTGCGGCAGGGAGCTTTTCACAGATTTCCTGTTGATTGGGACCGGTAGTTATGATGTCGTCTTAGGAATGGATTGGTTGGGCACCTTTCACGCACATATTGATTGTCGGGCCAAAACTGTAAACTTTCGCATTCCTAACTACCCAGAGTTCGTGTTCGCTGGAGGGAGCAAATCTCTGGGACCTATAAAGTTTAGAGCAAAGCCGACATGCGACATACTAGCGTCAATGGAGGTTGATATGAGTTCGGCACCGGTCGTAGTTCGGGAATTTTTGGATGACTTTCCCGAGGACTTACCTGGCTTACCCCCACCTCGTGCTTTGGGGTTTTCGATAGAATTATTGCCAGGAACGACACCAATTTCTAAGTCACCCTACAGGATGGCACCAGTAGAATTGGCAGAATTGAAAAAGCAGATAGAAGACCTCCTCAGCAAAGGATTCATTCGCCCGAGTACTTCTCCGTGGGGCGCTCCAGTTTTACTAGTAAAGAAGGACGGCTCGTTACGCATGTGCATCGACTACCGAGAGTTGAACCGGGTTACGATTAAAAAGAAGTACCCTATATCTCGGATAGATGATTTGTTCGATCAATTATGTGGTGCTCGAGTGTTCTCTAAGTTGGATCTTCGGTCGGGGTACTATCAAGTTCGTGTTAAAGCGGAGGATGTATGCAAGACAGCCTTCAGAACTCGATACGGTCATTATGAATTCTTAGTAATTCCATTCGGTGTTACTAATGCCCCAGCCGTGTTCATGGATTTAATGAACCGAGTTTTCTCTCAGTACCTTGATCAGTTCGTCGTAGTTTTCATCGACGACATTCTTGTGTACTCCAAAAGTAAGGAGGAGCATGCCGAGCATTTGAGGATCGTGTTGCAGATACTGAGACAAGAAAAGTTATACGCCAAGCTTAGGAAATGCGATTTTTGGCTTGAACAAGTTCAATTTTTGGGCCACATCGTTTCTGGAGACGGTATATCAGTAAATCCGGCGAAAATTGAAGCAGTGAAGGATTGGCCAGCACCGAAGTCAGTAGCAGAGATTAGAAGTTTCTTGGGACTCGCAGGCTACTACCGCAAATTTGTTAAAGATTTTGCATGAACGGCTAAACCATTGACATGACTTACTCGAAAGGGTGTATCATTCGTATGGTCAGAAGAGTGCAACCGAGCGTTCGAATTATTGAAGGAGAAACTCACAACAGCACCCATATATTGACCGTACCAGATGGGAAGGAGGACTGGTGATTCATAGCGACGCTTCCGGTAAGGGGCTAGGTTGTGCCTTGATGCAACGTGGGAGTGTTGTCGCTTATGCCTCGCGTCAACTGAGGACGCACGAGAAGAATTACCCAATTCACGATTTAGAGTTGGCCGCTGTAATTTTTGCTTTGAAGATTTGGAGGCATTATCTTTTGAGAGAATGAGTGGAAATTTTTACGGACCATAAGAGCTTGAAATATGTATTCACGCAGAAGGAGCTAAATATGAGACAGCGTAGGTGGTTGGAGTTCATGGCTGATTATGATATTGATTTGCAATATCCTCTCGGGAAAGTAAATATGGTACCGGATGCTCTCAGTCGGAGACCAACAGTGATGTGGTTGACTGGCCAGAAGGAACTCATTGATGAATTTCGAAGACACAATTTAGAAGTGGTAAAGCAGGGGACGCCCGGACAATATTGGCAACTACAGGTGCAGTCTTCGTTAGTTGATCGTATTAAAGCTGCACAGCCCGGGGACCCGCAATTGCAGAAGCCCCGCGGGTTAGTAGAGGCAGGATTGAGGACAGATCTATTGATACACGAAGATGACTCATTAAGATTCGACAGTCGATTATGCGTGCCAAAGGGCGACGTTCGAGAGGAAGTGTTGAAGGAAGCACACAGTTCAGCTTATTCGGTGCACCCGGGTGGCACCAAGATGTATAGGGATGTTAAACAACACTTTTGGTGGAATGGCATGAAGAGAAAGATTACCCGTTATGTGTCGAAATGCTTAGTGTGCCAGCAGGTGAAGGCCAAACATCAGTGAGTGGCCGGCCTATTGCAACCACTTCCTATTCCCCAGTGGAAGTGGGAACACATCACTATGGACTTCGTGATGGCTTTACCACAGAGTCCTAAGGGCAATAATGCTATTTGGGTCATCGTCGACCATCTCACAAAGGCGACCCATTTTCTACCCTTTCGAGTGGGACAATCGACGGAGACATTGGCTGAGAAATATATGCAAGAGATCGTACGGTTGCATGGGGTGCCTATCACTATAGTATCAGACCGAGACACGAGATTCCTTTCACATTTCTGGAAAAGCCTACAAGAGAGTTTAGGCACTCGTCTCCGTTACAGCACAGCTTACCATCCCCAGACTGACGGACAGTCTGAACGTACGATACAGATATTAGAAGATATGTTGAGAGCCTGTATGCTAGATTTCAAGGGATCATGGGAGGATCATCTTCACTTGGTGGAATTCTCGTATAATAACAGCTATCAGGCGAGTATCCAGATGGCACCGTTCGAGGCACTTTACGGACGTAAATGTCGTTCCCCACTTTGCTGGGATGATGTGGGTGAGCGAAGATTATTAGGACCGGAGCTCGTAACCCAAACAGTTGAGAAGGTCCAGTTGATCAGGGACAGTATTAAGGCAGCACAAGATCATCAGAAGAGCTGGGCGGATACTAGTCGAAGGCCTCTTGAGTTTGGAGTAGGAGATTATGCCTTCCTTAAGATTTCGCCGACTAGAGGAGTGATTAGATTCGGTAGTCGTGGGAAACTCAGTCCTCGATTTATTGGACCATTCGAGATTGTGAAACGCGTTGGAGTGATGGCTTACAGATTGGCCTTACCACCTTCTTTGGCTGGTGTGCACGATGTATTCCATGTATCACAGTTGCGTCGGTACGTTCGCGATGACAGTCGTGTTCTCGATCACTCTGAATTAACCTTGAGCACTGATCTCTCGTATGAAGAGCAACCTACAGCCATTGTCGACCGTAAGGAGAAGGTATTGAGAAACAAGATCATCCCTTTAGTTCTTGTATCTTGGGGCGGACGTTCTCGCTGGGAATCCACTTGGGAGCGTGAGGACAAGATTCGTCAAATGTACCCACACCTGTTTTCTTGATCTTGTAGTCGTCCTTCCAATTTCAAGGACGAAATTTTCTGTAAGGTAGGTAGGATGTAACGGCCCTATTTGAATGCAATAATTCAAGAGTTTATCAAGATTCCTTTTCCATAATTTTTGAAATTTTAGTTGGCCGCTAATATATTTTATTTTGGATTTTTACTGTAAACAATTTTGATATGGGAAAATATTCAATTTTTATATTATATAAATAATATTTTCTTAGTGACAGCAAAATAACATTTTGCGTATCTGTTTACTGTTAAAATGAGAACAAGAAAATCTGCACCGAATCTCTAAATGCAACCAATTAAAGATATGTATCTTTATAAATATATTATAAAATTAGTTTATATATACAAAACAAATCTCTCTCTCTCATACTCATATCACTCTCTCTCTCCCGCTGCTCCTCAAATTCTTTTTCTGACCCCGACCCTTCCTCTCGCCACCATCACCGCCGCGACCCTCGCCTCCCTCTCCTCCCCCTTCGCCGTCGCCTTCGCCCTCGCCCTCGTCTTCATTCCCACCGGCGCCTCCACGAACCACCGATCCCTCATTCCTATCGATCGCTGCAGCAAGTCGATCCCCTCCAGCAACCCCCTCGATCCCCTCCAACAAAACCCCTGTGACCCTCGACGACCCTCTCCAGACCACCGATCTGAGCCATCTATCTCCCATCTAATCTCAACCACTCTTCATTATCCCCAATCTCATACAAACACTAACCCTAACCCACTGCAACCACCAACTGATCGAACGCTAACCCATCACAGCCACCCTCGTCCACCTCGTGCACCTCGCCGGAGACTCCCTGACACCAGATCGACCTCGCTGGAGTTCATCGAAGCAAGTGAACCCTAGCTCGATACTCATCCTCTGTAAGTTTCTGTAATCCCTGTTTTTTTTCAGAAAACAATATATATATATATATATATATGAGTAAAATGAAATGATAACAGTGAACTTTGAAAAGGGGAAAATTAGTATTAAAACCCTAAGTTGTTATAATTGTGTCTGGTTGTGTGACAATAGTTATGTAGATATTTATGAGTTAATCGATGAAATTTATCTAGGCGGATCGTATAACTCAGATCCCAAGTCGCACCTTAGCTGAGATTGTGCCCGCATTTCGTACATCATTTTCCGTTATCGTTAACCTCAGGCAAGTACTCTTGCCTTTTCTTTATGTGATGCTATGACATGATTACTATGCACAAGAATCCTTTTTCATGCTTTATACACATTCGAGGCTCTTGTTGATTTACTTGTATAGAACACCTTGATTTGACATGCATATTCATGAACCTTATTATTTATTTTTTTAAAATTGAAATCATTAATTAGAATGCTGGACTACATGACACCACTATTCACCAGTTTTATTTCCATACAATTACCATACCACAAGTTCCTGTTTTTTAAGCATTCTTAATTAGTGATTTTAATCTTTACCATAGCATCTATAAATACGTGAGTGTTGGGGTAGTTTGAGTGTGCGTTGTACAACAGGATCTCAGGAGTCCTATGCCAGCAGCTTGTACCGGGCTATAGCGGTCTCATGATTACAGCTCGTACCGGGCTATAGAGGTCTCATGTTTACGGCTCATACCGAGCTATAGCGGTCTCTTGTTCAATCCACAGTTGGGCCTGTGTTTCCTAACCCCTGGGGCACCACTCTTGGGTTAGGAATACCCCTGCAGAGGTTGACGCACACACTCAAACTTACGATAAGATAGTTTACCTTTTAGTGGCCAGTTAGGTTATGACATGATCCCTTACATACATGTTTCATAGTGTTAGTGCATTTAATTATTTATATACATGTTTTCTTACGCACCGGGCTTCACTTTTATATATTCTTGTTATTATGCTACACACACTTTATACGTTGAGTACTTGCTGGGATGTTCTGACATCTCTGAGATTTGCCATCTCAGGTTTAGAGACAGATCTGCAGGCTGAGCAAGATCAGAGCGGCTACCAGGACTTTGCTGAAGATCAGTAATCGTAGGTTTATTTCCTTTACTTTTAGTTTTTAGCATGTGCGTCCTTATGAAATATTAGGACTTTTGTATCTCTTTCGGATCTTATTTTATTCTGAATCTTTTATTTTGGATCTTTAATTGCATCAATTATCTAGTGGACCCATTTTTAGGATTTCTTGTGGTTTCATTGCAGCATGATTATCAGTATTATTTCTTTTGGTATTGGATTTTATTTTTGAAAGGTTAATCTAGACAGCCTTATGTGACTGTGGAAGGACTTTTCCTTACTGTAGGTAGCATGGCTAGCCTTCGTCGCTTCCCGTATTCCACATTTTAGGAAGCGGGGCGTGACAAAGCACAAGTGAGATTAGGAGGGTTCCGCTCATGAATCACCGTGAGACAGGCCTTTTAAAATTACCTCCTCACTTGTATAGCTTAGGCACCACAAAGTCAAGATTAGAGAAACGACCGATTCCCCGCAACCTCCACTTATCCTAAATAAGCGCGATAAGTCCTTATAGGTTTGGTCTAGATATTTTTTATTAATTCAAGGTAATGCGTATGCATTTTGTGATTTGTGGGGTCTTAAGAAGGGTGATGAAATCCCCATCCAATCTTAATTGATGTTCAAGCCTCTTAATGTCCGTATTATTCTATGCAAAGCGTATAAACAAACAAAATCTAAAATAACAAAAAAATTTATTGGCGGCGGCGCAATCTATACAAAAAACCTGCATAAAATACAGTTCAATGGAGTTCACAAAGGGTTTTGGAGAAGAGGAAGAGGTGCAAAAACTTTTAGGCACAGAAGCCAAATTATGACAGCGGAACCGCCGCGGTAACCAAGATTTGACCGCGGTTCCGCGGTCAAAATATTGATTTGGGGCGTCAAAATTGGTCCCTGCACTCCCACTGTGATGTTCTTCTGTATTAAACCCTCTGTTTTATTATTTGATTATTGTGCTTGCTCCAGATAGCCTGCACACGTGCACATAAAAAATATTAAAAATAACAAAATGGTTTTTATTATGTTTATAATTATTATTTTATATATATACAAAAAAAATATTAACCCAAATAACAACAAAGAAATACGTTACCGTCTCCCCGGCGACGGCGCCATTTGATTGTCGTAGGAAACATGATACGTTTTTATGATATGCATTCTACTCTTTTCTCTATTTACCGCAATCAAGACGGCGTCGCTTTGCAGCTAGCCGGTTGAGCACGGGTCGATCCACAGGGAGATGGTAGTATGTTCGTTCTTGTCTTAGACGAGTTAATGAAAGAATGTATATGTGTTGGTCCAAATCTATCCTAAGTGTTTGTATGTATGTTCAAGTAAGTTTGCTAGGGTTAATGTTGGTTAGTAGAGTTAGGATTAGTCTTGTACTTTTCTTTTGCCATTCTTAAAATGATGTTGGGATAATCGAACATAGCAGTGATTAGGAGGACATAAGAATGGGGTTTGCGAGTTTAAGCAAGCTTTCCAATGCTAAATCCATTCCTAGTCCCCCTTATCCTTCCGCTACGTGCGCTTATTTCCAACCCTAGGCCAAACACCCACAACCATGTATCCAATTAAGTCACAACTACATGTCACGTTGTAATGCGCCCAAAGGACTTCTCGACTTAGGTCGCGGCTATATGTCATGTATAGCGTGCCTAAGTGAGGGGGTTGCATTTGTTTGGTCTAGGTTCGTTTTAGGATGTTTGGCGAAGAGAAGCATAAGGGATTTTTCCGTCTCTCATACTAACCTTCCTTCGCCCGTGACAAGTGTGGAATTATTCACACATTTATATGAAAAAGAAAACAAGAAAATAAAGAAAGGAAAAATACGGTTTTACAAAATAGTATCAAGGTAACTACTTGGGCCCTCACCTTAGCAAGGGACTCCGTCGAGTATCATGACTTGAAAATACGGATAAAAAGAGAAGGAAAATAAAACAAGAAATAACAACAAGTACTTAATAACAAGAAATAAAATTTAGACTAGGAATTAAAATTACAAGACAAGAAATAAAATTACAAGACAAGAAATAAAAGATACAAGATAATAAAAACCCTCATCGTCATTGATTTTCCACTCAAGAGCTCTCACTACACTTTCATGGAGAATAGATGAAGATGAAAAAGAAACTACAAACTAATCTATACTAAAATCTAACTAAGAAGAAGCATCCTCTACTTGGCACAAAACTAGGATATTTATAGGCAGATAGCTGAAACCATAGGGCCAAATTCTGAGCCCATACAAAGTTACAAAACTACCCCCAAAATATCTTCTTTCACCGAGTTGACTCGGCAGCGGAACCGCCGCATAATAGCCACATTGGCCGCCGTTCCGCAGCACTTTGGGGGAATTGTGCGGTTATTTTCCAGAGCTTCTCTGCGTTGCTTTCTTCTGTTGTTCTACATGTTCCAAATTGCAAAATACTTCGAAAATTTCTTCAGATTTGCAACAGTCTAAAATGGCTTCACTTTTAATTCATTTGACCTTTATCTCCCTCGAGCTCTGCGCACCTATTGAATCTTGTGATGCCCCTCTCGTGCTTTGTGCTTGTCCGAGACACGAATGACCATTGTTTTTCGTCTTGTCTTGAACTGGTAAGCGGCACTGGATAGATACGGATGACCGGAACCCGGATTTTATCTGTTTGTGACAGATGTTCTGGATTTTGGCATAACTATGGAGATTTTGTATGATTTGCGTTATTTTGGACTAGGAACCTGTAACCTGTAAATATATAGTAAATACGGATCAAAAGCACCTGCCTATAAACAAACGAGCAGAAGAATGGGCGGTATTAATGCAATATTCTGGTATGAACAGCAGCCTGTCGCCTACGCCAACCAACGACGAACACGTGGCCCATACCTCAACTGGCGAATCGATTGAAACGGCACCCCCTCTTTAAAGCGTAATTATTTCACTGATCCACTGACGCCATCGGGGATGCACAGAAAGAGGCGACACGTGGGTCCAAAGATCGAAACGACGCAACCACCGAACGTCATATCGTTCCCGGGCGATCCGCATTATGATTCTTGGCACCAAACTGAGTAGAAGAAAAACCAAGCAGGCCACTCTCGACCCGACCCATGAATAGATCGGAACAAGAGTGGGGGGATAATGATGATGCTCATAAGTGGTATCTCCTCATATTACGACACGTGGCAGATGACGTGTACCGAAGGCTACGGAGGTGGAATAAATGAGTTGCATTAGGAGGGATTCCTCGGGATCCTCTTCTCGAGGAACGTATCCGACCTTTCAGGAGACCTCCCTGAATAGATTCCACTTTCACCTAGGAAAATACCAACAGCTCGTCTCCGAGCTTCCTCAATCTCCTTGCTCGTCTCTGAGCCGTCTGACATGCCGAGCTTCCTCAGCCATCCAGCTCGTCTCCGAGCTCCCGACATGCCAAGCTTCCTCGGCCTACCGACTTGTCTCCAAGCTCCTGACATGCCGAGCTTTCTCGGCTTTCCCCGATCAATCAAGAGCGCAGATCCCATGCGCCCCGCAACGGCTTCGCGTATATCGCCAGGGCAAAATATCCTCCTCCCACGATCCACGTCCCACACTAGCACATCTCCTCATTAATGGACGCATCCCATCATTCAAGATGGGGATAACGCTGGAGCGTAACGGACGGTGATGATCTCGCGCCTGCTCTCTCCACACAACCCCTATATAAACCTCTCTCTCAGACGACCCAATTAACTCGAACTCATTCCAATACGCCGCTATTATGCTCATATTCTTCGGCACTAACTTGATCGTTTGAGGGTCCTACGATGGTCACCCACCTCGGGACTTCACTTGCAGGTAGCCCGGATTAAACTCCAACATCAACCCATTGAGATCCACACGCCTAACAACAACCACATGAAATCTCAACAGTCAAAGATGCTCGCTACCAGATCGACGGAGGACAACATCTGAGGGAGATCACAGCCTCCATCAGAGGTTGTGGTTGAAGGGCAAAGGGAGCAGTTGAATGACATCGAGGAGAACATGGCGAGGGCCCACGAGTATGTCGGGGGCGGGACCGGGGGGCTCACCAAAGCGCAAAGGCTTATGTTGGAGAAGAGGAAGACGAAGAGGTGTCTGCAGTGCTTGGGGACTATTTTGGCGGTGTAGGTTGTGATTTTCATGTGTCTAGTTTTTCGATTCGCCGAAGATTGATATTTTCCCTGAAGTTTCGGCGTTCCTCTCTGTATAGGATGAGACTTGGGGGGTTAGTAACAAGAGGTAGCTATCATCAAAACTATACCAATATGCACCAAGTTTAGACTGGTTTTTTAAGGTATATTGCTTGGTATTCTTGTAAATTGGAGAGATTGGTTACATATCTCAGATGTATAAGCTTGTATGGCTTATTTCTCATATTGATTTGCACTTAGATGTTTTCCTGAGCCCTTTATGTTAGTTATATGTATGCCCTAGAAGCCATTACTGTACATACGATGTATATTGTAATGGATGATTGGACATATATAGGGAGGACTTTCTTGCTCGACATGATAGTATGCTATCTGGTTGTACTTTATCTTAACATGTACTCTGATTGTCTCTATGTTACATGTTGATAAAGCCCTTAGGATATGTACTCGACTACTGGGACTATGATGAGATCATACTAGTGGGGCCACGGTAGTCGACGAGTACATCCTATACATGTTCCTAGTCGAGAGTGTATCGAGACAGGGCATCGATGCACCAGATTAGACTAGCGTATACGCATCTTGACCCATATGATGGGCGATGGATGATCCTATATCTATCGGTGTTTGACATCAAGGATGGTGTACGAGTGCTCAGTAGACACTGGGTACACTGGACGGACTCGTCGAGAACTCCCAGATGGTATTATACCTCACGTCAGATGGCAGTTCTCCGGTGATACTGGTACAGAGTAGTCTGTTGACCCGAGATCGTCATAGAGTCTTGTGTGATTCCCACTGTGCTTTTATTTCCATCATACCACGTCCAAGAGGGCGTGCAAAAAGGTGGCTTTTGGGTATAGTCCCGAATCACATGGAGGCAATGAGCGATAGGAGGGGATTCGTCTCTCCCGGTATAGGGAGTTGATGTTGTGCTTTGTTCGATTGGCTATAATTGGAAATCCCTGGCCAGGGTTGCTGAGATTTACCGGTAAGTGTTATCAGTAGTTTCTCGAACTGTTATAGACCTCATATCGACACGACTTATCAAGCTACTGGGGTCTGACGTTTACCACCCCTAGACGAGATATGCGACATATCAGACGACGAGACCGGACTGCACGGGAGTGTTACTGATTGGATTCACAGGAGAATGTACAGGCTTGCTTATTCATCTTCTGAGCGCTCAATACCTGGGTAGCTGTTACGTTTATGACCGCTTGCAGCTTGTGGGTGTTTGATATGATCATCACCTACTGTCGGCGTATTGACGATTCTTTAGAGTCCTACACAGAGGTTTCTTGACTCAGGCAAAACGGAGTAGGGGGCACGTATATGATATGTGCGGGACCGAGGATAATGCGATATGAGATACCGTATTCTATTCTCGCGATATTTGATATCAGCCGGGTCATCGGATCAATTGTTGATTCGATGAATCGGTACGGATAAATATTAGTCGGTTATATGTGATATAGCCGGATTGTCGGATCAAGTGTTGATTCGATAATTTAATGTATAATAATATATATGATATATTAAATTACATTAACTAAAATTAGCTCACTAAAAGATTCTTTTTCTCACTCGGGTAATACATTGATATATATGCGATATATGTTAATTGTATTATTTTATTTTGTTACAATAAATATTATATATGTGATATATAATATTGTAACATGATATGATAACTAATGCAACATGATTAGTGGAGATTAAACAAGACTAGGGTTTGATTTGGGTTAATGTTTTCTAGAGGTTTCTAGAAGCTTTTTATTTTGTCATGAAAAAGATATTTACAAATGACTCATCTTTAACCTAACCCAAACCCTACACCCTTGGTTAATTCTCTACAAAGGTTTAGCAACCATGGTTGCATTATTGATCATTATCTTCTTTCATTATTCATCACAAAAGAACACAATGATTATTCAACTTCTTCTTCCTTCTTCATTCTTTCATGGAAAAAGCTTTCTAGCTTTTTTCCAAGTGATGAAAATGAGTGAGAATAAGAAAATAAAATAGAGAAAAAATCCTACTTCATCATCCTCATCTATCATTGCCCCTTAGATGAGAGTGTTCACTTCATTTAGTGAGTGTTAACCTGTGTTAATGAAACTTTAAGGTAGATCATCTTTGTTATCGAAGATCGGAAGAAAGACTGTATCTTTCTCTTCGTGAAGCCTCTCGAGAGTCCGGAACACGATGATCACAGCGAAGGGACCTCAACACGGAGCTTTAGAAGTGAAGGACCGGATCTACAAAGGTTGTAATCCCTCTCACTTAGTGTTAAAGTGTTTAACATGCTTATTTTCGCATAATCTCTAGTTTAAAGATCTGGCTTTGGGTTGTTCGGCACGGCTAAATTTTTAATCGGGCATGGTTGATACCTCATAGACCCTTATGCGTGTGCCTAGCAACCCTACAGTAGTATCAGAGCCAAGCTAGAGCTTTAGGCGAAGTCTGAGCGAAGTTTAAAATCCGATCGAATCCGGATACCCCGATACGAACCCTCCTCTGGACAATTTTCAAAAATGTGATTTTTTATGAATTAAAAATTCACAGAAAAACAAGCAGGAAAAACATATAATTACTGTGAAGTACGGCCCACTAATTCGCTCATTTGGCCACGGAACCGCCGCCAAACCCTTGGTTTGGCCGAGGTTCCGCGGCCAAAATTTTGAATTAGTCCCTGGAACTTCATATATTTATTCTTAGGTCCTTTCTTCTTATTTTTTTCTGGGAATTTTTTAATTCCACTCAAGTGTTGAGTTTTCTGGGTTGTATTGGGGACTCGTTGATTCGATCGGATAATTTAACTTCGTTTAGTTTGTCCGGATAATTTTTAGAAACTGTTAAAAAGTTCGACCGGATATCAATAACTCACTTTTTCTCGACCCGTAAAATTTCCAAGTGTTGGATTTTTCCGTAGTTTGAAAACGTTCTAAGTCGTGCAAGTAATGCGGTGGACCCTCTAGAAGAACACAAACCTTAACTCGATTATGTGACCGTCTTGAACTGCCTCTAAACCTTAGGGTTTTTGGCAGTACGGCGTTGCCACATGTGAGGCGTTGGCTTGACCCTTCTATGGCTGGACCATTGGTACTGTTGCATGTGATGGATATTTTTTGAACTCCGCTCAAGTGTTGAGCTATTTGAGAAATCTTGGGTGTTTGTTTATTCGATCGAAAAGTTTAACACTGTCTATTTATCTGGAATGTGATACAATATTTGGAATCCACAAGTAGTTATGAGATAACTAATTTGAATGTTATAAATCTAGCAGTTCAGTCTCAGATGATCGATTGCCACGGAATTTTGATGTGATCAAAAGTCCGTCGCAATCACGTAGTGTATGCGGATACTCGCCGGGTAAACTTAATAGACAGCCATGCCCCATAGCCCCGACCAAGTGACTGTAGGAGAACCCCGTCGCAACAGCATCCATTCGGGTGCTCGCGGCAGCGGTGTTCCGCCTTAGTGCACTTCGTCGACGGTATCGGGGGTGCGGCCGTCTACTAAAGTTTGTGACGAGCATTCGATCAGGACGTCGGGAATCTTGTTGAATTGCCCGACTTGATATTGAAAAGAGTTTTCGATAATGAGACTAAAATGCGGGATTTATAATTGTAAGGCATGCGATGTCTAAGGAATTCATTTGGTTAGGCATGCGATGTCTAAGGAGGTGGCGGATTCTAACTATTGTAGTTTTACACTTTCTTTTCTGTGACCATAAGCGTAGTATGTGGTGTATCGCCGGCTTCGTTGCTATACATCAACGACAATCGGGATACGCATACTTGCTTACGTTGAAGATATATGATATTATGTGTTGCTGTGATATGTTATATTGGATCGTCATGTTTTGAGTAGCCGGGGGTTTTATGTGAGATGAGAGTTTTTCTTTTTCATTCATATAAAATTCATTTGTATGTAATATTCTTTTATTGGGGCACTTCCGGGCTGAGGATGATGTCACCATTGTATATTATTTACTTTTCCGTATTAGGTAGACCCAAGGCGGGGAGCACAAGTAACCGGGTTCTAGGGTCCAGTGGGAGGCCATCTCGAGGAGTCGAGACCGGGTCTCCTAACCCTAGAATTGGCAGTGTTGCTTGCCGCTCTCGTAGGGGTCTAGGGATGTGGGTTAGGCTATTCATCGCGACCGTGGAATCCGTGTTTTTATACAGGCTCGTATTAAAAAACACGGACGTCCTAGTATATCCAATATTTCATATATGTTCTTCTGCTGCAATGTTCTGTGATGAGATCATATTAATACCTGAGACGAATGTTTATATTATATATATGAGATATATATTATATATATTGTTGATTTCGTTTCATATCTGATGCTTGTGAAGCATAATAAAATGGAACTTCATTAATGAGATTAATGAAATAAAAGAAACCTAAGATGTTGTAGAAACTTGTTTAAAAACTGGTAGCTCTAGTTCTTGCTTTGCATAGCGGTGTTCCTTGTAGAATATCCAGCACCTTATTCGATAAGGAAAGAGCCGAGATCCCTTCACCGGGAGTGACCTTTTTAGTGAAACTAGCAGATGCTACAAACTCGGTTTGTCTTTTGATTGCTTCTATAGTTCTTGCTTTGCATAGTGATATTTGTGAAATATCCTGCACCTTATTCGATGAGGAAAGAGCCAACGATCCCTTCACCGGGAGTGATCTCTTTAGCGAAACTAGAAAAGGCCTAAAAAACACTCCATTTAAAATCACTCGATTCTACGACGATATCAAGTTCATTACGCAAAAGGTTTTCATAAAAACCTGTCGTAGCCCTCCTTCATTTTAGGAAGTAGTACTTAGTATTCGTGCTGCGTATGTCGACTTTAGTTGAGACGTAGTGTACGGTAGCTAAGTGATGTCTTCCTACACAGCATAGATGCGATTAGTTAGGACATTCATGTGATTATGTCGACCATGGTTGAGGGTCATGTAGGGTGGGTCTGATTAATCATGAAATGACGGATAGAACTTGACTAGTGCTTATGATATGTTGACCTTAGTTAAGGTCATAAGTACTAGGGATAAAATATTATTGGGAATTTCAAGTGTTGAAATTTACAATGAGATTGCATACCTTCTATGAGATAGTTGGATCCCGATACCCGCTGCGAGTAAGAGTTACTCCTGGGAGAGTTTTACACATTACAATTAGCCGATCAAGTAGGTGTTTAGAAAGGTGTTAACGGGGTTACGCCCCTGGGAAAACGAGGTTTACTTTAATTAGGTCCGTACGAAAGCACGGGAAACCTCCCTTAAAGTACCGACACTGGCCTGGCTGAAAGATTGGCGAACTTGTAGGGTATAATTAATCCCGGCTAGTCTTTCCTTTTACGGTTTGAAGGAAGATTTGACTAAAACAGTGGGAGACATCCTGATTAGATAAATTGATAACCAATCTAATCTTGTAAGAGCGCACGCTGAGTGTTTTCTTCTCTCTCTCTCTCTCTCCGGGTAGCGACCATATCACGCCTTAATCAAGATAATAATACGGATGTATTTGACCGAACTCGCTTGTTATACTGAGCTGAGGAACGTTGGTCCCGCTCCAACTTATAATTGTTATAAGACAGAGCAGGAAATTGAGGATTACCAGAATTCCCGTGCCGCCCAAACGAAGAAAGTGCATGCTGATGCATCTTCTTCGGGTGTGTTCATTACAGAGAACTGTTTCTCAGTATCCTTTACGTCCTGGGTATGAGATACCAGATCAGGATCCCACATATGTAATTTGTTACATGGGCTACCGAAAGGTAGAGGACTGAGAACGGGTGATAAGTTTCATGAGATAGAAATGGTGCAAGTGTTGCAGCCAAGTTTGTTGGTCACTATCACCCTGTATTACCTGAATACAATGATTCTGAACGAATATTATTAGATACCGAACCTGATGTACAACATCATATCAGTCTCTTTATTAGTAAAGAAGGATATAATTTTGTATTGTTGGATAATGTTTTGAACATTTCCTATATCAAGAGTTGATCGGTTCAGACACGTTATCTAAAAGTATTGACGTTCTAAATCAAACTACAGTTCTTAGTATACAGAACACACACAAGAGGAATAGTTCAGAAATGAACGAATCCTTCTTGAGGTATTGTAGACTAGGTCATATCAATGCGACCCGACTAGCCAAGTTACATTTAGATGCATATTTAAATTAGTTTGAATTTACATCTTATGAAACTTGCTGGTCATGTCACAAAGATAAGATGATCATAACTCTCTATATTGGAAACAGAGAAAGAGTTAGTGAACTCTTGGGATTGATACATGCTGATGTATGAAAGTCCCCTGTCTACACATGCCAAGACCGGTTCTTTGTACTTCATTATATTCACTAATGATCTCTCTAGATTCAGACATATGTTTCTGTTGAAACACAAGTCCGAAACTTTTCAGATAATCACAGAATATAAGTTAGAAGTAGAGAACCATAAACGGGTATAAGTATTATGTCCTTTGATGAGATCTGGGAGGAGAATACTTGAGCACGGAATTCCTGGACTATTCTAAAAGAGAATGAGATTCTCTCTCAGCATTACTCCTCCGAATACACCACAGCACCTCGGTGTATCGGGGCGGAGCAATAGCACCCTATGTGATATGGTGTGCTCTATGATGAGTACTACTGAGTTTCCTATTTTCTTTTGGGTGTTATGCACTTGAGAAGCTGCATACCTATTGAATAGGGTTCAAATCAAATCAGTTGCCTACCACTTCATATGTAATATGGAAAGGGAAGAGCCCATATCTTAAGTTTGTTAAGATTTGGGGTTGTCCGGCCTATGTCTAAAAAGCAAAATCCGGACAAGCTCGAGGCAAAGTCAGTTCTGTAGAACTGGAAAGGTTCCAGCTATACAAACTACAACAGATGATTTGGTAGAACCAAAGGATTCAATAGTTTCCAATGAACCTCAGCCTCTCCGCCAATCTAGTAGGGTTCCTCATCCACCTGAGAGATACTTCGGTTTCTCTATGACAGTGGGAGTGAGGATTGCATCATGAGATGATGACCCAACTAGTTTCGAGCTGGCCATCAGGAGTGGGACTCTGTAAGAATGGCTGGATGCTTAGCGATCTGAGATGGAATCCTTATACACCAACAAAGTATGGACTTTGGTTGCTTTATTTGAAGGGTTAAATCCCCATCAGGAAGATTACTTGGTGTACATGGAAAAGTTAAGACTTTCAAATCTATGCTTAAGTCCATCCAGATCCTACTTGCCACTGCTACATACCATGACTACGATATCTGGTGGTTGGGTGTCATGACTGCTTTTCTAAATGATGTTTTAGAAGAGAGCGTATATAAGTACACAGCCAGAGAGCTTCGTAGACAGTGGGAGCAGCGGAAACGTGTGCAAGATGTTTTATGTTGATAAAGCAGGAATCGCGGAGTTGGAACGTCTGTTTTGATGTTGTAGTCAAAGAGTTTGACTTCTTCAAAATGGTAGATGAACCTTGTATATACAAAAAGGTAGTAGGGAGTATGGTGGTGATCCTCATAGAATACATGGATGACATACTCTTGATAGAGAAGGAGTTTCCTATGCTACGCTTGGTCAATCTCCGTTTATCACAAGGATTCTCAATATAGGATCAAAGTGATACCTCCTAAATCCTGGGTTTTGAATCTATGAGATAGATCTAATTGGATGTTAGGATACTCACTAGTTGTAGTGAGATAGTATCAATCGATCCTGGGAAGAATCACTGGAAAGGTTTCAGGGTGATAAGGACGACTGAATGTCAGTCGCAGGCATTGTTTTTACCCTCAGTGGAGGGACGATATGTTGGAAGAGTTCCAGGGTACATACCGTGACTTACTAGACGATTAAAGGCAAGATACATCGTTACCAATGATGCTACCAAAAAGGCGGTCTGGATATATTTTAGTTCATAAGATGAACTTCGTTCCTACCATTGTGTGACAATGGAGTTGTGGGTTTAGCCAAGAAACTACCGTCCCATCAGAAATCCAGATATAATTCTTAGGCAGTATCACCTGATCATGGAGATGGTTGATCTCCAAGGTGATCGTGGTTAGGAGAGTAGACACAGAGGACAACAGCGCGGATCCACTCACAAAGGTCTTTTTCCCAGTAGAGACTTTTATAGGATGGTTGAGTATGAGATACTTCAACCGCAGCTAATTGTTGGGTATGTGATACCACAACAGATGGCCCTAGTACAAGTGGGAGATTGTTAGTTATATGTATGCCCTAGAGGCCATTACTGTACATACGATGTATATTGTAATGGATGCTTGGACATATATAGGGAGGACTTTCTTACTCGACATGATAGTATGCTATCTGGTTGTACTTTAACTTAACATGTACTCTGATTGTCTCTATGTTACATGTTGATAAAGCCCTTAGGATATGTACTCGACTACTGGGACTATGATGAGATCATACTAGTGGGGCCACGGTAGTCGACGAGTACATCCTATACATGTTCCTAGTCGAGGGTGTATCGAGACAGGGCATCGATGCACCAGAGTAGACTAGCGTATACGCATCTTGACCCATATGATGGGCGATTGATGATCCTATATCCATCGGTGTTTGACATTAAGGATGGTGTACGGGTGCTCAGTAGAGACTGGGTACAGTGGATGGACTCGCCGAGAACTCCCAGATGGTATTATACCTCACGTCAGATGGCAGTTCTCCGGTGACACTGGTACAGAGTAGTCTGTTGACCCGAGATCGTCATAGAGTCTTGTATGATTCCCACTGTACTTTTATTTCCATCATACCACGTCCAAGAGGGCATGCAAAAAGGTGGCTTTTGGGTACAGTCCCGAATCACATGGAGGCAGTGAGCGATAGGAGGGGATTCGTCTCTCCCGGTATAGGGAATTGATGTTGTGCTGTGTTCGATTGGCTATAATTGGAAATACCTGGCCAGGGTTGCTGAGATTTACTGGTAAGTGTTATCAGTAGTTTCTCGAACTGTTATAGACCTCATATCGACACGACTTATCAAGCTACTGGGGTCTGACGTTTACCACCCCTAGGCGAGATATGCGACATATCAGACGACGAGACCGGACTGTACGGGAGTGTTACTGATTGGATTCACAAGAGAATGTACAGGCTTGCTTGTTGATCTTCTGAGCACTCAATACCTGGGTAGCTATTACGTTTAGCTGACCGCTTGCAGCTTGTGGGTGTTTGATATGATCATCACCTACTGCCGGCGTATTGACGATTCTTTAGAGTACTACACAGAGGTTTCTTGACTCAGGCAAAACGGATTAGCGGGCTCGTATGTGATATGTGCGGGACCGAGGATAATGCGATATGAGATACCGTATTCTTCATATTTCCTCGCTATAAGTCCTGCTTGCTCGGTGCTCGTCTTCTTTCTTCTGCTTTCGTTTCCCGAGGATCCCTCTTCACCAGGTTAGATATCTTCTTTCGTAGAATCTGTAGATGTCGTAGGAGTAGGTTCTAGGGACCCTTTAGTTGAGCCTGAGTCTTTCCGGGGAGGAGGGATCAGATCCTCTTCCCGGGATCGTGCGGTAGGGGCAGCCCCTAGGGAGGAGGCGGTAGACGCTGCCCCCGGCGCCTCGTGTTGGGTGAGTCATGAGGACGAGCTTGCCAATGCTCGGGCTTGCTTCCATATCCCCCCACGTTATACGCTTAGACTGGCCAAGGAAGGAGAGAGGGAAGACCAAGTATGGGGTAGGGAGATAGCCCTGTACTTAGAAGCTTTTTGGGGTGGAATGTGCATGCCCTTCTCTCCCAAGGTCGTCGAAGCGCTGAACTTCTTCGGGCTAGCCCCTGGCCAGTTGGTACCGAACTCATGGAGGATTCTTCTCAGGTTCCTGATCCGCCTAAAGCTACAGGCGGTTCCCTTCAGCCTCTCCATCCTTGATTCTTCCCTTGTTTTCAAAAATCTTCCTGGGGGTCGAGCGGACAACCCGAAGTGGGTCTACCTCTCTTTTAGGAAGCGACAGGGGGGCGCCACCGGGACAGGAGTTGTGGCCCTGTCTTCTTCCATTCACGACTGGAAGAAGAAGTTTTTCTTCGTCACGCCGCCCAAGGGCGAGGACTGGCCCGTGCCCACCAGGTGGTCGAGGGAAAAATGCTTGCCGGGGGAACCAGTCCAAATGACCCCGCCGCGGTGAGAGTAGCGTCGTGGGAGCCCGTCCCCCGATTTGACATACTGCTTTCTGAGAGGGTCCTGAGTTAGGCCGGGCTCAGCCCCGTTGAGTTCGTTGGTAAGTTAGTCTTGCTTTTTGGCTTTTATATTGCATGTGTTGTTGACTTCTTTGCATTTTGTTTTGTGCAGGACCCATGGATATGGACGAGCTCCGAGCCTCCATGCGCCAGCCGAGGAAGGTCACGAAGGCTAGACGCGCCAGCTCTTCCCGTTCGAAGCCTGCCTTGGCTTCTTCGGCCTCCGTCCCAGTGACTCCGGTGGCTGCGTCACTGGAGCGTTCGGGGGCGGATCCCGCCCCGGGGCCTAGTAGAGCGCCGGGCCGGAAGCGGACTCGAATTCTGGAGGACCCGGTCTCGGAGGAGGAGACCGGCTCTCCATCGAAGCCACTCAAGAGGGGTTCCCGGAGGTCTTCTCGGGGCCCGCCTTCGCCGATCATAGTGAAGGAGGGGGCCTCCGGTTCATGGTGCCCTCGGGGCTATCTGTTGCGGATAGTCTACTGCACGAAATAGAGAGGTCGGCAGAGGGTAGGGTCCCCGGGGGGACCTTCAGGGCCTTGTTTACCCCAATCAGTGCAAAGCTCTGTTTAAAATTCAAATTTGAAATGAAGCAACGCTTCAGAAGCAGCACCAAGTGCTCTACGCCCTAAGCGGCGCACCACGTGCAAAGCACGTGTGCGCTTGCGCCAAGTGCGCTGCGCTCTTAGTGGCACACCAAGTGCAAAGTACGTGTGCGCTAGCGCTAAGTGCGCTGCGCTCTAAGCGGCGCACCACATGCAAACCACGGGTGCACTAGCGCCAAGTGCGCTGCCCTCTAAGCAGCGCACCACGTGCAAAGCACGGGTGCGCTAGCGCTGAAACTAAAAGCTCCTCACCATCAGATCAGAGATCCAATAAAGATGATAAATCATCAATTAATCAGAATTAAATTCTGTTAAGGAAAGATTCCTCAAAATCTTTCCAAACAAAAAGATTGTGCTCTGTAAATCAGAGCACCGTTGGATCAATGATCCAATGGTGATTAAAAATCACCAAAAACACAGAACAAATTCTGTTTAGAGAAGATTTCCCAATCTTGTTAAAAACAAGAAGATTGCCTTCTATAAATCAGAAGCCCTTGGATCAAAGATTCAACGGTAGGGAAATCCCCAAATCAATTGGAGAAAAGATCTCCTTAACTGATTAAACAAATCAGCTTGCCCTATATAAAGGCCCCAAGACTCCAAGTCTCAGGGAGAGACAAAAACAAAGAGAGGAACCCCCCCCCATAAGCTTTGAGAGATCTCAAAAAGAAGAGCCAAGCTCTCAGAAAAAGAAGATTTTCTTCAGGGTAAAAATGATGATGAACAGAGAGATGAAATTATCTCATAATTAAAAAGAAGAATTCACTTCTTTAAAGATCATAGATCTATAAGACCAAAGTCTTTCCCAAAGAGATCAAAAGACCTCATAATTCTTCTCACAGATCATAGATCTATAAGACAAATTGTCTTTCAAGAGATCATGAACATCTCATTATAAAAAGAAAGGGAGGAAGAATACTTCAATTCTCTAAGGATCACAGATCCATAAAGGCCAAGCCTTTCATAAAAATAAGTGAATGAAACATCTCCTACAAAGTAAGAACTTTTGTTCTTAGAATCTTGAGACAAAGTCTCTTATATCTAAGATCATAAAATTGATCAAATGTGCTTCTGCGCTCTTGGACTGGTGCTCAGCGCCAAGCGCACCACGTGTCCCTCACGTGTGTGCTACTTAACAGTTAGCGCTTTGCGCTTATGGACTGGCGCTCAGCGTCAAGCGCACCACGTGCTCCTCACGTGTGCGCCACTGAACAAATAGCGCTTTGCGCTCATAAATTAGCGCAATGCGCTCATGGACTGGCGCAAAGCGCCAAGCGCACCACGTGCTCCTCACGTGTGCGCTACCCAGCAGAAGCGCAATGCGCTCATAAACTAGTGCTCTGCGCTCTTTGACTGGCGCAAAGCACCAAGCGCACCACGTGCCCCTCACGTGTGCGCTGATAGAACATAAATCGTTCTTTAATAAGCCCCAAAACTATGATGAATGCTCAGCATTCAATAAAAGACAAAAATATTGTCAGAACTCAAATCAATGCTCAGCATTGTCAAATGTTTAAGCATTTTAACTAAGTGGGCCGAGCCCAAATTGGTTATAAACCCTTCATTCAGATTAACTAAGCCCATATGCTCATAAATCTTTTAACAGATCTTAGCTCCAAATTGCACTACAGATCTTTCAACCAAAATTGGTTCAAGGGTACATCTCTGAACCCCTCTGATATATGTCGTTGTAATCCTTCAACGTCTTCATAGAGGTGACGGGTCCCGACAACCATACATTTCATAAACTATGACGTCTTTAAACTGGACCGTAGGGTCCTTAAACCCATGGACTATGATGTCCTTAACCTCGGACTGTGGGGTCCTTAAACTCATGGACTATGATGTCCTTAAACTTTTTAGACTATGACGTCTTTAAACTGGACTGTGGGGTCCTTAAACCCATGGACTATGATGTCATTAATCTCGGACTGTGGGGTCCTTAAGCCCATAGACTATGATGTCCTTAACCTTGGACCACCATGTCCTTAAACTGGTAATCGACCGCAACGTCTCTAAACTAAACAATAGAGCCCAAATGCTCTTTTGTTGGATCTAAACGATCCCGTTAAGTTGATCTTAGTCTAAAATTAGACTAACGTATCCTTAACATACGTTTAAGTTGATCTTAGTCTCAAATGAGACTAACGTATCTTTAAACCCAACCCCAAACCCAAATCTAAGAAAATACGGATTTAGACTAATCCACGCCCTACGGGCGACAACATAAATTAGTCTCCGTATACAATCCACGGGCAACCAAAAACAAAACAAACACCCACGACACGAAGTGACCATCTGGAGAAGGAGAAAGTAGTTACCGCGATGCGGTAGTGTAATTAACTGCAGGGGCTTGCGCCTGTAGGGAAGAGCGTCCCCACAATCAAAAACCCCTCAACGAGGGGGAATCTGACGAAGTCTGCTATATCGGCCGCATCCGTCTAAACCTTCGATATACGGTGCCATAAATCAACTTGGAATTTTCGGAGAGATGGACGGATAGCACCAAATAGCATCTGCCCCTGAAATTTAAGCAAGACGAACCTACGCGGTCGCGCCTCTGTGTTCGGCGGAGAACAGATTCTGGCACGCCCGGTGGGACCTTTTCCTCTTTCCACTCCACACTTCGTGTGTTGTATTCACGAACGAATCGCGGTTTGATATGGTTTCCCTTAGGTTCGAGATATTAAGATTTGGTTTTGCTCCCGTGCAGAAAAATGAACATCAATGACCCCTAACTGCTCCAGCTGCAGCTGCAACTCCCGTTCCGCCTCATCTGGAGGAGTAACCTACGGGTCCCAAGCGGTCTCCCTGTTCAAGATGCCAGTAGAGAAGGTAACTCGGGCCACCACTGGGCTATTCTTCGGGACCATGCTCCCACCGATGAGCTTCAACGCCCCTATACCATTGCAAGTAGCTCAGAAGAGCTCGGTCTTTAATCGACTCACAACTACTGCGACCCCTCTCAACAGGTCGTCCAGCTCCAACGCCTCAGTCTTTGCCAGACTGGACCAAAGCTCATTTGGGCCCATGAAGAAGCCCGTGATACCAGAAAGGGTTATCCTTAAGCGGATAGCCATTCCTACTCCTGAAGTCATCAAGGCGGCTGGCTAAGGGGTCGGTCTTCACAAGACTGGTCGTTTCAGCTCCCACTCCGGGTGAAGTAACAAAGGTCGTTTCCCCTGCACGAAAATCGGCCTTTTCAAGATTGGCTATTTCCTCTCAGCGAGCATCTATCTTTGATAGGCTGGCGCCAACAACAGACTCTCATCAAAACAGGGGGCATGGAAAGGCTGATCCAACAGCGGAGGTGATCCCGGCCGCATAACATGCTCGACGACACCACTGGCGCCGAGTGAGGAAAGCTGGGGGCAATTCCCCTTCTGGACTAACTCCGCCAGCCCCAATGGTGGAAATTGATGATGCTGTTCTAACTGGTAACAACTTTGAACTACTTAACAGGGTGCATAGGAATTCGCCAACTGCTATGCTGAAAAGATCTCCACCAATGAAGAACGCTATAAAGGTGAAGCTGGAGCTGCCCCTCAGCGGCTGTCCTCTAAAATTTATAAGGTCTGGCGTCAAGTCCAAGGCTCGGTGATTGATCTAAAATACTCCCGCCGATAGAAAAAGATAAAGGTTCAGCAAGAAGCGGACCACCCTGTCAAGCCATAGAAGGCGACAGCTATTTGGGTGTCCATTGCAGCGGCCCCCTCAACTTCGACCGCCCATAAGAGGAGAAGGCCGGAGAAAATCCCTGTGTCCGCGACGAATCGCAAGACCACTGAATCCAAATGCCCTAAGTCTGGGGGTATGGTGGTGCATACCGTCTATATGGCATCCGGAAAAGAGGATAACCGTATCTCCACAGGTCATCGACCGCTTACGCGATCAGTGACTAAGGCTCAGGAGCAACAACAACAAAAACTCCAAGAAATGCTAACAGCTATGGCCGCACTTACGAGACCGAGAGCGAGCCCGGAGACATCCCCGGAGCAGTGCCGTGAGCAGGAAACTGATGCTGAATTCCTTCGGAGAATGCTTGAGAAGAAGGAAAAAGAGGCCGCGGAACAAGCGGCCAATATAAAACAAATGGCCCTTCTGTTCCAAGACATGGTCGGAATGATAATCCAGCCGGACCCTCCAGCCGAAGATCCTCCGGTAATAATTGAAGATGATAGAGGAAAGACATCAAATCCTCTGCCGGCTCTGTCAGCAGCCAAGGAGGAAACCATCTCAAAAGCCGCCCTGGATGATTACATCGCTCGGCAGATACGAGTTCACCAAGCGAATGAAGCGGCTGGGCAAATTGTTAGAACTGGGCGACCATATCCAGGATGGTACGATCAGATCAAGTATCCGCCAGGATACACGATTCCTAAGTTTCACGTATACAAGGGGACAGGCAATCCCTATCAACATGTCGCTCAGTTCAGGGCTCTTTGTGGCAATACCGGAGGTGACGACAAATTGTTACTTCGTCAGTTCGTCGGCAGCTTGACGGAAACTTTTACTGAGATGGAATTGCTGTTCACCCAACGTTTTGTGAGTGCTAGCGAACGTACCCCAATCACGGCATTGATCAATGCCAGGGTGAAGCCAGGAGAAACATGGGTTCAATAGGCAATACGATGGCAGAATCTGTGGTCGAAATGTGAGCAGCGCATCGAAGAAGCACCAGCAGTGGGCATGTTCGTGGGTACTCTTGATCCCCATGCGACCATCTCCCAATTCATGATGTTTTTCAAGCCGACCACTTTCCAGGCCTTGATGGACAAGCTAGCCCAAATGGATCAGATGGGTCATAGACCATCTCCTTCGAAGCTGGAATCTCAAACTGAAAAAGGGAAAGGGAAAGCGACCTTCGTCGCCAATACTCAATAACAACCGAGCAACTTAAAGCCGGTTGTTCGCCAAAACAACGTGCGTCCACGCCCATCCCTCGAGGATAAGACTGGGACGTCCTTACTCGTTTCCCGAGGATAAAACGAGGAGACTGTTTGAGCTGGCAATGCGCAACAGACTCATTAATCTGCCGGGTCCAAAACATCGGTTGCAGCCAGGCGATGTCAACAATCCTAATTACTGCCCTTGCCACCAAGCAGTAAGCCATCCAATCGAAAATTGCTTCGTTTTCAAAGGCTGGATTGAGGACCAATACCAATAAGGCAAGTTCGTATTATCCGAAAACTGGAAGGTGAACCCGCCACAACCTCACGCCCCTAAAAAGGTGGACACGCCAGGGGCATCGTGCTCTTTTATAGAAGAAGCTCCATGGGAGGTCACTCTTTCAGCCAAGACGAAAAGAATGCTGAAGGATCTTCACACATGCCCGGCCATCAGGTGGAAAAGTCCAATAGAGCCCGAGGTCATTGAAGGAATGCTGAAGCCGTGTCCAACGCCAAGAGTTGGTAGCAATAATCAAAACGCTCAGGCCCAGTCGTCAAAGTCTTCGAAGAAAAAGAAGAAGACCAAAAAGCACGCGCAGTTTGATGACAAGCGCACGGATCTGCAAAAGCATATTGACGCGCTGGAGGAATATAACCAGAAGGCGCGAGCCCCGGTCACACTCCAAGAATTTCTCAACAATATCATTGAGAGCGGAGATAACGACAATAACAACGGGGATGACTCGTCAGAAGAATCTGAGGACTATGTGGCAAGTTGCCACATGATCTCTCATTCGGTGTTAACTAACGAAGAATCTCACTCGGTGATAGAAGACAGTATAAAAGAGCTAGGGGTAGGATCAAAGCCAAAACCCTTGGAACCGTCTGACGAGATGATCGACTTGCTACTGAACGAAGCCCGTCAGAAAAGCAAAGCCAATCGAGAGCGCGAACTGGCTATATTCGAAAAAGCCAAACGCCGACGACTGGATGAAAAGGTCGAGGCACCCCAATCGGATCGAAGCATCCTTATCACCAGCAAAAGCAAGCTTAAATTAAGGAAACGATTCGCTAGGGCCTTGCCAATAGAAATGAAGTTGCCCTCTTTCAGAGGAAATTCTCCTGGCGGTGTACATCTTGATGAAGCGGACATACATCCTAACTTCTGCTTATACCAACAGAGGATTACACACCCTACCGAGGAGTGCATAGCCTTTAAAAACTGGTGGCAGGGATATGTTGCCCACCGACAACACGTTCAACAAGTGAAACGCAAGACTCGTCGGGAATAGAAAAGCACGACATATGAGTGCAAAAGAGCCGCTGGCAACTGTCACATAGTCAACACCAAGGGATCGCAAGTTGTCGCCTTTGGAAGCGACTCTGACGAAGAAATCGCCCTCAGCCCTCTATTCAAGGAATCCACCTCCGACACAAAAGATGCGAAGATTTGCGAGAAAATCTAGCTGCGTAATCGTACGTTGCCTGAAAAATCTCAGACCTATGACCGAAACATCTTTAAACTACTACAAACCCGCGGCATCCCCAGGCTGACGTGGTAAAAAAAATAAAAGAAAAAAAGAAAAAAAAGGGTACGTCCATAAGCGAAATGGGCATGGATGAAAACTCGAAAGGACTCCGTGAGTAAAAACAGCGGGACTACCGGTGAGTTTTATGAAAACCCGAAAGGGCACAACCTCGTTAAAAGACACTTGCAAAGTCCTCTCGACCCTGTAAGAAGAAACCACCTGCGTGAGATCCTTACGACTCACAAAGGAGCAACACACTTAGGGATCCCCATGATTCCTAAGGAGAAAACACAGTTACGAGATCCTCACGACTCGCAGGGAGAACCCTCTTATGAGACCCTCACGGCTCATGAGATTCAAAAACCATAAGCTACAGGGATCTGAACCTGTTCTTAAGCAGTCATACACCCTGATTTGGCCCTACAAGCGGTTCAATATTGACCCTTGTATACAATCCACGGGCACGAATAAACATTTCCTTAACAACAACCGGGGATATGCTCATATGGCAAATGACACTTGTAAGTCCTCTCCACTTATAAGGAGAAAACATTCTTGTAAAATCCTTACGACTTATAAGAGAACACACACTTAAGAATCCTCATGATTCCTAAGGAGAAAACGCACTTACGAGATCCCCACGACTCGTAGGGAGAAATACCTTCATGAGACCCTTACGGCTCATGAAGTTAAAAGCCTTAGTCGACAGGATCCTAACCCTGTTCGTTAAGCCACCTTTGTTCGACATCAACAGAAGCAAATGATGATTCGCTCCTGGCAATGTCCCAGTGGTAGCGATGCTGATGCCTAAATCGGTATCAAATTCCAAGTTCTTTCACGGCAAATGATGATTCGCTCCTGGCAATATTCCAGTCGCAGCGATGCTAATGCTAAGATTGGCATCAGGTTCCAAGTTCCATACTTGCAACAAAATCAGCAAGTTAAAGATATGCATACAAAAATAGCCGAAATGATTGGGCAACTCGCAGTAAAAAGCAGCGAGTAAAAACAAAAGCAGCCGAAATGATTGGGCAACTTGCAACAAAATCGGCAAGTAAAAATGTATACATATGAAATGAAACTTTTGCCCTACATGTAAGATCACATCGATCCCTGTATACAATCCAGGGACGCAAACAAAGAGGGAACCATATCATCCCACCAGCCTCCATCAGAAAAAGAGCCAAGTCTCAACTGCCACATCTACATCCCAGAAGACCAACAACAGCGTTCCTTCGCAGTCCAACAGGATGCAGATGCAACGTCAATAAAAGACCCTATGGTCGAAACAAAGCGGAGTGATGGCAAAATCCCAGCTCCACCTCAGTATTCGTCTCGTTACACCAGAAGCAATGTCAATAACGGCGTTCCTTCGCAGTCCAGCAGGATGCAGACGCAACGTCAACAAAAGACCTCATGGTCGAACAAAGCGGAGTGACGGCAAAATCCCAGCTCCACCTCAGCATTCGTCTCGGTACACCAGACGCAATGTCAACAACGGCGTTCCTTCGCAGTCCAGCAGGATGCGGACGCAACGTCAACAAAAGACCTCACGGTCAAAACAAAGTGGAGTGACGGCAAAATCCCAGCTCCACCTCAGCATTCGTCTCGTTACACCAGACGCAATGTCAACAACGGCGTTCCTTCGCAGTCCAGCAGGATGCAAATGCAACGTCAACAAAAGACCTCATGGTCGAAACAAAGCGGAGTGACAGCAAAATCCCAGCTCTACCTCAGCATTCGTCTCGTTACACCAGACGCAGTGTCAACAACGGCGTTCCTTCGCAGTCTAGCAGGATGCAGACGCAACGCCAACAAAAGACCTCATGGTCGAAACAAAGTGGAGTGACGGCAAAATCCCAGCTCTACCTCAGCATTCGTCTCGTTACACCAGACGCAATATCAACAATGGCGTTCCTTCGCAGTCTAGCAGGATGCAGACGCAACATCAACAAAAGACCTCACGGTCAAAACAAAGCGGAGTGACGGCAAAATCTCAGCTCCACCTCAGTATTCGTCTTGTTACACTAAACGCAATGTCAACAACGGTGTTCCTCCGCAGTCCAGTAGGATGCAGATGCAACGTCAACAAAAGACCTCACGGTCAAAACAAAGCGAAGTGATGGCAAAATCCCAGCACCACCTTAATGTTCGTCTCGATACAGCAGACGCAACGCCAAAGCAAATGAAGCAAAGGCAAACTTCCTAGCTTCAGGGTCTTGACGGTAACTCATATAAAACCTGAAAGACTATCGGAGATCATCCCACACCAGCATGGAGTGGTCACCACCTCGACGTTCGTCTCGATACAGCAGACGAAATGTCACCACAGCGTCCTCCCTCCAACAGGATTCGGACACGCCAAAGCAAACGAAGCGAAGGCCAAATTCGTAGCTTCAGGGTCTTGACGGTAACTCATATAAAACCTAAAAGACTATCGGAGATCATCCCACACCAGCGGAGAGTGGTCGCCACTTCGACTTCGTCTCGATACAGCAGACGAGATGTCACCCCAGCGTTCTTCCTCCAGCAGGATTCAGACACAACAATCAAACAACGGAACCACAGCAAAATCCCTAGTTTCAAACCTCGACGGTTCACCCGCAACCTAGAGACAACCACGACATTCGTCTTGAAACAGCAGACGCAATGCCAGCAAACGAAGCAAAGGCCAAATTCCTACCTTCAAAGTCTTGACGGCAACTCAAATAAAACCCGAATGACTATCGGAGACCATCCCACACCAGCGCGGAGTGGTTATGACTCATCGGGGTTCCCCAAACTGAGCCTAATCTCAAGTAAAAAGCGGCATGGCAAAATTCCTAACGCTTGCTCTTCCGACGGTCAAACTGCCTAGGAAGATTGCTTGAAGACGTCTTGTCCAGGCCCCGAAGGGATCAGAGACATGACAGTCGCAAGGCTACTCGAACAACAAGATTGCCTATCGAGGAATACATCAGCCAACGCGACGGTACGACAGGCAAAACCCTAGTACCACAGACCCTAACGGACCTCTGTCGTAAAGAGCAGAGGTTAACTGTGACGTTAGGACATCCTTGCGAGAACTTCTCGATTCTTCTCGACTCGTAGGGAAAAGCTTTAGGTAGTGGGGATTAGAAAACCTGTTTTCTAAGCACTGGGGCCCTGCAAGTCGGTCCAAAATGGACTCTTACATACTATTCATGGGCCACACTCTCCAAAGTCGAATCTCGACAAGGAGGGAAACAACCACTTACGAATCCTCTCGACTTGTAAGAGAGAAAATTCTCTTGTGGGATCCTCACGACTCTCAAAAGAAAGCACACTTGGGAATCCTCACAATTCCTAAGGAGAAAATACACCTACGAGATCCTCTCGACTCGTAGGGAGAAAACCCTTTATGAGACCCTCACGGCTGATAAAATTGAGAAGTCTTAGGCAGCAGACCTGAACCTGCTTCCTAAGCCATCGTTACCCTGTAAAGAGTCCAAGATGGACCGTCACTTACTATCTACAAGCCACACTTGCTAAAACCATATGGCAATGACAAGGCAAAGAGAAGAAAGCAACAGTAGAACAGAAAATGTGTATCTTTTATTCATGAATTCAATGGAGTACAAGTTGAATTATATGAAAGAATAAAAAATGGATACATATTATTCAAAGATTATAAGTGTTCAATCTATACAAAACAACTACCGAGAAGGAGGTGTTTTCAATAAGTCAGCAAGTTGCTCGCGCACTCCTTTCAGGGCCTTCTCGTGATCAGCCATCGCGGCCAGCTCCGCTTCAATTCGAGCCCTCTGCTGCAAGCATGATAAAATCTTCTCATCGAGTTCCCATTGGGCAACTTCGCGACTCTGTGTAACCCGCTCAAGAGAGTCGAGTTACCGCCTCTATACAAGCCCGTCCGAGATACATTGCTGCAAGGTGTCAAAAGCAGCTCTCAGTTGCGCGGCATTCGTTTTAACTTGGGTGCGCAGCCAGGCAGATTCATCCGAAGCCTCCTCGCGTTCCTTCCGCCTTAAGGTCACTTCTTGTTCGAAATGGCAGAGGAAGGACACGCTCTGCTCAACCCACGCAGCCCACTGGGAGTTCAAAGCCTGAATTTCAGGAGCAGGACGTCTAAACTCAAGCTCATGCAGGCAGGCCTCAATTTTCCTGTAGTAGTTAACCCAAGACTCAACGATGCCTTCGTTATAGAAGTTCACAAGCATCGCCAGCATTGGATTAACTTTGGCAGCAAAATCTGCAGCGAATGTAGGGACCTCAGCATCAAGCTCCTTGATGTAATCGCTCAACATATGGAGACTGGTCACAGCGCCTTTTGAAGATGGAAGTCTGGAAAAGAGCCCTGCTGGCATTATGATTCGAGACTCGAACGGAGCTAGAGTCGGTGTCACCACTGCAAAACAAGTCATAATCAGATGATGGATGAAGAAATAAGAAAAAAATACATGAACAATAGAGTCTACTATACCGGTTGCAATAGGGGGCAGAGATGGAAGTACTGGTGGCGCGGCGATACCCTCGTCCCCTCCTTCAATTTGTAAGGCTACAAGTGATGCAAAGAGGAATTAGCAATGACATGGCTGCCCGTCAAAGAAAAGAAAGGATTTCGGTTAGAAAAGATACTCACCGACACCAGCGGGCCGGCTAATCTCCGACTGGAAGGAAAAGTGTGGGTTCAGCACCTGATACAAGTGATCAAAAAGAAATACTGCGAGATCACGATGATACATGGTCATTACATGAAAGATGCTATCCCCGATTTAAATTTATCACAAACCCATACCTTCCAGCATTTGAGAAGATATAAGAGAGGACGGAGGGGCAATGACCATCAATGCGGCAACTGGTGGTGCTTCTTCAGGTATCACAACCTCAGTGCTCGCCACACCTACATTCGAAAGGAAAAGAATGTCATCAGAAAGGATCGTGAAACGAAAAGAATGCAGCGACCCGAGACCTACTAGACAGGTCATCAGCCAGAACCGCGATGGGAGCATCGCCAAGCATCATGACTTCTTCAATCTCATTTGAGGGGATGGTTTCGCTGCCCGTAGCTTCGTCCCGCGATTCCACGAGAGCTGTCGTGACACTCGTGACGCCAAGAGATGGCAGGGAACCGCAAGCGGAAAGAGTGGCAATTGGAGCAGTCCCGGACTCCTGGAAAAGAGTAGCCGCTTTGAGCTCAGTAGTTGCAGTCATCTCACCCGCCACATCCTCACCAGGACTTGGCCTTGCAGGATAAGATATATGAGAATCTAAAAATTAAAGCTTTGACAAAAAGGCTCAGTGTTACGTTACCTTGGGTCGGCTTTTCAATTCCTTCCCGAGCCGCATGTATCGCCTGCCTATGAGCGATAGACAAGGCAACCGGAGCACCCTCTGAAGAAGCAGGGACAGGAGAAGCAGCGCTTGAGCCTGCACCTACGGCCAAGGCGGCGTTACGTTCTCTTGCCGCACTCCTCCTGCGCTTCGTTTCCGCCTGGGCCGTAAGGGCCGATCTTCTCAAGACCTTCGTCAAAGGGACATCATCGTCCACGCCAGTAGCTATCTCTGGATTCGTTATGGCATCCGTCATTGATTGCTTAAGTAGAGCCTCTTTTGGCAATGCTGAGGGGGCCGGGACTTCGATAGCTGGCCCTGGAAGCATCTCCGCACCGCCCTGCGAAATCGGTACCACACCTGGAATAACCTGAGTAGAGATAGTCCCTGTAATAAGATGAAAAGTGTAAGTCGACGTTAGACACCCCACATGATGCGGGGAGGCGGAATAGGTAAAACAATCATTTTGTTTGAGTTAACATCGACTAACTTTACGGATCTTTGCTAAACCCTAAGTAACAACTATATAGAAGTGATTAACTACTATGATAGATGATTATACATAAAGATTCAAGTCCTTCTTGTTCTTGTAGTTCACCTCCTCGTTGGCCTCCTCGATGTGATAGAAGATCCACCCGAGAGTTCCTTCTCCAAGTTTTAACCTCTCACTTGAGGTAACTAGGTGGCTATGAGTGCTAATCAAAGTAACCTAGAGGATATAGAAGAGGATTAGGGATCTATTAGTCTTGCTAACCCTTGGGATCTTAACACATGAGAGGATTAGGGTTAGGTTTGAAGAGAGAGAGCTTGAGGAGAGAGCATGTGAAAGTGAGAATGAATAAATATCTTAAGTCATTTGTATAAATAATGAAGCATGAAAATATCTATATGATAATATCTCAAAATATCAACCATGCTTCATTAATTACTTTGAGGTGAATCACCTCATGACTCATGATGTAATTAATGCAAATTACACATCATCTCCTCCACCTCATTAAGCTTAATTCATAAATGAATTAAAGCATAATGAGTCACCTTTCTTCTAGAAGCTTCTCGAGTAATTACGAGAACGCCCCTCCTATCCGTGAAAACACGGAAATACTGAGACTGTATAAATCCAATAATCCAATACTAGAATCTGGCTTAAACTAAATCCCGCTAGTAAAAATTGTCCGAACATCGTACATGCATAAATACACGTATGTGTCCGAACCCTGTCGTAAAACCATACGACCTCTATATCGTTTCGCCTGAAGCAGGGAAACTCTCTGTGTGGGACTCTAAAGACTCGACACTACGCTGGCAGTGGGTTTAACCACAGGCCGCAAGCGGTACTAGCTGTACGTAACGGTCCCCAGGTAGATGTCGATAAGAAGGACGATGAGGAAACCCATCCGAACTCCTACTGAGCCTGATGTGACAATCTCCGTACAGTGCGGTCTGTTCGTCTAGGACTATCGCATATCAGGCCTAGAAGGGCGGCAAGCGTCAGTCCCCTAAAAGCTGTATAAGTCATGTCGGAGTGAAGCCCCTCACACCTTGAGAAGCTACTGGAAATCCTACCAGTAAATCTCGTTTGCCCTGACCAGGGACTTTGCGTAATGGCTCTCCAAACACAGCGCGACATCAACTCCCAATACCGGGAGAGACGAATCCTATCTAACCGCCACTGCCTCCAAGTGCTTCGGGACTGCACCCAACTGCTACCTGTTTGCACGACTCCTTTGAGCCGTGGTAGGGTAGCAATCTAAGAACAGTGGGAACACACTCGAGACGAAGCAGCGGTATCAAGTCAACGGACTATGCTGTACTCATGCCACCTGGGAACTGTTAACTGACGACGGGTATAATACCAACCAACAGTTCCCTGTGAGTCCTGTCAGGTGTACCCGTAACCCAACGAGCACCTGTATACTATCTCTAGTACAACGTACTAATGGCTGTGGGACAGACCATTTCCCCTGCTGGGATGAGAAGCGTACACACTAGTTTACTCCGGAGTATCAATACCGTGTCTCGATAATCCTACGACTAGGGACCTGAAAAGGGATGTGCTTGTAGACTACCCAGCCCCCACTAGTGTGACTGCCATCACAACGCTGGTAGTCAAGCAAGATCCTATGGTCTCTATCAATATGTATTCACGATATGCTAACATATACACATATTAAGATAGAAACTAACCAAGTAGCATACTATAATGTTGAGCGAGACTGTTAATATAACTGTGAATATCCCAAGCTTCCATTAGGTAATATACAAACTAGTGTGATACAATAATGGCTCCTAGGGCATATACACTAACAATCTCCCACTTGCACTAGGGCCATGTACTGGCGTATCGAAGACCTATCATCTCGAGTAGCCTCTCGAACTAAATCTGAGGTAAGGCCTTTGTGAATAGATCTGCAGTGTTCTCCTCTGTAGCAACTCTCCGGACCTCGATCTCCCGGGTATGATCTCCCTGATCAGGTGATACCGTCTTAAGATGTGTCTAGACTTCTGATGGGACATGGGTTCCTTCGCTAAAGCTATAGCCCCATTGTTGTCACAATACAGAGGTATTGGATCAACAATGGATGGAACCACCTGAAGTTCTGTGAGAAATTTATTCATCCAGACTGCTTCTTTTGCGGCATCGCAAGTAGCGATATACTCCGCTTCCATCGTCGAGTCAGCAACGGTGTCCTGCTTGGAACTCTTCCAGCACACCGCCCCTCCATTGAGGGCAAAGACATAACCTGACATGGACTTGGAGTCATCCTTGTCGCTCTGGAAGCTGGAATCAGCAAAAGCCATGATCTGGAGGTCTTTTCCGCCGTAAACCAAGAACATATTCTTAGTCCTTCTCAGGTACTTAAGAATATTCTTTACTGCTATCCAGTGCTTCTCCCGTAGGTCTGACTGATACCGGCTTACCACGCTCAGCGCGTAAGCTACATCTGGTCTGGTGCACAACATCGCATACATTATAGAGCCTACCGCAGAAGCGTAGGGTATAACTGACATGCGATCCCTTTCCAAATCAGTCTTGGGAGATATTTCTTTGGACAGGGTGATTCTATGACAAGCCGGTAAATTACCGTGCTTAGAATCTTCCATACTGAATCTTTTCATTATAGTGTTGATATACCTGGACTGCGAAAGTCCCAACATCCTCTTAGATCTATCACGATAGATCTGGATCCCCAGAATGTAAGAGGCATCACCCAAGTCTTTCATGGAGAACTTGTGTGACAAGAATTCTTTAACAGATTGTAGCATAGGAATGTCATTTCCTATCAATAGAATGTCATCCACGTACAAGACGAGGAATACGACAGTTAGTGCTACAATTTTACTATATATACACGGTTCATCTGGATTTTTGATAAAGTAATATTCTTTGACCGTTTCATCAAAACAGATGTTCCAACTCCGCGACGCCTGCTTTAGTCCATAAATGGACTTAAGCAACTTGCACACTTTCCCGCTGCTCCCACTCTGATTGAAACCTTCTGGCTGATCCATATAGGCACACTCTTCTAAATTACCATTTAGAAAAGCCGTCTTTACGTCCATCTGCCAGATCTCATAATCATGGAAGGCGGCAATGGCAAGAAGGATCCGAATGGATTTGAGCATAGCCACTGGAGAAAAAGTTACGTCATAGTCCAAACCAGGTCTTTGACGAAAACTCTTTGCAACAAGTCTAGCCTTATAGGTTTCCACCTGTCCATCTACACCAATCTTTTTCTTGAAGATCCATTTGCATCCTATGGGTTTTACCCCATCTGGAGCAAAGTCCAAAGTCCATACTTTGTTGGTGTACATGGACTCCATCTCGGTCCGCATTGCATCCAGCCATTGTACCGAGTCGCCGCTCTGGATGGCCTGCTGGAAGCTAGTAGGTTCATCATTATCAATGACGCAATCCTCTCTATCCCCGTCTATGAGAAAACCGTAGTATCTCTCAGGCGGATGAGACGGCCTACTACTCCTGCGAAGGGGTGCAGGAATGTCCTGTTCTTCTTGAACTTCTGATTCTACCAAACTTTCAGTGGTAGTTTGTGGTTCTGGAATTTCATCCAATTGTATTTCGCTCCCACTTGTTTCCTTTTCTAAAAACTGCTGTTCTAGAAAATAGGCATTACGAGAAACAAAAACCTTTTGTTCCTCTGCATAATAGAAAAAATACCCCTTGGAGTTCTTTGGATATCCCACAAACTTACACTGTATTGAGCATGCCTCGAGTTTGTCCGCATGCTGCTTTTTAACAAAAGCTGGACATCCCCATATCTTCAGATACTGAAGATAGGGTTCCTTCCCACTCCACATCTGATATGGTGTGGTAGGCACAGTCTTGATAGGAACCCTGTTCAAAAGATATGCAGCTGATTCTAGCGCATAACCCCAGAAAGATCGCGGTAACTCAGCATTACTCATCATGGAATGCACCATATCTAATAGGGTTCAGTTCCGTCTTTCCGATACACCATTATGCTGTGGAGTGTATGGGGGAGTAAACTGAGAGAGAATTCCTTTCTCTTTTAGGTAACTTAGGAACTCGGCACTTAAGTATTCACCACCTCGATCAGATCTCAGTGTCTTGATGCTTTTGCCGGTTTGGTTTTTTACTTCATTCTTATATTCTTGGAATTTCTCAAAGGCTTTGGATTTTTGTTTCATTAAGAAAATGAATCCATACCTAGAGTAATCATCCGTAAAAGTAATGAAATATGAAAAACCGGCTCTTGCATGTGTAGACATTGGACCACATATATCGCTGTGTATAAGTCCTAAGAGCTCGCTCGCTCTTACACCATGTCCAGTGAATGGAGTCTTTGTCATCTTTCCCTTGAGACATGATTGACAAGTGGCATAAGATTGATATTCGAACGGATCAAAATATCCTTCTCTATGTAACTTAGTTAATCTTGTCTTATTGATGTGACCTAGTCTACAATGCCATAAGAAAGCCTGATTTATATCTAGAGACTTTCTTTTTAGTGTGTTCTGGACATTGAAAATCTATAATTAGTTTAACACGTATATACCGTTATCTAGTGTACCGGACCCAATCAAATCATGATTAAGGTGGATGTTAACAATATCGCTTACAAACTTGAAATCATAACCTTCTTTTGATAACAACGATACTGATATGATATTACACGTTAAACTAGGTACACAAAAACAGTTGCGCAAAACCAAAATATGTCCACTCGTCAATCCAAGGTGATAATCCCCTATGGACACAGCACCCACGCTAGCTCCATTAGCAACCTGGAGGGTCATATCACCAACCTTCAGCACTCTACGGTTTCTCAGTGCCTGCAATGAATTGCATATATGAGATCCTAATCCGGTATCCAATACCCAGGAAGTAGAGTTGATTGACAGACAATTTCAATTACAAACACACCTGAAGCCGAAGCCATAATTTGCCTCGGGTACCGGTTCTTGGCAATCCAAGCTTTGCAATCTTTCTTCCAATGGCATTTCCTACGACAGTGGAAGCACTCGTCCTTTGCCACTACTGGTACGGCAACCTTTGCCTTTTCCTTAACTCCCACCTTACTAACACCACCTCTTGGTTTGGTAGCGGCCTTCTTCTTCCTTCCTTTGGCCCTTGCCTTGGACCCGGAAGAGGAAGCACCGCGAACAAACATAGTAGGTGTTCCCTTGCTTTCTGCAAGGTGCCCTCTGCACTCCTCAATATGTTAAGGAGTTCTGAAAGTTCAACTTCTTTTCCTTGAATGTTGAAATTCAGAATAAACTGGGCGTAGGTGAAAGGAAGGGACTGAAGAACCAAGTCTGTATATAGCTCATTCTCTAATGTTGTACTGAGGTCCGCGAGCTCTTCTATATAGCCAATCATCTTAAGGACATGTTCTCCTACAGATGATCCAATGGCCAGCCTCGACTGAAACAAGTTCTTCGAGGTCTCGTATCTGGCTATACGAGATTGCTCTCCATACAAATCCTTGGTGTGGAGAAATACGGATTCAATATCCATATTCTCGTGCCTCCTCTGATGTTCATTATTCATAGAGGCAAGCATGATGTATTTGGCCTTCGCGCAATCAATCTCCCAGGTCTTGCGGATTTCCTTATCCGCGACACTGGATTCTGGACCAGGGACAGCAGGTGCCTTAGTAGTAATGACATACCCCAATTTGTCATAAGTTATAGCCATCTTAATATTCCGGAACCAATCTTTATAGTTTGGCCCTATCAAAATATTTTTATCTAATAATAACTTAAGGCATGTCATGTTCTGGGTCGCTGCAATGAGAGAGGGAGGGAACACTTTAGCATGATGCTCTTGCAAATTTAGAGTGGTTTTTAGTTTATCTAAACAGGATCACTACTACAAATAAGGGTTGCCCCTATGGATTTATTCGTAGGAGCAAACCACTGCCCCTACGGATATATCCGTAGGGGCAAGAAAATACCCTGTAGGTACAAACGCCGTAGGTGCAAGTCGTAGCCTTGAACATGCCCCTACGGACTAAAAATTGCCTCTACGAAGTTATGTGTAGGTCCCTTTGTCCCTACGGATTAGGCCGTAGGGACAAAAAATTTATTTAATTTATGATTTTATAAAATAAATTAGGTGTCCCTACGGACTTATCCATAGGGCCAAGTAGTTGCTCCTACGGATAAGTGCGTAGGTATAAATCCGTAGGGACAAAATATCAGGTATCCTGATATTTTGTCCCTACGGATACCTGTGTAGGGGCATTCGTTTGCGTAACCCCTAATACTGAGATCATAGGGGCAAAATATCAGGTATCCTTATATTTTGCCCATACGGATAAATCTGTAGGTACATTGTTGGGTCCTACGGATTAATCCGTAGGGGCAATGAAGGGCCCTACGGTTAAATCCGTAGGTATATATTATCAGGGTTTTTTTTAAAAAAGGGCTGCCTATTTTTTTCTCTCCCTGTGCATGATTGATGTGAAAATTTGTGTTTGTAGTTAACCGCAATCAGAACGGTGTCGCGCGTAGCTATACCGAGGTGAGTACGGGTCGTCCTCTGGGAAAAGTGGAACCTTTTATTTTTACTTTAGATGTGTTGAGAAAGAGAGGAGGAATAAAGAATTTTATGAAAAGTTTCTAAATCTACTTTAAACAAGAATGTTAAATATAGATCTAGATTATTTTGGAGATTTAAATAATATAATAATAGGGCTTGTAGGGTTCGTTAGGATTTAGTAGTTATGGAAGATTAATTAAAAGTTACCCTTTTTATCCATTAATAGATTTAGAACTAGAACGACGGTGATGCGTGTAGATTAGGGTTTCTGGAGGGAAAAGGAATCCCACTCGTAACCCTTATCTCGACACGGAACTCCGTTCATATCTAGCCTTTACCAAAACAATCATTAATCTAATCTCTGATCGCGGTCGGAACTAGCAAGGAATTGCTAGCGCGCCCGATTAGGATGTTAATGCTTATTTTGATAAAGTTCCTAAACTTTATAGGACTTAAAAAGGGTTTAATTATTTTCATCCCCCATTAACCTACCATAATCCTACGAACCCTAACAAGTGGAGAATTACTCGCGCATGTTGGGAGAAGAAGATGAAAAGAAAGAGATGGAAAACATAATGTAAAAGAAAACTAACAATTAAAAAAAACTAAATACCTTTATTAATCAACTCCTTCAAACTACACTTTTTATTCCATAGAAAATGATTACAAAACTTGATTTGCTTCTCGATCTTTCCTAAGGAGGTAGTCGAACAGTCGATGATCAGCCTGGATGCGTGAGCGTCGGGAGCTTCGTGATCTCTTCGGCTTGATAGCTTTTTCCAAGAGGCCCTCGGTGCCTTTATATAGTGAAAACCCAGAATCTTTTTGTTGAGAAGTTGGTAAAATTCAGCAGAGAATAATGCCCCAAAATCTTGCACTCCAATTCCATAAGATTGCGGCGGATCCGCGGCCCCAGGGTGGGTTTGGCCGCGGATCCGCGCTCAAGGGACAAGATTAATTGATGATTTTTCTTGTGCTTTCATCTGGTGACATTTGGCAATCCTAGGCATCTTCATATTTCAGAAATATTCTCTCGGTTGCTTCCAGACTTGGTCTCCAAGTTTGCTTCTTAATTTGGCAAGTTTTCTTCAACAAATTGATTTGTTTGTTAAATCCTTCATAACAACTTGGAAATATTCCGCACAACAACTCAAATAAGATTTTAGTAGACTTTGTTCTACTAGGATTAGACCAATAATATTATTTGCATACATTTTCCTACCAAATGATAATTAAATATATTAACACATGGAAAATAATGTTTTTACACATAAACCCTCATATGTATAATATATTATAATATAGTCCTTTTTTTATAAAAATGGTAGGAAAAATGTACTACAAATGTGCAGTTTTATCGACTGAACAAATACCCCCAAACTTATCTTTGATCGTCCCGAGCAAACTAGTTTATTTTTAAGAGGAGAAAAAGAAAGGAGAAAACTAAGCACACTTTCGTAGGCAGACACGATTGCACTGAGCACGTGCAACAAGCCGTTAAACCTCTAGGTGTCCCTAGTAGGAGGAGTGTTGTCTCCTGAGGGTTTTCAGCGGATTACACCCACAAAATCCTATAACAAAAGAAAGATGGTGAAATTTACATATAAAGATAAGAACCATAAAAGAAATACTTTGAAAAGAAGAGTTTCCAACTATACTAGCTTTTCAGTTGTCATGAGCCCTATCTTAATAGTCATGAAAAAATGTTAGAAATCACATCATCCCTCAATAAAACATCGTCTTTATTCTTCATTCCTACCTTTTATCCAAACATTGATCATATAACCCCACGTGTGTGTAAAGAACATCCCTACACTCAGAGAATTCAATTCAAGCTATCATACTCTTGTCCATCTACCTTAGTACTTTTTACTTTGATGAATACTTAGAATTGCTTACACATTTTCATGCGACCGTTAATACTTCTTGAGGTACTAACCGACCGATTACTCATGTGCTTGCAGATTTGGTGATAATATTTTCCTTGTCTTGCACCACCTAAGGCTTAGCAGTGACTCCCAGACCAGTTGGCCTTAGGGCACTAGGTGAAGAGGCACCCTCGCTATATTTTTTTATTGCTACCTTGGCGATACAAAACCAGTGTTCATTTTTTTTTTCTTTTCACCATTTTATATTTTCTTCATCATTTCCTTCATACTTTGGCTTTTAGAAAAGAGTATTTCAAGGTATCCTCTACTATCCCGAGTTTCAAGACGTGTGTATGTGCATATAGTAGGGTATCAACATTCAAATGTTTGGCTTCCAGAATAGAAACTATTTTTCAGACTTATTTTTATCCTCAGATTAGTGACTTCCTTCATCTTACTAACCCTTGGGACAACAACTTATAACTACTTATTACTAGTTCGTATAAGAAAACTTCTAATTTTCTTGGTTTTCTTAAACTATTCCTATCTTTTGGATGTAATGTTTCACTTTCTATTCTTTTGTTATAAATTTTTTTTTTTTAATGCCCGGTGTCAAAGATAATTCAGTGAATACAAACCTCCCCCCCAAACCTGTTTTCAGCAGTGTCCTCACTGATGTAGCCTTTTGAGAACATAGACCTGTATTCTAAGGGAGAGATACAAGGGGTAAAATAATAGTTAAATGATAAATTCCCCCAAACTTATTCTTTGACACGCACAGATATTCAATCAAATCATTTTTCACTCACCTCCATTCTTAAAATGTGAAAAAGTTATCAAAATGGAGGTGAGGCGGAGGAAATTTAGTTTTGATAAAGCGGCTCCTGTAAAAACAGGAGCTCCTCCGCGGGGTCAGCAGAAAAATACGGTTTTAATCTATGCCCATTTACTTTAAAAATCGAACCGTTTTTCAAATTTTCGACTTCAACTGTCCCGTGCGGGTATACATACCGCACCACAAAAGGTCCTTTCCAACGAGATTTAAGCTTACCCGGATGAAGATGGAGACGTGAATCATAAAGAAGGACTTGTTGCCCCGATGTGAAGGTTTTTCTAGAAAGATTTTTATCGTGGAACACTTTAGTCTTATTCTTTACTATCACTGCATTATCGTAAGCTTCATCGTGGAGTTCGCTTAGCTCATTTAATTGCAGCTTCCGATAGCTGCCTGCATGATCAAGATCAAAATTAAGCTCTTTAATAGCCCACATTGCCTTATGTTCAATCTCGACAGGGAGATGGCATGCCTTCCCAAACACAAGGCGGTATGGAGACATACCAAGATCGGTCTTATAAGCGGTGCGGAATGCCCAAAGAGCATCCGTCAATTTGGTCGACCAATCTTTACGGTTTGTAGAAACCGTCTTCTCCAATATCTGTTTGATCTGCCTATTTGAGATCTCAGCCTGCCCGCTTGTTTGGGGGTGATAGGGCGTAGAAAGCTTGTGAGTGATTGAATATTTCCGCATCAAGGCCTCGAAAGACCTATTGCAGAAATGTGTCCCGTTGTCGCTAATGATAGCGCGAGGGTGTCCGAATCGCGAGAAGATGTTTTCTTTAAGGAACTTAATGACAACTTTGTTGTCATTAGTGCGACACGGTACAGCTTCCACCCACTTCGAGACATAATCAACTGCTAACAAGATATATAAATTCCCAAAGGAGTTGGGAAAAGGGCCCATAAAATCAATACCCCAAACATCAAATATTTCCACAACCAATATAGGTTGGAGCGGCATCTCGTTCCTTCGTGAAATCCGACCCAAATGCTGACATCGCGGACAAGTTTTGCAATATTCAAATGCATCTTTAAATAATGTTGGCCAATAAAAGCCACATTGCAAAACTTTCTCCGCCGTTTTTCGAGGTCCAAAGTGACCGCCGCATGCCTGATCATGACAAAATGATAACACGCTCTTGAATTCATCGTTAGGGACACACCTGCGAATGATTTGATCGGAACAATACTTGAATAGATATGGTTCATCCCAGTAAAAATATTTTACTTGGGATAAAAACCGAAGTTTGTCTTGTTTCGACCAATCGCTAGGTATAAGTCCTGTCGCAAGATAATTCACGATATCCACGAACCAAGGTTCGTAGGATACATTCAAGAGCTGTTCGTCGGGAAATGAGTCATTTATCGGCACGGTCACAGTTGGCGAAGAAGTGATGCGTGAAAGATGGTCTGCTACTACGTTTTCACATCCACTCTTGTCTTTGATAACAAGATCAAATTCTTGTAACAATAGGATCCAACGTATTAGCCTGGCCTTTGCATCCTTCTTCGTTAAAAGATGTCGTAGGGCGGAGTGATCAGTGTAAACCACAATAGGCGAGCCAATCAAGTAGGGCCTGAACTTCTCTAATGCAAATACAACTGCCAAGAGTTCTTTCTCGGTAGTTGTGTAATTTATTTGTGCATCATTCAAGGTCCTACTTGCATAGTAAATTACATGTGGCATCTTATCAATATGCTGTCCCAAGACAGCACCAATAGCAAAATCTGATGCGTCACACATAAGCTCGAACGGGTGGTTCCAATCCGGAGATGATAGAACGGGGGCTGTAGTGAGTGATTCTTTAAGTGATTCAAAAGCAGCCTCACAATCCGAATCGAAGTGAAAAGTAGTGTCCTTGGCCAATAGAAGGGTTAAGGGTTTAGCAATTTTGCTAAAGTCCTTAATGAATCTCCTATAAAATCCTGCATGACCAAGGAAGGATCGTATATCTTTGACGCAATTGGGACGAGGGAGGTTTTGAATGACATCTATTTTAGCTCTGTCAACCTCAATGCCTTTATGTGAAATTATATGTCTAAGTACAATACCTTCTTGAACCATAAAATGGCATTTTTCCCAATTCAAAGTCAAGTTCTTATCCTTACAGCGGGTAAGAACAGCGTCAAGATTACGAAGGCAGTCCTCAAAGGAGTCCCCAAAAATGGAGAAATCGTCCATAAAAATTTCTAGAAAATTTTCCACCATATCTGAAAATATCCCCATCATGCACCGCTGAAATGTAGCGGGAGCGTTGCATAACCCAAAGGGCATGCGTCTATAAGCAAAAGTTCCGAAAGGACAAGTAAAAGTGGTTTTATCTTGATCCTTTTCGGCGATGGGGACCTGGTTGTAACCAGAGTATCCGTCCAAGAAACAATAGTATTCGTGTCCCGCTAATCGTTCTAACATCTGGTCAATGAAAGGTAGAGGGAAGTGATCTTTCCTCGTCGCGGCATTGAGTTTCCTGTAATCGATACATACGCGCCACCCAGTTTGGGTGCGTGTTTGGATTAACTCGTTAGCCTCGTTAGTGATGACCGTGATGCCAGACTTTTTAGGGACCACATGAATTGGACTTACCCATTGACTATCAGATATGGGGTAAATTATTCCACTATCAAGGCACTTGACGATTTCTTTCTTTACCGCCTCCTTCATAACGGGATTTAACCGTCTTTGTGGGTCTCGGGTTGGTTTGGCTTCATCCATCAGATGTATGTGATGTTCAACAATTAAGGGACTAATCCCTTTGATGTCGGCCATTGTCCAACCAAATGCTTCCCGATTCGATCTCAACACTGCCAAAAGTGCATTCTCTTGCTCTAAGGCTAGAGAAGCGGAAATAATCACTGGCAAAGTCTCATTCTCTCCTAAATATGCATATTTAAGATGAGAAGGTAGCGGTTTGAGATCAAGAATTGGCGGAGAGACAATAGAGGAAGGGGTAACTGAATGATATTCGGACTCCTTAAGAGGTTCAAAACTTGCATAAAATATTGACTCGGAAAGTGCTGCTGACTTTTGCAACGAGTCAACGGGTTCAATCTCAAGGTCGGACTCATTGAACATATCCTCACTGTGAAGTGGTGCAAGATCAAACGATGTCTCATTAGTGTTGTCGAGAACATCAAAGCAAAGTTCCTCATCCATGCAGCTTTCGGGAGCTATCTCGTGGATGGAACAAACATCCAGCAAATGAGCAGAAGGTTCTGATGGCTGACTTCCTAGCTTGTAAATATTAAGCTCAATTGTCATTTTCCCGAAGGATAAGTTCATAGAACCGTTACGACAATTAATCACAGCGTTAGAAGTTGCTAGGAAGGGTCGACCAAGTATCACCGGGATTTGATTGCGTGGGTTTGCCACAGGTTGTGTATCTAAAACAATAAAGTCCACGGGAAATATGAATTCCCCAACTTTAATTAACACATCCTCTAGTTCGCCCCGAGGTTTGGTGATAGATCGATCAGCCATTTGGAGAGTACAATGGGCGGGTTTTAACTCTCCAATTCCTAACTGCTCGTATACTGAATAAGGAAGCAAGTTGACGCTAGCGCCTAGATCGAGTAAAGCACGATTTATATTTTTACCCCCAATAGAAATAGAGATTGTAGGACAGCCGGGGTCCTTACGTTTCTTTGGTATTTGTTGGGTAAAAGCTGTGCTAACATTACTCGTCATGAAAACCTTTTTAGGCACTTGAGTTTTTCTCTTCCTAGTGCACAAGTCTTTAAGGATTCTTGCATAAGATGGGACTTGTTGAATAGCATCTAGAAGAGGAATATTCACGCTAACTTGCTTAAACATTTCCACAATCTTCTCCATTTGCGGGTTAGGTCGGTTGGCCCTTAATCGGTTTGGAAATGGAGCTCGATCAATAAGTTTTGGGTCCAACGTTTGTGGAGAAGACTGTGGCGACGGATTCGATCCCAAAATTGGAGTGGGCATCGACTTAGATAGATTTGGCGAAATGTTTGAGCCTTGGGGAAAGCGGAGAATAGGCTCGGATGAAGGTGGGAGACTAGACGAGTTAGGGGAAGAAGAAGAAGAAGGGGTATCAAATGTGTCACTATCATCAACTTGCTCACTCACTTGTTTGTTCAGCACTCTCCCCGATCTCAACGTAGTGACGGCATTCACATTATGACTTTGTGAATGGCCAGGATTCGGTAGGGGTTGAGATGGGAGTTTCCCTTTCTCTCTCACACTCATTGCGGCGTTTAACTGTGCGATTTGGTTTTCTATTGATTTAATACTCTCACCATGGGAGGAGGAGTTTTTCGTTAGGGTATCAATAGAAGACCTTATCTCAGCCGAATTTTGCATGGATTGTTTCATGAATATATCCAAAGTTTGTGCAAGCGAGTTGTCAGTACCGGCCATTTGTGGTGTAGAAATGTTGGCCGGATTTTGGAAATTCTGTGACTGAAAGGGGGGCTGATTCTGTGGTTGTGGTTGCTGTGGAGGAGGTCTTTGATAATTACTTTGTTGGTTTTGATTCCAAGCAAAGTTAGGATGATTCCTCCATCCTTGATTATATGTGGAAGAATAAGGATCATTTCTAGGTCGCTGCTGAAAAGCAGCATTAGCTTGAAACGATGCATTCATAGGACATTCTTCCGTTAAGTGTAAAGGATCCGAACAGCAACCACAGACGGTCTTAGGAAGCGTAACCTGATTTAGGGAGACTGATGAGAATCTGCTCTCAATAGCGTCGAGTTTCTTCTGCATCGCTGCCATTTCGGCTTTTACTGCGATGGAAACATCAAGCTGGTGAATACCTCCCTTAGTTGAAGGTGGTCTTACACTTTCCCACTGCAACGTGTGTTCAGCGAGATCTTCCAGATATTTCCATGCTTCACCGTCATCTTTAGACATGAAATTGCATTGACACATTGTTTCAAGCATCTGCTTTGTCGCTGGATTAATGCCCTCATATATAATCCGACATAAATCCCATCTTTGTATCCCGTGATGGGGGCATTGGACAAGCAGATCTTTGAAACGTTCAAAGCACTTCCAAAATGGTTCATTGGGAAGCTTCATGTCTAAAGATGACGGTGAAGCTTGGAAATATCTGGAAGACCTCGCAGAAAGCACTTTGCAGTCTTATGATTTGGGTAAAACTTCTTAAGAAATGCTACGACGAACTCATCCCAATTAGTGATAGAGTGTGTGGCAGTATTATAAAGCCATTTCTCTGCCAAGTCGCACAGGGTGAATGGGAGAAGACGTAAGCGCATAGCATCTAAAGTCAATTGTGAAGTACCCATCATTGCGCAAACGTTTTCGAATTTGGTGATGAAAACGTATGCGTCTTCCGACTCAAGCCCGTGAAATTTAGGCAGCAGATTGATGTAGTGGGGTTTAATTTCGAAATTATCCCCGTTAGGTGGTGGAAGAGATAGACAAGTAGGAAGAGGACCACGAATAGGATAGCATCTCTCTTGGAGAGAGATGCGCGGTGGATTCTGCTCACCTGCGGGTGGTGGCAGCGTGGTGTTATAATTAGATGGAGTGCCGTCCATCACGGTTGATGTGGTGTGTGGTGGGGGAAAAGAAGATGAAGAAGTACCGACTTCGGCGTCGATAGCAGGAACGCGGACAAGACGGGCACTAGGATCCCGTGTCCAGCCGAGCATGCACTAAGCGGGTTTAGTGCAAGTGGCAGCGTGTGTGTGATTTTAAAATTGGCTTGTTTTGAAAAAGTGGGACTCAACACAAATCTCCCCTAAGATGCACAAGCAACCCTAGAACTAAGGTTACCTAGGTCAGTCTCTAGACAGCTCCTAACTAAGGCTAGAAATAGACCTCAAACCGCCTCTTCACGGACAAGTACGACCAGGTAAGTGGGAAGGAACCACCACTACAGTGGGCCTAATTAAAAACCACTAGCCTAGACACCGCAATGTCAGTTAGGATAAACGGCCGATGCCTATACTAGTCTTTTTCCTATTGAGCTCGACAGTCCTTAGAGTCTGGTCTAGATATTTTTTAAATTAATGAAGGGTTGATCTATATGCTCGGTTTGTGATTTGTGGGGCTTAGGAAGGGTGATGAAATCCCCACCTAATCTTGATTTGGTCTTTGCCCCTTAAAATCCGTATTAAATATGCAAAACAAAACCAATCACAAAACTTTTTGCAAAAAGATTTTTGAGCGGCGCAATTTTGCAAAGAATCCTGCAGAAAATAGATTTTATTGGATTTGAGGAGAGAGAGAAGGAGTTGAGAATCTTACCAGAGAATTCCGTAGCTCTAATCCCTTCAAGCCGCCGCGTTTCCGCCGCAGGAAGCCCTTTGTGCCGCGCTTCCGCCGCGAGGTGGTTGGATCGCTTGATGAAATTTTTTCTGTGTTCCTCTGTGCTCCTCTGGATCTCTAAAAATGTCTCTGTTTCCTGTTTCCCTTAATTATGTGACTCCAGATCTCCTTGCAAAAATCCACGCACAAATCGTTAAATATGCAATTTGCAGTTTTGTGTTAATAATGATATGACTCGTCTAAGAAATCAACACAAAATAGTAAAAATAAAAAAATTACGCACGTATCCCCGGCAACGGCGCCATTTGATTGATGTGAAAATTTGTGTTTGTAGTTAACCGCAATCAGAACGGTGTCGCGCGTAGCTAGACCGAGGTGAGTACGGGTCGTCCTCTGGGAAAAGTGGAACCTTTTATTTTTACTTTAGATGTGTTGAGAAAGAGAGGAGGAATAAAGAATTTTATGAAAAGTTTCTAAATCTACTTTAAACAAGAATGTTAAATATAGATCTAGATTATTTTGGAGATTTAAATAATATAATAATAGGGCTTGTAGGGTTCGTTAGGATTTAGTAGTTATGGAAGATTAATTAAAAGTTACCCTTTTTATCCATTAATAGATTTAGTACAATATGTATCATATAAATACATCATATATAAAATTAATCATCACACAGAACATATATCGCAGTATTCATAATCACATCACGCATAATATGCAAAAGAAACCAACAAGCAGAATATGATATCAATATAAACACGCAAACACCACCAATATCAATATCGTCCAAAATGTAGTACAATATGTATCATATAAATAAATACATGTTTAAAATATAAGAATCAAAAAGCTACCCTAGCTCGGTCCAGCTCCACCTCTGATAAACGCCAGAATCTGGCGCGCCTGCTCCTCGGTCAATAAATCATGCAATGGGGAGCGTGCGGGAGTCTGAGCGGGCTGTGGAGCTGGCGATGTGGTCTGCGCAGCCGCCGTCGAGGTAGTGGCTTGCGGAGCCGCGGCTGCGGGAGTCTGAGCGGGCAGTGGAGCTATAGGAGTTGTTTGCTGAACCGCAGCCGATGTAGTGGCTTGCGGATCCGCAGCCGAAGGAGATGCATGTGGAGGCTCGGCTGATGTACCCTATCGCGTTTGGACCTACGTGTGTAATAAGCGAGTAAGAACTGTGTATTATTCGAATTTGTATCATTATCAAGTTATTTTGAAACCCCAATCTATGTATACTTAGAGACTTAGGCCTCGTTTGGATATGTAGTTTGGAAAACCGTAGTTTATTTTAATTAGATATATATGTATGATTAATCAAAGCTAAGTCTACAACCAAATAAGCTCAGGCTACGTACTAATATTGGATATGTTGCTATCTATAATATGACATAATATTTTACTATTAAGTAGTATACATACCAGCATCTCCTTCAACTCCTAAACGGTGGCCTTCAAGCTCTCCAGTTCTTGCTGGAAACGTCGCTCACTGAAGACGGAGGAAGTAACCGCCGGGGTGGAGTCCAAGCTCATATGGGCCCTGCTAGGGCCCAGTCCCCGGTCTCTCTCCCAACCTCCGTGGTGCCCTCCGTGTGCAGCGTCCAGGACTGGGGTCAGCAGCATCGGATCGCTCTGTCCGGTAAAATCGATCCCCGATACCTCGGCCTGCTCAACCACCCGCTCCTACACCCACATTAACCAGTAAAATATAAGTATATCATTTAAATTTGAACCTTTCAAAACTAAAATTTAAAATAAGGCTTGAATAAATATTAACACTTACGCAATACTCCTGGGTAGCGACATTGGGGTCTCGAAGCTCGCGCGTGGCGGGATCTGTCGAGGTGACATGGACGGCAAGATATGCGGACAGCACGCTCGGAGTACCACCTTGCGCCAAGGTCTGAGCACTCTGTAATATTAGAAAATAACTCTTAATATTAGATATATTAGAAAATAACTCTTAATACTAGATATATTAGAAAATAACTCTTAATATTGCATTATATCACAAAGGCCGGTCTATTGTAATTTACCGATAACTTCATGGCTCGAATAATATTCCTCGAGCCACCTGTATAAGTGGGGCGACCCCTCTTCGCCGACTTCCTATTCTCTATATTTTGAGCGGCCTATTTCTGCACAACACATTCACATTTAGTTTTCTAATTAAGGAACACAAAAAAATAAATTATATACTAAACAATGAATTACATTTAAAATACATACATGTTTGCGTTGAGAGTCGAAATATTCGCACAATAGAGGCCATGTCTCTACGTCGACTCTCGCAAAGGCCGGAGTAGATAGGAGGGTCACTCTCTCTGCCTCGGGGTCGCCATCCACAGGGAGTAGCAGTCGGCCTTCAGCTCATTCCTGTTGTATCGGACCTTGGTCTGCATGTTCTTCATCAGGCCATTGTACAGAGCATGAAGGTCGAGCACCCTCCCAGGGTGATCAGGGTCAGGTACAGACTGAAAATCGTAATCTAACTGAAAATACAAAAAAAACATTGTTATTAGATTGCAAGTGTTAATAATAAATATATTGGATAAATCAAATGAAAATATATATTAATACCCGAACCTGATCAAAGAAGAGGGCGAATGAGCGCCGGTGCTGGTCGCCCCACTCAACGTGAAGTGGATAGTTCTTCACGAGCCGGCTCTCATCCCCCATATACAAGCCGAACCTCTCGGCATGATCGCCGGTATAGCTATAATCAGGGGTAAAAAAGAGAGGGAATGCTGCTTCCCCCTAGCTCTGTCAGGCCTCAGCCTGTGGGACTGATTCGGGCCTCGAGTCCCCCTCTGGGGATGGGGAGGCCCTGTGTCTGCAATAAATATCAAGACAAAGTTGTATTAAAAATCAAGGTTAAACGAAAATTGAAGTGTGATATATACCTCCGGTGACTAAAACACGAGCCTGGGCCCGGGCAGCAGCACGAGCGGGACGATAGTTCCTCCGGTGAGGAATAGCCGGTGTCCCAGATGCGGACGCATCCCCTCCAACTAGAAAATAAACATTGACGCTAAATTTCCATGAAGTTCATATTTATTCTATAGAGGATATGTAAAATGAATAAATATTTTATATTTATTCATACTAACCTACAGACGATGCGGAGGGTACGAAAGCGGCAGGAGTGGCCCCTGCGTCAGATGTGGACGCACCACCTATAATTAGATAATTAAAAATAGATTATATAAGTAATTGCGAAAAGAATGTGTAGATCAATAATATAACATTCTAAATCAATATGCATGCACTATAGGATATATAAACATACCCGCAGGTGCGGTAGTGTCACCACCTACAGCTAGACAATAAAAAAAATTACTATCTAAGTAGATCCATCCGAGCATTCACTTCTTATTCCCCACTCATGTAGATCCATCCGAGCATTCAGGTTGTCTTTCAATTTCCCGTCTTTACAAAGAAGCAAGTTGATTATGTGCTCTGATACTCCCTTCTCTATATGCATGACGTCCAGACAATGACGCACTAAATTTGTTGACCAGTACGGAAGCTCGAAGAAAATGTTTAACTTGTTCCAAAATGGTGGTTTGACCTGCTTTGTCGGATCCATCCCGAAGGTCACATTATTGTAACCATCCCACTGAGCAGTCACGTCCTCTCCGGACAATGGGGCTGGAGGTCCAAGAAACTCCTGATGACCATCAAAGTGAACAGTGTCTAGCCTGTAGGGGTAGTCTAGAGGCAGGAAACGTCGATGGCCGCAATAACAAACCTTCCTGCTAAAATTCAAGAATTTCGATGTTGTGTGTTGATGGCAATGAGGACATGCTTTGTGACCATGTACGGACCAACCTGATAGCATTCCATACGCAGGAAAGTCATTAATTGTCCACATTAAAGCCGCATGCAGTATAAAGATTGTATTTGTGTTTGCATCGTATGTCTCTACACCATCAATGAACAAAGATTTTAACTACTCGATCAGAGATCGGAGATAGACGTCGATATTGTTTTCCGTGAGTTTGGTCCGTCAATAAGAAGAGACATCATAAAGTATGATTGGTCCATAACCAACCAAGGCGACAGATTATAAATTATCATTACAACGGGCCATGTGCTATGACTTCCAGCTATATGGTTGAATGGGCAGAAGCCATCACTAGCCAGTCCGAGACGGACATTGCGAGGATCGCTACTGAATATTGCGTGTCTCCTATCGAAATCCTTCCATGCCGGTGAATCTCTTGGATGGCTCATTTTTCCATCTTTACTTAGAGGAGCATGGTGATGCCAAATCATTGCCTCGGCTGTTTTCTTGCACCAGAATAGCTTCTGTAGCCTCTGTGTTATGGGAAATTATCGTGCTATCTTGACAGGTATATCAGGCTTCTTATCAGAATCTTTCGGCTTATACCTGGCCTTTCCGCATGTTGGACACTCTTTCAAATCTGAATTCTCTTTTCGGTACAACACGCAATTTTTAGGACATGCTTGAATCTTCTCGCACTTTAGACCCAAATCAGACATCATCTTCTGGGCTCCGTACCAGCTGCCGGTCACGTTATTTCCCGGGGGCATAGAATCTTTCAAGAACGAAAGAAGCATTGTGAATGACTTGTTGCTCCATCCATTTAGGCACTTAATCTGGAAAAGTTGGACGAACCATGAGAGGATGGAATACTTTGCATTCTCATAAATTGGTTTTCTAGCATCATTCATGAAATTTTCATATTTATCCGCACGCGGTCCTTGACCGTGTAATTCTACGGTAGCACCCCGGCCGTCATTCTGACGGCAAACGCGGAACAAAAACTTTTATAACTGGCGCTATCGCATACTATAACCCGGATCTTGCCATTAACACTAAACTAACAAACTATAAAGAGGTAGAAAGGCTATACCGATCGATCCGAGTCCTTCGGTCTTTGGCCATCATCCAACGCTCCTCACGGCAACTCCGATCTCTGTCTCCTCATCGAAGTGGCACCACATCAACGGATCTTTAAACGAGCTCCCGCCTCTATACCGAGGCAACTCGGTCATCAAGTCTGCTAAAAGAGATGGCCAAGATGAAGTAGAGAATGAGTAGAATACTTTGTCTCAAACACGATAGGGTTCTCATCACATGAGAGGGTTAGGGTGGAGGTTGAAGAAGATGCTTAGGTTTGGAAATGGTGAACTCAAGAAACTCAAGAGAGCAAGAGAACTCAAGCATATAAAACTTCTCTCTTTTTTCTTCTTTTCTGAATAGATGAATGAGGTTCTCCTCTTTTATCAAAAACCAAAGAGAAATATCTAATCAAAATATCTCCTCAAATATCTCTTCACAAAACAAAACTCATTAATACTTAATGACTCACTAGATGACTCATTACATGAGTCATTAGTGATCATTCTAGAAGTAATGAGTCACTAAGAATGAGTCACCCTTTCCAAAATCCTATTAACCATTTAAACCAAAATGATTAACCAAAAGAAATGTATCTTCTAAAATATTCTCGTAACGGATTACGAAAATACCCCTCACCTGTATATACATACCTGTATCCGTATTCCGACCGAATACGAATCCGAGAGACTAAAATATTTTGACTCAATATAATATATGGATCCGGCTTAAACCAAAGCCCGCCAGTATTATCTGTCCGAAATATGACACGTGCGCAAACGCACGTGCATTTTCCGAACCCTGCCATAAAACCATACGACCTCTACAACGTTTCGCCCGAGCTTGGGAAACTATCTGTGGGGGACTCTAAAGACTCGTCAGTACCCTGGCAGTGGGTTTAATCACAAGCACGTCAGCGGCACTAGCTGTGCGTAACGGCTGCCCATGTACTGACCGAAAGGGAAGCCTGATGAGCGAACTCATCTTGGAACCCTACTGAGCCTATCAGTGACAATATACATACAGTCCGGTCCGTTCATCTATGAGTATCGCATATCGGGCCTAGGGGGCTGGTAACGTCAGACCCCCAATAGCGGTATAAGTCGTGTCGGAGTGTAGCCCAGAACACCCTGAGATACTACTGGAGTACCTACTAGTAAATCTCCTGTCTCGGCCGAGGGCTTTGTGTAATGGCTCTCCTAGACACAGCGCGATCTCACCCCTAATACCGGGAGAGACAAATCCCCTGCCGATCCGCTCACTTGCCTCCATGTGGCTCGAGACTGTACCAAAAAAAAACCTGTTTGCACGACTCCTTTGAGCCGTGGTAGGGTAGAAATCAAAGCACAGTAGGAACTCACACGAGACAAATAACGACCTCAGGTCGATGAACTAACATGTACACATATCACCAGGGAACTGCTATCTGACGCTAGGTATAAATACCAACTAGCAGGTTCCCAGCGAGTCTTGTCCGGTGTACTCATAACCCAATGAGCACCTGTATACATCTTAGGTGATCCAACTGACACCAGTGGCTTGTGAGACCGGCCACCGCCCCTCGTCGGGGTCTCGACTGTATACACTAGTCTACTCCGAAGTATTGATGCCCTGTCTCGAAACTCCCACGACTAGGGACCACTATTAAGGATGTGCTTATAGACTACCCAACTCTCACGTATATGATCGCCATCATACTGTTGGTAGTCAAGCAAGATCCTAAGGGCTCTATCAAAGTGTAATAGTGATCAGTCACCTGAGCTTGTACACGACTGATAAAGGCAAACCAGATAGCATACTATCATCTCGAGTAAGACTGTGCTATCGGTATAGGTCCTCCTCAATCATTGCAATCACGTACCTGTGATCCAATAATTGACTTTGAGGGCACTGCATCCAACAATCTCCCACTTGCACTTAAGGCTAATTATTGTGATGTCGCATACTCACAGCCCGTGTGATACCGAACACCCAACTCCTCTACTAATCAGTTTTACAAAGCTCGTTTGTAAAACTCTCGTGTTCAAGAAATAGCCTCAGTGAGTGGATCCGCCCTGATGTTTCTTTCTATGTCTCTCTTAATCTCAAGTTCGCGGAGAAATCCATCTCCCGAATTGAGTAATACCTGTCTTAGAATATGTCTGGATATCTGATGGGACCTAGTTCATAAATGAACTCGAAATCCAAACTTCTTAGACTGTATCGATCACTGAAACTAATCAGTGTCCAGCACCATGCCTCCCACAGTATCCTCTTGGACCAACTGTCCATAATGCTGTCCCTCGTCAGAGGGAAAACTATAACTCTGACAATCACTCTGTCATCCATGTCACCTTTGAAGCCTGGAATGATAACCGTCTCCCGAAGGAGGCTGCCGTCATCAAATCCGTAGAACATTCACTTATGTTCTAAAACCGCTTCCTTATGTTTCTTCAGGATTGGATTAATATAAACTTATCGCATCTAGTGCAAAAACAACATTTGGTGTGGTACTTGACATCTCACGATTGACTCAATTGCCTAAGCAAGTGATATGCCAACCATGCACATCCCTCTCCCCTTTAGTCTGTAAGACACCTTTAGAGATGGTGGCTCCATCATCTGCAGGTACACCACCATGCCAGGAGTCATCTATTCTAAAATACTATTAGAATACTGTCAAAGTACCCATATTGGGAAACTACCCAAATCTAGATCTAAAACCATAAATCTAGAAACCAGAATGTCTGATATTATATCCATATGCTCTGTGGAGAAACAACTGTGTGACAACCACAGTACAACCGATCGTAGTATAGGAATTTTACTTCCTATTCTGTGTATGTCATCCAAATACCAGGACATCACACACCTTACTACCATCTTAACAGATCTATCCCCTATTCTGATGAAGTCAAAACCATGACTGTCATATCAAAATTAGATGATCTATCTCCGCTATATCTGCTCTAGTCTATAAATAGACATAAGCTACTTGCCCACTATACTTCCGCTGCTCCCACTGACTACGACAATCCTCTGGCAGAATAATATATACGTGCACTTCTAAATCTAGTTTAGAACGACGCTATACTTAACCTCCTGACGGGTCTCATAGTCTGGAACAGCAGCAGTGTTAAATCTGGGTAAACAAGAACCTCCCTGTCACCGTCCTTGAGGCTACCAAAGTACCTCTCGGGTGCCTGAGGTTACCCATCATATCTGCAGAGTGGCTAATGGAATGTCAAACCTGATTGAATCTTTAGGTCCTATTAAATTTTCCGTAATCGTTTGCGGTTCTGGAATCACTTCCAGTTCTACTATATTCCCACTACTGTTTTCTGAAAAAATCCATTTTACTAAAAACGTGGCGAGTCAAGAACAATATCACCATTGATCTTCCAGATGGTAGAAAGTCAACCCTCGTCATAGCCTGGGTCTACCCACAAACTGCCATTACAGAAACGTGCCTTGAGTTATCCAGGGTCTGATTTTAAGCATAAGCCGGACAACTCCCCGTACCTAAACATCGTTAAAATATCAACCATTCTATATCCACTATAGAAACTTTGGTACTTATTTAATTGGAACCAGATTCTAATCATGCAGCTGTCTTCAGTGCATATCAACTTAATGGAAAGAGGCCAATCAGCATTTACTCAACTTAGGAATGCATCCAATTATAAGCAACCTGAAAAAGAAACAAGTTTCTCAAAACCATTACTATCAACTGAATACCAATCACAAGTATCTACATCTTCGATCACCTTAAAGAATCCTGATACTTGCGACACCTGGTTCCCTACTTTATTCTTATACCTATAACTTCTCAAAACTTAGACATTGTATTTCTACGAAACACTTGTCTAAAAAAACTAGAGAAGTCACAAGTAAACAGAACATAGTACGAGGACCTACCCCTTTGTCCTGATGGACACTGGACAACATACAATACTCTGTATGAGTCCCCTGAATCGAATAACTCAAAACCTGTGCGTCGTAGGTTCAAAACTGTACCCAGGCGATTTCCTCAAACATCACCAATTACAACGAATTCCGATATAATGAGGATGATCACCTAATTTCCAATAACTTACTCCTACTCATCATCTGTAAAACCATATAGATGTGAGAATCAGACCTGGTAAATACATACCCTGGAATAAGTATCTAATCGGGAAATCAGTTTTCCTTTAACAATGCACAGTGAAACTAAAACATGAAAATGTTTCGTAAGGGTATCCTGGTATTCCTAGTAATGCCTCTTCCATAATCCAATTCATGACTATAACCGTATATTTCTTTGTCATCTCTCCAAATCCCTTTATTTGTCTTTATTCATTACCTTCTGTACACCCCTTTAGGCTAAGTGGTTTTCTTCCTTCCCTACCGTTCGGCACCAGCCTATGGTTTGGAAGAAGACTATCCAGTAAGCATAATAGGTGTACTCTCCTAATCCTAGGAGTACTCGCAATCTGAGAGAAGGTGATGATAAAAGACAACTGAATAATACCTTATTCTATTTCTCCCGAACTGGGGAAAAAAGCAAAGGTGAAATAGGAGTGGCGATGAACTATGCGGTTTGGTCGTGAATGATAGCAGTCGCAATTTATTTTGCCCTCTTTCTAATCCCTTTATTTTGTCTTTACTTATTACCTTCTGTACACCCTATTTAGGCTAATTGGTTTTCTTCATTCCCTACCTTTCGGCACCTGCCTATGGTTTGGAAGAAGATTATCCAATAAGCGTAATAGGTGTACTCTCCTAAACCAAGGAGCCCTCGCAACCTGAGAGAAGGTGACAATAAAAGACAACTGAATAAACCAATTCTATTTCTCCTGAACCTGGATCCATCCTCGAAGAAGTCCCTTCGAGTTCGTATATAACCACACGATGGATCTATCCAATGGAAGTGGATGTTCGTAGTGATACGAGGTGTTCTGAGAAATGCAAAGGGTAAAAGAAGGAGCAGCAATGACTTATGCAACTCGGACAATCCAAAAGCCAGTATTTTAAGAAGGTTCGGTCAACTTGGTCACTGAGTCATAGTCTAGGGTCGGTCAAAGGTCGCTGCTAAAGAGAGAGAGAAAAGAAACACTCTGCGTGCACTCTAACCTAGATCAGAATGGTTATCACTTTATCTAATCAGGAAACCTCCCACTGTATTGTCAAATTCTCCTCCAAACCTGAAAGAAGAATCAATCGGGATCACCCGAAGAGTAAACTAACTCATCAGTGGGAATCGGGATCCAACTCTCATCGCATGATAACGTGAAGGTATCCACTCACGTTATCACACTCCAGAAGGTATGCACATGCCTGGCAAGTTTCAGTTTCTTTAGAAACTCCCGATGTGATTTTTACCCCATGTTCTTATGACCTTGACGAAGGCCAACAAATCATAAGTCACATGTCAAGTTCTACCCGTCATTATCTTGTTAATTCGAACCCACCCGTACATACCCTTGACGAAGGCCAACAAGGTAATACGACTGTCCCAAACCAACTCATCTATCTATGCAACAGAAAAGTAACAAGCAGCTACCATCCACTATGCCTTGACGAAGGCCAACAAACATAGCATGAATACTACGTGCTACCGTCTGAAACGACGGAGGGCTACGGCTGGTTTTTGGCGAAAAACCTTTAACGTAATGAACTTGATCTCGTTGAAGGAACCTGATAGCTTCTTATATAAATATAGTGGCGAAAACCTTTGCTAAAGAGGTCACTCCCGGTGAAGGGATCTCAGCTCTTTCCTCATGGAATGAGCTGCAGGATATTCCAACAGAATACCGCGATGCAAAGCAATAAGTAATCGACTATAGTGAAGTTATTACCCTGATGCAAACTTCTGCCCAAGGGGTCACTCCCGGTAAAGGGATCTCGGCCCTTGCCTCGTCGAATGAGGTGCAGGATATTCCAACTGAATACCACTGTGCAAAACAAAAGAAAACGACTTTGTAATAACACTTTTTAAAACTGTTCCAACAACGTCCAAACAGGTTTGTTTTCCTTTGCATTGATCAGAATCAACGCAGTCTCATCAATTAATCACACCAGAAAAGAACGAAAATATAATGTACGTATATGCCATCCGCATTCGCCACTGAGTCCCGTCATTACCCGTTAGGTTACTTAAGTAATGACAGAGCGGGGACTGGACTAGCGCGGGTGCAAAACATATACAACATCTATTAGTATATATACCAATATACAATAATCACTCCAGGCGTGATAATATGCAACATTACAGAAAAGTAATAAGTATCACAGAACAATACAGATAATCTGGGATCCCCGAGTTTCACAGAGCCGCTGCTGAAACCCGACGTTCCCCTGGTCGTGTGGATAGCCTGTACAATGAAACCTAGACCCCTACGGGTGCGGTAAGTTACCCGCCAAAACCTGAAGCGAGCCAGCCCCCTACAGCAAAGTGAATGGACCACCCTACACTTCACGGAATCCGGTAACTTGAGCACCCATCCTTGGGTCAACCTGTACCCCGTACGAGTGCGGCAAATAGTCTGCCAATTCTAGAGTGGGGCCCCTCTGCCTCTTAAAGCCATGAGATGCAGACCCGTTGCCCTCCGGAATCCGGTTATCCGTGCACCCCATCGCGGGGTAAACATAGTACAGAAATGAAAAATATGTACAACGGGTACATCGACGTCAGCCCGGTCGTGCCCCAAAAGAATATTATACAAACAGGCAGTGACGGCAGTCCACATGTTGGACGCTCGTCCCGCAATATCAAATGTACAAATAAATCCAAACTGCACTACCATTGCACACTGCTATCCACCACGACAAATCCGCAACATCACAACACAACACAGAACATCAACGCGAATGTCACGTTCGCAAACCCGTCTAAAAGGACTATAGTAATTAGACGCAATTTACCGCTCGAATGACATTCACGGCCGGAGATATAATGTAAGTACTATAAACTAACAAGTTTAAAATTCCGATCGACAAAACTTCCCGAAGTGGGCCCCACGTACAACTGCAGTACACAAACAAAATCTGGGCCCAAAATAAATATTCCAGAAACCACAATTTTACATTAAAGACATTACTGTAGAAAATTGGTGCACTGTTGCTCCAAAGCAGCGGCGGAACCGCGGCCAATACATGGCTTGTGCGGCGGTTCCGCGGCGCTCTGGAGGTAACAGTTGACCAAATTTCTACAGTATTCTTAAAAAAGCCTGCTCGATTTTCTGAGATGCTCAAAATGATTTTTAGACCAGTTTAAAAAATCGACAGAAACTTTAGGCTGAAAAATGCGGTTTTGGAAATTTCGTTCAATCGTTGTTTTAAACACATTAGAACAAGTTAGTAAAGGTTAATGGCGTGGCTCTGATACCATGTAAGTCTACGGTAGCGCCCCGGCCGTCATTCTGACGGCAAACGCGGAACAAAAACTTTTATAACTGGCGCTATCGCATACTATAACCCGGATCTTGCCATTAACGCTAAACTAACAAACTATAAAGAAGTAGAAAGGCTATCCCGATCGATCCGAGTCCTTCGGTCTTTGACCATCATCCCACGCTCCTCGCGGCAACTCCGATCTCTGTCTCCTCATCGAGGTGGCACCACGTCAACGGATCTTTAAACGGGCTCCCGCCTCTATACCGAGGCAACTCGGTCATCAAATCTGCTAAAAGAGATGACCAAGATGAAGTAGAGAATGAGTAGAATACTTTGTCTCAAACACCCTAGGGTTCTCATCACATGAGAGGGTTAGGGTGGAGGTTGAAGAAGATGCTTAGGTTTGGAAATGGTGAACTCAAGAAACTCAAGAGAGCAAGAGAACTCAAGCATATAAAACATCTCTCTTTTTCTTCTTTTCTGAATAGATGAATGAGGTTCTCCTCTTTTATCAAAAACCAAAGAGAAATATCTAATCAAAATATCTCCTCAAATATCTCTTCACAAAACAAAACTCATTAATACTTAATGACTCACTAGATGACTCATTACATGAGTCATTAGTGATCATTCTAGAAGTAATGAGTCACTAAGAATGAGTCACCCTTTCCAAAATCCTATTAACCATTTAAACCAAAATGATTAACCAAAAGAAATGCATCTTCTAAAATATTCTCGTAACGGATTACGAAAATACCCCTCACCTGTATATACATACCTGTATCCGTATTCCGACCGAATACGAATACGAGAGACTAAAATATTCCGACTCAATATAATACATGGATCCGGCTTAAACCAAAACCCACCAGTATTATCTGTCCGAAATATGACACGTGCGCAAACGCACGTGCATTTTCCGAACCCTCCCATAAAACCATACGGCCTCTACAACGTTTCGCCCGAACTTGGGAAACTTTCTGTGGGGGACTCTAAAGACTCGTCAGTACCCTGGCAGTGGGTTTAACCACAAGCACGTCAGCGGCACTAGCTGTGCGTAACGGCTGCCCATGTACTGACCGAAAGGGAAGTCTGATGAGCGAACTCATCCCGGAACCCTACTGAGCCTATCAGTGACAATATACATACAGTCCGGTCCGTTTGTCTATGAGTATCGCATATCGGGCCTAGGGGGCTGGTAACGTCAGACCCCCAATAGCGGTATAAGTCGTGTAGGAGTGTAGCCCAGAACACCCTGAGAAACTACTGGAGTACCTACCAGTAAATCTGCTGCCTCGGCCGAGGGTTTTGTGTAATGGCTCTCCTAGACACAGCGCAATCTCACCCCCAATACCAGGAGAGACGAATCCCCTGCCGATCCGCTCACTTGCCTCCATGTGGCTCGGGACTGTACCCAAAAAAAACCTGTTTGCATGACTCCTTTGAGCCATGGTAGGGTAGAAATCAAAGCACAGTGGGAACTTACACGAGATAAATAACAACCTCAGGTCGATGAACTAATCTGCACACATGTCACTAGGGAACTGCTATCTGACGCTAGGTATAAATACCAACTAGCAGGTTCCCGGCGAGTCTTGTCCGGTGTACTCATAACCCAATGAGCACCTATATACATCTTAGGTGATCCAACTGACACCAGTGGCTTGTGAGACCGACCACCGCCCCTCATCGGGGTCTCGACTGTATACACTAGTCTATTCCGGAGTATCGATGCCCTGTCTCGAAACTCCTACGACTAGGGACCACTATTAAGGCTGTGCTCATAGACTACCCAACTCTCACGTATATGATCGCCATCATACTGTTGGTAGTCAAGCAAGATCCTAAGGGCTCTATCAACGTGTAATAGTGATCAGTCACCTGAGCCTGTACACGACTGATAAAGGCAAACCAGATAGCATACTATCATCTCGAGTAAGACTGTGCTACCGGTATAGGTCCTCCTCAATCATTGCAATCACGTACCGGCGATCCAATAATTGACTTTGAGGGCACTATATCCAACAGACCGGAAGGAATGTCATCTTCGGTACGAATAGATTCACCTAGGGCAGCCTATACCATATCCTCCATTTCTTCTGATGGAAATAAATTACCGTCTTCTTCTTCTGTCGCATTACCGTCTTCTCCTTCTTCTCCTGCCCAATTATCGTGTTCTCCTTCTTCTTCTGCCGCATTACTGCGTTCTTCTCCTTCTCCGTGATATTTCTAAGTTTTATAAAGTCTAGTAAACCCATATTTTACGATATGAAGCTCTGCCAATTCTACCTTCTGCCAGTACTTATTGCCACATCTATCGCACGGGTAGAGAATCTTCTCTATCACGATCTTATTATGTGCGCGTGCAAATTCAATAAAAGCAGCAACTCTTGCGACAAACTTAGGTTGCATACGTTGTTGGCAATCCACATACATCCAGTCCTTAACTCTGACATACTCATGGGCCATGTTAGACTGTATAACATATAAATTGTAGGTTATGGTGACTATATTGAGAAATCTAAGAACGGGATAGTTACTGACAAAGGAGAAAATCCGTGTATATGCTTTGTGTGTGAGTTTATCGTTGAAAAGAATAAATTATCGAACGTATGTTAACCGATAGACGAGGACTAAGTGGCGCTTTTAATTTCATATATGAGTATCGATGAGAATATGAAAGTTTCGTATTATCATCGAGTATCATATATTGGTTTTAACTTGAACATCTTGAATCACTCTCTAATGATGCGTTTGTTGCGTATTCTTGTTGTACGTGTGTGTTTCGGCTGTCGGGGGTAAGGCTTCTATCCCATTAAGAATGTATAGAGTGAACACCCATTCACTTGTACTTTCAACCGTTTCGAGTAAATTTCGGCAGCACCTCCCCGCTGTTCTCCGATTACACTGTAATAGAATAGATAATCATTTCAAAGTTGTGAAACAACGTTGAAATGAACATCTAATCTATCTTTGTACATGGAGAACCAGCGGAAAGGTACCGACGAAATATCTTGAAACGGATGAAAACACAAGTGAATGAAGGTGTTTGCTTTATACATTCCTAACTTGTCCACATGGGACAAATCTATCGGTTATCATATGATTGAATCTTCTCGTCACATAGACTATACAACGGTTGTTAGTATCGAGCTATACCGTCCGATATTTAACAACCTTCGTATAGTTCTATATCACGACGAATATCGAACGTATGTTAACCAATAGACGAGGACTAAGTGGCGCTTTTAGTTTCATATATGAGTATCGATGAGAATATGAAAGTTTCATATTATCATCGAGTATCATATATTGGTTTTAACTTGAACATCTTGAATCACTCTCTAATGATGCGTTTGTTGTGTATTCTTGTTGTATGTGTGTGTTTCGGCTGTCGGGGGTAAGGCTTCTATCCCATTAAGAATGTATAGAGCGAACACCCATTCGCTTGTACTTTCAACCGTTTCGAGTAAATTTCGGCAGTACCGCCCCGCTGTTCCCCGAGTACACTGTAATAGAATAGATAATCATTTCAAAACTGTGAAACAACGTTGAAATGAACATCTAATCTATCTTTGTAAACGGAGAACCAGCGGAAAGATACCCACGAAATATCTCGAAATGGATGAAAACACAAGTGAATGAAGGTGTTTGCTTTATACATTCATAACTTGTCCACACGGGACAAATCTATCGGTTATCATACGATTGAATCTTCTCGTCACATAGACTATACGACGGTTGTTAGTATCGAGCTATACCGTCCGATATTTAACAACCTTCGTATAGTTCTATGTCACGACGAACATTAAACGTATGTTAACCGATAGACAGGGACTAAGTGGCGCTTTTAGTTTCATATATGAGTATCGATGAGAATATGAAAGTTTCATATTATCATTGATTATCATATATTGGTTTTAACTTGAACATCTTGAATCACTCTCTAATGATGCGTTTGTTGTGTATTCTTGTTTTGTGTGTGTGTTTCGACTGTCGGGGGTAAGGCTTTTATCGGTTATCATACGATTGAATATTCTCGTCATATAGACTATACGAAGTATTTAAATAAAATATAACTAGTATCAGAAACCCGGTCCTGACACACAGGAAGCAACCCTTATCCTCAACTAGCCTGCATACTGAATATTATCTGTCGAGTTAACAAATTTAACCTGATCGGATATACCCGCTGGGTAAAACCTCACAAAGATAGGCACGAATTGAATGTAGATGGTGCAAAATCAAGTATAACAAATTTTCCATACATCAGAGTTACATTCAAGGAAGTTCAATCCCAAGCTCTAAATTTTTAATTACTTTTACTAAAAATGAAAGTGTATTCAGTTTTGTTGTCTCTGTTGTATATGCAGTTGCACTCAGCAGATCATAAATAAAATCTCCGTCCCCTGAGACCAGTTTTCCCACACAAAAAAACAGTCTATATCTTAACATGCACTGCACCACCAGAATCTATTCGTTCAAGAGTTACGCCTGAGCAAAATGCAAGCAACATTTTCAATTTTCAGCTCTAATTTGAACTGATCTGCAGTCCATACTCTCACACACTTTTCCCCAGGAAAATTAGTAGCACACCTATCACTCTAAAATTTAAGAACCCCAACCCTAAGCCTAACCCCAGCCCCAGCACCAGCCAAACCCCAACCCTAACCCTGACCCTAACCCCGGCCCCATCCCCAGCCGAACCCCAACCCTAACCCTAACCCCAACCTCAACCCCAACCGCAACCCCCTGCCGAACCCCAACCCCAACTGCAACCCCAGCCCCAACCGCAATCCCAACCCTAACCCTAACGCTAATCCCAACCGATACCTCATCGGTACCCAAACCATGAACCCTAGCCCTAAAATAATCAAAAAAAAATTTAATTGAAGATTTCCTAACCTTTGCAGTGGAGGAGACGATCGATCGGTGGCGACGACGAAATGGAGGCGACGACGAAAACGGCGACGAGGAAGAACCAGGCGGTGGCGACGACGAAATGGCCTGCGCTGGCGACGACGAGAACGGCGAAGAGAGATTTGGCGATCGGCGGGAACAAGGATTTGGGGATTTTGGGTTCGCGCGCGACAGTATCGAGAATAAAATAATCAGCGTAGGGATCGATCTGTGCCTTTTTAATTAAATCCCCATTTAGATGCCCCTACAGATAAGTCTGTAGGTTCTTGGTTTGCGGCTCCATAGGGGCAAACAACAATTTATGATTTAATATTTTTAATTAAATATGTAAGGACCGTAGGGGCAACCTTATGGCCCTACGGATTAGTCCGTAGGGCCAAACGAAATCTGCCCCTATAGATTTCGTTATCCGTAGGGGCAACCCCCTATTTTAGTAGTGGATGGCTCCCACTGTTTCTCGAATCCCTCCTCAAACCATAAAAGAAGAACTAATCAGGACTATTCTCACCGTACAATACTTGCTTAACCGTTCAGCCAGGCCGGTGTCGGTACTTCGAGGGAGGTTTTACGACGCTTTCGTGAAGTTACTTAATTAAATAACCTCTTTTCTCTGGGGGCGTAGCCCCACTGACACCTTTCTCGACACTTACTTGGTTTATAGTATTGATCGTTAAGTGAAGAATCTCCTGATGAGTAGCGGATACTCACAGTAGGATCGGGATCCAAATATCATCGTGTGATAAAGCTGAAGGAATCCTACCAAAATTATCACACTCCAAATGGTATGCAACTCTTAGCAAATTTCAGTTTCTTTAGAAATTCCCGATATCAATTTCTGCCCCATGCTCTTATGACCTTGGCGTTGGTCAAAATGTCATAAGTCACATGTCAAGTTCTACCCATCATTATGTTATTAATTTGAACACATCCGTACATACCCCTGACGTTGGCCAAATGATAATACGACTGTCCCAAACTAACTCATCTATCTATGTAACAAATGAATACCCAGCAGCTACCAAACACTATTGTAGGGTGTTTTTCGCCACCCCATTGAGATGGGAATACGCGCGCGCTTGTCAGGTGTACTACAGTTCCCCCTGCCTAGGGTAGGCCGGGGCTTAATGATTGTGGGGATCCGAATCTCCGGCAGCCATGGACTAAGCTGCCGTTAATTACCCCTCGCCTTTGGAGCGAGGGAACCTCCGATTAACGGGTTAAACTGGTCATGCGAACTCAATGTGCAGTGTACGTGTGTGTTGTTTTGGAAGGGGGGTTTGGATATATCGGGAGCCACGCAGAGCTTTCACGGGGGTCCCGCTACCCGTATAGCGGGCTGGGGGTCAAGGGGGCTAGCAGCCCCCTTGCGGGGTGCGAGGCAGCGTCCCGGCCCAAAAAAAATTTTGGGGAGGGAGAGTGTTGTAGAGTATGTGTATGTGTACATATGTATACATATGTATATATATACATGTATATATATAAAGGGGGGGAAAGACATCCAAAGGATGCGTAGGGCCAGCGCTTTGAGCGCAAGAGCGCTAGCGCGCCACGTGTCGGCATGTGGGCGCTTTGCGCTTAAGCGCTGGGCGCTTAAGCGCAAGCGCGCCACGTGTCGGCACGTGGGCGCTTCGCGCTCGAGCGCTGGGCGCTTAAGCGCAAGCGCGCCACGTGTCGGCACGTGGGCGCTTCGCGCTCGAGCACAGGGCGCTGGAGTACAAGCGCGCCACGTGTCGGCACGTGGGCGCTTCGCGCTTGAGCGCAGGGCGCTCGAGCGCCAGCGCGCCACGTGTCGGCACGTGGGCGCTTCGCACTTGAGCGCAGGACGCTCGAGCACCAGCGCACCACGTGTCGGCACGTGGGCGCTTGGTGCTTGAGCGCTTGGGCGCCGGCGAGGAAAAGGGGGCTTTTAGTCCCAGAACCAGAAGCTATGCTTCATAAAGGAAATATTTATTATATATATATATGGAGTTAAACTCCTAGGATGTTTTGAAGCTGATGAAGGACTTCTCTCCTTGAGCCCTAGTTCTTCCCCAAAGTGGGGTTTCTGGAGATGAGTCTCCTTCTTCTTCCTTTGTTTGGCCGAATCTTGAAGATCAAGAGATGTGAGATTTTAAAGATCTCCTCTTTTTAAGATCTATTGACAGATCCAAGTTCCCCTTTATGGGTTTTGTGGTGAAAAACTATTTAGTTTTGAAAAAAGAAGAGTAAAACTCTTGATTTAATTCAAAAGAAAGAAGAAGGTTTGGAACCTTCAGAAAAGGGAATAAGGCACAAACCCTAGGTTTTTTTTGAGAGAATGAAAAGTATTTCTTTATTCATCATCATGTTACCTTTTATAGGCTTACATATTTACATATAGCCCCTTGGGCTCTACAAAATGGCGTTTTGCCCATCCCATGGCTCATGTGCCATTTCTTTTTGCACGTAAGCCATGGGCTTACAAAAATTTGGTTTTATGCCCATTTTGTTTACATTCATGCATAAAAAATTACATAAAAATTATTTATTACATGATTTTGTTGTTGGCATGGGGGGGCTGGCCGCGGGCTCGACTTGGGTATGGGCCCGCTTGACCTGGTCTTGGACCCACCTAGCTTGGGGGTTAACCTTGACTTTGACTCGGTCAACCGGGGTGTAAATTTTTACCCCAACAAATTGCCCCCCATCAATGAATGCACACCGCACATGTGGGTCGTGTGCATGAAATTTATGGATCTTCTTTTGCGTGGAGGCGACTTGCTTTGGTTCCAATTTTTTGGGGATGCACTGCCCTTTTTACGACATGGACGGTCGATTCTGCCCTTTTTGCGACTTGGACGGTCGGCGCTTGACGCGTCTCCAAGATAAAGTGTCTGTGGTTGACGTTTCTCTAGTCCAGAGTAATTTGGTAGACGTGCCCCCGGCATGGAGTGTCGCTGGTCGACGTTTTCCCGAGGCGGAGTGTCGGTTAGTTAACGTATCCCCGAGACGGAGTATCTGCTTGACGTTTCCCCATTACGGAGTGTCATTGTCGGACGTTTCCCTGATGCGGAGTGTCTGTGTTGAACGTTTCCCTGATGTGGAGTGTCTGTATTGGACGTTTCCCCAATGCAGAGTGTCGCTTGTTGACATATCCCCGGCACGGAGTGTCTGCTTGACGTTTCCCCGGCACGGAGTGTCGCTGGTTGACGTGTCCCCAAGACGGAGCGTCTGCTTGACGTTTCCCCATTATGGAGTGTCGTTGTCGGACGTTTCCCTGATGCGGAGTGTCTGTGTTGGACGTTTCCCCGATGCAGAGTGTCGCTTGTTGACGTGTCCCCGAGACAGAGTGTCTGTTGTCGATGTGCCCCCGGCACGGAGTGTCTGCTTGACGTTTCCCCAAGGCGGAGTATCGGCTGGCTGATGTGTCCCCGAGACGGAGTGTCTGTTGTCGATGTGCCCCCGGCACGGAGTGTCTGCTTGACGTTTCCCCGAAGCGAAGTATCGGCTGGTTGACGTATCCCCGAGACGGAGTGTCTGTTGTCGATGTACCCCCGGCACGGAGTGTCTACTTGACGTTTCCCCGAGACGGAGTATCGGCTGGCTGACGTGTCCTCGAGACGGAGTGTCTGTTGTCGATGTGCCCCCGGCATGGAGTGTCTGCTTGACGTTTCCCCGAGGCGGAGTATCGGCTGGTTGACGTATCCCTGGCAGAGTGTCTGCTTGACGTCTCCCCGGCGCTGAGTGTCGCTGTTTGATGCAAAGGTCGATGTTGGAATTGGTTGGTTTGATTTGTTTGATTTGAGTTGACATCAGCATCGCTATACTGGAATATGGTACCAGGAGCGGATCATCATCTGTCATGAGAGGATTTGGGGAATGGTTTTTTTTTTGTTTGGCATCTGCATTGTTGCACTGGAATAATGCCAGGAGCAACTCATCATTTGCCCCGGGAGGATTTGGGAATTGGTTTTTGCTTGGCATCAGTATCGCTACACTGGAATATGGTACCAGGAGCGAATCATCATTTGCGTTTGTTTATCAGGAAGCAATGGCTTAAGAGACAGGTTTTAGGTCCCTATCACCTAAGACTTTTCAATTTTGTGAGCCGTAAGGGTCTCACAAAGCATTTCTCTCTACGGGTCGTAAGGATCCCGTAGGTGTATTTTCTCCTTAGGAGTCATGGGGACTCCTAAGTGTGTTGCTCCTTTGTGAGTCGTAACGATCTCACGCGGGGATTTTCTCCTCACAAAGTCGAGAGGACTTTGTGAGTGTATTTCATCTCTTTTTCACGAGTTTACGCCCTTTCGGGTTTTCACAAACTCGCCGGCAATCCTGCTGTTTTTACTCACGGAGCCCTTTCGGGTTTTCATCCGTGCCCATTTTGCTTGTGGATATACCATTTTATTTATTTTATTTTATTTTATTTTCATTTTTCATTTTTTTTTGACTTTGAATGCGGTCTCACCAGTAGGACTTCGGAGGGGTTGGGATCATTTTACGCCCATGGATTGTATACGGTTTTGCAGGATGTATGATCCAGACCGTAGGGCCGGAAAAATTTTAGGACTTTGTTGGCGTCTGCATTGCTACACTGGAATATGGTACCAGGAGCGACTCATCATTCGCCGTTGGGGTATGGGATTTAGAATTTGGTCGGCGTCTGCATCGCTGCACTGGAACATGGTACCGGGAGTGACTCGTCATTCGCCACTTGGGGGATTGGGATTTGGTTGGCGTCTGCATCGCTACACTGGAATATGGTACCAGGAGCGACTCATCATTCGCCATTGGGAATTTGAATTTGGAATTTGGTTGGCGTCTGCATCGCTGCACTGGAATATGGTACCAGAAGCGACTCATCATTCGCCACTTGGGGATTGGGGAGCGATGGCTTAGGAGACAGGTTTAGATCCCTATCACCTAAGGCTTTTCAATTTTATGGGCCGTGAGGGTCCCATAAAAGCATTTTCTCCCTACGAGTCGTAAGGATCCCGTAGGTGTATTTTCTCCTTAGGAGTCGTGAGGACTCCTAGGTGTGTTTTTCCCTTGCGAGTCGTAAGTGTTAGTTATATGTATGCCCTAGAGGCCATTACTATACATAGGATGTATATTGTAGTGGATGCTGGGACATATATAGGGAGGACTTTCTTGCTCGACATGATAGTATGCTATCTAGTTGATCTTTACCTTAACGTGTACACTGATTGTCTCCCTGTTACATGTTGGTAAAGCCCTTAAGATCTGTACTTGACTACCTGGACTATGATGCGGATCATACTAGTGGGGACATGGTAGTCCATAAGTACATCCTTCAAAGTCCCTAGTCATGGGTGTATCGAGACAGGGCATCGATATACCAGAGTAGACTAGCGTATACCTTCTCGACCCATACAGATGGGCGATGGATGATCCCATATCCATTGGTGTTTGACATTAGAGATGATATACGGGTGCTCAGTGGAGACTGGGTACACTGGACGGACTCGCCGAGAACTCCCAGATGGTATTATACCTTACGTCAGATGGCAGTTCTCTGGTGACACTGGTACAGAGTAGTCTGTTGACCCGAGATCGTCATAAAGTCTTGTGTGGTTCCCACTGTGCTTTGATTTCCATCTTACCACGTCCAAGAAGGCGTGCAAAACGGTGGTTTTTGGGTACAGTCCCGAGTCACATGGAGGCAATGAGCGATAGGAGGGGATTCGTCTCTCCCGGTATAGGGAGTTGATGTTGTGCTGTGTTCGATTGGCTATAACAGGAAATCCCTGGCCAGGGTTGCTGAGATTTACTGATAAGTGTTACCAGTAGTTTCTCGAATTGTTATAGACCTCATATCGACACGACTTATCGAGCTATTGGGGTCTGACGTTTACCACCCCTAGGCGAGATATGCGACATATCAGACGATCAGACCGGACTGTACGGTAGTGTTACTGGTTGGATTCACTGGAGTGTGAGCGGGCTTGCTCGTCGATCTTCTGATCGCTCAATACCCGGGTGGCCGTTACGTTTAGCAGACCGCTTGCGGCTTGTGGGTGCTTGATATGATCATCACCTGCTGCCGGCGTATTGACGAGTCTTTAGAGTCCTACACAGAGGTTTCCTGGCTCAAGCGAAATGAAATAGGAGCGCATATGAGATATGTGCGGGACCGAGAGTAATGCGTGTATGTGATACCGTATTTCATTCTCGCGAACAATGTGTCGAATGGTTGTATGCGATATAACCTAGTTATCGAATCGAAGATTGATTCGATAAATCGATACATTGAATACTAGTCGGTTGTGTGCGACATGACCGGATCATTGAATCAAGTGTTGATTTAATGATTTAATGCATAATTATATATTTGATATATTACTTTGCACTAACTAGTATTGGTTCACTTTTAACGGATTTTCTCACTTGGTTTGTACACATGATTGTATCATGTTTGATGATGCATGCTTTTTGGTTAAGTGTAAAGAATTAAACCATGGTTAAGTTGGAAATTAGGGTTTTGTTTTATCCATTATTTATTCATTTATTTATTTTGGAAAAATATTAAGCATAAAGAAATGAAATGGTGGCTAATTTTGGACTTGCATGTTGAAGCTTCATGAAGCTTTGACTTAGTCACCATTTTGTCTCATGCTTAACCCTAACCACTCCACAAACCCTAGTTGATTCTCTACACTTCACCATGGTTAGATTATGATAAGCATTCCTTTTATTTTCTATTTTGGAAATGACTTATCATAACAATATTCATCTTCTTCATCTTCTTCTTCCATGAAGAAGCTTGCTTCATCAATGGTGATTGATGAAAACAAGTGAGAAATCCAATTCTAAAGTGAACCCAACTCCTATTTCTTTATCCTCTACCTCTTGCCAAGTGGTAGAGTGTGTTTTCTTCACAAGTTTCATCACTTGGTGAAGTGGGAGCTTGATCTTGTGATGCTTCGACGTAGATCATCTTCGGCACGAAGCCGACGACCTTGCCCGCCCATTTCTCCGATGAAGCCGACGCTAGAGCCCGGATCTTGATTTGGACAGCGGAGATGACTTCATCACGGAGCCGTGGAGGTGGAGGACCGGATCTACAAAGGTTGTATTTCCGTACTCTTAGTTAAAGTTGTTAACTAGTTGCTTTTTCGCCTAGAAATCTAGCCAACGATCCGTTCTAGGGTTTCTCGGCACCGTTTAAATTTGAAATTGGCATGGTTGATGCCTTGTGAGACCTCATTAGGGTGTCTAGGAACCCTACAGTAAGGATCCCATAAAGGTTTGTTCTCCTCATGTATCGTAAGGACACAAGAGTGGGTCTTCTCAATGGAGCATAATTCCAAAGGTGGAGACCAGCCGCGTAACTGGTGATTGTGGTGGGGCATGGACGTGATGAGAATTATTTGAGCCCGTGGATTGTATACGGCAGTCAATTTGGGGACCGGCCGTAGGGCTGGGAGAATTTTGGAAATTTGAATTTTTGTTGGCATCTGCATCGCTGCACTGGAATATGGTACCAGGAGCGACTCATCATTCGCCTTTGTTTTGTTTGTTTTTTTGTTTTGTTTTATTTTTGTTTTACCGCCATTGCTCTATCATTTCAGCTTTTCTTATCGCGAAGATCGCGATTGCCCTATCATTTCGGCTATTTTCATTTTTATTTTCACTCGCTGATTTTTATTGCGAGTCGCCCCATCATTTCGGCTTTATTTTCATTTTTCCTTTATTTACACATTTTTTTGTTTATTTACATTTTTTTACATTCCCTGTTTAACGACTTAGAGGTCGACGATTCCCAGTTTAATGACATGGTGGTCAACTGTTTTCAGAGAAAGGCAGATGTCCGAGAGAATCAGTTTCACGAAGAACTTCGGTCTCCGTTTGTATGAAATTGGCAGTCGCAGCTTGATCGTTGGTTAACACGCCAGGGGACAATGATATTTCTCCCGCCTTATATTGTTTCTCAACCCAATCCTTGAAGATACAACAGTCTTCAATAATGTGCCCCAGCACTCGGTGGTATGGGCAAAAGTTAGGATGATCAGTCCTGTTCGCTTCACTTAGCCTTTTTGGTTCAGATAGCCGTAGGCCATTCTTCAGAGCATCTTTAAAAATTTTTTGGACCTTGTCCCTTCGGAATGAGTAGACCTTATTTCTTCTTTCCTCCAAAGTTAGCTCTCGAGACTGGTCAGTTTTTGCTCCGCCCGCTCTCTGCTTATTTAGAGAATCGGTGCTGTTAGAACTTCCGCCTTTTCAGTTGTCGTCCCTCCAAGGTTTCGGTCTGTTTGTGAACTGAAGATCCCGAGCAGACTCGGGCTTTGAGCGTTCCAACGTTTGGACCTTTTTGGTCAGCTCTTGGAATGTTTTAAGGCCCGCAGTGCATAAAAATGGGGCCATCCAATTGTTAAGATTTCCGACAAGGAGACTGACAGATTGGTCCTGCACTATCGGCGGTTCACAATTGACGGAGAGATTGCGCCATCGGGTTATAAAATCCGTGCTGCTTTCGTTGTTCTTTGGCTTGGTCCTTACGAGCTCGGCAATGGTGATCTTATCGCTGACGCACATGAACCTTTGTCGAAACAAAGATTCCATTTGGACGAAAGTAGTAACGGAGCCATCCGGTATGCTCGCTACTAGTCGAAAGCAACATCGATCAAGCTATTAACGAACTGGAGGAGGAGAAGCGCACCATTGCCCCCAGTATTCCCGCATGAGGCTTTAAAATGGACGACGTGCTGATTCGCATTTCCCGTCCCATCAAATATTCCGAATTCGGGGATGACATAGCCGCTAGGAAATTCTACCAGATCATACTGAGCAGGATACGGTCTCCCACTACTGCTGATATCCTTTTGCGCTTCGGCTTTGGCTACCAAGGTTTTGACTTTGTTGGCAACCAAATCTATGATTTGATCTTGAGTTAAAGGGCTACTGTCATCGGTAGCCAAGATATTTCCCGAGATAGGATGCGACTGATTTGTAGGGTTCCTAGGCACACCCATGAGCCTCTACAACTGATCAACCATGCCAAAATCAAAATTTTCTATGTGCCAAAGAACCCTAAACTAGATCGTAACTAGAGGATAGGCGAAAGACATACAAGTAAACAACTTTACTATAAAGTGAAAGTGACTACAGCCTTTGTAGATCCGGTCCTCCACCTCTTTAGCTCCGTGATGATGTCCCTCCACTGCGATCATTGGATCCCGGACTCTAGCGTCGATTTCATCGGAGAAATGGGCGGGCTAGGTCGTTGACTTCGATACCGAAAATGATCTACATCGAGGCAACTAAAGATCAACCTTCATCTTCACTTGGTCATGAACCTTGTGAAGAAAACACCCTATACAACATGGCAAGTGGTAGAGTATGAAGAAATAGGAAGTGGTTCACTTTAGATTTGGATTTCTCACTTAATAATTTTCAAGCAAGCTCTCTTTTTCTTCCTCAAGAAGAAGAAGAAGAAGAAAAGAATAGAAAAAGAATTAATGAATAATAATAAATCAAGTGATCTTATCATTTAGCAACCATGGGTGAGTGTAACTATTGTAGAGACTAAACTAGGGTTTAGGTGAATGGTTAGGTTAAGGAAAGAAACAAAATGGTCAAAGCTTTTCAAAGCTTCATGAAGCATCAAGAACAAAGTTAGCCACCATTTTATTCTTGCCAAAAATAAATGAATAAAATAAATAAATGAGTAAATCAAACCCTAACCATTAACCTAATCATAGTTTAAAGCATACACACACCCAAGTTTGCATGTATCATCAAACATGATACAAACAAGTGCACAAAAATATATCATATATACAATGTGCACAATCTAGTGAGAAAATAATCTTAAGTGAACCAATACTAGTTAATGTAAAGTAATATATCAAATATATAATTATACATTAAATCACTGAATCAACACTTGATTTAATGATCCGGTCATACTGCATATAACCGACTAATATCAAGTGTATCAATGTATCGAATCAACACTTGATTCGGTAACCCGGCTATATCTCATATAACCGTCCAATGATACAAATCGCGAGAATAGAATACAGTATCACATACTGGTATTATTCTTGGTCCCACACATATCTCATATGCGCTCCTATTTCGTTTCGCTTGAGCCAGGAAACCTCTGTGTAGGACTCTAAAGACTCGTCAATACGCCGGCAGCAGGTGATGATCATATCAAACACCCACAAGCCGCAAGCGGTCTGCTAAACGTAACGGCCACCTGAGTATTGAGCGATCAGAAGATCAACGAGCAAGCCCGCTCACACTCCTGTGAATCCAACCAGTAACACTTACCGTACAGTCCGGTCTCGTCGTCTGATATGTCGCATATCTCACCTAGGGGTGGTTAACGTCAAACCCCAGTAGCTCAATAAGTCGTGTCGATATGAGGTCTATAACAGTTCGAGAAACTACTGGTAACACTTACCAGTAAATCTCAGCAACCCTGGCCAGGGATTTCCGGTTATAGCCAATCGATCACAGCGCAACATCAACTCCCTATACCGGGAGAGACGAATCCCCTCCTATCGCTCATTGCCTCCATATGATTCGGGACTGTACCCAAAAACCACCGTTTTGCATGCCCTCTTGGACGTGGTAAGGTGGAAATCAAAGCACAGTGGGAATCACAAAAGACTCTATGACGATCTCGGGTCTACAGACTTACCTGTACCAGTGTCACCAGAGAACTGCCATCTGACGTAAGGTATAATACCATCTGGGAGTTCTCGGCGAGTCCGTCCAGTGTACCCAGTCTCCACTGAGCACCCGTATATCATCTCTGATGTCAAACACCAATGGATATGGGATCATGCATCGCCCATCTGTATGGGTTGAGATGGTATACGCTAGTCTACTCTGGTATATCGATGCCCCGTCTCGATACACCCACGACTAGGGACCTTGAAGGATGTACTTATGGACTACCATGTCCCCACTAGTATGATCCGCATCATAGTCCAGGTAGTCAAGTACACATCCTAAGGGCTTTACCAACATGTAACAGAGAGACAATCAGTGTACATGTTAAGGTAAAGAGCAACCAGATAGCATACTATCATGTCGAGCAAGAAAGTCATCCCTATATATGTCCAAGCATCCACTACAATATACATCCTATGTATAGCAATAGCCTCTAGGGCATACATATAACTAACAATCTCCCACTTGCACTAGGGCCATCTGATAGCAGTGGTTGTAGTATCTCATACTCAACCATCCCATAAAAGTCTCTCTCTGGGAAAAGACCTTTGTGAGTGGATCCGCCGTGTTGTCCTCTGAGTCTACTCTCCTGACCTCGATCCCTTGGAGATCAACCATCTCCATGATCAGGTGACACTGCCTCAGAATATGTCTGGATCACTGATGGGACGGGCATTCCTAGGCATAAGCCACAACTCCATTGTCTCACAATGGTAAGAACGAAGTTCATCTCATGAACGAATATACACCCATACTTCCTCTTTGGTAGCATCTTTGGTAGCGATGTATCCAGCCTTTATCGTCTAGTATGCCACGGTATCTAGCTTGGAACTCTTCCAACATACCGTCCCTTTACTGAGGGTAAAGACAATGCCTGTGACTGACATTCAGTCGTCCTTATCACCCTGGAACCTTTCCAGTGATTCTCCCCAGGATCGATTGATACCATCTCACTACAATTAGTGAGATTCCTAATATCCAATTAGATCTATCTCATAGATCCAAAAACCTGGATTTAGTAGGTATCATTTTGATCCTATATGGAGAACCCTTGTGATAAGCGGAGATTGACCGATCGTAGCATAGGAAACTCCTTCCCTATCAAGAGTATGTCATCCACGTACTCTACGAGGATTACCACCATACTCCCTACTACCTTTTTGTATATACAAGGTTCATCTACCATTTTGATGATGTCAAACTCTTTGACTAACTCATCAAAACAGATGTTCCAACTCCGCGATGCCTGCTTTAATCTGTAAAGCAACTTGCACACGTTTCCGCTGCTCCCACTGTTTACGAAGCCCTCTGGCTGTGTTCTTATAGACGCTCTCTTCTAAAATATCATTTAGAAGAGCAGTCATGACACCCAACCGCCAGATATCGTAGTCATGGTATGTAGCCGTGGCAAGTAGGATCCAGATAGACTTAAGCATAGCCACTGGAAAAGGTTTCATCATTATCCACGCCTGGTCAATGACGAAAACCTTTAACAAGTCTATCTTTGAAAGTCTCAACTTTTCCATCTACACCAAGTAATCTTCTCAAGATATACTTCCTCCTGATGGGGATTTAACCCTTCAGATATAGCAACCAAAGTCCATACTTTGTTGGTGTACATGGATTCCATCTCAGATCGCTAAGCATCTAGCCATTCTTACAGAGTCCCACTCCTGATGGCCAGCTCGAAACTAGTTGGGTCATTATCTCATGATGCAATCCTCGCTCCCACTGTCATCGAGAAACCGAAGTATCTCTCAGGTGGATGAGGAACCCTACTAGATCGGCGGAGAGGCTGAGGTTCGTTGGAATCTACTGAATCCTTTGGTTTTACCAAATCATCTGCTGTAGTTTGTATAGCTGGAACCTTTCCAGTTCTACATAACAGACCTTGCCTCGATCTTGTCCGGATTTTTGCTTTTAGACATAGGCCGGCCAACCCCAAATCTTAACTAGCTTAAGACATGGGCTCTTCCCATACCATATCTCATATGAAGTGGTAGGCTGTGATCTGATTCGAACCTAATTCAATAGGTATGCAGCTTCTCAAGTGCATAACCCCCAAAAGGAAACAGGTAACTCAGTAGTACTCATCATAGAGCGCACCATATCGAATAGGGTGCAATTGCTCCGCCCCGATATACCATCGTGCTATGGTGTATACGGAGGAGTAATGCTGAGAGAGAATCTCATTCTCCTTTAGAATAGTCCATGAATTCTTTGCTCAAGTATTCTCCTCCCTGATCACATCAAAAGACATAATACTTATACCTGTATTTTGGTTCTCTACTTCTAGCTTATATTCTGTGAATATCTCAAAAGGTTCGGACTTGTGTTTCAACAGGAACATATGTCTGAGTCTTGAGAGATCATCAGAGAATGTAATGAAGTACAAAGAACCGGTCCTTGCATGTGCAGACAGGGGACCTTACATACATCATCATGTATCAATCCCAAGAGTTTACTAACTCTTTCTCTGTTTCCAATAAACAGAGCCGTGGTCATCTTATCTCTGTGACATGACTGGCAAGTTTCACAAGATGTAAATTTAAACTGATTTAAATATGCATCTTAATGTAACTTCAGCTAGCCGTGTCGCATTGATATGACCTAGTCTACAATGCCTCAAGAAGGATTCGTTCATTTCTGAACTCTTCCTCTTGTGTGTGTTCCGTATACTAAGAACTGTAGTTTGATTTAGAACATCAATGCTTTTAGATAACGTGCCTGAACCGATCAACTTTTGATATAGGAAATGTTCAAAACATTATCCAACAATACAAAATAATATCCTTTCTTTACTAATAAAGAGACTGATATGATTTTGTATATCAGGTTCGGTATCTAATAACATTTGTTCAGAATCAATGTATTCTGGTAATACAGGGTGACAGTGACCAACAGACTTGGCTGCAACACTTGCACCGTTTTCTGCCTCATGAAACTTATCACCCGTTCTCAGTTCTCTATCTTTCTGTAGCCCATGTAATATATTACATATATGGGATCCTGATCCGGTATCATATACCCAGGACGTAAAGGACATTGAGAAATAGTTCTCTGTAATGAACACACCCGAAGATGATGCATCGGTATGCACTTTCTTCGTTTGGGCGGCACGGGAATTCTGGTAATCCCCAATTTCCTGCTCTGTCTTATAACAATTATAAGTTGGATCGGGACCAACGTTCCCCAAGCACAGTGTAACAAGCAGGTTCGGTCAATACATCCGAATTATTATCTTGATTAAGGCGTGATATGGTCGCTACCTGGAGAGAGAGAGAGAAGAAAACACTCTACGTGCGCTCTTGCAAGATCAGATTGGTTATTATTTTATCTAATCAGGATGGCTCCCACTGTTTTTATCAAATCTTCCTTCAAACCCTAAAAGGAAAGATTGGCCGGGATTAATTACACGCTACAAGTTCGCCAATCTTTCAGCCAGGCCAGTGTCGGTACTTTGAGGGAGGTCCCCCGTGCTTTCGCACGAACCTAATTAATGTAAACCTCATTTTCCCAGAGGCGTAACCCCGTTGACACCTTTCTAGACACCTACTTGATCGGCTAATTGTAATGTGTAAAACTCTTCCAGGAGTAACTCTTACTCGCAGTGGGTATCGGGATCCAACTATCTCATAGAAGGTATGCAATCTCATTGCAAATTTCAACACTTGAAATTCCCGATAATATTTTACCCCTAGCGTCCTATGACCTTGACGCAGGCCAACAAACCATAGTCCGCTAGTCAAGTTCAACCCGTCATTTCTTGATTAAATTAAACACACCCGCACGACCCTTGACGCAGGCCAACAAAGTCGCACGACTACCCTAATCCAATCTGCATCACATGCATAAACAGATAAATACTAGTTAGCTACCGCACACTACGCCTTGATGCAGGCCAACAAACGTAGCACGAATACTAAGTAAGACTTATCTGAAATGACGGAGGGCTACGACAGGTTTTTCTGAAAACCTATTGCGTAATGAACTTGATATAGTTGTAGAATCAAATGATTTTAAAATAGAGTGTTTTTGAAGCTTTTCTAGTTTTGCTAAAGGGGTCACTCCCGGTGAAGGGATCGTCGGCCCTTTCCTCGTCGAATGAGGTACGAGATATATCATATATATCACTGTGCAAAGCAGAAACTATAGAAGCAATCAAAAGACAAATCGAGTGTGTAGCATCTGCCAGTTATTGCTAAAGGGGTCACTCCCGGTGAAGGGATCGTCGGCCCTTTCCTCATCGAATAAGGTGCAGGATGTTCTACAAGGAACACCGCGATGCAAAGCAAGAACTATAGCTACCTGTTTTTGAAAATTCGATTCCACAACATCTTTAGGTTTCTTTTATTTTATTAATCACATTAATGAAGTCCCATCATTTAAGTCACCTAAACATCACAGATAAATACGACGTACACTTATGCCATCCGCATTCGCCTCGATGTCCCCTCGTGCACCGTTAGGTTAGGTAACTAACGACAGAGTGGGGCAGGGCTAGCACGAGTGCAAAACATAAGTAACGTCTATATAATATATCATATATACTATATACAGTATCCATCATCGCATATCAAATGATCACATCACAGATATCGCAGCAGAAGAAACATATGAAACATTGGATATACTAGGACGTCCGTGTTTTCAATACGAGCCAGTATAAAACACGGATTCCACGGTCGCGATGAATAGCCAAACCCACACCCCTAGACCCCTACGAGAGCTGCAAGCAACCCTACCAATTCTGGAGTTAGGAGACCCGGACTCGACTCCTCGAGTTGGTCTCCCACTGGACTCCAGAACCCGGTTACTTGTGCTCTCCTCCTTGGGTCTATCCTAGTGCGGAAAAGTAAATAATATACAAATGGTGACATCTTCCGCAACCTGAAAGTGCCCCAACAAAAGAATATTACATACAAGTTTTTACATGAATGTAAATGAAAAACACTCATCTCACATAAAAAAAAACCCGGCTATTCAAACACGACGATCCAATATAACATATCCAGCAACACATAACATCACATGTCATCAACGTAAGTAAATATGCGCATCCCAATTGTCGTTGACATATAGTAACGAAACCGGCGATATCACATATTACACTTACGGTCACAGAAAAGAAAGTGTAAAACTACAACAGTTGGAATCCGCAACCTCTTTAGACATCGCATGCCTAATCAAATGAATTCCTTAGACATCACATGCCTAACAATTATAAACCCCGCATTTTAGTCTCAATATCAAAAACACTTTTCAATATAAAGTCGGGTAATTCAACAAGATTCCCGACATCCAAAAGGAATGCTCGTCGCAAACTTTAGTGGACGGCCGCACCCCCGATACCGTCGACGAAGTGCACTAAGGCGGAACACCGCTGCCGCGAGCACCCGAACGGATGCTTTTTGGCGACGGGGTTCTCCTACAGTCACTTGGTCGGGACTATGGGGTGTAGCTGTCTATTAAGTTTACCGGCGAGTATCCGTGTAATCAACGTGATTGCGACGGACTTTTGATCACATCAAAATCCCGTGGCAACCAATCAAGTGAGGCTAAACTGCTGTGTTTATAACATCCAAATCAGTTATCTCATAACTCCTTGTGGATTCCAAATATTGTATCACATTCCAGATAAAATAGAAAATGTTAAACTTTCCGATCGAACAATCAAACACCCAAGTTTTCCCGAAATAGCTCAACACAACATTCACTTCATGCCTCAGTACCAACGGTCCAGCCGTAGAAGGGTCAAGCCAACGCCTCACATGTGGCACGCCGTACTGCCCCAAACCCTAAGGTTTAAAGGGCAGTTCAAGACGATCACATAATCGAGTTAAGGTTTGTTGTCTTCTAGAGGGTCCATCGCGTTACTTGCACTACTTAGAACGTTCTTAAACCACAGAAAAATCCAACACTTGGAAATTTTCCGGCAGGGGAAAAATTGGGTATTTATATCCGGTCAAACTTTTTAACATATTCTAAAATTACCCGGAAAAACACATAGATGAAATTATACTTCCCGATCGAAACACCGAGTCCCCAATACAACCCAGAAAACTCAACTCTTGAGTATAATTTAAAAATTCCCAGAAAACTCAGCAACTAAAGAAAGAAATTACTGTGCAAAAAGTAATGAAAAAAATGACCATACGGCCGCAGAACCGCCGCACGAGCCATGCTCGTGCCGCGGTTCCGCGGCGCCTTGATCGATTCAGGCGCACATGTTGCACAGTATTTCTTAGAAAACCCTGCTGATTTTTCTGCATATTTTTAATTCACAAAAAGCCCAGTTTTGAAAAATTGTACAGAGAAGGATTTTGGATTAGGGTTTCGGGTTCGATCGGACTTCTAACATCGTCTACACTTCGCCTAAAGCTCTAGCTAAGCTCTGATACCACTGTAGGGTTCCTAGGCACACCCATGAGCCTCTACAACTGATCAACCATGCCAAAATCAAAATTTTCTATGTGCCAAAGAACCCTAAACTAGATCGTAACTAGAGGATAGGCGAAAGACATACAAGTAAACAACTTTACTATAAAGTGAAAGTGACTACAGCCTTTGTAGATCCAGTCCTCCACCTCTTTAGCTCCGTGATGATGTCCCTCCGCTGCGATCATCGGATCCCGGACTCTAGCGTCGGTTTCATCGGAGAAATGGGTGGGCTAGGTCATTGACTTCGATGCCGAAGATGATCTACGTCGAGGCAACTAAAGATCAAGCTTCATCTTCACTTGGTCATGAACCTTGTGAAGAAAACACCCTATACAACATGGAAAGTGGTAGAGGATGAAGAAATAGGAAGTGGGTTCACTTTGGATTTGGATTTCTCACTTGGATTCATCACTTGATAATTTTCAAGCAAGCTTTCTTTTTCTTCCTCAAGAAGAAAAAGAAGAAGAAAAGAATAGAAAAAGAATTAATGAATAATAATAAATCAAGTGATCTTATCATTTAGCAACCATGGGTGAGTGTAACTATTGTAGAGACTAAACTAGGGTTTAGGTGAATGGTTAGGTTAAGGAAAGAAACAAAATGATCAAAGCTTTTCAAAGCTTCATGAAGCATCAAGAACAAAGTTAGCCACCATTTTATTCTTGCCAAAAATAAATAAATGAGTAAATCAAACCCTAACCATTAACCTAATCATAGTTTAAAGTATACACACACCCAAGTTTGCATGTATCATCAAACATGATACAAACAAGTGCACAAAAATATATCATATATACAATATGCACAATCTAGTGAGAAAATAATCTTAAGTGAACCAATAATAGTTAATGTAAAGTAATATATCAAATATATAATTATACATTAAATCTCTAAATCAACACTTGATTTAATGATCCGGTCATACTACATATAACCGACTAATATCAAGCGTATCAATGTATCGAATCAACACTTAATTCGGTAACCCGGCTATATCTCATATAACCGTCCAATGATACAAATCGCGAGAATAGAATACAGTATCACATACTGGTATTATTCTCGGTCCCGCACATATCTCATATGCGCTCCTATTTTGTTTCGCTTAAGCCAGGAAACCTCTGTGTAGGACTCTAAAGACTCGTCAATACGCCGGTAGCAGGTGATGATCATATCAAACACCCACAAGCCGCAAGCGGTCTGCTAAACGTAACGGCCACCCGGGTATTGAGCGATCATAAGATCAACGAGCAAGCCCGCTCACACTCCTGTGAATCCAACCAGTAACACTTACCGTACAGTCCAGTCTCGTCGTCTGATATGTCGCATATCTCGCCTAGGGGTGGTTAACGTCAGACCCCAGTAGCTCGATAAGTCGTGTCGATATGAGGTCTATAACAGTTCGAGAAACTACTGGTAACACTTACCAGTAAATCTCAGCAACCCTGGCTAGGGATTTCCGGTTATAGCCAATCGATCACAGCGCAACATCAACTCCCTATACCGGGAGAGACGAATCCCTTCCTATCGCTCATTGCCTCCATGTGATTCGGGACTGTATCCAAAAACCACCGTTTTGTACGCCCTCTTGGACGTGGTAAGGTGGAAATCAAAGCACAGTGGGAATCACACAAGACTCTTTGACGATCTCGGGTCTACAGACTAACCTGTACCAGTGTCACCAGAGAACTGCCATCTGACGTAAGGTATAATACCATCTCGGAGTTCTCGGCGAGTCTGTCCAGTGTACCCAGTCTCCACTGAGCACCCGTATATCATCTCTGATGTCAAACACCAATGGATATGGGATCATCCATCGCCCATCTGTATGGGTCGAGAAGGTATACACTAGTCTACTTTGGTATATCGATGCCCCGTCTCGATACACTCACGACTAGGGACCTTGAAGGATGTACTTATGGACTACCATGTCCCCACTAGTATGATCTGCATCATAGTCCAGGTAGTCAAGTACACATCCTAAGGGCTTTACCAACATGTAACAGAGAGACAATCAGTGTACACGTTAAGGTAAAGAGCAACCAGATAGCATACTATCATGTCGAGCAAGAAAGTCCTCCCTATATATGTCCAAGCATCCACTACAATATACATCCTATGTATAGCAATGGCCTCTGGGGCATACATATAACTAACATGATTTTCATGCGGTCCGCCCACTTTTGGATTTGAGGGAACGGGCGTCGGCTGTTTCGGGGCACCGTTTCCCGGTTCATGAGAGCCCTGCGCCTGACTGGGAGGCTGAGAGGCAAGTTGGGCCGTGAGCTGTAAGACGACGTTTGTCAAGTCATCAATTTTTGAGTAGAACTTGGCCATTTCCTTGTCTTTGTTCCTGAGCTGCTTTCGGAGCTCTTGAAGCAGCTCTTGCTCCGCGGTCTTAGGGCGGAAAGTCGGCTCTTCCTCGCTGCCCGAGCTTGCCTCTGCATGGACTGAGGGGTCTTTCTGCCTATCATCCTCGTCGAGAAGGTTTTCATCATCCAGCAGAGGTGGCTGTTCTTGGGAAGAGGCAACCACATTCAAGCCAGATTGGATTTATGATGCGGTGGCCCCGTTCTTGCTCTTGCTGCGCGTGCCCACCGTGTAGACAGTGTGGACCACATATCCAGCCCTTTACCATCTTCGGCGGCTGATTTCGCGGAGCGGTCTGGGCTTTGGAAGTTCATAAATTTTAACATGGCCAGAGCCTTAACCCTTTTGTTGGCTCTGTATCTGAGCCGCTTCTGCCTCAGCTTTTCTGCCTTGAGCGCTTGGCAGGCTTCTGCTCTTCGGAAAGCCGCCATAGGCTGAGTGATGGGGAGGCTTGAGAAGACACCCAATCGACCAGTTGTCAGTGGCGCCGCTGGAGTTTGCTCGAGATGCCTTGTTGCTTTGCTGGTGTTGGTGGCCTTGCCCCCAGCTGGGGCCAAAGAAAGTCGCTCAAACACCTACTTGCGTTTGAGTTGGGGCATCTTCGAGACCACCACATTTGGCCTCTTGCCTTTTGAGACCGGTTTGTCTGTTGCTGGAGCTTGAGGAGCTGAAATAGCGTTAGCTGGCACGAACAAAATAGAGCCGAACTGTAGCAGTGGCTCCTCCCATTGTCGCCCGAGACTGACCGGAAGGACCGTCCTGGAGTCTATCTTCATCGTGTAGGAGACGGGAGCTGAGTTCATCTTTGGAGACGTCTTTGAGAAGTGATTGCTTGAAGAACTGCATGAAAGAGCATTATTTTAGTATAGACATAGATATGTATATTGATTGAGTTCACATAAACGTTTAACCTGAAATATGGGAGGAGAGATTGGTCCCACCAGGCTTGCCAGAATCTATAGGGTGTTTTTCTTCACCCCATTGAGATGGGAATACGCGCGCACTTGTCAGGCGTACTACAGATTCCCTCTGCCTAGGGTAGGCCAGGGTTTAATGACTGTGGGGATCCGAATCTCCGGTAGCCGCGGACTAAGCTGCCGTTAATTACCCCTCGCCTTTGGAGCGAGGGAACCTCCGATTAACGGGTTAAACTGGTCATGCGAACTCAATGTGCAGTGTACGTGTGTGTTGTTTTGGAAGGGGGGTTTGGATATATCGGGAGCCACACAGAGCTTTCACGGGGGTCTCGCTACCCATATAGCGGGCTAGAGGTCAAGGGGGCTAGCAGCCCCCTTGCGGGGTGCGAGGCAGCGCCCCGGCCCAAAAAAATTTGGGGAGGGAAAGTGTTGTAGAGTATGTGTATGTGTACATATGTATACATATATATATATATACATGCATATATATATAAAGTGGGGAAAAGACATCCAAAGGATGCGTGGGGCCAGCGCTTTGAGCGCAAGAGCGCTAGCGCGCCACGTGTCGGTATGTGGGCGCTTTGCGCTTGAGCGCTGGGCGCTGGAGCGCCACGTGTCGGCACGTGGGCGCTTTGCGCTTGAGCGCAAGCGCGCCACGTGTCGGCACGTGGGCGCTTCGCACTTGAGCGCAGGGCGCTGGAGCGCAAGTGCGCCACGTGTCGGCACGTGGGCGTTTTGCGCTTGAGCGCAAGCGCGCCACGTGTCGGCACGTGGGCGCTTTGCGCTTGAGCGCAGGGCGCTCGAGCGCCAGCGCGCCACGTGTCGACACGTGGGTGCTTGGCGCTTGAGCGCTTGGGCGCCGGCGAGGAAAAGGGGGCTTTTAGTCCCAGAACCAGAAGCTATGCTTCATAAAGGAAATATTTATTATATATATATATGGAGTTAAACTCCTAGGATGTTTTGAAGCTGATGAAGGGCTTCTCCCCTTGAGCCCTAGTTCTTCCCCAAAGTGGGGTTTCTGGAGATGAGTCTCCTTCGTCTTCCTTTGTTTGGCCGGATCTTGAAGATCAAGAGATGTGAGATTTTAAAGATCTCCTCTTTTTAAGATCTAATGACAGATCCAAGTTCCCCTTTATGGATTTTGTGATGAAAAACTATTTAGTTTTGAAAAAAGAAAAGTAAAACTCTTGATTTAATTCAAAAGAAAGAAGAAGGTTTGGAACCTTCAGAAAGGGGAAAGAGGCACAAACCCTAGGTTTTTTTTTGAGAGAATGAAAAGTATTTCTTTATTCATCATCATATTGTCTTTTATAGGCTTACATATTTACATATAGCCCTTTGGGCTCTACAAAATGGTGTTTTGCCCATCCCATGGCTCATGTGCCATTTCTTTTTGCACATAAGCCACGGGCTTACAAAAATTTGGCTTTATGCCCATTTTGTTTACATTCATGCATAAAAAATTACATAAAAATTATTTATTACACGATTTTGTTGTTGGCATGGGGGGGCTGGCCGCGGGCTCGACTTAGGCATGGGCCCCCTTGACCTGGGCTTGGGCCCACCTAGCTTGGGGGTTGACCTTGACTTTGACTCGGTCAACCAGGGTGTAAATTTTTACCCCAACAACTATGCCTTGGCGTTGGTCAAAATATATAGCTAGAATACTACTGAATACCCAAATAAAATGACGGAAGGCTACGAATGGTTTTGGAGAAACCGTGAACGTAGTGAACTTGATATGATCGAAGGAACCTGATAGCTTTTTAAAAGGAGTGGTTTAAGCTCCGCAATTTAAAAAATATCTTCTGTTTTAAAATAACCGAGTGGTTTCTTTTAAACTGTTCCAACGATTCAACTTTGGTTTATTTTCTTTGCATTAATATAATGCGTCCCATCAATTAACCTATCATTGCAGAAAACAACGAAAATACAACGTCATCTTATGCCATCCGCATTCGCCACTGGGCCCCGTCATTCACCCGTTAGGTTACTTAACTAACGACAGAGCAGAGGCTGGGCTAACGCGGTTGCAAAACATAAGTGACGCCTACTAGATATCATATATAGATATTGTACATTCGTCAGACGCAATAATAAGCATTCCAGATCACAGATGAACATATTGGATTTTCTACGAATCCGCATTCCTTTTGAGCCTGCAAAGAAAGACGGATTACACAGTCGCGAAGAATAGCCAAAACCCCACCCTAGAACCCTACGGGTACGACAAACTACCCGCCTAGTACCCGAAGTGAAGCGGTCTCCCTCAACGACGTGAGTAGGCCACTAAACACTTCAAAGTACCCGGTAGTTTGTGTACCCCACCTTGGGTCTATCCTAGGAGCAGAAAACAGTAAATGAAATAATACAACGGTGGCTACAACCTCAACCCGGATGTGCCTCTCAAAAGAATATTACAACAAATTACAATTTACATTTGAATGAAAGAAACACTCGTCTCACATCCCCGGCTATCCATTCATGACAATCCAACAAGTCCACATTCACAAACTAGTAAAAACCATTAAAGAAATGTGCAACCCCTGCTAACAGACATACTAGCAGTTAGGAGAGGTTTACGAACACATTAAACACAACACAGATATAATCCAGTTAGCCAAATATCTTAGAATTTCGATCAAGCAACACAAATGATTCTACTCCAAACAATTCTCTGTGCACACAAACTTGAGTAGAAACAAAACATCCCAGAAAACACAACATCAACACAGAAGAATAACTGAACAAATTTGGGTTGACTCGGAGTCAATTCGGCCGCGGATCGGCGGCGGTTCCGCGGTGGTATGGCCGATTCACAGTCCCAAATTTCTTCACAATTCTTAAAATTCCCTACTTGTATTTTTAAGGGTCCCTGAAAAAATTTTAGACCCTGTTTTAAAAACGGCAGAAACATGGTGAAAACGTCGTATTTTCGGGTACGTTTTGCGATCGAATTTCTAACGATTTTGCTAACATGTTAGTTATAGTTTAGCTAGGCTCTGATACTACTGTAAGTCGATGTTAGACACCCCACATGATGCGGGGAGGCGGAATAGGTAAAACAATCATTTTGTTTGAGTTAACATCGACTAACTTTACGGATCTTTGCTAAACCCTAACTAACAACTATATAGAAGTGATTAACTACCATGATAGATGTTTATACCTAAAGATTCAAGTCCTTCTTGTTCTTGTAGTTCACCTCCTCGTCAACCTCCTCGATGTGATAAAAGATCCACCCGAGAGTTCCTTCTCCAAGCTTTAACCTCTCACTTGAGGTAACTAGGTAGCTATAAGTGCTAATCAAAGTAACCTAGAGGATATAGAAGAGAATTAGGGATCTATTAATCTTGCTAACCCTTGGGATCTCAACACATGAGAGGATTAGGGTTAGGTTTGAAGAGAGAGAGCTTGAAGAGAGAGAATGTGAAAGTGAGAATGAATAAATATCTTAAGTCATTTGTATAAATAATGAAGCATGAAAATATCTATATGATAATATCTCAAAATATCAACCATGCTTCATTAATTACTTTGAGGTGAATCACCTCATGACTCATGATGTAATTAATGCAAATTACACACCATCTCCTCCACCTCATTAAGCTTAATTCATAAATGAATTAAAGCATAATGAGTCACCTTTCTTCTAGAAGCTTCTCGAGTAATTACGAGAACGCTCCTCCTATTCGTGAAAACACGGAAATACTGAGACTGTATAAATCCAATAATCCAATACTAGAATCTGGCTTAAACTAAAGCCCGCTAGTAAAAACTGTCAGAACATCGTACGTGCATAAATACACGTATGTGTCCGAACCCTGTCGTAAAACCATACGACCTCTATATCGTTTCGCCTGAAGCAGGGAAACTCTCTGTGTGGGACTCTAAAGACTCGACACTACGCTGGCAGTGGGTTTAACCACAGGCCGCAAGCGGTTTTAGCTGTACGTAACGGTCCCCAGGTAGATGTCGATAAGAAGGCCGATGAGGAAATCCATCCGAACTCCTACTGAGCCTGATGTGACAATCTCCGTACAGTCCGGTCTGTTCGTCTAGGACTATCGCATATCAGGCCTAAGGGGGCGGCAAGCGTCAGTCCCCTAAAAGCTGTATAAGTCGTGTCGGAGTGAAGCCCATCACACCTTGAGAAACTACTGGAAATCCTACCAGTAAATCTCGTTTGCCCTGGCCAGGGCCTTTGCGTAATGGCTCTCCAAACACAGCGCGATATCAACTCCCAATACCGGGAGAGACGAATCCTATCTAACCGCCACTGCCTCCAAGTGCTTCGAGACTACACCCAACTGCTACCTATTTGCACGACTCCTTTGAGCCGTGGTAGGGTAGCAATCTAAGAACAGTGGGAACACACTCGAAACGAAGCAGCAGTATCAAGTCAACGGACTATGCTGTACTCATGCCACCTAGGAACTGTTAACTGACGACTGGTATAATACCAACCAACAGTTTCCTGGGAGTCCTGTCCGTTGTACCCGTAACCCAACGAGCACCTGTATACTATCTCTAGTACAACGTACTAATGGCTGTGGGACAGACCATTTCCCCTGCTGGGATGAGAAGCGTACACACTAGTCTACTCCGGAGTATCGATGCCCTGTCTCGATAATCCTACGACTAGAGACCTAAAAAAGGATGTGCTTGTAGACTACCCATCCCCCACTAGTGTGACTGCCATCACAACGCTGGTAGTCAAGCAAGATCTTATGGGCTCTAGCAATATGTATTCGCGATATGCTAACATATACACATATTAAGATAGATACTAACCAAGTAGCATACTACAATGTTGAGCGAGACTGTTAATATAACTGTGAATATCCCAAGCTTCCATTAAGTAATATACAAACTAGTATGATACAATAATGGCTCTTAGGGCATATACACTAATAAAAAGGAGGGGTCAGATTACCCATAAGAAACGGGAGTGGAGACGCGGTGAATCGAAATGTACCGATGCCTAAGGATGCTCGAAGCCTTTCCTCCTCCTCAAAAGTCTTGAGGGAAGCCGCGAGAGCATCTTCAGTGGAAATGCCTGTTGAAGGAAAAGTGTCAGTCAAAATATGATAATAAAAATGTAATGCAATGACAAAAGATACGGCTGAGGTTTACTTGACTGTGCAAGGATGACCAAGCCCACTTTGTGGCTTGCTAATCGCTCGGAAGCTGCAATAGTTTTGCAGCTTCGAGGTCGGTATCATTCGGCGCCATAAATAGACCCTCGTTGGTCCCATATTCGCTCAGGCCCTCGCTATAAGGAGCATGAGGCTCCTGGCCGAGTACAACGTCTGTAGAAAGGATCGACTTCTTCTTCTTCTTTTGCGAACGAGCACCGGTTGCCGCTAGCACAAGCTTACGCTTAGTGGGCACCTTGGGACGACGAGTCCCGATATCTGAACCCACGCCAGACTCAGGAGATGCTACAGTTACCTCTTTCATAGGAGGACGGGGTATCGGTAGCTCAGGCCTATCACGCGGTACCACAGCCGCAGCAGCTTCCCTCAAGGGAGGATGAACGATGGTCCATCACTTCAGAGAAACGTCTGGATTACCCACCGGGGCGGTGCCTTTACGATCGAGCAATAATCGCTTCTCTTCTCTGATAACGGCGCCCATCGAATGCTGGTAACACGCCACATATACATTCAGGGCTTTTGGAACGCAACCCGGCTCACTAATAAAGAAATTAGAGCCGGTGTTCAATCGCATAAAATGGTGCATTGCGTTCCGAATACCCTCTTCAGTCGCAGGTGGTTGTGACAGTGTCACGACCCGAAAGTACGGAACGTGACCGACACTTAAATTACGAAGTGTCTAAAGGCGCAACGTAATCTAAGTAAGCCAAAGCCAGAAATCTAAACCATATAAAAGAAGAAGTAAAGGAAAACATATAGGAAAACAAGTTTAAAAACAAAATCAAATTTTCTCAAAAATTTCGGCAGAGTCTCCTTTGTAAAAACTGGATACAAATGGGTACAAACAAGTATAATGTATACAAACGATAAAATGGCATCCCCAAGCGGGAGCTAGCTCTACGCCAACAGGCGGAAACAACCACACCAAGCACAAAAATATACAACGCCAAAGGGCGAGACTCAAAACTCAAAAGAAAACAAATCCACCAAACCATAATAATGCATACGCAACTCTAAGGTCGAAATAAATAACTGGTCCTTTAAACTTATCAAGTAATACAAGTCTGGTTGATGGAGCTTACTAGATACTAATGAAATAATAAAAGTACAACGGCGGTCCTGATACAAGTGAACCAACCTACCAAGCAAACCACCCTGAATGAAATGATGTGCCAGTAAACTGCCAAGGAAACCTGTACATCGAACTTGTAATAAAAATTTAGCACAACGGTGGTGAGTTGCCAACTCGTGAGTAGAAAACATCTGCGAAAAGAAATCGAATGCACGACGCTATCCTAGGTCATAATAATATACTAATATATCACTAATCATCTAGTAGTGCAGGGTAATAAACTACGCTTAAGTGCGAATGCTCCGTGCTCGTGTCGGTGCCTCAAATAGTAATATGTCGTGTGAATGAGTATGCATGCACCATGAATGTAAAACAATCAATCCTGAAATCTGGATATATCTGTATAAGAAATCTTTAACTTTTACCATGATAAGATTTGTATAGAAATCTGAAATATCATCGATGAAATCCATGGAAATCTGCGTCAAGCATCGACACAAAACATGTAAATCTCAAGTCTCAATACCTCATAGTCTCAATATCTCGGGCTCCGTCAGTCCGGATCGGCCCATATCATCAAATCTCACGACAACGGTCGGTATCCTCCGGATATCCGCTGCGCCAGACATCACCGGTAGGTAGTCTTCCCCTGCCAGGCTCATCGTCTACAACTAGATCTTCTTGCCCCGGGATACCATACCGGGCCCACCATATACCCGAGACGGTTCATCCACTCCTCGAATCGGGTCTCGAAATCCAACAGAAAACATGAAATCTCATGGTGGACGACACATACATCACGAGAAAACCGCAACTTATATTTTAAAAAGAGAGGAGGAGAGAGAGAAGTTTTTTTATATATATTCTTGCGGTTTTCCCCCAAAATCCAGAAATCTCATAGAAATCCAAAATCCCAAAATCATGAGTAAGTAAATGATAAGTGTCAGCATAAGCCACAATACTGCATGATAACATGAAAATGTGAATGCATGAAATGTCTAAGTAATAAATGCAATATCTAGACTAACACCTGAGAGTAATCACAATACTATATTGATCTAGTCTTTAGCTGATTCTATCATAAAAGATAATATGTTCTAAAGTGTACGTGACATAGCAATTACCGGTGATGTGTGTGTGAGCCGGCAAATAAGTGTACGTGGGACATGCGCATCATCGGTAATGGTGTTGGTGTCCTAACAAGCAAAGTTTCATACTGACTAAAGAAACATATGCATGAGCATGCAATATGATGATTACGATCTGAATGTAAAGATGGATGTGTATTAACCACTCATTTGTAATATACATATCTAACTACATCTATATGACTCGAGCCTGAACTGGTATCTATTTAACCCCCTAAGAACTAAACTAAAGAAACTAGTCGATAAGAAATAAGAATCTACCTAAGGTCTGAGTCCATATCTCTAATACTCGGCGATCCAGCCTCAATAGCGTCACGTACATAGTACGACTTCCTCGAATCAAGAGTGCGGATCAATCATCACATCTACGCCTCGTACGGTAAAATCCATCGTACGACATCCTAATATCGGGGTACGGGTCAAGTAACACCTACGTACATCATCATTCGTTTAATATCATCGTCAAATAATGTCATGATCAAAGGTACTGTACTGTAATCGCATACATCCCAATATCATCAATCATATATCATGTCTGCGTAAATATACATTGTCAATTGGTCCTCAGAAATATCATGTCATATATATCATATCTTGATCAAGTCACATATATCAAGTCGTGATTATGTCATATATATATATATATATATATATATATATATATATCATATCGTAATCAAGTTACACATATCTCACATCGTAATCAAGTCACAGGTTACAGTCCGGGTTCTATTTTTAGAGTCTCATGTACCTCCATATCATTACCACCTATTATTGTTTATGTATACATATCCATTATCTCATTTTCTAATAATCCGCTAACATCATAACACGACTGTATAGCCAAGAAATCACGGCATCAAGCCCAGTTATATTGTTTCATTCCCATGTATCATATCACATCCTTGTATCACATATACATGTTGTGTATATATATACCTACACATAGTCCTATACATATATACACATACACATATACACCAAGTCAAGTCTCTGTGTGTGCGTGTGTGTGTCTACATGAAACCTACGAATCTCTTCCAAGATATTCATCCTCTGGTAAGGTCTTTCTAAATCAGTCTAGTCCAACCTAGGGTCATTACTAGGGTCTTACTCACCAAGAATCTAAGGTCACGTCTGGCTTCCTAATGACAATAAGTAATATTCCTATTCTACGTTTACGGGGGTGCTAAACGCCATCCACCCGATTTCCCCCGTAGATATACATCTACTCACCTGGTCCTTATCTGCCGAAAACGATGTCGCCCCCCTCTTCTTCCTCGTCCGAAGTCTACGTAAGGGATACCTATATGCAAATATATATATAATATCATAAACCGAATCACAGACGAAACCAAAAACGACGCACGAAACGCGCATAGGTTAAAACCTATGACCCGCTCATGCAAAAGAACCAAATTTCGCTTGATATCGGCGTACAAACGCCGATTGATCGAGATAAAACACCAACAAACAACTCGTAGTTTTAAAACTCATTACTTATAATATAAAACATGATTTAATTCATCGAAACCCTAAAATCGATCAAATCGTCCGATTTCGTAAAACCCGAAAACGCCAATTTACCGTTTTACTTCAAAACTTGATGTTTAAATGAAACTAATGGTCATAATACTCATTAAATAGCATAACTAAATTATAGAAACCATTATTATATTTTTAACACCCTAATTTGTATTAAATTGAAATTCTAATTTACAAACTTGCCCGATTTCGATACCTTTAAGCAAAATTTCACAATTTCACTTCTAGACTTGATTTTGCATGAATTAACTTATTAAACTACAATTCATGATGATAGTAATATAATGAAACCATAATTAAATTTTAAATCTCATTTATTTAAGAATTTCTAAAATCTAGTTAGCAAAAATGGCATTTTTATCACAATTTTCTATTATCAACCTCAAATTGGTAACTAAATTAGGTTTTTCATTCCGATAACATGTTAATATTCTCATTAAAACAACAATCTAATAATAAAAATCTTAATTAGAATTTTATATCACCAATATATATGTTTTATAAAAACCTGGTTAGCTAAATTGCTTAATTAAAATAATTTTGAATGAACAAATTATTATTCAACAACCATGCAAGATTTTTCTATTCTAAAAAATGTTAAACTAGCTATTATAACCCTACTTAATTAATAAAAACCATAACTTGATTTTATAAACCCTAACTTGAATTTTGAAACTTGAAATTGAAACCACAATTAATTTTGCAATTAAGCTAGATTAATAAAGCAAACAACAACTTAACTATGGTTTAGGATTTTATACCTCAAAGGTTGTGGATCAACATGAAAACTTAGCTTCCCAAAAATGCTAATTTGCTCCAAGAACCAAGCTAAAATGAGCAAGGAATGGTGGTAGGAATTAAATTAGGGATTTGTGGATTTTTATTTGGATTTTTGTAGGATTTTTGATGATTTTTGGAGGGAAATTAAATTTGGAAAATGGGGGGCTGCCATGGGGGGTGAGGGCCGGCCACAACATGAGGAAGAGGAAGAGAAAGAAAGAGTGAGGAATTGTGTAGAAACTTCACCCAAAATATCACTTCACTTTAAGTCTTTTCATCTCTTTATTTAATTTTATTCATTTCTTTTCTAATACAACTAAAGAAAATTCTAGAGATATGGAAAAATTTGGAAATAAATTTTGCATGATACACACTAGATTCTAATATGAAATGGTTCACTTTTGCAAATTAAACTCATTCAAATTTGTAATTTACACTAATTTAGTGTATAAATAAAGCTTATGTAAATATTTAAAATAATTAATTTAGGAAAAATATTTAATTAAACTAAAAATTTATAAGTGACTAAATAAACATCATTTACTAGTAATTACATAATTAAAATAGGTCTTTTTAAAATTTATAATGAAAAATAATTACGGTTTAGTTTTACGAAAAATATGTTTTATTTTACCGAAAATCATAAAATTCACTTAAAGAATTTTATTTATTTAATTATTTATTTATTTATTTTTAAAACGTTACAGACAGGAAGGCCTCAAGCGGGACGTCTTGATTGTAGCTTAACTGCTGGGCAAAACGATGCGGGTTGTACCTCATGAACAACTCGCATCATTCTGCCTAAACACGAGAAAGCCCGGCCTGATGGAGTATAGATGGAGAATTTCCCGAGCTTTCAAGACAGAGGCATCGTTAGAAATGCCCGCAATGGCTGCACCGTTGTTGCGGACTCTTTGCCGATAGTTAGAACATTGTCGGTAAAGGTCATGCCATCTCCAACCGTGCGCGGATGAAAGAGAAAACCCCTAGTTTCCCACGGTGTCGGATTTACAATGGATGCGTCAACTAGCTGCATGATCTGGGGGAAGCCACACTTGTCATAGAAAGAAGGCCTTTTATGGATACCGAAAACACCAAGTACATGTAGCTCGAGCCATGACATAAATTAATGCATCGAGAAGTTCACATGCTGCACTCCTGGTTCAGTAGTATCTGCCGCTTGGCTGAGGCCGTAATACAAATGAGCTAAACCAGCGACCCCGAAAGCCACTTTCACACCAATAATCATTCGGTGATCTGGGTAGAAGACAGACGGCCTCATACGACGAGGGTGCATCGGAAGCGCAAACCAGCTCAGCCATAACACGAGAAACCCCAAAAAGAACGCTTCCTCATCGATGCCCGGAGCGGCAATTTCTGAAAAGGGGACGATCGCGACGTTTAGAAGAAAGAAATCCTTTTGATCGGCTTCCAATATTGGCCGGCGATCCAAGCCAAAACCGAAAGGATCATCAAGTTTGGCAAACTTTTCACCTTATCGCGATAAAACTTCTGGGCGAAGAAAACGGACGATGAAATCCGCAAAGCTGACCCCCTGGCTCCCAGATTCGAGGAAAAGGCCCTCATAAATATTCAGCACTTTAATCAAACTAGGGAATTGGTGTTGAATGGCGTTCTCCGGGGTAAAGCCTGTCATCACTGACTTGGCACTAAAACCGTATTCATCCGTAGGAAGCAGTTCCTCATAATGCTCGCCTATAACCGGTAAGCCAGAAACTTCTACAAACTCCTCTAAAGAGATTGATACTTCTCGATCCAGCAGAAGGAAGGTGTGAGTCGGGATATTCCACTGCTCCAAAAAGGCCTTAACCCACCAGGCAGGAAGCGTAGAATACTGAAAAAGAGAAGTATAAATTGCGGGATACAACCCAAGCCTCAGCAGCTGTGACTTCTTCGCTGACAGAATATAGCGGGCCTATTGCAAATACCCAGCTGGATGACGAGGAGTTAGGCCAATCATATATGGTTGCCCCCACGGGCGCGAGTCGCCTTGACAAATACGTCGCCCCAAGGTATCCAAATCCATTAGAGGCTAAATGGGTATCGAAGCCATAGCAGGCTGAAGAAGACCTCCCAAAGTCCAGTTGACTTCTTCCAAGGTATAGTTCACCGGGGGTGAGTCGGCGTAGTGGATCGCCATGATGGGCTCTGAGGGTACCACGCATGAAAAGCTCTGCCGACCCTTAACGATTTGATTATACCATGTTCCTCATAGATGAAGATTCTTATGTTCTGGGTCATGATCTCTGATCAATGCTAAAACTTCCCTGTCCACAGGCGCTCCAGGGAATCCTTCCTCTGGACGAACAAATGGGAAAGAACTATCGAAAGACATGTCATCTGCACGGAAAAGAACAAAAGTCAACTGTCGGTGCTATAATTTAAATTCTAACACTTGGTACTTTAAAATTCGTACCGTACTGCAATGCAGTAGAAAGGGACCAAAGGGGGCCCTCATGATCTAGATGACAGTTCATCATTAATAAAACAGTCTCATCATTTGATGAAACTGTCAATTAAATGAGGAAATCCACAATTGATTCTTATTTAATGAGAATTCCTCGGGCCAGGGAGTAAATCTCCCCTTGAGAGCAGTGCTCTGTGACAGGGTGACATCTGTCAAACTCTAATGATGAAGGAATAAAAATTCCTCAAGAGCCTGGCTCTGTAAAAATGTTGGAATAACCCATCAGAAAAATTGAAATAAAATTTTTTAAATTAGAATTATGAGATCTTCAAAATCTATGAACAAACTCTGTGAGTTATTCATAAAAGATTAACAAATCTCCGTTATTCAAGAGAGCAAAGCTTTATTAATGGGTCAAGAAACCCTCAAAAGGTTTTCTTTAGATCTAAGATTTATGAAGAGCAAAGCTCTGTTAATGGGTAAAACCCTAATAACATTTTTTAGATCTAAGATCTATGGAGAGCAAAACTCTGTTAATGGGTGAAACCCCAGATTATTAAATGATCTACTCAAAGATTTAATCTTTACCTAAGATTTTAACAGAGTTCTGTCCTTAAGAAAGTTCTTAAGCCAAAGAGCTATGCTCTGCAAAAGAATAAAAATTCTCAGAAGGAAGAAGATGAACAGAAATCATCTCAAGGGCCAAGGGTCCTATTTATAGGCATTGAGATGTCGTTTCAACTTATGAGTTGATCCAAGGGCGCAGATGTTGCCACCGCTGCACTTACATGTGGGCCACGTGAGCGCAACGGTGGGGGGCATTTGTTTACCCCAATCAGAACAAATCACTGTTTAAAATTTAAATTTTGAAATGAAGCAACGCTTCAGAAGCAGCGCCAAGTGCGCTGCGCTCTAAGCAGCGCACCACGTGTAAAGCACGGGTGCGCTAGCGCCAAGTGCGCTGCCCTCTAAGCAGCGCACCATGTGCAAAGCACGGGTGCGCTAGCGCTGGAACTAAAAGCTCTTCACTGTTAGATCAGAGATCCAATAAAGATGATAAATCATCAATTAATCAGAATTAAATTCTGTTAAGGAAAGATTCCTCAAAATCTTTCCAAACAAAAAGATTGTGCTCTGTAAATCAAAACACCGTTGGATCAAGGATCCAATGGTGATTAAAAATCACCAAAAACACAGAATAAATTCTGTTTAGAGGAGATTTCCCAATCTTGTTAAAAACAAGAAGATTGCCTTCTGTAAATCAGAAGCCCTTGGATCAAAGATCCAACGGTAGGGAAATCCCCAAATCAATTAGAGAAAAGATCTCCTTAACTGATTGAACAAATCAGCTTGCCTCCATGTGATATGTCGCATATGTCGCATATCTCGCCTAGGGGTGGTTAACGTCAGACCCCAGTAGCTCGATAAGTCGTGTCGATATGAGGTCTATAACAGTTCGAGAAACTACTGGTAACACTTACCAGTAAATCTCAGCAACCCTGGCCAGGGATTTCCGGTTATAGCCAATCGAACACAACACAACATCAACTCCCTATACCGGGAGAAGCGAATCCCCTCCTATCGCTCATTGCCTCCATGTGATTCGGGACTGTACCCAAAAACCACCGTTTTCTATACCCTCTTGGATGTGGTAAAGTGGAAATCAAAGCACAGTGGGAATCACAGAAGACTCTATAACGATCTCGGGTCAACAGACTAACCTGTACCAGTGTCACCAGAGAACTGCCATCTGACGTAAGGTATAATACCATCTGGAAGTTCTCGGCGAGTCCGTCCAGTGTACCCAGTCTCCACTGAGCACCCGTATATCATCTCTGATGTCAAACACCAATGGATATGGGATCATCCATCACCAATCTGTATGGGTCGAGAAGGTATACGCTAGTCTACTCTGGTATATCGATGCCCCGTCTCGATACACCCATGACTAGGGGCCTTGAAGGATGTACTTATGGACTACCATGTCCCCACTAGTATGATCCGCACCATCGTCCAGGTAGTCAAGTACACATCCTAAGGGCTTTACCAACATGTAACAGAGAGACAATCAGTGTACACGTTAAGGTAAAGAGCAACCAGATAGCATACTATCATGTCGAGCAAGAAAGCCCTCCCTATATATGTCCAAGCATCCACTACAATATACATCCTATGTATAGTAATGGCCTCTAGGGCATACATATAACTAACAATCTCCCACTAGGGCCATCTGATAACAGTAGTTGTAGTATCTCATACTCAACCATCCCATAAAAGTCTCTCTCTGGGAAAAGGCCTTTGTGAGTGGATCCGCCGTGTTGTCCTCTGAATCTACTCTCCTAACCTCGATCTCCTTGGAAATCAACCATCTCCATGATCAGGTGATACTGCCTTAGAATATGTCTGGATCACTGATGGGACGGACGTTCCTTGGCATATGCCACAACTCCATTGTCACACAATGGGAGGAACTAAGTTCATCTCATGAACTAATATACACCCAGACAGCTTCTTTGGTAGCATCTTAAGTAGCGATGTATCCAGCCTTTATCGTCTAGTAAGCCACGGTATCTAGCTTGGAACTCTTCCAACATATCGTCCCTTGACTAAGGGTAAAGACAATGCCTGGGACTGACATTCAGTCGTCCTTATCATCCTGGAACCTTTCCAGTGATTCTCCCCAGGATTGATTGATACCATCTCACTGCAACTAGTGAGAGTCCTAACATCCAATTAGATCTATCTCATAGATCCAAAAACCAGGATTTAGTAGGTATCACTTTGATCCTAGGTGGAGAATGCTTGTGATAAGCGGAGATTGAACGAGCGTAGCATAGGAAACTACTTCCCTATCAAGAGTATGTCATCCACGTACTCTACGAGGATCACTACCATACTCCCTACTACCTTTTTGTATATACAAGATTCATCTACCATTTTGATGATGTCAAACTCTTTGACTAACACATCAAAACAGACGTTCCAACTCCGCGATGCCTGCTTTATCACATAAAACATCTTGCACACGTTTCCGCTGCTCCCACTGTCTACGAAGCCCTCTGGCTGTGTACTTATAGACGCCCTCTTCTAAAACATCATTTAGAAAAGCTGTCATGACACCCAACCACCAGATATCGTAGTTATGGTATGTAGCCGTGGCAAGTAGGATCTGGATGGACTTAAGCATAGGCCCCAGAAAAGGTTTCATTATTAGCCATAACTGGTCTACGATGCAAACCTTTAACAAGTCTAGCTTTGAAAGTCTCAACTTTTCCATCTACACCAAGTAATCTTCTCAAGATATACTTCCTCCTGATGGGGATTTAACCCTTCAGATATAGCAACCAAAGTCCATACTTTGTTGGTGTACATGGATTCCATCTCAGATCGCTAAGCATCCAGCCATTCTTACAGAGTCCCACTCCTGATGGCCAGCTCGAAACTAGTTGGGTCATTATCTCATGATGTAATCCTCGCTCCCACTGTCATCGAGAAACCGCAGTATCTCTCAGGCGGATGAGGAACCCTACTAGATCGGCAGAGAGGCTGAGGTTCGTTGGTTACTATTGAATCGTTTGGTTTTACCAAATCATCTGCTATAGTTTGTATAGCTGGAACCTTTCCTGTTCTACATAACAGACCTTGCCTCGAGCTTGTCCGGATTTTGCTTTTAGACATAGCCCGGACAACCCCAAATCTTAACCAACTTAAGATATGGGCTCTTCCCTTTCCAGATCACATATGAAGTGGTAGGCATCTGATTTGATTGAAACCCTATTCAATAGGCATGCAGCTTCTCAAGTGCATAAGTCCCAAAAGGAAATAGGAAACTCAGTAGTACTCATCATAGAGCACACCATATCATATAGGGTGTGATTGCTCCGTCCCGATACACCGACGTGCTGTGGTGTATACGGAGGAGTAATGCTGAGAGAGAATCTCATTCTCCTTTAGAATAGTCCAGGAATTCTATGCACAAGTATTCTCCTCCCTGATCTTATCATAGGACATAATACTTATACCTATATTTTGGTTCTCTACTTCTAACTTATGTTCTGTGAATATCTCAAAAGTTTCGGAGTTATGTTTCAACAGGAACATATGGCTGAATCTTAAGAGATTATCAGAGAATGTAATGAAGTACAAAGAACCAGTCTTGGCATGTATAGACAGGGGACCTTCATATATCAGCATGTATCAATCCCAAGAGTTGAGTAACTCTTTCTCTGTTTCCAATAAACAGAGCTGTGGTCATTATATCCTTGTGACATGACTGGCAAGTTTCATAAGATGTAAATTTAAACTGATTTAAATATGCATCTAAATGTAACTTTAGCTAGTCGGGTCGCATTGATATAATCTAGTCTACAATACCTCAAGAAGGATTCGTTCATTTCTGAACTCTTCCTCTTGTGTGTATTCAGTATACTAAGAACTGTAGTTCGATTTAGAACATCAATGCTTTTAGATATCGTGTCTGAACCGATCAACTTTTGATATAGGAAATGTTCAAAAGATTATCCAACAATACAAAATTATATCCTTTCTTTACTAATAAAGAGACTGATATGATTTTGTACATCAGGTTCGGTATCTAATAACATTTGTTCAGAATCAATGTATTTTGGTAATACAGGGTGACAGTGACCAACAGACTTGGCTACAACACTTGCACCGTTTTCTGTCTCATGAAACTTATCACCCGTCCTCAATTCTCTACCTATCTGTAGCCCATGTAACAGATTACATATGCGGGATCCTGATCCGGTATCTCATACCCAGGACGTAAAGGATACTAAGAAACGGTTCTCTGTAATGAGCACACCCGAAGAAGATGCATCAGCATGCACTTTCTTCGTTTGGGCGGCACGGGAAATCTGGTATTCCCCAATTTCCTGCTCTGTCTTATAAAAATTATAAGTTGGAGCGGAACCAACATTCCCCAGCTCAGTATAACAAGCGGGTTCGGTCAATACATCCGTATTATTATCTTGATTAAGGCATGATATGGTCGCTACCTGGAGAGAAAGAGAAGAAAACACTCAGCGTATGCTCTTGCAAGATCAGATTGGTTATTATTTTATCTAATCAGGATGGCTCCCACTGTTTTAATCAAATCTTCTTTCAAACCCTAAAAGGAAAGACTAGCCGGGATTAATTACACACTACAAGTTCGCCAATCTTTCAGCCAGGCCAGTGTCGGTACTTTGAGGGAGGTCCCCCGTGCTTTCGCACGAACCTAATTAATGTAAACCTCGTTTTCCCAGAGGCGTAACCTCGTTAACACCTTTCTAGACACCTACTTGATCGGCTAATTGTAATGTGTAAAACTCTCCCAGGAGTAACTCTTACTCGCAGCGGGTATCGGGATCTAACTATCTCATAGAAGGTATGCAATCTCATTGCAAATTTCAACACTTGAAATTCCCGATAATTTTGCCCCAAACGATCTATGACCTTGACAAGGTCAACAAACCATAGACAGTAAGTCAAGTTCAACCCGTCATTTCTTGATTGAATTAAACCCACCCGCACGACCCTTGACAAAGTCAACAAGGCCGTACGACTACCCTAACCCAATCTGCATCATATGCATAAACAGATAAATACTGGTCAGCTACCGCACACTGCGCCTTGACAAGGTCAACAAACGCAGCACGAATACTAAGCAGGACTTATCTGAAATGACGGAGGGCTACGACAGGTTTTTCTGAAAACCTATTGCGTAATGAACTTGATATCGTTGTAGAATCAAATGATTTTAAAATGAAGTGTTTTTTAGGCTTTTCTAGTTTTGCTAAAGGGGTCACTCCCGGTGAAGGGATCGTCGGCCCTTTCCTCGTCGAATGAGGTGCGGGATATATCATATATATCACTGTGCAAAGCAAAAACTATAGAAGCAATCAAAGGACAAACCAAGTGTGTAGCATCTGCCAGTTATTGCTAAAGGGGTCACTCCCGGTGAAGGGATCGTCGGCCCTTTCCTCATCGAATAAGGTGCAGGATGTTCTACAAAGAACACCGCGATGCAAAGCAAGAACTGTAGCTACCTGTTTTTGAAAATTCGATTCCACAACATCTTTTAGGTTTCTTTTTCTTTCATTAATCATATTAATGAAGTCCCATCATTTAATTCCACCTAAACATCACAGATAAACATAACGTACGCTTATGCCATCCGCATTCGCCTCGATGTCCCGTCTGCACCGTTAGGTTAGGTAACTAACGGCAGAGCGAGGCAGGGCTAGTGCGGGTGTAAAACATAAGCAACGTCTATATATATATCATATATACTATATACAATATCTATCTGAACAAATCATATGATCACATCACAGATAACGCAGCAGAAGAAACACATGAAATATTGGATATACTAGGACGTCCGTGTTTTATTTTGAGCCTGAATAAAACACGGATTCCACGGTCGTGATGAATAGCTAATCCCACACCCCTAGACCCCTACGAGAGCGGCAAGCAACCCTACCAATTCTAGAGTTAGGAGACCCGGACTCGACTCCTCGAGATGGTCTCCCACTGGACCCTAGAACCCGGTTACTTGTGCTCCCCTCCTTAGGTCTATCCTAGTGCGGAAAAAAAAATAATATACATCAACGGTGATATCTTCCGCAACCTGGAAGTGCCCCAATAAAAGAATATTACATACAAGTTTTTACATGAATGAAAATGAAAAACACTCATCTCACATAAAAAAAAACCCCGGCTATTCAATCACAACGATCCAATATAACATATCCAGCAACATATAACATCACATGTCATCAACGTAAGTAAATATGCCCATCCCAATTGTCGTTGACATATAGCAACGAAACCGGCGATATCACATATTACACTTACGGTCGCAGAAAAGAAAGTGTAAAACTACAACAGTTGGAATCCGCAACATCTTTAGACATTGCATGCCTAATCAAATGTATTCCTTAGACAACGCATGCCTAACAATTATAAACCCCGCATTTTAGTCTCATTATCGAAAACTCTTTTCAATATCAAGTCGGGAAATTCACAGGATTCCCGATATTCTGATCGAATGCTCGTCGCAAACTTTAGTAGGCGGCCGCACCCCCGATACCGTCGACGAAGTGCACCAAGGCGGAACACCGCTACCGCGAGCACCCGAACGGATGCTTTCGGCGACGGGTGTTCTCCTACAGTCACTTAGTCGGGGCTATGGGGCGTGGCTGTCTATTAAGTTTACCCGGCGAGTTTCCGCGTATGCTACGTGATTGCGACGGACTTTTGATCACATCAAAATCCCGTGGCAACCGATCAATTGAGACTAAAGTGCTATGTTTATAACATTCATATTAGTTATCTCATAACTACTTGTGAATTCCAAATATTGTATCACATTCCAGATAAATAGAAAATGTTAAACTTTCCGATCGAACAATCAAACACCCAAGTTTTCCCGAAATAGCTCAACACATGAAATAAGTTTAAAAACATTCACTTCATGCTACGGTACCAACGGTCCAGCCGTAGAAGGGTCAAGCCAACGCCTCACATGTGGCACACCGTACTGCCCCAAACCCTAAAGGTTCAAAGGGCAGTTCAAGACGGTCACATAATCGAGTTAAGGTTTGTTGTCTTCTAGAGAGACCATCGCGTTACTTGCACTACTTAGAACGTTATTAAACTACGGAAAAATCCAACACTTGGAAATTTCCCGGCAGGGGAAAAAGTGGGTATTTATATCCGGTCGAACTTTTTAACATATTCTAAAATTACCCGGAAAAACACATAGACAAAATTAAACAATCCGATCGAATCATCGAGTCCCCAATACACCCCAGATAACTCAACTCTTGAGTGTAATTTAAAAATTCCCAGAAAACACAGGAAATTCAGTTGGACATTACTGTGCAGATCACGTGACAAAAGTCATATTTATGGCCGTGGAACCGCCGCGAAAGTCAGGGTGGCGCCGCGGTTCCGCGGCTCATTAGCCGACTTAGGAGCACGTACTCCACAGTAACTCCTATAATTACCTGCTGTATTTTTTGGATATTTTTAATTAGGAAAAATGCACAGTTTCAGAAAATGTACAGAAAGGGGTGAAATTTAGGGTTTCGGGTTCGATCGGATTTCTAACTTCGTCTACACTTCGCCTAAAGCTCTAGCTAGGCTCTGATACCACTGTAGGGATCCTAGGCACACTCATGAGGTTCCACTAGGCATCAACCATGCCAAATTCAAAAATTATGTGCCGAGAAACCCTATGCTAGATCGTTAACTAGAGGATAGGCGAAAAGCAAGCAAGCAAACAACTTTGTTAATAAGTGAAAGTGTTTACAACCTTTGTAGATCCAGTACTCCACTTCTTTAGCTCCGTGATGATGTCCCTCCGCTGCGATCATCGGGATCCCGGACTCTAGCGATGGTTTCGTCGGAGAAACAAGCGGGCTAGGTCGTTGACTTCGATGCCGAAGATTATCTACGTCGAGGCGACACTAACTCAAGCTCCATCTTCACTTGGTCATGAAACTTGTGAAGATAACACACTCTACTACATGGCAAGTGGTAGAGGATGAAGAAATAGGAAGTGGGTTCACTTTGGATTTAGATTTCTCACTTGGATTCATCACTTGGAATTAGCAATGGTTTTCTTTCTTCATGAAGAAGATGAAGAAGAAAGAAAAGCATGAATAATGAATAAAAAAAATAAAAATCAAGTGAAGGCTATCATTTAGCAACCATGGGTGAGTTAACTTGTGTAGAGAATAAACTAGGGTTTAGGTTGATGGTTAGGTTAAGGATAAAACAAAATGGCAAGACTTTTTCAAAGATGCCAGCATGCTTCATGAAGCTTCTAGCAAAGAAACAAAAAGCCACCATTTAGTTTTTCCAACATAAATAAAATACATAAAACCCTAACCATTGGCCTAAACAAGGTGTAATACACACACACACACCCATGTTTGCATGTATCATCAAACATGATACAAACAAGTGCACAAACATATATCACATATACAACTTGTGCACATCAAGTGAGAAAATCCATCTTAAGTGAACAAATATTAGTCAATGTAAAGTAATATATTAAATATATAATTATACATTAAATCATTAAATCAACACTTGATTTAATAATCCGGTCATATTGCATATAACCGACTAATATCAATAGTAACAACTTATCAAATCAACACTTGATCCGATAACCTGGCTATATCGCATATAACCGATCAATGTCACAAATCGGGAGAATCGAATACAGTATCACATACTGGTATTATTCTCGGTCTCGCACATATCTCATATGCGCTCCTATTTCATTTCGCTTGAGCCAGGAAACCCCTGTGTAGGACTCTAAAGACTCATCAATACGCCGGCAGTAAGTGATGATCATATCAAACACCCACAAGCCGCAAGCGGTCTGCTAAACGTAACGGCCACCCGGGTATTGAGCGATCAGAAGATCAACGAGCAAGCCTGCTCACACTCCTGTGAATCCAACCAGTAACACTTACCGTACAGTCCGGTCTCGTCGTCTGATATGTCGCATATCTCGCCTAGGGGTGGTTAACGTCAGACCCCAGTAGCTCGATAAGTCGTGTCGATATGAGGTCTATAACAGTTCGAGAAACTACTGGTAACACTTACCAGTAAATCTCAGCAACCCTGGCCAGGGATTTCCGGTTATAGCCAATCGAACACAACACAACATCAACTCCCTATACCGGGAGAGACGAATCCCCTCCTATCGCTCATTGCCTCCATGTGATTCGGGACTGTACCCAAAAACCACCGTTTTGCACGCCCTCTTGGACATGGTAAGGTGGAAATCAAAGCACAGTGGGAATCACACAAGACTCTATGACGATCTCGGGTCAACAGACTAACCTGTACCAGTGTCACCAGAGAACTGCCATCTGACGTAAGGTATAATACCATCTGGGAGTTCTCGGCGAGTCCGTCCAGTGTACCCAGTCTCCACTGAGCACCCATATATCATCTCTGATGTCAAACACCAATGGATATGGGATCATCCATCGCCCATCTGTATGGGTCGAGAAGGTATACGCTAGTCTACTCTGGTATATCGATGCCCCGTCTCGATACACCCACGACTAAGGACCTTGAAGGATGTACTTATGGACTACCATGTCCCCACTAGTATGATCCGCATCATAGTCCAGGTAGTCAAGTACACATCCTAAGGGCTTTACCAACATGTAACAGAGAGACAATCAGTGTACACGTTAAGGTAAAGAGCAACCAGATAGCATACTATCATGTCGAGCAAGAAAATCCTCTCTATATATGTCCAAGCATCCACTACAATATACATCCTATGTATAGTAATGGCCTCTAGGGCATACATATAACTAACAATAATTGCATGGCTTCAACTGTAGAAAGGCAACTGGCATGCATATATGCTATTTTGTTTGAAAGCCTTGACTAGGGCAAAGTACCTATTTCACTCTCTTATATGTGATATATGGATAATCTTTCTCGGAAACCACAAATATTTTATGCTTAATGATATTCTACTTCACTTCGCCAAGCGCACCACGTGCCCAAATTCTCTTTTGTTGGATCTAAACGATCCCGTTAAGTTAATCTTAGTCTAAAATTAGACTAACGTATCCTTAACATACGTTTAAGTTGATCTTAGTCTCAAATGAGACTAACATATCCTTAAACCCAACCCCAAACCCAAATCTAAGAAAATACGGATTTGGACTAATCCACGCCCTACGGGCGACAACATAAATTAGTCTCCATATACAATCTACGGGCAACCAAAAACAAAACAAACACCCACGACATGAAGTGACCATCTGGAGAAGGAGAAAGTGGTTACCGCGATGCGGTAGCGTAATTAACTGCAGGGGCTTGCGCCTGCAGGGAAGAGCGTCCCCACAATCAAAAACCCCTCAACGAGGGGGAATCTGACGAAGTCTACTACATCGGCCACATCCGTCTAAACTTTCGATATACGGTGCTATAAATCAAATTGGCATCTTCGGAGAGGTGGACGGATAGCACCAAATAGCATATGCCCCTGAAATTCAGGCAAGACGAACCTACGCGGTCGCGTCTCTGTGTTCGGCGGAGAACAGGCCCAGATGGCGTCCATCGCCCAGGAGTCCGTCCAGGTAAGTGCTCGGTTGTTTGTGAGATTTGGTGCTTTCTTCGTCTTCCTGACCTCTTTCTTATTTTTTCAGGTCCTCCAGCACGTCGCCCTTGCCTTACGCATGGAGGCCGAGGTGATATCCCCGGCGATGAAGGCCGCGGACAAGCTTGCCTCGCTGGAAGAGAGCTCCAAACGGGAGCTAGAGGCGGCGATGGCGAGGGTTGCCGCCCTGGAGGGCAAGGTGGAGGCCAGGAAACAGGAGGTTGCCCGGCACCGCGAGGCCACCTTGGCTGCCGAGGTCAAGCTTGAGGAGGCTCAGGCGCTCGCCGGCAACCTGAAGAAGACGGTGAGGACCCTTCGGAAGGAGCTGGGGCGGCGGTCAAAGCGGCAGAGCGGGCCGACCTCTCGACGGCGAAGGCGGTGGAGGGCTACAAGAAGTCGAAGGACTTCTACAATGACTTAGTCGTGGCCACCACCCGCATCTGACACGAGGCCCTCGACGCCGTTAAGGCCCGGATGCCGGAGTTCGCCGATGAAGAGCTCTGGGCCGAATACCCCCTCGCGGACGCCGATGAGAAGGGGGAAGAGAGTCCTAACGAGGAGTTGGCCGAGGACCCTTCTCGACTCATGGTAGATATCGAGGACCCCGAGGTCGTGCCTGGCCCCGAAGCCTAAAGCCCCTGTCTTCCTCCTCCTTTTATTTTGCTGCTTCTGAAATTTTTGTAAGCCTTCGGGCAGTCTGTAAGGCTGGGGAGCCCAAAATACCCTTTGTAAAGACTTCGCTTTTGGTAGTAAAACTTTTTTTTGTTTCATCAGTTTGCTCTTTGTCTTATGTTTGTGAAGAATGCTCGTAAAATATCTTTGCTTGCACTGTTGGGCTTCCATGTCAGGTCGGCTATTTGTCTAGCGATCGTTCGTCGAGTTGATTTCGATCACTTGCCAAGTGTGCCAAGCACTGCTGAGAAGGAGGCATCTCCATGGCCCCGAAGTCGAGGGGGGATCGCTCAGACTTGGATAGACCTGATGTCTCTTGTTGGGGCTTCGGATCCGCTGCATGTGATGGGCAGAGAGATGTCCACCGGGTATGACCGAGCACGGAAGCTGCTCGGTTGCCTCTTGGCGAGGGCTTTGATTTCTGGCATTGCGAGCAGGCAACCACCAGCCGGGGATAGCCGAGCGAGGGTTGGGCTCGACTGCCTCTGGGAGGACTTTTTGATCCCTGGCGTTGCAAGTAGGGAAGCTACCGGCCAGGGATAGCCGAGCAAGGTAGCTGCTGAGCTGCCTCTAAGGAGGACTTTGATCCTTAGCGTTGGAGGGGTCGTAGGAGGCCTGCTAAGGATGGCCAGGCAGCGAAGCTGCGCGGTGGCCTCTTAGCGAGGGCTTTGATCTTTGGCGTCGTGGGTAGGCAACTACCAGCCTGGGATCACTGAGCGGGGTAGCCGCTCAGATGCCTCTTGCAAGGGCTTTGATCCTGGCGTCAAGGGTAGGGAGCTACCAGCTGGAGATGACCGAGCAAGGGTCTGGCTCGGTTGCCTTTTGCGAGGGCTTTTGATCCTTCAGGACGGGGACTGAGCAGGGTTACTGCCCAGTGCCTCTTGGCGATGACTTTGATCCCTGTCGGTTGTGGTAGGAAGCTACCAGCCGGGGATAGCCGAGCAAGGGTCGGGCTCGACCGCCTCAAAGGAGGACTTTGATCCTTAGCGCGGAAGGGGATGTAAGAAGCCTACCAAGGACCCTTGGCCGAGCAGGGTTACTGCCCGGTGCCTCTTGGCGAGGGCTTTTGTCCTGAAGGATAGCCGAGCGAGGGTCGGGCTCGACTGCCTCTGAGAGGGCTTTTGATCCCTGTCGGTTTTGGTAGGAAGCTACCAGCCGGGAATAGCCGAGCAGGGTAGCTGTTCATATCATAATTTTGCATTATTATATTCCCCATTCTTATTCATTTTACAAATAAACAGGTACTTTTGATCCATGTCTGCTACATAGTTGCAGGTTACAGGTTCTCGGAACAAAAACAGTGAAAAAGATGAAAAGACGATACAAAAGTGAGACTACGACCAACAAATGGAAGAATCTTGATCAAGCCTACAGTTTGAAGATTAAACGAAGATCAATGGAAAAAAACAGCGCAAGGTTGAAGACTTCAACACGAAGCAAGCGGTAAAGTCCACGAAATTATTCATTGTGGAAATCTGAAAGAAAACTAGAAGACAATCTGAGAAACCAAGTGAAGAAACAAGTACCCAAATGCAATCAGACCAAACCCTAAAAATTCCAGCTCAAGAAGCCACTAGACGGCCGCGGTTCCGCGGCCATGGGAAACACGGGTCGGTGGAAATTTCTGTGACGGTGGCGGTGCGTTGACTAGTTCTTTTCTTAGGGGGTAAACTTGTAATTTCAGATATGATGCGATTGTAACCCTAGGGTTTCTATATTCTATAAATAGAAACCTTAAAACCTGTTTTAAGTTATGCCTCTTTTTATTTCATCTATTCAGATCTGTAAATTCCTGTGTAAATGTATGGAGAGAGCCATCAATAAAGTAAGTAATTTTATTTAATTGCGCTAGTTAATTTTTATTCTGCCTTAGTATAATTTTATTACTGCCCTAGTTAGATAGTTAGAAATGTTTTTCAATTCCCTAATGAGTGAGTAGTCTCCTCACTTGTTAGGGTTAGATTTGGAGAAGGCTTGAGAGATGAAAATCACTCACCTCTTTCTTGCCCATCACATATAATTAATAGGACTCCATGCATACATACACACACCGTTCCCTACGGCACCTTACCCCACGAGGTAACGGTGATACCGTAGTATAAACGACCGGTTGCGTATATTTTCCATGGAGGTTAGGGTAAGAATTAAGAAAGGAAGGACTAGAACCTAGAGGAAGAAACATCGTTTCATCCCGATGGTACTAATCCCCTTTATTAATTGTTACCATAACACCTAAAGAGATCTAAATTAGGGCATTGAAAGCGGTGAGGAAATCTTCAATTTCCAAACTCAACCTAAACCTAACTCTAGCAAGATTCTAGTCTTAGTATAAATCAGTTTAGTTTTTAGCGATAATCCATTCACACCGTTTGGAATTAATTCGTTAGACCAAATTAGGAAATACACAACATCCCTGTGGACCGACCCGTACTCACCAGCTAGCTACCAAGCGACGCCGTTCTTGATTACGGTTATAAATTATTCTTTGAACAAATCAAATGGCACCGTTGCCGTGGATGGCGTAGTATTTTCTTTTTGCAATTTTGGGTTAATATAAATTATAAAAATCATAAAAACTGAAAAATTAAAAAATATAAAAATTTTATCATCTTTTTATTGTTTGAAGGGTGTTTCGTGTGAATTTTTGCAGGATCAACGAACGAGTTCGGATCTGGAAAAATCCAGAGATCAAAACAGAAAACCCTAGATCTGAACAACAGAGGAAATTCAAACCAGAGGGGCAGAAAAAATTTTGGGAAACGAGCCGCATCATTGACCACGGAACTGCCGCCCGAGGTGCCCTTTGGCCGCGGAAGCGCCGCGGGTTGCTGACGTCAGCAACCCGAAATCCCTCTGTGAGCTCCTTTTCTTCTTCCTCTGAACCCCTGATATCTCCTCTGTAAATTTGCCTGCAGGATTCTTTGCGCTAAAAATATCTCTCCCCCTTCCAATAATTGACCTTGTGCAGGATTCTTTGCACCGTGCTATAAAAAAAATGTTTGCAAGTGATTGTTTACTGTTTTGCATATTTAATTGGACTTTAAGGGGCTTGAAACCAATTCAGATTGGGTGGGGATTTCATCACCCTTCCAAGGACCCCAGAAATCACATAAGGCATATTGCATTGACCATCATTTAATAAAAAAAATTAGACTCAGCCCTAAGAACTTCGCGCTCAATAGGACAAAGGATTAGTTGTAGGCATCGACCGTTGATCCTAACCTGACATTGTGGTGTCTAGGCAAGTATGTCTAAGACAGGTGGTTACTTAATTAGGCCCACTACTTACGTGGTGGAGAACCTCCCACTTACCTGGCACTTACCTGGCCACAATTGGCGGTGAAAAGGCGGTTTGAGGTCCTACTTCTTGCCCTTTGGAACAGTTAGGAGCTGTCTAGCTGACCTAGCTGACCCTAGACCTAGGCCTGATTGTGCATTTATGGTTGACTGAACTTGTGTCTAAGCCTTTTATCAAAAATCTTTTTTGCAAAAAGCCCCACACATAAAAAAAAGGGAAAGATCGTTAGAAAAACTTGCAACTTGTCGCTAAAAATCCGTGCACCCCACTTACACCCACCTTCTTTCCATTGACGTTTTCTTAACTCCACATTATGTTTTTCACTTTTTGACTACACTACCTCTTTAGTGTATGTCCGGTTGGACTAGGGACACTAGCGCCCGATTATTCCTTGTCTCGTTGGTACCGACCGACGAAGCTTTCGACTCCGAAGTCGAAATTCCTTCCACTTCTTTACCTTCACCTTCACATTCTTCCTCCGAAGGGATGTCGGGATATAATCCTAACAACACCTTACCCACGGGACTGATTCCACCTCCACTAGGTGCGAATAACCCGCAACACCCGCCTGTTGAAGCGCCCCAACGAATCGCGCTCCACGATCTTTTCTACCCTATCCGCACCGCCTTACCTACTTGTCTTTCACTCCCACCGGCAAATGGGAACAATTTTGAGATCAAACCCCACTTCATCAATATGTTGCCAAAATTTCACGGACTGGAATCCGAAGATGCCTATATCTTCATATATCTTCATAAACAAATTCCAAAACGTTTGCGCAATGATGAAAACAACCCAATTATCAGATGATGCTATAAGGCTAAGGGTCATTCCTTTCACCTTATATGACTTAGCCGAGAAGTGGTTATATAGCACAGCATCACACTCTACTAAGAATTGGGAAGAGTTTGTTAAATCTTTTCTTAAAAAATTTTATCCGCATCACAAGACCGCGAGAATTCGCAATGAGATCATTCAATTTTCCCAGCTTCCTTCCGAACCCTTTTGGAAGTGTTTTGAAAGATTCAAAGACCTACTTGTTCAATGCCCTCACTATGGGATCGAAAATTGGCAATTTTGCCAAACTTTATACGAGGGATTGAACCCAACAACGAAGCAGCTGCTAGAAACCATTTGTCAAGGTCACTTTCTAACCAAATCTAGTGAGGAAGCGTGGCAGTTTCTCGACGATCTTGCTGAACAAACACTTCAGTGGGAAAGCACCAAGACCACCTCATCTTCAATTGGTCAATCTAGGGCAGGCATACATCAATTAGATATGTCGATTGCAATGAAGGCCGAAATGGCCGCACTTACGAAAAAGCTAGAAGCAATTGAGACCAAAATCTCATCGCCTTCTCCTGCCCCTGCTTTACCCCCACGAACTGTTTGTGCTTGTTGTTCGGATCCATCACATCTTACCGAAGAGTGTCCTTACAATCCACCTGTTCAAGGACAAGATCAAGTCAATGCTGCTTTTCAGCAACGACAAAGAAATGATCCATACTCTTTGACTTATAATCCGGGTTGGAGGAGTCACCCCAATTTTGCTTGGAATCAAAATCAACAATTCCAAGGAAACAACAACTTTCAAAGGCCTCCTCCTCCACAACAACAAGCACCCCAACAAACTCAATACCAGCAACCTTTCCAACCACAACCTTACCCAAATCAAACGAACAATTTTGTGTCTAACAATTTTTTCCCTCAAAACAATTTTGTTCAACCAAATGATGATAAGGTTACCTCGCTAGAAAGAAGTCTAAATGCGTTTCTCAAACAATCTACACAATCCGCAGCAAAGTTGGAGACTTCCATTCAGTCTTTGGTGCACAACAATGCTTCACACGATCAAAGCATCAAATCTATTGAGGCACAAATTGCACAACTAACTGCTGCGTTGAGCGAGCGAGAAAAAGGAAAGCTTCCATCTCAACCATTGCCAAATCCCGGTCACACACACAACGCACATGTTGCATATGAACAACAAAATTATAATGTAAATGCTGTAACCACGTTGAGATCTGGAAGAGTGTTGCATAATGTGGGTATTAGTAATGACACCCCTACCGGTGGTTCTTCTTCATATTCTTCTTCTTCGTCTTCGTCTTCATCTTCTTCGTTAGAGCCTATTCTTCATTCTTCACAAGGCTCTACTTCTTCTAGTTTGCACGGACCCACATCTCACTTCACGAACACACCCACACTGGGATCCGTTCCAACTCCATATTCTACTCTACAGACATTGGACTCAACAGATTTTCAAAATTCTCCATTTCTAAACAGGTTGAGATCCAATAAACCAACTCCACAAATGGAGAAGATTGTGGAGTTATTTAAACAGGTTAGCATAAATATACCTCTCTTGGATGCAATCTAACAAGTCTCTTCTTACGCGAAAATCTTAAAGGGCTTATGCTCCTCGAAGAGAAAATCTCAGATACCCAAGAAATTGCTAGTAGCTAGTGCCGTGAGCAATGCTATTAACCAACGTCAACCCTTACCCCAAAAACGAAAGGACACTGGCTGTCCTACAATTTCAATAACAATTGGGGATAAGAACATCAATCGAGCACTTTTAGATCTTGGGTCTAGTGTTAACCTGCTTCCCTACTCCGTGTACGAGCAATTAGGTGTTGGAGAGTTGAAACCCACTCGTTGTACTCTCCAAATGGCTGATCGATCTATCACCCATCCTAGGGGTGAGTTAGAGGATGTGTTGATCAATGTAGGGGACTTCATATTCCCCGTTGATTTTATTGTTATGGACACATAACCTGTTGCTAACCCACGGAACCAAATTCCGGTGATCCTCGGTCGACCATTTTTGGCCACTTCCAATGCCGTAATCAATTGTCGCAATGACTCTATGACTCTATCATTCGGGAAGATGCCTAGTGAGTTCGATATTTACAAGATAGGAAGTCTGCCCCCCGTGCCTAAAGCTAGTACACTAGAAGTTTTCTCGATTCATGAAATCACGCAGGAGGACTGCGAGCTTGAAAAATTTCTGTTTGATGACAACAGTTTTGACGCCACTAGTGCGTCCCTCCTGGAATCTAACACAGTTTGCACAACCGATGTTGATTATGAATGTTTCATTTCTTCGGATGATTTTGACGACTCACTGCCCGAGTATGAGTCCTTTGAATTTTTGGATGAGTTAGTTGAACCATCCGATTCGGTTGCTTACAGTGATTTCGAACCATTATTGGAATCCTTTGAGTTCGAGGTAGATTCCCTAATTTTACCTTTGATTGTTTCGCCTCCGAAACTCTAACTCAAGCCCTTGCCGTCTCACCTTAAATACGCTTACCTAGGTGAGAATGAGACCTTTCCCGTTATCATATAGGCCTCTCTAGCCCTCGAGCAAGAGAAAGCTCTTATAATGGTCTTGCAAAATAACCGGCAAGCTTTTGGCTGGACTATGGCAGACATCGAGGAGATTAGTTCCTTCATAATTGAATATCATATGCATATGATGGATGAAGCCAAGTCAATAAAGGATCTACCGAAACATCTCGGGGATTGTGTGGATAATCAACCTCCTCCTTTAGAAGTTGAACCACCCCCTTTTCTTTTAATAAGCTATGAGAATGCCAATATTCCTTTGATTTTTGATCATTCACATTCTCGTTTTGATTCATCATCACCTCCTATCTCTTCACTTCCACGTACATACAGACACTTTTCATACCACCACTTATCTATCCCCAATTCTTCTTGGCTCGGTACAATATGTTCTTCCACCGACCGACGCTTTACACAGATAAATTTTTCAACTGGTTGGTGTTGACTTTTGGTCTTTGCAAAGTTTGGCATTGACTTGTAACATCGTTTAACTAAAGTTTGGGGGGATCTTTTTGTATATATATTTTGTTTTTTCTTTTAACAATAAAAAAATTATAAAAAAATAAAAATAAATAAACAGGGGAGTGCCAACATTTTTTGACCCTCTTGGTGTGGCATGACAGTGAGGACACTGTCAAGTTTAAGTTTGGGGGTATACTCGGTAAGTTTTCTTCCTTCGCATTCATATGTACATTTTTGCATTTGCATACTTATTTTTAGAACCCATAAAATTTGAAAATTTTGAAAAATTATAAAAATTAAAAAGTTCAATTTTAGGCATATTTGACTTAAGTTTAACAAGACGGTTAACTAGTTAGGAATAAGTAGATCTTAGATTTCATAAATTAAAACCCTAAAATTAACCTTTCTTAAAAAAATTATAAGTTTGAAAAATAATTCCTAACTTAAGTTTAAATTCTGAAAATATATACCCTATAAATTGCACAAACACGAATCTTGAAACTTGGAATAGTGAGGAAACCTTGAAATATTGCTCTTGTCTAAAGTCCTTAGTATGAAGGAAAATAAAATAAAAATACAAGCGTGAATAAAGAGATAATAAAAAAAATGAACACTGGTTTTTGTAATTACTTAAGGCTGCATTAATAGAAAAAAATATTTAGCGACGGTGCTTCATCACCTAGTGCCTTAGACCAACTGGTTTGGGAGTCACTGCTAAAGCCTTAGGTGTTACAAGACTAGGAATTACGCTTTAAAGTGCAACCACATTTTGTAATCGGTCGTTAGTACCTCAAGAAGTATCAACGGTCGCATGAAGAATGTGTGAACAATTTCATATAAAAATTCACCAACTAAGGTTACCTAAGTCCAGTCTCTAGACCGCTCCTAGACTTCCAAAGGACAAGCCGCAGGATCAATCCTCTACCGCTTCCGTACTACCCTTGTAGCCAGGTAAGTGCCAGGTAAGTGGGAAGGAACCACAGTAGTGGGCCTAATTAAAAACCACTAGCCTCTGACACACTTGCCGAGGCACTACAAAAGTAATGCGGATAAACGATAGATTACCCACGACCTTCCTCTGTCCTTATTGAGCGCGACAGTCCTTAGAGTCTGGTCTAGATATTTTTTAAATTAATGAAGAGTTGATGCAGATACTCGGTTTGTGATTTGTGAGGCTTAGGAAGGGTGATGAAATCCCTACCTAATCTGAATTTGGTCTTGCCCCTTAAAAATCCGTATTAAAATATGCAAAAACAAACCGCAAAACAAAACTTTGCAAAAAGATTTTTTGAGCGGCGCTATTTTGCAAAGAATCCTGCAGAAAATAGATTTTATTGGATTTGAGAGGAAAGAGAAAGAGTTAAGAAAGATACCAGAGAAGTGTGAAACCCTAGATCTCCTGTTTCCTCAAGTCCGTGACTCCAGATTCCCTCGCAAAATTCACACACAAATCGTTAAATATGCAATTTGCAGTTTTGTTTTAATAATGATATGAATCGTCTTAGAATTCAACACAAATAGTAAGAATAAAAAAATTACGCACGTATCCCCGGCAACGGCGCCATTTGATTGGAGTGGAAAGAGTGTGTTTGTAGTTAACCGCAATCAATAACGGTGTCGCGTGTAGCTAGACCGAGATGAGTACGGGTCGTCTTCTGGGAAACGTGGAACCTTCTATTCTTACTTTAGATGTGTTGAGAAAGAGAGGAGGGATAAAGAATTTTATAGAATGGTTTCTAGATCTACGTTAAACAAGAATGTAAAATATAGATCTAGATTATTTTAGGGATGTAGTTGATATAATAAGGGGGCTTGTAGGGTTCGTTAGGATTTAGTAGTTATGAACGATTAATTAAAAGTTACCCTTTTATCCTTTAATAGATTTAAAACTAGAATGACGGTGATGCGTGTAGACTAGGGTTTCTGGAGGGAAAAGGAATCCCACTCTTAACCCTTGTCTCGACACGGAACTCCGTTCATATCTAGCATTTACCAAAATAATCATTAATCTAATCTCTGATCACGGTCGGGACTAACAAAGAATTGTTAGCGCGCCCGATTAGAATGTTAATGATTCTTTTGATAAAGTTCATAAACTTTATAGGACTTAAAAAGAGTTTAGAGATGTTCATCATCCATTAGCCTACCCTAATCCTACGAACCCTAACAAGCAGAGAATTACTCGCGCATGTTGAGAGAAAAAGAGATGGAGAGAAAATGCATAATTAAACTACAAAGAAATAGAATAGGAAAAAGAGCTACCTTTATTAATTAACAATATTCATTACACTTTGATCCCTTAGAAAATGATTACAAATACTAGTTTGCTTCTCGATCTCTTCCAAGGAGGTAGATGATCCGTTGATGATCAGCTTGGATGCGTGAGCCGTCTTGGACTTCGTGATCTCGTCGGCTTGATCAATTTTCCAAGAGGCTCTCGGTGCCTTTTTATAGTGCAAAGCCAGAATCATTTGCTTCAAAATTAGGTAAAATTCATCATAGATTCACCCCAAAAATCCTCAGCTTCCAACTCCAATATCTTGCCGCGGATCCGCGGCCCAAGGGGGGTTATGGCCGCGGATCCGCGGCCATATGATCTCTGCCGTTCATCAAACTTCAGGGGCTCTGTGCTTATGACATGTGGGCTCCTTTGGAATCTTTGTATCTTTGAAATCTTCTCATAGTCGCTGCCAGACTTGATCTCCAAGTTTTGTTTTCTTAATTAGGCAAGTTTTCTTTAACAACTTGATTTCCTTGATAAATTCTGCACAGCAACTTGGAAAAATTCTGCACAACAACTTAAATAATATTTAGTAGATTTTGTTCTACTAAGATTTGGTCAATGATATTTGCATACATTTTCCTACCAAATGCTAATTAAAATATATTAACACATGGAAAATAGTGTTTTTACACATAAACCATCATATGTATAATATATTATAATAAAGTCCTTTTTTAATATGAAAATGGTAGGAAAAATGTAATATAAATGTGCAGTTTAATAAACTGAACAAATACCCCCAAACTTATCTTTGTTCGTCCCGAGCAAACTAGTTTATTCAAGAGGAGAAAAAGAAAGGAGAAAACTAAGCACACTTTCGTAGGCAGACACGATTGCACTGAGTACGTGCAACAAGCCGTTAAACCTCTAGGTGTCCCTAGTAGGAGGAGTGTTGTCTCCTGAGGGTTTTCAGCGGATTACACCCACAAAATCCAATAACAAAAGAGAGATGGTGAAATTTACATATAAAGATAAAAACCATAAAAGAAAGACTTTGAAAATAAGAGTTTCCAACTATACTAGCTTTTCAGTTGTCATGAGCCCTATCTTAATGGTCATGAAAAGATGTTAGAAATCACATTATCCCTCAATAAAACATCGTCTTTATTCTTCATTCCTACCTTTCGTCCAAACATTGATCATATAACCCTACGTGTGTGTAATGAACATCCCTACACCCGGAGAATTCAATTCAAGCTATCATACTCTTGTCCATCTGCCTCGGTACTTTTTAATTTTATGAATATTTAGATTTGCTCACACATTTTCGACCGTTAATACTTCTTGAGGTACTAACCGACCGATTACTCATGTGCTTGCTGATTCGGTAATAATATTTTCCTCGTCTTGCACCACATAAGGCTTAGCAGTGACTCCCAGACCAGTTGGCCTTAGGGCACTAGGTGAAGAGGCACCCTCGCTATATTTTTTTATTGCTGCCTTGGCGATAACAAAACCAGTGTTCATTTTTCTTTTCACCATTTTTATATTTTCTTCATTTTTTTATTTCATTTCCTTCATACTTTGGCTTTTAGACAAGAGCATTTCAAGGTATCCTCTACTATCCCGAGTTTCAAGACGTGTGTAAGTGCATATAGTAGGGTATCAATATTCAAATGTTTGGCTTCCAGAATAGAAACTATTTTTCAGACTTATTTTTATCCTCAGATTAGTGACTTCCTTCATCTTACTAACCCTTGGGACAACAGCTCATAACTACTTATTACTAGTTCGTTTAAGAAAACTTCTAATTTTCTTGGTTTTCTTAAACTATTCCTATCTTTTAGATGTAATTTTTCACTTTCTACTCTTTTGTTATCAAAAAAAAAATTTGCTTATATATAGTATAATGCAAAGTATGTGTAAATAAGCACAAACCTCCCCCAAACTTGTTTTCAACAGTGTCCTCACTGTTGCTATCTGCTGGATCACAAAAACCTGTAAGCTTGGAAGGACATTATTAATGGGGGTAAGAATATATGAAAGTGAAAATGCTCCCCCAAACTTATTTTTGGCTCACAAATTTGAGGACAAAAGTTATGTTCAAGAGCCAAAAATATAACCCCCCCTCAAATATGAGTTAGACAATACGAAGCATTTTAAGAGGGGGTGAGTCATTTGGTCAAAGTAAGACTTTACAAAGACCAAAAGTTAACACCAACCATTCAAAGATTTTATCAGTATAGCGTATAGGTTGGTGGAAGAATGTGTTGTATCGAGTCAAGAAAAAGTGGGGAAGGGATAAGAGGTGGTCTGGAAAGAGTTTGAAATTAGAGAAAAGAAAGAATGAGGATGGATATGAATGATTAGGAAGAAGGAATGGTGACGGTTCAACCTCTATAGGTGGAGATTGATCAATCACAAAATCCGTATTGTTTAAAAATTCAAGTTCGTCAGCAAAAAGTTCTTCAAAACTTTTATCAATGGTGTGATTGAACATTTTGCTGTCAAAAGTTTTGTCCCAGAATTTATCCAACTTGATTCATCAAAAATCATTGAGGTAGAGGAATCGAAAAACTTATCTACCTCATTTTCAAAAATATCCAAATCAAGTTGAATTTCTGGTATTATTAAACTTGAATTAACAGACTGTGATTTATCAAAACTCACAGAAACTATAGAAACAGAAGAAGAACCGGAGAAAGTAGAAGGTGAAATGGGTAAACAAATTGGTGTGCCGAGTGTTGCTGAACCAGATGTGGAAGATGGAGGCTGTATTTCGGTCAGATCTTCGGGTATACCATTATCATCAACTTCAAGACATATTTGGGGTTCGGGAAGAATTAAAGGCTCAAGATGATGACCACAAGGAAGTGAAAGGAGTTGATGAATTGGTGGAACAAAATCATCCAAAATTTCGGGTTCATCAATCAAAATATCCCCAACGTCAATCACCCCATTCAAGTGAAGTTTAAAATTCTCAAACTCCTCATCAAAAGTATGGTTTTCAATCAGTTTTGGTTCAAGAGTGGAGGTGTAGAGATCGCAAGGGTTGGGTATGGTTTCACTTAAAATGGACCCTTCACAGTTGGGTAAATCAAACACTACAAAGTCACACAACTTATCAGACATTGTACTTGATGAATCTATGAAACTGGAGTTGTGGATTTCAGTTTGGAATGGGGAGGTTTGATTAAGGAGGGTATACAGTTCTGTCTTACTACCCAAATCCTTCTTAATTTGGTTCGACAGTTTCATAAATTTTTCTAATGTCTGCTCCAGACTAGTCTTGGGTTGATAAGGGGTTTCAGTATAAGACTGAAATTCCTGTGGATAATTAAAACTCTCAAATGACTGATTAGAAGAACTGTCTAGAGTAGGTGGAAAAGTCGGATTCGATTGATAGGAATAGAATGGTTGCGGAACTTGGGTAGGAGTAGGATGATAAGAAGAATATTGATATGGGTTGGTTGGTTGGCTATTTTCAACAGACATCTTATATAGCACAAACCGCATATCAAACTCTTCTCTGTACAGTGGTGGTGAAGGTTGATATTGGTCCGGGTTGAAACTTTGGCCTCTAGACCTAGCTATGTGCTCAGCAATGGACATTCGTCTAGGAGCTTCCTCACTCTGGGTATCAACTGAAACAGGTGTAGGATTAGGATACAGTTGATAAGACCTAGACTGAGGTGGCCAACTGTTTCTTCCTGCTTGTTCTATATGATCTCTTAAGGACATGGAAGAGCCGGACGGTATACCGAAGGGATTACGAAAACAAGAGATATCTGGTTGTGGACAGCAAATCTCGGCAAGAGATCATCTATTTGGGTCACCCATTAGAAGAAGAGAAGAAGCGGGAAGGGGTAAAAAGGAGAGAAAATAATTGGTTTGTTTTGAAAAATGACGGATTTAGACAAATCACACAAAAATACATAAATAACCCTAGAACTAAGGTTACCTAGGTCCAGTCTCTAGACCGCTCCTAGACTTCCAAAGGACAAGCCGCAGGATCAATCCTCTACCGCCTCCGTACTACCCTTGTAGCCAGGTAAGTGCCAGGTAAGTGGGAAGGAACCACAGTAGTGGGCCTAATTAAAAACCACTAGCCTCTGACACACTTGCCTAGGCACTACAAAAGTAATGCGGATAAGCGATAGATTACCCACGACCTTCCTCTGTCCTTATTGAGCGCGACAGTCCTTAGAGTCTGGTCTAGATATTTTTTAAATTAATGAAGGGTTGATGCAGATGCTCGGTTTGTGATTTGTGGGGCTTAGGAAGGGTGATGAAATCCCCACCTAATCTGAATTTGGTCTTGCCCCTTAAAAATCCGTATTAAAATATGCAAAAACAAACCGCAAAACAAAACTTTGCAAAAAGATTTTTTGAGCGGCGCTATTTTGCAAAGAATCCTGCAGAAAATAGATTTTATTGGATTTGAGAGGAGAGAGAAAGAGTTAAGAAATATACCAGAGAAGTGTGAAACCCTAGATCTCCTGTTTCCTCAAGTCCGTGACTCCAGATTCCCTCGCAAAATTCACACACAAATCGTTAAATATGCAATTTGCAGTTTTGTTTTAATAATGATATGAATCGTCTTAGAATTCAACACAAATAGTAAGAATAAAAAAATTACGAACGTATCCCCGGCAACGGCGCCATTTGATTGGAGTGGAAAGAGTGTGTTTGTAGTTAACCGCAATCAATAACGGTGTCGCGTGTAGCTAGACCGAGATGAGTACGGGTCGTCTTCTGGGAAATGTGGAACCTTCTATTCTTACTTTAGATGTGTTGAGAAAGAGAGGAGGGATAAAGAATTTTATAGAATGGTTTCTAGATCTAAGTTAAACAAGAATGTAAAATATAGATCTAGATTATTTTAGGGATGTAGTTGATATAATAAAGGGGCTTGTAGGGTTCGTTAGGATTTAGTAGTTATGGACGATTAATTAAAAGTTACCATTTTTATCCTTTAATAGATTTAAAACTAGAATGACGGTGATGCGTGTAGACTAGCGTTTCTGGAGGGAAAAGGAATCCCACTCTTAACCCTTGTCTCGACACGGAACTCCGTTCATATCTAGCATTTACCAAAATAATCATTAATCTAATCTCTAATCGCGGTCGGAACTAACAAAGAATTGTTAGCGCGCCTGATTAGGATGTTAATGATTCTTTTGATAAATTTCATAAACTTTATAGAACTTAAAAAGAGTTTAGAGATGTTCATCATCCATTAGCCTACCCTAATCCTACGAACCCTAACAAGCAGAGAATTACTCGCGCATGTTGGGAGAAAAAGAGATGGAGAGAAAATGCATAATTAAACTACAAAGAAATAGAATAGGAAAAAGAGCTACCTTTATTAATTAACAATATTCATTACACTTTGATCCCTTAGAAAATGATTACAAATACTAGTTTGCTTCTCGATCTCTTCCAAGGAGGTAGATGATCCGTTGATGATCAGCTTGAATGCGTGAGCCATCTTGGACTTCGTGATCTCGTCGGCTTGATCAATTTTCCAAGAGGCTCTCGGTGCCTTTTTATAGTGCAAAGCCAGAATCATTTGCTTCAAAATTAGGTAAAATTCATCATAGATTCACCCCAAAAATCCTCAGCTTCCAACTCCAATATCTTGCCGCGGATCCGCGGCCCAAGGGGGGTTATGGCCGCGGATCCGCGGCCATATGATCTCTGCCGTTCATCAAACTTCAGGGGCTCTGTGCTTATGACATGTGGGCTCCTTTGGAATCTTTGTATCTTTGAAATCTTCTCATAGTCGCTGCCAGACTTGATCTCCAAGTTTTGTTTTCTTAATTAGGCAAGTTTTCTTTAACAACTTGATTTCCTTGATAAATTATGCACAACAACTTGGAAAAATTCTGCACAACAACTTAAATAATATTTAGTAGATTTTGTTCTACTAGGATTTGTTCAATGATATTTGCATACATTTTCCTACCAAATCCTAATTAAAATATATTAACACATGGAAAATAGTGTTTTTACACATAAACCCTCATATGTATAATATATTATAATAAAGTCCTTTTTTAATATGAAAACGGTAGGAAAAATGTAATACAAATGTGCAGTTTAATCAACTGAACAAGGGGTGATATATACACACACATAGGGGTATGTGATTGGGGTTTAGATGAGAGATAGGAATGAAATATAATACTTATATTTTTAATAGAGATAATAAAAATTCCTAAGTTGAGATAGAACCCTAAAAGGAAAACTTAAAGATGCCGAAAGCTAAGTAAATTCATAAGAATATATATAATCTTAAGTTAATTGATAAGGAAGCGTGAAGAATACGGGTGGATAATTTTTGAGTCGAAAATAATAGAGTTTCTTCTTAGAAAACCTAATTGGAGAATAAAAGTCAATGGGCCGAATTGATAGGATTTTGTGGGTAGTATCCGCTGAAAACCCTCAGGAGACAACACTCCTCCTACTAGGGACACCTAGAGGTTTAACGGCTTGTCGCACGAGCTCAGTGCAATCGTGTTTCCCTGCGAAAGTGAGACTAGCTCTTTTTCGAGAATAAAATTAGGTTTGCTCGAGGACGAGCAAAAGATAAGTTTCGGGATATTTGTTCATATCATAATTTTGCATTATTATATTCCCCATTCTTATTCATTTTACAAATAAACAGGTGCTTTTGATTCATGTCTACTACATAGTTGCAGGTTACAGGTTCTCGGAACAAAAACAGTGAAAAAGATGAAAAGACGATACAAAAGTGAGACTACAACCAACAAATGGAATGTTCCCTGATTAAAAATCAGGAAAAAGCTTCAGAAGAGGCATCACGTGACCAGTGGTCATGTGTTGGCACGTGATGGTTAAGCAGCGGCCAGAGAACAGAGCGCGGAAGAAGAAGAGAAGCCCATTCCAGGGGTCACGTGCTTATACGTGACCGGGGGTCACGTGCTCACACGTGATCAATGGTCACGTGGCCACACGTGACCGGCTCTAAAAGCCTTATTCTTTAACAGAATTAAATTCTGAGGAGAGATCATTCAAATCTTTCCAAAATGGAGAAGATTTATCTGAAACCGTTGGGTCAAGAATCTGAGGGTGATTAAATATCACCAATTTATGGAAAAATCTTGGACATGGAAAGATTTCCCCCTAAATCTAACCGAAATAACAAAAAGATGTCTTTGGATTTAAAATCCAATGGTGAATAAAATTCACCTAATAATCTAAAGGCCCAGATTAATGATGAAGATAAATCAAATCTCTCAACAAACAAATCAGATCTTCCAATGAAAGATTCACTAAAACAGATTGATTCTTTTCCTTCTCCTATAAATAGGAGCCAAAGGAGGATAGAAAAAGAAAAAGGGGAGAGAGAGAGAGAGAGAGAGAGCTTTGGAATCTTGAAAATTCAGAAGGAAGAATTTGATTCTCTACAAAAGAAAAACCCTAGGTAAGAAAAGAGAGGCTTCGAAAGAGAATTTAATTCTCAAAAGAGTTTAACTCTTATATAAAGAAAAGAACTTAGTTCTTTCTCTGGTGGAAGATCTGCAAAGTGCACATCTCCCCATGTATTGAGAATTTAATTCTCATTGGGTTGAGATCCTGCCATGCAGATCTAAAACATAGAGGGGGAATTGAGTTTTGAGAATTTAATTCTCACAGAATTATAGGAATTTAATTCCTTTGAGATAAAGTTAGGGTTCAACCCTATATTATAGGAATTTAATTCCTTCAGAGTGGACAGAACTAGGGTTTAACCCTAATTGAGAACTTAATTCTCTCAAACTCACAGGAATTTAATTCCCTTAAAAAAGAAATTAGGGTTTCACCCTATGCCAGAATTTAATTCTTTACATATATGGGGAATTTAATTCCTACAGAAAAGAAATTAGGGTTTAACCCTATCTAAGAATATAGTTCTTCAGAAGAAAATAGGAATTTAATTCCTCTAAAGTTTATTGCTAGGGTTTAACCCTTTGAAGAATTTAATTCTTAAAAGATGATCAAATCTTTAAAACATGCAAAGAACCAAAGTCACGAGCTACCACGTGACCCCTGTAAAGATCTACAGAAAAGAACTTTGAGGCAGATGCTAATAGGTGCTAAACTCTTTCGACAGGGACGTCGCGCCTAAGATTCGGGGCAGATGCTAATAGGTGCTATCCGTCCACCTCTCCGAAGATTCCAAGTTGATTTATGGCACCATGCATCGGAAGTTTAAACGGATGCGGCTGATGTAGCAGACTTCGTCAGATTCCCCCTCACTCGAGGGGTTTTTTTATTGTGGGGACGCTCTTCCCTGCAGGCGCAAGCCCCTGCAGTTAATTACGCTACCGCATTGCGGTAACAACTTTCTCCTTCTCCAAATGGTCACTTCGTGTCGTGTGTGTTGGTTTTATGTTTGGTTGCCCGTGGATTGTATACGGAGACTAAGTTATGTCATCGCCCGTAGGGCGTGGACTAGTCCAAATCCGTATTATCTTAGATTTGGGTTTGGGGGTTTGGGTTTAAGGATACGTTAGCCTCTTTCGAGACTAAGATCAACTTAAACGTTTGTTAAGGATACGTTAGTCTAGTTTTTAGACTAAGATCGACTTAACGGGATCGTTTAGATCCAACAAGAGAGCAATTAAGGGAGCCCTATTGTTTAGTTTAGCGACGTTGCGGTCGATAGGTAGTTTAAGGACATTGCGGTCCAATATTAGTTTTAAGACGTTGTGGTCAAGGTTAAGGACATCATAGTCCGTGGATTTAAGGACTCTACAGTCCGGCGTTAGTTTTAAGACATCACGGTCAAGGTTAAGGACATCATAGTCCGTTGTTAGTTTTAAGACATCCTGGTCAAGGTTAAGGACATCATAGTCCGTGGATTTTAAGGACTCCACGGTCCGTCATTAGTTTTAAGACATCACGGTCAAGGTTAAGGACCTCATAGTCCATGAGTTTAAGGACCCCACAGTCCATATCAATGTGTGGTCGTCGGGACCCGTCACCTCTTTGAAGACGTTGAGGAATTACAACGCCAAGTATCAAAGGAGTGAAGAGATGTACCCTTGAACCAAGGTAGATTAAATAATCTTTGGCTCGGTTTGGAACCAAGACCAATTAATTATATTATGAGCCCATTGGCTCAGTTAAGTTTGAATTGAGGACTTATGGCCTTCTTGGGCTAAGTCCAATTATGTTTAGAATATTGGCCCTCTGTTGGTTCATTGAAGGAGGGGACTTGCCTATAGAAACTTAGCCAATTGGGCTAAAACTAGTGTTAAACACTAAAGACCAACAGTGTTGAATGCTGGGAATGAGGTTAGCAAATTAGTGTAAAACACTACGAGATAATCAGTGTCAAACACTAGCAACAGGGCTTTCAAATTAGTGTTAAACACTAAAGCAAATCAGTGTTAAACACTGGAAACAGAGATTTCAAATTAGTGTTAAACACTAAAACAAATCAGTGTTAAACACTGGGAACAGAGATTTCAAATTAGTGTTAAACACTAAGAAAATCAGTGTTAAACACTGGTAACAAAGTTTTCAAATTAGTGTTAAACACTAAGGAGAGAGAGGTCACGTGTGGACACGTGAGAGCGCCCTGATTCCCCTTATTTTATTCTGCAGGTGAGTGTTTAACACTTTTAATTCTGACGGCCATCACGTGTGGGCACGTGATGGAGACCCACGCTCTGGTCTGTTAGAATGCTCATTAGGGGTCATGTGGTAACACGTGAGGGCACCCTAGAACTTCTTTTCTTTTGCTTTTTTCCTTACGTGCTTCAGGGGTCACGTGGAGCACGTAAGACGTTGCCTCAAAGTTCTTTTCTGTGGATCTTTACAGGGGTCACGTGGTAGCTCGTGACTTTGGTTCTTTGCATGTTTTAAAGATTTGTTCATCTTTTAAGAATTAAATTCTTAAAAGGGTTAAACCCTAGCAATAAACTTTAGAGAAATTAAATTCCTATTTTCTTCTGAAAAACTATATTCTTAGATAGGGTTAAACCCTAATTTCTTTTCTGTAGGAATTAAATTCCCCATATATGTAAAGAATTAAATTCTGGCATAGGGTGAAACCCTAATTTCTTTTTTAAGGGAATTAAATTCCTATGAGTTTGAGAGAATTAAGTTCTCAATTAGGGTTAAACCCTAGTTCTGTCCACTCTGAAGGAATTAAATTCCTATAATATAGGGTTAAACCCTAATTTTATCTCAAAGGAATTAAATTCCTATAATTCTGTGAGAATTAAATTCTCAAAACTCAATTCCCCCTCTATATTTTAGATCTGCATGGCAGGATCTCAACCCATTGAGAATTAAATTCTCAATTCATGGGGAGATGTGCACTTTGCAGATCTTCCACCAGAGAAAGAACTAAGTTCTTTTGTTTATACAAGAGTTAAACTCTTTTGAGAATTAAATTCTCTTTCGAAGCCTCTCTTTTCTTACCTAGGGTTTTTCTTTTGCAGAGAATCAAATTCTTCCTTCTGAATTTTCAAGATTCCAAAGCTCTATATCACTCTCTCTCTCCTTTTTCTTTTTCTATCCCCCTTTGGCTCCTATTTATAGGAGAAGGAAAAGAATCAATCTGTTTTAGTGAATCTTTCATTGAAAGATCTGATTTGTTTGTTGAGAGATTTGATTTATCTTCATCATTAATCTGGGCCTTTAGATTATTAGGTGAATTTTATTCACCGTTGGATTTTAAATCCAAAAATATCTCTTTGTTATTTCGGTTAATTTAGGGGGAAATCTTTCCATGTCCAAGATTTTTCCATAAATTGGTGATATTTAATCACCCTCGGATTCTTGACCCAACGGTTTCAGATAAATCTTCTCCATTTTGGAAAGATTTGAATGATCTCTCCTCAGAATTTAATTCTGTTAAAGAATAAGGCTTTTAGAGCCGGTCACGTGTGAGCACGTGACCCCTGGTCACGTGTAAGCACGTAACCCCTGGAATGGGCTTCTCTTCTTCTTCTGCGCTCTGTTCTCTGGCCGCTGCTTAACCATCACGTGCTCACACGTGACCACTGGTCACGTGTGAGCACGTGATGCCTCTTCTGAAGCTTTTTCCTGTTTTTTAATCAGGGAACAAATGCCCCCACAGCGTTGTTCTCACGTGTCTGCACGTGAGTGCAACGCTGTCACTTTTGTGACCGTCGGATCTGCCTTGGGAGTAGGGTAGATGAAACGTTTTCTATCCCATCCTATAAATGCTCATGTCCTTTCAGAAGAGCCTCCACTTTTGCTCATCTTCCTCTTTTGATAACTTTTCTTCTTGAGAATTTAATTCTCGTTTCCAGAGCTTTGTTCTCTGTCTCAAACATTTTCCACAGTTTAACTCTGTTGAAGGATCCCTCTTCCTTAGGTAATGATCTTTGGAGGATCGAAGAACTTTCACAGAACTCTCAGGATTTTAAATCCGTACTAAGGGTTTTTTTCCTTTTTTTAACAAAAAACCCATTTTTCTTCAAGTTCTTCAACAGAAACATAAAACCATTTAATCTTCAAACAATAGATCTTTTAGGGTTCATCTGATCTTTAGCGAGATGATGAGATCTGTTGCCTTTTCCAAGGAATTTAATTCCGTCTAAAAAAATGTTTCTGGGAATTTAATTCCCCTCTCTCAATAAGGAATTTAATTCCTACGAAGAACTAAGTTCTTCCCATGGAGGCTTCTTAGGGTTTTCTTGCCCTGAGTTGTCCTTCTGTAATCAATGAAGAAGAAGCTTGCAATGGTGTCTTTTCTGGGAATTTAATTCCCTTGATTCTGTTTGATTTGTTGCAGAGTCCAAGGTGGATTTCTCTTAAGGGAGTGTGTAGGGTCATTTGAAGTCCACTGTTTATTTAATTAGAATATTCCCTTTGTCTCATTATAATTGCTGTGCCTCATCATTAGCCAGCCGTCATCTTGATTTCGTGGGACCCCCATGTTTTGTAACTAATGGTCCTACCAAACAAGTCCTCTGTCGCTTTCTTCAACTGTCTTCATATATTTATGTTCATATATATGTGTGTGTGTGTGTGTGTGTGTTCCTGGCTTCACTTTTGACAGTTTTCCTTTACTTTGTTTCAAGTGCGATGGCTTCTGTTCCGTGCTTTCCCTTCACTCGCTCAGAGGCCGCTTTTCCTCAATCACCATCCGACGAGGAAGCGATGGCGATGATCCGGGCTCATGACCCGAACTGCACTAGCTTACTTCTATGGGGAACTTGGTACAGCCATATCATCCGGGGTCGCCGGAGTTTCCTCTGTGAAGTGCCGAAAGAGCCCACTTTCCCGTTCTTACCGATAGACCCTCCGAGGACGGTTTTCGCTGTGGAGATGCCAAATTGGACTCCAACGGGACGGCTCGAACCTTCAACAACCGGCATCCCGAATCATCCGATCCCCGCTATAGATATCCTGGGACGACGCATTTGCCATGGTGAAGCCCACCCATGGGGACAGATTTATAAGATAGGGCTCACTCCTCGACACCCCACGGGCTACCTCCTCTGGGCTCGCTATATCCTTGCTACCCATCGTGCGCGGCTGCAGAAGGTCGGACTTTACCAGGCAATATATGCGTCGCTCTTCCATTATCGATCCCCGCATGTCTGGTGGGTTAAGGCGTTCTTGAACCAATGGAATCTCCCCACCAACACTTTTCTTTTGGGGGACAGAGAGGTTTCGATCTCTTTGGGGGAATTTTATGAGATCTAGGGGCTGCCAATTCGAGGGACACTTTATGAGGAGTTACTGCCCTCTGATGAATATGTCTTTGAACCCGAGCCCGCACCGCTTGACGGCTTGTCTGCTGAGAACGTTGTTCGCCACAAGCATCCCAGCTTGATTAAGGTGCTAGGTATCTTTGATCGATTGTTCACCGAATCTGAGGAGTAGGGCGTTACTTTTAAGAGCTTCATTGCCTGTTTCCTTCGTGAGGGCGTCTTGTCGAAGACAGCTCCGAAGTTCGCAAATATTAAAGACCCCTTTGGGTTTGGTCCGAAGAATCTGCCGACCAATGAATCGGATCTACCACAGTACTACATCCCCATAATGTCGCCGACGTCTTCGAATCCATTGCAGCTCCCGGCATGGATGAGGAGACATTCTTCGTTGGGTTTATTAGTGTCTTGCTCAGCTGGTTTGTCATCCCTATGCATCGCCGCTTTATGAGAGTTTCGGTCATCTATCCGGCTCACCGTATAGCTGAGGGAACGCGGCTGGCCGTTGGCATCCCGGCATTGGCGCATCTCTATCATGGGTTGGGCGTTGCAGCTAATACTTCCACCCCTGGCGTAGATGTGGTAAATTTCTCGCTTCACTACTTTACGTCTTGGATCGAAATGCACATCTTGGGTGCTTTCGCTATACATCAAAGGCCCGCATTCTAAGACGCTTATACCTTCCCGAGGCTTATGCGATTGGTGGATGCTTCTGCCGCTGACCCTACTCAATTCGGGGCTATTCGGGCGTTGATTTCTCCTTATGCTACTACTGGCGGGTTGGTTTTTAATGATCGGGTCTTATCTTCTTTTGCGGGTTCAGCCCAGCCGCTTTGGGACCGGTCAATAGATAACGCGCCCTCTTTGAAGCCCCGGGAGGCCGCGCGCTTATACGCAATCAGACTAGGTTACCTGGTGTTCCGTTAGGATAGCGCGGCCCTCTTTATGCGGTACAATCCGCATCGCTTTGCCCGGCAGTTTGGCTACGATCAGGGTGTCCCGTTTGAGGCTTTCACAGCCGCGCCGGTTCCTTCGCTCGAGGCCGTTCGAGATGCCGCCCATCACTTTGTGAGGCTGAACACCGGTTCCCAGTTCATGATCCCCGATGGTGATTACATGCCCTGATGCATGGTGCCATAAATCAACTTGGCATCTTCGGAGAGGTGGACGGATAGCACCTATTAGCATATGCCCCGAATCTCAGGCGAGACGTCCCTGTCGTGCCGTCTTTCGGAGGGGAACATGGAAGAATCTTGATCAAGCCTACAGTTTGAAGATTAAACGAAGATCAATGGTATCACGCCCCGCTTCCCAGAGTACGCTAAAATAGGCACGTGACATAGCCAACCATGCTACCTGTGGGTAGGAAGTATCCATCCACAGTCACATTACGGCTATAGAGATATCAAGAACAAAATAAAACTATCTAAACATGTCCATAAACCAAGATAAATCATGAGTCAAGAATAATAAAATGCGGAAGCAAAAGATTCAATACACAATAAATGGAATGTATGTCCCATAATGCGGGCTCACATCAGGAATAAAATACAGTAAAGAAAGCTAACTACTGCTAACACTCACAGCTCAGCCTGTCGGCTGAAGTACTCCTGCTCGGGCTGCGACAGCGGTACCGAATCTGGGCCATGCAAAACCCAGACGTCGGCGCGTCAAGTCATCAAATAATAACATAATAAACAGGCAATGCGAGTATAAACATGAATAAAGCAAGGGTAACAGTAATATGAATCAGAGCAGTGCAGGGTAAAGTGCAGTAGGTAAACTGGACTATTCTATCAGGTTCTCTGTTCTAAAGTCTTTGAAATCAAATTGATGAATCATCGATGTAACTCAATAGTATCCCGTGCATGCCCGGGACCACGGTCTAAGACTCTCGGGCTGAAACTGAGACGTGCCGCTAGACACTAACAGGGAAAGGATAAAGACCAACGATGTCAGCAGCATCGTCACGAGGCGGGCCTGGCCTCTAAAACTGATCAGTACAGGTAGTGAACTGTTGAGTTACAAGTCAGCTTTCACCTTTGATTTCCCCATACCCCCAAGTTATATGTGTAGGTCAAGTCAGGTATCCCGAAATCAAGAAACTAATGCCAACACAGGATCAGGTAAACAGGTTTGTCTGGATAGACAACAGGAACGGTCCATGAGGACAACATGTCGGGTTTGTTGGCATTAGACACAAGATCAGGTAACGGGTCAGGTCATGGTACATCAGGTCAAGTCAAGCAGTATACGGTACCATGTCGGGTCAAACAATATGTATGTAGTAAGTCGGGTCAAGATGTAAACAATATCTTAGGTGTGCTCATACTCAGTCACATAATCAAGCCTGGTTATCAACAGCATGATCTAAGCAATGAATTAAGCAATAGGCAGATTCATTCAATTAGCAATACCGTTATCAATTGTGTCACAGAGATAATTTCAACAATATAAGAATGCAGTAAGACAATTATAGCCGCTTAATCATGTTATCAAGTTAAGACTTCATAGATGCAATGTTATATGTGTATATAGGTTCCACGAATGAAATCACAGTTTTAAGCAGGTTAAATGTATACGAGTGTCCGAATGAAGTAAAACGGTAGAAAAGGTGCCATAGGCTACATTATCAGTGGAAGTGTAATTAAAACATGTAAATGTGATTATTAGGTTCCAAATTAGTAATTACAACAGGTAGGTTCCAAGTTCGAAAGATAAATGATATATAACAATCTTGAACACGAAAGATGGGAAATTTTAATACCAAAGTTAAATTGCAAGTTTTAGGGTGTCATTAAGTATAAGTAAATATTGTTTAGCATGTAGCAAGGGGTACTTGCCTCGATGGGTCGCGAACCGGGAAAAACGGAACATAAAACGTCGGCGGGGAAACTCGCGACGGACGCACGGTTCACGGAATGAACCCAAACGACGAACAATGGAACCACACGGGTCGGGGCACCTCGCTGGAACGTCGGGAAGCGTCGTCGGCACAGCCGGATTCCAGCCAAGAATCGAACAGTGAATGATCAAGTTTGCAACAAGAAAAGAGAGAAAACTAAAGAAGAAAGGAAGGAGGGAGGAGAAGGGAAATGCTCACGAGGATCTGTGCGACGGGTGGTGACTGTCGACCTCGTCGACGGAGCTCCGGCGGTGGCCTACGACGGCAGCGAAAAGTTTTCAGATCAAGAAAATATTTACAGAGAAAGAAAGAAGAAATGAAAAGAGGAGGGGAGCTAGCTCACCGAGAGGGCTTGCGAGGCCGGGGATACGAGGACGGGGTCACCGGAGGCGACTCACGGCGGTGCAACGGCGTGCAGGGGCGCGCGCTGGCCGCGGTGAAGGTGCAGGGCAGTGTGCAGGCGCGGGGAAAGAGGAGAAAGGAGGAAGAAGGTGTACGTGGCTGCGACGAGGGCGAGGAGACGACGAGCCCGGCGGTGCTGGCGCCGGCGTTGGGGCTGCAGCGGCGAAGGGGGACGAGGCGGCTGGGCTGCGCGATGGGTTAGGGTTTTTTTTTAAAAAAGAAAAGAGGAGGGAGGTGGTTTATATATATAGAGAGAGAGATATATATATATATATTTATGGGGAGAGAGAGAAAGAGTTACGGGAGAGGGAGAGAGGGAGAGAGAGAAAGAGAGAGATGGGGTCCACGGGTAAAGAGAAGGAGTTGATTGGTTGAGAGAATAGATTAGGTTAGGAAAATATAAATAAAAAGATTTAAAAGATTATACGGGAACAGTGAAATCTATATGGTTAAGAAATTATATGATGGTTTAAAATATTAAAATTTTGGGGTTTTGGCGCAAAGTAAAATATTTCCAAATCGCGCCCGGGTCGGGTCCAAAAATTTGAAATTGAAATAATAGAATTTTAAGCGGGATCCAAAAGTGAAAATGAAGTATTTTATGATCAAAAAGCATACCCCCAAAACGGACACACGTACGTGCACGTAGCCGTCCAAACTCGCCCGTTTCACTGAACGGGACGAGAACACGACGCACGGACGCTACAACGGGGTTAGGGGTGTCAAGCAGGCCAAGATGAATACTTTTTTAATTCTATTTTAGATGCCAAAATTGTTATATGCAGAATTGAATTAACGTGGTAAAATTATAATAAGTAACAATCAAGCAAGATAAATGAAATAAGTGCCACACTACGTTCAAACGGTAACTGAAATTAGTAGCTTTGGGCTCGGGTGTTACATTATACCCGACTACAAAAAGAATTTCGTCCTCGAAATTCCAAGAATACAAAGATAGATAACTACAAGAAAAGGTGAGGAAACTTCTGCCGGATTTCATCTTCTCGTTCCCAAGTGGACTCTCCATGCGAGCGATTACCCCAAGAAACAAGCACAAGAGGGATCACCTTGTTCTTAAGAACCTTTTCCCTTCGATCCACAATTTCAATCGGTCGCTCCTCAAAAGTCAAGTCTTCTCGTACTGTTAGCTCTGAATGATCCAATACGTGTGTTTCATCTCGGACATACCTACGGAGTTGAGATACGTGAAACACATCGTGCACACTCGCTAAGGACTGCGGTAACGCCAAACGATACGCTACCACACCAATACGCTCCAAGATCTCAAAGGGTCCAACGAATCGAGGACTAAGCTTTTCTCGACTTCCAAAACGAATCACCCCTCTAGTCGGTGATATCTTCAAGAACACCAAACCACCCACGGCGAACTCTAGAGGTCTTCTCGACGTATCTGCCCAACTCTTCTGTCTGTCTTGTGCTGCCTTCATATAATTTCTGATAGTGTTAACCTTCTCAACTGTCTGCACAACCAAATCTGGTCCCAATAATCTTCGTTCACCGACATCATCCCAACAAACAGGTGAACGGCATTTACGACCATACAATGCTTCAAATGGAGCCATCTGGATAGTTGCCTGAAAACTATTATTGTAAGAAAACTCCACCAAATGTAGATGATCCTCCCAAGAACCCTTGAAGTCCAACATACATGCTCTCAACATATCCTCAAGAGTTTGGATCGTTCTCTCCGACTGACCATCAGTTTGAGGATGATAAGCTGTGCTAAACTTCAATCGAATCCCCAAACTTTCCTGTAAACTCTGCCAAAAGTGTGACAAGAACCGAGTGTCCCGATCGGACACGATGCTCACCAGTACTCCATGCAATCTTACAATCTCTTGCATGTACCGCTCAGCCAAAGTCTCTGTTGACTGACTAACCCAGAAAGGAATGAAGTGGGCTGCCTTGGTCAATTGATCAACAATCACCCATACAGCATTGTTGCCCTTTGGACTCCGCGGTAAAGCCGTCACGAAATCCATGGTTATATGTTCCCACTTCCACTGAGGAATCGGAAGTGGTTGCAATAAACCAGCAACCCTTTGATGTTCAGCCTTAACTTGCTGAAACACCAAGCACTTCGCCACAAAGTGAGCAATCTCCCGTTTCATGCCTTCCCACCAGAAATGCTATCGAATATCTCGGTACATCTTTGTGCCTCCCGGATGTACAGAATAAGCTGAACTGTGTGCCTCCTTCATAAGCTCTTCACGAATATCCCCCTTTGGCACACACACAAACGGCTACCATACCTCAATGGACCATCTTCGTGGATCAATAAATCTGTTCGTAGTCCGGCTTCAATCTGTCCTCGAAACTTTTGCAGTCTAGGGTCCTGCGATTGTGCTACTTTAATATTCTCGATCAACGATAACTGTACTTGTAGCTGCATCAACTGTCCCGTAGAATGCGGTAGCACAACCTCCAAGTCAAGTCTTCCAAAATCTGCTGCAGCTGCTGATGTACTCCATCTGGAGGGCGTCGCTGGGGCTTTACAACCCCCTGTCCGAGCGGCTCTACGACGAGGCTGTGGGCAAGCTGCGGTCTCTGAGGCGCTTCGGCCTGATCTCCGCGGGTCGGCTGGCTCGCTCGGTGGCACTCGTCCGTGAGTGCTACGAACCGAGGCTCGAGGTCAACGCACGCGAGGGGGATCGAGGGCAGAGGCTGGATCTCGCGATGCCTCGGCTGGCGGAGATCTTTACTGAGTACCATGAACAGTGCTCTCTGCACCCCCTTCCCCCGCTGCTGTAATTTTCTTTTTCTTTTTGTATGTATGGCTGAGGAGCCCTTAATACCTTTTTGAATAAATGAGATCTTTCCTTCTTTTCGCAATATTCCATTGATCTTTATTAAATTAACAACAGACCCTAGGAAGAGTTTACATTGCCCTAAAAAAAGTACATGCTAATAGATGACCTCATTAGCATGGCCCGAGCTCCCCGGGGGCTTGTTGGTCTCCATGCTCGGCACCGGGTACGGGGCTCCCTGGGCTCCGGACTGGTCATCTGCTGAAACAAGCATGATCTGGCCAATGGTCAGCTTGGCGGGAGGGGGACGCTGCTCCCGCTCACGGTCGCCCTGCTGCTTCGGCGAGGTGCCCTGATCGGATGAGCTCCTCGATGTAGTCCCGGAGTTGCTTACAATCCTCCATGGCGTGGCCCAGCGTCCGGTGGAAGGCGCAGTAGAGGCCCCGGGTTCGCTTCGAGGCCTGACACGGGATTGGAGGGAACTTGAAGAACCCCTCGCCCTGGGCCTCCTCTAGTAACACTGTGAGGGAGACGTTGAGCGGGGTGTACTCCTGGAACTTCGGATGATAGGGCTGCTGACGCTCCGGCCTCTCTTCCCAAACCCTCTTCTTCTGGTCGGACCGTTCTGCTCGAGGGAGGTTCGCGTTCACCTCGGACTTGAGCTGGATCTCGCGCTCGGTCCACGCCTTGACCTCGATCATGGTCTTAGGCTGCGCCAACGCAAAGGAGCGCAACCACTCCTTATGCCTAAGACTAGATCTGAGCGTCGTGATGACGGTCTCGTCTCGGTGCTCGGAGACCTCGAGGAGGGCGTTATAGAAGCGGGTAACGTAAGCTTTGAACGTCTCCTTGTCCCCGCTCTTAATTGTGAAGAGGTAGTCGACCGTACGCTTCTGCCGACGGTTCTCGACGAAGTGGACGAGAAACTGAGTAGCCAGCTCGTCAAAGGTCGAGATTGAGCGAGGCTTGAGTCCTCGGAACCAGTCCCGACCAGAGCGGATGAGGGTGGCTAGGAAGGCCCTACACTGGGCGGCGTCGGAATGGTCCTGGAAGCTCATCCCCGCGATGAAAGCATCCAATGATCTTTCGGGTCGGTTTTCCCATCGAACAGAGAGACCTTTGGGGGCTTGTTGCGCGAGGAGACATGGACAGCGAGCAGTTCCTCGGTAAACGGCTTGGTGAGCGAGTCGGCGGCGTACTTAGCCCCGTCGTCCGAGAGGTGACCTTCCCGGCGCATGCCCTCGATCTTCTTCTCGAGGGCATCGAGTCGGCCGTGGTACCCCGAGGATTCGGCGCTTTGTGATCCCTGGCCTCTGCTGTGGGAGATCTGCATCTGGACGCGGCCCGGTTCCTCTCGATGAGGTTCCTCAGATCCCCCGACGAGGTGGCCCTCGAGCCTCCATGGCGATCCCCTTCTGTGCGACCCCGTCGAGAGAAGGCGTGTCGGTCATGCCTGGGGACAGGCGAGGTGACCGACATCTCCTCGGGGGGTGAGGGTTGCAAGGAGGCTCGAGGTGAGGCACTCTGGCGGCGGATCTTGGTATGGAGCTGTGGGGCGCCCAGCGGGCCTCAGAGAGTATTGGCCCGTGAGATCTGTGGTCATGGGACGTAGCCCGCCGGTGGTCAACCGTGCCGACAAGGGCAGAGTCTTCTGGAGGCGGAGGAGCGGCGATCTAGGGCCCTGGCCCGACCGTTTGGACGTAGATGAGCGCCTCCACGATGGACTGTAGTCGGTCTATTCGGCCGGCGAGGGCGTTGATGACGGTCGCCGGAAGAGATTCATCCGCGCCTCCGGTGAGGTGGAGGCGGCGGCTGGTACCTGGATATTCAGGGTGATCGCTTGCCATGTGGATAGAGATCGGAAGGCCAACTTTGTTTTTCGTGGAGTTTCGTGTTCCCACAGACGGCGCCAACTGATGGAGGTCCTTTTCGGGTCTCCGTCAGATGTTGTCTTCCGTCGATCTCCCGGTAGATCTTGGAGGTGATCTCCTGTTGCGTGTGGGTCTCAATGGGTTTTGAGGAGATTGGTGGTTTTGAGGAGTTTGCGTCTAGTACCTGCAAGGAAGTCCCGGGGTGGTTTGGTAGCACCGAGGACCCTCCGACGATCAAGTTAGTGCAAAGATCCGAGCAAAGTAATGGCTAAGTGGGGTGAAAAAAGCTTACTTGACCCCTCTGTGATGGGGGTTTATATAGTGGCGGCAGCACGCGGTAGCAGACGCGAGAATCTCGCCGGCAGTTACGCCCCCGACGCCACGCCTGCGTAATAAGCGGATGGCCCGTTAATGGGGATCGTGATGGCGTGGAACGGGGGATGTTGCCAGCGAAGAATCCACGCATGGCGAGATTTGCGGAGCGGCGGTTACGCTTGTGAGTGGTGGAGTTGGTCGGTCGGAGGGACCGAGGAAGATGGCCTCGGCGGGAGAGCTCGGGGACGAGCGGGAGGGCCGAGGCATCCTGGTCCTGTGGCAGCTCGAGGTGAGCTAGGAGTCCGAAGAGGCCAATTTGCAGGGGCTCTGAGGAGAGCTAGCTTGTGCTTGCAAGTCGGGTACAAAGGTAGCCTGGTCGGCCCCTGTGGACCCTTTCTTCTGAGTTCTGGGACACGTCATCTGCCACGTGTCCTGATCTGGGAGATCACCAATATAGAGCAGCATCATGCATGGCTTGCAGCAGATAATATAGCTTCGGATATTCTTGAGACTGTTGTAATAATTAAAGTCGAGATTAAATTTCTGACCTGTCGACAGCATATATGTACATACTACATACTTGTATTCACGCGTACTGATGAATGATATATATGTACTCACTGGTATTTACGTGTACTGATGAATGATGATGTGTCATTGCCAGAGGAGACGATTCGATGGCAGATTACTTGAAAAATGGGTTGAGATACAATAATTTGACATCTAAAAGCATCTTGTATTGCCATCTAAAAGCAAATAGAAGATGCACTGCAATAATCATAATCACAAATTCATCCTTCGGATATAATTCGGCGAACTCGAAAATTCGGATTCGAAAAACCATTCAGAAAAAATCGACAGGTATTTAGAAAAGATTCGGTAAGTGTTCGGAAAATGTTCGGGAAGGATTTTTAGCAAGAAATTAATATATAGGACGCTAAGTTTTGATTTTATGAATTATTTGCTATTTTTTGAATTATTCACTGTTTTTTCAAATAATTCGGGAATAATTTGTGGATTGGTCGTGAATAATTTGCGGATTATTTGGCCCGTTCGACAACGGTGATTAATTCGGAAATTAAATCGGCTGATCAAAAACTCGCGAATTATTCACGAATTCGCCGAATAATTCGCGAATTATAATTTGTTGTCTAAAAGCAAATATAAGTTACCCAGCATCCCAAAGGAAAATCCATGGTTCCACCCCTGTTGTTGAGTTACGAAATCAACAAACCAGACGCCATATATTCCCAATTATCAACAAATTGCCATCAACCAAAGCTAATTTTAACGTACGACTATAGTTTACAAAACCACCATATTTTCAATGAAAATTTCGCAATTGCAACAATTTAATGCCATTAACAAGAAATAAGATACAATGCTCAACATAAAGTGTCTGTTATACAAAGGGAAACCCTGGAAATCTCTCCCCTGTACCAAGAGTGGCCAGCTTATTCACCTGTTCCTGCAATCTTTTTCTTCAGATCCTCGATGTCGCTCGCTAGTTCTTTTCTGCCTGACTGTGGAAAAAAAATGAAGGGATATTCCATAAGCTACAAATATATAAGATAACAAAATATTTATGAAGAGAGATTCTATAGTTGGTACATAAAATGACAGGCACCTACCGGTGGTTATGTATAGGCTATATAGCATAAAGAAAGGTTTTTCTTTTCCTGAATTTCGAGCAATTGAGAATAGAAATGCCAAATCATCGTAGATACATTAAAGTTAAGAATAGCAGATAAATTTCTTAACTTTCAGATTGATAAGATCACAGAAATGCTAAATCATAAAGCAATGTTTCAATATCTAACCACTAATACTGCTAGAGTAGAATGTGTACACATTCAATACAGTTCTTGTAATATTTATTAAATATAAATATGATTTTATAGTTACACGAATAGTAATGGATTAAATGAGTCGTATGTATTTATAATTGTTATAATATCCCTAGAAATCATATTGTTAGATTATGCACTGTGATGTGTCGCTTGCATGGAGATATGGTCTAATCTAGTGATTTCTTAAATGGGTATTTAGCCTATAACTAGTATGGGATAGCTAACTTTATAACATGCCATCATGCATGACACTAACATGTTAGATGTGGTGATATGTCTAGTCACCAAGAATGGAGATTCTCCAGGTGTGTCATGAGCACATATTGTGACACATGTAGTTCAGGACCATGTTTGAACTCTCTAGGATATTTCACCTATAAGATAGAGAATTTAAACAGTTACATAATTCATTTGACTTGATGGCATTATTGTCTTCGAATTGTAATTTAGTAAGCTTTGATATGATGATACACTTCTTGTCGTCTGATCGGAATAACAAACCTGAAATATTAGACTGATTAAATACATTTAGGAGAACAATGGATGTCTAGATAGAAGCCGACATTCTCATATTAATAAAAATAAGTTTACCGTCCATTCCCATGAAGGCATAAAAATTCTGTCGACAGGTGTTTTGAGAAATATTTTTCAAAATTATATTATTATAGTAATATTTGTTTTCGAAATGAATTTGTATTCATGGGGAATGAAACTTTAGGTTTGAGCAATTAGGTGAACATGTCATGCTCATTTAATGGCTTACGAATAAGTAACTTGATGTCGAAAAGGATGGCATGTAAGTTGATAATTATTTTCATATCGTGTTATGATTGAGCTTTTATGAACAATTTAATTGATAGTTGTTTGACTGTTAAATTAAAACTATTAATTAATTAATTATGATAGGTGTTTAACTGTTAAATTAAAACTATTAATTAATTACGAATAATTTAATTGATCGTTGGCTCTCGATGTGAGACCAATTGATCCCGCCTATAAGCCTTCGATGGAAGACTTAGACACGACCAAATTAAAGAGGAGTATTATTAATAATATAATTGTTATATTATTAATATGTGGTTTTTTAGTCCCACATCGGATATTTGGGCTTGAGCTATCGTATTACAACCCTTTATAAAAGAGGCAATTACAACCCTATATAAAAGAGGCAATGATTTTCCATGAAATTAAAAAATTTAATTATGAAAATTTTCTCTTAATATTTGGATGCCTATCAATCCATGGGCGTGCCTTTGCGTTTGTGGAGGCTACCTTAAAAGTTCTTCATCGATGTGATCGAATTACAAAAAAAATACGCATTTAATTTTAAATAAAAATCCGATTTTTAGAAAATTGATGCATGTGTTACCGTCATAGGCATGCATACATTTCCTTCAATAATACATGATAAGGGGAGATAAACGTGAATTTTCTTATCAACTCTATAACAAGAATCATACCTAGATTAGGCTTACATGATATATAGCATCAACGTCCCTATATAGAAAAATGACTTCAGTAGTTACAAGTAGATGCTTGTCATTGTTCTGTTATTTCTTGTAAATCGGTTTCCAATTTAATACGGTAGTAAGATTCATGATCTTGTAAATAACGCAAAGATACTGCAACAATAACAAGCTTTGCGGGTCTGTGACACTAGCAATATCCCATTCTCATCTCAAGATTCCCAACCAAGTTCATTTCTAAAAATGACATTTTCTTAATTGCCTATTCAACAATGAGAAGGTACTGCACAGCATGATTTAATCTTAATGCTAAGATATTACATTACAGGCTAAAAGTTTATGTCAAGAAGAGTCAGAAAGTATCATAACAGTAATTTCAATACAACAAAAAGATAATCGAGTGAATTTTATTAGTCTCAAGGTTTACCTTGAACAAAAGGTATCGGTATACAAACCATCCAGTGTATCCAACCCCCACTAACTCCATAATCTTCGGCAGCTGTCAATTCATCAGAAAAGTAATAAAATACAGATTTTTTATGTTTTAATAGGATGTCAAGCATCTGAAATTAATGAAGAGAGATAAGATGAAGTAGGCACCAGAGGAACAGAGTTGATAGCTCCGACTAAGATAGAAGACAGCCAAACAGCAACAAGTGCACCTCCTCCATATAGAAACACTGTCGATTTGTTCTCAATCGCATCCCACTGAAACCATAAGGTGTCGACAACAAATTTGTTATCCGAGAAAGATAGCATAAGAATAGAGTCTAGTCTACAAAGATAATGAATATCACCTTCTCCTTAAGATCTGCCAAGAGCTCATCGCCGGAACTGGATGCCTCTTCTGAGGAGGAGCTAGCTCTGACCCGGACTGATGAGAACCTGCAAGCATCTGTGCAACAAGAAGGAATTAATGCCTTTTGCTCTCTCCATCTATTATTAGCAAAAGCACAGGTTCATATGAAGCACAAGAAGTTGAACTCTTGAATTATCGGAGGAAGTATTGACCGATAATCTGCAAATGAGCGATATAACATTGGCTCCCGTCTCTTAGGAGACAAAACAGGACTTTGCATGCAACCTAGCAATGCTAATAGGGAGATCTGCAATATTTGTCGAAATAATAAAGCTCATGCAACTAGTACTTACACTCCAAAAACTCCAATTGACTATAATAATAAAAAATTGAAATGAAGATAGAAGATATTTTAATTTATGTTAAGATCAATGCTCAAAAGGTGAAAGCATACTACACATAAGCTTTCAAGCGATAAGCTAGCAATGCTTATATTTTCCCCTATGGCAGAGATTAACTTATATGGAATAAGGGATCATAGCTTATGTTAAGACCAATAATCTAAAAGTGTAGGAAGCACACAAGTCATCAGAAACTTGTAGCAACTACTCTAATAATTTAAAAAAGCACACAAGTCATCAGAAAATAAGAGAAAGGGAAATAGGTGATGCAATGACTATATAATGTCGGCGAAGTTCTGACATTTGTATAGATCGACTATCTCTGTATCCATAGTTATGTGACTGACTTGCTTATTTGAGAAATTTTCATCAATAACAAGTCCTTGAAAAAAAATTTGTCATCATCAACAAACGTAACTATATATTACACACTAAATCTGGTTGATAATCAAATTTCCTGTTCCAACAAAATATCACATGTGATTGATATGATATATGTCCAGTCTCCAACCTTCAAATTTGTACAACTTATCAATAGGATGAGGGTTCAGCTTTAGAAATTGCTCAAATTTATACTTCTACATAGCATGCCACAGATTAATTGTTCATTTTATGATTCTTAAATAATAATAAAAATAAAAAAATCCCAATTTCTTAGCAATTGAACAAACAGCAAAAGGAACCCAAGCTTGTAAATTGAAGCTAAATTAGTGATCACCAATCCCAAACCTTAACTGGGCTCAATCCAAAATCTCAAATTTCTAAACTAAGGCAAAAGTTCACCTGAGAATTGAGAGGCCGACGAGGATGCAGCCAAGGAGCGGCGAGTGAGGGAAGGAGGGAGGAGAGCGAAGGAGGAGAGAGGAGGAGACGAGAAACGAACTCCGGTGAGAATCGCCGGTGACGCCGCCGCAGCCATCGAAAGGAGAAAGCTGGCAAAGACCAAGACTGAGCTTTTCACTCACTTGGTTTTTTTTTGTTTTTTTTTTTTCCTTCGGGTTCTCTAAAGTCTTTCTCCTTTGTGCCTTATTTTCCCCGCTCTCTCTTTTGGGTGGTGGTTTGTTGTTGCACAAAAAGTCTATCATAGGTGCCTCTGATTGGTTTGCTTTTTATCTTGAGAATCCTTAGCTCATTTTGAGGCCTTTGGTTGCCACTTGGACTAGATATTATTAATTTCATGTTTATAATACTAGTTTACATGCCAAATGCACAATTCTTACCATTTACTATCTTAAATATTTGATTACTTTCTATTTTTTTGAACTGATTTTAGTTGGTTACTTTTATAAATCAACCCCGCTATTTAAGAAACGGCTTGTTATCATTATGCTCGACGGTTTTTCAATAGAACAAGATAGCAACGCTAAATTCTAACTCATTGTTGCTGAGATGCTCACTTTTTCCAATTTAACTCCATTGGTTCTATATCATCATCGTGTTATATTTATCCGAATTGGAATTGGTTTTATTTCGTGTCTTTAATACTTTAATTGTTAAAGCAGAGCGAGCTGTAAACACCTTTCTATGCATGCATTTGATTAAGTCATGAATGTGTATGTACTATTTGATCAGTTGCGTATAGGATTTACGGAAAACATAGCAAAAATATGAAACATTTAATTATAAAATTTGCCATTGACTGTAATCTTAAACTTGAGGAGTTCTTCAAATTGATAGCAAATACCTAATGGTTTTTTTTATATATCTCACTCCCAAACCTTCCAGATTTCTAAATTTCACCTCTAAAATTTCATATTTCTAAATTTCTCCCCTGAAATCTTTAAGTTATTCATAAATCTCTTCTTGGTTAGTTTTGCAAAATATCTTATATGAATATTACGTTACCTTAGTTGAGACAAAAATACCTTTTAAAGTCATCTTTTTCAATTCCTTTTCAATTTAGGGTTTTCAATTTAGGGTTGGAGTTTCCCTTCAATTTGAAATTATGGTTTTTCCTTACATAAAAAATTATGGTTTTTCCTCTTCACACATTCATTAATTGTGCGTTAATTGTGCGTGTGTGTAGACTAAATTATGCTTCTCTTTTTACCAATTTCGGTAATTTCAAAAATAAAAATGATCTTAAGTTTCAAATTTTATGAAATAGATGATATCCCACAATAAAGCTGAAGATGAAGAAAGAAGAAGAAGGTTTCTCATGATTTTTAAAAGGAGAGAAAGAGAAAACACGCTTATAATTTAAGTTCTGATTAAAACAAACTAACCCTAGTTAAATTCGGATGAAATATAAATAAAATGGGTTTTTTTGTTAGTATAGAAGTTTTAGGGATGAAATTTGAAAATATGAAATTTTAGAGGTGAAAATTAAAAATATGAAAGTTTTGGAGGTGAGATGGAAAAAACCCATACTTAATACAGTGGAACAAATAAAACTTATATCTTTAATTTGACATGTATAATTTATCATAAATTAAACACAGAATACACATATATAACATAAAATAAAATTAAGTTGAGCAAGAATGATTTAGATAAAATTTATATGAATTGCAATATATTTATATATAAAACATATCAACCCATAAGTCAAAACAAATAACTCTATGTAAATAGTTTTGGAAAACTTAACCTATTATTTATCCAACAAACCTTGCTTCAAACAATATATCTATCAGTCATCATGTGTGTTTTGAAGACCAATCATCGGGGATCAAAGAAGAATACGTTGAGGAGTTTGTTCTTTGTTATATCAAAGAGTTAATAATTTCATATCAAAATAACTCAGAACCCTTTTCAATATAAAGTTCAATGATAGGGTAACGTTTGATGAAACTTTCAATGGGAATCACACATCAACCATTAGTTGATGCAGCATATGTTGTTAACGAAGATGGCAAACTAAGCGTGATACATTCGAAAGCTTCTCAAGAGAAAACTTGTAAACAAAACCTACAGCTCACAATCTTATATCGGTTGGTATAGATCAAATTCTAGTGTTGCCTTGTTGCATCTAGACAACTAGGATCATGGGATATGGCTATAAAACCAGATAGGAAACAAAAAAGATAGTAAGTAAAACCCTTGTTTAGCATTACTTTTATCTATACTCACAAACCTTTATAAGGCACAACAGAGCGTACACATTGTTCCTTTTTATGTTTTTTCTTTCTAGAAAAAAATAATTAATTTTACAGGACAATATATATATCAATTTTACAGGACAATATATATCAATTTGACCTTTCATCTATAATCCCCATCACTCTCAACATTCTTGCATTTAGAAAAACATATACATTATTTGAATGATAATTTAAAGTAATAAAACATAAAATAATGAGAAATATTTTTTATTGAAGAAAATAGAAAGAATGAAACTAACCAATAAATATTAGTGAAGCCCAATATGGATTAGCCAAAATCATGAATTTCTAAAGTCTTAAGATTAAAAGGAATGGATAAACAAATATAATAAATGATATATTTCATGAATAAAAATCAAGGAAAACATAAATAATATTGATATGATTTCATGGAGAAGATAGGAAGAAACAAAAACTAACAACAAGAATCGTTATACCAGGTCCACCGAATTTGATCGACTCCACCAATTTCTCGAACGAAATAAAAATGGACAGATGGAAATTAGATATTTAAGCAAATATTATTATTAATATTAATATTAGAAATTAAAAAATAAAAACAATATCGAAAGTTTATCCTACAGAGGGAGCGAGGGAGGTGGAAGATGAGAAAGCATTGCAGGCCTATTGATTTAAAAGGCATATATTTAAATTATTTCCACTTATAATTATGCATGCGTCAATTGTCCTTTTAAATTCCAAAACCGTCCCTATTGATTCAAATTAAGTCTTTATTACCTTATTCAAATTTTAACTGAGCAAGTTGCCCTTTGGAAATCCAAAATCATCGCATTAACCCTAGATATATTAATTTCCTCTTTTGTCCTTTTGGAATTCGAAATGGCATGTATTCCTGTGCCAATTAAAATTTAGACATACATTAATTCCCCTTTAATATCTCAAATAATGCAAATTAATTTTTAGCATGTCTTATTCGACAATTGCCTATGTTGATTGGCCATTGCACTTCTAAATTACTACCTACTAACTCTAATTGTACTTTAATTTCCTTTTCTTTTAAATCGAAAATATCATGCATTGATTGTCTTATTTCAATTTAGAGCTCATTTATCAGTAGATATTACTACACCCTTTTCTATGCAGTATTACTTAACAAAACCAATAGCTCTATATTATATAAGAGAGTATATTTTAAAAATAAGAGTATAAAAAAAAGTGGAGATAAAATTATATACTTTATAACATGGCCCACTAAGAACAATTTAGTCTAAATATTCATTGTAAAATTTATTAATTATTAATTTTATTATTAACACAACTCGTTAATAATATATGTTATTACCATTCATTTTTTTAAATAAATTCACATTTCTACATAAATAGGCCTTTAACGTATTAGAGGATGAAATTTAAATCAAGATGTTTACGTATCAAAATAGTACTACCAAAAATTTTACTCATTTTCGTTTAGTACTCGTAGAGTACTGCTTCACAAAATGGGGAGAGATATTTTACATTTCTTATGTAATGGAATATTAGGTGCCTATAATTGCACCCGGCAATTTAGTGTTTCGGAACATGTAAATGCACCTAACTTAAGTAAATACGATATCAGAGTTGTTAATTATGTCATTTAATTATGTTTATAATTTAATGCTTCATTTTGTTATTAGTTTGTCTCCTCTACCAACCTTGAGAAAACTAAAATGACTCGACTCTTTATTTTAAAAAATGTATTTTCTAAAAGTTAATGAGAACTTTTCTTGCATCAAGTTTGTAGTTTTAATTTGAAAACTCCCACCCCTTCTGCATAAAAAGGATATACGAATGCAACAAAAGTATCTCATTTCCACTGCATTTCCACCCCTGCATGGCAAAAATATTTACAACATCAAGACAAGTATCGACTTATAAATCATAATTTAACTGCATTACAGTCACAAAAATTTTACTTATTCATGATTACAACACTAAGAAGGACAAGGTATGAAGCCTAGGATCCAACTATTACATGCAAAGTCCACTTCCTTCTCGCTTTGCTAAATTACCCAACATAAACCCAAACAATAAATCATAACAAGTAATTTCTTTTTAAAACATTTGAGCTCAAAAATTCCTGATAAAACTTGCTTTTTCGGACAAATCAAACAGAGAAAAATAATACGTCATGAATCTACAACTCCAACCATTCAACAACGATTGAGCACATTGATCCTACATAACTGTTCTCGTACAAACGATTTTATCCAAAGGCAACAAGATGTACCGACCAACAAAAGTAATCAAAGGGAAACGAAAGAACTGGATATCGAAAACCCTAATCAGAAGCAAGTCTGAAAAGATGGTTTTCTCACAAAATTCAACAATTAACATCCTGTGACCTCTAAATACTGACAATCCCGATTCTTTAGAGCATTCAAGATTAATAAAAATGCCCAACGAATCACAAGATTAATCCTCGTCCATGCCAGCGGGTTGATCTCTCCTTGCAGGCCCCCCTGCTGGTTTTGCCATTATGATCTGCCAATGAATCAAGGTTTTAGATTCGAGGAAAATAAAAGGTATGTGTTACATAATATAGGTCGCAAAATGGTTTAATAAGGTGACTCACTTGATCGACCCTGAGAACAGTGCATGCAGCATCGGCAGCATATTTGAGAGCAAATAACCTGTTTAGATAAGAATATTTGAACTATTACATTCATCACCCCTCACATTCGATTATTTGGGGGGGGGGGGGGCTCTTACTGCAAGACGTGTAAAAGTAGGCACTGATGGGGACTTTATGATGATAATACAGAGACACCCACCTTAATTATCCTCACCTACCACAGGGAATTATTTTTCCATTTGAATTATCATTGAAGTAAATTTGGGTTCACATTGAGGCGGCGTAAGCATGTAAGTAGATTTATCTGCATCGCTTTTATCCTTCGCCAATTTCTATTTAAGCATCCATATTAGCAGTTATCGTAATATGTCAAAGGTCACCAGATTCATAATTTGCTTTAGGTCGTGGTAGGGTAAAGCAACAAGTGTGACACTAAGAAAGAAACAGTTAGTAGTATGAAGGGGTGAAAGCTAAATCAGATTTCTTTTGGGTCTACTGTGCTTTCTAGCACATTTTGATAATTTTGCATATGTTGCATGTTTATGTACTTACAGACATAACTTAGTATATATGCAATTGAAGACAATTTAATGACTGATGCTAGTAAATTTGAGAACGTTTTCCTATTCGCTCTTAACTTAATTTATACCTTATATTCACGTCATACTAATTAATCTACACCTCCTTATAGACTTTTCCTCTATAGAAATTTGAAATTGGAAAAACACTTTAGTTCTTGAGTCTCAAGTTTTCGCATTTTAAAATTGGAAATGCACCGCGAAGTAAATAGTGCAAGCGAGATAGAAATCCTAGGGGAGTTAACTGCCATACTGCACAATGGATGGCTTAGCAAAAACAACCTGAATACGGTACAGACTTCTGCTCTTAGGAATAGGATCTGACTCCTACTGCCTGTTATTTGAGAACTTCTCGATTTGTCATTGTTGTGGAGTGTAAGTAAATAATACTAACATGACCCAATCACTGATTGCCTTGTGAAATTGATCGGGTAGTACGATTAAAATTAAAGCAACTGTTTAATGTCCAAAAAAACTTCATAAAAACGTGAGATACCAGTGGAAATGCATTCTAAACCTTTCTGGTTTAACCCAGATAATTGCTCTAAACAAAATGAAAATCAGTCCACCACACAAGCACCAAAAAAAATGCCGATAAAAACAAATGAAGAAAATAACCAATGCAGATCAAGCAAAATCTTGAGGGAAAGATGAGAAAGTTACTCACTTTGTGACATACAGATCCCAAATATTCAAGGTTGAAATGTCCTTGCAGGCCCCAGCCTCTAAATCGATACCAACCTTGGGGTTTCCAGCTGCATGTTCGGCATATAAAGAAGAAATGATTTCCATTGCATCAAGTCCAGCATTTTCAGCTAGGGTTCTAGGTACCATTTCAAAACTTTCAGCAAATTTGGCTATGGCATACTGATCTAATCTGCATAATAATCAAAAAAACGAGTCAAAATTCAAAATTGATAAAGAGTTGAATAATGCTTAGCAGCGAAAGGAAATAAGAATATCCAGCACTGACAAATTACTTTTTAACACATAAATATGTTTTGAGATGGCCTAAATCAAGCGAGATGGTGCAGGTAATAAATTAAATTATATACTCCACCTAAATTTAAGGAAACCATATTATACCTGCTCACTTCAAGGCTACCATCCGAAAATAGCTACACATTTTCTACAAAGTCTAAGCATAGAAGTAAGCCTTTGAACTGACAATGGGGAGAAAATGCCATTAAATACGCTACAAATGAGCCTAGACATACGACAACTCCCCTTATAAGCATGCACTCTACTAACATATTAATTACTCTTCTTCCTCTTCAGAAAAAGGAGGCTTACAAGTAACCATTAATTACTGCTCACTTATGCAATAAATAGAAAAGTGACAGCATGAAGCATACATGGATGCACAAATAAACCATGTAAATGAGGGGAATGAATGTGTAGTTATCAAGACAAGTAAATAACATCAATAATTATCATGCATACATGCATTAAGGATAGATAAGAAAATGAAATGCTGGGAAGATGAATACTTTAGTTGTTAACAAGTACTAGAAGTCACAAACTGAGCCTTTAAAATGATGCACGACCACATGTTACCATATAGTCGTAGCATGGCAACACCTAGGCCATGATACATGATTATTTTCAACATCCATAAAGCATGCTTAGTTACTAATACTGTACATACGAACAAATCACTATAAAACAACAAACAACAGAGGGCCACAAGAATTAGGTAATGACAATGGAAAGGCATAGAGTTTTCTTTTAAAAAGTGCAAGAATCAGCAATGCTCGTTAAAGCTATACATGCCATCACAACATTTCAGCAGATTCAAGAAAGTACCCTGTTTCCTTAAAGGAGAACTCCTTCAGTTTTCTGGCTAGTTCTATCTCAGTTGCAGCAGCTCCAGGAACAATGCGACTGTCCCTGCACATCGCCTAAGGGGATGGACATAAATGAGAATACAAGTTTCAAGTTATATGTGTTGTTTACCAAATAAAATTTACATATCATTACAAAAAATAAAAATAAAATAATAAATTACTTTCCAATTTTAGAAAGAATACCTTGTATGTATTAACCCCATCATCAACAGCCCTCTCAAGGTCATCTAGTATGCTATCAGTGCTACCTCGTAATACAAGTGTCGTAACTGAGTTTCCACCCTCTTCATTTTTTACAACAGTTACCTACATACAGAAGAAGGGTGTGGCTTATAAGCTGGTAATTTTATCTAGAAAAAACTACAAGGTCCCCAATAAAAACAGAGAGGAATAGATATATCAGTAATCACATATTAAACATACCCGGGAACCACCAATTTCCTCCACTGAAAATGAGTCAGCATATCCCAGGTCATCTGGATTTGGTTGACTAAGTTTCAACTGTGGATATAGAGGGGTTTATCAAATAAGATATCAAATCTATTAACAAACAATTTGAAAAAACAATGCTAGGCTTACAATAGCTACAGCGCCAGTTGTACGGCAGAACCTCCGTAACTCGAACTTTGAACTGATCTTTAAAACCATGAGCCTGGATTTGCAAGATAATTAAAGGAATGCCCATGAATTCATTATGCAATATGTTGAAACCGCATAGCAAAGCAAAAGTTGAAGTTGTTAATCTCCAAATAATGTTCGTAGTAAGATGCCCACAGCAGTATACAATAATGCATATATATCAGCTCAATGCATTTAAAACAAGGGGAAAAGTAGTGTATCATTAAAAGCCGCATTTTACACAACAGAACAAGAGTTCTTAAGATATGACTTTAAGCATTTATGCCTGCATTTATCTCCAGGTATCAAAGTAAATCAAACCCCATCTAAGAATTTCATATCCCATATAAAACCTGAAGTAGAACGCTGGAACAATCTCAAGCGATAACATTGAACTGTCCCCCCCAAAAAAACTACCGATGATGGTTGTGACTAGCCGCAGCAAGATAAAACATCAAGTTATCAACACTCTCTAGAAAGACAAATCATTCTAAATAACAAATAGAATTAGAAAAATTGTTGGGTTTCAGCATTATACAGATAGTTGTTGCATGACAGATTTCTTTCGAATTCAATGTATATGGAACTTGTAAAACAATTCCCAATTTTCCTCAAGGAGGAGAAATTCTTTGCTGCTCACAAGGTATTCCAAAATTAAGTATGCTAGTAAGAAAAGCATCATAACTAAAACCAAAGCCGAGACACAAATAATGGCATGTTCCTGTGCCGTCTAGTAAACAATTACTGCTCTTTTGCACATACACAAGGACCTAAACTTAATGTTGCTGCGATCACAGTAAGGTTATATTCTTGCCATTCCTACGGGCACATCAAACAAATGAACAATTTTAGCAACTGGCTCGTAAGTCAATATTAATCTAGTTGCAAACAGATACAGGATAGCAAATTTTGAGTATGACAAGAAACTCTTCATTTTCAAAGTTAATACCCTATTTGAATCAATGAGTATAATAGTTAAGGTCAGATAGGATTAACTTATTACGTATAGATTTATAACTTCAACTTATATGTCGGTATGTTGTCCTTGTCACCCCTTCCAACTCAAGAAAAGAGGAAACTGTGATTAGTTATTTTAGATTAGCAATAAGACATTAACAAGAATCATAAGAGAACTCACCCAGGGTCAATATAAGTTCCAGACTAGAAAAAAAAATTGTAGGCTAAGTATCATCACCACATATTTCTGCTTCATCACATATTTCTGCCCCGGTACTAAATAATAGTAAGACTAATCTGTTAACTGAAGAAAGCATGGTCAATGGTGTTAAACGATGTTATATAGGAAGCACAAGCAGCATATCCCTCAGGCCTTCATATATCTACTGTTTCAACAGGTGGTATAAAGGAAGTACTATAAAAGCGCAACAATCATCACACTTCTTGTCCCTTCTTCTACCCCACAAGAACAGGGGAAAAAAGAGAGTTATAAACTAGTTATTGCATTAATCATTAAAAACAAGAGTATTATATCAGCGTCAGAACAGTTCATGATGAAAAGAAGAGTTGATGCAGGAAGTGGGAAGATCTTGATGCAAAATCATATTGTAAGATAAGCACCTAATTAAAATTCCGGAAAATCCGGAAAAAAAATGGAAAACCCCAAACTCAATTTGAATGCAAATATGCAATGGATATCTAGCTAGTCAATAATATTCAGATTATGGAAAAGGCGACAAGAATAGTTTTCTTACTTGTAACGCTCGCAGAAATGTAAAGCCATCTCTCCGACTGCAGCGCCACTAACAACAACCTTTGCACCTGAATCTGCAACAGCCTTTATAAGCTCCTCAACTTTGGCTTCTTCAGTTTTCGCATAATTTTCTAGCTGCAGAGTGCATGATGGCAAAAATTATTCTCATGAGTAAATAGATTACTTTCCAGGCAGTATGAATTTCTATTTGAGTCACATATAGCGTCCAGCACAAGCAGGTGTGCATATGAAATGTTTTATTCAAAAGAAATGATAATTATAAAATGCTATTTACTACAATAAAAAAAATGTAATAGAATAAACTGTAACTTAGAACATGAATAATGAATATAGTGTATACTGAACTTGACTCCTTGTTCAAATAAATCTTTCTAAGCTACAAGAAACCAATGCCATGAAGCTAAAGAAGCATTTACATTTGGAATGTAACTAGGCAATGGCAAATGGAAGACCTATGGAAGCACCGGTTCGACGAATAGATACTCTCGATATGGGCAATGGCAAAAGGGTAAAAGGGATACCAAAGAAAACATGGATGAAGGTGATACGAAACGATATGGTTGCCAAAGGCCTCAATGAAAGTAAATTGTTCGATAGGAGTGAGTGAAGGCGGAGGATTCATGTGCTGGACCCGGCATGATTCTCATGTTGGTTCATGTAGCCTACCCCATATGCTTGGGATAAAAGGCTCAGTTGTTGTTGTAATGTAACTAGACCTTGCTCCATTCTATTAGCGCATTTACTGCTATTGAATAATGAGATTCCTTGTAGGAGGTAACTTAGCCACAAAAGAGAGACTTCATGGACAGAAGAGCAAGGTTTTTAATTAGCTTTAAGTGAAGAGTACATTTAAGTAAAAAAAAAATGAATGAATGAATTAAGAATTAAGAAATTTAAAAAAGTGAAGAGTGCATTTAGTAAAGATAGATTATTTCTATTATAGGAAGAGTCCAATTCTAATTTGTACCTAACAACATAATTGCATTTAAAATGTAAAATCATTCAAGCATATTTGAAGTAGAGTTTTCTCCTATGGTTATACCTAATCCCTATTTAACATGTGCCAATGAGGATATTTATAGGAAGAGTCCAATTCTAATTTGTATCAAACAGCATAATTGCACTTAAAATGAAAAAAATATTCTAGCATATTTAAAGTAGAGTTCTGTCCTATGATTATATCTAATCCCTATTTAACCTGTTATTGAGTACTGACCAAAAAATTAGCTTCAGAAGGAAAGGATCTTCCTTCCACATAACATGAAAATAAACAAGCATTCATTTTTGTTAATCATTACTGCCCACTTGAGCCATACTGATTCTTTGTTTATGTTTTGCACAGATATCTTGCTTAGGAAAGATTCTAAAGAAAATCATTCAAGTGCTTAAAATTTCTGGTAAAAGAAAAATTGTTTTACTTGGTGATTTTTCCATATGTGCACTTCATTCGCTCATCTAGAGCGTTACGGTTAGTATCGATAACTAGCATGTCCTCATTATGGCTTAATGATGTCATACCAATGTTTAGCTTTCACTGGTTTCATGGCATAATGGGCCAAAAGAAAATCACCAAAAGTTTAATAACATGATGCATTGGATACTTGTCAATAACGATTAAGGAAATGCAGAATTAAGGGGACAAACACTAAAACGAAGCATATATTACTACCTGTTCTGCATTATGAATTAGAACAGTACCCTTGGTGTCGGTTGCAGATGTGTCAACACCTCCAACAAAGACAGCAATCTGAGAAATATGCAAAGATGAAGGATTTCAACAAACTGCAGATCCAATATAGGGGGGGGGGGGGGCTGTAATTACTTTAGAATACTCAATACAGCAAACGCACAAACCTTGAGCCAGAGAAGTGCCAAACTGATATTTTAATCTTATTCTCATGGTAAAGCTGAAGATATTTATATATAATCATACTAGATTAAAAATACAAAACTTTCAGAGATACAATTAGTCAACAATTTTATGATGCAAGCCTGCAACGTACATATGGATGGATGAACCGCCAGAATTCTCAGCACAAGGCCCAAGCTGTCTGAAAAATACCCTAATCCATATATCACCACCTTCCTAGATCAATAACAACTTTATGAGTAAATCAGCACTGGAGTCCACAAGAATTTGCCAATTGAACTTTACATAAATATGACTCATAGGCATGCCTTATATACCTAATCAGTAATCCACTTAATAATTAGTCGCAACCACAAGCTTTTATGCCCAACTTTTGTGATTGGCTAAATTGATCATGTTTTCCCATTATGCCGCCTGTCACGTTCCTACTACCAGACCCCGTCCATGTTTGTTTTTGCCTACCTTTGGCCATTGATGCTTCATAAACTATATAATTTTGGCATTCATACTTGACAGTCTTATTGATCTCCATGGCACACGTCCAAACTATCTTAATCAGCTCTTCCTCACATTTTTCTCTATGGAAGATATCTCTAAGTGTCCAAGTAGCCCATAAATATAAATCTTTCACTTGACAGAACCTTGGCTTGCTATCATTTCATATAAAAGAGCCATAATCAATGCCATTGTTATAGTATCAAGTGTTCAAAGTCACATAAAAAAGAGATGGAATTTGAAGTGTTCCAGATGCTAGACAAGGTATAAGAGACGCAATCAAAAAGATACAATCCTTGTATTTATTCTGCTGAAGATGTCAGCCTGATGTACTGACTGTATCTACCAGTGAACTGTCTCAAAACTACAAAACCGTGAAACCTCCGGCTTTTGAAATTGAGTTCCTTCTCGAAAAACTAGACCTTCCAAATGAAGAGAGAAACCAGCATATATCAAGAAGAATATAGTGCAGAGTAAATGCAAAGACACAAAAGTCCGATAGAACAGATTTTCTAAGGGAAAAAAGAGTGCATTTCAAACTTTTTAACCAAATGGACTTTACCGTTTGTTTATAGAACAGGTAAAGCAAGCAAAAAACATTGTCCATCTACAATGCTCAGTAGTTCATATAATCCAACCTGAGGCCCTAATCTTCGCTATAAACCAATATGATACCAAGAAGATCCCATTAAATTTTGGTAAATAAAAACTACCCCTTCAAGCTACAGCAGTATGATTCTTAAAATAGCTACAATGAGAATGGGCCAAACAAATTAAACCAGAAAGGAAGAAAGCATAAGATATATAAGAGGTAGTGTGCCATAATCATTGCCATTGCCTATGAGTCGAGCAAAGAATATATTGCTAAACACTACCTTTGCCTTCTCCACCCTTTTTATGCTCCCAACAGCATCATTTTTCAAGACCATACCACGAGCAATTGTGCAATTATGGAGACCGCCTCCAACTAGCTTTGCCACTCGAACATTGTCGACATTAAAGTTTGCTGGATTCTTGGGGCATACTTGAATGCATGCCTGGAAAGAAGATGTGGTTTCATTTAAATATTTTAATGGCAGGAAACAAAGGGGAGAAGGAGAAACGGAAGAACAGATTGGAGGTAATGGCTCCAGGTACTCACATCTGCAATAAGTGGGCACAAAATATCTTCTTGACCAAACTGCTTGCTAGCAACTGCGGCCTTTATCCGGGAAACAACTTCGTCTTTATTCCTTACATCCATTGTTTCTGATCCCTTCTCCACCAGCTCATCTAATATCTCCACCGTCTGATCACAAAGGGCACAAAGAACATGAATATTCCATTTCAGATATATTGACCAGCATATTAATGAAGTACAAACAGGTTAGCAAGGCTTGAGCAACAGAATCCAGAAAGACAGCGATAGAAATTCAGAAAACATTAATTAGAAAATTTTAAGAAAAAAACTTAAAATATCAAAGGAAACACCAAGATTTACGAATGACATAACATAAACATACTACTCTCTCTGTTCACAATTACTTGTCCTTTTAGACTTTTGCACACCGATTAAGGTATGACTTAAAGTCTATATGAAAGAAATATTAAAATATTGTCATCCTAGTACATTTTCCTAAATTACCCTTATATTAAATGAATGGTGTCTTCTCATCTTCTTAAATTGAAGTTAGTTTAGATATTTTACAAAAACAAAGTAATAAATGTGGTGGGAAGTTCCATACTATTCACCTCTGTATTATAAAAGGACAAGTGATTTAGGACAAAAAAACTTCCTAAAAGGACGAGTAATTATGAACGGAGGGAGTAATATAATAAATATTTGGAATATATTGCTTATACTCTTTATAATTAACTGAAATTTTTAACAATACGATGAACATCACGAAAATAGTTGACTCAAGGTTTCCTACTTTCCTTACACCCACAAATTTCCTTTCTTTTTTTAAATTCTTGTATTTTGTTCACTATATGAATAGCTTTAATGACCCACGCTTTGAATAGGTTATGGTCCTTGCTCCTTACAGATGAAACAGTCACTAAAACAAAGAATCATTTGGTTCTGAGAATTCAGGTGAAATTCGATAGTTTTGAGGTAAATTGGAGCTGTTAATATTTGATGATTAACAGAAAACCATAGCAGGTTGTTTCAGTACAAAAGCTATATTTTAATATTCTGTGATATTCAACAAGTAAATAGCTTATGCATGAATTGGTAACCGAAGATTATGAAGGAGATTATATCATCAGCATTCTATCAAATTAAAAGTATTACATAGTACACGTAACTGAACTTTATTATCAATTAAAAAGACATCCAATAAAGCAGGCTCTAGAATTTAAGTAATCACAATTTGAACATCTGTGTGTGTGTGTTGGAGGAAAGGTTGCCGAGAATTATTCTAAAATTCATTTAGATATGAGAATAAATGTGAGGTTTAATTGTTTAGAGAAAATATGAAAAACAGTAATAGTTTCTTCAGTATAACCAACTATATTCATAAAATGTGTGCCGTTCATGAGCATTTGGCTTATACACAAATTGGTGGCCAATGGATACATAAGAGAACAATAAGATCGTCATCAACACACCATGAAATTACAAGTAATCCATTAGATTCAAGTACGAACCTTCTTAATAGCCTTCGTATAGCCACTTATGGTCTCACTGGGATGAAGGCCCATCCTAATGAGCTCCTCTGCATGCTGGAGAAGTTCCCCCGCAAAAGAAATAGTGAGATTGGCACCGTCCCCAATCTCCTCTTGTTGAGCCTTGCCAGCTAGCACCAAGATCTTGGCAGCAGGGTGCTGGACCTCAAGCTCATTCACAATAGTTGCCGCGTCATTTGTCACAAATAGTTTGTCTAAATGATTGATAACCATTTTGTTCATACCTAAAAAATACAGAAAAAACTAGAATGAGGCCACCTAATTAGATACTGGTTATTGTATTTCCTTCAAAGTTTAGTTTATTGTAAAATGGGTAAATAAGAGAGTATAAAGATCACTGATTGGTTTTTTCATCAAATACTTGTCAAAAACCATGGGGGAAAATAAAACCCATAATGATTCTTTAACTGTTTGCATGTCAAAATTCCAACGATTCGAATATATTCCAATTACACTTCATAGACATTTTTACCATCTGGTACTAAAAAAGCAGTTCAAGCCCTCGACTTTTACGAATATTGTTTACTGAATGAACAATGACACTCAGATCTCCTGACTTCAACCCAAAAGATGGTGTAAAATCGTTGCATCCTCATACAAATTTCTGGCTTTTGTTCGCTCGAAATCCCCCATAATAACTAATCTAAGTAATTTCAGGCAGAGAAACAGGAGCAAAGAGTTGAATGTTACCATTAGGTCCGAGAGAGGTGCGAGTGATGGTGGAGAGCTCCTTGCAGGCGTCGATGTTCTTGATGACAGCTTCGTCGAGGCCTGAGAGATGCTTGTGCCCTTCTTTGAGCATCGATTGGATGCCATAGGGCTGCAACTGAAACCCCATTTCTTTTGGCGATGAGAGCGAGAGAGAGAGAAGCTAGGGTTTTTTTGGGCGCTTGGGGGGCTGAGATCGAAGAAGAGAGCCCAGAGAAATTTGGAGAATGAGGCGGTTGCTGTATTTGTATAAGGGATGACCGGATAAGTGAGATTTAGGGTTTCTGAAAGTGGGGCGGATCCGTTTCAATTTTGTAGGATCCGTTACCCGGTAACAGACCCAAGCCGAAAGGAGGCCAGGGTCCCAGGGGCAGCACTTTTTTAATGGTACGGGCAGAGCACCTATGGGCAAACCCGTTATGAATATATATAGAAACTAAAAGGGCCTAATATATAATTTTGGTTAAATGCACACAACATCCATCTATTTTATCTTCTGTGACACTTATACCCAATCACGTAGTTTATCAGCACAAACACCCCCTATGCTCCTTAATCGAAGAAATCATAGATGCTTAAGCTCGACTCTAAACAGCAAAAATAAGTTCGTCGTCGGATGCTATTGGACAACAATAACTCGAGAGCACCCCAAGAGAGCTAGGTTTCTTTCATTTGCAAGTTCGTCGTCGATTAGGGTTTTCTGCGTTCATCGACGGCTCGGCTCTCATGTTCGTCGTCGGCTGCAGGGATTTCTCCATCTTTTTCTTGGCTTTCCCTCTTTTTCTCACCTAGAACAACCCGAGAGCAAGCTAAAGCATAAAATTAAGATATGGCTGCTCCTCTTCTTCCTCTTCCTTTGTTTCTTTTATGTCATCGGTGTTGGATCTTTTAGTCTCAAGTTAAACTTTTTGAGTGGGAATTTTACATGGTTGATCTTATCTAATTGCAAACTTGAAGCCTCAAGCGGCACCTTGTGTCAAGACGTATTAGACCCTTTGAGCTTTACACGTTGACAGCACCAGCGGTTGGTATTTCGATTCACATGCAAAGTCTAATACAGCCAGTGGTGCATAAGCCTACGGATGTTAGGAGCATGAGAGGGGCTAGGGATGGGTTTATGAGGCTATGGAATCAGGAGTTCAACAGAAGCTTAACAAGTTTGATTCTTGGAACCCGGTCATAAAAATCGATCAACTAATAAACGGTTGATTTTAATGACTTGGTCATAAGCCTTGTCAAATATTTCCATATATACATCTTAGTCGATTAATGCGAAGATGATCATATCAATACATCCTCTCAAACTATCTTCAAACATTACAAAAATTCTAATCCAATCTTATCACATTCTAAAGTGCCCTGTCAAATGAAAATGAGAAAAAAATTTGGTAGTTTTCTTTTAATACATACACGCCTACTTTAAAATTTATCCTCTAATGTAATTAAAATCCTATCCATGCAAAAGAGTGAATTTTATTTACAAAATAGAGTGGTAATAGCAAGTCTTTGCTTTTAATGCATTTACATCGTTAAGGGGCTGTTTTGATGCCGTGAAACTGATTTGGAAATGTAATTTATACATGCCACGTTGGACTTTTCATTAATTTGTGGTTTTCTCTTTGTTTGGTTCAAAGAATACCCCGTTGCTAACTTGTGAAGCGGCAGCATGCCAGCTAAGCAAAACCAATGGAATGAATTTCACTCTTCAAGGGCACGTTTGGAAGACGGGAAGTAGATGTCGCAGCGAAGAGAAGGCGGACAACTTTTGTGTTTGAAGAGAAATGGTGAAGAAGAAGATGGGTGGCGAAGATAATGTGATCAATTCTTTAATTTAACTGTAGTTAACTTAACTACCTAATAAACTAACTTTAGACTAACCAAGTGGTCATTTTAGTTAGCTTCAAAGAATTGTGTTTTTTTTTTTCAAATATGAAATTTTAGGTGTTTTTTTTAGAAATATCAAAATTTATAGATTTTAAAAACTCATTATTTTAAAGCATTAATTGTTAGTCTACACACCAAAAGTATAATATAGTCTCTTTTACATCATTAATCTTATTGCCACATAAGCTCCAACTCATCATCTTTCTCATTTTTCTGCAGAGCAAACAAATAGGTTTTGCTACTTGCTAATAATATTGATTACTTACCATTCTTCTACTTTCTTATTTTCCTCTCAATTTCGATTTGCCAAACATGTCGTAAAGTCCCGGGAAATGGATTGGAATTCTTACCCCAAGGGCTGAAGTAATATTTTAATTGATCACAGGAGAGACAGAGAATGATTTTTGTTATTAAAAAAAACAATAAAAATTGCAAACTTTCCATTTCCCAACACCACTTTCTGTATAGACACCAAACAAACAAAGGATTTTGAAAACATGAAAAAGGTCACTATGACAGACAATTGTTTATTGGTAAACAAACAAGGATTTGTATTTCCTAAATTAGTGATGAAAATATTTTCCTCTGACAAAGCACAGTAAGGGCTTTCCTTTGCTGTGATCCAAAACAACCCCTAATGGGATATGGGGTATATTGAAATTAATAAATTAATAAATATGTAATGAATGTTTAAGACAGAAGATGAATTTAATTGTTGAGACAATTTGGATTAGTTTATTACAGAATGGTTAATATTCATTCTCTTGAATTTTGTGGGGAAGAGATTTCAGGTTGTCTTTTCCATTTTTGTTGGGTCAGTTAATATTTTCAAAATCTTTTCCCATTTGGAAGCAAAACCTACCATATCACCTTTGCATGAAGATCATAGAGATTTGAGGCGGGAAAAATATTACTACAATTTTTTTTTTAGCAAAAGAAATTAGGGTCAATGAATTCTTCTGCCGGCCATACATATTTTCAAATATGAGTTTTTATCACTATTAAAGAAATAAAGAGAGCTGGGAGGGGGGGGGGGCGGTTAGGGAGGGAGGGGAGAGGGAAAATAAGTTATTTTTGGTCAAAGCAAACTTCTATCTTCCATTCAGAATTGCAAATATCTATTATTTTATCTGATTGAAAATTTATATTATTATTAATTATCTTATATATCAAAAAAAATTGAGCAAATAAGTTAAGTGGATTTTCTATCAAATATAAATGACACCAATATGATTTGGAGTAATTAATATCATGATTACAATTGATTGGTAATTTATCATGGCATGATTACAATTATACAACAAATTGACATTATTTTTTGAAATTCCAAAAGGGTAATTAACACATGTTTATTATTAATTGTTGAAATTAATGTATATGCAGTTCTTTTTAGAGTACTAATAATTAGCTGTAAATATCTTCAAACAAAACTCACATGCACAAAATGGATTAATTAAACCACTACTATTAAGATCTAGTCAATTCATCAGCCGACATTAATATTTTTATATTTTCTATAAAAGGTGGTTGATATTCTCATAAACAGTTGTCATCTATTGCAACCATTTATTGTCCTCGGTTCCATTCTTCATTTCTTCTAACAAGCCATCACATAATCCACCACATATCTTTCTCACTTTATCTCTATCAATCAATTGATCAATTTATTCATATTTTCCTATAAATAAATTGGTAAAATTCACCAATCAAATCTTTATTAATTTTCGTTCTTTAATTTTTTCCCTGTTTTTAATAATTTTTATTTATTTAAAATTTCATCATTTATTATCTAATTTTTTTTTTTCATTTTTCACTAATGGTTCAGGAATTGGCAGACTCGATAAAATTTTGTTGCTTCTTTACACTAAATTCTTGTACTATTTTTGTTTCTTTGATATTTTAAAAAGTTTTTCTTCTTTATTTTTATATCTAATATGTGAAATTTATCATTTAAATTTTAATATTACATTTGTCTTTTGTTGTTTTAGGAAGTACGATATTCAATTATTCCGAAGGAGCTTCGCTGCTCACTCTGTCTAAATTTTTTTCTTCTTTATTTTCCTTAGATTTATATTATTCTTTTAAAGTAGCTTGTATCATTTTTATTGTTCAACTTTTTTTCCTATTTGTTCAAGGATTTAAGAAAGATTTACATGTTTTGAATTGCAGTTTTGATCGTTTTGTTTTAATATATGAACAATAATTAGAGTTTTTGTTTTTAATATGACTTTTGTCCATTTTATCTCTTAAAGTCAGGATAAAGTTTCACTAATCTATTTTCGAATTTTTTCTAAGAAAAATCTTTTTCTGATAAACTTTAGATTTATTTAGTAATAGTTATTATTTATTCAAATTAATATCTTGGTTTTTTCCCTAAAGAGCAAGTGTTTTTTATATGCAAGTGTGGACGCCTCACATAAACTTCTTGAGGATTTTCCATTTATGTGAATTTCTTTGTACATTATCTTGGTAGAAAATTGTTTATCAAATGTGATATTGATGTTAGTTATCCAGAAATGTAGGGATTAATGATTTTCTCCTTGAAAAATTATTGAAAGTGGGCTTAATGCATTTATATATCTTGTTTTGAAGATCTTTACCGTCTTCTTATTAACAATATATTTAGGACATGTTAGTTTTACCATGAAGTGGCATGGAAATACTGTAATTCTTATGGTAATTCTATTGTTTGTTTAATAGTTGCTTTCATATGCTAACTAGATTCCATGCAGAGTCTTTATTTTAAGACTTCTCTTCCTATCTTTATAGGCTTGGAAGTGTCTTAGAATACAAGAAAAGATGAAGAATAATATTTTAACCATAAAATTAATTACATCCAAGTTTCTTCCATTCTCTCCACTTCCGTTTTCAATTAAAGTGGCATAAAATAATTGCATTTATTATTTCAACTTCATGACTTTCAGAAGTTAGGCATGAAAGTGATTAATTCTAGAACTATATTGTCAATCAGTTTTCAGTGACTGCTTTGATTGATGTTCTTTCATTATCTTGGAAGCCTTTGTTAACTAACTTCGGATCAACCAAAATTCACCCACACTCCTTGATATCATGAATTCCATTAGAATCGAGGAACAAAGAAAGGATGTATTTAATCCTAATATTAAAAGTTATAATAAAGTTAAACCTGACTGGAGGTTCTAATAAAATTGTTCTTAAGGGAAACCAATTTAGACTTAGGAACAATAAATAAAAAAAGAAACAATTTAAGAAAGGTCTAAATCATAACAAAAGTCACAAGCCAACAGAGAAAGAAAAATTCTGTTTTGTATGAGGGAGAACCAACCACGTCTCTACCGAATACTTCTTCAGGAAAACCGAACTAGTTTGGAAGCCTGCAAGTACTAACAATGCAAATGTAAATGCGGTGGAAATGGGTGAAGGTTTCTCTCTTAGGTATATTTGCTACACTGTAAAACTTATGACATCGTCTAATGTTTGGTGGTTAGACAGTGGTGCTAATGTGCACGTATGTTTTATCAATAAATGGTTTACTTAATTTTAGAATGAATATGTGGGAAGTGCAACACTTAGAAATGATATGGCATCACCGGTGAAGGGAAGGGAATCCATTAGACTCCCGACGAGCTCTGGAAAATATTTACCACCAAGTGATGTTTTGTATGTTCTTGGCATAAGAAAAAATTTGATAAGTGCGTCTTTACTTTCCAAGAGAGGTTATAAATGCATATAGAAAATAATCAAATTGTAATCTCCAAAGGAAGTATATTTGTTGGTAAGGATTATGCGTGTGATGGATTGTATAAATTGAGTGTTGTTTGTAATACTAATAAAGAAATAAATAAATCTAGTCCTATTGTTTTAACTTTGTCTTCTTGTGATATATGGCATGGTAGATCAGAACATATTAATTATCAAATTTTAAATGAAACGATGCGCTATTTCTAAAAGTTCTATTGGTTTGAAATCTAAATATGATATTTGTGTCAAGGCTAAGTGTAACATTTCAGAAATATAAAATATTATTTTTGGAATTTAATATTAAAATAATATATTTCGCGAAAACTATTCGATTTGCGAATTTGGGGTTTTCGTAAAATGGTATAAATATATACCAATATTTAGGAAATAATTGGAGATTAAAATGATTTATTTATTTAAAAATATATTTATCGGATTTGGGCATTTTTATAATTAATTATATGCAAGTTTAAATTAAACTCGATTAGTGCATTGCTAATCACGATTATATCAAATCCGTATTTTTAATTAACCATGGCTGGTGCACCATGTCATGTTGTTACATGTTGTTTTATTGTGTTGTTGATATTTGGTTTTAAAAGAGAAAAGAAAATAGAAAAGAGAAAGCATGGGAGAATAGAATAATAAGCATGGGCATGAGAGGGAGGGGGAGAGAGAGAGAGAGTAGCATGGCTGTTCATATCAGATTTTTACATTTTTATACCGCCCATTCTTGATCATATTGCATATAGGTAGGTACTTTTGATCCGTGTTTGCTGAGTAATTGCAGATTACAGGTTCTCAGCTCTAAATAGTGAAAATCATGAAAAGACGCAACAAATGCAGGACTACGGTCAACAACAGATAAATACTGATCTCCGCTCACTATCCGTATGATGCCGCATACCAGTTCAAGGGACAAAATGGCATATCATTGGTAATTTTCATGCACAAAGCACAAGGGCAGCACAAGATCCAAGACTTCAACGCGGAGCTCAAGAAAATCAAGGCAAAAAGTCCACATCATTTCACCTTTTGGACTACTGAAAATCTGGAAGAAAAATGAAGAGTTTCTGAGAAACCAAGTGTACCAAACAGAAGAGAACAACAACATGAAGAACCCCAGAAAAAACGAGACTGCAATTCAACCAAATGGCCGTGGATCCGCGGCCAATGTGGCACTTATGCGGCGGATCCGCGGCCGAGTCAACTCAGTGTTGACTCGGTTTTTTAGGGTAGTTTTGTAACTTCATTTTGGGCCAGATTATATCCCTAGGGTTTCGGTTCTCTGCCTATAAATAGCCCAGTGCAAATCCAAGTGAAGGGTGTCTTTTTCTTTGTATTAGATTTTAGGATTAGGTCTTGTAGTTCTTCTTCCTCTTCATCTTTCTCTATTAACTTTGTAGTGAGCTTCATGAGTGATAATGAATAAAAAAATAGTTTCTTTTTATGTCTTGTAATTGTGTTATTTTACTTGCTTGTAATTTTCATTTGCTAATCTAGTTGTTATTATTTGTTTGTTTGTTTGCTTTCTTTCTTTTTCTCTTTTTCTTTATCTTTACAACCATGATGCTTGAGTATGATCCTTGCCAAAGCGAGGTCTCAAATAGCTAGTTGCGATCTTCTTAACCTCATTTCTTTCTACCTTCCTTCTTGTTTTGTTTTCTTTTTCTTTTTAATGGATGAGTAGTTTCTCACTTGTTAGGGTAGGATAAAGAAAGTTTAAGGGAAGGAAATCTCTCTCACTCTTTTATTTGCCCAACATCTTGACTCGGACTCCCGTTAATTGAACCGCAATCCGCTCCCTACGGCACCCTATCCTACATGATAGCGGTGATTCCCTAGTTAGACCGGTTGTGGTTGAATTAACCGGAGGTTAAGGTTAAGAGCCAAGAACGGACGGACAAGAACCAAAAGAAAGGAACTAAGCGTTGGAAAGCCTAGCTTATACTCGCAAGTTCCTTCCTAGTCGTGCTAATCCCCGTTGCTGCCGATTACCGTAACACCGATATTAAGAGTGTCAATGAAAGAAGTGAGCGATTCCTAACTCAAAGTAACCTAATCCTAACCCTAACAAGCTCTTTTTATACATATTTCAACACATAGTGAAACTAAACAAACCTGGACAAATTGGACTTAACTCGTTAAAACACTTAGAAAAAGATTCTCATCTCCCTGCGGACGACCCGTACTCAACCGGCTAGCTACCAAACGAAACCGTCTTGATTGCGGTAATTAAAACTAAGCACATAAAAACTCTAACAATCAAATGGCACCGTTGCCGGGGAGACGGTAGTTTATTTCTTTATGTAATTTCGGGTTAATTTGTGAATATATATAACCAAAAACAAAATATATATATATATATATATATATTGTAAAAATCATCTTGTTATTTTTGAATAGTTTTTGTGCAAGTGTGCAGGATAGGAAGAAGGTCAAGTTCAGTGCCAAAGGCGTGGGGAGATAGACCCATATCTTGCTGCTACATCGTGACGGATCAAGATGGAACCACGGTTTGCTGTAAAATTCTGGAGCAAATTCAGTGACCAAATCAAGATTCAGGGGTTCTAAAAAAGAATAGGAGACTTCAACAAGCACAGAGAAGAAATTTGAAGCTCCAACTCGGCTGACAAGTCGCGGAAGCGCGGCGGAATTGCAAGTTTGACTGTGGAACCGCGGTCAAAAGGTGATGTCAACTTTTGAAATTCTCTGTGAGTATCCCAATTCTCTTCTCACCTCCTCTGAACTCCACTGAACTATTCTTTCTGTGGCATTCTTTGCACAAACTCTCTTCCCCTCTCCAATAAAATTGTTTTTGTGCAGGATTCTTTGCGCCGCCACCAAATAATTTTTTGCAAGTGTTTTAGATTTTTGTTTGTTACTGTTTCACATAAATAATACGGACTTTAAGGGGATATAACACCAATTCAAATTGGGTGGAGATTTCATCACCCTTCCTAAGACCCCAAAAATCACTAAAAGCATACGTATTACCCTTGAGCTTAATAAAAAATATTTAGACTCGGCCAACTAAGGACTGTCGTTCTCAATAGGACAGAGGAAGGTTGTGGGCATTCGATCGTTTATCTAAACTTGACTTTGTGGTGCCTAGGCTAGACAAGTGAGAAAGGTAATTTTAAAAGGCCCGTCTCACGGTGATTTGTGAGCAGAACGCTCCTTTCCTCATTTGTGCTTACATGGCCACAATTGTCAGTGAAGAGACGATTTGAGAGTTATCTCACAACTTGTCACTTTGGAACAGTTAGGAGCAGTCTAGTGGACTTTGAAGACCATAGCTCTAGGTATGATTGTGCATATTTTGACTGTGATTGTTTGAAGTTGTGCCATAAGCCCGTACATATTTTTGCTAAAGCTCTTTCTAAAAAAAAAGAAAAACAACAAAACAAAAACTTTTATAAAAACTTGCCCTTTGTCGCCAAAAATTCCATTTCATCCACCTTTCATCCGTATTTCTCCATTGACGTTTTCTTACCCTCACTTTCTACGCTTTGACTATACTAAACTCGTTTAGTGTATGTCCGGTTGGACTCGAGACACTAGTGCCCGTCTAGTCCGCGTCACGTTAGTCGCTACCGACTACGCGTTCGACTCCGACGTCGAAACTGTAAGTGCACGGCGGCGCCCCGGCCGTCAATCCGACGCCGGAAAGCGGAAACGGTGATAAACTTTAATTTTTGCGGACTTGGCAAAACGGCACCACCGCGCACTAAAACTGGATCGGGCCATTAAACTAAATCTAGCTAACTACAAAGAGAAGGGGAAGAGATATACCGACGATCCAAGTCCTCCGGTCTTCATCTCCACTCCGATCTCCTCGCGGGATCTCCGTCCGTCTCCTCCTCGTCGGAAAGGGCACCACGAAGCCGGGTACTTTTACGGGCTCCCACCTCAATACCGAGGCAACTCGGGCATGAAGCCGGCAACTCGACATGCTCAAGATATGCTGTAGGAAGTGTAGTGTAGAATCATGTCTCACTTTGGTGTTGGTTGCCTTTTGAAGATGGAGGAATCAAGGTAAGAAAAATGGTGCTTGCATTTTTCTAAGCATGAAAAGAGATCAAGAATGCTACTCTCTCAAAGATCAAGATGAAGCTCTCTACTTCTTCTCTCTTTTTCTTCTCTCTTTTCTAAAATGAAAACTAAACTCCTTAGAAAAATATCGTGGAAGAATCATATGAATCAACCATGATTAAAACCAAGAAGGAGAGTGAGTGTAGGATAAAGCAAGGGGTGACCTTAACCAAAAACATAATCATCACAAAACTACACATCAATCCTAATCCTTTCATATCACAATAAAGCATGAAAAGCAAAGATGCTTATCATATCACACTTTATGCAAATAAAACCTCCACAAAGTGTTATTTGCAAACTTGCAAATAACACCCTCCATCTAAAAAGTCCGGCCGGAAAAGAACAAAGGAAAACCGGCCGGAACGGAAAACAAATTGGCAACTCCAGAAAACTGGTCCCGTAATAAATTACAGGAAAACCCCCATACTGTGCATACACACCCGCATCTGTACTCCGTCCGGATACAAATGCAAAGAGACAAAATCTACACTGTACTATACTAGGATCCGGCTTAAACCAAAACCGGCTAGTAATATCCGTCCGATCCTGATCCGTGCAATACCGCACGTATCTGATCGAACGCTGCCATATAACTATACGGCCACTAGTACAAAACCGTCCGATCCTGATCCGTGCAATACCGCACGTATCTGATCGGACCCTGCCATATCTCCATACGGCCTCTACAGCGTTTCGCCCGAAACTTGAGTAACTGAAAGTGTGGTGGACTCTAAAGACTCGTCAATACTATGGCTGTGGATTTAACCACTAGCACGTCAGAGGTATAAGCCAATACGTGACGGGCCACCAGCTATTGACTAAAAGGGACGTCGATGAGCGAACTCATCCTGACACCCTACTGAGCCTGTCAGTGACAATATCCGTACAGTCCGGTCCGTTCGTCTATGAGTATCGCATGGCGGGCCTAGGGGGTTGGTAAAAGTCAGACCCCCAAAAGCGGTACAAGTCGTGTCGGAGTGTAGCCCAGAACACCCTGAGATACTACTGGAATACCTACCAGTAAATCTCCTGCCTTGGCCAAGGTCTTTGTGTAATGGCTCTCCTAGACACAGCGCGACCTCACCCCCAATACCGGGAGAGACGAACCCCTGAAGATACGCTCACTGCCTCCATGTGGCTCGGGACTGTACCCAACTAAAACCTGTTTGCACGACTCCTTTGAGCCGTGGTAGGGTAGTAATCAAAGTACAGTGGGAACTCACACGAGACAAATGACGATCCCCAGGTCGATGAACTAACCTGCACACATGTCACCAGGGAACTGCCATCTGACGTCTGGTATATGACCAACTAGCATGTTCCTGGCGAGTCCTGTCCGGTGTACTCATAACCCAATGAGCACCTGTATACATCTTAGGTGATCCAACTGACACCAGTGGCTTGTGAGACCGGCCACCGCCCCTCGTCGGGGTCTCGACTGTATACACTAGTCTACTAATGGAGTATCGATGCCCGGTCTTGAAACTCCCACGACTAGGGACCTTTTAAGGATATGCTTGTAGACCCCCAGCTCCCACTTATATGATCGCCCTCATACTGCTGGTGGTTAAGCAAGAATCCTAGGGGCTCTATCAACGTGTAATAGCGACGTGTCAGGTCACCTAAAACAGTACACGATGATAAAGGTAAACCAGATAGCATACTATCATTTCGAGTAAGACTGTCCTACCGGGATAGGTCCTCCCTCAATCATTACAATCACGTACCTGTGACCTAATAATTGACTCTGAGGGCACTATCTCCAACAATCTCCCACTTGCACTCAAGGCTAATTATTGCGATGTCGCATACTCACAGCCCGTGTGATACCGAACACCCAACTCCTCTACTAGTCAGTCTCATAAAGCCTGTTTGCGAAACTCTTGCGTTCAAGGAATAGCCTCAGTGAGTGGATCCGCTCTGGTGTTTCTTTCTATGTCTCTCTATATCTCAAGTTCGCGGAGAAAGCCATCTCCCGAAATGAGCAATACCTGTCTTAGAATGTCTGGATGTCTGATGGGACCTAGCTCATAAATGAACTTCAAATCCAAACTTCTTAGACTGTATCGTCAACTAAACTTAATCAGTATCCTGTGCCATGCCACCCTCAGTATTCCCTTGGACTACCTGTCCAAAATACTGCCCCTCGACAGAAGGAAAACTATAACTCTGACGATCTCCTTGTCGTCCATGTCACCTTGGAAGCCTGGAATGATAACTATCTCTCGAATGAGGCTGTCGTTATCATATCCCTAGAACATCCACTTATGTTCTAAAACTGCTTCCGACTGTTTCTCCAGGATTGGATTAATGTCAACTTATTGCATCTAGTGCAAGAACAACATCTGGTGTGGTACTTGATATCTCATGATTGACTCAATTGCCTAAGCAAGTGATCTGCCAATCATGCACGTCCCTCTCCCCTTTAGTCTGTAAGACACCTTTGGAGAGGGTGACTCCATTACCTGCAGGTACACTACCGTGCCAGGAGTCGTCCATTCTAAATACCCTTAGAATGCTGTCTAAGTACCCTGATTGGGAAACCACCCAAATCTAGATCTAAAACCATAGATCTATTAACCAGTATGTCAGACATAAAGTCCAAGTCCTTTGTGGAGAAACTACTGTGTGACGACCAAAGTATAACCGATTGTAGTATAGGAGTTTCTTTTCCTACTTTGTGTATGTCATCTAAATAATATGACATCACACCCTACTACCTTTTCAACAGATCCATCCCCTATTCTGATGAAGTCAAACCCATGACTGTCACGTCAGAAATAGATGATCTATCTCCGCTACATCTGCTTTAGTCTATAAAAAGACATAAGCTACCTGTCCACCAATGCTTCCGCTGCTCCCACTGACTACGACAACCCTCTGGCAGAGTCATATACACGTACACTTCTAAAACTAGTTTAGAACGACGCAATACTCATCCTCCCGTCGGGTCTCGCAGCCTGGAACAAAAGCAATGGTAATTGTGGGTAAACAAGAACTTCCCTGTCACCGTCCTTGAGGCTACCGTAGTACCTCTCTGGTGCCTGAAGTTACCCACCTTATCTGCGGAGTGGCCAATGGAATGCCAATCCAGATTGAATCTTTAGGTTCCTTATCAAATCTTCAGTAATCGTTTGTGGTTCTGGAATCACTTCCAGTTCTACCATACTCCCACTACTGTTTTCTGAAAAAATCCATTTTTAATAAAACTGTGGCGAGTCTAGAACAATATTGCTATTGTTCATCCAGATGGTAGAAAGTCAACCCTCGTCATAGCCTGGGTCAACCCACAAACAGCCATTACAGAAACGTGCCTTGAGTTGTCCAGTGTCTGGTTTTAATCATAAGCCGGACAACTCCCCGTACCTTAACAACGTTAAGATATGAACTGTTCTATATCCAATATAGAACCAGAGGCACTGATTTAATTTAACCAGATTCAAATCATGCAGCTGTCTCCAGTGCATGTCAACTAAATGGAGAGAGGCCGATCAGCGTTACTCAACATAGGAATATTTCCAATTATGAGTAACCTGAAAGAGAAGCAATTTCTCTTTATCATTACTATCAACTGAATACCATACACAAGTATCTACATCTTCGATCACTTTGAAGAATCTCGATACTTGCTACACCTGGTTCTCTACTTTATTCAAATACCTATAACTCCTCAAAACTTAGACCCTGTGTTTCTACGAAACACATGTCTAAGAACTAGAGAAGTTAAAAGTAAACAGAATATAGTATGAGGACCAACCCCTCTGTCCAAATGGATACTGGACAATATACAATACTTTGTATAAGTCCGCTGAGTCTGACAACTCTTTCACTGTGTGTCGTAGGTTGAAAACTGTACTTATGGTTAAGAAGAATTACACCGCTGTTTAATACTCCTTATCTAACCATCCACTGATATAGGTAAATGTCATCGACATAATATCAAAAGGTATATCTCACTCTATGAAAATAGACGTACAGATATATCAATTTGAAATTGGTGCATAAAAACGGATATTCAAAACCAAATATTTGCCGACCGGCAAACAGCCCAGGTGATTTCCTCAAATATCACCGATTACAACGAATCCCGATATAATGAGGATGATCACCCAATTCCCAATAACTTACTCCCACTCATCATCTGTAAAACCATACAGATGTGAGAATCATACCTGGTAAATACATACCCTGGAGTAAGTGTCTAATCGGGAAATCAGTTTTCCATTAACAGTACACAGTTAAACTGAAACATTGAAATGTTTCGAAGGGGTATCCTGGTATTCCTAGTAATGCCTCTTCCATTATCCACATTCACAACTATAACCGTATAATTCTTTGCCACCTCTCCAAATCCCTTTATATGTCTTTAGTCATTTCCTTCTGCACACCCCTTAGGCCAAATGGTTTTCTTCCTTCCCTACCGTTCGGCACCAGCCTATGGTTTGGAAGAAGACTATCCAATAAGCATAATGGGTGTACTGTCCTAATCCTAGGAGCACTCGCAATGCGAGAGAAGGTGAAGATGAAAGACACCTGAATGTACTTTATTCCTATTTCTCCTGAACCAGGATCCATCCCCGAACTGGAACAAGTTCCTTTCGAGTTCGTATATAACCATACGATGGATTATCCAATAAAATGGGATCTTCGTAGTGATACGGAGTGTCCTGGAGAAATACAAAGGTGATTTAGGTTGGCGAAGAAATACTTGGTTTGGTCATGAATAGCAGTCGCAATTTACTTTGCCCTCTTACTAATCCCTTGCTTTGTCTGAACTTAATACCTTCTGTACACCGTTTATGCTAACTGGTTTTCTTCATTCCCTACCGGTCGGCACCAGCCTATGGTTTGGAAGAAGACTATCCAATTTGCATAATAGGTGTACTACTCCTAAACCAAGGAGTACTCGCATTGCGAGAGAGGGTGAAGATAAAAGACAACTGAATAATCCTATTCGTTTTCTCCAGAACCGGAAACCATCCTCGAATTCCTTCGAGTTCGTATCTAACCATACGATGGTTTTGTCCAATGGAAGTGGACGTTCGTAGCAATACGGGGTGTCCCGGAGAAAAGGGTAAAAGTAGGAGTGGCAATGAGGTCTGCAGCTCTGACAATCCAAAAGCTAGTGTTAAGTAAGTTCGGTCAACTTGGTCACTGAGTCATAGTCTAGGGTCGGGTCAATGGTCGCTGCCAGAGAGAGAGAGAAAAGAAACACTCAGCGTGCACTCTAACCTAGATCAGAATGGTTACCAATTTATCTAATCTGGAATCCTCCCACTGTACCTCAAATTCTCCTCCAAACCTGAAAGAAGAATTAGTCGGGGTCACCCGAGGAGTAAACCAACTCATCAGTGGGAATCGGGATCCAACTCTCATCGCATGACAACGTGACGGAATCCGCTCACGGTATCACACTCCAGAAGGTATGCGCATATCTGGCAAGTTTCAGTACTTTTGAAACTCCCGATGTGATTTTTACCCCATGCTCTTATGACCTTGACTTTGGCCAACAAATCATAAGTCACATGTCAAGTTCTGCCCGTCATTCTCCAGGTTAATTTGAGCCCACCCGTACAAGCCCTTGACTTTGGCCAACAAGGCTATACGACTGCCCCAAACCAACGCATCTATCTATGCTGCATATGAATAACCAATAGCTACCAAACACTGTGCCTTGACTTTGGCCAACAAACACAGCTTGAATACTATTGACTACCCATATGAAACGACGGAGGGCTACGAATGGTTTCTGGCGAAAACCTTTAACGTAATGAACTTGATATCGTTGAAGGAACGGATAGCTTTTTAGAAAATATAGTGACGAAAAACCATTGCTAAAGAGGTCACTCCCGGTGAAGGGATCTCGGCTCTTTCCCCGTAGAATGGGGTGCAGGATATTCCAAATGAATACCGCGATGCAAAGCAAAAGTAATCGGCTATAGTGAAGTTAATGCCCTGACGCAAACTTCTGTCCAAGGGGTCACTCCCGGTGAAGGGATCTCGGCCCTTGCCTCGTCGACTGAGGAGCAGGATATTCCAAATGAATACCACGATGCAAAACAAAAGTGAACGTCCTTGCAATAACAGCTTTTTGAAAAGTGTTCCAACAACATCAGATTAGGTTTGTTTTTAACTTGCATTGATCCGAATCAATGCAGTCCCATCAATTGATCACACCACAAAGAACGAAAATATACTGACGTACGTATATGCCATCCGCATTCGCCACTGGGTCCCGTCATCACCCGTTAGGTTAGCTAACTAACGGCAGAGCGGGGACTGGACTAGCGCGGATGAAAAACATATACAACATCTACTAATATATATACCAATATATTATATTTCGCTCAAGGCGTGAAAAGAAATGCAACATCACAGAAATGTACAGCATCACAGAACAATACAGATATCTGGGATCCCCGGGTTTCACAGAGCCACTACTGAAACCCGACGTTCCCCTGGTCGTGTGGATAGCCTGTGCAATGAAAACCTAGACCCCTATGGGCGCGGCAAGTTACCCGCCAAAACCTGAAGCGAGGCAGCCCCCTTCAGCTCCGTGAATGGACCACCCAGCACTCCACGGAATCCGGTAACTTGGGCACCCCTCCTGGGTCAACCTGTACCCCCTACGAGTGCGGCGAATAGCCCGCCAATCCTAGAGTGAAGCCCCCTCCGTCCCAATGCCATGAGATGCGGGCTTGTTGCCCTCCAGAACCCGGCTATCCGTGCACCCCTCGGCGGAGTAATCCTAGTACAGAATGTAAAATATACATACACCGGGTATATCGCCCGCAACCAGGTCGTGCCCCAAAAGAATAATACAAACTGGCAGTGACGGCAGTCCACAAGTCGGACGCTCGCCCCGCAATATCAAATGTACATAATACAACCACACAGTACTAGCATTGCATCCAGGCTATCCCCCACGACCGATCCGCAACATCACAGCATAAACATAGAACATCAACGTGAAAGTCACGTTCGCAAATCCGTCTAACCGGGCTATAGCAGTTAGACCGGATTTACCGATCGAGTGACATTCACGGTCGCAGATATAATGTAAATACTGTGAAAAATGTGTTTAAAACTTTCCGATTGACCAAAAATTAACAAGTGGGCCCCCAATCAAAACTGTAGCACTCACAGAAAACCTGGGCCCAATTTTAATATTCCAAAACCCATATTTTAAGCCCAGAAGGCCTCTGTAAAAAATTGGTGAAGTGATGTGAATAGTGCGCGGCGGAAGGGCCGCGGGAAGGGGGTTTTCGCGGCGCTTCCGCGCTCCCACTGTGGAGTTACTTCGTCGAATTTTTACAGAGCTCTTAGATTTTCCAGTACATCAATAATTTACAACCTGAAAAATTTTTAGACTTCAAAAAATCTCAACAGAAACTGATGTGAAGGAAAAATACGGTTTTTGGAATTTTGGTCGATCGGAACTGCAAAACACATCAAACGAAGCTAGACGAAGTTAATGGCGAGGCTCTGATACCACTGTAAGTGCACGGCGGCGCCCCGGCCGTCAATCCGACGCCGGAAAGCGGAAACGGTGATAAACTTTAATTTTTGCGGACTTGGCAAAACGGCACCACCGCGCACTAAAACCGGATCGGGCCATTAAACTAAATCTAGCTAACTACAAAGAGAAGGGGAAGAGATATACCGACGATCCAAGTCCTCCGGTCTTCATCTCCACTCCGATCTCCTCGCGGGATCTCCGTCCGTCTCCTCCTCGTCGGAAAGGGCACCACGAAGCCGGGTACTTTTACGGGCTCCCACCTCAATACCGAGGCAACTCGGGCATGAAGCCGGCAACTCGACATGCTCAAGATATGCTGTAGGAAGTGTAGTGTAGAATCATGTCTCACTTTGGGGTTGGTTGCCTTTTGAAGATGGAGGAATCAAGGTAAGAAAAATGGTGCTTGCATTTTTCTAAGCATGAAAAGAGATCAAGAATGCTACTCTCTCAAAGATCAAGATGAAGCTCTCTACTTCTTCTCTCTTTTTCTTCTCTCTTTTCTAAAATGAAAACTAAACTCCTTAGAAAAATATCGTGGAAGAATCATATGAATCAACCATGATTAAAACCAAGAAGGAGAGTGAGTGTAGGATAAAGCAAGGGGTGACCTTAACCAAAAACATAATCATCACAAAACTACACATCAATCCTAATCCTTTCATATCACAATAAAGCATGAAAAGCAAAGATGCTTATCATATCACACTTTATGCAAATAAAACCTCCACAAAGTGTTATTTGCAAACTTGCAAATAACACCCTCCATCTAAAAAGTCCGGCCGGGAAAGAACAAAGGAAAACCGGCCGGAACGGAAAACAAATTGGCAACTCCAGAAAACTGGTCCCGTAATAAATTACAGGAAAACCCCCATACTGTGCATACACACCCGCATCTGTACTCCGTCCGGATACAAATGCAAAGAGACAAAATCTACACTGTACTATACTAGGATCCGGCTTAAACCAAAACCGGCTAGTAATATCCGTCCGATCCTGATCCGTGCAATACCGCATGTATCTGATCGAACGCTGCCATATAACTATACGGCCACTAGTACAAAACCGTCCGATCCTGATCCGTGCAATACCGCACGTATCTGATCGGACCCTGCCATATCTCCATACGGCCTCTACAGCGTTTCGCCCGAAACTTGAGTAACTGAAAGTGTGGTGGACTCTAAAGACTCGTCAATACTATGGCTGTGGATTTAACCACTAGCACGTCAGAGGTATAAGCCAATACGTGACGGGCCACCAGCTATTGACTAAAAGGGACGTCGATGAGCGAACTCATCCTGACACCCTACTGAGCCTGTCAGTGACAATATCCGTACAGTCCGGTCCGTTCGTCTATGAGTATCGCATGGCGGGCCTAGGGGGTTGGTAAAAGTCAGACCCCCAAAAGCGGTACAAGTAGTGTCGGAGTGTAGCCCAGAACACCCTGAGATACTACTGGAATACCTACCAGTAAATCTCCTGCCTTGGCCAAGGTCTTTGTGTAATGGCTCTCCTAGACACAGCGCGACCTCATCCCCAGTACCGGGAGAGACGAACCCCTGAAGATACGCTCACTGCCTCCATGTGGCTCGGGACTGTACCCAACTAAAACCTGTTTGCACGACTCCTTTGAGCCGTGGTAGGGTAGTAATCAAAGTACAGTGGGAACTCACACGAGACAAATGACGATCCCCAGGTCGATGAACTAACCTGCACACATGTCACCAGGGAACTGCCATCTGACGTCTGGTATATGACCAACTAGCATGTTCCTGGCGAGTCCTGTCCGGTGTACTCATAACCCAATGAGCACCTGTATACATCTTAGGTGATCCAACTGACACCAGTGGCTTGTGAGACCGGCCACCGCCCCTCGTCGGGGTCTCGACTGTATACACTAGTCTACTAATGGAGTATCGATGCCCGGTCTCGAAACTCCCACGACTAGGGACCTTTTAAGGATATGCTTGTAGACCCCCAGCTCCCACTTATATGATCGCCCTCATACTGCTGGTGGTTAAGCAAGAATCCTAGGGGCTCTATCAACGTGTAATAGCGACGTGTCAGGTCACCTAAAACAGTACACGATGATAAAGGTAAACCAGATAGCATACTATCATTTCGAGTAAGACTGTCCTACCGGGATAGGTCCTCCCTCAATCATTACAATCACGTACCTGTGACCTAATAATTGACTCTGAGGGCACCATCTCCAACAGAAACTCCCTCCACACCTCTTTCACCCTTATCTTTGCCGGCCAACTCCGACGTTGACCGAGATTCTGTTCATACATCCTCGCCTTCACCTTCACCATCACCAAATTCTTCTTCTGAGATATCAGGATTTCCTCCTAACATCCCTTTACCTCCCCAGGGACTGATTCCACCTCATCTGGGTGCGAATAACCCGCAACCACCTCCTGTTGTAGTGCTACAACGAATCGCGCTCCAGGATCGTTTCTATCCTACCCACTCTACACTCCCTACCTGTCTTTCACTTCCGCTGGCCAATGGGGATAATTTCGAAATTAAGCCCTACTTCATCAACATGTTGCCTAAATTTCACGGGCTGGAATCCGAAGATGCCAACATCTTCATCAACAAATTCCAGAACGTCTGTGCAATGATGAAGACAACCCAACTGTCCGACGATGTTATACGGCTATGAGTCATTCCTTTCGCTCTGTGTGACCTTACTGAGAAGTGGCTGTATAGCACCGCATCGCATTCCATAACCAGTTGGGATGAGTTTGTAAAAGCGTTTCTTAAAAAGTTCTACCCGAATCACAAGACCGCGAGAATCCGAAACGAAATCAACCAATTATCCCAGCTTCCTACCGAACCTTTTTGGAAGCGCTTTGACCGATACAAAGACCTTCTTGTTCAGTGCCCTCATCACGGTATTGAGAGATGTTAACTTTGCTAGACCTTATACGAGGGCCTGAATCCAGCAACTAAGCAGTTGTTGGAAACCATTTGTCAAGGCCATTTCCTATCCAAATCTGAAGAGAAAGCTTGGCAATTCTTCGACGATCTCGCGGAACAAACGCTTCAGTGGGAAAGCACCAGACCGAACACTTCTTCTTCTTCTACTTCTTCCGGTCTCTCTAGGGCAGGCGTTCATCAACTCAATATCTCAATTGCAATGAAGGCCGAGATGGCAGCAATCACGCGTAAACTGGAAGCAATTGAGAGCAAATTCTCATCTCCTTCTTCTTCCCCTGCTCTTCCCCCTCGTACCATCTGTGCTTATTGTTCTGATCCATCCCATTTGACCGAAGAGTGTCCTTACAACTCACCTTCTCAAGGACAGGATCAGGTCAATGCTGCCTTTCAGCAAAGACCAAGAAATGATCTATACTCTTCCATTTACAATCCTGGTTGGAGGAACCACCCCAATTTCGCTTGGAATCAGAACCAACATCAATTCCAAGGCCACAACAACTTCCAGAGGCCTCTCCTCCCCAACAACAAGCTCAGCAACAAACTTAACATCAATATCAGCAGCCCTTCCAACCCCAAACTTTTCAAAATCAGACGAACAACTTTGCACCCAACAATTCTTTTCCTCAAAACAACTTTGTTCCGTCAAACAACGATAAGGTTTCCTTACTAGAACGAAGTCTGGAGGCGTTTGTAAAGTAATCGACTCAATCCACCGCCAACATCCAGTCTTCCATTCAGTCTTTGGTACAACACACTACAGCACACGGGCAAAGCATCAAGACCATCGAAGCCCAGATTGCACAACTGAATGCGGCTTTAAACGAGCGAGAGAAAGGGAAGCTTCCATCTCAACCACTCCTAAATCCTGGTCACCCACATAATGTACATGTTGCTCTTGAACAACAGAACCATAATATGAGTGCCGTGACTACATTGAGATCTGGAAGGATGCTGCACAACAACGTTGGCACAGATGATGACACCCTGGCCGCTTCTTCTTCTTCTTCTTCTTCTTCGTTTTCTGAGCCTGTTCTCCATTTTTCAAAAGGCTCTTCTTCTTCGAACGGACCCATATCTCACTCATCTTCAGCTCTGGGATCCGTTCCAACTCTACAATCTCCTCCACAAGTATTAGACTCAACCAATTTAAAAAACGTTCCATTTCCAAACCGGTTGAGGTCCAATAAACAAAATCCACAAATGGAGAAGATTCTGGAGTTGTTTAAACAAGTTAACATTAACATTCCCCTCTTAGATGCAGTCCAACAAGTCCCTTCCTACGCAAAAATCTTGAAGGATTTGTGCACTAAGAAAAGGAAATCTCAGGTACCCAAGAAGGTTTTCTTAGCTAGTGCCGTGAGTGATACTCTTACCCAAGCTTTACCTCAAAAACGGAAGGACCCTGGCTGTCCTACGATTTCAATAACCATTGGGGATAAGAACATCAACCGCGCACTTTTGGATCTTGGTGCCAGTGTTAACCTGCTTCCGTATTCGGTATATGAGCAACTAGGTGTAGGAGAGCTGAAACCCACATACTGTACTCTCCAAATGGCCGACCGATCTATCACCCATCCTAGGGGTGAGCTAGAGGATGTGTTAATAAAGGGAGGGGGACTTCATATTCCCCGTTGACTTCATTATTTTAGACACACAACCTGTAGCTACCCCCCGGAATCAAATACCGGTGATACTTGGTCGCCCATTCCTTGCAACCTCAAATGCTGTGATCAATTGTTGAAATGGTTCGATGAACCTATCTTTTAGAAACATGACAATTGAACTCAACATTTTTAGGTTGGAGAATCAGCCCTCCGAACCTAATGCTCATATACTAGACGTTTGTTCGATCCAGGAGATCACCCCAGAGGACTGTGAATTCGAGGAGTTTTTGTTCGATCACAGCAATCTTGACGCCACTAGTGCGTTCCTCTTTGAACCTGCTGTTGTTTCCGCTCCGGACAATGATTATGAGTGTTTTACTTTTTCGAACGATCTTGGCCTGTTGCCACCCTAGCTTGAATCTTTTGAATGTCCGGATGCGTTAGCTGAATCATCCAACTCGGTCGCTTACACTCGTTTTAAGCCTCTACTGGAATCCTTTGAGTTCGAGACATTTTCGCCGATCTTGCCTTCAATCGTTTCACCTCCAAAGCTCGAACTCAAGCTGTTGTCGTCTCACCTCAAGTATGCTTACTTAGGTGAGAACGAGACCCTCTCTGTCATCATCTCGGCTTCTCTAGCTCCAAAGCAGGAGAAAGCCCTTCTCACGGTCTTGCACAGTAATCGGCAAGTTTTTGGCTGGACAATGGCGGACATCAAGGGGATTAGTCCCTTAATCGTTGAACATCATATTCATATGATGGATGATGCCAAACCAGCCCGGAATCCACAAAGGCGACTTAATCCAGTCATGAAGGAGGCTGTGAAAAAAAAGATCGTCAAATGTCTAGATAGTGGTATCATTTACCCTATCTCTGATAGCCAGTGGGTCAGTCCCATACACGTTGTCCCTAAAAAGTCGGGTATAACGGTCATCACCAATGAGGCAAACGAGTTAATCCCTACTCGCACCCAAACTGGGTGGCGAATATGCATTGATTATAGAAAACTCAACGCCGCAACGCGGAAAGACCACTTTCCGCTACCATTCATTGACCAAATGCTCGAACGATTGGCTTGTAAGTCCATGTCACGCACCTCACGAGCTTGCGGGGAGGCGGAATATATGAAAAATAATTATCAAAGCTTCGTAACACGGACTTGAGCATACGGATCGTGTCTAAACCATTACTAGCAAACTATGAGAGGTTTAACTACTCGGATTCGAAGTTATACCTCACGTTACTTGTCCTTCAGGTCTTCATCGCTGTCCTCCACACCTCGTAAGCTCTATGGAACGTCAGCACCTCAACGGCCTTCTCGAGTCAAAGACGATCCACCCGAGAGTCTATAGTCCGAGCTTCTATCTCGAATCTGAGATAACTACGGCTTCTAGATCGCTAATCTAGAAGTCCTAGAGGGTGTAGAGTAATAAGATGGATTAGTTAGTGACTTAAACCTTAGGATTCTCAACTCATGAGAGTTATTAGGATTTTGAGGAAGAAGATGAAGACTTGAGGAGAGAGAAAGCTTTTGTGATAATGATATAAATAATAACTCATGAAAGAATATATTGAAGCATACAAATATCTCTTGATCAAATATCTAGAAATATCTTGTGAGCTTCATTTAATACTAAATGGTGAATCACATCATGAGTCATTAAGCATTTAATGAAAACTTACAACTCATCTCTCCACCTCATTTGTGTTTAATCTAAAAAGAAATAAATACAAATGAGTTATCTTCTTCTAGAATCTTCCCGACAAATTACGAGACTGCCCCTCCCATCCGTATTTCCAAAAAACACGGATAATCTTTGACTGAATAAATCCATCTATATAATACTAGAATCTGGCTTAAACCAAAGCCCGCTAGTATTATCTACCCGATCATAATACGTGCACAAGTGTACGTAAGTGATCGCGGCCCTGCCGTAAAACCATACGGCCTCTACACCTTTTGCCCGGTGCAGGGAAACTCTCTGTGTGGGACTCTAAAGACTCGACACTACGCTGGCAGTGGGTTTAACCACAGGCCGCAAGCGGTATTAGCTGTACGTAACGGTCCCCAGGTAGATGTCGATAAGAAGGACGATGAGGAAACCCATCCGAACTCCTACTGAGCCTGATGTGACAATCTCCATACAGTCCGGTCTGTTCGTCTAGGAGTATCGCATATCGGGCCTAGGGGGCGGTAAACGTCAGACCCCTAATAGCGGTATAAGTCGTGTCGGAGTGAAGCCCATTACACCTTGAGAAACTACTGAAAGCCTACCAGTAAATCTCGTTTGCCCTGGCCAGGGACTTTGCGTAATGGCTCTCCATACACAGCGCGATATCAACCCCCAATACCGGGAGAGACGAATCATGTCTAACCGCCACTGCCTCCAAGTGCTTCGGGACTGCACCCAACTACTACCTGTTTGTACGACTCCTTTGAGCCGTGGTAGGGTAGTAATCTAAGTACAGTGGGAACACACCCGAGGCGAAATAGCAGTGTCAAGTCGACGGACTAAGCTGTACTCATGTCGCCTGGGAACTGCTATCTGACGATGGGTATAAGACCAACCTGCAGTTCCCAGCGAGTCCTGTCCGGTGTACCCGTAACCTAACGAGCACCTGCATACTATCTCCAGTACGACGTACTGAAGGTTGTGGGACAGACTATCTCCCCAACTAGGATGAGAAGCGTATACACCAGTCTACTCCGGAGTATCGATGCCCTGTCTCGATAATCCTACGACCAGGGATCTGTATAGGATGTTGCTTATAGACTACCCAGCCCCCACTAGTGTGACCGCCATCACAACGCTGGTAATCAAGCAAAGATCCTAAGGGCTCTACTAATATGTATAAGCGATACGTTAAAAGAAACATATGCACATATTAAAGTAGACACAAACCAAGTAGCATACTACCATTTTTAGTAAGACTGTCAATACAACTGTGAATATCCCAAGCTTCCATTAAGTAATATACAAACTAGTATGATACAGTAATGGCCTCTAGGGCATAAACACTAACAATCTCCCACTTGCACTAGGGCCATGTACTGGCATATCGCAGACCTATCATCTCAAATAGCCTCTCGAACTGCGTCTGAGGAATGACCTTTGTGAATAGATCAGCATGTTATTCTCTATATCTACTCTCTTTACCTCGATCTCCCGGCGATCTACGATCTCCCTGATCAGGTGATACCGCCTTAAGATGTGTCTGGACTTCTGATGGGACCTGGGTTCCTTCGCTAAAGCTATAGCGCCGTTGTTGTCGCAATACAGAGGTATTGGATCAATACTGGTAGGAACCACCTGAAGTTCTGTGAGGAACTTCTTCATCCAGACAGCTTCTTTTGCGGCATCGCAAGCAGCTATGTACTCCGCTTCCATCGTTGAGTCAGCAACGGTGTCCTGCTTGGAACTCTTCCAACAGACCGCCCCTCCATTGAGGGTAAAGACATAACCCGACATGGACTTGGAGTCATCTTTGTCACTCTGGAAGGTGGAGTCAGCAAAGGCCTCGATCTGGAGGTCTTTTCCGCCATACACCAAGAACATCTCCTTAGTCCTCCTCAGGTACTTGAGAATGTTCTTTACTGCTATCTAGTGCTTCTCCCCTGGGTTTGCCTGATACCGGCTTACAACGCTCAATGCGTATGCTACATCTGGTCTGGTACATAACATCGCATATATTATAGAGCCTACCGCAGAAGCGTAGGGTATAATCGACATGCGATCCCTTTCCAAATCAGTCTTGGGAGACATCTCTTTGGAGAGGTTGATTTCGTGACAAGCCGGTAAGTTACCGCGCTTAGAATCTTCCATACTGAATCTTTTCAATATGGTGATATGTACCTGGACTGCGAAAGTCCCAATATCCTCTTTGATCTATCACGATAGATCTGGATCCCCAGAATGTAGGTGGCATCACCTAGGTCCTTCATGGAGAACTTCTGTGACAAGAATCCTTTGACTGACTGTAGCATAGGAATATCATTTCCTATTAGGAGAATGTCATCCACGTACAAGACGAGGAATATAACAGCTCTCCCTACAATCTTACTGTATATGCATGGTTCATCTGGATTCTTGATAAAGTCGAATTCTTTGACAGTATCATCAAAACAGATGTTCCAACTCTGCGATGCCAGCTTTAGTCCATAAATAGACTTAAGCAACTTGCACACTTTACCGCTGCTCCCACTCTGAATGAATCCTTCTGGCTGATCCATATAGACGCATTCTTCCAAATTACCATTTAGAAAAGCCGTCTTTACGTCCATCTTCCAGATCTCATAATCGTGGAAGGCAGCAATGGCAAGAAGGACCCGAATGGATTTGAGCATAGCCACTGGAGAAAAGGTTTCGTCATAGTCTAAACCAGGTCTTTGACGAAAACCCTTTGTAACAAGTCTAGCCTTATAGGTTTCAACCTGTCCATCTACACCAATCTTCTTTCTGAAGATCCACTTGCATCCTACGGGTTTTACCCCATCTGGAGCAATGTCCAAATTCCATACTTTTTTAGTGTACATGGACTCCATTTCGGTCCGCATTGCATCCAGCCATTTTACCGAGTCGCCGCTCTGAATGGCTTGCTGGAAGCTAGTAGAGTCATCATTGTCAATGATGCAATCTTCTCGATCCCCGTCTATGAGAAAACCGTAGTATCTCTCGGGCGGATGAGACTGCCTACTACTTCTGCGGATAGGTGCTGGTATGTCCCTTTCTTCTGAAACATCCGGTTCTACCATACTTTCAGTAACAGCCTGTGGTTCTGGAATTTCTTCCAGTTCTATTGCTCTCCCATTCTTTTGATTTTCTAAAAATTCAGCTTCCAAGAAGTGGGCATGACGAGAAACAAAAACCTTTTGTTTCTCTGCGTAATAGAAATAATACCCCTTGGAGTTCTTTGGATATCCCACAAACTTACACTGTACTGAGCGTGCCTCGAGCTTGTCCGGATGCTGCTTTTTTACAAAAGCTGGACATCCCCATATCTTCAGGTACTGAAGATAAGGTTTCTTCCCACTCCACATTTGATATGGTGTGGTAGGCACAGTCTTGGTTGGAACCTTGTTCAAAAGATATGCAGCTGATTCTAGTGCATAACCCAAGAAAAATCGCGGTAACTCAGCCTTACTCATCATGGAACGAACCATATCCAATAAGATTTGATTCCTCATTTCCGATACATCGTTGTGTTATGGTGTGTATGGAGGAGTAAGCTGAGAGAGAATTCCATTCTCTTTTAAGTAACCCAGGAACTCGGCACTTAAGTATTCACCACCTCGATCAGATCTCAGTATCTTGATACTTTTGCCTGTTTGGTTTTCCACTTCGTTCTTGTATTCCTAGAATTTCTCAAAGGCCTCGGATTTATGCTTCATCAAGAAGATATGTCTATACCTAGAGAAATCATCCGTAAAAGTAATGAAATAGGAATAACCACCTCTTGCATGTGTAGACATTGGACCGCACACGTCACTGTGTACGAGTCCTAAGAGCTCACTCGCTCTTACTCCGTGTCCAGTAAACGGAGTCTTTGTCATCTTTCCCATGAGACAAGATTCACACGTAGCATAAGATTGATATTCGAACGGATTCAAATATCCTTTTCTATGTAACTTAGTTAATCATGTTTCATTGATGTGACCTAGTCTACAATGCCATAAGAAAGCCTGATTTACTTCCGGAGACTTTCTTCTAAGTGTGTTCTGGACATTGAAAACCTGAGCTTGATTCAATACGTATATACCGTCCTCTAATATACCTGACCCAATCAAAACTTGATTTAGGTGGATGTGAACTACATCGCTTACGAATGTAAAATCATATCTCTCTCTCGAAAGTGAGGATACTGATATGATATTACAAGTCAAACTAGGTATATACAAACAGTTACGTAGAATCAATATCTGCCCACCTGTCAAACCTAGGCGATATTCTCCCACGGATTCAGCGTCCACGCTCATTCCGTTCGCAACTCTGAGAGACAAATCACCTACCCTGATAACTCTATGATTTCTCAAAACATGTAATGAATTACAGATATGAGATCCTGCTCCGGTATCTAGTACCCAGAAAGTAGAGTTAATTAACAAACAGTTCTCAATCACAAACACACTCGAGGCCGAAACCACAACATGCTTCGTATCCTGGCTACTGGCTTCCAAAGCCCTGCAATCTTTCTGCCAATGCCCAATCCCATAACAATAGGAACATTCCTCCTTACCTACACCAAGTCCCGAAACTTTTGCTCTTCCCTTTCTTTCTACTTCACTGATACCGTATATCGGCTTTGTGGAGGTCTTCTTCTTTTCACCCTTTGCTTTCGCCCTGGATGTAGAAGAAGAAGGTCCCCCATTAAGCAGAGCGGGTGTCTCCCTGGTTTCTTTCAGGGTGTAACTAGAGGGTAGGGACTGTGGAAATAAGTCAGTGTATGACCTGTTTCCCAACGTGGTCTCCAGGTCCTTGAGCTCATCAATATAGCTAGTCATCGTAAGGACGTCGTTCCCTACAGATGACCCGACAGCCAACCTCGCTTGAAATAATTCGTTCGAGGTCTCATATCTTGCGATACGAGATTGCTCTCTATATAAATCTTTGTTATGGAGAAAGATGGAAACTAAGTCCATCTTCTCGTGCTGCTTCTGGTATACACCATCAACTGAAGCCATCACGAGGCACTGGGCATTCGCATTATCCTTTTCTCTTGTCTGACGGATATTCATATCCGCGACGGTGGAAACTGCACTTGGGACGGTGGAGGCTAGAGTAGTAATAGGTGGTCCATCTTGTCATAGGCAATAGACATCTGGACAGATCTTTGCCAATCATATAAGTCAGATTCAGTCATTTTGTTATCTAGATGTAACCTAGTCATGGTCACATGGTCGCTGCAATGAGAAAGAGAGGGAACACTTTAGCATGATGCTCTTACAAGTTTAGAGTGGTTTTTAGTTTATCTAAACTGGATGTCTCCCACTGTTTCTCGAATCCTTCCTTAAACCATAAAAGAAGAATTAGCCAGGACTGATCTCACCGTACAATACTTGCTTAACCGTTCAGCCAGGCCAGTGTCGGTTCTTCGAAGGAGGTTTTACGACGCTTTCGCGAAGTTCCTTAATTAAATAATCTCTTTTCTCTGGAGGCGCAGCCCCGCTGACACTGTTCTAGACACCTACTTGGTTTATAGCATTGATCGTTAAATGACGAATCTCCTGATGAGTAGCGGATACTCACAGTAGGATCGGGATCCAAATATCATCATGTGATAATGCTGAAGGAATCCTACCAACATTTATCAAACTCCAAATGGTATGCAACACCAGCAAGTTTCAGTTTCTTTAGAAACTGCCGATGTGGATTTTTGCCCCATGTTCTTATGACCTTGACGAATACCAACAAATCATAAGTCACATGTCAAGTTCTGCCCATCATTATCTTGTTAATTTGAACCCACCCGTACATACCCTTGACGAAGGCCAACAAGGTAATACGACTGTCCCAAACCAACTCATCTATCTATGCAACAAATGAATACCCCAGCAGCTACCAAACACTATGTCTTGACGAAGGCCAACAAACATAGCTTGAATACTACTGACCATCCATAAGAAATGACGGAGGGCTATGATTGGTTTTGGCGAAACCGTGAACGTAGTGAACTTGATATAATTGAAGGAACCTGATAGCTTTTTTTTAAAAGGAGTGGTTAAAGCTCCGCAATTAAAAAATTCTGCTCTTTTAAAATAACCGAGTGGTTTCTTTTAAATTTGTTCCAACGATTCAACTTTGGTTTATTTTCTTTGCATTAAAATAATGCGTCCCGTCAATTAACCTATCATTACAGAAAACAACGAAAATACAACGTCCTCTTATGCCATCCGCATTCGCCACTGGGTCCCGTCATTCACCCGTTAGGTTACTTAACTAACGACAGAACAAGGGCTGGGCTAGCGCGGGTGTAAAACATAAGTAACGCCTAATAGATATCATATATAGATATTTTACATTCGTCAGACGCAATAATAGGCATTCCAGATCACAGATGAACAATATTGGATATACAAGCAATCCGCGTTTCCTTTGAGCCTGCAACGAAAAACAGATTACACAGTTGTGATGAATAGCCATTACCCCATCCTAGACCCCCTACGGGTACGGCAAACTACCTGCCAAGTGCCCGAAGTGAAGCGGTCTCCCTTAACAACGTGAGTAGGCCACTAAACACTTCAAAGTACCCGGTAGTTTGTGCACCCCACATTGGGTCTATCCTACGAGCATAAAACAGTAAATGAAATAATACAACGGTGGCTACAACCTCAGCCTGGATGTGCCCCGCAAAAGAATATTACATTATATTACATTTACATCAAATGAAAGAATATAAAAACTCATCTCAAACCCCGGCTAATCATCACAACGATCCAATCAAGTTCATATACACAAACCAGTAAAAACCATTACAGAAATGTGCAACCCCTGCTAACCGACATACTAGCAATTAGGGAAGGTTTACGAACACATTAAACATCACAGATAAAACTTGATTAGCAAATAACTTAGAATTTCGATCGATAACCTTTTTCCGAGTCTACCCCAAATGCAAACCAGCACTGAAATAACCTGGACAGAAACAGAATATACAGGAAAACAAAACACCACAAAATAAGATTTACTGTGCAAATACGAGTCAACTCGGAGTTGACTCGGCCGTGGATCCGCAGCGGATTGCACTAATCCGCCGCGCTTCCGCGGCGTTCTCACCGAGTTGGGACTTCGTATTTCACCAGTATTCTTAGAATTCCCTGCTGTGAATTTTCATACCTATCAAATATTTTTTTCGACACGTTTAAAATTGACAGAAACTTGAGGGGTCCGGGGTTATGTTTTCGCGTTTTTCCGACGATCGAAGTTCTAATTAGTTGCTAACAAGCTAGTAAAGGCTTAGTAGGATCTGATACCACTGTAAGTCCATGTCACGCACCCCGCGAGCTTGCGGGGAGGCGGAATATATGAAAAATAATTATCAAAGCTTCGTAACACGGACTTGAGCACACGGATCGTGTCTAAACCATTATTAGCAAACTACGAGAGGTTTAACTACTCGGATTCGAAGTTATACCTCACGTTACTTGTCCTTCGGGTCTTCATCGCTGTCCTCCACACCTCGTAGGCTCTATGGAACGTCGGCACCTCAACGGCCTCCTCGAGTCAAAGACGATCTACCCGAGAGTCTATAGTCCGAGCTTCTATCTCGAATCTGAGATAACTACGGCTTCTAGATCGCTAATCTAGAAGTCCTAGAGGGTGTAGAGTAATAAGATGGATTAGTTAGTGACTTAAACCCTAGGATTCTCAACTCATGAAAGCTATTAGGGTTTTGAGGAAGAAGATGAAGACTTGAGGAGAGAGAAAGCTTTTGTGATAATGATATGAATAAGAACTCATGAAAGAATATATTGAAGCATACAAATATCTCTTGATCAAATATCTAGAAATATCTTGTGAGCTTCATTTAATACTAAATGGTGAATCACCTCATGAGTCATTAAGCATTTAATGAAAACTGACAACTCATCTCTCCACCTCATTTGTGTTTAATCTAAAAAGAAATAAATACAAATGAGTCATCTTCTTCTAGAAACTTCCCGACAAATTACGAGACTGCTCCTCCCATCCGTATTTCCGAAAAACACGGATAATCTTTGACTGAATAAATCCATCTGTATAATACTAGAATCTGGCTTAAACCAAAGCCCGCTAGTATTATCTGCCCGATCATAATAATGCACAAGTGTACGTAAGTGATCGCGGCCCTGCCGTAAAACCATACGGCCTCTACACCTTTTGCCCGGTGCAGAAAAACTCTCTGTGTGGGACTTTAAAGACTCGACACTACGCTGACAGTGGGTTTAACCACAGGCCGCAAGCGGTACTAGCTGTACGTAACGGTCCCCAGGTAGATGTCGATAAGAAGGACGATGAGGAAACCCATTCGAACTTCTACTGGGCCTGATGTGACAATCTCCGTACAGTCCGGTCTGTTCGTCTAGGACTATCGCATATCGGGCCTAGGGGCGGTAAACGTCAGACCCCTAATAGCGGTATAAGTCGTGTCGGAGTGAAGCCCATTACACCTTGAGAAACTACTGGAAGCCTACCAGTAAATCTCGTTTGCCCTGGCCAGGGACTTTGCGTAATGGCTCTCCATACACAGCGCGATATCAACCCCCAATACCGGGAGAGACGAATCATGTCTAACCGCCACTGCCTCCAAGTGCTTCGGGACTGCACCCAACTACTACCTGTTTGCACGACTCCTTTGAGCCGTGGTAGGGTAGTAATCTAAGTACAGTGGGAACACACCCGAGGCGAAGTAGCAATGTTAAGTCGACGGACTAAGCTGTACTTATGTCACTTGGGAACTGCTATCTGACGATGGGTATAAGACCAACCTGTAGTTCCCGGCGAGTCCTGTCCGGTGTACCCGTAACCTAACGAGCACCTGCATACTATCTCTAGTACGACGTACTGATGGCTGTGGGACAGACCATCTCCCCAACTGGGATGAGAAGCGTATACACCAGTCTACTCCGGAGTATCGATGCCCTGTCTCGATAATCCTACGACCAGGGACCTGTATAGGATGTTGCTTATAGACTACCCAGCCCCCACTAGTGTGACTGCCATCACAACGCTGGTAATCAAGCAAAGATCCTAAGAGCTCTACTAATATGTATAAGCGATACGTTAAAAGAAACATATGCACATATTAAAGTAGACACAAACCAAGTAGCATACTACCATTTTTAGCAAGACTTTCAATACAACTGTGAATATCCCAAGCTTCCATTAAGTAATATACAAACTAGTATGATACAGTAATGGCCTCTAGGGCATAAACACTAATATGGCTGGACATGAGTACTACTGCTTTTTGGACGGCTACTCTGGCTATAACCAAATTCCCATCGCCGAGAAAGATCGGGACAAAACCATGTTCACCTATCCTTTTGGCACGTTTGCATATCGCCGCATGCCTTTTGGGTTATGCAATGCTCCCGCTACCTTCCAGCGGTGTATGATGGGAATTTTCTCGGACATGGTGGAGAAATTCTTGGAGATATTCATGGATGATTTCTCCATTTTCGGCGATTCCTTTGACGAGTGTTTGCAACATCTCGACGCTGTCCTTACCCGATGTAAGGACAAAAACCTCACTTTAAACTGGGAGAAGTGCCACTTCATGGTGCGCGAAGGTATTGTCTTAGGACATATCATCTCGCAAAATGGCATTGAGGTGGATAAAGCGAAGATTGAGGTCATTTCCAATCTCCCTCCTCCCAGATGCGTCAGAGACATCCGAACTTTCCTTGGCCACGCCGGTTTTTGTATACAGTTTATCAAGGACTTTAGCAATATTGCTAGACCCTTGACTCTTCTGCTGGCCAAAGACACCACATTCGACTTCAACTCGAGCTGTGTGACTGCGTTCGAATCACTAAAAAGCTCACTCACTTCTGCTCCCATTCTTTCTTCTCCTGACTGGACGTATCCCTTTGAGATTATGTGTGATGCATCTGACTTTGCTATTGGTGTGATCCTAGGACAGCACATTGATAAAATGCCACACGTAATCTACTATGCTAGCCGAACCCTGAACGATGACCAACTGAATTACACAACAATCGAAAAGGAATTCTTAGCTGTTGTGTTTGCATTAGAAAAATTCAGGCCTTACTTGATCGGCTCTCCAGTCATTATCTACACAGACCATTTAGCTTTGCGACATCTTTTTGCAAAGAAGGACGCAAAATCTCGGTTGATACGTTGGATTCTCTTACTTCAAGAGTTTGACCTTGTCATTAAGGACAAAAGAGCATGTGAAAACGTAGTGGCCGACCATCTTTCACGACTTCCTTCTTCGCCGACGCTTCCACTTCCCATTAACGACGTTTTTCCGGATGAACAACTCTTGACAGTATCGTGCGAACCCTGGCTCGCAGATATTGTGAACTATTTGGCAACATGATTACTACCAAACGAATGGTCAAGTCAGGACAGACTTTGATTCTTATCCCAAGTAAAACACTTTTACTAGGACGAACCCTATCTGTTCAAGTACTGTCCTGACCAGATTATTCGTCGGTGTGTTCCTGATAATAAGTTCAAGAGTGTGCTGTCGTTTTGCCACGATCAAGCGTGTGGCGGGCATTTTGGCCCAAGAAAGACAACTGAGAAAGTTTTGCAGTGTGGCTTCTACTGGCCACAACTCTTCAAAGATACTCATGATTACTGCAAGACTTGCTCCCGGTGCCAACACTTGGACCGGATATCCAGGAGAAACGAGATGCCGCTCCAACCAATCTTGGTTTTCGAGATTTTCGATGTTTGGGGAATTAATTTCATGGGGCCATTTCCCAGCTCTTTTGGGAACCTGTATATTCTTCTAGCTGTTGATTATGTTTCTAAGTGGGTCGAGGTTGTGCCAAGCTGGATGAACGGCAACAAGGTTGTCGTTAGATTCCTTAAGGAAAACATCTTTTCTCGGTTCGGGCACCCCCGCGCGATCATTAGCGACAATGAAACGCATTTCTGTAATAGGACTTCGAGGCCTTGATGTGGAAATACTCCATTAATCATAAGCTATTCACGCCCTACCACCCCCAAACGTGTGGGCAAGTCGAAGTTTCTAATCGGCAAATCAAGCAGATATTGGAGAAAACGGTTTCCAAGAATCGTAAGGATTGGTCTTTGAAACTCACTGATACCCTTTGGGCATTTCGAACTGCTTATAAGACTGATCTTGGCATGTCTCCTTATCGGCTTGTTTACGGAAAGGCTTGCCACCTTCCAGTGGAAATCGAGCATCGCGCATTTTGGGCAATCAAAGAGCTGAATCTAACTCTCGAAGATGCGGGCAGCCATCGGAAGCTGCAGCTCAACGAACTGAACGAGCTTCGGGATGAGGCTTACGAAAACGCGGTTGTCGTTAAGAACCGAACAAAGGCGTTTCATGATAAACACCTTACGCGCAAAACTTTCACACCTGGTCAACATGTATTTCTTTACGACACCCGACTACATTTCCATCCCGGTAAGCTCAGATCTCGCTGGAAAGGACCATTTTTGTGCGGACTGTATACCCGCACGGAGCGGTGGATTGGAAAATCCAGAGGACAGTTCACTATTTAAAGTAAACGGACACAGGGTAAAAACCGTTCCTCACCGCAGACCCATCGGAGGAGCTCCTGATATTGCAGGAGCCGAGTTTACATTTGACTCATTTTCCTCCGCCTACCACCAAACTTCGGTTATTCAGCCATAAACAGTGGAAACACTGTTTCAAATAAGTTTGGGGTATTTATATACCATTTTTTTCCTGTGAAATTCACACTTGTAATAGTTTGTAAAATTTTAAATTTAAAAAAAAAAAAATTTAGGGGGGGGCGTTTTTGTAAATGTACAGAACCACAAATAAATAAAATAAAACGATTTTTTTTAATTCTTTTATTTAATTATTCTTTTTGGGGAGCTTTTGTATAAATGTTTGACAGCCTCTATAAATACATATCGACCCCCTTTTCTGTATTCCCCCTGCCTCAACTCAAATCCTCACACAAACCCTAGCCGCCATAGAATTTTTTTGCTGCTGATCGCCTCTCGCCGCCACCCAACCGCCGTCGATCGCACGCTTCTGCCGCGCAACCGCCGCCGCCCTGCTTCCTCTCCCTCTGGACATTTCAGAGGAGTTTGCAAATTTTTTTCCTCTCTGTCAAATTTTTAAAATTCTGCATTTGCTCTCTGTCATGGCCCCTACTTTGCAATTTGAAAGGGATTTCTCCCACTTATTTGCGCATGATGTTTACGGTAGTTATTTCAGTGAAGAGATCCGAAAGCGCGGATGGAATTTTCTGTTATTCAACCATCCAAACGCATTTGCGCTTCCGGATCTCATTGCGCGTTTTTATGATAGTATGGAGGAGGGATGTTTAGCACAACACGGGTTCATACGATTACTGTGGGGGGGTTGGGAAATAATTATCGATAGGGACTTCATTCACGAAGTCACCTTAATACCACGAATCCCCATTCACGATCAACCCTTCCGATTTGAGGACTACCTACCTTTAATGGGAGATGACTGTTCTGGGGAGCCTAGGAAAGGCATTCAGGCGCGCATGCTTTATGCGAATGTTTTAACAGTGTGCCGTTAGGCACAAAACAACATTTTCGGCAGTTCGCACAACACGACATTTTTTACCCCATCGCTACACATAGTGCACACTTTAATGACCAGAAACCCTAGCTACGACATGTGCACTGTGTTACTATACTCGATTGGCGCCGGCAAGAGGGCTGTTAATTATCCATGCCTGATATTGGTGACAACTGTGTCGCCATTTCCTTCCTATTAAGGAATTTGAAATTTACATGCATGGTGGGATTCCCATTCGACCCCTTCTTGAGGGTGTCTCCACATCCTATACACGACTTCATGATTTATGGTCGCGCACCGAGCCGGCCGAAGATGTGATGGCCAAGACACCCAGCTCGAGCTCCACAGTGAGCATGAAGAGCTCACCCCCGCTGCACAAGTGCGCTTGATACGACGTACCCATAGGGGGGTCGAACGAGTGATAGGGATGCTGACAAACTTTGATCAGCGACTGACGAGTCTGGAATAAGGAATGTCCATCCTACTGGCCAGAGAGGAACGAGCATGATCGAGGGGATGGGGGACAAATAGAAGTGAGGCTGGAACTAGTGAGGCCGCGTCTAGGAGACGCCACAGGGAGTAGTGAGGACACTGCCATCAGTAAGTTTGGGGGTGATGTTTGGTTGTAAATAGTTATCTTTGCATTGCATCTGCACGTTTTTTTATTTTTCGTAAATATTTGTTTTTCTTTGCATATTTAATTCCGTATTGCATTTTTCTGCATTGCATCTTTATAAAAAAATGATTTTTTTAAAAAAATTAAAAGATAAAAATAAAAAAATAAAAAAATTTAAAACTGGCAATATTTAACTCGAGTTCGATATGACGGTTGACTAGTTAGAAAAAAAACTAGATCCTAAACTTAGTTAATTAAAAACCCTAATAATAACCTTCCTTGAAGTATAACTGTAGAAAATATATGTCCTTCCAGTTTATTTAGAAATAAGCAAATTTTGAGTTCAGCTCTGGGGCTAAGTCGAAATGAGGGAAGAGTATTGAAAGCTCTATTTGAAATGTAAGTCTGAAAAATAATTCTGAACCTTAAGTCCAAATTCTGAAAATAGATACCCTGCAATTCGCATATACACGCACCTTAAAACTTAGGATAGTAGAGAATACCTAGAAATACTCTTGCCTGAAAGCCTGGTATGAAAGAAAAAACGGCATTTAAAGCTAACCACCAAAAGAGCATCACTGAAAAATATATCCGGTCTTGAAATAAAAAAAAATAAAAAAGGATAAAATACAAGACCTGGAAACTGCTATTTACGCTTTAAGCTCATGCATTCAGTAATCGGATGTTAGTGCCTCAAGAATCATTAATAGTCGCATGAAAGATGTACGAGCAAAACCGTCCATCATTAATGAAAAGAAGTAGTACTAGGTATTAAGGCAAGGGTATTATAGCTTGAATTGAATTTCCAAGTGTAGAGATGATAAATACACACACGTAGGGGATAATGATCGGAGTTTGGAGGAGAGCTGGGAATGAAAAATAGGGCTTATATTTTTAATAGAGATGATAAAAATTCCGGATTTGAGATGGTGTTTTAGAAGGAAAACTCAAGAGATACCGAGAGCTTTATAAACTGGCAAAACGTATATGATCTTAAGTTAAATGAAAAAGAAGTGTGAAAAATATGGGTTGATGATTTCTGAGTTAAAGATGATAGAATTTCTTGCTAGAATGCTGAACTGTAGAATTAGAGTCGACGACCAATTTGATCGGATTTTGTGGGTAGTATCCGCTGAAAACCCTCAAGAGACAACACTCCTACTAGGGACACCTAGAGATTTAACGGTTTGTTGCACGAGCTCAGTACAATTGCGTTCCCTGCGAAAGTGAGGTTAGGACTTTTGGGACAAAATGGCTTTGCTTGGGACGGGAAAAAGATAAATTTGGGGGTATTTGTTCATATCAGATTTTTGCATTTTTATACCGCCTATTCTTGATCACATTGCATATAGGTAGGTACTCTTGATTCGTGTTTGCTGAGTAATTGCAGGTTACTGGTTCTCAGCTCTAAACAGTGAAAATCATGAAAATGCGCAACTAATGCAGGACTACGGCCAACAACAGATAAATACCGATCTCCGCTCACTATCCGTATGATACCACATACCAGTTCAAGGGACAAAATGGCACATCATTGGTCATTTTCATGCACAAAGCATAAGGGCAGCACAAGATCCAGGACATCAACGCGGAGCTTAAGAAAATCAAAGCAAAAAGTCCACATCATTTCACCTTTTGGACTGCTAAAAATCTGGAAGAAAAATGAAGAGTTTCTGAGAAACCAAGTGTACCAAATAGAAGAGAACAACAACATGAAGAACCCCAGAAAAAACGAGACTGCAATTCAACCAAATGGCCGCGGATCCGTGGCCAATGTGGCACTTATGCGGCGAATCCGCGGCCGAGTCAACTCAGTGTTGACTCGGTTTTTAGGGTAGTTTTGTAACTTCATTTTGGGCCAGATTGTATCCCTAGGGTATCAGTTTTCTGCCTATAAATAGCCCAGTGCAAATCTAAGTGAACGGTGTCTTTTTCTTTGTATTAGATTTTAGGATAAGGTCTTGTAGTTCTTCTTCCTCTTCATCTTTCTCCATTAACTTTGTAGTGAGCTTCATAAGTGATAATGAATAAAAGAAGAGTTTCTTTTTATGTCTTGTAATTGTGTTATTTTACTTGCTTGTAATTTTCATTTGCTAATCTAGTTGTTGTTATTTGTTTGTTTGCTTTCTTTCTTTTTCTCTTTTTCTCTATCTTTACAACCATGATACTTGAGTATGATCCTTACCAAAGTGTGGTCTCAAATAGTTAGTTGTGATCTTCTTAACCTCATTTCTTTCTACTTTCCATCTTATTTTGTTTTCTTTTTCTTTTTAATGGGTGGGTAGTTTCTCACTTGTTAGGGTAAGATAAGAAAAGTTTGAGAGAATGAAATCTCTTTCACTCTTTTTTTTGCTCAACATCTTGACTCGGACTCCCGTTAATTGAACCACAATCCACTCCCTACGACACCCTATCCTATACGATAGCGGTGATTCCCTAGTTAGACCGGTTGTGGTTGAATTAACCGGAGGTTAAAACTAAGAGCCAAGAATGGACGGATAAGGACCAAAAGGAAGGAACTAAGCGTTGGAAAGACTAGCTTATACTCGCAAGTTCCTTCCTAATCGTGCCAATCCCCGTTGTTGCCGATTACCGTAACACCGATATTAAGAATGGTAATGAAAGAAGTGAGCGATTCCTAACTCAAACTAACCTAATGCTAACCCTAACAAGCTCTCTTTATACATATTTCAGCACATGGTGAAACTAAACAAACCTGGACAAATTGGACTTAACTCGTTAAACACTAAGAAAAATATTCACATCTCCCTGCGGACGACCCGTACTCAACCGGCTAGCTACCAAGCGAAACCGTTTTGATTGCGGTAATTAAAACTAAGCACGCAAAAACTCTAACAATCAATGGCTCCTACACTTGACCTTTTCTCCCTCATTCATTTTCCTTCATCCATTATTTTTCTTCATCATCTCTTTCTTCATCTCTTTCTCCACCTCCCTTACCCCATGACAACCACCCTAAATCATCACCAAAACATCACACCACCTTCAAAGAAAATGTTCTCAATTTTAGTACATTCTACTTGCATTTCCTTATATCTTTAGTTATGCATTTATAGATAAGCTTTTATACCTTTATTTCAAAACTGCACCCCCACTATTTTCTGTAAAAGGTTTAGATTTTCTAGGCTTCGGCTTACTTGAATTACGTTACGCCTTTAGACGTTGCGTGATTTAAGTGCCGGTCACGTACCTTGTTACGGGTCATGACAAAGTTGGTATCAGAGCGTTAGGTTTAAACTTGGTTTGAGTCTGGGTTTGACTATGCAGAGTCTAGAGCGTATATATATTTCGGAATCTAGGCTTGATCTTACGGAACTTAGACTTGACGGGGAGGGGGGTATTAGACCCGAACTTTCGTTACTTAGGTTGACCCTGATTGATGGAGTAGGTAACTTAAGTAGAGTAACGTACCGTGTGTATATTCCGCGACATACTTACGATACGATACTCCGCTTAAGTGACCTTAGGATGTATATTCTTGAGATCCGTGCTTCTATTCGTTCCAATGATCATACTCTCATTGATTCCGATCCTCCTTATGATCATGTATCCATTTTGGATCTGTTGATTCCTTTCGTTCCTTTGATCTATCTTCATCGATACATACTTGAGGTCCCTGTCACCATAATTTGAGCGCAGATTGAGCTGCTGCTAGTGATGCGGTTAGGGCGAGCTCGTCATGGATGAGGACTTTCAATCAACATTGGTTCAAGGGTACATCTCTTCATACTTCTGATACATGTCGTTGTAATTCTTCAACGTCTTCAGAGAGGTGGAGGGTCCCAATAACCGATAACTTTTGGTGCATCCACAAACGGCTGAACCAAAACCAAAATGACCATGACGTCTTTAAACTGGACTAAGATATCCTTAAACTTTATGGACTATGGGGTCCTTAAACTCATCGACTAAGATGTCCTTAAACTTTATGGACTGTGAGGTCCTTAAACTCATAGACTATGATGTCTTTAAACTGGACCGTAATGTCCTTAAAGTAATTATGGACCGCAACGTCCCTAAACTAAAACAATAGAGCCCAAATGCTCTTTTGTTGGATCTAAATGATCATGTTGAGCAGATCTTAGTCTAAAATTAGATTAATGTATCCTCAACAAATGTTTAAGTTGATCTTAGTCTCAAATCAGATTAACGATCCTTAAACCCAACCCAAACCCAAATCTAAGAAAATACAGTTTTGGACTAATCTACGCCCTACGGGCGACAACATAAATTAGTCTCCGTATACAATCCACGGGCAACCAAAAATAAAACAAACACACACGACACGAAGTGACCATCTGGAGAAGAAGAAAGTGGTTACTGCATAGCGTAATTAACTGCAGGGGCTTGCGCCTGCAGGGAAGAGCGTCCCCACAATAAAAAAACCCCTCAAATGAGGGGGAATCTGACGAAATCTGCTACAACGGCCACATCCGTCTAAACCTTCGATACATGGTGTCATAAATCAACTTGGTATCATCGGAGAGGTGGACGGATAAAACCAAATAGCATCTGCCCCAAAATTCAGGCAAGACGGCCTATACGGTTTCGTCTCTCGTATTCGGAGGTAAACAGATTCTGGCACGCCCGATGGGACCTTTCCTCTTTCCACTCCACACTTCGTGTGTCGTGTTTCGCAAACAAGTCGCGGTTTGACATGGTTGCCTTTGGATATGATGTACTAAGATTTGGTATCTTGCTCTGTGCAGAAAAACAGAAGATTAATGGCTTCAAACTGCACTAATTGCAACAACTCCCACTCCATCCTCAACGGAGGAGTGACCTATGGGCCTCAAGCGGCCTCCCTTTTTACGATGCCGGTGGACCAGGTGACGCAAGCCACCACAGGGCTATTTTTTGGGACCATGCTCCCACCAATGAGCTTCAACGCCCCATTGCCGTCGCAAGAAGCTCCAAAGAAGTCGGTCTTTGATCGGCTTACAACTACCGTGACCTCTCTCAACAGGTCGCCCAAGTCCAGTGCCTCACTTTTCAACAGACTGGGCCAAAGCTCAAGTGGGCCCGTGAAGAAGCCCGCGATACCTGAAGCGACCATCCCAAAGCGGATAGTCATTCCTATTTCTGAAGTCATCAGAGCGACTTCCCCTGCTAAGGAGTCGGTCTTTGCAAGACTGACCATTTCAGCTCCCGTTCCAGGCAAAGTCATCAAAACTGCCCCCTGCGCGAAAGTCTGCCTTCGATAGATTGGCCATCCCCACTCAACGGATGCCAGTTTTCAAAAGTAACGCCGGCAGCAACCCTCCGCCAGAACAGGGGGCATGACGAAGCCACCCCCATAACTGAGCCGGTCCCGTCAGCACGACATGCTCGCCGTCATCACTGGCGCCGAGTAAGGAAGGCTGGGGGCAGCTCTCCTTCTGGACTGACTCCGCCAACTCCGATGGTGAAAATTGATGCTGCTGTTCCAACTGGGAACAGTTTTGAACCACTTAGGAGGGTACGCAAGAACTCTCCGAAGGCCGTGCTAAAGAGATCTCCTCCACCTATGGAGAACGCTACAAAGGTGAAGCCAGAGTAGCCTCCTCAGCGGCTGTCCTCTAAAATTTATAAAGTTTGGCGATGGGTTCAAGACTCGGTGATCAACCAAGGCTACTCCCGCCAACCGAAGAAGATGAAAATTCGGCAAGAGAAGGACCACCATGTCATACCACAGAAGATGTCATCTATTTGGGTGCTCGCTGCAACGGTTCCCTCAACTTCGACCGCCCACAAAAGAAGGAGGCCGAAGAAAGTCCCCATTGTTCTCCGCTGGAAACCGGGAAGACGAACGTCTTGCCTGAAATTCGGGGGCAGATGCTATTTGGTTCTATCCGTCCACCTCTCCGAAGATGCCAAGTTGATTTATGGCACCGTGTATCGAAGATTTAAACGGATGCGGCCGATGTAGCAGACTTCGTCAGATTCCCTCTCGTTTGAGGGGTTTTTGATTGTGGGGACGCTCTTCCCTGCAGGCGCAAGCCCCTGCAATTAATTACGCTACCGCATCACGGTAACAACTTTCTCCTTCTCCAGATGGTCACTTCGTGTCGTGGGTGTTTGTTTTGTTTGTGGTTGCCCGTGGATTGTATACGGAGACTAATTTATGTTGTCGCCCGTAGGACGTGGATTAGTCCAAATCCGTATTTTCTTAGATTTGGGTTTGGGGGTTTGGGTTTAAGGATACGTTAGTCTCATTTGAGACTAAGATCAACTTAAATGTTTGTTAAGGATACGTTAGTCTAATTTTAGACTTAGATCAACTCAACGTTTGTTAAGGACACATTAGTCTAATTTTAGACTAAGATCAACTTAACAGGATCATTTAAATCCAACAAAAGAGCATTTGAACTCTATTGTTTAGTTTAGGGATATTGCGGTCGATTACCAGTTTAAGGACATAGTGGTCCAATATCAGTTTAAGGACGTAGTGGTCCAATACCAGTTTAAGGACATAGTGGTCCAATACCAGTTTAAGAAGATAGTGGTCAATTGTTAGTTTAAAGACATCACGGTCGAGGTTAAGGACATTATAGTCCATGAGTTTAAAGACCTCACAGTCAAGGTTAAGGACATCATAGTCCGTGAGTTTAAAGACCTCACAGTCAAGGTTAAGGACATCATAGTCCGTGAAATGTGTGGTTGTCGGGACCCGTCACCTCTTTGAAGACGTTGAAGGATTACAACGACAAATATCAAAGGAGTGAAGAGATGTACCCTCGAACCAAAGTGGATTTGGGGATCTATAGTCCAATTTGGAACTACGATCAATTTATTAGATTATGAGCACATTGGCTCAGTTAAATCTGAATTGAGGACTTATGGCCAATTTGGGCTAAGTCCAATTAGATTAGAAATATTGGCTCTTTGTTGGACCATTAAACATTTATCTGGGTTCGAGCCCACATTATTTAGCAATGCTAAACCAGAGTTTTAAGGGCTCTGATAACATTTTGTCTTTTATTAGGCACCGACCATTCATCATGGCTCTGGAGTTTACTTTGAATGTCATGTGAAATGATCAAGTTTGGAAAACAAAGGTATATTTGAAGTTCAGTCAAAGGGGAATCCTGCCTCTGGAAAAACTTAGCCATTTTGGGCTAGGTTGGTTTTGAAATAGTGTTAACACTAGAAGGTATTTGATGATCACGTGTTCCCACGCGATGCGCTTTAAAAAATAGTGTTAAACACTAACAATGGGGTGGTCACGTAGGGTCACGTGAGGCGCCTGAGAATTGGGCCGAAACTCCTTTATTTTACCCTCAAAGCTGCAAATAAGTGTTAAACACTTAGCTTTCAGGCCATCACGTGTGAGCACGTGAGGCATCTGAAGATGGGGCCAGATTTCCTTTTACTTTGTTCTGCAAATAAGTGTTAAACACTTTTTGACTTTCTGGCCATCACGTGCGGGCACGTGATACGCATTCATGCACTGATTTGTTAAGGCATTTATTAGGGGTCACATGGTAACACGTGAGAGCGCCCAGAGCCAACATTTCCTTTGCTTTTATTCTCTTTGTTTTAGAGGTCACGTGGGAGCACGTGAGGCATTGCCTCAAAGCCTTTTCCTTTAGGGATCTCTTCAGGGCTCACGTGGGGACACGTGACCTTAGTTCTTTTCATGCACAGAGATCTTTTAAGTCTCCTTATTTTATTTTGAGAATTAAATTTTTTGTAGGGTTAAACCCTAATCATGATTTTGGAGGAATTAAATTCCTATTATGAAAGAATTAAATTCTTATGTAGGGTTAAACCCTAATTTCTTTTAGAGGAATTAAATTCCCATATATGTAAAAGAATTAAATTCTTGTATAGGGTGAAACCCTAATTTCATTTTAAGAGAAATTAAATTCCTGTGAATTTGAGAGAATTAAATTCTCAATTAGGGTTAAACCCTAGTTCTGTCCATCTTGAAGTAATTAAATTCCTGTAATTTTAGGAGAATTGAATTCTTATATAGGGTTAAACCCTAGTTTTGTTTTGAGAGAATTAAATTCTCTAAACTCAATTCCCCCTCTAAGTTTTGGATCTGCATGGCAGGATCTCAACCCGATGAGAATTAAATTCTCAACCTATGGGGAGATGTGCTTTTGCAGATCTTCAACTAGAGGAGAACTAAGTTCTTTTGCAGAAGAGTTAAACTCTTAGATTTTGAGAATTAAATTCTCTTTGTTTTATGGAAATTAGATCTCTTTCCCCTTTCTCACCTAGGGTTTCTTTTCTCTGAAGAGATCTTTTTTTCTCTTGAGAATTAAATTCTCCTCTCTTTTTTCTCTCTGTTGTTGTTATCTCCCAAAAAAGTAAATCCTTCTCTTCTTTTCTTGGCTCCTATTTATAAGAGAAAGAAAAGAATTAATTTGTTTTGTGAATGTTTCATTGAAAAATTTTAATTGATTTTGTAACCAACATGATCTTTTAGATCACTCAGTGAATTTTATTCACCATTGGATTTTTAATCCAAAGGATCTTTTATCTGTTATTCAAATTTTAGGGAAATCTTTCCTTGTATAAAATCTTTCCATAAATTGGTGATTTTTAATCACCATTGGATTTTTAATCCAACGGTGCTCCATTTTACAGAACACCATCCTTTTTGTTTAGAAAGATTTAAAGAAACATTTTTCCAGTTAGGGTTTTTGATTTCCCTTAATTAGAATTTAATTCTATTATTTCAGAGATTTTAGGATCCCATCACGTGTTGACACGTGACCTCCTCGATTAAGCATTTAATTCCATTGTTTTAAAGAACTCAGGAATTATCACGTGTCAGCACGTGACCCTTTGTCACGCGTGAGCACATGATGCCCCATTGGGGTTTTTCCTTGTTATTTTATTATACTTTTAATTCTTTTCAGTGAGTTTAAAGGCCTATCACGTGTTGACACGTGTCCCCATTGTTGGGATTTAATTCTTATTATTTCAGAGGGTCTGAGAGCCCATCACGTGTTAGCACGTGACCCCACTGATTAATTATTTAATTAGAATTTAATTCTATTAATTCAGAGAGCTTAGGAACCCATCACGTGTCTGCACGTGACCTTTGGTCACGTGTGAGCACGTGATGCCTCATTAGGGTATTCCTTACTGTTTTATAATATTTTTTAATTCCTTTCAGTGGGTTTAAAGGCCTATCACGTGATGGCATGCGACCCCATTTAATTATTTATTTTATCCACTGCCTACAGGCTTTGCCTGTAAATGGTCACGTGTTGGCACGTGATGCCCGGTCACATGTGGGCACGTGATGCCTCATAACTTTTGATCCGGATGAATTATGAGGCCCATAATATATCAAATCGAAGGATTTTTCGATATGCTTTCGATACCATCAGAATTTAGCTGTTTCTCATTCGGGAGTTTATCAAAATACAGCCCGGAAAATACTGGTTCGCATTTTCATAAGCGTATCGCTGCCATTTGATACCTAGGCTCTTTGCGCAGAAATTTTTTGGCGGGAACACCCATGTTCGCGACGAATCTTAAGAACACTGAATCTAAACGCCCCAAGTCTGGGGGAATGGTGGTGCACACTGTTTATATGGCATCCGGGAAAGAGGATAGCCATATCTCTATGGGCCATCGACCACTCACCAGATCTGTAACAAGGGCCCAGGAGAAACAACAGAAGCTTCAGGAAATGTTAACACAGATGGCCGTGTTGGGGTCGAAAATTGCACCCCGGTTGACCAATTCAAAGTCAAAGTTAACCCCAAGCCAAGTGGGCCCAAGCCCAGATCAAGTGGGCTCATGCCCGAGTTGAGCCCGAACATGAAGCGGCTGGCCCTCCCCATGCCAAAATAAAAATCATGTAACAAATAATTTGGATGTAATTTTTTATGCATGAATGTATGTAAAATGGGCATAAAGCCAATTTTTTGTAAGCCCATGGCTTATGTGCAAAAGAAATGGCATATGAGCCATGGGATGGGCAAAATGCCATTTTGTAAAGCCCAAGGGGCTATATGTAAAGTGTATAGCCTATAAAGGCAAAGATAATGAAAATATCTGAAAAATCTTTTTCTCTCTCTAAAAAAAAACCAAGGTCTGTGCCTTGTTCATATCAGAATTTTGCATTATTATATTCTCCATTCTTAATCATATTGCAAATAAATAGGTGCTTTTGATCCATGTCTGCTAAATAGTTGCAGGTTACAGGTTCTCAGAACAATACATTGAAATTCAGGAAAAGACGTTACAAATGTGAGACTACGACCAACAAATAGATGAATCTGCAAGATGCCGCCTACTAGTTTTAGGAACAAACGAAGATCAATGAACAGTTCGATTGCATAAAGTACGAGGATAGCACAAAGATTCAAGACTTCAACGCGAAGCTTACGGTAAAAGTCCACAAATTCTGCACTGTTGGAAATCTAGAAGAAAGTAGAAAAATTCTGAAGAACCAAGAGAAGAAAATAGAAGGAAATAGCAATAGAAAGCAACCCTGAAAAGAAGAGCCAAAGATCCCTCAAGATGGCCGCGGATCCGCGGCCAAACATAGCATTCCGCCGCGGATCCGCGGCCGTGCTGTACACGTGTCGGTGCATGTGTCGGTGGGTGTCGGTGCTTTGACCCGGCTTTCTTAGGGTAGTCTTGTAATTTCAGATGTGGATCAGATGTAAACCCTACGGTTTCTCCTATCTATAAATAGGAAAGCCTACAGCCTCTTTTTATTTTTCTAGTCTAAATTTCAATTCCTTTGTAATCGTCAAGAGTGCATCAATAAAGTAAGATTTTTTTATCTGAATTTAATTCTCGCATTTTTATCTGTTTTTTTAATATCTGCTATTTTATTTTGTCTTTTATTATTTGCAACTTAGATAGTTTTTAAAATAAAATATAAAAATGAATTCCATTGTTAATACCCTAATGAGTGAGTAGTTCCTCACTTGTTAAGGTTAGGTTTCAGATAGGTTTGAGAGATGGAAATCTCTCACTCCTTTCTTGCCCGTATAATACTTTAAATTAGGACTCTATGTTAATCAAACACACACCGCTCACTGTGGCACCCTATCCCACGAGATAGCGGTGATTCCCTAATTAGACCGGTTGTAGTTGATTTACATAGAGGTTAGGGCTAAGAGTTAAGAAAGGACGGACAAGGACCAAAAGAAAGAAACTATGTTTCTTTCTAGTCGTGCTAATCCCCTTTGTTAATTATTACCCTAACACCTAAGTTCTTAATTAGGGCAAAAGAAGCAGTGAGTAGAATTAACTTTCCAAACTAACCTAATCCTAACCCTAGCAAGGTTTTAATCCAAATTAAATTCAATCTTAGTTTTTATAAAATTCAAAACCTACCAAAAATAGGAATTAACTCGTTAGAACAATTAGAAAAGAACACGTTTTCCCTGTGAACCGACCCGTACTCAACCGGCTAGCTACCAAGCGACACCGTTTTTATTGCGGTATTCTTAACTTTGATTTTTAAAAAACGCACGCACGTACAAAACATAACTCTCAATCAAATGGCGCCGTTGCCGGGGATAGCAGTAGTTATTTTCTTTTTGTAATTTCAGGTTAATTAAAATTGAAAAAATCATAAAAACTGAAATATATAAAAACATAAAAAATATCATCTTGTTATTTTTTGAAGGGTTTTTGTGTGAATTGCGCAGGAAAGGAAGAAGGACATATTCAGATCTGGAAAAAATCCAGTGAATAAATAAACAAACAGAAGATCTGAACAGACAGAGAAGAACCACAATAGACAACAGAAAAATTTTGAAGGCTTGAACCGACATTTCCACTGCGGAAACGCGGCAGTAATAGTCATTTGGCCGCGGAACCGCGGCAAGTTGCTGACGTCAGCTTTCCAAAAATTCTCTGTAAGTTTTTTTCTCTCTTCTGCCCTCTGTAGTCCACTGAAAAATTTTCCTGCAGAATTCTTTGCGCAAAACTTCTTCTCCCTCTCCAATAAATCAATTTTGTGCAGGATTCTTTGCGCCGCAAATAGAAAGAAATTTTGGCAAGTGTTTTAGATTTTGTGTGTTTACTGCTTTGCATTTTTAAAATGGACTTTTAAGGGGTTATAACACCAATTCAGATTGGGTGGGGATTTTATTACCCTTCCTAGGACCCCAAAAATCACAAAAAGCATATGCATCAATCCTCGAGTTAATTAAAAAAATATTTAGACTCAGCCAATAAGGACTGTCGCGCTCATTAGGACAGAGGAAGGTTGTGGGCAATCGGTCGTTTATCTAAACCTGATTTTGTGGTGCCTAGGCTAGACAAGTAGGAAAGGTAATTTTAAAAGGCCCGTCTCACGGTGATTCGTGAGCGGATCCCTCATTTCTTTACTTGTGCTTACCTGGCCACAATTGACGGTGAAGAGGCGATTCGAGGGATATCTCACAACTTGCCCTTTGGACCAGTTAGGAGCAGTCTAGTTGATTTAGGAGACCCTAGCTCTAGGCTTGATTGTGCATATTGTGATTGCTTGAAAGTGTGTCGTAGTTCCTTATAAAAAATCTTTTGCAAAACTCTTTATAAAAAAAACCACAAAACAAAATTTTTACAAAACTTGCCATTTTGTCGCTAGAAATCCATTGCACCAAACTTTCACCCACATTCTCTCATTGACGTTTTCTTACCCCCACCTTCTACTTTTTTACTACACTATAACTCGTTAGTGTATGTCCGGTTGGACTAGGGACACTAGCGTCCGTTTAGTCCGTGTCTCGTTAGTTCCTACTGACGACGCTTTCGATTCCGAAGTCGAAATTCCCTCCACTTCTTTACCTTCATCTTCAAATTCATCATCTTCCAAGGAGATGTCGGGATTCAATCCTAACAACTCCTTACCTACTTCGGGACTGATTCCACCTCAACTGGGTGCGAATAACCCACAACACCCTCCTTTTGAAGCGCCCCAACGAATCGCGCTCCATGATCTTTTCTATTCAACCCACACCGCACTTCCTACTTGTCTTTCACTTCCACCGGCTAATGGGGATAACTTCGAAATTAAACCCCACTTCATCAATATATTGCCCAAATTTCATGGGCTGGAATCCGAAGATGCCTACATCTTCATTAACAAATTCCAGAATGTTTGCGTAATGATGAAGACCACCCAACTTTTCGATGATGCTATAAGGCTACGTGTCATTCCATTCACTTTATGTGACCTAGCTGAAAAATGGCTATATATAACAGCATCGCATTCCATAAAAAGTTGGGAAGAGTTTGTTAAGGCTTTTCTTAAAAAGTTTTACCCACACCACAAGACCGCGAGAATTAGAAATGAAATTAATCAATTTTCTCAGCTTCCTTCCGAACCTTTTTGGAAGTGTTTCGAAAGATTTAAGGACTTTCTTGTTCAGTGCCCTCACCACGGTATCGAGATATGGCAACTTTGCCAAACTTTATACGAAGGACTGAATCCAGCCACTAAGCAGTTGCTGGAAACCATTTGTCAAGGTCACTTTCTTACAAAATCTGACGAGGAAGCTTGGCAATTTCTCGACGATCTTGCTGAACAAACGCTTCAGCGGGAAAGCACTAAACAAACCGCTTCATCCATTTCATCTACTTCATCCGATTCGTCTAGGGCAGGTGTTCATCAACTTGACATGTCAATTACAATGAAAGCCGAAATGGCCGCAATTACACGTAAACTAGAAGCAATTGAGAGCAAATTCTCATCGCCTTCTCCTGTCCCCGCTTTCCCCTCTCGCACTATTTGCGCTTGTTGTTCGGATCCGTCCCATTTAACCGAAGAGTGTTCTTACAACCCACCTGTTCAAGGACAAGATCAAGTCAATGCTGCATTTCAGTAGAGATAAAGAAATGATCCATACTCTTCAACTTACAATCCTGGTTGGAGGAACCACCCCAATTTTGCTTGGAATCAAAACCAATAATTCCAAGACAACAACAATTTTCAGAGGCCTCCTCCACAACAACAAGTCCCTCAACAAACTCAATATCAGCAATCTTTCCAACCCCAACCTTATCAAAATCAAATGAACAATTTTGCACCAAACAACTCTTTTCCTCAAAATAATTTTATTCAACCAAATAACGATAAGGTGTCCTCGCTAGAACAAAGTCTGGATGCGTTTTTAAAACAATCTACGCAATCCTCAGCCAACATCCAGTCTTCCATTCAGTCTTTGGTGCAACACACTGCATCACATGAGCAAAGCATCAAAACCATTGAAGCTCAAATTGCACAACTGAATGCTGCTCTAAGCGAGCGAGAGAAGGGGAAACTTCCATCTCAACCACTGCCAAATCCCGGTCACACACAAAATGCACATGTTGCTCATGAACAACAAAATCATAATGTGAGTGTCGTGACTACATTGAGATCTGGAAAGGTATTGCACAACAACATTGGCGATAATAATAACACCCCGGCCGCCGCTTCTTCTTCATCTTCATCTTCTTCAGAGCCTGTTCTTCATTCTTCACAAGGTTCTACTTCTTCTACTAATTCGAATGGACCCACATCTCACTCCATGAAAACACCAACACTGGGATCCGTTCCAACTCCGCAATCTACTCCACAGACATTTGACTCAACAAATTTTCAAAATATTCCATTTCCAAATAGGTTGAGATCCAATAAACAAACTCCACAAATGGAGAAAATTGTGGAGTTATTTAAACAGATTAGCATTAACATAGCTCTCTTGGATGCAATCCAACAAGTCCCTTCTTACGCTAAAATCTTGAAGGACTTATGCACCAAGAAGAGGAAATCGCAGGTACCTAAGAAAGTTTTCTTGGTTAGTGCAGTAAGTGATGCTCTTACCCAACCTTTACCTCAAAAACGAAAGGACCCTGGCTGTCCTACAATTTCAATAACAATTGGGGATAAGAATATCAATCGCGCACTTTTAGATCTTGGTGCCAGTGTTAATTTTCTTCCTTATTCAGTATATGAACAATTAGGCGTTGGAGAGCTAAAACCCACACATTGTACTCTCCAAATGGCCGACCGATCCATCACCCATTCTAGGGGTGAGTTAGAGGATGTGTTGATTAAAGTAGGGGACTTCATTTTCCCCGTTGATTTCATTTTTATGGATACACAACCTGTAGTTAACCCCCGGAGTTAAATTCCGGTGATACTCGGTCGACCATTCCTTGCAACTTCTAATGCCATGATCAATTGTCGAAATGGTTTGATGAACCTATCTTTTGGAAACATGACAATTGAGCTCAACATTTTTAAGTTAGGGAATCAGCCCTCCGAGCCTAATGCTAATATACTTGATATTTGCTCGATCCAAGAGATCACTCAGGAGGACTGTGAGTTCGAAAAATTTCTGTTCGATCACAACAATTTTGATGCCAATAGTGCGTTCCTCCTTGATTCTGACACTGCTTTCACACACGATAACGATTACGAGTGTTTCACCTTTTCGAACGGTTTTGAAGAATCACCACCCGAGTTTGAGTCCTTTGGATTTTTGGATGAGTTAGCTGAACCATCCGACTCGGTTGCTTACACTCGCTTCGAACCTTTGTTGGAATGCTTCGAATTTGAGACAGTTTCACCAATTTTACCTTCAATTATTTCGTCTCCAAAACTCGAACTCAAGCTATTGCCGTTTCACATTAAATACGCTTACTTAGGTGAGAATGAGACCCTTCCTATTATCATCTCGGCCTTTCTAGCCCCCGAGCAAGAGAAAGCCCTTTTAACGGTCTTACAAAATAATCGGCAAGCTTTTGGCTGGACTATGGCGAACATCAAGGAGATTACTCCCCTAATAGTTGAACATCATATTCATATGATGGACGATGCCAAGCCAGTAAGGGATCCACAGAGACGACTAAATCCTATAATGAAGGAGGCTGTTAAAAAGGAGATTGTAAAATGTCTAGATAGTGGTATCATTTACCCTATCTCTGATAGCTAGTGGGTTAGCCCCATTCACGTTGTCCCAAAGAAATTGGGCATAAAGGTCATAACTAATGAGGCGAATGAGTTAATACCTACTCGCACCCAAACTAGGTGGCGAGTATGCATCGATTATAGAAAACTCAACACCGCGACACGGAAAGACAACTTTCCATTACCTTTTATTGACCAAATGTTAGAACGATTGGCTGGGCATGAATTTTACTGCTTTTTGGATGGCTACTCCAGCTATAATCAAGTTCCCATCGCCGAAAAAGACCAAGACAAGACCACATTCACTTGTCCTTTCGGTATGTTCGCTTACCGTCGCATGCCCTTTGGGTTATGCAATGCACCCGCTACTTTCCAGCGGTGTATGATGGGCATTTTTTCAGATATGGTGGAAAAATTCTTGGAGATTTTTATGGATGATTTCTCCATTTTCGGTGCTCCTTTGATGAGTGTTTGCTATATTTAGACGCAGTTCTTACCCGGTGTAGGGATAAGAATCTCACTCTAAATTGGGAGAAATGCCACTTTATGGTACGAGAAGGTATTGTCTTAGGACATATCATCTCGCAAAATGGCATTGAGGTAGATAAAGCTAAGATTGAAGTCATCTCCAATCTTCCTCCTCCCAAATGCGTCTGAGACATTCGAGCCTTCCTTGGCCATGCCGGTTTCTATAGACGGTTCATCAAGGATTTTAGCAAGATGGCTAAACCCTTGACTCTTTTGTTGGCCAAGGACACCACTTTTGATTTTGACTCAAACTGTATGAAGGCGTTCGAATCGTTGAAAAACTCACTTATTTCCGCTCCCATTCTTTCATCTCCTGACTGGACCCACCCATTTGAAATTATGTGCGATGCATCTGATTTCGCCATTGGTGCTGTCCTTGGACAACACATTAATAGGATGCCGCATGTAATTTATTACGCTAGCCGAACGTTAAACGAGGCCCAATTGAATTACACAACAACTGAAAAAGAATTTTTAGCTGTTGTGTTTGCATTAGAAAAGTTCATGCCCTATTTAATCGGCTCTCCAGTCATCGTTTACATAGACCACTCAGCTCTTCGCCATCTTTTCGCGAAGAAGGATGCTAAATCTCGGCTGATACGTTGGATCCTCTTACTACAAGAGTGACCTTGTCATCAGAGACAAGAGAGGATGCGAAAACGTAGTCGCCGACCATCTTTCATGCCTTCCTTCTTCGCCTACATTTCAAATTCCTATTAAAGACATTTTTCCAGATGAGCAGCTCTTAACCGTGTCATGCGAACCTTGATTCACAGATATCGTAAATTATTTGGCCACCGGATTTATACCAAACGAATGGTCGAATCAGGACAGACTCAGATTTCTATCTCAGGTAAAACTTTTTTACCGGGATGAACCGTATCTATTCAAATACTGTCCCGACCAAATTATTCATCGGTGTGTCCCCGACAATGAGTTTAAGAGCGTGCTGTCATTCTGCCATGATCAAGTGTGTGGCGGGCATTTTGGCCCTAAAAAGACAGCAGAAAAGATCTTGCAGTGTAGTTTCTATTGGCCACAACTTTTTAAAGACGCATATGAGTACCGCAAGACATACTCCCGGTGCCAACACTTGGGCCGGATATCTAGGAAAAATGAAATGCCGCTCCAACCAATATTGGTTGTTGAAATTTTTGATGTTTGGGGGATAGACTTTATGGGACCATTTCCTAATTCTTTTGGGAACATGTTTATTCTACTCGCTGTTGACTATGTTTCAAAGTGGGTCGAGGCTGTGCCCAGCCGAACTAATGACAACAAGGTTGTCGTTAGATTTCTCAAAGAAAACATCTTTTCTCGGTTTGGGCATCCTCGCACATTTATCAGTGATAAAGGATCTCATTTTTGTAATAGGACTTTCGAGTCCTTGATGCGGAAATACTCCATTACGCACAAGCTGTCAACGCCCTATCATCCCCAAACTTGTGGGCAAGCCGAGATTTCGAATCGGCAGATTAAACAGATATTGGAGAAAACGGTTTCCAAAAATCGTAAAAATTGGTCGTCAAAACTTATTGATGCCCTTTGGGCATTCCGAACTGCCTATAAGACCGATCTTGGCATGTCTCCATATAGGCTTGTTTATGGAAAGGCTTGCCACCTTCCAGTTGAAATAGAGCATAAGGCATTTTGGGCAATAAAAGAGTTGAATATATCTCTAGGAGATGCGGGCAACAATAGAAAGCTGCAGTTGAACGAATTGAACGAGCTTCGGGATGAAGCCTACGAGAATGCAGTAGTTGTTAAAAACCGAACGAAAGTGTTCCACGATAAACACCTTATGCGCAAGACTTTCATACCCGGTCAACAGGTTTTACTTTACGACACTCGATTACATTTCCATCCCGGCAAGCTCAGATCTCGATGGAAAGGGCCATTTTTGATACGCACCGTATATCCGCACGGCGCGGTTGATTTAGAGAATCCGGAGGACGGTTCACTATTTAAAGTGAACGGATATAGACTTAAACCGTTCCTCACTGCGGACCCTTCGGAGGAGCTCCTGTTTTTGCAGGAGCCGATTTACATTGACTGATCTTTCTCCATCTACCCATAAATTTCGATTATCTAGCCAAATCACCGTTTCAAACAAGTTTAAGGGTATGTATCACTTGTAATCATATATAAAACAAAATAAAAATAAAAAAATTTAAAAATAAAATTTTTTTAGGGTATTTTTTGTAAATTTCCAGTTTTAATAAAAAAATTTATAATAAATAAATTTTTTAATTTACAATTAATTTCCTCTTTTTGAGAGGGGCTTTTTGCTAATAACCAACACACTCCTCCTATAAATAAAACCCGACCCCTTTCTGTTTTTTTATCAAACCCTAAATTTTCATTTTCTCAAACCCTAGCCGCCGCCGCTGCAAGTACAAAGAGATCGCTCCCTTTCGCCGCGTTTCCGCCGCCAAACCTCGCCTACGGCCGCGCAACCGCCGCTCCCTGACGTCGTCTCCCTCTGAATTTTTTCAGAGGAGCTTTGCATCATCTCTCCCTCTCTGTTAAATTTTTTTATAGATCTGTGAACTTCCTGAATGGCACCAACAATGCAATTAGAACGAGATTTTTCACAAATCTTTTCACACACAATTTACGGAAGTTATTTTGGTGAGGAGATCACATGACGAGGGTGGAATTTTTTAATTTACAATCATTCCAATGCTTACGCTCTTCCAGATCTAGTCACTCGTTTTTACGAGTGCATGGAGGAAGATTGCCTAGCACAATACGGTTTTATTAAATTACTTTGGGGCGATAAGGAAATAATCATCGACAGGGACTTCATCCATGAAGTCACTTTAATTCCTAAATTATCTGTTCACGACCAACCCCTTCAATTTACTACATGCCCTTAATGGGTAATGACTGTCCGAGAGAACCTAGGAAAGGAATACAGGCTAGAACCCTCTTCGCCAATGTATTAACCGTGTGCCGTTGAGCACAAAACAACATTTTTGGCAGTTCACATAATACCACATTTTTCACCCCATCTCTTCATATCGTGCACACCTTAATGACTAGGAATCCTAGATTTGATATGTGCACGGTTTTGCTTTATTCAATTGGTGCTGGCAAAAGGGCCGCAAATTACCCATGCCCTATGTTAGTGACACAACTGTGTCGCTATTTCCTCCCTGTAGAGGAATTTGAGTTTTACATGTATGGAGGTATACCCATTAGGCCTCTTATTGAGGGCGTATTCACGTCCTATACCTGCTTGACTGATATATGGTTGTAAACAGAACCGGCCGAACATGTACCCGCCAGGACACACAGCTCCAGCTTGACCGCGAGCGATGAAGAGCTAACCCCTGCTGCGCAAGCGCGCCTACTTCGAAGAAACAATATAGGGTGTTTTTCGTCACCCCATTGAGATGGAAATACGTGCACGCTTGTCAGGCGTACTACAGATTCCCCCTGCCTAGGGTAGGCCGGGGTTTAATGATTGTGGGGATCCGAATCTCCGGCAGCCGCGGACTAAACTACCGTTAATTACCCCTCGCCTTTGGAGCGAGGGAACCTCCGATTGACGGGTTAAACTGGTCATGCGAACTCGATGTACAGTGTACGTGTGTTGTGTTTTAAAGGGGGGTTTTGGATATATCGGGAGCCACGCAGAGTTTTTACGGGGGTCCCGCTACCCGGATAGCGGGCTGAGGGTTAAGGGGGCTAGCAGCCCCCTTGCGGGGTGCGGGGCAGCGCCCCGTTAGAATTTTTTTTCTAATAGGGACAGTGTCTTGGAGTATGTGTATGTGTACATATGTATACATATGTATATATATACATGCATATATAAATAAAGGGGGAAAAAGACATCCAAAGGATGCGTGGGGCCAGCGCCTAGGCGCTTGAGCGCAAGCGTGCCACGTGTCGGCACGTGGGTGCTTTGCGCTCGAGCGCAGAGTGCTGGAGCGCAAGCGCGCCACGTGTCGGCACGTGGGCGCTTTGCGCTCGAGCGCAGAGCGCTTGAGCGCAAGCACGACACGTGTCGGCACGTGGGCGCTTTGCGCTCGAACGCAGAGTGCTGGAGCGCAAGCGCGCCACGTGTCGGCACATGGGCCCTTTGCGCTCGGGTGCAGGGAGCTGGAGCGCAAGCGCGCCATGTGTCGGCACGTGGGCGCTTTGCGCTCGGGCGCTAGCGCGCCGACGAGGAAAAGGAGGCTTTTAGCCCCGGAAATTCTCTAAAGAGAAAATAGGGTGGAGTTTAAACTCTTAAGATGCTTTGGGTTAATGAAGGGAGTTCTTCTTCTTCCTCTTCTGTTGGCTGGATCTTGAAGATCAAGAGATATGGGATTTTTAAAAATCTCTCCTTTTTGAGATCTAGTGACAGATCCAAGTTCCCTTTTGTTGGCTGGATCTTGTCCTCCATCTTCGAGCTCTTGAGGAGCTTCTTCTGGCTCGGCTATTTCGTCATCATCATTTGATCTTTCGCTGGCCTCACCAACATGGATCATGTAGCACGCTTTAGAATTAGGTTGAACGTAGCCTATGCCCCGTTTATCTGGAATTCGTCCATCGATGAGTGCTCGGACCTGGGATGGATGCCATAGCCCTTCGTAAAACTTTTCTTCGGACTCCTTTTGATATAACCGGCATCCGCACTTTTTAAAGTATTCCCGCATCTCGGGCGCATAGTATCTGGGATTGAGGACGGCTCTTATGCCTCTCTCATAGGGAAGGCACGCGATAGAAAGATCGTCCGGGTGCATAACGGGGGTTGACCCGTAAAACATGATGCCCTTCTGTCCATTTTTCCTCCCGAGGACGTAGAAAGTTTTCAGCTGATCCACGGTGGAGACTGACAACGCATCAAGCTATTTGTACATCTATTCCGGCACCCTTGTGACGGCTAGGGACCCTTCTGCAATTTCGAGGGTCTCTCGTAGTTTCGCTTTTTGCATGGGGGTCCAATCTGCTCCGCTGTTGCACGGCAGGTCCTCTTCCTCTGACTCTTCAGTGTCGCTGCCAAGATGAGGGCGGACTTTACTGCTAGATGGGGCTTCAGTGACAGATTCATCCGTATCGCTACCGAAATGAGGGCGAGTTTTACGGAAGGATGGACTTCCAGCGTCGGACTTATCAGTGTCGCTACCGAAATGCGGGTGCACTTGGGCATTTTTACTTTAGAAAGTGACAGCCGGCGCAGATTTGCTTTTGAGTCTTGGGGCCAGTCTATCCTCAGTCAGTTGTGGCTTAGCATTTTGGTGGTTCATAAAGTACCGAGAATCTTCATATCGGACTTCATGCACACCGAACGGTTGGATGTCTCCGTCAATGCGTCTTTCTTCTCCATTTTTAGTATAATTCATGCATTGATGGAGAGTTGACGGAATGAAGCCGTAATCGTGGAGCCACGGCCGCCCCAATAGAATCTTATAAGACGTGTCGGCGTCGATCACGTATATCTTAGCTTCTGTTTGCAGATGCCCGAATTTGATTGGCAGAGCTATGGACCCCAGAACTTGCTGGCAATTTTGGTTGAAGCCTTGAATGACAATCCTTTCCCTTGACAGGTGTCGGACGTCCATTGACAAACTCTTCAGCGTCCGCAAGTTCATGATGTTCACTGAAGACCCCGGATCAATCAATATGCGATTAATCCGATCTCCGTCGCTGTACCCGGTCACGTAAAGCGGCCGATTATGCTCAACCGTTTCCAGTAGCAAGTCTTCATCCTTAAATGTGACGGCGGCGGCATGCAAAGCGTGCTGGGCTTCTTTCATATTAATTTCCGCAAAGTGAGCCTGATACCGCTCGGGGTTTTGTAGAGCGTGAATGAGAACATCTCTAAGCTCCTTAAATAGGACCAAGGCGTCGTAGATGCTCAGGAGAGACGGAAGCTTCCGGAGATGTGCCAAGACATTATAGTCCACCGAGGAAGGACTTATATTTTCATCAGCCGGTTCTCTGCCATCTTCTTCATTAGCGACTTGTTTTTCCTTCCCTTTTGGGGCGTTGCCTTGATTTGGCGGTAGAGCCCTGCCGCTTCTGAGCTGGATTTGATTGGCCGTTGTGGCGAGCTCCTTGTCCTCTTCGGGAAAATAGAGCTCCTCTTCCGAGTCGCTGCCAAGATGGATAGCGTAGCAGGTCACTACTGGGATCTCTTCATTGGAGTCTTCTTCTAACTCCTCCGGAATTTCAGCCGCTTGTACAGGGAAGAACTCCTTCAATTGAATCAATGTTCTTTCCTTTTGTTTATATTCTTCGAGGGAATCGATATATTTTTGAATGGTCGATCTCCCTGCAGACTCTTTTTCGCGCTGAGCTGCACTTTTCATCTTCTTGAGCTTCTTGGATTTTGAGCCTGATGGAGCCGCATTGGCAGCTGGACTGGTAGGCTTCTTTTGTCCTTCCCATTCCATCCTGGGCTCTTTCTGAAGCAGCTTTAGCATCTTCTTCATCTGATTAGATATGTGCGTACTCCACGGAGGCCGCGATGAGTCCGTTTCATTGCTCAGGGCAGCGGGTTCGGCTGTCTGCTCCTAGAAGGCTTCAGCTTCTGTCTTTATAAAGTTGGTGGTTGCAACTTGATTGTTCACCAACACGCTTTTGGAAAGCTCGATCTCTCCGTCCTTGTACTGCTTCTCGACCCAGTCTTTGAAGATATAGCAATCCTCGATCGCATGGCTCACTACTCGGTGGTACGGGCAATACAGGGGATTGTCGGTCATTTTTGCTTCTTGGGGTCTTTTCGACTCCGGCAATTGTAGGCCGTTGTTCAAGACATCTTTTAATATCTTGCGGACCTTGTCCCTTCTGAAAGGGTAAACCTTGTTCTTCTTCTCCTCTAGGGAAGGCCCATCTCCTCCCAGCAATGGCTTTCGAGACCGATTGGTTTTGGATTCGCCCGTCCTTCGCTTTTCTTCATTGTCGGACGCATTGAAGACATTGGTACTACTGGAATTCTCGCTTCTACGGTTGTCGTCCCGCTTGCTTTTCTAAGTTTTGTCTCTCTGAGAGTCCGGTGGGAACTCTTGCTTCGAGCGTTCCAGCATTTGGACCTTCTTGGTTAGCTCCTGAAATGTCTTGAGGCCCGCTGTACACAAGAGCGGGACCATCCAATTGCTGAGGTTTCCAATGAGAAGGCTGACAGACTGGTCTTGCTCCAGCGGCGGTTCGCACTTGACCGTTAGATTACGCCATCGGGCGATAAAGTCGGTGTTGCTTTCATTCTTCCCCGGCTTGGTCCTCACAAGGTCACCAATGGAGATTTTATCACTGACACTCATGAACCTTTGCCGAAACAGAGACTCCATTTGGGCAAAGGTAATAATGGACCCGTCTAGTATACTCGCGTACCAGTCGAAGGCGACACCGGTCAGGCTGTTGACAAACTGATGAAGAAGGAGCGCGTCGTTGCCCCCTGTATTTCCGCACGACTTTGAAGTGGGCGACGTGCTGATTTGCATTCCCCGTTCCGTCAAATCTTCCGAACTTAAGAATGACGTAGCCGCTCGGGAACTCGATCAGATCATACTGTGCGGGATATGGCCGCCCACTACTGCCAATTTCTTTCTGAGCTTCAGCTTCGGCCACCAATGTTTTAACTTTGCTGGTGACCAAATCCATTATCTGATCTTGTGTTAGTGGGATAGTGCTATCCGAGGTCAGGACGTCCCCAGAAGCGGAATGTGGCCGGCTTTCATGCGGCTCGACCAGTCTTGGACCCAAAAGAACATGCATTGGTTACTTCGGATTGTCATCACCCGGCTGATTAGTAGCGACTTGTGCTTGATTGGGAGGCGCTCGAGCAATTTGAGCCGTAAGCTGCATCACAACGTTCGTTAAGTCGTCAATCTTCGAATAGAGCTTGGCCATCTCTTTATCTTTGCTCCTGAGCTATTTTCGAAGCTCTTGAAGCAGCTCTTGCTCCGCAGTCCTGGGGCGGAAGGTCGGCTCTTCCTCGCTCTCTGAGCTTGACTCTGCCTGGACCGAAGGGTCCTTCTGCCTATCGTCCTCATCAAGAGGGTTTTCATCATCCAGCGGAGGCGGCTGTTCTTGGGAAGCGGCAACCACATTCAAGCCAGATTGTACTTGGGATGTGGTGGCCCCATTCTTGCTTTTGTTGCGAAGGTTGTCGCTGGGACGCCCGCCTACTATATAGACCGTATGGACGACATATCCAGCCGTCTTTTTATTATCGGCGGCTGATTTCACGGATCGCTGTCTTGGCCCTCCTGTTTCGGTAGCGGGCAGTCGATTGAAGGCGGATGGCCTGGCCGAATTCTTGAATGGTGCTGGCTCTTCTTTTATGGATTTTCCCCGCTGCTTTCGTGCGGCACAGAGTGCCCGATAGACTCTTGAAGAGACAGTGTCATACCTTTTCTGTTGGGGCCGGGACACGTCTCTTTGTAGCATTGTTCGGACCGCTGTCTTCTTGATTCTGGCGGTCATGGCATTTTTCTGAACCCACTTCAGAGGCTCGAAGGATTTGCTGATTCTCACGTCCGACTCAGCCGTCGTCGCGGGGCGACCCTTCACTTGGAACTTCACAAAATTCCATTTGGCCGAAGTCCTAGCCCTCTTGTTGGCTCGATACCTGAGCCGCTTCTATCTTAACTTTTCTGTTCTAAGCACCTGGCAGACTTCGGCTCTATGGGAAGACGCCGTAGACCGGGCGATGGAGGATTTTGGAGATACGATTGATTGTGCACTTGTTGGAGTCATCGCCTGAGCTCGTCCGCAACATTTGATGTTGCCCTTCGTACCGGAAGTCTTGCCCCCAGCTGGAGCGCCAGAGAGCCGTTCAGACACCGTTTTAAGTTTCGTTTGTGGTGCCTTGGCGATCACAACATTCGGCCTCTTGCCCCTTGAGACCGGCTTAGCCGCCTGCTTTGCTGGGATTTCTGCCAGATGAGCGCTTCCGGCAGGGTAGATGATGACGGAGCCAAACTGGCAGGGCGGTTCCTCCCACTGTCGACTGAGGCTTACGGGGAGAACTACACGAGCATTGACCTTGACCACGTACGGGATCGGGGTCGCGTTGGAAGCCGAATTCATCTTGGGAGACATTGTTGTCGAAAGTTGATTGCTGCACGGAAAAAAAAAACATCATTTCAGTATAGGCAATCGATATGTATATTGATTGAGTTCGCATGAACGTTTAACCCGAAATATGGGAGGAGAGACAGGTCCCACCGGGCGTGCCAGAATCTGTAGGGTGTTTTTCGTCACCCCATTGAGATGGGAATACGCGCATGCTTGTCAGGCATTCTACAGATTCCCCCTACCTAGGGTAGGCCGGGGTTTAATGATTGTGGGGATCTGAATCTCCGACAGCTGCGGACTAAACTACCGTTAATTACTCCTCGCCTTTGGAGCGAGGGAACCTCCGATTGACGGGTTAAACTGGTCATGCGAACTCGATGTGCAGTGTACGTGTGTTGTGTTTTGAAGGGGGTTTTTAGATATATCGGGAGCCACGCAGAGTTTTTACGGGGGTCCCGCTACCCGGATAGCGGGCTGGGGGTCAAGTGGGCTAGCAGCCCCCTTGCGGGGTGCGGGACAGTACCCCGTTAGAAATTTTTTTCTAACAGGGACAGTGTCGTGGAGTATGTGTATGTGTACATATGTATACATATGTATATATATACATGTATATATAAATAAAGGGGGAAAAAGACATCCAAAGGATGCGTGGGGCCAGCGCCTAGGCGCTTGAGCGCAAGCGCGCCACGTGTCGGCACGTGGGCGCTTTGCGCTCGAGCGTAGAGTGCTAGAGCGCAAGCGCGCCACGTGTCGGCACGTGGGCGCTTTGCGCCCGGCACGTGGGCGCTTTGCGCTCGGGCGCTGGGCGCTTGAGCACAAGCGTGCCACGTGTCGGCACGTGGGCGCTTTGTGCTTGTACGCAGGGCGCTGGAGCGCAAGCGCACCACGTGGGCTCTTTGCGCTCGAGCGCTAGCGCGCCGGCGAGGAAAAAGGGGGCTTTTAGCCCCGGAAATTCTCTAAAGAGAAAATAGGGTGGAGTTTAAACTCCTAAGATGCTTTGGGTTAATGAAGGGAGTTCTTCTTCTTCCTCTTCTGTTGGCTGGATCTTGAAGATCAAGAGATATGCGATTTTTAAAAATCTCTCCTTTTTGAGATCTAGTGACAGATCCAAGTTCCCCTTTGTGGGTTTGGTGGTGAAAAACTATTTTGTTTTATAAAATGAAGAGCAAAACACTTGATTTAATTCAAAAGAAAGAAGGAGATTTTTGGAACCTTGAAGAATGAGAAAAGATCTCAGATCTAAATTTTTTTGGAGAGAGAAAAGTTGTGAGATATTTTCATTATCTTTGCCTTTATAGGCTATACACTTTACACATAGCCCCTTGGGCTTCACAAAATGGCATTTTGCCTATCCCATGGCTCATGTGCCATTTCTTTTTGCACATAAACCATGGGCTTTACAAAAATTTGGCTTTATGCCTATTTTCTTACATTTATCCATAAAATAAAATAAAATAAATGCAACAAAATTATTTATTACAAAATTTTTATCTTGGCATGGGGGGAGGCCGGCCGCTTCATGTTCGGGCTCGACCCGGCCATGGGCCCACTGGATCTAGGCTTGGGCCCACTTGGCTTGGGGTTGACTTTGATTTTGACTTGGTCAACCGGGGTGTAAATTTTTACCCCAACAAACAATAGGGGGATAGAAAGATTGATTGGAATGATGACGCAGCATGATCAGCGTCTAACACAAGTAGAGCAGGGGATAAGAACCCTGCTAGCTAGAGAGGAGCGTTCCCGTTCACGTTCAAGGGGACGCCGAGGTTATGAGTAGTGAGGGCACTGTTTTTGGTAAGTTTGGTGGAGGAGATGGTTTGTAAATAGTTATCATTACAATGCATATTTTAATTTTTTGTACATATTTTTTCTTTTCTTTCTTTGCATATTTAATTCTGCATTGCAACTTTATAAAAAACTATAAAAATTAAAAAAATGAAAATAAAAAAAAATTCATATATAAAAGAAAAATCAAATAAAAAAATTGAAAAACTAAAAAGAATTTTTTTTTCAACTTGGCCATATTTGACTTAAGTTTGACAAGACGGTTAACTAGCTAGGAAAAACTAGATCCTAAACTTAGTAAATTAAAAACCCTAAAAATAACCTTTCTTAAAATTTAATGGTAGAAAATATATGTCCTTATAGTTTATTTAGAAATAGGCAAATTTTGAGTTCAGTTCTTGGGCTAAGTCAAAATAAGGGAAGAGTATTGAAATTTTTATTGAAGTGTAAGTCTGAAAAATAATTCCGAGCCTTTAGTCTAAATTCTGAAAATATATACCCTACAACTCGCACATACACGCAACTTGAAGCTTGGGATAGTAGAGAATACCTTGAATTGCTCTTGTCTAAAATCCTTAGTATGAAAAAAATTTTATAAGTGTGAATAGAGAGATAAAAAAAAATGAACACTGGTTTTGTAATTACTTAAGGCTGCGTAAAATAAAAAATATATAGCGAGGGTGCCTTATCACCTAGTGCCTTATACCAACTGGTTTGGGAGTCACTGCTAAAGCCTTAGGTAATTAACGGCAGCTTAGTCCGCGGCTGCCGTAGATTCGGATCCTCACAATCAATAAACCCCCGCCTACCCTAAGCAGGGGGATCTGTAGCACGCCTGACAAGCGCGCGCGTATTCCCATCTCAATAGGGTGACGAAAAATGAAAGCTCCGACAGCACCGATTCTCTGGATAAGCAGAGAGTAGGCGGAGCAAAGACTTACAAATCTCGAGAGCAAACTTTGGAGGAAAGAAAAAATAAGGTCTACTCTTTCCGAAGGGACAAGGTCCACAAAATTTTCAAAGATGCTCTGAAAATTGGCTTGCGGCTACCAGAACCAAAAAGGCTAAGTGAAGCGAACATGACTGATCATCCCAACTTTTGCCCGTACCACTGAGTGCTGGGACACACTATTGAAGACTGTAGCATCTTCAAGGATTGGGTCGAGAAACAATACAAGGCGGGAGAAATATCATTGTCCCCTGGTGTGTTAACAAACAATCAAGCCACAACCGCCAATTTCATATAAATAGAGACCGAAGTCCTTCGGGGACCTGATTCTCTCAGACGCCTGCCTTTCTCTAAAAAGAGCGGACCAAGGCAACAAGATAAGAGCCAAGCGAGCCACATTGCCAATGAAGAAGCAATAGACGGGCACACAACCCATACGGCCTATATGATGGAGCTCGGAGGAACAAGTCCTCCTACGCCTTATAGCCATGATAATGACGTGGCTGTTGCCATCCAACACCGGCTCAATCCAAATGATGAAGAGCCCGCTCAGGCCATTGAGCCAAAGGAACCCGTGGTTCTTGTTGAATCAAGCTCAGGCGGTAAGGATGATCCCGTTGTCGTACCCGGGACTATAGAACAAGCATTATTCCAATGGCTTCAAAAGCAGCTTCAGGACAAAGAAAAGAAGATGGCCAAGGTCCATTCAAAAGTCGACGAGCTGGCAAACGTCGTGGCAGATCTCACGACCCAAGTCGCCCGATTACAATTACAGCAAAATCAAATTTTGGTTCGTGAGCTAGGGATTGATATCCGGAAGCAGCCAATCGATACTCCCTCCGGCCCAAAAGCGGAACACCTTTGCGAAAAACGGCCATGGTCAGCCTCCAGTCCCTCTGATACGTACACTGAACGTGGTAAACGGATAGTAGGCGAAATAAAGACTGATCGTCCTTAGGGTCTAGCATCAGTAAGGGCACATACTCTAATGGAGAGAAAGAAGAAAGTATACACCTTCAGGAGGGAGGAAGTCCGTAAAATATTCGAGAACGCCTTGAACAACGGTCTTCAACTGCCTATTCCAAAGAGGCTACATGAGATGAACATGATCGGCAATCCCATATACTGCCCATATCATAAAATGGTGAGTCATACCATTGAAGACTGCTATATTTTTAAAGATTGGGTGGAGAACCAATACAAACTTGGGAAAGCCTCACAGTCGTCAGATGTACCGACAAGCCACAGAGCTACGGTCATCAACACAGCCCCGCAAAGATCAAAGTTCGAGGAGCTGGGATAAGCAAACCACTGATCATCATGTCATTAAACTGGGAAACATTGACCGCTAAGTCGTTAAACTGGTAATGTAAAAAGAAAAGTGTGTAAATAAAAACAAAAATAAAGCCGAAATGATAAGGCAACCGCGAATAAAAAGCCGAAATGATAGGGCAATCGCGACCTTCTCGATAAAAAAAGCTGAAATGATAGAGCAATCGCGGTAGGTAAAAAAAACCGGCGAATGATGAGTCGCTCCTGGTACCATATTCCAGTGTAGCGATGTAGACGCCAACCAAATCCCATACCCCAACGGCGAATGATGAGTCGCTCCTGGTACCATATTCCAGTGTAGCGATGCAGACGCCAACTAAATTCCAAATCCCAAAATGGCGAATGATGAGTCGCTCCTGATACCATATTTCAGTGCAGCGATGCAGACGCCAACCAAAATCCAAATTCTCAAACGGCGAATGGTGAGTCGCTCCTGGTACCACATTCCAGTGCAACGATGCAGATGCCAACAAAAATTCAAATTTCCAAAATTCTCCCGGCCCTACGGTAGGTCCCCAAGTTGACCACCGTATACAATCCATAGGCTCAAACAATTCTCATCATACCCTTGCCCCATCGCAACCATCAGTTACGCGGCTGGTCTCCGCCCGCGGAATTATGCTCCATTTGGGAAGACCCACTCATGTGTACTCATGATACATGAGGAAAACAAACCTTCGTGGGATCCTTACGACTCACAAAGGAAAAACACACTTGGGAGTCCCCACGACTCCTAAGGAGAAAGTACACCTACGAGATCCTTTCGACTCGTAGGGAGAAAATGCTTTTATGGGACCCTTACGGCCCATAAAATTGAAAAGCCTTAGGTGATAGGGATCTAAACCTGTCTCCTAAGCCATCGCTTCCCAACAGGGAAAGGCAAATGATGAGTTTCTCCTGGCATTATTCCAGTGTGGCAATGCAGATGCCGACAAAAAAAAAATCCCCAAATCCTCTCAAAGGCAAATGATGATTCGCTCCTGGTACCATATTCCAGTGTAAGCGGTGCTGATGCCAAACTAAAACCAAAATCATAAGTCTTCCCGGGGCAAATGATGAGTTGCTCCTGGCACTATTCCAGTGCAGCAATACTGATGCTAAACAAATTCCAAATTCCTCTCAAATTCAAAAGTTCCGCCGAACAAGGCAAAAATCAAACAAATCAAACTAACCAATTCAAACATCGACCTCTGCGTCAAACAGCGACACTCCGTGTCAGGGAAACGTCAAGCAGACACTCCGTCTCGGGGACATGTCAACCAGCCGACATTCCGTCTTGGGGAAACATCAAGCAGACACTCCGTGCCGGGGGTATGTCGACTACAGACACTCCGCCTCGGGGAAACGTCGACCAGCGACACTCCGTACCGGGGAAACGTCCAACAGCGACACTCCGTACCGGGGAAACATCAAGAAGACACTCCGTGCCAGGGACACGTCAACCAGCCGACACTCCGCCTCGGGGAAACGTCAAGCAGACACTCCGTGCTGAGGGCACGTCGACTACAGACACTCCGCCTCGGGGAAACATCGACTAGCGACACTCCGTACCGAGGAAACGTCCAACAGCAACACTCCGTGCCGGGGAAACGTCAAGCAGACACTCCATTCCGGGGACACGTCAACCAGCCGACACTCCACCTCGGGAAATATCAAGCAGACACTCTGTGCCGAGGGCACGTCAACTACAGACACTCCGCCTCGGGGAAACGTCGACCAGCGACACTCTGTACCGGGGAAATGTTCAACAGCGACTCTCCGTGTCGGGGAAATATCAAGTAGACACTCTGTGCCAAGGACACGTCAACCAGCCGACACTCCGTCTTGGGGAAACTTCAAGCAGACACTCCGTGCCGGGGGCACGTCGACTACAGACACTCCGCCTCGGGGAAACGTCGACTAGCGATGCTCCGTACCGGGGAAACGTCCAACAACGACACTCCGTGCCGGGGAAACGTCAAGCAGACACTCCGTGCCAGGGACACGTTAACCAGCGGACACTCTGCCTCGGGGAAACGTTGACCAGCGACACTCCGTATCGGGGAAACGTCCACCAGCGACGCTCCGTGCCGGGGAAACGTCAAGCATACACTCCGTCTCGGGGACACGTCAACCAGCCGACACTCCGCCTCGGGGAAACGTCAAGCAGACACTTCGTGTCGGGGCACGTCGACTACAGACACTCCGCTTCGGGGAAACGTCGACCAGCGACACTCCGTACCGGGGAAACGTCTAACAGCAACACTCCGTGCCGGGGAAACGTCAAGCAGACACTCCGTGCCGGGGACACGTCAACCAGCCGACACTCCGCCTCGGGGAAACGTCAAGCAGACACTCCGTGTCGAGGGCACGTCGACTACAGTCACTCCGCCTCGGGGAAATGTCGACCAACGACACTCCGTACCGGGGAAACGTCCAATAGCGACACTCCGTACCGCGGAAACGTCCAACAGCGACACTCCATGCTGGGGAAACATCAACCAGCCGACACTCCGCCTCGGGGAAACGTCAAGCAGACACTTCGTGCCAGGGGCACGTCGACTACAGAAATTCTACCTTGGGGAAACGTTGACCAGCGACACTCCGTACCAGGGAAACGTCCAACAGCGACACTCCATGCCGGGGAAACGTCAAGCAGACACTCCGTGCTGGGGACACGTCAACCAGTCGACACTCCGCCTTGGGGAAACGTCAAGCAGACACTCCGTGCCGGGGGCATGTCGACTACAGACATTCCGCCTCAGAGAAACGTCGACCAGCGACACTCCGTACTGGGAAAACGTCCAACAGCGACACTCCGTGCCGGGAAAACGTCAAGCAGACACTCCGTACCGGGGACACGTCAACCAGCCGACACTCCGCCTCTGGGAAACATCAAGCAGACACTCCGTGCCGGGGGCACGTCGACTACAGACACTCCGCCTCGGGGAAATGTCGACCAGCGACACTCCGTACCGGGGAAACGTCCAACAGCGACACTCCGTGCCGGGTAAACCTCAAGCAGACACTCCGTGCCGGGGACACGTCAACCAGTCGACACTCCGCCTCGGGGAAACGTCAAGCAGACACTCCGTGCCGGGGGCACGTCGACTACAGACACTTCGCCTCGGGGAAACGTCAAGCAGACACTCCGTGCCGGGGCACGTCGACTACAGACACTCCGTCTCGGGGAAACGTCGACCAGGGACACTCCGTACCGGGGAAACGTCCAACAGCGACACTCCGTGCCGGGGAAACGTCAAGCAGACACTCCATGCCGGGGATACGTTAACCAGCCAACACTCCGCCTCGGGGAAACGTCAAGCAGACACTCCGTGCTGGGGGCACGTCGACTACAGACACTCCGCCTCGGGGAAACGTCAAGCAGACACTCCGTGCCGGGGGAACGTCGACTACAGACACTCTGCCTCGGGGAAACGTCGACCAGCGACACTCCGCACCGGGGAAACGTCCAACAGCGACACTCCGTGCCGGGGAAACATCAAGCAGACACTCTGTGCCGGGGACACGTCAACCAGCCGACACTCCGCCTCGGGGAAACGTCAAGCAGACACTCCGTGCCGGGGGCACATCGACTACAGACACTCCGCCTCGGGGAAATGTCGACCAGCGACACCCCGTACCGGGAAAACGTCCAACAGTGGCACTCCGTGCTGGGGAAACGTCAAGCAGGCACTCCGTGCCAGGGACACGTCAACCAGCCGACACTCTGCTACGAGGAAACGTCAAGCAGACACTCCGTAACGGGGCACGTCGACTACAGACACTCCGCCTCGGAGAAACGTCGACCAGCGACACTTCGTGCCGGGGGTCCGTTTACCAAATCACTCCGGGCCAGGAAAACGTCTACCACAGACACTCCGTCTCGGAGACGCGTCAAGCGTCGACCGTCCATATCTTTAAAAGGGCAGAGCATCCTAAAAAGTGAGAACCAAAAGCAAGTCGCCTCCACGTGAAAGAAGATCCATTAATTTCATGCACACGACCCACATATGTGGTGTGCATTTATTGATGGGGCACTTTGTTGGGATCGAAAATTGCACCCCGGTTGACCAAGTCAAAGTCAAAGTCAACCCCAAGCCAAGTGGGCCCAAGCCCAGATCAAGTAGGCTCATGCCCGAGTCGAGCCCGAACATGAAGCGGCCAGCCCTCCCCATGCCAAAATAAAAATCATGTAACAAATAATTTGGATGTAATTTTTTGTGCATGAATGTATGTAAAATGGGCATAAAGCCAATTTTTTGTAAGCTCATGGCTTATGTACAAAAGAAATGGCACATGAGCCATGAAATGGGCAAAATGCCATTTTGTAAAGCCCAAGGGGTTATATGTAAAGTGTATAGCCTATAAAAGCAAAGATAATGAAAATATCTGAAAAATCTTTTTCTCTCTCTAAAAAAAAATTAAGGTCTTTGCCTCCTTCTCCTTCCTCAAGGTTTTAAACCTTCTTCTTCTTTTTGAATTAAATCAAGAGTTTTACTCTTCCTTTTCCAAAACTAAATAGTTTTTCATCACAAAACCCACAAAGGGGAGCTCAGATCTTCCATTAGATCTCAAAAGGGGAGATTTTTAAATTCCCCCTTTCTCCAAGATCCGGCCAACCGACAGGAAGAAGAAGGAGACCCATCTCCAGAAATCCTATCTTGGGAAAATCCAAAGCCAAAGGGAGAAACAAAGCAGCCCCCTTTGATCATTTCTAGGAGTCTAACTCCATTCAAGATCCATTGGAGTTTAACTCCATAAGTCAAATCGGGAGCATAGCTCCTAGTGCAGGGACCGAGTCCCTTTTGCTGCTGACGCCTAGCACCCACATGCCAGGCACGTAGGGCGCTGGTGCTCTGGCGCACAGTGCCCGCGTGCCAGGCATGTGGTGCACTGGCGCTCTCGCGCACAGCTCCCGCGTGCAAGGCACGTGTTAGTGTATATGCCCTAGAGGCCATTACTATATCATACTAGTTTGTATATTACTTAATGGAAGCTTGGGATATTCACAGTTGTATAGACAATCTTGATCAAAATGGTAGTATGCTACTTGGTTTGTCTCTACTTCAATATGTGCATGTGTTTCTCTTAGCATATCGCTTATATACATATTAGTAGAGCCCTTAGCATCTTTGCTTGATTACCAGCGTTGTGATGGCAGTCATACTCGTGGGAGCTGGGTAATCCATATGCACATCCTTATACAGGTCCCTAGTCGTAGGACTATCGAGACAGGGCATCGATACTCCGGAGTAGACTAGCGTATGCGCTTCTCATCCTAGCGGGGGAGACGGTCTGTCCCACAGCTGTCAGTACGTCGTACTTGAGATAGTATGCGGGTGCTCGTTAGGTTACGAGTACACTGGACAGGACTCGTCGGGAACTGATGGATGGTATTATACCTATCGTCAGTTATCAGTTCCCAGGTGACATGAGTACAGCTTAGTCCGCTGACTTGACACTGTCGCTTCGCCTCGGGTGTGTTCCCACTGTACTTAGATTACTACCCTACCACGGGTCAAAGGAGTCGTGCAAACAGGTAGTAGTTGGGTGCAGTCCCGAAGCACTTGGAGGCAGTGACGGTTAGACAGGATTCGTCTCTCCCGGTATTGGGGGTTGACATCGCGCTGTGTCTAGGAGAGCCATTACACGAGTAGTCCCTGGCCAGGGCAAGCGAGATATACTGGTAGGTTTCCAGTGTTATCTCAGGGTGTTTTGGGCTACACTCCGACACGACTTGTACCACTATTAGGGGACTGACGTTCACCGCCCCCTAGGCCCGCCATGCGATGTATCAGACGAACAGACCGGACTGTACGGAGATTGTCACATACAGGCTCAGTAGGAGTTCAGATGGGTTTACCTCATCGGCCTTCTTATCGACATCTACCTGGGGACCGTTACGTACAGCTAGTGCCGCTTGCGGTCTGTGGTTAAACCCACTGCCAGCGTAGTGTCGAGTCTTTAGAGTCCCACACAGAGAGTTTCCCTGCATTGAGCGAAACGTGTAGAGGCCGTATGGTTTTACGGCAGGGCTGCGATCACTTGCATACACTTGTGTGCGTATGTTGTTCGGGCAGGCAATACTAGTGGGCTTTGGTTTAAGCCAGATTCTAGTATTGCACAGATGGATTTGTTTTGTCTTCTGTGCATTCGCATTCTACGGAATGCGGATGCGGGTGTGTATGCACAGATTTGCGGAGTGGAGAAGGAGGAGGTGCCTCATTAGGGTTTTGACAGTTGGTTCGGTCAAAACCATTATGAGCCGGGGACATTATTTACTAATCCATTTATTGATAATTTTGTTATGGCTAATTACATTGACCATTTGACCATCTTGACTTTGTTGACCGTTTGACCAAAGTTGACTAGGATCTTCTTGAAAGGTCTAAAGTATTCTTTGGTTTTCTTTTTCCTTTTTGTTATGAAAATGGTCATGTCATTAGTGCCATCAACTTTATCATGATAAGATTAGTAATGATGAAAATGAGTATTATTGCAACCATGGTTGTGTTTTCTCCTGGTCAAGCTTTTCATTTGTTCATTCTCATTCTCTCTCATAGAAAAGAAATGAGAAACATTTCCATGGTTGCTCCTCCTTCTTCCTCCTCTTGATTCATCTTTTGATCTCATGTGTTGAGAGAAAAAGGATTCCACTTGACAAACACATCCATACATCTCCTCTACACATCCTAGGGCTTCTTGACTAGCAATCTCTTTGCCCTAGTTGCCTCGGCTCGAGGTGGAGCTCGGTGTACATCTCTCGGGTGGATCGTCTTCGACTCAAGAAGGCCGCGGAGGTGCCCAAGGTCCGGATCGACACTTGGATCTTGGATGAGCAAGCGGGACAGCGGAATGAAGACTCGAAGGACCAGTTTCGTGAGATATACTTTCAACAGCATAGTAGTTAAAGCCTCTAGTTGTTTACTAGTTACTAGTTTAGCAAAGATCCGTGCTTTAAGTCCATGTTGCCTTGCGCCAAATCATTGTTTTTCATCGTTTCCGCCTCCCCGTAAGAACCGGGATGAGCAACGTGGACTTACAGTGGTATCAGAGCCTAGCTAAACATAAACTAGTAAGTTAGCAAAGTGTTTAGAATATCGATTGGGAAAAAGTCGCAAAACACGTCCGCAAAACCTCAAGTTTCTGTCGATTTTCATACTGCTCAAAAAGTGATTTAAAATATATGAAAAATCGTCTCAGGGTTTTGTGAAAAGACTGCAGAAAAACGAACCAGTGATTCGATCAAACGACCGCGGTTCCGCGGCAATGACATGCTCATTGCCGCGGTTCCGCCGCCTTTTTGACTCGGCACTGGATCGGCTTTTCTGCAGTATTTTAGTTTAGCTGTTTTAGGATTTTTAATACATGATTTTTCTACCCAGATTTTCCAGAGAGCAAATTGACTTTTGGGGTGGTTAAAAATCCGTATTTTGATCGGTATTCCGTACACTTTGGCTAATGGATATTATCTGTGATGTGATATATGTATTGAACGTCTACTAATCGCTATAAGTCGATTAGTGGGGGTTATACATATCTATATTCTGTAATGTTGATGGTTTGTGGATATGAACTCGGTGGATTGTCGCGGATGAATAGCCGGGAATGGGTGTGAGATGAGAGTTTCTTTTTCTTTCATTCATTGTAAAATTTGTAAATTGATGTAATATTATTTGTATGGCTGCACAACCGGGTCGGGGTTGTAGCCGTCATTGTATAATTTCTTTTTACTGTTTTTGCTCCTAGGATGGACCCATGGAGGGGGTGCACAAACTACCGAGTATCCCGAAGTGCCGAGTGGCCTACTCACGGTGTTGAGGGAGGTTGCTTCGCTTCGGGTACTTGGCGGGTAGTTTGCCGCACCCGTAGGGGTCTTGGGTGGGGTAATGGCTATTCATCACGACCGTGTAATCCGCTTTTCGTTACAGGCTCGTACGGAATGCGGATTCCTACTATATCCAAAGTGTTCATCTGTGATCTGTAATGTCTATCATTGCTATATATCTATATATGATAACTATTTAGGCGTTGCTTATGTTTTTCAGCCGCGCTAGCCCAGTCCCCGCTCTGTTGTTAGTTAAGTAACCTAACGGGTGATGACGGGGCCCCGTGGCGAATGCGAATGGCATAAGCGTACGTCATATTTTGGTTGTTTTCTGCAATGGTAGGATTAAATGATGGGACGCATTAAAAGAACTAATGAAAGAAAATAAACCAAGAAAAAGTCGTTGGAACACTTTGAAAAACCACTCGGTTCTTTTCTAAAACCAACATTTTAAACGCGGAGCTTGAACCACTCCTTTTAAAAGCTATCTCGTTCCATCGATTATATCAAGTTCACTACGTTAAAGGTTTCGCCAAAACCATTCGTAGCCCTCCGTCATTTTGTATGGATATTCAATAGTATTCAAGCTATGTTTGTTGACCTTCGTCAAGGCATAGTGATTGGTAGCTGTTGGGTGTTTATATGTAGCATAGATAGATGCGTTGGTTTGGGACAGTCGTATTACCTTGTTGACCTTCGTCAAGGGTATGTACGGGTGGGTTCAAATTAACCTGAATAATGACGGGTAGAACTTGACATGTGACTTATGATTTGTTGACCTTCGTCAAGGTCATAAGAGCATGGGGCAAAAATCCACATCGGGAGTTTCAAAAGTACTGAAAATTGCTAGCGCTGCATATCATTTGGAGTGTGATGATTCTGGTTGGATTCCTTCAGTTTTGTCACGCGATGATATTTGGATCCCGATCCTACTGTGAGTATATGCTACTCCTCGAGAACTTTCTCACTTAACGATCAATGCTATAAACTAAGTAGGTGTCTAGAAAGGTGTTAGCGGGGCTACGCCCACAGGGAAAAGAGGTTACTTAATTAAGGAACTTTGCGAAAGCGTTGGAAAACCTCCCTCAAAGTACCGACACTGGCCTGGCTGAACGGTTATGCAAGTATTGTACGGTGAGATTGATCCAGACTAATTCTTCCTTTATGGTTTGAGGAGGGATTCGAGAGACAGTGGGAGCTATCCTGTTTAGATAAATTAAAAACCAATCTAAACTTGCAAGAGTATCATGCTGAGTGTTTTTCTTCTCTCTCTCTTAATTGCAGCGACCAAGTGACCGCACCTAGGTTACATCTAGATAATAAAATGACTGAATCTGACTGTTATGACTGGCAAAGGTCTGTCCAGATGTCCATTACCCATGACAAGCTGGGATAGCCCTTAACTAATCCAACCCCTGCCGTCTCAGGTCCAGCTTCCCCTATCACGGATATTCATATCCACAGGACATCGGAAAAAGACTGTGCGAAAGCCAAGTGCCTCGTGTTAGCCTCAGTTGATGGTGCATACCAGAGGCAGCACGAGAAGATGAACTTAGTTTCTATCTTCCTCCATAACAAAGATTTATATGGAGAGCAATCTCCTATCGCAAGATATGAGATCTCGAACGAATTGCTTCCAGCGAGGTTGCTATCGGGTCATCTGTAGGGGCAACGTCCTTACAGAGACCAGCTCTTTTGAGCTCGCGGACCTGAAGACCACGTTGAAGAACGGGTCAGATGCTGACTTAGTTCAACAGTCCCTACCTACTACCCTGGAGGAAACCAGGGAAGTAGAAAGAAAGGGAAGGGCAGAAGTTTTGGGAATGGATGTAGTAAAAGAGAGATGTTCCTATTGTAACGGGAATGAACATGGGCAGAAGGATTGCAGGGCTTGCAAAGCCAGTAGCCAGAATTCGAAGTATGTTGTGGCTTCGGCTTCGGGTGTGTTTGTAATAGAGAACTGTATGTCAGTTAACCCTACTTCCTGGGTATTGGATACCGGATCAGGATCTCATATCTGTAATTCGTTACAGGCTCTGAGAAACCGTAGGGTTATCAGGAAAGGTGATATGACTCTCAGGGTTGCTAACGGAATGAGCATGTATGCTGAATCCGTAGGGGAATATCATCTAGGACTGACAACTGGGCAGATATTGATTCTGCGTAACTGTTTTTATGTACCAGGTGCGACTTATAATATCATATCTGTATCCTTAATTTCTAAGGAAGGATATGATTTTACTTTTGTAAGCGATGTAGTAAACATCCACCTAAATCAAGTCCTGATTGGGTCAGGTACATTACAAAACGGAATATACGTATTGAATCAAGCTCAGATCTTCAGTGTCCAGAACACACTTAAAAGAAAGCCTCCGGAAACAAATCAGGCTTTCTTATGGCATTGTAGACTGGGTCACATTAATGAGACACAGTTAACAAAGTTACATAAAGAGGGATACTTGAATCCGTTTGAGTATCAGTCTTATGCCACTTGTGAATCTTGTCTCATGGGAAAGATGACAAAGACTCCGTCACTGGACACGGAGAAAGAGCAAGCGAGCTCTTGGGACTCATACACAGTGATGTGTGTGGTCCAATGTCTACACATGCACGAAGTGGTAATACTTGGTCAAATTGTTAAGACTGGACGACCATATCCGGGTTGGTACGACCAAATAAAGTACCCGCCGGGATATACGATCCCTAAATTCCATGTATATAAGGGGACGGGGAATCTACACCAGCATGTTACTCAATTCATAGCCTTGTGCGGTAATACTTGGGGTGACGACAAACTACTGCTTCGCCAGTTTGTTGGCAGCTTGTCGGAGACAGCGTTTGGATTGTACTCCGAGCTCCCGAACGACTCCGTTAAGACAATTGCAGAAATGGAATTACTGTTTACACAAAAATTCGCAAGCGCTAGCGAGCGCACCCTGATCACCGCATTAATTAATGCCAGAGTGAAGCCAGGCGAAACATGGTTACGCGATACGGTGGCGGAATCTATGGTTGAAGTGCAAGCAGCGCATCGAAGAAGCGCCTGCGGTAGGCATGTTCGTAGGTACTCTTGATCCGCAGGCGACCATATCCCAGTTCATGATGTTCTTCAAGCCAACTAGTTTCCAGGCCTCGATTGACAAGCTAGCCCAAATGGATCAGATGGGTCATAGAACATCTTCTTCGAAGTTGGAATCTCGAAACGAAAAAGGGAAAGGGAAAGCGACCTTCGTCGCCAATGCTCAGCAGCAGCCCAATGATCCAAAACCAACTGATCGCCAAGATGATAGACGTCGATTCTTCAATGAGAAACCAAACCGTCCTTATTCATTTCCCCGGGATAAAACGAGGAGATTGTTTGAGCTGGCAGTACGCAATACGCTCATCACCTTGCCGGATCCAAAATGCCCGTTGCAACCTGGTGAGGCTAATAATCCCAATTATTGCCCCTTTCACCAAGTGGTAGGCCATCCGATCGAAGATTGCTTCATCTTCAAAGGATGGATTGAGGACCAATACCAACAGGGCAAATTCGCACTGTCCGAGAATTGGAAAGTAAGCCCGCCTCAGCCGCACGCTCTTAAAAGGGGGGACACACCGGGGGCATCATGCTCTTTTATAGAAGAAGCTCCATGGGAGGTCGCACTTTCAGCCAAGACGAAAAGAATGCTGAAGGATCTCCAAACAGGCCCGGCAATCAGGTGGAAAAGTCCGCTAGAACTCGAGATCATTGAGGGAATGCTGAAGCCACGCCTGACTCCAAGAATTAGTAGCGATGATCAAAACGCCCAGGCCCAGCTGTCAAAGTCTTTGAAGAAGAAGAAGACCAAAAAGCCCGTGAAACCCGATGACAAGTGCACGAACCTGCAAAAACATATTGACACGCTGGAGCAATATAACCAGAAGGCGCAAACCCCGGCCACACTCCGAGAGTTTCTCAACCACATCCTTGAAGATAGAGATGGCGATGAAGATGAGGGGGAAGACTCGTTAGACAAATCTGAAGATTATGTGGCAAACTGCCACGTGATCTCTCACCCGTCAGTAGATGGTGAAGAAGCTCCTGATACAGTGAAACTGGGGGCAGATCCTGAACCGAAACTCCTAGGACCGTCAGACGAGATGATTGACGTATTTCTGAACGAAGCTCTACTGAAAAGCAAAGCTGATCAGGAGCGTGAAATCGCCGTATACGAAAAAGCCAAACGTCAGCGACTGAACGAAAGGATTGAAATACCCCAACTGGATAGGAGCACTTCGACCGCCAGCAAAAACAGGTTCAAAACAAGGAAAATGTTCGCCAAAGCCATATCGATGGGAATGAAGCTGCCACCCTCCGAAGGAAACACTCTTGATAGAATACACCTTAACGAAGAGGATGCACATCCAAACTACTGCTTGTACCATCGGAAGACCACACACCCTACTGAATAATGCAACGCCTTTAAAAATTGGTGGCAGGGATACGTTGCTCACCGGCAGTATTTCAAGCGGATGAAGCGCAAAACTCGTCGGGAACAAAGAAGCACGACAGATGAGCATAAAAGAACTGTCGGTGAATGTCACATGGTTAATTCCCGGGGATCTCAAGTTCTCACCTTCGGGAGCGATTCTGATGAAGAAATAGCCCTCGGCTCTCTCTTCAAGGAATCCATCTCTGTAATAGAAGAGATGAAGACCTGCGGGAACATATAGCTGCGCAATCGCACGCTACCTGAAAAAAATCTCGGACCCGCAAATAAGGGATCAAACAAAAAGGATAAGAGCATAGAAAAGGTCCCTGAGGATATCACCCTCGATGACCGAGTCGTCAAACAGCTGGCAGCCAAGGATCCGCCCAAGAAAAACAAGGTGGATTACAACGTTCTGGCATACCTGAGGAAGATACCTTCGCAGCTAACCATTCTCGACGCCCTTCTGCTATCTAAAGAGGCGAGAGATTCTTTGATCAAGGCACTACAAGAGCCCGAGCAGTTCCAAGCTTTCCTTGCCGAAGAAAAGATGAAGGACGAGCTGGAAGAAGTGTACATTGCTGACGTCACTTTCGGCGACGAAGATCTCCTCGGAACATGCAAGCACAACCGTCCCCTGTATGTCACCGGATACTTCCATGACATCAAGATAGGGAAGATTCTAGTTGACAACGGGTCTTCTGTCAATCTTCTAAATGTGAGGGTACTAAAAGAAATCTGCATGAGCGTCTAGCACCTCACTCGGGATAAAATCACCTTCTCGGGTTCGACTCCCAGTCATCACGGACGCTCGGGTCTGTGATACCGACGTTACGCTTTGGGCTGCTCGTAACTGATATCAAGTTCCACGTCATTGACGCCAAGACTTGCTACAACGCTTTGCTCGGTCGGCCTTGGTTACATGAGTACAACATTATCCCTTCTACACAGTATCAGTGTATGAAGTACTTCAAAGATAGGCTTGAATACACTGTGACAGGGGAGCCGAACCCATTCTCTGTAAACGAAGTCCGAAAGTACGAAGATGCAAAGTACTTCTTACAAGACTTTGAAGACACGGAAAGATGCCATAAACCTGAGGATAAGCAAAATGCTATCACCACCATTCCGGTCTTCGGGAGCGATACCGAGGAGGAAGAAGAGATAGTTTATTCGGGACCTCCCCGATACAACAAACCGGGACCGTCTACCCCTATTCTGGTCTTTGGCAGTGACTCTGAAGACGAGGTCAACGTAGTATTCTCGGCTCGTCCATCAGTGCAAGCCTTCATTGGAGTTGATCAGAGTTTGCAGATCGCTATGGTTCCGCAAGAGCATTACAAAGAGCTCGACGCACTTGATACCTACAGTGTGCAAGAACTGCAGACGTTCTACGTCCCTCCCAGGCGAAAAGATGAAAAGGCGTTCCTCTTTTATCGATCCGCGAAAACCAAAGTGAAGAAAGAAATCTGGCATGGCGCCGATTCTACGCTTGATAGGCTCCAGCCCATCCTTCTGTCCAGATACTATACAGAAAGATTAAAAAGCCTGTTGAGGCACCAAGACGTACCCTTCAAACAGACTGCTCGACAAGCTCAATTCTACAACAGGATCTGGAACATCCCCAGAACTCAGCGAAAATTGCTCAATGGGAGAATGAAAACGATCGGACTTGGATTTGTTCAATCCAAGAAACGGGAGCGATTCCATGGCTGCTACGTTATACATAATTTCGATGAAGAAGGAGATGCTCTATTAGAAGACGCTAACCCTGAACCTAAACGAGATCCCGCCATGAAAGTGCCAAGTCCGTCGTTCAAAGAACAGATGGACAAGCGAATAAGGGAAGCGGATTAAAAAGCCTGGGATGACCATAGCCGCGAAATGGCCATCTACAAGAAAGCCAGGACGCAGCGCCTCCTTCAGCAAGCTACGAAAAATGACGACGCCCTGCATCGCCAGCCCATCATACAGAAGACCCGACGCGGAGGTAGAAACAAGCTAAAGAACGGAAAAAACGTTCGACAACGACAAAGCGGGTCCAAAAAGCCATGCGATCGAGAATTGAGCAGCCGGGATCCGTCTCTTATAAAGAAGATGGGTCGAGCATATTCTTTTCCCCGAGACAAGACAAGGAAGATATTCGATCTTATCATAAAATATCAAATGGTTACACTCCCGGAGTCCAAACATCATGAGCAAGCAGACGAGGTCTCTCACCCGGATTAGTGCTCCTATCACCAAACAATAGGGCATTCTCTTGAAAACTGCTTCACCTTCAAAAACTGGGTCGAGGACCACCATCAACAAGGCAGGTTTGCTCTATCCAGCTGTTGGAGGGTAACCCCGCCACAGAACCATAAACCGAAAGTCACATATGCAGTGAGAGTAGAGCCGGATCAACATCGGTCTTGGAAGCGATCTCGTACATGTCACGCGATAACGCAGTCAGGAGAAGGAATATGCGAGGATATGGTTGACCTCCCCTGGTGCTTCGAAAACGATGATGACGAGGTGATCTCATAGTTTCCACCGGCGCCAAAAGAGCTGGAAGATGGGATACACATTACTGCAGATAACCTCAGAAAAATCGACTTGGAGGCGGCAAACGACCCACGACCGACGTTCGTCAGTGAACTGCTGTCTGAATAAAAAGTGGCTACGCTCAAATACGTGCTCATGCAGTATAAAGACTGCTTCGCATGGAACTGCTCTGAGATGCCGGGGCTAGATCCAGAGATAGCTGTGCATAAATTGGCGATATCTCCGGACGTCAAGCCAGTCAAGCAAGCACCGAGAAGAATGCGGATCGAACTTGAAATGAGGATCAACACCGAGGTCAAGAAGCTAATCGACTCCGGCTTCATCCAAGAGCTTCAGTACCCTGACTGGATCGGCAACATTGTCCCGGTAATGAAGAAAAATAGGACGGTGCGTATCTGCGTAGACTTTCGGGACCTCAACAAAGCCTGCCCAAAGGATGTCTTTCCCGTACCAGTCACCGAGCTGATGATAGACAACAAGTCCACTCACGAAGTTTTCTCCTTCTTGGACGGCTCATCGGGGTACAATCAAATAAAGATGCATCCCGAAGTCCAGAAGCATACCGCTTTCCGGACCTCTTTGGGCATATTATGCTACAAAGTGATGGCTTTTGGTCTGAAGAACGTCGACGCTATCTATCAGAGAGCCATGACAAAGATTTTCGATGACATCATACATGAAATCGTCGGATGCTATATTGACGACCTCGTGGTTAAAAGCAAATCGTACGAGGAACATTGGGAGCATCTAAAGATAGTGTTCCAACATCTTCGGGAATACAATTTGAAAATGAACCCTCTGAAATACGCGTTCGGAGTTTCCTCGGGCAAATTTCTAGGATTCATCGTACGATACCGGGGTATCGAAATAGACCCATCAAAGATCAAGACGATTATGGAAATGCCTCCGCCAAAAACTCTCAAACAACTGCGGTCCCTCCAAGGAATGCTCGCATATATTCGGCAGTTCATAGCTAACCTCTCCGGCAAATACCGCCCCTACAGTCATCTAATGAAGAAGGGGACCCCTTTCGTCTGGGATCATAAATGCCAGAGCGCACTAGACGAAATCAAGCAATACCTACAGAATCCGTCGGTGCTGACCGCTCCGGTCAAGGGAAAACCTCTCATTCTGTACACAACAGCCCTTGAAGGTTCTTTAGGTGCACTATGGACATAGGAGAACGACCAAGGGAAAGAGAGAGCCCTCTACTATTTGAGTCGAGTTCTCCTGGGGGCAGAAAACAACTACTCCCCCATTAAAAACCACTGCTATTCCCCGCCGAAAAAACAAGGAGACGCGACCGTGCGGGTCCGTCTCGCCTGAATTTTGGGGCAGATGCTAATTGGTGCTATCCGTCCACCTCTCCGAAGATGCCAAGTTGATTTATGGCACCATGTATCGAAGGTTTAAACGGACGCGGCCGATGTAGCAGACTTCATCAGATTCCCCCTCGTTTGAGGGGTTTTTGATTGTGGGGACGCTCTTCCCTGCAGGCGTAAGCCCCTGCAGTTAATCATGCTACCGCATCGCGGTAACAACTTTCTCCTTCTCCAGATGGTCACTTCGTGTCGTGGGTGTTTGTTTTGTTTTTTGGTTTCCCGTGGATTGTATACGGAGACTAATTTATGTTGTCGCCTGTAGGGCGTGGATTAGTCCAAACCCGTATCTTCTTAGATTTGGGTTTGGGGGTTGGGTTTAAGAATACATTAGTCTCATTTGAGACTAAGATCAACTTAAACGTTTGTTAAGGATACGTTAGTCTTATTTTAGACTAAGATCAACTTAACGGGATCATTTAGATCCAACAAAAGAGCATTTAGGCTCTATTGTTTAGTTTATGGACATTGCGGTCGATTAGTTTAAGGACATTACGGTCCAATGTTAGTTTAAGGACATCTCGGTCCAGGTTAAGGACATCATAGTCCGTAAGTTTAAAGACCTCACAGTCAAGGTTAAGGACATCATAGTCCATGAGTTTAAAGACCTCACAGTCAAGGTTAAGGACATCATAGTCCGTGAGTTTAAAAACCTCACAGTCAAGGTTAAAGACATCATAGTCCATGGGCTTAGGGACCCCACAGTCTGTGGAATGTTTGGTTGTCGGGACCCGTCACCTCTCTGAAGACGTTGAAGGATTACAACGACAAATATCAGAGGAGTAAAGAGATGTACCCTCGAACCGATGTGAGTTGGTTGAAAGATCTGTAGTCCAATTTGGGACTAAGATCTGTTAAAATATTTATGAGCAGATGGGCTCAATTAATATGAATTAAGGACTTATGGCCAATTTGGACTAAGTCCATTCAATTACAATGTTCAACATTTGTTTTTGATTTGTTAGATGTTTGTTTGAGCCCAATCCCCTTAAAAAAATGCTAAGCATTGGTTTAGTCTCTGACAATATTTTGTCTTTAATTGAATGCTGTGCATTTATCATAGCCCCAGGCTTACTCAAAGAGCATTTTGTGTTCTGTCCAAGCGCACATAAAAATATGTGGTGCACTTGGCACTAGCGCCAGATATGAAGCGCTAATACGCTTGGCGCTTTGCGCTAAATGAAGAACGCTGATACGCTTAGCGCTTTGCGCTAGATGTGGAGCGCTGATGCGCTTTTAGTTGAAGTGTTGAGGCGTTTGGCGCTGATGCCATATAATGAGCGTAGAGCGCTTTTAGTGATGCAGCGCACACGTGAGGAGCACGTGGCGCGCTTAGCGCTAGATGAAGAGCACTAAGGCACTTTTAAATTAGGAGCGCTAAGGCTCTTATTAGATTAGGAGCGCTAAGACTCTTTTTAGGTTAACTTTGCGCTCTGCAGATTATCTATTCTTTGATAAGAGGTTTTGTCTCAAAATTCTAAGAACAAAGTTCTTAGTTCATACGAGATATTTCAATCTCTTTTTGATGAAAGGTTTTGCCTTTGTGGATCTGTGATCTTAAGAGAATTGAATAATTCTCCCCCCTTTATAATGAGATGTTCATAATCTCTTTTATGAAAGACAATTTTGTCTTATAGATCTATAATCTGTGAAAGAAGTAAGTACTTCTCATTATATTAAGACAATTTCTTCTTTCTATTATTTTTACCTTAAAAAAGAATTATCTTCCTTTGCCGAGAGCTTCTTCTTCTTCTTGAGATTTTTTCAAAGTTTATGGGGGATTGCTCTATATGAGACTTGAAGTCTCGGGTCCTTTATATAGGGAAGGATGGTTTGTTCAATCAGTTAAGGAGATCTTTTCTCCAATTGATTTGGGGAATTTCCCCACCATCAGATCTTTGATCCAAGGCCTTCTGATTTACAGAAGATAATCTTCTTGTTTTTTTACCAAGATTGGGAAGTCTTTCCATGCAGAATTTATTCTGTCTTTGGTAATTTTTATTTACCATTGGATCATTGATACAACGGTGCTCTGATTTACAGAGCATAATTTTGTTGTTTGGAAAGATTTTGAGAAATTTTTCCTTAACAGAATTTAATTCTGGTTAATTAATAATTTATCATTATTATTAGATTTTTGATCTAACGGTGAGGAACTTTTAGTTCCAACGCTAGCGCTTATGCGCTCTGCCCATGGTGCGCCATTTGGAGCGCAGCGCTCATAGCGCTAGCGCGCACGTGCTTTGCACGTGGTGCGCTACTTGGAGCGCAGCGCACTTAGCGCTAGCGCTTATGCGCTTTGCACGGGGTGCGCTAGTTGTAGCGCAGCACTTTTATAAAAGCGCGGCTTTAATTCAAATTTTGAATTCTGAACAGAGCTTTGCTCTAATTGAGGAAACAACTGCATGGCGTTAATCTTCGCGATAATGAAGCTCCGACATTATTCTTTGGCGCATGAGGTCCACCTAATATCAAAACTGGATCCTCTCAAATATTTGATGTCAAGAGCCATACTAACAGGACGACTCGCTAAATGGGCCCTCCTCTTGATGGAGTTCTCGATAACATACCGACCTCTCAAGGCAGTGAAGGGTCAGGCCATTGCCGACTTCCTCGCTGAGCATCCGATACCTGCCGATTCACCCCTAAATTGCGAATTGCCAGACGAGCACGCATTTGACACGATCAACGGAGGGAGCAGACAGAATGATACCCGATGGGAACTTTACTTTGATGGGTCATCTTCCATGAAGAAGAGACAACACAACACCCCTATAATCAAATCTGGGGTAGGTCTTATCTTCGTGACTCCACAAGGGGGATAATGCGCTTTGCCTTCTCCTTAACAGAGCCGAGGATGAACAGTGAGGCCGAATATGAAGCTTTGATAGCAGGTCTTGAGATCGCTGTCAACATGGGAATCGAAAACCTCCTTATATATGGAGATTCCCAGCTGGTCGTTAGTCAAGTAAATGGTGACTACCAAACGTGCAAACCAGAGTTGGTAAAGTACGGTGAGAGAGTGCAACAATTGCTGACTCAAATCCCTTCCTACGCCCTGGAAAGCATACCGCGAATAGAGAATAGCACAGTATATGCGTTAGCTAAACTCGCTAAAGAACCGGCTGATGAAAACCTCGATGACGTAAGGATCGTGGTGCAAAGCCGTCGGGTTCTTGCACTAGCGGAAATATCTCCGGAGTCGTCCGAAGAAAAGGACACGACCAAGCAAACGACCTTACAAATAAAAGACCAGGAAAAGGCTAAGGATTGGAGAGAAGTCTTTATAGACTAGTTCAAATCCCCCCGAACACCTGAAGATGCATCTTCGAGACATCGGCTCATGAAACGAGCTTTGTCTTTTGCCTTCGTCAATGATACGCTGTATAAGAGATCTTTCGACTCTCTGTGGCTAAGATGCCTAGGACCGGAAGAAGCAAAGAGAGTCGTCCAAGAAATTCACGACGGACTCTGCGGTTCTCATCAAGCCGGGCCAAAGATGAAGCTGAAGATCAAAAGGATGAGCTACTATTGGCCCATGATGATCCAAGACTAATACGTGAAGCAGTACCATGCGTGCCAAATTCACGGGGACTTCATCCACCAGCATCTGAATCCGCTACACCTGACAGTGGCTAGCTGGCCATTCGAAATATGGGGAACTGACATAATCGGGCCCATTGAACCAGTATCGTCCAGAAGACATCGGTTCATACTGGCGACAACAGATTACTTCTCCAAGTGGGCAGAAGCAGTACCACTAAGAGAAGTGAAGATGGAGAATATCCTCCATTTCTTCAAGACACACGTCATCTATCGGTTCGGCACTCCACGACGGATTATCTCCGATAACGGGCCGGCCTATAGAAGTCACAAAATCAGCCACTTCTCACAACAACATAATATAGACTGGAGATACTCTTCGGTCTATAATCTCCGAGCTAACGGTCTGGCTGAGGCTTTCAATAAGACCTTGACGAAGATCGTGAAAAAGACGCTGTCCAAAAATAGAAAGGACTGGCATGAGAGACTGCATGAAGCTCTCTGGGCATATCGAACTACGTTCAAAACGGCCACAAATACAACGCCGTATGCATTGGTATTCGGCACTGAAGCAGTACTCCCTTTGGAGATAGAGCTACCCTCCTTACAAGTGGCGGTTCATTACGAACTAACGGACGAAGACAATGCTCATCTTCGGCTTGAGGAGCTCGACGCCCTTGACGAAACCCGGCTCATGGCGCAGCAAAACTTGGAAGCTTACAAACCAAAGATGACGCGTTCATACGAGAGATTGACTAGGCCGAGAACATTCTGCCAAGGCGAACTCGTGCTAGTGGTCAAGAGACCTATGATTTCCAATCGTGCCAAACGGAGGAAATTCGAGCCGAATTATGAGGGCCCGTACATCATAGACAAGGTCTACCAAGGTGGGGCTTACTTGCTCATGGATATGCATGGAGAAAGACCCTTCAGGCCAAGAAACGACCGTTTCTTGAAGAAATATTACGCCTGACCGAGACGTCTATAAACTACTACGGACCGCAGCATCCCAAGGCTGACGCAAAAAAAATAAATATAAAAAAATATAAATAAAATAAAATAAAAAAGAAATAAAAAAAGACGGTACGTCCATATGCGAAATGAGCACAGATGAAAACCCGAAAGGGCTCTGTGAGTAAAAACAGCAGGGCCACCGGCGAGTTTGTGAAAACCCGAAAGGGCGCAATCTCGTTAAAAGACACTTGCAAGGTCCTCTCGACCCTGTAAGGAGAAAATACATGCGTTATATCCTTACGACTCATAAGGGAGCAACACACTTAAGGATCCCCACGATTCCTAAGGAGAAGTTACACTTACGAGATCCTTACAACTCGTAAGGAGAATTCCCCTTTGAGACCTTCACGGCTCATAGGATTCAAAAGCCTTAAGCTACAGGGATCTGAACCTGTTCTTAAGCCGTCATACACCCCGATTATGCCCTACAAGCGTTTCAATACTGATCCTTGTATACAATCCACGGGCACGAATAATCATTTCCCTAACAAAGTCCCACCAGCGACTAGGGATATGCTCACACGATGAACGACCCTTGTAAGTCCTCTCAACTTATAAGGAGAAAACACTCTTGTAAGATCCTTACGACTTATAAGAGACCATACACTTAAGAATCCTCACAATTCTTAAGGAGAAAACGCATGTACGAGATCCTCATGACTCGTAGGGAGAAATATCTTTATGAGACCCTTACGGCTCATGAAGTCAAAAACCTTAGTTGGCAGGATCTCAACCCTGTTTGCTAAGCCACCTTTGTTCGAATCGACAGAGGCAAATGATGATTCGCTCCTGACAATATCTCAGTTGTAGCGATACTGATGCCTAGATTGGTATCGGATCCCAAGTCTCATACTCGCGGCAAAAGTCAGCGAGCCATAAAGGTATATGAAATAGCCGAAATGGTAGGGCAACTTGCAACAAAATCAGCAAGTAAAATATATGCATACAAAATAGCCGAAATGATCGGGTAACTCGTAATAAAAAGCAGTGAGTAAAATGAAAAAAATAGCCGAAATGATTGGGCACCGCGAAAAATAGCCGAAATGATTGGGCAATCGCGACTTTCGCGATACAAAAAGCTGAAATGATAGAGCATCGCAGAAAGAAAACAAAAAATAAAAATAATATAATACATATAAAATGAAACTTTTGCCCTACAGGTGAGATCACATCGATCCATGTATACAATCCAGGGGCATAAACAAAGAAGGAATCATATCATCACACCAGGCTCCATCAGAAAGAGAGCCAAGTCTCGATGGCAATATCTGCATCTCAAGAGATCAACAACGGCGTTCCTTCTCGTTCCAACCAGAAGCAGATACGACGTCAACAAGCGGAGCCATGGCAAAGTCCCTAGTTCCAAATATCGACGGTTCATAGACAACCTAGAGACCACCTCGACATTCGTCTTATTACAGCAGACGCAACGTCAGCAAAGCGGAGCCATGGCAAAGCCCCTAGTTCCAAATCTCGAAGATTCACAGAAAGCCTAGAGACTATCTCGGAGCCGCGACAAAGTTCCCAGTTCCATGACTCGGCGGTGCATAAACAACCGAAAGTCAATTCTGACCCCGTATGGCTAATGTCAATCCTAACCCTGTATGGCTAAAGTCAATCCTGACCCCGTATGGCCAAAGTCAATCCTGACCCCGTATGGCCAAAATCAATCCTGACCCCGTATGGCTAAAGTCAATCCTGACCCCGTGGAAAACGGCCAAAGTCAACCCTCGACCTTCCTGTCAAAGCAATGCTTTGATTCGGGAGCAGGTCAATTCATCAATCACTTATGAGTCTTCTCGACTTGTAAGGAAGAAAATTCTCTTGGGAGATCCTTACGACTTTTAAGAGAAAAACACACTTAGGAATCCTTACGATTCCTAAGGAGAAAATACACCTACGAGATCCTTTCGACTCGTAGGGAGAAAAATCTTTATGTGACCCTTACGGCTCATAAAGTTGGAAAGCCTTAGGAGGCAGATCTGAACCTGACTCCTAAGCCATCGCTATCCTACAAAGTTATCAAAATAGATTATCCACAAAATGAATTTTCTAAAAGGCACCCACCACCATGAAACAAAATATGTTTTTATTCATGAATCAAAATGAATACAAAGTACAATCTATCAAAGAATCAAAAAATACTCCCATTCAGGAGTAAGTACACAAGGAGAATAAAAAGAAACATATACATTTATTTAAGCCGGCAAAAGGTTTAATAGATTCGTCAGTTCATCCTTCTTCCGCTGGGTCTCGTCTTCATAATTTGTTATTGCTATGAGACGGGCCTCCGCTTGAGACTGTTGGGCCTGGTACGAGGCAAGCCGACTTTCAAGCTCCTTTTCGGTAACTTTGTGAGCTCCAACCATCTCGCGAGTAAAAATGATGGCTTTATCAATAGCTACCACCTCCCTGATAGCTTCTTGAAACACCCGCCAAAGTTCATACGCACGAGTGGTCTTGGCCATGAGTTCAGCTTGAAGTTCCCCCAGCTCATTGGAAGCCAGCTCCCTCTCCGAAAACTTTCGGTTGAGCCTTTTCTCATATGACTGCATATTTACGGCGCACCGTTCAACCAGCCCCCGCAAGCTTGCCTTTGCAGCCACGACCTCTAAAGGAAGGCGTGTGCACTCAAGACTATGTAAGCAAGCCTCCACCCGACGATAAAACCCGACCCAAACATGCACCAATGTTTCATCATGGTAAGCAGCAAGAAAGGGGAGAGAAATGTTGGCTTCAGCAGCAAATTCTTCGGCCGTGATCGAGCTACCAGCACGAAGATCTTCAATGAGAGCCGATAAAGAGTGAAGGCTTTGCTTCGCCATCCGTTCAGGTGCGCGTAGGGCATAAGGGCCAGGTGGCATAAGGATGCGAGATTCCAGCGGGATAAGAACGGGTAAAGCTATCAAGATTCATAAATAATCAGAGAGATTTACAAACAAAGAGCAGATGGAACAACGTCAAAACTTTACTTACCTACAGTCATGCATGAAGGGTTTAAAAGATCTCCAGGCCCGTCAAGGATCTCAACTTCGTCGTCAGCTTCCAGAACTACAGAAGACATTAGCGTCGTTATACGAAATAATAATAATGCCGTTAGGAGGGGAAAATAACACTAACCTTGCCCGGAAGAGAGGACGATGCGTTGCGGGGATATTGCCTGCGGAGCGGCCATCTCGAGCAAACACTGGAAAGAATTTCTGGGGGATAGATCCGCGATAGATGCCGTCAATCCACGTAATTCTGAAAAGACGGAAGGATTCAGATAATGAAGAGATCATTAAAACAAAAGATAGAAGAATACATTCGATACTCCTCCCACTTTGAATAGGAGGGATAGCAGCTTCGGCAGCCTCCTCCATATCCTCAAGCACATCATCGGAGACATTTGCTGGTGTGACGGCTATCAGTCGAGGGGCAGCGGCCACCACTTCAGAGACGGCAATCTCAGTTACCTGTTCCGCCATCTCCAGGCCACCACCAGAAATGTCCATTAAATTCACGGCCGGAAGGGACACCTCTTCAGGGTGAACAGGCACAGGGGGAACATAAGCCGCCAATGGAAGCTCTGCAGCAGGAATAGCAACTGTAACGACCCCCTCCACACCTACTGGTATCTCATCGAGGATATTTACAGAGTCCACGGTCAAGACGCTACTCGAGCTCAGACTCTCTGCCATTGCCGAAGTCCCTGCAAAGCTTTACGAAGATAAGAAGACATAGAAAGCAAAACAAATTACTTGCCAAAGGAAAAATACAGAAAACGTGCACACCGATACGCCAAGATGCCTTGAGTATAGCTTTTTCAAGCCGACGTTCCTTCTTAAGAAGGTATGCTCGCCGGGGTTCTAGGGTATATTCGTAGCCGCCGGTTCACAACGACAACTCCTCTTCAGAAGCGGCTGAGATAGGCTTTTTGAGGGTTATCTCGCCCCCTGCTCCAGAGGACCTATAAATTCTCGCCGTATAGATGGAGGATCTTCGTAGAATATTACGGCAGGATAGGAACTCTTCGAGACGCGCACGTTCTCGGTCTCATCCTGGGAACGCCTTATAGCCTCAGCCAATTGTGCGGCTTTCTCGGCAGATGAACCTAGAAAAAGAAGACCATCATCCGTCTCTTGCATAGATATTGGTTCGTCTTGAACAAAAGGCTCAGATTCCATTAAAAAGTCAAGCAGACTGGTGACTGTCTTCTTCCTCCGCTTCGACCCGGAACTAGCGCTGGAAGATGATCGCTTCCTTCCCTTCGGCGCTTTGATGCGACGTTGCCCAACCTCGCCTCCAGTATCCTCTTTTGGCCGTGCTACCGATGATGACACTGCCATCGATGACGCCGCAACTGATAGAACTGCTACCGACGCCTCATCAGAAGTCCTTGCCTGAGCTCTAGTGCGCATCGGCATACCAACTGTGGGTGGAGTCAGGCCCGCATCTACCGCCTTAGGAATAAGTAAGGCACCAGTACCCCTCAAGGGGGGCGAACCATTGTCCGCGGTGGCGGCGGGACTCCCATAGCCTGGATCGGGGCGGGAGCTCTATATCCAAAAAGTATCCTCTTCTCCTCAGCAATGATGAGACCAACTCGGTGGTGGTACCAACCCGTAAAAGCCCCCACACACCTTGGAATGTAGTCAGACTTAGGGATCATGAAGCGAGATCCGGTGTTCAGCCGCATGAAGTGATGAGTGGCGTCACAAACAACTTCCAAAGACGAGCTGGGCTCCACTATGAATGCCTCGAAGGAAACACCCTGGTTATAACCCAATTGCCGGGCAAAGCGGTGTGGATTATACCGCATAAAAAGAACTGCATCATTTCGACGGAACACTAAATAACCCGGTCTGATCGAATACAAGTGCATGGCTTTCCTAGGCTTCAAGGATGGTGTTCCCTCTTTCGATAAATCAAACAGCTACTGAATAGGTCCCGAAAGAGCAGAGAGGACTCGATCATTGAATACCATCCCGCCTTCGTTGGCATAAGAATTAAGCAGCACACGAAGAGCCCCTAACTGAGTCGGATCAGGAGCAGAAGCGTCCACCAACCTCATGAGCCGTAGGAAGGTATATACATCATAAAAACCCGGTCTCTGGTGCGCAGCGAATGCCCCTAACATGTGCATCTCAATCCACGACGTAAAATAATGAAGAGAGAAACTCACCACATCCACACCCGGGGTCAAGGTATTGGCCGCAGTACTCAGCCCATGGTACAAGTGCGACCCTGCAATGCCCACGGCTAGTCGTGTCCCTTCAGAAATATGGTGAGCAGGATAAATGACCGAGGCTCTCATAAAGCGACGATGCGTTGGAACGATAAACCAACTGAGCCAAAGGCTGATAAAATCGATGAAGAAAGTTTCTTCATCCATACCGGGAGCCGCAATCGACTCAAAAGGTATGGCCGACAAGATTGGGATGTAAAACTGTGGCAAATCTTCTTCTCTGGCCGGCAGATTATTTAGCCCAAACCCAAAGGGATCGTTAATATTCGCGAATTTCGGAGCCTCCTTTGATAGGACGTCTTCACGAAGGAAGCATGCGATAAAACTCTTAAAAGTGACACCCTTTTCCTCTGACTCTGCGAACAGCTTCTCGAAAATACCCAAAGTCTTGATTAGACTTGGATACTTATGACGGACGGCATTTTCGGTCGACAAGCCGTCAAGCGTAGCAGGCACAGTTGCGAATGCATACTCGTCAGGAGGCAGCAATTCTTCATAGGGCGCTCCCCCGATCGGCAATCCGGAGATCTCGTGAAACTCTTCCAAAGAAATCAAAACTTTGCGATCCCCTAACAAGAAAGTGTTGGTGGGAAGATTTCATTGATTTAGGAAAGTTTTAACCCACCAGACATGGGGAGACTGATAATGAAAGAGAGACGTGTACACCGCTTGATAAAGCCTGACCTTCTGCAGTCGCGCACGATGGACAGATAAGATATAACGAGCCCAGAGAAGATAGCCCGTTGGATGGCGAGGGGTAAGCTCTATCTTATAGACTTGTCCCCAGGGCTGGGCTTCACCTTGGAAAATACGACGCCCCAAGATGTCTATGGCTGGTAAAGGATGGTTTGGTATCCCAGTTGTCGACGGCTCAAGCCGGCCCGTAGGAGTCCAATCCAGCACCTCTATGGCAAAGGCAGTCTGCGGACGCTCCATCGGCAAGAATGGGTGGATAGGCTCTGTTGGCACCTCGCAAAGAAAGCTGCGGCGGCCCCAAATGATATGCCCGTACCAGGTTCCCTACAAAAGCAGGCTGGTGCAATCTGGGTTATGAGGCCTAATCATTGCCATCACTTCTTCGTGAGACGGTGATTGAGGAAAAGCAGCCTCCGAGCGGATAAAAGAAAAGTATGGAAGAGAAGCCATTGTTCCTGAAATAAGGGAAGGGAAAACTGTTAATGAAACCCACACGTGTGTGTGTTTGTGTGTGTGTATGTATAAAAAGACAATGAAAGAAAACGACAAGCAGCTTATTTCATGGGACCATTGGTTGCAAAACACATGGGCCCCACAAAATTAATATGGCGGCTTACTAATGATGAGGCAAGGTAATCATTATGAGAACAAAAAAAGATTCTCAATAAATGAATAGTGGAGTTCAAACATCTCTGCACATTTCCTCAAGGAAAAGCCTATCATGAACTCTGTGCAAATCAAACAGAATCTCTCATAAATTTTTTTGTCAAGAACAACTGAGGATAAAAATCCCAAGAGATCTTCTTGTTAGAACTAAGTTCTCTGAGAGAATTAAATTCCTTTTGAACAAAGGGAATTAGATTCCAAAAAAAAATTCAGAGCTAAGCTCTTTGGAATGGAATTAAATTCCAGAAGAAAACAAGTACCATCATCAATCCCCTGAGAGAAGAAAAACGCCTAACATTGGTGCTTACTACCTAAAGATCGTGCATTCTTAGAACTTGAAAAGATGAGTTTTTATTAAAGGGAAAAACCCTTGGTGTGGATCTAAAATCTAAAGAGAATTTTATAAAAAGTTCCTCGGCCGTTCAAGATCCTTACATGAAAAAGGATTCTTTTTTGTTGACGGAGTTAAACTCTGGATTTTGTTTTGTTGAACAGAGAACTGAGCTCTGAGAAAGAGAATTAAATTCTCAAAGAAAATAAAGAAGGAAGAAGATGAAGGAATGGAGGCGTTACTGATAAGACCGCTGCATTTATAGGACGTGATAGGACACGGTTCATCTGCCCCGTTCCCTAGGCAAATCTAACGGCCACAAAGATGACAACGTTGCACTCACGTGCAAACACGTGAGAACAACGCTGTAGGGGCATTTGTTCCCTCATGGAAACTGAATAAAATACAAATAAAGCAGCAAGAAAACCCCCAAATGGGGCATCACGTGCTCACACGTGACCGGACCTCACGTGCAAACACGTGACCTTTTATGGGCAGATTCTATCTACGCCTGAATGCCTAATTGATAAAGTCACGTGCCCATACGTGATGGGCTCTTGAATCCACTGAATTAATAGAATTAAATTCTGATTAAAAAGAATTAAAAGCATTTGTTCTCTCATGGGAACTGAATAAAATACAAATAAAGCACCAAGGAAAACCCCCAAAGGGGGCATCACGTGCCCACACGTGACCGGGTCTCACGTGCAGGCACGTGACCTTTTACAGGCAAAGCCTATAGGCGCTGAATGAAATAAACAATTGCAAATGCTTAATCAGTGGGGTCACGTGCCAACACGTGATGGGTTTCTGAGCCCTCTGAACTAATAGAATTAAATTCTAATTAAATGCTTAATCAGTGGGGCCACGTGCCAACACGTGATGAGTTCCTGATCCCTCTGAAGTCTAAACCAATATAATTAAATTCTAATTAAATGCTTAATTGGTAAGGTCACGTGCCAACACGTGATAGACTCTTAAACCCTCTGAACTAATAGAATTAAATTCTAATTAAAAGGAATCAAAAACCCTAATTGGAAAAATATTTCCCTAAATCTTTCCAAACAAAAAAGATTGCACTCTGTAAAAGGGAGTACCATTGGATTAAAAATCCAATGGTGATTAAAAATCACCAATTTATAGAAAGATTCTATACAAGGAAACATTTTTCTAAAATTTGCCAGGAACAACAAATAAAATATCTTTTGGATTAAAAATCCAATGGTGAATAAAATTCACCGAGTGATCTAAAAGATCATGTTGGTTATAAAATCAATCAAAATCTTTCAATGAGAGATGGACTGAACAAACTGATTCTTTTTTTCTCCTATAAATAGGAGCCAAGAAGGAAGAGAAAAAATATACAGAAGAGAGGATTGAATAGAGAAAAAGAGAAAAAACTTCTCCCTAAAAATAAAAGAAAAAGAGAATTTAATTCTCCAGAGAGAAAAAGATCTCTTCAGAGAAGAAAGAAACTCTATTAAAAGAAGGAAGGAGATCATTCCATAAAAAAAAGAGAATTTAATTCTCAAAACCAAGAGTTTAACTCTTCTAAATAAAACCTTAGTTCTTCCTATGGTTGAAGATTTGCAGAAGCAGATCTCCCCATAAGTTGAGAATTTAATTCTCATCGGGGAGATTCTGCCATGCAGATCTAAAACCTAAGGGAAGACCTAAGTTCAGAGAATTCTATTCTCCCACAAAAACATATAGGAATTTAATTCCTCCAACAAGGATAGGGTTTAACCCCTAATATATGAACTTAGTTCTTTCTCATGATGATAGATCTGCAGAAGTAGATCTCCCCGTAAAATTGAAAAAGTTAATTCTCATTGGGGAGATTCCGCCATGCAAATTTTCGAGGAATTAAATTCCTATAAAAAAATAAGAGAAGAGAAGTTAGTAAAGGACTTGAAACTCAGAATTATATGCAAATTGATGATCACGTGGTAACACGTGACCCTCTTTCTTTGAACCAGAAAAAGAGATTTCCCAAAGTGTTTAACACTTGTTTAAAAGGGAAAAGGGAAAACAATAAAGACAGTTTTTCTTTTAGGGTGTATCACGTGCTCCCACGTGACCCTTAAAAAGCTCTTCAAAACAAAAGGGAGTAAAGCCAAGACAGTTTCTCTTTTAGGGTGTATTACGTGCTACCACGTGACCCCTGACAAATACTTTAATATCCAACGCATGGATACCCATCACGTGCCCACACGTGATGGTCATAAAGGTCAAGTGTTTAACACTTATATGCATATTCTGAGAGTAAAATAAAAGAAGCAAGGCCCAATTTTCAGGCGCCTCACATGACCCCACGTGAGCGCTTCAGTTTTAGTGTTTAACACTACTTTAAGCGCCTTACGTGGGAGCACGTGAGCGCCGAATGTACTCTAACGTTTAACACTGTATTCGAACCAATCTTAGCCCAAATTAGCTAAGTCTTTAAGAGGCAAGATCCCCTGAAACTGAACCCCAACTATACTCTTGTCTTCTAAAATTGATCATCCCATATGACATTCAAACTAATTCCCAGAGCCTTTCAATCAACATTGGTTCAAGGGTTCATCTCTTCATATCTCTGATATATGTCGTTGTAATTCTTCAACATCTTCAGAGAGGTAGAGGGTCCCAATAACCGATAACTTTTGGTGCATCCCCAAACGGTTGAACCAAAACCAAATAGACTATTACGTCTTTAAACTGGACTAAGATGTCCTTAAACTTTATGGACTATGGGGTCCTTAAAGTCATGGACTAAGATGTCCTTAAACTTTATGGACTGTGAGGTCCTTAAACTCATAGACTATGATGTCTTTAAACTTTACAGGCTATGATCATCCCATATGACATTCAAACTAATTCCCAGACCTTTCAATTAACATTGGTTCAAGGGTACATCTCTTCATACCTCTGATACATGTCGTTGTAATTCTTCAACGTCTTCAGAGATGTGGAGGGTCCCAATAACCGATAACTTTTGGTGCATCCCCAAACGGTTGAACCAAAACCAAACAGACTATGACGTTTTTAAACTGGACTAAGATGTCCTTAAACTTTATGGACTATGGGGTCTTTAAATTCATGGACTAAGATGTCCTTAAACCTTATAGACTGTGAGGTCCTTAAACTCATAGACTATGATGTATTTAAACTTTACAGATTATGACGTCTTTAAACTGGACCGTAATGTTCTTAAACTAATTATGGACCGCAACGTCCCTAAACTAAAACAATAGAGCCCAAATGCTCTTTTGTTGGATCTAAATGATCCTGTTGAGTAGATCTTAGTCTAAAATTAGATTAATGTATCCTCAACAAACGTTTAAGTTGATCTTAGTCTCAAATGAGATTAGCGATCCTTAAACCCAACCCAAACCCAAATCTAAGAAAATACGGATTTGGACTAATCCATGCCCTACGGACGACAATATAAATTAGTCTCCGTATACAATCCACGGGCAACCAAAAATAAAACAAACACACACGACACGAAGTGACCATCTGGAGAAGAAGAAAGTGGTTACCGCGATGCGGTAGTGTAATTAACTGCAGGGGCTTACGCCTACAGGGAAGAGCGTCCCCACAATCAAAAACCCCTCAAATGAGGAGGATCTGACAAAATCTACTACAACGGCCGCATCCGTCTAAACCTTCGATACATGGTGCCATAAATCAACTTGGCATCTTCGGAGAGGTGGACGGATAAAACCAAATAGCATCTGCCCCCAAATTCAGGCAAGACGACCTACGCGGTTCTGTCTCCCGTAATCGGCGGTAAATACCGAGTTCGTAATTTCGAGTCCGTGTGAGAGACTCTGTATTGACCGTAGCCGAGAGCGAATTGCAATATGCAGACAGCAAGAGATGACGTCGATGTGGACGATAATAAAGACGAGTGGAACAAGAGCTTTGTGCGAGATATTAGCGAGCGGTTGTTATGCTCCGTGGATGCCAGAGGATTGATATGTGTACAGAGGCATTTGATACAGCCAAATTTCAGATGAAAGCCGTGCCGAGGACACAGCTGTCCGGTTATGAGGAAAGAGTTAAGAAAGAGTGCCAACCTCCGTATAGTTCGGCATGGGTGAGATCAGAAGAAACCATGAGCAGGTTCTTTCCAGGGCACTGCAGCGATAAAGATTTGCACCTAGAGTCAGTCGTTTCACGTATATTCAGAGGGCTAGATGCCACCATCAGTAAGGTGTTGTTTTGCGAATGGTCGCGTTAATTGGCTAAGAAGGGATCAGCGGAGTGCCAGAACGGAATTGTTCTGTTATCACACCTGACCGGGCCGACGAGCAGAAGGATTGCGAGATTGGTAATCCAGAGAGAAAACGAGGACCCAGAGACCGAGAACGCCAGACCGTGAGCAGGAGGCAAACGGATGTTCTTGCTCTTCCAGCTTTGGGCGCACCGGCATCTTTCGACATTGAAGGAGGTGTACCTCAATATCATTTATTGCGATTTGTGTTTCGTGATCCGAGTATCACACATTTATCTCTTGGAATTGAGTTTCGATGGTTGAGTTTCATGATATTGTTTTTGTGCACTATGGCTGCACCTACTGGAGATTTCATTTTGTGCACAGTTATTGCACTCGATTTATGTTTATACACCGCTACATTTCGTTTGTGATTTATGCATATCAGTTGTACTTGATATTGATTTTGTGCCTTGACTGCATGTATTTATGATTCCATGGATTTCGATACTGTCGACGAGATTTTGTGCATGTGGTACGCAATAATTTGATTTTTGCACTCGGTATAGCTCACATGTGCTTGCAGTGCATTGATACGTGTTTTGTGCACACAGTTGCACACATTTATAATTTTATACGCCTTGGTATACTCGGTGTTGTTTTTGTGAGCATTTGAGATATTGATGGTATTTCGTGCATTAGTTGCACTAGATTATACTCCGTACATTTGTTGCACCCGATTTATGTCTTTGAACATTTGTTTCACCGAATTTATGTTTTTTTGTGCGCGTTTTCACTTGACGTTCGTTATCGTACACGCTACTGCACTAGATATTTTATACGGACCTGACCCGTTTGGTTTGGATTTTTGCGCATATTAGGCGCATGGTATGGGATTTTGTGCACACCAGATCCACTTGATCTAGATTTTATTCGTGCATGTTGGATGCACTTGATTTAGATTTTATTCGTGCTTGTGGGATGCACTTGATTGAGATTTTCATTCGTGCAGGTTAGTTGCACTGGGTTAAGATTTTTGTGCACTCTAGATGCACTTGATGATGTTGTCATGTACACCAGTTGTATTTGACAGATACTCTCGTGCACACCCATTGCATTTAGTTTAGCTTTTGTGCACATTCGTGGCACATGTATTGGGCCTTGATTTCCGTGCACATCAGCCGTACGTGATGTTTGGATACGCTTTTTGAGGCTGATTTTTGCTCTTGAGCATTATATATTGATATTGGGTACTATATATAGTAACCGAGCAGGACTGATCTGAGAACAGTGCCTGAGTACATTTGCATGCATCAAAAGTTTACTAAGAGGTTTGCAAAACTGAGCTATAGTCTTGCTATTTCCTACATGTCCGTGAGTGACACGAAATTTTACAAAGAGAACCTTCTGGGATATTTCAATAAGGCGGGATGTATAATTCGAGCAAAACATATATAAGTATATATTTACTACTTTACAAATGATCGTCCGCCACTTGTGCCGTGAGCTACGTATTGCACGGCGGTTCGGAAAAGATTTTGCATATGATTTATTCAGTTTTTAGAAGGGTTTTACCACGATGCGTACTATTTACGTATTATGATTTTGGAGTACAGCATATTTGAGAATAGCATTGGATTTCGAGATTTGTATCTCCTTTATAACTTTATTAATTGTGTTACGCTTGAGAGAGTTCGATTTTTAGTTTCACACTCGTTTTCGTGCGCACCTGATGCGCTGTGGTATTTCTGTGTATTCTGTGATTTCGGAGCATCGTTGATTTGAACAAGATTATTGAAATGTTTTAGTAATTGCGGATTTAAATTTAAATTCGGGGACCGAATTTATTTAAGGGGGGAAAATTGTAACATTTCATAAATATAAAATATTATTTTTGGAATTTAATATTAAAATAATATATTTCGCGAAAACTATTCGATTTGCGAATTTGGGGTTTTCGTAAAATGGTATAAATATATACCAATATTTGGGAAATAATTGGAAATTAAAATGATTTATTCATTTAAAAATATATTTATCGTATTTGGGCATTTTTATAATTAATTATATGCAAGTTTAAATTACACTCGATTAGTGCACTACTAATCACGATTATGCCAAATCCGTACTTTTAATTAACCATAGCTAGTGCACCATGTCATGTTGCAATTTGGTTACATGTTGTTTTATTATGTTGTTGATATTTGGTTTTAAAAGAGAAAAGAGAAAGCATAGAAGAATAGAATAATAAGCATGAGCATGAGAGAGAGAGAGGGAGAAAGGGAGAGAGTAGCATGGCTCCTACACTTGACCTTTTCTCCCTCATTCATTTTCCTTCATCCATTATTTTCCTTCATCATCTCCTTCTTCATCTCTTTCTCCACCTCCTCTACCCCATGGCAACCACCCTAAATCATCACCAAAACATCACACCACCTTCATTAAAAATGATCCCCACCTTTTCCTAAACCCTATGGACCGACCAAGTTTGGATTTTGGAGACTTTGGGCATCTAGGGTTTTTCTTGAGTTACATCCATGAGGTATAACTCCATTTCCCACATTGTAATTAGTTTCTTAGATTTCTAGTTTAGTTTAGAGTTTGATTAAGTGTGGATTTGTGATCTTAGAAATTTCCAAGTTAAGGTTTAGTGGGAAACTTGACTTGTAATTGGTAAATTGAGGTGTAGTGGGTGTTTGCAAACCCTTAATGATGTGTTACTGGCCAAAAACAGAGATTAGAACCCGATACACGAACTTAGGATTTACCCCGTGTCGGTTTTGCGAAGTTTTGTTGGCTTACAGGGAATCTGGAGTAATCTGGGATGTGTGTAAGAAAAACAAACAACTATATTAACCTAGATTAACCATTAGAAGACCACCACAAAAATACGAACCCAAATCTCCTCTGTATGGCCGGCGACGCCGGAGTTTTAGGCCAACTCGCCAGATTTCCTTCTTGCTATGGTGTTTGGGTTTTGCCTGTAGCTCAATTTCCTTATAACATATCCCCGTACTTGCTTGTTTAGTCCCAATTAACCTGAGATAAAATCTAGGAGCTGTTTGTGAGTGTTTTGGCAAAGTTTTCCGATATTTGAATTCCTGGTTTTGAGATTTGATTTGATTTGATTGTTAGACGTTTGTACGTCAATAATGAGGATTGTTTGGTTGTTCTTGCAGGCATAAGCTATAGGTTCTAACCTATGAGCAATTCGTGTGCCGTATCGGTTTTCGGATATTGGTTTTAATAGAATTACGATTGTGTATTGATTGTAGGTATCTCGTGTGGACTTCCGAGATGACGAAGCACATCGACTTCGGCTTAGCGAGGTGATTTTCAGATGAGTAAATTTATATCTACGAGGGAAGTCGGGTGGATGGCGTATAGCACCCCCGCAATTATAAAATGGAAACCAATATATATAGAATATAGTTGGAGAAAACTATACTAAGAAACTATGGATATGATCAAAAATATTAGTTGGAGATGATATGAATGATTGAATACATATACCAGGATATGACATGAGATCGATGAATATGATAACGTTGAGATAGATGTGTTATGAGATCGGTAAAATAAGATAAATATATATAAGATTACTTGATATGGGATATTGATGCGATGAAAAGAGAATGTGATGAAATAAGATGACTTGGCTTGTTATGTCAATATACGGATACGAGGTGATATGAGAATATAGATACTGTTGCCAAGACATGATATGAGATTGATACGGATGTGACTTGAGAGATATGTGTATATATATATTTATGAGAATAATGAGTGATATGTCATACGAGACTTTAGATCTGTGCCCTCATTGTTGTATAGGTCGATAGAATCCCTATTTGTTTAATGCCGTTGTACGATAGATTACCGTACGCGATATGTTTTACCGGATGTTGGTTCATACCCTTGACTTGAGAATGCCGTGCGACGGATTATACCGTACGTGATGCTATGAGGCTGGATTGCCGATTGATAGATTTATCGACTCGGATATGTTATAGATATTGTAAATCCCTGTTTACACTGCTTAGTTTAGTCTTTATGTAGATGTTAGATTAGGTACGTAACATTGCGCTCACGATTTACCTTCTGCTGCGTTTATGATATTCTTATTGCATTACATATATATGTGTTAATATACTTGCACAATTATCGATGATGCGTATGTTACACTTACACAGATTTGCCGGCTCACACACTTTCATCATCGGTAATTACTATGCCGCTTACACAGTAAAGTTCTATATCATGCTATTATTCTCTGATAAAAAAACTGAATATTAAATAAAAAGCAACGAGAAAAACACCCAAATGGAGTATCACGTGCCCACACGTGATAGGCACAACGCTTAACAAAATAAGCCGAAACTGAGCCTCACGTGCTGACACGTGACCCCTATATACAGAGTATATGAGCGCTTATCTAAAACAAACAATTGGCCAGAGAGAAAAAACCACGTGATAGCATGTGGCGCTCTTTGGTATGCCTAATTTGGTGAGGTCACCTGCTACACGTGATGGGCTCCTAAGCCTTCCGAACCGATAGAATTAAATTCTAATTAAAAGGGATCAAAAGCTTTATGCTTAGTTTGGTGAGGTCACGTGCTACACGTGATGGGCTCGTATGCCTTCTGAACCGATAGAATTAAATTCTAATTAAGAGGAATCAAAACCCTTAGTTGGAAAATGTTTCCTTAAATCTTTCCAAACAAGAAAAATTGTGCTCTGTAAATCAGAGAACCATTGGATCAAAGATTCAATGGTGATTAAACATTACCAAGATACAGAATAAGTTCTGTATGGGAAAATATTTTTCCAATCTTGCTAAAAACAAGAAAGATGTCTTCTGTAAAACAGAAGCTCTTAGATCAAAGATCCAATGGTGGGATAAATTCTTAAATCAATTAGAGATCTCTCAATGAGAGATTTCCTTAACTGATTCAACAAATTGGCCTCCCTATATAAAAGACCCAAGACTTCTAGTTTTGTACAGAGGACCCCCCATAAACTTCAAGTTCAAAAATACAGAAAACAGAGAGGAAAACCCCTTGGTAAGCAAAAACCAAAAGAGAACTTAATTCTCAAACCAAGAGTTGAACTCTTCTCAAAGAACTTAGTTCTTCCTCTCAAATTCAGAGCTCCATGCATATTAGTATTTAATGCTACACAATAAAAGCTCACGTGTTCTCACGTGAGCACCTTTGAAGAACAAAAAAGGGAAGACTGATATCTAGCCACGTGACCCCACGTGGCCCCTGAGAAGTGCTCAGCACTTATAAAAGAGAAAAGGGGAATAAGCCCTATTTTGCACGTGACCCCTGAGAAGTGCTCAGCACTTATAAAAAAGAAAAGGGGAATAAACCCAAGACAGTTCCTATTTTGGGGCGCCTCACGTAATCCCACGTGACCCAACAGTGCTTAGCACTAGAATAAAAGAATAAAAGAGGCAGCGCCCAATTCTAAGCGTCTCATGTGCCACACGTGAGCGCCACAACTTTCAATGTTTAACACTGCTATGGCGCCTCACGTGTCATACATGAGCGCTGCTATGACGCCTCACGTGCCACACGTGAGCATCTCAGATTTCAGTGTTTAACACCACCTTAGAATATCACGTGGGAGCACGTGGGCATTGAGCATACACTAGTGTTTAACATTATAAGAGGCCAACTTCAACCCCGGATTAGCTAAGTCTTTTCTGAGATTAAATATCTAAATAAACCGAGCCTCCATGCTCATGACTGATATTTCCTCAATTTGGAATTTGGTTCAAGGGTATATCTCTCCACAGCTCTGATACATGTCGTTGTAATTATTCAACGTCTTCAGAGAGGTGGTGGGTCCCAACAACCAACAAGCTGGACCATAATGTCCTAAAAATAACTATGGGCCGTAATGTCCTTAAACTAATAATGGACCGTAATGTTCTTAAACTAACTCCAGACCGTAATGTTCTTAAACTAATTTTGGACCGTAACGTCCCTAAACTAAGCTCTATAGACTATGACATCTTTAAACTGTGGACTATGAGGTCCTTAAACTCCATGGACTATGATGTCCTTAAGCACAATGGACCATAACGTCCCTAAACTAAAACGATAAAGTCCAAATGCTCTTTCGTTGGATCTAAATAATTCTCAAATCATGTTGAGTAGATCTTAGTTTAAGATTAGACAAACGTGTCCTCAACAAACGTTTAAGTTGATCTTAATCTAAAATAAGATTAACGATCCTTAAACCAACCCAAACCCAAATCCAAGAAAATACGGATTTGGACTAATCTACGCCGTACGGGCGACAACATAAATTAGTCTCCGTATACGATCCGCGGGCAACCGAAAATAAAACAAACAAACACGACACGAAGTGACCATCTGGAGAAGGAGAAAGTTGTTACCGTGATGCGGTAGCGTAATTAACCGCAGGGGCTTGCGCCTATAGGGAAGAGCGTCCTCACAATCAAAAACCCCTCTCAACGAGGGAGAATATGACAAAATCTGCTACATCGGCCGCATCTGTCTAAACCTCCGATATACGGTGTCATAAATCAACTTGGCATCTTCGGAGAGGTGGACGGATAAAACCCAAATAGCATCTGCCCCCAAATTCAGGCAAGACGACCTACGCAGTTTCGTCTCTGTTTTCGGTGGTAAACATCTATTACTCTTAATTGTCCAGTAATGTCACATGACTTGTTGGCGTGATATACTTACTATACTCACATCACTATACTATATTGTATTATATACTTGCTATGCTCACATTTCTGTTCTATATTTGCATACATCATACTTTATGATTATACGCATTGAGATGATATTTTCATGAGATTCTGGATTTGAGAACCGTGATTATATTTCAAATGAAGTTATATATTGTTTTAAAAATCCGGTTTCTCTTGATATGATATTTCGAGACGTCCACCATGAGTTTTCTCGGTTCTGAGATTGGTTTTAGAAACCCGATTCGAGGAGATGGATGATCCATTTGCGGGTACATGGTGGACCCGGTATGGTATCCCGGGACAAGAAAGGTATGTAGTGCAGTAGACGATGAGCCTGCAGAGGGACTATTACCTACCAGTGATAGTTTAGACCCGGCGGTTATCCGGAGGATACCGACCGGAGCCGTGAGATGGATATGGGCCGATCCGGACTGACGGAGCCCATGGGCCGATCCAGACTGACGGAGCCCAAGATATGAGGATTTACGTGTCGATGCTGGACACGGGTTTCATGATGTTTCGAGTGTCGGTGTTGGGCACCCAGGTTCCATGATTTTGATGTGTCGTTGATGGATACACGTTGGTTGATATCCTCATACATACATGCATATGCTTTCATGATGTTGCGAGTGTCGATATTAGACACTCAGGTTCCATGATGTTGATTGTGTCACTGGTGGACACGTGGATGATATCCACCTGCATATAGGCATACGATTCAGATGTTTATTTGTATATGCCATTGGCATTGATTACATTGTTGACATATATGCATACATGGTCACCCTATATATTATAGTATTACCTTCTTGATATAGTGACCTAAGAAATCGTTGTTTTATTCGATTTCTATCTGCTGATGTTTTCTACTCATGAGTTGGCAACTCACTCTCGTTGTGTCACAGTTCTTGGGTTTGACCGCTTGGGATCAGTAACGGTATCGCTGGCACACAGCTTGCATTCGGGTGTTTTGCTATGCTAGGTGGGACACATTGGATCGTGCCCACTCTTATATTTATTATTTCCTATTGTATCTAGATAAACTCTATCAATCAGAAACTAGTATTTGTATATTTAGTAAGACTTAGAAAGACTTGTGTTTGTGAGGCTTAGAGCGATGGGGTATATTTTTGCTATTGATGGATTTGATGTCTTGCTTTATTCACATTATTCATTTGTGTTGATCTTCGCCGTTGGACGTCGTATACATTGCTTGCGTGGTTGTGATTCCGCCATTTGGCGAAGAGCTGGCTCCCGCTTGGAGATGCCTTCTATATTGTTATGTATATGTGGTTACAGTTCAAAAAATACAAGGGAGGTGTTGCCAAAAATTTTTAAGACGAAAAAAATGTTCTCAACTTTAATACATTCTACTTGCATTTTCTTATATCTTTAGTTATGCATTTATAGATAAACTTTATTTCATTATACCTTTATTTCAAAAACTGCATCCCCACTATTTTCTGTAAAAAGGTTTAGATTTTCTGGGTTTTGGCTTACTTGAATTACATTACGCCTTTATACGCTGCGTGATTTAAGTGCCGGTCATGTACCTTATTGCGGGTCGTGACACTAAGCATAAAAGCATATTTAAATCCGTTAATCGCTGCATTCAAACTTTAGATTTAGTATATTCTTATATTTGTGATTCTTGCAAACAACCAATTAGGGATGGAAATAAATACTATGTTATATTCATTGATGACAATATTAGATATTGTTATATATATATATATATATATATATATATATATATATATATATATATATATTTCCGACCAAGGATGGGGCATTTAATAGATTCAAAATATATAAAACCGAATTAGAAAACCACACTGAAAGAAAAATCAAAGTCCTTAGATCAGACCATGAAGGGAAGTATATTTCTAATATATTAAATTTATTCTGTCAAGAACATCGAATTAAACTTGAAAATCGTGGGGGTGTATTTTTTTGACACCATAGGAGGAAATTCCCTCCTATGGCACTTTTTCTCCATATATATACATACATACACACACACACACACCATTTCTGTCACGCTCCAAAACCATATAAAAATATTAATTAGAAATTTCAAGCGTGGCATGCCGCAATATTCTCCTCAAGAAGACTGCAAGACCCATCTCGATAAAAGAAACTGCTAACGAAAAATATAAAATCTCAATCCATATGCACACCTTGGATTTCGCAACAAAAAAATTGACATTTTCTTAATTCTCTTAAAAGCTTCTTCTTTTTAGATATAATAATACGCATTTTGATTAACAGCCATATAAAAGGTGGCTAAGTATTAACACCTAGCAAGAGAAATAGATATGATGTCCAACAATTTATATAAGGAAAGATATTACACCAAATAATAAACATAATAATAAATTAAAATAAATAGGCATAATAAGTCGATAATTTCGCTGAAATAACCAAGCTCATCCAATAAAATATGTAATAGTTTAGAAAATTATATTTTCATACGATGGAAAACCAGTGGATTACGGCTAAGTATGGGCAACACCTCTATCTCGGTTGATATAAGTGAAATGCTACTATTAATAACCCATGGTAGGGAGAACCGACATTGATCCACGGTGAGGTTTCCATATGGCGCGCGCAATAATCCCAACGGAGCTACACTATTATCATGTGTTGTAATCCACTTAACTTTCCATAATCATACCGGTATTGACTTATGAGAGATGCATGCAACCCATGTGTCAAAAATATAGTTGAAATTCATAACCAACGATAATCATGTGCCCAATATTACAACCAATAATGTAACGGTTGTGCCATATGCACAAAACAAATATCCAAATCACGACACATGTATACGCATCTCATTAACTATATGGAAAAATATTATTTCTATGTTATAAGCTTATCTCATAACTTCATTTAAACATCGCATCAACAGGTTTATTACATGCATAACAATCATTACTCATATATACTCCAAATAACCTCATAAATACACAGTATCAACAAAATCAATCCAAACAGCTATATTATATATATAAACACACACGCATATAAGCATCCACGCAGAAAATATCAACCAATTACAGTATTTGTGAAGGACAAGCATCATATATTTAGCTACTAAATAACTGTTAAACAATGTATTCCAACTTACTGTATTCGAAGCCCAAAATCTGATGTGGCTCCATGTCCAGATTTCAAAATCCAAATCGGTCTCTATGAAACATATAAATATTATAATTAATACATATTCTAAAGGTCTCACTTGTTAAATTTCTAATCACTAAACACTAAGCCTTAAACTTAAATATATGGAAAACCAAATTAAAGGAATATAGACTAATCATTTTATTTCTAATATATTTTATAAACTTGATGTGCTATGATCTAGCAAAAGGGGTTGGAAATATACTATTAAGAATTATAAGAGGGGTTATATCATATCCTATAATTTCCAATTGCATACAATTTGATTTTTCTAAAACAAGGATTTGAATCCATATTTATCAATAAAAACAATGGCTGTTTTATCTTCCATATCAAATCCGAAAAATCTTTCTCGATGAACGATGATAATCATTGTGGCAAATCCCGCAATTAATGCAAGTTGCAAATTTATATTTACTAAAAAAATAAGATCCAAAATAATAAACTAATAAAAAAAATTGATTTATACCCTACATTCATAAGATCGGAGGATGATCAAAAGAGAAAATCGCCGATTTCTCGCTAGCAAACCGAAAAGACCTTGAAGGATATATATATATATATATATATATATATATATATATATATATGAGGTTAACGGAGCAAAGGTGCCATAGGAGGGAATTTCCTCCTATGGCGTCGGAAAAACACATCCTCCATGATTTTTTTCGACGATCAGCATACACCTCCCCCATCTTTATCATCTAAGATGTGGATACACCAAATTTCATGTGATTATACCATTTTTCACCGTTGATTTTAGTTGATGCAAAATTAATGGTTTACCGACAATAGAACTTTTTACATTGCTAATTCAACGGTGAAAAAGTTGTGGAATCATATGAAATTCGATGTATACACATCTTAGATGATAACGACGATGATGATGGATGCCGATCGTTGGAAAAATTGATGAAGGTTGTATTTTTTTGACGCCATATGAGGAAATCCCCTCCCGTGGCCTCTTTCCTCATATATATATATATATATATATATATATATATATATATATATATATATATATGAGTGATCTATTTCAAATCGGTCCGCGTTTTTTTAAAAACGGGAACTCTCGGTCTACGATATATTTGAACGATCCGATCTGTTCAAGTTGATCACCCTATCCTCAAACATACGTGTGAGAAATCAAAAGATTTGAAGAGCTCTAACATATGTATTGGATGGAGTTTATGTTGCATTATCGAAAGACGCTCATTTTTGCATCCATCGATGTATTGGTTAGAGGTCTTCAAGCCCTTTGATTTTTCATACACGTATATTTAATGATAGAGTGATCAACTTGAACGGATCGGATCGTTAAAATATGTTATAGACCAAGAGCGCCCGTTTTAAAAATCACAGACCGGTTTGCAATGAATCACCCTCCTATATGTGTGTGTTTCATTATTATCTTACTAATATTTAGCACATGCGATTTATACATTTTGAGGATAAAGATTTGAGAAAACTTTTTACATAATTGGTTAAAATAATATAGGTTTTAAAGGGTTTTTATGGATTTTTTATTTTTTGAAAATTTAATAAGTTAGCAATTTAAAAAAAATTAATAAAACCTTATTTTCTTCACTAAAAGTATTTAAGATATTTCTTAAACAAAAAATTAAAATGATTTAAACTAAAAAACTAACAAATCTTTGTTTCTTTTATATTTTATTAATTTAATTATATGTATTGCACGTGCCATAATAAATTGATACATCATCACCGTTTAGATGGCAGTAAATTAAAGGGTTTTTTTTGCACGTACTCTATACACCCTTTCTTTGCCATTAATACAGTAGAGATAAAAAAAATTAATGAAGCATAGATGGAAACACCATTTCTTCTCCAAAACCTGCTAAGATCTATTTTTACTTTTTAATCAGGTTGGGGTTGCATCGGTGGTTGTAGAGAGTGCGGTGACATCGATATCCATATGCTTTGCAGAGGACCCCTCCTTGATCCACACAGATGGGACAACGACTTCTTCATTCAAATGTCTGACCCCACCACCACTTGCAGTATCGGAATGCACATGCCCGGCTTAACACCAGACTCGATCATTCATCAGCAGACATAATACAAACACCTTCCCTTTGAAAGGAACACTCAAAACTGTAAAACTCCAATTCTAATTTATTTCAATACCAAGTCATCTTTATTTAAATTTGACCATATCATTCTACAAGTCCATGTAACTGTTACAAGTAGCGATTAATCATTCTTCGAGTTGCTGTTGTGATTGTGATTCTTCGTCGACCCAATAGGCGATAGCTAGAGTGTGGCGCCCACCACAAGCAACAAATCTGGCACACCATCGGCCATGAGCATTGCTTCCGCGATCTTTTGGCGGAGGAATGCTTATAGGAACTTCCATTGGGTGTCCTGTTGTTGTTTTCTTCCCATATCCAAGGCGTCCGTGGTCCCCACGTCCAAACTGTCGAATTAGACCCAACTGTTATTACCTCACCATTTCACTGTCAATATAGCAATGCAGAATAGACATGAAATGCTTACTGAAAACATTCGCCCATCGCGTGTGCACGCAACCGAATGAGTGCCTCCACAGGATACCTGTGTATGACCAGAACAAGGACATATGTAGCGTTCATGAACTAGAAAACTCTTGGTGAACGAACATTTAGCCAAGGGCAATGGAATTGTGAAAATGGGTAGGTGAAGTTAACCTGGACAATATCTTCTCCGACGAGGTGTTGAACCTTTTGAGGCATCATTTTACTGCTCTTGTCGTTATCTCCAAACCCAAGCCTCCCATGCTCACCTCTTCCCCATCCATATACCTAAATGCAAGGAAGAAAACATTTTACAGCAGGAATACAAGTGATGCATCAATCAATATAATATGTCACTTGTGGCAGGAAGCAATAAAATGCTGATATTTCATAACCGGCACGATGCCAGCCCTCTCTTTCTAGGCCAAGGAAAAAGCAAAGGCGAGAGCTTCTCATAAACTGTTTGCATTAACATGCATCTTTTGTCGGTCATGTAAAAGATAATGTGAAACACTTTGTCAGACCACAACCTGTATGTTTCTAGTCAATCTTCCTTGGATATTTATTATCGGCATAAGGTTGATTGTTCTAGTTAACCTAATGCTTCAACGACTAAGGAATGCCATTTGGTCAAATGTTGTTTCTCCCTCCGATTACACCAACCCCAAGGGTTTATGCAGTTATCATAGCGATGGTTTTCACACATTCCTGTTCAATTATGGTGGAGAACATCTTCGATTATGCTCAATCTACATTCATCAAGACGTCGTTGCGATAAACTTATATCAGAGGCTTAACACGTGACATGAACTGCATCTCTAACTCTTGCAAGGCAAAAAGAAAAAAGAAAAAAAGATTACATACCTCTCCATAATTGGTCAATGCAGTGGAATGCCAACCTCCAGCAGCAATATCAACCTGTGCATGGAAAAATCATTAAGGCCACATTGAAATCTGCAAGCTATTGGAAGCATACTGAATTACTGAAAGCAAGCAGGAAAAAGCATGGCTCATGAAAATGCTAGGAAATGTAATATAATGCGGAAGATATAAGAAATTAGGCGATATTCTAGAAAAGGAAAAAAAATAAAGATAAAAAATAAAAGAGGCAAACTCAGTTATCGAATACAGACCAATGTGAGGCCAGAAAGCCCTTGAACTGGGATAGGCTGTGATCTGGGTTGGGTGTCCCCTGTCCCGAGCTGACCATACTCGTTATTTCCCCATGCCCATAACACCCCACTCTCTGTAAGTGCTAAGTTATGAAACGCACCAACCGCAATCACCTTCACTTTCTCAAGACCTTGAACTCGTACAGGAGTTGATATCTGCTTACTGAGAAAAATAGCTCCATCGGTAAGTTCTTCAGAAACGAATGGTTAAGAAATTTCTTTTTAAAAAATTGCGAGGTTAATAGAAAGATGAATACATGTCTCCAGGGGGCCATGGTTGGCCCCAAGTCCACACATGACCATCCTGTGTTAGCACCACAGAATGTGTGCCTCCAGCAGCTACCTGAAACATTAGAAACAAACTCGAAGGGTGAGGGTTACAAATTGAACCTGCACAGAAAAGTTCTCCATATGGCGATCCATTCAATTCATTAAACACCCACATATTTAGCTTTTTGAGACAATATGTACTGATTCAGGACTGGTATAGTGAATCATGAACACTGTAGCGCTTGAGCATAGTGATCATCAAAATTTTGAAATTGAAAACCAGCATTAACACCGACAACAAAGCATTTATGCCACATCTTTGTCGCCGTTTATCTTCGTTAAGGGCATTCAAATATCATTTCCGACTGTTTAATCCATATTTGTTTAAATATACCGCTAGTTATACATGCATTAATAATCCTTAAAAAATAAACCTGAACGCCATCTGATGGCCAAACAGACGTCTTACTACAAGCCATGCCTAGCAGAGTTCGCTGCTCTGGTAGATTTTGAGACTGTCAGCATTGTGCTCATCAAAGTCAAAGTCAAAGTCAGTATGTCAACCAAAGCCGATCAACTAGAATTTAAGTAGTAGAACCATGAATGAGACTACAAAGAACCATTTCTAAACAAAGTTTGAAGTAATAGGAACTATTTGGCGATCAATTTTAATTAGAAATGAAAAACATTATTACAAGACCGCTAAACGACTAAAAGTTATATGACGGAGGATCTAAAAGCTTGTTCTCACACCACTGGTATTGTAAAAAGCGGTCTGGGGGCAGCCTAGGTGACACTTAAGCAGAAAGCAGCACAAACCGCTATTGAATTAAGCAGTATTTGCGCTTAAGTGGGTTGGGCTGCCTGGGGCCTGTTTAAGCAGGACCTAGGCAGGTGCTTAGGCGACTGAACCCTCTTAATATTTTGACCTTTTTTTATATTGCAAATGCTTGGAATTGTTATGTTTTTGCCCGTCCTAAACCCCAAAAAAATATATCGAACCCAATTAGATCTCCAAACCAATCATTTTCCTTACCAGAAACCTTCTCTCTCCATTCCTAAACATATTTTAACTAAAGATGCTAAAACCGTCTGGCTCCTTTTACAACCTTGCAACCACTTGTTCGACATCATGGAATTAATCTTGAAATAAGAATTGACATGGACATCCAATACAAGTAATTATGGTTCTGGTTGTGGTTTGTGGACACTAGACGCAAAAAAATGACGAACTTTAGCCCACACTCACACTCCAGGGATAAGTTGTTGAATGTTGTTGAATATAGCGAGTGAGGACATGTTCAGATCTATAAACTGTGTGATAGCTGCATTATCAAGAATTTTGGGATCCATGGAATTCAGGGAATACATCGTTATTGGTACAAGTGATTTGTTGTTTCTGGTATCACACATATGATAGTAAAAGAACAAATAATAAAATAAGAAGGCAACTGTAAGTAAACAGAAAAAAAAAATAGTAGAAGTTTAGAAGCCTTATTTCAATGGCTTATAAGAATCATAATACCCAATAAATCATGTGTGATAACTATACCAGATGCTAGTAATCAAACCATCAAACAAATAATAGACCATTTAAGTAATATATAATAAGTAAAAGCAAAGTAAAAATAGGCTATACCGACGTACACAAATGGCCCCCGATACCAAGTTAAATGGGTCGTCACTCGTTAGTCTTTTCAGGTCTCAGAATCTGTCATAAATCCTTCCTTACCTTACCGGATGCATCAATTCATAGCCAACCATTAATATGCCGCACAGATTGTTTGAGCAGATGGATATGCTTTTGTTGCCATTACTGGCCACATTAGGTCAGTTTTTACACGGCCACATGTACACTGTATTCTGGTTTACAACATTGTTCTTTACCCTAATATATGCTTTGGTCAGTTCTTTTCACCATCCATTCATATTTGTATGTGTGTATGTTGATATATGCATAGAGGGATGGCTTCCAGCATATTTGACATTATACTTCACTTTTTATACTATTATTTTTCCATTGTCTTTTGTGTCTATACTTTAGAATGGTCCCATTTAGAACAATTCTACACACTGATGCATAAGAAGAATAAATACAACAACAACTAACACTGCTTGAGGGAATAATGATCTTCTTATCATGGTTCCAACTAGTGAAATGCTTTCAGCTTTAGTGCTTCAGAATTCATTGAAGGGATCTATTCATGCAAACTCTGTTCTGATTACCTGACGAACTGTGAGCTTAGGAGCACATCGTTGGGGAATAGCGATATCCCTTCTCAAAGTCTTAGTTCCGTCTTCTTTCCTCTCTGGTTCCTCTCCACATTGCCCGTACTCGTTCCCACCTGTGATTTTTCAAATATAAAGAACCATCAAATAGAATGGAATCCATTAAATAGGGAAAAATTCCGAGAATACAGAAATTGAGTGTGCAATAATTTACCCCATGCATATGCTCGTCCTTTTTCGTCTACTGCTAGGCAGTGCCACCCGCCAATAGCCGCCTGAAATGGCATTACAAATCTAACGATTACATGAACCGAGCAAAAGTAAGGATAGAACATAATTCAGTATTTACCTGAACAATTTTAACATTGGAAAGGGCTTTTACGGGGGCAGGAACGCTCTCAGTCTTAGTTTCCGGTGGGTGGCCCAGTGTGCCCTTTTGGTTCCATCCCCATGTAAATAGCTGCAAAAATTAGGTTTTTCCGTCTTAGAGCCGCCTACTGAACGAAGTATATGAGAAATAATAAAGGCAATCATCATCGCTATCATCATCTCAGGCTATGTTTGGCGTTTAAGTTGAGTTAGACAAATGAAGGTTTGTATAGTTTTCTGAACGTAACTCAAAATTCCTAAGTAGCCTATTTCTACATGATAATTCGAGTTATATCAATCTAAATGTTGAGATACTGGAGTAGTTAAAAACATCCAAATCTCATTTATGTTAAATTCAATTAGAGGGAAGAAAACCTTTGTAGAGTTTATGATAACTCCAAAGCCAAACAACACATCAAAGTTAGATTGTTATGTGGAGTTGGAGCATTGCAACTGCAATTTGGAGTTTTGATAGCCTATAACCATGTCTTATTCCCTTCAACACAGTCCTATGAAATATTTGCAAAGTTTACAACTAGTTGGCGACATGGCCTAAACTATTTCCTAATCAGAACTAAATCCTTGGGCAATCAAACCTGAAGAAAAATGGGTATCAGGTGACATAGGAGAGAATATCTCCTAGATTGGTCAAAAGGTCAACTCTTCACAGTTTTTTCTTTTCGGGTTATCAGCACCGTCCATCTTGATCGTCATGGCTCAAAACATATGTACACCAATTTCCATATATTTTTCTAATATTCTTTAAACCGATAAATTTAAAAGTGCAAGAAGCATTGAAACCACACAAGTTTATTTATGTTGATAAAGATTAAACCCCCATCATTACAAAAAGTTTATTTCTTGTTGACTTTTTGAGCGTCACGTTCCTTGGGGGTTTGGGGTATCTCCACTATTAACAATAGTAGAGAGTCCACTTCTATTAATCCCATCGTCCATTGGATGAGGTACAAATGTTGGTTGGGATTAGTAGGAATGTATTCTCCAGTACTGTTAATAGCGAGTAGCGACAGAAAGGGAATACTATCCTCCAAATTCTTGAGGAAACTAATAAATCACACATTCACAAGAAGTGAGCAAGATGCAATACATACGCGGCCATCATCGCATATAGCGAGGGAGTTTCGGCTGCCGCCGACAACCGAGGCAATGGTATAAGGCTCAAGAGATGGAACGGCGGAGGCCCATTCTTTCTCTTCATAATCCCCCATCCCCAGTTGCCCATCTTCACCTGAACCCCTATAAAACGTATCAAAACAACGATCAAAGGTGAAGTCTAGTTGGCATTGCATCAAACACCTGTTATACTGTGTTGTATTTACCATGCAAGAATGATGTGGTCTGTTGATGGAGCGTTGCTGACCATGGCGAACTCAAGAGATCGAGATCGAGATCGAGATCGAGATCGAGAGGAAAGTGAGTCAAAAATTTTAAAAAAAAATTGGCGACGCAGAGAATGAGAGAAACAGGGGGGGTTGTGTGGCCTTGAAAAAATCCCTAATTGCTGGTGGAAGAAGGTCAAGATGGAGTCTTTGTCTGACAGTATTACTTTCCTGCCGCCGCCGCCGCCGCCGCTGCTGCTGCTGCTTTTATTTTTCTTTTCTTCTTCGCAAATGAGGGGCGCATAGCTAGCATTATGGGCTGGCAGATTGAGAGATTTGGGTTCTTTGACGATAATATTTGGATTTTGTTTCTTGGACACTTGTGGCGATGGGCCTCAATAGGATTTTTATTTGATTGCTGCTTATCCGGTATGATTCACGTGGGCTTCCAAGTTTCGTATGTGGTTACATAAGTGGTGCAAGAGTTCAAGGTTTCTCAGTACCTAGAATTTGAGCACGTGTGTGATGCGCCTCTTAAATATAACATTTCACGTCATTGAGAATCAATATTATAAATTTGGGTTTTTTTTAATACCACACCTCCAAAATTTCAATATTTCTAAATTTCTCTTCTAAAAAATCTATATTTCTAAATTTCACCCCCAAAATCATTAAGTTGTTCAAAAATATAAATCACCTACTCGATTGACAGGCATGGCTGGTTAGTTTAAATAAGTATTTGAAAAGAAGACTTTTCATCTTGACTTAACAACGCTTATTAGCTTAGTAAAAGACGAAAATGCCTCCTGATGATCATGTTTTGCTCTACTAATGTCACAAATTGGGAGATAGGGCAAGGATTCTTATTAATTATCAAAAAAGCCATATACTCATTTCCTGCGCCATGATAAAATAACATTAGATTTATTCTTAAATGTTATTCTCAACCCAACCATGAGTGTTTCACCTCTTCCATTACTCATTTTCTTCATTGGAATTGTTATAATTGTAATAATAAATATTACAATCTCCCTTTGCATCAACATGCTAGAAATGTTAAAAAAGAACTGCTCTAATTTCTTGGCAAAAGAAAAACCATAATTTTAAAATTAAGAAGAATCATAATCTTAGCCCCCAATTTATGACATTAGTGAAGATGATGATCGGTGGGAGGTTCGTCTTTTACTAAATTAATAACTGTTATTAATTCAAGATCATTTTCCGTCCCTATGTCAATTTTTCTTAGGTTGTCCACCGTGGTGTGTATCTCATCCTCCAGCTCTTTTGGTGCCGGTGGAAACTCTGAGATCATCTCGTCCTCGTCTTCATTGGCGAAGCACCTGAAGAGATCATTCATACTCTTGTGCCCTCCCTCTTTTGAGAGTGTTATCATATGGCAGGTACGAGTACGCTCCCCTTTTACGGTCGAGCTGGTCCTATCCTGACGGTATAGGTCCTCTTTGACTCATACTTTTGTGGCGGGCTTATCTTCCAGCCGTCGGATAAAATAAACTTGCCTTATTGATACTGGTTGTCACGCCCCGCTTCCCGGTGTACGGGCAAAGGGCACGACGAGACCGCTACGTATTTACTCTGAAGTAAATACGCTAAGCGTATCTAAGCAATATAAATATAAATGCACAAGAGACAGAAAATATAATAAAACAGCAACTTTATTTATTCACATTCTTTTTACAATACATGGAAAAGTAAATACAACTGAATGAAAGCAATGCCTAAACAGTGGCATAACAGAAATGAAAAGTACTGAAATAAAAGTGTGTGCAATGAAGCTAGAGCTCTGGGTCGTAGGAACTAGTAGGCTCGATCTCCTGAGTGTCCAGATCACCTGACAACATTCCAAAGAAAAAAGAAAAGAAATGTCGTTAGCGAACAATTGCTCGGTAAGTCCCAAAGATAAGAGAGAAATAGAATAGACAGAATGAGAAGATAGCTTTTAAAGTTGTATTATATGGTTAACGCTGTTGTTTGTAGTTTGATACAGAAGGATGCCAGTGTATACGAGAGGAGTCTCTATATGCTAGAGACTAGAGGCACGTGTAGTACAAGGAACCGTTTATGCCACGGTACAACAGCAACGGAACATAGGTTAGGTGTCTTAAATCTTGCTGTCTCGTGCCACTTCTAACACTTTCCGTACCAATTTACCCCTTAAACCCCGCGAAATATTGATTGTATTATTTGTGTTGTATTGCAATTTGTATTGTCTTGTAATATAGATTGTATAATGGGATAACTTGCCGAAACCATGATATCAGTAAATGGATGTAACTGGAGAAATGTAAATGGAAGTATATCCATGGTTCGGTTCAGTCAATACAGATTGAATAGATTGAATATATGTATTCATGGATTCATGTTGGTTTATAGATTGTACTTGAATCATATTCAAGGTAGATTATTAGAAGAAGACTCAGTCTGAGTCAGAACAATTAGAAAAGAAATTGAAGTCCTGATTGTTTTGATATTATTGGTAACCGCTGCACATGGGCGGAAGGATTTGTGTCTTTTTCAAAGACGATTACCATATTGATAACACCGTTGTTAAGTTGTCTACCTTAAATAGGCAAGCACCCACTTCTCCGGCTCCCTGAGGCTCAAGATATTGGTCCCGCTTAAACCTATATTTACTAGGGTCCTTAAGGTAATTTATAGAACTTGAGGGGGTTTTGTGTAAAAATAATTTTGTATAATTTTCAAAATACACCCCAAGTATTTAATTATCGTCTTTAGAGTTGTCATAGATGTAGATTTTATATTTTTGATATTTCTAGTGAATAAACCTATTTTTCATAATACATGATATTTAATTGTAATATTGAACTTGTATGGAATTCATAGTATTTTAAAGTAAAGTGATTCTTGTGATTTTTAGAAAAAATTGGAATATTTATATTATCACAAAATAGATAATTTAATGATACATACATACATACATATATATATATATATATATATATATATATATATATATATATATTTATAAAAATAATTTTAGTATATATTATATTTCTAGAAATCTCATTTTCTTAAGATTTTTGTATTTTAAATCTCTCGAGACCGAATGCTCCTTGCGGAGGTCTGCATCTCGCACTACTAAGCCCAGGAATGTGCGATAATCCGCACCATCCCAGTCGGGTTCCCCAAAATGGGCTGTAGCGGCACTTTGCAAAGATTTATAAAAATACGAATTCTTATAGAAAACGGTTTTAATCATTAGTGGTATTTATATATAAAGTTTCGTTTTCCCGTATTCTATATTCCTGAAAGGTATTGTACTATATTGCATATGAGTGTGTGAGGAGGTAGGTCATTACCTCGTGATCTACTTAAAGGTATAGTAAGATTGTGATGTTTTAATGTCGAATTTAAACTACATGGTATTTTAGTGAAAAAGTACGATAACAATTGAAATAGAAATCTTTTTAATATGAAACTTGTTCAATATGACTTGTTAATATTTAATAGTCAACATATAAAGGTTTAGTATGATTGTATTTAAGAAAAGTTGAAATTTTAGAAAGAACCGAATCGGAAATCGGATTAACTCCGATTCCGTCGGGTTTTAGTAATGTGAGTTTTTAGAAAAGAATAGAGAAGAGGGAAGTGGGACTTATGGATTTAGAGCTTAGAAGAGAGGAAGAGGGAACGGTAGGAGGCGCCGGTGCGTCGTTTCGTCACCGGGAGCTCCTACGGTTGTCGTCGGAATTTCGCCGAAGCTTTTGCCTTTTTCTAACTTCAATTGCACACTAAACTTCTAGGGATTTTCTTGAAAGTTTTGATCAGAATTTTGGAGTGAGGGGAGTGTGTTTAGGGGTTGTATTTATAGGGTAAGGCTAGGCTTTAGGGTAGGTGAAAGGGTGTAAAGAAAAATGTATTAAATTGTAATAAAATGTATTAAAATGGAGTAATTAGGGTTTTAAAGGGTCTCTGAAACCGATCCAAGATAATAAAGTATGCAGGAGTGATGGGGAGGTGAAGAGGTCCAACTTTCATGTTGGAGACTCGGTGGTCCGGCCGAGTCCGGACGGCGGCGGCGGCCCGAGTCGGCCGAGTTGCTGGCCGATTAGGACGAGTCCGGGGCTCGTTGGGTTCCTCGTCTCTTCATTTACCCCATGGGCCAGTTTGTTTTATATGTGTAGTGGGGTTTTACGGGTTTAGCACGTGTAGACTCTTGGAATTCTAAAAATATTAAAATAAAACAATATTAAAAATAATGTGGGGTATGGGATTTGAACTCTAGTGGATTGGTGTTTACCGTCGACAGACGGGAGACGGAACCGCGTAGGTTCGTCTTGCCTGAATTGCTATTTGGTTTTATCCGTCCACTTCTCCGAAAATTCCAAGTTGATTTATGGCACCATATATCGGAGGTTTAGACGGATACGGCCGTTGTAGCAGACTTCGTCAGATTCCCCCTCGTTTGAGAGGTTTTTGATTGTGGGGACGCTCTTCCCTGCAGGCGCAAGCCTCTGCAGTTAATTACGCTACCGCATCGCAGTAATAACTTTCTCCTTCTCCAGATGGTCACTTCATGTCGTGTGTGTTTGTTTTATTTTTGGTTGCCCGTGGATTGTATACGGAGACTAATTTATGTTGTCGCCCGTAGGGCGTAGATTAGTCCAAATCCGTATTTTCTTAAATTTGGGTTTTGGTTTGGGTTTAAGGATACGTTAGTCTTATTTGAGACTAAGATCAACTTAAACGTTTGTTAAGGATACGTTGGTCTAATTTTAGACTAAGATCAACTTAACAATTTGTTAAGGATACGTTGGTCTAATTTTAGACTAAGATCAACTTAACAGGATCATTTAGATCCAATAAAAGAGCATTTGGGCTCTATTGTTTTAGTTTAGGGACTTTGCGGTCCAGTTTAAAGATATCATAGTCTGTAAAGTTTAAGGACATCATAGTCCATGTGTTTAAGGACCCCACAGTCCATGGATCGTCTGGTTGTCGGGACCCGTCACCACTCTGAACACGTTGAAGGATTACAACGACAGATATCAGAGGAGTGAAGAGATGTACCCTTGAACCAATATTGGTTGGGAAATTTGTAGTCCAGTTTTGGATTAAGATCAATGATTTATGAGCATATGAGCTCAATTAATTAGAGATCTGTGGCCAATTTAGGCTCGGCCCATTTATTCAAAATGTTAGACATTTAATTAGGCTCAGTCCTTTTTCATTTAACAATGCCGAGTATTGGTCCTGACAACTTTTTGTCTTTTATTGAATGTTGAGCACTCATTATAGCTCTGGAGCTTTATTGTTTAAAGAACAGTTTATGTTCTCTCAGCGCACACGTGAGTAGCACGTGGCGCGCTTGGCGCTGAGCGCCAGTCAATGAGCGCAGAGCGCTTCTGTTTATGTAGCGCACACATAAGGAGCACGTGACGCGCTTGGCGCTATTCTCCAGATACAGAGCGCAGAGCGCTTCTGTTAAGTAGCGCACACGTGAGGAGCACGTGGCGCGCTTGGCGCTTTGCGCCAGATAACGAATGCAAGGCGCTTCTTATGAGTAGCGCACACGTGAGGAGCACGTGGCGTGCTTGGCTCTATGCGCCAGATAACGAGCGTAAGGCGCTTCTTGTGAGTAGTGCACACGTGAGGAGCACTTGGCGCACTTGGCGCTATGTGCCAGATAATGAGCACAAAGCGCTTCTTGTGAGTAGCGCACACGTGAGGAGCACGTGACGCGCTTGGGGCTATGCGCCAGATAATGAGCGCAAAGCGCTTCTTGTGAAATTTGGAACGCTAAGGCTCTGTAGCGCTGTGCGCTAGATTTGAAGTGTTGAAGCGCTTCTTTTAATTGGAGCGCTGAGGCTCTTTATAGGCAGATTTGCGCTCTGAGAATTAAATTCTCTCTTATAAAAGATTTTGTTTCATGGATCTAAGAACAAAGTGTAGGGTGTTTTTCGTCACCCCATTGATATGGGAATACGCGCGCGCTTGTCAAGCGTATACTACAGATTCTCCCTGCCGAGGGTAGGTCGGGGTTTATTGATTATGGGGATCCGAATCTCCGGCAGCCGCGGACTAAGCTGCCGTTAATTACCCCTCGCCTTAGGGGCGAGGGAAGCTCCGATTAACGGGTTAAACTGGTCATGCGAACTCAATGTGCAGTGTACGTGTGTTGTGTTTTGAAAGGGGGGTTTGGATATATCGGGAGCCATGCGAATTAAATTTTTTTTTCTAACAGGGGCAGTGTCGTGGAGTATGTGTATGTGTATATATGTATATATATATATATATGTATATATATATATAAAAAGAGGGGAAAAAGACATCCAAAGGATGCGTGGGGGCCAACGCCTCGAGCGCTGTGCGCTTAGGTGTTGTGCGCTTAGGCGCAAGCGCGCCACGTGTCAGCACGTGGGCGCTTTGCGCATGAGCTCTGGGCGCTCGAGCGCAAGCGTGCCACGTGTCGGCAAGTGGGCGCTTTGCGCTCGGGCGCAGGGCGCCGGAGCGCAAGCGCGCCACGTGTCGGAACGTGGGCGCTTTGCGTTCGTGCCACGTGTCGGCTAGTGGGCGCTTTACGCTCGAGCGCTGGCGCGCCACTTGTCGGCAAGTGGGCGCTCGGTGCTTGAGCGCTTGGGCGCCGGCGAGGAAAAATGGGCTTTTAGTCCTAGAAACAGAAGCTATGCTTCAGAAAGGAAATATTTGTTGTTATATATATATATATATATATGGAGTTATAACTCCTAGGATGTTTTGAAGCTGATGAAGGGGGTTCTTCTTCTTCCTCCTGTTGTTTGGCCGGATCTTAAAGATCAAGAAGTAGGAGATTTTAAAAATCACTCCTTTTTGAGATCTGATGGGAGATCTGAGTTCTCCTTTGTGGGTTTTGTGGTGGAAAACTACTTAGTTTTGGAAAAGAAAGAGTAAAACTCTTGATTTAATTCAAAAGAAATGAGAAGGTTTAGAACCTTGGAGAAGGAGCAGGAGGCACAAAGAACCTTAGTTTTTGGGGGAATGAAAAGTATTACTTTATTCATCATCATGTTGCCTTTTAGAGGCTTACATATTTACATATAGCCCTTTGGGCTTCACAAAATGGCATTTTGCCTATCCCATGGCTCATGTGCCATTTCATTTTTGCACATAAGCCATGGGCTTACAAAATATTGGCTTTATGCCCATTTTGCATACATTCATGTATAAATAATTACATAAAAATTATTTATTACATGATTTTGTTGTTGGCATGGGGAGGCTGGCCGCGGGCTCGACTTGGGCAAGGGCCCGCTTGACCTGGGCTTGGGCCCACCTAAATTGGGGGTTGATCTTGACTTTGACTCGGTCAACCGGGGTGTAAATTTTTACCCCAACAAAGTGCCCCCCATCAATAAATGCACACCGCACATTTGAGTTGCGTGCATGAAATTGATGGATCTTGAAGTTGGACTTCGAGGTGGAACATCATTCCAGGGGCGGAGTATCATTCCGAAGGGCGGAGCATGATTCCAAGGATCGGAGCATCATTCCGAAGGGCGGAGCATGATTCCAAGGATCGGAGCATCATTCCGATGAGCGGAGCATGATTCCAGGGTTCGGAGCATCATTCCGAAGGGCAGAGCATGATTCCAAGGATCGGAGCATCATTCCGATGGGCGGAGCATGATTCCAGGGTTCGGAGCATCATTCCGAAGAGCGGTGCATGATTCTAGGGATCGGAGCATCATTCCGATGAGCGGAGTATCATTCCAGGGATCGGAGCATCATTCCGATGGGCGGAGCATGATTCCAGGGTTCGGAGCATCTTTCCGAAGAGCGGAGCATGATTCCAGGGGATCGGAGCATCATTCCGATGAGCGGAGCATGATTCCAGGGTTCGGAGCATCATTCTGAAGAGCGGAGCATGATTCCAGGATTCGGAGCATCATTCCGAAGAGCGGAGCATGATTCCAGGGATCGGAGCATCATTCCGATGAGCGGGGCATCATTCCGATGAGCGGGGCATGATTCCAGGGATCGGGGCATCATTTCGATGGGCGGAGCATGATTCCAGGGTTCGGAGCATCATTCCGATGGGCGGAGCATGATTCCAGGGTTCGGAGCATCATTCCGAAGAGCGGCAGACATTCTGATCGAAGCATGATTTTGATGCAGAGGTAGATTTCTTGGCGAAGTATAATTCCGACAAGGAAGGCAAATATTCCGAGGCGAAGCATTGATTTCGACACGGGGTACATTCTGAGATGGAGCATAATTCCGGCGCAGAGCTTGTTGGCTGACTTGATTCCGAGACGAAACATAATTTCGACAGGGAAGGCAGGTACACCGAGGTGAAGCATCATTTCGCCACGGGGTGCATTCTGAGACGAAGCATAATTCCGACGCGGAGCTTGCTGGTTGATTTGATTCCGAGGCGGAGCATAATTCCGGCAGGGAAGGTAGATATCCCGAGGCGAAGCATGATTTCGACACGGGGTAAATTCTAGTACGAAGCATGATTCCGCCGCAGGGTTTGTTGGTTTGATTTGTTTGATTTGAGTTGACATCAGCATCGCTATACTGGAATATGGTACCGGGAGCGAATCATCATCCGTCTTTGAGAGGATTTGGGAATTGGGGTTTTTGTTTGGCATCTGCATTGCTGCACTGGAATAATGCCAGGAGCAACTCATCATTTGCCCCGAGAGGATTTGGGAATTGGGGTTTTTGTTTGGCATCTGCATTGCTGCACTGGAATAATGCCAGGAGCAACTCATCATTTTCCCCGAGAGGATTTAGGAATTGGTTTTTGTTTGGCATCAGCATCGCTACACTGGAATAATGCCAGGAGCAACTCATCATTTGCCCCGAGAGGATTTAGGAATTGGTTTTTGTTTGGCATCAGCATCGCTACACTGGAATATGGTACCAGGAGCGAATCATCATTTGCGTTTACTTATTAGGAAACGATGGCTTAGGAGACAGGTTTTAGGTCCCTATCACCTAAGACTTTTCAATTTTGTGAGCCATAAGGGTCTCACAAAGCATTTTCTCCCTACGGGTCGTAAGGATCCCGTAGGTGTATTTTCTCCTTAGGAGTCGTGGGGACTCCTAAGTGTGTTGCTCCATTGTGAGTCGTAAGGATCTCACGCGGGAATTTTCTCCTCACAAAGTCGAGAGGACTTTGTGAGTGCATTTCATCTCTTTTTTTTTTACGAGTTTGCGCCCTTTAGGATTTTCACAAACTCGCCGGCAGTCCTGCTGTTTTTACTCACGGAGCCCTTTCGGGTTTTCATCCGTGCCTATTTTGCTTGGGGACATGCCTTTTTTTATTTTTTATTTTTATTTTATTATTTTAAGTGGGACTTTGAATGTGGTCTTACCGGTAGGACTTGGGAGAGATTGGGATTGTTTTACGCCCGTGGATTGTATACGGTTTTGCAGGATGTATGATCCAGACCGTAGGGCCAGAAAAATTTTGGGGCTTTGTTGGCGTCTGCATCGCTGCATTGGAATATGGTACCAGGAGCGACTCATCATTCGCCTTTGGGTTATGGGATTTGGAATTTAGTTGGCATCTGCATCGCTACACTGGAATATGGTACCAGGAGCGACTCATCATTCGCCATTGAGGTATGGGATTTGGAGTTTAGTTGGCGTCTGCATCGCTACACTGGAATATGGTACTAGGAGCGACTCATTATTCGCCATTGGGGTATGGGATTTGGAAAGCGATGGCTTAGGAGATAGGTTTAGATCCCTATTACCTAAGACTTTTCAATTTTATGGGCCGCGAGGGTCCCATAAAAGCATTTTCTCCCTGCGAGTCGTAAGGATCTCGCAGGTGTATTTTCTCCTTAGGAGTCGTAGGGACTCCTAAGTGTGTTTTTCCTTGGTGAGTCGTAAGGATCTCACGAAGGTTTGTTCTCCTCATGCATCGTGAGGACACATGAGCGGGTCTTTCCAATGAAGCATAATACCAAAGGCGGAGACCAGCCGCGTAACTGGTGATTGCGGTGGGGCATGGGTATGATGAGAATTATTTGAGCCCGTGGATTGTATACGATGGTCAACTTTGGAACCAACCGTAGGGCCGAAAGAATTTTGAGAAATTGGATTTTGGTTGGCGTCTGCATCGCTGCACTGGAATATGGTACCAGGAGCGACACACCATTCACCTTTGTTTTTTTTTTTTTTTGGTTTTTGTTTTCGTTTTACCGCGATTGTTCTATCATTTCAGCTTTTCTTATCGCGAAGGTCGCGATTGCCCCATCGGCTTTTATTCGCGGTTGCCCCATCATTTCGGCTTTATTTTCATTTTTATTTTTACTCGCTGATTTTTATTGCGAGTTGCCCCATCATTTCGGCTTTTCTTTATTTTTCTTTCATTTACACATTTTTTGTTTATTTACATTTTTTTTTCCATTCCCAGTTTAACGACTTAGAGGTCGATTATTCCCAGTTTAATGACGTGGTGGTCGACGGTTCCCAGTTTAACGACGTGGTGGTCATTAGGGGTTCCCAGTTTAACGACGTGGTGGTCCTTTTTGCTTATCCCAGCTCCTTGAACTTTGATCTTGGCGGAGCTGTGTTGATGACCTAACTCTGTGGCTTGCCAATACATCCGAGGATTGTGAGGTTCTTCCAAGCTTATATTGGTCCTCTGCCCAATCTTTGAAAATATAGCAGTCTTCGATGGTATGACCCACCACTCTATGATATGGGCAGTATATGGGATTGCCGGTCATGTTCATTTCCTGTGGCCTCTTTGGAACAGGCAGTTGCAGACCGTTGTTCAAGGCGTCCATGAATATTTTGCGGACTTCATCCCTCCTGAAGGAGTATACCTTCTTCTTTCTCTCCATTGGAGTAGGTGCCTTTACTGATGCTGGTCCTCGAGGCCGATCGGTCTTTGGTTCTCTCTTTTCAGATAATGGCACATGTCTGGGAGGATTAGTTTCCCGAAAGGCTTCGGTCTCCATTTGCATGAAATCGGCGGTCGTAGCTTGACTGTTTGATAACGCGCCTTTAGACAGTTCTATCTCTCCCGTACTGTATTGCCTTTCGACCCAATCTTTGAAGACGAAGCAGTCCTCAATGGCATGACCTATCACCTTGTGATAGGGGCAATATTCTGGGTTGTCGGTCATATTCGCTTCTTGCGGCCTCTTTGATTCCGGCAGTTGTAGACCGTTTCTTAGGGCGTCCCTGAATATCTTATGGACTTTTTCCCTTTTGAAGGAATAGACCTTTTCCAGCTTCTCTTTCAGAGGTGATCCCCCCCAGCGTATGTATCGGAGGGACTGGAGGCTGATTGCGGCCGTTTTTCACGAAGGTGCTCCGCTGTTAGGTTGAAGGGGATATCAGTTGGCTGCCTCCGGGTCTCAATCCCTGGCTCATGAACCAAAATTTGATTCTGCTGTAATTGCAATCGGGCGACTTGGGTCGCGAGATCTGCCACGACGTTTGCCAGCTCGTCGACTTTGGAATAGACCTCGGCCATCTTCTCATCCTTGTCCTGAAATTGCTATTGAAGCCATTGGAATAATGCTTGTTCTGTAGTTCCGGCTATGACAACCGGGTAATCTTTATTGCTTGAGCTCAATTCCGCAGGAACCACGGGCTCCTCTGGCTTATCGGCCTGAGCGGGCTCTTCATCATTTTGATCGAGCCGATGCTGGGTAGCGTCAACCATATCATCACCATGGCTGTGAAGGAGAGGAGGGTTCGTTTTTTCATATCCGGCCATGTAGACAGTGTGGATAACACATTCAGCCATTCTTTCATCACTGGCAGCTGGTTTCGCGGAGCGGTCCGGGCTTTGGAAATTCATAAATTTTAACATGGCCAGAGCCCTAGCCCTTTTGTTGGCTCTATATCTGAGCCGCTTCTGCCTCAGCTTCTCTGCCCTAAGCGCTTGGCAGGCTTCTGCTCTTCGGGAAGCCGCCATAGGCTGAATGATGGGGATGCTTGAGAAGACATCTGCCCGCGTGTCCGTCGAAGGTATCGCCTGGGCTTGCCCACGACGTCTGGCAACTTCTTTTGTTCCGATGGCTTTGCCCCCAGTTGGGGCCATAGAAAGCCGTCCAGACACCGATTTGCGTTTGGGTTGGGGCGCCCTCGAGATTACCACATTCGGTCTCCTGCCTTTCGAGACCTGTCTGTCTGTTGCTGGAGCTTGAGGAGCCGGGATGGAGTTAGCTGACACGAACAAGATAGAGCCGAATGGTAACGGCTCCTCCTCCCATTGTCGCCCGAGACTGGCCGGAAGGACCGTCCTGGAGTCTATCTTCATCGTGTAGGAGACGGGAGTCGTGCTGAGAGCTGAGATCGTCCTTGGAGACATTGTTGGAGAGTGATTGCTTGAAAATCTGCATGAAAAAGCATTATTTTAGTTTAAATATAGGTATGTATATTGATTGAGTTCGCATGAACGTTTAACCCGAAATATGGGAGGAGAGATTGGTCCCACCGAGCGTGCCAGAATCTGTAGGGTGTTTTTCGTCACCCCATTGAGATGGGAATACGCGCGCGCTTGTCAGGCGTATACTACAGATTTCCCCTGTCTAGGGTAGGCCGGGGTTTATTGATTGTGGGGATCGGAATCTCCGGCAGCCGCGGACTAAGCTGCTGTTAATTACCCCTCGCCTTTGGGGCGAGGGAACCTCCGATTAACGGGTTAAACTGGTCATGCGAACTCAATGTGCAGTGTACGTGTGTTGTGTTTTGAAAGGGGGGTTTGGATATATCGGGAGCCACGCAGAGTTTTTACGGGGTCCCGCTACCCGGATAGCGGGCTGGGGGTCAAGGGGGCTAACAGCCCCCTTGCGGGGCAGCGCCCCGTTAGAATTTTTTTCTAACAGGGGCAGTGTCGTGGAGTATGTGTATGTGTACATATGTATGCATATGTATATATATGTATATATGTATATATATATAAAAGAGGGGGAAAAGACATCCAAAGGATGTGTGGGGGCCAGCGCCTCTAGCACTGTGCGCTTAGGTGCTGTGTGCTTAGGTGCAAGCGCGCCACGTGTCAGCACGTGGGCGCTTTGCGCATGAGCTCTGGGCGCTCGAGCGCAAGCGCGCCACGAGTCGGCACGTGGGCGCTGTGCGCTGTGCGCTTGAGCGCAAGCGCGCCACGTGTCGGCACGTGGGCGCTTTGCGCTCGAACGCAGGATGCTGGAGCGCAAACGCGCCACGTGTCGGCTCGTGGGCGCTTTGCGCTTGAGTGCTAGCGCGCCACGTGTCGGCACGTGGACGCTCGGCGCTTGAGCACTTGGACGCCGGCGAGGAAAAATGGGCTTTTAGTCCCAGAAACAGAAGTTATGCTTCAGAAAGGAAATATTTGTTGTTATATATATATATATATATATATATATATATATATATATATATATATATATGGAGTTAAAACTCCTAGGATGTTATATATATGGAGTTAAAACTCCTAGGATGTTTTGAAGCTGATGAAGGGGGTTCTTCTTCTTCCTCCTGTTGTTTGGCCGGATTTTGAAGATCAAGAAGTAGGAGATTTTAAAAATCACTCCTTTTTGAGATCTGATGGGAGATCGGAGTTCCTCTTTATGGGTTTTGTGGTGGAAAACTACTTAGTTTTGGAAAAGAAAGAGTAAAACTCTTGATTTAATTCAAAAGAAATGAGAAGGTTTAGAACCTTGGAGAAGGAGCAGGAGGCACAAAGAACCCTAGTTTTTGGGGGAATGAAAAGTATTACTTTATTCATCATCATGTTGCCTTTTATATGCTTACATATTTACATATAGCCCCTTGGGCTTCACAAAATGGCATTTTGCCTATCCCATGGCTCATGTGCCATTTCATTTTTGCACATAAGCCATGGGCTTACAAAATATTGGCTTTATGCCTATTTTGCATACATTCATATATAAACAATTACATAAAAATTATTTATTACATGATTTTATTGTTGGCATGGGGAGGCTGGCCGCGGGCTCGACTTGGGTATGGGCCCGCTTGACCTGGGCTTAGGCCCACCTAGCTTGGGTGTTGACCTTGACTTTGACTCGGTCAACCGGGGTGTAAATTTTTACCCCAACACAAAGTTCTTATTTTACAGGAGATGTTTCAATCTCTTATGTTTTTGGTGAAAGGCTTTGCCTTTGTGGATCTGTGATCCTAAGAGAATTGAATTATTCTCCCCCTTTTTTATAATGAGATGTTATGATCTCCTTTCTGAAAGACAATTTGTCTTATAGATCTATGATCTGGCAAAGGAACTAAGTTCTTTTTCTGATGATATTTTTTCTCTCTCTGTTTTTACCTTAAAGAAAAGTTCTTCTTCTGCCGAGAGCTTACTCTTCTCTCTGAAGTTTCTCAAAGTTTATAGGGAGGGGGGTTCCTCTCTATGAGACTTGAAATCTTGGGGCCTTTATATAGTGAAGGCTGATTTGTTCAATCGGTTAAGGAGATCTTTTCTCTAATTGATTTGGGAATTTCCCCACCTTGGATCTTTGATCGTAGGGTTTCTGATTTACAGAAGGCAATCTTCTTGCTTTTAACAAGATTGGGAAATCTTTTTCCATACAGAATTTATTCTGTATTTTGGTGATTTTTAATCACCATTGGATCATTGATCCAACGGTGCTCTGATTTTCAGAGCACAATCTTTCCTGTTTGGAAAGATTGCGGGGAATGTTTCCTTAACAGAATTTTATTCTAGTCAATTGAAGATTTTTAATCATGTTCGTTGGATCTTTGATCCAACGGTGGGGAACATTTAGTTCCAGCGCTAGCACTTATGTGCTTTGTTTGTGGTGCGCTGCTTAGAGTGCAGCGCACTTAGCGCTAGCGCTCACATGCTTTGCACGTGGTGCGCTGCCTCAGAGTCTTTGACTCTCAGCGCTGCTTCATTACTGAAGGTGTCTTTTCACCTTCCTTCTCCACTTTTCCTGAGTCAAGCTTCTCTTTCCCAGAGCTTGGAAATAGTTCCATCATGCACAGCATTTTCTGTGCCTAGACTTAAGTGTCTCCCTTCATAATCTGAAGCAATACTTCTTCTCTCTTTCATTTTCAGAGAATCATTTTAATAGAGAAGAGCCATGGCTTGTAATCGCCCACATGCTCGCCGTCAGCCATGGGAGGTGCCCATTGAGGAAATTGTTCCTCGTTTTGCTGCGCTCTTGGTGAAACCTACTCTTACGGATGACCAATACGACACGGTGCTGCACGAGCTCTTGACTCGTATAGGATCTCCTCTCCCCATCGGCTCCATTTGGCTCCAGATGGTTTTCTTGTCTGTGACCAATGATATTCCCCCTCCTCCGGCGGAGATGACTCTGGCAATGCTCGACGCCACGGAAGACAAGATCGAGTGCTTCCACGAGGCATTTTTGATCACCATATCTCTGAGGGATCGCTCTGTCCGGCTGCTAAGCCAGATACGGGCTCAGCGAGTTGTCATGTCTGCCTTTGCTGATGGGTGCGGTGCTGACTGATGGGTAGCTACTCTTCGTGAAGATCGCCGCTTTGTCATGGTGGAGAAAGCAGAGAGGGAGTTAGATAATTTCATCCATAGTTTTGTGAATCCCTATACTTTCAATCTCATGTTTGGTGATCTATTTCCTGTAGAATAAAATGTTCAATTAAATGCTTTATTTTTGTCGTTGAACACCTGTTCTTCCTCTGATGTGTGCATGTGCGTATATGAATGAGCCTGGTTTCACACATATCTGTAAACGAAACTTAAGCCGGCATAAACAGGAACTAATAGCTCTTGGCCGATGATTTTGGCGGGAACAGTTGGTTCAGCAGTGAAAGGTATTACCAATGAGCTACAAGCTCCTTCTTGCTATTAAAAAGCAAAACAAATATTTATGGTACTCATAGGAAATGCAAATACCCCAAGTATACATTAATTTTTAAACAAATTTTGTACACAAAAATTGAAGTTGTTATACTGGTCTTCCACCCAATCCTTGAAGATGAAGCAGTCCTCAATGGGGTGACCTATTGCTCGGTGATAGAAGCAATAATTCGGATGATGGATCTCGTTTATTTGTTTGGGGTGCCGAAACTCCGGAAGTGTTATCATTTGGTGCTTCATAACAAGGTTGAATATTTTCCATGTCTTGTCTTGCGGGAAAGAGTATTCCCAACTCATCTTCTTTATAAAGGACGGGCTCCAATCGAGCTTTTCTCGATTGAGCGGCATCTTGAATCCGCTTTGTTGTCTTCGACCGTTGTTTACGCTCTTTGCCCTGTTTTGACCTCTATTTCAGAGGTTTTCCCTTTCGCGAGAACATATAGCGGGCCGGGGAGGAAGAGCATTACTGTCTTCTTTCTCCATAGATTACTGATTGAGACGCTGCATCCTGGCCTTTTCATAAATGGCAATTTTGTGGCTGTGGTTGTCCCGGCTTGCATGATAAGCTTCTTTTATTAGCTTGTCGATTTGTTCTTCGGGTGACGGACTTAACGTTTTCAAAGAGGGATCTTTCTCCGATTCGACGTCATGGCTGCTTAGAAGAACGTCTTCCTCTTCACTTGAGCTGTTTATGACGAAGCAGTGGTAGATTTTCTCCCGCTTCTTGGACCGAATGTATCCCAGCCCAGTTTTTTCCATCTTCCCGTTGGACTTCTTTCGTTGAGTCTCGGGAATATCCCAATTTTTTTTGTAGAATTGGGCTTGTCGAACAGTTTGTTCGAGCGGTACGCCTTGGCATCTTAACAGCTCTTTCAATCCTTCTGCATAATATCTTGGCAGACGAATGGGTTGAAGCCCGTCGAGTGCAAAATTGGCACTATGCCAAGTTTCTTTTTCTATTTTGGTTTCCGTAGATTGGTAGACAATGATCACCTTTTCACCTCTTCGCCTAGGAGGTACGTAGAAAGTTTGTAGTTCTTGTACGCTGTATGTATCGAGCGCATCAAGTTCCTTGTAGTGTCGAGGCGGAGCCATTGTGATTTGCAGACTCTGATTCGCTTCGGCAAGAATCTGTATTGACGGGCGGACGGAGAACACCGCATTAGCCTCGTTCTCTGAGTCACTGCCAAAGACCAAAACAGGAGTAGATGATCCGGGCTTATTGTTTTCTTTTTGGGATTGCCCCGATTAGACTATTTCTTTGTCTTCCTCAGTATCGCTCCCGAAGATCGGGATGGCGGCCACAGATTTTTGTTTATTCTCCGACTCGTGGTACCTTTCAGTATCTTCGAAGTCTGGCAAAAATTACTTTGCGTCTTCGTACTTTCGGACTTCGTTTATGGAGAATGGATTTATCTCTTCCGTGACGGTGTACTCCGAACCATCCTTAAAATACTTCATACACTGATGTTGTGTAGAAGAGATGATGTTGTACTCGTATAACCAAGGTCTGCCGAGTAAAGCGTGATAGCAAGTTTTGGCGTCAACGACATGAAATTTGATGTCGGTGACGAGAAGCCCAAAGCGTAGCGTCAGTATTACGGACCCAAGTGTCCGTGACGACCGTGAGTCGAACCCAGAGATGGTAATTTTGTCTTGGGTAAGGTGCTGAACATTCATGCAAATTTCCTTCAGCACTCTCACGTTGAGAAGATTAATGGAGGACCCATTGTCGACAAGAATTTTCCCTATCATGATGTCGTGGCAGTACCCGGTGACGTATAACAGGCGATTATGTTCACATATACCAAGGAGTAGATTTTCATCGCTGAATGTAATATCAGCCGTGTGGACTTCTGCCAGTTCATTTTTCATCTTCTCTTCCGCGAGAAAAGCTTGGAACTGATCGGGCTTGATTGATCATTTTTTTCGATGTCGTGTTTAGAAAAGTGTAAAGATCACAACCAAAGAAATTTGTAAACCGCAATCAATAACGGTGTCAATTGTAGGTTTGTTAGCGAGTGCGGATCGTCCACAGGGAAAGTGAGATTTGATCGTAATTGTTTTAGTTGAGTTGAAAATTAAAGGATAAAAGAAAATTGTTCAAGAATTGTGAAATTTAGTTTCAAGAATTTTCAAGAAAATAAAGATCAAGAATCAAGAATCAAGAATTGTCAAGATGATATCCAAATCGAATGAATTATCAAGATTTGTAAAGAGGCTCGTAGGAATCGATCCAATCGATAGTGATGATGAAGAATTAGGATTACAAATTCTTATCTATTGATGATTTGTTGCTAGATCGATGACGATCAATGAGAATTAGGGATCTATTGAAGAAACTAGGGTTTCTCCTTCTATCTTTTGTGCTTTCGTTGATTAACATTCAAATTCTAGTCTCTAGGAAATTCAATCATCAATCGTTGATCTCTAATTAAGAGCGAAAACATTCAAGAAAGTATCTCGCTCGAAACTAGGTTGTCAATGATTCAATTTTCTAAAGTTTACAAAACTCATAAGACTTAAGAATCGTTCAAGAATTTAATCATCATCATCTATCTATTTTCTCGATTCCTCCACAAGCGGAGTTTTCACTCAAATATCATGAAAAAGATAACAGTCAAGAATCGATAACTCTTCATAATGCTCAAATGTAAAGAAAAGCAAAATCAAGAATTTTCACCTTTTATTATTCAACGTTTCGTTACAATTCACTCAAATACTACAAGAATTGAGGAGAGAACTCGATCGTCGAACTAGCTTCGCATCGTCTTCGTGAGTCGCGGATCGTCGTGGATCACCTGCTCGGATGAAGATCGGCGTTGCTTCAAAAAGGTTTGTTGGATGCTTGATTTGGCTCGGCACTCGATAGATCTTGATTTGGATCAAATTGTGTCACTCAATTTGATTTAGATTTGATTTGGATCTACAATTTTTCCCTCCAATTTCAACAACCTTTAAACCCTAGATCTAGATCTCTTTTTATAACCACCTCTTTTGAATCTTCCCTCCAAAACTAGGTTGTTAGAGAGAGTTTTCTAGAAGAAGTTTGTTGGAGGGAATATTCTAGAATAAGGAATATTCTAGGATAAGATTGTTGGAGGGAGTCTTCTAGAATAAGTTTGTTAGAAAGAATATTCTAGAATGAGGTTGTTATGCAGAGCCTTCTGAAAGAACCCACGTGGTCTTTGAGAGTCTTCTGGAAGCTAGGCCGTTACAAGAAACTACGCGGAGGAATCTGAGCCAGTGAAGAGCTACTATAGTCGCGGATCCGCGGCGGATAGGCCAACTTGGCCGCGGATCCGCGGCCAAGTAAGAAGATTGCTGCAGTAAAAGTTCAGGGGTGTTTTGTGTTGATATTTAGGTCTTCATGGAATGACTAGAATCTTTTATTCTTTCTTGTTTTACTGCCAGATCACAAGTCTTGGATTTGATGTATTTTATCAGCACTTTTAGCAGTTCCGGCTCTTTTGCCTGAGAATTTCCTGCACACAATCTCGAGACAAGTGTTGATTCACAAAAGATCATGCGTGCAATAATAAACACTCAATTTTCCTCAAAAATGCCGGTTATAATGTATAACACAAGTTATTTGGTATTTTACAGACAAATTGCTAATATGTGCTATATTCATACCAAACACTTTTAGATGATTGCAAATAGTAGGGAAATTGATGTGTTAAAAATGTAATATTTTCGACTGATCAAATTCCCCCAAACTTAATTTTGGTCGTCTCGAGCAAACTTATTTTATTAAAAAGAGAAGGAGAAAATAAAGAAAAAGAAAAACTAACTAGCACACTTTCGTGGGCAACACGATTGCACTGAGCACGTGCAACAAGCCTTTAAACCTCTAGGTGTCCCTAGTAGGAGGAGTGTTGTCTCCTGAGGGTTTTCAGCGGATTGCACCCACAAAATCCAATAATAAAAGGAAGACCGTGAAAGTTACATATAAAGATAAGAATTATAAAAGAAAGACTTTGAAAATTAGAGTTTCCAACTACACTAGCTTTTCGGTTGTTATGAGCCCTATCTTAATAGTCATGAAAAGATGTTAGAAATCACATCATCTCTCAATAAAATATCGTCTTTATTTTTCATTCCTGCCTTTCTTCCAAACATCGATCATATACCCCTTCGTGTGTGTAAAAGACATCCCTACACTTGGAGAATTCAATTCAAGCTATCATACTGTTCCCTGATTAAAAATCAGGAATTACCTCAATGAGGTATCACGTACTCACACGTGACCAAGGGTCACGTGTTGACACGTGATAGTTAAAATCTGAACATGCAGAAATAAAAATAAACGGCTGAAAGAGGACATAATTGGGGGTCACGTGCTCACACGTGACCAATGGTCACGTGCCAGCATGTGACATGCTTTGAAAGCCTTATAACTTACTAGAATTAAATTCTAATTTCTTTAAATCTTTCCAAACAAAAAAAGGATTATGAGGAACCGTTGAATTAAAAATCCAAGGGTGATTAAAATCACCAATTTATGGAAAGATTTTAGACAAGGAAAGATTTCCCTAAATCTCACAAAAAATAATAAACAGAATATCTTTTGGATTGAAAATCCAATGGTGAATAAAATTCACTGTGTGATCTAAAGGATCATATTAGTTATAAAAACAAACAAAATCTTTTAAGGAGAGATTTACTAAACAAATTGATTCTTTTCCTTCTCTTATAAATAGGAGCCAAAAAAAAGAATTTGGGGAGATAGAATTTTTAGATCTTGAAATTTCTAAAGGCAAATAGCAGAGAGAAAAGAAAGGAGAATTTAATTCTCAAGAAAGAAAACCCTAGGTGAGAAAAGGAAAGGGATCAAAACTTCAAAAAGAGAATTTAATTCTCAATCTAAGAGTTTAACTCTTCTGAAAAGAACTTAGTTCTTCTTTTGGTTGAAGATCCGCAGAAGCAAATCTTCCCATAGGTTGAGAATTTAATTCTCATCGGGTTGAGATTTTGCCATGCAGATCCAAGACTTAGAGGGAGAATTGAGTTTAGAGAATTTAATTTTCCCAAATCTACAGGAATTTAATTCCTCCAACATGAAATTAGGGTTTAATCCTATATGAGAATTTAATTTTCTCAAACTCACAGGAATTCAATTCCTTCAAGATAAAACTAGGGTTTAACCCTATATGAGAATTTAATTCTCCTAAAATTACAGGAATTTAATTCCTTCAAGATGGACAAAACTAGGGTTTAATCCTAATTGAGAATTTAATTCTCTCAAATTTACAGGAACTTGATTCCTCCTAAAATGAAATTAGGGTTTCACCCTATACAGAGAATTTAATTATTTCACAGTAGGAATTTAATTCCTCCAAAATCATAATTAGGGTTTAACCCTACAGAGAATTTAATTCTTAAAAATAAAGAGACTTAAAAGATCTCCATGCATACAAAGAACTAAGGTCACGTGGCCTCACGTGACCCCTGAAAAAATTCCTAAAAATGAGAAGGAAAAAGCTTTGAGGCAATGCCTCACGTGCTCCCACGTGACCTCTAAAACAAAGAGAATAAAAGCAAAGAAAATGTTGGCTCTGGGCGCTCTCACGTGTTACCACGTGACCCCTAATAAATGCCTTTACAAATCAGTGCATGAGTGCTTATCACATGCCCACACGTGATGGCCAAAAGTCAAAAAGTGTTTAACACTTATTTGCAGAACAAAGTAAATGAAATCTGTCCCCACCATTGGGCGCCCTCACGTGTCCCCACGTGACCCCTTCTTCTCTAGTGTTTAACACTAATTCGAGAGCTTTATTTTCAGTGTTTAACACTGATTTGTCTTCTAGTGTTTAACACTAATTTGATAATTTTACTTTTAGTGTTTAACACTAATTTGAGAATCTTATTTCCAGTGTTTAACACTGTTGCCTTCCAGTGTTTAACACTAATTTGAGAGCTGTATTTCCAGTGTTTAACACTGTTGTTCTATAGTGTTTAACACTATTGTTAGCCAAATTGGCTAATTTTTCAGAGGCAAAAGTCTCTCCTTCAAATGAATTTCAAAATTGAGTAAAATTCAGAGCTACAATGTTTAATGCTCAGTCAAAGATAGAAATATTATCAGAGCCCTCAAACTCTTGTTTAACATTGCTAAGTGATGAGGGGCTGAACCCAGACAAATGTCTAATGGTCCAACAAAGGGCCAACACTTCAAACTTAATTGGACTTAGCCCAAGTTGGCCATAAGTCCTCAATTCAGACTTAACTGAGCCAATGTGCTCATAATTTAAATTAATTGATCTTAGTTCCAAACCGGACTACAGATCATTTAATCAACCTTGGTTCAAGAATACATCTCTTCATTCCTTTGATATTTGTCGTTGTAATTCCTCAACGTCTTCAAAGAGGTGACGGGTCCCGACAACCACACATTTCATAGACTATGATGTCTCTAAACTGCGGACTGTGGGGTCCCTAAACCCATGGACTATGATGTCCTTAACCTCGACCGTGATGTCTTTAAACTAACACTGGACTATGGGGTCCCTAAACCCATGGACTATGATGTCGTTAACCTCGACCGTGATGTCTTTAAACTAACACTGGACTATGGGGTCTCTAAACCCATGGACTATGATGTCCTTAACCTCGACCGTGATGTCTTTAAACTAACATTGGACTGTGGGGTCCTTAAACTCATGGACTATGATGTCCTTAACCTCGACCGCAATGTCTTTAAACTAACATTGGACCATAATGTCCTTAAACTAATCGACCGCAATATCACTAAACAAAACAATAGAGCCCAATTGCTCTCTTGTCGGATCTAAACGATCCCATTAAGTTGATCTTAGTCTAAAAAATGAGATTAACGTATCCTTAACAAACGTTTAAGTTGATCTTAGTCTCAAATGAGGCTAATGTATCCTTAAACCTAACCCCCAAACCCAAATCTAAGAAAGATACGGATTTGGACTAGTCCACGCCCTACGGGCGACAACATAAATTAGTCTCCGTATACAATACACGGGCAACCAAACACAAAACAAACACCCACGACACGAAGTGACCATCTGAAGAAGGAGAAAGTTGTTACCGCGATGCGGTAGCGTAATTAACTGAAAGGGCTTGCGCCTGCAGGGAAGAGCGTCCCCACAATAAAAAAACCCCTCAAACGAGGGGGAATCTGACGAAGTCTGCTACATCGGCCGCATCCGTCTGAACCTTTGATACATGGTGCCATAAATCAACTTGGCATCTTCGGAGAGGTGGATGGATAGCACCAATTAGCATCTGCCCCGAATTTCAGGCAAGACGCCCGCCGCGTCTTCGTCCGCGTCTTTCGGTGGGGAACACATACTCTTGTCCATCACCTCAGTACTTTTTAATCGATGAATATTTAAACGGATTTGCTCACACATTTTTCATGCGACCGTTAATACTTCTTGAGGTACTAATCGACCGATTACTCATGTGCTTGCTTATTAGGTGTATTAGCATTTTTCTCGTCTTGCACCACCTAAGGCTTAGCAGTGACTCCCAGACCAGTTGGTCTAAGGCACTAGGTGATGAAGTACCCTCGCTATATTTTTTTATTGCTGCCTTGATGATAACAAAACCAGTGTTCATTTTTTTCTTAACATCATTTTATCTTTTTCATTTTTTATTTCCTTCATACTTTGGCTTTTAGACAAGAGCATTTCAAGGTATTCTCTACTATCCCGAGTTTCAAGACGTATGTAAGTGCGTATAGTAGGGTATCAACATTCAAATGTTTGGCTTCCAGAATAGGAACTATTTTTCAGACTTATTTTTATCCTCAGATTAGTGACTTCCTTCATCTTACTAACTCTTGGGACAACGGCTCATAACTACTTATTACTAGTTTCGTTTAAGAAGACTTCTAATTTTCTTGGTTTTCTTAAATTTTTTCAATCTTTTGGATGTAATTTTTCACTATCTAATCTTTTATTATCTTATTTATGTACAAATATATATATATATATATATATATATATATATTTTGTATATGTTTTGTGCTTATGCAAAGTATGATACAAAGAATGCGCAAATAAGCACAAACCTCCCCCAAACTTGTCTAGAACAGTGTCCTCACTGTTGTCTTCTGCTAAACCTCAAAAACCTGTAAGCTGGGGAGGACAATTTATTAGCGGGGACAAGAAACATGGACGTGAAAATCTTCCCCAAACTTATTTTTTGCTCACAATTTTGAGGACAACTATTATTTTCAAGAGCCAGCTTATACCCCCCAAACTTGAGTTAAACAATGTTAATCTTTTGAAAATCATAAGAGGTGGTCAAAGTTACTGGTCAATGCCAAGCTTTGCAAAGACCGAAAGTCAACACCAACCATTCGAAGATTTTATCCGTGTAGTGCACCGGTTGGTGAAAAAACATGTTGTATGGAGACACGACGAAGTGGGGAAGAGATAAGTGGTGGGATAGAATGTGTTTGCGTCTCGTTTTAGAGAGACGACACAGTGATTGTGATGGATTACTCGCATTCTCTTTATAGTCCAGAAGAAGGAGTGGAGGTTCAATTTCTTTGTATTGAGGTGGATTCATCTCAACACCCGTGTCTTTTAAAAATGTGAGTTTATCAGCGAAAATTTCTTCAAAACTCTCATCGATACCCCGAAGAATAATGCCATCAAAAAGCACGGGTTGATCTTCAGACTCCAAAAACGGTTCATAATCAGTGTTAGATGTTGACCCGGACAGCTCAGTGGAAAAGTCCGTATGTGTATGATACATAGTTGGGTCAAACAACAACATATGAAAAGAGTCCAGATCAGTATCATGAGGCTGATCAAATTCGCAGCCGTCGACATCCATTAATTCGACAGAATATACTCGAGCATGAGGATCGGAGGGTTGACTTCCCAACTTGTAAATATTGAGCTCAATTGACCTATTCCCAAAAGATAGGTTCATAGAACCGTTTCTATAGTTGATTACAGCGTTGGAAGTAGCCAAAAAGGGACGACCTAGAATCACCGAAATTTGGTTCCGTGGGTTCGCTACAGGCTGTGTATCAAGAACAATAAAATTCACAGGGAATACAAATTCCCTAATTTTTATCAACACATCCTCAAGTTCACCCCTAGGTTTGGTGATTGATCGGTCGGCCATCTGGAGAGTCATGTTCGAGGGCCTTAACACTCTGATACTTAATTGCTCATAGACTGAATATGGAAGAAGTTAACACTAGCGCCAAGGTCAAGTAAAGCACGGTTAATGTGTTTATCCCCAATAGAAATAGAAATAGTAGGACAGTCAGGGTCCTTATGTTTCCTTGGTAATTGTTGGGGAAAAATCGTGTCTACAGTACTCGACATGAAAACTTTTTTAGGCACTTGAGTCTTCCTCTTCCTAGTGCACAAGTTCTTAAGAATTTTCGCATAGGACGGAACTTGTTGTATAGCATCTAGGAGAGGGATGTTGATGTTAACTTGCTTAAACATTTCCACAAGCTTCTCCATTTAGGCATTGGGTTTGTTGGGCCTCAACCTTTCCGGAAATAGAGCTCTATCAATAAGTGTTGGGTCCCACATTTATGGAGAAGGTTATGGGGGTGGAAGGAATGAAATGGGTGGAGGGTTCGAGCCTTTGGGGAAACGGAGAATAGGCTCGGAAGAAGAAGGTAAATTAGACGAAATAGGGTAAGAAGTGGAAGTGGGAGTAGAAGTGGAAGTGGAAGCCTGGGGTTCAATTGATTCCTCAATATCAATCTGTTCACCCACATGATTGTCTAGCACTCTTCCAGATCTCAACATGGTAAGTGCATTCATATTAGTGTAATGTGAAGGTCCAGGATCAGGTAGAGGTTGAGATGGAAGATTCCCTTTCTTTCTAACACTCAATTCGGTATTTATACGGGCAATTTGTGCTTCCATCGATTTAATACTCTCACCTTGGGAGTCAGAGTTTTTCTCGAATTTATCGAAGGAAGACCTAAATTCAGCCGACATTTGCATGAAATTTGTCAGAAGCAAATTCATGGTTTGTGCGAGTGAAGAGGTGTTATTGGTTCCAGCAGAAAAAGGATCAAAGTTGTTGGCTGGGTTTTGAAAATTTTGTGGTTGGTAGGGGTGCGACTCATTTGTGGTGGTTGCTGTTGTGGTGGAGGGACCCATTGAAAGTTATTATGGTTTGGATCCGTGTATTGAGTTTGGTGTTGGATCCAAGAAAGATCAGGGTGATTTCTCCAATCTTGATTATATGAGGAAGAAGAATGATCGTTTCCAGGTCTTTGCTGAAATGCAGCATTAGTGTGACCTTGAAACGGTACATTCAAAGGACATTCTTCCGTCAAATGTGATGGATTTGAACAGCATCCATACAAGGTTTTGGGAAGTGTGTATTGGTTTAGGGAGGCTGAAGAGAACTTGTTTTCTAGAGCGTAGAGTTTCCTTTGTATTGCGGCCATTTCGGCTCTCATTGTGACGGAAATATCGAGCTGATTGATATCATCCCTAGACAATGGTGGTCTATCACTTTCCCATTGTAATGTGTTTTGAGCTAAATCTTCTAGATATTTCCAAGCTTCACCATCATCTTTAGATAGAAATTGGCAATGACACATGGTTTCAAGCATCTGTTTAGTCATGAGATCAATACCCTCATAGATAACTCGACACAAATCCCATCTGGGGATTCCGTGATGAGGGCATTGTAAAAGAAGATCCTTGAACCGTTCAAAGCATTTCCAGAATGGTTCATTGGGAAGTTGGGTGAATTTGAGGATTTCGCTCCGAACACGACTGGTCTTGTGATTGGGATAAAATTTCTTAAAGAATGCTGCAACAAATTCATCCCATTTTGAAATAGAATGTGCGGTTGTATTATAAAGCCACTTCTCGGCTAAATCGCACAAAGTGAATGGGAGAAAATGTAAACGCAGAGTATCCAAAGACAGTTGTGACGTTCCAATCATTGCGCATACATTTTCAAATTTGGATATAAAAACGTATGCATCTTTAGACTCAAGACCGTGAAATTTGGGCAACAGTTTGATAAATTGGGGGTTGATTTCAAAATTTTCCCCGTTGGCAGGTGGTATAGAAAGACAGGTGGGAAGGGGAACACGTGTTGGATAGCATCTCTCTTGGAGAGAAATGCGTGGAGGATTCTGCGCACCTACGGGCGGTGGCAGAGTGGTGTTAAAGTTTGATGGAAATCCGTCCATCGCGGTCGTGGTGGGTGGTGGGAAAAAGAAAATGTAGAAATACCGACTTTGGAGTCGATGGGGGAAACGCAGACAAGACGGGCACTGGAATCCCGTGTTCAGTCGAGCTTGCACTAAAGGTTTTAGCACAAGTGGCAGCGTTGTGATAATTAGGGGAAAAGTTGGTTGGCGTTTGTTTTGAAAAATATGGTTTTTGAAAAATCAAATCACAAAAAATGCACACACCACCCTAGATCTAGTGGTCACCTAGGTCAAGGCTCTAGACCGCTTCCAGACTTTCAGAAGACAAGTCGCAAGATAAGTCCTCTACTGCCTCTTTGCCCCTTCTGTGGCCAGGTAAGTGCCAGGTAAGTGGGAGGTTCTCCACTACGTAAGTAGTGTGCCTAATTAAGTAACCACTTGCCTTAGACACTGTTTCCCCCAATCAGAGCAAAGCTCTGTTTTGAAATTCAAAATTTAAAACTTGAAGCAACGCTTTAGATCCAGCGCTAGGTGCGCTGCGCCCCACGTGTCAAACACGGATGCGCTAGTGCCAGGTGCGCTGCGCCCTAGGCAGCGTACCCCTAATTAGAGCAAAGCTCTGTTTTAAAATTCAAAATTTAAAAGTTGAAGCAACGCTTCAGATCCAGCGCTCTGCGCTGCGCGCTACGTGTCAAACACGGGTGCACTAGCGCAGTTGCGCTGCGCTGCGCTGCGTGCCACGTGTCAAACACGGGTGCGCTAGCGCAGTTGCGCTGCGCACCACGTGTCGAACGTGGGTGAGCTAGCGTAAGGTGCGCCAACGCTGGAATTAAAAATCCCCCCACCGTTAGGTCAAAAGATCTACTAATAATAAATTATTAATTAATCAGAACTAAAATTCTGTTATGGAAAGATCTTTCCAATTTTATTAAAATAAGAAGATTATCTTCTGTAAAACAGAAGCCTTAGGATCAAAGATCCTGGGAAATATTCCCAAATCAATCAGAGAAAGATCTCTTAAAACTGATTCAACAAATCATTTGGCCCTATATAAAGGCCCCTAAACTTTAAGTCTGAGATACAGAAATATAGAGAAAACTCTCTGCAAAATTTTGAGAAAAACTCAAAGAGAAAGAAGAGCAAGCTCTTAGAAAAAAAAAGATCATTTCTTCATCTTCAAGGAAAAGAACTAGTTCTTGAACAACAGAGATGAAACCATCTCGTAAAAAGAAGAACCATCTTCTAAAAAAATCATAGATCTATAAAAGACCAAGGTCTTTGATAAAAAGAAAAAGATCAAAAGATCTAATCATAAAAAAAATAAAAGAAGTATTTACTGCATTCACAGATCCTTGATCTATAAAGGCAGAGCTCTTTTATAAAACAAGAACTTTTGTTCTTGAATCTTGAAGCAAAGCCTCCTTTAAGAAGAACATAAATTTGTTCTTTGATCTTAAATTTGATCAAATGCACTTTGCGCTATTGGAAAGTGCTCTGCACTCATGAAATGCGCTTTTGCGCTTCCTGGACCAGTGCTCAGCGCCAAAACACGCCACGTGTCAACCAAAGACACAATCTGCGCCTTGCGCTTCTGAAACAGCGCACTGTGCTCACGGACTGGCGCTCATCGCCAAGCGCGCTACGTGTCACTCACTGGCATGCCAACAGACTAGCGCAAAGCGCTCATAAATTAAAAGCGCAATGCGCTAATGAACTAGCGCTTAGCGCTAAGCGCGACACGTGTCCTCTTCGTGTGCGCTACCTGATAGAAGCGCAATGCGCTCTTTAACTGGCGCAAAGCGCCTGGAGTGCCACGTGGCGCACTGTCAGAACACACTTTGTTATGATGAATGCTATGTATTCAATACAAGACAAAAAATGTCAGAGCCCAATGCCTAGCATTAGTAAAAGGGCCGAGCCCAAATAAAGGCTTAACAGCCAGAACAACAAAAAAATGTTAAACATTTTAATTGGACTTAGCCCAACTCTGGCAATAAGTTCTCAACTTATATTGAACTGAGCACCTCTGCTCACAAATATTCAACAGATCTTAGTCCCAAATCGGACTACAGATTTTCCAACCAACTCACACCGGTTCGAGGGTACATCTCTGAACCCCTCTGATATATGTCGTTGTAATTCCTCAATGTCTTCAGAGAGGTGACGGGTCCCGACAACCATACATTCCATAGACTATGACGTCTTTAAACTGGACTGTGGGGTCCTTAAGCCCATGGACTACGGTGTCCTTAACCTGGACTGTGGGGTCCTTAAACCCATGGACTATGATGTCCTTAACCTGGACTGTGGGGTCCTTAAACTCACGGACTACGATGTCCTTAACATGGACTGTGGGGTCCTTAAGCCCATGGACTACGATGTCCTTAACCTGGACTGTGGAGTCCTTAAACTCACGGACTGCGATGTCCTTAACTTGGACCGTAATGTGCTTAAACTAATGTTGAACCAACATGTCCTTAAACTGGTAATCGACCGCAATGTCCCTAAACTAAACAACAGAGGCCAAATGCTGTCTTGTTGGATCTAAACGATCCTGTTAAGTTGATCTTAGTCTAAAAATTAGACTAACGTATCCTTAACAAAACGTTTAAGTTGATCTTAGTCCCAAATGAGGCTAACGTATCCTTAAACCCAAACCCAAATCCAAATCTAAGAAGATACGGATTTGGACTAATCCACGCCCTACGGGCGACAACATAAATTAGTCTCCGTATACAATCTACGGGCAACCACAAACAAAACAAACACACACGATACGAAACGAAGTGACCATCTGGAGAAGGAGAAAATTGTTACCGCGGTGCGGTAGCGTAATTAACTGCAGGGGCTTGCACCTGCAGGGAAGAGCGTCCCCACAATAAAAAAACCCCTCAAACGAGGGGGAATCTGACGAAGTCTGCTACATCGGCCGCATCCGTTTAAACCTTCGATACACGGTGCCATAAATCAACTTGGCATCTTCGGAGAGGTGGACGGATAGCACCAATTAGCATCTGCCCCCAGATTCAGGCAAGACGTCAGCCCGTCTTCCCGGTTTCCGGCGGTGAACAGATTCTGGCACGCCCGATGGGAGCTTTTCCTCTTTCCACTCCGCACTTAGTGTGTCATGTTCGCGAATGAATCGCGGTTTGATATGGTTGCCCTTGGGTTTGAGATACTAAGATTTGGTGTCTTACTCCGTGCAGAAAATGAAAAATCAATGGCGTCTACTTGCATGAAGTGTTCCAGCTACAACTGCAACTTCCGTTCCACCTCATCTGGAGGTGTAGCTTACGGGCCCCAGGCGGCCTCCCTGTTCACAATGCCGGTAGAGCAGGTGACGCAGGCTACTACCGGGTTGTTTTTCGGGACCATGCTCTCACCATTGAGCGTTAACATCCAGCTGCCGCAAGAAGCGCAGAAGAAGTCGGTCTTTGATCGGCTCACTGCCACCACGGCCCATCTCAACGGGTCATCCAATGCCAAGCCGACAGCATCAGTCTTCGATAGGCTGAGCCTAAATTCTAATGGGCCCATGAAGAAGCCCGCGATACCTGAAGCGGCCATCCGGAAGCGGATAGCCATTTCTGCTCCTAAAGACTTCGAGGCAGCTTCCCCTGCTAAAGGGTCGGTCTTCACAAGACTGTCCGTTTCAACTCCTACTCCATGCGAAGTCACGAAGGCTGCTTCCCCTGTTCGAAAGTCGGCCTTCGCAAGACTGACTATCCCCTCTCAACGGACGTCGGTCTTCGACCGGCTAGCGCCAATAACAGCCTCTCTTCAAAACAGGGGGCATGACAGAGCCATCCCCATAGCCGAACCAACACCATTTGCGCGACATGCTCGCCGTCGTCACTGGCGCCGAGTATGGAAGGCTGGGGGCAGCTCTCCGTCTGGATTTACTCCACCAGCTCCAACGATGAAGATCGGTGCTGCTGTTCCAACCGGGAACAGCTTTGAATTGCTGAACAAGGTGCGCAGGAACTCTCCAACTGCCGTGCTGAAGAAATCTCCTCCACCTGTGGAGAATTCCCCAAAGACAAAGCTGGAACAGCCCCCTCAACGGCTATCCTCTAAAATTTATAAAGTCTGGTGACAGGTTCAGGACTCAGTAATTAACCAGGACTACTCTCGCCGACCAAAAAAGCTCAAAGCTCGGCAAGAAAAGAGCCATCCTGAGGTACCACAGAAGACATCATCAGTCTGGGTGCCCACTGCAACGGCTCCCTCAACGTCAACCGCTCAGAAGAGAAGGAGGCCAGAGAAAGCCCCTGTGACTGCGGTAAACCGCAAAGACGCTGAGCCCAAACGCCCCAAGTCTGGGGGCATAATGGTGCATACTGTTTATATGGCATCCGGAAAAGAGGATAGCCGTATCTCTATGGGCCATCGACTACTCACCAGATCCGTAACAAAGGCCCAGGAGTAACAACAGAAGCTCCAGAAAATGTTAACAGCTATGGCCGCACTTACGGGACCGAAAGCAAGCCCGGAGACATCTACGGAGCAGCGCTGTGAGCAGGAAACTGATGCCGAATTCCTTCGGAGAATGCTTGAGAAGAAGGACAAAGAGGCCGCAGAACAAGCGGCAAATATAAAACAAATGGCCCTTCTATTCCAAGATATGGTGGGCATGATGATCCAGTCGGATCCTCCAGCTGAAGATCCTCCGATTATCCTCGAAGATGACCGAGCGGAGACGTCAAACCCCCTTCCGGCTTGTTCAGTAGCCAAAGAGGAGACCATCTCAAAATCTGCCCTAGATGATTATATAGCTCAGCAAATACGGGCTCATCAAGCAAATGAAGCAACTGGCCAAGTCGTTAAAACTGGGCGACCATATCCAGGCTGGTATGACCAGATAAAGTACCCTCCGGGATATACGATCCCTAAATTTCATGTATACAAGGGGACGGGCAATCCCCACCAGCATATCGCCCAGTTCAGGGCTTTATGTGGCAACACCGGGGGTGATGATAAACTTCTGCTCTGCCAATTTGTTAGTAGGTTGTCGGAGACGGCATTCGAGTGGTATTCTGAACTTCCAAACGACTCCGTCAAGACTTTTGCAGAAATGGAGCTACTATTCATCCAGCGTTTCGCGGCTGCTAGTGAACGCACCCCAATAACGGTATTGATCAATGCCAGGGTGAAACCTGGAGAAACATGGGTCCAATACGCCATACGATGGCGGAATATGGTCGAAATGCGAGCAGCGCATCGAAGAAGCACTTGCGGTAGGCATGTTCGTGGGTACTCTTGACTGTTAGTGTATATGCCCCAGAGGCCATTACTGTATCATACTAGTTTGTATATTACTTAATGGAAGCTTGGGATATTCACCTTGTATAGATAATCTTGCTTAAAATAGTAGTATGCTATTTGGTTTGTTTCTACTTTAATGTGTACATGTGTTTATTTTAGTATATCACCTATACACATTAGTGGAGCCCTTAGGATCTTTGCTTGATTACCAGTGTTATTATGGCAATCACACTCGTGGGGGCTGGGTAATCCACAAGCACATCCTTATGCAGGTCCCTAGTCGTAGGACTATCGAGACAGGGCATCGATACTCCAGAGTAGACTAGCGTATGCGCTTCTCATCCCAGCAGGGGAGACGGTCTGTCCCACAGCCGTCAGTACGCCGTACTTGAGATAGTATGCGGGTGCTCGTTAGGTTACGAGTACACTGGATAGGACTCGTCGGGGACTGTTGGTTGGTACTATACCTATCGTCAGTTATCAGTTCCCAGGTGACATGAGTACAGCTTAGTCCGCTGACTTGACACTGTCACTTCGCCTCGAGTGTGTTCCCACTGTACTTAGATTACTACCCTACCACGGCTCAAAGGAGTCATGCAAACAGATAGTAGTTGGGTGCAGTCCCAAAGTACTTAGAGGCAGTGACGGTTAGACAGGATTCGTCTCTCCCGGTATTGGGGGTTGATATTGCGCTGTGTCTAGGAGAGCCATTACACAAAGTCCCTGGCCAGGGCAAGCGAGATATGCTGGTAGGTTTCCAGTGTTATCTCAGGGTGTTCTGGGCTACACTCCGACACGACTTGTACCGCTATTAGCGGACTGACGTTTACCGCCCCCTAGGCCCGCCATGCGATATTCTCAGACGAACAGACCGGACTGTACGCAGATTGTCACATTCAGGCTCAGTAGGAGTTCAGATGGGTTTCACCTCGTTCGTCTTCTTATCGGCATCTACCTGGGGGCCGTTATGCACAGCTAGTGCCACTTGCGGTCTGTGGTTAAACCCACTGCCAGCGTAGTGTCGAGTCTTTAGAGTCCCACACAGAGAGTTATTCGCCTTTAGGCAAAAGAGTAGAGGTCGCATGGTTTTGCGACAGGGTTCGGTCACATCCGTGCACTTGTGCACGTTTAGTGTCCAGGAAGTTATCACTAGCGGGCTTTGGTTTAAGCCAGATCCTAGTGTACGTTTTGTGATTGGTTTTATCTCGTTTGTATTCGTGTTTCTCAGAACGCGGATGCGGGTGTGTATGCACAGTTGACAGAGAGACAGAGGCATAGGATTCTCATTAGGGTTGTTGACTGTAGACTTTTGCTAAACCCTAATGAGAATAAGAAATATGATTAATGATAATATTAATTAAGTATTATTGTGCCATGGTTGGGTTGAAGGGTTGACTTTGTTGACCGGTTGACTAGGTTGGACTAGTTGACCAAACATCATGACAATGGCTATCATTTCTTGGCATTGACCTTAGCTTGCTTGTTGGTTCACAAATTGCATTTAATGCAAGAAATGATATGGCCATTTGATATGATAAAAACCATCACATAATACTCAATTATTATTATTTGTTATCATGATTTTAGATTATGAGAGCTTGGATGGCAAAAGTCTTGCTCATTCTTTCATTTCCTTTCTCTCTCATGCTTGAGCTCTCCCTCTTCCTCTTGCTATCTCTCTAGTTCATGGTTCACTTATCTTATGTGTTGAGAAGCAAGAACCATAGAGATAAAACCCAACACACTCCTCTACTCATTCTAGTTCACAAGGTCTAGCAAGCCAAGTGTTCTAGTTTCTTCTAGTTTGAAGTGAAGCCAAAGGTAGAAGCTTTCGGGTGGATCCATCTTCGGCGCGAGGAGACGATGTGGTGAGGCCGATCCGACCACCGCAAGGAGTTTGTTCCCCTCCGAAAGACGGCGCGACATGGCGTCTTGCCTGAGATTCGGGGCAGATGCTAATTGGTGCTATCCGTCCACCTCTCCGAAGATGCCAAGTTGATTTATTGCACCATGTATCGAAGGTTTAGATGGATGCGTCCGATGTAGCAGACTTCGTCAGATTCCCCCTCGTTTGAGGGGTTTTTGATTGTGGGGACGCTCTTCCCTGCAGGCGCAAGCCCCTGCAGTTAATTATGCTACCGCGTTGCGGTAACAACTTTCTCCTTCTCCAGATGGTCACTTCGTGTCGTGGGTTTTTGTTTTATTGCCCGTGGATTGTTTACGGAGACTGAGTTATGTCGTCGCCCGTAGGGCGTGGACTAGTCCAAATCCGTATTATCTTAGATTTGGGTTTGGGGGTTTGGTTTGAGGATACGTCAGCCATACTTGAGGCTAAGATCAACTCAAACGTTTGTTAAGGATACGTTAGTCTAACTTTGTGACTAAGATCAACTTAACGGGATCGTTTATATCCGACAAAAGAGCATACGGGGCTCTAATGTTCCAGTTTAGGGACATAGTGGTCCATGAATGTATGGCCGTCGGGACCCGTCACCTCTCTGACGACGTTGAAAGATTACAACGACGGATGTCAGAGGAGTTCAGAGATGTACCCTCGAGCCAGGGTTAATTGGAGGGATTCATAGTCCAGTCTGTTTGAAGGTTTAAGGATACGTTAGCCATTTTTGAGGCTAAGATCAACTTAAACGGGACCGTTTAGATCCGACAAAAGAGCGTTTGGGGCTCTATTGTTCTAGTTTAAGGACATTGCGGTCCATGGGTAGTTTAAGGACATTGCGGTCCATGGGTAGTTTAAGGACATTGCGGTCCATTGTTAGTTTTAAGACATCTCGGTCAAGGTTAAGGACGTCGTTGTCCGTGGGTTTAAGGACCCCACAGTCCATTGTTTGTTTTAAGACATCTCGGTCAAGGTTAAGGACGTCGTAGTCCATGGGTTTAAGGACCCCACAGTCCGGTATGTGCTCTGGATGCTTCACACGGGTTCACTGCCGTGCTTTGCGAGGACCAGGCTCCGCTCTGGACGTTTTCCACGGGATCAAAGAGTGACATTATCCGTGTTCCACGTAACCAGGAATTTTGCATTAGACGCGGGTTTAAGGACCCCGCAGTCCGTATCAATGTGTGGTCGTCGGGACCCGTCACCTCTTTGAAGACATTGAGGGATTACAATGCCAAGTATCAAAGGAGTGAAGAGATGTACCCTAGAACCGGAGTGGATTAAATAGTCCTTGGCCCAATTTGGGGTCAAGACGAATTAATTATGTTATGAGTCCATTGGCCCAGTTAATCACAAATTGAGGACTTATGGCCATCTTGGGCTAAGTCCAATCAGGAGAGGCTTTGCCTCTATCCATTTAGGCCAATTGGGCCAAACCCTAGTGTTAAACACTACAGAGCAGTCAGTGTTGAACACTGGGAATGAGGTTGACAAGTTAGTGTTTAACACTAAGAGATAATTGGTGTTAAACACCAGCAACAAGGCTTTTCAAATTAGTGTTAAACACTAAAACAGATCAGTGTTGAACACTGCAGATAAAGCTTTTTAATTAGTGTTGAACATTAAGGCCCAACAGTGTTTTAACACTGGGTTCGAGAGTTTTAATTTAGTGTTAAACACTAAGGCAAGAGGGGTCACGTGGCAGCACGTGAGAGCGCCCTCCCTTCATTTATTCTGCTGAGATTATCGCGTCTTTCAGAGCATCACGTGCCATCATGTGATGGGCATTCAAATGCCTATGTATTAGAGCTTCTACCAAGGGTCACGTGGATCACGTGGGGTGCTGCCTCAAAGGGACTTTCTGTAGATCTCTTGGGGGGTCACGTGATGACACGTGACCCTGCCTCTATGTACGTTGTTTTAGAGGATCTGTTAATCTTTTTTCAGGAATTAAATTCCTCGAGCTGTAAATTTCAGAGGAATTAAATTCCTACTTCCTTTCGAAGACTTATATTCTGGAATAGAGTTTAACTCTGAATTTTCTGTAGGAATTAAATTCCTCATATATGTGAAGAACCAAATAGGGTTAAACCCTAACAAAAGCTTTTTTAAGGAGTTTAAACTTCCATCCTCTGTTATGATTAAGGGAATTAAATTCCCGCTGTTGCAACAGAACTAGGTTCTTAATTAGGGTTAAACCCTGTTTCTTTTTATTCTGAAGGAATTAAATTCCCATGATACAGGGTCAAGCCCTAATTTTATTTTGAAGGAATTAAATTCCTATAGTTCTGTGAGAATTAAATTCTCATGCTTGCATTCCCTCTCTAAGTTTTGGATCTGCATGGCAGGATCTCGACCCATTGAGAATTAAATTCTCAACCTTAAGGGGAGATGTGCACTTTGCAGATCCTCTATCAAAGAGAGAAGAAATATGTTCTTCTGTTTTATATATCAGAGTTAAACTCTGTTGAGAATTAAATTCTCTTTCTTTCAAAAGGCCTTCCCTTTCTTACCTAGGGTTTTTTGCAGAAGATCCGAGTCTTTTCAAAGTATCAAAGCTCTCCTCCTTTTCTTTTTCCTTCTCTGCATATGTATCTCTCTCCTGTGTCTCTTGGCTCCTATTTATAGGAGAAGCAGGCGAATCAATCAGTTTTTGACGAATCTTCATTAAGAGATTTGATTTGCATCCATCATTTGTTTTGGACCTTTGGATTATTAGGTGAATTTTATTCACCATTGGATTTCAAATCCAGGGGTTCCCCTTTATTATTTCGGTTAGATTTAAAGGGGAAATCTTTCCAAACCCGAGATTTTCCCATAGATAGATCACCTCTGAATCTTTAATTCGATTGGTTCCAGATAGTTGCTTTCCTTTAGAAAGATTTGAATTTGTTTCAAAATTTAATTCTGTTGACGAAATGGGCTTTGAAAGCCGGTCACGTGTGACCACGTGACCCATGGTCACGTGTGAGCACGTGACCCCCTTTGGAATGAGCCTTTTTCTTTCTTTTGCGCTCTGTCTTCTGATTGCTGCTTAAACGTCACGTGCTACCACGTGACCCCTGGTCACGTGTGAGCACGTGACCCTGGTCACGTGGAAGCACGTGACCTCTTCTGAAGCCTTTTCCTTGACTTGATCAGGGAACCGGTGTGCCTTTGACGCTTGCATTTAAATGTCACGTGTCGTCACGTGACCCTGGTCACGTGGGAGCACGTGACTCTTTCTGAAGCCCCTTTTCTTCAACGTAGTCAGGAAACTGAACTTGCCTTGATGATGTTTTTAGGTGTCACGTGCCAACACGTGACCGCTAGTCACGTGTAAGCACGTGACCCTCTTCTGAAGCTTTTCCCAGAAGCTTTCCTGATTTTAAATCAGGAAACAAATGCCCCCATAGCGTTGTTCTCACGTGTCTGCATGTGAGTGCAACGCTGTCACCTCCTGTGACCGTTGGATTCCTCTAGGGATCTGGGGAGATGAAACGTTTCCATTGCCTTCTATAAATACCTCCGTCTCTTCATAGGAGCCTTCACTTTGTTCATCTTCTTCTTTTGAGAATTCTTTCCTTGAGAATTTAATTCTCGCTTCTTCCAGAGCTTAGTTCTCTGTTTTAAAATATTTTCAGAGTTTAACCCTGTTTTAAAGGGATTCTTCCTCCTCAGGTAATGGTAATCGAAGCACCTTCGTTTTGACAAAACCCTCTGGATTTTAAATCCAGATCAAGGGTTTCACAAAGAACCCATTTTTCTTCAAGTACTTTAACCAAAATATGAAACCACTTAACTTCCCGCAGTAGATCACTTAGGGTTCAGATGATCCCTTAGGGAGATGATGATAGCGGTTCAAACCCATGGAATTTAATTCCATTCAAAATGTTTCTGGGAATTTAATTCCCTTTTCTTAATAAGGAATTTTAATTCCGATGAAGAACTCGCTTCCTTCACGCAGAGGCTTCCTGGGGTCTCTTGGCCCTAGGTTGTTCTTCCTGCAATTAATGCAATGGGGGCTTTGTAATGATGTCTTTTTGTAGGAATTTAATTCCTTTGATTTTGTTGGATTCACTGTAGAGCCCGAGACAGATCCTGTTGGGGGGATGTGCATGGTCATCATTCTTTATTAAATGGGGATATTCCCTTTGTTTTATTGTAACTATTTGGTCTCATTATTAATGAGCCGTCATCCGGATTCTGTGGGGCCCATGTGTTTTGTAGCCAATGGTCCCAGGAAACTTTGCTGTTGCTTTCTCCAACTAGTCTTCATGTTCATGCATGAATATATATCGCCAACTTTTCTTTTAACGGTCTCCCTTTATTGGATTTCAGGTGCGATGGCTTCTGTTCCACGCTTTCCCTTTTCTCGCTCGGAGGCGGCTTTTCCTCAGTCACCATCTGATGAGGAGGCGATGGCGATGATTCGGGCCCATGACCCGAACTGCGCCAACCTTCTTCAATGGGGATCTTGGTACAGTCAGATTATTCAGGGTCGCCGGAGTTTTCTTTGTGCGGTGCCGACAGAGCCCACTTTCCCATTCTTACCGATGGATCCTCCAAGGACAGTTTTTGCTGTGGAAATGCCCAACTGGACTCCAACGGGGAGGCTCGAGCCTTCGACGACTGGTATTCCGAACCATCCGATCCCGGCCATAGATATCTTGGGACGGCGTATCTGCCAGGGTGAGGCCCACCCGTGGGGGCAAATTTACAAGATAGGGCTCACTCCCCGGCATCCTACGGGTTACCTTCTCTGGGCTCGCTACATCCTTTCTGCCCATCGTGCGCGGTTGCAGAAAGTCGGGCTTTATCAGGCCATATACGCGTCACTATTCCATTATAAGTCCCCGCATGCCTGGTGGGTTAAGGCGTTTTTAAACCAATGGAATCTCCCTACCAACACTTTCATCCTTGGAGATCGTGAGGTCTCGATCTCTCTTGCGGAATTTTATGAAATCTCGGGATTGCCAATCAGGGGTGCACTGTATGAGGAGTTGTTGCCTCCTGACAAGTACGTCTTTGAGCCCGAGTCTGCACTGGCTGACGGCTTGTCTGTTGAGAACGCCATTCGCCACAAGCGCCCCAGCTTGATCAAGGCGCTGGGTATTTTTGATCAATTGTTCACTGAATCTGAGGAGCAGGGTGTTACTTTTAAAAGCTTCATTTCCTGCTTCCTTCGTGAGGATATCATATCGAAGACTGCTCCGAAGTTTGCTAACATCAGAGACCCCTTTGGGTTTGGTCCGAAGAAGCTACCGACTGCTGAATCGGACCTGCCACAGTATTATATTCCCATAGTGTCGCCGATGTCTTTTGAGTCCGTTGCAGCACCCGGTATGGATGAGGAAACATTCTTTGTGGGGTTTGTCAGTGTTTGGCTTAGCTGGTTCGTTATCCCCATGCATCGCCGCTTCATGAGAGCCTCGGTCATCTACCCGGCTCATCGTATTGCTGAGGGGACGCGGTTGGCCATCGGCATCCCGGCCTTGGCGCACCTCTATAATGGATTGGGCACCGCAGCTAATACCTCTACGCCTGGCGTGGATGTGGTAAACTTTTCGCTTCATTATTTCACGTCCTGGATCGAAATGCACGTATTGGGGGCTTTCGCCATGCATCAGAGGCCCTCATTTTACGATGCCTACCCCTTTCCACGACTTATGCGGCTAGTGGATGCTTCTGCCGCCGACCCGACTCAATTCGGGGCTATTCGGGTGCTAATTTCTCCTCATGCCACCGCTGGCGGGTTGGTTTTTACTGATCGGGTCTTGTCTACTCCTTCGGGTCCCGTCCAACAACTCTGGGACCAGTCGAAAGACAACGCGCCTTCTCTGAAGCCCCGGGAGGCCACGCATTTGTATGCAATTAGACCGGGTTACTTGGTGTTTCGCCAGGACAGTGCGGCTCTTTTCATGCGGTACAATCCGTATCGATTTGCCCGACAGCTCGGATACGACCAGGGCGTTCCTTTCGAGGCTTTTATAGTTGCCCCGATCCCTTCGCTCGATGCTGTTCGCGATGCCGCTCATCATTTCATGAGGCTGAATACCGGCTCTTATTTCATGGTCCCTGAAGCCGAGTACATGCCCCGATGCGTGGGCGCGTTTACGGGTTGGTATCTTCATCGGGTCAGCCCAATCATTCTCGAGGAAAGGAGGGTGCTTCTCAGCCACGATGCCCCTCCTCTGGTTCCTGGGGCTAAGCTACGACCGAGGGTTCCAGTCCGCTTTCCTTTGAGGGAGATTGGCACCGCGCTCATTCCGGGAGAGTCCGGGGTAGACCTTACTCCAATAGCTGGTATTCCCTTGGGTTCTCGATCACGGGGTAAACGGGCTCCGGTGGTAGCACCCCTGCCGGTGGCGGCACCGCCCCCTGTGGTGTCGACAATGGCGATGTCGTCCTCGGTTGTGGCACCGAGCGATAGTAACAGGGATGAGGGCGCCGAGGGCGATGTGGGCCAGCGCCGCCATAAGGCTTCGCGAGGGAGGAAGCGGTCATCCTCAGCGACCGGCTCTAGGTCTAAACGGCGGAGGAAAGCGGCTACTGCCCCACTTGATTCTATGGTAGAGTCTGAGCCTATCCTTGAAGACGAACCATTGGCCCTGCAAGGGTCAGACGCTGAACTTCTCTTCCCGAGTTCAGCTGATGAGGAGGCTGCACAGTTGGCCGAGGCCATACGGCGCTCAAAAGACGCATCTCATAACGCCAAGGTTCCGAAGAAGTCTTACCCCGCTGTAATTTTCTACGAAGACCCTTCGTGGATTCGGCGGCGATTTATCGGCCCTTTGGAGGAATGGGGGGAAAGGGCTTTGAAGCAGGCCGCTTCAGAAGACGCAGCTGATGCACTTTCTTTGTGGACCGGCGGTCATGAGTCTACCCTTGAACCCCGGCGAGCCCACCTCCTTGAGAAGGAGCAGCGGCTTGAAGAAGCCATATTGAGGGCTTCTTTGCGTATAGGTACGTTGTGCTTCCTTTGCAGTCTCTCCGATTATTTATGCCTGTGCATATGCATCATTATTCTTATTTGAATCATGCAGAATCTTCGACGCTGGGGGAGCTCCCTACGGGCCTATTAAAGCTAAAGCCCGCCGAAATTCTCAATGAAGCCTTGCTGGATGTGGAGGGGGCTGACGAGGCTGTTCCTCTCACGGTGGAACTTCCAGCGGCGGTTCTTGACCAGGGAGTGCCTGCCCCTCTGGGGGAGGCTCCTTTGGAGGCCGCCGCCCCAATGACTCTTACCGAGGGCGGCCCAAAGGCTGGGAGCGAGGTAGTCGGGACTACTCTCCCTTTGTTGGAGCCTGAGGTCACGGCGGAAACCGTTGAAGCTGCTATCCCCCCGGCTCAGAATGGGAGGAGTGTTGAAGGTATCCCTCTGCGTTTTAATTTAGCAACCCCTTCATAGTCTGAGCTCTTTTATCTTTCTCAGAATTGCGTGGTTTGGCGGCTACGATCGCGGATCTGTCGCCTCGACAGTCATTTCAGCGTTTATTGGAGATGGCAGCTCCGCAGGCGATCTCCCCTCAACGCATTGTCCTCTCGTCTGGGCAAGGTTGGTGTCGTCCATCCCTTCTCATAGCATCGTCATTATTTTGCGTACTGACATTGATGTTTTCTACAGTTCTGGAAGCCGATGATAAGGTCGAGGTTCTCGAAGGGCCAGGGGAGCCTTCAGCTCCTACTTGCACGACTGTCGGTGAGTGACATCTTATTGCACTCTCACTCGTTCTTTGATTAATAATTTTACTGACGTCTTCCAAATTTGAACAGCTCTGCCAGTCTCCACGGCGTTGGAGTCGCGCATTATGATGCCACCTGGCCCTTATGCCTTGCGGGCTTCAGAACGCTTGGCCCAATTAAGCCTCGTCTCCTTGTCGTCTCTGATCGAGGAGCTTCGTGCTGGCAGCACGACCACGGCTGAAGCATTCGCTGCCGAGGCTAACGGTTCTCTTCCTTTTCTTGCCACCTACCACAGCGAAGAGGTGGTGCGAGTCTGGGTGGAGTTCTGCCGGCGAGTGGAGGCTTGCCTGCATGCTCTCGAGTGTTCTCGCCTTTCCTCGGAGGCCGTGGCTGCAAAGGCGGAGTTACGGGGGCTGATAGCACGGTGCGCGGCAAACATGACGTCATGTGAGAAGAGGCTTGGCCGCAAATTCTCGGAGAGGGAGCTAGCCTCCAAGGCGCTGAGCGAGCTTCAAGCCAATCTCACAGCCAGGGCCAACAAAGCGTATGAACTCTGGCGGGTGCTTCAGGAGTCCATCAAAGAGGTGGTGGCTCTCGACAAAGCTGCCACGTTCACTCGTGAGAGGGTTGAGGCTCATAAGGCCACTGAGAAAGAGCTTGAAGCCCGGCTCGCTTCGTATCAGGCTTAGCAAGCTCAAGCGGAGGCTCGTCTTCTGGAGATCTTGCGTCATGAAGCCGTGGTCCAACAAAAGCAGGATGAGCTGACCAAGTTGCTGAATCGCCCGCCGGCCTGAAACATTTGTATCTTTTTCTTCCTTTTTGTACATACTCATGGATGAGAGTATTTTCTTTTTGTTTCTTTCATGAATTGTATTTTGTACCCATTTTGGTTTATGAATAAAAGATACATTTTTCTTCTCAATGATGTGTCTCCTTTTCATCGAATGTATTCTGCGGATATTCTATCTTGATCTTCATGTAGGACAGCAATGGCTCAGGATTCGGGGTTAAGATCTGCTTCCTAAGGCTTTTGCATTTTACTAGCCATGAGGGTCTCATAAAGAGTTTTTCTCCCTACAGGTCGAGAGGATCCCATAGGTGTAAGTTCTTCTTAGAGATCGTGAGGATCCTTAAGCGAGTTTTCCCTTGAGAGTCGTATGGATCTCACAAGAGAGTTTTTCTTCCTTACAGGTCGTGAGGGCCTGCAAGTGCCGGATATGATCACCCTTGTTCCGCGTCTTACGGAGTTAGGGGTTTCTCAAGGTATCGTAGTTTAAAGACGTCACGGTCAAGGTTAAGGACCTCATAGTCCGTGGATTTAAGGACTCCACGGTCCGCCGTTAGTTTTAAGACATCACGGTCAAGGTTAAGGACCTCATAGTCCGTGGATTTAAGGACTCTACAGTCCGCTGTTAGTTTTAAGACATCACGGTCAAGGTTAAGGACCTCATAGTCCGTGGATTTAAGGACTCTACAGTCCGGTGTTTGGTTGCAGGGACCCGTCACCTCTTTGAAGACGTTGAGGAATTACAACGCCAGGCATCAAAGGAGTGAAGAGATGTACCCTTAAACCAAGGCAAGACCTGTAGGGAATCAGGGTGGTTGATTGTTAGTTTTAAGACATCACGGTCGAGGTTAAGGACGTCATAGTCCGTGGATTTTAAGGACTCCACAGTCCGGTATTTGCTCTGGATGCTTCACACGGGTTCACTGCCGCGCTTGGCGAGGACCAGGCTCCGCTCTGGACGTTTCCCACGGGGTCAAAGGGTGACATTATCCGCGTTCCACGTAACCAGGAATTTTGCACTAGATGCTCCACACGGGTTCACTGCCGTGCTCGGCGAGGACTAGGCTCCGCTCTGGATGCTTCACACGGGCTCACTGCCATGCTCTGCGAGGACCAGGATCCACTCTGGACGTTTTTCACGGGGTCAAAGAGTGACATTATCCGCGTTCCACGTAACCAGGAATTTTGCACTAGATGCTTCACACGGGTTCATTGCCGCGTTAGGCGAGGACTAGGCTCCGCTCTGGATGCTTCGCACGGGTTCACTGCCATGCTCTGCGAGGACCAGGATCCGCTCAAGACGTTTTCCACGGGGTCAAAGAGTGACATTATCCGCGTTCCACGTGACCAGGAATTTTGCACTAGATGCTTCACACGGGTTCACTGCCGCGTTAGGCGAGGACTAGGCTCCGCTCTGGATGCTTCTCACGGGTTCACTGCCATGCTCCGCGAGGACCAGGATCCGCTCTGGACGTTTTCCACGGGGTCAAAGAGTGACATTATCCGCGTTCCACGTGACCAGGAATTTTGCACTAGATGCTTCACACGGGTTCACTGCCGTGCTCGGCGAGGACTAGGCTCCGCTCTGGATGCTTCACACGGGTTCACTGCCGTACTCTGCGAGGACCAGGATCCGCTCTGGACGTTTTCCATGGGGTCAAAGAGTGACGTTATCCGCGTTCCACGTAACCAGGAATTTTGCACTAGATGCTTCACACGGGTTCACTGCCGTGCTTGGCGAGGACTAGGCTCCGCTCTGGATGCTTCACACGGGTTCACTGTCGTGCTCTGCGAGGACCAGGATCCGCTCTGGACGTTTTCCACGGGGTCAAAGAGTGATATTATCCGCGTTCCACGTAACCAGGAATTTTGCACTAGATGCTTCACACGGGTTCACTGCCGTGCTTGGTGAGGACTAGGCTCCGCTCTGAATGCTTCACACGGGTTAACTGCCGTGCTCTGCGAGGACCAGGATCCGCTCTGGACGTTTTCCACGGGGTCAAAGAGTGACATTATCCGCGTTCTACGTAATCAGGAATTTTGCTGATTGTATCCGCATTTCACGGGATGGAGGTCTGACTGTTGGCGATATGTATACCACCGAGCCATGGAACCGGGAGTTGCCGCTATTCCGCTTAGCTTGAAGTTATGTCCGTCGTTACGAGACGAGTGTTGGGGTGATCTCCGGGTCGCTTGTGGCCCGTCGAGATTTAGCTTCTTTCTTTGGTGAAACCTGGGGGAGGAGTACGACTCCTTCTTTGTTTGCGCCCCTGAATTGTATACAGGGTGTGATGGAACATCACCTGTAAGGCATAAATTTTATTTTTTATTTTATTTCTTTTTCCGCGATGCTCTATCGTTTCAGCTTTTATATCGCGAAGGTCGCGATTGCCCCATCATTTCGGCTATTTTTTCGCGGTGCCCAATCATTTCGGCTATTTGTTTTATTTTTACTCGCTGCTTTTTATTGCGAGTTGCCCCATCATTTCGGCTATTTGTTTTATTTTTACTCGCTGCTTTTTATTGCGAGCTGCCCCATCATTTCGGCTATTTGTTTTATTTTTACTCGCTGCTTTTTATTGCGAGTTGCCCCATAATTTCGGCTATTTTTCATGCATACATTTTTACTTGCTGCTTTTTATTGCAAGTTGCCCCATCATTTCGGCTATTTCGTAGGCATGTGTGGCCTGCTAGCTTTTTCGCCGCAAGCTCGGATTTTGGACACCGATTTCGGCATCAGCATCGCTGCAACTGGGATGTTGCCAGGAGCGAATCATCATTTGCCATGAAAGAACTTGGGATTTGATACCGGTTTAGGCGTCAGCATCGCTGCAACTGGAATATTGCCAGGAGCGAATCATCATTTGCCTCTGTCGGTGTTGAACAAAGGTGGCTTAGCAAACAGGGTTAAGGTCCTGTCGACTAAGGCTTTTGACTTCATGAGCCGTAAGGGTCTCACAAAGGTATTTCTCCCTACAAGTCGTGAGGATCTTGCAGGTGTATTTTCTCCTTAGGGATCGTGAGGATTCCTAAGTGTATGTTCCTCTGTAAGTCGTAAGGATCCTACAAGAGGGCTTTCTCCTTATGGGTCGAGGGGACCTACAAGGGTTGGACTTTGCTGGGGAAATGTTTATTCGCGCCCGTGGATTGTATACAAGGGTCAGTATTGAGCCTCTTGTAGGGCAACATCGGAGGTTGTGGAGGATTTGCTTAAGAACAGGTTTAGGTTTCTGTAACTTAAGACTTTCAAATCTCATGAGCCGTGAGGGTCCCATAAGAGAATTCTCCTTACGAGTCGTGAGGATCTCGTAAGTGTATTTTCTCCTTAGGAATCGTGAGGATCCCTAAGTGTGTTACTCCTTTGTGAGTCGTAAGGATCTTACGCAGGTGGTTTCTCCTTGCAAGGTCGAGAGGACTCTGTAAGTGTCCTTTAACGAGGTTGCGCCCTTTCGGGTTTTCACAAACACTCGCCGGTAGTCCTGCTGTTTTTACTCACGGAGCCCTTTCGGGTTTTCATCCGTGCCCATTTTGCTTATAGACATACCGTTTTTTTAATTCTTTTTTACTTTTTTTTTTACAAGGTCGCGCCCTTTCGGGTTTTCACGAACACTTGCCGGTAGCCCTGTTGTTTTTACTCACGGAGCCCTTTCGGGTTTTCATCCGTGCCCACTTTGCTTATGGACATACCGTTTTTTTTTATCATTTTTTTTGTCTTCTTTTTTTTTTATTTATCCATCTCGTCAACCTAAGGACGTTGCGGTAGTAGTTTAGGGACGTTTCGGTCCGCCGTTAGTTTAAGGACGTTTCGGTCCGCCGACAGTTTAAGGACGTTTCGGTCCGCCGACAGTTTAAGGACGTTTCGGTCCGCCGTCAGTTTAAGGACGTTTCGGTCCGTCGTTATGGGAAGGCCGGCTGCTGCTTGTAAAGTCTGAGCCTAGGAAGATAGTGAGCGGACATAGTCGTCGTCATCTATCATTGACCCAGGCTGCGGCTTATTAAGCGTAGTATTTCTTCAAGAAGCGGCCGTTTATTGGCCTGAAAGGCCTTTCACCGTGCATGTCCATGAGTAGGTAGGCTCCACCCTGGTAGACCTTGTCTATGATGTACGGGCCTTCATAGTTTGGCTCAAATTTTCCTCGCTTGGCACGACTGGGGATCATAGGTCTTTTGACCACTAGTACGAGTTCGCCTTGGCGGAACGTCCTCGGCCTGGTCAATCTTTCGTATGAGCGCGTCATCTTTGCTTTGTAGGACTCTAGATGTTGTTGCGCTATGAGCCGGGTTTCGTCGAGGCCATCAAGCTCCTCGAGCCGAAGGTGAGCATTTTCTTCGTTCGTCAGCTCGTGGTGGACTGCCACTCGCAGAGAGGGTAACTCTATCTCTAGGGGGAGTACTGCTTCCGTCCCAAACACCAACGCATACGGCGTTGTGTTCGTGGGCGTCTTGAATGTAGTTCGATAAGCCCAAAGGGCTTCTTGCAGCCTTTCGTGCCAGTCTCTCTTATTCCTGGAAACGGTCTTTTTTATGATCTTCGTCAAGGTCTTATTGAAGGCCTCGGCTAGACCGTTAGCTCGTGGATTGTAAACCGAAGAATATCTCCAGTCTATATTGTGCTGCTGTGCGAAGCGGCTAATCTTATGGCTTCGGTAGGCCGGCCCATTATCGGAGATAATCCGCCGTGGAGTTCCGAACCGATAGATGACGTGCGTCTTGAAGAAACGGAGGATATTCTCCGTCTTCACTTCCCTCAGTGGTACTGCTTCTGCCCATTTGGAGAAGTAATCAGTTGTCGCCAGGATAAAGCGGTGTCCCCGGGATGATGCTGGCTCAATGGGGCCGACTATGTCAGTCCCCCACATTTCGAATGGCCAGCTAGCTACCGTTGGGTGCAGTGGATTCGGATGTTGGTGGATGAAGTCCCCATGAATCTGGCATGAGTGGCATTGCTTCGCATACTCGAGGCAGTCCTGGATCATCGTGGGCCAGTAATAACCCATCCGTTTAATTTTTAACTTCATCTTTGGGCCTGCTTGGTGAGAACCGCAAAGTCCGTCATGAACTTCCTGAATGACTTTTTCTGCTTCGTCAGGTCCTAAGCATCTCAGCCATAGAGAATCAAACGATCTCTTGTATAGAATATCGTTGACAAAAGCGAAAGATAAAGCTCGTTTCATGAGCTGATGTCTTGAGGACGCTTCTTCGGGCATTCGGTAGGACCTAAAGTAGTCTATGAAGACTTCCCTCCAGTCTTCGGCCTTCTCATGGTCTTTTATTTGTAGGGTCGTCTGCTCAGTCGTTCCCTTTTCTTTGCATGATTCCGGAGATATTTCTGCCGGGGCGAGCACTCGGCGGCTTTGTACCACGATTCTGACGTCGTCGAGGTTCTCGTCAGCCAGCTCTTTAGCAAGTTTAGCCAACGCATCTGCTTTGCTGTTTTCCGCGCGCGGTATGTTCTCCAAAGTATAGGAGGGAATTTGGGTCAATAGTTGTTGCACCCTTTCGCCGTACTTCACCAATTCCGTCTTGCACGTTTGGTAGTCACCATTTACTTGACTAACGACCAGCTGAGAATCCCCGTATATGAGGAGGTCTTCAATTCCCATGTCGATGGCGATCTCGAGGCCTGCTATCAGAGCTTTGTATTCGGCTTCATTGTTTGTCCTCGGCTCTGTTAAGGAGAAGGCGAAGCGCATTATCCCTCCTTGTGGAGTTGCAAAGATGAGGCCTATCCCTGATTTGATCATTGGGATGCCTTGTTTCTGTTTCTTTATGGAGGATGCTCCATCGAAATAGAGTTCCCATCGGGTGCTTCCGCCGCTAATCACATCAAATGCATGCTCGTCCGGCAAATCACAGTTCAGAGGAGAATCGGCAGGTATCGGGTGCTCGGCGAGGAAGTCGGCAATGGCCTGGCCTTTCACTGCCTTGAGAGGTTGATACGTTATCGAGAACTCCATCAAGAGCAGGGCCCACTTAGCGAGTCGTCCCGTCAATATGGCTTTCGACATCAGATATTTGAAAGGGTCCACCTTCGAAATAAGACGGACTTCATGTGCTAATGCGTAATGTCTAAGCTTTGTTATTGCGAAGATCAACGCCAGGCAGTGCTTTTCAATGGGGGAATAGTTGCTTTCTGCCCCCAGCAGCACTCGACTTAAGTAGTAAAGTGCTCTTTCTTTCCCCTGATCGTTCTCTTGTGCCCATAATGCGCCCAAAGAACCTTCAAGGGCGGCCGTGTAAAGAATGAAAGGCTTTCCCTTCACTGGAGCAGCCAACACTGGAGGGTTTTGCAAGTACTGCTTGATCTCGTCTAGTGCACCTTGACATTTGTGATCCCAAACGAATGGAGTTCCCTTTTTCATCAGGTGGCTGTAAGGACGGCATTTGCCCGAAAGATTAGCGATAAACCGCCGGATGTATGCGAGCTTCCCTTGGAGAGACCGCAACTGCTTGAGGGTTCTTGGCGGAGGCATTTCCATGATCGCCTTAATCTTTGACGGATCTATTTCAATACCTCGGTGTCGAACAATGAATCTCAGAAATTTGCCCGAGGAGACTCCAAACGCGCATTTGAGGGGATTCATTTTCAAATTATATTGCCGAAGGCGTCGAAATACAGTCTCCAGATGCTTTAAATGATCTTCGTATGACATGCTCTTCACTACAAGGTCATCGATATAGCACTCGACGACGTCGTGTATGAGATCGTCGAAGATCTTTGTCATGGCCCTTTGATAGGTGGCGCCAGCGTTCTTTAGACCAAAGGGCATAACCCTGTAGCAGAATATACCCAAAGGGGTCCGGAAAGCGGTGTGCTTCTGGTCTTCGGGATGCATCTTTATCTGATTGTATCCTGACGAACCATCCATAAAGGAGAAAACCTCGTGAGTGGACGTGTTATCTATCATTAGCTCGGTTACTGGTACTGGGAAATCATTCTTTGGACAGGCTTTATTGAGATCCCTGAAATCCACACATATGCGTACCGTCCCATTCTTCTTCATTACCGGGACGATGTTGGCGATCCAGTCGGGATATTGGACTTCTTGGATAAATCCAGAATCGATCAGCTTCCTGACTTCGGCGTTGATGCTCATCTCAAGCTCGAGTCGCATCCTCCTTGGCGCCTGCTTGACTGGCTTGATATCTGGGGATATTGCTAATTTATGCACAGCAATCTCCGGATCTAATCCTGGCATTTCGGAGTAGTTCCACGCGAAGCAGTCTTTATGCCATAGAAGCACGTCTTTTAACGCAGCCACCCTCTCTTCGGATAACAGCTCGCTGACAAATGTCGGTCGCGGGTCGTCTGCCGATCCCAGCTCAATCTTCTTGAGGTTATCTGCAGTAGTATGTATACCATCTTCCAGTTCTTTTGGAGCAGGCGGAAATTCCGAGATCACCTCATCATCGCTGTTCTCAAAGCACCGGGAAAGGTCATCTACGTTCTCGGGCTCTTCTCCTAATATCGTAATCGTATAACAAGTGCGAACCCGCTCCCTGGACTGAGGTGGACCCGGTTCTGCTTTTGCGGCCTTGGGCTCATGCTTTTGCGGCGGCGTTACCTTCCAGCCGTCGGATAAAGCGAATCTACCCCGTCGGTACTGGTCCTCGACCCAGTTCTTGAAGGTGAAGCAGTCTTCGGTAGGATGTCCTATGGCTTAGTGATAAAAGCAATAACTCGGATGAGAGGCCTTGCTAGCTTGCTCAGGATGTCTAGACTCTGGAAGCGTGATCATTTGATGTTTTATAGCGAGGTTGAGTAACCTCTCCGTCTTGTCTCGGGGGAAGGAATACGCTCGACTCATCTTCTTCACGAGGGACAAACCCGAGCCGCTTCTTGATTTATTTCCGTCTCTGCGTCGGGCCTTTCGTACAACGGATTGACGAGGATAAGCGTCTTTGTCTTTTGCAGTACGTTGAGATAGACGTTGCGTCCTGGCCTTCTCGTAGATGGCCATTTCGCGGTTGTGGTCTTCCCGAGCTTTTTGACCCATTTTCCTGATAGGCTTGCCCATTCGTTCTTCAAACGACGGACTCGGCGCTTTAATCGTGGGGTCTAGTTTTGATGGGGGGTTGGCATCTCCTGACAGGGCGTCCTCCTCTTCATCAAAGGTATATATAGCGTAGCTGCTGTGAGCCCGTTCCCGTTTTCCGGCTCTTGCGTATCCAAGCCCGAGTGTTTCCATCTTCCCGTTGGGTAATTTGCGTTGAGTCCCGGGGACATCCCAAATCCTGTTGTAGAACCGCGCCTGCCGAACGGTCTGTTCTAAAGGTACTCCTTAGCGTTTCAACAGCTTCTTTAATCCATTTGTATAGTATCTGAGCAGACGGATGGGTTGGAGACTGTCAAGTGTAGCATCCGCGCCAAGCCAGATCTCTTTCTCTATTTTCGACTCTGAGGATCGGTAGAATAGGATCACCTTCTCGCCCCTTCGCCTGGGAGGGACGTAAAATGTTTGCAAGTCCTGCACATTGTGAGCCTGAAGCGTGTCGAGATCCTTGTAGTGTTCTCGCGGTACCATGGTGATTTGTAAACTATGGTCATCGCCAAGGGGTGCTTGTATTGACAGCCGATTGGAGAACACAGCATTAACTTCATCTTCTGAATCACTTCCGAAGACCAACACGGGGGCGGGCGTCCCCAGGTTGTTGCGTTGAGATGGCCCTGCGTAAACTATCTCTTCCTCTTCTTCGGTGTCGCTTCCGAAAACGGGGATGGTGGCGACGGTTTTGTTCTCCGGGTTGCGACACTTTTCTGTATCCTCGAAATCTGGCAAAAAGTATTTCGCATCTTCGTATTTGCGGACTTCGTTCACGGAAAATGGGTTTAACTCACCTGTTACGGTATACTTGAAACCATCCTTAAAGTACTTCATACACTGATGTTGTGTAGAAGGGATGATGTTGTATTCGTGTAACCAAGGACGACCGAGCAAGGCGTTGTAGCAGGTCTTGGCGTCAATGACATGGAATTTGATGTCTGTGACGAGAAGTCCAAAGCGTAATGTTAGTATCACAGATCCGAGAGTCCGTGACGATTGTGAATCGAAACCGGAGATAGTAATTTTGTCACGAGCGAGGTGTTGCACACTCATGCAGATTTCCTTCAACACCCGAACATTAAGGAGGTTGACGGAGGATCCATTATCCACCAGGATCTTGCCTATCTTGATATCATGGCAGTATCCGGAGACATATAGGGGACGGTTATGGTCGCATGTCCCGAGAAGGAGGTCTTCATCACCGAAAGTGATGTCGGCTGTATGCACTTCCTCCAGTTCATCCTTCATCTTTTCAGTGGCGAGGAAGGCTTGGAATTGCTCAGGTTCTTGTAACGCCTTAATTAGTGAGTCTCGCGCTTCTTTTGATAATAGGAGGGCATCGAGAATGCTAAGCTGAGAAGGTAGCTTCCTTAGGTGCGCGAGGATGTTATAGTCCACTTTACTCTTCCTAGGAGGGTCTTTGGCAGCCAGCTCTCTCGTGACTTGGTCATCTAAAGTGATATCTTCAGCGACCTTTTCCTTTCCCTTATCCCTTCTAATCCCGGGCCCGAGATTCTTTTCTGGGAGTGTGCGATTGCGCAGCCGAATGTTCTCGCAGGTCTCCGATTCCTCCTCTTTCCCCAAAACAGATCCTTTAAAGAGAGGGCCCAGAGCCATTTCTTCATCAGAGTCGCTCACAAAGGTGAGAACTTGTGACCCCCCGGCGTGAGCCATATAACAGTTACCAGTAGTTCTGTTGTGCCCATCGACAGTACTTCTTCGCTCCCGACGGCTCTTGCGTTTCATGCGCTTAAAATGTTGCCGACGAGTAACATATCCTTGCCACCATATCTTAAAGGCGTCGCACTCCTCCGTGGGGTGTGAGATTTTCCGGTGATATGCGCAATAGTCAGAGTGTCTCTCCGCCCCATCATGTGTGTTTCCTTCCAAGGGCGGTAGCTTCATCCCCATTGACATGGCTTTGGCAAACCTTTTTCTTGTCTTGAATATCTTCTTGTCTACTTTGGATGCCTTTTGCTCTGGCAGTGGTAGGTCAACTCTTTCGTTCAGTTGCCCGCGTTTGGCTCCTTCCGATGTGGCCATTTCACGCTCCTGGTCCGCTTTACATTTTAGACGAATCTCGTCTAGAAAAGCGTCGATCATTTCATCTGTGGGCCATGCACGCTCTGGTACAGGCTCTGTCTCCAGCTTTTTAATGCCAGGAGTTTTCCCATCATCGGTAAACGAGTGGGAGATTACGTTACAACTCGCCACATATCCTTCGGATTCATCCGACGAGCTTTCTCCATCATCTTCTTCTTGGAAGATGTGGTTGAGGAACTCTTGCAGTGTGACAGGAGTTCGCGCCTTTTGATTGTATTCTTCCAATGCGTCGATTTGCTTCTGCAAGTTCGTGTGTTCGTTTTCAAGCTTCACGGGCTTCTTGGATTTCTTCTTCTTTTCCCTCGAAGATTTTGACGGTCGGGCGTGAGTATTTGGGCCCTTATTGCGAATCTTCGTAATTGGGCGGGGCTTCAACATTCCTTTGATAATTTGAGGCTCAAGAGGGTCCTTCCATTCGATCGCAGGGCACGCATGAAGGTCTCTCAGCATTCTTTTGGTTTTAGTTGATAGCACGACCTCCCATGGAGCTTCTTCAATAAAAGAACATGTTGCCCCCGGTGTATCCGCTTTCCTAGGAGCATGCGGCTGTGGTGGGTTCACCTTCCACTTTTCGGACAGTACAAACTTCCCCTGGAGGTACTGGTCTTCAATCCATCCTTTGAAGACGAAGCAATCTTCAATCGGGTGGCCTATCGTTTGATGGTAAGGGCAATAGTTAGGGTTATTCACTTCGGTGGGTTGCGGCGGTCGCCTTGGATTTGGCAGGTTTATAAGTCTGTTGCGTATTGCCAGCTCGAATAACCGTTTCGTCTTGTCCCGTGGGAACGAGTAGGGACGCTTCATCTTCTCATTATAATACCGACGTCTTTCCTCCAGTTGATCTGCCGGTTTTGGGGCGTTAGGTTGCTGTTGGGCATTCGCAACAAAGGTTGCTCTTCCTTTACCGTTGTCATTCCGAGGTTCCGACTTCGGGGTAGGTGGTCTATGACCCATCTGGTCCATCTGAGCTAACTTGTCGATCAAAGCCTGGAATGTGGTTGGCTTAAAGAACATCATAAACTGGGAGATAGTTGCGTGAGGGTCTAGAGTTCCCACGAACATGCCCACCGCAGGTGCTTCCTCAATGCGTTGCTCACATCTCGACCACAAGTTCCGCCAGCGTATAGCGTACTGGACCCAGGTTTCGCCCGGTTTTACCCTGGCGTTAATAAGTGCAGTTATTGGAGTGCGTTCACTGGCACTTGCAAATCGCTAAGTGAACAACAACTCCATTTCAGCGAACGTTTTGATAGAATCGTTCGGGAGTTCCGAATACCATTCGAACGCTGTTTCTGATAAGCTGCCCACGAACTGGCGGAGCAACAATTTATCATCACCGCCGGTGTTACCGCAGAGGGCCCGGAACTGGGCGACATGTTGATGGGGATTGCCGGTCCCTTTATACACGTGGAATTTTGGTATCGTATAGCCTTGCGGGTATTTGATTTGGTCGTACCAGCTCAGATACGGCCGCCCCATTTTCACGACTTGGCCAGCTGCCTCAGTCGCGTGATGAACCCGGATTTGCTGGGCTATGTAGTCAGCCAAGTCAGCCTTAGAGATTGCCTCCTCCTTGGCCGTTGAGAGGGCTGGTGGTGGATTTGACGTTTCTCCTCGGTCGTCTTCAAGAACGATCGGGGGATCCTCGGCGGGTAAGTCCTGCTGGATCATCATTCCTATCACATCTTGGAAGAGAAGGCCCATCCGTTGTATGTTGGCCGCTTGTTCAGCAGCCTCTTTGTCCCTTTTTTCCAGTGTCCGGCGAAGGAATTCAGCATCGGTTTCTTCCTCCCGGCGTGCGTCTGAGGACGTTTCTGGGTTTTCTTTTGGCCCGGTGAGCGCGGCCATAACATTCATCATTTCTTGAAGCTTTTGTTGCTGCTCCTGGGCTTTCGTCACGGATCGGGTTAGCGGTCGGTGGCCTGTAGAAGTGCGGCTTTCCTCTTTTCCAGAGGCCATGTAAACAGTGTGCACCACCATGCCCCCAGACTTAGGGCGTCTGGGCTCAGTGCTTTTATCCATCGTTGCATGCTGTGGGGTCTTCTCTGGCCTCCTCCTTTTATGAGCCATGGAGGTTGAGGGGGCCGTTGAGGTGGGCGTCCAGACAGCCTTTTGGGGTTTAGCCTGGTGACCAGCTTCCTGTTGGATTTTCAGCTTCTTGTGCTGGCGGGAGAAGTTTGGATCGATGATCGAGTCTCGGGCCTGCCGCCAAACCTTATAGATTTTGGAAGACAGCCGTTGAGGAGATCGGGGTTGTTCGGGTTTTATTTCGACAACCTTTTTTAATGAGGGAGGAGAACTCTTCAGCACTGCCGTAGGAGAATTCCTTCGCACCTTATTTAGCATTTCAAAGCTATTCCCAGTTGGAACAGCAGCATTAACTTCTGCCACCGGGGCCGATGGAGTCAACCCGGAGGGGGAGTTGCCCTCAGCCTTCCTTACTCGGCGCCAATGGCGACGTCGAGCGTGTCGAGCGGACGGTGTAGGGTCAGTGGTAAGAATGGTTTCGTCTTGCCCCTTGTCTGGGTGGGGGGTCGCAGTTGGTATTAGCCTGTCAAAGACCGATGTCCTTTGGGCAGCAGGAGCGGGAGCTGAAGCCGTCAATCTTGTAAAGACCGACCTTTTGGCCGGAGAGGCTGCCTTGACGACTTCGGGGGCAGGAGCGGCCACCTTCTTAGAAGCAGCCTTCTCTGAGATTGTAGGTCCCATGATGGGTTCGCAGGATTTCTGGCCCAATCTAGAGAAGACCGAGGCGTTGACGTTGGGCGACTCGTTGAGAGGAGCCGCGGCAGGGGTAAGACGATCAAAGACCGACTTCTTGAGAGCTTCCGTTGTCAGCACTGGAGCGGTGAAGTTTGTCGGCGGGAGCATGGTCCCAAAGAACAATCCTGTGGTGGCGCGAGTGACCTGTTCCACGGGCATTGTGAATAGCGAAGCAGCTTGGGGTCCGTAGGCTATACCTCCTGGCGAGGCAGAGCGTTGGTTGCAATTGCAGTCTGAGCAGTTGGAGAATTTCACGGAAGTAGAAACCATCGATCCTTTGCTTTCTGCAATAAGCAAGATGCCAATTCTTAGTATCTTAAAACCCAAGGGCAACCATTAGCGAACCGCGATTGGTTCGCGAGTCACGACACACAAAGTGTGGAGTGGAAAGAGGAAAAGGTCCCACCGGGCGTGCCAGAATCTGTTCCCCTCCGAAAGACGGCGCGACATGGCGTCTTGCCTGAGATTCGGGGCAGATGCTAATTGGTGCTATCCGTCCACCTCTCCGAAGATGCCAAGTTGATTTATGGCACCATGTATCGAAGGTTTAGACGGATGCGTCCGATGTAGCAGACTTCGTCAGATTCCCCCTCGTTTGAGGGGTTTTTGATTATGGGGACGCTCTTCCCTGCAGGCGCAAGCCCCTGCAGTTAATTACGCTACCGCGTTGCGGTAACAACTTTCTCCTTCTCCAGATGGTCACTTCGTGTCGTGGGTGTTTGTTTTATTGCCCGTGGATTGTTTACGGAGACTGAGTTATGTCGTCGCCCGTAGGGCGTGGACTAGTCCAAATCCGTATTATCTTAGATTTGGGTTTGGGGGTTTGGTTTGAGGATACGTCAGCCATACTTGAGGCTAAGATCAACTCAAACGTTTGTTAAGGATACGTTAGTCTAACTTTGTGACTAAGATCAACTTAACGGGATCGTTTAGATCCGACAAAAGAGCATACGGGGCTCTAATGTTCCAGTTTAGGGACATAGTGGTCCATGAATGTATGGCCGTCGGGACCCGTCACCTCTCTGACGACGTTGAAGGATTACAACGACGGATGTCAGAGGAGTTCAGAGATGTACCCTCGAGCCAGGGTTAATTGGGGGGATTCATAGTCCAGTCTGTTTGAAGGTTTAAGGATACGTTAGCCATTTTTGAGGGTAAGATCAACTTAAACGGGACCGTTTAGATCCGACAAAAGAGCGTTTGGGGCTCTATTGTTCTAGTTTAAGGACGTTGCGGTCCATGGGTAGTTTAAGGACATTGCGGTCCATGGGTAGTTTAAGGACATTGCGGTCCATTGTTAGTTTTAAGACATCTCGGTCAAGGTTAAGGACGTCGTAGTCCGTGGGTTTTAAGGACCCCACAGTCCATTGTTAGTTTTAAGACATCTCGGTCAAGGTTAAGGACGTCGTAGTCCATGGGTTTAAGGACCCCACAGTCCGGCATGTGCTCTGGATGCTTCACACGGGTTCACTGCCGTGCTTTGCGAGGACCAGGCTCCGCTCTGGACGTTTTCCACGGGGTCAAAGAGTGACATTATCCGCGTTCCACGTAACCAGGAATTTTGCATTAGACGCGGGTTTAAGGACCCCGCAGTCCGTATCAATGTGTGGTCGTCGGGACCCGTCACCTCTTTGAAGACATTGAGGGATTACAATGCCAAGTATCAAAGGAGTGAAGAGATGTACCCTAGAACCGGAGTGGATTAAATAGTCTTTGGCCCAATTTGGGGTCAAGACGAATTAATTATGTTATGAGTCCATTGGCCCAGTTAATCACAAATTGAGGACTTATGGCCATCTTGGGCTAAGTCCAATCAGGAGAGGCTTTGCCTCTATCCATTTAGGCCAATTCATTGGATTGTCGCGGATGAATAGCCGGGGGGTTGTGAGATGAGAGTTTTCTTTTTCTTTCAATTCATGTAATTTGTAATTGATGTAATATTATTTATATGGCCGCACAACCGGGATGGGGTTGTAGCCGTTATTGTATAATTTCTTTTACTGTTTTTGCTCTTAGGATAGACCCAAGGTGGGGTGCAAAAACTACCGGGTATGTCGAAGTGCCGAGTGGCCTACTCACGGTGTTGAGGGAGGTTGCTTCGCTTCGGCTATTTGGCGGGTAGTTTGCCGCACCCGTAGGGGTCTAGGGTGGGGTATTGGCTATTCACCGCGACCGTGTAATCCGCTCTTCGTTACAGGCTCGTACGGATTGCGGATTCCTAGTATATCCAATGTGTTCATCTGTGATCTGGAATGGCTATCATTGCATGTGACGAATGTGTATATCTATATATGATATCTATTTAGGCGTTGCTTATGTTTTGCATCCGCGCTAGTCCAGCCCCCGCTCTGTCGTTAGTTAAGTAACCTAACGGGTAATGACGGGGCCCCGTGGCGAATGCGGATGGCATAAGCGTACGTCATATTTTCGTTGTTTTCTGCAATGGTTGGATTAAATGATGGGACGCATTAAATTAATGCAAGAAAATAAACCAAAGTAAAGTCATTGGAACAATTTCAAAAACCACTCGGTTTCTTTTCATAAACCAAATTTTAAACGCGGAGCTTAAGCCACTCCTTTTAAAAGCTATCTTGTTCCATCGATTATATCAAGTTCACTACGTTCACGGTTTTGCCAAAACCATTCGTAGCCCTCCGTCATTTCACATGGATAATCAATAGTATTCAAGCTATGTTTGTTGGCCAAAGTCAAGGCATAGTGATTGGTAGCTATTGGGTATTCATGTGCAGCATAGATAGATGCGTTGGTTTGGGACAGTCGTACTGCCTTGTTGGCCAAAATCAAGGGTAGGTACGGGTGGGTTCAAATTAACCTGGAGAATGACGGGTAGAACTTGACATGTGACTTATGATTTGTTGGCTAAAGTCAAGGTCATAAGAGCATAGGGAAAAAATCCACATCGGGAGTTTCAAAAGAAACTGAAACTTGCTAGCGCTGCATACCATTTGGAGTGTGATGATTCTGGTAGGATCCCTTCAGTTTTGTCACGTAATGATATTTGGATCCCGATCCTACTGTGAGTATATGCTACTCCTCGGGAAATTTCTCACTTAACGATCAATTCTATAAACCAAGTAGGTGTCTAGAAAGGTGTTAGCGAGGCTACGCCCACAGGGAAAAGAGGTTATTTAATTAAGGAACTTCGTGAAAGCGTTGGAAAACCTCCCTCGAAGTACCGACACTAGCCTGGCTGAACGGTTAAGCAAGTATTGTACGGTGAGATTGATCCTGACTAATTCTTCCTTTTTGGTTTAAGGAGGGATTCGAAAGACAGTGGGAGCCATCCTGTTTAGACAAACTAAAAACCACTCTAAACTTGCAAGAGCATCATGCTAAAGTGTTTCTTCTCTCTCTCCTAATTGCAGCGACCAAACATCATGACCGGACTTAAGTTACTACTAGATAAAAACATACTGACAGGGCCAAACTACAAAGATTGGCTCAGGAATGTCAAAATGGCAATCACTTATGACAAGTTGGGGTATCTCCTTACCACCAAAGCTCCCCCTGTCCCAGGTCCCAAAACCAGCGTCGCGGATAGGGAAATCCGTAAGACCTGAGAAATCGATTGCGCGAAGGCTAAGTGCCTCGTGCTTGCCTCTATGGACAATGAACATCAGAGGAGGCACGAGAATATGGACCTTGAATCCATATTTCTCCATACAAAAGAACTGTATGGAGAGCAATCACGTATCGCCAGATACGAAGTCTCGAAAAAGCTATTTTCAGCAAGATTGGCCGTCGGATCATCGGTAGCGGAACACGTGCTTAAGATGATTGGCTTCATTGAGGAGCTCGCGGACCTAGGGACCACGTTAGAGAACGAGCTCTACACGGACTTGATTCTCCAGTCCCTTCCTTCCACTTACGCCCAGTTTATCCTGAACTTCAACTTGCAAGAAAAAGAAGTTGAACTTTCAGAACTCCTCAACATGCTGAGGAGTGTAGAGGGCACCCTACAGAAAGGTAGGGAAATATCCACTTTGTTTGTAGGAGGATCTTCCTCTTCTAGGTCCAAGGTGAAAGCCAAGGGAAAGAAGAAGAAAGCCCCCGCCAAACCAAGGGGTGGTGTTAGTAAAGTGGATACGAAGGGAAAGACAAAAGCAACAAAGGTAGCGGGAAAGCTTGTGGGAAAAGAAGAATGCTTTTACTGTCACAAGAGTGGACACTGGAAAAGGGATTGCAGGGCTTGGAAGGCCAGAACCCAGGATCTGAAGCAAGTTGCGGCTTCAGCTTCAGGTGTGTATGTTATTGAAAACTGTCTATCAATAAACTCTATATCCTGGGTATTGGATACCGGATCAGGATCTCATATCTGTAATTCTTTACAGGCACTGAGAAGGCGTAGGGTTTTGAAGGCAGGTGATATGACCCTCAGAGTTGCAAACGGAGCTGGTATGGACGCTGAGTCCGTAGGGGACTATCACCTGGGGTTGTCAGATGGACACGTTTTGGTTTTGCGTAATTGTTATTTTGTACCCAATGCAACCTGTAAAATCATATCTGTATCTTTATTATCTAAAGAAGGTTATGAATTTGCATTTGTAAGTAATGTTGTGAACATTCACCTTAATCAAGTTTTGATTGGGTCAGGTACATTAAGCAATGGTATATATGTATTAAACCAACCACAGATTTTCAATTTCCAGAATACACACAAAAGAAAGTCTCCGGAAACAAATCAGGCTTTCTTGTGGCATTGTAGACTGGGTCACATTAATGAGAGAAGGTTGATGAAATTACATACAGAAGGATATTTGGATCCATTCGAATATCAATCATATGTAACTTGTCAATCCTGTCTCAAAGGAAAGATGATAAAGACTCCGTTCACTGGACACGGAGTAAGAGCGAGCGAGCTCTTGGGACTCGTACACAGCGACGTGTGCGGTCCAATATCTACACATGCGCGAAGCGGTTATTCTTACTTCATTACTTTTACGGATGACTTTTCAAGGGACGGACATGTCTTCTTAATGAAACATAAATCCGAAGCCTTTGGGAAATTCCAAGAATATAAGAATGAAGTAGAAAAACAACAGGCAAAAGTATCAAGACACTGAGATCTGATCGAGGTGGTGAATACTTAAGTGCCGAGTTCCTGGATTACTTAAAAGAGAATGGAATTCTCTCTCAGCTTACTCCTCCATACACTCCGCAACATAACGGTGTATCGGAGAGACGGAACCGAACCCTATTGGATATAGTACGGTCCATGATGAGTAACGCTGAGTTACCGCGATCATTCTGGGGATATGCGCTAGAATCAGCTGCATACCTTTTGAACCGAATTCCAACTAAGACTGTGCCTACCACACCATATGAGATATGGAGTGGGAAGAAACCCTATCTTCAATATCTGAAGATCTGGGGATGTCCAGCTTTTGTCAAAAAGCAGCATGCGGAAAACTCGAGGCACGCTCAGTACTGTGTAAGTTTGTGGGATACCCAAAGAAGTCCAGGGGATATCTCTTCTATTACGCAGAGGAACAAAAGATCTTTGTTTCTCGTAATGCCCATTTTCTGGAACACCAGTTCTTAGAAAAGGAAATTAGTGGGAGCAAAATAGAATTGGAAGAAATTCCAGAACCACAGACTATTACTGAAAGCTTAGTAGAACCAGAGGGTTCAAAAGAACAGGACATTCCTACGCCGCTCCGCAGGAGTAGTAGACAGTCTCATCCGCCCGAGAGATACTACGGTTTTCTCATAGACGGGGATAGAGAAGATTGCATCATTGATTATGATGAGCCGACTAGCTTCCAGCAGGCCATTCAGAGCATTGACTCGGTAAAATGGCTGGATGCAATGCGGACCGAAATGGAGTCCATGTACACCAACAAAGTATGGACGTTGGACGTTGCTCCAGATGGGGTAAAACCCGTAGGATGCAAGTGGATCTTCAAAAGGAAGATTGGTGTAGATGGACAGGTTGAGACCTATAAAGCTAGACATGTTGCAAAGGGTTTTCGTCAAAGACCTGGTTTGGACTATGACGGGACCTTTTCTCCAGTGGCTATGCTGAAATCCATTCGGATCCTTCTTGCCATTGCTGCCTTCCACGATTATGAGATTTGGCAGATGGACGTAAAGACCGCTTTTCTAAATGGAAATTTAGAGGAGTGTGTTTATATGGACCAGCCAGAGGGTTTCATTCAGAGTGGGAGCAGCGGAAAGGTGTGCAAGTTGCTTAAGTCCATCTATGGACTAAAGCAGGCATCGCGGAGTTGGAACATCTGTTTTGATGAGACGGTCAAAGAATTTGGCTTTATCAAAAATCCAGATGAACCATGCATCTATAGTAGATTTGTAGCAAGAACTGTCGTATTCCTCGTATTGTACGTGATGACATTCTTTTGATAGGAAATGACATTCCTATGCTGCAATCTGTCAAAGGGTTCTTGTCACACAGGTTCTCCATGAAAGACCTGGGTGATGCCTCGTACATTCTGGGGATCCGGATCTTTCGTGACAGATCCAAGAGGATATTAGGACTTTCACAGTCCAGGTACATCGACACCATACTGAAAAGATTCAGTATGGAAGATTCCAAGCGCGGTAATCTACCGGCTTGTCACGGGATCACCCTCTCCAAAGAGATGTCTCCCAAGACTGATTTGGAAAGGGATCGCATGTCTATTATACCCTACGCTTCTGCGGTAGGCTCTATAATGTATGTGATATTGTGTACCAGACCAGATGTAGCTTATGCACTGAGTGTGGTAAGCCGGTATCAGTCAAACCCTGGGGAAAAGCACCGGATAGCGGTAAAGAACATTATCAAGTACCTGAGAAGGACTAAGGAAATGTTCTTGGTGTATGGCGGAAAAGACCTCCAGATCGAGGCCTTTGCTGACTCCAGCTTCCAGAGTGACAAGGATGATTCCAAGTCCATGTCGGGTTATGTCTTTACCCTCAATGGAAGGGTGGTGTGTTGGAAGAGTTCCAAACAGGAAACCGTTGCTGACTCGACGATGGAAGCGGAATATATCGCTGCTGCAGATACCGCAAAAGAAGCCGTCTGGATAAGGAAGTTCTTAACAGAACTTCAGGTGGTTCCGTCCATTGTTGATCCAATACCTCTGTATTGCGACAACAACGGGGCTATAGCTTTAGCGAAGGAACCCAGGTCCCATCAGAGATCCAGACACATCTTGAGGCGGTATCACCTGACCAGGGAGATCGTGGGTCGCCAGGAGATCGAGGTTCGGAGAGTTGCTACGGAAGATAACACTGCTGATCCATTCACAAAGGCCTTACCCAGACTCAGTTCGAGCGGCTGATCAAGATGATAGGTCTTCGATACGCCAGTACATGGCCTTAGTGCAAGTGGGAGATTGTTAGTGTATATGTCCTAGAGGCCATTACTGTATCATACTAGTTTGTATATTACTTAATGGAAGCTTGGGATATTCACTTTGTATAGACAATCTTGCTCAAAATAGTAGTATGCTACTTGGTTTGTTTCTACTTTAATGTGTACATGTGTTTATTTTAGTATATCATCTATACACATTAGTGGAGCCCTTAGGATCTTTGCTTGATTACCAGCATTGTGATGGCAGTCACACTCGTGGGGGCTGGGTAATCCACAAGCACATCCTTATGCAGGTCCCTAGTCGTAGGACTATCGAGACAGGGCATCGATACTCCAGAGTAGACTAGCGTATGCGCTTCTCATCCCAGCAGGGGAGACGGTCTGTCCCACAGCCGTCAATACGTCGTACTTGAGATAGTATGCGGGTGCTCGTTAGGTTACGGGTACACTGGACATGACTCGTCGGGAACTGTTGGTTGGTACTATACCTATCGTCAGTTATCAGTTCCCAGGTGACATGAGTACAGCTTAGTCCGCTGACTTGACACTGTTACTTCGCCTCGAGTGTGTTCCCACTGTACTTAGATTACTACCCTACCACGGCTCAAAGGAGTCGTGCAAATAGGTAGTAGTTGGGTGCAGTCCCGAAGCACTTGGAGGCAGTGACGGTTAGACAGGATTCGTCTCTCCCGGTATTGGGGGTTGATACCGCGCTGTGTCTAGAAGAGCCATTACACAAAGTCTCTGGCTAGGGCAAGCGAGATATGCTGGTAGGTTTCCAGTGTTATCTCAGGGTGTTCTGGGCTACACTCCGACATGACTTGTACCGCTATTAGGGGACTGACGTTTACCGCCCCCTAGGCCCGCCATGCGATATTCTCAGATGAACAGACCGGACTGTACGCAGATTGTCACATTCAGGCTCAGTAGGAGTTCAGATGGGTTTCACTTCGTCCGTCTTCTTATCGGCATCTACCTAGGGGCCATTACGCACAGCTAGTGCCACTTGCGGTCTGTGGTTAAACCCACTGCTAGCGTAGTGTCGAGTCTTTAGAGTCCCATACAGAGAGTTATTCGCCTTTAGGCAAAAGAGTAGAGGTCGCATGGTTTTGCGACAGGGTTCGGTCACATCCGTGCACTTGTGCACGTTTAGTGTCCGGGCAGTTATCACTAGCGGGCTTTGGTTTAAGCCAGATCCTAGTGTACGTTTTGGGATTGGTTTTATCTCGTTTGTATTCGTGTTCCTCAGAACGCGGATGCGGGTGTGTATGCACAGTTGACAGAGAGACAGAGGCGGAGGATTCTCATTAGGGTTGTTGACTGTTGACTTTTGCTAAACCTCAATGAGAATAAGAAATATGATTAATGATAATATTTGTCACGCCCCGCTTCCCAAAATACGGAAAACGAGGTACGACTAGGCCAGCCATGCTCCTACGGTCAAGGAATCATCCTGCCGTAGTCACACTTCGGCTTCTAGCACTACATGGTAATCAGTAATTAAAGCACAGTATTAAAGGAATCACATCACTAATTTATTACATTAAAATCCCATTGTTCACAATTTTACAGATAACAAGAACAATAACTAACCAAGTTCGATCTCACAATCTCTTTTATGGAAAGCAGTAAATGAAGAAGGAACACCAACTATATCTCCGTGAACTCGAAGGATAGATCCGTCTCCGGTGCCGGTCCTCGCGCGGAATCTGAGCATGCATACTCAGGTCGTCAGAGCGACACAAATAATAATATTATTATAAGCAGATGAAACAAGTAAATGAGGTATTACTGGTATGAGAATAATGCAAGTAAACACTATATCACAGTATGATGCAGAATATGTTAAGTGTCCCTATCGGTCTCTACGTCATGTTTGAAGTCACATAGTGGAAGGAGGATCATGTTTAACAGGAGTCTCGTACATACCCGAGACCACGGCCCACACGCCCGGGACATAACCCTGTCAGCCGGATCGCCAGATCCTGTCCTACACGAATAAGTATCACAGTTCGAATGATCATCCTCTAAACACGGTCCCGCTAAATAAGATACTCTTTCCACTTTGATTTCCCCTTTTTCCCCAGGTTACACTATTTAAGATATTGATCTATTTGTGTACGAGTATACCAATGTCACGGTTTCATCACTGTCCACTATATCAATCACTGTCCACTGTACCAATCACTATCACGATTATTCACTTTCCATTGGTGTACTCGTCACTCCTAAATCAACACCTATCACGCACGATAATGCAATGTCCACACGCACTAACACAGTGTAAATGACAAGGGTATGATATATGTATTGTATGCTACCAATAAACACGGTATGTTATGAATTAGCATGCACGTCATGAATTTAAGTAAATTGCACAAATTAATATATTACAAATTCAGCAGAAATGATGTAGGTAAGATATATAGAACAATCAGTCAGTAATTCATCAAAATTTGTTTCAGTCCAATCGGGGTTTCGGTTTTCAAGATATAACTGTTTCAGTTTAAGTGTTCACGGCTGGAATTTCAATTTCAGAGCTGAACTTCTGTTTCGCAACACGAATTGCACCCAGTTGGGCTCAAAATTTAGCGATGACACAGTTAGATGAAATCTAGGGTTTTCGATAAAGTATTCAACGCAACAGACGGATCCTCAATCGCATCTGTACGCTGAAAGTTATATACAGTTTAATCTCAAATGTCATTCCAGAAAGTGTTCTGGACAGCTTTATGTTCTGCTCTTTTAAAATAAGTTTAAAATAACAAACTGCGATGAATCGGAATGAAACCACTTGTTTTCTTTCACTAACAGGTATATCTTATAACTACTGAAAGTTCCGTATCATGCGATTTCAGGAAACACGGGGACGCAGGACTTTAGACAGAACGCACTAATCAGAAACGCTCTGGACTGCAGTCCAGAGTCGTGTTCCAATCCACTTATCTTCATGGTTTCAGAACAGAAAACATTAAAATTCTACATAGGGTTAAAGTTCATCGAGTTGGCTTCGATTTAAGCCCTCGAACGCATCTTTCCGATATGTGTATGATTTATAGTGATTTTATGCATTTTCAGTTACGAGAGAATTCCAGTTTTAAACAACATGTTTGGGGGTATCGATTTTTGTTACAAACGATCGTGTTTTCCAGCGAATTTCTCACACATCATACATCATAAAAAGGGCCAACAGAAGGTATAGGTTGCCGTCAATTTAGACTAATATTTCTATTAGTAACTAACATCGAGCACTTAGGTTTTAACATGTATAGGAAATCGGTAAGTTGTAAACTACATTATCTAGGTGGGTAACCCTATTATTATAGCATGAAGCAAGTAAATACTTGCCTGGAGAATGCCTCGGGGTCGTACGGCAACAGCGTCGTCGCGAACGCGCGGTACACGCCACGTATCGAATTCCCGCGAGCCTCGACCTTGATGTGGATCTCGCGTCGGGTTGTCCGGAGTCCTTTGCGCAGCCACTAGACGTTGATGGATGTTTGACGATCCACTTCGAGTGTATTGGGGTTGCCGACGGTCGACGGCGTCGCTCCGGCGGCGTGTACAGTGCACACACAGTGAGGACAAGTTAGAAATTTGGGTTTTTTTGGAGTTTTTGGAATTGTGGAGAGGGGGATTAGTTTGAGCAGTGGCTAGGGATTATTGTGATGACGATGAGGTTGAGGAGGTTTCAGGGAGATCGGCGACGTGATGGGGGTTCATCGGCGTCGAGGGTGTCGAGTTTGGTTGCAGTGGGTCGGGTCTCGAGTTGGTGGGTGTTCGGGTGATGAAGGGAGGAGTCGTGGAAGGAGAAGGAGGGGGATTTGAGTGGCTGTCGTCGACGTGGGTCGAGCGACGAGGTGGTACGATCGCCGGCGTGGAGGTGGCAATGGGTTCGAGAGAAAATTTTTTTTGGGTGCTCGGTGGATTTTTGAGCTCGGTGAAAGCAAAGGAGAGAGGTGAGGAGTTTGTGAGTACGAGAGAGTTGAGGGCGACGAGATTGACCACGTGGGGGCAACGGTCGGGCGAAGGCGTGGGCGACGGCGAGGGAGGCGTGTCTCGCGCGCAGTTAAGGGAGTAGCCGTTGGGATTTTTTTTTGAAAGGGAAGAAGAACAGTGAGGGGTTGGCAAGCGGGCTTGGGTTGATGGAAGTGGGCCGGGCTATGAAAGGAATTCATTCTTTTTTTTTTTCTTATAAATCTCGTGGGCTTCAGAAAGAACGGGCCGGGTTTTTTTTTTTTTAAAAAAAACAATTAATTCCCAAAGTGGGCTGCAGAGAAGGGAACGGGCTGGGATTTTAAAAAAAGGGATTTTGCTAAAAAAATCGAGTGGGCTGATTAACAGAATTTTATTTAGTGTGGGCTGAGGGATTAGGAAAAATAATGGTTGAATTAAATTGGTTTTATTTGTGTTAGTTTTTGGTTTTAAATTCCGGGTTTTGACTTTTAGGGTTTGGACTATCATTCCAAAGGAGTTGGAAAAATAGGGTTTAAACAACCAACTAAAATATACGAAGTCAAGAATAAGTTAATCACTAGGATTCAGAAATAGGAAGTTTCATGTAGAAAGGAAACGGGGATTTACATCATACCCCCCTTAACAAAAATTTCGTCCTCGAAATTTAACAAAGATACAAGAGTACAATGCACTAAACAAAAAGATGTGGATAACGATCACGGATGTCTTCCTCCCGCTCCCAGGTGGATTCTCCTGGGGAACGACCGCCCCAAGACACTCGGACTAACGGAATGACCTTATTCTTCAGCACTTTCTCTCTGCGGTCGAGGATGGTAGTAGGCTGCTCCTCGTATGACAGATCGGTCCCCAAAACTAACTCTGAATGGTCCAGAACATGGTTCTCATCTCGAACGTAACGCCGCAACTGTGACACGTGAAAGGTATTGTGCACACCAGCTAGCGATGGAGGCAAGGCCAATCGATAGGCCACCTCTCCTACTCGCTCTAGCACCTCAAAAGGTCCGATAAAACGGGGACTAAGCTTTCCCCGACTCCCGAATCTGATAACTCCACGAGTAGGTGAAATCTTCAAGAACACATGATCTCCGACTTCAAAATCAAGTGCCCTTCTGCTGGTATCTGCCCAACTCTTTTGTCGATCCTGAGCCGTCTTAATACGCTGCCTGATCATTTGGACCTTGTCCACTGTCTGAACAATGAGTTCGGGGCCCAGTAATCTTCGTTCTCCCACATCATCCCAACATACTGGGGATCGACACTTCCGCCCATATAGCGCTTCAAAAGGAGCCATCTTAATACTAGCCTGATAACTATTGTTGTAAGAAAACTCGACTAGGTGCAGATGGTCCTCCCAGGAACCCTGAAAGTCCAACATACAGGCTCTCAACATATCTTCGAGTGTCTGAATTGTACGCTCGGATTGTCCATCCGTCTGTGGGTGATAAGCTGTGCTGAATTTGAGGCGGGTTCCCAAACTCTCCTGTAAGCTCTTCCAAAAGTGTGACAAGAATCTCGTGTCCCGGTCTGACACAATGCTGACTGGAACACCGTGAAGTCGCACAATCTCCTGCATATACCTTTCTGCCAGTGATTCTGTCGACTGTCCCACTCGGAAAGGTAGAAAGTGTGCCACCTTTGTGAGGCGATCGACGATAACCCAAATAGCATTATTGCCTCTAGGGCTCCGTGGTAAGGCCGTCACAAAATCCATAGTAATGTGCTCCCACTTCCATTCAGGTATCGGCAATGGTTGTAATAATCCTGCTGTTCTCTGATGTTCCGCCTTCACCTGTTGACATACCAAGCATCTGGATACGAACCTCGCAATTTCCCGCTTCATTCCGTTCCACCAAAAGTGCTGCTTTAGGTCCTGATACATTTTTGTACCTCCTGGATGTACAGAATAAGCTGAACTGTGTGCTTCAGCCAAAACTTCTTCCCGTACATCTCCTTTAGGTACGCAGAGTCTGCTACCGAATCTCAGAGAGCCATCTTCATGTATAATCAAATCCGTTCTCAATCCAGCTTCCACCTGCTCTCTGAACTTTTGCAATCGGGGATCATCCGCTTGTGCAATCTTGATACGATCCACCAGGGAAGATTGCACCTGTAGTTGCCAAAATTGACTGAGTGCATTCGGCGTAACGACCTCAAGTTCAAGTCTCTGGAAATCCTCAATAATGCTCCTCTGATCGGTCAACATCATGACCGCTGGTTTGCGACTGAGTGCGTCTGGTACAACATTGACCTTCCCCGGGTGATACTGAAGGTCCAAGTCATAATCTGCCATTAGCTCTAGCCATCGGCGCTGCCTCATGTTCAGTTCCTTCTGAGTGAAAACATACTTCAAACTTTTGTGATCGGTGTATACCTCCACTTTTTCTCCTAATAGATAGTGCCTCCAAATCTTCAACGCAAAGACTACCGCAGCTAACTCCAAGTCATGTGTAGGGTAGTTCTTCTCGTGGTTTCTCAATTGTCGAGAGGCGTAAGCAACCACTCGGCCGTGCTGCATCAAAACACAGCCTAAACCCTTCCCTGAGGCATCACTGTGTATCACCAAACCACCGGAATTATCTGGTACTGTAAGTATAGGTGCTGTGGTTAACTTCTGCTTCAGAGTGTCGAATGCCTGAGTGCACTCTTCTGTCCATGTAAACGGCACGTCCTTCCGTGTCAGCCGTGTCAATGGTTCCGCGATCCTTGAGAAATCTTGAACGAATCTCCGATAATAACCTGCCAATCCCAGAAAGCTCCTGATCTCTGCTACTGATTTCGGCGTCGGCCAATCTCTGACAGATTCTATCTTTGCCGGGTCCACTGAGATGCCTTCGCCTGAAACAATATGTCCCAAAAACTGTACCTTGTCGAGCCAGAACTCACACTTGCTTAGCTTCGCATACAGCTTCTCTTCCCGAAGAATTTGTAGAACTGTGCGCAAGTGTTCAGCGTGCTCTTCCCGAGTCTTCGAGTAGACAAGTATGTCGTCAATAAACACAACGACAAACGTGTCCAAGTACTTTGCGAACACCCTGTTCATCAAGTCCATGAATATAGCTGGGGCGTTGGTAACGCCGAACGGCATCACAAGAAACTCGTAATGTCCGTATCGGGTCCTGAAAGCCGTCTTGCATACATCCTCGGCTGCTACTCTGATTTGATGATATCCAGAACGGAGATCCAACTTCGAGAAAACCTTGGCTCCACTTAGCTGATCGAATAGGTCATCGATACGCGGGATTGGGTACTTGTTCTTTATTGTGACCTTGTTCAGCTCCCGGTAATCTATGCACATTCGCAACGATCCATCCTTTTTCTTCACCAATAGAACTGGTGCACCCCACGGTGAAGCGCTTGGCCGAATAAATCCCTTCTCCAATAATTCTTCAACCTGTTTCTTCAATTCCGCCAACTCCACTGGTGCCATTCTGTATGGGGCCCTGGATACTGGGGCTGTACCTGGGATCAAATCGATCGAGAACTCCAAGATTCGAGGGGGTGGTAGACCTGGTAGATCTTCAGGAAATACGTCTAGAAAGTCCCGAACAATTTCTGGGGCTGGGCTCTTATCAATCTCCATAGCTGTCAGTTCCTTAGGCTTTGCTCTGTATTTAGCTGGTTCCAAAGATTCGCTTCCGCCCTCAAAAATAAACTCCGGGTGATTGGGAATGCGGAAGATCACCTTCCTTGCATGACAGTCGATAACTGCATGGAAAGTGCTCATCCAATCCATCCCGAGAATTGCGTCGTAACTGCCTGTCCCAATTAGGAGGAAATTCGCATAGAATTCCCTGCCACACACTACAACCGGGCATAATCTACATTCCCGACTAGATATAATAATGCCATTACCCGTATGAATTTCCCATCCCTTGGTTAGTGGTTCATATGGTATTGAGTGTGTATTGGTGAAATGCTCAGACAAGAAACAATGCGATGCTCCCGAATCAAATAGTACTCTAGCTGGCAATGAATGTACAAGTAGAGTACCTGTGACTACGTCTCCTGATGCCTCTGCCTGCTCGGCGGTCAAGGTGAAAGCCCGTCCCTGACCGCGACCTGTAAATGGCTGTCTCTGTTCCTGCGGCCTCTGCTGTGACGGTCCAGAACCTCTCTGTATTTCTGCTCGCTCAGGACAACTGTCAATCCTGTGCTGACTGGAACCGCAAATCAAACACTGTCCCTTAGCACGGCGACAGTCCTTCTGGGTATGCCCTCCTCTACCGCAATAGCCGCAAGTTACGCCCTTTCTCTGGGGGCGATGCTGTGGTACAAACGGGCGCTTCATCTGAGTTGTCCCTGCTCTGTGAACCGGTATGGCTCCTCGAGAAGGCACGTGGGTACGTGCTGGAACGACTGGGGGTCTCCTGAACTTGTTAATCAATTGCTCCTGAACTCTCGCTGCGTTGAGTACCTGTGCGAAAGTCTGTAGATCTAACGATGCGATCAGCTGCTGCAACTCAAAATCTAACCCCTGAAGGAAACGCCTAGCCCTGGTGACTTCTGATTTGACCATGTATGGAGCAAAGCGGCTCAGACGGTTGAACTCTGCCGCATAAACGTCCACTGGGCGTCCATTCTGCTTCAGAAGAATAAACTTTTCCTCCATTTCTGCCTTGGCTGTGGGAGGAAAATAGTGATCTAAGAAGCACTCCTTAAACTTGTCCCATTCAATCGGCTCTTCAAGTCTGCTTTCTTCTACCGACCACCATGTACGAGCCTCGTCTTCTAATTGTATCTTTATCACATTCACTCTGTCTTCCTCTGGAACCCTGGCGGCTGCCAATAAATTCTCCATGTTTACCAGCCATTGCTCAGCTTCAAGTGGTTCAGCTAGCCCTGTAAACGCAGCTGGGTGTAACCGTCGGAAGTCTGACACAGTACCAGCCCTAGCCTGATAAGCTGGTGGAGTAGCGCCCTCGGGGGCGGTAATAAGTGCGGAGGGTCCTCCTGCAGCGGTAATCGCTCTGAGTCCCTCAGTAAGCAAATCTGTCTTCCTCTCCTGAGCTTCCGCGAGAGTGGTCAGTGCACTGAGTATTCTTTCCGTGCGGTCCTGAGAGCTGGAGTCCGAGGAGGGGTCGTTCGGGGACGTCATATCACTGGAAGATTCAAAAGAATAGGTTCAGATTCAAGGATAGAAATCAAGAATAGTGAAACAAGAATAACGTAATACAGTTTAGTTAATGTCATCCCTTGATACTAAACACAGGCTCTGATACCAACTAAACCATGTCACGCCCCGCTTCCCAAAATACGGAAAACGAGGTACGACTAGGCCAGCCATGCTCCTACGGTCAAGGAATCATCCTGCCGTAGTCACACTTCGGCTTCTAGCACTACATGGTAATCAGTAATTAAAGCACAGTATTAAAGGAATCACATCACTAATTTATTACATTAAAATCCCATTGTTCACAATTTTACAGATAACAAGAACAATAACTAACCAAGTTCGATCTCACAATCTCTTTTATGGAAAGCAGTAAATGAAGAAGGAACACCAACTATATCTCCGTGAACTCGAAGGATAGATCCGTCTCCGGTGCCGGTCCTCGCGCGGAATCTGAGCATGCATACTCAGGTCGTCAGAGCGACACAAATAATAATATTATTATAAGCAGATGAAACAAGTAAATGAGGTATTACTGGTATGAGAATAATGCAAGTAAACACTATATCACAGTATGATGCAGAATATGTTAAGTGTCCCTATCGGTCTCTACGTCATGTTTGAAGTCACATAGTGGAAGGAGGATCATGTTTAACAGGAGTCTCGTACATACCCGAGACCACGGCCCACACGCCCGGGACATAACCCTGTCAGCCGGATCGCCAGATCCTGTCCTACACGAATAAGTATCACAGTTCGAATGATCATCCTCTAAACACGGTCCCGCTAAATAAGATACTCTTTCCACTTTGATTTCCCCTTTTTCCCCAGGTTACACTATTTAAGATATTGATCTATTTGTGTACGAGTATACCAATGTCACGGTTTCATCACTGTCCACTATATCAATCACTGTCCACTGTACCAATCACTATCACGATTATTCACTTTCCATTGGTGTACTCGTCACTCCTAAATCAACACCTATCACGCACGATAATGCAATGTCCACACGCACTAACACAGTGTAAATGACAAGGGTATGATATATGTATTGTATGCTACCAATAAACACGGTATGTTATGAATTAGCATGCACGTCATGAATTTAAGTAAATTGCACAAATTAATATATTACAAATTCAGCAGAAATGATGTAGGTAAGATATATAGAACAATCAGTCAGTAATTCATCAAAATTTGTTTCAGTCCAATCGGGGTTTCGGTTTTCAAGATATAACTGTTTCAGTTTAAGTGTTCACGGCTGGAATTTCAATTTCAGAGCTGAACTTCTGTTTCGCAACACGAATTGCACCCAGTTGGGCTCAAAATTTAGCGATGACACAGTTAGATGAAATCTAGGGTTTTCGATAAAGTATTCAACGCAACATACGGATCCTCAATCGCATCTGTACGCTGAAAGTTATATACAGTTTAATCTCAAATGTCATTCCAGAAAGTGTTCTGGACAGCTTTATGTTCTGCTCTTTTAAAATAAGTTTAAAATAACAAACTGCGATGAATCGGAATGAAACCACTTGTTTTCTTTCACTAACAGGTATATCTTATAACTACTGAAAGTTCCGTATCATGCGATTTCAGGAAACACGGGGACGCAGGACTTTAGACAGAACGCACTAATCAGAAACGCTCTGGACTGCAGTCCAGAGTCGTGTTCCAATCCACTTATCTTCATGGTTTCAGAACAGAAAACATTAAAATTCTACATAGGGTTAAAGTTCATCGAGTTGGCTTCGATTTAAGCCCTCGAACGCATCTTTCCGATATGTGTATGATTTATAGTGATTTTATGCATTTTCAGTTACGAGAGAATTCCAGTTTTAAACAACATGTTTGGGGGTATCGATTTTTGTTACAAACGATCGTGTTTTCCAGCGAATTTCTCACACATCATACATCATAAAAAGGGCCAACAGAAGGTATAGGTTGCCGTCAATTTAGACTAATATTTCTATTAGTAACTAACATCGAGCACTTAGGTTTTAACATGTATAGGAAATCGGTAAGTTGTAAACTACATTATCTAGGTGGGTAACCCTATTATTATAGCATGAAGCAAGTAAATACTTGCCTGGAGAATGCCTCGGGGTCGTACGGCAACAGCGTCGTCGCGAACGCGCGGTACACGCCACGTATCGAATTCCCGCGAGCCTCGACCTTGATGTGGATCTCGCGTCGGGTTGTCCGGAGTCCTTTGCGCAGCCACTAGACGTTGATGGATGTTTGACGATCCACTTCGAGTGTCTTGGGGTTGCCGACGGTCGACGGCGTCGCTCCGGCGGCGTGTACAGTGCACACACAGTGAGGACAAGTTAGAAATTTGGGTTTTTTTGGAGTTTTTGGAATTGTGGAGAGGGGGATTAGTTTGAGCAGTGGCTAGGGATTATTGTGATGACGATGAGGTTGAGGAGGTTTCAGGGAGATCGGCGACGTGATGGGGGTTCATCGGCGTCGAGGGTGTCGAGTTTGGTTGCAGTGGGTCGGGTCTCGAGTTGGTGGGTGTTCGGGTGATGAAGGGAGGAGTCGTGGAAGGAGAAGGAGGGGGATTTGAGTGGCTGTCGTCGACGTGGGTCGAGCGACGAGGTGGTACGATCGCCGGCGTGGAGGTGGCAATGGGTTCGAGAGAAAATTTTTTTTGGGTGCTCGGTGGATTTTTGAGCTCGGTGAAAGCAAAGGAGAGAGGTGAGGAGTTTGTGAGTACGAGAGAGTTGAGGGCGACGAGATTGACCACGTGGGGGCAACGGTCGGGCGAAGGCGTGGGCGACGGCGAGGGAGGCGTGTCTCGCGCGCAGTTAAGGGAGTAGCCGTTGGGATTTTTTTTTGAAAGGGAAGAAGAACAGTGAGGGGTTGGCAAGCGGGCTTGGGTTGATGGAAGTGGGCCGGGCTATGAAAGGAATTCATTCTTTTTTTTTTCTTATAAATCTCGTGGGCTTCAGAAAGAACGGGCCGGGTTTTTTTTTTTTTTAAAAAAACAATTAATTCCCAAAGTGGGCTGCAGAGAAGGGAACGGGCTGGGATTTTAAAAAAAGGGATTTTGCTAAAAAAATCGAGTGGGCTGATTAACAGAATTTTATTTAGTGTGGGCTGAGGGATTAGGAAAAATAATGGTTGAATTAAATTGGTTTTATTTGTGTTAGTTTTTGGTTTTAAATTCCGGGTTTTGACTTTTAGGGTTTGGACTATCATTCCAAAGGAGTTGGAAAAATAGGGTTTAAACAACCAACTAAAATATACGAAGTCAAGAATAAGTTAATCACTAGGATTCAGAAATAGGAAGTTTCATGTAGAAAGGAAACGGGGATTTACAATATTAATTAAGTATTATTGTGCCATGGTTGGGTTGAAGGGTTGACTTTGTTGACCGGTTGACTAGGTTGGACTAGTTGACCAAACATCATGACAATGGCTATCATTTCTTGGCATTGACCTTGGCTTGCTTGTTGGTTCACAAATTGCATTTAATGCAAGAAATGATATGGCCATTTGATATGATAACAACCATCACATAATACTCAATTATTATTACTTGTTATCATGATTTTGGATTATGAGAGCTTGGATGGCAAAAGTCTTGCTCATTCTTTCATTTCCTTTCTCTCTCATGCTTGAGCTCTCCCTCTTCCTCTTGCTCTCTCTCTAGTTCATGGTTCACTTGTCTCATGTGTTGAGAAGTAAGAACCATAGAGATAAAACCCAACACACTCCTCTACTCATCCTAGTTCACAAGGTCTAGCAAGCCAAGTGTTCTAGTTTCTTCTAGTTTGAAGTGAAGCCAAAGGTAGAAGCTTTCGGGTGGATCCATCTTCGGCGCGAGGAGACGACGAGGTGAGGCCGATCCGACCACCGCAAGGAGTTGAAGATGAAGGAGTTCAAGTTAAGGTATAACCCCCTAACCGAGTAGGTAAAACTCTTGTTAGGATTGTTAGATAGTTGTTTAACAAAGATCCGTATTTTGAGTCCATGTTACCACCAAAAGAAAAATCGTTTTTCATCATTTCCGCAAGCCCGTAAGTACCGGGAGAGATAACGTGGACTTACAGTGACCCCCAAGCAACTATTTCCCAATTCATGATGTTCTTCAAGCCGACCACGTTCTAGGCCTTGATTGACAAGTTGGCCCAAATGGACCAGATGAGTTATAGACCATCTCCTTCAAAGACGGATCCTCGGAATGAAAAGGAGAAGGGAAAAGCAACTTTCGTTGCCACTACTCAACAACAGCCGAGCAACTTAAAGCCGGTTGTTCGCCAAAACAACGTGCGTCCACGTCCATCCCTCGAGGAAAGACTGGGACGTCCTTACTCGTTTCCCCAGGATAAAACGAAGAGACTGTTCGAGCTGGCAGTGCGCAACAGACTCATAAATTTGCCGGATCCAAAACGACCATTGCAACCCGGTGAGGCTAATAGTCCCGATTATTGCCCTTACCATCAAACGGTAATCCATCCAATTGAAGATTGCTTCATCTTCAAAGGCTGGATTGAAGATCAATACCAACAGGGCAAATTTGCCCTGTCCGAGAATTGGAAGGTGAACCCACCACAGCCACACGCTCCTAAGAAGACAGACACGCCGGAGGCATCATGCTCTTTCATTGAAGAAGTTCCATGGGAGGTCGCTCTTTCAGCAAAAACTAAAAGAATGTTGAGGAATCTCCAAATATGCCCGGCAATCAGGTGGAAGAATCCGCTGGAACCCGAGATTATCGAGGGAATGCTGGAGCCGCGCCCAATTCCAAAAACTGGTGGTGATAGTCAAAGTGCTCATACCCAGCCGTCAAAGTCTTCCAAGAAGAAAACCAAGAAGCCCGTGAAACCTGATGACAAACGCACGGACCTGCAAAAACATATTGACGCGCTAGAAGAATATAATCAGAAGGCGCGGACCCCAGTCACACTCCAAAAATTCCTCAGCCACGTCCTTGAGGACGGAGGTGATGATAATGGAGAAGACCCGTCAGATGAACCTGAGGATTATGTGGCAAGCTGCCATATGATCTCTCACTCGTTAATAAACGGTGAAGAAGCTCCTGACGCAAAGAAATTAGGGGCAGATCCTGAGCCGGAACTTCTAGGACCATCAGACGAAATGATTGATGCATTCCTGAACGAAACCCATCTTAAAAGCAAAGCTGATCGAGAGCGTGAGATGGCCATATTTGAAAAGGCCAAACGCCGGTGACTGGACGAAAGGGTTAAAACACTTCCCCCAGGTCAAAGCACTTCATCTACCGCAAGTAAAAGAAGGTTCAAGATGAGGAAAAGGTTCGCCAAAGCTATATCGTTGGGAATGAAGCTGCCCTCTTTTAGAAAAAATTCTCCTGGCAATATACGCCTTAATGATGAGAATGTGCATCCTAATTACTGTTTATATCATCAAAGGATTGCGCACCCCACCGAAGAGTGCAACGCCTTTAAAAATTGGTGGGAAGGGTATGTCGCTCACAGGCAGCACTTCAAGAGGATAGAGCGTGAAACTCGTCGACAGCAGAAAAATGCGACAGACGAACGAGAAAGAGCCGCTGACAACTGTCACATGGTTAATAGCAGGGGATCGCAAGTTCTCACCTTCGGGAGCAATTCTGAAGAAGAAATTACTCTCAGCCCTCTCTTCAAGGAATCCACCTCAGGAAAAGAGGAAGAAACGAAGAGCTGCGAGATATTCCGCTACGCAATTGCACGCTACCTGAAAAGGATCTCGGACCCGCAAACAAGGGATCAAGCAAAAAGGATAAGGAGAAGGGAAAAGCGACCTTTGTCGCCAACGCTCAGCAACAGCCGAGTAACCCGAGACCGTTTGTTTGTCAAAGCAACAAGCCGTGATCCCTCGATGAGAAGTTGAAACGTCCTTACTCATTTCCCAGGGATAAAAAAAGGAGACTGTTCGAACTGGCAGTGCGCAACAAGCTCATCACGCTGCCAGATCCAAAACATCCGTCGCAACCGGGTGACATTAACAATCCTAACTATTGTCCCTACTACAGAGTAATGGGTCACCCACTCGAAGATTGCTACGTCTTCAAAAGCTGGATTGAGGATGAATACCAACAGGGCAAATTCGCGTTATCTGACAACTGGAAGGTGAACCCGCCACAACCACATGCTCAGAAAAGGATGGACACGCCGGGGGAATCATGCTCTTTTATAGGGGAAGCTCCATGAGAAATTGTTTTTTTGGCAAAAAACTAAAAGAGTGCTGAAAGATCTTCAAACATGATCGACCTATGGATAAAGACCGAAACGTCGTTAAACTAACAATGGACCACTATATCCTAAAACTGGATAAAGACCGAAACGTCGTTAAACTAACAATGGACCGCTATGTCCTAAAACTGGATATAGACCGAAACGTCGTTAAACTAACAATGGACCACTATATCCTAAAACTGAATAAAGACCGAAACGTCGTTAAACTAACAATGGACCACTATATCCTAAAACTGGATATTGACCGAGACGTCGATAAACTACTACAGACTGCAGCGTTCCAAGGCTGATACAAAAAAAGAGACAATAAAAAAAAGAGAAAAAAAAGAAAACGGTATGTCCATAAGTAAAATGGGCACGGATGAAAACCCGAAAGGGCTCCGTGAGTAAAAACAGCAGGGCTACCGGCGAGTTTTGTGAAAACCTGAAAGGGCGCAACCTCGTTAGAATAAAAAAAAGAGAAAAAAGAAAATGGTATGTCCATAAGCAAGAGGACACGGATGAAAACCCGAAAGGGCTCTGTGAGTAAAAACAACAGGGCTACTGGCGAGCTTTGTGAAAACCCGAAAGGGCGCAATCTCGTTGAAAGACACTTGCAAGGTCCTCTCGACTTTGTAAGGAGAAACCACCTGCGTGAGATCCTTACAACTCACAAGGGAGCAACATACTTTGGAACCCTCATGATTCCTAAGGAGAAATTACACTTGCGAGATCCTCACGACTCGTAAGGAGAACCCTCTTATGAGATCCTCACGGCTTATAAGATTTGAAAGTCTTAAGTTATAGGGATCTAAACATGTTCTTAAGCAGCCCCCACAACCTCCAACACTGCCCCATAAGTGGCTCAATATTAACCCTTGTATATAATCCACGGGCGCGATTAAACATTTCCCTAACAAAGTCTCATCCGTGACTAGGGATATGTTTTCACGGTGAACAGCCTTTATAAGTCCTCTCGACTTATAAGGAGAAAACACTCTTGTGAGATCCTTACGACTTATAAGAGACTATGCACTTAGGAATCCTCACGATTCCTAAGGAGAAAACACACCTACGAGATCCTCACGACTCGCAGGGAGAAAAATCTTTATGAGACCCTTACGGCTCATGAAGTCGAAAGCCTTAGTCGACAGGATCCTAACCCTGTTCGCTAAGTCACCTTTGTTCGACATCGACAGAAGCAAATGATGATTCAATCCTCGCAATATCCCAGTTGTAGCGGTGCTGATGCTGAAATCGGTGTCTAATTTCAAGCTTGCAGTAAGAAGCTAGCGAGCCACACATGCATACGAAATAGCCGAAACGATGGGGCAACTTGCAAACAAAATCAGCAAGTAAAAATTTATGCATGCAAAATAGCCGAAATGATTGGGCAACTCGCAAGAAAAAGCAGCGAGTAAAAATAAAATAAATAGCCGAAATGATTGGGCACCGCGAAAAATAGCCGAAATGATTAGGCAATCGCGACCTTCGCGATATAAAAGCTGAAATGATGGAGCATCGCGAAAAGAAAAATATAAATAAAATTTATGCCCTATAGGTGATATCACATCAATCCCTGTATACAATCAAGGGGCGCAAGCAAAGAAAGAATCACACCTTCCCTCCCCAGGCTCCATCAGAAAACGAAGCCAAATCTCGACGGTTCAGGGATAGCCTAAAGATCATCAACAGCGTTCCTCCCTATTCCAGTAGGATTTAGACGCTGTAATCAACCCTGGAGCTACGGCAAAGCCCCTACTCCAAATCTCGATGGTTCCCAGACAACCTAGAGACCATCTCGACATTCGTCTCATTACAGCAGACGCAACGTCAGTAAGCCGGAGTGATGGCGAAATCCCAACTCCATCCCAGCATTCGTCTCATTACACTAGACGCAATGTCAATAACGACGTTCCTTCTCAGTCCAGCAGGATGCAGATGCAACGTCAACGAAAGACCTCACGGTCAAAACAAAGCGGAGTGACGGCAAAATCTCAACTCCATCTCAGCATTCGTCTCGCTACAGCAGACGCAATGTCAACAACGGCGTTCCTTCGCAGTCCAGCATGATGCAGGTACAACGTCAACAAAAGACCTCACGGTCAAAACAACGGAGCCATGGCGAAAGTACCTAGTTCCAAGTCCCGATGGCCACATCTACAGCCTGGAGACCCACAACAGCGTTCATCCTCATTCCAGCAGGACTCAAACGCCACATCACCAAGCAGAGCCATGGCAAAATCCCTAGTTCCAAATATCGACGGTTCACCAGCAACCTAGAGATAACCGCGACATTCGTCTCGATACAGCAGACGCAATGCCAGCAAACAAAGCAAAGGCCAAATTCCTAGCTTCAGGGTCTTGACGGCAACTCATATAAAACCTGAAAGACTATCGGAGATCATCCCACACCAGCGTGGAGTGGTCATCACCTCGACGTTCGTCTCGATACAGCAGACGAAATGTCACTACAGCGTCCTTCCTCCAACAGGATTCGGACACACCAAAATAAACGAAGCGAAGGCTAAATTCCTAGCTTCAGGGTCTTGAAGGTAACTCATATAAAACCTGAAAGACTATCGGCGATCATCCCACACCAGTGCGGAGTGGTCACCATCTCGACGTTCGTCTTGATACAGCAGACGAGATGTCACCACAGCGTCCTTCCTCCAACAGGATTCGGACACGCCAAAGCAAACGAAGCGAAGGCCATACTCCTAGCTTCAGGGTCTTGATGGTAACTCAAATAAAACCTGAAGGGCTATCGGAGATCATCCCACATCAGCACGGAGTGGTCACCACCTCAACGTTCGTTTCGATACAGCAGACGAAATGTCACCACAGCGTTCTTCCTCCCGCAGGATTCAGACGCGACAATCAAACAAACGGAGCCACAGCAAAATCCCTAGTTTCAAACCTCAACGGTTCACCAGTAACCTAGAGACAACCGCGACATTCGTCTCGATACAACAGACGCGATACCAGCGAACGAAGCGAAGGCCAAATTCCTAGCTTCAGGGTCTTGACGGCAACTCATATAAAACCTGAAAGACTATCGGAGATCATCCCACACCAGCGCGGTGTGATTATGGCTCATCGGGGCTCTCCAAAATGGGCCTAACCTCAAGTAAAAAGCGGCATGGCAAAATTCTTAACGCTTGTTCTTCCGGCAGTTAAACTGCCTAGGAGGATTGCTTGAAGACGTCTTGTCCAGCCCCCGAAGGGATCAGAGACACGACAGTTGCAAGGCTACTCGAACAAGCAAGATTGCCTATCGAGGAATACATCAGCCAACGCGATGGTACGATGGATAAAACCCCAGTACCACAAACCCTAACGGACCTTTGTCGTAAAGAGCAGAGGTTAACTGTGACGTTAGGATATCCTTGCGAGAAATGCTCGATTCGTCTTGACTCGTAAGGAAAAGCCTTAGGCAATCGGGATAAGAACCGGTTTCCTAAGCACTGGGGCCCTGCAAGTCGGTCCAAAATGGACTCTTGCATACTATTCACGGGCCACACTCTCCAAAGTCGAATCTCGACAAGGAAGGAAACAACCGCTTAAGGGTCCTCTCGACTTGTAAGAGGGAAAATTCTCTTATGAGATCCTTACGACTCTCAAGAGAAAATGCGCTTAGGAATCCTCACGATTCCTAAGCAGAAAATACACCTACAAGATTCTCTTGACTCGTAGGGAGAAAAGTCTTTATGAGACCCCCACGGCTCATGAAGTTGAAAAGTCTTAGGTAGCAGATCTCAACCTGCTTTCTAAGCCATCACTACCTCTCAAAGAGTTCAAGACGGAATGCTCTCTATCATTCACAGGCTACGCTTACTACGGAAACAAGCCGGCAACAAAGAAAAGAGAAGAAAGCAGAAAGATGACACAAGACATTGCGAAGGAAATGTATCTTTTATTCATGAATTCAATTGGGCACAAAATACATCACATGAAGGAATAAAAGAATGAATACATTTTATTCAAAATTACAAATGATACAAAAATTATGGAGAGGGAAGCGCTTTCAGTAATTTGATCAGCCACTCGCGTACTTCCCTCAGCCCCTCTTCTTGATCAGCTGCCGCGGCCAGCTCTGCTTCGACCTGGGCTCGCTGCTGCAAATAAGACGAAAGTTGTTCCTCGACGACCCGCTGAGCTGCTTCCCGATTTTGTGCATCCCGCTCGACGACGTCGAACTTCTGCCTTAGTGTTAACCCGTCAGAAATGCATCGCTGAAGGCCTTCGAAGATAACTTTCAACTGGGCAGCATTCGCATCAACCTGAGCATGCAGTCGAGCAGATTCGCTTGCAGTTTCTTTACATTCCTTCCGCTTTAAAGCCACTTCCTGTTCAAGATGGCGGAAGTAAGAGGTACTCTGTTCGATCCATGCAGCCCGTTGAGTGCTCACAGCCAGAACCTCAGGAGCAGGACGCCTAAGCTCAAGCTCATGCAGGCAAGCCTCAATTGCCCTGCAGCGATTAACTCAAGACTCAACGACGTCCTCACCATGAAAGTTCATGAGCATCGCTAGCATAGGGTTAACCTCCGCGGCAAAATCCGCAGCAGATGTGGGAGTCTCCACGTCAAGCTCCTCAATGTAGTCGCTCAGCATGCGCAAACTATTCGCGGCGCATTTCGAGAACGGACATCTGGAAAAGGGCCCTGCCGGCATAATAATGTGAGACTCGAATGGGGCTGGAGTCGATATGACCGCTGCAAAACAGATCACAATCAGATCACGGCTCGAGAAATAGAAAAAAAAAATAATACGCAAATAGAGTCTACTATACCGGCTGCAACAGGAGGCAGAGCTGGGAGTACTGGTGGCGCAACGATAGCCGCGTCCCCGCCTTCGATTTGTAAGGCTACAAGCAATACAAAGAGGGATTAGCAATAATGTGACTGCCCGTTAAAGATAAGATATCATTTAGAAAAGATATTCACCGACACCATCAGGTGGACCAATCTCTGACAGGAAGGAGAAGTGAGGGTGCAGCACCTGATACAGGTGGTTAAAAAGGACTCCTGCAAAGACACAGTAATGCAATGTCAGTACATAAACTATACAACCTAGAAGTAAGACTGATAGGTCACAAATCCGTACCTTCCAACATCTGAGACGGTGCGAGAGAAGGTAGAGGGGGAGTCACCGTCAAAACAGTAACTGGTGGCGTTGCCTCGAGTAGCGCGACCTCAGCACTTGCCACACCTGCATTAGAAACAAGACAAATACTGTCAGGAAAGATTGAAAAGGATTGCAGAACAAAAGAAAAGAAATGACCCAAAATCTACCTGATGAGTCGCCAGTCGGAACCGCGACGAGGGCGCCACTTGATACAACAACGGCGTCTCCCTCCTCCATCGGGGTGGTCTCACCTCCCGTCGCCTCATCCCCTGACTCCACGAGAGCCGTCGTCGCGCTTGCGACGCCGGGAGACGGCAAAGAACCATAGGCGGGAAGAGCGATGATCGGGGCGGTGCCTGACTCTTGAGAGGGAGCGGCCACCTCGGGCCCAGCAATTGTACCCATTTCGCTTGCCACCACCTCGGGCTCGGTAATTGTAGCCGTCTCATCCACCGCCGCCTTGGGCTCGGCCATGGTAGCCGTCCCACCCGCCGCCACCTCGAGCTCGACAATGGTAGCTATCTCGGGCATAGCAATCGTGACTATCTCATCAGCTACTACCTCGAGCCCGGCAATTGCGGCCACCTCAGGTTCGGCAATCACAACTACCTTCTCCACCGCTACCTCAGGTTCAGCGGTCGCCGCCACTTCTTCGGTAAGGCTCGGCCCTGCGAGATAAGATATATAAGAACTGATAATTTAAAACTTTGACAACGGAACCTCATGGCACATTACCTGGAGTTGATTTACCGTTTGCTTCCCGAGCCGCACGTGCCGCCCGTCTGTAAGCAGTAGACAAGGCAACCGGAGACTCCTCTGAAGGAGTAACAGCAGGGGTAGTGGCACTCGAACCCGCTCCCGCGGCTAAAGCAGCATTATGCTCTCTTGCTGCGTGCTTCCGGTGCTTCCTTTCCTCCCGGGCCGTCAAAACAGACCTTTTAGAAGCCTCCTTCAATAGGACGTCATCGTCCGCATCCATGGTTACCTCTGGAGCCGTCAAGGCTTCCGTCATCGGTCGTTTAAGTAAGGCCTCTTTCGGCAGTGCCGAAGAGGCCGGGACTTCGGTAGCTGGCCCGGGAAGAATTTCCGCATCAGCTTGCAGGATCGGCGTTGTGGTCCTTGTGATAAGACAAAGAAAGGGTCAGATTACTCATAAGAAACGTGAACAGGAACATGGTGAGCCGAAATGTACTGATGCCTAAGCATGCTCGAAGTCGTTCCTCTTCCTCAAAAGTCTTGAGAGAAGCAGTGAGAGCTTCTTCAGTAGAAATGCCTGTTAAAGAAGAAAAAAACGCCAGTCAAAGCACGATAATAGAAATATGATTCAATGGCGGAAAATACGGCTAATGAGTACCTGATCGCGCGAGAATAGCCAACCCCTCTTCATAGCTGGCCAATTGTTTAGAAGCTGCAATAGCAGCCGCCAGATCAGTATCGTCTGGCGGCATGAATAGGCCCCCGTTTGTCCCATACTCGCTCAGGCTTTCTCCGTAAGGAGCGTGAGGCTCCTGGCCAAGTACAACGTCGATAGAAAAGATCGACTTCTTTTTCTTCTTCTGTGAGCGAGCTCCGGTCGCGGCCAGCACCAGCTTGCGCTTCGTGGGCACTTTGGGACGGCGAGTCCCGATATCCAAGCCCACGCCAGATTCAGGTGAAGCTACATTTACCGTCTCCACGAGAGCGCGGGGCACCGATGGCACATCCACCGTCTCCACAGGAGCATGGGGCAATCCACGCGTGGGGCTTAGCACACGTGGGGGCTCAACTGTAGCAACCCCTCTCACTGGAGGGGGGACAGCGATTCGTCGCTTTAAAGGGACGTTGCGATCGCTGGCAGGGGGCGCACTCTTGCGATCGAGCAGCAGCCGCCTCTCTTCCCTAATAACAGCTCCCATCGCGTGTTGATACCAGGCCCCGTGTACGTTAAGGGCCCTCGGAATGCAACTCGGCTCGCTAATAAAGAAGTGGGAGCCCGTATTCAAGCGCATAAAGTGATGCAGCGCACCCCGTATTCCCTCTTTGGTGGCAGCAGGTTCTTTCAGGAACGCCTCCAGTGGAACCCCCTGGTTATAACTCAGCTGCTGGGCAAAATGATGAGGGTTGTATCTCATAAAAAGCGCCGCATCATTTTGCCTGAATACGAGAAAGCCCGGCCTGATAGAATATAGATGTAGAATCTCCTGGGCTTTCAACACGGAGGCCCCGTCCTTAAAAACGTCGCGCAATGCCAGCACCGTCTTGGAAGTTTCCTGGCCGATCATCAGGACTTTGTCCGTAAAAGACATACTAGCTCCGACCGTGCGCGGACGAAGAAGCAAGCCCCTAGCTTCCCGCTGAAACGGATTCACGATAGAAGCGTCAACCGGCCGCATAATTCTCGGGAATTTGCATTTCTCGAAAAACGACGGTCTTTTATGAATGCCAAATACCCCGAGCACGTGCATTTCCATCCATGAAGTAAAGTAATGCATCGGGAAGTTAGCAGCATGCACCCCCGGTTCAGTTGTATCCGCCGCCACGCTAAGACCATAGTATAGATGGGCTAACCCGGCGATCCCGATGGCCACTTGTATTCCAGCCACCATTCGATGCGCTGAGTAGTCGACGGACGGCCTCATATAGCGAGGGTGCATAGGGAGCGTGAACCAGCACTACCACGGGCCAAGAAACCCAAGAAAGAAAGCCTCCTCGTCAATGCCCGGAGCGGCGATCTCTGACAGAGGAATGATCACGGCATCAGGAAGAAAAAAGCCCTTCTGATCATCTTCCAGTACTGGTCGACGATCCAAGCCAAAGCCGAAGGGGTCGTCGAGCTTGGCAAATTTTTCGCCTCGTTGCGATAGAATCTCCGGGCGAAGAAACCGGGCAATGAAGTCTGCGAAACTGACCTCCCGGCCTCCGGATTCCAAGAAGAGGCTTTCGTACATGTTCATCACCTTTATCAGACTAGGAAACCGGTGCTGAATGGCGTTCTCCGGCGTTAGGCCCATCACCACCAGCTTGGTGGTAAAAACGTACTCATCTGGAGGAAGCAGCTCCTCATAGTGCTCCTCCCTAACCGGCAGACCGAAAATCTCAGCAAATTCTTCTAAGGAGATGGAGACTTCTCTGTCCAGTAGAAGAAAGGTATGTGTTAGGATGTTCCACTGCTCCAAGAACGCCTTAATCCACCATGTGGGAGGAGCAGAATATTGGAACAACAAAGCATAAACCGCAGGGTATAGGCCGAGCTTCAGCAGCTACGTTTTCTTCGCTGACAAGATGTACTTGACCCACTGCAAGTACCCGGCCGAATGTCGGGGAGTCAATCCAATGTTGTAGGGTTGTCCCCAAGGGCGCGACTCGCCCTGGCATATGCGCCGCCCTAAGGTATCCAAAGCTGCCGGCAGCTGCATGGGCATGGCGGCAATCGAAGGCTGAAGAAGACCCTCCGAAGTCCAATTGATAACCTCCACGGCATAGTTCACCGGGGGTGCATCTGCATACGAAATCGACGAGATCGGCTCCAACGGCGTCGCACAAGAGAAGCTTCGACGACCTCTGATTATCTGGTCGTACCACCTACCCCACAAGTGAAGGTCTTTTTGTTCCGGATCATGGTCTTTAATGAGCACGAGAACCTCCCGGTCCACAGGCGCCTCAGGAAACCCGCCTTCTGAACGAAAAAACGGGAAAGAAAGATCGAGAGACATATCGCCTGCAAAAAAAGGGACAGAACTCAACTGTCAGTGATATAATTTTAAAATTCTAACACTTGGTATTTTAAAATTTGTACCACACTGCAATGCAGTGGAGAGGGACCAAACGGAACCCACGAAATCTAGATGACAATTCATCAATTAATAATTAATAAAACAGCCTCATCATTGGATGTGATTGTTAATTAATGAGGAAATCCTCAGGAAAATTCTCATTAAATGAGAGATCCCTCGGGAAAAGGAGAAAATCTCCCTTTGAGAGCAATGCTCTGTGACAGAGTGACACTTGTCAAACTCTAATCATAATGGAATAAAATTCCTTAAGAGCCTGGCTCTGTAATGATGATGGAAAAATCCATCAGAAAAGAATTAATTAAAATTAATTTTTTATGAATTAAAAATTCTGGGATCTTCAAGATCCATGAAAAAATTCTTAAGAGTTCTTTATCAAAGATCAAGAAATCTACATATTATCAAAGAGCAAGGCTCTGTTTACGGGCTAAGAAACCCCAAAAGATCTCTTTAGATCTATGGATTCAGAAGAGCAAAGCTCTGTTAATGAAACCCTAAATGGGATTTTTTTAGATCAAAGATCTATGAAGAGCAAGGCTCTGTTAATGGGTAAAACCCTAGTTTATTAAAAGTTTTAATTTGTACCTAAAATTTTAACAGAGTCTTTACTCTTGAAGAAGTTCTTAAACAGGAGAGCAGGGCTCTGAGTGAAAATTCTCAAGAAGAAGATGATAATCATCTAGAGGACCAAAGGTCCTATTTATAGGCGTTAAGCCGCCTCTTCAACTTCTGAGTTGATCCAAGGGCTCAGATGTTACCACCGCTGCGCTCACGTGTGGGCCACGTAAGCGCAACGGTAGGGGGGGCATTTGTTTCCCCCAATTAGAGTAAAGCTCTGTTTTGAAATTCAAAATTTAAAACTTGAAGCAACTCTTTAGATCCAGCGCTAGGTGCGCTGCGCGCCACGTGTCAAACACGGATGCGTTAGCGCCAGGTGCACTGCGCTCTAGGCAGCGCACCCCCAATCAGAGCAAAGCTCTGTTTTAAAATTCAAAATTTAAAAGTTGAAGCAACGCTTCAGATCCAGCGTTCTGCGCTGTGCGCCACGTGTCAAACACGGGTGTGCTAGCGCAGTTGCGCTGCGCTCTACGCTGCGCGCCATGTGTCGAACGTGGGTGCGCTCGCGCAAGGTGCGCCAGCGCTGGAATTAAAAATCCCCCCACCGTTAGGTCAAAAGATCTACTAATAATAAATTATTAATTAATCAGAACTAAAATTCTGTTATGAAAAGATCTTTCCGATCTTATTAAAATAAGAAAATTATCCTCTGTAAAACAGAAGTCTTAGGATCAAAGATCCAACGGTAGGAAATATTCCCAAATCAATCAGAGAAAGATCTCTTAAAACTGATTCAACAAATCATTTGGCCCTATATAAAGGCCCATAGACTTCAAGTCTGAGATACAGAAATATAGAGAAAACCCACTGCAAAACTTTGAGAAAAACTCAAAGAGAAAGAAGAGCAAGCTCTTAGAAAAAAGAAGATCATTTCTTCATCTTCAAGGAAAAAAACTAGTTCTTGAACAACAGAGATGAAACCATCTCGTAAAAAGAAGAACTATCTTCTAAAAAGATCATAGATCTACAAAAGACCAAGGTCTTTGATAAAAAGAAAAAGATCAAAAGATCTAATCATAAAAAAAAATAAAAGAAGTATTTATTTCATTCACAGATCCTTGATTTACAAAGGCAGAGCCCTTTTATAAAACAAGAACTTTTGTTCTTGAATCTTGAGGCAAAGCCTCCTTTAAGAAAAACATAAATTTGTTCTTTGATCTTAAATTTGATCAAATGAGCTTTGCGCTATTGGAAAGTGCCCTGCACTCATGAATTGCGCTTTGCGCTTCCTGGACCAGCGCTCAGCGCCAAAATACGCCACGTGTCAACCAAAAACACAATCTGCGCCTTGTGCTTCTAAAACAGCGCACTGCGCTCACGGACTGGCGCTCAGCGCCAAGCGCGCCACGTGTCGCTCACTGGCATGCCAACAGACTAGCGCAAAGCGCTCATAAATTAAAAGCGCAATGCGCTAATGAACTAGCGCTAAGCGCGACACGTGTCCTCTTCGTGTGCGCTACCTGATAGAAGCGCAATGCGCTCTTTAACTGGCGCAAAGCGCCTGGCGTGGCACGTGGCGCACTGTCAGAACACACTTTGTTCTGATAAATGCTATGCATTCAATACAAGACAAAAAATGTCAGAGCCCAATGCCTAGCATTAGAAAAAGGGCTGAGCCCAAATAAAGGCTTAACAGCCAGAACAACAAAAAAATGTTAAACATTTTAATTGGACTTAGCCCAACTCTGGCCATAAGTCCTCAACTTATATTGAACTGAGCACAGCTGCTCACAAATATTCAACAATTTTTAGTCCCAAATTGGACTACAGATTTTCCAACCAACTCACACCGGTTCGAGGGTACATCTCTGAACCCCTCTGATATATGTTGTTGTAATCCCTCAACGTCTTCAGAGAGGTGACGGGTCCCGACAACCATATATTCCATAGACTATGACGTCTTTAAACAGGACTGTGGGGTCCTTAAGCTTATGGACTACGATGTCCTTAACCTGTACTGTGGGGTCCTTAAGCCCATGGACTACGATGTCCTTAACCTGGACTATGGGGTCCTTAACCTCACGGACTACGATGTCCTTAACCTGGACTGTGGGGTCCTTAACCTCACGGACTACGATGTCCTTAACCTGGACTGTGGGGTCCTTAAGCCCACGGACTACGATGTCCTTAACCTGGACTGTGGGGTCCTTAAACTCACGGACTACGATGTCCTTAACCTGGACCGTAATGTCCTTAAACTAATGTTGGACCAACATGTTCTTAAACTGGTAATCGATCGCAATGTCCCTAAACTAAACAACAGAGGCCAAATGCTGTCTTGTTGGATCTAAATAATCCTGTTAAGTTGATCTTAGTCTAAAAATTAGACTAACGTATCCTTAACAAAACGTTTAAGTTGATCTTAGTCCCAAACGAGGCTAACGTATTCTTAAACCCAAACCCCAAACCCAAATCTAAGAAGATACGGATTTGGACTAATCCACGCCCTACGGGCGACAACATAAATTAGTCTCCGTATACGATCCATGGGCAACCACAAACAAAACAAACACACACGACACGAAACGAAGTGACCATCTGGAGAAGGAGAAAGTTGTTACCGCGGTGCGGTAGCGTAATTAACTGCAGGGGCTTGCGCCTGCAGGGAAGAGCGTCCCCACAATCAAAAACCCCTCAAACGAGGGGGAATCTGACGAAGTATGCTACATCGGCCGCATCCGTTTAAACCTTCGATACACGGTGCCATAAATCAACTTGGCATCTTCGGAGAGGTGGACGGATAGCACCAATTAGCATTTGCCCCTAGATTCAGGCAAGACGTCAGCCCGTCTTCCCGGTTTCCGGCGGTGAACAGACACACTTGCCTTAGACACCACAAAAGAAACGCGGATAAACAATACATTACCCACGACCTTCTTCTGTCTTAAATGAGCGCGACGGTCCTTAGAGTCTTGTCTAGATTTTTTTTAGTTAATGAGGGTGATGCGGATGCAAGTTTATGATTTCCGGGGCTTAGGAAGGGTAATGAACTCCCCACCTAATCTGAATTTGGTCTTTGCCCCTTAATTTTCGTATTAAAATATGCAAACAACTAAGATCAAACACGCAACAATTTTTTCTTTTGCGGCGCTGCGAATTTTTGCAAAGACTCCTGCAGAAATTGGTTAATGGACAGAGCAGGGAGGAGATAAGAAAGCATAGAAGTTACCACAGAGAAATGAAATTCTGAAGCTTCAATATCACCGTGGATCCGCCACGAAATGCTTGCTATGGCCGCGGTTCCGCGGTGAGTTGACGGGATCTCTGCACAAATTTTGTATAGATGCTCCTTTTACTCCACTGGACTTCCTGAAATGATCTAAATATTTTTCCCTTTGCTCCGATGATTCCAGATTCCCTCGCAAAAATCACAACAAATCGTTAAGCGCTTGTTGTGAACTTTGATCTAAAAATTCTGATGGAATAATAAATTTTCAACTCAAATAACAGAAACGAACAAAATAGCACACATCCCCGGTAACGGCGCCATTTGATTGATCATTGTTTTCGATGTCGTGTTTAGAAAAGTGTAAAGATTACAACCAAAGAAATTTGTAAACCGCAATCAATAACGGTGTCAATTGTAGGTTCGTTAGCGAGTATGGATCGTCTACAGAGAAAGTGAGATTTGATCGTAATTGTTTTAGTTGAGTTGAAAATTAAAGGATAAAAGAAAATTGTTCAAGAATTGTGAAATTTAGTTTCAAGAATTTTCAAGAAAATAAATATCAAGAATCAAGAATCAAGAATTGTCAAGATGATATCCAAATCGAATGAATTATCAAGATTTATAAAGAGGCTCGTAGGAATCGATCCAATCGATAGTGATGATGAAGAATTAGGATTACAAATTCTTATCTATTGATGATTTGTTGCTAGATCGATGACGATCAACGAGGATTAGGGATCTATTGAAGAAACTAGGGTTTCTCCTTCTATCCCTTGTCTTTTCGTTGATTAGCATTCAAATTCTAGTTTCTAGGAAATTCAATCATCAATCGTTGATCTCTAATTAAGAGCGAAAACATTCAAGAAAGTATCTCGCTTGAAACTAGTTTGTCAATGATTCAATTTCCTAAAGTTTACAAAACTCATAAAACTAAAGAATCGTTCAAGAATTTAATCATCATCATCTATCTATTTTCTCGATTCCTCCACAAGCGGAGTTTTCACTCAAATATCATGAAAAAGATAACAATCAAGAATCGATAACTCTTCATAATGCTCAAATGTAAAGAAAAGAAAGATCAAGAATTTTCACCTTTTATTATTCAACGTTTCATTACAATTCACTCAAAGACTACAAGAATTGAGGAGAGAACTCGATCGTCGAACTAGCTTCGCATCGTCTTCGTGAGTCACGGATCGTCGTGGATCATTTGCTCGGATGAAGATCGGCGTTGCTTCAAAAAGGTTTGTTGGATGCTTGCTTTGGCTCGGCACTCGATAGATCTTGATTTGGATCAAATTGTGTCACTCAATTTGATTTAGATTTGATTTGGATCTACAAATTTTCCTTCTAATTTCAACAACCTCTAAACCCTAGATCTAGATCTCTTTTTATAACCACCTCATTTGAATCTTCCCTCCAAAGCTAGGTTGTTAGAGAGAGTCTTCTAGAAAAAGTTTGTTGGAGGGAATATTCTAGAATAAGGAATATTCTAGGATAAGGTTGTTGGAGGGTGCCTTCTAGAATAAGTTTGTTAGAGGGAATATTCTAGAATGAGGTTGTTATGCAGAGCCTTCTGAAAGAACCCACGTGGTCTTTGAGAGTCTTCTGGAAGCTAGGCCGTTACAAGAAACTACGCGGAGGAATCTGAGCCAGTGAAGAGCTACTATAGCCGCGGATCCGCGGCGGATAGGCCAACTTGGCCGCTGATCCGCGGCCAAGTAAGAAGATTGCTGCAGTAAAAGTTCAGGGGTGTTTTGTGTTGATATTTAGGTCTTCATGGAATGTCTGGAATCTTTTATTCTTTCTTGTTTTACTGCCATATCACAAGTCTTGGATTTGATGTATTTTATCAGCAGTTTTAGCAGTTCCGGCTCTTTTACCTAAAGAATTTCCTGCACACAATCTCGAGACAAGTGTTGATTCACAAAAGATCATGCGTGCAATAATACACTTAATTTCCCTCAAAAATGCCGGTTATAATGTATAACACAAGTTATTTGGTATTTTACATACAAATTGCTAATATGTGCTATATTCATACCAAACACATTTAGATGATTGCAAATAGTAGGGAAATTGATGTGTTAAAAATGCAATATTTTCGACTGATCAGGGCTCTTGTAACGCCTTAATCAGAGAATCCCGTGCTTCCTTGGATAGGAGGAGAGCATCCAATATGCTTAGCTGCGAGGGTATTTTCCTCAAATGTGCTAGGAAGTTGTAATCCATCTTATTTTTCTTAGGCGGGTCCTTTGCGGTGAGCTCTTAGACTGCTTCTTCATCGAGGGAGATTTCTTTGGGCCTTTTCCCTTTCCCTTTGTCTTTTTTGTTCGAAGCTTTGTTTGCAGGTCCGAGATTCCTTTCCAGCAGCATACGATTACGTAGCTGAATATTCTTGCAGTTCTTCTCCTTTTCTTCTTTTTTGGAGGCGGAGTCTTTGAAGAGAGGGTTGAGGGGTGTTTCGTTCTCAAAATCGCTCCCGAATTTGAGAACTGGAGGCTTTTCTCCTTCCGAACTGGTACCAACCATATGACAATTGCCATTCGTTTCTTCATGCACATTCGTCTCGCCATTTTGATGTCGACGAGCGTGAGCTTCGCGCTTCATCTTCTTGAAGTGTTTTTGATGGGCAACATATTCCTGCCACCATTTCTTGAAGGCACCGCATCCGTCGATAGGGCGGGCGACTCTTCGATGATATAGGCAGTATTTTAGATGTGATTCTTCTCCGTCGGAGTATGGGAACCTAGGAGTGTATTTCATGAGAGGTGGTAGCTTTATCCCCAATGATAAGGCTTTGGCGAACCGCTTCTCAGTTTTGATCCTGCTCTTATTTGTTGTAGGCGTGCTTTGGTTTGGTCGGAGTACTTTATAACTCGTTCTCACCGCATCTTCTTTATTCAGACGCTGACGCTTAACCTTTTCATATATGGCTATTTCGCATTCTCGGTCAACTTTGCTTTTTTGAAAGGCTTCGTTTAGCACCCTCTCAATCGGGTCATCTTCTGGCAGTTTCGGGGAATTTAGCACCAATTCTGCCCCTAGTTCCTTTACGTTGTTTTCTGACGCTGAGGGAGCTTCTTTGTCGTATAACGATGAATGAAAGACCATATAGAAACTTACTACACGGTCTTCGGTTTCTTCTGATTAGTCATTTCCCTCATCATTGTCACTGTCTTCGCACTCAAGAATATGCTTGAGGATTTTTTCGAGCGTGGCTGGTGTCTGCGCCTTCTGGTTATACTCCTCTAGCGCATCTATGTATTTTTGTAGACCTATGTGCTTGTCGTCATACTCGGCATGCTGCACATGCTTCTTGGTCTTCTTCTTTTTCTTCAAAGACTTTGAAGGCCTGACTTGGAGGCTTTTCCCCTTGTCACCAATTTTCGGAGTGGGACGAGGTTTTAGCATTCCTTCAATAATTTTAGGTTTAAGTGGGCTTTTCCACTTGATTGCCGGACATGCCTGAAGATCCTTCAGTATTCTTTTAGTTTTTGCTGTGAGGGCTACTTCCCATTGAGTTTCTTCCACGAGTGAGCATGATGCCCCCTGCTCGTCCACCTTTTTGGAAGGTACTTCTAGGACGGGTTTACCTTCCAGTTATCAGACAACGTGAACTTTCCATGCTGGTACCGATCTTCAACCCAATTTTTGAAGATGTAGCAATCCTCAATTCGGTGGCTCACCATTCTGTGATAGAAGCAGTAATTGGGATTATTGATGTCGCCGGGTTGCACCGGACGCCGCGGGTCTGGCAATGTAATGAGATTATTATGTATCACCAGTTCAAACAGTCTCCTCGTCTTGTCGCAGGGGAACGAGTAAGCACGTCATAATCTTTTTTTCAAGGACGGGCACGGACGCGTGTTGTTTTGGCGAGCAGCCGATTTTGGGCCACCCGGTTGTTGTTGCGTATTGGCAACGAAGGCCGCTTTCCCTTTACACTTATTATTTCGAGAGTCCTTATTTGAGGAGGAAGACCCATTGCCCATCTGATTCATCTGGACCAGCTTGTCTATCAGCGCCCGAAAGGTTGTGGGTTTGAAAAATGTCATGAACTGGGACACAATCGATTGAGGATCGAGGGTCTCGATGAACATGCCCACGGCTGGAGACTCTTCAATGCGCTGTTCGCATTTAGACCACGGATTCCGCTACCGGATCATGTATTGGACCCAAGTTTCTCCCGGCTTTACCCTGGTATTGATTAATGCCGTGATCGGAGTGCGTTCACTCGCGTTGGTGAACCGTTGCGTGAACAGTAGTTCCATTTCAGTGAAGGTTTTCACAGAGTCATTTGGGATCTCCGAGTACCATTCAAAGGCTGTCTCTGACAAGCTTCCGACAAATTGGCGAAGCAACAGTTTGTCATCGCCTCCAGTATTGCCATATAATGCTCTGAATTACGCGACATGCTAGTGAGGATTGCCTGTTCCTTTGTAGACATGGAACTTGGGAATTGTATAACCCGGCGGGTACTTGATTTGGTCATACCATGCCAGATATAGCTGCTCGGTTCTGATGAGGTGGCTGGTGGTTTCACTGACCTAGTGAGCTCTTATTTGCTGAACGATATAGTCATCCAGGGTCGCCTTAGAGATGGTTTCTTCCTTGGCCGCTGACAAGGTTGGAAGAGGGTTTAATATTTCCCCTCTATTATCCTCGATAACTATTGGTGGGTCTTCGGCCGGGGGTTCCGGCTGTATCATCATTCCCACTATGTCTTGAAATAGGAGAGCCATCTACTTAATGTTAGCAGCTTACTCTACAGCTTCTTTGTCTTTCCTTTCCAGCACTCTTCGCAAGAACTCTGTATCAGTCTCTTGTTCTTGGCGTTGTTTAGCCTCTTTGTCCGGAACTTCTTTTTGTCCGGTAAGTGCTGCCATTTTGATCAGTATTTCTTAGAGGTTTTACTGCTGCTCCTGAGCTTTTATCATTGATCGAGTTTGAGGTCGATGACTCACTGAAGTGCGGCTTTCTTCTTTACTGCTAGCCATATAGACCGTATGTACGGTTATGCCCCCAGACTTGGGGTGTTTAGATCCATCGCCTTCGGAATTTACTGCGGGCGGTAGGATTTTCTCCGGCTTTGTTCTTTTATGAATGATCGGAGCTGAAGGAGCCATTATGACAGGCGTCTATTTAGGAACAATCTCTCGTTGTATGGCAAAGGAGCGACCTTTTTCTTGTCGGCCATTAGATTTTTTAGGTCGACGAGAGTAATTGTCATAAAGCACAAAGTCCTGAACTTTTTGCCAGTCTCTATTGATCTGTGAGGAGAGCCGTAGATGAGGCCGCTCTGACTATTTCTGTATGAGGATCTCTGCTGGCGGAAGTGATTTCTTTAGCACCGCCATCGGGGAGTTCTTACGTACCCTCCTTAGCGGGTCAAAACGGTTCCCAGTTGGAACAGCAGCGTTAATATCCACTATAGGAGCTGGTGGGGTAAGCCCAAAGGGAGTGTTGCACCCAGCTTGTCATGCCCCGCTTCCCAGTGTACGGCGAAGAGAACGCGACGAGACCGCTACGTATTTACTCAGAAGTAAATACGCTAAGCGTAACTAAGCAATATAAAATGAATATACACAATAGACAAATGTAATGAACAACAACTTTATTTATTAACATTCTTTTATAGTATATGTAAAAATAAATACATCTGAATGAAAACAATGCCTAAACAGTGGTATAACAGAAATGGAAAGTACTGAAATGAAATGTGTACAATGAATCTAAAGCTCTGGGTCAAAGGCTAACTGATCCAAGTCCTCGCTGGTAGGCTCGATCTCCTGAAAGTCTGGAACACCTGACAACATTCCAAAGAAGAAGGAGAAGGAATGTCGTCAGCGAACAATCGCTCGGTAAGTCCCAAAGATGAGAGAAAAATAGAATAGACAGAGAGAGAGAGAGTGTGTGTGTGTAACTTTTAAAGTTATATTATATTATTAAAATGTTAACGCTGTTGTTTGTAGCTTGGTACAGAAGAGACCAGTGTATATGAGAGGGGTCTCTATATACCAGAGACTAAAGGCAAATGGAGTATAAGGAACCGTTTATACCACGGTACAACAGCAAATGAATTCAGGTTAGGTGTCTTAAATCTTGCAGTTTCGTGCCACTTCTAACACCTTCCATACCAATCTACCCCTTAAATCCCGCGATGTCTTGATTGTATTGTTTGTATTGTATCGTAAATTGTATTGTCTTGTATTATAGATTATACAGATGGATGACTTACATAAACCATGATATCAGTAAATGGATGTAACTGGAGAATCATGTAAATGAAAGTATATCTATGGTTCGGTTCAGTCAATACAGATTGAATAGATTGAATATATTGATTATATGGATTCATGGATTAATATTGAATTGTAGTTTGTACTTGAATCATATTCAAATCAAATTATTTATAATGAGACTCAGTCTGAGTCAGACAATTAGAAAAAAAATTGAACTCTTGAATTATGTTTTGATATTATCGGTAACCGCTGCACATGAGCGGCAGGTTCAAAGACGATTACCGTGTTAGTAACACGTTTGTTAAGGTGTCTACCTTAAATAGGCAAGCACCCATATCTCCGGCTCCCTGAGGCTCAAGAGACTGGTCCCGCTTAAATCTATATTTACTAAGGTCTTTATTGTAATTTATAGAACTTGAGGGGGTTTTATGTAAAAATAATTTTGTATAGTTTCCAAAATACACCTCAAGTATTTTATTATCGTCTTTAAAGTTTTCATTGATGTATATTTTATCATTGTGATATTTCTAGTGAATAAAACCTAATTTCATAATATAAGGTATTTAATTGTAAAGAATTGAACTTCTATAGAATTGCATGGTATTTTCATATAAAGTGATTCTTTTGATTTAGAAAAGTTGGAATATTTATACTATATCAAAAATAGATATTTTGATGATATATATATATATATATATATTTATAAAAATAATTTAATTTATTATTTTTTTCTAGAAATCTCATTTTCTTAAGATATTTTTATTTTTAAATATTTCGAGACCGAATGCTCCTTGCGGAGGTCTGTATCTCACACTACTAAGCCCGAGAATGTGCGATAATCCGTACCATCCCAAACGGGTTTCCCAAAATAGGTTGTAGCGGCGCTTTGCAAAGATTTGTTTAAATACATAATCATATAGAAAAAGGTTTTAATAAGATAAAGGTAGTTAAGTGTAAATTCGTATTCCCGTATTCTATATTCCCGAAAGATATTGTGCTATGTTGCATATGAGTGTTGTGAAGAGGTAGGTCATTACCTCGTGATCTATTTAAAGGTATAGCAAGAAATATGATGTTTAATGTCAAAACTAAACTATATGGTATTTTACTGAAAAAGCACGATAAAAATTACAATATGAAATATTTTGTTGTGAAACTTGTTCATGATATTTTGTTAATGATTAACAGTCAAGATGTGAGAGTTTGGAATGGCTGTGTATAATGAAAATTGCACATTTTAAAGAAAATTGAATCGGAAGTCGGATTAACTCCGCTTCCGTCGGGTTTTAGGAATACGAGTTTTAAGAATAGAATAGAGAAGGGGAAGGTGAGACTTACTGGAATTTATCTTAGAAAAAAGGAAGGGGGAGTGGAAGTAGGTTCCGGTGCGTCGTTTCGTCGACGGGAGCTCTTAGGGTCGTCGTCGGAAATTCGCCGGAGCTTCGCCTTTCACTAACTCCACTTGTATACAAAAGTTCTAGAGAATTTTCTTGAGAGTTTGGACAGAGTTGTGAGTGAGGGATGTGTGGAATGGAGAGGTATTTATAGGAAAAGATTAGGGTTATGGTTGGTGAAATGGTGTGAGAAAATGTATTAAAAATTGTATTAAAAATGGAGTAAATAGGTGTTTTTATTGGCTCTGTAAATGTGCAGCAGATTTAAAGTGTACAGGGGTTAAGGGGATACAAAAAGACACCGGAGTCAAGAAGGGACCAACCCGATTCTCGCGAGTTTGGCCGGCGGCGCCAGCTGAGTCGAGCCGAGTCGTGCCGATCCTCGCCGCGCCGTGTTCTATATCTATTGGTCTACCTTCTGGGCTCGTTTGTTTTTAGTGTGACGTTTGGGTTTACGGGTTAAGCACGTGTAGTCTCTTGGGCTTCTAAAAAATTTAAAGAAATCAATATTAAAAAATAATGTGGTTGATGGGATTTGAACTCTGGTGCTTTGGTTCAGCAGTGCAAGATCTTACCAATGAGCTACATGCTTCTTCTTGCTATTAAAAAGCAAAACAAATTTATAACTTGTGCTCAGGAAAAAATACCCCTTTCTGTATTTTTGAAAAAATTGTACAGAAAGTTGTACAAAAAGTTTAGGATTGTTACACAGCTTCTCTCACTCGGCGCCAGTGCCAACGTCGAGCATGCCTTGTAGTGGGAATCACCTCAGTTTTGGAGTCGTCTTCTTCCTGCCCCCTGTGTTGTTCAGGGATTTCGGTTAGTGTCAGCCTGCTGAAAACCGACGTCCTTATTGGAGTTGGAGCGGGGTTGGCCAATTTTTCGAAGATCGACCGTCTTGAAGGGGAAGCATTTTATCGGCCTCACCTGCACCAGGAGTAGGGAGAGCTAGATATTTTGGGGTAGCTCTCTCTGGTATCATGGGCTTCTTTACAGGCCCGCTTGAGCTCTTGCTCTTGCTTGGTCTGTTGAAGACTGAGGCTTCAGGCTTTGACGGCTTACTGACAGGAGCCGTTGTGGTTGTCAGCCGATCGAAGACCGACTTTCTGGGAGCTTCTTATTGTAGCGTTGAGGCGCCAAAGTTCACTGGCGGAAGCATGGTCCTGAAGAACAGTCTGGTCTTCGGCAGTAAACAAATTCTGGCACGCCTGGTGGGACTTTTTCTTTTTTCCACTACACATTTCGTGTGTCATGTTTCACGAACAAAATCGCGGTTCGTTATGGTTGCCCTTGAATTCGAGATACTAAAACTTGGTGTCTTGCTCCTGTGTAGAAATCAATGGCTTCCCATTGCAGCTCATGCAACAGCAACTCCCACTGTTGGGACTTTATATGGTTGGTGCTAGAATCTGTTTACCGTCGAAGACCGGACCGAAATGTTGGGACGTCTAGCCTGAATTTGGGGGCAGATATTATTTGGACATATCCATCCACCTCTTCGAAAATACCAAGTTGATTTATGGTACCATATATCGGAGGTTTGAATAGATGCGACCGATATAGCAGATTTTATCAGATTCCCCCTTATTTATGAAGGGTTTTTGATTGTGGGGACGCTCTTTCCTGCAGGTGCAAACCCCTGCAGTTAATTACGTTATCGTGTTGCAATAATATTTTTCTCCTTCTCCAGTAGTTCATTTCGTGTCGTGCGTTATTTTGTTTTTTTTGGTTGCCCATGGATTGTATACGGAGACTAGTTTATGTCGTCGCCCGCAGGGCGCGGATTAGTCCAAATCCGTATATTTTAGATTTGGGGATTAAACTTAGGTTGTATGTTTCGTCAGTTCAAAAAATATTTTGTTTTATTTAAGTACCGTTAATCTAGTTTGAGATTAAGATCAACTTAACTGTATGACTGGGACTTAGCTGCATTTTCTTGCAAGTTTTGAATTACTGATACTTGCTATTTGCATATATTAATTTAACTAGGTGTCTGTTGCTAGCTTGGTTAGTTATTAATGAAAACATTACTTGTAGCAGCATGTCTCCATTCTTGTCAAAGTGATTAAAAACCTAAACAAGGAAAAAGGAGTTGGACTTCATCCATGTTAAACTTTTCAAATTGATGGGTTTATTAAGCCAGATCTTTCTCGATTCTCATGGTCTCGCCAAGGGGTTTATGGCAGGCGAGCCAACAAAACAGTGGAAGTAGCAGCTGGCTGCAAAATAAAAACTAAAATTTAGGTGGCTTGTGGAACTTGCTAAGCTCTAGAGTATCTTCATCCATGCCATCAGCTGATATGCGCGCTGATCACAATACCAAAACTGAGAAGAACTGATCAAGATTAGAATTCTTATGATATATATTGGGCATGATGGTTGAGAAAATGGAGCTAGCGCCAATAGTATATATAAAACTCTTAATTTTCATTTTTCTTTTATCTTGATGGCTTATCTTGTTCTCTACTTTTCTAATGTTTCCTCCCTCATAGACATTGAGTAAATGACACATGCATGGTTAGGAATAACACTACAAATTTAAATTTCTCTTGGCCATCGAGGAAGTAGTTGACATTTTCTATGCCGGCTGACTCTTGACTATTTTTTTTTTCAGTTCTTTTGCAAATGTGCTACGTACATACCAAATAAATATAATCAATATTATGTGATATTTAATTGTTGTCAGGAACTAGATTTATTATTTTCCTTGATAGCTAACATTTTGATATCCATAACATCAAGAAATGACTGGAACAAGTCAATGACTCCATGAGAAGGTGATCACTATATATTCTCAGATTAGCACCACAAGGAACCGATGAGGTAGTTTTTAATTAATAATCACATTGATGTTATAATTATAAATTTGTCATCCTTATTTTCATTAAATATCTGTCAACATATAATTAATTATCTGTTCTTTAATTTATGTCAGAAAAACTTTATTCTGTACATCTCCTATGAATATAATCCACACCATAAGAATTAGCATATATATATATATATATATATATATATATATATATATATATATATATATATATATATATATATATATAGGATTCTTGCCATGATGGGATAGTTGGGAACTCAAGTCACAACCACTAGGCTTATGAATGAAGGCTCAACTTAACTATTCCGGAAAGGGTGAGCTATCACCCTAACCTGTTATTTTCGTTGAAATGGTAAAGATCTGATGAAATTAGCATTGGATTTCCATGGCCCCACACTGGGATGGCATGCATGTTTTAGTTTGTAGAAGGGAGAAATTAAGTGTGTAAGCAGTGGAGATATTTTTTCTTCTAATATTTGAAACTTTGTTGGAGAAGGTGGTATCGTGATGGTGAAGATTTCAGATGTTTGTTGCACCAACTTCATCGTGTCAAAATTGAAGTATCACATTCAATGTACGTAGTCTCCATCACCTTTGTTACATATCTCAAGACATTTTTATCTCACATTGACTCGATTTCGTTTTAGTGCTCAAGACCCCCTTTTAGTTCTCATTTATATATCCATGCATGTGACTTGGACTAAAGACTCCTCTTTTTCTTTGTAGTTATGGGGTTGGCTTCCTACTATTTCTTCTTTCTAAATTTGTTTAGTTTAAAAATAAGCACTGCTCTCTTTTCTCAGCTACCTCTATGAAATCATCTGCATCTTTCATCCAACAACTCTCATCATTATGACATTGTTACAACATGTGTGATGTATTTCCTTGCTTCATTCCAGGCAGCTGGGATCTTGTTCTCATATCTTCCACCTATGAACTGTACTCTTTTGCAACTCAAACCCTCTCTAATTATTATTGATGTTTTAGATTTTGGATTTGATTAAAGTGTGGAGCATTAAAGAAGAAACTTTAGAGCATAAAATGTTATAACAATTATGGGATTATGGAATGCCCATGAAAACGAATAATAAGACTATAACAAATATTGTAGATAACCAAAAAACAGAATATCCCAAAATGGGTATATATATCTGAATTGAGAATGTCGAGAAGAATGAAAATGAAAATAACTAAGAAAACAGAGTGAGAATTTCTTTTGCAAAAAGTTTGGGATAGCTATCTTGTTGAGTTAAAAAAAATTGAGAGAATAGATTGAGGTGGTTAGGCATGTGTAATGGAGGCCGATAAGTGCGTCGGGTAATAGGTGGAAAAATTATAGTTAATAAGGTAACAAACATTAGATACAGACCTAAATTAATAAGAACAAAGGTTCATTGAAAGGATATAATAAATTATTAATTGTTAAAAGAGGTGATGGAAGAAACGGATTCATCTAGTCGATTCCAAAAGTTTGTGACGAGGCTTAATTTGACGTTGAGGTACTTAGTAAACTTGCTGTAGGTAATATGATGTGGGAGTTAATAATCTTAAAAGTATTCACTTAAAGGATAAAAGGTAATGTATTAACCATCAATTATCAAGTCATTGCTTTAGTTTATACAGCAATTGTGGATAACAACTGTCTGATATCAACTACAAATCTACCATATTGAGGTTTATAATACTGGATTGATCCATGCTATTATAATATGGGACTAATCATCATATTTATTCACTATATATATCAATTCGGGTTTCAGGTCCGGGTTCGATTTAGGTAAGATCCAGTTCTGTTCTGAGTTTCCCTAATGCTCAGTGACCTTTGATTAATTAATCATTTAGAGCATTATTATTTCCTGTTTGTGGTTAGTAGTAGTGTGTATGTTTTAAACTCTAAACCTAATTGGTTATTATTAGAAAGCCGTCTGGGATCTGATTTCCACATCAAATGATGTCCACAGAATCAGTTAGGCCATGGAGATTGAGTAATTTATATGGCAGTTTATATGATTAAGCTTAGGTTAAAGTATTAATTAGCATTGGGGCATCCATAGAGGGGCCCTTTTAGGGAATTATAACAGCTCAATCAATATATATCAACAAATTACTACAATATATTTTAAGTAGTTATATTGTTAGTAATGTATGCTACCAGTGCCCTGTCATGTTAAATGATTTTGCTATTGTTTTGTTACGGAACTATAGATATGTCCATACCTATGCTGATTTAATAGTAGATAATACATCTGTATTTTTTATAAGATCATATACGGGTATATATGTAGAAATTATTACCATAGGCTTGATGTAATTATACATAATAAAACCATATTACCCTATATAAGATAAAAATGGATATGATTAGCTAGCTGAAGAACAACAGTAAGTCAAAACTAATTCTCACAGGCTGTACCTGCTCGAAAAATTAAAAAAACAATAATGTTATAGCCTAGCGCTACAGGAATATGATTCATGTCCTAATTTTATATTAACATATTTCCTCTTTCGTAAACTTTATGCCTTTACTACTTTTCACTGTGATTAGTGTATTTCTTTATCTAAATTCATACCAATTCTGCAGGTAGCTAGTGTTGCCGGCTTGCCGCTCCCTCTCTCTGGTAACAAAATCTCAGAGGTAAGAATAATAATTTGAATTTGAGAATTAAAATTGTTGTAGCAGATCTGTGTCGTTGAAATTAAATAGAGGGATGTCACTGAATAGCTGATAGAGTTGGCTATTATATATATTTAGAATGTGGATCAACAAAGAATCAGAACTAAAAGCTCATCTCTCGATAAGAAAATCACTAATAGTATATTTGTGTGACATACTGCATACAGTGGTACCAATATAATCAAAGAAAAATAATAACAATGATAGCCCTAGGGTTATGATAACTTGAATTAAATTATTCACTCTGCAATTAGTAAAGAGAAGACTCCATTGTTCCATACATATATAGATGTCTATTCTTTTTATTGAGATTTCATATTGTTTAATGTTATTAGTGATTCTATTTCTCAATTTTTCTTACATTTACATTTTCGTGCCTCTTTAATATAATTTAGTGACGATGCTCTATATTGGCAACGCAGCAGAAAAGAACACGTGGGCAGAGGAAGTGTCCCAGAACTCAGAAGAAAGGGCCCACAGGGGCCGACCAGGCCACCCCTGTGCCCAACCTGCAAGCGCAAGCTGGCTCTCCTCAGAGCTCCTGGAAATTGGCCTCCTCGGTCTTTCAGCTCGCTCCGAGCTACCACAGGACCAAAACTCCTCGGCCCTCTCGCTCGTTCCCGAGCTCCCCAACCGAGGCCATTTTCCTCGGTCCTTCGACCGACCAACAGTACCGCTCACAGATGCAACCGCCGCTCTGCAAATCTTGCCATGCGCAGATTCTCCGCCAGCAACATCCCACGTTCCACGCCATCACGATCCCCATTAATGGGCGATCCGCTCTTTACACGAGCGTGACGTCGGGAGCGTAACCGCCGGCGAGATTCTCGCGCCTTCTACTGCGTGCTGCCGCCACTATAAAAACCCCATCACAGAGGGGTCAAGTAAGTCATTTTTTTACACTTTTAGGCCGTTACTCTGCTCGGATCTCATCACTAACTTGAGCGTCGGAGGGTCCTTGGTGGTACCAAACCATCCCGGGACTTCTTTGCAGGTACTCGGCAACACCTCCCTCACCTCACCTCTTCCTCCAAAAACCCATTGAGACCCGTACGCGAAGGAAGATAATCAAGTAAGTTCACCGCGAGATCAACGGAAGACAACATCTGACGGAGGCCCGAAAAGGAGCTCCATCAGTTGGTGCCGTCTGTGGGAACCGAAACTCCACAAAAAAACAAAGTCGGCCTTCCGATCTCCATCCCTATGGCAAACGATCACCCTGAAGATCCAGATACCAGCCGCCGCCTCCCCTTCACCGGAGGCACGGGTGAACCTCCTCCGGCGACCGTCATTGTAAATTCCCGTTTCCTTCAATAAAAATCTTTCTATACATTTCCCAAATCCCCGATTGTTATCCTATTTTCCCGTATTATATTTTTGTGTGAAGATTAGTTGCTTAGGGTGTAATAATTGTCTTTCTAAACCAATTAAAATCATGCCCAAACCAACTTTCAATAAGCATATATTTAAATTCCTTTTTCTTCAGCCAAACAAAACAAACAAAATAAAACAAAACCAAATAAAAATCCCCAGCCGGCCCACTCTCTTTCCTTTCCCTCTACAAATAAATTAAACTTTAATTTCCCCAGCCCGTTACTTCCTCACCCCAAATTAAAACTAAAACTAAATAATTTCCCTATTAACCCTAGCCGGCCCAGCCTGTTTCCCCAAGCCAGCCCATAACCCCACAAACCGCTCCTGACCCGCTCCCGACCCGACCCGCCATCACTTCTCTTCTTCCTCACTCATTACAAACTTTCCCGCTCGTTTTCTCCTTCACCCCCACGTCTCCCATGACGCCAACGTCCCCGCGCTCGTCGCCCACGCCGCACGCCCCAAGCTTCTCAACCTCTCCTCGTCTCCCCTTTCTCCTCTTTCGCTCTCACTCTCACTCTCGTGCTCACTCCTCTCTTTCCTCAGAAAAACCCACCATCTACAAACCGCCGCCGCCGACCCTCGACTCCCCTCGGCCACCATCTGCACGCTCCTCGTCGGCGCGCCCCCACTGCACCTGAACCACCTCGTCGACACCCTACGTCATCAGCATCATCACCATCACTACAAACCCGAGCCCCACTACCTCTCTCTCTCTCTCCAAAACACCAAGCTCCAAACCTACATACGACCTCCGCCGTGCCATTGCCGGAGCGACCACCGCCGACCACAGCACCCTCACAGAGATCCATAGCACCACACTCCGTCTCCAGCGATCGCGAACCATCTCCGGGCAACTTCGACGACGAACCCGAAACGCGAGCCGAGGCCACGAATCCAAACTGTGCCGTTCATCGCGCGTTCGTGCCGTTGCCACTGCCGTGCGTCGCCAAAGCGTCTCCAGGCAAGTTACCAACTTGCTTCATGCTATTTGTTTTTACTAGAACTTGAAATACCGTTAAAATTCACATGAACATTTAGTGCGACTTAAAACAGTGTATGTGTTCGATGCAAAACTCGAACAAAAACCCTTCTTGAAATTGACGGAACTCGATTGCATATGCTGGCCCGTCTGATAATTAACATTGTGTAGAAATTTTACTGAGAAATATGATTGTTACTGACTTAAACGATCACCCCCAATTACACCCGTAAAAACTGAGAAATTCCCGCACCTGAAACTTGTTTAAATCACAATTAATTGTGTACATATTGAAATGATGTGTTCGAGGGCTAAAATCGAAGCCTACTCGACTATCTGTAACCCTGTACAAGTTCTTAATTGTTTCTATACTGAAATTATGACGAGAATTGGTTCGGAGAGCGACTCTGGACTGCAGTCCAGAGCAGCTCTGGTTGTTGTTTTCTGTCTCGTAATGCTTACCCCTTAGCTGCCTGAACTTGTACGTTGAGGAACCCTACACTTTATTGAATATGAATCTGTTATACAAATAACGCAAGTGATTTCATCCCTTTATATCGTCGTTTACTATTTAAACTGCAATTTAAAAGAACAGGACGCATAGCAGTCCCAAACAGAAACAGAATTGATACACTAGTGTTGAACGGTGCATAACTTCTGATGTACAGACGCGATTGAGAATCCGTCTATTGCGTTGGAAACCCTATTGAAAACCCTAAATTTCATTCACTGTATCGTCGCTAAATTCTGATCCCAACTGGGTGAAAATCGTGTCGCGAAACGGACGTTCAGTTCAGAAACTGAATTTCCTACAGCGAACACTTAAACTGAAATGGCTGTAACTTAAATACCAGAAATCCGATTGTACTGAAACCAATTTTACTGAACTTCCAACAGAGTGTACTTATTACCGTATTTGTATCATTTCACTGAATTCTGAACATATGAATTACTGCAATTTTTGTAACCTTATGACGTGCATTTTAGTTCATATTACACATGACTTACCTTACCCAATTGCCATATACATAGTGTTAGTGCGCGTCATTTTTCAGTGGACATTGTATTATTATGCGTGAATGATATTGGTTTAGGAGTGTCAAGCATGCCAATAGAAAAGTGAATGATTCGTGACAGTGATTAATACAGTGAACGGTGACAAAACCGTGTTATTGGTGTATACTTGTACACGACTAAATCATAATCATCAATAGTGTAAACCTGGGAAAAAAGAGAAAATCGAAGTGGAAAGAGCATCGTATTTAGCGGGACCTTGTTTTAGAGGATGATCATTCGAACAGTGATTCTTATATATATTAGGTAGGATCTAGCGATCCGACTGACAGGGTTATGTCTCGGGCGTGTGGGCCGTTGTCTCGGGTATGTACGAGACTCCAGTTAAACATGATCCTCCTTTCCACTATACGATTTCAAACATGACTTAGAGACTGATAGGGACACAGATCATACTTTGTATCATTTAGTGACATATCGATTATCAGTATTTTTCTTTCACTGTTATTACCTTATTTGCATGTTTCATGTCATTATTATAAAATTGCTATTACGTCGCTCTGACGACCTGAGTATGAATGCTCAGATCTCGAGGAAGAACCAGCGCAGGAGTCGGATTTACCTTTCGAGCTAGCGGAGATCTAGTCTGGAGTACATTTTTCTTCTTTTCTTCTTTCCCTAAAAAGATCTTGTAGTCGAACTCGGTTAGTAGTTCTTTCTTGTTTATTTGTAAATTGTGAACAATTCTTTCCCTAAAAAGATCTTGTAGTCGAACTCGGTTAGTAGTTCTTTCTTGTTTATTTGTAAATTGTGAACAATGAACTTTGATGTAATAGTTTAGTGATGTATTTCCTTTACTGCTGTGCTTTGTTTACTGATTACCATGTAATGCTAGAAGCCGAAGTGTGACTACGGCGGGATTATTCCTTGACCGTAGGAGCATGGCTGGCCTAGTCATCCCTCGTTTTCCGTATTTTGGGAAGCGGGACGTGATATGGTTTTATTGGTATCAGAGCCGTATTTAGTAACAAGGGATAACATTAACTACACTGTATTACATTATTTTCGTTTCACTATTCCTGATTTTCATCTTTGAATCTAATCATATCCTTTTGAATCTTCCAGCGATATGACGTCCCCGAACGACCACTCCTCGGACTCAAGTTCACAGGATCGAACGGAAAGAATACTTAGTGCACTGACCTCTCTCGCAGAAGCTCAGGAGAGGAAGACGAACTTACTCGTCGAGGGACTCAGGGCTATTACCGCTGCAGGGGGACCCTCCGCACTCATTACCGCCTCCGAGGGCACTGCTCCACCAGCTTACTCTGCCAGGGCTGGCACCGTGTCAGATTTCTGGAAGTTGCATCCAGCTGCATTTACAGGGTTAACCGAACCACTAGAGGCCGAGCAATGGCTAGTGAACATGGAGAACTTACTGACGTTCGCCAGGGTACTAGATGAAGATAGGGTGAATGTGATAAAGATACAGTTAGAAGATGAAGCCCGTACATGGTGGCCAGTGGAAGAAAGCAGGCTAGACAGGCCAATTGAATGGAGCAAATTCAAGGAGTGCTTCCTGGACCATTATTTCCCTTCCACCGCCGAGGCAGAGATGGAGGAAATATTCATTCTACTGAAGCAGAATGGCCGCCCCGTGGATGTATATGCGGCAGAGTTCAACCGTCTGAGTCGATTTGCTCCATACATGATCGCTTCAGAGGCCACCAGGGCCAGACGCTTCTTGCAGGGACTTGATTTCGAGTTGCAGCAGTTGATCGCGTCACTAGAGTTGCAGACTTTTGCACAGGTACTCAACGCGGCGAGAATTCAGGAGAAATTGATCAACAAGTTCAGGAAGCCCCCAGTCGTTCCAGAACGCACCCACGCACCATCTCGAGGAGCCATACCGGTTCACAGGCCTGGACGACACGGATGAAGCGTTCGTTCATGCCCCGGCATCGCCCACAGAGACAGAACGTAGTTTGCGGCTACTGCAATAAAGATGGGCATACCCAGACGGACTGTCGCCGCGCTAAGGGACAGTGCTTAATTTGCGGATCCAGTCAGCACAGGATTAGCGGTTGCCCCGAGCGAACAGAGATACAGGGAGGTTATAGACCGCAGCAGCAGAGACCGCAGGAGCAGAGGCAAACCTATACAGGTCGCGGTCAGGGACGGGCTTTCACCTTGACCGCTGAGCAGGCGGAGGCTTCAGGAGAAATTGTTACAGGTACTCTACTCGTATATTCCTTGCCAGCTAGAGTACTATTTAATTCTGGAGCATCGCACTGTTTCATATCTGAGCATTTCATTGATACACACTCCATACCACATAAACCACTAACCAAGGGCTGAGAGATACATACGGGTAATGGCATTATAATATCTATTCGAGAATGTAGATCATGTCCGGTTATAGTGTGTGGCAGGGAATTCTATGCGAATTTCCTTTTGATCGGGACAGGCAATTATGACGCAATTCTCGAGATGGATTGGATGAGTACCTTCCATGCAGTTATTGATTGCCGTGCAAGGAATGTGATCTTCCGCATTCCCAATCACCCGGAGTTTATTTTCGAGGGCGGAAGCGAATCTTTGAAGCCAGCCAAGTATAGAACCAAGCCAAAGGAGCTGACGGCTATGGAGATTGATGAGAGCTCAGCCCCAGAGATTGTTCGGGACTTTCTGGACGTGTTTCCTGAAGATTTACCAGGTCTACCACCTCCACGCGTCTTGGAGTTCTCGATCGATTTGACTCCAGGTACAGCGTAAGTATCCAAGGCCCCGTATAGAATGGCACCGGTTGAGTTGGCGGAATTGAAGAAGCAAATTGAAGAACTATTGGGGAAGGGATTTATCCGGCCGAGCGTTTCACCGTGGGGTGCACCAGTTCTGTTAGTGAAGAAGAAGGATGGATCGCTGCGGATGTATATAGATTATCGGGAGCTGAACAAAGTCACCATAAAGAACAAGTACCCAATTCCGCGCATCGACGACTTATTCGATCAGTTAAGTGGGGCCAGGGTATTTTCGAAGTTGGATCTCCGTTCTGGATATCATCAGATCAGAGTAGCAGCCGAGGATGTATGAAAGACGGCTTTCAGGACCCGATACGGACACTATGAGTTCCTCGTGATGCCGTTCGGTGTTACCAATGCTCCAGCGATATTTATGGACTTGATGAATAGGGTGTTTGCAAAGTACTTGGATACATTTGTCGTTGTATTTATCGACGACATACTTGTGTACTCGAAGACCTGGAAGGAGCATGTTGAGCATTTGTGCACGGTTCTACAAATTCTTCGGGAAGAGAAGCTGTATGCGAAATTGAGCAAGTGTGAATTCTGGCTCGACAAGGTTCACTTCTTGGGACACATCGTTTTGAGCGAAGGCATCTCAGTGGACCCGGCAAAGATAGAATCTGTCAGAGATTGGCCAACACCGAAGTCAGTGGCCGAGATCAGAAGATTTCTGGGATTGGCAGGTTATTATCGGAGGTTCGTCCAAGACTTTTCACGAATCGCTGAACCGTTGACGAGGCTGACACGGAAGGATGTACCATTTGCGTGGACAGACGAGTGTACTCAGGCTTTTGACACACTGAAGCAGAAGTTAACTACGGCGCCCATTCTTACAGTACCAGATGATTCCGGTGGTTTGGTGATACATAGTGATGCCTCAGGGAAGGGATTAGGCTGTGTTCTGATGCAGCACGGACGAGTGGTTGCTTACGCCTCTCGACAGCTGAGAAATCACGAGAAGAACTATCCTACGCATGACTTGGAGTTAGCTGCAGTGGTTTTTGCGTTGAAGATTTGGAGGCACTATCTATTGGGTGAGAAAGTGGAGGTGTACACGGATCATAAAAGCCTGAAGTACGTCTTCACTCAGAAGGAACTAAACATGAGGCAGCGCCAATGGCTAGAGCTGATGGCAGAATACGACTTGGACCTTCAGTATCACCCGGGAAAAGTAAATGTTGTACCAGATGCGCTCAGTCGCAAGCCAGCGCTCATGATGTTGACCAGTCAGAGGAGCATTATTGAAGACTTTCAGAGACTCGAGCTTGAAGTCGTTACACCGAGTGCACTCAGTCAATTTTAGCAACTGCAGGTGCAGTCTTCTCTTGTGGATCGCATCAAGGCTGCACAAGTGGATGATCCTCGATTGCAAAAGTTCAGAGAGGAAGTAGAAGCCGGGATGAGAACGGACTTAATCATACATGAGGACGGTTCTCTGAGATTCGGTAGCAGACTCTGCGTACCCAAGGGAGATGTTCGAGAAGAGGTACTGACTGAGACGCATAGTTCAGCTTATTCTGTGCATCCGGGAGGTACGAAGATGTATCGAGACCTAAAGCAGCATTTTTGGTGGAACGGAATGAAGCGGGAAATTGCGCGATTCATATCCAGGTGCTTGGTATGCCAGCAGGTGAAGGCGGAACATCAGAGGACAGCAGGATTGTTGCAACCACTTACGATACTAGAATGGAAGTGGGAGCACATTACTATGGATTTCGTGATGGCCTTACCATGGAGCCCTAAGGGTAATAACGCCATTTGGGTTATCGTCGACCGCCTCACAAAAGCTGCACACTTCTTACCATTCCGAGTGGGACAGTCGACAGAGTCACTGGCTGAGAGGTACATGCAGGAGATAGTGCGACTTCACGGTGTTCCAGTCAGCATTGTATCAGATCGAGACACTAGATTCGTGTCGCACTTTTGGAGGAGCTTACAGGAGAGTTTGGGTACCCGCCTCAAGTTCAGCACAGCTTATCACCCGCAGACGGATGGACAATCCGAGCGTACGATTCAGACGCTCGAGGATATGTTGAGAGCCTGCATGTTGGACTTTCAGGGTTCCTGGGAAGACCATCTGCATGTAGTCGAGTTTTCCTATAACAACAGTTACCAGGTTAGCATCCAGATGGCTCCTTTCGAAGCACTTTACGGGCGGAAGTGTTGATCTCCAGTTTGTTGGGATGATGTGGGAGAGCGAAGATTACTAGGTCCCGAGCTCATCGTTCAGACAGTCGACAAGGTCCAAATGATCAGGCAGCGTATTAAGACGGCTCAGGATCGACAGAAGAGTTGGGCAGATACCAGCAGGAGGGCACTAGAATTTGAAGTCGGAGATTACGTGTTCCTGAAGATTTCCCCTACCCATGGAGTTATCAGGTTCGGAGGTCGGGGAAAGCTCAGTCCCCGTTTCATCGGACCTTTTGAGGTGCTAGAGCGAGTAGGAGAGGTGGCTTACCGACTTGCCTTGCCTCCATCGCTAGCTGGTGTGCACAATACCTTCCACGTGTCACAGTTGTGGCGTTATGTTCGAGATGAGAGCCACGTTCTGGACTATTCGGAGCTAGTTTTGGGTATCGATCTATCATACGAGGAGCAGCCCACCACCATCCTCGACCGCAGAGAGAAAGTGTTGAAGAACAAGGTCATTCCGTTGGTCCGAATGTCTTGGGGCGGTCGTTCCCCTGGAGAATCTACCTGGGAGCGGGAGGAAGATATCCGTGCATATTTTCTACATCTCTTTGTTTATTACTTTTGTTTCGTTGTATTCTTGTTAAATTTTGAAGACGAAATTTTTGTAAGGGGGTATGATATAAATCCCCGTTTCCTTCAATAAAAATCTTTCTATACATTTCCCAAATCCCCGATTGTTATCCCATTTTCCCGTATTATATTTTTGTGTGAAGATTAGTTGCTTAGGGTGTAGTAATTGTCTTTCTAAACCAATTAAAATCAGGCCCAAACCAACTTTCAATAAGCATATATATAAATTCCTTTTTCTTCAGCCCAACAAAACAAACAAAATAAAACAAAACCAAATAAAAATCCCCAGCCGGCCCACTCTCTTTCCTTTCCTTCTACAAATAAATTAAACTTTAATTTCCCCAGCCCGTTACTTCCTCAGCCCAAATTAAAACTAAAACTTAATAATTTTCCCTATTAACCCTAATCGGCCCAGCCCGTTTCCCCAAGCCAACCCATAACCCCACAAACCGCTCCCGACCCGACCCGCCATCACTTCTCTTCTTCCTCACTCATTACAAACTTTCTTGCTCATTTTCTCCTTCACCCCCACGTCGCCCACGACGCCAACGTCCCCGCGCTCGTCGCCCACGCCGCGCGCCCCGAGCTCCTCAACCTCTCCTCGTCTCCCCTTTCTCCTATCTCCCTCTCACTCTCGTGCTCACTCCTCTCTTTCCTCAGAAAAACCCACCATCTCCAAACCGCCGCCGCCGACCCTCGACTCCCCTCGGCCACCACCTGCACGCTCCTCGCCGGCGAGCCTCCACTGCACCTGAACCACCTCGTCGACACCCCTACGTCATCAGCATCATCACCATCACTACAAACCCGAGCCCCACTACCTCTCTCTCTCTCTCTCCAAAACACCAAGCTCCAAACCTACATACGACCCCCGCCGTGCCATTGCCTGAGCGACCACCGTCGACCATAGCACCCTCACAGAGATCCATAGCACCACACTCTGTCTCCAGCGATCGCAAACCATCTCCGGGCAACTCCGAAGACGAACCCGAAACGTGAGCCGAGGCCACGAATCCAAACCGTGTCGTTCGTCGCGTGTTCGTGCCGTTGCCGCTGCCGTGCGTCGCCAAAGCGTCTCCAGGCAAGTTACCAACTTGCTTCATGCTATTTGTTTTTACTAGAACTTGAAATACCGTTAAAATTCACATGAACATTTAGTGCGACTTAAAACAGTGTATGTGTTCGATGCAAAACTCGAACAAAAACCCTTCTTGAAATTGACAGAACTCGATTGCATATGCTGGCCCGTCTGATAATGAACATTGTGTAGAAATTTTACTGAGAAATATGATTGTTACTGACTTAAACGATCACCCCCAATTACACCCGTAAAAACTGAGAAATTCCCGCACCTGAAACTTGTTTAAATCACAATTAATTGTGTACATATTGAAATGATGAGTTCGAGAGCTCAAATCGAAGACTAATCGACTATCTGTAACCCTGTACAAGTTCTTAATTGTTTCTATACTGAAATTATGACGAGAATTAGTTCGGAGAGCGACTCTGGACTGCAGTCCAGAGCAGCTCTGGTTGTTGTTTTCTGTCTCGTAATGCTTACCCCTTCGCTGCCTGAACTTTTACGTTGCGGAACCCTACACTTTATTGAATATGAATCTGTTATACAAATAACACAAGTGATTTCACCCCTTTATATCGTCGTTTACTATTTAAACTTCAATTTAAAAGAACAGGACGCATAGCGGTCCCAAACAGAAACAGAATTGATACACTAGTGTTGAACGGTGCATAACTTCTGACGTACAGACGCGATTGAGAATCCGTTTATTGCATTGGAAACTCTATTGAAAAACATAAATTTCATTCAACTGTAGTGTCGCTAAATTCTGATCCCAACTGGGTGAAAATCGTGTCTCGAAACGGACGTTCAGTTCAGAAACTGAATTTCCTACAGCGAACACTTAGATTGAAATGGATGTAACTTGAATACCAGAAATCCGATTGTACTGAAACCAATTTTTCTGAACTTCCGACAGAGTGTACTTGTTACCATATTTGTATCATTTCACTGAATTCTGAACATATGAATTACTGCAATTTTTGTAAGCTTATGACGTGCATTTTAGTTCATATTACACATGACTTACCTTACCCAATTGACATATACATAGTATTAGTGCGCGTCATTATTCAGTGGACATTGCATTATCGTACGTGAATGATATTGTTTTAGGAGTGTCAAGTATGCCAATGGAAAAGTGAATGATTCGTGACAGTGATTAATACAGTGAACGGTGACAAAACCGTGTTATTGGTGTATACTTGTACACGACTAAATCATAATCATCAATAATGTAAACCTGGGGAAAAAGGGAAAATCGAAGTGGAAAGAGCATCGTATTTAGCGGGACCGTGTTTCAGAGGATGATCATTCGAACAGTGATTCTTATATATATTAGGTAGGATCTAGCGATCCGGCTGACAGGATTATGTCCCAGGCGTGTGGGCCGTTGTCTCGGGTATGTACGAGACTCCAGTTAAACATGATCCTACTTTCCACTATACGATTTCAAATATGACTTAGAGACTGATAGGGACACAGATCATACTTTGCATCATTTAGTGACATAACGATTATCAGCATTTTTCTTTCACTGTTATTACCTTATTTGCATGTTTCATGTCATTATTATAAAATTGCTATTACGTCGCTCTGACGACCTGAGAATGAATGCTCAGACCTCGAGAAAGAACCAGCGCAGAAGTCGGATTTACCTTTCAAGCTAGCGGAGATCTAGTCTCGAGTACCTTTTTCTTCTTTTCAGCTTTCCCTAAAGAGATCTTGTAGTCGAACTCGGTTAGTAGTTCTTTCTTGTTTATTTGTAAATTGTGAACAATGAACTTTGATGTAATAGTTTAGTGATGTATTTCCTTTACTGTTGTGCTTTGTTTACTGATTACCATGTAATACTAGAAACCGAAGTGCGACTACGGCGGGATTATTCCTTGACCGTAGGAGCATGACTGGCCTAGTCATGTCTCGTTTTCCATATTTTGGGAAGCGGGGAGTGAGAGTCATCAACGCCCTCGCCGGCCGAATAGATCGACACCCCTCCCTTAACGGGGTCGTACAGAGGGGGCTCGCCATGGCGGCTCGAGGGCCACCTCGCCCAAGGATCTAAGCCCTCACTAAGAGGCAGCCCAGCAGCTACCCTGCTCGGCTATCCCTGGCGGGTAGCTTCCATACCGCAATGCCAGGGATCAGAAAGTCCTCCCAGAGGCAGTCGAGCCCGAGGATCCCTCGCTCGGCTATCCCTGGCGGGTAGCTTCCCTACCGCAACGCCAGGGATCAGAAAGTCCTTCCAGAGGCAGTCGAGCCCGAGGATCCCTCGCTCGGCTATCTTTGGCGGGTAGCTTCCCTACCTCAATGCCGGGAATCAGAAAGTCCTCCCAGAGGCAGTCGAGCCCGAGGATGCCTCGCTCGGCTATCCCTGGCGGGTAGCTTCCCTACCACAACGCCAGGGATCAGAAAGTCCTCCCAGAGGCAGTCGAGCCCGAGGATCCCTCGCTCGGCTATCCCTGGCGGGTAGCTTCCCTACCGCAACGCCAGGGATCAGAAAGCCCTCCCAGAGGCAGTCGAGCCCGAGGATCCCTCGCTCGGCTATCCTTCAGGACAAAAGCCCTCACCAAGAGGCACCGGGCAGTAACCCTGCCCAGCCAAGGGTCCTAGGTAAGCTTCTTACAGCCCTATAGCTCTTCCCGCGCCAAGAACCAAAGTCCTCCCAGAGGCAGTCGGGTCCTTGCTGGCTATCTGTAACACCCGAGCCCAATAATACTAATTTCTGTTACTTTATGAATGAAGTGCGATCCTTATTTCATTTATCTTGCTTGTTTGTGGCTTACTGTAAATTTTTATCCGGTAAATTCATTTCTGCATATAACAATTTTTGGCATCTGAAATAAAATTAAAAATATTCATCTTGGCCTACTTGACACCCCTAACCCCGTGGGAGCGTCCGTGCATCGTGTTCTCGTCCCGTTCAGTGAAACGGGCGAGTTTGGACGGCTACGCGCGCGTACATGTGTCCGTTTTGGGGGTATGCTTTTTTATAATAAAACACTTCATTTTAAAATTTGGATCCCGCTTAAAATCCTACAATTTTAATTTCAAATTTTTGGACCCGACCCGGGCGCGATTTGGAAATGTTTTATTTAGCGCCAAAATCCCAAATTTTATTAATTTAAAACGTCGAATATTTTTCCTAACTATATATATCTTTACTGTTACTGAAAATCATATTAAATCCTTTTAATATTTTTCCTAAATCCTTTCATCAGCCAATCTACTCTTCTTATTTCTCCCCGCGGGCCCCACACTTCTTTTCCTCTCTCTCTCTCGTCTCCTTCTCTATCTCTATCTCTCTCCCTCACCGTCTCTCTCTCTCTCTCTCTAACTTTATTCCTCTCTCTCTCTCTTTTATAAACTTTCCCTCCTCTTCTTTTTTAAAGAAAACGCAGAAGAACCCATCACGAGCCCTCGCGTGAACCTTAGCCGCGCACCCCCGTCGCCGCCGCAACCCCATCGCCGGCACCAGCACCGCCGGGCTAGTCATCTCCGCACCCTCGTCGCAACCAAGCCTCTTCCTCCTTTCTCCCTTCTTCCCAGCACCTGCACGCGGCCACCCGCACACCCTCGCACTCGTCCGCGCCACCTCGTCGCCGTTCTCCATCGCCGGCGACCCTAGCCTTACCCCACCATCTTCACCATCTCGTTTTCTCCATCACCTCTCCTTCACCGTTCCCGTACACCCCTGCACCTTCGCCGCAGCCACTGCAAACCCCTGCACACCCGTCGCACCGCCGGATCTGTCGCCGCCGGCGATCTAGATCTGCCTCCCCGGCCTTCGTACGACCCACTGTAAGCCTTCTACTTCTTTTCTCCTTCCTTTCTTCTCTGGTTCCTTTGTATTCTTGATTGCACATCTTGATGGTTTACTGTTCACGTTTTCGCCGGAATCCGACGATGCCGACGATGTGACTCGACGTTCCAGCGAGGTACCCCGACCCGTGTGGTTCCATTGTTCATTGTTTGGGTTCAATCCGTGAACCGTGCGCCCGTCGCGAGTTTCCCCGCCGACGTTTACGTTCCGTTTTTCCCGGTTCGCGACCCATCGAGACAAGTACCCCTTGCTACATGCTATACAATACTTACATATATATTATGACACCCTAAACCTGTAAATTTAACTTGGTACGATCATTTCTCATTTTCGGGTACAATATTGCATTATATCATTTTACCGTTAAACTTGGAACCTACAGTTGCAAATTGAACCTAATAACCATATTTACCTGTTTAATCACATTTTTAATGTTAATATAGCTTGTGGCATTTATCCCTGTAGTTCTGTTCCATTCGGACACTAGTATGCTTTTAACCTGAAATGGCTGTACTGAACCGTTACATAGATCATTGCACCTCTAAGGGTTCTTAAACCTGTTAACATGACTAAACGGCTATACTTGTCTTACTGCACTCTTGTAATCATCTCTGTAACAAATTTGATAACTGTATTGCAAATTGAATGAAACTGCCTGTTACTTAATTCATTGCTTATCTCATGTTGTTGATACCCATGCTAGATTATATAACTGATTGTGAGCACACCCACGATATTGTTTACATCTTGACCTGACTTGCTACACATATATTTATATATTGATATACCTGACATGGTACCGTACACTGTTGACTTGACATGATGTACCATGACCTGACCCGTTACCTGATCTTGTGTCTAATGCCAACAAACCTGACATGTAGTCCTCATGGACCGTTCCTGTTGTCTATCCAGACAAACCTGCTTTTACCTGATCCAGTGTTGGCATTAGTTCTTGATTACTGAATACCTGACTTGACATACATAACTTGGGGGTATGGGGAAATCAAAGGTGAAACCTGATTTGTAACTCAACAGTTCGATACCTGTTCTGATCAGTCTTACGGGCTAGGCCAGCCCCGGAGTGATGATGCTGACATCACTCGCCCATCCTGCTACCTGTTACTGCCTAGCGTCACGTCTCGGTTTCAGCCCGAGAGTCCTTGACCGTGGTCCCGGGCATGCACGGGATACTATTGAGTTACATCGACGATTCATCAATTGATTTCAAAGACTCTAGAATAGAAAACCTGATAGAACAGTTTAGTTACCCACTACACACTACCCTGCACTTCTTGATTCATATTATTGCTACTCTCGTTTTATTCATATTTATATTGCATTGCTTGCTACACTGTTCATATTATATTACTTGATGACATGACGCGCTGACGTCTGGGTTTTGCATGGCCCAGATTCCGTACCGCTGTCGCAGTCCGAGAAGGAGTACTTCAGCCAGCAGGCTGAGCTGTGAGTTCAGTAGTATTAGTTTTATTTCCTGCATTTACTTCCAGATGTGAGCCCGCATTATGGGACATACATTTCAGTTATTTGTATTGGATCATTTGCTTCCGCAATTATTTATTATTGACTCCTGTTATTTTGGATTATGGACATGTTTTAGATAGTGTTATTTTGTTCTTGATATCTCTACAGCCGTAATGTGACTGTGGATGGTTACTTCCTACCCACAGGTAGCATGGTTGGCTATGTCACGTGTCCAATCTAGCGTACTCTGGGAAGCGGGGCGTGACATAGTTCTTTTGGTATCAGAGTCATAGGTTAATTATGTTGATTCTTTTGTAGTTGGGTATTGTACCCAATACACGAATCAGAATGCCCGTGTTTAGGAAACATGTCCTGCCACTTTGCCGTTTACCATTCTTGAATCACATTCTTCCTGATTATATCTTTTACGATGTGCAAACTTCCTTTGCATATTGACTCGAAAAACATGATTCCTTGTTATCTCTAGGACTTATGCGACTTGGGTGGAGTTAAGTAATTGTGGCTATGATACCGCGGCATAGTTACAATGCGGTACTCTATTTAAGTATCTTGGAGTTCTAGTCTTGATCTATGTTTTGAATCTATCATCATGCTAATGTTGGGTGTTTTGATTTCAGGAATATGGCAGATAAGAATTTGAAGACGTACCAGAGGCGTGTGGACGAAGCCGCCATGCTTGGAGTGATAAGGGGAATGCTGGAGAATCAAAATAGACAGACCGAGCTGATCCAGCAGTAAGCAGAATCATTCCAGGAAAGTTTGCGGACCGTTCAGCAGTCCGTAGATAAGGTTGAAGCTAAACCAGTTGATCGAGTTGGGACCGTGGCAGATTTCAGGCGTTTGGGTCCGTCTACATTTACTGGTTTGGAGGAGCCGTTGCCAGCCGAGCAGTGGCTAGTTGACACGGAGAATTTGTTGGTTGCGGCACAGATTCCAGATGACAAAAGAGTTGATGTGGTACGCATTCAGCTAGTGGACTATGCCCGAAAATGGTGGCTTGTGGAAGAGACCCGCTTGCTCAAGCCGATCAAGTGGGCGGATTTTTCTAAGAGTTTCCTGGAGAAGTTCTTCCCGCGGACTGCACGGGAGGAAATGGAAGAGAAGTTTATTGGGCTAAGGCAGAATGGAGCACCCGTGGATGTGCATGCAGCAGAATGGTCGAGACTCAGCAGATTCGCTGGACCTTTAGTTGCCAACGATGCAGACAGGGCACGGAGGTTCATGCTCAGCTTGGATGTGGACAACCAGAGGCAGATTGTCTCCCTGGGTTTGACCACTTTCTCACAGGTTCTTACGGCAGCTCGGGAACAGCAGAGTTTATCTGGGATGAAAGGGAGCTTGCAGCAGACAGCAGTTGCGGCCAGGAAGCCCGCATTTGTACCTAACCGAGCTCATGGTCGCAGAGGTATTCCAGTGGACCGTCGAGGTGTAGCACCCATGAAGAAGCCTGTGATCGTTGATCGAAGGAAGAGTGTGATTTGTGACTACTGCCGTTTACCTGGGCACGTGTAGAAGGAGTGTCGAAAGAGACTGGGACTTTGTTTGGTTTGTGGAGCGGCTGATCACGCCGTTGGTGCTTGTCCGTCAAAGCTTCGTACGAGGGATGATACTCAGAAGCCTCCGCAGAAACCGTTCCAAGGGCAGAAGCAGCTGACTCAAGGACCTAATCAGGCTCGAGCTTTTACCTTGACAGCTGAGGAAGCTAAGGCGTCAGGAGAAGTCGTTTCAGGTATTCTACTCGTTCATGGTTTTCCCGCATTGGCATTATTTGATTCTGGTGCATCCCATTATTTTATGTCATCCAAATTTATAACTACACACTTGATTGCCTGCACGACCCTGTCTAGTTTCTGGGACATACACACTGGGAATGGGAAAATCATATCTAGTAAGGAATGTAAATATTGTACAGTCGTTGTGTGCGGACGGGAGCTTTTTGCAGATTTCTTGGTGATTGATACGGGCGGCTATGAAGTCGTCTTGGGAATGGATTTTCTTGGCACTTTCCACACTCACATTGATTGTAGAGCAAAGAAAGTAATTTTCCAGATTCCCGGACATCCCGAGTTTACCTTCACTGGAGGAAGCAGTTCTGTCGGGCCAGTCGAGTTTAGGGCTAGGCCGACAAACAATATTCTTGCAGCAATGGAAGTTGATGAAAGTGAAGAGCCGGTTGTTGTTCGTGATTTTATGGACGTGTTTAAAGATATATCGGGTTTACCGCCGAAGCGAGACGTGGAGTTCGCAATTGATCTTATTCCTGGTGCAGCGCCAGTATCCAAAGCATATTATCCAATGGCACCAGTAGAGTTGGAAGAAGTTAAGAAACAGGTTGCTGAATTGCTTGAGAAGGGTTGGATTCAAAGCAGTAACTCGCTTTGGGGAGCTCCAGTTCTTCTAGTAAAGAAGAAGGATGACACGAGAAGGATATGCATCGACTATCGAGAATTAAACCGGGTGACTATTAAGAACAAGTACCCTATCCCTTGCATTGGAGAACTTTTTGAGCAGCTTAGTGGCGCAAGGGTATTTTCGAAGCTGGATTTGCGATCTGGATATCATCAGGTTCGAGTGAAAGAAGAAGATATTTGCAAGACGGCGTTCCGAACTCGGTATGGACATTACGAGTACTTAGTGATGCCCTTCGGAGTAACGAATGCGCCGGCAGTATTCATGGACTTGATGAACCGAATCTTTTCACCATTCTTAGAGCAGTTTATTGTGGTATTCATTGACGATATTCTGGTTTACTCGAAGAGTTTTGAGGAGCATGCTGAGCATTTGAAGATCGCACTGCAGACGTTGAGACAGGAGAAGCTTTATGCGAAGATGAGTAAGTGCGAGTTTTGGCTGGAGGAAGTGAAGTTTTTGGGGCATGTTGTGTCTGGCGATGGAATTGCCGTCGATCCAGAAAATATTGCAGCAGTTCGTGATTGGTCGATTCCAAAGAATGTTGCGGAGATAAGAAGCTTTCTTGGATTGGCCGGATACTACAGAAGATTTGTGGAGAACTTTGCTCGTCTGGCGGAGCCGCTAACCAAGCTTACGCGCAATAAGGTACCTTTTGTATGGGCGGATAAATGTGCGTTAGTTTTTGAGATGTTGAAGCAGAAGTTGATAACCGCCCCTATTCTGACCGTGCCAGACAATTCCGGAGGATTGGTGATTTACAGCGACGCATCTGGGAAAGGACTGGGATGTGTTTTGATGCAGCACGGTAAGGTTGTAGCATACGCATCGAGACAGTTAAAGACCCATGAGAAGAATTATCCAACTCATGACTTGGAGCTTGCGGCTGTGATTTTCGCTTTGAAGATTTGGAGACATTACCTTTTAGGCGAAAGGGTCGAAGTTTTTACAGATCATAAGAGCTTGAAGTATGTGTTCACACAGAAGGAGCTTAACATGAGGCAGCGTAGATGGTTGGAGCTAATGGCTGACTACGATCTTGATCTTAAGTACCATCCGGGGAAGGTTAATGTTGTGCCGGATGCGCTTAGTCGGTTACCAGCAATTCAGGTGTTAACTACGCAGAAAGAGCTCGTTGAAGATTTTCGAAGATTTGACTTGGAGGTTGTGCTACCGCGTTCTACGGGACAATTGATGCAGCTGCAAGTGCATTCGTCATTGATTGAGAGTATTAAAGCAGCACAATCGCAGGATCCTAGACTGCAAAAGTTTCGAGAGCAGGTTGAAGCCGGACTACGAACTGATTTACTGATCTACGAAGATGGTTCATTGAGGTACGGTAGCCGTTTGTGTGTGCCAAAGGGAGATATTTGTGAAGAGCTTATGAAGGAGGCACACAGTTCAGCTTATTCTGTGCATCCAGGAGGCACAAAGATGTACCGAGATATTCGACAGCATTTCTGGTGGGAAGGCATGAAACGGGAGATTGCTCGCTTTATGGCAAAGTGCTTAGCGTGTCAGCAAGTTAAGGCTGAACATCAAAGGGTTGCTGGTTTATTGCAACCACTTCCGATTCCTCAGTGGAAGTGGGAACATATAACCATGGATTTCGTGACGGCTTTACCGCGGAGTCCAAAAGGCAACAATGCAGTATGGGTGATTATTGATCGGTTGACCAAGGCAGCTCACTTTATTCCTTTTCGGGTTGGTCAATTAACAGAGACCTTGGCGGAGCGGTACATGCAGGAGATTGTAAGATTGCATGGAGTACCGGTGAGCATCGTGTCCGATCGGGACACTCGGTTCTTATCACACTTTTAGCGGAGCTTACAGGAAAGTTTGGGAACTCGATTAAAGTTTAGCACAGCTTATCATCTTCAAACTGATGGTCAGTCAGAGAGAACGATCTAAACTCTTGAAGATATGTTGAGGGCATGCATGTTGGACTTCAAGGGTTCATGGGAGGATCATCTATATTTGGTGGAGTTTTCTTACAACAACAGTTTTCAGACAACTATCCAGATGGATCCATTTGAAGCTTTGTATGGTCGTAAGTACCGTTCACCTGTTTGTTGGGATGATATCGGTGAACGAAGGTTATTGGGACCAGATTTGGTTGTGCAGACAGTTGAGAAGGTTAACACTATCAGGAATCTTATGAAGGCAGCACAAGACCGACAGAAGAGTTGGGCTTATACGTCAAGAAGACCTTTAGAGTTCGCCGTGGGTGATTTAGTATTCTTGAAGATATCACCGACTAGAGGGATGATTCGTTTTGGGAGTTGAGGAAAGCTTAGTCCTCGATTCGTTGGACCCTTTGAGATCTTGGAGCGTGTTGGTGAGGTAGCGTACCATTTGGCGTTACCGCAGTCCTTGGCAAATGTGCACGATGTGTTTCACGTATCTCAACTACGAAGGTATGTTCGAGATGAAACGCACGTATTGGATCATTCGGAGCTAACAGTACGGGAAGACTTGACTTTTGAGGAGCGACCGGTTGAAATTGTGGATCGAAGGGAAAAGGTTCTTAAGAACAAGGTTATCCCCCTTGTGCTTGTTTCTTGGGGTAATCGCTCGCATGGAGAGTCCACTTGGGAACGAGAAGATGAAATCCGGCAGAAGTTTCCTCACCTTTTCTTGTAATTATTTATTTTTTTATATTCTTGGAATTTCGAGGATGAAATTCTTTTGTAGTTGGGTATAATGTAACACCCGAGCCCAATGCTACTAATTTCTGTTACTTTATGAATGAAGTGTGGCTCTTATTTCATTTATCTTGCTTGTTTGTGGCTTACTGTAAATTTTTATCCGGTAAATTCATTTCTGCATATAACAATTTTTGGCATCTAAAATAAAATTAAAAATATTCATCTTGGCCTACTTGACACCCCTAACCCCGTGGTAGCGTCCGTGCATCGTGTTCTCGTCCCGTTCAGTGAAACGGGCGAGTTTGGACGGCTACGCGCGCGTACATGTGTCCGTTTTGGGGGTATACTTTTTTATAATAAAACACTTCATTTTAAAATTTGGATCCCGCTTAAAATCCTACTATTTCAATTTCAAATTTTTGGACCCGACTTGGGCGCGATTTGGAAATGTTTTATTTAGTGCCAAAATCCCAAATTTTATTAATTTAAAACGTCGAATATTTTTCCTAACTATATATATCTTTACTGTTACTGAAAATCATATTAAATCCTTTTAATATTTTTCCTAAATCCTTTCATCAGCCAATCTACTCTTCTTATTTCTCCCCGCGGGCCCCACACTTCTTTTCCTCTCTCTCTCGTCTCCTTCTCTATCTCTATCTCTCTCTCTCTCTCTCACCACCGTCTCTCTCTCTCTCACTCATTATATTCTTCTCTCTCTCTCTCTAACTTTATTCCTCTCTCTCTCTCTCTCTTATAAACTTTCCCTCCTCTTCTTTTTTAAAGAAAACGCAGAAGAACCCATCACGAGCCCTCGCGTAAACCTTAGCCGCACACCCCCGTCGCCGCCGCAACCCCATCGCCGGCACCAGCACTGCCGGGCTAGTCATCTCCGCACCCTCGTCGCAGCCAAGCCTCTTCCTCCTTTCTCCCTTCTTCCCAGCACCTGCACGCGGCCACCCGCACACCCTCGCACTTGTCCGCGCCACCTCGTCGCCGTTCTCCATCGCCGGCGACCCTAGCCTCACCCCACCATCTTCACCATCTCGTTTTCTCCATCACCTCTCCTTCACCGTTCCCGTACACCCCTGCACCTTCGCCGCAGCCACTGCAAACCCCTGCACACCCGTCGCACCGCCGGATCTGTCACCGCCGGCGATCTCGATCTGCCTCCCCGGCCTTCGTACGATCCACTGTAAGCCTTCTACTTCTTTTCTCCTTCCTTTCTTCTCTGGTTCCTTTGTATTCTTGATTGCACATCTTGATGGTTTACTGTTCACGTTTTCGCCGGAATCCGACGATGCCGACGATGTGACTCGACGTTCCAGCGAGGTACCCCGACCCGTGTGGTTCCATTGTTCGTTGTTTGGGTTCAATCCGTGAACCGTGCGTCCGTCGCGAGTTTCCCCGCCGACGTTTACATTCCGTTTTTCCCGGTTCGCGACCCATCGAGGCAAGTACCCCTTGCTACATGCTATATAATACTTACATATATATTATGACACCCTAAACCTGTAAATTTAACTTGGTACGATCATTTCTCATTTTCGGGTACAATATTGCATTATATCATTTTACCGTTAAACTTGGAACCTACAGTTGCAAATTGAACCTAATAACCATATTTACCTGTTTAATCACATTTTTAATGTTAATATAGCTTGTGGCATTTATCCCTATAGTTCTGTTCCATTCGGACACTCATATGCTTTTAACCTGAAATGGCTGTACTGAACCGTTACATAGATCATTGCACCTCTAAGGGTTCTTAAACCTGTTAACATGACTAAACGGCTATACTTGTCTTACTGCACTCTTGTAATCATCTCTGTAACAAATTTGATAACTGTATTGCAAATTGAATGAAACTGCCTGTTACTTAATTCATTGCTTATCTCATGTTGTTGATACCCATGCTAGATTATATAACTGATTGTGAGCACACCCACGATATTGTTTACATCTTGACCTGACTTGCTACACATATATATATTGATATACCTGACATGGTACCGTACACTGTTGACTTGACCTGATGTACCATGACCTGACCCGTTACCTGATCTTGTGTCTAATGCCAACAAACCTGACATGTAGTCCTCATGGACCGTTCCTGTTGTCTATCCAGACAAACCTGCTTTTACCTGATCCTGTGTTGTCATTAGTTCTTGATTACTGAATACCTGACTTGACATACATAACTTGGAGGTATGGGGAAATCAAAGGTGAAATCTGACTTGTAACTCAACAGTTCGATACCTGTTCTGATCAGTCTTACGGGCTAGGCCAGCCCCGGAGTGATGATGCTGACATCACTCGCCCATCCTGCTACCGTTACTGCCTAGCGGCACGTCTCGGTTTCAGCCCGAGAGTCCTTGACCGTGGTCCCGGGCATGCATGGGATACTATTGAGTTATATCGACGATTCATCAATTGATTTCAAAGACTCTAGAATAGAAAACCTGATAGAACAGTTTAGTTACCCACTACACACTACCCTGCACTGCTTGATTCATATTATTGCTACTCTCGTTTTATTCATGTTTATATTACATTGCCTGCTACACTGTTCATATTATATTACTTGATGACATGACGCGCTGACGTCTGGGTTTTGCATGGCCCAGATTCCGTACCGCTGTCGCAGTCCGAGCAGGAGTACTTCAGCCAGCAGGCTGAACTATGAGTTCAGTAGTATTAGTTTTATTTCCTGCATTTACTTCCAGATGTGAGCCCGCATTATGGGACATACATTTCAGTTATTTGTATTGGATCATTTGCTTCCGCAATTATTTATTATTGACTCCTGTTATTTTGGATTATGGACATGTTTTAGATAGTGTTATTTTGTTCTTGATATCTCTACAGCCGTAATGTGACTGTGGATGGTTATTTCCTACCCACAGGTAGCATGGTTGGCTGTGTCACGTGCCCAATCTAATGTATTCTGGGAAGCGGGGCGTGACACTATCCCCGGCTGGTAGCTTACTACCACAACCGACAGGGATCAAAGTCCTCGCCAAGAGGCACTGGGCAGTAACCCTGCCCGGTCCCCGTCCTGAAGGATCAGAAAGTCCTCCCAGAAGCAGTCGAGCCCGAGGATCCCTCGCTCGGCTATCCCTGGCAGGTAGCTTCCCTACCGCAACGCCGGGGATCAGAAATCCCTCGCCAAGAGGCACCGAGCAGCTACCCTGCTCGGCCATCCTTCACAGGCCTCTCAGGGACCCTCCAGCGTCAAGGATCGAAGCCCTCGCCAAGAGGCACCGAGCAGCTATCCTGCTCGGCCATCCTTCGCAGGCCTCTCAGGGCCCCTCCAGCGTCAAGGATCAATGCCTTCGCCAAGAGGCACCGGGCAGCTACCCTGCTCGGCCATCCTTCGCAGGCCTCTCAGGGACCCTCCAGCGTCAAGGATTAAAGCCATCGCCAAGAGGCACCGAGCAGCTACCCTGCTCGGCCATCCTTCGCAGGCCTCTCAGGGCCCCTCCAGCGTCAAGGACCAATGCCCTCGCCAAGAGGCACCGAGCAGCTACCTTGCTCGGCCATCCTTCACAGGCCTCTCACGGCCCCTCCAGCGTCAAGGATCAGAAATCCCTCGCCAAGAGGCACCGAGCAACTGCCCTGCTCGGCCATCCTTCGTAGGCCTCTCAGGGACTCTCCAGTGTCAAGGATCAAAGCCCTCGCCAACAGGCATCGAGCAGCTACCCTGCTCGGCCATCCTTCGCATGCCTCTCAGGGCCCCTCCAGCGTCAAGGATCCATGCCCTCGCCAAGAGGCACCGAGCAGCTACCCTGCTCGGCCATCCTTCGCAGGCCTCTCAGGGACCCTCCAGCATCAAGGATCAAAGCCCTCGCCAAGAGGCACCGAGCAGTTACCCTGCTCGGCCATCCTTCGCAGGCCTCTCAGGGCCCCTCCAGTGTCAAAGACCAATGCCCTCGTCAAGAGGCACCGAGCAGCTACCCTGCTCGGCCATCCTTCGCAGGCCTCTCAGGGCCCCTCCAGTGTCAAAGACCAATGCCCTCGTTAAGAGGCACCGAGCAGCTACCCTGCTCGGCCATCCTTCACAGGCCTCTCACGGCCCCTCCAGCGTCAAGAATCAAAGCCCTCATCGTGAGGCCGCCGAGTTCCTTCCTGCTCGGTGCATCCCCAGCGGGCATCCTCCTGCCCATCAGATGCTGAGGATCTCAAGCCCTCATCATGAGGCCGCCGAGTTCCTTCCTGCTCGGTGTATCCCCAGCGGGCATCCTCCTACCCATCGATGCTGAGGATCTCAAGCCCTCATCGTGAGGCCGCCGAGTTCCTTCCTGCTCGGTGCATCCCGGCGGGCATCCTCCTGCCCACCAGACGCTGATGGTCTGAAGCCCTCACGCGAGGCCGCCGAGTATCTTCCTGCTCGGCGCATCCCCAGCAGGCATCCTCCTGCCCATCAGATGCTGAGGATCTTAAGCCCTCATTGTGAGGCCGCCAAGTTCCTTCCTGCTTGGTGCATCCCGGCAGGCATCCTCCTGCCCATCAGACGCCGATGGTCTGAAGCCCTCATCGTGAGACCGCCGAGTTCCTTCCTGCTCGGCGCATCCCTGGCGGGCATTCTCCTGCCCAACATACGCTGATGGTCTGAAGCCCTCATCATGAGGCCGCCGAGTTCCTTCCTGCTCGGTGCATCCTCAGCGGGTATCCTCCTGCCCATCAGATGCTGAGGATCTCAAGCCCTCATCGTGAGGCCGCCGAGTTCCTTCCTGCTCGGCGCATCCCAGAGGGCATCCTCCTGCCCGCCGGACGCTGATGGTCTGAAGCCCTCATCGCGAGGCCGCCGAGTTCCTTCCTGCTCGGCGCATCCCCAGCGGGCATTCTCCTGCCCATCAGATGCTGAGGATCTCAAGCCCTCATCGTGAGGCCGTCGGGTTCCTTCCTGCTCGGCGCATCCCCAGCGAACATCCTCCTGCCCATCAGATGCTGAGGATCTCAAGCCCTCATCGTGAGGCCGACGAGTTCCTTCCTGCTCGGCGCATCCCCAGCGGGCATCCTCCTGCCCATCAGACGCTGACGGTCTGAAGCCCTAATTGTGAGGCCGCCGAGTTCCTTCCTGCTCGGCGCATCCCCAGCGGGCATCCTCCTGCCCAACAGACGCCGCAGGTCTGCACACGTCGCGTCGGCCAACCGACGCTTGACATGCATACCGTCGCTTCAGTGACGGGATGCACGAACCGGCGCACCTTCCTTAAATGCAGAGATTTCACCCTGATTTGCTGGCAGAAAAGGTAGCCGACAGCCCGAGAACGCGTCCCGACGAAATCTTAGGAGGGAGCTCTCCCCGGGCGGCCCGGCAGTCCACTCTTGACCCGACCCGCCAGCTGGTCGGGACAAGAGTGGGAGGCTAATGATGATGCTCTATATTGGCAACGTAGCAGAAAAGGACACGTGGCAGATGAAGTGTCCCAGAACTCAGAAGAAAGGGCCCACATGGGCGGACTAGGCCACCCCTGTGCCCAACCTGCAAGCGCAAGCTGGCTCTCCTCAGAGCTCCTGGAAATTGGCCTCCTCGGCCTTTCAGCTCGCCCCGAGCTGCCACAGGACCAAGACTCCTCGGCCCTCTCGCTCGTTCCCGAGCTCCCCAACCGAGGCCATCTTCTTCGGTCCTCCGACCGACCAACAGTACCGCTCACAGATGCAACCGCCGCTCCGCAAATCTCGTCATGCGCAGATTCTCCGCCAGCAACATCCCACATTCCACGCCATCACGATCCCCATTAATGGGCGATCCGCTCTTTACGCGGGCGTGATGTCGGGAGCGTAACCGCCGGCGACATTCTTGCGCCTTCTACTGCGTGCTGCCGCCACTATAAAAATACCCATCACAGAGGGGTCAAGTAAGTCATTATTTTACACTTTTAGGCCGTTACTCTGCTCGGATCGCATCACTAACTTGAGCGTCGAAGGGTCCTTGGTGGTACCAAACCATCCCGGAACTTCTTTGCAGGTACTCGGCAACACCTCCCTTACTTCACCTCTTCCTCCAAAAACCCATTGAGACCCGCACGCGAAGGAAGATAATCAACTAAGTCCATCGCGAGATCAACGGAATACAACATCTGACGGAGGCCCGAAAAGGAGCTCCATCATTTAGGCATTCGAACTCCTTTGCCACTTGGTCACTTCCCTACAATGTATCAACCATTCATATGGATTAGAAACTTTACGGCTTGGTATATATTTTTTCTTCTCCCAAAATTTATGTTTATGTTTTGTATTCATTATGGAACAATGTAGTCACATTGCTCTGTTGACCATCTAATACTCTGCGGCTACATTCAAACTTCAAAATGGTGATGAATGTTTGTATCTATCAACTTTCATTAAAACTTTGAAGTTTTGTTGCATGAATCAAAAAATTTAAGAATTCACGTCTGTATCGATATTAACAACATCCGGGGGTTTCAACATCACATTTTGGTGAAGGATTACAACTAATTGCTTTCGCTTGACTCGAGCGTCTTATAACCAAAGTCATTAAATCTTAATCAAAGGGCCAGTTCATATCCTGATATTATATATACATGTGGACTTCAAACACTCCACTATGTGTTTCAAAGGGAAGAGAGAAGAGACGTCAGCTCTTTATTTTGCATGCCCCATGCAAGAAACCTAACGTGAATATGTCAAAGGGTTTGTATTTGTCCTTAGTCTAAAAGGTGACAAGATTCTCCCATTTGTTAGAGGTTTGCGTGCATGGGGAGGTTTCTATGACCTCACCTCTAGCAATAATTTGCAGTAAGAGGCACGTGGACTTTCATCACTGGTCCTTATAAACTGTTCATTAGATGTATGTTATCATCTCATGGCCATAGCCTTAATTATTAAAATTACTAACTTGTCCCACCATTTTATACCAACAACCCTTAAAACTTATTAGGTTCCTCAATTTTCTTGTGCCTTTTTTTTGTATTAATATGAATGTAAATCATATATGAACATGTGGGTCTTTATATAGTCCAATACTTACAGGCCATTGACTCTATTGATCCATATTGGTTAGGTCAAGAACCCAGAGCTAACCTGACCTTTTCTTTAATCCCATGCACCTTTGTGGGCTAGCTGCTATGATTGATTGATAGGCTCAATATAATAGTTACAACAATTTGATTAAGAAATTGATTTACAGAAGATAACTATATAGTTAACATGCATTGTGGCTTAACTCAGATCGATACTGAAAGAATCACAGCAAATTATATATAGGAATTTTCTACTTCTGTGTGAGGAATTAATATCCACAAACAAGGATCGATGTTTATACTATATATTCTCTTGAGGTTCATGCATGCGTGCGCGCACGTGAGAGAGAGAGAGAGAGAGAGAGAGAGAGAGATTAGAATTTGCCACATGCATGATCTACATTTAAATTTATAGAGTATGTATTCAATATATTGTCAATGCTCTGCTTTTATTTATAGCTATAACCCTGTCTAAAGGATGCAATGCATGTAACTATAACATTATCTAAATTAAGCAGGAAGATCCAACAACAAATCCACAAGATTTTACCTCCCTCATTCTTCTTATATATATGTTACGATATTAGTCTTTGCAATACCTTGAAAACGGAATTTCACAATTTGAATGGACTGAGTAAATTTGAAAAATAATAATTCATGATGGTTTATGATGAATTAATCGCTAGCTGGTTTTTAAAAAATTTGGAGTATATATCTTCTTGATTGTCATTTTTAGGGTGTGGTTTATTTTTTACAATGGGTGAAATTTGTTCTGATTTAATGCCCCCATGAACTCCAGCAAAATAAGTCCATGGGAGATGGCTAAAAAATCTAAGATAAATGATTTTAAAAAACATGAGAGAGAAAGGTCACCAAGTGTATAAATGAGCAGCCAAGGTTTAATTTGTTGGCCAAGTTGAGACCCACCAAAATAGAAAGAGTACTAGGCAGTTGAGCCTTTCTTAGTAAAATTGAGAACATGGGAAGATCTCCATGCTGTGATGAAAATGGCCTGAAGAAAGGGCCTTGGACCCCTGAGGAAGACCAAAAGCTTGTTGATTTCATCCAAAAGCATGGTCATGGCAGCTGGAGAGCTCTCCCAAAACTTGCTGGTACTTTTTCTCTTTCTTTCCCTCTCATGTTTCTCATATCATCATCTACATCTTTCTCATGTGTTTCATGACTTGTTCTCAACCTGACATCAATCCTCTTCTAATTAGCGTCCAACTTTCATACCAATAAAACTATGAACAAAAGTGATCGAGCTTGCCATAATCGTAAATTATAGGTTTGCATGTGATTAAATATTCTAGAATGGGAAGAAGTTCAAGTAAGAAAGGAAAGCATGATGGATGCGCGATCGGTTAACTAGATAAATTCAAGATTGAAACCGACTTGCATATCTTACATGTGCTTCTAATATAGCTTATATGTTGTGTTTGTAGGTCTCAATAGATGCGGGAAGAGCTGCAGGCTAAGATGGACAAACTACTTGAGGCCGAATATCAAGAGAGGCAAGTTCTCACCAGAAGAAGAGCAAACTATCCTCAACCTCCATTCCATCCTCGGCAATAAGTAAGTAAGCCCACTCTTTCATTATCTATAATTCATATTACATTATAAGCATGTCAAAGTATGACACCCTACACAGACAATCACATTAAAGCTAATATAACCTCCTAAGATTGCTTATTTTAACTTCTATATATATTTAAAAAAATTGGAACCGCTTTATGTTATATGATTGCTAGTAGCCAACAGACATCATAAAACATAGTCAGGACTCTATGAAATGATTCATAAACACCATATATATCTAAAATTCAATGGGAACAAGGCATTTACCCCTAGACCTCAATCATAGCATCAAATTGAACTAACTCTTATTCTAAACTAATCATCAGATGGTCGGCTATTGCAACACGTCTTCCAGGAAGAACAGATAACGAGATCAAGAATTTCTGGAACACCCACCTAAAGAAAAAACTAATTCAAATGGGGTTCGATCCGATGACTCATCGACCTAGAACCGATGTTTTTGCAGCTCTGCCAGGCCTTTTAGCCCTAGCCAACCTCTGCGACCTCGTTGATCGCCGCCCATGGGATGATCACTCAATGAACCTCCAGTATCTACAGTACATGATTCAATCAGCAGCGCAATGCTCGCCAAACCCTAACATCAACAAGGACAACGACAACAACCACCTTCATGGCCTAAACCATAATATTCCAAATTCTCATCAAGATTTTGATTCTATGGGGTTATTGAACCAAACAAGTTTTGTTCAAGATGTTGATGGGTTAATGCAGAGCGAGCTTCAAATGATGCCCAGGAGCTATGACCAGCAGCAGCAGCCATTGAGTACTGATACAAACCATGGTTCGTGCTTTAATACTTTGTTGAGCCCAAGGACACCATTAATGGAGGGCTTAGATCTTCCTCTGCTTGCAGATGTGTCCGGGCCTGGCACGGGCGGAGATGCATGCAGTACTTCTAGTTGTGGTGGGACTAATGAGGGGATCTCCTCATTCTGGCCTGATCTCTTGCTTGATGACCCTTTCATGAATGAGTTTGCTTGAGTTTTTTTCCCTCGCTCTTTTTCATTAAAAAAAAAAACTTTTTTTTGCCCCCCTATATTATCTATACCTAGTTTTAAATATAGGGTTAATTGCATATATATAACTCGTTCCAGCATTTATGATTTCACAATTGGCTTATCAGCATTCGATATTTCTTGGTTAGTCAACGGGCATATCGTACATGTTTACCGAGAGTAACTTTAGGGGTATCAAATTCTAATAAGCCAGTTCAAGAATTATAAAAACGCTTGGTTTAGATATAGAAGAGTATTATATGCAATTTTCTCTTTATATATTAGATATTAGGGGGAATTGGGAGTGGGTGCATAGAGCTGCACCAAAACCTTTTTTTTTTCCCTTTCTCTTTTCTATTGTTTGAATTGCAGCTAGTGTTCCTATGTTTGCTTATATTGACCCTACTAATGCTGTGCATAATGTATTATATACAGAGCAATTAAGAACACATGTATGTACAAACACAGTTCTCTCTCTCATGTATACTAGTTTGAATTCTAGTACTTTCAAGTCCTCCCAATCATTTCTCAGCTTGATTCTTTTTTTATATTTCCATTTTGTTTTTGTGCTTGTCCGAATTTCTTTATTTCTTCAAAACTTTTGGGCTTAAGATTTCTATTTGTACTGTATGTGTGATCTTGATTTGTTAATTCTTTATATAGCTGTGCTTCTAAGTATCATTTGAGATGTGTATGAGAGGTGCTCAAATTTTTATTATAAGCAAAAGGTAGTTTTTCATCGTAAAATTCAGAAAATATGTTGCAGTTTAAGAAAAATATATATGATACAGTAAACAGAGTGATAATGTTTGAAATATTAAGGACCTCATGGTACTAAAGTTACCACGTTAATATTATATATAAGTTGCATAAAATTAGTTTCATGTGATACTTGTAGGGATGGGGGTGGGAGGGGGGGGACGGAGGATCACCTATCTCGTCACTTTCTCATAGTTGTGAAAACCCATCCCATATCTGCCCCGTGCATACCCTGTCGGGGCAGACAAGATCTGCCCCATTCCCTCCCCACCGGGGAACCTAAGTCCCTATGAGGACCCCCGCCCATCATATTCATAGTTATTCATTTTTCAAGTGTTCATATTCCAACCGATGGGATCAATATGATCAAAATATTCATACATAACCATTAAAATTAAGTTATGTCGTAAACAACTATAAATATTGAATCCTTACACTTTGTAAAACAATTTCTAAACAAAAAACATTTAAATTTAAGCATTACCTACGGTTTCAATAAATGTATCGTCGAACGTTGATTGCTATAAGAGAGAGAAAGATAACGATTATGCTGATCAATAATACTCAGATAGTCGCAGATCAGAAATGGGAGCTGGGGAATTTGAGTTTATGATTACAAACGGGGACAACAAAAGTTAATATACGCAATATAAATTATATCATACATAATTATCTATATTACGGGACGGGGCACTAGACAGGGGGAGCTAAAACCATCCCCCCTCATCCCCAGTGTTTAGCTATCGGGTTTTCCAAATCCCCGTCGCGTGCCTCGCTCAACAGTCGAAATTGCCATTCCTAGATACTTGCATTGCCATGTAATATAGTTATTTTAAAATATATATGATTTGTTCCTTATATGCTTAGTTCACCACCTTGGAAATCATATATAAAGTTGAACACATAATTGCAGGGTTTATTTTAAAATATGTATAATTATTCTTGTGTTTGGGTGGAATTTGTTTCCTAAAATTCATGCTAATTAAGGATAGTTGTTACCTTAATCTTTAATGTTATCGTCCATGTTCACGAGATAAATACTTTTTTACATGCATCTGCCTTTTTGGAATAATTGTATTATTTATTTTTAATGGTATGAAAGGATATAGCGGTATTTTTCAATCTGCCTCAAATTGTTTTCGCTAAGGTCTACTTCAGATTTGCATCTTGATGAATTTAGAGAACTCTAATAGTAATATCATATTGGTTTACTGCAGTTTTCTTGTTCCTTTGGTGTCTATTTTTTCTCTCCAACTTGGAGTTGATAGCTTATAGAATTAATTAACTTTGGAGTTGATAGCTTATAGCTTATGAATTGATGAATATAATAAGACATAAATAAAATAGAATAGAATAGAATAGAATAGAGGCACCGAGTCAACTCAAGTAGTTAACGAGTTGACTTGGGCTGTGGCAAAGGTAATGGGAATAATATCATTCATAGTACCCATGCGAAACAGTATCTTTATCTTTAGTATAAAGTTTATTATTGCTATTTAGCCTCAAAATTATATAATGCAATACCAGTATTTAAAAATGATGTCTAAGAAAAATAGCTTGAATCTTTACTTCACGCTTTGTCGCTGCAAAAATTTTAGGTTTTGGGTATAAAAAGAAAGCATGGTACTTTGTGAAACTGCTTGCACCACAGAAAATAATCGGAACAAAGGCTTGTTAGAATGTTAAAGTATATATCCCTCTCCATAGTCAAGCGGTTTCAGAGAGAAAATTACAGGTAATTTAGCCATGTTGTTGAGCTAACAATTTTTTTCTACCGATAATAATTAATAGTAAAACAGATTAAAACGAAAAATATCATATCACGCGAGAACTTATATTCTATCGCGGCTGATATGAAAGAAATTTTTTAAGTTAGGACTATATTTTTTGCTAATTGTTGTATTTTTGCGCCAGCTTAATTCATACCATTATAACTTATGGGATAATTTTATTCTAAACACACACATATATATGATATGATAAATAACACGATCGAGAACCTCATTTCCAATTTCTTAGTGAGCAGGTGAACTTGTTGCTACCTTTTCTTTCAAGAAATTGACTGCTTAGACCCAGCATTAATTAATTTACAAACCCAATTTGCTGAATGGCTAGGGTTAAGCAGAAGTCTTGATACAAGTGGGGTTGGTTATGGGTTATCGAAAGAAATTTTGAAAGTTTATTAATGCATGACACTGAATTAAAGGGAGCTAAATCACTACCTAATCCTGCCCCATTTGTTGGATATCACATGAAGTCTCTTATGTCATTGCATGGAAACTTTCTTCAAGGATCTTTATATATCATGTGATGTCCCAATTCACATGAAGTTTCTTAGGACGTCATTGGATGGAGACTTTTCTATTCACGGATTCTATATATGATGCCCCCAAGAGCCCAAACCCTAACGGTATATATTGCTTACAACTCAAGTGGCAATAGCTCTAGATACACTCCTCATATTATAAATAAGCTAGCTGAGGTGGTGTTGCTATCTAATATCATGTAAAATACTCCTTTAATAAAGAACATAATAAGGTGTAATTAGTTTCTTTATGTAGTCTTGCAGTAATGGCATTGAGGCCACTCAACACCGAAGAGAGTAAAACACATAAGCATGGGGTAACTGGGATTAGTAGGAGGAGGACCAACCCTCCGGGACTAATTAAGTTATGTAATTTCGCTGTGGTCGGCCGCAACGCTATTTTTCTTTATTGTTTAAACTTTAAAGGCTACATTGTAGCAAAAGTGCAAAACCCCACTCGACTTACCCGGTTGTCGTAATTTTCAAAAATCTCAGAAAAATTCGGATTTCTTGGATTTTTATTATTTTGCATGTTATATCACACGAAAAATATGAAATATTTAAAAATCTCAATATTTTTTGTTTTTCAAAATTTTGCTTGTTATAGCAAACAAAAATTGTGAATTTTTCAAAAATAACAAATTCCTGCGTTTTTTCGATATTTTACATCTTATAACTCACATATATTGATAAATTTTAAAAAGTGTCAAAAAATTTTGTTTTCTTCGGTTTTACAATTTATCAAACTTTTTGGTAATCTTGGTTTTTTTTTTTACTTGCTATAATAGCACATGAAAATTGCAATATTGTAAAAAAAAATCCAAAAATGGTTCACATTTAATGTCTATTTTTCATTAAACTTAGAAATACCTAATAGATTTTACATTTAAACCCAATATTTATTAATTTATAAAAGTTCCCAAATTTGTTAATAGATCTTATCATCCCACTTCCCTCTTCTTCTCGCCTACCGTTTTAAATGTTTTAAAACTTTAAAAAATGTGTTTATTTTTTAACAAAATATGTATAGCTTATATACAGAGATAATATTTAGGATTCAAGAACTAATTAGTCATCGTTTATCTTAATGAGAAATTGACTCCCCCATTTCTCTTTCTTAATCGATATTATTTTTAAAATCTCATGATTATGCTACAACTGTCCCTATCTAAGTTACAAACAAATTAGAGGTCCTAAATATCTATATATGGACATGACATGGGCATGCATGAAATATAACTCTAACGTGGCTGTTAGAAAATTTTGGCTAATAATATAGATAAATTCCATTCTATAAACATAAAAACTATATATTATATAAGAAATAATTTGATGATATCTGCTGCATAATCAATCAACCTTGGGAATCAGAAATCGTATCTATATACTTGTCATTCATATTAGAGTATATTGGTAAGTATCTAATTAAAGAAATTTTATATATATATATATATATATATATATATATATATATATATATATATATATATATATATATATATATATATATATATATATATATATATATATATATATATATATATATATATAGTTAATATATTGATCCTTCCAATAGCTCCTATAATTTTTATTTTTGTTTGTTGGTCACACTCGATTGTTTGACCCCTGCGCATTCATTTATAGAATAAGAATCACATTTGATGTATTTGGTTAATGCATAGCCATAGCTATTAAGAGAGTAAATTGACTATTTTAGAAAAGAAGATGCTATAGTCAGGATATATAATAGATCATACACACACACACGAACGCCCAACATTATTCATGACGATCAGATCTTTGAAAAAACGACAATTTTATGGCATGTGTCAAAATTAGACAGATATATCATCTAGATACAGAATTTATAGTGTATCTGTTAGCTATTATATACATATATGAGCATCCCACATGTACAAAGGATTCTATGACCTCTTCAACATATTTTGGGTAAAATACCACTTGCCAAAAAAGAAAGATAACACCTAAAATCCAAAAGAAAATTCTAGGTCTAATCCAAAAGAAAATTCCAATCATTTGGATCAAGATGAGATTTGGAATTAGTGGTTATTAAGGGTAATTCTTTGGTGCTTCCAACAATTTTCTCTCTCTCACACACACACTCACTCTCTCTCTCCTCTCTCTCTCTCTCTCTCACACACACACACACTCCCTCTCTCTCTCTCTCTCTTCCCTTTTTTGGGAAGCACCAAAGAATTTCCCTTTTAAATGACCCCAGACAATCTTATAATCTTATACACATTCATGGGCCGGCCCTTGATCTTCTACAAAGACTATGAAAAACAACTTTCTAACTCAAGAGCTTAATAGCAATACGCCTGGGTTAGCCTATTGGTCCAAGAGGAAGACCCAAGATCGAGCTCGGAATCTTCCGTTTATGAAGGAATGGCTAATTTAAGCCCGACCATAGCCCAATCGGAAACGTGGCTGCAATACAAAACACTGCGAATGTGGCGGCAAGTACAATATCCACACCGATGGCGCCTAGCATAACGTCATATAACTTTCCCTTTCAAGTGAGTGATCGCCCGGTTTTTCCCAAGGTTAAAAAAAAAATACAATATCCATGCCTGAACAAAAATAAAAGAACAAAAAAATTACCTAAAACAGCTCTCTTCTTTTATAACCCAAAGTAAGGGATCCACTAGCGTCCTCTTATCTTTTCAAGTGAAACTAAAATAAACATGAGAAAAAGTCGCCAACTTTTTCTTCATTCTCAAATATCCACATCATCCCTAAATTCTCAAATATATATAATTATTTATTCTGTAATTTGAAAAGGATATGAAGTCTTATTCCCATAAGAAGTAATTGCTATCATTTACTACCCGCGTGCTATTTTATTTTCATGTCCAGTTCTATTTTCATAACAAAAACAAATATCTAAATTAATACCATTTCAATTTTCGCATAATTATTAGAGAAAACAGAAAAAGGTTAATGAAAATTAATTCATTTAGGTTTATGAATTTAATTAGGTAAATCAATTCATTAAATTATAATTGAAATATAATAAAGAAAATAGAACATGGATGTATCTTTTGCACCACCAAGAATCATTAAAGTTAGATTAAAAAATTAAAGTGATAAATAGTGGTCCCTATTAAAAGTTTGAGTAGTTAGAGGGTCACCGAAAATTGTATACTTCCGCCGGGAAATGAACCTTTTTCGTCTCGACAAAGAAAGAATCATCTTTTTAATGAAAGTATATAGATTTTCAATATGAGATTAATGGAGGAAAGAGCCCATAGGAAGGGATTTCCTCCTATGGCGTGGAAAAAATACAACCTTCACCATTTTTTCCGACGATCGGCATCCATCATCATCATCGTTATCATCTAAGATGTGCGTACACCAAATTTCATGTGATTCCACAACTTTTTCACCATTGATTTAGTGGGTTCAAAATTAACGGTTTACCGACAATAGAACTTTTTACATTGCTAAATCAACGGTGAAAATGTTGTAGAATCACATAAAATTTGGTGTACCCACATGTTAGATGATAACGATGAAGATGATGGGGGCCGATCGTCGAAAAAATTGGTGGAGGTTGTATTTTTTCCACGCCATAGGAGGAAATTTCCTCCTATGGCCTATTTTCTCCATTATTCTCTTTCAGAGGTTCTATCCAAAAGATTTAAACCAATTGATGGGATACACATCAATATCTTATACTAATGTAACTCCTTTCTATTTTCCCAACCATTCTTCCAACACCCTCCTGGGACAACTTTATTGGATTTCATATTTTTCATTTTTTTTTTGGATTTTGGATTCTTTGAATGGTTGTGTAATGGCAACCACAGTTCGGATTTTTGATTTTTGATTTTTAGGGATTGAATTTGAATTTTGGATCTTTTGAATGGTTGCATGTGCACACAATACGATGTGCTATCTGAATGCCATGGGAACGAATCGGGTTCCGATGCCGTATTAAAGTTTGAGTAATTGGAATGTCGGGAGCACACGAGCTTTTAATAGTGAGATTCCATTCAAAAGACTCGAGCCGATTGGTGAAACACCCATCCATAGTGAGGTTTCCATATCGGACAATTATTCAAAGTCCGACATGTGTCCCGCCATCGTAGAAAACTATTACATTGGCACTGTACACTTCTGCATCCTCAATATATAATATAATACTATTAAAATTTAACTATGGTACACAGTAAGTTATGTACAAGTAAATATTATGTACAAATAATTATGGTAATCTTAATTTGCTTTTAAACTTTGTACACATCTTTCTCTCACACACGCACGCGCGGGCAGAACATGTGTAAGAATCATATTTACATGGAGAATAGCTATTGCGATAAAAATTTCTCTATAAGACGAAGCGGATGGTCATCGGTTCAATTACCGAATCGGATCGCATCCGGAAGATGATAGTGGTAGTAATAAAAATAATGACATTATATGCAAGTGTTGATTAATCCATTACCATAACCAGAACTTGTGCACGTCAAATGTAATATTTCATATTTGTGGGAATGAGTATATATGTAAATTTGTAAATGACGAGGGTTCATGTGTAAATGTGTATTTCATCATATAAGTGAGAATGAATATAAGTGTCATATCGGTTTTTCGTTTCGATTAATTTAGGGTTAGAGAATATTCCATGTCCTCTTCTTTTCTTTCCTTTTTTCTTGCCAAAGAGGAGGACAAGTATAATCCATGTCATCTATGTAAATAGTCATGCCGGGGATCCAAATGCGACTCACAAGGTTCCGCGGCTCACTAGTAGCTCGCATTCCCATCGACAATGGCAAGACATAAGATAATGCAAATTATATTCGATAAATGCAAATTATATTCGATAAACATGAAAGCATTAATACTCAATGTCCATAGGGTCTTTTATTCTTTTATCCATGCCTTCTTGTGCGCCCCTTAAAAATATCAAAAATTTAGGAAGAAGTCTCCTCTTAGCCTGTATTGATTATATTTCTCCCATACTGGTTATTGACAATACATCTATAAAGACCAATATGTATCACATATAAATTTAATTTCCAATCAACTGCTAATCTTGTATGTAGGCTAATAAGGAGATACAACTAGGAACTAGATCTCTCCATGGATTCAAATCCATGGGAAAATCAATACAAACACAATGGAAGCAATAATATAACTAGTGGCCTGCACGACACTAGGATCTTGCACTTCTTATCGGGTAGAATGTCTCATGTCGTTAATAGATCTATGATCTTGTTCTCTTTTTCTCCTCGAAGATGGAAGGCGAGAGTCGATTACGACTTTTGGATCGGAAGGATCCCTAATTAAACGCTGCTGCTGATTACTTCGACGAAGATGGAACACGAACCTCCATAAGATAATTAATTGATCTTTTAATTAATTCCCCCTCTACCTCTCTCTCTTTCTTTAGATATTATAGAAGAATTAATCACACACATCTCTTCTCTCTCGAAATCCTAGCCTCTGCCTTCATATATATACACGCAGAAGGAAATATGGATGGACGAGATCGTATCGGGCCACAAACCCTAACTAGGGTTTGGCCACCCTTAGCAGACCCCTGGAGTATGAGCCCAAATAGGGCTTGGCTACTTATAATGGGTCAGGATGGGCCGGCCGACCCATAAACCTGCTTACTCGATTGGCCGGGACATTGGGCTGGCCTGATTGGCCTAATGCCAAAATTTTAACTCATTAGTGGATAGTAATGAAATCTATAATTTAATCTTCAATCAAAATTTTACCAACATACGGGATTCTTTAAAAATAAGATTCTTTAAATTTTCCGGAATAGCAAATCTGCAACTATCTATCCATCTATCTATTTCTATTGCTATAATATAAGTTAGGGTGTTTTTGCCAAAGGATATTTTCCGCCCAAAAACACTATCTTTCGTAATGCCCAAAATGCCCCTAGCTCCAAAAACACTATTTCTTTATTCCAAACATATCCCAAACACTGTTTTTCAAAATTCCCAAATTACCCTTTCTCCCAAAACACTACTTTTCCAATTCCCCCAGAACCCTTATGTTTAAATTTGGCCTTGCATTTAAATTTTAGTTTCATATTGAGTAAAGATTATTTTGGTTGTTCCATGAATTCCAACAGCAAAACAGAAAAATATGGATAGTGTTGTATGTGATATAATTCTCCAATTTTTATTTAAATATCTTAAAGGTATTAAATTGTCTCCAAGCACAAAAATTCATATGTTTTTCCATTTTTCGAAATTATTTAAAGAATTTTTTCTTTGTCCTATTTTCTTAATCTAGCTAAGAAGTTCATATTTTTAATAAAGAAAAATTGAGATTATTGGTAATTAATTTTATAAGCAAATATGATTTAGTTTTTTCACAATTTGATATATAGCATGTGTGATACCTAAATTCGCTCTTTCTAAAGGTGTAGTAAAAACATCCGTCTTTAGCATTCATTAAAATAGAATATCTAAAATACATTCTCTCTAAACATATTTTAAGTAAATAAATTACATAAATTTACAGTATCAAACCTTTCATTGGGTCAAAACATTGATACATAACTAGGACCAATTTTCTCCCCCTTGAATTTACGTTAGTTCTCATTTGGCCCTCCACCTTCCAATACATCGCTGCCCTTTAACGTGTAAAGTTTGAATTAGCCCATGAAATTTATAGTACTTCGTATTTTGTCCTCAGCCTTCCAATCCATTGATGCCTTTTATCGTGGATAATTATAAAAGTACCCTGTAATTTACAATAATTCTCATTTGCCCCTCTACCTTTCAATTAAGTCAAATCTCCCCTGGAAATTTAATAAAATCTCCAACAATTTATCAAAGAACTATCCTAAAATATATATCAAATAAACTTTCAAGATAATTTTTGTCATGTAGTGGAAAATAACAAAAATAAAATATCACAACAGATCAAATAAAATAAAAAAAACATAAAAAAAATATCCAACAAAACAAAAAAATATCAAGTAAAATATCCAAAAAACTATCAAATGAAATATCAAAAAAAGACATCAAATAAAATCTAAAAATATCAAATAAAAATATTAACTATGATATCAAAAAAATTCAAAAAACTACATCTGGCATTTATCGGCAGCCCCTGGAATTTAAAGATACTTGCATTCATTCCCCGCGTTAATAAAATAAAAAGTTATTGAACAAAATATCAAAATAAAATTCAAAAAAACTTTCAAACAATTATAAAAGATCCAAAAAATTCAAGTAAAATATTTAAAAAATCATAATAGTTTCTCTGGCCCGTGGGTCCGCATGGAGGTCAAAGTCTAGTATACATAAATAAAGTTGGGCTATAGTGTGCCCTCGACATAGTAAATCTGATTTTTAACTCTCGCTGGCTCGAGACACATTCTGCATAGAAAGAGTTTAGCCAACAAATGAATACTCTCCAACAGCTTAATTTCTTTTGCGGATTTTCTGCAGCTTTCTCCAACAACTATCCGATACTCGTAAGCTGGGATTCCCCAGATCACGTCACGTAACAGATGACGTGTCATTCACGTATGCCCACTAGATTCTTGGGGGCTACGAAACTGGAATAAGCATGATGCAGAAGGAACATTTCTCAGAGCTTCGTCTCCGAGGCTCAGTCTGAGGAATAGACTCTGACACCTCAGGGCCTCCACTTGGGCGCATTCCTTTTTCGACCAACCGCCAGTCAATGGCTCGTCTCCGAGCAATTCTAGAGCTGAGCTTTCTCAGCCTCCTTGCCATCCCGACCAACTCGGGACCGGTAGCTCAAAACCCGAGCTTCCTTGGATCGAGCCTCCGCAACTTCCCCTTAATGAGATTCCTCGTAACGGATCCTCATCTCCCGCCACGACGGAGTCAACCACCCCACGTTCCTCATCTCATGAGAGTGTATATTTCCATTAATGCGAACGTGGCGTGTGGGCGGAACTGACAGTGAGGACCTTGTAACGGCTCGCTCCAATGCGACCCCTATATAAACCCTTCCTCCAGACGATTCAGGTAATTCAAACTCAATCCAACACGCCGCTACTATGCCTAATTATTCCCCGGTTCTAACTTAATCGTCGGAGGGTCTTATGGTGGTTTCCCACATCGGGACTTCTTTTGCAGCTCGGCGACAACATCAACCAATAACCCATTGGGATCCATACACTCTCTCTAAATCAAAGCCCTTCAACTCTCGCTACCAGATCGATGGAGGACAATATCTAAGGGAGATTCTGACCTCCATCAGTTGGCGTTGTCTGTAGGAACCGTCAAACTTTCCACTAAAATGTTGCTCTCCGCCTTCAACACAATGACGAGCGAGCACCACAACGAAGTTCCCAGCACGAGCCACCGTCGATCGACTCCGATGACGGGCAGGTGATCCCCCCACCGCGCACCTCGTAACAGGGACAGGAGCGGTTCCGCTCCATCAGTTCCTGACGTTGTCGAAGCCCTAGTTGCTTGGATCGATCGACTAGCAGCGGTGGTGGACGCGATCGCTCGCGTTCAGACCGCCGGCCTCGAGCAGGCTCAGGAGACATCGGAGGCCCATCAAACACAGACCGATCCCCTGATCAACCTCAACAATGCGGAATATCGACGTGCCGACTCCGGCAGTCGAGACACTGTCCGAGGAAAGGCTCATGAACCGTTGAGCACAGGGAAGAACAGAAATTCCCCGACTCGATGGGCACCAAACAATCTATCACCTCGGTCTCAAGACCAACCAAGTTACCACTTCAACGCTCACCAGGCTCCCTCGCATTCCAAGGTAACGTCGGTCAGGTCACCTGATTCCAGGGAAGACCGACGTCGCCACGACCACTGAAACCGCGTGCGTGGCACACGTCAGGGGAACCCGTGGAGGCTTCACAGTAAAGATCTGAGGAACGTCATAGAACGAAGCAGAAGTCGTTCCGTTGCCCAGGCACGAAGAGAGTATGGCAGGGACTCCGACCAGAGAGAATTCTCAAGCTACAAACAGCGAATCGACGTCCTGGAGAAGAAGATGGAGGACATGCAGCTCGCCACCCCCCAACCTGGTGGGTCGGTGAAGTATTCCTCAGATTCTCTCATGAATCCCTTCACCGAGAAACTGTTGAGAACCCACGTCTCTTTCCGGAATAAGCTGTCCAAAGTAGCTTTGTTCGACGGTAAGGGCGACCCAAAGGACCACCTGGACGCGTTCACAGCATCCATGATTTATCAGAATAACTTGGACGCTGCTTAGTGCCGAGCATTCCCCACCACCCTCATCCGGACGGGACAAGACTGGTTCCGCGGTCTATCTCCGGGATCGATATCAACCTTCGACGAATTTGCTACACAGTTCTTCATCCACTTCGTCTGCAACCGACGATAGAAGAAGTCGGTTGACTACATGTTTACTATCAAGAGTGATGGCAAGGAGTCTTTTAAGGGCTTTATCACCTAGTTGTACTACGCTCTTCAGGAGGTACCCGAGCACCGGGACGAGACGGTCATAACCGTCTTAAGGTCTGGTCTTAGGCACAAAGAGTGGCTCCGCTTTTTTGCATTGGCGCAACCTAAGAACATGGCCGAGGTAAAAGTATGGAGCGAGCAAGAAATCCAACTCGAGTCCGAGATCAACGCTCATCTCCACCAAGGAAACCGAGAAGATCGAAAGAAGAGGGGCTGTGAAGAAAAGAAGAAGCCTGATCGTTCGAAACCTTATTCTCCGAGATTTCATGATTACACGCCTCTGAATGTCTCGCAGGCCAAGCTATTGGAAGAAACGAAGGCGAAAGATTCTTCAAGCTGTCACCGATGAGGCAAAGGCTGGGCAAACGACTCCATGGCCCATTTTGTGCCTATCATAGGACGCAGGGGCATCCGACCGAGGAGTGTAAACATCCGCGCGACTACATCAAAGAGCTGATCCGCTCTTGTTACCTGGCGAAATACCAGCGTGAAAAACGTTAGGCGGACAAGGAGCAGGCCGAGCGACAACCTGCAGGCGAGCTGAGGGTCGAAGAGATCATGGTCATCTCCATTGGCTCGAGTCCGAGCAATGAAGAGACCTGCTAAATCTGGCCAATCATGACCTTGGATGCTTCTCCATCCAAGAAGAGCAAGAAGGTTACCCCAATTACCTTCAGCGATGAGGACCTACATGGCATATCTGTCTATGATCCTCTGGTGATCACGGCCCGGGTGAACAGGTAAAAAGTGAGGAGATTATAGTTGATTCAGAAAGTTCGATGGATATCTTATTCTACGACTGCTTCCAGCGTATGGGATTAAACCCGTCTGATCTCTAACCGACCTCACACCTTCTCTCGGGATTCACCAAGCACTCCGTCCAGGCTGAGGGGAAAATCATTCTCCTTTTTAACATTGGAGAGGTAAGGAGAACCCGAACAATGATGGTGAATTTCATCGCCGCATGGGTTTCTTCCTCGTACAACATCCTTCTGGGTTGCCCGGCCTTAAATGCCCTACAAGCTCAGATCTCGACCTACCACATCGTGCTCAAGTTTTTTCTGAGTGAAGGTGGGATAGGTCAGGCTTACGAAGACCAGCAAATCGCCAAGGTATGTCTCGTCACAACGGTTCCCAAGGAAAAAGAAGTTGATTTGACCGATGAACTGTGTGATCCCTGGGAATCGCTGGACACAAGGGATGACAAGAAAGAGATCCGGGGTTCTCAGGTATAAGCCCTGACCGAGGCTCCCCTCAAAGAGGGGGAAAGCAGCCAGACCATCAAAATCAGGTCCCTCTTGACCGAGGAAACAAGAGACAACCTCGTGCAATTCCTCCAGGACAACTCCAACGTGTTCGCTTGAACTCCCGCGGACATGCCGGGGATCGACCCCAAAGTGATGTCCCACAATCTCAGGGTTGATTCAAAATCCCGGCCATTTCGATAGAAGAAAAGGAGGTTCTCGCCCATCAAGCAAAAGGCGATAGAGGAATACGTGTGCAAACTGCTCGCATCCAACTTCATCAGGGGTTTGGACTACTCGGCCTGGCTGGCCAACGTGGTCATGGTATAAAAGGTGAGCGGGAAGTGGCGTATGTACGCCGACTTCACCGACCTGAATAAGGCCTGCCCAAAGGAAAACTATCCGCTTCCTTGGATAAATCAGCTGGTGGATATCTCGGCCGGTCATGAGATACTAAGCTTTATGGATGCATTCTCCAGTTATATTCAAATCCGGATGGATCTAGCCGATGAGGAGCTCGCCGCTTTCATCACTGATCGAGGGGTTTACTGCTATAAGGTAATGCCCTTCAGCCTTAAAAATGCAGGGGCTACTTATCAACGGCTAGTGAACAAACTATTCAAACCACAGATCGGGCGGAACATGGAAGTCTACGTCGACGATATGCTCGTGAAGTCCACCCGATCAGCCGAGCATACCACAGGCTTCAGCAAAACCTTCGAGGTACTGCGGAAGTATAAAATGAAGCTGAATCTAGCTAAGTGTGCTTTCGGCGTCACGAGAGGAAAGTTCCTCGGGTTCATGGTCACCCACCGAGAAATCGAAGAAAACACAGAGAAGATCGAAGCCATCATCGACATGAGGTTTGTTTCCCTCAATCAGAGTAAAACTCTGTTCAAATTTTGAAATTTGAAATGAAACAGCGCTTCATAGCAGCGCCAGCGCTAAGAGTCAAAGACTCTAATACGGCGCTCACATGCAAAGCACGAGAGCGCCAGCGCCAGCGCTGAGAGTCAAAGACTCTGAGGCAGCGCACCACGTGCAAAGCACATGAGCGCTAGAGCTAAGAGCGCTGCACTCTAAGTAGCGCACCACGTGCAAAGCACGTGAGCGCTGCACTCTAAGCAGCGCACTACGTGCAAAGCACATGAGCGCTAGCGATAGAACAAAATGTTCTCGGCCCTTAGATCAAAGATCCAACGAACATGATTAAAAATTATCAATTGACCAGAATAAAATTCTGTTAATGAAACATTCCTCATAATCTTTCCAAACAGGAAAGATTATGCTCTGAAAATCAGAGCACCGTTGGATCAATGATCCAATGGTGATTAAAAATCACCAAAATGCAGAATAAATTCTGTATGGGAAAATATTTTCTCAATCTTGTTAAAAACAAGAAGACCGCCTTCTGTAAAACAGAAGCCCTAAGATCAAAGATCCAACGGTGGGAAATATCCCCAAATCAATTAGAGAAAAGATCTCTTCAACTGATTCAATAAATCAGCCTTCACTACATAAGGCCCCAAAACTTAGAGAGGAACCCCCCCAAACTTTGAGAAAGTTCAGAGAGAAGAGCAAGCTCTTAGCAGAAGAAGAATTTCTTCAAGGTAAAAATAAAGAGATCAAAACATCTCATCAGAAAAAGAACTTAGTTCTTATGCTAGATCACAGATCTATAAAAATAATGTCTTTCACAAAGAGATCATAACATCTCATTATAAAAAAAGAGGGGAGAAGAATTCAATTATCTTAGGATCACAGATCCATAAAGGCAAAGCCTTTCACCAAAAATACAAGAGATTGAAATATCTCCTATAAAATAAGAACTTTGTTCTTAGATCCATAAGACAAAGTTTCTCATAAAGAAAAATTTAATTCTCAGAGAGTAGAGTTGCCTAAAAAGAGCCCTAGCACTCCAATTAAACGAAGTGCTTTAGCGCTCTAAATCTAGTGCACTGTGTTGCAGAGCCTTAGCGCTCCAAATTTAAAGAAGCGCTCTACGCTCATTGACTGGCGCTCAGTGCCAAGCGTGCCACGTGCTCCTCACGTGTGCGCTACTTAAACAGAAGCGCTCTGCGCTCATTGACTGGTGCTCAGCGCCAAGCGCGCCACGTGCTCCTCACGTGTGCGCTACTTAACAGAAGCGCACCGCGCTCATTGACCGGCGCTCAGCGCCAAGCGTGCCACGTGCTCCTCACGTGTGCGCTACTTAAACAGAAGCGCTCTGCGCTCATTGACTGGCGCTCAGCGCCAAGCGCACTACGTGCTCCTCACGTTTCCGCTAAGAGAACATAAACTGTTATTTAAATAAAAGCCCCAGAGCTATAATGAATGCTCAGCACTCAATAAAAGACAAAAATGCTGTCAGAATCCAAACCAATGCTCAGCATTGTTAAATGCTCAACATTTTAACTAAATGGGTCAAGCTCAAATTGGCTACAGAACCCTACCTCAGATTAATTGAGCCCATATGCTCATAAATCTTTGATCTTAGTCCCTAATTTGACTACAGATCTCCCAACCAATATTGGTTCAAGGGTACATCTCTTCACTCCTCTGATATTTGTCGTTGTAATCCTTCAACGTCTTCAGAGAGGTGACGAGGTCCGACAACCAGACATTTCACGGACTGTGGGGTCCTTAAACTCATGGACTATGACGTCTTTAAACGTTACGGACTGTGGTGTCCTTAAACTCATGGACTATGATGTCCTTAAACTTTATAGACTATGATGTCTCTAAACTACTATGGACTTTGAGGTCCTTAAACTCATAGACTATGATGTCTCTAAACTCCATGGACTATGATGTCCTTAAACTTCTGGACCGCAATGTCCCTAAACTAAACAATAGAGTCCAAATGCTCTTTTGTTGGATCTAAATGATTATGTTAAGTAGATCTTAGTCTAAAATTAGACTAATGTATCCTTAACAAACGTTTAAGTTGATCTTAGTCTCAAATGAGATTAACGATCCTTAAACCCAACCCAAACCCAAATCTAAGAAAATACGGATTTGGACTAATCCACGCCCTACGGGCAAGAAATAAATTAGTCTTCGTATACAATCCACGTGCAACTAAAAACAAAACAAATACACACGACACGAAGTGACCATCTGGAGAAGGAGAAAGTGGTTACAGCGATACGATAGCGTAATTAACTGCAGGGGCTTGTGCCTGCAGGGAAGAGCGTCTCCACAATCAAAAACCCCTCACAAGGGGGAATCTGACGAAGTCTGCTACATTGGCCGCATCCATTTAAACATTCGATACATGGTGCCATAAATCAACTTGGCATCTTCGGAGAGGTGGACGGATAGCACAAAATAGCATCTGTCCCCAAATTCAGGCCGGACATCCCAACGTCCCGGTCGCGTCTTCCGTCGGAGAACAGATTCTGGCACGTCTGGTAGGACCTTTTCCTCTTTCCACTCCACACTTCGTGTGTCGTGTTTCGCGAACGAATCGCGGTTTGCTGGTTGCCCCTGGATTCGAGGTACTAAGATTTGGTGTCTTGCTCCGTGCAGAAAACAGAGAAAATGGCTTTCAACTATACCAACTGCAACGGCGGCAATAACTCCCACTTTGTCCCTGCTGGAGGAGTGACCTACGGGCCTCAAGCGGCCTCCCTTTTTACAATGCCAGTGGAACAGGTGACGCAAGCCACCACTGGGCTATTCTGGGACCATGATCCCACCAGCAAGCTTCAACGTTCCAATGCCGTCGTACGAAGTTCCAAAGAAGTCGGTTTTTGATCGGCTTACCACTACCGCGGCCCCTCTCAACGGGTCGTCCAAATCCAGCACCTCAGTCTTTGATAGGCTGAGCCGAAGCTCAAATGGGCCCGTGAAGAAGCCCGCGATACCTGAAGTGGTCATCCCGAAGCGGATAGCCATCCCTGCTCCTGAAGTCGCCAAGGCGGCTTCTCCTGCTAAGGGGCTGGTCTTCACAAGACTGGCCGTTTCAGCTCTTACTCCAGGTGAAGTAACCAAGGCTACTTCCCCTGCCAAAAAGTCGGTCTTTTCAAGACCGATCATTCCCTCTCAGCGGGCATCAGTTTTCAATAGGCTGACACCAACAGTAACCCTTCACCAGGACGGCGGGGGGGGGGGGGCATGATGAAGCCACCCCCATAGCTGAACTAATACCGTTTGCTTGACACGCTCGATGTCATCACTGGCGCCGAGTGAGGAAAGCTGGGGGCAATTCCCCCTCTGGATTTACTCTGCCAGCTCTGACGATGGAAGTTGATGCTGCTGTTCCAACCGGGAACAACTTTGAACCACTTAACAGGGTGCGCAAAAACTCACCAACCGCCGTGCTAAAAAGATCTCCTCCGCCTGTGGAGAACGTTATAAAGGCAAAGCCAGAGCAGCCTCCTCAGCGTCTGTCCTCTAAAATCCATAGGGTCTGGCGAAGGGTCCAAGACTCTGTGGTTAACCAAGACCACTCCTGCCAGCCAAAGAAAATGAAGGTTCGGCAAGAGAAGTGTAGGGTGTTTTTCGTCACCTCATTGAGATGGGAATACGCGCACGCTTGTCAGGCACATTACAGATTCCCCCTGCCTAGGGTAGGCCGGGGTTTAATGATTGTGGGGATCCGAATCTCCGGCAGCCACGGACTAAGCTGCCGTTAATTACCCCTCGCCTTTGGAGCGAGAGAACCTCCGATTGACGGGTTAAACTGGTCATGCGACCTCAATATGCAGTGTTGTGTTTTGAAGGGGTTTTGGATATATCGGGGGCTACACAGAGTTTTTACGGGGGTCCCGCTACCCGGATAGCGGGCTGGGGGTCAAGGGGGCTAGCAGCCCCCTTGCGGGGTGCGGGGCAGCGCCCTGGCCCAAATTTTTTTTAGGAGGGACAGTGTCATGGAGTATGTGTGTGTATACATATGTATATATATGTATATATATAAAAAGGGGGAAAAGGCATCCAAAGGATGCGTGGGACCAGCGCTAGCGCTTTGAGCGCAAGAGCGCTAGCGCAAGAGTGCTAGCGCTTTGAGCGCTAGCGCACCACGTGTCAGCACATGGTCGCTCGGACGCTAGCGCACTGAGTGCTAGCGCACCACGTGTCAGCACATGGGCGTTAGCGCACCACGTGTCAGCACGTGGATGCTAGGGCGCTAGCGCTCTGAGCGCAAGAGCGCCAGCGCGCCACGTGTCAGCACGTGGGATCTCGGGCACTAGCGCTTTGGGCGCTAGCGCTTGAGCGCAAGAGCGCTAGCTCACTGAGCGCTAGCGCACCATGTGTCAGCACGTGGGGGCTCGGGCGCTAGCGCTCTGAGCGCAAGAGCGCTAGCGCGCCATGTGTCAACACGTGGGCGTTCGAGCGCTAGCACGCCACGTGTCAGCACGTGGGCGCTCGAGCAGCAAAAGGGACTTGGTCCCTGCAATGGGAGTTGTACTCCCAGAAAAGAGCACTTATTATTCTGTGTGTGTGTGTGTGTGTGTGTGTGTGTGTGTGTGTGTGTGTGTGTGTGTATATGAGGAGTTAAACTCCTAAGATGTTTTGAAGCTAATGAAGGGTTTCTCCCCTTGAGCCCTAGTTCTTCCCCACAGTGGGGTTTCTGGAGATGGGTCTCCTTCTTCTTCTTTTGTTTGCCGGATCTTGAAGATCAAGAAATATGAGATTCTAAAAATCTCTCCTTTCTGAGATCTGATGGCAGATCTGAGTTCCCCTTTGTGGGTTTTGTGGTGAAAAACTATTTAGTTTTGGAAAAGAAAGAGTAAAACTCTTGATTTAATTAAAAAAAGAGGAAGGTTTAGAACCTTGAGGAAGGAGAAGATCACAGATCTAGATTTTTCTTTGGAGAGAGAAAAAAGTTTGTCACGCCCCGCTTCCCAGAGTACGCAAAATTGGGCACGTGACATAGCCAACCATGCTACCTGTGGGTAGGACGCATCCGTCCACAGTCACATTACGGCTGTAGAGATATCAAGAACAGTAAAATAAACTAAACTAATACATGTCCAAATCCATAATAACAAGAATCAATAAACAATAAGTGCGGAAGCTAATGATCCAATACAATGAATAAACAGTACGTCCCATAATGCGGGCTCACATCTGGAAATGAAAAACAATAAATAAACTAAACCCTAAGGACTCACTGGTCAGCCTGCTGGCTGAAGTACTCCTGCTCGGTCGACGACAAAGGGACGGAATCTGGGCCATGCAAAACCCAGACGTCAGCGCGTCATGATATCAAGTATACAGTATAAACATGGTAATAAGCAATGCAAGTATGAACATGACTAACGCAGTAATAAGAAATAACAAGCAGGGAAATGTGCAATGGTGACTAACTGTCCTATCAGGTTTTCTACTCTATAGTCTTTGAAACCAATTGATGAATCGTCGATGTAACTCAATAGTATCCCGTGCGTACCCGGGACCACGGTCAAAGCCCTCGGGGCTGAATCCGAGACGTGCCGCTAAGCAGTAAAAGTAGGTAGTAGGATGGACGAGTGATGTCAGCATCATCACTCCCGGACTGGCCAAGCCCGTAAGACTGATCAGAACAAGTATCGAACTGTTGAGTTACAAGTCGGTTTCACCTTTGATTTCCCCATACCCCCAAGCTATGTATGTCAGGTCAGGTATTCAGTAGTCAGGGACTAATGCCAACACAAAATCCGGTAAGAGTAGGTCTGTCTGGCTCGACAGCAGGAATGGTCAGGTTTGTTGGCATTAGGCATGAAATCATGAAACAAGTAATGTCATGGTACAACAGGATGAGTCGGTATGTATGTATATGTCAGGTGTAGCAGGGTCAGGTCAATAGGTAGTGTAACCGGGTACGTGCTCACAACAGGTATACAATCAATAATGAACAGCAGCAGGAAACAGTAAATAACCATAATGTTCTATGTAACCACAGTGATGTTTGTATTCTCTCATTTAACAGGTTCAATCATCTTTAGGGTGCAATAGCCACAAGGTAAAGCAATATCCGCAATTATAAATTAAGGAACTACATGAAATCATACTAAATATAATAATTGTCTCATGAATGGTTTAACAGTTTAAGCAGATATGATTTAGTCGTTTTATTTAGTTAAAGCATGGATTGATGTGGGTTGATTAATTACGAGGAACTGTTGTAACGATTCCATTATAAAGATAACAGCAATAATACAACATCAAATGCCATCACTAAGTTACGGTATTAAATAGTTTGAATTAAATTGCATGGCAAGACTAGATCTCGCACGCTAGCATGTTCAAGCAAGTATTCAGATACTTGCCTCGACGGTCTGCAAACTGGAACACGGATGCGATGTCGGCAGAAAACGCGATATGAAAGCACGGGCCACGGATCGAGTCCCAACAGGGATCAACGAGATCACACGGACCAGGGGACTTCGCTGGAGCGTCGGGTTCGCCAAGACGGCACGGTCGGATTCCGGCAACGACAAAAAGAGCGAAGTTAGCAATACAATAGGATACAAGCGAATAACGACCAGCAAGGGGGATGATTTGCACAAAGGAAGGAAGAGGAAACTTACAGAGAGGTATACCAGGTGACCCCGGCGAGCTCGACGGCGCTGGAACGCCGGCGAAGCAACGGCAGCGGCTGCAGCAAGGGTTGAAGGCTTCGGGGTGTGCAGGAGAAGGTGCTGCGGCGATCTGGAGGAGAGGGGGTCGGCTCTGGTGGTCGAGGGGGAGAAGGAGGTGGCCCTGGTGACGGCGGCGAGGTCGCCGGCGCATTCTCCGGCGAACAGTGGAGGGTAGGCGAGGGGTTAGGGCTCGTGTTGGTGTTCCGGCGAGGGGAGGAGAGCAGCGACGACGAGGTCGGGACGAGGAGGGTGAGAGGGAGTCGCGGGAGTCGTCGACGACGAGAGGTGGCGTCGACGGCGAGGTCTGCGAGGGTGGAGGCGAGGTCGGGAATGGGTGCAGGCGCGGGAATCGTCGGGAGAACGGGAGGAGGAAGGTGCGGCTGGGTTGAGGGTGCTGACGGCGACGGCGAGGTCACGGTGGCGATGGTGGGCTGCGCGAGTACGAGGCTAGGGTTAGGGTTGTGGGGTGTTCCTCGTGGAGAAGGTGGGTTCGGGGAAGGGCGGCTGCATGCATTGATATATATATAGAGGAAGAGAGAGAGAGATTGGAGAGAGAGAGATAGAGATTTGGTAAGATAGAGAGAGGGATTGAGGGGGGAGAGAGAGAGATGGGGAAAAGGAGCGGGGCCCACGCGGGGAAAAACCCAAGCTCGCGATTGGCTGCAGGGAGGTAAGGAAAATATTTGAATAAGGATTTTGAATGGATTTGTGAAAGATACAGTGAACGAATATATATATTCGTATTATTATAGTTTTAGATATTAAATTGAAATGGGCCCTTTTTGGCGCAAAATGAAACATTTCCAAATCGCGCCCGGGTTGCGCCCAAATGTTCCAAATTCAAATTATAGGATTTTAAGCGGGTTCCAAATTTTGAAAAGAGGTGTTTAGTGATTAAAATGCATGCCCCCAAGTCGGACACTTGCACGCGCGCGTAGTCGCCCAAACTGGCCCGTTTAGCCAAACGGAACGGAATCTCGACACGCGGACGCTACCACGCGACTAGTGGCGACGAGTAGGCCAACATGGACATCTTAAATTTCATTTTAGGGGTTAAAATTTGTTATGTGTCAAAATGACTTAACCGGGTAAAACTTAGCAATAAACACCAGAAAATCAGGAAAATTGGAATGAGCAATATATAACCCTCAACTAGAAATATAAATAGTATTATTGGGCTCGGGTGTTACATCATACCCAACTACAAAAGAATTTCGTCCTCGAAATTCCAAGAATACAAGATAGCTAACTACTGGAAAAGATGAGGGAATTTCTGCCGGATCTCGTCTTCTCGCTCCCAAGTGGATTCCCCATGCGATCGATTACCCCAAGAAACTAGCACAAGAGGGATAACCTTGTTCTTAAGAACCTTTTCTCTTCGATCCTTGATTTCAACCGGTCGCTCCTCAAAAGTCAGGTCCTCCCGTACTGTCAACTCTGAATGATCCAAGACATGAGTCTCGTCACGAACATACCTCCATAGTTTAGACACATGAAACACATCGTGAACTCCTGCTAATGACTGTGGTAACGCCACCCGGTACGATACCTCTCCAACACGCTCCAAAATCTCGAAGGGTCCGACGAATCGAGGACTAAGCTTTCCCCGACTGCCAAAGCGAATCACCCCTCTAGTCGGTGATATCTTCAGGAATACCAAATCACCCACGGCGAACTCTAGGGGTCTCCTTGACGTGTCGGCCCAACTTTTCTGTCTGTCTTGAGCTGCCTTCATATGCTTCCTGATTGTATTCACCTTCTCGACTGTCTGTACCACCAAATCTGGTCCTAGTAACCTTCGTTCACCAACATCATCCCAACAAACCGGCGAACGGCACTTACGACCATACAACGCTTCAAACGGAGCCATCTGAATTGTCGCTTGGAAGCTATTGTTGTACGAAAACTCCACCAGGTGTAGATGATCTTCCCAAGAACCTTTGAAGTCCAACATGCAAGCCCTCAACATATCTTCAAGGGTCTGGATCGTTCTCTCTGATTGTCCATCAGTCTGAGGATGATAAGCTGTGCTAAACTTCAATCGAGTCCCCAAACTTTCTTGTAAGCTCCTCCAAAAGTGCGACAAGAACCGAGTGTCCCGATCGGACACGATGCTTACCGGTACTCCATGCAATCTGACAATCTCCTGCATGTACCGCTCTGCCAAAGTCTCTGTCGATTGACCAACCCGAAAAGGAATAAAGTGAGCTGCCTTGGTCAACCGATCGACAATCACCCATACAGCATTGTTGCCCTTTGGACTCCGCGGTAAAGCCGTCACGAAATCCATGGTTATATGTTCCCACTTCCATTGAGGAATCGGAAGTGGTTGCAACAAACCAGCAACCCTTTGGTGTTCAGCCTTGACTTGCTGACACACCAAGCACTTAGCCACGAAGCGAGCAATTTCCCGTTTCATACCTTCCCACCAGAAATGCTGTCGAATATCTCGGTACATCTTTGTCCCTCCTGGATGTACAGAGTAAGCTGAACTGTGTGCCTCCTTCATAAGCTCTTCACGCACATCTCCTTTTGGCACACACACACGGCTACCATATCGCAACGAACCATCTTCATGGATCAGTAAATCGGTTCGTAGTCCGGCTCCAACCTGCTCTCGAAACTTTTGCAGTCTAGGATCTTGCGATTGCGCCGCTTTAATCTTCTCAACTAAGGACGATTGTACTTGCAACTGCATCAACTGTCCTGTAGCGCGCGGTAGCACAACCTCCAAGTCAAATCTCCGAAACTCCTCAATGATCTCTCTCTGTGCAGTCAATAACTGAATTGCTGGTAACCGACTTAGCGCATCTGGCACGACGTTAACTTTTCCCGGATGGTACTTAAGATCGAGGTCGTAGTCGGCCATCAGCTCCAACCATCTGCGTTGTCTCATGTTCAACTCCTTCTGAGTGAACACATACTTCAAACTCTTGTGATCTGTAAAGACTTCGACTCTCTCGCCCAATAGGTAGTGTCTCCAAATCTTCAGGGCGAAGATCACGGCTGCAAGCTCTAAGTCATGAGTCGGATAGTTCTTCTCATGAGTCTTCAGCTGTCTCGATGCGTAAGCGACGACTTTCCCATTCTGCATTAAAACACATCCCAATCCTTTTCCAGATGCGTCGCTGTGAATCACCAGTCCTCCTGAATTGTCCAGTACGGTCAGGATCGGGGCGGTTATCAACTTCTGCTTCAACGTCTCGAAGGCCAATGCACATCCATCCGACCAAACAAACGGTACCTCCTTACGCGTAAGCTTGGTTAACGGCTCAGCTAAACGCGCGAAGTTCTCCACAAATCTTCTGTAGTAACCAGCGAGTCCAAGAAAACTTCTTATCTCTGCAACATTCTTTGGAACAGGCCAATCTCGAACTGCTGCAATCTTCTCAGGATCAACGGCGATTCCATCGCCCGACACGACATGCCCCAGAAACTTCACTTCTTCCAGCCAGAATTCACACTTACTCATCTTCGCGAATAATTTCTCCTATCTCAGCGTTTGCAGTGCGATCCTTAAGTGCTCAGCATGCTCCTCCGGACTCTTCGAGTACACCAGAATATCGTCAATGAATACCACAATAAACTGGTCCAAGAACGGTGAAAAGATCCTGTTCATCAAATCCATGAATATTGCTGGCGCATTCGTCACTCCGAAGGGCATCACTAGATACTCGAAATGTCCATACCGAGTTCGAAACACCGTCTTGCAAATGTCTTCTGCTTTTACTCGGACCTGATGATATCCTGATCGCAAATCCAGTTTCGAGAATACCCTCGCGCCACTAAGCTGCTCAAAAAGTTCTCCAATGCGAGGGATCGGGTACTTGTTCTTAATGGTCACCCGGTTCAATTCTCGATAATCAATGCACATCCTTCTCGTGCCATCCTTCTTCTTTACTAAAAGGACTGGAGCTCCCCAAGGCGAGTTGCTGCTTCGAATCCATCCCTTCTCGAGTAATTCACCCACTTGTTTCTTAACTTCTTCCAATTCCACCGGTGCCATCGGATAATAAGATTTTGATACTGGCGCTGCACCAGGAATAAGGTCAATCGCAAACTCCACATCTCGCTTCGGCGGTAAGCCCGAAATATCTTCAAACACATCCATAAAGTCGCGAACAACTGCCGGCTCTTCATTACTATCCACAACCATAGCCGCAAGAACATTGTTCGTCGGCCTAGCCCTAAACTCGACTGGCCCGACAGAACTGCTTCCTCCGATGAAAGTAAACTCAGGGTGTCCGGGAATCTGGAAAATTACTTTCCTTGCCCTACAATCAATGTGTGCGTGGAAGGTGCCAAGAAAATCCATCCCCAAGACTACTTCATAACTGCCCGTATCAATCACCAAGAAATCTGCAAAAAGCTCCCGTCCGCAAACAACAACTGTACAATCTCTACATTCCTTACTAGCTATGATTTTCCCATTCCCAGTGTCTATGTCCCAGAAACTAGACAGGGTCGTGCAGGTGATCGAGTGTGTAGTTACAAACTTGGATGACATAAAACAGTGGGATGCTCCGGAATCAAATAATGCCAAAGCGGGAAAACCACGAACGAGTACAGTACCTGAAACCACTTCTCCTGATGCCTTGGCTTCCTCAGCTGTCAAGGTGAAAGCTCGACCCTGGTTGGGTCCTTGTGTCAACTGCTTCTGCCCTTGGAACGGTCTCTGCGGAGTCTTCCGTATATCCTCTCTCGTGCGAAGCTTCGACGGACAAGCACCAACTGCGTGATCGGCTGCTCCACAAACCAGACAAAGTCCCAGTCTTCTTCTACACTCCTTATGCACGTGCCCAGGTAAGTGGCAGTAGGCACAGGTCACGCTCTTCCTTCGGTCAACGATCACAGGCTTCTTCATTGGCGCTACACCTCGACGGTCCACTGGAATACCTCTGCGCCCATGATCTCGGTTAGGCACAAATGCAGGCTTCCTGGCCGCAACTGCTGTCTGGTGAAGGTTCCCTTTCGATCCTGATAAACTCTGTTGCTCTCTGGTTGCCGTAAGAACCTGTGAGAAAGTGGTCAAACCCAGGGAGACAATCTGCCTCTGGATGTCCACATCCAAACTGCGCAAGAACCTTCGCGCCCTGTCTGCCTCCTTGGCGACTAAGGGTCCAGCGAAACGGCTAAGTCTCGTCCACTCCGCTGCATGTACATCCACAGCTGCTCCATTTTGTTTCAGCCCAATAAATCTCTCCTCCATTTCCTCCCGTGCAGTCCGCGGGAAGAACTTTTCCAAGAAACTTTTAGAGAAATCCGCCCAACTGATTGGCTTGGACAAGCGGGTCTCCTCCACAAGCCACCACTCTCGTGCGTAATCCACCAGCTGAATGCGCACCACATCAACTCTCTTGTCTTCTGGGATCTGTGCCGCAATCAATAAATTCTCCGTGTCCACGAGCCACTGCTCGGCTGGCAACGGCTCCTCCAAGCCAGTGAAAGTAGTAGGACCCAACCGTCTGAAATCTGCCACGGTCCCTACTCGGTCGACTGGCTTCGCTACAGCGGTGTTTACAGACTGCTGCATAGCCTGCAAACCCTCCTGAAATGAATCTGCTTGCTGCTGGATCAGCTCAGTTTGCCTCTTCTGATTTTCCAACATCCCGCGTATCACTCCTAACATGGCGGCTTCATCCACACGCCTCTGATATGTCTTGAAATTCTTATCTGCCATGGTCCTGAAATCAAAACAAACAACATTAGCATGATGATAGATTCAATATATAAATCAAGGCTAGAACTCCAAGATACTTAAATAGAGTACTGCATTGTAGCTATGCCGCGGTATCATAGCCGCAATTACTTAACTCCACCCAAGTCGCCTAAGTCCTAGAGATAACAAGAAGTTAGGTTTTCGAGTTAACAATGCAAAGTAAGTTTGCATGTCGACATGATCTGGAAGAATGATTCAAGGACGGTAAAACGGTCAAGGTGGCAGGACATGTCTCCTAATCACGGGTATTATGATTCGCGTATCGGGTGCAATACCCAACTACAAAGAATCAACCCAATTAACCTATGCTCTGATACCAAAAACCATGTCACGCCCCGCTTCCCAGAGTACGCAAAATTGGGCACGTGACATAGCCAACCATGCTACCTGTGGGTAGGACGCATCCGTCCACAGTCACATTTCGGCTGTAGAGATATCAAGAACAGTAAAATAAACTAAACTAATACATGTCCAAATCCATAATAACAAGAATCAATAAACAATAAGTGCGGAAGCTAATGATCCAATACAATGAATAAACAGTACGTCCCATAATGCGGGCTCACATCTGGAAATGAAAAACAATAAATAAACTAAACCCTAAGGACTCACTGGTCAGCCTGCTGGCTGAAGTACTCCTGCTCGGTCGACGACAAAGGGACGGAATCTGGGCCATGCAAAACTCAGACGTCAGCGCGTCATGATATCAAGTATACAGTATAAACATGGTAATAAGCAATGCAAGTATGAACATGACTAACGCAGTAATAAGAAATAACAAGCAGGGAAATGTGCAATGGTGACTAACTGTCCTATCAGGTTTTCTACTCTATAGTCTTTGAAACCAATTGATGAATCGTCGATGTAACTCAATAGTATCCCGTGCGTACCCGGGACCACGGTCAAAGCCCTCGGGGCTGAATCCGAGACGTGCCGCTAAGCAGTAAAAGTAGGTAGTAGGATGGACGAGTGATGTCAGCATCATCACTCCCGGACTGGCCAAGCCCGTAAGACTGATCAGAACAAGTATCGAACTGTTGAGTTACAAGTCGATTTCACCTTTGATTTCCCCATACCCCCAAGCTATGTATGTCAGGTCAGGTATTCAGTAGTCAGGGACTAATGCCAACACAAAATCCGGTAAGAGTAGGTCTGTCTGGCTCGACAGCAGGAATGGTCAGGTTTGTTGGCATTAGGCATGAAATCATGAAACAAGTAATGTCATGGTACAACAGGATGAGTCGGTATGTATGTATATTTCAGGTGTAGCAGGGTCAGGCCAATAGGTAGTGTAACCGGGTACGTGCTCACAACAGGTATACAATCAATAATGAACAGCAGCAGGAAACAGTAAATAACCATAATGTTCTATGTAACCACAGTGATGTTTGTATTCTCTCATTTAACTGGTTCAATCATCTTTAGGGTGCAATAGCCACAAGGTAAAGCAATATCCGCAATTATAAATTAAGGAACTACATGAAATCATACTAAATATAATAATTGTCTCATGAATGGTTTAACAGTTTAAGCAGATATGATTTAGTCGTTTTATTTAGTTAAAGCATGGATTGATGTGGGTTGATTAATTACGAGGAACTGTTGTAACGATTCCATTATAAAGATAACAGCAATAATACAACATCAAATGCCATCACTAAGTTACGGTATTAAATAGTTTGAATTAAATTGCGTGGCAAGACTAGATCTCGCACGCTAGCATGTTCAAGCAAGTATTCAGATACTTGCCTCGACGGTCTGCAAACTGGAACACGGATGCGATGTCGGCAGAAAACGCGATATGAAAGCACGGGCCACGGATCGAGTCCCAACAGGGATCAACGAGATCACACGGACCAGGGGACTTCGCTGGAGCGTCGGGTTCGCCAAGACGGCACGGTCGGATTCCGGCAACGACAAAAAGAGCGAAGTTAGCAATACAATAGGATACAAGTGAATAACGACCAGCAAGGGGGATGATTTGCACAAAGGAAGGAAGAGGAAACTTACAGAGAGGTATACCAGGTGACCCCGGCGAGCTCGACGGCGCTGGAACGCCGGCGAAGCAACGGCAGCGGCTGCAGCAAGGGTTGAAGGCTTCGGGGTGTGCAGGAGAAGGTGCTGCGGCGATCTGGAGGAGAGGGGGTCGGCTCTGGTGGTCGAGGGGGAGAAGGAGGTGGCCCTGGTGACGGCGGCGAGGTCGCCGGCGCGTTCTCCGGCGAACAGTGGAGGGTAGGCGAGGGGTTAGGGCTCGTGTTGGTGTTCCGGCGAGGGGAGGAGAGCAGCGACGACGAGGTCGGGACGAGGAGGGTGAGAGGGAGTCGCGGGAGTCGTCGACGACGAGAGGTGGCGTCGACGGCGAGGTCTGCGAGGGTGGAGGCGAGGTCGGGAATGGGTGCAGGCGCGGGAATCGTCGGGAGAACGGGAGGAGGAAGGTGCGGCTGGGTTGAGGGTGCTGACGGCGACGGCGAGGTCGCGGTGGCGATGGTGGGCTGCGCGAGTACGAGGCTAGGGTTAGGGTTGTGGGGTGTTCCTCATGGAGAAGGTGGGTTCGGGGAAGGGCGGCTGCATGCATTGATATATATATAGAGGAAGAGAGAGAGAGATTGGAGAGAGAGAGATAGAGATTTGGTAAGATAGAGAGAGGGATTGAGGGAAGAGAGAGAGAGAGATGGGGAAAAGGAGCGGGGCCCACGCGGGGAAAAACCCAAGCTCGCGATTGGCTGCAGGGAGGTAAGGAAAATATTTGAATAAGGATTTTGAATGGATTTGTGAAAGATACAGTGAACGAATATATATATTCGTATTATTATAGTTTTAGATATTAAATTGAAACGGGCCCTTTTTGGCGCAAAATGAAACATTTCCAAATCGCGCCCGGGTTGCGCCCAAATGTTCCAAATTCAAATTATAGGATTTTAAGCGGGTTCCAAATTTTGAAAAGAGGTGTTTAGTGATTAAAATGCATGCCCCCAAGTCGGACACTTGCACGCGCGCGTAGTCGCCCAAACTGGCCCGTTTAGCCAAACGGAACGGAATCTCGACATGCGGACGCTACCACGCGACTAGTGGCGACGAGTAGGCCAACATGGACATCTTACATTTCATTTTAGGGGTTAAAATTTGTTATGTGTCAAAATGACTTAACCGGGTCAAACTTAGCAATAAACACCAGAAAATCAGGAAAATTGGAATGAGCAATATATAACCCTCAACTAGAAATATAAATAGTATTATTGGGCTCGGGTGTTACAAAGTTGTTGGGATATTTTCATTATCCTTGCCTTTATAGGCTATACACTTTACATATAGCCCCTTGGGCTTTACAAAAATGGCATTTTGCCTATCCCATGACTCATGTGCCATTTCTTTTTACCCATAAGCCATGTGCTTTACAAAAATTTGGCTTTATGCCCATTTTGCATACATTCATGCATAAAAAATTACATAAAAACTATTTATTACATGACCTATATTTTGTCATGGAGGAGGCTGGTGGCGGGCTCGACTTGGGCATGGGCCCGCTTAACCTGGGCTTGGGCCCACCTGGCTTGGGGTTGACCTTGACATTGACTCGGTCAACGGGAGTGCAAATTTTGACCCCAACAAAGTGCCCCCCATCAATAAATGCACACCACACATTTGAGTTGTGTGCATGAAATTGATGGATCTTGAAGCTGAACTTCGAGGTGGAACATCATTCCGGGGACAGAGCATCATCCCGGGGAGCATGATTCCCGGGGCTCGGAGCATCATTCTGATTTGCGGAGCATAATTCCAGGGTCGGAGTATCCCTCAGGGAGCATGATTCCCGGGGATCGGTACATCATTCCGATTTGCGGAGCATAATTCCAGGGTCGGAGTATCCCTCAGGGAGCATGATTCCCGGGGATCGGAGCATCATTCCGATTTGCGGAGCATGATTCCAAGGATCGGAGCATCATTCCGAAGGGCGGAGTATGATTCCAGAGATCGGAGCATCATTCCGAAGGGCGGAGCATAATTCCAGAGATCGGAGCATCATTCCGAAGGGCGGAGCATAATTCCAAGGATCGGAATATCATTCCGAAGGGTGGAGGAGCATAATTCCAAGGATTGGAACATCATTCCGAAGGGCGGAGCATGATTCTAGGGATCGGAACATCATTCCGAAGGGCGGAGCATGATTTCAGGGATCGGAGCATCATTCCAAAGAGCGGAGCATGATTCCAGGGGATCAGAGCATCATTCCGATGAGCGGAGCATGATTCCAGGGGATCGGAGCATCATTCCGATGAGCGGAGCATGATTCCAGGGTTCGGAGCATCATTCCGAAGAGCGGAGTATGATTCCAGGGATCGGAGCATCATTCCGAAGAGCGGCAGACATTCTGACCGAAGTATAATTTCGATGCAGAGGTTGATTCCCAGGCGAAGTATAATTCCGACAGGGAAGGTAGGTACTCTGAGGCGAAGTATGATTCCGATACGGGGTACATTCTGAGACGAAGCATGATTTCGACGCAGAGCTTGCTGGTTTGATTTGATTCGGGTTGACATCAGCATCGCTATACTGGAATATGGTACTAGAAGCGAATCATCATTTGTCATGAGAGGATTTGAGAATTGGTTTTGGTTTGGCATCTGTATTGCTACACTGGAATAATGCCAGGAGCAACCCATCATTTGCTCCGGGAGGATTTGGGAATTGGTTTTTGCTTGGCATCAGTATCGCTACATTGGAATATGGTACCCGGAGCGAATCATCATTTTCGCTTGCTTACCAGGAAGCGATGACTTAGGAGATAGGTTTTAGGTCCCTATCACTTAAGACTTTTCAATTTTGTAAGCCGTAAGGGTCTCACAAAACATTTTCTCCCTACGGGTCGTAAGGATCCCGTAGGTGTATTTTATCCTTAGGAGTCGTGGGGACTCCTAAGTGTAGTGCTCCTTTGTGAGTCATAAGGATCTCACGCGGGAATTTTCTCCCCACAAAGTCGAGAGGACTTTGTGAGTGCATTTCATCTCTTTTTCACGAGTTTGCGTCCTTTCGGGTTTTCACAAACTCGCCGGCAGTCCTGCTGTTTTTACTCACGGAGCCCTTTCGGGTTTTCATCTGTGCCCATTTGCTTGTGGACATACCTTTTTTTGTTTTTTTATTTTTTTATTTTTATTTTATTATTTTTGGTGGGACTTTGAATGTGGTCTCACCGGTAGGACTTGGGAGAGATTGGGGTTGTTTTACGCCCATGGATTGTATACGGTTTTGCAGGATGTATGATCCAGACCGTAGGGCCGGAAAAATTTCGGGACTTTGTCAGCGTCTGCATTGCTGCACTGGAATATGGTACCAGGAGCGACTCATCATTCGCCGTTGGGGTATGGGATTTAGAATTTGGTTGGCGTCTGCATCGCTGCACCGGAATATGGTACCAGGAGCGACTCATCATTCGCCATTGGGGATTGGGGAGCGATGGCTTAGGAGACAGGTTTAGATCCTTATCGCCTAAGGCTTTTCAATTTTATGGGCCGTGAGGGTCCCATAAAAGCATTTTCTCCCTACGAGTCGTAAAGATCCCGCAGGTGTATTTCTCCTTAGGAGTCGTGAGGACTGCTAAGTGTGTTTTTCCTTTATGAGTCGTAAGGATCTCACAAAGGTTTGTTCTCCTCATGTATCGTGAGGACACATGAGTGGGTCTTCTCAATGGAGCATAATTCTAAAGGCGGAGACCAGCCGCTGGACTGGTGATTGCGGTGGGGCATGGGTATGATGAGAATTATTTAAGCCCGTGGATTGTATACGGTAGTCAACTTGGGGACCAACCGTAGGGCCGGGAGAGTTTTGGGAATTTGAATTTCGGTTGGCGTCTGCATCGCTGCACTGGAATATGGTACCAGGACGACTCATCATTCGCCGTTGTTTTGTTTGTTTTATTTTTGTTTTACCGCGATTGCTCTATCAGTTCAGCTTTTCTTGTCGCGTAGATCGCTATTGCCCTATCATTTCGGCTATTTATTCGCGGTTGCCCTATCATTTCGGTTTTATTTTAATTTTTATTTTCACTCGCTGATTTTTATTGCGAGTTGCCCCATCATTTCAGCTTTTCTTTATTTTTCTTTTATTTACATATTTTTTGTTTATTTACATTTTTTTACATTCCCAGTTTAACGACTTAGAGGTCGACTGTTCCCAGTTTAATGACGTGGTGGTCGATTGTTTTCAGAGAAAGGCAGATGTCTGAGAGAATCAGTTTCACGAAGAACTTCGGTCTCCGTTTGTATGAAATTGGCGGTCGCAGCTGGACTGTTTGTTAACACGCCTTTAGACAGTTCTATCTCTCCTGGCTTGTATTGCTTTTCGACCCAATCTTTGAAAACGAAGCAGTCTTCAATGGCATGACCTATCACTCTGTGATAGGGGAAGTATTTGGGGTCGTCGGTCATATTCGCTTCCTGCGGCCTCTTTGATTCTGGCAGTTGTAGACCGTTCCTCAGGGCGTCTTTGAATATTTTACGGATTTTGTCCCTTCTGAAGGAATAGACCTTATCCAGCTTCTTTTTCAGTGGAGACTCTCCTCCCCCTCCGAACATTGGCTTCCGAAGCTGGTTGGCCTTAGGCCCACTCAACCCTTTCTTATTTCGGTTGGCCGAGACGTTGAAAGATTCAGAATCGTCGGAATTTCCACCTTTGCGATTATCGTCCTTTTGGTTTCTCCAGGACCTATTGTTATTTTGGGAATCCGAGGAGGACTCCTGCTTTGAGCGCTCCAGCATTTGAACTTTCCTGGTCAGCTCTTGGAATGTTTTGAGACCCGCGGTGCATAGAAATGGGGACATCCAATTGTTGAGATTTCCGATAAGGAGACTGACAGATTGGTCCTGCTCTATCGGCGGTTCACATTTGACGGAGAGATTGCGCCATCGGGCTATAAATTCCGTGCTGCTTTCGTTGTTCTTTGGCTTGGTCCTTACAAGATCGGCGATGGTGATCTTATCGCTGACGCTCATGAACCTCTGCCGAAACAGAGACTCCATTTGGACAAAAGTTGTGACGGAGCCATCCGGTATGCTCGCGTACCAGTCGAAAGCAATATCGGCCAAGCTATTGACGAACTGGCGGAGGAGAAGTGCATCATTGCCCCCAGTATTCCCGCATGAGGCTTTAAAGTGGGCGATGTGCTGATTCGCATTTCCCGTCCCATCGAATCTTCCGAATTTAGGGATGACATAGCCGCTAGGAAATTCTACCAGATCATACTGAGTAGGATATGGTCTCCCACTACTGCTAACATCTTTTTGCGCTTCGGCTTCAGCTACCAATGTTTTGACTTTGTTGGCAACCAAATCCATAATTTTATCTTGAGTTAGCGGGCTACTGTCATCGGTAGCCAAGACATTTCCCGAGATAGGATGCGACTGATTTTCATGCGGTTCGCCCACTTTTGGATTTGAGGGAATAGGCGTCGGCTGCATTGGGACACTGTTTCCCGGTTCACGAGCAGAGCCCTGCGCTTGATTGAGCGGCTGAGAGGCAAGTCGGGCCGTGAGCTGCAAGACGACGTTCGTCAAGTCGTCAATTTTAAAGTAAAGTTTGGCCATCTCCTTGTCTTTGCTTCTGAGCTGTTTTCGGAGCTCTTGGAGAAGTTGCTGCTCTGCATTCTTGGGACGGAAGATTGGCTCCTCTTCACTTTCCGAGCCCGACTCCTCATGGACCGAAGGGTCTTTCTGCCTATCATCCTCATCGAGAGGGTTTTCATCATCCAGCGGAGGCGGCTGTTCTTGGTAAGCGGCAACCACATTCAAGCCAGATTGGATTTGAGATGTGGTGGCCCCGTCCTTGCTCTTACTGCGCGTGCCCGCCATATAGACAGTGTGGACCACATATCCAGCCATTTCCTCATCTTTGGCGGGGTAGCCATGTTCTTCGAACCTCATGAGGTTCGGTCTAGCAGGAGCTCTAGCCCTTTTGTTGGCTCTATATCTGAGCCTTTTCTGCCTTAGCTTCTCAATTTTAAAGGCTTGGCGGGCAGCCGTTTCCTGGGAAGCCACCGTGAGTCGATTAGCGGGGAGCTTAGAGAAGACACCCGATCGAGCAGTTGTCAGGGGCACCGCCGGAGCTTGCTCGAGATGCCCTGTTGCTTTGTTGGTGTTGATGGCCTTGCCCCCGGTCGGGGCCAAGGAGAGCCGCTCAAACACCGACTTGCGTTTGAGTTGGGGCGCCTTCGAGACCACCACATTTGGCCTCTTGCCTTTCGAGACCGGTTTGTCTGTCACGGGGGCTTGAGGAGCTGGGATGGCGTTAGCTGACACGAACAGAATAGAGCCAAATGGTAGCGGCGGGTCCTCCCACTGTCGCCCGAGACTGGCCGGAAGGATCATCCTGGCGTCCATCTTCATCGTTTAGGAGATTGGAGCCGTGCTGAGAGCTGAGTTCATCTTCGGAGACATTGTTGAAAGGCGATTGCTTGAAAATCTTGCATGAAAGATCATTATTTTAGTATAAATATAGATATATATATATTGATTGAGTTCGCATGAACATTTAACCCAAAATATAGGAGGAGAGAAAGGTCCCACCGGGCGTGCCAGAATCTGTAGGGTGTTTTTCGTCACCCCATTGAGATGGGAATACGTGCGCGCTTGTCAGGCGCATTACAGATTCCCCCTGCCTAGGGTAGGCCGGGGTTTAATGATTGTGGGGATCCGAATCTCCGGCAGCCGCAGACTAAGCTGCCGTTAATTACCTCTCGTCTTTGGAGCGAGAGAACCTCCGATTGACGGGTTAAACTGGTCATGCGAACTCAATATGCAGTGTTGTGTTTTGAAGGGGTTTTGGATATATCGGGGGCCACGCAGAGTTTTTACGGGGGTCCCGCTACCCGGATAGTGGGCTGGGGGTCAAGGGGGCTAGCAGCCCCCTTACGGGGTGCGGGGCCCCGCACCCAAAATTTTTTTTGGGAGGGACAATGTCGTGGAGTATGTGTGTGTGTACATATGTATACATATGTATATATATGTATATATATAAAAAGGGGGAAAAGGCATCCAAAGGATGCGTGGGGCCAGCGGCAGCGCTTTGAGCACGTGGGCGCTAGCGCACTGAGTGCTAGCGCGCTACGTGTCAGCACGTGGGCGCTAGCTTGCCATGTGTCAGCACGTAGGCGCTAACGCACTGAGCGCTAGCGCGCCATGTGTCAGCACGTGGGCGCTAGGGCGCTAGCGTTTTGGGCGCTAGCGCTCTGCGCGCAAGAGCGCTAGCGCGCCACGTGTCAGCACGTGAGAACTCGGGCGCTAGCGCTCTGAGCGCAAGAGCGCTAGCGCACTGAGCGCTAGCGCGCCACGTGTCAGCACGTGGGGGCTCGGGCGCTAGCGCTTTGGTCGCTAGCGCTTTGGGCGCTAGTGCTCTGAGCGCAAGAGCGCTAGAGCGCCACGTTTCAACACGTGGGCGCTCGAGCGCTAGCGCTCTGAGCGCAAGCGCGCTAGCGCTAGCGCGCCACGTGTCAGCACGTGGGCGCTCGAGCAGTAAAAGGGACTTGGTCCCTGCAATGGGAGTTGTATTCCCAGAAAAGAGCACTTATTATTCTCTCTCTCTGTCTCTCTCTCTCTCTATATATATATATGAGGAGTTAAACTCCTAAGATGTTTTGAAGCTGATGAAAGGCTTCTCCTCTTGAGCCCTAGTTCTTCCCCACAGTGGGGTTTCTGGAGATGGGTCTCCTTCTTCTTCTTTTGTTGGCCGGATCTTGAAGATCAAGAAATATGAGATTCTAAAAATCTCTCCTTTCTGAGATCTGATGGCAGATCTGAGTTCCCCTTTGTGGGTTTTGTGGTAAAAAACTATTTAGTTTTGGAAAAGGAAGAGTAAAACTCTTGATTTAATTAAAAAAAGAGGAAGGTTTAGAACCTTGAGGAAGGAGAAGATCACAGATCTAGATTTTTCTTTGGAGAGAGAAAAAAGTTGTTGGGATATTTTCATTATCCTTGCCTTTATAGGCTACACACTTTACATATAGCCCCTTGGGCTTTACAAAAATGGCATTTTGCCTATCCCATGGCTCATGTGCCATTTCTTTTTGCACATAAGCCATGGGCTTTACAAAAATTTGGTTTTATGCCCATTTTGCATACATTCATGCATAAAAAATTACATAAAATTATTTATTATATGATCTATATTTTGTCATGGAGGAGGCTGGCCGCGGGCTCGACTTGGGCATGGGCCCGCTTAACCTGGGCTTGGGCCCACCTGGCTTGGGGTTGACCTTGACTTTGACTCGGTCAACCGGGGGTGCAAATTTTGACCCCAACAAGAAGGACCACCCTATCATGCCACAGAAGGTGTCGTCTACTTGGGTGCCCACTGCAACGGCCCCCTTAGCTTCGACCGCTCACAAAAGAAGAAGGCCGGAGAAAGTCCCTGTGTTCGCGACGAATCTCAAGGGCACTGAATCTAAACGCCCCAAGTCCGGGGGCATGGTGGTGCACACTATTTATATGGCATCTGGGAAAGAGGATAGTCGTATCTCTACGGGTCATCGACCACTCACCAGATCCGTAACAAAGGCCCAGGAGCAACAACAGAAGGTTCAGGAAATGTTAACACAGATGGCCGCACTCACTGGGCCAAAAGAAAGCCCGGAGACGTCGTCCAAGCAGCGTCATGAACAAGAAACCGATGCTGAGTTCCTCCGCAGAATCCTTGAGAAGAAGGAAAAAGAGGCCGCGGAACAAACTGCCAACATAAAACGAATGGCGCTTTTATTCCAAGACATGGTCGGGATGATGTTACAGCCGGATCCTCCAGCTGAAGACCCTCCAATTATCCTTGAAGACGATAGGGGAGAGACATCGAACCCTCTTCCGGCTTGTTCAGCAGCTAAAGAGGAGACCATCTCTAAAACCGCTCTGGATGACTATATCGCTCAACAGATATGAGTTCATCAGGCGAGCGAAGTGGCCGATCAAATTGTTAATACTGGACGACCCTATCCAGGCTGGTATGATCAAATCAAGTACCCGCTGGGATATACGATCCCAAAATTCCATGTATATAAGGGGACGGGGAATCCATACCAACACGTGGCTCAATTCAGGGCTCTGTGCGGCAACACCGGAGGTGACGATAAGCTACTGCTTCGCCAGTTTGTTGGCAGCTTGTCGGAGACAGCGTTTGAATGGTACTCTGAGCTTCCGAACGACTCCGTTAAGACATTTGAAGAAATGGAGTTACTGTTCACACAAAGGTTCGCAAGCGCTAGCGAGCACACCCCGATCACCGCATTAATTAATGCCAGAGTGAAGCCAGGCGAAATATAGGTGCAGTACGCGATACGGTGGCGGAATCTATGGTCGAAGTGCGAGCAGCGCATCGAAGAAGCGCCTGCGGTAGGCATGTTCGTGGGTACTCTTGATCCGCAGGCGACCATATCCCAGTTCATGATATTCTTCAAGCCAACTACTTTCCAGGCCTTGATTGACAAGCTGGCCCAAATGGATCAGATGGGTCATAGACCATCTTCTTCGAAATTGGAATCTCGAAACGTAAAAGGGAAAGGGAAAGCGACCTTCGTCGCCAATGCTCAGCAGCAGCCCAGTGGTCCAAAACCAACTGATCGCCAAGATGATAGACGGTGATTCTTCAATGAGAAACTTAAGCGCCTTTATTCGTTTCCCCGGGATAAAACGAGAAGACTGTTCGAGCTAGCGGTGCGCAATAGGCTCATCATCTTTCCGGATCCAAAACGTCCATTGCAACCCGGTGATGTCAACAATCCTAATTACTGCCCTTACCACCAAGCAGTAAGCCATCCAATCGAAGATTGCTTCGTCTTCAAAGGCTGGATTGAGGACCAATACCAATAGGGCAAATTCGCATTGTCCGAGAATTGGAAAGTAAGCCCGTCTCAGTTGCACGCTCTTAAAGGGGGGGCACACCGAGGCATCATGCTCTTTTATAGAAGAAGCTCCATGGGAGGTCGCTCTTTCAGCCAAGACGAAAAAATGCTGAAGGATCTCCAAACATGCCTGGCGATCAGGTGGAAAAATCTGCTGGAACCCGAGGTCATTGAGGGGATGCTGAAGCCACGCCTGACTCCAAGAATTGGTAGTGATAATCATAACGCTCAGGCCCAGCCGTCAAAGTCTTCGAAGAAGAAGAAGAAGACCAAAAAGCCCGTGAAGCCTGATGACAAGCACACAGATCTGCAAAAACATATTGATGCGCTGGAGGAATATAACCAGAAGGCGCGAACCCCGGTTACACTCCAAGAGTTTCTTAACTACATCCTTGAAGATAAAGATGGCGATGAAGATGAGGGAGAAGACTCGTTAGACAAACATGAAGATTATGTGGCAAGCTGCCACGTGATCTCTCACTCATCAGTAGATGGTGAGGAAGCTCCTGATACAGAGAAACTGGGGGCAGATCCCGAACCGGAACTCCTAGGACCGTCAGACGAGATGATTGATGTATTCCTGAATGAAGCTCTTCTGAAAGGCAAAGCTGATCAGGAGCGTGAAATCGCCGTATACGAAAAAGCCAAACGTCGGCGACTGAACGAAAAGATTGAAATACCCCAACCGGATAGGATCACTTCGGCCGCCAGCAAAAGTAGGTTCAAGACAAGGAAAAGGTTCGCCAAAGCCATATCGATGGGAATAAAGCTGCCACCCTCCGAAGGAAACACTCCTGATAGGATACACCTTAACAAAGAGGATGCACATCCAAACTGCTGCTTGTACCATCGGAGGACCACACACCCTACTGAAGAATGCAACGCCTTTAAAAATTGGTGGCAAGGATACGTTGCTCATCGGCAACATTTGAAGCGCAAAACTCGTCGGGAACAAAGAAGTACGAAAGATGAGCATAAAAGAACTGCCGGTGAATGTCACATGGTTAATTCCGGGGGATCGCAAGTTCACACCTTCGGGAGTGATTCTGATGAAGAAATAGCCCTTGGCCCCCTCTTCAAAGAATCTATCTCTGAAACAGAAGAGATGAAGACCTGCGAGAACATTCAGCTGTGCAATCGCACGCTACCTGAAAAGAATCTTGGACCCGCAAACAAGGGATCGAACAAAAAGGATAAGGCAAAAGAAAAGGTCTCTGAGGATATCACCCTCAATGACCGAGTCGTCGAAGAGCTGGTAGCCAAGGACCCGCCCAAGAAAAACAAGGTGGATTACAATGTTCTGGCACACCTGAGGAAGATACCCTCGCAGCTAAACATTCTCGACGCCCTTCTGCTATCCAAAGAAGCGAGAGATTCTCTGATCAAGGCATTACGAGAGCCTGACCAGTTTCAAGCTTTCCTCGCCGAAGAAAAGATGAAGGAAGAGCTGGAAGAAATTTACACAGCTGACATCATTTTCGGCGATGAAGATCTCCTCCTCGGGACATGCAAGCACAACCGTCCCCTGTATGTCATCGGATACTGCCATGACATCAAGATAGGGAAGATTCTAGTTGACAACGGGTCTTCTGTCAATCTCCTAAATGTGAGGGTTCTAAAAGAAATCTGCATGAGCGTTCAACATCTCGCTCGGGATAAAATCACTATCTCCGGGTTCGACTCCTAGTCATCACAGACGCTCGGGTCTGTGATACTGACGTTACGCTTTGGGCTGCTTATCACTGATATCAAATTCCACGTCATTGACGCCAAGACTTGCTACAACGCTTTGCTCAGACGGCCTTGGTTACACGAGTACAATATTATCCCTTTTACACAGCATTAGTGTATGAAGTATTTCAAAAATGGGCTTGAATACACTGTGACAGGGGAGCTGAACCCATTCTCTGTAAACGAAGTCCGAAAGTACGAAGATGCAAAATACTTCTTACAAGACTTTGAAGACACGGAAAGATGCCATAAACCTGAGGATAAGAAAAAAGCAATCACCACCATTCCGGTCTTCGGGAGCGATACCGAGGAGGAAAAAGAGGTAGTCTATTCGAGACCTCCCCGATACAACAAACCGGGACCGTCTACCCCTATTCTGGTCTTTGGCAGTGACTCTGAAGACGAGGTCAACACAGTATTCTCGGCTCGTCCATCAGTGCAAGCCTTCATTGGAGATGATCAGAGTTTGCAGATCGCCATGGTTTCGCAAGAGCATTACAAAGAGCTCGATGCACTTGATACCTACAGTGTGCAAGAACTGCAGACGTTCTACATCCCTCCCAGGTGAAAAGATGAAAAGGTGATCCTCTTTTATCGATCCGCGGAAACCAAAGTGGAGAAAGAAATCTGGCATGGCGCTGATTCTACGCTTGACAGGCTCCAGCACATCCGTCTGCCCAGATACTACACAGAAGGATTAAAAAGACTGTTGAGGCGCCAAGGCGTACTCTTCAAACAGACTGCTCGACAAGATCAGTTCTATAACATGATCTGGAACGTCCCCGGAACTCAGCGAAAATTGCCCAACGGGAGAATGGAAACGATCGGGCTTGGATATGTTCAATCCAAGAAACGGGAGCGATTCCATGGCTGCCACATTATACATGACTTTGATGAAGAAGGAGATGCTCTGTTAGAAGACACTAACCCTGAACCAAAACGAGATCCCGCTATGAAAATGCCAAGTCCATCGTTCGAAGAACATATGGACAAGCTAATAAGGGAAGCGGGTTAAAAGGTCCGGGATGACCATAGCCGCGAAATGGCCATTTACGAGAATGCCAGGACGCAGCGCCTCCTTCTGTAGGCTGTGGAGAATGACGATGCTCTTCGTCGCCAGCCCGTCATACAAAAAACCTAACGCGGAGGCAAAAACAAATTAAGGAATGGAAAAGATGTCCGACAGTGGCCAAGCGGGTCCAAGAAGCCACGCGATCGAGAATTGAGCAGCCGGGATCCGTCTCTTATAAAGAAGATGGGTCAAGCATATTCTTTTCCCCAAGACAAGACAAGGAAGATATTCGATCTTGTCATAAAACATCAGATGATGACACTCCCGGAATCCAAACACCCCGATCAAGAAAATGAGGTTCATCACCCGGATTATTGCTCCTATCACCGAGATAGGACATCCTCTCGAAGGCTGCTTCACATTCAAAGACCGGGTAGAAGACCGGAGGTTCGCTTTATCCAGCAGTTGGAAGGTAACCCCACTACAGAAGCATGAACTGAAAGCCACGTATGCAGCAAGAGTAAAGCCGGATCAACATCGGTCTTGGAAGCGATCTCGTACCTGTCACGCGATAACGCTGTCGGGAGAAGGAGTACGCAATGATATGGATGACCTCTCTTAGTGCTTTGAAAATGATAATGACGAAGTGATCTCAGAGTTTCCACCGGCACCAAAAGAGCTGGAAGATGGGATACATGCTACTGCAGATAACCTCAGAAAAATCGACTTGGGGACGGCAAACGGCCTACGACCGACATTCGTCAGTGAGCTGTTGTCTGAAGAAAAGATGGCTACGCTCAAAGATGTGCTCATGCAGTATAAAGACTGTTTCGCGTGGAACTATTCCGAGAAGCCAGGATTAGATCCAGAAATAGCCTTCCACAAATTGGCGATTTCTCCGGACGTCAAGCCAATCAAACAAGTACCGAGAAGAATGCGGCTTGAACTTGAAATGAGCATCAACGCCGAGGTCAAGAAGCTAATCGACTCCGGCTTCATCCAAGAGGTTCAGTACCCTGACTGGATTGCCAACATCGTCCTGGTGATGAAGAAAAATGGGATAGTGCGCATCTGCGTGGACTTTCGAGACCTCAACAAAGCTTGCCTAAAAGATGATTTTCCTGTACCGGTTACCGGGCTGATGATCGATAATACGTCCACTCATGAAGTCTTCTTCTTCATGGATGGATCATCAGGGTACAATCAAATAAAGATGCATCCCGAAGACCAGAAGCATACCGCTTTCCGGACCCCTTTGGGCATATTCTGCTACAAAGTGATGCCTTTCGGTCTGAAGAACGCCGGCGCTACCTATCAAAGGGCCATGACGAAGATTTTCAACGACCTCATACATGAAATCGTTGAATGCTATATCGACGACCTCGTGGTTAAAAGCAAATCGCACGAGGAACATTGGCAGCATCTGAAGATAGTGTTCCAGCGTCTTCGGAAATACAACCTAAAGATGAACCATCTCAAATGCGCGTTCGGAGTTTCCTCAGGAAAATTCCTAGGATTCGTCGTACAACACCGGGGCATCGAAATAGACCCGTCGAAGATCAAGACAATCATGGAAATGCCTCCGCCGAGATCTCTCAAGCAACTGTGGTCTCTCCAAGGAAAGCTCGCGTATATTCGACGGTTTATAGCCAACCTCTCTGGCAAATGCCGCCCCTACAGTCACCTGATGAAGAAGGGAACCCCGTTCGTCTAGGATCGCAAATGCCAAAGCGCACTGGACGAAATCAAGCAATACCTGCAGAATCCGTCGGTACTGACCGCTCCAGTCAAGGGAAAGTCCCTCATCCTTTATACAACAGCCCTTGAAGGTTCTTTGGGCGCGCTATGGGCACAGGAGAATGACCAAGGGAAAGAGAGAGCCCTCTACTATTTGAGCCGAGTTCTCCTGGGGGCAGAAAACAATTATTCCCCTATCGAAAAACATTGCCTGGCGTTAATCTTCGCTATAACGAAGCTTCAGCATTATGCTTTGGCGCATGAGGTCCATCTCATATCAAAAGTGGATCCTCTCAAATATTTGATGTCAAGAGCCATATTAACAGTACGTCTCGCTAAATAGGCCCTCCTCTTGATGGAGTTCTCGATAACATACCGACCTCTCAAGGCAGTGAAAGGCCAGGCCATCGCCGACTTCCTCGCTGAGCATCCTATACCTGCCGATTCACCCCTAAATTGCGAATTTCCAGAGGAGCACGCGTTTGACACGATCGATAGGGAGAAAGGAGAGAGTGACACCCGATAGGAACTCTACTTCGACGAGGCATCTTCCATGAAGAAGCGAGAGCACAACACCCCCATAATCAAATCTGGGGTAGGCCTCATCTTCGTGACTCCACAAGGAGGGATAATGCGCTTTTCCTTTTCCTTGACAGAGCCGAGGACAAACAATGAAGCCGAATATGAAGCTTTGATAGCAGGTCTTGAGATCGCTATCGACATGGGAATCGAAAACCTCCTCATATACGGAGACTCCTAGCTGTTCGTTAGTCAAGTAAATGGCGACTATCAAACGTGCAAACTCGAGTTGGTAAAGTACGGTGAGAGAGTGCAACAACTGCTGACTCGAATCCCTTCCTACGTCCTGGAAAGCATACCGCGCGTGGAAAATAGCAAGGCAGATGCATTAGCCAAGATCGCTAAAGAACTGGCCGACGAGAACCTCGATGACGTAAGGATCGTTGTGCAAAGCCGTCGGGTTCTTGCACCGGCAGAAATATATCCGGAGTCGTCCGAAGAAAAGGGAGCAACCGAGCAAACTGTCCTACAAATAAAAGACCAGGAAAAGGCTAAGGATTGGAGAGAAGTCTTTATAGACTACTTCAAATCCCGTCGAACACCTGAAAATCCGTCCTCAAGACATCAGCTCATGAAACGAGCTCTATCCTTCGCCTTCGTTAATGACACTCTATATAAGAGATCGTTCGACTCCCTGTGGCTAAGATGCCTAAGACCTGAAGAAGCAAAGAGAGTCGTCCAAGAAACTCACGACGGACTCTGCGGTTCTCACCAAGCCGGGCCGAAGATGAAACTGAAGATCAAAAGGATGGGCTGCTATTGGCCCACAATGATCCAAGACTGCCTCGAATACGCGAACCAGTGCCACTCGTGCCAGATTCACGGGGACTTTATCCACCAGTATCCAAATCCGCTACATCTAATGGTGGCTAGCTGGTCGTTCGAAATGTGGGGAACTGACATAATCGGGCCTATTGAACCAGCATCATCCAGAGGACATCGGTTCATACTGGCGACAACTGATTACTTCTCCAAGTGAGCAGAAGCAGTACCACTAAGAGAAGTGAAGACGGAGAATATCCTCCATTTCTTCAAGACACACGTCATCTATCGGTTCGGTACTCCGCGATGGATTATCTCAGATAACGGGCCGGCCTACAGAAGTCACAAAATCAGTCGCTTTACGCAGCAACATAATATAGACTGGAGATACTCTTCGGTCTATAATCCCCGAGCTAACGGTCTGGCTGAGACTTTCAACAAGACCTTGACGAAGATCGTGAAAAAGACGGTGTCCAAAAATAAAAAGGACTGGCACGGGAGACTGCTTGAAGATCTCTGGGCGTATCGAACTACGTTCAAAATGGCCACAAACATAAGACCATATGCATTGGTATTCGGCGCTGAAGCAGTACTTCCCTTGGAGATAGAGCTACCCTCTCTATGAATGGCGGTCCATTACGAGCTAACAGACGAAGAGAATGCTTATCTTCGCCTGGAAGAACTCGATGCCCTTGATGAAACTCGTCTTATGGCGCAGCAAAACTTGGAGGCTTACAAAGCAAAGATGACGTGCTCATACGAGAGACTGACTAGGACGAGAACATTCTGCCAAGGCGAACTCGTGCTAGTGGTTAAGAGACCTATGATCCCCAATCGTGCCAAACGGGGAAAATTCGAGCCGAATTATGAGGGCCCATATATCATATAGACAAGGTCTACCAAGGTGGGGCTTACTTGCTCATGGATATGCATGGCGAAAGACCCTTCAGGCCAATAAACGTCCGTTTCTTGAAGAAATACTACGCCTGACCGAAACGTCTTTAAACTACTACAAACCCGCAGCATCCTTGGGCTGATGCATAAAAAAAACGGTACGTCCATAAGCAAGATGGGCACGGATGAAAACCCGAAAGGGCTTCGTGAGTAAAAACAGCAGGACTACCGGCGAGTTTGTGAAAACCCGAAAGGGTGCAATCTCGTTAAAAGACACTTACAAGGTCCCCTCGACCCTGTAAGGAGAAACTACCTGCGTGAGATCCTTACGACTCACAAAGGAGAGACACACTTAGGGATCCCCACGATTCCGAAGGAGAAATTGTACTTACGAGATCCTCACGACTCGTAAGGAGAACCCTCTTATGAGACCCTCACGGCTTATAAGATTCAAAAGCCTTAAGCTAAAAGGATCTGAACCTGTTCTTAAGCCATCACAATCCCCAGATTTCCTTACAAGCGGTTCAATATTGACCCTTGTATACAATCCACGGGCACAAATAAACATTTCCCCAACAGAGTCCTACCACTGACGAGGGATATCTTCATATGGAGAACGACACTTGTAGGTCCTCTCGACTTATAAGGAGAAAACACTCTTGTAAGATTCTTACGACTTATAAGAGAACACACACTTAGAAATCCTCACGATTCCTAAGGAGAAAATGCACCTACGAGATCCTCACAACTCGTAGAAAGAAATACCTTTATGAGACCCTTACGGCTCGTAAAGTCAAAAAGCCTTAGTCAACAGGATCCTAACCCTGTTTGCTAAGCCACCTTTGTTCGATATCGACAGAGGCAAATGATGATTCTCTCATCGCAATGTTCCAGTGATAGCGATGCTGATGCCTAAATCGGTATCAAATTCCAAGCCCTTTCACGGCAAATGATGATTCGCTCCTGGCAATATTCCAGTCGTAGCGATGCTGATGCTGAGATTGGCACCAGATTCCAAGTTCCAAACTCGCGATAAAAAATCAGCGAGCCAAAAATGCATATGAAATAGCCGAAATGATGGGGCAATTTGCAACAAAATCAGCAAGTAAAAAATATATGCATTTAAAATAGCCAAAATGGTTGGGCAACTCGCAATAAAAAAATAGCGAGTAAAAAGAAAAAAATAGCCGAAATGATTGGGCACCGCGAAAAATAGCCGAAATGATTAGGCAATCACGACTTTCGCGATACAAAAAGCTGAAATGATAGAGCATCGCGGAAAGAAAACAGAAAAAATATATATACATATAAAATGAAACTTTTGCCCTACAGGTGAGATCACATCGATCCCTGTATACAATCTAGGGGCACAAACAAAGAGGGAACCATGTCATCCCACCAGGCTCCATCAGAAAAAGAGCCAAGTCTCGATGGCAACATCTGCATCTCAAGTGATCAACAACGGCGTTCTTTCTCGTTCCAACCGGAAGCAGATACGACGTCAACAAACGGAGCCATGGCAAAATCCCCTACTTCCAAATCTCGACGGCCGCATCAACAGCCTGGAGACCCACAACAGCGTTCCTCCTCATTCCAGTAGGATTCCGACGCGACAATCAAGTGGAGTCATGGCAAAGTCCCTAGTTCCAAATCTCGACGGTTCACAGATAACCTAGAGACCACCTGGACATTTGTCTCGTTACAGCAGACGCAACGTCAGCAAAGCGGAGCCATGGCAAAGCCCCTAATTTCAAATCTCGAAGGTTCACAGAAAACCTAGAAACTATCTCGGAGCCGCGGCAAAGTTCCCTGTTCCATAACTCGGCGGTGCACAGACAACCGAGAGTCAATCCTGACCCCGTATGGCTAAAGTCAATCCTGAACCCGTATGGCTAAAGCCATTCCTGAACCCATATGGCTAAAATCAATCCTGATCCGGTATGGTTAAAGTCAATCCTGACCCCGTGGAACATGGCTAAAGTCAATCCTGACCCCGTGGAAAATGGCCAAAGTCAACCTTCGACCTCCCTATCAAAGCAATACTTTGATTCGGGAGCAGGTCAACTCATCAATCACTTACGAGTCCTCTCGACTTGTAAGGAAGAAAATTCTCTTGTGGGATCCTTATGACTCTCAAGAGAAAAACACACTTAGGAATCCTCACGATTCCTAAAGAGAAAATACACCTACGAGATCCTCTCGACTCGTAGGGAGAAAAATCTTTATGAGACCCTCATGGCTCATAAAGTTGAAAAGTCTTAGGCGGCAGATCTGAATCTGTTTCCTAAACCATCACTACCCTACAAAGAGGTCAAGATGGACTATTTACAGACCACATTTGCCAAAATTACATGTCAAAGAAATGGAGGTGCTACTCAAGAGTGTGTAAACTTCTCTGCGTCAAATCGAAATGAAAAGGCGTAACCTACGGACGTTAACCACATATTATGAATGACAATAAGAAGAACATTTGATTCGCATCCAGTTAAGCGTTCGAAACGTACCCATTTATGTATATGCGGAAAAGGTTTAGTGCATAAAATAAACACGCAGAAACAAAAATTGTCTATTCATACTTCAGAAAATTCTTACAGTGATGAAAACGGTAAACAAAAACATCATTAAAATGTTTACAATGGCAAGACATCAAATTCAGGACATGGATTGAGAAATTCAAAAGTTAGGCCATCTAAAATGTTTCGGGCCTCTCGGACCATTCTTGTATGCTTCCTCTCACGATCACAAGTGTCCGGGTCGTCACTAATGTCCTCCGCACTTCGATAGGCAATGATTATCGTCGCCTGTTGAAAAGTTTGATGCAGAATATCAATAAGATTGTCTCGCCTTTTCTTTGAGATTAGGCCCATCAGATACACTGAGTGTACCTTATCTTCGGCGTCATCCAATGTTTTAAGCAGCATGCGTCATAGAATAAAGGAAGTGCTTTCCAGATCGCTCTCACAATGAGCTTTAAAAGAGCGGAACGATGAGGAAGCAGTCGACCATTGTATTCATCAAAGCGACGCATGATTTCGGCACACTGAGCGTTTGTAAACTCCTGGTTCTGGCAGCGGCCCAATATGCGAATGTCTCCATAAGAAATGATCTCGTCAAGATCATACAGATGAGCAGCCATAACGTCTGAAAAGGAAAATCAGTGAGAGTTTAGTAGGTAGACTGATTAAGAAAAAAACTTATTGAAACAGACACGGGGATTTAAGCAACTCTTGATATCCTCACGGAGAAAATAATTTCTGATTAAGAGACCCAAAAAATTCAAATTTGTGCAAATAAAGGAGAAATCCTAAAAAAGATTCTCATTTAATGAGAGACTCCTCGGGTCAAGGAGTTAAACTCCTCGAGAGCAACGCTCTGCAGATAGGAGTGTCACCTGTCAAAATCAATTATGAAGGGAATAAAATTCCCCAAAAATTCTAAAGAGCAATGCGCTGTAAAGATGATGGAATAACCCATCAGAAAACTTAAAGTAAAGCATTTAATGAATTAAAAATTCAGAGATCTTCAAGATCTATGAACAAACTCTAAGAGTTCTTCATAAAAGATTAACAAATCTACATGATTTGAAAGAGCAAAGCTCTGTTAATAGGTGAAACCTTAGATTATTAACTGATCTCTTCAAAGATTTAATCTTTACCTAAATTTTGACAGAGTTCTGTCCCTAAGAAAGTTCTTAAGATAAAGAGCTATACTCTGAAGGAGAATTAATTCTCAGAAAACAAGAAAGGAGATGGACAGAGCTCATCTCAAAGGCCAAAGGCCCTATTTATAGGCACTGAGAGCCGTTTCAACTTCTGAGTTGATCCGATGGCAGAGATGCTACCACCGCTGCACTCACGTGTAGACCACGTGAGCGCAACGGTGGGGGGGCATTTGTTCCCCCAATCAGAGCAAAACTATATTCAAAATTTGAAATGAAGCAGCGGTTTATAGCAGCGCCAGTGCTAAGGGTCAAAGACTCTGATGCGGCGCTCACATGCAAAGCACGAGAGTGCTCGCGCTAGCAGTGCCAGCGCTGAGAGTCAAGGACTCTGAGGCAACGCACCACGTGCAAAACACGTGAGCGCTAGCGCTAAGAGCGCTGCACTCTAAGCAGCGCACCACATGCAAAGCACGTGAGCGCTAGCGCTAAGAGCGCTGCACTCTAAGCAGCGCACCATGTGCAAAGCATGTGAGCGCTAGCGATAGAACAAAATGTTCTCGGCCCTTATATCAAAGATCCAACGAACATGATTAAAAATCATCAATTGACCAGAATAAAATTCTGTTAAGGAAACATTTCTCATAATCTTTCCAAACAGGAAAGATTATGCTATGAAAATCAGATCACCGTTGGATCAATGATCCAATGGTGATTAAAAATCACCAAAATACAAAATAAATTCTGTATGGGAAAAGATTTTCTCAATCTTGTTAAAAACAAGAAGATCGCCTTCTGTAAAATAGAAGCCCTAGGATCAAAGATCCAACGGTGGAAAATATCCCCAAATCAATTAGAGAAAAAATCTATTCAACTAATTTAATAAATCAACCTTCACTATATAAAAGCCCCAAGACTTCAAGTCTGATAGAGAGGAACCCCCCCAAACTTTGAGAAAGTTCAGAGAGAAGAGCAAGCTCTTAGCAGAAGAAGAATTTCTTCAAGGTAAAAATAAAGAGATCAAAATATCTCATCAGAAAAAGAACTTAGTTCTTATGCTAGATCATAAATTTATAAGGAAAATGTCTTTCACAAAGAGATCATAACATCTCATTATAAAAAAAGGGGGGAGAAGAATTCAATTCTCTTAGGATCACAGATCCATAAAGGCAAAACCTTTCACCAAAAACATAAGAAATTGAAATATCTCCTATAAAATAAGAACTTTGTTCTTAGATCCATCAGACAAAGTCTCTTATAAGGGAAAATTTAATTCTCAAAGAGCAGAGTTGCCTAAAAAGTGAAGGGTTGCGGCAGCACCCCGGCCATCAAAACGCGACCAAAATGCGGAATAAAAATTTTCTAAACTGGCGCTACCGCTACTCAATTTACGGATCGACCTTAAACCCTAAACTAGCAAACTAACTAAGAGTTAGAATCGTTATACCGAGTTGATCCGTGTCCTTCGGTCTTCATTCCAATCTCCTAGTGATCCTTTGATGATGTTTGGTTGTCGGTCTTCCTCCATCTCCGATGATCCACCCGACAGAAATGGCGCAAGCTCCAATCTCGACAAACGAGATAACCTACGCTCCAAAGTCGCTAGCGATGGAGAGTGGGGGTGCATGAAAGTGTCACTACAATTTTCTCACATGCATGTGCTCCATGGAGCAGCTCAAGAAGAAGATGAAAGAGGTGATGAGGCTTTTGACAGGAGCAAAGAATTGGCTAAGTATTTTTCTTGAGAGCATGGGAGAGAGGAGGAAAACTAGTGTAATCCTCATCAAATGAAAATGAGCCCCATCCCCACAAATATGTGGCCCCCCTCTCTCATTCACCAAAAGAAAAATATCATTTCCAATTTTAACTATTAAACAAATGTGACCATACCATGCTACATGCACAAACCCATGCCCAAAGTCATGTCACCTTTTCCACCTCATTAATAAAACAAATGAATTTCCATAAATGGAAAATCATATAAATAAGGTGGCATCTTCTAGAAGCTATTCCGTAAAAAATACGGAATACTTCCTGGTACATGTATCAAAAATACATATACGCGTATTCGTACAAAAATACGAATAACCAAGAGAGAAAACGAATAGTGAACAATAATACTAGAATACGTATATACAAATACATATATAAATTATTAAATCAAAACCCGATTTAATAATCCGGCTTAATCCTAAACCGCTAGTATTATCAACCGTCCGATTAAAGTCTGCGCAGCAAGTGCACATATTTAATCGGACACCCGTATGTACCAACATACGACATGTACACCAAATCGCCTGAACCATGAAAACCCTCTGTGTGGGACTCTAAAGACTCGTCAATACGCTGGCAGTGGGTTTAACCACAAGCACGTCAGTGGCACTAGCTGTACGTAACGGCTACCCAGGTATTGAGCGAAAGGGAGGCCGACGAGCAAACTCATCCTGAACCCCTACAGAGCCTGACAGTGACAATATCTGTACAGTCCGGTCTGTTCATCTAAGAGTATCGCATATCGAGTCTAACGGGGTGGATAAAGTCAGATCTCTAACAACGCGATATTTAGAGTCGGTATGAAACCCCATCACCACCTGAGAAACTATCGATCCTGGATTGATAATTCTCGTCCACCGTGGCCACGGATTTATGGTGATGGCCATCCGTACACAACGCGATATCAACCCCTAATACCGGAAGAGACGAATCCCCGACGATCCGATCACTGCCTCCATGTGGTTCGGGACTATACCCAACTAAAACCTATTTGCACGACTCTTTTGAGCCGTGGTAGGGTAGTAATCAAAGCACAGTGGGAACTCACACGAGACAAATGACGATCTCAGGTCGACAGACTAACCTGTACACATGTCACCTGGGAACTGCTATCTGACAATAGGTATAATACCAACTAGCAGATTCCCGGCGAGTCCGTCCAGTGTACTCATATCCCAATGAGCACCTGTATACTATCTTAGGTGAACAAACTAACAATAATGGCTCATGAGACCTGGCCACCGCCCCTTGTCGGGGTCTCGATCAGTATACACTAGTCTACACTGGAGTATCGATGCCTAGTCTCGATACTCCTACGACTAGGGACATTTAAGGATATGCTTATAGACCCCAGCTCCCACATATATGATCGCCATCATAATACTGGCAGTCAAGCAAGAATCCTATGAGCTCTATCAATATGATGATAAAGACAAACCAGATAACATACTATCATTTTGAGTAAGATTGTTTTATCGGTATAGGTCCTGTCTCAATCATCATAATCACAAGTCCGCGACTATAATAATTGCCTTGAGAGCACTATAACCAACAATCTCCCACTTGCACTTAAGGCCAATTATTGCGATGTCGCATACTCACAGCCCGAGTGATACCGAACACCCAACTTCTCTACTAATCAGTTTCACAAAGCCTGTTTGCGAAAATGATTGCGTTCGAGAAATAGCCTCAGTGAGTGGATCCGCTCCAATGTTTCTTTCTGTATCTCTCTTAATCTCAACTTCGTGGAGAAAACTATCTCTCGAAATGAGCAATACTTGTCTTAGAATTTGTCTGGATATCTGATGGGACCCAGCTCACAAATGAACTCCAAATCCAGCAAACTACTTAGACTGTATCGTCCACTGAATTTAATCAGTATCCTGCGCCTTGCCTTTCCTCAGTATCCGCTTGGACCATCTGTCCAACATACTGTCCCTCAAAAGAGGGAAAACTATAACTCTGACAGTCACTCTGTCATCCAGGTCACCTTGGAAGCCTGAAATGATAACCGTCTCCTGAAGGAGGCTGCCGTAATCATTTCCCAAGAACATTCACTTATGTTCAATAACTGCTTCCCAATGTTTCTCCAGGATTGGATTAATATATCTGCTTATTGCATCTAGTGCAAAAACAATATCTGGTGTGGTACTTGACATTTCATGATTAACTCAATTGCCTAAGCAAATGATATGTTAATCATGTAGATCCCTTTCCCCTTTAGTCTGTAAGACACCTTTAGAGAGGTTGACTCCATCACCTGCAGGTTCATCACCATGCTAGGAGTCGTCCATCCTAAAATATCTTTAGAATAATGTCAAAGTACCCAAATTGGGATACTTCCCAAATCTAGATCTAAAAACATAGATCTAGTAACCAGGAAACTTGATATTATTTCTATATCCTATGTGGAGAAACAACTGTATGACAACCAAAGTATAACCGATCGTAGTATAGGAATATCCCTTCCTATCAAGTGCATGTCATCCCAATACCTGGACATCACTTTCTACTACCTTCTTACCAGATCCATCTCCTATTCTGATGAGGTCAAGACCTATGACTGTCACATCAAAAATAGATGATCTATTTCCGCTATACCTGTTTTACTCTATAAATAGACACAAGCTACTTGCCCACTATGCTTCCGCTGCTCCTACTGACTACAATAACCCTCTGGCAGAATCATATACTCGTGCACTTCTAAAGCCAGTTTAGAATGACACTATACTCATCCTCCTGCCGGGTCTTATAGTCTAGAACAACAGCAATGGCACGTCTGGGTAAACAAGAACCTCCCTGTCACCATCTCTGAGAAGACCGAAGTACCTCTCGGGTGCCTGATACCCACCAAAATCTGCGGAGTGGCTAATGGAACGTCGAAACTAATTGAATCGTTAGGTTCTATTAAATCATCAGTGATCGTTTATGGTTCTGGAATCACTTCCAGTTCTACCATACTCCCACTTTTGTTTTTCTGAAAAAATCCATTTTACTAAAACTGTGGCGAGTCAAGAACAATATAAATACTGATCTTCCTGATGGTAGAAAGTTAACCCTCGTCAAAGCCCGGGATAACCTACAAACTGCCATTACTGAAACGTGCCTTGAGTTTATCTGGATTCTGGTTTTAAGTATCAGCCGGACAACTCCCTATACCTTAACATCGTTAAGATATAAATTGATTCTATATAAATCTAATATAGAAACAAAAGGACTAATCTAATTTGAACCAGATTCAAAATCATGCATTTGTCTCCAGTGCATATCTACCAAATGGAAAGAGGACAATCAGCATTACTCATCTAGGAGTGCATCCATATATGAGTAACCCGAAAGAGAAGTAAGTTTTCAAAACCATTACTTTCAACGGAATACCAAACACAAGTATCTACATCTTCGACTTCCTCGAAGAATCATGATACTTACAATAAATGGTTCTTTACTTTATTCTTATACCTATAACTTCTCAAAATCTGAACCTTATATTTCAACGAGATACATGTCTAGAATCAGAGAAGTTATGAGTAAACAGAATACAGTGCAAGTACCAACCCCATTGTGCTAATGGACACTGGACAACAAACAATACTTTGTACAAGTCCCCTGAGTTCAACAACTCAAACCCTGTACGTCGTAGGTTGAAAAACTGTAGTATGGTTAAGAAGAATTACACCGCTGTTGAATGCACCTTACCTAATCATCAACTGATATAGGTAAATGTCACAGACATAATATCAAAAAGTTATATCTCACTTTATAAAATAAATGTACAGATATATCAGTTTGAAATTGGTGCATAACAACGGATATTCAAAACCAAATATTTGCTGTCCGGCAAAATCCAGATGATTTCCTTAAATATCACTAATTACAACGAATTCCGATACAATGAGGAACTAATCACCCAATTCCCAATATCTTACTCCCACTAATCATCCGTAATAACATACAAATGTGAGAAACTGATCTGGTAAATACATATCCTGGAGTTAGATTCCAATTGGGAAAACGGTTTTCAATTAACATTGCACAGCGAAACTGAAATATGAAAATGTTTCAAAAGGGTTAACTGGTATTCCTAGTAACGCCTCTTCCATTATCCTGAATCATGACAGTAACCATATACTTATCTGCCCTCACTCCAATCTCTTTATTATGTCTTTACTTATTACCTTCTGTATACCTTCTTTATGCTAATAGGTTTTCTTCATTCCCTACCCTTCGGCACCAGCCTAAGGTTTGGAAGAAGACTATCTAATAAGCGTAATAGGTGTACTCTCCTAATCCTAGGAGCCCTCGCAAACTGAGAGAAGGTAAAGAGAAAAGACATCTGAATAATCCTATCCAATTTCTCTTGAACCGGAAACCATCCCCGAATCTGGAACGAATTCCTTCGAGTTCATATGTAACTATACGATGGCATATCCAATGGAAGTGGATATCCGTAGTGATACGGAGTATTCTAGAGAAAAGAAAAGAAGATGTAGGAGTGGCAGGGGTACACACGGTCTTTGTCGTGAATGATGGTGATCGCAATTTCCTTTGCCATTATTTTAATCCCTTTATTTGTCTTTACTTATTACCTTCTGTATACTATAGTTAAGCTGGTTGGTTTTCTTCTTTCCCTACCGTTCGGCACCTGCCTATGGTCTGGAGGAAGATTATCCAATAAGCTCAATAGGTGTATCCTCTCCTAATCCTAGGAGCCCTCACAACTTGAGAGAGGGTAAAGAGAAAAGACAACCGAATAATCCTATTCAATCTTTCTAGAACCAGAATCCATCCTCAAAAAAGTTCCTTCGAGTTCGTATGTAACTATACGATGGATTTATCTAATGGAAGTGGATGTTCGTAGTGATACGAGGTGTTCCGGAGAAATGTAAAGGTGATATAGAAGTAGCAATGATGTATGCGACACCGTGACATTCCAAAAGCCAAAGTGTTTTTAAGAAGGTTCGGTTAACTTGGTTCATGAGTTTTAGTCAAAGGTCGGGTCATAGTCTCAGCCAGAGAGAGAGAGAGAGAGAGAGAGAGAGAGAGAAAAGAAACACTCAGCATGCACTCTAACCTAGATTAGAATGGTTAATCATTTTATCTAATCAGGATGTCTTCCACTGTTTCCTCAAATTCTCCTCCAAACCTAAAAGGAGAATTAGTCGGAATCACCCGAGGAGTAATCCTACTCATCAGTGGGAATTGGGATCCAACTATCATTGCATGATAACTTGATAGAAGCCACTCAAGTCATCACACTCCAGAAAGTATGCGCATGCCTGGTAAGTTTCCTGTATGTTTGAAACTCCCGATATGTGTTTTTACCCCAAGTGGTTTATGACCTTGACTTTGGCCAACAAATCATAACCCGCAAGTCAAGTTCTATCCGTCATTATCCTGATTGATTTAGACCCACCCGCACACACCCTTGACTTTGGCCAACAAAGTAGTACGACTGTCCTAAACCAATGCATATCCATGCAACGGACAAGCAACACACAGCTACTGCACACGATACCTTGACTTTGGCCAACAAACACCGCACGAATACTATGCGCTACTTATCCGAAATGACGGAGGGCTACGGCTGGTTTTTAGCGAAAAACCTTTAACGTAATGAACTTGATATCGTTGAAGGAATCCAAGTGGTTTTACAAATATATAGTGGCAAAAACTTTTGCTAAAGAGGCCATTCTCGGTGAAGGGATCTCGGCTCTTTCCCCGTAGAATGAGGTGCAGGATATTCCAAACTGAATACCACGATGCAAAGCAAAAGAATCGACTATAGTGAAGTTATTACGTTGACGCAAACTTTTACTCAAGGGGTCACTCCCGATGAAGGGATCTCGGCCCTTGCCTCGTCGAATGAGGTGCTGGATATTCATAACCGAATACCACTGTGCAAAGCAAAAGAGAACGTCTATAATGTCAGTTTTTAAAAACTTGGTTCCAACAACATCATATATATAGGTTTGTTTTCTCCTTGCATTAATAAGAATCTATGCAGTCCCATCAATTAATCACACCAGAAAAGAACAAAAATAAAATGTACGTATATGCCATCCGCATTCGCCACTGGGTCACGTCATCACCCGTTAGGTTACTTAACTAACGACAGAGCGGGGACTGGGCTAGCGCGGGTGCAAAACATATACAACATATACTGGTATATATAAATATATATAACATTCGTCCCAGACATGATATAAAGCAACATCACAGAAACATCACAGAAACAACACAGAATGGTGGATAATCTGGAGCCCCGGGTTTCACTTGAGCCGCAAGTGAGTCCCGATGTTCCCTGTCGTGTGGATAGCATGTGTAATGAAACCTAGACCCCTACGAGCACGGCAAGTTACCCGCCGAAACCAGAAGTGAGGCAGCTCCCTTCAACAACGTGAATGGGCCACCCAACACTTCACGGAATCCGGTAACTTGAGCACCCCTCCTGGATCAGCCTATACCCCCAACGAGTGCGGCGAATAGCCCGCCAATTCTAGAGTAAGGTCCCCTCTGTCCCAACGTCATGAGATGCGGACCCGTTGTCCTCTAGAATCCGGCTATCCGTGCACTCCACCGCGGGGTAATCCTAGTACAGAAAAGAAAATAATATACCAGGGTGACACCGACCTCAACCCGGTCGTGCCCCAAAAGAATAATATACAAACTGGCAGTGACGGCAGTCCACATGTCGGATGCTCGTCCCACAATATCAAATGTACAAATGAAATAAAACTGTACTAACATTGCACCATTGCTATCCACCACGACGATCCAACCAACATCACAGCATAACACAGAACATCAACATGAATGTCACGTTCGTAAATCCGTCTAAAAGAACATATAGCAGTTAGACGGGTTTACCAATCAAATGACATTCACGGTCGCAGATAGAAATGTATGTATTGTTAAACGCACACTTAAAATATCGATCGACTAAGTTCCAAATTGGCCCCAATAGCAAAACCAACACTTCACAGAAACCTGGGTCAAAACAGGATATTACAAAAATCACAATTCCACGTCAGGGGGCTACAGGAAAAATTTTGAAGCCCGTCACCACTAAATGGCCGCGGATCCGCCACCAATAGGGTGTAAGTGCGGCGGTTTCACGGCGATTTGGAGGAATAAGAAGCCCAAATTTTTTCTGTACCCATAAAATCGCCTGCACGGATTTTTAAGCCACTGGAAAAAATTTTTGAACACTTTTGAAAATCGGCAGAGAACAGAAAAATAGAATCGTGATTTTGGAAATTTCCGTCGATCGATCTTTGAAGCACGTTAAAACAAGCTAGTAAGGGGTTTAAAGGGTGGCTCTGATACCATGAAGGGTTGCGGTAGCGCCCCGACCATCGAAACGCGGCCAAAATGCGGAATAAAAATTTTCTAAACTGGCGCTACCGCTACCCGATTTACGGATCGACCTTAAACCCTAAACTTGCAAACTAACTAAGAGTTAGAATCGTTATACTGAGTTGATCCGTGTCCTTCGGTCTTCATTCCAAGCTCCTAGTGATCCTTTGATGATGTTTGGTTGCCGCTCTTCCTCCATCTCCGATGATCCACCCAAGGGAAACGGCACAAGCTCCAATCTCGACAAACGAGGTAACCTACGCTCCAAAGTCGCTAGCGATGGAGAGTGGGGGTGCATGAAAGTGTCACTACAATTTTCTCTCATCCATGTGCTCCATGGAGCAACTCAAGAAGAAGATGAAAGAGGTGATGAGGTTTTTGGCATGAGCACAGAATTGGCTAAGTATTTTTCTTGAGGGCATGAGAGAGAGGAGGAAAACTAGTGTAATCCTCATCAAATGAAAATGAGCCCCATCCCCACAAATATGTGGCCCCCCCTCTCTCATTCACCAAAAGAAAAATATCATTTCCAATTTTAACCATTAAACAAATAAGACTATACCATGCTACATGCACAAACCCATGCCCAAAGTCATGTCACCTTTTCCACCTCATTAATAAAACAAATGAATTTCCATAAATGGAAAATCATATAAATGAGGTGGCATCTTCTAGAAGATATTCCGTAAAAAATATGGAATACTTCCCGATACATGTATCAAAAATACATATACACGTATTCGTACAAAAATACGAATAGCCAAGAGAGAAAACGAATAGTGAACAATAATACTAGAATACGTATATACAAATACATATATAAATTATTAAATCAAAACACGATTTAATAATCCGGCTTAATCCTAAGCCGCTAGTATTATCAACCGTCTGATTAAAGTCTGCACAGCAAGTGCACATATTTAATCGGACATCCGTATGTACCAACATACGACATGTACACCAAATCGCCTGAACCGTGAAAACCCTCTGTGTGGGACTTTAAAGACTCGTCAATACGCTGGCAGTGGGTTTAACCACAAGCACGTCAGAGGCACTAGCTGTACGTAATGGCTACTCAGGTATTGAGCGAAAGGGAGGTCGACAAGCAAACTCATCCTGAACCCCTACAGAGCCTGACAGTGACAATATCCATACAGTCCGGTCTGTTCGTCTAAGAGTATCGCATATCGAGTCTAAGGGGGTGGATAAAGTCAGACCTCTAACGACGCGATATTTAGTGTCGGTATGAAACCCCATCACCACCTGAGAAACTATCGATCCTAGATCGATAATTCTCGTCCACCGTGACTATGGATTTATGGTGATGGCCATCCGTAAACAACGCGATATCAACCCCCAATACCGGGAGAGACGAATCCCCGACGATCCGATCACTGCGTCCATGTGGCTCGGAACTGTACCCAACTAAAACCTGTTTGCACGACTCCTTTGAGCCGTGGTAGGGTAGTAATCAAAGCACAGTGGGAACTCATACGAGACAAATGATGATCTCAGGTCGACAGACTAACCTGTACACATGTCACCTGGGAACTGCTATCTGACAATAGGTATAATACCAACTAGCAGTTTCCCGGCGAGTCCGTCCAGTATACTCATATCCCAATGAGCACCTGTATACTATCTTAGGTGAACAAACTAACACCAATGGCTTGTGAGACCTGGCCACCGCCCCTTATCGGGGTCTCGATCGGTATACACTAGTCTACACCGGAGTATCGATGCCCGATCTCGATACTCCTACGACCAGGGAAATTTAAGGATATGCTTATAGACCCCAGCTCCCACATATATGATCGCCATCATAATGCTGGCAGTCAAGCAAGAATCCTATGGGATCTATCAACATGATGATAAAGACAAACGAGATAGCATACTATCATCTTGAGTAAGATTGTTTTATCGGTATAGGTCCTGCCTCAATCATCATAATCACAAGTCCGTGACTATGATAATTGCCTTGAGGGCACTATAGCCAACAAAAGAGGCGTTCTTGTCAAGCACAGGCACAACATATAGGCAAAAGAGCATAAAAGAGCCTCAAAGCATCAAGTGGCTTCAATATGTTCATGGGAATGTAAAGCAGAACAGACTATATTTTGCTGTACCCCCAAATGAGAATTAGGTAGATTATGATAGTATCGAAAGAGTCTCAAAAAAAGCTTCGATTTGACATATTATGAGTCTCACAATTCTTCCGGAGTAAAAAATTATGAGCAAACATGCGATACAAATATAACTTAAGCAAAACTCTTTCACAAGAGGAGATGTATTTTAGTCCTACATCAGCCACAACAAAGAATTGAGAAGTGTTTATATAATACTTCCACATTTCATTGCATTAAGACCAATGAAAGAGAATATAGTGAAACCACACACGTGCGCCGCCGCCGCTGTGCCGAGCGAGCGAGCGAGTCGCGTGTGCCTGCACCTGCGGACACGAATGCCACTCTGATTCCAATTCACAAAATCTCGAGCATACTTTTTGCAGAAAATTGTTTTATTAAAATATATCAAGTGCTAAGTGTGTACCGTTACATGCGATGCATGAACGCACTTATTAATGAATCTGAAGCAACATGTGCACAACGATATGTGTAATGAACGTGCGCACCTTTTAATGAATCGACGGTTGTGTTAACTGTTTCCCCCAATCAAAGAGCAAAGCTCTATTCAAAATTTGAAATTTGAAATGAGGCAGCGCCTCATAAGAGCGCCGGCGCTAAGAGTCAAAAACTCTGAGGCAGTGCTCACGTGCGAAGCACGAGAGCGCTCGCGCCAAGAGCGCCAGCGCTAAAGACTCTGAGGCGGCGCCTCACTTGCAAAGCATGAGAGCGCTAGCGCCAAGAGTCAAAGACTCTGAGGCAGCGCCTCACGTGCAAGGCACGAGAGCACCAACGCTAGAACGAAATGTTCTCTACCCATGGATCAAAGATCGAACAAAGATGATAAAATCATCAAATTACCAGAATAAAATTCTTTTGAGGGAATACTCCTCAAATCTTTCCAAACAAGAAAGATTGTGCTATGTAAATCAGAGCACCGTTGGATCAAAGATCTAATGGTGATTAAAAATCACTAAGATACAGAATAAGTTCTGTATGGGAAAATATTTTCCCAATCTTGCTAAAAACAAGAAAGATGTCTTCCGTAAAACAGAAGCCCTTGGATCAAAAATCCAATGGTGGAAACATTCCCAAATCAATCAGAAATCTCTCAATGAGAGATTTCCTTAACTGATTCAACAAATCAGCCTTCCCTATATAAAGGACCCAAGACTTCAAGTCTTCGAGAGAAGAACCTCCCCATAAGTTTCAAGAAACTTCAAAAGACGAGAGCAATTTCTTTTCAAGGTAAATAATAAGAAGAGAGATCATGGCATCTGCTCCATATTTGAGAGTTTAACTCTCACATCAGAAGAACTTAGTTCTTTTTTAGATCACAGATCTATAAGACAAAGTCTTTCACAAAAAACAGAAGAGATCATAGTATCTCCTCATAAAAGAAGAACTTAGTTCTTAGATCCATGAGACAAAGTCTCTTATAAACCGAGAATTTAATTCTCAGAGCACAGAACTGATCAGAGCTGCCAAAGAATGCCTTAGCGCTCCAATTTAAAAGAAGCGCCTTAGCTCTCCAACTCTGGCGCTCAGCGCCAAGCGCTCCACGTGCTCTTCATGTGGGCTCTATTTTATAATAAGCGCTTTGGCGCTCCAAGTCTGGCGCTCAGCGCCAAGCGCTCCACGTTCTCCTCACGAGGCCGCCCTTTTATAAGAAGTGCCGTAGCACTCCCAGTCTGGTGCTTAGCGCCAAGCGCTCTACGTGCTCCTCACATGGGCGCTAAGGAATTACAGAACACTCTGTAAACAAGGTCCCAGCACCATGAAAAGTGTTCAACACTCAATAAAAGACAAAAAGAAAAAGGGATGTCAGAACCTAAATCAATGCTCAACATTGTTGAATAAAAAGTGACTGAGCCCAAACAAATGTTCAACATTTTATTCAAAATTGAGTGGGCTGAGCCCAAGTTGGCCATAAGTCCCTAATTCAGATCAACCGAGCCCATGTGCTCACAATCTTTTAAATTGGTCTTAGTCCCAAACCTGAATATAGATCTCCCAACCAATATTGGTTCAAAGGTACATCTCTTCATACCTCTGATACATGTCATTGTAATTCTTCAACGCCTTCAGAGAGGTAGAGGGTCCCAATAACCAATAACTTTTGGTGCATCCCTAAACGGTTAAACCAAAACCTTACAGACTATGATGTCTTTAAACCAGATTATGATGTCTTTAAACCAGACTATGCTGTCTTTAAACCATACAGACTATGATGTCTTTAAACCAGACTATGATGTCTTTAAACTGTGCAGACAATGATGTCTTTAAACCGTACAACTATGATGTCTTTAAACCAGATTATGATGTCTTTAAACCAGACTATGATGTTTTTAAACCATACAGACTATGATGTCTTTAAACCAGACTATGATGTCTTTAAACCATACAGACTGTTCCCTCATAAAATACAAAGAAAATACCCAATGGGGCATCACGTGCGCACACGTGATCGGGGGTCACGTGCCGACACGTGATGGCTTCCCGAGGGCTCTGAAATGATAATAATTGAATTCTAATCAAATGGGGTCATGTGCCCGCACGTGATAGGCCTTTAAACCGACTGAAAAGAATTAAAGGTATGAGAAAACAACAAGGAAAACCCCCAATGGGGCATCACGTGCCCACACGTGACCAAGGGTCACGTGCTGACACGTGATAATTCCTGAGTTCTTTAAAATAACATAATTAAATTTTGGTTAAATACTTAATCCATGGGTCACGTGCCACCACGTGATGGGGTCTTAAAAACCCTCTGAGTTAAAGGAAAGAAAACCCTAAATGGGGCATCACGTGCCCACACGTGACAGGGCGTCATGTGCCCACACGTGTCGACACATGATGAGTTCCTAAGTTCTCTGGACTAATAGAATTGAATTCTAATTAAATGGTCAATCAGTGGGGTCACGTGCTAACACGTGATAGACTTTTAAACCTTCTGAACTAATAGAATTAAATTCTAATTAAGGGAATTCAAAAACCCTAGTTGGAAAAATATTTCCCTAGATCTTTCCAAACAAAAAGATTGCTCTCTGTAAAGTGGAACACCGTTGGATTAAAAATCCAATGGTGATTAAAAATCACCAATTTATAGAAAGATTCTATATAAGGAAAGATTTCCCTGAAATTTGCCAGGAATAACAGATAAAACATCTTTTGGATTAAAAATCCAATGGTGAATAAAATTCACCGAGTGATCTAAAAGATCATGTTGGTTACAAAATCAATTAATATCTTTCAATGAAAGATTGACTAAACAAACTGATTCTTTTCTTTCTCCTATAAATAGGAGCCAAGAAGAAAAAAAAGGAGGAGAGATATAACAACAGAGAAAAAAAGAAGAGAATTTAATTCTTCAGAGAGAAAAGAAGATTTCTTGAGAAAAGAAAGGAACCTTAGGTAAGAGCGGGAAAGAGATCATTCTATAAGATCCTACAAAATAAAAAGAGAATTTAATTCTCAAACTAAGAGTTTAACTCTTCTGAATAAGAACTTAGTTCTTTCTCTGGTTGAAGATCTGCAGAAGCAGATCTCCCCATAAGTTGAGAATTTAATTCTCATCGAGGAGATTCTGTCATGCAGATCTAAAATCTAAGGGAGGACCTATGTTCAGAGAATTTTATTCTCCCACAAAGCACTTAGGAATTTAATTCCTCCAACAAAAATAGGATTTAAACCTTAATATAAGAACTTAGTTCTTCTTCACGGTTGAAGATCTGCAGAAGCAGATCTCCCCATAAAGTTGAGAATTTAATTCTCATCGGGGAGATTTTGCCATGCAGATCCAAAATTTAGAGGGAAAGTTGGGTTTAAAGAATTTATTTCTTCCAAATACATAGGAATTTAATTCCTCTAAATAAATTAGGGTTCAACCCTACAAAAGAATTTAATTCATAAATATGGGACTTAAACTTTTCATGCACGTAAAAGAGATCAGTACCCAACCTGATCACGTGGTAACACGTGACCCTCCCTTCAATGGTCAGAAAAGAATGAATGAGATGGGGTCACATGCTCCCACGTGACCCTTGGATAAATTCCTAAAAATAAAGAGAACAAAGCCAAGGCAGAACAGACTTCGGGCGCCCTCACGTGTCCCCACGTGACCCCTGACAAACACCTCTTTAAAAAAGAGAAGATGGAAAGAACTGAAGGATTAAAATCCAATAAATGGGCGCCCTCACGTGTCCCCACGTGACCCCTAGCAAATCCTGTTAATATCCAGTGCATGGGTGCCCATCACGTGCCCACACATGATGGCCATGAAGACTAAAAGTGTTTAACACTTATTCTGAGAATAAAATAAGGGAAGCTTGACCCAATCCTAGGGTGCCTCACGTGAGCGCTTCATATTTTTTAGTATTTAACACTATTTTAAGCACTGCATCCTTAGTGTTTAACACTATTTTATGTGCATCACTTGAGAACACGTGATCGCCAGATATGTGCTAGTGTTTAACACTATTTTCAAATAGTCTTAGCCCAAATTGGCTAAGTCTTCCAGAGGCAAGACTCCCATTTTGATTGGGCCTCAAATATACCCCTGTCTTACAAGATTGATCATCTCATATGACATATGAGTGCTCAACACTAAATAAAAGATAAAAATATGGTCAGAACCCATACCCATGCTTAGCACTGCTAAATAATGGGGGGCTGAGCCCAGACAAATGTTCAACAGTCCAAAAAAGGTCCAACATTTTAAACCTAATTGGACTTAGTCCAAGTTGGCCATAAGTCCTCAATTCAGATTTAACTGAGCCCATGTGCTCATAATCTAATTAATTGATCTTAGTCCCAAATTGGACTACAGATTTCCCAATCAACATTGGTTCAAGGGTACATCTCATCACTCCTTTGATATTTGTCGTTGTAATCCTTCAACGTCTTCAGAGAGGTGACGGGTCCCGATAACCAATCATTCCATGGACTGTAGGGTCCTTAAACTCATGTACTATGATGTCCTTAAACTTTATAGACTATGATGTCTTTAAACTGCGGACTGTGGGGTCCTTAAGCCCATGGACTATGATGTCCATAACCTCGGATTGTAGGGTCCTTAAGCTCATGGACTATGATGTCCTTAACCTTTACAGACAATGATGTCTTTAAATTGGACCGTAATGTTCTTAAACTAACCTTGGACCGCAATGTCCCTAAACTAAACAATAGAGTCAAAATGCTCTTTTTTTGGATCTAAATGACCCCGTTAAGTTGATCTTAGTCTGAAATTAGACTAACGTATCCTTAACAAACGTTTAAGTTAATCTTAGTCTCAAATGAGACTGACGTATCCTTAAACCCAACTCCAAACCCAAATCTAAGAAAATACGGATTTGGACTAATCCACGCCCTACGGACGACAACATAAATTAGTCTACGTATACAATCCATGGGCAACCAAAAACAAAACAAACACCCACGACACGAAATGACCATCTGGAGAAGGAGAAAGTGGTTACCTCGATGCGGTAGCGTAATTAACTGTAAGGGCTTGCACCTGCAGGGAAGAGCGTCTCCACAATCAAAAACCCCTCAACGAGGGGGAATCTGACGAAGTCTGCTATATCGGCCGCATCCGTCTAAACCTTCGATACATGATGTCATAAATCAACTTGGCATCTTCGGAGAGGTGGGCGGATAGCACTAAATATCATCTGCCCCCAAATTCAGGCAAGACGAACCTACGCGGTTCCGTTTCTGTATTCGGAGGAGAACGGATTCTGGCACACCCGGTGGGACCTTTTCCTCTTTCCACTCCACACTCCGTGTGTCATTTTCGCGAACGAATCATGGTTTACTATGGTTGCCCTTGGGTTCGAGGTACTAAGATTCGGTTTTGCTCCCGTGTGGAAAAAGAACAGCAATGGCCTCTAACTGCTCCAGTTGCAACTGCAACTCCCGTTCCGCCTCATCAGGAGGAGTAACCTACGGGCCCCAAGCGGCCTCCCTTTTCACAATGCCTGTGGAACAGGTAACTCAGGCCACCACTGGGCTATTCTTCGGGACTATGCTCCTACCGATGAGCTTCAACGCCCCTGTACCATTGCAAGAAGCTCAGAAGTCGGTCTTTGATCGGCTTAGCACTACTGCGGCCCCTCTTAACGGGTCGCCCAAAACAAGCGCCTCAGTTTTCAGCAGACTGGGCCAAAGCTCCAATGGGCCCGTGAAGAAGCCCGCAATACCAGAAGGTGTTATCTCGAAGCGGATAGCCATTTCTACTCTTGAAGTCACCAAGGAGGCTTCTCCGGCTAAGGGGTCATTCTTCACAAGACTGGCCGTTTCATCTCCCACTCCGGGTGAAGTAACCAAGGTCGTTTCCTCTGCACGAAAATCGGCCTTTTCAAGATTGGCCATTCCCTCTCAGCAAGCATCTATCTTTGACAGGCTGGCGCCAACAGCAGACTCTCATCAGAACAGGGGGCTTGGAAAAGCTGATCCAACAGCGGAGGTGATCCCGGCCGCATGACATGCTCGATGTCGCCACTGGCGCCGAGTAAGGAAAGCTGGGGGCAATTTCCCTTCTGGACTGACTCCGCCAGCTCCAATGGTGGAAGTTGATGCTGCTGTTCCAACTGGGAACAACTTTGAACTACTTAACAGGGTGCGTAGGAATTCTCCCACTGCTGTATTTGAAAAGATCTCCTCCACCTATGGAGAATGCCCTAAAGGCGAAGCTGGAGCAGCCTCCTCAGCGACCGTCCTCTAAAATTTATAAAGTTTGGCGATAAGTCCAAGACTCGATGATTGATTAAGATTACTCTCGCCGACAGAAAAAGGTGAAAGTTCAGCGGGAATAGGACCACCCTATCAAACCACAGAAGGTATCATTTGTTTGGATGCCCACTGCAACGACCCTCTTAATTTCGACCGCCCACAAAAGAAGGTGTCCGGAGAAGATCCTTGCGTCTTTGGCAAATCGCAAAGACACTGAATCTAAAGGCCCTAAGTCTGGGGGCATGGTGGTGCACACCATCTATATGGCATCCAGAAAAGAGGATAGCCGTATCTCCACAGGTCATCGACCTCTTACGCAATCAGTGACTAAGGCTCAGGAGCAACAACAACAAAAGCTCCAAGAAATGCTAACAACTATGGTCGCACTTACGGGATCGAAAGCAAGCCCAGAGACATCCTCGGAGTAGCGCCGTGAGCAGGAAACTGATGCTGAATTCCTTCGAAGAATGCTTGAGAAGAAGGACAAAGAGGCCATGGAACAAGCGGCCAATATAAAACAAATGGCCCTTCTATTCCAAGATATGGTGGGCATGATGATCCTGCCGGACCCTCCAGCCGAAGACCCTCCAGTAATAATTGAAGATGATAGAGTAGAGACATCAAATCCTCTGCTGGCTCTGTCAGCAGCCAAGGAGGAGACCATCTCTATAGCCACACTCGATGATTATATAGCTCAATAAATACGAGCTCATCAAGCGGCTGGCCAAGTCGTCAGAAATGGACGGCCCTATCCGGGTTGGTACGATCAAATAAAGTACCCGCCAGGATATACGATCCCCAAATTCCACGTATATAAGGGGACGGGAAATCCGCATCAGCATGTCGCTCAATTCAGAGCCTTGTGCGGCAACACCGGAGGTGACGATAAGTTACTGCTTCGCCAATTCGTTGGCAGCTTGTCGGAGACAGCATTCGAGTGGTATTTCGAACTCCCAAATGACTCTGTCAAAACATTTGCAGAGATGGAGTTGCTATTCACTCAGCGTTTCGCGAGCGCTAGTGAACGTACCCCAATTACGGCGCTGATCAATGCCCGGGTGAAGCCTGGAGAAACATGGGTTTAGTACGCGATACGGTGGTGGAATTTATGGTCAAAGTGCGAGCAGTGTATCGAGGAGGCGCCTGCGGTAGGCATGTTCGTAGGGACCCTTGACCTTCAAGCAACCGTTTCACAATTCATGATGTTCTTCAAGCCAACTACTTTCTAGGCCTTGAATGACAAGTTGGCCCAAATGGACCAGATGGGCCACAGGCCTTCCTCTTCGATGCCGGAGCAGCGGAATGAAAAAGGGAAAGGGAAAGCCACCTTTATCGCCAATGCTCAATAGCAGCCCAGTGGCCCAAAACTAACAGATCGCCTAGATGAGAGACGGCGATTCTTTAATGAGAAAATGAAGCGACCTTATTCATTTCCCCGGGACAAAACGAGGAGATTGTTTGAGCTGGTGGTGCGCAACAGGCTCATCAACTTACCGGATCCAAAACGCCCATTGCAACCCGGTGAGGCTAATAATCCCAATTATTTCCCCTATCACCAAGCGATAGGCCATCCAATCGAAGATTGCTTCATCTTCAAAGGGTGGATTGAGAACCAATACCAACAGGGCAAATTCGCACTGTCCGAGAATTGGAAAGTAAACCCGCCCCAGCCGTACGCTCTCAAAAAGATGGACACACCGGGGGCATCGTGCTCTTTTGTCGAAGAAGCTCCATGGGAGGTCGCTCTTTCAGCCAAAACGAAAAGAATGCTGAAGGATCTCTAAATATACCCGGCGATCAAATGGAAAAGTCCGCTGGAACCCGAAGTCATCGAAGGAATGCTGAAGCCGCGCCCGACGCCAAAAATTGGTAGAGATAATCAAAACGCTCCTACCCAGCCGTCAAAGTCTTCGAAGAAAAAGAAGAAAACCAAAAAGCCCGTGAAGCCTGATGACAAGCGCACAGACCTACCAAAGCATATTGACGTGCTGGAGGAATATAACCAGAAGGCGCGGACCCCAGTCACACTTCAAGAGTTTCTCAGCTACGTCCTTGAGGACGAAAATGATGACAATGGAGAAGACTCGTCGGATGAACCTGAGGATTATGTGGCAAGCTGCCATGTGATCTTTCACTCGTCGATAAACGATGAAGAAGCTCCTGATGCAGAGAAACTGGGGGCAAATCTCGAATCGGAGCTCCTAGGACCATCATACGAGATGATTGATGCATTCCTGAACAAAGCTCTTCTAAAAAGCAAGGCTGATCGAGAGCGCGAAATGGCTATATTTGAAAAGGCCAAACGCCGGCGACTGGATTAAAGGGTTGAAGCACCCCAACCAGACCGATGCATGCCCGCGACAGACAAGAGCAGGCTTAAAATGAAGAAAAGGTTCGCCAAAGCTACATCGATGGGAATGAAGCTGCCACCCTCCGAAGGAAACACTTCTGATGAAATACACCTTAATGAAGAGGATGTGCATCCTGTTAGTGTATATGCCCTAGAGGCCATTACTGTATCATACTAGTTTGTATATTACTTGATGGAAGCTTGTGATATTCACCTTGTATAAACAATCTTGCTCAATATAGTAGTATGCTACTTGGTTTGTTTCTACTTCAATGTGTACTTGTGTTTATTTCAGTATATCACTTATACGCATTAGTGGAGCCCTTAGGATCTTTGCTTGATTACCAGCGTTGTGATGGCAGTCACACTAGTGGGGGCTGGGTAATCTATAGGCACATCCTTATACAGGTCCCTAGTCGTAGGACTATCGAGACAGGGCATCGATACTCCGGAGTAGACTAGCGTATGCGCTTCTCATCCCAGTGTGGGAGATGGTCTGTCCCACAGCCATCAGTACGTCGTACTGGAGATAGTATACGGGTGCTCGTTGGGTTACGAGTACACTGGACAGGACTCGTCGGGAACTGACAGGTTGGTATTATACCTATCGTCAGTTATCAGTTCCCAGGTGACATGAGTACAGCTTAGTCCGCTGACTTGACACTGACACTTCGCCTCGAGTGTGTTCCCACTGCACTTTGATCACTACCCTACCACGGCTCAAAGGAGTCGTGCAAACAGGTGGTGGTTGGGTGCAGTCCCGAAGCACTTGGAGGCAGTGACGGTTAGACAGGATTCGTCTCTCCCGGTATTGGGGGTTGACATCGCGCTGTGTCTAGGAGAGCCATTACACGAGTAGTCCCTGGCCAGGGCAAGCGAGATATACTGGTAGGTTTCCAGTGTTATCTCAGGGTGTTTTGGGCTTCACTCCGACACGACTTGTACCGCTATTGGGGGACTGACGTTTTACCGCCCCCTAGGCCCGCCATGCGATGTATCAGACGAACAGACCGGACTGTACGGAGAATGTCACATTCAGACTCAGTAGGAGTTCAGATGGGGTTTCACCTCGTCAGCCTTCTTGTCGGCATCTACCTGGGGACCGTTACGCACAGCTAGTGCCGCTTGCGGTCTGTGGTTAAACCCACTGCCAGCGTAGTGTCGAGTCTTTAGAGTCCCACACAGAGGGTATTCGCCTCTGGGCAAAACAGAGTAGAGGTCGCATGGTTTTGCGACAGGGTTCGTTCTCATCCGCGCACTTGTGCACGTTTGGAGTCCGGACGGATTATACTGGCAGGCTCTGGTTTGAGCCAGATACTGGTATATGTTTTAGGGTTGCTTTTATCTCTTGGTATTCTTGTTCCTCGGAACGAGAATGCAGGTGTGTATGCACAGTTGCTTGAGGCGGAGAATGAGGTTTTTCATTAGGGTTTCGGATCGGGTGCGTATGCACAGTTGACAGTTATCATTTTCCAAGCCCTAATGGATTTATATATTATCTATTAATAATAGTAATTAAATGAGAATTATGTTATGGTTGATTTTTTGTTGACTTGTTGACCATGGTTGACTTGTTGACCATTGACCACCATCATGCTTTGAAAGATCCTCCTTGATTCATGCTTACACTTCATTTAAAGAAGCATGATAGTGGTCATTCCAAATATAACCATCAACTATTCTTATTTCAATTATTATCATTTAGATAATTCTTTTCTTTTGCAATATGGTTGCAAGAAAGAAATAATTGAGCTCATTCTATCATAACCTCTCTCTCTCCTCACTTCATCTTCTTCTTCCTCTAGAAAAGAGAAACCTTCTCATGTGTTGAGAATCATTCTCTTTAGAAAGAAAAGCAAACCCTAATCACTCTCTACTCATTCTAGGATGAAGGTTTAGCAAGCCGGAAACCCTAGTTCACTCAAAGATCGAGGAAGAGCCCAAAGGTCGAACCTTCGAGGTGGATCCATCTTCGACGGGAGAAGGCGACGAAAAGAGAACCATCAACCTCTACAAGGTTTGAAGAAGAAGGAGTTCAAGTTTAGGTATAACCATCTTCCATAGTAGCTAACTCTCTTTAGCAAGAATACTAGTTTTAGTTTAGACAACGATCCCGACCTTGTTTAGTCCATGTTGCCTCTTGCGATAAAAATTCGTTTTTTATACCGTTTCCGCCTCCCCGTAAGCACCGGGGGTCGCAATATGGACTTACAGTGGTATCAGAGCCTAACTAAACTTAAACTAGCTTGGTAGTGAAGTGTAACGAAGTTCGGAACCGAAAAATCGCAAAACCGGAAAAACAAAACCCTAAGTTTCTGTTGAAATTTTTTCTGCTCAAAATGAAAAACTTTATACTTGTAAAATCGTCTCAGGGTTTTTTAAGAACACCCACCAAAAACGATAGCATGTTTCCTCCAAACCGCCGCCCTTCCGCGGCCTCACCTATTCATCTGGCCGCGGAACCGCCGCAGGTTGTTTTCATCTTTGCATCGTTTTTCGTGCAGTGTTCTTCTGTGTTGGTTTTGGGATTTTTCAGATATATTATATGTACCCAGATTTTCCAGAACAGAAATTCACTTTTGGGGTCCTATAATTCCGTATTTTTTTTTCCGAACTTCACTGCACTTTGGCTATGTTGGTTATATCTGTGATGTTTGCATGTATTGAACGTCGGCTAATCGCTATAGGTCGATTAGTCGGGGTTATACATGATCTGTAATGTGCTGGAATGTGTATATGAATGTGTTGGACTGTCGCGGGTGAATAGCCGGGGTGGATGTGAGATGAGCTTTTGTTTTTCTTTCATTCATTGTAAATGTAAATTGATGTAATAATATTATTTGATTGGCCGCACAACCGGGTCGGGGTTGTAGCCGTCATTGTATAATTCTTTTTACTGTTTATGCTCCTAGGATAGACCCATGGAGGGGTGCACAAACTGCCGAGTACTTGGCGGGTAGTTTGCCGCACCCGTAGGGGTCTTGGGTGGGGTATTTGGCTATTCACCGCGACCGTGTTATCCGCTTTTCGTTTCAGGCTCGAAAGGATTGCGGATTGCTAGTATATCCAATGTATTCATCTGTGATCTGTAATGTCTATCATTGCTTTCTATTTAGGCGTTGCTTATGTTTTACAGCCGCGCTAGCCCAGCCCCCGCTCTGTCGTTAGTTAAGTAACCTAACGAGTGATGACGGGACCCCGTGGCGAATGCGAATGGCATAAGCGTACGTCATATTTTGGTTGTTTTCTGCAATGGTAGGAACTAAATGATGGGACGCATTAAAAGAACTAATGCAAGAATATCACGCATTAAAAGAACTAATGCAAGATAATAAACCAAGTTTAAGTCGATGGAACACTTTCGAAAAACCACTCGGTTCTTTTCAAAACTAACTTTTAAATGCGGAGCTTGAGCCACTCCTTATAAAAGCTATCTCGTTCCATCGATTATATCAAGTTCACTACGTTCACGGTTTTACCAAAACCATTCGTAGCCCTCCGTCGTTTCGCATGAATAGGCAATAGTATTCAAGCTGTGTATTTTGGCCAAAGTCAAGGCACAGTGATTGGTAGCTATTGGGTGTTCATGTGTAGCATAGATAGATGCGTTGGTTTGGGACAGTCGTGCTGCCATTTTGGCCAAAGTCAAGGGTATATACGGGTGGATCCAAATTAACCTGGAAAGTGACGGGAAGAACTTGACATGTGACTTATGATATTTTGGCCAAAGTCAAGGTCATAAGAGCATGGGGCAAAAATCCACATCGGGAGTTTCATAAGTACTGAAACTTGCTAGATTTGCATACCATTTGGAGTGTGATGATTATGGTAGGATTCCTTCATTTTCGTCACGCGATGATATTTGGATCCCGATCCTACTGTGAGTATATGCTACTCCTCGGGAAATTTCTCACTAAACGATCAATGCTATAAACCTAGTAGGTGCCTAGAAAGGTGTTAGCGGGGCTACGCCCCCAGGGAAAAGAGGTTCTTAAATTAAGGAACTTCGCGAAAGCGTTGGAAAACCTCCCTCGAAGTACCGACACTGGCCTGGCTGAACGGTTAAGCAAGTATTGTACGGTGGGATTGATCCCGGCTAATTCTTCCTTTGTGGTTTGAGGAGGGATTCGAGAGACAGTGGGAGCCATCCTGTTTAGACAAATTAAAAACCATTCTAAACTTGCAAGAGCATCGTGCTAAGTGTTTCTTCTCTCCCCCTGCAGCGACCAAATCGAAATGACTGGACTTAAGTTACTTCTAGATAAAAACATATTGACAGGGCCAAACTACAAAGATTGGCTCAGGAATGTCAAATTGGCAATCTCTTACGACAAGCTGGGGTATCTTCTTACCACCAAAGCTCCCCCCGTCCCAGGTCCCACCTCCAGCGTCGCGGATAAGGAAATCCGTAAGACTTGGGAGATTGACAGCGCGAAGGCCAGATGCCTCGTACTTGCCTCGATGGACAATGACCATCAGAGGAGGCACGAGAATATGGATTTGGAATCCATATTTCTTCATACAAAAGAACTGTATGGAGAGCAGTCTCGTATCGCAAGATACGAAGTGTCGAAGAAGTTATTTTCGACTAAGTTGGCCGTCGGATCATCGGTAGCGGACCACGTGCTTAAGATGATTGGCTACACTGAGGAGCTCGCGGAGCTTGGGACCACGTTGGACAGTGAACTTTATACAGATATAATTCTCCAGTCCCTTCCATCCACTTACGCCCAGTTCATACTGAATTTCAACTTGCAAGAAAAGGAAGTTGAACTTTCAGAACTCCTCAACCTGCTGAGGAGCGCAGAGGGCACCCTACAGAAGGGTAGGGATACATCCACTTTGTTTGTAGGAGGATCTTCTTCTTCTAGGTCCAAGGCGAAAGCCAAGGGAAAGAAGAAGAAAGCCCCCGCCAAACCAAGAGGCGGTGTTAGTAAAGTGGGTGCAAAGGGAAAGGAAAAGGCAACAAAGATAGCGGGGAAGCTTGTTGGTAAAGAGGAATGCTTCTATTGTCACAAGAGTGGACAATGGAAGAAAGATTGCAGGGCTTGGAAAGCCAGGACACAGGAACTGAAGCAGGTTGCGGCTTCAGCTTCAGGTGTGTATGTTATTGAAAACTGTCTTTCTATAAACTCTACTTCCTGGGTATTGGATACCGGATCAGGATCTCATATCTGTAATTCTTTGCAGGCGTTGAGAAACCGTAGGGTTTTGAAGGCAGGTGACATGACCCTCAGAGTTGCGAACGGAGCTAGCATGGATGCTAAAGCCGTGGGGGACTATCACCTGGGAATGTCAGATGGGCATGTCTTGGTTTTGCGTAATTGCTTTTTTGTACCCAACGCAACTTGTAATATCATTTCTGTATCTTTGGTTTCTAAAGAAGGTTATGAATTTGCGTTTGTAAGTAATGTTGTTAACATTCACCTTAATCAAGTTCTGATTGGGTCAGGTACATTGAGCAATGGTATATACGTATTAAACCAACCACAGATTTTCAATGTCCAGAATACACACAAAAGAAAGTCACCAGATATTAATCAGACTTTCTTATGGCATTGTAGACTGGGTCACATCAATGAGAGAAGGTTGACTAAGTTACATACAGAAGGATATTTGGATCCGTTCGAATATCAATCGTATGCCACTTGTCAATCCTGTCTCAAAGGAAAGATGACAAAGACTCCGTTCACTGGACACGGAGTAAGAGCGAGCGAGCTCTTGGGACTCGTACACAGCGACGTGTGCGGTCCAATGTCTACACATGCGCGAAGCGGTTATTCTTACTTCATTACTTTTACGGATGATTTTTCAAGATACGGTTATGTCTTCTTAATGAAACATAAGTCCGAAGCTTTTGAAAAATTCCAGGAATTTAAGAATGAAGTAGAAAAACAAACCGGCAAAAGTATCAAGATTCTAAGATCGGATCGAGGTGGAGAATACTTAAGTGCCGAGTTCCTGAATTATTTAAAAGAGAATGGGATTCTCTCTCAGCTTACTCCTCCATACACTCCGCAACACAACGGTGTATCGGAAAGACGGAACCGGACCCTATTGGATATGGTACGGTCCATGATGAGTAACGCTGAGTTACCGCGATCATTCTGGGGGTATGCGCTAGAATCAGCTGCGTACCTTTTGAACCGAGTTCCTACTAAGACTGTGCCTACTACACCATATGAGATGTGGTGTGGGAAGAGACCCCATCTCAGTCACATTAAGACTTGGGGAAGTCCAGCTTTTGTTAAAAAGCAGCATGCGGACAAGCTCGAGGCACGCTCAGTACTGTGTAAGTTTGTGGGATATCCAAAGAATTCCAAGGGATATCTCTTCTACTACGAAGAGGAACAAAAAGTTCTTGTTTCTCGTCATGCCCACTTTCTAGAACATCAGTTCTTAGAAAAAGAATTAAGTGGGAGCGCAGTAGAACTGGAAGAAATTCCAGAACCACAGACTATTACTGAAAGCTTAGTGGAACCAGAGGGTTCAAATGAACAGGACATTCCTACGCCGCTCCGCAGGAGTAGTAGGCAGTCTCATCCGCCCGAGAGATACTACGGTTTTCTCATAGACGGGGATAGAGAGGATTGCATCATAGACTATGATGAGCCTACTAGCTTCCAGCAGGCCGTTCAGAGCATTGACTCGGTAAAATGGCTGGATGCAATGCGGACCGAAATGGAGTCCATGTACACCAACAAAGTATGGACGTTGGACATTGCTCCAGACGGGGTAAAACCCGTAGGATGCAAGTGGATCTTCAAAAGGAAGATTGGTGTAGATGGACAGGTTGAGACCTATAAAGCTAGACTTGTAGCAAAGGGTTTCCGTCAAAGACCTGGCTTGGACTATGACGAAACCTTTTCTCCAGTGGCTATGCTGAAATCCATTCGGATCCTTCTTGCCATTGCTGCCTTCCACGATTATGAGATTTGGCAGATGGACGTAAAGACCGCTTTTCTAAATGGAAATTTAGAGGAGTGTGTCTATATGGATCAGCCAGAGGGTTTCATTCAGAGTGGGAGCAGCGGAAAGGTGTGCAAGTTGCTTAAGTCCATCTATGGACTAAAGCAGGCATCGCGGAGTTGGAACATCTGTTTTGATGAGACGGTCAAGGAATTTGACTTTATCAAAAATCCAGATGAACCATGCATCTATAGTAGATTTGTAGCGAGAACTGTGGTATTCCTTGTTTTATACGTGGATGACATTCTCTTGATAGGAAATGACATTCCTATGCTACAATCTGTCAAGGGTTTCTTGTCACACAGGTTCTCCATGAAAGACCTGGGTGATGCCTCTTACATCCTGGGGATCCGGATCCATCGTGATAGATCCAAGAGGATATTAGGACTTTCACAGTCCAGGTACATCGACACCGTACTGAAAAGATTCAGTATGGAAGATTCCAAGCGCGGTAACTTACCGGCTTGTCACGGGATCACCCTCTCTAAAGAGATGTCTCCCAAGACTGATTTGGAAAGGGATCGCATGTCTATTATACCCTACGCTTCTGCGGTAGGCTCTATAATGTATGCGATGTTGTGTACCAGACCGGATGTAGCTTATGCACTGAGTGTAGTAAACCGGTATCAGTCAAACCCTGGGGAGAAACATTGGATAGCGGTAAAGAACATTCTCAAGTACCTGAGGAGGACTAAGGAGATGTTCTTGGTGTATGGCGGAAAAGACCTCCAGATTGAGGCCTTTGCTGACTCCAGCTTCCAGAGTGATAAGGATGATTCCAAGTCCATGTCGGGTTTTGTCTTTACCCTCAATGGAGGGGCGGTGTGTTGGAAGAGTTCCAAACAGGAAACCGTTGCAGACTCGACTATGGAAGCGGAATACATCGCTGCATCTGATGCCGCAAAAGAAGCTGTCTGGATAAGGAAGTTCTTAAAAGAACTTCAGGTGGTTCCGTCCATTGTTGACCCAGTACCTCTGTATTGCGACAACAACGGGGCTATAGCTTTAGCAAAGGAACCCAGGTCCCATCAGAGATCCAGGCACATCTTGAGGCGGTATCACCTGATCAGGGAGATCGTGGATCGCAAGGAGATCGAGGTTCGGAGGGTTGCTTCAGAAGAGAACACTGCAGATCCATTCACCAAGGCCCTACCCCAGACTCAGTTCGAGCGGCTGATCGAGATGATAGGTCTTCGATACGCCAGTACATGGCCTTAGTGCAAGTGGGAGATTGTTAGTGTATATGCCCTAGAGGCCATTACTGTATCATACTAGTTTGTATATTACTTGATGGAAGCTTGGGATATTCACCTTGTATAAACAATCTTGCTCAATATAGTAGTATGCTACTTGGTTTGTTTCTACTTCAATGTGTACTTGTGTTTATTTCAGTATATCACTTATACGCATTAGTGGAGCCCTTAGGATCTTTGCTTGATTACCAGCGTTGTGATGGCAGTCACACTAGTGGGGGCTGGGTAATCTATAGGCACATCCTTATACAGGTCCCTAGTCGTAGGACTATCGAGACAGGGCATCGATACTCCGGAGTAGACTAGCGTATGCGCTTCTCATCCCAGTGTGGGAGATGGTCTGTCCCACAGCCATCAGTACGTCGTACTGGAGATAGTATACGGGTGCTCGTTGGGTTACGAGTACACTGGACAGGACTCGTCGGGAACTGACAGGTTGGTATTATACCTATCGTCAGTTATCAGTTCCCAGGTGACATGAGTACAGCTTAGTCCGCTGACTTGACACTGACACTTCGCCTCGAGTGTGTTCCCACTGCACTTTGATCACTACCCTACCACGGCTCAAAGGAGTCGTGCAAACAGGTGGTGGTTGGGTGCAGTCCCGAAGCACTTGGAGGCAGTGACGGTTAGACAGGATTCGTCTCTCCCGGTATTGGGGGTTGACATCGCGCTGTGTCTAGGAGAGCCATTACACGAGTAGTCCCTGGCCAGGGCAAGCGAGATATACTGGTAGGTTTCCAGTGTTATCTCAGGGTGTTTTGGGCTTCACTCCGACACGACTTGTACCGCTATTGGGGGACTGACGTTTTACCGCCCCCTAGGCCCGCCATGCGATGTATCAGACGAACAGACCGGACTGTACGGAGAATGTCACATTCAGACTCAGTAGGAGTTCAGATGGGGTTTCACCTCGTCAGCCTTCTTGTCGGCATCTACCTGGGGACCGTTACGCACAGCTAGTGCCGCTTGCGGTCTGTGGTTAAACCCACTGCCAGCGTAGTGTCGAGTCTTTAGAGTCCCACACAGAGGGTATTCGCCTCTGGGCAAAACAGAGTAGAGGTCGCATGGTTTTGCGACAGGGTTCGTTCTCATCCGCGCACTTGTGCACGTTTGGAGTCCGGACGGATTATACTGGCAGGCTCTGGTTTGAGCCAGATACTGGTATATGTTTTAGGGTTGCTTTTATCTCTTGGTATTCTTGTTCCTCGGAACGAGAATGCAGGTGTGTATGCACAGTTGCTTGAGGCGGAGAATGAGGTTTTTCATTAGGGTTTCGGATCGGGTGCGTATGCACAGTTGACAGTTATCATTTTCCAAACCCTAATGGATTTATATATTATCTATTAATAATAGTAATTAAATGAGAATTATGTTATGGTTGATTTTTTGTTGACTTGTTGACCATGGTTGACTTGTTGACCATTGACCACCATCATGCTTTGAAAGATCCTCCTTGATTCATGCTTACACTTCATTTAAAGAAGCATGATAGTGGTCATTCCAAATATAACCATCAACTATTCTTATTTCAATTATTATCATTTAGATAATTCTTTTCTTTTGCAATATGGTTGCAAGAAAGAAATAATTGAGCTCATTCTATCATAACCTCTCTCTCTCCTCACTTCATCTTCTTCTTCCTCTAGAAAAGAGAAACCTTCTCATGTGTTGAGAATCATTCTCTTTAGAAAGAAAAGCAAACCCTAATCACTCTCTACTCATTCTAGGATGAAGGTTTAGCAAGCCGGAAACCCTAGTTCACTCAAAGATCGAGGAAGAGCCCAAAGGTCGAACCTTCGAGGTGGATCCATCTTCGACGGGAGAAGGCGACGAAAAGAGAACCATCAACCTCTACAAGGTTTGAAGAAGAAGGAGTTCAAGTTTAGGTATAACCATCTTCCATAGTAGCTAACTCTCTTTAGCAAGAATACTAGTTTTAGTTTAGACAACGATCCCGACCTTGTTTAGTCCATGTTGCCTCTTGCGATAAAAATTCGTTTTTTATACCGTTTCCGCCTCCCCGTAAGCACCGGGGGTCGCAATATGGACTTACACATCCTAATTACTGTTATATCATCAAAGGATTGCGCACCATACTGAAGAATGCAACGCCTTTAAAAATTGGTGGCAAGGGTATGTTGCTCCCAGGTTGCATTTCAAGAGGATGAAGCGTGAAACTCGTCGACAGCGGAAAAATGCGACAGACGAATGTGGAAGAGCTGCCGGCAACTATCACATGGTTGATAGCAGGGGATCGCAAGTTCTCACCTTCGGGAGTGATTCTGAATAAGAAATGGCTCTTGGCCCACCTCAGGAAAAGAGGAAGAACCGAAGAGCTGCGAAAACATTCAGCTGCGCAATCGCACATTACCTGAAAAGAATCTCGGACCCGTAAACAAGGGGTCGAACAAAAAGGATCAGGGAAAAGAAAAGGTCCCTGAGGATATCACCCTCGATGACCAAGCCGTCAAAGAGCTGACAACCAAGGATCCGCCTAAGAAAAACAAGGTGGATTACAACGTTCTGGCACACCTGAGGAAGATACCCTCACAGCTAAGCATTCTCGACGCCCTTATGCTATTTAAAGAGGCATGGGATTCGCTGATCAAGGCGCTACAAGAATCCGAACAATTTCAAGCTTTCCTCGCCGAAGAAAAAATGAAGGACGAGCTGGAAGAAGTGCACATAGCCGATATCACCTTCGGCGATGAAGATCTCCTCCTCGGGACGTGTGAGCACAACCGTCCCCTTTATGTTTATAGATACTGTCATGATATTAAGATATGCAAGATCCTGGTTGACAATGGGTCCTCTGTCAATCTCCTCAATGTAAGACTGTTGAAGGAAATCTGCATGAGTGTTCAGCACCTCGCTCGTGATAAAATCACCATCTCCGGGTTCGATTCCCAGTCATCATGGACGCTTGGGTCTGTGATATTGACATTACGCTTTGGGCTGCTCGTCACGGACATCAAGTTTCATGTCATTGACTCTAAGACATGCTACAATGCTTTGCTCGGCAGGCCTTGGTTACACGAGTACAACATCATCCCTTCTATACAACATCAGTGTATGAAGTATTTCAAGGATGGTCTCGAGTATACCGTGACGGAGGAGTTGAACCCATTCTCCATGAATGAAGTCTGGAAGTATGAAAATGAAAAATACTTCTTACTAGATTTCGAACACATAGAAAGATGCCATAAACCGAAAAACAGAGCTATCACTACTATTCCAGACTTCGGGAGTGATACCGAGGAGGAAGAAGAAATAGTTTATTCAGGGCCGCCCCAAGGCAACAAACCGGGACCGTCTACCCCTATTCTGGTCTTCGGCAGTGACTCGGAAGATGAGGTCAATGCCGTATTTTCTGTTCGGCCATCAATACAAGCCTTTGCTGGTGATGATCGGAGTTTGCAAATCGCCATGGTTCCGCAAGAGCATTACAAAGAGCTCGACGCACTTGGTACCTATGGTGTGCAGGAACTGCAGATATTCTACGTCCCTCCCAGGTGAAGAGATGAAAAGGAGATCCTCTTTTATCGATCCACGGAAACCAAAGTGGAGAAAGAAATTTGGCAGGGTGCCGATTCTACACTTGACAGGCTCCAGCCCATCCGTCTGCCCAGATACTACATAGAAGGCTTAAAAAGGCTATTGAGGCGCCAAGGCGTACCCTTCAAACAGACTGCTCGACAAGCTCAGTTCTACAACAGGATCTGGGACGTCCCCGGAACTCAGCGAAAATTGCCCAACGGGAGAATGGAAACGATCAGGCTTGGATATGTTCAATCCAAGAAACGGGAACAATTCCATAACTGCTACGTTATACATAACTTTGATGAAGAAGGAGATGTTCTATTAAAAGATGCTAACCCTGAACCAAGACGAGGTCCCGCCATGAAAATGCCAAGTCCGTCGTTTGAAGAACAGATGGACAGGCTAATAAGGGAAGCAGGTCAGAAGGTCCGGGATGACTATAGCCGCGAAATGGCCATTTACGAGAAAGCCAGGACACAACGCCTCCTTCAGCAGGCCGTGGAGAATGACAATGCTCTTCGTCACCAGCCCGTCATACAAAAACAGAGGCAAAGATAAACTAAAGAACGGAAAAAACGTTCGACAACGGCAAAGCGGCTCTAAGAAGTCATGCGATCGAGAATCGAGCTGCCGGGATTCTTCTCTTATAAAGAAGATGGGTCGAGCATATTCTTTTCCCCAAGATAAGACAAGGAAGATATTCGACCTCATCGTGAAATATAGGATGATTACGCTCCTGGAGTCCAAGCACCCCGAGCAAGTAGATGAGATCTCTCACCCATACTATTGCTCCTATCACCGAGCAATAGGACATCCTCTCGAAGAATGCTTCTTCTTCAAGAACTGGGTCGAAGACCAATATCAACAAGACATGTTCGCTCTATCCAGCCGTTGGAGGATAACTCCGCCACAGAAGCATGAACTAAAAGCGACGTGTATAGCGAGAGTAGAACCGGATCAACATCGGTCTTGGAAATGATCTCGTACCTGTCACGCGATAACGCTGTCAGAAGAAGAACCCGAGAATATGGATGACCTTTCTTGGTGCTTCGAAAACGATGAAGATGAGTTGATCTCAGAATTTCCACCGGCGCCAAAAGAGCTGGAAGATAGGATACATACTACTGCAGATGACCTCAGAAAAATCGACTTGGGAACGACAAATGACCCACGGCCGACGTTCGTCAGTGAACTGTTGTCTGAAGAAAAGGAGGCTATGCTTAAAGACATGCTCATGCAGTATAAAGATTGCTTCGCATGGAACTATTCCGAGATGCCAGGACTAGATCCGGAGATTGCTGTGCACAAATTAGCGATATCTCCGGACGTCAAGCCGATCAAACAAGCACCGAGAAGAATGCGGCTCGAGCTTGAGATGAGTATCAATGTCGAGGTCAAGAAGCTAATCAACTCCGGCTTCATCCAAGAGGTTCATTATCCTGACTGGATCGCCAACATCGTCCCAGTGATGAAGAAAAATGGGATGGTGCGCATATGCGTGGACTTTCGGGATCTCAACAAAGCTTACCCGAAGGACGACTTTCTAGTACCGGTCACCGAGCTGATGATAGATAATACATCCACTCACGAAGTTTTCTCCTTCATGGATGGCTTATCAGGATACAGTCAGATAAAGATGCATCCCGAGGACCAGAAGCATACCGCTTTCCGGACCCCTTTAGGCATATTCTGCTACAAGGTGATGCTCTTCGGTCTAAAGAACGCCGGTGCCATCTATCAGAGGGCCATGACGAAAATTTTCGATGACCTCATACATGAAATCTTCGAATGCTATATTGACGACCTCGTAGTTAAAAGCAAATCATACGAAGAATATTTAGAGCATCTGAAGATCGTATTTCAGCGCCTTCGGAAATACAACTTGAAGATGAACCCTCTCAAATGCGCGTTCGGAGTTTTCTCGAGCAAGTTCCTAGGATTCGTCGTCCGACACCGAAGCATCGAGATAGACCCATCGAAGATCAAGGCGATCATGGAAATGCCTCCGCCAAGGACTCTCAAGCAACTGCGGTCTCTCCAAGGAAAGCTCGTGTATATCCGGCGATTTATAGCCAATCTCTCCGACAAGTGCCGTCCTTACAGTCACCTAATGAAAAAGGGAACCCCGTTCGTCTGGATCGCAAATGCCAAAGCGCACTGGACGAAATCAAGCAATACCTGCAGAATCTGCCAGTACAGGCCGCTCCCGTTAAAGGAAAACCTCTCGTCCTGTACACAATAGCCCTCGAAGGTTCCTTAGGTGCGCTGTGGGCACAAGAGAATGACCAAGGGAAGGAAAGAGCCCTATACTATTTGAGTCGAGTTCTCCTAGGGGCAGAAAGCAACTACTCCCCCATTGAAAAACACTGCTTGGCATTGATCTTCGCGATAAAAAAGCTCAGACACTATGCGTTGGCACACGAGATCCATCACATATCAAAGGTGGATCCCCTCAAATATTTGATGTCAAAGGCCATATTAACGGGACCTCTCGCTAAATGGGCCCTGCTATTGATGGAGTTCTCGATAACTTATCGTCCCCTCAAGGCAGTGAAAGGCCAGGCCATCGCCGACTTCCTCGCTGAGCATCCGATACCTGCCGACTCTCCTTTAAACTGCGAATTGCCAGACGAACACGCGTTTGACACGATCGACGGGGAGAGAAGAGAGAATGATACCCAGTGGGAACTCTACTTCGATGGAGCATCTTCCATCAAGAAGCGCAAATAAAGCACCCCCATAATCAAATCCGGGGTGGGCCTCATCTTCGTGACTCCACAAGGAGGGATAATGCGCTTTGCCTTCTCCTTAATAAAGCCGAGGACGAACAATGAAGCCGAATATGAAGCTTTTATAGCAGGTCTTGAGATCGCTGTCGACATGGGAATCGAGAACCTCCTCATATACGGAGACTCCCAGCTGATCGTTAGGCAAGTAAACGGTGACTATCAAACGTGCAAGCCAGAGCTGGTGAAGTACGGCGAGAGAGTGCAGCAACTGCTGACTCAAGTTCCCTCCTACATGCTGGAAAGTATACCACGTGCAGAAAACAGCAAAGCGGATGCTTTAGCCAAGCTCGCTAAAGAACTGGCCGACGAGAACCTCGATGACGTAAGGATCGTTGTGCAAAACCGTCGAGTTCTTGCACCGGTAGAAATATCTTCGGATTTGTCCGAAGAAAAAGGAGCGACCAAACAAACGGCCCTACAAATAAAAGACCAGGAAAAGATTAAGGATTGGAGAGAAGTCTTTATAGACTACTTCAAATCCCGTCGAACACCTGAAGATGCGTCCTCAATACATCAGCTCATGAAATGAGCTCTAACTTTTGCCTTCGTCAATGATACTCTGTATAAGAGATCATTTGATTCTCTGTGGATAAGATGCCTGGGACCTGAAGAGGCAAAGAGAGTCTTCCAAGAAACTCACGACGGACTCTGCGGTTCTCACTAAGCCGGGCCGAAGATGAAACTAAAGATCAAAATGATGGGCTACTATTGGCCTATGATGATCCAAGACTGCCTAGAATACGCGAAGCAGTGCCACTCGTGCCAAATTCACGGGAATTTTATCCGCCAGCATCCAAATCCACTACATCCAACGGTGGCTAGCTGGCCATTCGAAATATGGGGAACTGACATAATCGGCCCCATCGAACCGGCATCGTCCAGAGGACATCAGTTCATACTGGCAACAACCGATTACTTCTCCAAGTGGGCAGAAGCAGTACCACTAAGATAAGTGAAGACGGATAATATTCTCCATTTTTTAAAGACACACGTCATTTATCAGTTCGGCACTCTACGACGAATTATCTCCGATAACGGGCCAGCCTACCGAAGCCATAAGATCAGCCGCTTCACACAGCAACATAATATAGACTGGAGATACTCTTCGGTCTATAATCCCCGAGCTAATGGTCTAGCTGAGGCTTTTAACAAGACCTTGACGAAGATCATGAAAAAGACGGTGTCTCGAAATAAGAAGGACTGGCACGAAAGACTGCATGAAGCTCTCTAGGCGTATCGAACTACGTTCAAAACGGCCACAAGCACAACGCCGTATGCATTGGTATTCGGCGCTGAAGCAGTACTCCCCTTGGAGATAGAGCTACCCTCCTTACGAGTGGCAGTTCATTACGAGCTAACGGACGAAGAGAATGCTCACCTTTAGCTTGAGGAGCTCGACGCCCTCGATGAAACCTGGCTTATGGCGCAACAAAACTTGGAAGCTTACAAAGCAAAGATGACGCGCTCATATGAGAGATTGACTAGGCCGAGAACATTCCGCCAAGGCGAACTCGTGGTAGTGGTCAAGAGACCCATGATCCCCAATCATGCCAAGCGGGGGAAATTCGAACCAAACTATGAAGTCCCGTACATCATAGACAAAGTTTACCAGGGTGGAGCCTATCTACTTATGGACTTGCATGGTGAAAGACCTTTCAGGCCAATAAATGGTCGCTTCCTGAAAAAATACTATGCCTGACGAGTCACGGCCTAGGTCAACGATAGATGATGATGCCTATGTCCGCTCGCTATCTTCCTAAGCCCAAACTCTATAAGTAGTAGCCGGCAAACGGACCGAAACGTCCTTAAACTAACAACGGACCGAAATGTCCTAAAACTAACGACAGACCGAAACGTTCTTAAACTAACGATGGACCACTATGTCCTAAAACTGACTGTTGATCGAGACATCTATAAACTACTACGGACCACAGCATCCCAAGGCTGACAAAAAAATGGTACGTCCATAAGCGAAATGGGCACGAATGAAAACCCGAAAGGGCTCCGTGAGTAAAAACAGCAGGACTACCGGCAAGTTTTGTGAAAACCTGAAAGGGCGCAATCTCGTTAAAAGACACTTGCAAAGTCCTTTCGACCCTGTAAGGAGAAAGCACCTGCGTGAGATCCTTACGACTCATAAGGGAGCAACACACTTAGGGATCCCCACGATTCCTAAGGAGAAATTACACTTACGAGATCCTCACGACTCGTAAGGAGAATTCCCCTTTGAGACCCTCACGGCTCACAGGGTTCAAAAGCCTTAGGCTACAGGGATCTGAACCCGTCTTAAGCTATCACAATTTCCAATGCTGCCCTACAAGCAGTTCAATACTGACCCTTGTAAACAATCTATGGGCATGAATAAACCTTTCCCTAACAAAGTCCCATCAGCGACTAGGGATATGCTCACACGGTGAACGGCCCTTGTAAGTCCTTTCGACTTATAAGGAGAAAGCACTCTTGTAAGATCCTTACGACTTATAAGAGAACATACACTTAAGAATCCTCACGATTTTTAAGGAGAAAACGCACCTACGAGATCCTCATGACTCGTAGGGAGAAATACCTTTATGAGACCCTTACGGCTCATGAAGTCAAAAGGCTTAGTCGACAGGATCTTAACCCTGTTCACTAAGCCACCTTTGTTCGACATCGACAGAGGCAAATGATGATTCGCTCCTGGCAATATCCCAGTTGTAGCGATGCTGATGCCTAAATCGGTATCAAATCCCAAACTCGCAGCGAGGCAAATGCATATGAAATAGCCGAAATGATAGGGCAACTTGCAACAAAATCAGCAAGTAAAATATATGCATACAAAATAGCCGAAATGGTTGGGCAACTCTAAATAAAAAACAACGAGTAAAAACAAAAAAAATAGCCGAAATGATTGGGCACAGCGAAAAATAGCCAAAATGATTGGGCAATCGCGACTTTCGCGATATAAAAGCTGAAATGGTAGAGCATTGCGGAAACAAAAAATATATAAAATGAAACTTTTGCCCTACAGTTGAGATCACATCGATCCTTGTATACAATCCAGGGGCACAAATGAAGAGGAAACCATACCTTCCCACTAGGCTCCATCAGAAAGAGAGCCAAGTCTCAACGGCCACATCTACAGCCTAGAGACCCACAACAGCATTCCTCCCCATTCCAGCAGGATTCAGACGCGACAATCAACCTTGGAGCCATGACAAAGTCCCTGTTCCAAACTTCGATGGTTCACAGACAACCGACAGAGCACCTCCTGATCTCGTGGAACACGGCTAATGTCAATCCTGACCCGTGGGAAACGTCCAAAGCAAATCTTGGTCCCATAAAACACGGCTAATGTCAATCCTGACCTCGTAGGAAATGCCCAGAGCAAATCCTGGTCCCATAGAACACGGCTAATGTCAATCCTAACCCCGTGGGGAATGCCCAGAGCAAATTCTGGTCCCGTAGAACACGGCTAATGTCAATCGTGACCCCGTGGGAAACGCCCAGAGCACCTTCTGGTCCCGTAGAACACGGCTAATGTCAATCCTGACCCCGTGGGAAACGTCCAGAGCAAATCCTGGTCCCGTGGAACACGGCTAATGTCAATCCTGACCCCGTGGGAAATGCCCAGAGCAAATCCTGGTCCCGTAGAACACGGCTAATGTCCCTGTGGGAAACGTCCAGAACAACTCCTGACTCCGTAAAATGCGGATAAAGTCAACTCCTGACTCCGTGAAATATGGATAAAGTCAACCCTTGACTCCGTGAAATGCGGTTAAAGTCAACCCCTGACTCCGTGAAATGCGGATAAAGTCAACCCCCAACGCCGTGAAATACGGATAAACCCCATGACCCCGTGAAATGCGGATAAGGTCAGCCCCCTGACCCCGTGAAATGCGGATAAAGTCAACCCCTGATTCCGTGAAATGCGGATAAGGTCAACCCCTGACTCCGTGAAATGCGGATAAGGTCAACTACTGACCCATGAAATGCGGATAAGGTCAACCCCCTGACTCCGTGAAATGCGAATAAAGTTAACCCCATAACCCCGTGAAATATGGATAAGGTCAACCCCCGACCCCGTGAAATGCGGATAAAGTCAACCCTTGACTCCGTGATATGCGGATAAAGTCAACCCCCTGACCCCCGTGAAATGCGGATAAGGTCAACCCCCGACTCCGTGAAATACGGATAAAGTCAACCCCTGACTCCATGAAATGCGGATAAATTCAACCCCTGACCCCGTTGAAATGCGGATAAGGTCAACCCCTGACTCTGTGAAATGCGGATAAAGTCAACCCTCGACTTCCCCGTCAAAGCAATTCTTTGATTCGGGAGCAAGTCAACTCATCAATCACTTACGGGTCCTCTCGACTTGTAAGGAAGAAAATTCTCTTCTAAGATCCTTACGACTCTCAAGAGAAAACACACTTAGGAATCCTCACGATTCCTAAGGAGAAAATTACACTTACGAGATCCTCACGACTCGTAAAGAGAAAATTCTTTATGAGACCCTCACGACTCATAAAATTGAAAAAGTCTTAGGTGGCAGATCCCAACCCTGTCTCCCAAGCTATCGTTACCTCGCGGAGAGGTCAAGGTAGATTTTCTACGTGCCACACTCTCCGACAAGAAAGAAAACAACCACTTATGAGTCCTCTCGACTTGTAAGGAAGAAAATTCTCTTGTGAGATCTTTACGACTCTCAAGAGAAAATACACTTAGGAATCCTCACGATTCCTAAGGAAAAATTACACTTACGAGATCCTCACGACTCGTAAGGAGAAATACTTTTATGAGACCCTCACGGCTCATAAAGTTGGAAAGCCTTAGGAGGCAGATTTGAACTTGACTCCTAAGCCATCGATGTCCTACAGGGAGATCAAAATAGATTATCCACCAAATGCATTTACTAAAAGGGACGCACTACCATGAAGCAAAATATGTCTTTTATTCATGAATCAAAATGAATACAAAGTACAATTTATGAAAGAATCAAAAAAATACTCTCATTTAGGAGTATGTACAAAAGAAGAATAAAAAGAAAAATATACAATTTTTTTAAGCCGGCGGATGATTTAATAGATTTGCCAGTTCATCCTTTTTCCGCTGGGCCTCAGCTTCATGATTCATTATCGCTAAGAGACGGGCCTCCGCTTGAGACTGTTGGGCCTGGTACGAGGTAAGCTGACTTTCAAGCTCCTTTTCGGTAATTTTATGAGCTGCGACCATTTCACGAGTAAAAATGACGGCTTTATCAATGGCTACCACCTCCCTGATAGCTTCTTGAAGCACCCGCCAAAGTTCATACGCCCTAGTGGTCTTGGCTGTAAGATTAGATTGAAGTTCCCCAAGCGCAGTTGAAGCCAGCTTCCTCTTTGAAATTTTCGGCTGAGCCTCTTCTCGCATGACAGCATATTTGCGGTGCACCGTTCGATCAGCCCTTGCAAGCTCGCCTTTGCAGCCACAACCTCTGAAGGAAGGCGCGTACATTCAAGACTATGCAAACAAGCCTCCACCTGACGACAAAACTCAACCCATACTTGCACCAATGTTTCACTATGGTAAGCAGCAAGAAAGGGAAGAGAACTATTGGCTTCGGCGGCAAATTCTTCGGCCGTGATCAAGCTACCAGCATGAAGGTCTTCGATCAGAGCTGACAAAGAGTGAAGGCTTAGTTTTGCCATCCATTCAGAGGCACGTAAAGCATAGGGGCCAGGCGACATGACAATGCGAGATTCCAGCATGGTAAGAACTGGCAAAGCTGTTAAGATTTATAAACAATCAGCGAGACTTACAAGCAAAAAGCAGATGGAACAACGTTGAAAGTTTACTTACCCACAGTTATGCAAGAAGGGTCCAAAAGATTCTTAGGCCCGTCAAGAATCTCAACTTCGTCATCGGCTTCTAGAACTGCAGAAGACATCAGTATCGTTATATGAAATAATAATAATACCGTGAGAAGAAGGCAAATAACACTAACCTTGCCCGGAAGATAGGACGATGCGTTGAGAGGATATTGCCTGCGGAGCAGCCATCTCTAGCAGACGCTGAAAAGACTTCCTAGGGGACAGGTCCGCGATGGATGCCGCCAACTCGTGCAATTCTGAAAAGACAGAAAGGTTCAGATAATTGAGAGATTATTAAAATAAAATATAGAAGGCTACCTTCGATGCTCCTCCCGCTCTGAACTAGAGGGATAGCAGCTTCGGCGGCCTTATCCATGCCTCCGGGCACATCATTGGGGACATGGGCCGGTATAACAACTTCCAATTGAAGAGCAGTGGCCACCGCTGCAGGCTCCAATGAAAGGACGGTGGGCTCGACTACCTGTCCCATAGTCTCCGGGCCGTCCCCAGAAAAATCCATTGAATCCGCGGCCAATGAAGATGCCTCTTCCAGGAGAGCAAGCACCAGGGGAACGGAAATCACCAATGGGAGCTCCGTGGCAGGAAGAACAGCTGTATCGACCCCCTCTACACTTACTAGTGTCTCATCCGGGATATTTACAGAGTCCATAGTCAAGACGCGACTCGAATTCAGATCCTCTGCCATTGCCGAAGTCCCTGCAAAGTTTTCACGAAGATAAGGATATATATATAAAGCAGTGCAAAACACTACAAAAAGATATATAAGTATACCAATGCGCAAATGAGCTTCTAGTATGGCTTTTTCAAGCCGACGTTCCTTACTGAGGAGGTGTGCTCGCCATGGTTCGAGGGTAGACTCATGGCCACCAATCCACAACGACATCGCATCTTAAGCATCGGCCGAGATAGGCTTCTTAAGGGCTATCTTGCCTCCCTCTTCCAAAGGACCTATAAATATCCGCCGTATCGATAGAGGATCTTCGTAGAAGATGACGGTAGGATAAGGCCTCTTCGGGACCTTTACATTTTCAGTCTCATTGTGGGAGCGTCTTATAGCCTCAGCCAATTGTGCGGCTTCCTCGGCAGATGAACCTGAAAAAAGAAGACCACCATCCGGCTCTTGCATAGCTAGTGGTTCATCTTGAAAGATAGGCTCTGATTCCACTAAAAAGTCGAGCAGATTGGTGACCGTCTTCCTTCGCCTCTTTGATCCAGAACTAACACCAGAAGACGATCGCTTCTTTCCCCTCGGTACTTTGGTGCGACGTTGACCCACTTCGCCTTCAGTATCCTCTCTCGACTGTGCTACCGATGACGACACTGCCATTGCTGACGCCGCAGCTGAGGAAACTGCTACTAGCACTGTATCAGAGGACCTTTCCTGAGCTCTAGTGCGCATCGGCATCTCAACTGTCAGGGTCAAGTCCACATTCGCCACCTCAGGAATAAGTATGGTACCAGTATCCCTCAAGGGAGGGCGAACCATTGTCCGCGGTCGCGACGGGACTCTTGTAGCATGGAGCGGGGCGGGAGCTTTAAGCCCAAAAAGTATCCTCCTCTCCTCAGCAATGATTGGACAACCCGGTGGCGATACCAACCCGTGAAAGCCCCCACGCACCTTGGAATGTAGTCGGCCTTAGGGATCATGAAATGAGAACCGGTGTTCAGCCTCATGAAATGGTGGGTGGTGTCACGAACAGTTTCCAGAGAAGGGCTGGGCTCTACGGTGAACGCCTCGAAGGGGACAGCCTGGTCATATCCCAATCGCCGGGCAAAGTGGTGTGGATTGTACCGCATGAAAAGAGCCGCATCATTTCGACGGAACACCAGATAGCCGGTGTTCCCCGACGAAAACACGGAGACGCGACCGCGCGGGTCCGTCTCGCCTGAATTTCGGGGCAGATGCTAATTGGTGCTATCTGTCCACCACTCCGAAGATGCCAAGTTGATTTATGGCACCGTGTATCAAAGGTTTAAACGGAAGCGGCCTGTTCACCGCCGGAAGCCGGGAAGACTGGATGTCTTGCCTAAATCTGGGGGCATATGCTAATTGGTGCTATGCGTCCACCTCTCCGAAGATGCCAAGTTGATTTATGGCACCATGTATCGAAGGTTTAAACGGATGCGGCCGATGTAGCAGACTTCGTCAGATTCCCCCTCGTTTGAGGGGTTTTTGATTGTGGGGACGCTCTTCCCTGCAGGCGCAAGCCCCTGCAGTTAATTACGCTACCGAATCGCGGTAACAACTTTCTCCTTCTCCATATGGTTACTTTGTGTCGTGGGTGTTTGTTTTGTGTTCGGTTGCCCGTGGATTGTATACGGAGACTAAATTATGCTGTCGCCCGTAGGACGTGGACTAGTCCAAATCCGTATCTTTCTTAGATTTGGGTTTGGGGGGGTGTGTTTAAAGATACGTTAGCCTTATTTGAGACTAAGATCAACTTAAACGTTCGTTAAGGACACGTTAGTCTAATTTTAGACTAAGATCCACTTAACAGGATCGTTTAGATCCGACAAGAGAGCAATTGAGGGCTCTATTGTTTAGTTTAGTGACATTGCGATCGATAAGTAGTTTAAGGACATTGCGGTCCAATGTTAGTTTTAAGACATTGCGGTCGAGGTTAAGGACGTCATAGTCCGTGAGTTTAAGGACCTCACAGTCCGGTGTTAGTTTTAAGACATCACGGTCGAGGTTAAGGACATCATAGTCCGGTATTAGTTTTAAGACATCACGGTCGAGGTTAAGGACATCATAGTCCGGTATTAGTTTTAAGACATCACGGTCGAGGTTAAGGACATCATAGTCCATGAGTTTAAGGACCTCACAGTTCGTAGCAGTGTGTGGTTGTTGGGACCCGTCACCTCTCTAACGATGTTGAAGGATTACAACGACGGATGTCAGAAGAGTGAAGAGATGTACCCTCGAACCGGGTGTAAATTGAGTGGAAGAGCAGATGTGCTCAGTTCAATTTATATTGAGGACTTATGGCCAAAATTGGGCTAAGTCCAGTTGAAAAATGTTTAACATTTTATTCATGTTCTGCCTATTGGGCTTTTACTTGGGCTCTGCCCTTTTTAATAATGCATAGCATTTATAGTGGTCTGATAGTGCGCCACGTGGTTTGTCAGGTGCTTTGCGCCAATTAAAGAGCGCAATGCGCTAGCGCATGCGAAAGTGACATGTGTCACGCTCTGCGCTAAGCGCAAGTCTGTTAGCGCACTGCGCTTTCTGAGTGCGCTGTGCCAGTGAATAACACGTGGCGCGCTCTGGCGCAGTGCGCTAGTCTAAGAGCGCAGTGCGCTATTTTTAGAGGCGCAAAGCGCAGATTGTGTCTGTGGTTGACACGTGGCGCGTTCTGGCGCAGTGTGCCAATCTAAGGAGTGCAAAGGCCCATTTCATTAGTGTAAGGCACTGTCCAATAGCGCAGAGCGCATCTTGAACAAATTCAGATCAAAGAACAAATTTTCTGTTCGCCTTGCCTCAAGATCCAAGAACCAAAGTTCTTGTTCTCATCAAAAGGCTGTGCCTTTATAGATCAAAAGATCTATGAATGAAGTAAATTACTTCTTTTAATCTTTTATAGTTAGATCTTTTTGATCTTTTTCTTTTTTATTGAAGATCTTGATCTTGTTCTTAGATCTTTGATCTTTTTATAAGAGGATTCTTCTTTTTTAATGAGATGATTTCATCTCTGTTCTTCCAAGAATTTGATTCTTTACCTTTAAAGATGAAGACGATGATCTTCTTTCTTCAAAGGCTTGCCTTTCTTTTTCTTTGAGTTTTTCTCAAAGTTTGCAGAGGGTTCTCTCTCTTCTGTATATCTGTGAGACTTGGAGTCTAGGGGCCTTTATAAAGGGCCAATTGATCTGTTAGGTTAGTTACAGAGATCTTTCTCTGATTGATCTGGGGATATTTCCCTACCGTTTGATCTTTGATCCTAAGGCCTCTGTTTTACAGAAGATAATTTTCTTATTTTAATAAGATTGGAAAGATCATTCTAGAATTTTAATTCTGATTAATTAATAATTTATTATTTAAATTCCAGTGCTGGCGCAACTGGTGCTAGCGCGCCTGCGTTTGACACGTGGCGCGCAGCGCAACTGCGCTAGCACGCCTGTGTTTGACACGTGGCGCGCAGCGCAAAGCGCAAGGGACCTGAAGCGTTGCTTCATTTTTAAAATTTGAATTTTGAAACGGAGCTTTGCTCTGATTAGGGGTGCGCTGCCTTGGGCACAGCGCTCCTGGCGCTGGCGTGTTTGTTGTTGACACATGGCGCTCTGCGCGCAGCGCAAGGAATCTGAAGCGTTGCTTCAATTTTTGAATTTTGAAATTCAAACAGAGTTTTGCTCTGATTGGGGGAAGCAGAAGCGTCGCTTCATTTTTAAAACAGAGTTTTGCTCTGATTGGGGGAAACAAATGCCCCCCCCACCGTTGCGCTTACGTGGCCCAAGCGTGAGCGCAGCAGTGGAAACATCTCAATCGTTGGATCAAATTTTGGAAGTTGAAGCTCTCAATGCCTATAAATAGGACCTTTGGTCCCTTAGATGATTTTCATCTCCTCCGTGAGAATTATCTCTTCGTCAGAGCATTGCTCTCCTGTTAAAAAACATTTAAGAGTCAGAACCCTGCTAAAATTTAGGTCAAGTTTAAAACTTTCAATAGATTAGGGTTTTACCCATTAAAAGAGCTCTGCTCTTCATAGATCTTTGATCTAGAGAGAACCCTTTTAGGGTTCGATCAATAGAGCTTTGCTCTCTAAAAGGATTTCACTTATGATTTCTTAGTTCATTAATGGAGCTTTGCTCCTTTTAGACCATATAGAAGAACTCTTAAGAGTTTGTTCATAGATCATGAAGATCAAACATGGAATTCTATTTTTAATGAATTACATCATCTTCTCAGAGCAAGGCTCTGAGCATTCTCGGGGAATTTCTTTTAAATTCCCCTAATAATTGATTTTGACAGATGTCACTCCTGTCCGCAGAGCATTGCTCTCGAGGAATTTGACTCCTTGACCCGAAGGGTCGCTTATTAAATGAGATTCCGTTTTTAGAATTTCTCACAAATTCGAATTTATTAGGTGTCATAATTAGAATTTGTTTTCTTCATGGGGATATTAAAAGCCCTTTAAATTCCGTATCTGTTTTTCTTCATTACTGATCTTCTAATGATGTTTCTTTTCAGGCATTATGGCTGTTCATTTATATAGTCTGCATAAGTTCATCTCTTATGAAGATATTGGCGTACAGGGCCATTGCCAAAATCAAGAGTTTACTGATGCCCAATGTGCAGAGATCATGGACCGTCTGCATGCACGAGTTGGTTGGTTGCTTCCTCGTCGTTCCGCTCTTTTGAAAGTCGTATTGGGAGCAATTTGGAGATCGCTTCCGGGGTTTCACGAGGCCATGCCGCTTAATGCGCTGGATGATGCCGAAGACAAGGTGCATTTAGTGTACCTGTCGGGGCTGATCTCGAAGAAACGGCGAGATATCTTCGTCGATATTCTGCATCAAATTTTTCAACAGACGACGATAATCGCTTCTTATCAAAGGATGGGGAACATTGCCGAAGATCTTGACACGCGCGAGCGCGAGAGGATGCGCACGAGAAGGGTCAGAAAGGCCAGAAAGACTCTAGACGGTCTTACTTTCGAATTCCTCAATCCATGCTCTGGATCCGAGGTTTTGCCATTGTATACATTTTAATGGCGTTTTTGTTTATCGCTTTTATCAATGTAAGAATTTTCTGGAGTATGAATGGCAAGCTTTTCCATTTCCATGTGTCTATCTTATGCATTAAACCTTTTTGCTCATGCATGAATGGGTGCGCTCTGAATGCTTAACTGAATGCGAATCAAATGTTCTCCTAACTGTCGCCTTCTTCTCCTTGCTGTGTTGTTTGCCATGTGATTTTAGTAAGTGCAGTCTGTAGATAGTATATAACTGTCAATCTTATGCTTTTTGTAGAGTGGCGATGGCTTAGAAAATAGGGTTAAGGTCTGTCACCTAAGACTTTTCAACTTTATGAGCCGTGAGGGTCTCATAAAGTATTTTCTCCCTACGGGTCGAGAGGATCCCATAGGTGCGTTTTCTCCTTAGGAATCGTGAGGATTCCTAAGCGTGTTTTCTCTTGAGAGTCATAAGGATCTCACAAGAGAATTTACTCCCTTACGAGTCGTGAGGACCCGCAAGTGATGGGTGAAGTTGTCCTTATCCGCATTTCACGGAGTCAGGGGTTGCTCTGGATGCTTCCCACGGGTTCACTGCCGTGTTTGGCGAGGACCAGGCTCCGCTCTGGACGTTTTCCAGGATATCGTAGTTTAAAGACATCGTGGTCGAGGTTAAGGACATCATAGTCCGTGGATTTAAGGACTCCACAGTCCATTGTTAGTTTTAAGACATCACGGTCGAGGTTAATGACATCATAGTCCATGAGTTTAAGGACCTCACAGTCCAATATTAGTTTGAAGACATCACGGTCGAGGTTAAGGACATCATAGTCCGTGGATTTAAGGACTCCACAGTCCAATTTTAGTTTTAAGACATCACGGTCGAGGTTAAGGACATCATAGTCCATGAGTTTAAGGACCTCACAGTCCAATGTTAGTTTTAAGACATCACGGTCGAGATTAAGGACATTATAGTCCGTAGATTTAGGGACTCCACAGTCCAATGTTAGTTTTAAGACATCATGGTCGAGGTTAAGGACATCATAGTCCATGAGTTTAAGGACCTCACAGTCCAATATTAGTTTTAAGACATCACGGTCGAGGTTAAGGACGTCATAGTCCGTGGATTTAAGGACTCCACAGTCCGTTGAAATGAGTGGTTGTTGGGACCCATCACCTCTTTGAAGACGTTGAGGAATTACAACGATAAATATCAAAGGAGTGAAGAGATATACCCTTGAACCAAAGTAAAATTAGTGTAAAATCACTGGGGTTGATTGTTAGTTTTAAGACATCACGGTCAAGGTTAAGGACATCATAGTCCGTGGATTTAAGGACTCCACAGTCCGATATTAGTTTTAAGACATCACGGTCGAGGTTAAGGACATCATAGTCCGTGGATTTAAGGACTCCATAGTCCAATGTTCGCTCTGGATGCTTCCCACGGGTTCATTGCCGTGTTTGGCGAGGAACAGGCTCCGCTTTGGATGCTTCACACGGGTTCACTACCGTGCTCTGCGAGGACCAGGATCCGCTCTGGACGTTTTCTACGGGGTCAGAAGTGACGTTATCCGTGTTCCACGTGACCAGGAATTTTGCTCTAGATGCTTCCCACGGATTCACTGCAGTGTTCGGCGAGGACTAGGCTCCGCTCTAGATGCTTCACATGGGTTCACTGCTGTGCTCTGCGAGGACCAGGATCCGCTCTGGACGTTTTCCACGGGGTCAGAAATGACGCTATCCACGTTCCACGTAACCAGGAATTTTGCTCTAGATGCTTCCCACGGGTTCACTGCCGTATTCGGCAAGGACTAGGCTCCACTCTGGAAGCTTCATACGGGTTCACTGCCGTGCTCTGCGAGGACCAGGATCCGCTCTAGACGTTTTCCACGGGGTCAGAAGTGACGTTATCCGTGTTCCACGTAACCAGGAATTTTGCTCTAGATGCTTCCCACGGGTTCACTGCCGTGTTCGGCGAGGACTAAGCTCCGCTCTGGATGCTTCACACGGGTTCACTGCCGTGCTCTGCGAGGACCAGGATCCGCTCTGGACGTTTTCCACGAGGTCAGAAGTGACGTTATCCGTGTTCCACGTAACCAGGAATTTTTCTCTAGATGCTTCCCACGGGTTCACCGTGTTCGGCGAAGACTAGGCTCCGCTTTGGATGCTTCACACGGGTTCACTGCCGTGCTCTGCGAGGACCAGGATCCGCTCTGGATGTTTTTCACGGGGTCAGAAGTGACGTTATCCGCGTTCCACGTAACTAGGAATTTTGCACTAGATGCTTCCCACGGGTTCACTGCCGTGTTCGGCGAGGACTAGGCTCCGCTCTGAATACTTCACACGGGTTCACTGCCGTGCTCTGCGAGGACCAGGATCTGCTCTGGACGTTTTCCACGGGGTCAGAAGTGACGTTATCCGTGTTCCACGTAACCAGGAATTTTGCACTAAATGCTTCCCACGGGTTCACTGCCGTGTTCGGCGAGGACTAGGCTCCACTCTGGATGCTTCACACGGGTTCACTGCCGTACTCTGCGAGGACCAGGATCCGCTCTGGACGTTTTCCACGGGGTCAGAAGTGACGTTATCCGCGTTCTACGTAACCAGGAATTTTGCACTAGATGCTTCCCACGGGTTCACTGCCGTGTTCGGCGAGGACTAGGCTCCGCTCTGGACGTTTTCTACGGGGTCAGAAGTGACGTTATCCGCGTTCCACATGGCCAGGAATTTTGCCCTAGATGCTTCCCACGGGTTCACTGCCGTGTTTGGCGAGGACTAGGCTCCGCTCTGGACGTTTTCCACGGGGTCAGAAGTGACGTTATCCGCGTTCCACGTGGCCAGGAATTTTGCACTAGATGCTACCCACGGGTTCACTGCCGTGTTCGGCGAGGACTAGGCTCCGCTCTGGATGCTTCACACGGGTTCACTGTCGTGCTCTGCGAGGACCAGGATCCGCTCTGGACGTTTTCCACGGGGTCAGAAGTGACGTTATCCGCGTTCCACGTAACCAGGAATTTTGCACTAGATGCTTCCCATGGGTTCACTGCTGTGTTCGGCGAGGACTAGGCTCCGCTCTGGACGTTTTCCACGGGGTCAGAAGTGACATTATCCGCGTTCCACGTGGCCAGGAATTTTGCACTAGATGCTTCCCACGGGTTCACTTCCGTGTTCGGCGAGTACTAGGCTCCGCTCTGGATGCTTCACACGGGTTCACTGCCGTGCTCTGCGAGGACCAGGATCCGCTCTGGACGTTTTCCACGAGGTCAGAAGTGACGTTATCCATGTTCCACGTGACCAGGAATTTTGTTGATTATATCCACATTTCACGGAGTTGTGATTTGACTCTCGGTCATCTGTACACCGTCGAGTCATGGAACTGGGAGTTGCCGCTATTCCACTTTGCTTGATGTTGTGTCTGCTGAGACGAATGTTGAGATAGTTTCCAGGCTATCTGTGACCCATCGAGGTTTAGCTTCTTCTTTTGATGAAACCTGGGGAGGAGGAATGTGATTCCTTCTTCGTTTGCGCCCCTGGATTGTATACAGGGATTGATGTAATATCACCTGTAGGGCATAAATTTCATTTTTATTTTTATTTTATTTCTTTCCGCGATGCTCTATCATTTCAGCTCTATATCGCGAAGGTCGCGATTGCCCAATCATTTCGGCTATTTTTCGCGGTGCCCAATCATTTTGGCTATTTATTTAATTTATTTTTTACTCGCTGTTTTTTATTGTGAGTTGCCTAATCATTTCGGCTATTTTGCATGCATACAATTTTACTTGCTAATTTTGTCGCAAGTTGCCCCATGATTTCGGCTATTTCGTATGCATGTGTGGCTGGCTAGTTTTTTTGCCACAAGCTTGGAATTAGACACCGATTTCGGCATCAGCACCGCTACAACTGGGATATTGCCAGGAGCGAATCATCATTTGCCTCTGTTGATATCGAACAAAGGTGGCTCAGCGAACAGGGTTAGGATCCTGTCAACTAAGGTTTTTGACTTCATGAGCCATAAGGGTCTCACAAAGGTATTTCTCCCTGCGAGTCGTGAGGATCTCGTAGGTGTGTTTTCTCCTTAAGAATCGTGAGGATTCCTAAGTGTATATTCCACTGTAAGTCGTAAAGATCTTACAAAAGGGTTTTCTCCTTATAAGTCGAGAGGACTTACAAGGGTTGTTTACCATATGGACATATTCCTAGTCACGGGTGGGACTTGGTTAGGGAAAGGTTTATTCGCGCCCGTGGATTGTATACAAGGGTCAGTATTGAGCCACTTGTAGGGAAATATCGGAGGTTGTGGGGGGTTGCTTAAGAACAGGTTCAGGTCTCTGTAGCTTAAGACATTCAAATCTTATGAGCCGTGAGGGTCTCATAAGAGGATTCTCCTTACGAGTCGTGAGGATCCCTAAGTGTGTTGCTCCCTTGTGAGTCGTAAGGATCTCATGCAGGTGATTTCTCCACACAAGGTCGAGAGGACCCTGTAAGTGTCTTTTAACGAGGTTGCGCCCTTTTAGGTTTTCACAAACACTCGCTGGTAACCCTGCTGTTTTTACTCACGGAGCTCTTTCAAGTTTTCATTCGTGCCCATTTTGCTTATGGACATACCATTTTTTTTATTCTTTTCTTTCTTTTATTCTTTCTTTTTTTTATTCTAACGAGGTTGCGCCCTTTCGGGTTTTCACAAAACTCGCCGGTAGCCCTGCTGTTTTTACTCACGGAGCCCTTTCGGGTTTTCATCCGTGCCCATTTTGCTTATGGACATACCGTTTTCTTTTTTCTTTTTTTTTATTCTTTTTTTTATATATCAGCTTTGGGACGCTGCAATCCACTGTAGTTTATCGACATCTCGGTCAACGACTAGTTTTAGGACATAGCAGTCCATTATTAGTTTAAGGACGTTTCGGTCCGCTTGATAGTTTTAAGAATGTTTCGGTCCGCTGTTAGTTTAAGGACGTCTCGGTCCACTGTAAAGTAAGCCGATTACTACTTGTAGAGTTTGGGCTTAGGAAGATAGCGAGCGGACATAGTCGTCGTCGTCTATCATTGACCTAGGCCGTGACTCGTCAAGCGTAGTATTTTTTCAGGAAGCGACCGTTTATTGGCCTGAAAGGTCTTTCACCGTGCATGTCCATGAGTAGATAGGCTCCACCCTGGTAGACCTTGTCTATAATGTACGGGCCTTCATAATTCGGCTCGAATTTTCCCCACATAGCGCGATTGGGGATCATAGGTCTTTTGACCACTAGCACGAGTTCACCTTGGCGGAATGTCCTCGGCCTAGTCAATCTTTCGTATGAGCGCGTCATTTTTGCTTTATAAGCCTCCAGATTTTGTTGCGCTATGAGTCGGGTTTCTTCGAGGGCTTCGAGCTCCTCAAGCCGAAGGTGAGCATTCTCTTCGTCCATCAGCTCGTAATGAACTGCCATTCGTAGAGAGGGTAGCTCTATCTCGAGAGGGAGTACCGCTTCTGTACCGAATACCAACGCGTACGGCGTTGTGTTGGTGGCCGTTTTGAACGTGGTTCGATATGCCCAGAGAGCTTCTTGCAGTCTCTCATGCCAGTCTTTCTTATTTCGAGACACCGTCTTCTTTACGATCTTCGTCAAGGTCTTGTTGAAAGTTTCAGCTAGACCGTTAGCTCGGGGATTATAAACTGAGGAGTATCTCCAGTCTATGTTGTGCTGTTGTGCGAAGCGGCTGATCTTGTGGCTTCTGTAGGCTAGCCCGTTATCGGAGATGATCCGTCTTGGAGTTCCAAACCGATAAATGACGTGCGTCTTGAAGAAGTGGAGGATATTCTCCGTCTTTACTTCCCTCAGCGGTACTGCTTCTGCCCATTTGGAGAAGTAATCAGTCGTCGCCAAAATGAATCGATGTCCCCTGGATGATGCTGGTTCAATGGGGCCGATTATGTCAGCCCCCCACATTTCAAACGGCCAGCTAGCCACTGTTGAGTGTAGTGGATTTGGATGTTGATGGATAAATTCCCCATGGATCTGACATGAGTGGCATTGTTTCGCATACTCGAGGCAGTCCTGGATCATCGTGGGCCAGTAGTATCCCATCCGTTTGATCTTCAACTTCATCTTCGGGCCTTCTTGGTGAGAACCGCAGAGTCAGTCGTGAACTTCTTGGACGACTCTTTTCGTCTCTTCAGGTCCCAAGCATCTCAGCCATAAAGAATCAAATGACCTCTTGTACAGAGTATCATTGACGAAAGCGAAAGACAGAGCTCGTTTCATAAGCTGATGTCTTGAGGACGCATCTTCAGGCGTTCGACGGGATTTGAAGTAGTCTATAAAGACTTCTCTCCAATCCTCAGCCTTTTCCTGGTCTTTTATTTGCAGGGCCGTCTGCTCGGTCGCTCCCTTTTCCTCGGACGACTCCGGAGATATTCCTGCCAGTGCAAGAACTCGACGGCTTTATACCACGATTCTTATGTCATCGAGGTTCTCGTCAGCCAATTCTTTAGCAAGCTTGGCTAATGCATCTACTTTGCTATTTTCCGCACGCGGTATGATTTTGAGGGTGTAGGAGGAAATTTGAGTTAGCAGTTGCTGTACTCTCTCGCCGTACTTTACCAGTTCTGGTTTGCACGTTTGGTAGTCGCCATTTACTTGACTGACGACCAGTTGGGAATCTCTGTATATGATGAGGCTTTCGATTCCCATGTCGATGGCGATCTCGAGGCCTGCTATCAAAGCTTCATACTCGGCTTCATTGTTCGTCCTCGGCTCTGTTAAGGAGAACGCAAAGCGCATTATCCCTCCTTGCGGGGTCACGAAGATAAGGCCTACCCTTGATTTGATTATAGGCGTATTCTGTTTTCGCTTCTTCATGGGAGACGCTCCATCAAAATAAAGTTGCCATCGGATATCACTACCGTCGATCGCATCAAACGCGTGTTGGTCTGGCAGTTCGCAATTCAAAGGAGAATCGGCCGGTATCGGATGTTCATCGTGGAAATCGGCGATGGCCTGGCCTTTCACTGCCTTAAGAGGTTGATAAGTTATCGAGAACTCCATCAGGAGCAGGGCCCATTTAGCGAGTCGCCCCGTCAATATGGCCTTCGACATCAAATATTTGAGGGTATCCAGTTTCGATATGAGACGAACTTCATGTGCCAACGCATAGTGCTGGAGTTTCGTTATCGCGAAGATCAACGCCAGGCAGTGTTTTTCGATGGGAGAGTAATTGCTTTCTGCCCCCAGGAGAACTCGACTCAAGTAATAGAGAGCTCTTTCTTTCCCTTGGTCATTCTCTTGTGCCCATAATGTACCTAAGGAACCTTCGAGGGATGTTGTATAAAGAATAAGGGGTTTTCCCTTGACCGGCGCGGCCAGCACTGGCGAGTTCTGCAGATATTGCTTGATTTCGTCCAGCGCACCTTGGCATTTATGATCCCAGACGAATGGAGTTCCCTTCTTCATCAGGGGACTGTAGGGGCGGCACTTGCCGGAGAGATTGGCTATAAATCGTCGAATATACGCGAGCTTCCCTTGGAGAGACCGCAATTGCTTGAGAGTCCTTGGCGGAGGCATTTCCATGATCGCCTTGATCTTTGACGGATTTATCTCAATACCTCAATGTCGGACGATGAATCCTAGGAATTTGCCCGAGGAAACTCCGAATGCGCATTTGAGAGGGTTCATCTTCAAATTGTATTGCCGAAGGCGTTGAAACACGATCTTCAGATGCTCGAGATGTTCCTCGTATGATTTACTTTTCACCACGAGGTCGTCGATATAGCATTCGACGATTTCATGTATAAGGTCATCGAAGATTTTCGTCATGGCCATCTGATAGGTGGCACCGGCGTTCTTTAGACCGAAAGACATCACCCTGTAGCAGAATATACCCAAAGGGGTCCGGAAAGCGGTGTGCTTCTGGTCTTCGGGATGCATTTTTATCTGATTGTATCATGAAGATCCGTCCATGAAGGAGAAAACTTCGTGAGTGGACGTATTGTCTATCATTAGTTCGGTGACCGGTATTGAGAAGTCGTCCTTCGGACAAGCTTTATTGAAACCCCGAAAGTCCACACATATGCGCACTGTCCCATTCTTCTTCATCACCGGGACGATGTTGGCGATCCAGTCGGGGTACTGAACCTCTTGGATGAAGCCAGAGTCGATTAGCTTCTTGACCTCGGTGTTGATACTCATCTCAAGCTCGAGCCGCATTCTTCTCGGTGCTTGTTTGATTGGCTTGACGTCTGGGGATATCGTCAATTTGTGGACCGTGATCTCTGGATCTAATCCTGGCATTTCGGAATAGTTTCATGCGAAGCAATCCTTATGTTGCATAAGCACGTCTTTTAGCGCAGCCACCCTTTCTTCAGATAGCAGCTCACTGACGAATGTCGGCCGTGGGTCACTTGCCATTCCTAAATCAATTTTCTTGAGGTTATCTGCAGTGGTGTGTATTCCGTTTTCCAGTTCTTTTGGTGCCTGTGGAAACTCTGAGATCACCTCGTCATCATTGTTTTCGAATCACCAGGGAAGGCCATGCATATTCTCGGGTTCTTCTTTTGATATCGTTATCATATGACAAGTACGAGCTCGCTTCCAAGACCGATGTGGATTTGGGTCTACCCTCGTGGATTTGGGTTCATGCTTCTGCGGCGGTGTTACCCTCCAACTGTCGGATAGAGCGAACTTGCCGAGATGATATTGGTCTTCGACTCAGTTCTTGAAGGTGAAGCAGTTTTCGAGAGGATGTCCTATTGCCCTATGATAGGAGCAATAGTTCGAGTGAGAGACTTCGCCTGTTTGCTCGAGGTGCTTGGACTCCGGGAGCGTAAGCATTTGCTGTCTTATGACAAGATCAAGTATCTTCTTTGTTTTGTCTTGAGGAAAAGAGTATGCTCGACTCATCTTCTTTATAAGGGACAAATCCGGACCGCTCGATTCCCGCTCGCGTGACTTCTTGGTCCCGTTTTGTCGTTGCTGAATGCCTTTTCCGCTTTTTGACTTGTTTCTGCCTCTGCGTCGGGCCTTTTTTACAACAGGTTGACAGGGAGGGGCATTTTCATTTTTCGCAGCCTGTTGGAGAAGGCGTTGCGTCCTGGCTTTCTCGTAGATGGCCATTTCGCGGTTATGGTCATCTCGAACTTTTTGACCAGCTTCCTTTATAAGCTTGTCCATTTGTTCTTCGAACGACGGACTGGGCATTTTTACGTCGGGGACTTTTTCTGGTTCAAGATTAGCACTCTCTCATTGAGCATCTCCTTCTTCATCAAAGTCATGTGCGACATAGCAGTCACGGATTAGCTCCCGTTTCTTGGACCGTACATATCCAAGCCCGATTGCTTCCATTCTCCTGTTGGCAACTTACGCTGAGTTCCGGGAACGTTCCAGATCCTGTCATAGAACTTAGCTTTTCGAGCGGTCTGTTTGAAGGGTTTCCCTTGGCGCTTCAATAGTCTTTTCAAGCCTTCTGTATAATATCTAGGTAGACGGATGGGCTGAAGCCTGTCAAGTGTAGGATCTGCACCGTGCCAAATTTCTTTCTCCACTTCGGTTTCCCCGGAGCGGTAGAATAGGATCGCCTTTTCGCCTTCTCGCCTGGGAGGGACGTAGAATGTCTGTAGCTCTTCTACACTGTAGGTATCAAGCGCGTCTAGCTCTTTATGATGTTTGGGCGGAACCATGGCAATCTGCAAACTTTGCTCTTCATCAGCGAATGTTTGTATTGAAGGCCGAGCGGAGAATATGGCATGGACCTCAATTTCCGAGTCGCTGCCAAAGATCAACATAGGAGCGGACGGTCCTCGCTTGTTGTACTGGGGTGGGCCTGAATAAACCATCTCTTCCTCTTCCTCAGTATCACTCCCGAAGACAGGAATGGTGGTGATAGCTTTGTTCTCCGGTTTGTGACATCTCTCCGTGTCCTCGAAATCTGGCAAGAAGTACTTCGCATTTTCGTATTTCCGGACTTCGTTTACAGAGAACGGGTTCAACTCCCCTGTTACGGTATACTCGAGACCATCTTGAAAGTATTTCATACACTGATGTTGTGTAGAAGGGATGATGTTGTACTCGTGTAACCAAGGCCGGCCGAGCAAAGCGTTATAGCATGTCTTGGCGTCTATGACATGAAATTTAATATCCGTGACAAGTAGCCCGTATCGTAATGTTAATATCACAGACCCGAGAGTCCGTGATGACTGGGAGTCAAACCCGGAGATGGTGATTTATCATGAGCGAGATGCTGGACACTCATGCAGATTTCCTTCAACACTCGCACGTTGAGAAGATTGATGGAAGACCCATTGTCAACCAGGATTTTGCCTATTTTTATATTGTGGCAGTATCCTGAGATATAGAGGGGACGGTTGTGCTCGCACGTCCCAAGGAGGAGGTCTTCGTTGCCGAAGGTGATATCGGCCGTGTGTACTTCTTCCAGCTCGTCCTTCATCCTTTCTTTGGCGAGAAATGCTTGGAATTGCTCTGGCTCTTGTAGCGCCTTGATCAATGAATCTCTCGCTTCTTTGGATTGTAAAAGGGCGTCGAGGATACTGAGCTGCGAAGGTAGCTTCCTCAAGTGTGCCTGAACGTTGTAGTCCACTTTACTTTTCTTTGGCGGGTCCTTGGTAGTCAGCTCTTTCATTACTTGGTCATCCAGGGCGATATTCTCGGAGACCTTTTCTTTTCCCTTATCTCTTTTACTCGTGGATCCGAGATTCTTTTCTGGAAGCGTGCGATTGCGCAGCTGAATGTTTTCACATGCCTTCGGTTCTTCCTCCTTCCCCAATGCGGAGAGGGGGCCAAGAGCCATTTCTTCATCAGAGTCGCTTCCGAAAGTGAGAATTTGCGATGCGCTAGTGTTGACCATGCGACAGTTACCGGTGTCTCTTTTATGCTCCTCAGTCGCACTTCTTTGCTCCCGTCGAGTTTTGCGTTTCATCCGCTTAAAATGTTGCCGGTGAGCAACATATCCCTGCCACCACCTTTTAAAAGCGTCGCACTCTTCAGTAGGGTGCGAATCTTTCGATGGTATAAGCAGTAGCTAGGATGCATCTTTGCTTCACCGGGAGTGTTTCCTTCGGAGGGTGGTAGCTTCATTCCCATTGATATGGCTTTAGCAAACCTTTTCCTCGTCTTGAACTTGTTTCTATCTGCAACGGATGTCTTTTGATTTGGCGAGAGTGTCTCGACTCTTTCGTCTAGTCGCCGGCGTTTGGCTCTTTCAAATATGGCCGTCTCGCGCTCCCGATCAGCCTTACTTTTCAAAAGAGCCATGTTCAGGAATGCATCAATTATCTCATCTGATGGCCCCGGAAGTTCCGGCTTAGGATTTGCCCCCAGCTTCTCATTGCAAAGAGTTTCTTCATCGTCTATCGACAAGTGAGAGATCACATGGCAACTTACCACGTACTCCTCAGATCCATCCGATGAGCGTTCTCCGTCATCTTCGTCTTCAAGGACGTGGCCGAGGAACTCTTGAAGCATGATTGGGGTTCGCGCCTTCTGGTTGTACTCTTCCAGCACGTCAATCTGCTTCTGTAAGTCTGTGCGCATATCACCAGGCTTCACGGGCTTTTTGGATCTCTTCTTCTTCTTTGAAGATTTCGACGGCTGAGCATGAACACTTGGGCCATCACCACCAATCTTTGGAGTTGGGCACGGCTTCAGCATCCCTTCGATAATCTGGGGTTCCAGCGGGTTCTTCCACCTGATCGCCGGGCATGTCTGAAGATCATTCAGCATCCTTTTGGTTTTGGCTGAAAGCACGAACTCCCATGGAGCTTCTTCAATAAAAGAGCACGTTGCCCCCGGTGTGTCCGTCTTCTTAGGAGTATGCGGTTGTGGTGGGTTTACTTTCCACTTCTTGGACAGCTCAAACTTGCCTTGTAGGTATTGATCCTCAATCCTGTAGGGTTCTTAGGCACACTAATGAGGTCTCACAAGGCATCAACCATGCCAAATTCAAAAATTACGGTGCCGAGAAACCCGACTACGGATCGTTGGCTAGAAATTAGGCGAAACTAGAAACTAGCTAACAACTTAACTAAAGGGTAAACGGAAATACAACCTTTGTAGATCCGGTCCTCCACCTCCATAGCTCCGCAATGAAGTCTCCTCGCTGTCCAAATGGAAACCCGGGCTCTAGTGTCGGCTTCATCGGAGAAAAAGCGGGCAAGGTCGTCGGCTTCGTACCGAAGATGATCTACGTCGAGGCATCACAAGATCAAGCTCCCACTTCACCAAGTCATGAATACTTGTGAAGGAAACACCCTATACTACTTGGCAAGAGGTAGAGGATGAAGAAATAGGAGGTGGGTTCACTTTAGAATTGGATTTCTCACTCTTTTTCATCAATCACCATTGATGAAGTCAAGGTTTCTTCAAGTAGAAGATGAAGAAGAAGAAGAAGAAGATAATATCATAAGTTATTATGAAAAAGAATAATAAAATCATTCTTATCATAATATTAACCATGGTCAAGTGTAGAGAATAAATCATGGTTAGTGGGAATGGTTAGGGTTAAGCATGGAGACAAAATGGTCACTAGGTCAAAGCTTCATGAAGCTTCAACAACAAACAAAGTTAGCCACCATTTTCTCTTTATGCTTATCATTTTCCAAAATGAATAAACAAATAAATAAATGGATAAGAAAATGAAAAACAAAACCCTAACCATTTAAATAACCATGGTTTAATCTTTACACAAACTCAAGTAAGCATGTATCATCAAACATGATACAATCAAGTGCACAAAAGTATATCACATATACAACTTGTGAACTTCAAGTGAGAAAATCCATTTAAAGTGAACCAATACCAGTTAATGCAAAGTAATATATCAAATATATAATTATGCATTAAATCATTAAATCAACACTTGATTCAATGATCCGGTCATGTCGCACACAACCGACTAGTATACAATGTATCGATTTATCGAATCAATCCTTGATTCGATAACTAGGTTATATCGTATACAACCATTCGACACATTCATCGCGAGAATGAAATACGGTATCACATACACGCATTATTCTCGGTCCCGCACATATCTCATATGCGCTCCTATTTCGTTTCGCTTGAGCCAGAAAACCTCTGTGTAGGACTCTAAAGACTCGTCAATACGCCGGTAGCAGATGATGATCATATCAAGCACCCACAAGCCGCAAGCGGTCTGCTAAACTAACGGCCACCCGGGTATTGAGCGATCAGAAGATCGACGAGCAAGCCCGCTCACACTCCTATGAATCCAACCAGTAACACTTACCGTATAGTCCGGTCTGATCGTCTGATATGTCGCATATCTCGCCTAGGGGTGGTAAACGTCAGACCCCAATAGCTCGATAAGTCGTGTCGATATGAGGTCTATAACAATTCGAGAAACTACTGGTAACACTTACCAGTAAATCTCAGCAACCCTGGCCAGGGATTTCCGGTTATAGCCAATCGAACACAGCGCAACATCAACTCCCTATACCGGGAGAGACGAATCCCCTCCTATCGCTCATTGCCTCCATGTGATTCGGGACTGTACCCAAAAGCCACCGTTTTTCACGCCCTCTTGGACGTGGTAAGGTGGAAATCAAAGCACAGTGGGAAACACACAAGACTCTATGACGATCTCGGGTCAACAGACTACTCTGTACCAGTGTCACCAGAGAACTGCCATCTGACGTAAGGTATAATACCATCTGGGAGTTCTCGGCGAGTCCGTCCAGTGTACCCAGTCTCTACTGAGCGCCCGTATATCATCTCTGATGTCAAACACCAATGGATATGGGATCATCCATCGCCCATCTGTATGGGTCGAGAAGGTATACGCCAGTCTACTCTGGTATATCGATGCCCCGTCTCGATACACCCACGACTAGGGACTTTGAAGGATGTACTTATGGACTACCATTTCCCCACTAGTATGATCCGCATCATAGTCCAGATAGTCAAGTACACATCCTAAGGGCTTTACCAACATGTAACAGAGAGACAATCAGTATACACGTTAAGGTAAAGAGTAACCAGATAGCATACTATCATGTCGAGCAAGAAAGTCCTCCCTATATATGTCCCAGCATCCACTACAATATACATCCTATGTACAGTAATGGCCTCTAGGGCATACATATAACTAACAATCTTCTACTTGCACTAGGGCCATCTGTAGCAGTGGTTGCAGTATCTCATACTCAACCATCCCATAAAAATCTCTCTCTGGGAATAGGCCTTCGTGAGTGGATCCGCCGTGTTGTCCTCTGAGTCTACTCTCCTAACCTCGATCCCCTGGAGATCAACTATCTTCATGATCGGGTGATGCTGCCTGATAATACGTCTGGATCACTGATGGGACGGACGTTCCTTGGCAAAAGCCACAACTCCATTGTCACACAATGGGAGGAACTAAGTTCATCTCCTGAACTAACATACACCCAGACTTCCTCTTTGGTAGCATTTTAAGTAGCGATGTATCCAGCCTTTATCGTCTAGTATGCCACGGTATCTAGCTTGGAACTCTTCCAACATATCGTCCCTTTACTGAGGGTAAAGACAATGCCTGTGACTGACATTCAGTCGTCTTTATCACCCTGGAACCCTTCCAGTGATTCTCCCCAGGACCAATTGATACCATCTCACTACAGCTAGTGAGCATTCTAACATCCATTTAGATCTATCTCATAAGTCCAAAACCCAGGATTTAGTAGGTATCACTTTGATCCTATGTGGAGAATCATTGTGATAGGCGGAGATTGATCGAGCGTAGCATAGGAAACTCTTTCCCTATCAAGAGTATGTCATCCACGTACTCTACGAGGATCATCACCATACTCCCTATTACCTTTTTGTATATACAAGGTTCATCTACCATTTTGATGATGTCAAACTGTTTGACTAACACATCAAAACAGATGTTCCAACTCCGCGATGTCTGCTTTATCCTATAAAGCATCTTGTGCACGTTTCCGCTGCTCCCACTGTCTACGAAGCCCTCTGGCTGTGTACTTATAGACTCCCTCTTCTAAAACATCATTTAGAAAAGCTGTCATGACACCCAACCATCAGATATCGTAGTCATGGTATGTAGCCGTGGCAAGTAGAATCTGGATGGACTTAAGCATAGATATTGGAAAAAGGTTTCATCATTATCCACGCCTGGTCAATGACGAAAACCTTTAACAAGTCTAGCTTTGAAAGTCTCAACTTTTCCATCTACACCAAGTAATCTTCTCAAGATATACTTGCTCCTGATGGGGATTTAACCCTTCAGATATAGCAACCAAAGTCCATACTTTGTTGGTGTATAAGGATTCCATCTCAGATCGATAAACATCCAGCCATTCTTACAGAGTCTTACTCTCGATGGCCAGCTCGAAACTAGTTGGGTCATCATCTCATGATGCAATCCTCGCTCCCACTGTCATAGAGAAACCGAAATATCTCTCAGGTGGGTGAGGAACCCTACTAGATCGGCGGAGAGGCCGAGGTTCGTTGGTAACTATTGAATCCTTTGGTTCTTTCAAATCATCAGCTGCAGTTTGTATAGCTGGAACATTTCCAGTTCTACATAACTGACCTTGCCTCGAGTTTGTCCGGATTTTGCTTTTCAGACATAGGATGGACAACCCCAAATCTTAACTAACTTAAGAGATGGGCTCTTCCCTTATCATATCAAATATGAAGTGGTAGGCAACTGATTTGATTTGAACCCTATTCAATAGGTATGCAGCTTCTCAAGTGCATAACTCCCAAAAAGGAAACAGGTAACTCAGTAGTACTCATCATAGAGCACACATTATCATATAGGGTGATATTGCTCCGCCCCGATATACCATCGTGCTATGGTGTATACGGAGGAGTAATGCTGAGAGAGAATCTCATTCTCCTTTAGAAAAGTCCGAGAATTCCGTGCTCAAGTATTCTCCTCCTTGATCTCATCAAAGGACATAATACTTTTACCCGTATTGGTTCTCTACTTCTAACTTATATTCTATGAATATCTCAAAAGGTTCGGACTTGTGTTTCAACAGGAACATATGTCTGAATCTCGAAAGATCATCAGAGAATGTAATGAAGTACAAAGAACCGGTCTTGGCATGTGTAGACAGGGGACCTTACATACATCAACATGTATCATCCCAAGAGTTTACTAACTCTTTCTCTGCTTCCAGTAAACAGAGCTATGGTCATCGTATCTTTGTGACATGACTGGCAAGTTTCATAAGATGTAAATTCAAACTGATTTAAATATGCATCTAAAATGTAACTTTAGCTAGTCGGGTCGCATTGATATGACCTAGTCTACAATGCCTCAAGAAGGATTCGTTTATTTCTGAACTCTTCCTCTTGTGTGTGTTCCGTATACTAAAGAACTGTAGTTTGATTTAGAACATCAACGCTTTTAGATAACGTGCCTGAACCGATCAACTTTTGATATAGGAAATGTTCAAAACATTATCCAACAATACAGAATTTTATCATTTCTTTACTAATAAAGAGACTGATATGATTTTGTATATCAGGTTCGGTATCTAATAACATTCGTTCAGAATCAATGTATTGGTAATACAGGGTGACAGTGACCAACAGACTTGGCTGCAACTCTTGCCCCGTTTTCTGCCTCATGAAACTTATCACCCATTCTCAGTTCTCTACCTATCTGTAGCCCTATGTAACAAATTACATATCTGGGATCCTGATTCGGTATCATATACCCAGGACGTAAAGGACACTGAGAAACAGTTCTGCATAATGAACACACCCAAAGATGATGCATCATCATGCACTCTCTTCGTTTGGGCGGCACGGGAAATCTGGTATTCCCCAATTTCCTGCTCTGTCTTATAACAATTATAAGTTGGAGCGGGACCAACGTTCCCCAGCTCAGTATAACAAGCGGGTTCGGTCAATAATCCGTATTATTATCTTGATTAAGGCGTGATATGGTCGCTACCTGGAGAGAGAGAGAAGAAAACACTCAGCGTGCGCTCTTGCAAGAATAGATTGGTTATTATTTTATCTAATCAGGATGGCTCCCACTGCTTTTTATCAAATCTTCCTTCAAACCCTAAAAGGAAAGACTAGCCGAGATTAATTACACACTACAAGTTCGCCAATCTTTCAGCCAGGCCAGTGTCGGTACTTTGAGGGAGGTCCCCCGTGCTTTCGCACGAACCTAATTAATGTAAACCTCGTTTTCCCAGAGGCGTAACCCCGTTGACACCTTTCTAGACACCTACTTGATCGGCTAATTGTAATGTGTAAAACTCTCCCAGGAGTAACTCTTACTCGCAGCGGGTATCGGGATCCAACTATCTCATAGAAGGTATGCAATCTCATTGCAAATTTCAACACTTGAAATTCCCGATAATGTTTTACCCCTAGTGTTCTATGACCTTGACGAATACCAAACAACCCATAGTCTACTAGTCAAGTTCAACCCGTACATTTCTTGATCGAATTAAACCCACCCGCACGACCCTTGACGAATGCCAAACAACGCCGTACGAATACCCTAATCCAATCTGCATCATATGCATAAGCAGATAAATACTAGTTAGCTACCGTACACTACGCCTTGACGAATGCCAAACTACCGCACCACGAATACTAACTAGTACTTATCTGAAATGACGGAGGGCTACGACAGGTTTTTCTGAAAACCTATTGCGTAATGAACTTGATATCGTTGCAGAATCAAATGATTTTAAAAAATGGAGTGTTTTTGAGGCTTTTCTAGTTTTGTTAAAGGAGTCACTCCCGGTGAAGGGATCGTCGGTCCTTTCCTCGTCGAATGAGGTGCGGGATATATCATATATATCACTGTGCAAAGCAAAAACTCTTAAAAGCAATCAAAAGACAAACCGAGTGTGTAGCATCTGCCAGTTATTGCTAAAGGAGTCACTCCCGGTGAAGGGATCTCGGTCCTTTCCTCATCGAATAAGGTGCAGGATATATCACATTTACCGCTGTGCAAAGCAAGAACTGTAGCTACCTGTTTTATTTTGAAATTCGATTCTACAACATCTTAGGTTTCTTTTATTTCATTAATCATATTAATGAAGTCCCATCATTTAAAGTACCTAAACATCACAGATAAATACGACGTACACTTATGCCATCCGCATTCGCCTCGATGTCCCCTCGTGCACCGTTAGGTTAGGTAACTAACGGCAGAGCGGGGCAGGGCTAGCGCGGGTGTAAAACATAAGTAACGTCTATATAATATATCATATATACTATATACTGTATCTATCACAGAATATCACATGATCACATCACAGATATCGCAGCAGAAGAAACATATGAAATATTGGATATACTAGGACGTCCGTGTTTTCAATATGAGCCAGTATAAAACACGGATTCCACGGTCGCGATGAATAGCCAAACCCACACCCCTTGACCCCTACGAGAGCGGCAAGAAACCCTACCAATTCTAGAGTTAGGAGACCCGGACTCGACTCCTCGAGTTGGTCTCCCACTGGACTCCAGAACCCGGTTACTTGTGCCCTCTCCTTGGGTCTATCCTAGTGCGGAAAAGAAAATAATATACAAACGGTGACATCTTCCGCAACCTGGAAGTGCCCCAATAAAAGAATATTACATACAAGTTTTTACATGAATGAAAATGAAAAACACTCATCTCACATAAAAACCCCCGGTTATTCAAACACGACGATCCAATATAACATATCCAGCAACACATAACATCACATGTCATCAACGTAAGTAAATATGCACATCCCAATCGTCGTTGGCATATAGCAACGAAACCGGCGATATCACATATTACACTTACGGTCACAGAAAAGATAGTGTAAAACTACAACAGTTGGAATCCGCAACCACCTCAGACATCGCATGCCTGACCAAATGAATTCTTTAGACATCGCATGCCTAACAATTATAAACCCCGCATTTTAGTCTCAAAATCGAAAACACTTTTCAATATCAAGTCGGGCAATTCAACAGGATTCCCGACAATTTGATCGAATGCTCGTAGCAAACTTCAGTAGACGGCCGCACCCCCGACGCCGTCGACGAAGTGCACCAAGGCGGAACACCGCTGCCGCGAGCACCCGGACGGATGCTTTCGGCGACGGGGTTCTCCTACAGTCACTTGGTCGAGGCTATGGAGTGAAGCTGTCTATTAAGTTTGCCCGGCGAGTATCCGCGTACGCTACGTGATTGCGACGGATTTTTGATCACATCGAAATTCCGTGGCAACCGATCAAGTGAGACTAAACTGCTATGTTTATAACATTCATTAAGTTATCTCATAACTTATTGTGAATTCCAATTATTGTATCCCATTCCAGATAAATAGAAAATGTTAAACTTTCCGATCGAACATTCAAACACCCAAGTTTTCCCGATACAGATCAACACATGAAACAAGTCTAAAAACATTCAGTTCGTGCCTCAGTACCAACGGTCCAGCCGTAGAAGGGTCAAGCCAACGCCTCACATGTGGCACGCCGTACTGCCCCAAACCCGAAGGTTCAAAGGGCAGTTCAAGACGGTCACATAATCGAGTTAAGGTTTGTTGTCTTCTAGAGGGTCCATTGCATTACTTGCACTACTTAGAACGTCGTTAAACTATGGAAAGATGCAACACTTGGAAATTTCCCGACAGGGGAAAAGTTGGGTATTTATATCCGGTCGAACTTTTTAACATATTCAAAAATTATCCGGAATCACACAGAGACAAAATTAGACAATCCGATCGAATCTTTGAATTCCCTAAACAACCCCAGAAAACTCAACTGTAGAATAAATATTAAAATATTCCAGAAAATACAGCACTAAATTATAGGAATTACTGTGCAAAAATTATGACAAGATGCCCCTTTATAGCCGCGGAACCGCCGCACATGGCATGCTTATGCCGCGGTTCCGCGGCCACTTGGTCGATTCATGCTCACGTGCTTCACAGTATTTCTTACAATTCCCTGCTTATTTTTCTACATATTTTTAATTTGGAAAAATCCCACTTTTGGAAAAAGGTACAGAGAGCAATCTCGGGTTAGGGTTTCGGTTCGATCGGTCTTCTAACTCCGTCCACGCATCGCCTAAGGCTCTAGCTAGGCTCTGATACCACTGTAGGGTTCCTAGGCACACTAATGAGGTCTCACAAGGCATCAACCATGCCAAATTCAAAAATTACGGTGCCGAGAAACCCGACTACGGATCGTTGGCTAGAAATTAGGCGAAACTAGAAACTAGCTAACAACTTAACTAAAGGGTAAACGGAAATACAACCTTTGTAGATCCGGTCCTCCACCTCCATAGCTCCGCAATGAAGTCTCCTCGCTGTCCAAATGGAAACCCGGGCTCTAGTGTCGGCTTCATCGGAGAAAAAGCGGGCAAGGTCGTCGGCTTCGTGCCGAAGATGATCTACGTCGAGGCATCACAAGATCAAGCTCCCACTTCACCAAGTCATGAATACTTGTGAAGGAAACACCTTATACTACTTGGCAAGAGGTAGAGGATGAAGAAATAGGAGGTGGGTTCACTTTAGAATTGGATTTCTCACTCTTTTTCATCAATCACCATTGATGAAGTCAATGTTTCTTCAAGTAGAAGATGAAGAAGAAGAAGAAGATAATATCATAAGTTATTATGAAAAAGAATAATAAAATCATTCTTATCATAATATTAACCATGGTCAAGTGTAGAGAATAAATCATGGTTAGTGGGAATGGTTAGGGTTAAGCATGGAGACAAAATGGTCACTAGGTCAAAGCTTCATGAAGCTTCAACAACAAACAAAGTTAGCCACCATTTTCTCTTTATGCTTATCATTTTCCAAAATGAATAAACAAATAAATAAATGGATAAGAAAATGAAAAACAAAATCCTAACCATTTAAATAACCATGGTTTAATCTTTACACAAACTCAAGTAAGTATGTATCATCAAACATGATACAATCAAGTGCACAAAAGTATATCACATATACAATTTGTGAACTTCAAGTGAGAAAATCCATTTAAAGTGAACCAATACCAGTTAATGCAAAGTAATATATCAAATATATAATTATGCATTAAATCATTAAATCAACACTTGATTCAATGATCCGGTCATGTCGCACACAACCGACTAGTATACAATATATCGATTTATCGAATCAATCCTTGATTCGATAACTAGGTTATATCGTATACAACCATTCGACACATTCATCGCGAGAATAAAATACGGTATCACATACACGCATTATTCTCGGTCCCGCACATATTTCATATGCGCTCCTATTTCGTTTCGCTTGAGCCAGGAAACCTCTGTGTAGGACTCTAAAGACTCGTCAATACGCCGGTAGCAGATGATGATCATATCAAGCACCCACAAGCCGCAAGCGGTCTGCTAAACGTAACGGCCACCCGGGTATTGAGCAATCAGAAGATCGACGAGCAAGCCCGCTCACACTCCTGTGAATCCAACCAGTAACACTTACCATACAGTCCGGTCTGATCGTCTGATATGTCGCATATCTCGCCTAGGGGTGGTAAACGTCAGACCCCAATAGCTCGATAAGTCGTGTCGATATGAGGTCTATAACAATTCGAGAAACTACTGGTAACACTTACCAGTAAATCTCAGCAACCCTGGCCAGGGATTTCCGGTTATAGCCAATCGAACACAGCGCAACATCAACTCCCTATACCGGGAGAGACGAATCCCCTCCTTCTCATTGCCTCCATATGATTCGGGACTGTACCCAAAAGCCACCATTTTGCACGCCCTCTTGGACGTGGTAAGGTGGAAATCAAAGCACAGTGGGAAACACACAAGACTCTATGACGATCTCGGATCAACAGACTACTCTGTACCAGTGTCACCAGAGAACTGCCATCTGACGTAAGGTATAATACCATCTGGGAGTTCTCGGCGAGTCCGTCCAGTATACCCAGTCTCTACTGAGCACCCGTATATCATCTCTGATGTCAAACACCAATGGATATGGGATCATCCATCGCCCATCTGTATGGGTCGAGAAGGTATACGCTAGTCTACTCTGGTATATCGATGCCCCGTCTCGATACACCCACGACTAGGGACTTTGAAGGATGTACTTATGGACTACCATTTCCCCACTAGTATGATCCGCATCATAGTCCAGATAGTCAAGTACACATCCTAAGGGCTTTACCAACATGTAACAGAGAGACAATCAGTATACACGTTAAGGTAAAGAGTAACCAGATAGCATACTATCATGTCGAGCAAGAAAGTCCTCCCTATATATGTCCCAGCATCCACTACAATATACATCCTATGTACAGTAATGGCCTCTAGGGCATACATATAACTAACAAATCCATCCCTTAAAGACGAAGCAATCCTTGATCGGGTGACTTACCGTTTGGTGGTAAGGGCAATAATTGGGATTATTCATTTCGCTGGGTTGCGGCGGTCGCCTGGGATTCGGCAAATTGATAAGCCTATCGCGCATAGCCAGCTCGAACAACCTCTTCGTTTTGTTCCGTGGGAATGAGTAAGGACGCTTCATTTTCTCATTGTAATAGCGTCGTCTCTCTTCCAGTTGATCTGCTATCTTTGTGGCACTGGGCTGCTGTTGGGTGTTCGCGACGAAGGTTGCCTTCCCTTTACCCTTGTCGTTCCGCGGTTCCGGCTTCGGGGGAGACGGTCTGTGACCCATTTGATCCATCTGGGCTAGCTTGTCGATTAAAGCCTGGAACGTGGTTGGTTTAAAGAACATCATGAATTGTGAAATAGTTGCATGAGGGTCTAGGGTGCCCACAAACATGCCCACAGCTGGTGCTTCTTCGATGCGCTGTTCGCACTTCGACCACAGATTTCGCCATCGAATTGCATATTGAACCCACGTTTCGACCACAGATGCACTGTCTTGCTTTCTCCGCCAAGCAAGAGACCAAATCTTAGTAACTTGAAACCCAAGGGTAACCATTAACAAACCGCGATTCGTTCACGAATACGATACACGAAGTGTGGAGTGGAAAGAGGAAAAGGTCCCACCGGGCGTGCCAGATTCTGTTCACCGCCGGAAGTCGGAAAGACTGGACGTCTTGCCTGAATCTGGGGGCATATGCTAATTGGTGCTATCCGTCCACCTCTCCGAAGATGCCAAGTTGATTTATGGCACCATGTATCGAAGGTTTAAACGGATGCGGCCGATGTAGCAGACTTCGTCAGATTCCTCCTCGTTTGAGGGGTTTTTGATTGTGGGGACGCTCTTCCCTGCAGGCGCAAGCCCCTGCAGTTAATTACGCTACCGAATCACGGTAACAACTTTCTCCTACTCCATATGGTCACTTTGTGTCGTGGGTGTTTGTTTTGTGTTCGGTTGCCCGTGGATTGTATACGGAGACTAAATTATGCTGTCGCTCATAGGACGTGGACTAGTCTAAATCCGTATCTTTCTTAGATTTGGGTTTGGGGGGGTGTGTGTTTAAGGATACGTTAGCCTTATTTGAGGCTAAGATCAACTTAAACGTTCGTTAAGGACACGTTAGTCTAATTTTAGACTAAGATCCACTTAACGGGATCGTTTAGATCCGACAAGAGAGCAATTGAGGGCTCTATTGTTTAGTTTAGTGACATTGCGGTCGATAAGTAGTTTAAGGACATTGCAGTCCAATGTTAGTTTTAAGACATTGCGGTCGAGGTTAAGGACGTCATAGTCCATGAGTTTAAGGACCTCACAGTCCGGTGTTAGTTTTAAGACATCACGGTCGAGATTAAGGACATCATAGTCCGGTATTAGTTTTAAGACATCACGGTCGAGGTTAAGGACATCATAGTCCAGTATTAGTTTTAAGACATCACGGTCGAGGTTAAGGACATCATAGTCCATGAGTTTAAGGACCTCACAGTTCATAGCAATGTGTGGTTGTTGGGACCCGTCACCTCTCTAACGACGTTGAAGGATTACAACGACGGATGTCAGAGGAGTGATGCGATGTACCCTCGAACCGGGTGTAAATTGAGTGGAAGAGCAGATGTGCTCAGTTCAATTTATATTGAGGACTTATGGCCAGAATTGTGCTAAGTCCAGTTGAAAAATGTTTAACATTTTATTCATGCTCTGCCTATTAGGCTTTTACTTGGGCTCTGCCCATTTTAATAATGCATAGCATTTATAGTGGCTGATAGTGCGCCACGTGGCTTGTCAGGCGTTTTGCACCAATTAAAGAGCGCAATGCGCCAGCGCATGCAAAAGTGACACGTGTCACGCTCTGCGCTAAGCGCAAGTCTGTTAGCGCACTGCACTTTCTGAGTGCACTGCGCCAATGCACTGCGCCAGTGAATGACACGTGGTGCGCTCTGGCGTAGTGCGCCAGTCTAAGAGCGCAGTGCGCCAGTCTAAGAGCGCAGTGCGCCAGTCTATGAGCGCAGTGCGCTATTTTTAGAGGCGCAAAGCGCAGATTGTGTCTGTGGTTGACACGTGGCGCGTTCTGGCGCAGTGCGCCAATCCAAGGAGCGCAAAGGCGCATTTCATTAGTGCAAGGCACTGTCCAATAGTGCAAAGCGCATCTTGATCAAATTCAGATCAAAGAACAAATTTTCTGTTCGCCTTGCCTCAAGATCCAAGAACCAAAGTTCTTGTTCTCATCAAAAGGCTGTGCCTTTATAGATCAAAAGATCCATGAATGAAGTAAATTACTTCTTTTAATCTTTTATAGTTAGATCTTTTTGATCTTTTTCTTTTTTATTGAAGATCTTGATCTTGTTCTTAGATCTTTGATCTTTTTAGAAGAGGATTCTTCTTTTTTAATGAGATGATTTCATCTCTGTTCTTCCAAGAATTTGATTCTTTACCTTTAAAGATGAAGAAGACGATCTTCTTTCTTTAAAGGCCTGCCTTTCTTTTTCTTTGAGCTTTTCTCAAAGTTTGCAGAGGGTTCTCTCTCTTCTGTATATCTGTGAGACTTGGAGTTTAGGGGCCTTTATATAGGGCCAATTGATCTGTTAGGTTAGTTACAGAGATCTTTCTTTGATTGATCTGGGGATATTTTCCCACTGTTGGATCTTTGATCCTAAGGCCTCTATTTTACAGAAGATAATCTTCTTATTTTAATAAAATTGGAAAGATCTTTCTAGAATTTTAATTCTGATTAATTAATAATTTATTATTTAAATTCCAGTGCTGGCGCAATTGGCGCTAGCGCGCCTGCGTTTGACATGTGGGGCGCAGCGCAGAGCGCAGCGCAACTGCGCTAGCGCAGCTGCGTTTGACACGTGGCGCGCAGCGCAGAGCGCAGCGCAGGTGCGCTAGCGCGCCTGCGTTTGACACAAGGGACCTGAAGCGTTACTTCAGTTTTAAAATTTGAATTTTGAAACAGAGCTTTGTTCTGATTGGGGGTGCGCTGCCTTGGGCGCAGCGCTCCTGGCGCTGGCGTGTCTGCTGTTGACATGTGGCGCTCTGCACGTAGCGCAAGAAATCTAAAGCGTCGCTTCAATTTTTGAATTTTGAAATTCAAACAGAGCTTTGCTCTGATTGGGTGAAGCAGAAGCGTCGCTTCATTTTTAAAACAAAGCTTTGCTCTGATTGGGGGAAACACGGCCGATGTAGCAGACTTCGTCAGATTCCCCCTCTTTTGAGGGTTTTTTGATTGTGGGGACGTTCTTCCCTGCAGGCGCAAGTCCCTGCAGTTAATTACGCTACCGCATCGGGGTGACCACTTTCTCCTTCTCCATATGGTCACTTCGTGTCGTGGGTGTTTGTTTTGTTTTTGGTTGCCCGTGGATTGTATACGGAGACTAATTTATGTTGTCGCCCGTAGGGTATGGATTAGTCCAAATCCGTATCTTCTTAGATTTGGGTTTGGGGGTTGGATTTAAGGACACGTTAGTCTCATTTGGGACTAAGATCAACTTAAACGTATGTTAAGGATACGTTAGTCTAATTTTTAGACTAAGATCAACTTAACAGGATCGTTTAGATCCAACAAGAGAGCAATTGGGCCCCATTGTTTAGTTTAGGGACATTGCAGTCGATTAGTTTAAGGACATTACGGTCCAATGTTAGTTTAAGGACATCTCGGTCCAATGTTAGTTTAAAGAAATTGCGGTCGAAGTTAAGGACATTATAGTCTGTGAGTTTAAAGACATCACAGTCAAGGTTAAGGAAATCATAGTCCGTTAGTTTAAGGACCCCACAGTCCAGGTTAAGGACATCATAGTCCGTGAGTTTAAGAACCCCATAGTCCAGGTTAAGGACATCATAGTCCGTGAGTTTAAGAACCCCACAATCCATGAAATGTATGGTTGTCAGGACCCGTTACCTCTCTGAAGACGTTGAAGGATTACAACGACAAATATCAGAGGAGTTCAGAGATGTACCCTTAAACCGACGTGGGTTGAGAGACCTGTAGTCCAATTGGGACTAAGATCTGTTAACATATTTATGAGTAGATGAGCTCAGTTAATGAGTTGAGGACTTATGGCCAATCTTGGGCTAAGTCCAATCAGGTTAAAATATTTAACATTTTATTTTAGGCTGTTGAGCCTTTATTTGGGCTTGGCCCTTTTGACAATGTTTTTGTCTTTTATTGAATGCCGGGCATTCATTAGAGCTCTAGGCTTATTAAAGAACAATTTATGTTTTGTCAGCGCAACACGTGGCGCGCTAGGCGCTTTGCGCCAGTCAAAGAGCGCAGTGCGCTTCTGCCACATGGCGCACATGTAAGGGACACGTGTTGTACTTGGCGCCAGGCGCCAAATGATGAGCGCATGATGCCAGTCCATGAGCGCTGAGCGCTAAACCATGAGCGCATTGCGCTTTCAGTTTAATGGCGCACACGCGAGTGACACGTGGTGCGCTTGGCACTGAGCGCCAGCCCATGAGCGCAGTGCGCTATTTCAGATGCACAAAGCGCAAGTTGTTAATTGGTGCATACGTGATTGACACGTGGCACATTTGGCGCTGAGCGCCAGTCCAGAGAGCGCAGAAGCGCAGTTCAAGAGCGCAAAGCGCATCTGATCAATTTTATGATCTGGGAAACAGATTTATGTTCTTTTTAAAAGAGACTTTATTTCAAGATCTAAGAACAACAGTTCTTATTTTGCGGGAGATATTTCCAATCTCTTTTGTTGATGAAAGGCTTTGCCTTTATAGATCCATGACCTGTGAGAAGAATTATGTTCTTCTTTTTATTATTTTATGATAAGATCTCTTGATCTTTTTGTGAAAGACCTTGGTCTTGTAGATCTATGATCTTTAAAGAAGTAAATTCTTCTTTTTATGAGATGATTTCATCTCTATGTTCATCATTATCATTTTAACCTTGAAGAAAGATCTTCTTGCAAGAGCTTGCTCTTTATTTTTGAGTTTCTCAAAATTTATAAGGGGTTTCTCTGTCTCTTTTTTGTATCTCTATATCTGTCCCTGAGACTTGAAGTCTAGGGGCCTTTTTATTGGGTAGGCTGATTTGTTGAATCAGTTAAAGAGATTTTTCTCTGATTGATTTGGGGATGTTTCCCCACCATTGGATCTCTGATCCTAAGGTATCTGTTTTACAGAAGGCAGTCTTCTTGTTTTTAACAAGATTGAAAAATCTTTCCATACTGAATTTATTCTGTTTTTTGGTAATTTTTATTTACCATTGGATCATTGATCCAACGGTGCTCTAATTTACAGAGCACAATCTTGTTATTTAAAAAGATTTTGAGGAATCTTTCCTTAACAGAAATTAATTCTGATTAATTAATGATTTATCATTATTATTAGATTTTTTGATCTAACGGTGGGGAGTATTTAATTCCAGCGCTAGCGCACTCGTGCTTTGCACGTGGTGCGCTGCTCAGAGCGCAGCGCACTTGCGCTAGCGCACCTGTGTTTGACACGTGGTGCGCTGCTCGGAGCGCAGTGCACCTAGCGCTAGCGCACACATGGCGCACTGCTTTGGGCGCAGTGCACTTGGTGCTGCATCTGAAGCGTTGCTTCACTTTAAAATTTGAATTTTGAACAGAGCTTTGTTCTGATTGGGGAAAACAAATGCTCCCCACCCTTGCGCTCACGTGGCCCATATGTGAGTGCAGCGGTGGCAGAATCTCTACCGTTAGATCAACTCAGAAGTTGAAACGGCTATTTATGCCTATAAATAGGACCCTTGGCCCTTTAGATGATTCTGTTCATCTTCTTCCTTTGAGAATTTTTATTCAGAGCATAGCTCTTCTGCTTAAGAACTTTTCAAGAGTCAAAACTCTGCTAAAATCTAGGTAAAGATTAAATCTTTTAAAAGATCATTTAAGAATCTAGGGTTTCACCCATTAATAGAGCCTTTCTCTCCATAAATCTTTGATCTAAAGAAAGCCCTTTTAGGGTTTCATTACCAGAGCTTTGCTCTCTTGAACCCATAGATCTAAGGAGTTCTTTCCTGGGGTTATTAGCCCAGGAATGAATAGAGCTTTGCTCATGAAGAACTCTTAGAGTTTGTTCATAAATTTTAGAATTTATTTCATTAAAACCTTTATTTTAAATGTTCTGATGGTTATTCCATCATTTCTACAGAGCAAGGCTCTTGAGGAATCTTTATTCCTTCATGATCAGAGTTTGACAAGTGTCATTTTGTCACAGAGCATTGCTCTCAAAGGGAGATTTACTCCTCTGACCGAGAGATCTCTCATTTAATGAGAGTTTCTTTTGAGGATTTCTTCACTTAATGACAGCCTCATCAAATGATGAGGCTGTTTTATTAATGATGAACTGTCATCTAGATTTTGTGGGCCCCCTTTGGTCCCTTTCCACTGCATTGCAGTGTGGTATAAATTCTAAAGTACCAAGTGTCAGAATTTAAATCAAATTATAACACTGACAGTTGACTTTTGTCCTTTTTCGCGAAGGCGACATATCTTTCGACACTTCATTCCCGTTCATCCGCTCAGAGGGCGGATTTCCTGAGGCGCCCTTAGACCGAGAGGTTCTTGCGTTGATCAAAGACCATAACCCAGAATACAAGAATCTTCACCTATGAGGTAGATGGTATGATCAAATTATCAGAGGCCGCCAGAGCTTTTCTTGTGCGACACCCTCGGAGTCTATCTCTGCGATCCCTTATGCAGATGCACCCCCGATCAATTATACTGTAGAGGAGGTAAATTGGACTTTAGAAGGTCTCCTCCGGCCTTCTATTGCCATAGTACCCGTGCAGCCGCCGGTGGATTTGGACACCTTAGCGCGGCGCATATGTCAGGGCGAGTCACACCCTTAGGGACAGCCCTACAACATCGGACTAACTCCCCGTTACCCAGCCGGATACTTGCAGTGGGCCCGATATATCTTATCGACAACGAAATCGCAGCTGCTGAAGCTTGGCTTATACCCTGCGATCTATGCTTCCTTGTTCCAGTATTCTATACCTCCCACATGGTGGATCAAGGCATTTTTAGAGCAATGGAACATTCCGACCCATACCTTCCTCCTATTGGATAGAGAGGTCTCCATTTTCTTGGAGGAATTTGCCGAGGTTTCTGGTTTACCAGTTAGGGGGGAGCACTTCGAGGAGCTGCTTCCTCCAGATGAATATGTTTTTGCCGCCAAATCAGTAGTAATGGGTCTTACCCCAGAGAACGCCATTCAGCACCAGTTCCCAAGTCTGATAAAGGTGTTGAACATGTATGAGAGCCTCTTTCTTGAATCCGGAGGCCAGGGGGTCAGCTTTGCAGACTTCATTGCCCGTTTTCTTCGCCCAGAAATTTTTTCGCGACAAGGTGAAAAGTTTGCTAAACTTGATGATCCTTTCGGCTTTGGCTTGGACCGTCGGCCAATATTGGAAGCCTATCAAAAGGATTTATTTCTTCCCGACGTCGCGATCGTCCCCCTGTCAGAAATCGCCCCTCCGGGCATTGATGAGGAAGCGTTCTTTCTCAGGTTCCTCAGTTTATGACTAAGCTGGTTCGCGCTTCCTATGCACCCTCATTACATGAGGCCTTCTGTCTTCTACCTTGCGCATCGCATGGTTGCCGGAATACAAGTGGCCATCGGGATCGCCAGGTTATCCCACCTATATCACGGCCTCAGCTTAGCAGTGGATACCACTGAACCAGGGGTGCATCCTGCCAACTTCCCAATGCATTACTTCACTTCATGGCTAGAGCTGCACGTGCTTGGGGTCTTCGGTATCCACAAAAGACCTTCTTTTTACGACAAATGCAGGTTCCCTCGGATAATGCGGCTGGTTGACGCCTCCGTCATGAGTCCGTCACCGCGGGAAGCTAGGGGCTTGCACTTTCGTCCGTGCACGGTTGGAGATGGTATGTCTTTTACCGACAAAGTCTTGATCGTCGGCCAGGAAACCTCAAAAGCGGTGCTGCCATTGCAAGACATCTTTAAAGACGGGGCCTCTGTGTTGAAAGCTCGGGAGATTCTTCATCTGTACTGCATAGGCCGGGCTTTCTCGTATTCAGGCAAAATGATGCGGCGTTATTCATGAGATACAACCCGCATCGTTTCGCCCAGCAGCCGAGTTACAATCAGGGCGTCCCACTTGAGGCTTTCTTGGCCGAACTTGCTGCTACCGAAGAGGGAATGTGGAGCGCGCTGCATCATTTCATACGCTTGAACACAGGGTCCAACTTCTTTATCAGCGAACCGAGCTGTGTCCCAAAAGCCCTTAATATGTACGTGGCATGGTATCAGCATTCAATGGGCGCCGTCATCAGGGAGTAGAAGCGATTGCTGCTCGATCGTAAAGGTGCACCCCCTGCTGGTGATCGAAACGTCCCTCTGAAGCGACGGACCATTGTCCCACCTCCCTTAAGAGAAACTGCGGTGATCGAAGTCCCGCATGACAGGCCCAAGCTACCGATACCCTTGGCTCCTGTAGAAATGGTGACTGTAGCTTCCCCCGATTCTGGCGTAGGCTCAGATATCGGGACTCGTCGCCCCAAGGCGCCTACTAAACGTAAACTTGTGCTTGCGGCGACCGGAGCCCGTTCGCAGAAGAGGAAGAAGAAGTCGATCTTCTCTGCCGACTTTGTATTTGGTCAGGAGCCTCATGCTCCTTATAGTGAGGGCTTGGGCGAATATGGGACCAATGAGGGTCTATTCGTAGTGCCAGACGATACTGACCTCGAGGCTACTATTGTAGCTTCTGTGCGATCAGCAAGCCACAAAGCGGGACTGGCCATCCTCGCTCAATCAAGTAAATATCAGTCGTACCTTCTGTCATTGCATTATATTTTTATTATCATGTTTTGACTGACACTTTTCCTTCTTTAACAGGCATTTCCACTGAAGAGGCTCTCGCGGCCTCCCTTCGGACCTTTGAAGAGGAGGAGAGGATTCGCGCTTCGCTGGGCGTTGGTATATTTCGGCTCACCGCGTCTTTATTTCCGTTTCTTATGGGTAATCTGACCCCTCCTTTTCATCTTATTACAGGGACTACCTCTACTCAGGTTATTCCAGGCGTGGCACCAACTTCACAGGGCGATGTGGAGACGCTTCCCGGGTCGGCTATCGAAGTCTCAGTTCCGCCGGCATTGTCGAAAGAAGTTTCACTTAAGCAACCGATAACGGATGCCATAACGGCTCCAGAGGTAACTATTGGCGCAGACGACGATGTTCTGTTGAAGGAGGTCTTTAGAAAGTTTGCCCTCACAGCTCGGGCGGAAAGGAAGCGTAGGATGCGCATGGTAAGGGAGCGTACCGCCGCCTTGGATGCAGGTGCGGGTTCAAGCGCTGTTACCCCTGCCCCTACTCCTTCAGGGGATACTTCAGCTGCCTTGTCTACCGCCCACAGACAGGCAACACGTGCAGCTCGGGAAGCAGTTGAAAAATTGACCCAAGGTAACGTAACATTAGGTTCTTTTGTCAAAGCTTTAATTTTCAGGTTCTCATATATCCTATCCTGTAGGGCCGAGTCTTGCCGAGGAAGTGGTAGGTGACATGGCGGCAACCACTGAGCTTGAGGTAGCGGCAGGTGAGACAGCCACAATCGCCGAGCCCGAGGTAGCCGTGGGTGAAATAGCCACAATTGCCGAGCTCGAGGTAGCCATGGGTGAAACGGCCACAATTGCCGAGCCCGAGGTAGCCACTCTTTCTCAAGAGTCGGGCACTGCTCCAATCGTCACTCTTTCCCCCTACGGCTCCTTGCCATTGATGGGCACTGCGAGTGTTACGACGATTCTCGTGGAGTCGGGGGATGAGGCTACTGGTGGTGAGACCGTTCCGATGGAGGAGGTTGAAGCATACGCTGTATCCAGTGACGCCCTTGTCGCGGTCTCGACCGGCGACTTACCAGGTAGATTTTGGGTCATTATTCTCCCCTTTATTTTGCAAACCCTTTCAATTTCTTTTGACAGCGTTTCCCTTATTTCTAATGCAGGCGCGATGAGCGTCGGGGTTGTGCCACCCGAAGAAGCGTCTCCAGTTGCTGCTTTGATGGCGACCGCTCCTTTACCTTCTCTTGTACCTTCTCAAATGCTGGAAGGTGCGGATTCATGACCCATTAGTTTCATTATAGGCAGTATACTTTATGTACCGACATTGCATTACTGCATTCTTGCAGGAGTCCTTTTTGATAACCTGTAGCAGGTGCTACACCCACACTTCTCCTTTCAGTCAGAGCTTGCCTCATCTAGTGGTGCTGGTGAGTACAGCCTTTAGCTAGTATCTTTTCTTTTCTTTTACGGGCAGCCAAATCGTTTCTAATTCTTCTTTGTTTTGATCGCAGCACTACAAATCGAAGGATGAGACGAAAGAAAGGTTGCACCATTGGTACTCCCGGCCTTGCCACCTGCTGTAGCTGGTATAGTAAACTCCGTTGTTCATGAACTCCTTTTATTTCTTGAACAGTTATTTGACTGTGATTTGCTTTGCAGCTGTGACACCGACTTCAGCTCCATTTGAGTCTCAAGTCGTAATGCCAGCAGGCCCCTTCTCTCGATGTCCCTCTTCCAAAGGTGCCGTGAATAGCCTGCGCACGTTGATCGATCATCTCGAGGAGCTTGATGCGGGGACTCCTTCCCTTGCTGCAGATTTCGCTGCTGAGGTTAATCCCATACTAGCGACGCTCGTGCACTTTTATAATGAAGGCGTCGTAGTGTACTGGGTTAATCATTGCAGAAAAATCGAGGCATGTTTGTATGAGCATGAGTTTAGACGTCCTGCTCCTGAGGTCCTGGCTGTGAACTCTCAACGGGCTGCGTGGGTCGAGGAGAGCACCCCTTACTTCCGCCATCTTGAACAAAAAGCGGCTTTGAGGCATAAGGAGCGCGAGGAGACTTTAAGTGAATCTGCTCGTTTGCATGCTCAAGTTGATGCAAACGCTGCACAGCTGAAAGTCATCTTTGAAAGACTTCTACGATGTATTTCTAACGGGCTAACGCTGAGGCAGAAACTCGACCTCATTGAGCAAGATGCACAAGGTCGTGAGGTGGCTCAGTGGGTCGTTGACGAGCAACTTTCATCTTATCTGCAGCAACGAGCTCAGGTTGAAGCAGAGTTGGCCATGGCGGCTGACCAAGAAAAGGGGCTGAGGGAAGTGCGGGAGCTGTTAATTGGTCTATTGAAAACGCTTCCATCTCAATAATTGTTTTTGTACCATTTGTAATTTTGAATAAAACGTATCCATTTTTTTTATTCTTTCAAAAGATGTATTTTGTACCCAACTAAATTTATGAATAAAAGATACATTTCTTTCGCAATGTCTTGTGTTTTCTCTTTGCTTTCTTCTTTTCTTTGTTATCAGCATGCCACTTTAGTAAGCATAGCCTGCAGATGATAGAGTGATCATTCCGTTTTGAATTTTTCGAGAGATAGCGATGGCTTAGAAAGCAAGTTCAGATCTGCTGCCTAAGACTTTTCAATTTCATGAGCCGTAAGTGTCTCATAAAGACCTTTCTCCCTACGAGTCGAGAGGATCTCGTAGATGTATTTTCTCCTTAGGAATCATGAGGATTCCTAAGCGCGTTTTCTCTTGTAAGTCGTAAGGATCATACAAGAGAGTTTTCTTCCTTATGGGTTGAGAGGACCTGTAAGTGATCGACGGTGTTGCCATTATTCGCATTTCGCGGAGTCAGGAGTTGCTCTGGGCGTTTCCCACGGGGTTAGGATTGACTTTAACCGTGTTCCACGGGACCAGGAATTTGCTCCGGATGCTTCCTATGGGGTCATAGCCGTGTTCTGCGTGGATCAGGCTCCGCTCTGGACGTTTTCCAAGGGGTCAGGATTGACATAAGCCGCGTTCCACGTAACCAGGAATTTGCTCTGGATGCTTCCCACGGGGTCATAGCCGTGTTCTGCGAGGACCAGGCTCCGCTCTGGTTGCTTCCCACGGGGTCATAGCCGTGTTCTGCGAGGACCAGGATCCGCTCTGGACGTTTCCCACGGGGTCAGGATTGACATAAGCCGTGTTCCACATGACCAGGAATTTGCTCTGGATGCTTCCCACGGGGTTATAGCCGTGTTCTGCGAGGACCAGGCTCCGCTCTTGATGTTTCCCATGGGGTCAGGATTGACATAAGCCGCGTTCCACATGACCAGGAATTTGCTCTGGATGCTTCCCACGGGGTCATAGCCGTGTTCTGTGAGGACCAGGCTCCGCTCTGGACGTTTCTCACAGGGTCAGGATTGACATAATCCGCATTCCACGTGACCAAAAATTTTCTCTGGATGCTTCCCACGGGGTCATAGCCGTGTTCTGCGAGTACCAGGCTCCGCTCTGGATATTTCCCACGGGGTCAGGATTGACATAAGCCGCATTCTACGTGACCAGGAATTTGCTCTGGATGCTTCCCACGGGGTCATAGCCGTGTTCTGCGAGGACCAGGCTCCGCTCTGGATGTTTCTCACGGGGTCAGGATTGACATAAGCCGCGTTCCACGTGACCAGGAATTTGCTCTGGATGCTTACCACAGGGTCATAGCCGTGTTCTGCGAGGACCAGGATCTGCTCTCGACGTTTCCCACGGGGTTAGGATTGACATAAGACGCGTTCCACATAACCAGGAATTTGCTCTGGATATTTCCCACGGGGTCATAGCCGTGTTCTGCGAGGACCAGGATCCGCTCTGGACGTTTCCCACGGGGTCAGAATTGACATAAGCCGTGTTCCACATGACCAGGAATTTGCTCTGGATGCTTCCCACGGGGTCATAGCCGTGTTCTGTGAGGACCAGGCTCCGCTCTGGATACTTCCCATAGGGTCATAGCCGTATTCTGCGAGGACTAGGATCCGCTCTGGACGTTTCCCACGGGGTCAGGATTGACATAAGTCGCGTTCCACGTGACCAGGAATTTGCTCTGGATGCTTCCCACGGGTTCATAGCCGTGTTCTGCGAGGACCAGGCTCCGCTCTGGATGCTTCCCACGGGTTCATAGCCATGTTCTGTAAGGACCAAGATCCACTCTGGACGTTTCCCACGGGGTCAGGATTGACATAAGCCGTGTTCCACGTGACCAGGAATTTACTCTGGATGCTTCCCACGGAGTCATAGCCGTGTTCTGCGAGGACCAGGCTCCACTCTTGACGTTTCCCACGGGGTCAGGATTGATATAAGCTGCGTTCCACGTGACCAGGAATTTGCTCTGGATGCTTCCCACGAGGTCATAGCCATGTTTTGTGAGGACCAGGCTCCGCTCTGGACGTTTCCCACAGGGTCAGGATTGGCATAGGCCGTATTCTACGTGACCAGGAAGGGTTGACTTCATCTGCATTTCACGGAGTCGGGGTTTGACTCTCGGTCATTTGTGCACCGCCGAGTCATGGAACTGGGAATTGCCGCGGTTCCGCTTTGCTTGATGTTGCGTCGAATGTTGAGATGATCTCCAGGCTGTTTGTGAACCATTGAGATTTGGCTTCTTCTGATGGAGCCTGGGGAGGGAAAGTGTGATTCCTTCTTTGTTTGCGCCCCTGGATTGTATACAGGGATTGATGTGATTCACCTGTAGGGCAAAAATTCATTCTTTTCAAAAATTTTTTTATTTCTTTCCGCGATGCTCTATCATTTCAGCTTTTATATCGCGAAGGTCGCGATTGCCCAATCATTTCGGCTATTTTTCGCGGTGCCCAATCATTTCGACTATTTGTTTTATTTTTACTCGCTGCTTTTTATTGCGAGTTGCCCAATCATTTCGGTTATTTTTGTATGCATATATTTTTACTTGCTGATTTTGTTGCAAGTTGCCCTATCATTTCGGCTATTTATTTTATTTTTACTCGCTGCTTTTTATTGCGAGCTTGGAATTAGACACCGATTTCGGCATCCGCACCGCTACAACTGGGATATTGCCAGGAGCGAATCATCATTTGTCTTTGTCGATGTCGAACAAAGGTGGCTTAGTAAACAGGGTTAGGATCCTGTCGACTGAGGCTTTTAACTTTACAAGCCGTAAGGGTCTCATAAAGGTATTTCTCCCTACGAGTCGTGAGGATCTCGTAAGTGCGCTTTCTCTTTAAGAATCGTGACGATTCCCAAGTGTATGACTTCTCGTAAGTCGTAAGGATCTTACAAGAGTATTTTCTCCTTCTAAGTCAAGAGGACTTACAAGGGCTGTTCATCGTGTAGACATATCCCTAGTCACGGATGGAACTTTGTTAGGGAAATGTTTATTCGCGCCCGTGGATTGTATACAAGGGTTAGCATTGAGCCGCTTGTAGGGCAGCATTGGAGGTTGTGGTGGCCGCTTAAGAATAGGTTCAGATCCCTGTAGCTTAAGACTTTTGAATCTTATGAGCCGTGAGGATCTCATAAGAGGGTTCTCCTTACGAGTCGTAAGGATCTCGTAAGTGTAATTTCTTCTTAGGAATCGTAGGGATCCTTAAGTGTGTTGCTCCTTTGTGAGTCGTAAGGATCTCACGCAGGTTGTTTCTCCTCACAAGGTCGAGAGGACCTTGCAAGTTTCTTTTAACGAGGTTGCACCCTTTCGGGTTTTCACAAAAACTCGCCGGTAGCCTTACTGTTTTTACTCACGGAGCCCTTTCGGGTTTTCATCCGTGCACATTTTGCTTATAGACATACCGTTTTCTTTTTCTTTCTTTCTTTTTTTATTCTTTCTCTTCTTTTTTTGTGTCAGCCTTGGGATGCTGCAGTCCACAGTAGTTTATCGACGTCTCAGTCAACAGCTAGTTTTAGGACATAGTGGTCCATCGTTAGTTTAAAGACGTTTTGGTCCGACGCCAGTTTTAGGACATAGTGGTCCATTGTTAGTTTTAGGACATTTCGGTCCGTTGTTAGTTTTAGGACATTTCGGTCCGTTGTTAAGGAAGTCGGCTACTACTTACAGAGTTTGGGCTTAGGAAGATAGCGACCAGACATAGGCGTCGTCATCTATCGATGACCTAGGCCGTGACTCGTTAGGCGTAGTATTTTTTTAGGAAGCGACCGTTTATTGGCCTGAAAGGTCTTTCACCATGCATGTCCATGAGTAGGTAGGCACCACCCTGGTAAACTTTATCTATGATATACGAGCCTTCATAATTCGGCTCGAATTTCCCTCGCTTGGCATGATTGGGGATCATGGGTCTTTTGACCACTAGAACGAGTTCGCCTTGGCGGAATTTTCTCAGCCTAGTCAATCTTTCATATGAGCGCGTCATCTTTGCTTTATAAGCCTCCAGATTTTGTTGCACCATGAGCCGAGTTTCATCAAGGGCGTCGAGCTCCTCAAGCCGAAGGTTCTTCGTCTGTTAGCTCGTAGCGAACCGCCACTCGTAAAGAGGGTAATTCTATCTCGAGGGGGAGTACCGCTTCCGTACCGAATACCAATGCGTACGGCGTTGTGTTCGTGGCCGTTTTGAACGTAGTTCGATACGCCCAAAGAGCTTCATGCAGTCTCTCGTGCCAGTCCTTCTTATTTCGAGACACCGTCTTTTTCACAATCTTCATCAATGTCTTGTTGAAAGCCTCTGCTAGACCGTTAGCCCGAGGATTATAGACTGAAGAGTATCTCCAATCTATGTTATGCTGTTGTGCGAAGTGGCTGATCATGTGGCTTCTATAGGCTGGCCCGTTATCGGAGATGATCCGTCGCGGAGTTCTAAACTGATAAATGACGTGCGTCTTGAAGAAATGGAGAATATTCTCCGTCTTCACTTCTCTCAGCGGTACCCACTTGGAGAAGTAATCAGTTGTCACCAAAATGAATCGATATCCTGTGGACGATGCCGGTTCGATGGGGCCAATTATGTCAGTCCCCCACATCTCGAACGGCCAGCTAGCCACCGTTGGATGTAGTGGATTTGGATACTGGTGAATAAAATTCCTGTGAATCTGGCATGAGTGGCATTTCTTCGCGTATTCAAGGCAGTCCTGGATTATCGTGGGCCAATAGTAGCCCATCCTTTTGATCTTCAGCTTCATTTTCGGGCCGGCTTAGTCAGAACCGCAGAGTCCGTCGTGAGTTTCTTGGACGACTCTCTTTGCCTCTTCAGGTCCCAGGCATCTTAGCCACAGAGAATCAAATGACCTTTTATACAGAGTATCATTGACGAAAGCAAAAGACAGAGCTCGTTTCATAAGCTGATGTCTTGAGGACGCATCTTCTGGTGTTCGACGGGATTTGAAGTAGTCTATAAAGACTTCTCTCCAATCCTCAGCCTTTTCCTGGTCTTTTATTTGCATAGCCATTTGCTGGGTCGCTCCCTTTTCTTCGGACGACTCCAGAGATATTTCTGCCGGTGCAAGAACCCGACGGCTTTGCACAATGATTCTCATGTCATCGAGGTTCTCGTCGGCCAATTCTTTAGCGAGTTTGGCTAATGCATCCGCCTTTCTATTTTCCGCGCGCGGTATACTTTCCAAGGTGTAGGAAGGAATTTGAGTCAGCAGTTGCTGCACTCTCTCACCGTACTGCACCAACTCTGGCTTGCACGTTTGATAGTCGCCGTTTACTTGACTAACGACCAGCTGGGAGTCTCCGTATATGAGGAGGTTTTCAATTCCCATCTCGACGGCGATCTCAAGACCTGCTTTCAAAGCTTCATATTCAGCTTCGTTGTTCGTCCTCGGCTCTGTTAAGGAGAAGGCAAAGCGCATTATCTCTCCTTATGGAGTCACGAAGATGAGGCCTACCCCTGATTTAGGGGTGCTTTGTTTGCGCTTCTTCATGGAAGACGCTCCATCAAAATAGAGTTCCCACCGGGTATCATCCCCGTCGATCGTGTCAAACGCATGTTCGTCTGGCAATTCGCAGTTCAAAGGAGAATCGGCGAGTATAGGGTGCTCAGCGAGGAAGTCGGCGATGGCCTGGCCTTTTAACGCCTTAAGAGGTCGATAAGTTATCGAGAATTCCATCAAGAGCAGGGCCCATTTAGCGAGACGTCCTGTTAATATGGCCTTTGACATCAAATACTTGAGAGGATCTACCTTTGATACGAGATGGACCTCATGTGCCAATGCATAGTGTTCGAGCTTCGTTATCGCGAAGATCAATGCCAGGCATTGTTTTTCAATGGGAGAGTAATTGCTTTCTGCCCCAAAGAGAACTCGACTCAGATAATAAAGGGCTCTTTCTTTCCCTTGGTCGTTCTCTTGTGCCCACAGTGCGCCTAAAGAACTTTCAAGGGTTGTTGTTAGAGGACGAGAGGTTTTCCTTTGACGGGAGCGGCCAGTACTGGCGGATTCTGCAGGTATTGCTTGATTTCGTCCAGTGCACTTTGGAATTTATGATCCCAGATGAAAGGAGTCCCTTTCTTCATTAGGTGACTGTAAGGACGGCACCTGCCGGAGAGATTGGCTATGAATCGCCGGATATATGCGAGCTTTCCTTGGAGAGATCGCAGCTGCTTGAGAGTTTTTGGCGGGGGAATTTTCATGATCGCCTTGATCTTCGACGGGTCTATCTCGATGCCTCGGTGTCGGACGATGAATCCCAGGAACTTGCCTGAGGACACTCCGAACGCGCATTTGAGAGGGTTCATCTTCAAGTTGTATTTCCGAAGGCGCTGAAACACGATCTTCAGATGCTCTAAATGTTCCTCGTATGATTGCTTTTAACTACGTGGTCGTCGATATAGCATTCGATTTCATGTATGAGGTCATCGAAAATCCTCGTCATGGCCCTCTGATAGGTGGCATCGGCGTTCTTTAGACCAAAAGGAATCACCTTGTAGCAGAATATACCCAAAGGGGTCCGGAAGGCGGTATGCTTTTGGTCCTCGGGATGTATCTTTATCTGATTGTTTCCTGATGAGCAGTCCATGAAGGAGAAAACATCGTGAGTGGACGTATTATCTATCATCAGCTCAGTGACTGGTATTGGGAAGTCGTCCTTCGGGCAGGCTTTATTGAGATCCTGAAAGTCCACACATATGCGCATCGTCCCATATTTTTTCATGAACGGGACGATATTGGCGATCCAGTCAGGATACTGAACTTCCTGGATGAAGCCGGAGTCGATTAGCTTCTTGACCTCGGCATTGATGCTCATCTCAAGCTCGAGCCGCATTCTTCTCGGTGCTTGTTTGATCAGCTTGATGTCCGAAGATATCACCAATTTGTGCACAGCAATCTCTGGATCTAGTCCTGGCATCTCGAAATAGTTCCATGCGAAGCAATCTCTATGCTGCATGAGCACGTCCTTTAGCATAGCTACCCTTTCTTCAGACAACAGCTCACTGAAGATTGTCGGTCGCGGGTCACTTGCCGTCCCCAAATCAATTTTCTTGAGGTTATCTGTAGTAGTATGTATTCCATCTTCCAGCTCTTTCGGCACCGGTGGAAACTCTGAGATCACTTCATTATCATTTTCGAAGCACCAGGGGAGGTCATTCGTATTCTCGGGTTCTACTTCTAACAACATTATCATATGACAAGTATGAGATCGCTTCCAAGACCGATGTTGATCCGGTTCTACTCTCGCTGCAGGCGCGGCTTTTGGTTCATGCTTTTGTGGAGGAGTTACCCTCCAGCTGCTGGATAGAGCGAACTTGCTTTGCTGATACTGGTTTTCTACCTAGTCTTTGAATGTGAAGCAGTCTTCAAGAGGATGTCCTATTGCTCGATGATAGGAGCAATAATCTGGGTGATTAACTTCACCTGCTTGCTCGGGGTGCTTGGACGCCGGAAGGGTAATCATTTGATGTTTTATGGCAAGATCAAGTATTTTCTGTGTCTTGTCTTGGGGAAAAGAGTATGCTCGACCCATCTTCTTTATAAGAGACGAATCCGGATTGCTCGATTCCCGATCGCGTGGCTTCTTGGTTCCGCTTTGTCGCTGTCGAACACCTTTCCCGTTTTTTGATTTATTTTTGCCTCTGCGTCGGGCCTTTTGTATGACGGGTTGACAAGGAAGAGAATTTTCATTTTTCGCAACCTGCTGAAGGAGGCACTGCATTCTGGCTTTCTCATAAATGGCCATTTCGCGATTATGATCGTCTCGAACCTTTTGACCCGCTTCCCTTGTAAGCTTGTCCATCTGTTCTTCAAACGACGGACTTGGCATTTTCACGGCGAGAGCTCATTCTGGTTTAGGATTAGCATCTTCCCACAGAGCATCTCCTTCTTCATCAAAGTCATGTATGACGTAGCAGTCGCGGAATAGCTCCCGTTTCTTGGATCAAACATATCCAAGCCCGACCGTTTCCATTCTCCCATTGGGCAACTTTCGTTGAGTTCTGGGATCGTTTCAGATCCTGTTATAGAACCATGCTTGTCACGCAGTTTGCTCAAGGGGTACACCTTGGCGTTTCAAGAGTCTTTTTAGCCCGTCTGTGTAATATCTGGGTAAACGGATGGGCTGGAACCTGTCAAGTGTAGAATCCGCACCATGCCAAATTTCTTTCTCCGCTTTGGTTTCCTCGGATCGGTAGAATAAGATCGCCTTTTCACCTTTTCTCCTGGGAGGGACGTAGAATGTCTGCAGTTCTTCCACACTGTAGGTATCAAGCGCGTCTAGCTCTTTATGATGTTTTGGCGGAACCATGGCAACTTGCAAACTTTGATCTTCATCAGCGAAGGCTTGTATTGATGGCCGAGCAGAGAATACGGCATTGACCTCATCTTCCGAGTCGCTGCCGAAGATCAACATAGGGGTGGACAGTCCTGGCTTGTTGCATTGGGGCGGCCCTGAATAAAATATCTCTTCTTCTTCCTCGGTATCACTCCCGAAGACCGGAATAGTGGTGATAGCTTTGTTCTTTGGTTTGTGACATATTTCCATGTCCTCAAAATCTGGTAAGAAGTATTTTGCATCTTCTTATTTTCGGACTTCGTTCACGGAGAATGGGTTCAGCTTCCCTGTTACAGTATACTCGAGACTATCCATGAAATACTTCATACACTGGTGCTGTGTAGAAGGGATGATGTTGTACTCGTGTAAGCAAGGCCTGCCGACCAAAGCATTGTAGCATGTCTTGGCGTCAATGACATGAAACTTAATATCCGTGATGAGTAGCCCAAAGCATAGCGTCAGTATCACAGACCCAAGTGTCCATGATGACTGGGAGTCAAATCCGGAGATGGTGATCTTATCTTAAGCGAGGTGTTGAACGCTCATGCAAATTTCCTTCAACACTCTCACGTTAAGGAGATTGACGGAGGACCCATTGTCAACCAAGATTTTGCCTATCTTGATATCATGACAGTATCCGGAGACATAAAGGGGACGGTTATGCTCGCATGGCCCGAGGAGGAGATCTTCATCGCCGAAGGTGATATCGGCTGTGTGCACTTCTTCCAGCTCGTCCTTCATCTTTTCTTCGGCGAGGAAACCTTGGAATTGTTCAGGCTCTTGTAATGCCTTGATCAGCGAATCTCTCGCCTCTTTGGATAGCAGAAGGGCGTCGAGAATACTTAGCTGTGTGGGTATCTTCCTCAGGTGTGCAAGAACGTTGTAGTCCACCTTGCTTTCCTTTGGCGGATCTTTGGCTGCTAGCTCTTCGACGACTCGATCATCAAGGGCGATATCCTCAGAGACTTTTTCTTTTCCCTTATCCTTTCTATTTGACCCCCTATTCGAGGGCCCAAGATTCTTTACGGGCAGCGTGCGATTCCACAGCTGAATGTTCTAGCAGTTCTTCGGTTCTTCCTCTTTTCCCGACGTGGATTCTTTGAAGAGAGGGCCAAGAGTCGTTTCTTCGTCAGAGTCACTCCCGAAGGTGAGAAATTGCGATCCCCTAGCGTTGACCATGTGGCAGTTGCCGGTAGTTCCTTTATGCTCCTCAGTTGTATTTCTTTGCTTCCGACGGGTTTTGAGTTTCATTCGCTTGAAATGTTGCCGGTGAGCAATATATCCCTGCCACCATCTTTTAAAAGTGTTGCACTCTTAAGTGGGGTGCGCAATCTTTCAATGATATAAGCAGTAGTTAGGATGTGTTTCCGCTTCACCAAGAGCGTTCACTTCGGAGGGTGGCAACTTCATTCCCATCGATATGGCTTTGGAGAACCTCTTCCTCGTCTTGAACTTGCTTTTATTTGCGGCGGATGTACTTTGATCTGGCGGGAGTGTTTCAACCCTTTCGTCCAGTCGCCGGCGTTTGGCTTTTTCAAATATGGCCATCTCACGCTCTCGAGTAGCTTTGCTTTTAAGAAGAGCCTCGTCCAGGAATGCATCAATTATTTCTTCTGATGGCCCTAGAAGTTCCGGCTTAGGATCTGCCCCTAGTTTCTCTGTGTAAGGAGCTTCTTCATTATCTATCGATGAGTGAGAGATCACATGGCAGCTTGCTACATAACCTTCAGATTCATCCGACGAGTCTTCTCCATTGTCATCATCTCCATCCTCAAGGACGTGGCTGAGAAATTCTTGGAGTGTGAATGGGGTCCGCGCCTTCTGGTTATATTCTTCCAGCGCGTCAATCTGTTTTTGTAGGTCCGTGCGCTTATCACCAGGCTTCACGGGCTTTTTGGTCTTCTTCTTCTTCGAAGACTTTGACAGCTGGGTGTGAGTGCTTTGTTTATCACCACCAATCTTTAGAGTTGGGCACGGTTTCAGCATTTCCTTAATGATCTCGGGTTCCAGTGGATTTTTCCACCTGATCACCGGGCATGTTTGGAGATCCTTCAGCATTCTTTTCATCTTGGCTGAAAGAGCGACCTCCCATGGAGCTTTTTCTATGAAGGAGCATGATGCCTCCGATGTATCCGTCTTCTTGGGAGCGTGTGGCTGTGGTGGGTTCACTTTCCAATTATCAGACAGGGCAAATTTGCCCTGTTGATACTGGTCTTCAATCCAGCCCTTGAAGACGAAGCAATCTTCAATTGGATGGCTTACCGTTTGATGGTAGGGGCAATAATTGGGACTATTAGCCTCGTCGGGTTGCAACGGTCATTTTGGATTCGGCAGATTGATGAGCCTGTTGCGCACCGTTAGCTCGAACAATCTTTTCATTTTGTCCCGGGGGAACGAATAAGGATGCTTCATTTTCTCATTATAGTATCGCCGTCTCTCGTCCAGTTGGTCCGTTAGTTTTGGTCTACTGGGCTGCTGTTGAGTATTCGCAATGAATGTCGCCTTCCCTTTATCCTTTTCGTTTCGCGGCTCCGGCTTTGGAGGAGACGGTCTATGACCCATCTGGTCCATTTGGGCCAGTTTGTCGATCAAGGCCTGGAACGTGGTCAGCTTGAAGAACATCATAAATTGCGAGATGGTCGCTTGAGGGTCAAGAGTGCCCACAAACAGGCCCACTGCTGGCGCTTCCTCGATGCGCTGCTCATATTTTGACCATAAATTTCGCCATCGTATTTCGTACTGCACCCACGTTTCATCTGGCTTCACCCTGGCATTGATCAATGCCGTTATTGGGGTGCGTTCACTAGCACTCACGAATCTATGCGTAAACAGCAGTTCCATCTCCGCAAATGTCTGGACAGAGTCGTTTGGAAGTTCAGAATACCACTCGAATGCCGTCTCCGACAAGCTACCAACAAATCGGCGAAGTAGAAGTTTATCTTCACCCCCGGTGTTACCGCACAAGGCTCTGAATTGAGTGACATGCTGATGTGGATTCCCCGTCCCTTTATATACATGAAATTTAGGGATCGTATATCCCGGCGGGTACTTTATTTGGTCATATCAGCCTGGATATGGTCGTCCAGTTTTAACAACTTGGCCGGCCGCCTCATTCGCCTGGTGAGCTCATATTTGCTGAGCAATGTAGTCATCCAGAGTGGCCTTGGAGATGGTTTCCTCTTTGGCTGCTGAACGAGCCGGAGGAGGGTTTGATGTCTCCGTTTTGTCGTCTTCAATAATGATCGGGGAGTCTTCAGCTGGTGGTTCTGGCTGTAACATCATCCCGGCCATGTCTTGGAACAAGAGAGCCATTCGTTTTATGTTGGCTGCCTGTTCCGCAGCCTCTTTTTCTTTCCTCTCGAGCATTCTTTGGAGGAACTCGGTATCAGTTTCTTGTTCCCGACGCTGCTCTGAGGTCTCTGGATTTTCTTTTGGCCCAGTAAGTGCGGCCATTGCAGTCAGCATCTCCTGAAGTTTCTGCTGCTGTTGTTCCTGAGCCTTCATTATCGATTGGGTAAGCGGTCGATGACCCGTAGAAGCACGGCTCTCCTCTTTTCCGGAAGCCATATAAACAGTATGCACCATCATGCCCCCGGACTTAGGGCATTTAGATTCAACGTCCTTACGGTTTGCCGCGGTCACGGGGGCTTTCTCTGGCCTCCTTCTTTTTTGAGCGGTTGACGTTGAGGGAGCCGTTGCGGCGGGCACCCAGACGGATGATGTCTTTTGTGGTACCACGAGACGGCTCTTTTCTTACTGAGCTTTGAGCTTCTTTGGCTAGCGAGAATAGTCCTGGTTAATCACTGATTTCTGGACCTGTCGCCAGACTTTATAAATTTTGGAGGAAAGCCGCTGAAGGGACTGCTCCGTCTTCTTTTCTGTAGTAATCTCCATAAGTGGAGGAGATCTCTTCAGCACAGCGGTCGGAGAGTTCTTGAGAACCCTCCTAAGCAGTTCAAAGCTGTTCCCAGTTGGAACAACAACATTGATTTCCACCATGGGGGCTGGCGGAGTTAGCCCGGAGGAGGAGTTTCCCTTGGCCTTCCTTACTCGGCGCTAGTGGCGACGGCGAGCATGTCGTGCAGATGGTGTTGGTTCAGCTATGGGGATGGCTTTGTTATGCCCCATGTTCTGGTCAGGTGCTGCTGGTACCAGCCTCTTGAAAACCGAAATCCGTTGAGCAGCAGTATCCAATCTGTCAAAGATAGACCTTTGAGCAGGAACGGGAGCCGGAGTGGCCAGCCTTGTAAAGACTGATCCTTTTACGGGAGAAGCTTCTTTAGTGACCTCGAGAGCAGGAATGGCTATCCGTTTTGGGATGGCCGCTTCAGGTATCGTGGGCTTCTTGACGGGCCCATTGGAGTTCAGGCTCAGCCTATCGAAGACTGATGCTGTCGGCTTGGCATTAGATGACCCGTTGAGATGGGTCGTGGTGGTAGTGAGCCGATCAAAGACCGACTTCTTCTGTGCTTCTTGCGGTAGCGGGATGTTAACCCTCACTAGTGGGAGCATGGTCCCGAAGAACAACCGGGTGGTAGCCTGTGTTACCTGCTCTACTGGCATCGTGAAAAGAGAGGCCGCTTGGGGGCCGTAGGTTACACCCCCAGATGGGGCGGAACGGGAGTTGCAGTTGCAGCTGGAACATTTTATGCAGGTAGACGCCATTGATCTTTCATTTTCTGCACCGAGCAAGACACCAAATCTTAGTACTTCGAACCCAAGGGCAACCATAGCAAACCGCGATTCGTTCGCGAACACGACGCACGAAGTGTGGAATGGAAAGAGGAAAAGGTCCCACCAGGCTTGACAGAATCTGTTCCCTGCTGAAAACACGGAGACGCGACTGCGCGGGTCCGTCTCGCATGAATTTCGGGGCAGATGCTAATTGGTGCTATCCGTCCACCTCTCCGAAGATGCCAAGTTGATTTATGGCACCGTGTTTAAACGGATGCGGCCGATGTAGCAGACTCGTCAGATTCCCCCTCATTTGAGGGGTTTTTGATTGTGGGGACGCTTTTCCCTGCAGGAGCAAGCCCCTGCAGTTAATTACGCTACCGTATCGCGGTAACCACTTTCTCCTTCTCCAGATGGTCACTTCGTATCGTAGTTGTTTTTTTTGTTTTTGGTTGCCCGTGGATTGTATACGGAGACTAATTTATGTTGTCGACCGTAGGGTGTGGATTAGTCCAAATCCGTATCTTCTTAGATTTGGGTTTGGGGGTTGGATTTAAGGATACGTTAGTCTCATTTGGGACTTAGATCAACTTAAACGTATGTTAAGGATACGTTAGTCTAATTTTTAGACTAAGATCAACTTAACAGGATCGTTTAGATCCAACAAGAGAGCAATTGGGCCCTATTGTTTAGTTTAGGGACATTGCGGTCGATTAGTTTAAGGACATTACGGTCCAATGTTAGTTTAAAGACATCTCGGTCCAATGTTAGTTTAAAGACATTGCGGTCGAAGTTAAGGACATCATAGTCCGTGAGTTTAAAGACATCACAGTCAAGATTAAGGATATCATAATCCGTGAGTTTAAGGACCCCTCAGTCCAGGTTAAGGACATCATAGTCCGTGAGTTTAAGGACCCCACAGTCCAGGTTAAGGACATCATAGTCCGTGAGTTTAAGGACCCCACAGTCCATGAAATTTATGGTTGTCGGGACCCGTTTCCTCTCTGAAGACGTTGAAGGATTACAATAATAAATATCAGAGAAGTTCAGAGATGTACCCTTAAACCGACATGGGTTGAGAGACCAATAGTCCAATTGGGACTAAGATCTGTTAACATATTTATGAGCAGATGAGCTCAATTAATATGAGTTGAGGACTTATGGCCAATCTTGGGCTAAATCCAATCAGGTTAAAATGTTTAACATTTTATTTTTGGCTGTTGAGCATTTATTTGGGCTTGGCCCTTTTGACAATGTTTTTGTCTTTTATTGAATGCCGGGCATTCATTAGAGTTCTAGGCTTATTAAAGAACAATTTATGTTCTGTCGGCGCAACACGTGGCGCGCTAGGCCCTTTGCGCCAGTCAAAGAGCGCAGTGCGTTTCTGCCACATGGCGCACATGTAAGGGACACGTGTCGTACTTGGCGCTAGGCGCCAAATGATGAGCGCATGATGCCAGTCCATGAGCGCTGAGCGCTAAACCATGAGCGCATTGCGCTTTCAGTTTAATGGCGCACACGTGAGTGAGACGTGGTGCGCTTGGTGCTGAGCGCCAGCCCATGAGCGCAGTGCGCTATTCCAGAAGCACAAAGCGCAAGTTGTTAATTGGCGCATACGTGATTGACACGTGGCGCATTTGGCGCTGAGCGCCAGTCCAGAGAGCGCAGAAGCGTAGTTCAAGAGCGCAAAGCGCATCTGATCAATTTTATGATCTGGGAAACAGATTTATGTTCTTTTTAAAAGAGACTTTGTTTCAAGATCTAAGAACAACAGTTCTTATTTTGCAGGAGATATTTCCAATCTCTTATGTTGATGAAAGGCTTTGCCTTTATAGATCCATGACCTGTGAGAAGAATTATGTTCTTCTTTTTATTATTTTATGATGAGATCTCTTGATCTTTTTGTGAAAGATCTTGGTCTTGTAGATCTATGATCTTTAAAGAAGTAAATTCTTCTTTTTATGAGATGATTTCATCTCTATGTTCATCATTATCATTTTTACCTTGAAGAAAGATCTTCTTGCAAGAGCTTGCTCTTTATCTTTGAGTTTCTCAAAGTTTATAGGGGGTTTCTCTGTCTCTTTTTCTGAATCTCTATATCTGTCCCTGAGACTTGAAGTCTAGGGGCCTTTTTATAGGGTAGGCTGATTTGTTGAATAAGTTAAAGAGATCTTTCTCTGATTGATTTGGGGATGTTTCCCCACCATTGGATCTCTGATCGTAAGGCTTCTGTTTTACAGAAGGCACTTTTCTTGTTTTTAACAAGATTGGAAAATCTTTCCATACAGAATTTATTCTGTCTTTTGGTAATTTTTATTTACCATTGGATCATTGATCCAACGGTGCTCTGATCTACAGAGCACAATCTTGTTATTTAGAAAGATTTTGAGAAATCTTTCCTTAACAGAATTTAATTCTGATTAATTAATGATTTATCATTATTATTAGATCTTTTGATCTAATGGTGGGGGGTTTTTAGTTCCAACGCTAGTGCACCCGTGCTTTGCACGTGGTGCACTGTTCAGAGCGCAGCACACTTGCGCTAGCGCACCTGTGTTTGACACGTGGTGCGCTGCTCGGAGCGCAGTGCACCTAGCGCTAGCGCGCACATGGTGTGCTGCTTAGGGTGCAGCGCACTTGGCGCTGCATCTGAAGCGTTGCTTCACTTTAAAATTTGAATTTTGAACAGAGTCTTGCTCTGATTGGGGGGAACAACCGGGTCTGATCGAGTATAGGTGCATGGCTTCCCTGGGTTTCAAAGATGGTTCCCCCTCTTTCGATAAGTCAAACAGTTGCTGGACAGGTCCCGAGGGAGCGGAGAGGACTCGATCGTTAAATACCATCCCGCCTTCGTTGGCATAAGAATTGAGCAGAACTCGAAGAGCCCCTAATTGAGTCGGGTCAGGAGCAGAAGCGTCCACCAACCTCATAAGCCGCGGAAAGGTATAGGCATCATAAAAGCTGGGTCTCTGATGCGCGGCAAATGCCCCTAGCACGTGCATCTCAATCCATGACGTAAAGTAATGAAAAGAAAAACTCACTATGTTCATGCTTGGGGTTGAGGTATTAGCTGCAGTGCTTACTCCATGGTACAGATGCGACAGCCCTGCAATGCCCATGGCTAATCGCGTCCCTTCGGCAATGCGATGAGCAGGATAAATAACCGAGGCTCTCATGAATCGACGGTGCGTTAGAACGACAAACCAACTGAGCCAAACCCTGATAAAACCCATGAAGAAAGTTTCTTCATCCATGCCAGGAGCTGCGATCGACTCAAAAGGTATAACCGACAAGACTGGAATGTAGAACTGGGGCAAATCCTCTTCTCTAACCGGCAACCTATTTAAACCAAACCCGAAGGGGTCGTTGATATTCGCGAACTTCGGAGCCGCTTTTGATAGAACGTCTTCACGAAGGAAGCAGGCAATAAAGCTTTTAAAAGTAACGCCCTGTTCTTCTGATTCCGTGAACAGCTTCTCAAAAATCCCCAGAGTCTTGATTAGAATCGGGTACTTATGGCGGACAACATTTTCAGTCGACAAGCCGTCAAGCATAGCGGGCACGGTCTCGAAAGCATACTCGTCAGAGGGTAACAATTCTTCGTAAGGTGCTCCCCAGATCGGTAAACCTGAGATCTCGCGAAACTCTTCCAAAGAGATCGAAACTTCGCGGTCCCCTAACAAGAAAGTGTTGGTAGGAAGATTCCATTGATTAAGGAAAGCTTTAACCCACCATACATAAGGAGACTGAAAATGGAAGAGAGATGCGTACACCGCATGGTAAAGCCCGACCCTTTGCAGTCGCTGACGATGAGCGGACAAGATGTAATAAGCCCAAAGAAGGTAGCCAGTGGGATGGCGAGGGGTGAGCCCTATCTTGTAAACTTGTCCCCAAGGCTGGGCTTCACCTTGGCAGATACGACGCCCTAAGATGTCTATGGCCGGCACAGGCTGGTTTGGTATCCCATTTGTCGACGGTTCGAGCCGGCCGGTAGGAGTCCAATCTGCCACCTCTATAGCAAAAGCAGTCCGCGGACGGTCCATCGGCAAGAATGGACGGATAGGCTCTGTTGGTACCTCGCAAAGAAAGCTTCGACGACCGCGGATGATACGACCGTACCAGGTCCCCCATAAAAGTAAATTGGTGCAATCCGGGTCATGAGCCCTGATCATCGCTATCACTTCTTCATCCGATGGTGATTGAGGAAAAGACGCCTCCGAGCGAGTAAAGGGAAAGTATGGAAGAGAATCCATTGTTCCTGAAATAAAGGAAGAGGAAACCGTTAGTGAAGCCCATACGTGTATATATATTTATAAATATATATATGTAAAAAGACAGTGGAAGAAAACGACAAACAACTTATTTTATGGGACCATTGGTTACAAAACACATGGGCCCTACAAAATCATTATGGCGGCTCACTAATAATAAGGCTGAGCAATCATCTTGAAAATAAAAAAGAAGATTCTCAATAAATTCAAATGACTCTGCACATTCCCCCAAGGAGAAAACCCATTACAGAAACTCTGTGCAAATTGAGAAGGATCTCTGTAAGAACAACTCAGGATGAAAAATCCCAAGAAATCTTCTTCTAAGAACTAAGTTCTTTAGAGGAATTAAATTCCTTTTGAATAGAGGAATTGAATTCCCAGAAAATTTTTTAGAGCTAAGCTCTTTGAAATGGAATTAAATTCCAGAGGGAGGACAAGCATCATCATCAATCCCCTAAGATCAGAGAAACCTTATGCAAAAGGGGTTTAAAGATTGGACATTCTTAAAGAACTTGGAAAGATGGGTTTTTGTTAAAGGAGAAACCCTTGGTGTGGATTTAAAATCCAAAGAAAATTTCTACAAGAAGTTCCTCGGCTGTTCAAGATCCTTACCTAAAAAGGGGAATCTATTGTTGACAGAGTTAAACTCTGAAAAATTTTGGAACAGAGAACTGAGCTCTGAGAAGGAGAATTAAATTCTCAAGACAAGAACAAGGAAGAAGATGAAAGAGTGGAGGCGCTTCTGAAGAGACCCCTGAATTTATAGGATATGATGGGAAACGTTTCATCTACCCCCTTCCCTAGGCAGATCCAACGGCCACAAAAGTTACAGCGTTGCACTCACGTGCAAACACGTGAGAACAACGTTGTGGGGGCATTTGTTCCCTCATAAAATACAAAGAAAAAACCTAATGGGGCATCACGTGCGCACACGTGATCGGGAGTCACGTGCCGACATGTGATGGCTTCCTGAGGGCTCTGAAATGATAAGAATTGAATCCTAATCAAATGGGGTCACGTGCCCGCATGTGATAGGCCTTTAAACCCACTGAAAAGAACTAAAAGTATGAGAAAACAACAAGGAAAAACCCCAATGGGGGAATCACGTGCCCACACGTGACCAAGGGTCACGTGCTGACACGTGATAATTCCTGAGTTTTTTAAAATAACAGAATTAAATTCTGATTAAATACTTAATCCATGGGTCACGTGCCACCACGTGATGGGGTCTTAAAAACCCTCTGAGTTAAAGGAAAGAAAACCCTAAATGGGGCATCACGTGCCCACACTTGACAGGGCGTCACGTGCCGACACGTGATGAGTTTCTAAGTTCTCTGGACAATAGAATTGAATTCTAATTAAATGGTCAATTAGTGGGGTCACGTGCTAACACGTGATAGACTCTTAAACTTTTTGAACTAATAGAATTAAATTCTAATTAAGGGAAATCAAAAACCCTAGTTGGAAAAATATTTTCCTAGATCTTTCCAAACAAAAAGATTGCGCTCTGTAAAGTGGAGCACAGTTGGATTAAAAATCCAATGGTGATTATAAATCACCAATTTATAGAAAGATTCTATACAAGGAAAGATTTCCCTGAAATTTTCCAGGAATAACAGATAAAATATCTTTTGGATTAAAAATCCAATGGTGAATAAAATTCACTGAGTGATCTAAAAGATCATGTTGGTTACAAAATCAATTAAAATCTTTCAATGAAAGATTGACTAAATAAACTGATTCTTTTCTTTCTCCTATAAATAGGAGCCAAGAAGAAAAAAAAGGAGGAGATATACAACAACAGAGAGAAAAAAGAAGAGAATTTAATTCTCCAAAGAGAAGAGAAGATTTCTTAAGAAAAGAAAGAAACTCTAGGTAAGAGAGAGAAATAGATCATTCTATAAGATCCTACAAAATAAAAAGAGAATTTAATTCTCAAACTAAGAGTTTAACTCTTCTGAATAAGAACATAGTTCTTTTTCTAGTTGAAGATCTGCAGAAGCAGATCTCCCCATAAGTTGAGAATTTAATTCTCATCGGGGAGATTCTGTTATGCAGATCTAAAATCTAAGAGAGGACCTATGTTCAGAGAATTTTATTCTCCCACAAAGAACTTAGGAATTTAATTTCTCCAACAAAAATATGGTTTAACCCTTAATATAAAAACTTAGTTCTTCTTCATGGTTGAAGATCTGCAGAAGCAGATCTCCCCATAAAGTTGAGAATTTAATTTTCATCGGGGAGATTCTGCCATGCAGATCCAAAACTTAGAGGGAGAGTTGGGTTTAAAGAATTTAATTCTTCCAAATACATAGGAATTTAATTCCTCTAAATAAATTAGGGTTCAACCCTACAAAAGAATTTAATTCATAAACAAGGGATTTAAACTTTTCATGCACGTAAAAGAGATCAGTATCCAACCTGATCACGTGGCAACACGTGACTCTCCCTTCAATGGTCAGAAAAGAATGAATGAGATGGGATCACGTGCTCCCACGTGACCCTTGGATAAATTCCTCA